>CP139766.1:15000000-17500000 GCA_034370585.1 Fragaria x ananassa
GCTCCCACGCGCCTCCACCAACTTTAAAATTTGGGGAAACTCACAACATGAAACTTGTAGATTGAAGCATGGTGAACAACTTTAATACCTGAGGTTTTAACCAATTTTGCCGGATTGGCCGGAAAACGCCTCGAAACACCAACCCAAATTCAAAATCCAAACCTGTACATCCGGCACCCAAACTTGATCTTTAGGTCACCAAAGAAGTATAAACATCTCTAGAGGGAGGAGAGGAGCAAGACTCAGTTAACTCTCGCCAAAATCACTATCGAAATCGCCGTCGAAATCACCGATTTTCCGGTGAGACAGCAGCAGCTCCGCCGCTCCGTGGCAGCTTCTAGGCGGCGAGATGGCAAGCGGGACTGCTCCAGAAATGGAGAGGACGTCTGTGGGAGTCAAACGGGACCGACGGCGCCCAAAACGGTGGCCGGACAGAGGAGAACCAAGCTGGAGAAGAGAGAGTACGGGAGGAGGGTCAGGAGAGAGGAGAGAGAAAGATTTTAGGGTTTCTAAAGATAAAACCCACCACTTTCTATTTAAAAACTTTCCAAAACTGGAAACTAACTTCATCTGACCATAACTTTCTCATACAACATCCGATTTACGAGTGTCGCATGTCTACGAACTCGTATCGCCAAAATCTACAACTTCCATGAAGAAAGTTTTCACAAATAACTTACAGAAAGTCAACTTTTAGCCTCTTAAAAATCAAAACATTTTAAAATTTACTTTTGAAACTTCAACTTTAAACTAACTAAAGAATTTCCAATGTTAAACCTTCATTAATTTCAGAAATAGTATAAGAAAATTAATATGAAAATATCAATACTACCTAATGAGTGGACCCGCTTCGGAAGACTGGTCGTCTACAACTGTTAGTCGTCCATCAACCACTGATTCACCCGACCGGTCATCCGATCTGATCTCAACGAGCGACGCAGAGGCCTAGCGAAACGAAGGCCCAGCTACTGGTCCGGTCGACTTGGACTCTGATCTGGACCTCACCGGCGATCGTCAAACAGGAAAAAAAAAAAAAAAAGGGCTTGCCGGTGGTAGTCAAACCCAGTAGCTCAAATTGGAGAAACCCAAATTAGTGGACCTTGATTCCACTCGGATCAATCAAGGCGAGGTACTGCGCGGCGGCTGGTCGGCGAGGTCTGGTCCGTCTTTGATTGACAACTGTTTAGGAGGCTCCGGTCCACCTTGTCTGGCCATCGATACAAGCAGTCATGATCACAACTCTTCTGTGTTCCCCTCTCCCTCATCAGTGGTCTCCCCTGCTCAATCGTCACCCGAGGCATGATCTTCTTCTTCTGTGTCAAATAGTGCTTCTTCTTCTATGTCAAATAGTGTTCCATCGAAACAATTACCTGTTCGTTTAACTCGTGGTCAACCTCCAAAACACTATGAACCCACTCTCACTACAAAGGCTAGGTATCATGTTGCTGATTATGTGTTGACCCACAGGTTATCTAAATTATATGTTGTTTTTGTGAATCAATTATCCTCTGTGTCTATTCCTAGTAAAGTATTAGATGCAATGAGAAACGAAAAGTAGATACAAGCAATGACAGTCGAAATGGATGCACTTGAGAAGAATCATACATGGGAATTAGTACCATTACCGCCCAGGAAGGAAATAGTTGGTTATCGGTGGGTCTATACGGTGAAGCACAATTCATATGGATCCGTTGACCGGTACAAGGCAAATTCATATGGATCCGTTGATCGGTACAAGGCAAGATTAGTGGCTAAAGCCTATACTCAGAAGTATGAGGTGGATTATGATGAGACATTTGCGCCAGTGGCGAAAATTAACACAATACGGGTACTTCTTTCGTTAGCTGCTAATCTTGATTGGCCATTGCAGCAATTTGATGTTAATAATGCATTCCTACATGGTGATCTGCAAGAAGAAGTTTATATGGATTTGCCGCCGGGATATGGCACTTCTACTGGAGAGAGAGAGTGGTGTGTAAATTGAAGAAGTCTCTCTATGGGTTGAAACAGTCTCCTAGAGCTTGGTTTGGCTGGTTTACCAAGTTCATGAAAAGCATTGGGTATCGGCAGAGTAATTCAGACCATATTTTGTTTCGTAAACATCGAAGTGGTAAGGTGACAGCTCTCATTATTTATGTTAATGACACGGTTGTGACAGGTGATGACTGAGAGGAGATTCAACGGTTACAAAGTCAGTTATCTTCTGAATTTGAGATAAAAGATTTAGGAAATTTAAAGTATTTCTTGAGAATCGAAGTTGCTCGTGGGAAATATTGTATCGTGTTGAGTCAGAGGAAGTTTGTTTTAGACTTATTGGCAGAGATATGTATGCTTGATTGTAAGCCAGTTGACACTCCTATCGAGCAGAATCATCGGTTAGCAGAGTATTTGGACCAAGTACCCACAAATAAGGTGAGATATCAGCGGTTAGTTGGAAGATTAATTTATTTGTCACATACCAGAACTGATCTAGCTTATACAGTTAGTTGGGTAAGCCAGTTTATGCATAATCCTAGCGAGGCCCATATGAAAGCTGTATTTCGTATATTACAGTATTTGAAGTTTGCTCTTGGAAAGGGATTAATCTTTTCCAAACATCATCATTTAGATGTTTCTAGGTACACAGATGCAGATTAGGCAGGTAATATTACAGATCGTAGGTCTACTTCGGGCTACTTCACATTTGTTGGTGGTAATTTAGTCATTTGGAAAAGCAAGAAATAAAATGTAGTGGCTCGTTCTAGTGTTGAAGAAGAATATAGAGGAATGGCCCGAGGTCTTTTTGAGATGTTGTGGTTGAGACATGTACATTCGTTGAGAGATTTGAGATTCCAACAGAAGAAGGTTATGCCACTTTATTTTGATAATAAGGCTGCAATTGAGATTGCCCACAATCCGGTTCAACATGATCGCACGAAACATGTGGAGGTCGATCGACATTTCATTAAAGAGAAGTTAGATTGTTAAGTCATTTTCTTTCCTTTTGTCCCTACTAAAAAACAGTTGGCTGATATCCTTACAAATGCTCTCTCGAGTAAAGTTTTTCATGACTCACTTGACAAGTTGTGTATTCGTGATCTCTATACACCAACTTGAGAGGGAGTGTTGGCGTGAGTCATATCCCCTAATTTTAGGGATTGTGAATATTTTGCTGTTATTAGGAATATTTTGTATTATTTCCTTGTAATTAGTTTCCTAGGTATTGGTATGTCTTGTATAAATATTACATTCCTGGAGAACATGAATATACAGAAAATCAGTTTCTCAAATCTTCTGGTTCCTTTTGACTCGTACTAATATACGATCGTCTCTCTTGTAAAGATCGAGAAAAAGGTGTTTGCTTGGTTATTAAGATTGAGCAATTATTAAAGATCTTACATGAAAAAGGTAATCCGGACGTGTGCCATGCTAGTAAGAAGGTTTAATTACCTTTGTGATTAAGGTACAAGAGACGTGGTCCAACTGAAGACGTGGTTCGTTAATTCCTAAGGGAGTCCATTACGTGCCTCATGGTTTGTGGCCAAGGAAGGATTTCATTCCTTATGTGGATTATATTCATGTGTGATACACGTCTAGAATGGTTCAAAGTCAATTATACTATCCAGAAGACGATCACGTCACCTTGATCTCCAAAAATTATATCTGAGGCAAATATCTTTGCCTAGACATTGTATCTAAATCTATTATGGATTTGTGATACACGGACCGATACATGCGGTCTAATTCAGTAAATATTTTTCTTTCCTTTTGAGTAAGTAATGGCGAAAGGTTTCAGGATCTCATAAGAATTCAGTATTTGTTTGCCTTGAGATGCAAGTCATTGAGGAACATATCCCGTATATAAGAGGTTCTAAGCGAATGATACATAGACGACAAATCAACAAACCTTGCATACTTGCAAATTGGACGCCTCTCCGAAGCACCCAATCTACAAAAAAAAGCCTCTCCAGGAGCACCATCAAGCTTCAT
This sequence comes from Fragaria x ananassa, assembly GCA_034370585.1. NCBI lineage: Eukaryota > Viridiplantae > Streptophyta > Magnoliopsida > Rosales > Rosaceae > Fragaria > Fragaria x ananassa. The sequence continues at coordinate 15,003,970 of CP139766.1, forward strand.
CACGAGCAAAGCCCTCCCCTGATTCATAAAGCCTCAATCACGAACACAGACCCGCCAACTTATTGTTAGAGATTCCTTCTCTAGGAAATATCCTTTTATCTTTGTTGGTTAAGCACCCTAAGAGCAATCTTTGGTTTGATTTAAAACCTTGTGACAGTCAAATATAACAAGGTTTGGAGAATGAATTTTCTGATATATTATTCGTCTCACAGAGGAGGCTATATATAGAGGTACAAGTTGTACAAACCCTACGTACTATGTACTACACATACAGAATAGGAAAGTAATAACAAATTAATTTACATTCCCAAACTAACTCCATGACTCATGCTAACACTCCCCCTCAAGTTGGCGCATATACATCAACCATGCCCAACTTGCCAAGTGAGTCATAAAAGGCCTTCTTAGAAACTCATTTTGTGAGTATATCTGCAAGTTGCTCCTCTGTAGGGACAAAAGGAAAGCTAATGATCTTTGCATCTAGCTTCTCCTTTATAAAGTGACGATCAACCTCCACATGTTTGGTACGATCATGTTGTACAGGATTTTGTGAGATATCAATGGCTGCCTTGTTGTCACAATACAACTGCATAGCACACTTGGGTTTGACCCCCAAATCTTGTAACACATTCTTCAGCCATAACAACTCGCATACTCCATGAGCCATACCTCTATATTCTGCTTCAGCACTAGACCGAGCCACCACCTTTTGCTTCTTACTCTTCCAAGTAACAAGATTACCTCCCACAAAGGTAAAATACCCTGATGTAGACCTCCGGTCTGTAATATTTCCAGCCCAGTCTGCATCTGTAAAACCACAAACCTCAAGAATACTGCTGTGTTTAGAGAACATTACTCCTCTCCCAGGAGCTGACTTCAAGTACCTCAAAATCCTCACTACAGCATCCATGTGATCTACACTGGGATTATGCATGAACTGGCTCACCACACTTACTGCATAAGCAACATCAGGTCTGGTGTGTGTCAAATAAATCAGACGTCCAACTAACCTCTGATAACGAGGCTTGTCGGTAGGTACCTGATCAGGATACTCTGCTAATCGGTGATTCTGCTCAATAGGAGTGTCAATTGGAGTACAATCTAACATACCTGTCTCTGCTAATAGATCAAGTATATACTTCCTTTGACACAGATAAATGCCTTCACTCCCCCTGGCTACCTCAATGCCCAAGAAGTACTTGAGTGTACCTAGGTCTTTCATCTCAAACTCTGTGGCTAGCTGTTTTTTGCAATCTATCCATCTCAATAGTATCATTACCAGTAACAACCATATCATCAACATATATGATCAGAGCTGTTACCCTCCCCTGTTGATGTCTGAGAAACAATGTGTGGTCTGAGTTACTCTGCTTATAACCAATCTTCCTCATGAACTGTGAAAACCTTCCAAACCAAGCACGAGGTGATTGTTTAAGACCATACAAAGATTTTCTCAATCTGCACACAAAGTTACCTGAAGGAGCAGTTTTATATCCAGGTGGAAGATCCATATACACTTCCTCCACAAGTTCTCCATGAAGAAAAGCATTCTTGACATCAAACTGTTTAAGAGGCCAGTTTAAGTTAGCAGCAAGAGAGAGCAATACCCGGATAGTATTCATCTTTGCAACTGGTGCAAATGTCTCATCATAGTCAATGCCATATGTCTGAGTGAATCCCTTTGCTACCAAGCGTGCTTTATATCGACTCACTGACCCATCTGGATTATGCTTCACTGTAAACACCCAGCGACATCCAACAGCCTTCTTTTCATGTGGTGGGGATACAAGCTCCCAAGTATTGTTCTTCTGTAACGCTTCCATCTCCTCATCCATTGCTTTCCTCCATTTTGGATCTCCCAACGCATCCTGCACTTTGTTAGGTACTGATACAGCAGATATTTGATTCACAAATGATTCATATGACTTAGACAATCTCTTGGTAGACATAAAATTTGTCACTGGATATTTAGCTTTGGCTTGAAGGGTAGGTTCATATGTTTTTGCTGGTTTACCCCTAGTAGACCTATTTGGTAACACATATTGTCTACTATTAGCATCACTAGTATTAACCCCAATAGAATCACTAACCTCAGATGGAAGATCTTCTGTACCAGGGAGACATGAGTCAGGGGTATTAGTAACAGCAGGCGAGGCAGGAGGGGCAGGAACACTTTCAGCTTCTGGTTCCTGAATCTCTGGAGCAATTGTACCAGAATCATCTGGTGGTGCCTGTCTATCATCTTCTGGTCTCTGAACATCTGGAGTGACTAGTGTATGTGAAGCTGATGCATCAGTAACCTCAACTGAATGACCTGTCTCCCCCTCTCCATGATACAGCTCTTCAAAATATGAATGCTCCCCCTGAAGAGCAGTATCAGAAGAGGTATAATAACTCATGTCCTCAAAGAAAGTGACATCCATAGTGACATAATACTTCCCAGTAGGTGGATGATAGCACTTATATCCTTTCTGATGTCCCCCATAACCAACAAACACACATTTCAGCGCCCGGGCATCCAACTTACTTGACCTTTGACTCTTTGGTATATGGACAAATGCAACACAACCAAAAACACGAGCAGGGAGATTATGAAAAGAAGGTAAAGAGACATAAGAAGCTAGTACCTCAAATGGTACCTTTCCCAGGAGGACACTAGATGGAAGACGATTAATAAGATGGGTAGATGCGATGATAGCATCACCCCACAGATCCTTAGGACAATGTGCACTGAAGAGAATACAACGAGCCATATCAAGTAAGTGACGATTTTTCCTTTCAGAGACCCCATTTTGTTCAGGTGTGTAAGGACACGTTTTCTGGTGGATAATCCCATGTGTTTGCAGAAAAGATTGAAAGACACGGTTTACATATTCCCCTCCATTATCAGAGCGAAGAACTTTAATTTTGGCATTGTACTGTTTTTGGACTTCGGAAGAAAAAGCTTGAAAAGCCGGAAAAACCTCATCCTTAGTTTTAAGAAGAACAACCCAAGTAAGACGTGTACAATCATCAATAAATGACACATAATATCGCATACCTGACACAGTAGGTTCTTTTGAAGGTCCCCAAACATCAGAATGAATTAATTCAAAAGGAACGACACTTTTATTAGAAATACGAGGTGAATAGGTTGAGCGATGACTCTTGCCCAAAACACATGTTTCACAATGTAAGACTGACTCATCCACACCAATAAACAAAGAAGGCATGGATTTCTTCATAACACTAAAAGATGGATGCCCTAAGCGACGATGCCACAACCAAACTTCACTTAACCTGTCAGAAGTTGATATTAAAGCGGTCCGTGGCTGTGCTCTTGGTTTCGCCCCCACATAAGTCTGGTCCAGACGAAAAAGCCTGCCCCTCAAGTACCCCCGACCGAGTAACTCCCCAGTGAGAAGATCCTGAAAAATCACATACATAGGAAAAAAAGGTCACAGAGCATTTGGATTCAACATTTAACTGTGAGACAGATATCAAATGATGAGATAAAGCAGGTACATATAACACATTTTGTAGCACTATTGTGGGAGTGATACAAACTGACCCTTTTTCCTAACACAGGGAAGGCTTCACCATTAGCATTAGTAACATATGGTACTGGTGGAGAGGATAATTCAGTAAAGTAAGATTTGTCATAAGTCATATGATCTGAAGCACCTGAATCAATAATCCATGTATCACCACCAACAAAGCTAGAAATATTTAAGGCCATACCTATCTTACCACGACCAGCCACTGATGCTGTGGGTGTGGCGCCTTCTGCTGTATGATGGTCATGTCCGGATACACCATAGATGTCTGGTTCTTGGACCAACTGGATAGCTGCTCTTGCCTTGGGACGATAAGTAGGCCTCTTAGGCCTAAGATGAGGGTACAACTTCCAACAAGACTCACGAGCATGGTCACCCTTGCAATAAGAGCAAGGGGGACGAGGTTGGTCCCCAAAGCCTGGTGGTGGTCCTTGCTTGTTCAGTGGAACTGAACTTGAATGCTGAAGGAGTGGGGCTGGTACTCTCGCTTGAATAGTGAGACTAGAGACTTCAAGTTGTGCTTGAGTAAGACTTTCCTGCTGAGACTCATCCTTACGGATATATGTGAAAGCTGTAATCAGGTTAGGAGGTTCTGTCATTCTGAGCAGCTCTCCTTTGGCACTGTTGTGTTTTGCATCAAGACCCCTCAGAAAGTGATGAACTCGCTCAAGCTCCTTTTCCTTCAAGTACCAAACAAGATCCTCCTGGTTCTTGATCTTGCAAGGACGTTTCGTATCAATTTCAGCCCAAATGTTCCTTAACTTGGTGAAATACTGTGCCACTGGCTGCCCATTCTGTTGCATTGAAGAAGCAGTGCACATTAACTCATGAACCTGTATGAAATCAGACTCATTAGTATATAAATCTTCCAGTGTCTTCCAGATCGCCTGAGCTGTATCACATTGTTCCACCAGGTCGACTATGTCCTCATTCATGGCCTTGTACAAGACTGACATCACAAGACCATCATCATCTTCCCACTTAGTGTAAGCATCAACATCACTTTCACTAGGGGCCTTAATTGTCCCAGTTACATGCCCCATCTTGTGCATCCCTCGAAGATGAGCCGTCATGATTTTCTTCCATTTCCGAAAATTGGTTCCATTGAGTTTGGCACCCCCAAATGAACCACTTTCAGAATTCTTGACGGATACTTCAACTGTCTGAACATCTTTCCCCTGAGAACTTTCAACTCCAGAACCCATTGCAACACAAATACCAAATCAGTAATTTATGGAGCAAAAAAACAAGAAAGGGCTGAATAAACCTGCGCCTGGTGCACTTGCACTGTCGGTGCACTGGAGCTGACAATAAATGGTGACTGAACCGGGTCGGACTAGAAACGGGTCGGGTCGGATTAGCAGAAACGGGTCGAGGAGTGCGGCGTCGGCTGCGTCGTGACAGAGCGGATCGACACGACACAACGGCGCGGCAGCGTTGAGACTTGGGCACGACGGCGCGGCAGCGTTGAGACCTGGGCACAACGGCGTCGGGCACGGCTGCGTCCGCTGGGCACGGCTGCGTTCGCTGGGCAGAAAGAGCAGCGTCGACTGCGGGGCAGAGACGACGACGGCGGGGCAGAGACGACGACGGCGGGGCGGCACTTGGATCCCGGCCTGGACACAGCAACGGCAACAACTTTTGGAAAAGAAGATGCGGCGGCAGAGGGCTGAGCAGCAAAAAGAAATCAGTCTGACAAGGGGCCTACGTCAAACTGAGAACAGTCGGAAAAAACTTCGACGATCGAGACAATAAACCCTAACAATGAGGTTTATTTAAAAAAAAAAGACAAACAATCGTCTGACAAATAACCGACGTCGGACGAAGAATTTGCAGCGGAAAAATAAAGAGACAAAGTCCTTTCGGATCTTTGCTCTGATACCAAGTCAAATATAACAAGGTTTGGAGAATGAATTTTCTGATATATTATTCGTCTCACAGAGGAGGCTATATATAGAGGTACAAGTTGTACAAACCCTACGTACTATGTACTACACATACAGAATAGGAAAGTAATAACAAATTAATTTACATTCCCAAACTAACTCCATGACTCACGCTAACAGTGACATGTCTGTTCCCGCCTATTCACAGTCGTTTGGAGAAGAAGTCAGGAAGACGCACGAATCCTCAAGATCAAGGTAGTTGCACTGTCTCAAAGTGCTGGCACGCCTATACATAAGGCGATAGTTTGAGTGAGCCTCAAAACCACCTCGAACAGTTGACAAATATATGAAATGGATGTGTACATCAACACCTAATGAAACCTTAGTAACTTAACCTAATAACTTCACAAAGGAAAACATCTTCTTTTCACCTATTTGAGTCCTAATTCAACAAGATACTAAATGTTGAATATCCTTAAACAAAACTCAAATAATCATGCTAAGTTAATTAGCCCTATAAGTTAATGGTTACTAAGAACAATATAAGACCATTGATGAATGTTCAAATACAGTAAAACCTCGATAAATTAATAACTTCAATTAAATAATAAATTTCTCCGGTCTCAACTCGGGACCAGTGTATATTACTAGGAACCTTGTTAAATGCATATAAGATAATAATTTTTTTTAGACTTTCTATAGGTCCCAACGAATATGTAAAGCAATAATTGATAAAATTAATATTAGAAAATATCAAAATAAAAATGATTAAATTTAGTTTACCCTCTCCAACTTAAGGGTTAAAATCAGTTTGGTCTTTGATCTTTTTTTTAAAATCATGTTGGTCCTTGTACTCCCAAACGTTATCATCTAAGTCCAAAATTTGAATTTTAGTCTAAAAATGGCTGAGTTTGATCCTTGAAAAATGACGTATTTTCATCGTCAGAATTCTGATTTGCCCTTTTTGTAGGTTAAAAAACTCAAACATGGATCCCCATGTTAGGTCCAAGTCAGCAAATAACGTTATTTTGATAGTCATATTAAAATTTTGGACTTAGTTGATAATTTTTGGGAGTACAAGGACCAACGTGATTAAAACAAAAAGTCAGCGACCAAACTGAATTCAGTCCTAAAATTCAGGGGGTCAAACAAAATTTAATCCAAAAAAAAATATTAATAATTGAGAAAATGCATAAAAGATAGAGTAAATAATGTTCATAATACAAATTAAGTAAACTATGAACAATTTTATTTTCTCAATTTAAAGTATCCATATATAGTCATTTGATTTTTACTCGTATTTATGAAAAATTAAGGAAACTCTTAACAAATTAAGGCAACTCTTAACAACACCCTTTATAAAATAATAAATATTCATTTATCGATAAATAAATAATTTATTTATTTATCAATAATATTATAAACCTCTCTTAAGGAATAACTTTCTATGGTCCCAACATTATTTATCTATAGAGGTTTCACTGTAGTTTGATTTCTTTTGTTATGTGCTTGCCGATTATGGCTTTTGTGCCATTAATAAATTTGGAGTGTTTTTTTTTATAGAAGGACGATAGTATTAAACAAAAAAGAACCAGGAATTACACAATGTGACCAAAGAAGCCACGAATGCCTTCAGGAAGAGGTCCAAACCATTGACCTGAAAAGCCTGAACTAATAGCTAGTTTCGCAACCTTATGAGCCAAGTTATTCGACTCTCTAAATACATGAACAAAATGAGAACACTGTAACATTGCTAAACAAGTTTTAATGTCCTCCACAACCTCACCAAAGGCAGAATCATCAACCTCCACCTCCTTCGTTGCTTGTACCAACTGCAAGCAATCTGACTCCAATAAAATAGGCGCCAACTTGAACTCGATGGCCAACTCGCATGCTGCCCTCCCAGCTACTGCTTTCATAATCACCGGTGAAGCAATATGATTAATTCTGTAACAAACTCCCCCCACAATGGTAGCTGAAGAATCACGCACTACAACTCCAATCCCACCACTCCAAGAGCCAACATCATATGCTGCATCCAAGTTGGCCTTTAACCAACCAATGGGAGGAGGAGACCAAGGTCTAGGACTGCGACGAACCGGATTCTTCTTCTTCTGAACCGATTCCATCAAAACTTTAAACTTTCTGATATGAAAAACCAGTTGGAAGGAGGATTGTACCTTGTCATTCCACAACCTCTGATTTCTTTCTTTCCAGATCGACCACAACACCACCAACAAAAGAGAGAAGTTTTCTTTACATAACTTGTCAACACAAACAAATTTGGAGTGTTAGGTCACTCTTCTCCACCCATCTCCTGTGAACCATAAAAAATAAAAGTAAATAAAAAAAAAATAGAGACTCTCCCTATTTAGATCGGTATAGCTGACGAGTAAAGATGGAGTGAGTAAAAAAACACAAAGCAAGAAAACGTTTCAATGAAACAGAAACCCAGGGCAACAAACTTATGATGAAATGACAAAAAAGAAACACCTACAAAACGTGAAGATGCAGTTGCATGCATCGATCGGTTACACTTACACACCCAAAGCAAGAAGCTAGCTCTCTGCCTCCCTCCCACGTAGTTGATTCATGGCTCATGCATACCTTTCTCTCGTTCCACGGGTCACCAAACAACTCATCCCTCTACCACCTGCTACTGTTTCTCTTATATTTACTCCTCCATATCTCTTCCTTGCTACCAACCCCAGATGGAGTACTGGGACGCAGATACGCCGGAGCAATGCCGAGAGCGCCGCCATCGCAGAATCCAAATGAGGCGCTCCAAGTTGTGCTTTTGCGGCCAGCAATTCCACCGCCAGCTCAGTTCATACCGGACTAATTACACTATGACTACTCATGGAATGCCACAACAGAATGAGGAGGATGATCAGCACCGGAATCCGATGCCTGATTTCGGGAAGTTTTCGCTTCTAAGGAGGCGTTCGGAGAGCATTACTGATGATACATTATTTGTGAAGGAGGACTTCTGCCGGCTCGAACTTCTAGGTGGAGAGCCTATGCATTTCTTTGCCGTCTTTGACGCTAATGGAGACTCTCATGTAAGATCACTTCTTGCCACTCATCCTCTTGTTCTCTGTGATTGAAGTCTCGCTCATGTTTGAATCTCATCTCAATTTTGTTAGGTAATGAAAAAATTAAGAATGAATTGTATGAAGGGTTTGTTAATTATGATTCATGGATTAATGTTGTTCAGGTGTCTATGCTGTGCAAACAATTGATGCACCAATTCGTGGCGGAGGAACTGCGGCGCTTGTGCACCACTCCAGGGCTTGGTGAGAACTTGAGCTTGGCTTTGGAAATGGGGAGCGAGCAGCAGCAGGAAGGAGAGGAGGCCAAGTGGCATGATCTGGTGCGAACAGCCCTAGAGAGGAGCTTTCAGAGGATGAAACGCCTCAGGCAACACACTTGCACGTGTGAGAACATCACTGATGGTTGCAAGTGTGGATTTATGATCCTCACGCCGCCGGTTGCGGCTGTAGTGGCAATCTTAACTGCTCGGAATGTTGTCATTGCCAACTCCGGTACCTCACGCGCCGTCCTTGGCCGCGCCGGTAGTTCTTTACCAGTCTTGGATAATTCCAAGGTAATGCATGCGTACATATATTTTCTAAAACAGTTTACTACTCTCTTGCTGAAATTTTCATTGCATCACATACCCCAAAATAAAGTATGGTACGTAGCTCCCCTTTTCTTTAAGGGGTGGTCATCATAATTCTAGGTCATTAAGCAATTTCTTTAAATAAATCTTCAGTAAGATCTTAGTTGTAGTGATCATCAGTTCATAACTCAATAGCATGAAGCATATAAGCTAATGAAATCGTCAGTGTGATCTTGTTCATGCGGATGGTAAGCCAGGTAAGGTATGACAACTCCTCAATTAATCTTTCGTACTCCTTTCTCCTTCCTTGTATATAAAAAGAATATAGCGGATTAGTGGTGACATTTCTACTCAAGTAGATGCTAAACCTCCTTATATTTTGGTGGTGTGACTCTTGTTTTATTAACTTGTTGGTTGCAGCCTAAAAGACTAGATGAACAAGAAAGGCTTCGTGCAGTAGATGGTCGGGTTTTTCATCACAACGGCATGCGTGTTTATGGAATTCATAACATATCGCAGTCCCCAGGTGATTTATCTAGTCCTCGCGCAATAGCTAGTCCATTATCTCAAATTTTTGTTACACGAACAGTATGTTCAATCTCATAATTTCTCTCCTAACCTGGTATTCTCATTTGCAAACTTTATATATAGCATTCCCAAGTATGACATTCTCCAAGTTGTTCCACCGTTTTGAATTCAACGGGGAAAGAGCCCCAGAGTATGTCTTACACACCATAAAAAGTCTCATCAGTTTTACTTTCACGATACCAAAATTAAAATTAACCTCATTTGCTAATTGAAGTGCTATAATTCTGCAATAGTCCGGAGATAAAATGTAACAGTTCTTATAAATCACTCATGCCACCCTTTATGTTCATGCATGATTGCACAATGCACATATGACATATCACAGTTTTTCTCAAAAAAAAAAAATGCACATATCACAGTTTGACGTGTGACTAGTCTATCACTCTATCCCGATCAGTACGTACTTCTTTGTGATGCTGAATTTGATTGCAGCGCAAACAGGGGATCACCACCTTGTGAATATTTCTTTCACAGAAAGAGAGGGAAATGAAGATGAGTGCTTGATTCTAGCCAATCATGGTATTTGGGATGCTATATCAGATGACATGGCTTGCAGGGTAGCTACAACATGTCTCACACTTGAAGATGGGGAACCTGCTAGAGCTCCGGGTAACAATGGTCCTCTTTATGATCCAGACACATGTGACGATGAGACAAACAGGTTTTTCTCTTCCAAAACCAGCAGTGCAGCTGCAATACTCTGCCGCCTCGCTTTGGGCCGTGGAAGTCTAGGTGACGTAAGTGCCATAGTTGTCGATTTAGTCGCTACGCCCTAATGAAGGCAAAAAAAAAACGTTATAGCGACTTTCTCAAGTGCAATGCACTACTGTTCCATGAAAATAAGTTTGCCTTGTAGATTAGTGTGAACTGTGAAGAACTAAAAATAGGCTATCAATCATGCGTGAAATCAGAATACAATTATATCTTATAAAATCAAGGCTTTTCGTCATAAAAATAAGAAAAAAAATCATAAAATGGGATCCAAATATAAATCAAATAATTACAGAAGTCCTAGTTCAGGTATTTTAAATATAGCCACCTTGGTCACTTAAAGAATTGTCGAACACTGATTCTCTGTACTGCATTATGACGACGACGACGACAACAACAACAACAAAGCGCAAGGGCAATATATACAATCCACTTCACAAAGGGTCCATTTTCCCTCAGGAAGCCACTGAGAGCTTCTACTCACTGGAATATTAGTGAGAATTGAAATGAACTTCACCTGTTGCAGTTGAACTACTTTATAATTCTGTCCCATGCTTCAATTCTCAATGGCTCCGTAGTCAATTAATTAGTGTTCGAGTATTTCTTTCTTTACCCTCATACTAGTATCTGTTTCTTCCAACTACGTTTCCTTCTCGGGTTGGAACTTATCATGCAAGAAAATGCATTTACAAGCTCTGAATCTTCTTCATTCACAATGTTCTTTGCTGCACTTGGGTTATCGAGGAGGAGCTTTGCTACCAGGTACCCGGCAACCGACCAAGTTTGATACAGCTGTGCTTGTTTTCCAATAAATTTTGCTCGCTTGGTGTCATAATATTCCGGCCACTTATCTTGAGATATGCGTTTCTCAGCTAGCTTGATAGCTTTAGATGCAATTTCTGGTCTGTCAAGCTTGATGCAAGCCACGGTGAGCTGAAACAAGCCCCATAATTGTTAGTGACACAAATAACCCAATCACTGCTAGATGCTAGGGTAAATAAACATGAATAGAGACTAGCATGCTAGTGCATGTTGCTCACACCCTTTGTATGTCCTACCCATCATCAATATCTGACTTCTTACTCTGACATTATCACCCACCCAAAGTCAAGACACCCTCCTTCCAGTCGTAGCATACTATTTTACAGTCAAGTTATGTTTGTGCAAAGTGTCTTTCACTTGCAACAGAGCAATGTGACCTTGTTCCAATGAAAGCATGAGCCCCGTATCATACAGAGGATAGGTTGGTTCATTTCAAGAGCGAAAGAAGGTGTTGGGGGGAAGTAACAAAAGATGAATAAGTCAAGTGATTTTTTTTCTTGGTAAATAACAGGTAATTTTTCTGAAACTGCATTTCACAATCTTGTTTAATCATATATCCAAGCCTCTCTTTTATCACTAGTCCTGGCCAATGTTAAGAATGAACAGCCTCTGCAACTCCCTAAAAGATGGTATGGTATAGCCATATAGTATAGTGAGACATGGCTGAGTTAAAACCATGATGCTCTGAAGAGTACCACCATTGATCTAACTCAAACTAAACACAGGGTGTCTGGAATCCTCACATTATCAATGAAAACAACCAAAAGAAGATCAATAATTATGAAGTTCCAAATGATGGTAAAAGTACCAAAAGAAAAACAGTTCAAGTTAATAAAGATAATAATTAGAGAACTAAACTGGCATAAAGCAGGCATAATATGGAATTAAAAACCCAAAGTGCAAATCAAGATCATGAGAAAGAAATTTTCTTCGCATTTTAATGCAAATAGAATTCTAACCTGCCAAAGTAATGTTGGCCAAGAACCTCCATTATGGTAAGACCAGGGACTGCAACATAAAATTAAGTAAAAGATGAATATTTGAATCAGGGGAAAGAAAAGTCAAAAATAAAAGTAGAGGCACATTACGTGTTTTTGGGATCACTGCCTGTGATGATTTGCCATTCCCGGCCTTCTAGAGCAGGATAACATATTTTAAAGGGCATGTCTGCCACCAATTCCTCCCATTTTGCATCAATAAGATCCAATATAGCATGAGACTGCTCCAATGTTGCAAGACTACTTACAATAGACCACAAGTTTCCAAGAGAAAAGAAACGAAAGTCCATGTGAGCGGGCTGCAGGTTACCAATCAAATAGCCTCCTTTACTGGGCATAAAGTCCACAAGCCACGATGGAATCTGATCGGGGTAGATATTGAACTTATTAACAGCATCATATGAGTATTCCTCTGTCTTGTATCGGTAAATTTCATTGAGCTTTCTCATGTCAATCCAGTAATATTCTCTGATATGAAAGGATAAAGCAACCAGACGATTTTTAAGCGCTTGCATGAGGTCAGCTGATGCATCCTCGGGAGCGAGCATTTCACGTGCTCCAAGTAATGCAGAATAGAACAGTGCCTACAAGTAAAAGCGTCAGTGTTCTCTTATAATGCCAAATGATATATAATTATATGTCATGTATGACAGCACACAGATGCATATAAACCCCTCAGCTTCTTTGACAGTTTATGAATATCCATGCAGATGAGCCCAGCACAAAGCAAGGCATGCACTTCAAAAAAAAAACAGGGAATTATAAAAAAGATGAGTGAAAAGGGAAGCACCCCAACGACCATCAAAGTTGTAGGACGGATGTATAACAAATAGGGCTTACTCTGAGGTAGCATTTGTTTTGGAGGAATGTTGGCTTTCAGAGTGGGTATGGTAACTGTTCTTTCAGTTCCCCACTTTGGTATGCATGCTTTGGGAATGGACCCATTTACGATTTGCCAATCCCAATATCTAGAATGCGTTTATACTAGTTATTATGCCTAAATTACCTCTCATTCATGTGCTGCAAATTGAAAATGCCCTTCTATCCCCAGTTTTCATTATTATTCCCAACTATTTCAGACATTCGAATGTGAAACAAAGACCGGCCAAACAATAATAATAAATAAATAAAATGCCACCTAACAGTATTCAGTGGAAATAAGCAAGAAAAGAGGAGTTGAAATATCACACTACATAACCACTACAAGATGACAGAATCCATTTTAAAGGGGCTTGTGAAAAGTTATTAAAAGAAATAACTTGCCTGAATCTCCAAAGGATGACCATGAATTCCCATCCGTCGATCTATCATGCAAGAACCATCTGTGACCAGTAGTGTTGGAAACATATCAAAACCATCCGCAAGACACAGCTTTAAAATCATTTTTATCCCGGTTTGTACATCAACTCTCTCTTGCACTGAAAGATCTCCAGAACATTTTCCATAAGCTCGTAACAAGATAATCCACCATAACCCTAGACCACAAAGCACAAGTCTTAGTCATCAACTAATGAGATAAAACTGAAATTTTAATTATGAACAAGATCAGAATATAATCCACTACCACTCTAAAAGAGAGATGTCCTTATTGTTTTGGATAATTCTTAAAAAATATTATTTTATATTTTATATCCCTACCAGAGTCAACTGGGGCAACACGACCTATAGCAGCTTCACCAAAGTCAGGATCTAACAAATCTTCAGTTGCATAGTCATCACCTTCGAGCGGAACAGTGCGAACCTTAAAACTGGCAGGCATCAGTCCTTGACCAGGACTATAACAATCCATGGTTTTCTCCCAGCTCTGTACACAGCAGTAAATATAAGAAACAAACTAAATCGTACAATGCAAATTCAGCATCCATAAGATAGCTCATGCTTTGAAGAGAACATCCAAAAAACAAAGCATGATATTTTTCTTCCCAAATATTTTCTAAAACTAAAGTGTGGAAGACAATACTCCTGGACTGTGGACATCAAAAACATTTAAAATGGGCAAAAACAATTAGTTGAGCGGAGAATCAATACTGTTATTAGTACATTGATAGAAGAAGGTAGAGAAAACAATTAAAGACCTTAGGATATAAGTTCTTCAGTTTTTAATATAGATTAAACCTCAATTGGAATACACATGGACTGGATGGACATATAACTATTCCGAATAGAATCTGTATGGAAGTTCATCACTTATCAGCTTTCCGACAACTGGTGATTGGAAAACCGAAAAGTGTCTGCAGCATAAGCAAGCAATACTAGAGGAACGCTGAGAACCTATGTAGCTTCAAAGGAGGGACGTTGCCCGTCAAGTTTTTAGCTCGGCTGAAAGGAGGAGGAGTAGGAGGAGAAGCAGAAAGAGAGGCAGAATACTCCTAGTCAAGATCGCGGATGGCAGACTACTAGTTGCTGGTGCCAGAAACAATGGGTTATGCATCTGTGCTTAAAGAATGCCCCACTTGTTGTAGGAACATGCTGTGAGTGTATGGATCCAAAATTGATTATATACTGGTTTGATTTGACCTGTATAAAGAACTACAGAGTGGTCTACTAATTTTGACTTATCATAATGAAGGGGTGCCAAAATTTTATATGCAATTTTATATTTTGTAGATTGTGGTGAATGCATCCTTGAATCATAAAATCCATTTACCATAAATTGTAGCTGAAGTACTTGCATGATCACTCACACTAAACTGAATCAACTAATAGAAATCTGTAGTAATGAAGAAGTCTTTCATACCATAATGGGCACTATAGTTGATTGAGGTATATCCAACAATAAGAATATCTCTAAGGAAATGTGTGAGACAAGAGACATTTACGAGAAAAGGGGGAGAAACTTGCTGCATGGGACCAAAATACAAATTCCAAAATCTGAACTAGAATCAAGCAGGTAGAGGTCAATAGGGATACTGAGATATACCTGCAACTGAAGGGTATGAAGAATGAAGTTCCGCACGATATCATACTCCCCCTTTAAAAGGAAGGCTATCCCAGAAGGTACAAAATCACGAATAAAGACCTGATCATAGTTCAGAGTACCGGGGGAGCTTGGGTCATTAGCAGCAATGGTTCCAATGGGATTATTACAATAATAGACCATGGAGTTTCTAAGCAAAGTCCAAGCTTCATCCTCAATCTTCTTTGAAGAATCATCATTTATTGCAGCCACAGCTGGCTTACCATTCGACCCAAAACCCCCATTTTCATGGTCCAGTGGTTGATTCACTTTGAATTCATTAACATCTGAAATGGGCATACCATTATGAGGAACTGATTTCACTTTATCTGATTCATCCACAAACAAAGTCCTACGCTGATCTTCTGCAGTTCCTCCGCTCAAACTTTCTACCCGCTGGCAATTGTACCTCATAGATTCCAATCTATGAGAAGCACCACTTGTACCCTGAAAGGGACCAACCCCCCTGCGATCCTGTTGAACTCTTGAACATTTATGTACCTGAGCACGGACTGAACTCCTCTTCCATGCAACATTTACACCAGACTTAACAGAGATCAGCCCATTCACATTGCTTAGAAATGGATCAAAACAGCCGAGGCGACCGATTCCCCCATATAGAAGTTGCCGAGCAGCTTCCACAGTAGCCATTGAGCCTAACATAGAAAACAAACCACTTCAAAAACCTGCGTTTAATCTCTCCGATATCGAAAACCTAACTACTCGATAAAATCAATACCTCTTCTCTTAAACCTACACATGACTCATGGACATGTTCAACAAATGCTAATTCAATCCGCTATACGAAAATTGAACTTCAATCATAATTTCACTATCTATATTGCACATATGACAAATTAATCGTAAAGCTAGAAACTTGATGATCATCTGATTTAGGTTCTTCGCAAGAATCTAATTAACACATTCAAAAGCGAAAACAAATGGATGAATCTTACCTCACAAGTAGAAGGAACGTGGTCCGTGTTATGAAAGGTAGGATCACTCACACGCAAGGAACCATTGATTCTGTGATGAAGGAAATCACTCTTTTTCCAGGAAGAAAGGAACTTGTGCTTTTTGGATTAAATTTGTTTGTGAGGGAAAATGAATAGGGTTTTACCAGAGAGAAAGAGATCGAGTGTTTTTTTTTTTTTTTTCGATCTGGTGAGTGGTGGCGATAATTAGTAGATATTTATTTCTTTTCTTCTTTTCTTCTTTCTAATCAACTTTCATTCCTGGAATCCTGGGGCTCTACGTGTCCTCTCGGCTGGGCTGATAAGCAGCCCCATTTTGGGCTTTAATAACTTAGAGAAATTTTTTCATGCAGTCCAATGTTACGATTAGTGATTACAGTAAACACGAGAGTCGATAATGGTTCAACCGTAACTTAACTTAATTCAGAAGTCTTAATACATCCTCATAATCAACCTTAAGAAGAAATAATCATTTCAAACACAATGCCAAAATTATCAGCATATATATATATATATATATATATATATATATATACAGCCCCATTCCATTGAGGGATCCCTATTTTTGGCCACTTTCTAGGGATAGGGCATTACACCACTTCCCAATTGAATTTTTACATCTTCACCGTTCATATCTTAGGTCTATATGAGTAGATCACCTCTACAAAATTTCATATGATTTGGTGATCGTTAAGGCTTTCAAAAGTTTGATTTAGTTTTAATAATCTTGAACGGTCCAGCTTATGTCAAACTAAAACCGTTGAAGGTCATTAAAACTAAATTGAAATTTTGAAAGCCTTAACGATCACCAAATCATATGAAATTTTGTAGAGGTGATCTACTCATATAGACCTAAGATATGAACGGTGGAGATGTAAAATTATAATCGGGAAGTTGGTGTAATGTCATATCCCTATAAATGGCTTAAAATAGGGATCTCTCATTGGAAGGGCCCTGTATATATATATATATATATATACATATATATATATACACACACACATAATCTCTCCATTACATTAACAACAAGAACTAACCGACGTTAAAATAGTCCCTATACACAACATCATTATCATAGTACACCCAACAGCATGACCCTGACACCAACCTATCAAAACTCTAAAGAGGAGGCCAAAACCCTCTCTCAAATGGGAGGGACAACTAACCAACCGAATTACAACAAAAAAAAAACCTTTAAAAAAATAAAATAAAAAGATCATAAACAAAAAATAAACAAAGCTAGGCCGAAACTATTACCCTAGCCCAACTAACCACCATTAAACCCAACCCTAACAGGATAGATATGAACAGCCACACCTCTTCGCCTTCTCAACGCGACCGTCGCTGCATCACCGTTCCACATGGCCGACACGACACCATTAGCGTCTTACCTTGGCACACTATCCACGACATCAAAACAAGAAACCGGAAACCAAAACTGAACCATTATCGTCAACAATCCTTGATGTCGGACCCGATCATAAAACATTGGCCGCCAAAGGTGAAGAAAAGTAAAACTTATTGTACTTTGATCCAACGAGCATGCATATGCTGCAAGATTGTGTGTAGCATGACCATTAGGTTCTTGGGGCTCAAGGACAGTAATAGAATAAGCTAAGGCTCGTGACATTCATTAATATATATATATAGGGCGGCCGTTCCAAGACAAACGTATGTACTGCCCTAAAAGTGTGGATGTCTCTGCATTCTCAGCAATCGGGCGCCGACGACGGCTGTTCTCTTGTCGGGTGAACATAAGAGGCATTCCAGACGACTTTATCATGAAGAAGAAGAAGAAGAAGAAGAAGAAGGTCAAGGAGATCTCTAGATCGAAGGTCTGGGCAACAACTCACCCAAAACTTGAAGACTGATCAAGGTTGCCTGCAAACTTGTCGTCGGCGAGTCAACCGGCAAGAAGAAGCTTAATATCAAGGTATGTTGTCTGTCCAACAAGTAGAAACGGCGTGATCGACGCCTAATCATGGAGAAATCAACAACGTCCGCACTTTTAGGGCAGTGTAGATATATATATATATATATAATTCAGTCTTAGAATGGATCAGGTATCTCATTCCCAATAAAAGAGACCTCATTAATAGATTAAACAAATTCGTTATCATTAGTAAATTTGATATGAAGTCAGGATTCTGGCAAATCCAAATCAGTGAAACCGATAAATACAAAACGGCATTTGTCACACCTTTTAGCCATTATGAATGAAATGTTATGTCATTCGGCCTAAAGAATGCTCCTAGTGAATTCCAAAATATACTGAATGATATTTTTAACCCCTACAGTCATTTTATAAATACTATGATATATATATATATATATATATATATTCAAAGATTACTTTTTGAAGGCAAAATAATATTCCGTAATGAAGTGTTTCAATTAAAGTATTTATAAAATCTTAAATTAATTTTATACCAAACAAAATTCTAATTAAAGACAAATAATGAGCCAAAAATTGCATATCCATCAACCTCAAGATGTTAACGAGATCAAAAAGCAGTATTAAGAGTAATTATATTTACTCATATTTATTTGTTACATACATAATAGAACCTTCATGTCTGAGCAATCTGATAACGAGAATGGTCTTGTAGTTCTTGTTTTGTAAGTCGAAGAAGGCCAAAGAGGATTCTACACACTAAGGTGCACTTGAACCATTAATGTGGAAATAATCAAATCGTCGTATGTGAATATAGAATGAAAACAAGAGACCCTTAATTATTTCCTTTCATTTTTATTTTTATTTTTATTTTTGATCCGATTAAATTAAGCTCTCACAATAAGAGTACATCTTCTTCGACCTCAGGTCCACACCTCCTGTGTCGGTACCATATAGAATTAGTTTTTTTTGTTTCAATTTTGTTAACGGATTAGTATATATGTATGATAGTGTGAAGTGGATGACCCGATCAAATTATTGCATATTAGTTGCTCGATTCACTTATACCTTGGTGCGTAAAAGAACTTTCGGATGAAGGCGAAATTCCTACTTCCTCCGGCCCGTTACAAGGAATGATTCTCCAATTTAATATTTATGTACCACTTTACATATTGTTGGAGAGTGTAAACGAATGGGATGATTGTTGCTTTGTATTTAAATGACTATGATTGATTGTTTACGATTATGCATTTGGGTGGATTCTGAAATTGCCTCTTGTTTTCAGCAATTGTTTGGTGAAAAAGTTAGTAGGACAATGTAATGGTTCGATTCTATTACAAACTATATTTGTTTATGTAAGAATCATATTGTGAACTCATCATTATATGTACAAATACTAATTGAAACAGATTTCGAGAAGGCCCAGTTTGGTATTGATGTGAGAATAATCTGTGCTGAAATAAATTAGTTGTGAAAATAATTAACGTTAAAAAAATCAGTTAAGTGTTTGGTAAACAATGTGTTTAAATTGTTGTGGTAATAAAAAGTAGTTTTGGTGTGTTTGGTAAATTTTAATATTTAAATTATATGATTATTATTGTAAAGACCAAAATGAACTTTGAGCTTAATTCTCATCTTTATCCACAAACCTTCTGACCAAAGAGGATCGTCCTCCCACATAATAAAAAAAAGAAAAAAATTGTAAAGACCAAACCTTCTCATCTTTGAAGCTCTAACAATGGCAACCATATATATATATATATATATATATATATATATATATATATATCTCTCTCTCTCTCTCTCCTCCTCCTCCTCCTCCTCCTCCTCGCCTCCCTAATCCTCCAAGTCGCAAGGGGTCAGTCTGACTCGGAAGCAGATTTTGTATATGAGGTTGTGGAAGAGAATAGCGAGATCTTGGGATTGTAGGCGATGATGTCCAGGGTTTCGGGGATGCAAGTTTAGTCCAGCACCAAGAATTGACCATGGGTATTCTGGGCATAGATGAAAAGCTATTAAATTGCACCGATTCCATTTTCGCGTTTAGAGAACGTGAATATGAAAAAGCAGGGTCCGAGTTGATCATTAATTTCGCTGTCAGCGACCGCAAGTTTTATAAAAACGCAATTCTTGTCGAGTTACCAAACGTGTCTGGAGTCCAAAAAATATATATATATATACACACACACACATAGTTTTTTCCCTCAAAACGCAATGCCAAAATGACCCTTAATAGGAGCATTGTGTTATTACTTGTCCTTGTTACATATGAATCAAGTATATCTAATCTTTATGTGTTAGG
This sequence comes from Fragaria x ananassa, assembly GCA_034370585.1. Taxonomy (NCBI): domain Eukaryota; kingdom Viridiplantae; phylum Streptophyta; class Magnoliopsida; order Rosales; family Rosaceae; genus Fragaria; species Fragaria x ananassa. The sequence continues at coordinate 15,024,259 of CP139766.1, forward strand.
GAATCCATTAGCAACAATTAATTGTGTTGGTGATGCATTAGGAAAACCTTAAACGAGTTAACTAGCTTGGACATGAAGTAGTATCTTTGTGAGAGATCTCTTTGTGTCTTAGTATTTCTATAAATAAGGCTTTGGTCCATGTTCTCTCTACAACAAGATGTAAGGCCATCCCATTTGTGGTGTCTAAGGTTAGCAGAGAGGAGAAGACTAAGGCAATCAATTCATCTGTTTTTAATCGACTTGCTAGCTCATTAGAAGCCATGGATATGAGTGAAGGTACGTCGATTCCATTAGGTAGTTCATGTCATGTGTTTATGCTATTTGTTAATTGATCCTATAAGGGCTTATATATTTTACAATTGGTATCAGAGCCCAGGTGACGCTTAAGACTTAGTGTCTCATATGATCAAGTTGCAATTTGGTGGAGCTCCTGTTTGGATTGGGATCACAAGATTTGGAATTTGATGTTTGTGGTCATAGTTGAGCTATTGAGACTTGGATCGTGAGATTTGGAGATGGCTCGAATTAGGGCTGGCATTGGCACGCAAAATACTGGGCCAACCGACGTACCGTCCCGAACCGCCGGAATCGGTTACCGACATTGTCGGTTACCGACTTTTCGGCATGGTACTACCGTACCGCCATCAACGTATGGTACGGTAGCGGTATTGAGTTTTGTATAAATACGGTATTACCGTACCGTACCGACTTTTTAACATAATTAATTTCCATGTAATCTAAGCCGTTGATTCCATCCATTTACAATCGTAGCCGTTGAAATTAGAAGGAAGAGACGAGGTTCAATGGTTCATCCCCAATTCGGCATTTCTCCGGAATTCTCCCATTTCGCAAACCTAATTCGACTCTCTCTCTCTCTCTCTCTCAATCTAAAATTCTCAATTCTGAAATTCTCGACTCTCTCTCAGTCTCTGGACTCTTGATCAAGGGGGCGACTCAGCCTCTCAAGTCTCAAAATCACAGGTACTTCTCTTTCTCTCTAACTTATCTTTCTGCCTTTCTGAATTTCTGCGTTTCTGACTTTCTGGGTTCTTGACTGGTTATCGAAGTCTCGAAGATGGGTCGGCAGAGGGTTAGGATGACAGGGAGCGCATTAGGGAGGCAAGTTGCACAAGGGAGGCAAGCTGCGGTAGGTTCGACTCTTCACTCTCTCTTAATCTCTTCTTCTCTATGAGACTATGATGATATATGTGATTAGGTAGCTCGATTGTTGTTGATTGTTGTTTTGAGATGTATGAAGTGAACTGCAGAGGAAGTGTTGCGTTGGTGTGTTAGTCTGTTAGATGAGTTTTAGTTGCTTTGAGAAGAAAAAGGTATAGGATGGATTAGTTGCTGAGATTTGATATCATGTTTGGTATGACCTGTTGTAACACCCCTTACCCAGATTATCCTGAATTTAGGGTGGAATTAGAGAGTTGAACTGACTTAAAAATCAAATTCGTATGCTACTAGAGAGATTATACAATGTGTACCGTTGCCATAGTTTCCATAGAGAACAAAATTTTTACTCACACCAATCATTAATTCAATACATGAGCCTCAGTTGTAATCAGTAACAGAGATTTAGGAAAATCATCAAAATCATCTATTGTGAGCATACCTGATCATTCCCTCCAGACCCTTGACAAGATCATCTAGATATGATCACCTTTTGTTTGCCGTAAAAGTCCTCTTTGAAAGCTTGAGGAAGAAGAAGTAAAGGTAAGGAAAATAGATAACTATGGCTCTGATTAATTGATGAAAAAGTGTGAGGTACAGACTAAATAGGATTAAGGGACTAAACAGAATGAAGCCACGTGACCCTTATCCATTGACCATTATGAACTAACCCTGATGATTAATTATCAGCTAATGACCAGCTTACTACTAATTACAACAATTAGCTAGATATAATCCTAACACTCTTCTTCTTCTCTTCACGAGAAAAACCCAGAAGGTCGGTGGTGAAGAGATACGGCCCAAAGATCTGTGCTCTTCTCTTTTTTATTTTTTCCCGATCCTTCCACACACTTCTTCTCCTTTCTTCTTATTTCTTTTATTACTATGATTATTATTATTGTTATTTTTTTATTTACTCTATTTATTTATTTATTAATCATCAAGAACAACAAGTAAACAAGCAAAATATATATATCAACCTTAATTCAGCTTGACTATATTCAGGACTCGCATTTATATTGTTGGAATATCACAATAATGTGATATGACGTGGTCTCGTTATTAGTTTCTCAAATTGGTCAGGGTATTACACATGTGATCCATTATTTGATGTTACAGTAATGTACTAGTTTGAGACTATAGGGGTTATAGACATGGTAGAACCTGTATACAATAGGTTAGGGCAGCTTGTTATTTTGCTGTTAATTGCTGTTTTGGCTCAATTTATATTAAGTTATGAACAATAGGTTAGTGCAGCTTGTTATTTTGTTGTTAATTGCTGTTTTGATTCAATAGTCAATAATAAGAACATAGAAAATACTTAACAATATGTTAGTGCAGCTTGTTATTTTGCTGTTAATTGCTGTTTTGGCTCAATTTATATTAAGTTAGGATTTATTGGTTTTTGTTTTTCAATTTTCATAGCGGATACAGCAATGTCTCAAATTCATAGCAGTCAGACCAGTAGCTCATCTCCATCTATTCAATCTACTGCAAATATAGAGGAAACTGCATCCTTACATAGAAACATACCCCCATTAGGACCTCCCCCTGACCGTTAATGTCTTAATGGTATTTGTAAGTTTTGGTTGATCATTAATTTGATAGTTTGAATGTTTGGTAGTTGATAACTTGATATTGCTGCTAATGCTGCATGATCTGCATCAGTTCAAGTTCAGTTCAAAGCAGGAAAATATGATTTGGGCCAATGGGCCATGTCTTATTTTTTTTTTTATAAAAAGTGGCCCATTTTGAAGTCGGTAGCCGGCCCAACTGTACCATACCAAACCGAGAGTTCGGTATACCGAACTCTCGGTATACCAACTTCGCCGGTCGGTAGTGGTAGATGATTTCATGTATCATAACAAGTTGGTACGGTAGTTGGTTTTGGCAAAAAAACGCTGGTACCGTACCAATGCCAGCCCTAGCTCGAATCACGCCAGGTGGAGATTGTTGGAAAAATATGGCTTAGATTAGAGCCATTTGCAATCTCACATCTGAAAGGTGAAGAGTCATCATTGGGTTATAAGGAATGGTACCACACACACTAATGTCGAGACCTTTTGTGTTAAAACCTCATACCCGTTTCGTATTTGGGTGGGTAAAGTGGGGGAATATCTGCATTTCTAGACCCATGTGTGTGGATCCTCGAGGCCCGTCAGGCGCTTCCGCATAACAGTTTCAAAATCTATAATCCTATCTTCCATCGAGTTGATGTATTATTGCACCATAATCAGAGCTACAATGGGGGAAGAGTGAGGAGAAGAAACTAAGAAAAGGGGTGAATCAGGAAGAAATGAGGGAAAAATGGCAAACAAAATATGATGGGTGTAAGCCAGTATATATTTTCATGCTTGGCAGACTTCTCGCAGGAAGAGACTAGATGGTACGCTGCAGGTGGAAGAAACTGTAGGCAAGGGGATTCTATTCACTTTCTCGGATCCGACCGATCGTGACCGCGTCTGGAAGGGCAGACCTTCGGGTTTTAACAGAGCCCCGTTAGCCCTTACTTACTATGACGGAGTTGCTCCGATGGAATCGGTGCCATTTGAGAAATCATCCTATTAGGTGACTTTGTTGAACGTTCCACCAGCTTTTTGATCGAAGCGGATGATGACCATGATAGCTTATACCATCGGTACATGATCTCATAGTGATTGACAGGACATCAAACAAAAAGGGAGGCAAGCGTTAGTTGCAGCCTGAAAGACTAAATGAAGGCAAGCTTTGGTTGCAGCCTGAAAGACTAAATGAACAAGACAGGCTTCGTGCAGTAGATGGTCGGCTTTTTCATCACAATGTCATGCGTGGAATTCATAGCATATCTCAGTCCCCAAATGATTGTCTAGTCAGTTGATCCGCGCTCAATAACTATCTAGTCCATTATCTCAAACTTTTGTCACACGAACAGTACGGTATGTTCAATCTCATAATTTCTCTCCTAACCTGGTATTCTCATTTGTCAAACTTTATATAGTATTCCCAAGTATGACATTCTCCAAGTTGTTCCACCGTTTTGAATTGAATGGGGAAAGACCCTCAGAGTATATATGTCTTACTCATCATAAAAAGTCTCATCATTTTTACTTTCATGATACCAAAAAAATCTCGTCATTTTTTATTATAGAAAATTTTCCTCAAAAAGAAAAAAGAAAAAACTTTGGTCGACCTGCATCGACTTTTTACCCATCATGTTAAGTTTTTGGACGTCTTCTTTAATTTTGTGTCATTTTCTCGTAGACAAGCGATCCTATTTAAGTATTTATTTTCTACAAAACAAATAAAAATAAATTACTTATATATAAACTAGCTTGAGTATTAAATTGGTAGGAAAAATTCTACAATGTGTTAATGCATGTGATGCATCAACTTTATCTTAAAATTGTAAAATGAGTACTCAAAGCAGTCATAAGAGCATCTCCAACAGTTTTCCCAAAATTTCTCTAAATGGGGAAGCAAAAGCTAAAATCTCCAAAAAAATTATGATCAAAATCCAGCAGTTTCTCCATTTTGGAGATTTCGACATTTAATACGACAATAAAATATAATATATCATCATTAATTATAACAAAAAACATTATATATTTCATTGTAACAATAAACTACCCAATAAAATATTTTATTGTTGTCTTAAATTCATTGGAGCACATGAATAATTTAATTTTGGGGAAGGAAGGCTTTGCTGCAAATTTGGGGAATGAAGGCTTCTTTTTCTTCTTCATCCCCATTTTGGGAAATGGGATGGGAAAACTGTTAGACCTAAAAACAACTCTATATTCCCCAAAATTGAGAAGTTTAAGAAGATGTGGAAGCTGTTAGAGATGCTCTACGAGCATCTCCAGTAGAATGCTTAATTCAAAAAAAAAAATTTAAATTTGTCAGCTTTTAGGATAATTAGGAGCTCCAACAGAATGCCTAAAAAATTGCTGAATCCTAAAATTGCTAAACGGAATTGACAAATTTATTAGCCTAGACAAGAATTGCTAAAGAGAAACCTATGTTTTCCCTCCATTTTTTATTCACGTGTCAGTTTCTAATTCGTTAAAAATATTATTTAACTTACATTTAGTAATTACTGCTGGAACACAATTGCTATTTCGATTGTTAAATATCATAACTTGTTAAATTTAGCAATAAACTAACCTAGACTACTAGAGATGCTTAGTCCTTAAAGTTGTAATATATATAAGTCTTTAAAGTTGTAAAATTTTCTAGTTACAACATTAGTCATCATATGACCTTAAAGTGGTACAATGTGTGCTTAAAGTGATAATTGAGTCCTCAAAGTGATTAAAAAAAGAATTGAAATTTGTTTAGTCTATATGGTTTGAAGTCGACATTTTTTCAGTCTTTGTGGTTTCATTTTAATTTGAATGGTTCTTAAAGTCACGATTTTCCTTCCAAATGGTTATTCAGTCAGTTTTTTTCCGTTAAAATGCTGACGTGACTTTTAAAAACATTACAATTTTTAACGGCCACGTTAACAATCTAACTAAGAAAATTGACGGAATGACTATTTAGAAACAAAATTGTGACTTTAAAAACCATTCAGATTAAAATGAAACCACAAGGACTGAACAAATGTCGACTTCAAATCACATGGATTATACATGTTTAAGGACTCATATGTTACAACTTTGATAACTCAATTACCACTTTAAGGACACATGAGAACTAATGTTGTAACTAATTTTTTTTTATAACTTTAAGGACACATGAGAACTAATGTTGTAACTAATTTTTTTTTATAACTTTAAGAACTCATATTACAACTGTGAGAATTAATATTAGAGAAAATTAGATAAAAACCCAAAATACTAGACCTCTTTTAAGATAAACCCATACATATTTTTCTTTCATTTTACATCCATTCCATATAAACAAACTTACTATATAGAGCATATGTCTATAATTAATAGTTTTCTTCATTTTTTAGTTTCTCTGATTTGCCCTTCAGACGATATAAAGCTAAATTTGGTATCTTTCTCAATTTTAGCATCAATTTGAAACTCAAATACTGAGCTAAAATTTAGCTGGATTTAACTTTATCATAATCAATTACATTCTTTAATTTCTTACCTTATTGTTACTAACTTGAATGTATATATATGTTATATATATATAGAAGTATGTCATTTGTAATAAAATAATTCTTTTCATTCTTAAACTCACATTTGATGTCTTTCTACATAGTTGAAAAATGTCTATTTGTAAGGTATACGTTCTTGTTCTTTGATTAATTTTTTTTCTTTTTAGGTATGTCATTATATCATTTCTCATCCTGATCGAGAGAATATTTACATTTCTAATGTACATATTAAGTAGGACATGATATGATAATTTAAAAAAAAATTTATTAAATAACTCACACACCCTACATATGTCAATGAAATTTGAACCCATAACATCAAAATTGTTAGTTAACCACTTTAACCAACCACACCACGGCTCACCGACACATGATATGATAATATACCTATACAAAGAAGAAACTCAAAATTGGGTTTAGGGTATATGGTTAAGGTATAGGGTTTAGGGTTTAGGGCTTAGGGCTTACGGTAACACTATAAAATTTCTTTCTTTTACTTTAATAATCAGATATCTTATTTATATTATATTTTACTTGATATATAGATCATAGAATGTATTTATTTCACCTAGATTTTTTCATAAAAATAAAGAAAACTACATGATTCTTGCAAATTGATTGAAAAATGTTAGTGTTAGAAAAAAAACTCATAATCAAGGTATTTAAGACAACATCAATTAAACTTATTTATTATGTTTATATGTTATAGTTGAATGGTAGCAATTGTGTAAAATTTAAAAAAAATAGGACATAATATTATGTGGGTTTTATTTAAAACCACTCTTCAAAATTATGTGTATAAGAAAATCCCCCTTAATATTATTACTTTGAGAACTCATTTTATAACTTGAAGACAAAGTTGATGCATCACATGCATTAACACACCATGCTATAGCCTTACCTACTTGATAAATCTAGATACATACAATTTATCTTTCATTTTAGAAGATTAGGAGTTAAGACTTCTCATGATTCTTGAATTAATAATTCCTCACTATCTTACTTAATAGTTCTTACTATCATTCTTTTTTTCGATGAGTATTCTCACTATCATTGTTTTTGAATGAAGATCAACAGTGATGGAGTTCAGCTGCTTCTTTTTATTATCCTTTTGAACAGAAGTGGGAGACTGGAGTTGCTGAATAAGACTTCATAAAAGGATTAATTATGTGCTTTCTGGCATCCTCACGTACACAACAGTCATCAGCCCAGAATTTTCCGGTTCTATATTGCCAACAAGTATGACCGTAGCTACTATTCTATATGACACAATATAAATAAATTCCTTTTCAGTATACTAATGCATCTGGAAACTGTCTTTAATTATGTGGACGAACAAAATCAAGACAGATAATGTTTATGACGTCAACAGATAAAATAAAAGGGCAACATAAAATTGAAAAGGGCTGCTATTGACTATAGGTCAAGGATTTACGTACACTCCTCAGAATGGCGTTTATTATACACGTATTTATACGTAGAGTACAGTACAGGGATGTCTAAATCAATGCTTAATGCTTGCAGCTCTACGTACGTGCGTACGTAGTCCAAGTTAAGCTGGAAGGGGTTGAGCTTGGAGGCGAACCTTGAGCCCATCAACTGGAAAGGGATTCATACCACCTGTGATCTTGCAGTTAGGGTTTACAAGTTCCCATTTGAATCTTATAACAAGGTGGTGCATGAAGCTAAGAATTTGCAGACGAGCGTAGTCCTTTCCGGGGCAAATTCGAGGGCCGCTCCCGAATGGGATGTTTGTGTAAGGAGGAAGACTTGTTTTCTCGTATCTTGTCGGATCGAACTCTTCTGGCGCTGCAAAATATTCAGTGTTCATGTTTGTGGTGCTCACTGTCCAGTAGACCTACAAATTACAACAGCCATGAATTACTTAAGCTCAAAATAAGAAATAATCCAGCTAGTTTTTTATATCTTAAATATCAATCACTGATTTTACACTGTCGTGTATACCTTCCATCCTTTTGGAATTGTATAACCTTGGTAAGTGAAGTCTTTTGCAGCCTCTCTAAAGGTTCCCTGAAGAGGTGGTATGATCCTCATCGCCTCTAGGGCTACGTTCCACGAATACTTCATTTTTTGCATGTCCTCCCAGTTGAGTGGCTCCCCAGATTTCTTGGACTTCAAAATCTCCAGTTGTTCTGTTGGTGACATAAGAGCAAAGTTAATCCTAAAATTAATAACTAATGCTTCATGCAACCAAGCACCTGATAGATTAGTATGTACGTACACGACAAACATATATGGCAAACAGAACAAAGAAATATATAGTTTGAGGTATTAACTTGCTTAATTTTTGCAACTCATGTTTCATATAATTAAAAAGATTCAACGTACGTAAATGTCTGTTTTTATTATAAGGTTCAACTCTAAAATTACTAGAAAGACACACTTAATCATGCATGAGAAGAGAAAGCAATGATTTACCTAGTCGGACTTTTTCATAAATGTCAGGTCTCTGGGCGAGGAACTTGACGATAAAAGTAGTAGTCATGGCCGGAGAGTTGAACGAAGCTGCCACATTCCCCATAATTTTATCAGCAATTTCATTATCCGGCATAAACTTACCGGTACCCGGATCAGGAGTAGAAATCATATAGGACAAAACATCATGCACTTTGTTTCCGGTAGACGCCATAGCTGCTCTCTTCTCCTTAATAAACGATTGAAATATCTCCCTTGCAGCCTGCGTTGCTTTCATTGCTCGATAAAACACAGTCCCTGGAATATTCACCGGCATAGTGTGAAGTGCCAGCATCATGGTGTCCATCAGATCTACAAGCTTATCAATACGACCATGGTCTTCGAGTCCCATGAAGAACTTAGTCGCTAGAGTCAAGACGAGTAGCTGCGAGAGGCGATGAGCCTCGACCACCTGTTTGCCATCCCAGTGCATTTTCAGGTGGTCCAGAACCATCGCATCCATCTGCCCCACGTAGCCAACGAGGGCTTCCGCTCTCAGAAACCCTGGTGCTCGAGAAACGTGCATTTCACTTATTCTCGGTATGACAGTGGAAGCAGCTTTTTGGTAAGAAGAGCGGAAGAGCCTTTGCATGGAGTGAGGTCTCCATGCTGCAAAGAGCTTATCTTCATTGGAGGCCACAAATTTGTGACCGGCAGTGCCACATAACACCACGGTTGGCTCCCCTAGTATTTTGGTTTTGAAGATCTTGGAGGAGTATTTCTTCATTCTTTCTCCTACAAACTTTTCATGGTCATCGTATAGGAAGGCAAAGGTTTCGCCGATAATCGGCCACCCGAAACTGCCTGGGGGAAGGTTGGTGGATTTTTCATCGGATTTTGATTTATAAGCACGAAAGAAGACTGCAAGAATAGTAGTAGTGAACAATATGGCAAGTAGTGTAGAGAAGAAGATGTAAAAGTTGTAATCCATTGGAAGACTACTAGACTGATAGGTTTTTTCGATGAAACTACTAGAGTGATAGTTGATGAAAACTGCTAGGAATTGCTTCTATTTATATAGAAGTACGTTCTGATGCTTCACTATGGATAGCTCCTCTTTCTTCCAGATCAAGACTCGATCTTTGCTATAATAAAAAAATTTAAAAAAATTAAAAAATTTAAAAAAAGCATGCCATGCATTCAGGTAATCTCATCAAAGTCAATAATCGCGGGGACATATATAATATATCTTAACAGTTCGATCTCTCATAAAAAGTTAAATTATCAGAGTTCTAATATTCATTATTGGCGGGCGCCTAGTATACCGATTCGACTAGTCTAAGTGATACGATGATACATACATATTTTTTAAGAAATACTTAAACTCGTGATTTGTGAGTACTTGTTATGTGTACCTTTTTTTTTAATCAGTTAAACAACTGAAATCCTTGCTCAACTGAAATCATTGGTAACGTATCGTGACAGACAAACCTAAGTGAGTTCATTGAGCTTGATGCAATAATATTCAATTATCTTTCGTGAATCGAGTTTACGATCTATAATTTGCTAATTTATAATAGACATTATATGTTATATAATAAAATAAAAATTAAAGCATAACCACCTAGAAACTTTTAGAACACCGAAATGTATAGTATAGCTAACTAGATTTCAAATGTATAGTGTGTTATATGTTCTTTGCTTTCATAAAATGATTCCCGATGCACAGGGACGAGGTTTCTATAACATAAGGAACTGCGCGCGTATACGTATTTCACATATTGCACATAATGTAAGGCAACATCGATCGAGGTACTTAATACATATTCACAATAATGAATTACGTTATCAACACTGTCGCTCTTTGAGAACTTGTGTTTTATACATGTAGTCGTTAATTGTTCTCCAAAAGTTGTTACACATGAACGAGTGTTGCATGTATTTGTATTTAAATGAGTCTTACATCCATATTTAATCGATAATATCTATGAATGATCTTTACATTTCAATTGTGAGATATATATTAGGGAGAAATTTTTCAGTACTCCTGTAGAACCATGTCACATTGTACGGTGGCACTACCAGAAGAAAGGATTTAGCCGACGAAAAAAAAAAACCAGGCCGACGAAGCATTTTTTCGTCGGCTAAAATCCACTTTAGCCGACGAAATTTTCTTTCGTCGGCTAAGTTAAATTTTCGTCGGCTATGGTAAACTTTAGCCGACGAAAAAAAAATTTCGTCGGCTAAAGTTCACAAACTATGGCCGACGAAATATTTAGAAGTTTAGTCGACGAAATTAATATGTCGTCGGCTAAAGTGCTTTATATTTGCGGATCTGGGCAGCAGCAGCTCATCTGGAAAAAAAAACGGGAGAATAAAAAAGGGGAGAAAAAGTTTGGGTGTTGTTGAAATCTGTCCATAATTAGTTTGTGGAGCCATATATAGGTACGTATATGTATATATATGTTGATTAATTGAGTTTTATTTGAGTTGATCGATTTTAAGTGTGATTAATTGAGTTTATTGATTTTGATTGTGATTGAGTTGATTAATTTTGAGTACGTTGGATGTATATATATATGTGTTGATCGATTTGGTTGATTATTTGAATTGATAATATATATGAATTAATTTGTTGTTAATAAATAGTAGATATATATATATATATATGTTAATTAATTTATAATATTATTGTGTTGATATGGTATGAAGTTGTTGATGATATATATGAGTTCATGATGATTTTGTGATGATATTGATATATGATTTTGAGTATGTTGGATGTATATATATATACATATATGTTGATCGATTTGGTTGATGATTTGATATAATATATATGAAGTTGTTTATAATTAAGTAGTAGATATATATATATATATATATGTTAAGTAATTTATAATATTGTGTTGATGGTATATACCACAATGATGATTTTGTGATGATGTAGATATATATATGTATAATATTGTTCAATAATTATTAAGTATATATATATATGTGTGTGTGTGTGTTAATTAATTTGTTATTAATTAATTGTAGTGCGTAGAATATATACTAAATGAATTGAGATTTTATATATGGCATGAAATTTCATTAATAATTAGCTAGCAGCGTTATAAATATATATTTTGTTATATTTTCAGGATATGGATAAGAGTTGGATTTCGCTTCCAAAATGGGACAAAAGATACGGTGCAGGAGTTATGAGTTTTATAGAATATGCGCTGGCTAATGCTAACGGGAATACAATTTTCTATTGCCCGTGCACGAAATGTTAGTGTCGCAGCGATATGCATCGATTTCCCATTGACAAAGTATGGCAGCACCTGAGGAGTAACGGGTTTTGGGAGAAGTACACATGTTGGTTATATCACGGTGAAACATCATCAGGGGGTCCGCATGATCATGGCCAATTTTCTGAGACGGGCAATACTAGTACATCCAACGATCCAACAACGACATTCATCAACGACATGTTTCCTTATGAGAGCGGTGTATGCGCTCAAGGACAGTATATGCCTGACCCGGTGCAGCCCTTCCCTAGAGCTGTGAACACTGCTGGTATTGAAAAGTACAACAAACTGCTTGCTTTCCAACAGACCCCTGTGTACCCCGGTTGTCAGAAGACCGTTCTTGAAAGTGTGATGGACGTAATGAAGATTAAAGTTGAGACAAAATCGACCGTGAAGGCTGTTGATGAGTATCTACAGTACACTGCTTCGATGCTGCCCAACGGTCATCGTCTTCCTACCACTCATCGTAAGGTCCGATGTATCCTGAAAGATCTTGGGCTTTCCTACATCCAGATCCATGCATGCAAATATGACTGCGTTCTCTTTTGGGGTAAAGATCCAGAAGGGAATGACCTTGGTAGCCTTAACGCATGTCTGGTATGTCACACTGACAGATATAAGCTGACTCCTGCAGACAACAGGAAACCTGTAAAGGTACTTTGGTATTTCCCTTTGAGGGATAGGTTGGAGCGGTTGTACATGTCTTCACACACGGCCGAAGCTATGAGATGGCACGCTGATAGGGAACTGCATGACGAAGATACCCTTATACACCCTGCTGACGGGGAGGCTTGGAAGCATATAGACAGGGAGTTTCCTCATTTTGCGTCAGAGGTCCGAAATGTGAGGCTCGGGCTCTCATCCGACGGGTTCAACCCTTTTGACAACATGAGTCTTCAATACAGTGTATGGCCGGTGATTTTGGTACCGTACAACCTTCCCCCATGGATGTGCATGAAGAAGGAATACAATATGTTGAGTTTGTTGATTCCGGGGCCCGGTTATCCGGGGAAGTGTCTCGATGTGTATTTGAGACCTTTGATTGAAGAACTTAAATTTTTGTGGGACGTTGGTCATCCCACTTATGACAAGTACACGCACGAGATGTTCCAGATGCATGTCATGGTTGTTGGTACCATCAGTGATTTTCCTGCCCGTGGGATGTTGTCGGGCAACATTGTTAGGGGATACAAGGCTTGTCCAGAGTGCCTTAGAGATGAGGGGAGCAGCAGTCATTGCAACAAGATATGCAGATTGGGTCACCGTGCTTTCCTTCCATATGATCACGAATGGCGGTTCGATGACAAGGCATTTGATGGGACCGTAGAACACGGTGTGCCTCCCAGAAGATGGACGGGGGAAGAAATTTTAGCAGTGCTTAATGAGTACGATTTTGGGCAGCTCAGCAATCATCCCAACATTGTGGCGGCAATACCTGAAAGACCCGACAGGTACAAATTCTGGACACATAAGAGCATATTCTGGGAACTCCCATACTGGAGTAAGTTGTTGATCAGGCACTACCTAGATGTGATACACATAGAAAAGAATGTTTGCGACAGTGTGGTGGGCACAGTGCTGAACTTGGAGGGGAAGACGAAAGACGGTCCTAAGGCACGCATTGATCTAAAAAAATGCGTACTAAGAAGACATTTGTGGTTGAAAGAAGGGAAGAAAAAAATGCCTCAAGCTCCTTACACCGTGAAGCCTGACCAGAAGAACCTAATTTTTAGGTGGATGAGTTATGTGAAGTATCCTTCAGGCTATGCAGGAAATATAGCCCGGTGTGTGAACTTCCGAGACAATAAGATGTACAGGTTGAAGAGTCATGACTGTTATATCCTGCTACAACGTCTCTTCCCTGTTTTCATTCGACCGTTCCTTCCCCGTCAGGTGGTGGAGCCGTTAGTAGCGTTGGCAAGATTTGTCCAGAAGTTATGCACACGGGAAGTGAAAAAATCTAACCTCCGGGAAATGCAAGAGGACATCATTTATATCATGTGTAAATTTGAGAGGATATTTCCTCCAAATTTTTTTGACATCATGCCTCACTTGATGATCCATCTTCCCGAGCAATTGTTGCTTACCGGTCCAGTACACTACACTTGGATGTATCCCATGGAAAGGTACGTTTTTTGCACCTGAATTTCTCAATATATATACATGTTCAATAATCATAACATTTTGCAACTTGATTTACAAGCAACTTGGAGACTACAAAGATTATGTGGCTAATAAATCCGCTCCTGAAGGATGTATAGCTGAAGCATATATTGCGCACTAGTGCGTCACCTACATGAAATTGTATTTAGGAGTGTTGAAGGAAACTCCGCAAACCATGCCGGTAGATGTACCGAAGTTCAATCTTTCCATAGTCTCTAGTGATGTTGAAGTGTATGGAATTTTGCCAGACTCCTACAAATTGCAACCACATGAGCTAGTCATTGCCCACTGGTGGGTATTGATTAACTGTCGTGAAGTTGAATACTGGAAAGACATCCATCTATATTGTCCAGACATTCAAGGTGATCTCGAGTACCACAACAGGGAGTTCGCAGATTATTTTGGCGGTTGGGTACGTAATTTAATTTTTCTGTACGGGTTTATGTTTATTGCATAATTATCCATATTTACAGTTGAGATGGTTGGTTGCAGATGAACCATATTCAATTTGATGGTCACCCAAATTGGTCGCACGAACTAAGACTTCTAGCGATGAAGCCGATAGTCTCAAGAGTTTATCCGATGTGCAAGGTGAATGTCGTGCAATTTATATGCGAACAAAGAGACAGCAGAAGGAGAACACAGAATTCTGGGGTCATGGCACATGATGGGCGGAATGGAGTTGACTATTACGGTGTTCTCCATTCAGTGGTGGAACTCGTTTATGGGCAAGGCATGACAGTGCTCCTCTTCAAGTGTAGATGGTTTGATACTAGGCCGCAGAGCATGAAGACCGATCAGTACAGAATATTATCGGTGAACACTGCTACAAGTTTTTACGAAGATGACCCGTTCGTTTTTGCCACATTGGTAAAACAAGTGTTTTATCTTGATGACCTTGCTAAGGGTGACGCGTGGAAAGTAGTCAACCTTGTGCACCCTCGAAACATTTACCGGACGGCTACACTTGGAGAGGCCGAAGACGAGGAAGAGGATGTTGCGTATCAAGAGCCCAACGCAATAGGTATTCCTAACTCCTCTACCGTTCGCCTTAATAATTTTAAAGCGGGTCGTTCGGTGCGAATTCGTGATGAAGAGCCAAGGCTTGTTGATGTTGATCCAAATCAAGAAACAGACGAAGACTCTGGCGATGAGGAAAGACATATATTACCAGAAATTAATTCTGACACCGAAGAAGACTCATCGGATGATTCCGATTACGAGCCTTAGTTTTAATTTAGAGGACGAAATCCATTAATTTGTATAATTTTTTAAAGACATTTTCCTTTATAGTTTACACATGTTGAATTCATATTTTAGTTATTTTATATGAATTTTGGTGATACATGATGAACAGGAAGTTAGTATGGTTTACTAATATCGTCTGTTTTTTTTAATGTATTTTTTTCCTTTAGCCGACGAAATACACTATAATTCGTCGGCTAAGATGGTTTTTGCCGACGAATTACCTAATATTTCGTCGGCTATTCTGGTTTTTTTAATTTTTTAATTACATATTATAGCCGACGAAAAAACCCTTAATTCGTCGGCTAAAGTTTTTTATTTTTTTTAAAATAAGTTTTAGCCGAAGAAAAAAGCCTTAATTTTGTCGGCCATAGATGTTTTTTATTTTTTTTATTACACACTTTAGCCGACGAAATTCACTATCATTCGTCGGCTAAGATGGTTTTTGCCGACGAATAACCTAATATTTCGTGGGCTATAGTTATTTTTTAATTTTTTAATTACATACGATAGCCGACGAATACGTTAGGGTATTCGTCGGCTAAACCCTAAAATTTTTCTATTACCTACTATAGCCCTATGTTCGGTGGTTATTTTGCGTAAAATTTTTATACGACTTGTTGCGTGTCATCGGTTTAAAACTATTTTTAGTTGGAGGTCCGGCCAAAATACGTAATTTAGACGGTCGAACGACCTTTTCCGTGCGTATAGGGGTTTGACTTACGAGATTGACCGTCCGGATCGAGCCCTTATTCTTTTCGGATCAAGTTGAATTTTTTCCCATACATGTATTTTATCATGATGGTCAGATCTGACGGCCGGATTTCTGTTTCTCAAGTTTGATCATCACAATCACAACATGCATACTAATGTTGTATAACTTGTTTACCAAGTGTTATGTAAATGTTCCGTTTCAAAAACAAACTATACGTAGAACCTTCAAACGTAAAAAAGTCGTGAAATAAGACATGACCAGAATGGTGAAATACGTCTACAGTTGAAAAATCAATGTATTCCGGTCATGTCTCGGTGCCGATAGTTGCGGTTAATGCAATTTTCAATTCTTTCTCCCTATGGGTAGCCCTATGTTCGGTAGTTATTTTGCCTAAAATTTTTATACGACTTGTTGCGTGTCATCGGTTTAAAACTATTTTCCGTTGGAGGTCCGGCCAAAATACGTAATTTAGACGGTCGAACGACCTTTTCCGTACGTTTAGGGGTTTGACTTACGAGATTGACCGTCCGGATCGAGCCCTTATTCTTTTCAGATCAAGTTGAATTTTTTCTCATACATGTATTTTATTATGATGGTCAGATCTGACGGTCGGATTTCTGTTTCTCAAGTTTGATCATCACAATCATAACATGCCAAATGTATAAAGGTTTAGCCGACGAATTTCAAAGGTTTAGCCGACGAATTTATAAAGTTTAGCCGACGAATTTCAAAGGTTTAGCCGACGAGTTTCAAAGGTTTAGCCGACGAATTTCAAAGGTTTAGCTGATGAATTTTTAAAGTTTAGCCGACGAATTTCAAAGTTTTAGCCGACGAGTTTAGAAGGTTTAGCCGACGAATTGGTGTATAGCCGACGAAATTTGTATCTTTAGCCGACGAACAAATTATTTCGTCGGCCAAAGTTTTCGGGTTTAACTGCGAAACCCTAGCCTCCTCCCTCATTTCCACAATTTTTTCCCTCCTCCCTCCTCCCTCCCGGTCTCCTCCCTCCTCCCTCCCGGTCTCCTTCCTCCTCCCTCCCTCCCGGTCTCCTCCCTCCTCTCTCTCCCTCTCCCGGCTGGCCGGTCTCCTCCCTCCTCCCTCCCTCTCCCGTCGCCGCCTCCTCCCTCCTCCCTCCTCCCTGCCTCCCGCCCTCTCGGTCTCCGCCGCCTCCGTCGCCGCCTCCTCCCTCCCTCCCTCCCTCCTCCCTCCGATCTCCCGTCTCCGCCTCCTCCCTCCTCCCTCCTCCCTCTCCCGGTCTCCACCTCCACCTCCTCCCTCCTCCCCCGATCTCCCGGTCTCTAAGATTTATTTTTGTGTTAATTTAATTATGTGTTAATTTATTTTTGTGTTAATTTAATTTTTGTGTTAATTTAATCTTTGTGTTAATTTAATTATGTGTTAATCTAATTATCTTAATTTATGTGTTTATTTTTGAATATATGTGTTAATTTATTTTTGATTTCGAATTTAGTTTTATGCTATGTTAGTTAATTTATATGTGTTAATTTATATATGTGTTAATTTATATATGTGTCAATATATATGTGTTAATTTATTTTTGATTTCGAATTTAGTTTTATGCTATGTTAGTTAATTTATATGTGTTAATATATATGTGTTAATTTATATATGTGTCAATATATATGTGTTAACTTATTTTTGAAGTTGTATTTAGTTTTATGCTATATTTTTATGATGATGTTGATATATATAATATTGTTATGTAATTATTAATTAAGTATATATATATATATATATATATATATTGGTATGAAGTTATTTTTGATTTCGAATTTACTTTTATTCTATGTTAATTAAGTATATCTATATATATTGTTATGTAATTATTAATTATGTATATCTATTTATTGAATAAGTATAATTTTAAACATGTATAATTTTTTATACAATAAAGACAAAATAATCTAAAGCCTTAGATAATATTTTAAATAGGATGAGCGGCTTTTTTCGATCGAAGAAGAGTTCGAAGGGCCAAAGGTCCGAATCGTCTGAGGGAACCTCTAGCAACCCTCAAACGACGTTTCAGGGCCAGATGACAGCCAGGCGTGCGAGTCTTCTGGAGACGGCGCCGGAGGTGCCCCTTTCATCGAGGCAGGCGGCCGTCCCTCGTTCCTCGAGGCAGCTGTGGCCTCAGACCCAGACGGAGGTGTCTGCACCCCGTATGCCCGAGATACACCGGGCGCACACTCCGGGTCCTACTTCTTCGGATAGTGGGTCATCTGGGGTACAGATGCCGCCGCCTCATCTGTTCCTTCCGCGGATGATACCGGCGTTACCTGTAGTCGATG
Organism: Fragaria x ananassa; assembly: GCA_034370585.1. NCBI lineage: Eukaryota > Viridiplantae > Streptophyta > Magnoliopsida > Rosales > Rosaceae > Fragaria > Fragaria x ananassa. Next base: position 15,042,667 of record CP139766.1, read on the forward strand.
GCTCAGGGACACCGATTTATCCACTGCCCCCGCCAGTGGCTCCATCAGCGGCGTACCGGTTCGTGCCTTTTGATACGCCTCTTATTTCTGCGAGGGTATCATCATCGGCGACAGAGCCGGAATCCGTCGCGAGCTCCTCAGGTAATCAGTGATGCATGATTATTTTTAAAGGGTCATATATATTTTAATAATCAATTTGGCCGAATCATGTGATAGGCACAAAGAATAAGAGAGGCCCCGTCACAGGGAAGGCCCTCGAGAAGATGGTGGGTATCGTGGGGAGGATCGTCATCGATACTGACGGGGATGGCCACTTAGTATCGGGCGGGAAGTCGAGGACGTACTCCGACCGCGTGGGAGCTCTCATTAGGGATAGAGTCCCTATGTTGTGGTTAGACTGGGGCGAGGTCCCGTAGGAGGTTAAGGACATGGACCACAACGCGATGTCGGTGAGTTTACAAAATAATATTATGTATTAAATTGTTGATTTCTCGAAAAGCTAAACTAATAAACAGTTAAATGCAGATGTGGTTTGAGGTTCCCGAGCACCTGAGGGACAGCTGGGCCGACGTTGTGCATGGGGGAAGGTACGTTGGGAAGTTAATGAAAAACAAAATTGTATGTGATATTAATAATATTTCTAATATTTTTGTTGTATCTGTAGGTACAAGGAGTGGAAGAACGAGCTGCGGACCCATTGAACTACGCACGGGAATGCACGTTCTGGTACCCCTGCTGAGTTCCAGTACAGAGAGTACGAGTGGCGTTGGCTTCTGACATCAGAATTCAACAACCCTCGTAAACAGGTATTTAAATAAATTAGTTAGTTAATTTATCATTAAGTACGTGCGTTTTAAAATATTTTACTAATAGTTTACTTTTTTCTTTGAAGGCGGTTTCCCAAGTGAACGCTCAGAACCGGCAACGCAACACAAGGAACCATCGTGCTGGTTCTAGACCGTTCGCTGTCTTCATGGACGAGGCGGCCAGGGAATATCCAGAAGTCAACCAGTACGTCTATACGTACGAGAGGGCATATCCTGACTCCCAGGAGGATATTGTAAGTCACCTTACGTTTTTAAATTTTTAAATTTATGTAAAAATGTTAATTAATAATTTTTTTCCTATCCATATAGGCGAAGGTGAGGGAGGCTAGTGACGAGGTCATGAGTGCCTTAGTGAGGGAGACATGGCCGGACACGCAGGAGGAAGAGATGTCCGAAGCCATGTCCCGGATCGACACTTCGGATCCGACGATTGGGGCGAGGATCATGGGCACAGCCTTCCCACCGAGAGCAAACAACTTCTACTACCGGGGTCTAGGAAAGAGAAGCGAGGGGGTCCTGAAGACCACTCCATGATTTCAACGAAAGGCAGCCTCGACCAGCAGCAGGACCACGTCCACGATCAACAGGACGACTCAGTTAGAGTCGGAAGTTCATAGACTACGAGAGCAGCAAGCTGCTCAGGCTGCCTCGCAGGCAGCCTTTAATGCCGCGCAGGCAGCCTATGTTGCCGAGATACATGTCATCCCGCAGGCCCAGCAGCAGCAGATGTTCCAGTACATGTAGGAGTTTACAGCTGCCCAGATTCACGGACTTCCGCCTCCGCCCATGCCGCTACCCCAGCCGCCGCAACCTCCGCCGCAACCCCCAGAAGCGGATATTAATTTAGACGATATAGAATTTATGTAGATAAATATATACTTTTATGTAATTGATACTTTTATGTAGTTGATATATACTTTTATGTGTTTGTTGTTGGTTATATGGAATTGTTTTGGTGTATTTTGCAGCTTGCTTGGAATGGTAATTCAGAAATTTGGGGGGTTTTTTTTACTGGAATGGACTTATAGCCGACGAAAAAAGCCTTAATTCGTCGGCTAAAGTTTTTTTTTTTTTTTTTTAAAATAAGTTTTAGCCGACGAAATATGCTTTAATTCGTTGGCTAAATCCCTATAAAGCCGACGAAATATACTATATTTCGTCGGCCATAGGTGTTTTATATTTTTTTATTACAACCTTTAGCCGACGAATATTTTAAATTATTTGTCGGCTAAAGTTTGGAAGATAACCGACGACACAAAATGTCGTCGGCTAAGGTATGGACTATAGCCGACAAACAATTCGTCGGCTAAAGTATGGACTATAGCAGACGACATTATTTCGTTGGCTAAGGTATGGATTATAGCCGACGAAATAATGTCGTCGGCTAAAGTCTGGACTATAGCAGACGACATTATTTCGTCGGCTATAGTCCATATCTTAGCCGACGACATTTTGTGTGTCGTCGGCTAAAGTCATCACAGACGACCCTTTCCCGACGACACTATAGCCGACGAAGGTTCGTCGGCTAAGATCTTAGCCGACGAATTTTTTTAACAGGTACTTGTCCTGGTAGTGTGGTCCTCCGTACCTATAAGATACTGATATGTGGAAATTTTGACACGTCAGTTAACAACAAACTAACCACGTCTTTTTTTTTCTTGCCGTCATAAACAACAGAATCACAGATTGATCAGTTTCTGAGAAAGCAAGGTAAGAGAAAATAAAGTTTTTAGATCGGATAGGTTTGTGAGTTGTGGCTTGGTTGGTTAAGGTGTTAAGGTAGGAGATCACACGTACTGGTAATATGGAAAAAAACAAAATATGAGCATAGGATGTATTCTGGACGCGCACAACCCAGATTTCAGAGGATGCCACCCACCATTTAAATTTCAGATTACACAAAAACCTACACGCCATTCTTCCAGGTTGGAGACCCATACAGGATGCACACAAACCAGATGAAATTTCTTCATCTTCTATCCAAATACAAAAACTTGTTGTGATTTACTATCACCCTTATTCCTTTTCACAAATTTGAAAAGCAATTGGATTGAAGACTATCAACCTGCAAATCCCGTAATAAATTGAAGCAAACTTATGGCTGCGAAATCTCTTTTCTATTGATTATAGATGAGATGGATATTTTTAAGTTTACCATTGGATTTCAAACATTACATCAGCATGACACAGAATTTTTGACTAATGTTTTTCTTTAAGTGTTAAATTTGACCATAATTTTTTCAAAATTGTTGAAAATGACCATATAAACTTTCTCATGAATAGGGAAAATGGCAGGCGTCGGCTAATAACGATATATCATTGTTGCCCTGATGCTAATCATAAACTTTAGGCTTCACTATATTCCTACTAACCAAATTAATTAATTGATAGTCTTTCCCATGCATATGTAACATGTTGCATCAGCTGGCAAGACTTTCAGTATCAGTATAGAAAGTTTGAACATATATGACACTTTTTTCCACAGCGTCATGCTAATTATAAAACCAGTTTGATTGTATTGTTAATTATTTCCAATTTTCCATTATGAAATAACCCGTTACTTGAGCATAATTTGAATATTATATATAGACCATATTCTAAAGGGACTACGTCTTTGAGACGGTGCCTGAGAACGAAAAGCACCGGAGCTAAAAACAAATATGCTAAATTTCGATGTATTTTAAGTACCAGATAGTTTAATTAGCATAGCAGCACAATTAGATTCGAAATTCCATTACTAATGAATCACTAATAAAAGATAACCAGTGATCTCCTTGCATGAAAGCATGTTTCAGGTTATTATATTTGGTCCATATATATTTGTTGTGACGAATCTAGTAGTTGATCATTGATATGCCAAAAATTTGTTCACCTGAAGTTTGTTTAATCGGGAGTTGTAAAATTTGAACAGCTACTGCATTCGAGTACTATCAATGCAAGCTTAAGGCACGCAATACGGGAAAAGGGATCAGGAACCAAGAGTTTGGGTCTTATTGGAACTTATTTAGTATTAATCTTACGTTGAAAAAACATTAAATGTGTGAGTCTTTAAATGAAAACACTCATGTGACTCATTAAATGGATGATATGTCTAATATCGGTTTGGTGGACTCTCTATTGGGTTTTTCAATAGAAATAAATAAATAAATATATATATATAATTTTTGAAAATTAATATCATTTAATTTATTAATTATTAATTCAGATAAATATCAAACGACATAATTGTCCGAACAGTTCCGAGCAGTTGTGTCTGTTCGAAAAATTATATCTGTTCGAATTGACTTTTATATAAGGACGACTTCTGTTGTTGTTGTTTTATTATCGAATCATTCTTCTTCTTCCTCCCAAAAACTATTTCTTCTGAAGCATAAAGTAAATTCGCCAGGGTCAAGTTCTTGTGCAAGAACTTGAACCAGATAGTTATATTCTCTAGATAGACGTCTGAATCTGCAGCACAAGCGGAGACGAATTTCTGTCTTAGGTCACTGCAAGGCCGGTCTCTATTTGATCAATCAAGTTAGTGTTATTCGTTTTATTTCATTGTAAATTTTCAAATTTCATTTTAATTTCGTTGTTATATATATATATATATATATATATATACACTGTTTGAACAAATTTTGGATTGGTAATAACATTTTCCTTGTGTTTGAGCCAAAGGGCATTTTTGTCCTAGTAAAGTGACTCCATGTTGGATTTCACAGTTTGCGCAAGAAATGACTTCGCACGGACTACATGGTTCACGAAAGAAATGACTTCGCGTGGAATGACTGGCTCACTCCGCGTGCGCGAGGTTGACGTTGACACTTCACGTGAAAGTCCTACGCGAGGCGGAATATACCTAGGCGACCTGGCAAACCAGTTCGCGTGGAAGACTTCGCGAAGAAGTCATTGGAGGAGTCCGCGTGCACCACTTTGATCGTTAAAAACTTTTAAAAGTCTTCGACATATTTCGGGCCAATCCATGTGTCCCATTTTAATAGATAGAGACAAACTTCAGGGGCTCGCGGATTGGTTTGGGACTGTGACACCCCGCGGGATAAGATTGTTCTTAATTCCAGATCGCATAGGAATCTACAGTTGGCAACACAGAAGCAAAGCCCTATGCGGATTGGAGTATGCGAACTGAACAGGTGTCACAAGCTGGTTGGTTCGCGTGAGCAAAATCGTATCCTTGTGGATTAAGGTTTTAGAATCCAACTTGAACTGTGATCTTCCCTCTGCCGCAAGTTAAGCTTCTATATAAGGGGACTCGAAGCAGTCTCTAGAAACACAATCAAATCTCTCAACAAAAATACAAACTGCAAACACCAGTTACCTTTCGAGCCAGTCAAAAATCTTAAACCTAAGCGCACCGCCACCTAGCCTTTTCTCAGAGCTCTCTCAGACTCTTTTCCAATCACTCTGATTTCCCTATAGTTGCTCTGCTCGCGACACCATGAGTATCGAATCTCCTTGTGTTCGTAAATTTCTCCTCTGAGGTGGCACTTGGAAACCCCTTTCCGCCTGATAAAGAAGTCAAGCCTGCACACAAGCTTTTTCCTCGTCCGCGAGGTGGCACGCCTGCAACATTTCCCTTACTCTTTGTTCACTAGAAACCTTCACTCCGAGCGCTGAGGATCGTGGCCAAAACATTGGCACGCCCAGTGGGACAGGGAGTACAAGCGAGACATCATAGGGAAAACAGAGGACGCACCATACCGAAAGCCTTAGCTTTCTTGTCTCAAGCACAAATCACCAAGGTATAAGCCCCACAACAGCGCGGCTTGCCGATCCCTCACTCAAGAACAGGTCCTTGCTCAGTTTGGTCACCCATACTTCAGCGAGACCGCCATGGTAGGCTCTCAGCCGACTCAGGACACAGGTTTTGCTCTGTATGTGGAGCGAATCTCTCAGATGTTTGAACAATTGACAAATCAGAGTCTGACTACTCAACAAAGTGTCACCGACCTTGCTGGGAAGGTTGACGACCTTGCTGGGAAGGTTGACGGCCTTGCTAAATAGGTCAAAAGAGATAAAACTCTTTGGGAAGCAGACCAGCACAACCTTGCCATATTCACTGAAGACTTTAACCGGTTCGCCGGCGAAGTAAAAGAAGACAAGGATGTGGTCAATGGTTCTCTCTAACAAATCCAAAATGACCTGAATCAGAACACGGAGATCCTGTCGCGAACAGACCCGGCGCTTGGACGACCACGATGCCAAAATGCATGACCAACAGAATGCTTCTTTCTTTGGAAGTAAAAACGGTCTGGAGAAACTGGAAGAAGTCAAGGAAAAACAGGACTGTATAAACCTACGAGTCCTTGAAGTCGAAGATTGGATGAGGGTGCAAGCGCTGAAAAATCCTGCTCTAAACCTTACGGGCGCAAGCGCGAAAGAGGGATCATCCAAGTACATCCCTCCAAACGAGCGCGCGGGGGGAAACCCTAAAGTTGGGACCCCGAAAGCTCCACAGTTTGCGCCAGTGGCCGGAACTTCAAGGATGCCGCCCACGCGTAACACTCTTGCTGCACTTAAAGGGGTTAACGGTTCTCCAAGCCATGGACCCGGGACACCAGCTGACCCAATTCTAGATTACTCCAGCCCAGCTCCCAAAAATATTGGGCAAGCCGCTAGTTTCTCTGCATGGCCACACCATGAGGGAGGAGCGGAGTCCGCGCCGGTGACAACAGCCGACTGGCACCAGCTCATCTCCTTCATTGTCAAGGAACAAACCGGAAAAGGTGACGTTGACTTGCAATATTGCGACCCCTACCCTGATAGTGTGGCGCAATACCCTTCCCCGCATGGATTCAAAAATGTGGTCTTCACTACTTTTTCTGGAGAAACAAGGGAAGACGCAGCAACTCATATGGCCCGTTTCAAAGTCCAGTGCGGCCAATACGGGAACAACGATATCCTCAAACTCAAACTCTTCGGGACTTCTCTATCCGGAGGTGCATTCAGTTGGTATTCCAGGCTGAAGCCAGGATCCATTGCGGACTGGCCTACCATGGAGAGATTGTTCCGGGAAACATACGGCACCATTGAGCCAGAGGTTGGCCTTGATCCCCTCACTCAGATGAGTCAACAAAATATGGAGTCAGGAGTCTCTTTCCTCCAACGCTTCAAGATTCAACAGACCAAGTGTGATTTCCTCTTGCCCGAGCATGAAGCCATTAAGTTGGCTGTTCGCGACCTCGAACATAGCCAAAGACTGAAACATCATGGGGAGCGCTTCACATCCATGGGCGACTTAATCAACAAAGTTGGCAGCTATGAAATAATCCTCAACAAAATAGATGAGAAGGCGAATGCCTCTAAGGGAACCTACGTTCCAAGGAGAAATAGGACAGTGGGGGCACTAAACCTCCAATCCCCTACGTTTGATCCTTACTACCAGAGGCAGGAAGAAGTTGAAGCCGCACAGGAATACGATGACGTCAGAGCGGTCGAACTAACTGGGAAGCCATTGGCTCATAAACTGAAGAATCTCAAGATAACCCGCGAGCCAATCACAATCCAGTCTTTTGCATGGACCAAGCCCGAATACGAGGCATACACATTCGATGCGAAAAACACCCATCTTGTCTTTAACGACTTGATTGAGGTGAAATACGTGCGCTTGGATCATAAGATTCCATCCAAGGAAGAACTAAAAGACAAGAAGTATTGTAGTTTCCACAACGTCCACAATCATGACACCAAAGATTGTGTCAAGCTTCGCGACCAACTGCAGACCTGGTTAAATTCCGGCGCCTTGAAGATGAAGACGCCAGAGAGCACAACCTCCTTAGTGGATGTAGACCCTTTCCCGACCGTAGTCAGTATGGTCGAAATAAACTGGAACGACCATCCAAGGGAAACCAGCCGCCATCGCACGACAAAACCAGGCCAACGAAGGATCACCCTGGACTTGTCCGAACGCCCAGAGGACGATAATTCGTACCGGGCGCCTAAACGAGACCGCGAGGAAGGTAATGATGACACACGTCAGACCTCTCGCCGGTACACTTACAATGTCAACCTCGCACACGAGGTCTTAGATGACCTTATCGATAGCGGACTCGTTACCGTATCAAGGGCCTTACCCTATGTTGAATACAAGGAAGACCGCGTCCACTGCAAGTTCCATGATAGTTGGGGGCATAGAACTCGCGAATGCTACCAGCTCCGTGAGCAAGTCCAAGATTGCCTAGATCTCAAATACATCCGCTTCGAAGAAAAGAATGACTTCATGATCACAACTGCTGACGTCGCCTGGCCGCGCATCGGCCAACGTGCTATAACATTAGACCTATCTCCAAACGCGGGTCCGCGCAAACCGCCAGGTCGAGACCGCAAGAGACCAGCGAATGACTATACCGTGCTGGAAAACCATAATAGGAGCCGCTACCCGGCAAGGGAGTCTACTGACAGACCTCAGCCTGATCAACCTTCAAGAAAGGATAAAGGCAAGACTACCATGCAGAACGACACACCATCCCCAGCTGATAACTAGCAACCGATGAGCCCCAGGAGTCGCGAGGAGCTAGAACAGAGGATCAAACACCTTGAAACCTTTGTCCAATCACACTGGACTAAGGATACACCTTTGTCTCTAGCTTCAAGCGAGATGGACATATCCGACTCTAGCAGCGAGCACCAAACCAGCGAGGCTTCAAGCCCTCGGCAAGGTATTTTGACCAATCCCTACATTCCCCCAACATCCAAATCAGCGATCAACGAAGGGATTTGGTATACGCAACAAGGAGGCAAGCCGGTCACCATCAGCAGATCTAAGAAGCGGAAGCTACAGAAGAAGATGGCAGCATCCTGCGCGCCTTGCGAACTGCCGATGATGGCATCATACGACCCTCGCAGCTCGCGGAAACACCCGAAAGGATGTGGAGGGAAGTTGAAGGCTTACGCGCTCTACTCCAAAGACCACCCGTCACGCCTCCACGCATCTGTGCGCAGTTAGCAGACAACCCCTCCTCAAAGGCGAATGTCTTCTGTCGTCTCACCGTACCACCAAGACAGGATCCGCGCCACGATAGGCATAGATCGTCTCCTGAGCCAGAAAGGAGAAGGGATCCACAACTTGCCCGGCACAGGCCTTCGTCAGAACTCAACCAGAGAAGGGAACCACCTCCCTCACTGAAGCGTAGATCGTTGCCGGAAACTAAACGTCGTAGGAACCTGCTGCCTCCACCAAGGCGTAGGCACTCACCAGAAATAGCAAGAAGACAAGAACCACCTTCCCTAGTGAAGTGGAGATTGTCCACTACTTCGAAGCATGAGCCAAGGAGCGAGCCGTCTCACTCAGCACGACCACAGGAGCTTCGTCTCTAAGAACCTGACGCAAAGAAGGAACCATCGAGACCAAGTCCGCCTCGACCATCGGCCAGGCGTGAACCTCATATCCCAGGCCCTCCTCCATCTATGGCAGATGACAACAATAAGGTGCCTCCAACCACAGACGAGCAGTCAGCCGAAGGCAAGTAGCCCTTGACCAAACTCGTATGGCAACCACGGCAGCCAGAGCATATCTCCTCACCAGGCATGGAGAGTAGTACCTCCAGCCCTAACCTCGTGGAGCTCATGGCCCAATGCTTCCGGGAAAATTCACTGAACGAGGAGACTCAGTCCGAGCCTCGCATTGACTTAGGAGAAGACCAAACAGAAGGGAAAGGTGAATCATTTCCTTGTAACTTGGTTGACATGGCTGCATGGCTTGCGGATGAAGAGGTCAGCCCGACAGAGAGCGCATTCGCTGTGCTTGAAGGAGAACTCGGAAGCATTGAGACCCCAATGGTCCCAATCTGCGAGCAGTTCTCTTTTCAAGTCGGCATGGTGTTCTTCATTTTCGAGCGATATGCTCTCCCGCCGAACGCAACATGCAACGCGGCGGATATTCCGGATAGTAGTGATAATGTCTGTGACATATCCCCGCCATGCAATAACGAAATAAGTCCGGTACAGGAAGAACCCGCGAACGCTCCTCCATTTGAAGCCACAAGCAGCGTCACAAGCATGTTAACTCTCACTTTTTCTACTCCAACCCTGGACATGGCCACTCACATGAGGCCATTGTGCATCACAGCTGAAGTAGAAGGAATCATGATAAACAAAGTTATGGTCGACACATGAGCTGCAGTAAATGTCGTCACCACTCGCACTATGGGACTTCTCGGTATCCCGCGCTCAATGATCCAGACTATGTCTTTGACAGTCAAGAACTTCACTGGACAGGTTTCCAGAACTTTAGGTCTTTTGTTCTTACGAGTCAAGGTGGGACCAGCATCACGGGTTTACACATTCTTTGTTGCCGAATGCGCTTCATCCTATAGCATGATCTTGGGCCTTGACTGGATCCATAGAAGTTTTTGTATACCTTCGTCCATGCACCAGGAGCTCATAATCTAGGATAACGAGAAACGCGAGGCGGTCCTTATCAAAGCAGACCAACGCCCTTTCTCCATTTCTGCAAACTTCAATGACGCTCGCTACTACGACACCGACTTAGGCCCATTAGAAGTCCAATGAGTTGATTCCAAAGGCCGCCCCTATGGGATAACAGCCTCTAACCTAACGCGATGGGGACTCACTCAAGTGAGGGACGACTTACAATGCCCCTACACCATCGCGGACCATCTCCAACCTTCTGATGTTTAGTACATCCTCAGTAGAAGCACGCGAGGCTAGCGAGTCCCTATGTGAGAGACTTCTCTCATACTGGGCGGAACGCGAGGCTTATGACAGGGTCACCACTATAGAGTATGTGGATGAGATAATGGACTATACCGATATCAAAGAGGAAGTTATTCAGTTAGCTCCCGTCGCTTTGGACGACACGCCACCTCAAGTCCGCGACCCCACCTTACAAGTTGACGTGGGGACTACAGAGAAACCGTTACTACTCTTCATCAGTGCTAAGCTGGCGGGACAAGTAAAAGAAGATCTTCTCGCCTTACTACATGAATATAGGGATTGCTTCGCCGAAAAATACGAAGACATGCCTGGTTTATCCCCGGACTTAGTCTCTCACCACCTACCCACTCATCCCGACAAACGTCCAGTCCGCCAATATGGCAGATTCATGCGAACTGAGACCCAGATCCCGGTCAAGGAAGAAATCCAAAACATGCACCGATCAGGTATCATTCGCGTGGCCAAGTACAACGAACGGTTGTCCAACGTTGTTTCCGTCCGCAAGAAGAACGGCAAGATGCGCATCTGTGTCGACTATTGGGACCTCAACAACGCAACGCCCAAATATATATATATATATATCCCATGCATGTTGCCGATCTCCTTATTGATGCAGCCGCAGGGCATGAGGTGCTATCCTTCATGGACGGCACTGCAGGATACCATCAGATCCCTGTTATTGAAGAAGATCGCCACAAGACTGCTTTCCGCTGCCCGGGGTTTGCAAGTGCCTTCGAGTATGTCGTCATGCCATTCAGACTCAAGAACGCGGGGGCGACATACCAACTCGCCATGAACCTCATCTTCCACGATATCCTAGGCAAGCTGATCGAAGTCTACATAGACGACGTAGTAGTTAAAACCAAGTCACGGGAGGCACACGTAGAAGACCTACGGTAGGTCTTTGCCCGGATGCAGAAACATCACCTGTAGGGAAAGTTCATCCTTTTTCACCTCTCCTCAAGCTTCAGGGCATCTGAGTTCATATGGGAGTCCCAACACCAAGAGGCCTTTGACCGAATCAAAGATTATCTTACAACCCGCCTGTTTTGGTTCCTCCTTGCCCCGGCGTTCTGCTCAAGCTTTACATCGCCGCTGCCGACTTGTCCATAGGCGGACTCTTGGCACAAGACGATGAGAACGGAGTAGAACATGTTGTTTACTATCTTAGCAGGGTGTTAACCGATTGCGAAACGCGCTATTCTCCAATGGAAAAATTATGCCTTGCCTTTTTCTTCGCTGGTTGCAAGCTCCACCACTACATGTTAGCCTTTACCACAGTGGTGATCGCTCAGTCCGATCTCGTCAAGTACATGCTTTCCCGCCCTATCCTTCGAGAACGCATAGGCAAAGGGATATTGACTTTGTCTGAATTCTCTTTGCAATATGTTCCGCAAAAAGCAGTGAAGGGACAAACCATCGCAGACTTCCTCGTTCATCACCCGTCGACCGAACTGACGGCATTCCGCGAGTTAGAGTTCGCCGTAGTCTCTCTTACTCCATGGACTCTTTACTTTGATGGCTCGCACACTGAGTTCGTTGCAGGTGCCGGGATAGCCATCGAGAACCCAGCAGGGGACCATTTTTCTTACTCTTTCCAGCTAGACTTTAAATGTACAAATAATCAGGTGGAGTACAAGGCGCTCATCATTGGACTAAAAATTTTGTTGGACTTAGGAGTCCGCGAGATTCAAATCTTTGGCGATTCGTTATTAGTTGTCAATCAGCTTGTGGCAAAGTTCAAATGCTTAAGTTCTTCTATTGAGCCTTACTTACGGAAGGCCTTTGACATTTTAGATCGTTTTGACGATGTTCACGTTGAGCACATTCCACGCGAATTCAACTTCGCGGCGAATGAGCTCGCACAGATTGCATCCGGTCTTAGCTTGCGAGATGGAGTGCGCGAACGACTTCTCAAAGTTGAACGGCGCACCCTTCCCTCTTTTATCGCAAGGGGGCAATATAAGGCAGACACTTTTGACATCGCTGCTTTAGATCCCATCGATGAAGACTGGCGACTCCCGTTCATCGCCTACCTCAAGCATCCTCAGGATGCTACTCATTCTCGGCAAATACGGTTTCTCACCCTCAACTTTGTGCTTCGCAACGGCGAACTTCGTCGGCACAGTGAAGACGGTAATGACTTCCGCTGCGTGTATGGCACCAAGGCTAAACGACTCATACGCGAGGTACATTCTAGCGTTTGCGGTTCGCATCAAGCTGGACCAAAGATGTGTTGGTTAATCCGTCGCCACGGTTACTATTGGCCTTCCATTCTCAAAGACTGTATCACGTTCGCCAAGGGATGTCAGGACTTTCAGGCTCATGGACCCGTACAACATGTCCCAAACATTCCATTACAACCGATCATTAAACCATGGCCAGGTCGAGGATGGGCGATTGACTTCGTCGGCATCATCCATCCTCATTCCTCCGAGCAACATAAGTTCATTATCGTCGCTACTGATTTCTTCACCAAGTGGGTTGAGGCTGAGCCACTCAAAGTCGCCTCCGCAACCGCAGTTCGCAACTTTATTTTCTGCAATATTATCTCCCGCTTTGGTGTCCCGGAGTGCATTGTCATGGACCAGGGGCAGCTTTCATGGCTGACGCTGTAGTCACATTCCTCACCGGCTATGGTATCAAACTCCTACATTCGACCCCTTATTATGCACAATCCAATGGTCAGGCGGAGGCGAGCAACAAAGTTATCCTCGGTATCTTGCGCAAGATGCTAGAGTTGAATCCTCGCGTCTGGCATCTTGAGCTTTACCATACTCTGTGGGCCTACCGTACCTCCAAACGCAGTCCGACGGATACCACCCCTTATGCTCTCATGTTTGGCCATGATGCAGTCATTCCCCTTGAGGTTCATGTCGCCTCGCTTCGTGTCTAGGAACAACACCAGTTGCTTGGTGATGATTATGTCCAAGCAATGTGGCAAGAGCTTGAAGACCTTGACGAACATCGCTTCACTGCTTTTAACAATCTCATCCTTGAGAAACAGCGTGTTGCGCGTTCCTACGATAAACTTACCCGCGGACAGAGCTTTACTGAGGGAGAATCCGTATGGCGCGCAATGCTGCCATTGGGCGAAAAAACTAATGGCCGCGGGAAGTGGTCCGTGCGGTGGGAATGACCTTTTATTATTCATCGCATACTACCCAAAGGGGCATACCACCTGCGCGACCTCGACGGTACCCTCCATCCCAATACTATTAACGGTCGTTTCTTAAAGCATCATCTCACTGGCGTTTGGGAACGCGCGGACCCCGCGACCACTGGTCATAGTGCTCCGCGCCTTCACGATTGCACTCCGCCACCTCCCACTAGGGGGCAACCCGAGAGATAAGTTAGTTCAAAACATTGTAAACGTGCGAGATCTAACCAACAGACTAGTACAAGATTGGGGCCTATTCCAGAGGTCCTAAGTAAAATTTTCTTCATTTCGCACTTTCATTTTATCATAAACATGCAAAGTCTAAAACAACAGATTAGTACAAGATTGGGGCCTATCCTAGAGGCCCTGAATATAACATCACATGTTTTTTCTTCTTAAACTCTGATACAAGCTATATGAGCGGCTTTGCGGCCAAAGCAAACATGTTCACAAACACTCTAAATGCTTCGCAATTAGGAGTTGGATCTAAGCATCGGAAGCGGGTCCCTCATGCTACCTCCCAAGCTTTCGTGGCATGCTTCAAGAACACTGGCGAACTCCCGAAACATGAGTGGACAAAGGACCTCCGAAGCCTCACGCGTGGGCAGAACAGCAGGCGCAAGGCAGAAGGTGCCCAAACTATTTGTTCTCCCAAGCGGAGGATTGAAACATTGAGCAAGAGTGGATTTTGAAACCCACCTTTGACCTAAGAGTATATTTTGAAACTCATCAAAGCAAACATTGAGCAAGGGAAATGGTGGTTTCGCTTTAAGCAGAGACAGAAGGATGAATAGAAAAGAAGAAGGATCCATGGCGGAGAAGCAGGAGACTTGGTTGATATTCCATATTCGGCCAACGAATTTCTCTTATAGAAAAAGGGGACTGATTCTTGTTAACATGTGTCCTACATGCAGAACTTTACTCCGGGATGTGGACCTTGAAGATAAGGTGAACATGTGATTCTATAGTGACTTCCTACTTCCCAAGTAAACAGTTGCGTAGAGACCTTTACCCAATTTCAAGAGAAGATCAGATTTGAACCTCAGCAGTTTTTATTGCTTAGTGAAAAAGTTTCACATGGGGGCAACACGACAAGCGAAAACCAGAGTCTCTTAAAGTTTCCTTTACAGCCTGTACGCACGGGGTGTCGAGTTTGGCGAAGTCCGTGTCTCTCGTTGATTCGCGTCGTCATTTCTTATATTCACCAGCGAGATAGCGCAATTCGCTTCGCCAACCTTACGTCAGGATATACACTTGCTCGCTATGTAGTGAGTAACGAACCCCCTTAAATAAAACCAAGTTGCCCTGCGAAGTGGTCGGGAACCTTACATTTTTGATCTTCCGCTAAGCAAGATCGCGATGGCGCTAAGATGTTAGAATTTGAAAGCATCGTGACATGTTCAAATATGGCCTTCTCGTTTAGTCCCAAAACTCAAGGCCTAGGGGACAATGTTTGAGCCAAAGGGCATTTTTGTCCTAGTAAAGTGACTCCACGTTAGATTTCACAGTTTGCGCAAGAAATGACTTCACGCGGACTACATGGTTCGCGAAAGAAATGACTTCGCGTGGAATGACTGGCTCACTCCGCGTGCACGAGGTTGACGTTGACACTTCGCGTGAAAGTCCTAGGTGAGGTGGAATATACCTAGGCGACCTGGCGAACCAGTTCGCGTGGAAGACTCCGCGAAGAAGTCATTGGCGGAGTCCGCGTGCACCACTTTGATCGTTAAAAACTTTTAAAAGTCTTCGACATGTTTCGGGACAATCCCTGTGGCCCATTTTAATAGATAGAGACAAACTTCAGCGGCTCGCGGATTGGTTTGGGACTGTGACACCCCGCGGGATAAGATTGTTCTTAATTCCAGATCGCATAGGAATCTACAGTGGCAACACAGAAGCGAAGCCCTATGCAGATTGGAGTATGCGAATTGAACAGGTGTCACAAGCTGGTTGGTTCGCGTGAGCAAAATCGTATCCTTGTGGATTAAGGTTTCAGAATCCAACTTGAACTGTGATCTTCCCTCTGTCGCAAGTTAAGCTTCTATATAAGGGGACTCAAAGCAGTCTCTAGAGACACAATCAAATCTCTCAACAAAAATACAAACTGCAAACACCAGTTACCTTTCGAGCTAGTCAAAAATCTTAAACCTAAGCGCACCACTGCCTAGCCTTTTCTCAGAGCTCTCTCGGACTCTTTTCCGGTCACTCTGATTTCCCTATAGTTGCTCTGCTCGCGACACCGTGAGTATCGAATCTCCTTGTGTTCGTAAATTCCTCCTCTGAGATGGCACATGGAAACCCCTGTCCGCCTGATCAAGAAGTCAAGCCCGCACACAAGATTTTTCCTCGTTCGTGAGGTGGCACGCCCGCAACATTTCCCCTACTCTTTGTTCGCTAGAAACCTCCGCTCCGCGCGCTGAGGATCGTGGCCAAAACACCTTGTACTTCTAAGTTCTAACAAGCCTCTTTCCTTGATGCAGTGTTCATTTTTCTTTGTTTCCTTGTACCCGGCCAAGTACTAATAGCCTTATAAGCTGTTTCCTTTGACATCTTACAACATGATGATCTTTTATCTTTTCATCTTTCTCCGTATTCCAACATATGACCAAAGATTGTAACATATGAAACCACTATGCCATTTTCGGCATCAGGCGACACTACAGTTGTGTCGCCTGATGCATTTTTTATGTGTCGCCTAGTAGGGTGTCGACACCTGAACCATCAGACGACACAAATGTTGTGTCGCCGTTAAGAAAATCAGGCGACAGAAGACTTTTTTTACTATGTGTCGCCTGATAAAAGATAAGGCGACATATAATATGTGTCGCCTAGAAGAACAGAAAGCGACATAAGATAGTTTTCACTATGTGTCGCCTGATAGAATTAAGGCGACAGATAATATGTGTCGCCTAGAAGAAAATCAGGCGACATAAGACATTTTTCATTATGTGTCGCCTGACGAAAGATAAGGCGACATGTTATACGTGTCGCCTGATGGTTTAGGTGTCGACACCCTACTAGGCGACACATCTTTTTTTTGCCGTGAGGCGACACATCTCTTGTGTCGCCTGATAACTGCGAGTGGGAGAGAAAAATAACTTACAGCGACATATATGCGTAGGCACTTGGAATAAAGACGACATATAAACATCGTCTGAAAATATTAGAGGCAACATGTATTTTTCACTTGATAAAAGATTAGGCGACATGCTATACGTGTCGCCTGATGGTTTAGGTGTCGACACCCTACTAGGCGACACATCTTTTTTTTGCCGTGAGGCGACACATCTCTTGTGTCGCCTGATAACTACGAGTGGGAAAAAAATGTCTTACAACGACATATATGCGTAGGATAATTGAGGTAAAGAAGACATATAAACATCGTGTGAGAGGTTTAGAGGCGACGTGTAATTTTTCTTTTGTGGTCTAGACCTTGAACGGCGACACATATGCATCGGTGAATGGTATTCAGGCGACGTATAAGTTTTCTTTTTTCATTTGGTCTCTTTGAGACAATAGATATATGTCGTATGATATGCTTTAAGTTTTCACTATCTGATACTTTTGACTTTTCGGGGCTACATTTGTTTATCGTATGAATAAGCTTGAGCTACACATAAGTGATGCCTTGTTTTCGTTTAAACTGTGCATTTACGTTGCCGGTTGTTCTTTATGGCCTCACATGTCTATCGTACGAATGAACTTCAGCTACACATAAGTGATGTCTTCTTTTGATTTAAACTATGCATTTGCGTTGCCGATTGTTTTTTATGGCCTCACATGTCCATCGTACGAATGAGCTTCAACTACACATAAATGATGTCTTCTTTTGATTTGAACTCTGCATTTACGTCCCCCGTTGTTCTTTATGACCTCACATGTCTATCGTATGAATAAGTTTAAACTACACATAAGTGATGCCTCCTTTTGATTTAAACTCTGCATTTTATGTTACCGGTTGTTTCTTATGGTAACACATTTCTGGTATCTAAGCTTTGTAAAGACAATAGATATGTGTTGCCAATTGTTACTTATGGCCACACATAATCGTAGTCATGGCTTGTTTAAAAATACACAATTGCTATATTGAAACATCCTGATAATTTAAATTTAAAAACAACATCCATAACTAAAATACGCATTAATTCAACATCTAAAATGATGACATTATCCATTGTACACAAAAGTAGCTAGGCCATATATAAGAGGTTAACAAAAAGCACCACATTATGTACAAAAGTAGCTAGGCCATAAGAGGGTAACAAAAAGCCCTATCATTTTGTTCAACTGCCTCATATACATGCAGCCAGCAGTGGCCTATAATAGCACAGCAAACTGTCTCATATATATGCAGCCAGCACCTACCCTATAATAGCACAGCCAGCACCTACCCTATAATAGCACAGCAAACTACCACATATATACATACAGCCAGCAGCTTATGGTAACACAGCAAAAGTACACAATCTGGGCAAACACACAATCCTTTCTGAAAACAGTACTAATAGAACCATACAGCAGCTTTGCTAGTTACTTGTAAATTTAAGCACATACTCTGCCCACTCCTGTCGGACAACATCAACGTCCTGCATGGTGTATTTTTCAACACCCCTAGTCAACCACTGCAAGGACGACAAAGAACATAACAGATTTAACCAACTGGTCGAGTTTTTTAGCTCACAAACTGATGAATGCAAGCCATTACCTTTTTAGTCCAGTTCTGTTCTTTGTCCTGCACTATTTCTCTCATGTACAGCATGATGAAATAGCCACAGCTCTTATCCCCAATCTGCTCTGGAATGCCCTGAATCAAATAATTTGTTTGCTTAATAAACCTAATAAACATGAACTGAAATGGTTAAGTGTGAATATAAATAGTTAGCTAAGGTTGGAACCTACTGAACAGACAAAATGGGATCAAAAGATAACATCTTTACTTCTTTAGCATAATACAAAAACCAATCAACTTTCAAAAATAGGAATCATTACTGCCACTGCCGCCCGTTACCATTGCTAAGTACTCACGGTCAAGCTCAAGAGACCAACACCATTTCAATATTCCCATTCCACTACAACAGTACTAACTCAACTTTAAATGAAATGTAATCCAACTTCCCAAATTACTTTACACACCAAATGAACATCCTTCGAAGTGAATATGAATTCCATAGCCACTTCTATCACCAAGCACACAACTCGTCCCTTTCCATCGTCCAGCTTCTCCATTTCTGCATTTTCCAACTTCTTATTACCTCAAATCATATTCATAACAATCATGCCCTCCTTTACCATTAATTTATGCCCAGAAATATATACCACCACTATCTCCACCATCACCACCGCTGCAACACAAACACAGTAAACCCAACACTGTTTCCAAATCCTCCACCAGTCCACCACAACTTCAATCATATTCACCAATTCTAGAAACTATAATAAAGCATGAATTCTTAAAATAAGGATCAACTTAAGATGAAGTCAGGAGACTAGCACTGCCCACACCACTACCACGCACGGTGGCCACCCACTGCTCCGACTCCCAACTTCACCATAACTCAACCAAACTAGAATTTAATTATACGGAAAGGTAGTTATTGAAGAGCAGATCGTGTCATATACCTCACTTGCCCGTGATGTACTATGCCGTTACCAAATCCTACATTCACCTGCAAGATTCATTTCCACATGAATTTTATTAACTTGAGAAGGGTTATCTGACAAATCTCTACCTGATGAAAAATTAAATGAAGTAAAATAATATTGTAGCATGAAATGCAAGGAAAGAGAACACAACATAATTGCATAACAAAAAAGAAAAGAATGTGGGCGAAGAAAGAACCACAAACCTCTGTTCAACCTCTTATTTCAACTTTCAAGTCAGGATGTGAAGCACGTATTTCATATTTTTCTGCACCCAAAGAAGGATGTTGGTATGAATGATATTGAACTGCGGTAAAACAAGATAAACTATAGACAGACGATTACAAGGAAATCCTAGTGAATGTTCCCTTGAATAGAATACTTTTCAAGCAACGCTTCAAAAACAACTGATATTAACAGATCAACCATTTCATCTCCATTTCTGTCTGTGTTGTCTTTCTTATTGAACTCCAGGTCAAAATAAAGGTGGCATGGTACCCTGACAACAATGCATACAAAATTAAGCATCTCAGGTTGATGAATACGGTAATCATAGTTTCTTAGAAAGAGAAATTGTCACCTCCTGAATGACTTCGTAATGGTGACGAAACTTGGAATCCATAATTTTGTATCTGAAATTAAAGAAAAACAGTACAGATACATCAAAGAGAGAATACGATCAAGTATATATATTGGTAGAAGAACATAGAAAGGCAGACCTTCTCCAAAACTCATCATAACTTGAAACAAGGAACCTTCTTTGTCCACTAAAGTGATCTTGATAACTAAAAACATAAACATTTTCGTGTCGTTTAGCAAACTTCATTGCTTCATCCTGCCTTGGAAATGTAGCCCATACTTCCTTCCAAAACAAACTAAAAACACGGGTCAACTCAAACTGCAAAAGCCAGAACAAAAATGTCTTAGAGCAGTAAAACCTGGAAGAAACAACTACACATATACCTTGAACTTAATCGTTTTTGTGCAGTGAGATCAACACGTATCTCACGCAACACTCGCAGCAACAACCTTGATGGTCGCTTTGGAGGCACTCCATTTGGAGACCCGTAAAACACAACCGGAGATAACTGCTTTCTACGATTAACATTTTTTGCTTCAACTGTTGCAGAACCACCCTGGAGACGCAACAATAAATACTTCAGGTACCAAAAGCATGCAAATAAAGGACACCACATGAAGTAGAAAACAAACATTTCCTTCTCAGCTAACTAAAACACAAATTCTTCGAGTTAAATGCATACAAATACCACTCATCTTAAGCAACATTGTCTATTTTCGGATCAATTTTCCAATTCAACCGCAGAATTCTCAATTACTATCCAAATTCAACAACCATTAAACCACGAAATGGAACAACTCCAGTGTTACATACTTTTTCTGCAAAACCAGTGTTAGCCAAACCAGAAATCCTCTCTCCTCCTTTCCTCTCTCAACTCGGGTTCCCATCGATATCTACAACCGGAGGGACGTCGGGGACGGTGAGGCGCAGCTCTGAGCACCGTCGCTCACCGTGACTCGAGATCGAGTCGGTTACCCCTGCCTTCACGCCCCTGCGCTCGGACCCGCTCCCTCGGAACAAGCTCCAGCAGATACGTCCAAGTCCAGACCGGCGATTCGTGCACCACCGCTGCAGCTCGATCTCCTTCAGTTGCCGTTGCCGTCGTCTCCTTCACCAAATCCGGCGTTTGCTTCTGAGGAGATTGATGAGAGTGATGGTTGATGGAGGAGGGTGGTCGAGATGGTGAGGGGGACGGTGAGGGCGCGACGACAAGGAGAGCAGCGACGCTGCTCTTCTCCCTTCCTCTCAGATCTCTCTTCGATCTCTCACGACAAATGAGGGAGGGAGTTGAGATGAGAGATCGATGAGAGTTGAGATGAGAGATGAGAGCTTTTTTCGATGGAGGCTGAGAATGAGAGAGTAATGAGAGCGATAGCCAGATCTAGGTCAAAACGCGGGTTTTTTTCCTCTAAGTGCGCCTTTTTTTTCAACAATTGCGCGTTTTTTTTCCGACCTAGCGCGCCAGTTTCCTTACACATATTAACCCTAGACCCTAAACCCCAAACCCTAAACCCTAAACCGTAAACCCTATCATCGACAGCTTTTGCTATCTGGCCGAAAGTCAAGCATGGTATGATCAACGTTATAAGAGTAGCATTGTAACACGTTTAGGCTTTATATCTATGATCATGAGGTACCATAACATATTTGTCTAACTACACACTAACATGTTATATCTATATGCATATCTTTATAAACTAACTATATATACGAAATAAAATTTGTAAAATTTGACCGTTGGATATGATCATCATAGTTAATTATGGATATGATCCAAAAATTGCTCATTTTTGTTAAGGTTTGGACCTCGATCACATAGGTCAACTTTATTTACGATTAAATTTCTATAAGCTTCCCAATGGTGAGCTATACGTACGCAATAAATTTTGTAAAATTTAACCGTCAGATATGATCAGCATATTTAAATATATATATGGTAAAAAATTCACCCAATTTTGATAAAGTTTAGGTCTCGATCGATGCGGTCAACATTAACTCAACAATATTTAATTAAGCGAATACACCCTTACCTCCTCCTTTTTGACCAGTTTTGGTGGATTCTTTCATGCACACACTCTCACATATATATGATGTAGCAACTTCTGTAAAATCTTTAGAAATTTTACCTTTCGGGGATAGAGTTACCCATAGGGGATAATAAGCGCAAAAAAGGTTGACCGTCTCGATCGAGAGCCAAAGATTATCGAAAATATGTGATTTTTTATGGTAACCATATTTCACTATACATAACACATCCTACAGATAGATTTGCAAAATTCTATTTACAACATATAGTTGCTTCACAAATGGATACACTTGGAAAAATCTCATTAAACAAGTTATACCACATTAGTAGGCATGTTATGGTTCCAACGTCTAAAATTCATAATACTAAATTTCGACCGTCAGATGTGATCAGCATATTTAAATATGGACATGGTAAAAAATTCACCCAATTTTGATAAAGTTTGGGTCTCGATCGATGCGGTCAACATTAACTCAACAATATTTAATTAAGCGAATACGCTCTTACCTCCTCCTTCTTGACTAGTTTTGGTGGATTATTTCATGCACACACTCTCACATATATATGATGTAGCAGCTTATGTAAAAATTTTAGAAATTTTACCTTTCGGGGATAGAGTTACCCATAGGGAATAATAAGCGTAAAAAGGGTTGACCGTCTCGATCGAGAGCCAAAGATTATCAAAAATATGTGATTTTTTTATGGTAACCATATTTCACTATACGTAACACATCCTACGGATAGATTTGCAAAATTCTATTTACAACATATAGTTGCTTCACAAATGCATACATTTAGAAAAATCCCATTAAACAAGTTATACCACATTAGTAGGCATGTTATGGTTCCAACATCTAAAATTCATAAAACTAAATTTCGACCGTCAGATGTGATCAACATATTTAAATATGAACATGGTAAAAAATTCACCCAATTTTGATAAAGTTTGGGTCTCGATCAATGCGGTCAACACTAACTCAACAATATTTAATTAAGCAAATACGCTCTTACCTCCTCCTTCTTGACTAGTTTTGGTGGATTCTTTCATGCACACACTCTCACATATATATGATGAAGCAGCTTCTGTAAAAATTTTAGAAATTTTACCTTTCGGGGACATAGGGGATAATAAGCATAAAAAGGGTTGACCGTCTCGATCGAGATCCAAACATTATCGAACATATGTGATTTTTTTATGGTAACCATACTTCACTATACGTAACACATCCTACGGATAGATTTTCAAAATTCTATTTACAACATATAGTTGCTTCACAAATGCATACACTTAGAAAAATCTCATTAAACAAGTTATACCACATTAGTAGGCATGTTGTGGTTCCAACGTCTAAAATTCATAATATTAAATTTCGACCGTCAGATGTGATCAGCATATTTAAATATGGATATGGTAAAAAATTCACCCAATTTTGATAAAGTTTGCGTCTCGATCGATGCGGTCAACATTAACTCAACAATATTTAATAAGCGAATACGCTCTTACCTCCTCCTTCTTGACTGGTTTTGGTGGATTATTTCATGCACACACTCTCACATATATATGATGTAGCAACTTCTGTAAAATTTTTAGAAATTTTACCTTTCGGGGTTAGAATCATCTATAGGGGATAATAAACGTAAAAAGGGTTGACCGTCTCGATCGAGATCCAAAAATTATCGAAAATATGTGATTTTTTTATGGTAACCATATTTCACTATACGTAACACATCCTACGGATAGATTTGCAAGCTTCTATTTACAACATATAGTTGCTCCACAAATGCATACACTTACAAAAAACAACAAAATTTAATATCAGACGACACATAAATGTCGTCTTATAACCAAAATGAAGTAAAATTTTCACAAAAGTTATCAATTCAACAAAATTCAATATCAGGTGACACATAAATGTCGTCTTATCAACAAAATGAAGTAAAATTTCACACCAGCATTCAATTCAACAAAATTTAATATCAGGCGATACATAAATGTCGTCATATCTACATAATTGTGGAAAATATTCTCATAATTTGTCAATTCAACAAAATTCAATATCAGATGACACATAAATGTCGTCATAGCAACAAAATGAAGCAAAATTTTCACACAATTGTCAATTCAACAAAATTCAATATATCAAACGACACATAAATGTCGTCGTATATACATAATTGAGTAAAATATTCTCACAAGTTGTCAATTCAACAAAATTCAATATCAGGCCACACATTAATGTCGTCTTATGAACAATATGAAGTAAAATCTTCACACAAGTTGTCAATTTAAAAAAATTCAATATCAGACGACACATTAATGTCGTCTTATCAACAAAATAAAGTAAAATCTTCACACATTTGTCAATTTAACAAAATTCAATATCAGACGACACATAAATGTCGTCTTATTAACAAAATGAAGTAAAATTTTCACACAAGTTGTCAATTCAATAAAATTCAATATCAGGCAACACATAAATGTCGTCTTATTAACAAAATGAAGGAAAATTTTCACACAATTTGTCAATCCAACAAAATTCAATATGAAGGGACACATAAATGTCGTCGTATCAACATAATGGAGAAAAATCTTCACACAATTGTCAATTCAACAAAATCCAATATCAG
The DNA here is from genome assembly GCA_034370585.1 of Fragaria x ananassa. NCBI lineage: Eukaryota > Viridiplantae > Streptophyta > Magnoliopsida > Rosales > Rosaceae > Fragaria > Fragaria x ananassa. The sequence goes on from CP139766.1 coordinate 15,067,206, forward strand.
GCGACACATAAATGTCGTCGTATGTACATAGTTTAGTAAAGTTTTATTTCAATTTGTCAATTCAACAAAATTCAATATCAAGCGACACATAAATGTCGTCTTATTAACAAATGAAGTAAAATTTTCACACAAGTTGTCAATTTAACAAAATTCAATATCAGACGACACATAAATGTCGTCTTATTAACAAAATGAAGTAAAATTTTCACACAAGTTAAAAATTCAATAAAATTCAATGTCAGGCGACACATAAATGTCGTCGTATCTACATAATTGAGTAAAATCTTCACATAATTTGTCAATTCAAAAAAATTCAATATCAGGGGACACATAAATGTCGTCGTATCAACATAATGAAGTGAACTCTTCAGACAGTTGTCAATTCAACAAAATTCATTATCAAACGACACATAAATGACGTCGTATGTATATAATTGAGTAAAGTTTTCTCACAATTTGTCAATTCAATAAAATTTAATATCTGGCGACACATAAATGTCGTCTTATCAACAAAATGGAGTAAAATTTTCACACAAGTTGTAAATTCAATAAAATTCAATGTCAGGCGACACATAAATGTCGTCGTATGTACATAATTGAGTAAAATCTTTCACACAAGTTGTCAATTCAACAAATTTCAATACCCGGCGACACATAAATGCCATCTTATCAACAAAATGAAGAAAATCTTCACACAATTTGTTAATTAATTCAACAAAATTCAATATCAGACGACACATAAATGTCGTCGTATGTACATAATTTAGTAAAGTTTTCTCACAATTTGTCAATTCAACAAAATTTAATATCCGGCGACACATAAATGTCGTCTTATCAACAAAGTGGAGTAAAATTTTCACATAAGTTGTAAATTCAACAAAATTCAATGTCAGGCGACACATAAATGTCGTCGTATGTACATAATTGAGTAAAATCTTACACACAAGTTGTCAATTCAACAAATTTCAATATCCGGCGACACATAAATGTCGTCTTATCAACAAAATGAAGAAAATCTTCACACAATTTGTTAATTCAACAAAATTCAATATCAGACGACACATAAATGTCGTCTTATGTACATAATTGAGTAAAGTTTTCTCACAATTTGTCAATTCAACAAAATTTAATATCCGGCGACACATAAATGTCGTCTTATCAACAAAGTGGAGTAAAATTTTCACACAAGTTGTAAATTCAACAAAATTCAATGTCAGGCGACACATAAATGTCGTCGTATGTACATAATTGAGTAAAATCTTTCACACAAGTTGTCAATTCAACAAATTTCAATACCCGGCGACACATAAATGTCGTCTTATCAACAAAATGAAGAAAATCTTCACACAATTTGTTAATTCAACAAAATTCAATATCAGACGACACATAAATGTCGTCGTATGTACATAATTGAGTAAAGTTTTCTCACAATTTGTCAATTCAACAAAATTTAATATCCGGCGACACATAAATGTCGTCTTATCAACAAAATGGAGTAAAATTTTCACACAAGTTGTAAATTCAACAAAATTCAATGTCAGGCGACACATAAATGTCGTCGTATCTACATAATTGAGTAAAATCTTTCACACAAGTTGTCAATTTAACAAATTTCAATATCCGGCGACACATAAATGTCGTCTTATCAACAAATGAAGAAAATCTTCACACAATTTGTTAATTCAACAAAATTCAATATCAGACGACACATAAATGTCGTCGTATGTACATAATTGAGTAAAGTTTTCTCACAATTTATCAATTCAACAAAATTTAATATCCGGCGACACATAAATATCCTCTTATCAACAAAATGGAGTAAAATTTTCACACAAGTTGTAAATTCAACAAAATTCAAGGTCAGGCGACACATAAATGTCGTCGTATCTACATAATTGAGTAAAATCTTTCACACAAGTTGTCAATTCAACAAATTTCAATATTAGGCGACACATTAATGTCGTCTTATCAACAAAATGAAGTAAAATCTTCACACAATTTGTCAATTCAATAAAATTCAATATCCGGCGACATATAAATGTCATCTTATCAATAAAATGGTGTAAAATTTCACAAAAGTTGTGAATTCAACAAAATTCAATATCAGGCGACACATAAATGTCGCCGTATGTACATAATTGAGTAAAGTTTTCTCACAAGTTGTCATTTCAACAAAATTCAATATCCGGCGACACATAAATGTCGTCTTATCAACAAAATGAAGTAAAATTTTCACACAAGTTGTAAATTCAATAAAATTCAATATCAGGCGACACATAAATGTCATCTTATCAACAAAATGGTGTAAAATTTCACACAAGTTGACAATTCAACAAAATTCAATATCAGGTGACACATAGATGTCGTCTTATCTATAAAATGTAGTAATATTTTCACACAAGTTGTCAATTCGACAAAATTCAATATTAGCCGACACATAAATGTCGTCGGATTAACAAGAGTAAAATTTAGACAATTGTGACTAAAGTTGACCACTTTCTTCACCGACATATATGTGTCGCCCCGAAAATAGACATTTTTTTCAAAGAAAACTGGTATTGTTTAAGTTCGCTTCTGGCGACACATAAAAAAAATGTGTCGCCCCGACACCCCGAACCACACTTAATTTTCTATGTGTCGCCTGATATGTGTAGCCTGATGCAGGAAATGGCTTAGTGAACTTTGGATTAGAAAACTTGGTTTTGCCTGTATTTAACCACTTGGAGACCTCAAATCAGCCACCTCCAGTTCTTGTTGAATCTGAAGACAAGTAAAACACAAAATAAAAACAGTAAAGTCCATCACAAATTCAGCTATCGCAGATAAGATAATGGAAAAGCAAGAATCCTTGTTGGGTTTAAGTAGGGGTGGGCTCGGTTCAATTCGGTTTGATTCGGTTCAGGCTCTCGGAAAACCTGACCCAAAACCTGAAACTTTTGGATCAGGTTAGGTCGGGCTTTTTCAGAATATGAACCCGATTGAGACCGGCCCGATTCGGGCTTTTTTCATGCCAAAAAAGGATTAGATGAATAAAACAATGATAATGCCACAATTTCAATAACTACAAAGCTATTACATTATGGACTTCACAAACATTAATATTTTTAACCAGTTTTAATAGGTTTCACAATAAACTGACTCAAAATAGACTTATGACAATGAAAACATCAAAGATATGATGATACTGCCATCTAGCCCCAGACAACCTTAATGGTTTTCTGTGTTGTATAAGAGCGAAAATAAGCGAGATCTTTCCCTCCATTAAATTTTTAGGTGACTTGTCACACCCTGACCTTAGGATATGACTAATGTGATGGAATAAATCAAAAGAAAGATTGGTGGGTATATATATATATATATATATATATATATATATATATACAGAGCTTCTTGGCTACAAACGTCCGCACCAATGGTTTTGGTGTGGATTTTCATTTTTGTACCACTTTTCGATTGAATTTCCCCATCTCCACTGTCTAGTATCTAGATAATATTATGTAGATCATCTCTGTAAAATTTCAGCCAAGTTGGTAATCGTTAAGGCTCTCAAACTCAAAAAACAAATGGACGGACTAAATTCTGTCAAACATGAACCGTTCATGTTTATAACCAAAAGACGCAATTTTGAGGGCCTGTGCGAAATTCAATAGTTTAATCTTATGCACCTCCAAGTTCATGTCTTGAAATTTCAGCAGCAGATCAGCACCTCCAATTCAAATGGTACCTAAAGGTTCAGCAGCAGATTATCATAACTCAAGTAAACTTTGTTTGCTGAATTTGAGAAGAGATGAGACTCACCTGAGCTCTGATGACAGCACTTCTTTTATCCTGCTCAGCCTTTTCCACCAAAGTTAAAGTTAAAAACCATGTAATATAGAGAGAGAAAAAGCATAAGCAAAACTCACATTTAAGATTAATATTATGTGTTCATTATACAACAACAAAAGCAAGCAACACAAAGGTTCCAAAATAGTTACAGCCTGCTCTAAACATACTTGCTCCCTTCATTAGTTCTTACATAAGAAGCCACCACAAACAAAAAAATACAAACATTTCACTGATGTTCAGTCACATGATCAAAAAATCAGTGAACCTACTGGTAGCTTTTAGACCAATCTTTGCCTATCTATTGCTCATAAGCAAGTTTTAAACATATACCCTTCTAACATCATCATCCAATGACTTGAAGATAGAGATGTTCTGTGGTCTCTCTAGGATGATTCCTAATGCAGCAATTTGATCATCAACAGATAATCCCATGTTCTTCAACTCTTTGGCAATGTCAGAGCAATCTTCATTACTCTTCAATATGGCCTCAGTTACCATTTGCATCCTCTTTCTTGATTCTTCAAATACTTTCTCCAAAGCAACAACAAGCTTATCAGTCTCATGAACTCTCTTCCTCTTCCTACTACCTTCAGTTTGGCTAGATTCTTGGTTAAGTGACACAGGACTTACATCATTAACCACTTGCTCAGGATTAATATCATTAATGCTTTGCTCATCCGCCATATCAGCAGGGGTTTCAGCTCCTCTTACATTGGCACGATCCTTGCCAAAAATCAGAGCAGGACGATCATAAATTGGAAAACTTTTATTTCTCCAACCTTTGGCATTTTTGTTGTGCTACGAAAAAAGAGAGTACTAATATTAGAATAACATCCATGGTTAAACAAAGACAACTTGTATTAGGAACTTAATGAATTTATTTACCTGAACATACATATCTCATGCATCATTGCTATCAACTTCAATGCACTTATTGGCATCATTCCATGCAAATCCACTTGTGTTTGTCATGTCATACACAATACTGAAATTTTGTTTCCATTTCTTCAATTTTGATTAAATGTGTGGAAATGCCTTAAGATTGGAGTTAGGGCACAAAAGCTCCAAAGACTTCTCCATTTGAAGCAAAGTTCCATATTTGAAACTCCTTGTTTCACTTCGCAAGCCACGAGTAACAAAGTCATCAAGGTCAGACAATAATGCATCTTCCTCAAAGTTTGTCCACTTGCGCCTAGTTCCAGCTGCCTTTGCCTGCTCGAAATTCATATCCTCATTTTCCATACCTACTCACAAGTAAAAGAAGTATGAGTTATTTCTCCAACATGAGTGAACTATATAGTCCATAACCGCAGCTATAAGCAAAAGAAATGTAATAATTGATTGAGTTTTATCATATATATAGTCAAGTAAAGAAATGACAAATCAGGTTGCAAAAAAAAAAACAAAAATACTGAAGAATCGGATATACTATAGCAAGTTATCCTTTTAGCAAAAAAGTGAAACAAGCTCAGAAATGTCACCACAAAGGTTGTATGCCCTGCTTAATCCATCACTGCGTTATACAAATGAAAGGTTCATCTTTAAGAAAATAAACTACAAAACTAGATACATCAATCGGGTATCAAAACTTCAATCGGGTCCAAATTACTTAAACATAAACTACAAAACTAGATACAGCAGTTGATTAAGGGATTGACATAAAAAAGGGTGTTCATGAAGATACATGAACAAAATGAGGAGATGGAAACCAGTAATATCATATATCCTTGTCTAACAGAACTTCTACTCCTCCAATAATGTAACAGATCATTCATAGCCCACAACCCCACATCACAATGTATATATACACAACTATGAATCTAAAATATGTATGAATCCAGTGGTTTCTTGACAAATTTTTTATATATTTGTTGATATGCATCAGTTTCAGTGTAAGAGAATAGATTTTCATGAAGGATATGGATACTCTGAACTGCATTTGATCTTGTTAATCATGACATCTAATGCAATCATGCATTTTCTCTCAAACCAAACAAGAACTCAGACAAAAAAGAACACAAGCACTGTTGAATAAACATCAAACATATTATTCAAATTCACTGATTGAATAAATGTCATACATTTTATTCAATTTCAAATGGTACCATTGTCTATTGCATTGCATAAATAAAAATTCTTATCTAGAAATGAAACTAATACAATCACATCTAAGCACGACCTCTCCCACCGCCTCTACCACCGCCTCTATCATTCCTACGTCTTGTCCAATCATCAAAAATTTGAGAGGCTTTCTCATTCCTCCATGCCGTCCATTGATTTGATCATTCAATAGAGTCAATCATATCAACATTTTTCATATATGCTAACTAATCAAACTCAAATACTGCATATTCCATTGGATCGATAGACATTTCCTTTCTAATAAAATTATGTAGAAGACAACACGCCGTAATGATACGACATTGTGTCTTGATGGAATAAAAAGACGGACTCCTTAGAATGGCCCATCTACAATTTAGCAAACCAAAACAACGCTCTATCACATTTCTTGTTTTTGCATGCTTCATATTAAAATACTCTTCCTTATTGGTAGGCATAAACCCTTCTCTCCATTCTGAAAGATGATACCGTGTTCCTCTATAAGGTGCAAGAAATCCTTCACCATTAGTGTAGCCACCATCTACAAGGTAATAATAACCTATCCAAAAATAAGAAATCCTATTAGTTATATATATACAATACATACATATGTAAGTATTTTTGCCATAATTCACTCTTGTCCTTACCGGTGGGAACTCTCAATCCATTTGGCCTAGTTAATGCATCACGAAGTACTCTAGAGTCGGATGCAGAACCTTCCCATCCCGGTAACAAGAATGTGAACTGCATGTCACGTGAACAAGCTGCCAAGACATTTGTTGCAATATCTGCCTTTTTAGTTTGGTATCTTGCCTTGTCAATAGCAGCTACACGCACTCTAACATAAGTTCCATCTAAAGTTCCCAAGCAACTCTAAACCAAAAAAGTGAAATTTAAGTATAATTATAATAATTGCATAGACTAGAACCAAAACTATATATTAGAATAATAATAACATACCTTAAACTATTTCCATCTATTATCTGTGCAATTATCAAATACAGGGTCTGGCATCCTCAATAGATTGGCTTGTAATCGTAACACACCTTGCAATACACAGTTGAAATACCTACTAATTGTCTCTCCTGATCAGAAGAATTTGCCTCTAATGGTACGAATCTGTCTCTCCTGTAGAAACATACAAACTTGCTCCTCCACACTAACTAATCCATCATTTTTTAGTCTTCCATCAGTGCGGAGCAGCTCACATAACAACCCAAAAGTCCTCATATCCATTCTTAACTCATTCACACACTCGGTGTCACTATTATACTATCTAGATAAATCAACCGAGTCTCAAATCTAACAAATGATCGATTATCTAAAGTAATTCGGTGATCTCGTCTTTGCCTCAATTTCAACATCAATAACACAAGGATTGTACAAGCAGACACATTCTCTAAATGACATAGTTCCAACAGCAAGATCAATAACAGATTTCTTCCATCCATATCTAAAAGTAAAAAAATTGAATCAACCAACAATTCACCACAAACAAATAATTGTATGAACAGACTTGCATGCCTTAGTTAACATTGATATCAGTAACATTTAGTCATAATCAACATATTAAGAACCAAACAGTTAGTATTCCAATATTGAACAATTCAAACAGGGAACAATTCACCACAATCAAACTGAACAATTCACCATACTAAGAATCACTATATTAAGAATCAAATAGTGAGTATTCCAATGTTGAACAATTCAAACAAGGAACAATTCACCACAATCAAACTGAACAATTCACCACAATCAAACTAAATCAACAATAAACCGATCAAAATGATTATCAAAGAGAGAAAGGAAGAAATAGATGGGCATACCTGCTGACGAATCCAGGAAGAAGATGGCGGCGAGCTTGGATTTGGAGGTGTCGACGGCGCGGGTCAGAGAGGAGGTTGAGGACGGAGCTTATGGGGATCTGGGAGATGAAGAAGAAGGAGTTGTGGAGGAGGCGATAGAGAGGTTGTTCTGTGTTAGTGAGGTCTTAGCTAAGGCTCCCAATTTGGAGTACCCACACAAACACCGGCTAAGGAGGAGAAATCAGAAAACAGGTCCAAGATAAGCCCATTAATATTAGTACCAAGAGAGACCAAACGTGGGATTAGATTTGTTTCACTCCTTATTTAATATTGGCTTAGGTAATACCGGGTACCAAACATACACTAAGAGACGAAGATTGGGGAACACTGTCGTTTTACCTGAGGCTAGAGAATAGATAAAGAAGAAGTTCCTCGATCTGGAACCGAAAAAACGAATTAGTAAGGAGCCTTAATGGTCGATCAATGGCGAAGCTTTGCTGGTGTTATTGCCTCCAACACGGAGGAGCTTGGGATGCTTATAGATCTCGCCGGCTGGCAGAGTCAAGCTCGGCTTCGTCGGAATCTTAGTCCGGAATCTTACACGGAGGAGCAGTTTATTGTCGTCGTTGTCGAGGTTTCATCGACCGCTTTGGCGAATGAGGAGCAACCAAATCATGACAGAGAGATGGCAGATTTGAGGCGTCGAAGCGGTACAGCCATTGGAGCACCTCTGATCTCTTCGCCAATAAGGTCGCCACTCAAGAAATTCATACGGCGATTCGTACCAAGCCTCTAGGTCGTCATCGGCGAGCTCGTGTGGCCGGCAATGACGACGATTTGGTCACGATGGTGAATCAGATCGATCGGAGACAAAGGATGTGAATTTGAGAGAGAGAGAGAGAGAGAGAGAGAGAGAGATGAGGGAACAGATCTAAGAGGGTTAGGAAGAGAGAAAGAGTGGCATGCGTGTAATTTGATCGTGAAAACTGGATATTTTGGTCATTTAATGGTCAAAATTCGGGTTAGATCTGATAACGTAGGTTTTGGGCATGAGCTTGTGTCTTAATTTGTGTAAAAGATATTGAAAGTGAGTTTTTTGTTTTTTTTTTAAAATTTGGTCATGTGTTACTATATGTAATTTTTCATGTTATTTTTTCAATTATATTTATTATAATAAATATTATATTTATTTTAATTTTGACGTTTCCTTCACGTTTCGTATCAGACTATATTTGATTTTGACATTTCCGCGTATCGGATCGTATCGGAAACAGAAACTCATTTTCGTTTCCGTGCAACATAGACCCTAAACCCAAAACCCCAAAAGCCTAAACCCTAAACCCTAAACCTTAAACCCTAAATGCCCAACCTCTCAAATTTAAATTAAATAAATAATTTATATTGTTAACCATGGTTATGTGAGTTAAAGAAAATGAACATATGTCATGCATTTAGGTGAGTGGGGATGAAGGTGGAAAATAAGGCTGGGGAACAAATTTGTATCCAGCCTAAAAGAAAACCAAATTCAAAACTGTAAAATCTAAAAATATTAAATACCGAATCAGATAATTAAAACGAAATATTTTGGCCTAAATCTGACAGAGCTTACCAAAGTATGTTTTGTAGATGTCATTGTTCCGATTCCAGAAAGATTTTATTCATTTTGAACAGACATTTCTAGCCAAAATTTATTCCAAATTAAATTTAGGCCCAGTTTGTGACCTCCAAATTTGCTCAGTACATCTCTAATTTTCTCTACACCTCTATTTTACATTTAAATACAAACATTTATTTATTAGACATCATTTTAAATTTTTAAAATAGCTTTCTTTATGTGATTCACATATATTTTAATATATATTCTCGTTCACCCGGACTGACTAAGGATGTGCTGACTAAGGAACATATGGTCAGCTGTTCTTTGATCAAACCTATTTAAATCAGCTGTCCTTTGGGATTTAATGAAATAGTTATCATCTTTGTTTTTAGGAAGTATTAAAAACAACCCGGAGGTCTTCGATCTTCTTTGTCCATTACGGAGGTCTTCTCCTCTTTGCTCCTCTTCTCCATTCACAGAGAATGAAAATTTGCTGCAAACCCAGAAAGGATTCGCCGGAGACAGAGACCCAACGAGGAAGCACGTCTTCTCATCTTCGTCTTCAAGTATCCAATCTTCAGAGAGGAAAACTGGGAACCTGATAGTGGGAAGACTGGTTTTAGGATTTTAGACTTGGGGAATATGATTTGAGATTGGGTATCCAAAAAATAATAATTATTTGAGATTGGAATGGATTGGGATGAATGGGTCCTGCAAATAGGAGGTGGAAATCATGGAATTCTGGTCGGCAACGACGGTGACTAGAGACATTTCGGTTTTTGATCGAAGTAGAGATGCGATGAAATCTTACCGAGAACAAGAGATATAAAAGGTAATGGATTGATTAGATAAATATAAAAATAAAACATTTTTATTCAGATTATGCAAAAATAACTCAGCCCTTGGAGCAAGATAGAGCAAATAATAATAGTTGACCAAATAATCCCTAGTCAGTAGCTGACTGATCAGGACTCCACACAATCCCACAATTAAAAGAGCACTAACATCCAATGCTAGCAAAGATCAGACTGCTAAAATATAGACTGGATGATAATCCATAAGTTGCTTGAACAAAAGTACTACAAACTGGCTCTATGCCTAACACAAAATTTAACTAACATAATTTATAACTCGAGACTAGCCATATGATATGCGCCATCAGCCAGTATATACAGCAACATATCTCCTCCTGCTTCACTTTCTGCTAGTCACATTATCCTTGATGATATTGGCAGCAACCAAAACAAACATGGATGTCAATATAGAGGAATGCCGCCACCAGAATACTCAACCTCCTGAAAATTGGACAGGAAATTGTTAAAAGAGCTAGGAGGAAGCCATCAAGAATCACAACCTAATGCCACCAAACATTTGAAAGAAGCTTTTTGTGGCAGAATATATAATCCCGACACCCTCCAACAAAGAGAGAGAGTTAGAGACAGTGACCTAAATTGCAGTAAACATCCATCAGGAATGGAACAAGGACCACATTCCAAACAAAATTGAATCGTCCAGGGGAGGATAAACAGTACCTGAGCAGGGGGTAAAGATGAAACCCAGTCGGATGCATGTGTAGGAAGCAACCCCAATGTGTTAAGCTGCCAGGAAAAACGAATATTTAAGAAACTAGGTTCCTTTAAAGATATCATTACGGATAAAGCAATTGAAGAGGGTAAAGATATATTCACCTTCCATACACCAAGTGCTAAACCTCCCAAATTTAGGGCGACGAAGAGCAATTTTGGGCCAAGAAGATCCACTTTGCTGTCCTTGTAGGGCTCAAAAACTGCAGAACCAAAATAAAGAACATTACATCAAGTAACCAATGCAATATGTACATGGATTATGCAGCAATGCAGACATCAAGTATAGGATTTCATGTATGTCAGGCAGGGAAGAAAACATGGAATTCTACAGAGTCAGTCATATGGACTGAAGGAAAATGGAAAAGCAGCAAAGTGTTGAACAAGAAAAGAGCGGACATCATACCCTTTCCTACACCTTGTAATGCACTTATGGGCTGCCAGAGAGCAGAAAATGTAATACCAATGCTGAACAAATGGACTGTGCTGCCAGCCATCCACATCATAAAGCCCATCATTAACAAATTCTTTAAAGGGGCCTGTGCAACTTCCCAAGCTTTCTGCTCAAACAGAAAGAAACCATGATCTATATTACCGCAAACATTGAACATTAGTGTAAAACTCAAAATCTACCCACATCAAATTCCCGCGGCAGTGATGGTTTGTAATATATAAACTCATTATTAAGTAAAGATGTAAAGTGAAATTTATGTATTCCTACAAATCAAAGAGCATGGAAGAAGCAGAAGAAGAACCCCAACCCAACTGATAGTAACTTAGATGTGAAATTACCTGAGATTTCCATGTTGATTCGGCTTCCTTCTTCTGGCGGCTCACAGTTGAATCGTCCTAGAGAAAAATTAAAGTTCAGATCGAATTCAAAACCGAAAATCCAAGAGAGAGATGGTAAGGTACCTGATCGGAGGAGGCCCTGGAGAAGCCAGGAGGGTCAGGGACGTCGCGGGAACAAGGAGAGGTTGAGTTGTCCGTCATGTCAACGGCCCATCTTCGACCGCCTCCCATAACTCCCTTTCCCTTCTCCATTCTTTTCTCTCTCTTCCAAAATACAAACACAACTCTCCCTTCGATCCAAATAGAACCAATATTTATTCAAAAAAAAAAAAATCCATAATTTTAAGTCCTATTTTACCCCTCCCTTAAACCCTTGCCTATCCAACAACAACAACAACTCTTATCAGTCTGTAAAAAGACATCCATTTTTCATTGAAGCTTCTTCTAGGAGTTATGTCTGCTCTGATCGACAATCGTGTTGATAGTTTGTCTGCAAAATTAGTATGCTCCAGGTTGGTAGTTTGTCTGAGAAACTCCATGCTCGTCGGTGTTTCATGAAGAAGATGCCCGCATAGAGTTAACTGCCTTCACTCCTTGTATGTAAGTAGCTAGTTATTATAGTGGCATGGGTCGCATAGCAATCAAACTAGTAGTTATAGTTGTAATATGGAAATGTGTCCTACACATCCAAAGAGAATGTGTTCAATGAAATGTGTAGTGTAGTCTCAAGATATCAATGACAAAAGTCTAATGCCCGGAAAAGAAAAAAATAGAGAGGCAGCAAGCATCGGGAATTAGCGAGACGATACACTGTCAGGTCAACAAACGAGAGAAGATCGTAGAGAAGTAGTAAGATGTGTGCATGATGACCAGCGGATGATGATTGATTCGTTGACCACGAAATCTAGTTGCTCGAGCTCACCAGTTGTCACCACGGATCTTTTAGCTTCTGCTGGTCTGTTAATCACTTCTCTAGCTTCAAGCCTAAATGAAAGGGAATCTGACAATAGGAGCTAGCAACTTCCCTGAGCTTGTCTCTGCATCACAATGCATCAATATGATATTAGATGAGATTTTTTATGATAAGTGCAGGGAGCTAGAAAATGCAATTGAAAATACCTTGATGAACTGCATCTATGCTGGCTAAGAACTCCAAAGAACAACTACCTTCCTCAACCACAGAACTAGGGCTGAAGAATGCAAGCCTTGGCGTTGAGGAAATAGGGGAGGAGAATTCCAGTCAAATATGCTTGACTTTGTCTTCCCCCAAAATGGTGGCATGCCACTAAGAAGAATGTAAAATTACCCCTGCACTTCAAACATCAGCAGCCTGGTTATAGCCCCCGGCAAGTACCTCAGGCACCAAACCGTTCAAACTCTGACCAGCTTGAACCAAAATATTGTCAAATATCTGACATCAATGTTTAGGGGCAACAACTTACTAAAAGTGGAATAAGAACCGAACTCTTCAAAAGCAAATAAAATTTGGAAGTACCAGGCTTGATGTACATTGCAAGACCAAAGTCTGCCAATTTTATTGGAGATGAGGAGCCTTTGTGGCCAACAGAATATTCTCAGGCTTCAAATCTCTGTGGACAACCCCACTTTCATGACAATATAAAACTACCAGAATCAGATGCCTAAAGAGGACCGTAGCATCAGATTCAGAGAACTGCCCATGTTTCTCTAACTGGTGGAAAAGCTCCCCTCCTGCACAGAGCTCCATCACCAAATGAACGTCCTCTTCCTCTTCATACACCGCCTTGAGATCTACAACATTAGGGTGCCCAGACAACCTGGTCATGATTTCTATCTCAAGCTTGATTTTACTGACATTATCTGATGTCACTAATCGATCTTTAGATATTGATTTGCATGCCAACACCTCTCCGGTAAACTTGTCAGTGCACGCCCTAATAACACCGATTTGTCCCCAGCCTAATTACTCTCCAAGAATATACCGATCTTTTAGATTTGAGGTCTCATTTGCATCTGAGATGGAGGAAGTTAAGCTCAAAACTTTGTAAGAATTGCATGGCCGTATTGATATCCAGTTCCTAAGCCAGCCACGGATCTGACAATCGTTGCTCAGAATTCGTACTTTCCAAATATGCAGCTTAGTTTCACCACCCTTTCCAACTGAACAGAAACGGGCCCAAGTTTTAAGTCAATATGTGATTCCCTAGCTTCAGTATGCATTCACCAAAGCATACATGAGTCGAAATCAAAAGAGGAGCTTTGTCCAGGTAGTTATAGAAGTTGACAATTACACTTGCTTCAACTAAAACCTTGAGAGCAACAACGGCTCAAACTTTCAGCTGGGGATTCCTCCAAACTGTGGCCGGATCACCTGGATATGGACGGAAATATAAATTACTTTAAATCAGTCTCCCGGATTAAACTGAAAAGTAAACTGATTTGAAACAATTAACCAATGGAGCAAATTCAATACTTTGGGGAAACAAATATTTCTACTAACACTAAGCAGAAACTAGAAAATCAAAATCAATCCCATTTAAAATCCATTGAACTATAGTATTGAACAAAATAAGCCTAACATAAAATTGGCATGATAAGTTTACATGTGCCATATAGAATCTAAAATGCTGCAAGCATGTAGTTACCTGGTTTGCCAGTGAACCATGAACTGGTGGAGTGGCGAAAAACTTCATATCCGGGCAGAGATTGTATCGACCTCCTTTGCATGATTCACACCTCCAGCAACTGATACCGGGCTCTAGTGCCACACGGTCACCAGGCACCAGATGCTTCACCTCACTTCCAATTTCCTCCATGATCCCAGCACACTCATGCCCAATTACCATCGGCTCTTTAACTATAAAATCTGCAACTCTCATGGTCTAGAAGTAACAAACAACAATCAAAACAGAGCCTAAGTAAACATAAACCATAATTTTTTTTCAATTTCATTACTCTTTTTCAGCAATCAAACACTTTCACCTTAAATCATCATAAACCAAAGGAATTAAGTTCATGAATCAAAACACATCAAACAAACTTGAACCTTGAGGTAGTGATCATCACTCCCACATATCCCAACAGCCTTCATCCGAATCCTAACATCATGAGGTCCTACAGTGTTTTAAGTATCCCAAATGATTCAGTCAAGTAAAACAATCAAAGGGTTCATCTCAAAAACAGTGATCAAACTAAAAAGCTTCAAAAGGGAAAGCAAGGAATTGGTACCAAGTTCAGGGAGCTTGAAAGGTTGAATCTTGAGGGTGTTGATACCAACAAGCCAAGCAGCCATGTTCTCTTGTCATCTCCATGTGACATCCCTCCCTTTCTCATTTTTGCTATCAAGGGCTTATCACACTGTGGATACTCTGGAGTGAACAAAGTGGTGTATATAATTTGGTCAAGCTCTGGTGCGGTGGTCACAGCAATAATGAGAACCATATTTCAGACATTCACCTTATCTCTGTTTGTCACCAATTCTTCGACATCGCAGCGAAGCTACCTGACATCATAAAGCTTCCTTCACCAATTCTAAAACCAGCCCATTTTTCATCACATATGAGAACTTCAACCCATCAAAACCTGTGCTAACACTCGAAAACTCTGCTGACAGTATTTTAGAGGAATGTCATGCGTGAACTTCTATTTGGTCACTGTTTGAAGACCAGCTTCCACAGTCATTGCCATGTGATCAGGTTGAGATGAGAAATCCAACTCCAAATAACCATCCTCTACATATTAGATAAGTTACTTTATAATGCATCATTAATTTCAATGGAGCTACTACCAAATGGCTTCTGCACATTGCACTCGTCCATCAATCCTCTCATTTTTGCAACACAATCCCATCTATGTGAAAGTGCATAGTTATTTGATGAGAGAATATAGTTCCCGCTGTTTGAAGGGTCCAATTCGATAAGCTTGTTTGACACAATCTCAGCTAAGGCCAAATTTCCATGAACTTGACAAGCACCCAGCAAAATTCTCCATAGTATAGCATCTGGTACCATAGGCATATTCTGCATGAACTTGTACGCCTCCTGCAGTTTACCAGAACGATCCAAAAGATCCACAACACACCCTTAGTGTTTTATCTCTGGTATTAGTCCATGAACTTTTTCCATGCTTTCGAAATATTCCAATCCCTTATCCACTAATCCAGCATGAGCGCAAGCTAATAAAATCCCAACAAAACTTGAATGAGTTGGTCGAATACCTTCTTTTAACAACTGTGAGAAGAAATCATGTGCATAATCTGCAAAACCATTTACCACAAGGCCTGATATCACCGAAGTCCATGACACGGAATCTTTCTTATCCATCCCTTGAAATACTGCCAATGCCTTCTCAGCCACCCCACATTTGCAATACATATCTATCAAAGCATTCCCTACATAAACATCTGTTTTCACTCCATGCTTCCTTATATACTCATGCACAGCCTCTCCCACATTGAGTGAACCTACATGGGCACAAGCAGAAAGCACACCTGCCACTGTCACTTTATCCGGCCTCACATTAGCTGCCATCATTTCACGAAAAAGACTCACTGCCTCAGCATGTTGGTTAGCTTGAGAATAACCGGTGATCATGGAAGTCCAAGATATCACATCCCTATTCGGCATCCTATCAAAAAGCTTTCTTGCATCAACTAAATTTTCAACTTTTGCATATACATTGATCATTGCATTCCATGATACTACATTCCTTTCACGCATCCTATCAAAAACTTCCCTAGCCAAACGTGGCAAACCACGCCGCCCATACATATCTATCATCATATTTCCTAAATAAACATCAAACATTGTCTTCCACATACTTCACCATACAATCCGCAATTCCCCATTCACCTAACTGAACACATGCCAAAAAAACTTTCACAATCGTCACCGCGTCAGTCCTCACATTATCTGTCATCTTCATCGCCTCAAAAGGACCCAAAACCTCCCTTTACCTATTACCCTGACTATACCCACATATCAAAGAGTTCCACGAAACCAAATCCCTCTCACGCATTTCATCGAACACCTTCTGTGCATAACCCAAATCACCACAACTCAAATACATATGAATCAAAGCATTAGAAACATACATATACGATTCAAACCCAAGTTTCAAAGCATAAGCTTGAGCCTTTTGGCCACATACAACATCCGAAACTCGAGTACAGGCCTTGAAGATGAATATGAAGGTCAAATTGTTCCCAACCAATCCTTGTTGCCTCATTCGGCTAGACATACGAATCGCTTTACCGGGTTTTTCACTCTGCGATATTCCACGGATCATGAGGTTCCAAATCATCAATGTGGGTCGTTCAATTTGATTGAAGAGGAAGTGGGCTTTGTTTAAGTATGGTGGAGATAGTGTGTAGAATCTCACAACGTCGGAGATTGAAGATGGATCTTTGTGGAGGTGGGTTCTGATGACATGGGCGTGAAGCTCCTTGGTTGAGGCCAAGGTGGTGATCGGTGTTTCGGCGGCGCTGCGGTGGTGCTCAAGTGGCGCCAAATGGGTTTTGCGCGGTTCATGAGTAATAGTGTGGTATTTGCAACATTTGTGCGCCAAATGGGTTTTCGGTGCAGTTTTGTTGTTGTTTTATGAAAAATAAAGGTCTAAACAGTATTTCATCTTTTAACGAAGTAAAGTTTTGGTATCTCATATTTCAAAAACTTCAAAACGGTATCTCATCTTTTAATCCTGACATAAAATCAGTATTTAGGGCTAACGGGGGACGTTACCTTTGTTATAGAGCTTGCCAAGTGACATCTTTTACTTTGTATTTTCGTTTGTTCAGCCTCTCCTGCCAATTTAATACCATAGTTGGCGCCAAATCCATTTGGTCAATGTATTTACCGCCAAAAGAACAGATTTACCATCAAAAGTCAAAAATAAAAATTAAAAACAAAACTTCATAGCCAATTTTGAAAGACCCAAGGTCGTTTTTTCTATCAGCTTTTTATAAAATCAAGTTTGGTACCTGTAATGCATAACAACACATGTAATTCATCCAAAGTTCAGTATATGTAATGCATAACAATACATTTTCATGAACATACATACATCATGTTCATCCTTGCATTTCAAATGTCTCAAAAGTCATGCAAATAGACAAATCCAATAGTGTTGTTTGATTTACCAATAAACATCACGAAAGCTAGTTAAACAAGAACTTTTTCTTCATAAGCATTTCATTGCATATTCCACATAAGCTGTCTTCTTGCATATTTTCCACAAAAGTAGTCTTCTTGCATTTCCCACAAAAACAGTCTGCATATTCCACAAAAACAGTCTTTCTGCATATTCCACCAAACCCTATGCATATTCCATTGTCATGACTGACTGGGTTCAGGTGGTGGTTGGGAACTAGGCTGAACATCATGAGCCGATGGTTCTGCCACATTTGGTTGATGTTGTATATCATCTTCATGATTCACTGGTGGCTGTTGTTGTAGTCCATCTTGACTATTCATTGGTGCTTGAAAAAGGGGTCAACTCTCGAATCCTAAACCTATTCAGTAGACAAAACCCTTGAAAGTCATAAACAATTTTAAAAGGGATAAATTCGATACTATTCTATTACAACCCAAGAAGTAAAAGACACTGATAAACTTTAAGAAAGTTAGGGACCATTGTTACCTGCATAATTTGGTCGATCCCCTACCACTCGAAAATATCTCCACTTTTCGGTCATGTTATCGAATTTTCTATCCACTCTTATGTCTTTTATGTAGAGAATAAGAGAATCAAAACTAGTGATTCAGATATGAGAGAAAAAGAGAGATAGAGGATATTTGTTGTAGTATGAGAGAGAGAGAGAGAATAGATGAAAGATGATAAAGTTAAGGTGGGTTGAGGGTTATTAGGTGATTAGACAAAAATACCCTTTACAATTTGAATTTAATATGTTTCTGTAACGGAGCCAACGTCCCCCGTCAGCCTCAAATACTGATCTTATGTCGGGGTCAAAAGATGGGATACCGTTTTGAAGTTTTTGAAAAGTGGGATACTAAAGTTTTGCTTCGTTAAAAAGTCAGATACTGTTTGGACTTTTTTTTTCCTTGTTTTAATGAAATCGAAATTTCCTCAAAAAAAAAAAAAATTGAAATCGAAAAAAGGTGTTTAGGGTGAAAATCAGTATCTAGAGTTTTGTTCAGATATTAAAGTTCTTAGAAATATTGAAATTAACTTCTTTTTTTCCTACAAAAGATAACTAGTGATCTCCAGCACGTTTCAGGTTGTTATATTTGGTCCAGATTTGTTTGAATAGACTGCATTCGAGTGCTATCAATGCAAGCTTGATGCGTGCAATAGGGGAAAATGGATCAGGAATCAAGTTTGATACATTTATTTTTCAGTAGCTTCATAGCAAATTGAACTTTCTCTTCTCCAGTTTATCCTGTATCTCACAGGATGAAAAAAAAAAAAAAAAAAAAAAACATCTTTTCTTTGATGCAGTGTTCATATTTCTTTGTTTCCTTGTACCCAAGTACTAGTAGCCTTAATTATAAGCTGTTTTAAGCAACCTCAGATCATCTATTCCCAATCAATCTTTGACATCTTACAACATGATGATCATCTTTTCATGTTTCTCCGTATTCCAACATATGACCGAACATTGTAGCATGTGAAACTTCGGATTTAAAAACCTGGTTTTGCCTGTATTTAACCACATTGGAAACCTCAAATCAGCCACCTCCAGTTCTTGTTGAATCTGAAAACAAGTAAAACACAAAATAAAAACACTTTTTCAACAGAGAAGTCCATCACAAATTCGAATATCACAAAATAAGATAATGGAAAAGCAAGAGTCCTTGTTGGGTTTAACCAACTGAACGAGTTTCTTTATCCCATCACTAAGTTTGGGCTTGCAGTACACCTCTGCACCTGATAGAGACATAGCAATGGAATAAGACAGTTAAGTAGACTAGCAAATTTGAAAAACCTAAGCTTGTTTCTACTACCCGCCTTGGCTACATAAAAACTGTGATGCAGCTCAAACAAACATCGTCAGCTCTGGCCTTGTATACACATGATGCTCCTCATTCTCCAGCAAAGGATATGCTGCCACAAGAGCATCTTGAGCTCCAATATACAGTGAGTTGTAAATCTTCCAGTACGCCTCCCTAACCTTCCTAGCAGGATGGAACAGCCCCTGGAGACAATAATTGAGAACAACAGCAGGACCCAAACCCACCCTCATCCCTTCAATGGCTTCCATAACAGCATTTATAACATGTGGGGAAGTCTCAAATATGTTTGGCCAGACATAGTTCAGCAAGTGGACTAGCGCCTCCTCGCAACCCAATCCAGCTACCCCCAGAGCCATGTGCTTGACAACAGAAGCTGCAGTTTGCCTGTGAACCAGATCTCTGTCCATGAGGGCATCCTCAAGCAATGGGGTCACTGCATATATATATTCTTTCCCCATTTCACCAATGTACTCAAAAATGAAAGACAGGGATTTCAAAACACCATTCCTCACGTTAAGCTCTTGGACACGGTACTCATTCATCAGAGCTGGCAGAACTGTAAAAGGAGAACATGTTTCAGCTACTATTGCAATTGCTACAGTCGTGCAAACACGATTCTGACGCTCCTGCACCTTGAGATTATTCAGGAGAGTTGCCAGGACATCTTGTGGACCAATGGCTTTTGCAATGTACCCAAAAGTATTCACAGTAGCTCGCCGGATACCCTTCTTATGAGCTTTCAGCATCTCAAGAAGCTCGAAACAGATCCTCATCCACTCTCTTGCTGGAACAAACTCAGCACCATGGTCAGCAATGCGACCAACAAGGTCAATACAGTTCTCCTGAACTTTCTCATGCCTATTCTTCAGAATTGGAGCCAATCTGGGAATCAGATCCTTTATAGGAGGAGTCATCTTTGTCATACCAATAACATTGACAATTGCCTTTAATGCTCCCAGAATTGATCCTAGAACTTCTGGGTACTCTTCTCCCAGATACTCATACAAGACTAAACCAAGATGAGCCATCAGTTGTTCTGCTTCGCATGTCTTCATGACCACAGAAATCCTTGAGATAAGATCTGCAGCTTGCTGTCTGACCTTTGCACTCTTGTTATTCAAGCGCCACTTGATGATACCACAAATCTGGGGAAGGTACGATTTCACCCTCGGGCCAAGAGAATTCACAACTGCACCAAACCCGCTAAGCATCACATTTGCATCGTCACTGGTCTGCTCTTGGAAGGCATAAAGAATACCATCAATGAGAAGCTCCTCCAACCTATCATGAATATCAGAAGCACCTAAATTTACAACCACCTTCTTAATTGTCTCTACAACCATGTGCCTATATGGTTCACTGTCATCTTTGAGATCCTCAACTATTCTCCCTATTATATCAGAAGCACCCACTTTGTTTGCTAGCTCCACAGTTGTTTCAACTAGTTGCTTGTAGTTTCTTCTATCCAAAGCCATCCTTCTAATCCAAAAGTTTCTGAAAAACTCGGGAAGAATATGATCTACTATATATTCATGCTCCACACCGTCTGTATTTACACATAGTTTCACCACTTTAAGCACAATTTTCTTCATTTCTTCATCAGGAGTCTTGAACTCTCGAATCAAAACAACCATCACTTCCTTTGTGTAGTAACTCGCATACGTTTCATCCATAAGAGGGATAATAAAACCAATTGCCTTCAAGAACGCAGCCAAAACCTTACCATGGTGTCTCCTAGTACCCTGCCACAATGGCTTCAATACAGATTCAAAGCTTTCAATACCATATGGGGCAGCAGCCTCAGCGAGAGCAGCAACAGATAACGCAGTAATTGTCCGGACCCTCTGGTTTTCATCACTGAGACCATGTTCTATAATCTCCACCAGAGACTTCAAGTAGGGAAGAACAGCCGGTCCAATCAAGATGCCAATCTGCTGAACAATCTTGATCCCCGTGTGACGTGCCTGCCACGATTTCTTGCTCATACACACAGCTTTCACAAAAGGCAAGAGAGCAGGAACACCAACAGCATGAGCAACAATGCTGAAAGCCCTAGCAGTAGTGTTCCTGACATATTCATCAGCATCATCAATACCCTTACGCAAGGCTGCAATCATACTAGCCAAACCAGCTGCTTTAGTAAGCTTGGAGACAATCTCTCTCCCTTCGACACGCGCATAATAGTCTTCATCAATCAATGAAGGCAACACAACAATTAGAATCTTCTCCACATAAGGACACACCAAATAATCCAACTTATAAAGCACTCTCTCAATTACCTTCACAAGAAGATGCCTCTCCTGGTCCTTTCCTGCAGCCTGTTGCATCAGCAGAGGCAGAATGTGGTCAAACAACGGCCCGGCACCAAACTCAACAGCCTTCAGAGTAATCTGCCTCAATGTTGCCTTCCTCTGCTGCTGCGTGCCGTTCTTCACCTTCAGCAGAAGCTTCATAATCCTCCTATCTCTCGCCTCCTCCGCCGACAACTCCTCATCATCTACCTCATTCATCAACGGCCCGAAAAATTGGTAATCCTCCGGCTGCAGGGCCACGCCGTCCCGCAGCTCCTTAGGCAAATCAAACATCTGTCCCCGATTCTCCACCGGAATCGTGTAAAACGGAGTCTTCGGCGTCTCGAGAAGCTTCCTCGCCGGAGTCCTAATCGGCTTGTACCCCACCGGAGGTTCCATTATCTTATACCCCGCCGGAATCATAGCATCCAACTGCTCATCACTCAAATCCTCCTCCGGCGTGATGACCTTGATACCTCCCGGCGTCGGCGTAGCGATCCCGGCTCCGCCGAAGGGAGTCTTTCCAGGTGTGAAATCCGCCGCGGCGGCCTGGGGCGTCTGGTCCCACCTTGAGCTTTTCGGAGTCGGCATGGCGGTGATTGAAAGAGATGGAGTGGCGTCGGAATCGAAGATCGGAGCGTCTATTGGTGTCTCGTCCCAGCGGTTCCTTCTCATCGGTTTCGGCGTGGAATCTGGCAAGTCCCAATCCGACGTCGTTTTGGGTATTTTCTTGGGACGATCATCACCGTGGTCCGGCGACTGTTCCCATCTATTCCTCCGCTTGTGGGGTAGCCTGGAGTCGTCATCTGCGTCATTGTGGTTCTGCTCAAAAGGATTCATGGGATCCAATTTAGGGTTTTGAGCACAGGTTAGGGTTTCGTTGAGAATAGCCTCCGCGGTTGTGTTTTTATAGGTTGTGGTTTGTGGGTGGGTCCGAGATTTTCTGTATCCCTTTCCTAGAGTAACTTGGAAATTTGTAAACCTTATTTGTCCGGAGATGGGTGAATGACTTAAAAAAAATTAAAAAAAATTAGAGACGAGTCGTATTTAAAAAATGCTTTAAAAAATCTTCTCCGATAACTGTATTAGGCAGTCTACCCAAGCTTTTCTGAAAACTTGTAAAAAGATTAAATGTAAAAATGAATATGATGATAAAAAAGTAATTTTGATCCTCCAATAGTAAAGTTGTAATAAAACAAAAAGTAGAGACAAAAATGTAAATTACACATATCAGAAGAGTGGCAATGTTGTAATAAAAACGGAAAGAAGGAACAAATGGTAATTTCCTACCTAAATGACACTGAGAATGACATAGCTGTAATTAAAAAAAAACAAGGACGAAATCGTAATTTCAGCCCTACGGGTACTATTCCTTTCGGAACTGAGTTTTAGTATATAATAAAAATTATGCGGTAAGATTGATCGAGCAGCATAGCTTCCATATCTACGGTTTGAGTCCTAACTTTCACTAGTTTGAAGAGCCTTCACGTTCTTACGTCTGCAGCGCTAAATTTATCTACTTTTTTTGGGATACCCTCATGAATCTCGGTGTGGATAGACTGAGTGAGGGTGTTACTAAAAGAAACTTTTGCATATTTTTTATTTTAGCTATTTTAGAGAGCATGTTTAGCTTTTTTAAATGTTTTAGGAGCTCCAGCAAATTAGCCAAACTTATGCTATTAGAACAACTTTAGCAGACTCTATTTTAGTTTTTAGCTATTTTAAAGAGCGTGTTTAGCTTTTTTTTATGTTTTAGGAGCTCCAGCAGACTAGCTAAATTTAAGCTATTATAATTTTTAGGAGATAACTCAAATGAGGCTAGCTATAATTTATTACATTCCTTTTAAGATATTTTATGTGATATATAAATAAATTTAAACTTTTTTTTTTCGACAAAACTTCTCATCACTTTCCTAAATTTAAACTATTTAATCTTTACTTGAAGAATAATATTAATGTAATGCTAGCTAAAATAGAGAGCATTGATGCATATACATTTCTAAAATGGCTAGCCAAAATAATATTTTAGCTAATTTGACGAAAATAACTCAAATATGGCTAGTATTGCTAAAGATGTTGTTATAACTTTTAGCTATGTGAGATAACTCAAATGAGGATAGTTATAATTTATTACATTCCTTTTAAGATATTTTAGGTGACATATAAATACATTTAAACTATATAATCTTTATTTAAAGAATAATATTAATGTAAAACTAGCTAAAATAGAGAGCATTGATACATACATATTTCTAAAGTGGCTAGCCAAAATAACATTTTAGCTAATTTGATGAAAATTTAACCCAAATATGTCTAACATTGCTAAAGATGCTCTAACTCGCTAATGTAAGGGAAATTTGCTTGCTACCTCACTCCTGATCAAAAATAAATAAATGGAAAGACTGAAAGAGAAGGAAGTAGTTGAATAAATCGACAAGTGCACATTTACAGGTAGTTCTAGGAGGTAAAAACTACTGTAGGTAGACACTAGATAGCAGTATTCTGCAGACATTATATTCTCTGTCACCCAAGCACAGTTTAGAGAGTTACAGCCTCGCAGGTAGAGAAGGGTTGTTGTGTATCGAGGTTCTTAAATACACTGAGATACCATTGAAATGGTATAAGAAAAAAAAACAAAAACAAAAACACAGTGCACTCCGGACATACTTCTGTACTTAAAAAGCTGCTTGCTTTATATACAACGAAATCCATAAACATGGGGTTTTGCAGAACAAGATGATGAAAATATGACATCTAGTTGATAGCGCTATAGTTCTTCAATCTATTCAAGCAAAAATGAACAAAAGGAAATCTGTAAATGATTCAAAAACTCCTGCCATATAATTCTTGTCACTACTGAAACATATATATTATCAAATATATGCAGTTCACATCTTATTATTCCTTTCCAACCACACCACATTGACTAGATTTTCCGACATTTGATACTTGAGCAGTAGATTCAACCACGTTATCGCTTGGCCTACCTCGACGCCTCTTAGCAAGCGGAGGCATGATGACAACATCATCTGGGATCTAATGCATCACATTAATGAAAAAGTATGGGAGACATAAGAGTAGCATATGAACTTCTGAAGTAGCTTGTCTTGAAGTAATCTTCAACATAATCATAGATGCACCCGTTATTTTGCTGAATAGAAACTAATGCATGAGCACAGGGAAAGCCGTTTATCTGCCACTCATGGCATGAGCAGAAACGATTATCCAAATCGACCTTCACAGAATATCCAGCATGAACCTCAAAAACATATCGACTAGAACGATAAGCCTTGTAATTCCTACAGACCATCAAATCGTTGTTCAAAGTTTTCTCAATCTCAGGACACAACAGATTTCCATTCCTCTGCTTCAAAACGTTTTTCAGCCATCAATTCCATGAGCTTAATCATGATGCCATCAACCATTTGACAGATAGGCAAAGTGCACAGCTCGAAAACCCAAGAACTAAATGATCCAGAAAGTTTACTACACATTTCACCATATCAATTGCCCTCAAAATAGATATATGACCAATATTCCTGGGAGCATTAGCACATTTCAAAAACAGATCAACAACGTGATTTCCGAAAGATTTACCATACATAGATGAATATATAGAAAAAAGCTTCTGTTTCAAATACCGCAAGCAAGAAGCATGATGCGATGCTGGAAATACCTTTGAAACAGATTCTGCCAGACCTTTGTTACAACCAGATACCAACGTAATTGTCCTACCTTGTGCAGTCAAAACTATAGATAAATTGTTAAAGAACCAGCTCCAGTTTTCGTCATTTTCTGAGTCCACGATAGCAACAGCAAAGGGGAAAGTTCCGGAAAACCAAGACATGTATGAGTAATCTGATTCAATAATATATGCATGTAACTTCTTAGAAACACAATATATATATATATATATATATATATATACACACAACACAATAAGCAGTTAAGACACTGATGATGTAATACAGCTTGTTCTTCTATTGTTAAGAGACATACAATGATTCATCACCCTAGTCAATAATAAGAATAACTAATGTACCTTGATTTCCATCTTTCCCAGTAGCACTAATTAAGTACCCATCATACTTGCTTTTCAGGAATGTTACATCTATGAACAACAAAGGTCTGCACCATCTAAACCCCTCAATGCAAGCACCATAGCAAACAAATAATCTCTGAAAGGAGGACGTCATGGGATCACACTCCAAGATTCAGTGTGACCCTGGATTAGTTGTCATCAAAGCATCTCTATACCAAACTAACTGACGATATGAGAGGGATTCATTACCATGAACTGTTCTCTTAGCCAGTTCTTTTGCTAACCAGGCCTTACGATAAGAGACATCAAGACCATACTTTTGCTTGAAATCCTTAACAATATCAGTTGGTTTAATATATTGTTTCTCACGAATTTGATCCACCAGAACAGAAGATATAATCATTGAAGTGGTCAACTTACTTGCCTGTTCAGGGAAGATAACTCTCTCGCAAGTGTGAACATTATTTAAAGTCCTAATGTAGAAAAACCCATTCACTTGACACTTGCAGGCATGTATACGCCAACTACATCCATCTGATAGCTTCTTCCGACATTCAGCAATAACGTGAGTCCTATCATTTCTTATATAACGAATACGGAATCCCATCTCAAAGGCATACTTACACAACTTGTTACGAAATTCAGCTGCACCACCCTCAAACTTCTGTCCTACATGATTAATATATTCCTTCCAACCTTGAGATAAATATGCATTGCCTTCATGTACTCCAGAGTTCCCCAAATATTCATTTTCGTCAATGAATTTACGTTCTACCATGCATGACGATGATGATACATGATTAGACGCTGCAAAATCAGATATTGCAGGAATAGGCGACTGTATATTAGATGTTGCATGTTTAGGCAGTGCAGGATCAAAGGCTGCATGATCAAAAGTTGCATGGTTAGATGCTGCATCATTAGACATTTCATGATTAGGCACTGCAAGGTCAGATGCTGTATTATTAAAAGCTGCACAATTAGACGCCGAATGATCAGAAGCTGCATGATCCGAGAATGCAGGATTATCTGCTGCTTGACCGGACACTGCACGAGCAACATCCTCCTTCTTCGAACTCTCAAGATCCTTTACCAATATATCAACAAAACGACTCTTCACCATGGATAAAAACATGAGCATCATGTGCATGTCCATATCAGATTCCAACATGATATTAGGATGCTCAGGAATAGAAAATGTCAGCTCAAAACCCCCTACTTCCAGTTCCTCAAACCTTGAACTTATCTCATTACGCATATCAGCATATTTTGTATGTTCAAACAATGGAATGACCAGAGTTACAGTACGATAACTACACTTTGCAATTGTAGCAGTCTCCATTCCTCTATAATTTAAAAACCAAAAGAACATAAGAAATCATAAGTCAGGAAGTGCCATTGTAAACTGTATGACATATAGCAACATATCAAATTTCATCAAAAGAAGTGAGGAGTAGTAAAATACAGTATGGCAAAAAAGAAAATAATCAATACAAGTACCCAATATTATTTACATCAACTCTTGCTAATCCGTATACTGAAAATAAAATACAAGAACCATGAAATGCAACAGAACACAGTCAAATAAGACTTAGCCTATTAGAATGATTCAGAAGAATGAAAAACTAAAATGAAGTACCCCAATTTGAAAGTGGGCAAGAAAATAAGAACTTTTCTGATTACTGTTCTCACAGCGTAGAGTGAGAGGTGTATCTGAACCCAGAGTCGGAGCGGTGGAGTGTCTCCGTCGCCGACTTGAAGATCATCAAAGAAGAAGAATATGAGTTACCTTTTGGACGGACTATAAACGTATTACCTTCTCTCACCGAACCATCTGAAGGGTACATCCGTCAAATCAGTTAAACATTTTGATTACGGACGATAATTTCAGAAAAACTAGCAAAATTTTAGGTATTGTTGAAGGAAAAATATTTTAAGTGTGTTTGTCAAACTAACTGACGAGAGTTGATTAAGAAATTAGCGATTAACGGATGTAACGGCTCAATTAGTTATATCAATCATTATGTACGATATTATTACTATTGAATATCGTCATTATGTGTGTAATTACTGTTGTAATTCATCTCTATATAAAGATGATTTTTAATGAAATGAGTAGACTAATTCTAATTCTCATTTTACTGTAACATGTATTAAATTGTTAATACCTCATCAATTCTAAAAAAAAAGGATAAATACCTCATCAACGATTTTTAGTCCTTGTTTTGGCAGACCTAAAGGGCTAGACTCGTAGTAGAGAGTCTTCAATACACGATATGCAAACACATGATAGACACCACACTACCCAAGTATTAGACTGAGCACCCGAGTTCGTAACTCAGCTTTGTAACGCTTATGTGGCTAGCCCATCGCTGTTCATGGTCGGTTCTCGTGAAAAAGATATAAGTATTTCGGCTTACCTCCAGAGGGTTGGATATCAAGACCATATAGTTGTTTAAAATCCTTGACAATATCTGCTGGTTTGACACAAGGCACCAAGTATATTCCATCCACATCCATCTGACTTGTTAAAACATTCAGCAACAACGCGGAACTTATCGTTCCTTGTGTAAACAAAACGAAATCCCATCTCAACGGCATACATACGCAACTTGTTACGGAATTCAGTTACTCCTCCCTCAAATTTCTGACCAACACCGCCAACTTTGAGACAAATATTCATTATCTTCCTTCCCTCACTTCGTTCATGATAGTCGGTCGAGTGGCCACTCTTCCCCTTTATAGTGGAGTTTCGCCTCTTTCCTTGACCTTATCTTTTGAGCTTGTGATGTTGAAAGTGTTCATTGTCACCAGTGGCACTGTGACTTTCAACTGTGCGAGACATACCGTGCTGTCTGAATAGGCACAATATTAGAACCTGAATGATCCTTCACTGATATATCAACAATCCTAGTATTTAACATTTCTAGACACATCAACAGCATGCGCAGATCCATATCCGATTGCAGCAAACAATTGGGATGCTCAGGGATAGCATATGTCAGCTCAAACCTCCCTATACCCAGTATCTTAAACCTTGAAAAAATCGTATCAAAAATGTCCACATACTTGCTGTGTTCATACAATGGAGTTACGATGGTTGCTGAGCGATAAGTGCACCTTGCTAGTATATAACTATCCGGTCGTCTACATGTATAAATTATTGAAACACACAAATTATCAGCTCTGAGTATCTACAACATTGGGTGACTTGGTTTGAAATTCATATGTCAATTATCAGCTTTGTAAAGAATTTAAAGAAAGAGAACCCAGTTTAGCTAAAGAAGGTCGTAACTGGTTTACTGTATAAAATGCACGCCGACCCTTGAAGTTTTTTTTTTTGTTTTTTTTTCGGAATTAGCCGTTGTTAGAAGCCAATAAATAAAGGGGTCCAGTTCCTCTCTCTCTCTCTCTCTCTCTATCCCACATCCAATTTTGAATTTCTAACGTCTTCTCTCTCTCAAAAATTTTGAAATTCAAAATGGATTGGGTTCTCTAAAGCCGCCGGTGCGGCCAACCACCGCCGTGTTCGCTGCCCCTCCGCTTCACCACCACAAGGTAAAATTCTCAAGCTTGCCCGCCCTTCCTTTTCTCTTCCGTTTGATTCTTCTCATTTTTGGTATTCGTCTTTACAATTCAATTGAATCTTTCAATAACGATCATTCATCTCTTCAATTTCACATCTAGGGTTTTGATTCTGGTTTTCCTTGATTCAATTTCAGATAGATTCACGGCGGTGGGTTTCGGACGGTGTGGGTTTCAGATGTTTAATGGTTTGATATTTGATCATCATTCTGTGATATGATCTCGATTAGCCCCTTCGATTTGTCTCGGTAGCATTTGTGAAATCTGAATTCGAAATATTGGTGCTCCCTCTATTCATGGGGTTGAGGAGCCATTTTTGAAATTGGGTTTTCATCAACGCCATGATTATGTTACAAAGTAACATCAAGGTTGCCTTTTGGATTTGAAAAGATGTTCAGTGGTTGGGTATTTGATCATCATTCTGTGATATGATCTCGATTTGTCCCCTTCGATTTGTTGCGGTGAATCTACAAGGTCTGATGAAAAGCCCAGAAATCTGGGAGACACTTGTTGAAATTTCCATTCAAAATATTGGCGCTCCCTCTTTTCTAGGGGTTGAGGAACCGTTTTTTGATTGGGTTTCACGCTGTCCTCGCATGAATTCTAAGGGGTTTCTTGTTTCATCAGTTTCCTTAATCATTGTTACAAAGTAGCAATTGTGTCCATGTTGCCATTTGATCCCATTGGGATAAGGGTATGTATCTGAAAGTTTCGTAAAAACTAGTTGGATTTAAAGAATTGTCGGGGGAGATTGCAAAAGTTGTTGCCTTGTTGGTTTAATCTATAAAGATTTCTGCCTTAGGGGAGATTATGTTCAGCTTGGGTTTCCAACCAACAGGCCATTGAGGCAATAGTTGGGGATACTGCTGATATTTGTTGCCTTATAAGTTTATGTTATTACAATTCTTGTGATTTTTGCCGCTTTCATGTGATTTTTGCCCTACCTGAGGTTGCGATAAATAGCACTGTTGCCTCATAAGGAAAGACAATATGGTTCTGTAATATTGATTGTAGCTTGCAATTTCCTGAAGCGCAAATTTTTCATCTTGCAAGGATGTTCACTGACCATTGTCCTCCTCAATTCTGATCATGATTTTTACTCAGGTACCTTAGTTTAAAACTAAACCTCTTTTCGATTTCATGCTTTGTGGATGCACCGTGATACGTACAATGATTTTGTTTTTGAGACTCGTGTAAAGAGATTGGTTTTGTTTCTGAGACCTGAGTTTATTTTGGTAACTTGAGCTGTGATTGTAATGTCGAGGCTCATATTGTTCACTACCTTGGAATTTGCTCAACTCTTCATTTGTTAAAAACAAACTTTTGGAAGAGGCCCTTGGTACCTATAAACAGATGGGCAAAAACAAGATTTGACCAGATAATCTCACTTATCTATCTGTGTTCAAGGCTTGTGGTGAGAAATTGGCTATAGATTCTGGGAGGGAGGTACAAAAGTCCATTGTGGAATGTAGATTGTGATTTCCTTTGAATGAAATATTGATATCCCTTGATCCTACATTGGCCATGTCGGGGAGATCATGGTATACAAGTAAGGCTCCAAATCTTAAAGTCAGTCACAGCTCCTCACACTCCTGATTGGAGATCGTGGGTCGTTGCAACATTTGATTGATAGGCTTATGGTCTTATGGCTAGCTCTGTTGCGTAACAAAGGCTTATGGTAGTCTTTGTCTTATTAAGATGACTCTTTAGTTACATGCTGTAGTTTAAATTTTGGAGGCTACATGGTTACTTAGAACTCGGTATTTGATATGTACAGCAAGGGTGGTGCACTTCAATTGATTGAGTAGCAGTTCTAGAGGAATCCAAATCCCAGTTTGTTTTCCCGGAACAATAAGTTTTGTGGTTGCTCTAATCCAAACAGCAAAGAAGAGATAGGCAAAGAAGCTTGAAGGGGGAATTAATTAGCGGCATGATTTGTTCCCTGGAATTGGATATCTATGCCTCATTTAATGATCAGGAGTTCAGGACTGATATTAACTTTATCAGTATTATAATTATCAGTATTTATTAATCTTCTATGAGTTTTAAGAAGAAGGAAAAAGAAAAAGAAGAGAAGAGGGATCCAGTTTTGAATCGAAGCGGTTGCTGTTGTTTCTTCTCTCCTATTGCAGGTTTTTGTGAATTTGAAAAGGTTGAAAATCTTAATTGATTCAATTCATATTGACCATGGCAGCAATTTGATGAGCAGGTGATGTTAAATTTAAGGTTGGAAATTTTGAAGAAAATAGTTGAATTTTAGCGATTAGAGGGTTTAGTCTAATGGGTCGATATGGTTTTGGCATGCTCTTTTACTACTACATGTTGGCTGCTGGAGTTACACATGAATCAAGCTTGTGTATGTTTGAATAATGTGAGATTGGGTAAGGCAGGATATGAATCAATCCAGTTCATGGGTTTTGAGGTGGACAATTGTATGTGGACAATGATTGTGTCCATGATGCACGCCCCTTGTTTGATGAAATGTCCACATAGATTGTGCTTCAAAAATGTAATTCTGTTGGTATGTTTATGGAGATGGCTAGTGAAATAAGGCTAATGGAGTGACATTTTCCTGCATTTTGTATATTGTGCCTCAGAAGCCAATTCTCAGTGTTAGTATTCAACTTCACGGGTTAGTTGTTGCTTATCGTTTGCAGCTTTGTGTTTTCCTGAAGGCACTCAACTTCACGGGTTAATTGTTGCTTATGATTTGCAGCTCTGTGTTTTCCTGAAGGCACTCAACTTCATGGTTTAGTTGTTGCTTATGGTTTGGAGCTCTGTGTATTCCTAAAGGCCGAGTGAAATCATAAAAATATAAGGTGCAAACAGAAGCTTTCCGGTGCCAGGAGCACAATTCAAATCCAGATTGAGCTGTGTGTTGCAGGATGCCATCTCATGTTGATGACTGGAAAGGATGCATGGGTGTATACTCGGTGAATTGAAGTCCCATGTTACCCTTGGTTGTGTTCATTAAGTCATTAAGTCATTAAGTCACAGAGTTACAACATGGGTGAGTTTGGGCCCAAGTATACATAACCACTCAAGTGTTTCCAGCGCATTGAAAATTTGCTCTTCAGTTGAATTATGCACCATCCATTAAAGGTCCAGACTTTTAGCATGTATGCGTGAGTGGCTTGGGGGATCTTAGATGTTACTATTTCTTGGCCTATGCTAATTGATCTATGCTAATATTTCTTAAAGGAAAAGAAGATTGAGAAAAGCCGTGCTAGCATTTGGCATATATTTGAAACTGTATTGTGGCTCTGCATGGGTTGTGTGTATAGTGGTTGCTGTGCAAACTACAAACCATGGTGTTTAGATATTGGTGGCCGCAAATTCAGTTCAGACTCGCGGGAAATTCATGCATGGAAAGGTAGAGGAAATATATTCATATATAATTTTACTTCAGCCAATGATCCTGCCACTGGAATTATTGGAAGTAATATATACGAGAGACATGATAAAAAGAAAGGAGAGCAGCAGCAATGTGAAATAGTACTTCCGGTTTGGGGGTTATAAACATGCCAGATATATATTTGGGAGAGGATGATTTTAAGCAGATGAAACAGTACATAGAGGACTACAAGGTACCTCATGATCAAGATTCGCTGCTCACTCCTCCCAAGAATCAGATACATTTGTCCTTTCCGTTCACCAAGAATCTACAGGTTGTACAGCATGACTTGCCTTCTTGCATTTATTGTGCTTCTTCAATCTAGTGATGCACATGAAGGACTTGTATCCAGCTTCGCTAATGAGCCAGAGTATACTAATGAACTGATTAGAATTGTTCAGTCAGAAGAATCAGTTTCTGGCATCATCGGAACAAATGCAATGCTTGCCTTGGGAGCTCAATTAACCGCATTTTCTTGCAGCACAGGGATGTGTATGATACTGAACTGAAATTCCATGAAGGAATATATTACTCAACTTCTGACGTGTTTGTTGAAATTTTGAAAGACAGCCATGAAATATCTTTTACGGTTAACAAAAGTACTGTTTGATTTGGTGGAGGCTCTTCCACAAGGCAATGTTGAAACTATTCAAGATGCTGAAAATTAATGACATCTGGAATACCAAAACTTCTGCGGGGAGAAATCTTGAAGACAGCAAATTATGTTTATATGTGACTGGTCAATAAAGAAACAACTCAAACAAGTGGCCTGGTTCAGGGGTCCCCTGGTTCAGTTACAAAAGAAACTTATTTCTTGGATGTTGGGGAAAGAGGTTGACGTATGGGATGTTCATGAAGGAGTCACGATGATAAAGAGATTTTTACGTTACAAAAGGTACTTCTTGTTCTTGATAATGTCAATCATTCAGACCCGTTGGATTTTTGGCTGGACAATGAGACTGTTTTCGTTTTGGAAGTATAATTATCATTACAAGTGGAGTGCTGAGAAAACCTGAAGAACTGAATTGAGGTCCAGGGACTAAATAATAAAGCTCTTTTCAGCCTTTTGCCAGAATGCCTCTAAAGTGATTACTCTGAATAAAGTACTGTACTGTAATTCATGTAACCATGTTTTGAATTATGCTAAAGGTATTCTTCTGGCTCCTGATCAATTTTACATAGAAGAGGTCGAAGTTGCAGAGCTGAGGGGATAAAGATGCATCCAAACTGTGGCAGTGTTGGACCAAAGTCTGTTAGCATTTTACTGATTGCTGTGTCTTGTAGTTTGTGGATTCAGGTTAGTATTATTATACTCTTTAAGTTTTCACTTCATTGTGTATCTGCATGATTAAGATGTACAATTTTAGATTGTTGTTTATCAAACAGCAAGTATGCAGATTCGTGATGGTAAGTTGCTGAAATATAATTGTCTATCTATATGATATAAATTTTTGTAGGACATTCTGCATGCTCATATATATATATATATATATATGCATGCTTATATTGAATATGGTATGATCGATCAAGCATGGTTACGGTGCAGCTCATACCATAAAGATAGTTCATGTGATTTTGGTTGCTGCAATGTAATCTTGGAATTGATTGTGTTGTTCTATGGTTCTTTACAGTGAATTTGACTGAAATTGTTGCGTTGTCGGTTTTGTCTTATAAAGATTTCTGCCACTCAAGTGATTATGTTCAGCTTGGTTTCCAACCAACAGGCCATTGAGGCAATAGTTGGGGATACTGCTGAGATTTGTTCCCTTGTGTGTTTATGTTAATACAATTGTTGCCGCTTTCATGTGATTTTTTCCCAGCATGAGGTTTCAATAAATAACATTGTTGGCTTGTAAGGAAAGATTAGACACATGCTTCTGTGATAGTGATTGTAGATTGCCATTTCCTGAATCGCAAGTTTTTCATCTTGCAAGGATCTCCTCTGACCATTGTCCTCTTCTGACCAATCTTTTTACTCAGGTACCTCAATTTAGAACTAAACCCCCTTTTCAATTTCATGTTATGTGGGTGCACCATGATACTTACAATCAATGTGTTTTTGTGACCCGAGTAAAGAGATTTTTTTGTTTTTGAGACCTGAGTTCATTTTGGTTCTCAAGCTTGTCACATTTAACTCTTCTTCTTGTTTTTTTGGTCTGAATTGTCACATTTAACTCGAGATATAATTCTCGGGTCGAGGCTCGTGTTGTCATTGAGAATTCCAATATATTCCAACTTCTCTATTAGATGAGTTAGTGAAAGCTATCTGCTGTATAACTTCTTCCATTGGAAAAATTTGATCGACATACACTTAAAAGCCAATAAGAACTTAGTTTCCATTGACACGAGTCTTAAACTTGAACCTAGATTTCACCTTGATTTAGATGTGCTCAGCTAAGAACCGGCCATTCTATCGAGTTTACTTATATGCAAACCTTTATTGTCGGGGCTGTTGTAGTGGGATTATTGATCTCCCCCCGTTCAAGTAGGCTTACTTGCTGTCTATGTAAAAGCTGAATATGAGCATCTCTAATGTAGAATTTCTGCAGATCATGCTAGAAAGTGTGGTTTTGGTTTGATTACATTTGCTTACATGCTGGTTTCAAATATTGGTTGCATAAAGCCATAGAGTGCAACCATTATTTGTTTTGGTCTGGTTGTAGGTTAATTAGTTGTACAAGCAAAGAGCCTTTATCTTGAAGTGATGAAGTCTCTTCATTGTATTAGTATGTTGGCTTGTGTTCTCGAAAAGTGGAAATTCCTGCAAATCATCAAAAAATCAAAAATGCAAAGTGCAAACTTATGAGCCCCATTGGTCAAAAATTCATTTTGTTGATACTATTACTATGGCATCGTCTTAAATAAGTGCTTCCCATATCGATTATATATAGTGTCTTACACAGTGGCCTTGAGCCACTTCTCTGATCAGACACACTCGGACGCTGTTTATTCCTGAAATGTTGAATGCATCATTTCCCACCAAAAATTCCACTATCATCCAAACCATAATCACCAACCTTCATGAAAATTGCAAAACAATGTCTGACCTCAAGCAAATCCATGCTCTGCTCCTCACTTCCGGCCTCTCCCAACAACAATCCTCCACTTCCCAAATCATCGATTTCTCAGCCCTCTCCGATTCGGGTAACATAGACTACTCGTACCGGGTCCTAACCCAACTCCCCACCCCTACAGTTTTTGACTGGAACGCTGTCATCAGAGGCTACTCCAAGAGCCGAAACCCCAACCGTTCGATTTCCGTCTTCATCAAAATGCTGCGTCATGGAGCCTCACCGGACTACTTAACGTACCCTTTTCTTGCCAAAGCCTCGGCGCAATTGTTGAAGCGTGAGCTTGGTGTCGCAGTGCATGGCCACATTGTGAAAGCAGGGTTTGAGTCGGATAGGTTTATAAGTAACTCATTGATTCACATGTATGCTACTTGTAGAGATATATTGTATGCACGGAAGGTGTTTGATGAAATTGCTACGAAGAATTCTGTGTCTTGGAATTCCATGCTGGATGGATATGCCAAGTGTGGGGATGTGGCTTCGGCGAGGGAAGTGTTTGAGATGATGCC
The DNA here is from genome assembly GCA_034370585.1 of Fragaria x ananassa. Lineage (NCBI taxonomy): Eukaryota > Viridiplantae > Streptophyta > Magnoliopsida > Rosales > Rosaceae > Fragaria > Fragaria x ananassa. The sequence goes on from CP139766.1 coordinate 15,103,752, forward strand.
GGAGCGTGACATTGTGTCTTGGAGCTCTTTGATTGATGGGTACGTTAAGGATGGGGAGTATGGGGAGGCTTTGAGAGTGTTTGAGAGAATGCGGGTTATGGGGCCGAAAGCGAATGAGGTGACTATGGTGAGTGTTACGTGCGCTTGCGCTCATCTCGGTACGCTTGAGAAAGGGAGGATAATGCATCGTTTTATGATGGAGAACAATTTGCCATTAACTTTGGTGTTGCAAACAGCGCTTGTCGACATGTATGCAAAGTGCGGGGCGATAGACGAGGCTTTAAGTGTTTTTCGAGGGGTTTCGTTGAAGCAGTCGGATGTGTTGATTTGGAATGCAATGATAGGAGGACTTGCAACTCATGGATTAGTCCGACAGTCGCTTGAATTGTTTAGGGAGATGCAAATGATTGGGATTGTCCCGGATGAGATCACGTACTTGTGCTTGTTGAGTGCTTGTGCTCATGGGGGGTTAGTCAAAGAAGCTTGGCATTCCTTTGAATGTATTGGTAAACATGGAATGGTACCCACGTCTGAGCACTATGCTTGCATGGTGGATGTTTTAGCACGCAGAGGCCAAGTAGAAGAGGCATACCAGTTTATATGTCGAATGCCTGGTGATCCAACTCCCTCCATGCTTGGTGCTCTGCTTAATGGGTGCACGAACCATGGGAAGTTAGGCCTTGCAGAGACTGTTGGGAGGAGGCTTATCGAGATACAGCCAAATCACGATGGTAGATATGTTGGCTTGTCAAATGTTTATGCAGTTTCCAAACGCTGGGATGATGCAAGAAGTCTAAGACAAGCCATGGAAAGAAGTGGGGTGAAGAAGACCCCTGGGTTCAGCCTTGTGGAGATATTTGGAAGCCTTCACAAATTTATAGCCCACGATAAATCATGCCCTGATTCAGAAGAAATTTATGGGATGCTGAATGTTATCCTAAATGAAATTAGATCTGATAGTGATTCCAGAGATCAAGAATACTTTCTTTAAGCTGTGGAAGATTTGTGACATTCGTCACCCGTATGCTTCGCAAGGAGCTCAGTGAAATATGAAGCTCAACAGAACACAGGGCTGTTCACATTTGGGAACTTTAGGAACAAGTCAGAATCAAAGAATATAGTTCAGTATCTTTTTGTGAACTGTCCACCAATGGCCATGAAAGCTTCAATGCGTAAAACAGAATAGGCACTACAAGATCATGGAACATAACACAGAATTGCCACCCATCCGAGAAAGGTAGCATCAAGCGCTGACATCAATACTCTGTTCGTACATTAATTCATTGCACATTTACACAAGTATTTCAATGAAGAAACTTGAGCTAAACCATCAAGCTTTTACTAGGACACCTAGACAGCACACATGCATATTATCTGATAGTTAGACTCTACTCAGACTCAGAATGTGTGCTGATAGTTGCACACCACAAATACCAAACGTATGCACGGTATGGTTGCAATTTGGACTAATTGGAATTTAGACTTCTCATTTAAAGCACGCCCCAGTAAGACACCATGTACTGTCAGTACCGATGAGCTGAAAGAAGTTTGTACAATTACAAGGTTACAACAGAAACAAATTGCCATGATAAATCAAGCCTATGCAATGAGTTGAACTGATTGTAACACAAAGCGGTATAGATTCTTGCAACTATCTACCAAGGGAAGAAAAAAATGTCAAGACTGAGCTGTAAGAATCTGGCACAACATCTCAAACTGATGAAATCATTACCGCAAAGTAATATCATCAATAACAGTCCCCTCAACCGATTCTATTTTTCTTGGGCTTTGGGAAGCCAACTGAAAAACCAGTAACAGCAGCAAAATCCCCTTCTACTCATGCCTGCAAACATAATGTTGACAATTATATAATACACCAAACCAGTACCGAACTACATTTATATGTAGTATCGTAACAAATTTTCTAACAGCACAGACAGTAATTAAAAAAACATAGACAAATGCTCAAACCTGCTGCTTTTTCTTTTTTGGCCTCCTCTTTCTACGTGCTTTATGAGCATCAGAGTTGGAGCTCAGATTACTACTTGGAGTTGCCCCTGAACTTGAGGAACCCCTAGCTTTAAAAGAAGCTCCACTTCTGCCACTTGATGAATTGCTGGATGTAGACACTTCAGCACGTTTTGATGAACTTTTGCTTGATGAAGGACCGAATCTCGATTGAGCACGTGTTGAACTTGAGCGATAATTACTTGATGGTCGAGGGGGAGGCATCAAAGCTCTAGCTGAAATCTGTCTCTATTTAACCAAATTCAAGTAAGGAAAAGTTATAATTAACAAATCACATACCACTTCGATACGAGAGTGGCATAATCATTAGAAAGTAAACCTGATTTCTCTCATCGCTGGACATGCCAGATGCTGCTTTCCCAGAGGCACTGGAAGCCTGTTCCCTGCAAATCAGATGATAACAATTTAAGATCGTATAATGCAACATAGGTCAAAGTTCAACACTAGATTTGTACTTTGCCCTTTCAGTCTGAGAGTACTATTTGTATTCTAGCCCGAAGACATAAGAAAATAAACCCTTGAAATAGAAATAAATACCAACAAAATTTTCTATCTCTTAAACATAAGTATGCTATGACGGAAGTAGTTAACCATCTGGACCTGTCCCTACGTGGCACATACCTGGTTCTGTCATCCCCGTTAGTTTTCCATGTAATTTACTGATGTGACAACAACCGATGCCTATGTGCCATTCCAGGGTCTGCACATTCTTTTTAACTAAACAAACTAAACCAATAAGCTAAGATTTAAAAAAGAATTATTGAAAGCCAATCCAAATTGGTTCCTTGACAGCCTCTCCCAATCAACCACCACCACCACCACCAGTGTCCCATTCCTCAATGCCACCTTCCAAGCCATCAACACTGTCCCTACCCTCATGATCTCTTCCTCCATCGAGATTGCCGTATTAACATGAAGAACCTATACCCGGCTACACCAGACTGATTCATGGGCAAAATGATTAAGATATGGTAAGACCTTAAAAGTTTTGGCTATGTAACGATCACAGTGATTATTAACAACAGTTTAATACTCAATGGGATGGGTGGCTGTTTAGGAACCACAACAGTGCTGGGATGCAATATTAATCTTCTTTCTTCATAATTTCGAATCTTTAGTTAAGGAAAGCATGAAAGAATAGAATACGGGAAAATGGACATGTGGTACTGCATAGGGACCAGGTGTCGCCACATCAGCAGAGTGGACAGAAACAATAACCCCAAGATGATTGAATCAGGTTATGTACCACTAGAACTAGCGGGATGGTAAGATGCAACACATGTCATGGTTCCATAAGAGATTCTTTCACTTAGCCCCATAAGAATTATGCTAACTGCAATGTGATTGTTATCTTGTAATTCATTAATCATCTCTCTAAATTACACTTCAATGCGACTAACTCTTACAAACCAAAGAGGATCAATTAAATGCAATCTTATGATAGCATCACCCTTCCAATAAAAAAGTAATGAAATGAAAAAGTTCTCAAGTATGAAGATCTCCTATTAGTTATGAAAATACCTTGTACTCTTATCTGTCCATTCGTCATCTGCATTTGCTTCATCACTTGAGCTTCCACTTAGGAAGAAATCATCTTCACTAAGATCCAAAAGCCCGTCGTCCTCACTCCCTGTTTCTGTAGGGTAGAGAAAGAGTTTAGGTGATATATTTTGATAATAAGAAACGACATAACCACTGGTATGCTGACAATTTTCAAGTGCTTCAACATAGTAGATGACACAAATAAGTAAAGACAGAAGCATCATCTATCTTTTAGCGCAGTTATTAATATGGCAGAAATGAGGAAATAAGTAAAGATCTGAATGATGTTTTGTTCGATAGGTTTGGCTCACATGTTAATGCTACTGTCTATTTAATCTAAATATTCTCTGCTAAGCAACAATCCTATATGTTCTTGTTGAGTGGTATTCCTAATAAAGTTTAACAGAAGGGTGAAGCACGTTAGCCTCTCACCCTCTTATTTTATTGACACAAACAACATAGTCTACGCAAGATTTATCAACAGCAGATAGTTATACTTGTTGTCTGAACTGATATAATATTAACTCAAACAAGCATATGCTGCCAGTCACAGAAACCAAGAACACATAAGTGCAAGCACATAGTCATATCTAGACTATTAGTAGGAAAACAAAGATCATTCATCTACTTCATACTGCAGTGTTGGATCATGATTGGAATACACCGATAGGGAAATAACTTTAATCTCAACTTGTTGAGAGAAATATTTGCTCTTGGAGTAAAGCATAAAAAGAAAGAGTACCTTCCAAATCCTTGCCGCTAGCAGCTGCAGCAATTAAATTGGCCTTAATCTGCTTACGCAGCCTATTTCTCCTATCAACAACCTCTGAATCGTCACCTCCAGTAAACAAAGCAACATATTTCTCGGTCTTGGGAAAGAACTGATGGTCAAACATATCATGAACTTTTAGCTTGACGTTATTAAGAACATGTAATCATTTCAAGAAACAATTCAAAGCCTGGAAAAGTAAAAATGCATTCATGTTTTGCCAGTAAGGCCCACATTTGACTGAATGTTTAGATCTCAAATTTAGTAAAATGCTTTTAGATATTGACTAATAATAGATAGTGGTCCCAAATTACATCCACAAAAGTACCATGTGCAAGGATAATAAACACGTAAAGCCAGATAGATCAAACTTCAAGCATCACTGTGTTGCTTACCCTAACATATTCAAGATCTTCTTTCAATTTGGAAAGTTGCACAGAATTCTCTGCATCTTGCGCCTGAGCAGCAGTACGTTGAAGTCTCTCCAAGCGTCTTATTCTTCTCTCTATCTTTCTTCTCTCTGGAAAAGGCGCATGTTGATTAAAAACTTGAGGTATAGCATACCCCAGTAATGCAATTTCTCCTCAAACCATGCAAAAAGTCGTGTATAAATCATGGTAGTAAATAAACCAACTCAGAAAATTCATACCAAAGAACTTTATCTTTCGGTCTCGCAAAAATATTTTACGTTCCACCGCAAGCCGGGTATGAATATCTTGCTGTTTCTTGAGTCCTTCTAACTTCTTCTCCTGAACCTCCCTAACTTCAGGCGGTAGATTCTGAAAATAATGTTCATATTAGGCAATATTTAACAACTCCCCAATAGCATTTGGAGCTGTTGGTGAGCTAAATGTTTACAGTAATATTATGGACAGGCTATTACATTAGTCGGTGTGAAATCACAACTGTATCAATGTGTAACAATTAATGTCATTCTACACAATGAGGTCAGACAGCCAGAATGTCAGATGGAACACCCAGTTGAAGCTGTATCAGGTCAGACGACCTTTAACAGGAGAGGAACAGTGATAATGGAGTTCTTGTCTCAAAGTATTTACTTTCTCGGAATTTCTGTGTGCATCAAAATATTCAAAATTTCACTACTCCATGAGCCTCCTCACAAGAACTCTCCCTTTTTTGCAAGTTTATTATGTATCTCAAAACCGGTTGCTATCAAGGTCTTTTGATAATTTATTCACTGTGACTATGTATCTCCACTCTCATTATAAGAAAAATGATCCGACAGTAACATTCAAGTCTAAATAGTTCTTTCCCGGCTCATGCTTTCATGGACATCCAAGTGATGGACAAAATTTAAAAATCGTAAGCTTTCCAACACTTTCGGAGCAAACAAACCGAACCTTAACTAACATACTCCTCGTACAGTTCAGATCCGAACCTTAACTAACATACTCCACATACAGTTCAGATTGCAGCATAAGAGTTCCTCTCAATAACATAACCAACCAGAACCAATAGTATTATAAAGCCGGCACAGAACTCAAATTCACAAACCATAAAAACAACACCAACTAAAGCAAAACCTAATGGAAGTTTCAGATAATCGAAATAGGTGAATATTGAACATAGAGGGAGAGGGAGAGGGAGCACCTTACGGAGCATGCGCTCGACGGAGCGAATCTGATTCTTGAGGGAGGCGGACTTGGGCTTCTTCTCGACGCCCAAGCCCCCCGTGCGGGAGCGGCGGCCGGCAGCAGGCTTCACCCTCCGCTTTACATAGCCGCCATGAGCCATGGCGTTGCTTTTCTTCTCTAAAAGACAGACACCGATTTTCAAGAGCTAATTGGTTTCGTTAGTAACTACGGTTGTGGGATACAGTGTGTGAGGTTCCATAGTAACTTTTGTAGGGTAAGTGAATCAAGTTCAATCGATAGTAGAAAACCAACGGTTGAAAACGGGATCGGACGTGTATATATATATTTTTTTTCCCGCTTAAAAATTGACGGTTTGGTTACATCACTAAATGTCAATTTACTTCCAAAATTTTCATTTTTGTGTCAATTTGCTACCCTAATTTTGATTTCAGTCAATTTGTTTCCCTACCTTTTCATAATTAGCCAATTTACTATCTTAACTATTAAATTTTTGTTAATTTGATACCCTCCTATCAGATTTGATAGTTTAGACTTTCAAGATTAACTAATTTACTTATCAAAATTTCAATATCGACCAACTTTAATCTTCGATTTTCAGAATTAATTCATGTTTGGATGAAGAAATATACAAAATAAAATTAGCCAATTTGCTACTCTAACTATTAAATCTGTTAATTTGCTACCCTTTTATCAAATTTGCTACTCTAGGCTTTCAAAATTAACTAATTCACTTATCAAAATTTCAATATCGACCAACTTTAACCTTCAATTTTCACAATTAATTCATGTTTGGATGAAGAAATGACAAAAAGGTAGAAAAGTTGGCTAATTTTGAAAACATAAGGTAGCAAATTGACACAATTAATAGTTAGGGTTACAAATTGGCTAAAATGAAAGCTAAAGTAAAAAATTGACACTAAGGTGAAATGTAGAGTAGCAATTTGGCAAAAAAGCCTTTTTGTAGTGAAAAAGGAAATTTGTTCACTATAAATAGAACAAATTGTTCAACAGTATCTGAATTTTGTTCGACTATTAACTTTTATATCACTTTTTTTTTTTAGAGTGTGGCTATTGGGACCTCCAAATTTTCTCAATCTACCTCTCATTCTCTCTACACCTCCTTTTTACTTTTTAATATAAGCATTTTCTCACTACACCTCATTTCAAATTCCTAACATAACCTTAGTTATTTATTAACATATATTTCAATTAATTACTTATTTTACCTCTTATTCACTCAATAGACCTCTCATTCTTTGTCTTTTTTTTTTACCTTTTTGTTTTTGAACTTCCATTATCCCTACCTTCATTTTTTGATTATTTTTTCCATGCAAGAAAATGTTTTATCATGAAATATTATATATATCTTTTTAACTTTTGTTTTTCTCTTTTGAACATGTTATTTTTTCTCTGTTTTTTTTTATTTTGAATAATTTGATCTCTATTTTATACCTCATAATAAATTATTTTAATAAATATATATTTTCTATAATCAATAGATATATATATATATATATATATTTCTTTTTTTGTAAAAATATTTATGCACTTTGCAAGTATATGCATTCAACATGTATAATACAAAATTTTATGTCACATAATTGATATTTGATCATTGTTTTAGCTCCTATGAACTATATATATATATATATATATACAGAAAAGTTTTAAGCGAACGTCCGCACTCGGCTTAAAGTGCTGACGTCCCTCAGTTCTTTACTGTCCGGCTCCGAGGACGGCGCGCTTCCACCCGAGTGGACTCCAACGGCATCCCTGACCACTTTCTCTCCCTGGCGAGTCTGTCGAATTCTAGTTTTCCTGCGAGATCGATCTTGTGTGAAGTTTTGGATGGAGGTTGCTGCCCAGACCTTCAAATCGATCTCGCCGGGAAGGGGAAGTGGTCGGGGACGCTGCTGGAGTCCGCTCGGGTGGAGGCGCGCTGTCATCGGAGCCGTCCGATGGAGAACAGAGGGACGTCCACACTAGAACGGGCTTATATATATATATATATGCTTTAATAAAAAAATTGGAAAACGAAAATATATAAGGAAAATAATAAAGAATGTAATCAATTATTATTGAATTAGAAAGTTTAGAGAAAATAAATATAATATTTCCTTTTGTATAATTATTGTCCTTAATAATCATAGTGTATATATGTGTCATTTAATAATTCACAATAGAGTGAGGTCTAGTGAGCAAATTTGGAAGTCCCAATAGCCGCACTTTTTTTTTGAATACCACAACCAGTATCTGAGGTTTCAACCCTGACCCAATTTTGGTATCTGAATCCAGTAAGAACAAGTTCACCCGTTGGGTTAGATTTCTGAAGTGACTTGGGTCACTGTGACTAAATAACAGTTTCCATCCGCCTGAAATGTGAGATTGTTAGTACGTGTTAATTATTGTTTATTGAATTAAAAAAAGTGTGAGTAATGATTTTAGCTCTAAATAAATAATAATTAAATAAACAATATAACTTTTTGAAATTAACTTGGTTAACTTTTCAAAGGCAATTTCGTCCGTACGTCCCTTCACTTTAACGCTACTTCATAACATATTTCATAATTCATATACCTTTCCATATATACCTTCTTTCTAATTACTTACTGGAATTTGTATAGTTTTGAAAAAGTGATAATCTGATTTTCTTATATCTGGTTATATTCATTACTTAAATGTCAAAAAGATGATTAGGGTTAGAACGTTAGGCAAGAACACACCATTAGAAATTAGATAAACTGAGACTAAAAAATGAAAGAGTCAAGAATACACATGGGTTGCAGCCTACACTAAGCTTCGCCTCATTGCTTATAAATACATAAATACACATTCGCTTTCCACAACCTCAACCTCTCTTTCAAAGAGAACGACCAAATGTCTCGTTTAATTTTCCTTTTTGTTCTTCTATTGCTCAACTCCACATTGTATACAACTTGCAAATACTAGTACGAGAAAAAAATATTCTAACGGTGAGGCCTTAGAGGGATGAAGAGCTCCGGTCCCAGCCCTGGTAGTGGACACGGAGGCACCCCTCCTAGTCAAGGTATGAGAAATAAGTTTACATATGATGTAACATTCCAAAGGGATAGAAAGCTCAGGCTCTGGCCCTGGCCTTGGTAGTTGACACGGAGGCCCTCCTTATCTTGGTACGAATAAGTTCACATATGTTGTGATGTTTCAAGGGATAATGAATTTCGGCCCTAGCCGTACGTGGTAGTGCACACGGAGGCCGGCACCCCTCCTAGTCCTGGTACAAAAAATAACTTCATAAATGTTGTGACGTTTGAAGGGATAAATATCTCCGACCCAGCCCTGTTAGCAAACACGGGGAACCCCTCCTAGTCCAAACTCTTTTGTAAGTAGACATCAACAATGGTCACACGAAGGAAAAAAAAAATGTTCTAGGATTTTTTTTATTTTTCTATATATATTTTTATTTATGTTTTGATCTTATGCTAATAGGATATGAAGTTTGACTATATCTATGTATTATTTATCCTTACCATATTGGTATTGTGTAATTCCCTATACAAAAGGCTCATATCAATGAATAAGATATCCATCTTTCACGATTCTCTATTCTCTTACTATTTCTCTTATTTTCTACACTTTACCCTTCATCACGTTATCATGCACTTTGTTCTAACCCTAGATCCAATAGCCCACCATTTGTTTTCCGAAACCCTAAAAAGTGTTTTTTTGGCTCCTCTGTCCGACTACCGCCGCCGCCCGTTTTCCTGGTAGCCATCCGACATCACCGGCTGCCAATCTCTTGGCTGCCGCCCGCCGACGATTCTTGGTTTCCTCCGACTACAGTTTTTGACTTCTTCAAGCGTATGAAGTTTCGAAAGGTATGTTTTATAACCCTAAACTTTTCCAAGTTCAATAACTCGGGGAGAATAAAGTCTTTTCCTCCCTTCTCCATCTCCATTTTATGCTTGAGATTTTGTGCATGCAGGTACCAAAATCCCAGAATTTTATTCGCGGGTCAAGAGTGTATTTGATCACTCTTGTTTCCTTGTCAGGGTTGTGTATCATCAATCCCAACCTTTCTCCAGATTGTGTTTGATCAATCCGAGGCCTTTTTTTGAATTGTGTTTGATCAATTTGTGGCTTTTCTGGATTGTGTGTGATCAATTCGAAGGTCAAACCATTAAAAGCATTGTTTGTGACATCTATCGAGTCTCATAACAACTTTGTTTTGTATGCAAGAGCAATGTAACATTCTGTTTATTTGAGTTTTGACGTACTCGATACCTAAGGCAAATCTTCGCTTGGTATCTGTGGAACCTTTCATTGGAAAGGATTAAACCACATGTTTTGACCCCCAGGCTAACAAGCCTAGATGCCGAGATTTCACATCTCATGCGCTCAAAGTCTTTGACGCGCCACATCGACAAAAGCCTTCAATGGCAATCTGTGCAAAAAGTGATGACCACAAAGTACTGTGGAATGCACTTATGGAGCGTTTCTTGAAACATTTATATAACTCTACTTGTTGAGTTATTAGTTAAGTGGATTGCTTACCACCTTAATTAACTATATATCGTCGATGATATGCCATGGCATCATGATCTATAATCTTTAGCGGATTTGATCATCATCAAGTTCTTTAGGTCCTCCAAGTTGGTTTGGAATTACCAACGAGACTTGATTTTGATCATACAATTGCAAACGGGAATCGTACATACGCTAATGTGATAAACTTGTTTGGGATTGTCCCCTAATGTGGGGACAACAATATGAGTCACGACAATGGCAGAAAACGCCATGTCGATGCCTAGAAAAGAGGGGGAGGTGTCACCGGCCCTAATGGCGACACTCCCGATCTAGACACCAATTTGTCAAAACTACTCATGTCAGCTCTTGACAATGCAACCGTTGTGGATCTCCGGATCCCTGATTCAAGAGTTGTCAACCTCTCCTTAAAATTATAAATGCATACAAAAAGGTACGGAAAATCAATATGAGGACAATAATGTCATCCTCATAATCACGAATTTCAAAGATTCGGATCCAGCTCCCTGACTTTGACGTCATTGGCTAGACATTTATTTTCTTTCCAAGCTATATGTAATAAGGCGTCGTATCGACGTCTTTTGTCTTTTTGAGACCTTGATGTACTCACATTAGCAATAATGAATGCCTTGAGAATTTTTTTAAAGTTATGAAACTATTCTCCTCTTATGGTTTGTATTGATTTACAAACAAGATGTACATTTTTACATCATCCCTAGAAGCATGGCATATTGACAAGACCCGCCCCGAAATCACACAGGTAAACAGGCAAGTCTTGCGGGGTCCACTATAAAAGAGATCATACCAAAATTTCGGCATAATCTCCTCTAAAAATGGACAACCCAACCTGCGAAAAACAAGAATATTTTTCCTAAATCGAATATCCAGATTTCCTAGTTCCCTTCTTTTTCGACAATATCACTAAACAACCCAAACCAACAATTCAACTCTATTACTTAAACAAGAACATCAACCAATTTAACTCTCTACTTGAGTCATAACCCTTAAAACAATTCCAATTAAATTTACATATGCCCACGGTTATCAGAGCACTACAGGAAGAAAAATAAAATAACTATACATAGGTTATCAGGTAACCTACGATCAACAAGGTGCAGCGGGAGATACTATGCCTCAACTCCTAGTGAAGCCGAACATGAACTCTGTAATCTAGGCATTTGAAAACAAAAGGGCCCAGGGAAAAGCATTTAAAACGTTAGCGTGGGTGGACGAAAAATAAACTAATTTATAAATATCCAAGAACAAGCTTATACGAAAATCCAACTTGATATGCTTTCCCTTTTTATACTGAAATAGTAATTTCAATGCATGCAGAAAATAAAACCTCATTATAAATTCATACTAGCCCCGCTAGCCATAAAACAACACAAAAAGGAAATAAACACCTCCCATATGAAAACTCCCAAAATTAATGGACTAGCCCCGCTAGTCAAATTAACAACTCAAATAAGGAAAATCTATATGGCCATATAAGTGAGTCTCCCAGACTCGGTTGCCTCCCAGGCATAGTACTCACATACTCCCTATACCTTCACGTCGAGTTGACGGATAGGGCACAGGGCTTGTGTGATGCCGCCGGCAACATCACATCACCCCTAGGGTGGAAAGGGCTTGAGTGACCCATTTGAAACGTGAAAGTCACATCACCTCAAAAGGTGAAACGACATGCTAGCATTGACATCATATAATCCAACAAATACAGCATAAGAGGAAAAAATATATATTCATGTGAGTTTCCCCGAAACTCATAATAAAAGCTTAAGTACGATTCCCAACCGTACTCGGAAAATTCAAGAGAAAGAAATAAATTAAATTTAATAACGTGTCCCACACGTTATGTAATAATTAAACCAAAAAAATAACATATCTCCAATCCAAAAGCGGAAATTCGTAATTTAAAACTTGGAAAGTATAAAGAACCACTTATTAAACCATGCATGCATTTTATTAAAACCGAAATGTCCACTCACAATATATGCGGCTAAACCTGACGTCGCTTAGAGCCCTCCTCACGTGGTGTCTCCTCCCGTCCTGTACCAAGAAGAGATTTAAGGCTCGACACTAAAATCATACCTTTACCAATTACAAAGGAAACCACCCTAGCATTAATCTCACTCGCCCAAACTTTCAAAAATCTAGCTATAGCTCTACTTTATCACCAACTCCCTACAATCCGACAAGGAGCTCTAGTGTACAATATGATAAACCAAACTAATGAACCTCCTCAATTCCTCTCCTCCCACAACCAATTTCCAACATCAAATCCCTAATTCCAAACAACCATCAACAAATAAAAACACATATACTAAATCAACATTAATCCCTCCTAGAACTCCTCCAATAATCCTCAAACCACCACCAAAATCGGTAGCAGCCACCGGCAGTGGTGGTCAACCGCCGGTAGTGGCAGTCAACCACCGCCACCATGTCAACTTCGACTAAGACCCACAAAGCACACATCAATCCCTTCCTCTTAACAAGCTCTACAACAATTATGACTAACACAAAACCCACAAATCAAAGGTTTGGCCGGAAAATACCTCACAAGCTCAAGAACACTACAACTCCGATTTGCTCCTTACCTCAAATCGAGCTTCCTCTTGTGGATGGATGAAAGACCAATAGAAGAGCTTCAAAACCCCCCAAAGATTTCTTGGATCGGTGACCGGAGAAGGAAGTTCCGGCTTAGCAAACCGGCGGCCTTGACAGCGCTGCCATGAGCTGCTGCCGATGAGACGAGGCTGGCTACCACCCCAGGAATGACGAGCGGTGTCCCAGTTGCCGAACGAGACTGATGCGGCGACCTGGCGTGGCCGGACGGTGGCGCTCCGTCAAGGAGAGTCGGACGGGTTCGAGAGGTCGGGCTCAGGGAGAGAGAAAGTGAGGGGGTTTTCTGTTTTAATTCTTCCTTCACCGAAATATAAAGCTCCTCACTTAAAAATACTATCCCAAATATGGAACTGATATTATTTGAGCTACCCATTATTTTAAAAACTCCTGTTCAGGTAAATAAAAACTTAAAAACTCAACTAAACTACCTCGCACCAAAAATAGCAACACCACTCCCACTTGACTTTTCCACCATTAAATAAGAGACTACAACATAAAAAGTAATACTAGGTTCGGGGTGTATCAATTTTCCCCTCCTTATAAAAATTTCGTCCTCGAAATTTCCTTACCTGTCAATAAAAGAGATGGGGATACTGTTGTCTCATCTGATCCTCAGGTTCCCAAGTAGCCTCCTCAACTTGATGACTTCTCCATAGGACCTTAACAAGTCAAATTGCCTTATTCCGTAGCACTTTCTATTTCTGATCCAGGATCTGAACCGGTTCTTCTTCATAGGTCAAATCTTTCTTTAGACTAATTGGTTGTTCTTGTAAGACATGAGAATGATCGGCTACATACTTACGGAGCATAGACACATGGAAAACATCATGGATCCTAAATAACTCTGGAGATAACCTCAAACGATAAGCTACTGGACCTATCTGCTTCGTAACTGATAGGAGCACAAACTGTGACGTTCTTAATATGTTTATACCCTTTATTTACCCTTTGTTAACTCCTATTTAGTTGTTTTAGCTTTATATTTGTGTTTAGTGTAGAATAATTGCTTAATGTAGAAATATGTAGGTTTTAGTGTTAGAATACATAGTATTTTCGGATTAGAAGAATTTGGTGTTGAAATTGTGCTAAGTGTTGGAAATCCTTGTTTACTCAGGATTCTTTTCTTTTCTTGATCAGGATTCCATCTTTCCTCTTTCCTAGTTTCTAATTTTCTTATTTCTATTTCAGGAAAGTCTAAACCCGTGTTGACTAGGAAAATGTTTTCCTGACTCATGAGGGAAAGGTGGCCGGCAGCTAGGAATTCCTGCTTGAGCTAGGAGAAGTACAATCCGAGATATGTATGGAGATGCCGTGAAGATTTCCCAAGTCACCAAGGAGAGAGAAACCGTGCGGCCAAGAGAGAAGATTTTTCCAAGTTCAAGATGGTTTTGTCATTCTTTAATGCATGAGGATTACTTGAAGAACAAGAGAGGAAATTAAATCCAACTTGGACTTGGTTTTGCCGATTCATTAGGATTCCTTGTGCTTGAGGAATTCTTGGAGTTACTCTATAAATAGGGCACGGCATGGTAGTAGAAGATCATCATCAACCCGTGCAAATAACACCAAAGCCTTTGCCAAAACTCCATCAACCTCCAAACACCACAATCCGATCCCACCTTCAGCACTCGTCCAAAGCACGTAGCCTAGGACTCTGCGCACTCAAAGAATAGAACACGTAGGGATATTTTGAGAGTGTATTCCATCTTCTATTTTCGGATTGCTATGTGTTTGTTCTTGTTTATGTTGTTTTAGATTTTTGCTTAAGTATGTTTTGATTCTTGTCTATGAGATAGAAACACTTTTGAGCCATGTTTTGAATTTAAGTTTTCAATTTTTAATCAATGATTTTAGGTTTTATGCCGTGAGTTTTATGTCATTATACTTTAAGATTTTCGGTGCATTCTTCCATTATCATGTGTAGTTGATACAAGTAGTTGATATTGCATGTGTTAATCATCCAAAGTTCGACTTTGATACACGTAGTTGATAAGTTACATTGTCTTTGTTTTTCACCGATTTTCTGCCTATGTTTGATTTAGGACTAGTACTTAAACACATTGATTCTTTATGTGATACGTAATTGCATGATTAGTTTATGTGTGTGACCTATAAGTAGAGCACGTAGTCGAGCTTGTTGTGTCGCGATGTTGAATGAAACCCGTAGTCTAATTCTAAGTTGGTCTATGTCATAGGGACCACGTAGGAACTTATGTGCATATCAAATTTAGGTTGTATATTTGCTCACGGTGTAGACTTAAATGAGATTAGAAATTGTCTTCTTTATTCTTGCATGGTTGTTTGGTTGAGTTTGCATGATTGTTGGTTGATCACATGTATATATGTATAGAAGTAATTTAGGATTTATTATTAAAAGTTGTTCCGAAATTATAAAACTTTTAAACCTATGTGCTTATTTTGACATTTCTATTAGATTAGATAGATCTACCCTGTAGTTGGATCCCCTGTTTAGAATGATCCCTGCTTGCTTTATACTACAACTGATTTGTTGACAGGGTTAATTGATGCGTGTGCAAATACGTCTTATCAGTAACTTCGTAAGGACCGATATACCTTGGACTAAGCTTCCCACGTTTTCCAAAACGAATCACTCCTTTCCAAGGGGACAACTTCAGGAATACTTAATCACCAATCTGAAATTCAAGGTCTCTTCTACGGTTATCCGCATAACTTTTCTGCCTACTCTGTGTTGCCTTAAGTCTATCTCTGATTACCTTGACATTTTCATTAGTATGAAAAACAATCTCTGGTGCAGCAAATTCTCTTTCTCCCACTTCATTCCAACATAAGGGTGTACGACATTGCCTTCCATATAAGGCCTCAAAAGGTGCCATACCTATACTAGAATGAAAACTGTTATTATAGGCAAACTCCATCAAAGCTAATTTCTTATCCCAACTCCCTCTAAATTGCATCACACAGGACCTCAGCATATCTTCCAAGGTCTGAATGGTTCTTTCGGATTGACCATCGGTTTGTGGGTGAAAGGCAGTGCTAAAACATAATCGAGTCCCCAAGGCTACTTGTAACTCTTTCCAAAACTTTGACACAAAGTGTGGATCCCGATCCGATACTATGGATTATGGCACTCCATGGAGTCTGAAAATCTCATCTACATACAATTCTACCAATCTCTCCAATTTATAGGTTTTCTTAACCGGAAGAAAGTGTGCCGATTTAGTAAGTCGATCAACGATCACCCAAATACCATCGTGACCATCTCGGGAACAGGGTAAACCATAAACAAAATCCATAGTAATCTGATCCCATTTCCATATCGGAATCTCTAGTGGTTGTTGCAACCCTGCTGGTTTCTGTCTTTCTGCTTTCACTTGCTGACAAACCAAACATCTACTCACAAAGGATGCAATCTCCCTCTTCATATTTGGCCACCAATAAAATTCCCTTAAAGTTCGATACATTTTTGTACTACCAGGATGCATCGCATAAGGTGAATTATGACCTTCCTCCAAAATCTCTTGCTTAAGCACTTCATTTCTCTTTGGCACACAAAGCCTATTTTTAAACAATAATACCCCATCCTTTCCAATGGAAAATCCCACTGTGGTGCCTTCACGTGTTCTCTCTATCAAGCGGATGATGGAAGGGTCTTGAAATTGTACCTCTCGCACTCTGTCAATTAGAATTGGTCTCACATGAAAACTAGCAACCAAAGTATCAACTTTATCCACAGACAAATAAACTCCTGTAGCCGTAGTTCATAAAGAAGAGGAAGTCGAACTGTCCTCAAATGGGATAAGCTACAAGTAGTCTTCCGACTAAGGGCATCTGCCACTACATTCGCTCTTCCAGGGTGGTACTCAATAGTGCAATCATAGTCTTTAATCAACTCCATCCACCTCCTTTGCCTCATATTCAACTCCTTTTGTGTAAAAATGTATCGGAGGCTCTTGTGATCTGTAGAGATCTGGCACTTAGCTCCATAAAGATAGTGTCTCCACAACTTCAATGCGAATACCACTGCAGCAAGTTCTAGATCATGGGTTGGATAGTTCATCTCATGTGGCTTAAGTTGCCTAGAAGCATAAGTAATTACATTTTCATGTTGCATAAGCACACCTCCTAAACCTACCCTTGATGCATCACAATACAACACATACTCCCCACTATCATCAGGTAGAGCTAAAACAGGGGCACTAGTTAACCGATTCTTGAGTTCTTGGAAACTCTGCTCACATTTCTCAGACCACTCAAACTTGACTCCTTTCCTTGTCAATCTTGTAAGTGGAGCGGCTATCTTAGAGAAATCTCGTACAAAACGACGATAATATCCTGCTAGACCTAGGAAGCTACGTATTTCCGTTACACTATTAGGTCTACTCCAATTAGTCACTGCTTCCACTTTTTGAGGATCCACACTCACACCCTCAGCTGAAATAACATGGCCCAAAAATCCAACACTATCCAGCCAAAACTCACATTTACTAAACTTGGCATATAGCTCAGCACACCTCAGGGTCTGAAGCACTAGGCTCAGATGTTTAGAGTGTAACTTCTCACTCTTTGAATAGACTAAAATATCATCGATGAACACAATTACAAAATGGTATAGATATGGGCGAAACACCCTATTCATTAAATCCATGAAAGCAGCGGGTGCATTTGTCAACCCAAACGGCATCACCACAAATTCATAGTGATCATAGCGTGACCGAAAGGCAGTCTTAGCTATGTCAGAATCTCTAATTCGTAACTGGTGATACCCGGACCTTAAGTCAATCTTAGAAAAGACTTTAGCGCCCCTCAACTGATCAAATAAATCATCAATGCGGGGTAATGGATACTTATTTTTCACAGTAACTTGATTCAACTTCCTATAATCAATGCACAACCTCATACTGCCATCCTTCTTCCTTACAAATAACACCGGGGCACCCCAAGGAGACATACTAGGCCTTATGAAACCCTTTTCTACTAACTCCTGCAATTGAACCTTCAACTCCCTTAACTCCGCCGGGGCCATCTTATAAGGTGCCTGTGAAATAGGGGCTGTACCAGGGAGTAATTCAATAGTAAATTCTATCTCCCTCTCAGGAGGTAAACCAAGTAACTCTTCAGGAAAAACATCGGAAAATTCCTTGACTACAAGAATATCTTCAACCCTAAGAATCCCCATACTAGTATCCACAACATGAGCCAAATATGCTTGACAACCCATACTCAGCAATTTACTTGCTGTAATTGTTGAAATTAAGCAAGATGGCAAAACATTCCGCTCTCCACAAAACAGAATCTCCGGCTTCCCCGGACTTCGAAACACTACAGTTTTCTGAAAACAATTAACTAAGGCCTGATGTGCCTCTAAGAAATCCATCCCCAGAATTACATCAAAATCAACCATCTCTAACGGAATTAAATTTGCCTCCAAGCTATACCCCTCAACTAGAACTTCACAAGACCTAAATACCAATTCAATTTTTAACACATCACCCGAAGGCAAAGACACATACCATTCCTCCGGAGGAGGAGATGAGGGTACATTAGGATGAAGTGTGAATCTACTAGACATAAAAGAATGGGTAGCTCCCGGATCAATCAAAGTAAATGCAGGCTGACCAAAGATAAACAACATACCAATGATAACCTCGGGCGAGGTACGTCCTTCCTGAAATGTCATGGCATGAACTCTAGCCTGCATGGTAGGGCGTCCTCTCTGACCCCTACCTTGCTAGGGACCACCTCTAACTGTTGAACTAGCACGAGAGCCACTGCTAGGAGCGCCAACCGAAGTCTGACCTGCAGCCTGATGAAACGTAGGTGCAACTCCCTGAGTCAAACAGGGACAATCTCTCTTAAAGTGATCTAGCTGGCCACACTCGAAGCACCCAGTTGACTGATATTGTCCAAACTGACCCGACTGACTAATGTGGCCTCCACTACTACCACTCATACCACCCCTAAACTGACTAAAGGGGAGTCTGCCTGCAAATCCCCTAGTAAATCTACGGCCACCTCTAAGCCGAGGTCGGACTGAATGACCAGAACTGCTACTACGTCCGCTACCCATAGAAGATCCGGAATCGGATGTAGACGCTGTCCTCTTTGACGGCCTCTGACTAGGGCCACCAAAATCTCGGGGTCGGCTACCAATTTGTGATGTTTCAATATTCAAGGCTGCCCCAACTGCATCACTAAATCTTGGATACAACACCGCTTGCATCTTTTCCTGATACTCACCCCCAAGTCCCCGAACAAACCTGTATATCTTGTCCTGATCATCGCGTACCAAGTTAGGTACATGATGAGCTCTAGCAAGGAAATGCTGCTCAAATTCCAAAACTGACATATCTCCCTTCTGCAAATTCATAAACTGATCATGCATCCTATGGAGATGAGCTCGACTACAATAACGATCATTAAAATGGGCCTTGAACTCGTCCCAAGACATAAGAGAAGCATCCTCATAGTCTCTAGTAACACCAACCCACCAATGCCAGGCAGGACCGTGCAACCATTGCACTGCCACCTTACTGTCGTCAGGAACATTCAACCTAGTAAACACTCTCTCCATAGTCTCAATTCATTCCTGAGCCTCAATAGGATCCTTGGCAGTAGAAAATTTCTCCGCACCATTTTCCTTGGTCCTCTTAATGCTGAAGTCAGGCGGGGGCTGAGGGTTCATGGCTACAACAAACTGGTTAACAATCTGTTCAAACGCCCCCAGCATACCCTCTTATGCGTTCAAGTCATCCTCCACAGGAGGAGCTCTCTGTGTTCGGCGTCTAGGAGGCATAGTACCTGAGATTGGTATACATTAGTATTACACATATGGGCAGTCTAGTATTAAACTAGACACCATTAACCCAACAGGAAGAGGAAACTAATGCTCTGATACCAACTGACAAGACCCGCCCCGAAATCACACAGGTAAACAGACAAATCTTGTGGGGTCCACTCTAAAAGAGATCATACCAAAATTTCGGCATAATCTCCTCTAAAAATGGACAACCCAACCTGTGAAAAACAAGAATATTTTTCCTAAATCGAATATCCAGAATTCCTAGTTCCCTTCTTTTTCGACAATAGCACTAAACAACCCAAACCAACAATTCAACTCTATTACTTAAACAAGAACATCAACCAATTTAACTCTCTACTTGAGTCATAACCCTTAAAACAATTCCAACTAAATTTACATATCCCCACGGTTATCAGAGCACTACAGGAAGAAAAATAAAATAACTATACATAGGTTATCAGGTGACCTACGATCAACAAGGTGCAGCGGGAGATACTATGCCTCAACTCCTAGTGAAGCCGAACAGGAACTCTGTAATCTGGGCATTTGAAAACAAAAGGGCCCAGGGAAAAGCATTTAAAACGTTAGCGTGAGTGGACGAAAAATAAACTAATTTATAAATATCCAAGAACAAGCTTGTACGAAAATCCAACTTGATATGCTTTCCCTTTTTATACGGAAATAGAAATTTTCATGCATGTAGAAAATAAAAAGCTCATTATAAATTCATACTAGCCCCGCTAGCCATAAAACAACACAAAAAGGAAATAAACAACTCCCATATGAAAACTCCCAAAATTAATGGACTAGCCCCGCTAGTCAAATTAACAACTCAAATAAGGAAAATCTATATGGCCATATAAGTTGCCTCCCAGGCATAGTACTCTCATACTCCATGTACCTTCACGTCGAGTTGACGGATAGGGCACAGGTCTTGCGTGATACCGCCGGCAACATTACATCACCCCTAGGGTGGAAAGGGCTTGAGTGACCCATTTGAAACGTGAAAGTCACATCACCTCGAAAGGTGGAACGACATGCTAGCATTGACATCATATAATCCAACAAATACGGCATAAGAGGAAAAAATATATATTCATGTGAGTTTCCCCGAAACTCATAATAAAATCTTAAGTACGATTCCCAACCGTACTCGGAAAATTCAAGAGAAAGAAATAAATTAAATTTAATAACGTGTCCCACACGTTATGTAATAATTAAACCAAAAAAATAACATATCTCCAATCCAAAAGCGGAAATTCGTAATTTAAAACTTGGAAAGTATAAAGAACCACTTATTAAACCATGAATGCATTTTATTAAAACCGAAATGTCCACTCACAATATATGCGGCTAAACTTGACGTCGCTTAGAGCCCTCCTCACGTGATGTCTCCTCCCGTCCTGTACCAAGAAGAGATTTAAGGCTCGACACTAAAATCACACATTTACCAATTACAAAGGAAACCACCCTAGAATTAATGTCACTTGCCCAAACTTTCAAAAATCTAGCTATAGCTCTACTTTATCACCAACTCCCTACAATCCGACAAGGAGCTCTAGTGTGCAATATGATAAACCAAACTAATGAACCTCCTCAATTCCTCTCCTCCCACAACCAATTTTCAACATCAAATCCCTAATTCCAAACAACCATCAACAAATAAAAACACATATACTAAATCAACATTAATCCCTCCTAGAACTCCTCCAATAATCCTCAAACCACCACCAAAATCAGCAGCAGCCTCCAGCAGTGGTGGTCAACCGCCGGCAGTGGCAATCAACCACCGCCACCATGTCAACTTTGACTAAGACCCACAAAGCGCACATCAATCTCTTCCTCTTAACAAGCTCTACAACAATTATGACTAACACAAAACCCACAAATCAATGGTTTTGCCGGAAAATACATCACAAGCTCAAGAACACTACAACTCAAATCGAGCTTCCTCTTGTGGATGGATGAAAGACCAATAGAAGAGCTTCAAAACCCCCCCCCCCCAAAGATTTCTCGGATCGGTGACCGGAGAAGGAAGTTTCGGCTTAGCAAACCGGCGGCCTTGGCAGCGCTATCGTGAGCTGCTGCTGGCGAGACAAGGCTGGCTACCACCCCAGGAATGACGAGCGGTGTCCCAGCTGCCAAATAGGGGTGGTGCGGCGACCTGGCGTGGCCAGACGGTGGCGCTCCGTCAATGAGAGTCTGACGGGTTCGGGAGGTCGGGCTCGGGGGAGAGAAAGTGAGTGGGTTTTCTGTTTTAATTCTTCCTTCACCGAAATATAAAGCTCCTCACTTAAAAATACTAGCCCAAATATGGAACTGATATTATTTTAGCTACCCCTTATTTTAAAAACTCCCGTTCAGGTAAATAAAAACTTAAAAACTCAACTAAACTACCTCGCACCAAAAATAGCTACACCACTCCCACTTGACTTTTCCACCATTAAATAAGAGACTACAGCATAAAAAGTAATACTAGGTTCGGGGTGTATCACATATTTACAATCTACATGGTTAGATTATGCCGTTTTGGTCTCTTCCAAGTGAAGATGATGCACGGCTTTGCATCCTCAAGGAGGATCGCCAACGTGTTTCCGGTTAAGTCTTTTACCCTATAGCAGATTTTCCATTATCAATTGTTCAATTAGACTCATCCAAGCTCAGTGTGATGTCTTAGAATTGTTCAAAATTAAGGAGATAGTGGTTTCAAGTGTGCTTCGCACTACCGACCCTCCACGGACATGCCTGGTCATACTGACTTGGAGTTACCGAAAGCTTTTGATCTTGGTTTCCCCCTACGCTATTAACCAATTTTCATCTTGCAATAGATGTTGAAGATGTATAAAAACCGAACAATCATCATAATCGAATCCTCTAGGTCCTCTTAGTTAGTTTATGTTCATGTCAGAGAGCTTTTATTAACTAGTCATGGAGTTTACGACCTTGGAACAACCAAAAGGACTTGATTTTGATCATATAAATGTCATTTTGGCTTCGGCTTATGCCCACATGCCATTCGCAAGCTTCTAAGCTTTGCCAATGCCAAATCTGTGAAAAACAACAATCTGTCCCTTCTGGATAGTCAAATTCGTTTGAGCTTTATTAACAGCTCCAAATGAACCAGATAGTGAGATTTATATAATTGGAAAGCTCTACGAGTCTAATTTTCAGAACTTTCGCGGTTTGTCCATATCTACTTTAACGAAGAAGTTATGGCTCTTTTAGTGGGC
This sequence comes from Fragaria x ananassa, assembly GCA_034370585.1. Classification (NCBI taxonomy): domain Eukaryota; kingdom Viridiplantae; phylum Streptophyta; class Magnoliopsida; order Rosales; family Rosaceae; genus Fragaria; species Fragaria x ananassa. Next base: position 15,126,870 of record CP139766.1, read on the forward strand.
AAAAATCATTCTGCGCGGAAATTTTTATGCATTCTCGGAATTACAGCTTTTTGTAGCTTCTTTCAATCCTTCTAAATAGTTCAAGTGGAACTATTTATTCTCCTATCTACTCCAATTTGTAGATCTGTCTCATAGAGACATTGAGTGCTTCGTAGTTAGTAGAACTATCCACAACATTCTAAGGAACCGGCAATTATCTCTAGATTTTGTGTCTTGTAAATCTTCTGTGACTACAATGATTGAATCATACCAGTTATTCAGGGATGCGGTTTAACTTGAATCTTGATGCTTCATAACACCATGATCAACGTCACATATGCCCTCTATGCATTGAGAGGCAACCGAACTATGTTGAGCTTTAAAGATATTCCTGCTAATAGTTTTCACTTGAAAACATATTGTGAGAATGAACAAGAGTTCTTTTGTGTATACCTTCTCATGAATGCAGACTAAAATGCATTTTTGCAATCATACGACAGGAATCAGACGATAGAAGTCTTTTTTACTATCGTCTGATAAATTTTTACTACAGATATTTAAAAATTTGTCGTCTAAATGCAACAACGCACCACTCTTAAAAAGTAGTTAAAATTAGCATATTGTTCAGACGTCAAATATATGTCGTCCTTAAAAACAAGAAAAAGAAGTAAAATAAAAATTCGTTTAAGACGATAGTTTTCTGTCATCTGTACAAACAAACTAATCCAAACTAATTTTTTTTGGAACAACATAAAATTCTTTTTGGACACTTGATAAGCTTTCTCTCCCCGAAAAATTCTTCAAACTCTCAATTTCCTCATTCTCAACACACACTGAATCCTCTCTTCTAGTCAACAGCCTCAAACCAAATTCTCTCCTCTTGATCTGAAAAACCCAAATCAGAAAACCCAAATCCTAAACAACGTCTCTGCTAGCTTCAATTTCACCTCAAGGTCTTCAATGATGGCATGCCTTTTCCCCTCAGATCTGGCGAACCCTAGATTTCTGGTATCTCCGTTCTTGCTTTATCGCTATGGGCATTTCTGAAATTGTGAAATTTTCAGGAAGGAGGAGGCAATTTAGACGCGCAAATAGAGCAATTGCTCAACTTGGAGGAGCAGATGACTTGTGGCAGATCTTCGTCGTCGTCTCCGTTGTTTCTCCTTCCGATTCAGTGTTATCTAATCACCTCTGTTTTCGCCGACTTTCAAGGCGAGGAACGTTGGTCGCAACAAGCACGGCCGCGACCACACCAACTTCATCCGCTGCTCCAATTACGGCAAGCGCTGCCGCAAGGTAAGGGTTAGGGTTTGGGATTTATAGCTATGCATCTATATATATATAACACATCATGTGAAATTGAGGCGGATTGAATTTTGAATAGACTATTTTGGATTGGAATATGACAAGGCTATTAAGAGGTTCTTGGTGAGGAACATCGTGGAGCAAGCTTTTTCATTTTCGCATGAGAGCTGTGCAGGAGGCTTCTATCTATGAGCGTAAGCTTTTTTATTTTCGCATGATTTGTATCTGAAATTGTGATTTAGGTGTTGAATTTGGGTGTGTGAATGAGTAGCTAAGTGGTTTTTGTGTTTTTGTGAGAGTGAATAGCACATGACACACAATACTGCATCTTAGCGTACAGCTTTGGCAGTGTACTTTACACATCACAAAAACACAAAAACCATAAGAACCAAATTTGTATGGGGTAGAGCGGAAGCTTAGTGAGCTAAAGGAAAATTTGGTTACTGAAATTGCTTTAAGCAGAGGGAGATTACAACTGGTTTTGCAGAGCTGCTGCTCCTGCAATTACAAAGGGCTTGGGCTTTTTGATTTTTACTCAACTACTTCAGAAAAGCTACAGACAACTTATTTATACTAGGATAAGCTTCTAGAGATTTGAGAGACCCACTATAGAGAGAATTCTAGAGGACTCTAGCTAGCATGGCTAACAACATATTAAATGCTAATCTTGGAAACACAAGATTACAAATTACACTCTTAACACCCCTTATTAATTTGTAATCTTCAGCATGGTCTTGAAATTGTCAAATTTCTTCTTGGAGACTGACTTGGTCAGGACATCAGCTGGTTGATCATAGGTGTTGATGAACCTTAAGCAGATTTCTCCTTTGCTCACCCATTCTTTGATTTTGTGAAACCTGAGCTCAATGTGCTTGGTACGATTATGGAAAACTGAGTTTCTAGACAAGGATATAGCTGACATGTTATCACAATAGATTCTTGTAGGCTCTTCTTGTTCTAGCTGCAAATCTTTGAGAATTCTCCTTAGCCAAACAACTTCACATGCACATTCATTTGTTGCAATGTATTCGGCTTCAGTAGATGACAATTCTACTGTGTCTTGCTTGTTTGAACTCCAAGAAATCACATTTGATCCCAAACAAAAGATATAACCTGATGTGCTCTTTCTATCATCAAGATAGCTTGCCCAATCGCTATTGGTATATGTAATGTACTAGCTTTTCATTCCTATAATGTAATGTACTAGCTTTTCATTCCTATAATCTATACGCAAGATTGATGATAGACATCTATAATTTTGCAGGTTGATAAGGTGAGCAATCCTGACAGCAGCAGAATAGAAGCAGAAAAGAGAGATGATGTTGTTTGCATATCTTCTCATAATATTGAGATGGTGGAAGCATTGATCCCTTTTTATAAAGGAGAGCTTCTTAGTACTATACATAAGGTTGGAATATGATTTCCCTTTATCTTTCTTTATTGTTTTATTTGTTTTGAATAACATCTTTCTTTGTCGCTAATATAATGCTTATTGTTGTTATATACTTTGTGATAATTTAAATTTTGATACTTTACAGTTAGAGGTAATAATGAAACATGTGGAGTACGATGAGGAGTTCTCCTCTGTGTTTGAGAAGGTACGCTTGCCTACATAAAGGATATGTTGCAATGCAGTCATTTTAAATTGCTGGAACGTAAATGAATGTGGATAGCTTCTGTATATGTCAGAATTTGGTTCTTGAGTAATAAGTTATAGAATGTAGTAATATTCATGTCATTATTATCTTTCTTTTCTTGGCTATTTTCTTAGGAAGTGAATTTAGATATGAATTATTGCTAGTTCCTTGTCTCATTCTTGGTGTTTTTATTTCTTGAAGGGTTCCAATGTATAGTGGCTAAGCTGCTCTTCATCATACATATGTGCCAAGGAGAGAATATGTCAAGGAGCAAGGGCAGAAATGTATGCTTACTGTTTCTACCTGTTACGTCCCGAGCCGGGAAGAGGTCGCGGGGCGGAACGAAGTAGAATTCCTGAGAGGCTTCCACTCGGTACCTGCACAAATGACAGCATTACGGGGTCGGGACTGGGGTGGCCCAGTCTTCGACTCTCCGATGCTTAAGTGAGCTATGTGCACTTGTACGGGAAGAGGAATGAAAGTAGGAGAGAGAGTATGTAAGTCTGTGAGAGAGTATATATGTGTGTACCTTGAGCTTGTTTTATAGGCTAAGCTTGTGTACCTTGAGCTTGTTTCCAATTTGGAGTGCCTCCTCTTTTGGGGGTGTTTTGCCCTCATTTGGAGTGCCTCCTCTTTTGGGGGTGTTTTGCCGCTAGAGTGACTTTGGCAAGCGGTTTGTTACCGGCCTTTCCTTCCTTGGATGTTTGTGAAAGGCCCACCAGGGCTATCTCGATGGGGTAATTGTACCGTATTCTCAGCTTAGCCAAGTATTTTGGCTATGTACTAACAAGTCCCCAAGTCCCCAGTTCGAGAAAGTTCTTGGGTGGGGAGTTATTCTAGAGATGCCGATGATAGGTTTTACCCGGGAGTAGGAGGTATGGTGCGGAGTCCCCAAGTCCCCACGCGAGAGTCGCGAGGTGACGGGGGTGATGTTCTGAAAACCTGTTGGCAAGAAGACAAGTTTAATGTTGCTCTAGCGAGTCAGTCTGCGCTTGGTTGGGGACAGTCGCGAGGTGGCCAGTCAGTCCACGCTTGATTGGGGACTGTGGCTATGTGGCGAGGCAGTCCGTGCTTGATTGGGGACTGTCGTGAAGTGGCCAGTCAGTCCGCGCTTGATTGGGGACTGAGGCTATGTGGCGAGGCAGTCCGCGCTTGATTGGGGACTGTCGCGAAGTGGCCTGTCAGTCAGCGCTTGATTGGGGACTGAGGCTATGTGGCGAGGCAGTCCGCGCTTGATTGGAGACTGTCGCGAAGTGGCCTGTCAGTCCGCGCTTGATTGGGGACTGATGCTATGTGGCGAGGCAGTCCGCGCTTGATTGGGGACTGTCGCGAGGTGGCGTTGCGGGCCGCTGCGTGGCGAGTCAGTCCACGCTTGATTGGGGAGACTCGCTACTAAGCGTTGCGGGCCGTTGCTTTGACGAGGCAGTCCATTTTTTTTTCGGGAGCGAGGCAGTCCGCGCTTGATTGGGGACTGTCGTGAGGTGGCGTTGCGGGCCGCTGCGTGGCGAGTCAGTCCACGCTTGATTGGGGAGACTCGCGACTGAGCATTGCGGGCCGTTGCCTTGATCTCTGAGAGGGGATCATCCAGATGCAGGGGCTTCCTCCCGTAACCTGTCAATTAAAGAGATAAGTGTCAGAGGGTTTAGGGTTTTAGGGGATCGACAAACCTCAGATTTGGGAAGCGTCTCATTTCACCCTCGATCGTGTGGGCGCGAGCGCTTGGCTGTTTGCAACCAGCTTCATTGCTACTACGCGGATCCACTGTTTGACGGTGTGAATTGGTGGCGTTCTTTGTCTTTGGATTTATCGGGGGTGAATGAGGCGGTTCATATATCTGTGACGTTGGTAGGAAGCTTAAAGTAAGAGTTTTGTTGTCGGGCTGGCTAGGGTTAATGGGTGGCCAGGGGAACCGCATTAGCCGCGTGGTGGGCCGCTATGGCGCGAATAGGTGGCGTTGTGTGGAAATGAATTGTAGCATGTTTACATGGCAAAGCACTTCATGGCATTTAGAATACATAATGCAATTAACTGGGATAGAGATGGAGGTGACCAGCGTTCCAGGGGCGGGGCAGCAAGCGACCATCACAATCTCGGAGATAGAATGTGGCGGGTCCCGGAGCGTCAACTATCTCGAGTGGGCCTTCCCACTTCGCCTTAAGACCAGTAGGGTGGGAAATGACCTCTTTCATGACCTAGTCGCCTATCTTCAGGGGGCGAGATACGAATTTTTTGTTGTAGTATCGGGCTATTTTCTGCTTGTTGTTGATGACTCTGAGGTATGCCTTGTCTCGGCGTTCCTCTAAGAGGTCCATATTGAGTCGTAGCCCTGTCGCATTTGTCTCGGGGTCGTAAGTTGTGATTCGCTCACTTGGGACTTCCATTTCCACTGGCACTACCGCTTCGGTGCCATAAGCCAAGAGGTATGGGGACTCTCCCGTGGCCGTTGTGGGGGTGGTGCGGAGTGTCTAGAGGACGTCCGGGAGCTTTGCTGCCCATAAACCCTTGGCCTCATCCAAGCGTTTCTTCAGGTTTTGCTTGATGAGCTTGTTGATAGCTTCTGCCTGGCCATTGGTTTGGGGATGTGATGGGGAGGTGTAAAAGATTGTTGTGCCTTGATCGGACAAGAATCCCCGGAATGTGTCATTATCGAACTGGGTGCCATTGTCAGTAATGATGGTTTGGGGTACTCCAAAACGGCAGTACAAGTTTCTCCAAAGAAAGTTGATTACTTTTTCAGTAGTGATTGTGGCGAGGGGCTCTGCCTCAATCCATTTTGTGTTATAATCTAACGCATCCAATAACATTTAACGCATCCAATAACATCCACAACTTAATTAACTCAAGCAATATCACTTTACTATTTATCTCAAAGCAAAACAACACTTGCTTAACTCCCTTATTATATTATCTCTTATCCCAATACCAACCTTAAATAGAAATTTCTCAATCCTCTAATCACAAAACCTTTCTATTATTAATATCTGTAATAAGGCTCAACTCGCCACTTACATACAAGTCCACATCTCAATAAATAAATAATAGAACACTGCAATCCAGGTCACTTTTCCAACTCATAACTGAACTCAAAATCTCACAAATCACTTACCTTCCCATTACTCGGAAAATAACCAAGATACTCTTTGAGGTCGGCGTAATGAGGCAAAGTCTTGAAGATGTAGACATTTATGGCACCATACTGTCCATAAATAAGATAAGAACAACTACCTCACGTACTTAATAAACACTTGGCATCCAAGCATAAAATGGTAATGGATCTGCCGCGGTTGGACCATCACTCTGTAGACACTAAGTATCACCAAGTATATGAGGTAGTGACAGGAATCGGATAACCTAATGCTCTGATACCAATTGTCAGGACCCACCCCGGATTTCACCTTGAAACCCGTGGTAAATCCTGCGGGGTTCACCTCCAAGGAAAAATTTACCGAAAATTTGGCTAAACCTTCCTTGAAAATGGACAACCCTTACCTGAAAATCCAACTTGACACTTCTAAACCAAACAACAAAGACAACATTAAATCACTAACTGGTTATCAAAGCATATCTAATGAAGAAAGAATAACCATAAATAAACATGAAGCGGAAGCAGCCTCTGACTATTGGACTAAGCCTCGACTCCATGTACGATCGACCTCAAATTAACTTAGCCTGCAAACTGGGCATTTGAAAACAAAAGGACACAGGGGAAAGTAATTTAAAACGTTAGAGTGAGTGAACAAAAATAAATTAATTAATTTAACAAAACGTAATTTTCAATATTTTCCCACATTTAAACTTTAAAACCTTAATGCACGCAACTTTGATAAACATTTAACTTTAAATCCAGTATCTCGTAAAAATGGACAAACCAGCCCCGCTGGTTAATCAAATATGAAAATTACGACAGAAGAGATAAACCATCCCCGCTGGTTAATCACATACGGAACTGAGAAGATTAAAATAAGGGGAAGAGTTATCACCATGTAAAAAGGAGCCTCCCAGGCTCGGGTCGGTACCTCCCAGGCTATAATAGCGTCCGACGCTAAGCGTTTAACTCTCATATGATGAGGACCGCTGGTAAGACTATAATAGCGTCCCACGTTAAGCGCTTTACTCACATATAATGAGGACCGCTATATAATGGCTAGCTAACAATAAATATATGTATATATATACCGATCGGTTGCCTCCCAAGCTATAATAGCGTCCCACGTTAAGCGCTCAACTCTTATATGATGAGGACCGCTGGTAAGACTATAATATATAGCGTCCCACGCTAAGTGTTCTACTCACATATGATGAGGACCGCTAAATAATGGCTAGCTAGCAATAATCAATATAATCGACCTTATATTATGGTGATTAAAAACATACGAAAACACTTAAATCCACTGATCTTTCCCAAGATCATACGAATGGTACGGTTCCCAACCGTACTTGAAAATCATCATAAGAAATTATATTAAAACTAAATGACGTGTCTCGCACGTCAAAATTTTCTCAATTTATAAATATAAGCGAGATTTCATTATTTCATATAAATCATAAATAATAATAACTCCACTCGAAAATACTCGTTAAAATATTCTCCAAGTCAAAATCATTATATTATGATGGAGAACTACCGAAAATCCTATTTTCGGTAATCATTTATAAATCCCAAAATCATCCTAAAATAAAACCGATAATATTTAAATCCTTTGAACTCAGTACAGTTCCCAACTGTACCTGGAAATATTGCGTAATAAAATAAATCATTTGACATGTCCCACATATCAAATAAAACGCTCAAGATAGTTCCCAAAAAATAAATGGAACTCATTACTCCAAGAAAATATTAAATTTCTAATTTGCCTTTGAAAATTAAATAACCCTAGTGCATGTATGACATTCAAAACAAATGTCCACTCATAGTATTAGACGTAAGCTTTCCATTGCTCAGGACACTCTTTGTGCGCCGCCTCCAAATATCCATGTCCTTGAGTCAATCCCACGCCTAACCAATAGTTGTAGAACAAATCGGTCAGACCAAACTTTACAAATAATCATTGTCTCGCCTTCCTTCCTAGTTTGACTAGGGTTTCCTAGGTTTACCACGATTGACCAACTAACAATGCTCAACATTTTCCAATTCAACCTCTTACTTAACAATTCCCTCCAATTTTTAGTATAAATCCTACTAACCGTTATCCACTTAGACATCGCTTAATAATTCGTTTTGGTGAACCTTGATTTTGATTAATCAAACTAATGTAATTTTGTTAACTCAGAAACATACGAACTACTTTAATCTGGAAAACCACCAAATTACTAAGGGCACCCAAAAAGGTTTCTATAAATAAGAAAATTTCCATAAAGGGAAAGTTTCCTAAGATAGAAACTTTCCTAACTTGATAGATTTTCCAATTACACTCCGAACTTTTCTAACTAGGAACTATAACTTGAATTAGACAGAATAGCCTTGATAACTACCCCTCTTCGGCTCTTGCCGGAAAAGATGCCTTCGCCGGATTCTGGCGACTTGCTGGAATATTCTGCCGGATTCCGGCCACTTGCCAAAAAAAATGGCCATAGCCTCCCTGTAATCTCCAATTCTCCGAGTTATCGACATACAAGGCACAACAACATCATTTCAGTTCCAGTTTAATCCCAAACAACCAAGCACGATCAACACAACTAGATCTCAAAGTTTACCTCTGCCTTGTCCAAACCGAAGAACCAGCAAAAGAACACAGACCATGCCCTCGCCGGAAAGCTATTGCTAAGCACTGCCTCGATCAGAACAGCCCCCGAGCTCAACAACGCCTCCACATCACAGCAGCAGCACCCTAAGCTTCTGCCATGATCTCAAATCAACGTAGCTGCTCCAAAAACTCCTCCAAATGGCGTCTAAGCCTCCTACGAAGATCGTAGGACTCGGTGGAGCTCTCGGAACCTGTCATCTGACACCACGATCAAAACCTAGAAAAGGCAGAATTTGGGGTTTCCAATTTGGGGCTCGATTCAAGAAAAGAAAGGCACCTTAATGTGAGGAAGGAAGAGAGAAAGCTAACCCTACCATTTACTCGTCAAGCCGTGGCCGGAAATCTCGAGACTCGCCGGAAACAGTCAAGCTTCCCCTTCGATCGATCGATCACCACTAAATCGAGTTGCAAATGATGATATATGGACTGGGTTTTGAAGAGAAGAAGGAGAGGATGAGATTGGTGGTGGTCTCTTGAGCTGGGGTGGCCGGTGACAGCGGCGTTGAGCGGAGGACGCCGGTGACAGAGGCGAGACCGAGAGGAGAAGGAGACAGACAGAGAGAGAGAGAGAGAAATGGGTCAACGCCCGAATGGGCTTTTGACTGAAGTAACCCCCCGCCCCCCTCATTTCCCTTAATACGCAAATCAACGGCCCAAATTCTAACTCCATAAAATTAATTTCTATTACTAAACCTTCAACAAAACGTAGAACATAGCACGAAGATTTCTAAAAATAATCCGAAAACACCGGATATCTCATATCGTCGCGTGCTACGATCTTGGGACCGTAAAACAGAATTTAACATTTTGAGAAAAATTCGACAATAAACTCAAGTGTTAATTTACCAAATTACCGAGCATGGTTAAATTCCTCGGTAACTCGTAGAATACCCAGTAAATAGGTGAACTTTGGGTACGGGGCGTTACAATATGTTTTTTTTCGTGGTAGTACCGATGTTAATTAGTCTTATTAAACACGTTTTGCCTCTTGTGAGTTCATGTCATAAAAATTGTACATATTTTAGTAGACCAATAGATGTTTATGTATAAGTAATATGTTTTTTCTTTCCAAGTCAAGAATATGGTTGTAGGCATATGTAAAATTTAATATATTTGCATGTTATAAAAGTTAGGGAACATGTAGCATTCTTACCTCTTGTATGACACAGAACGAAGTAAAAATAAATGACTGAATGTACATACGCAAAACATATTTAATGACGAAAAATGACATACGCACGCGCATCGCGTGTGCAATAAGGCTAGTGTATATTTACGTAAGTATTTTCATTACCTTTTAAAACAAAAGACGCACGTACATATCAAATTTAAAAATTTACCTAACCGGGTCCATCCGATTTTGTGGCCAAATTTTTTAAAAACTGTTTTTCTCTAAAACTAACCAAATTTTTTACGTTTAATTCCCGCGCGCACCCAAGTTTTATTAACTTTGCCATGAACCTATACAACAAATATATTCAAAGGCAAAAGGGAATAAGTACGCATGTATTATATATGGAATTATGGATGCCAATATTGCCTTCTTACATTCATAAATTCAGATTTCATGCTTCGTCATTACATTAGAGTACGGATGTCCGAGCTACTACTGCTTAAATATTTTGCCTAAAAGGATTAGTCTAAGTTAGCATTCATCTACTGCCCTATATGCTAACTTGCCCTTAAAAGCTAGGAAAATATGAAATATTTGCATGAAGATCCAGCTACCCTATCCTCTCCTTTCTTCAACTCGAACTCGTAACCCGCCTCTCACGGTGGCGGTAAGCCCCGGCGCGAACCGTGGTGCCTGACCGGGTTGCGAAACCCGAATATCAAACCTCCCAACAAGGGCAGCAGCCACACATTTCATCTCCACTAGAGCCAACTCTTTCCCCAAGCACACTCTATCCCCTCCCTGAAAAACTGGGTACTTGTACGGGCTCACCGGTGAGTAAACACCGTTCTTCAACCACCTCTCCGGCTTGAAATCAAGGCAATCGGGTCCCCAAATGCTCTCCATCCGACCCATTGCGTAAGGATGATAGGTGACTCTAGTTCCACTCTTGACAAAAGTACCATCAGGTAATACATCGTCTTCTTGACAAAACTTGGAATCGAATTGCACCGGCGGGAACAGCCTCATTGTCTCGTAAAGCACTGCATGCAAGTAATGCATCTCCCTCATCTGTTCAAAGCTCGGGATCGCTCCAGCCCGACCCATAACCCGATCCGACTCCTCACGGATGGCCCGCGTTACTTCCGGGTGCTGGGACAGTAAATAGAACAGGCTGGTCAAACCGGAGGAGATGGTGTCGCGGCCCGCCAAGAGAAAGCTGACGACTATGTCTCTGAGGTACTGGTCGTCGTCGTTGACGATGGCCATGAACCGCGACAGGAGGTCGTTTTTGGCGACATAGCCCTTTTCCCGACGCTGTTTGATCACCTCTTTCGCCTGATCATCGATTATTCTCACGGCTTCCTTGAGCTGCTTTTCGGAGCCGACGTTGAAAAACCTCTTGATCTTCCAAAACACCGGCGATGACGTCATGGCGCGTTCGGCGGAGAGCTTCGAGGCCAGGTCAAACGCGTCGGCGAATTTCGAAATGGGCAGAGACGGCTCGAGACAACCTGGGTCCAACCCGAAAGAGAATTTGCAAATGTTGTCGAACGAGAATCGCCGGAACACGTCTTGCAGATCCAAAATGCCGGCGTCTGAGTCGTTCCCGGTTACCGAGGCCATGAGCGGGGATCAGCCTGGACTGAATCTCGGCGGTGACGACCTCGAGCGCGTGAGACCGGACCGTTACGCTGCCTAGCTCCAGACTGGCCATCTTGCGCTGGAACCGCCACATGTCGCCGTCGACGTTGAAAATCCCGCGGCCCAAAAGATCGCCGAGGAGCACGGTGAAAGGCTTCCCTTTCGGGTAGTTGTCGAACCTCGTTTTCAACATGTACTCCACGTTTTCCGGGTTGGAAGTGACGATGTTGCCGAGGACGTGGATGTGGATAGTCCCGGTCGGAGACTTCCTCAGCAGATGTGCGTACCAGTCGCAAAAGTTTGCGAAGTCTTTCGTCCAGCTGGAGGTGAGGAAGCTGCGGCACACGTGGCAGTTGCACCATGGGCGGAGGCGGAGAATAAACAGCAGCAGAGAAAACAGGGAAAACATAGCGGTGAAGAAGAAGAATAGGAAACAGAAAACGGTGGAAATGGAATCCAAATTATAACCAGAGTTAACAGACAAGGCAGACATGGTGTTCATGGTGAGAGATATGGAAATGAGAGAAGGAAGAAGGATTGGGAATGTGAGAGGTGAGAGGTGGGTGGGAGTTATATAATAAGGGAGTAGGGCGCACTGAGAATGACATAGTATTTTTATATAAATATGGGAATTGACAGACAGAGGAGAGCAACGGGGAGAAGAAGGTTGGGTTTGCTTTGCATGAATAACGCGTGCGCAAAATAACAATTGCTGACGTAGTCTTTGGAGTCATCAACAAAAAAGGCACGTGGGGTATTTGTTTGTGGTGTGAATTTTATATTTAAGCTTCATGAAGGTTTTCGGTTGCAGTGGCGTTGCAGTGTGCTGACAGTGTCTGTGGTTCGCGTCTGTTGTCTGCTGCTTTTTGGGGCCGAGTGTTTGATAGAGACCTGACTCTAGGAGTTTTTTGGGGCTAGCTTGTGTGCTCTCCGTGACTCAATTAGCTAGTTGATGAAAATGAGAGTATTTCTTCTCTTATTTATAGTGAAAATTAGAGTAACTTTACATCTTTTACTTTTGGTAATAAGTTTAAATCTTAATATTGAGGTAATATATGATTTTCATATTAGGATATAAATATAAAAAAGATGTTGATATTGGATACGTATAAATTTATATTAAATTATGATTTAGATTCAGATTTATGTGTTGACGACAGGTAATGCACGTAGACTTGAATTTAACGGTTATGTTCTTTTATGGATATGAATCTTGTCTATCGTTACGTGAAATTGTTTAAAAAGGTTTAGATACATTTATGTTTTGTTGTTAGAAGCATATTTCATTCATTTCTTTGATTGACGAATTTTTTTCCGTTTTTAGTTTGGTGATATGAATAATTTTTGTTGTTAAAATAACAGTTATTAGGTCAATCTAGAAAAGTTCAAATACAATTGTTTCTACCTGTTTCATCCCGAGCCGGGATATGGTCGCGGGGCGGAACGAAGTAGAATTCTTGGAGTCTTTCACTCGGTACCTGCACAAATAACAATGTCACGGGGTCGGGATTGGGGTGGCCCAGTCTTCGACTCTCCAATGCTTAAGTTAGCTTTGAGCACTTGTACGGGTAGAGGAATGAAAGTGGGAGAGAATATATGTGTGTACATAGATGTGTGTACCTTGAGCTTGTTTTATAGGCTAAGCTTGTGTACCTTTGCTTTGATCTCCAATGTGGGACTTCTTGCCCTCCTTTTGAGTGTCTCCCCTTTTGGAGGTGTTTTGCCGCTAGAGTGACTTTGGCAAGCGGTTTGTTACCGGCCCTTCCTTTTTTGGATGTCTGTGAAGGGCCCACCAGGGCTATCTCGACCGGGTAATTGTACCGTATTCTCGGCTTAGCCAAGTATTTTGACTATGTACTAACAAGTCCCCAGTCCGAGAGAGTTCTTGGGTGGGGAGTTATTCTAGAGATGCCGAGGATAGGTTTTTCCCGGGTGCAAGAGGCATGGTGCCGAGTCCCCAAGTCCCCACGCGAGAGTCGCGAGGTGACGGGGGTGATGTTCCGGAAACCTGTTGGCAAGAAGAAAAGTTTGATGTTGCTCTGGCGAGTCAGTCCGCGCTTGGGTAGGGACTGTCGCGAGGTGGCCAGTCAGTCCGCGCTTGATTGGGGACTGTGGCTATGTGGCGAGGCAGTCCGCGCTTGGTTGGGGACTGTTGCGAGGTGGCCAGTCAGTCTGCGCTTGATTGGGGACTGTGGCTATGTGGCGAGGCAGTCCGCGCTTGGTTGGGGACTGTCGCGAGGTGGCCAGTCAGTCCGCGCTTGATTGGGGACTGTGGCTATGTGGCGAGTCAGTCCGCGCTTGGTTGGGGACTGTCGCGAGGTGGCCAGTCAGTCCGCGCTTGATTAGGGACTGTGGCTATGTGGCGAGTCAGTCCGCGCTTGGTTGGGGACTGTCGCGAGGTGGCCAGTCAGTCCGCGCTTGATTGGGGACTGTGGTTATGTGGCGAGGCAGTCCGCGTTTGGTTGGGGACTGTCGCGAGGTGGCCAGTCAGTCTGCGCTTGATTGGGGACTGTGGCTATGTGGCGAGTCAGTCCGCGCTTGGTTGGGGACTGTCGCGAGGTGGCCAGTCAGTCCGCGCTTGATTGGGGACTGTGGCTATGTGGCGAGTCAGTCCTCGCTTGGTTGGGGACTGTCGCGAGGTGGCCAATCAGTCCGCGCTTGATTGGGGACTGTGGCTATGTGGCGAGTCAGTCCGCGCTTGGTTGGGGAGACTCGCCATTGAGCGTTGCGGGCCGCTGCATGATCTCTGAGAGGGGATCATCCAGATGTAGGGGCTTCCTCCCATAACCTGTCAATCAAGGAGAGAAAAGTGTTAGAGGGTCTAGCGTTTTAGTGGATCGACAAACCTCAGATTTGGGAAGCGTCCCACTTCACCCTCGATCGAGTGGGCGCAAGCGTTTGGCTGTTTGTAACCAGCTTCATTGCTACTACGCGGATCCACTATTTCACGGTATGAATTGGTAGCGTTCTTTGTCTTTGGATTTATCGGGGGTGAATGAGACGTTTCATATGTCTGTGATGTTGGTAGGAAGCCTAGAGTGAAAGTTTTGTTGTCGGGCTGGCTAGGGTTATGGGGTGGCCAGGGGAATCGCGTTAGCCGCGTGGTGGGCCGCTATGGGGCGAATAGGTGGCGTTGTGTGGAAATGAAGTGTAGCATGTTTACATGGCAAAACACTTCATGGCATTTAGAGTGAGCCGCTAATGGGCGAAATGTACATTGTTGGTGCCGCTACTGGGCTAAAATACATACAATGTAATTAACTGAGATAGAGATGGAGGTGGAGAGCGTTCTAGGGGCGGGGCAGCACGCGACCATCACAATCTCAGAGATAGAATGTGGCGGGTCCCGCAGCGTCAACTATCTCGAGTGGGCCTTCCCACTTCGCCTTGAGACCAGTAGGGTGGGGAATGACCTCTTTCATCACCCAGTAGCCTATCTTCAGGGGGCGAGATACGACTTTTTTGTTGTAGTATCGGGCTATTTTCTGCTTGTTGTTGATGACTCTGAGGTATGTCTTGTCTCGGTGTTCCTCTAAGAGGTCCATATTGAGTCGTAGCCCTGTCGCATTTGTCTCGGGGTCGTAAGTTGTGATTCGTTCACTTGGGACCTCCATTTCCACCGGTACCACCGCTTCGGTGCCGTAAGCCAAGAGGTATGGGGACTCTCTCGTGGCCGTTGTAGGGGTGGTGCGGAGTGTCCAGAGGACGTCCGGGAGCTTTGCTGCCCACAAACCCTTAGCCTTATCCAAGCGTTTCTTCAGGTTTTGCTTGATGAGCTTGTTGATAGCTTCTGTCTGGCCATTGGTTTGGGGATGTGCTGGGGAGGTGTAAAAGATTGTTGTGCCTTGATCGGACAAGAATCCCCGGAATGTGTCATTGTCGAACTGGGTGCCATTGTCAGTAATGGTGGCTTGGGGTACTCCAAAACGACAGTACAAGTTTCACCAAAGAAAGTTGATTACTTTTTCAGTGGTGATTGTGGCGAGGGGCTCTGCCTCAATCCATTTTGTGTTGTAATCCACAATGACAATGGTGTACTTGAACTGTCCCGGGGCTGTGGGGAGTTGTCCGATGAAATCGAGTCCCCATTGGCTGAAAGGGACCGGCGAGATGATGATAGAGAGGGGTACCGGGGGATGATGTGCAAAATTTGCAAATTTGTGGCACTGAATGCACGTTTGAACGACCGCTTTAGCATCACGCTCTAGGGTTGGCCAATAATACCCCTCTCGAAGCGTTTTGAACATGAGGTTCCGGGCTCCTGCATGGTTCCCACAACTGCCACTGTGGAGCGATTTTAGCACTTTGTGCCCTTCTGCTGTGGTTAGGCACCGTAATAGGGGACATGATTGGCCTCGGCGGTACAGCTTTCCACCTCTGAGCAAGTAAAGGGAGGCTTTGCGGCGTAGCCGCTGTGCTTCATGCTTGTCCTGGGGCAGGGTGCCGTCCGAGAGGAAAGCAATGAATGGGTCCATCCATGAGGGCTGCTCCCTGGGCTCAAGGGAAAAAATTTCTGAATAGGCTCTTGAGATACTTGGCTTATCTAGTGTTTCGATGTGGACATCCGGGGCGTGGACTCGGGAGGAGCCGTGGCGAGTCTTGCGAGGGCGTCAGCCTTGGAGTTCTTGGCTCGCGGGATTTGGGTGAGTTTGTATGAGGAGAAGCTTTGCAGAAGTGCTCCCGCGAGACTTTTATAGGATTCCAAGTTGTGCTGGTTAGCTTTGAAGTCCCCTGCCACCTGACTGACAACAAGTTGGGAATCACTGAAAATGTGGAGGTGTCGGGCTCCGAGTTCTCGGCAAAGTTGAATGCCTGCAATAAGGGCTTCATACTCAGCAATGTTATTGGAGGTTTTGAATTCAAACCGGAGGGCATACTCATACGAGTGACCCTCGGGGTCCGTGATGATGATTCCTGCTCCACTGAGTTTGCTGTTGGAGGATCCATCCACTTGGAGTTCCTAGATGGCGTCCCCGGCGGGGGTGTCTGGGTGGGAACTGCTATCAGCCAATGGGATGAACTCAACAATGAAGTCTGCAGCTGCCTGCCCTTTGATGGCCACTCGCGGCTTGTAGTGCAAGTCAAACTCTCCCAGCTCAACTGCCCATTTGACCATGCGGCCTGAGGTTTTCATGAGGAGCATATGGCCGGCTACGAAGCATTGCAGTCCCCACAGGATGTCCCGGCCTAAGATAAGGTTATAGGACGAGGGACAGTCAACTATGAGGAAGCGAGCTGTAATGGAGGAGCGGCAAGGAGTAGTTCCTACCGCCACGGTTAGGCGGTCTGAGCCTAGCGGTTGTACTTTGTCACCAGAGAAGCTGACCAAGGGGTCGTGGTTGTTATACAGTTTGGCGCGGTCCCGTCCGAAGTCCCTTGTAACAATCAGAAAACATGACGCTTACAGTGGCCCCTGTATCCACTAAAGCTCTGTGGCACCTGTAATGATCCACCTGCACATTGATTATTAAAGGCTCATAGTGGTGGCGATTTGTGGTATCCTCATCTCTGCGGAATGTCACTTGATCCCACGCTGATGGGGTGATCGTGACACCGCGTTGGATGTTAAGGATGTCTGAGGGTGCCGTGTATTGTCGTGTTACAGAAGACTGACGTTGGGGGAACCGTGGAGCTCCGCCATGTAGGGTTAGAATCTGGCCATAAGCACAATATTGATGGAGTTGCCCATTCTGGACTATGGCATCGCTGTGGCCAGTGGAACGATATTGCGAGGAGAGCATCTCGGGGTGGAGATAGGGGTCCCTCATGCCTTTACGCTTCATCTTCAGTGATTTGGTGGAAGTGGGGATGGGTTGGGTAGATGGATTTGGTTGATGTGGCGGGGGGGGGGGAGTCCTTGAGGATTGGAGATGGCTGGGGGGCCGGGAGTGGAAATAAGGGATGGGCAAGGGGATGGGATATGTATATGATCTGGTTAGGCGCGCTCTTCCGAGAGTACGGGACCAGTCTGGCCTTGGAGAGAATCCGGGGTCCCGGCAATTCGCGCCGCGCGGTCTGAGCGATCGTTGTACACGTTACGATGCTTTAACGTGGCGCGGAGCAAGGATTGCTCTTTCTCCAACTCAGCAATGCATATCCGGCACGCTTCCGCTTCTGCCCTTTCCTTCGCCGCTTGCTCGCGGAACGAATGGAAGTCTCGCTTGAGGAGTGCAAGGGCTGTGGCGGGGTCGGGATGGCTAATGGGGGCTGGGCTGCTGGTTTGGGGAAGGGATGTGTCGCCGGATTGAGGTTCTACTTGAGTGCCAGGGTCCACGGGGTCATCAATAATCACCATGGTGCCGAGTTCCGAGGCAAGTGGGAGTTCCACAAGATAGGGGGCCCTCCTCCTAGCGCCAATTGTTTCTACCTGTTTCGTCTCGAGCCGGGATGTGGTCGCGGGGCGGAACGAAGTAGAATTCTTGGGGTCTTTCACTCGGTACCTGCACAAATGACAATGTCACGGGGTCGGGACTGGGGTGGCCCAGTCTTCGACTCTCCGATGCTTAAGTTAGCTTTGAGCACTTGTACGGGTAGAGGAATGAAAGTGGGAGAGAATATATGTGTGTATATAGATGTGTGTACCTTGAGCTTGTTTTATAAGCTAAGCTTGTGTACCTTTGCTTTGATCTCCAATGTGGGACTTCTTGCCCTCTGGAGTGTCTCCCCTTTTGGGGGTGTTTTGCCGCTAGAGTGGCTTTGACAAGCGGTTTGTTACCGGCCCTTCCTTCTTTGGATGTCTGTGAAGGGCCCACCAGGGCTATCTCGACCGGGTAATTGTACCGTATTCTCGACTTAGCCAAGTATTTTGGCTATGTACTAACAACAATTCACTCTATCCAAGTATCATTTTCTCAATAAAAATAAATGCAAAAGCTAAACCAAAACAAGATTAAAAAAAAAAACTGACGTACCGCTAACAATGAAATCGAGAAAACCCTAATTGTACGTCTTACACTATGACTAAGGAACCTATATGAGGCCTAAAGACCTGATAGTGTACTTGTCCACAAATGTGCATGGGGAGTTCCTAATGTAGGGTATCATCATATGTACACTTCAAGAGTTGCTGCTTCCTCCACCACCGTCTTAGGTTTCAATATCATTGCACCAGAAAACCATGGAGTTCGAAACATAATGATTTTTTTCCAGTTTCAGCTTGTTACGACTACCTCTTGGCCTTTCCTTATTCTTGGCCTGATGTCTGGCCCTAGAGACAAGTTACCAACCGACAACAACACCAACCCTAAAGCTTCGAGTTGCAGTACAGTAGGCATTATTACCAAATAATGTTTCTCCCCAATATCCTCATCTCTTCCTAGTTTCGCCGCATTCCAGAGAGCCTTGTGGGCTAAGTTGTAGCAGCTGAGACTCAGGCATGGAGTGTATAGAAACATTGTTCTTTTCCTTCTGAAACAGAGACAAATTAGGTTACACAGGTGACACTACAGATGTTTGAATGTTACCTCTAAACACTGCAGGTAGGGTAGTAGGTGCCAGTCCCGTCGTTACCTCCTTCTCTTCCCATGGACACTGAGCTCCATAATGGTTTATTATAGCACAATCCCAGCAATGACCAACAAGTCGCTCGTACCTGAAACACACTTGATCAATCACATTCATCGAAGAAGCCCTAAGCCCGCGTTGGAGTCGGACCGGTTAATCGATAGGCAAGGAAAATCTAACACTTACTGATAAAGTAGTTTGAGATTCACATCCAAAACCAATTGGTAATAAGGATGGAGTGCCTAAATCCTTATAAACCCATAGGCAATGTCTCATATTCCTGATGTGAGATTTATATCTCAACACGCTCACACACGTGGTGAATTTTCAAGCCTAACACGTGGACGACTATGTAGGTGACGTGGAGTTCGTGTGGTCATTGGGCTTCACACATGGACGTGGGTAACCCGCTCTAATATCATGATAAACTAGTGTGTGGTTCACTTCCAAACAACATCAAGTATACATATATATCTCCTTTGGCTCATGCATAATCTATGAGAGTATTCGATTTCATATGTTTATTTTGTTATTGATATAAATTGTAAAATCATCATTCTTGTTCCTACTACTATAGAAGCAATAATAGATGATTAATTGCAGACGATTTTGAGTTTGGATTAGCCTTTTAATTATCTGGACATATATGCTCTTAATTTTCTATTTGAAACCCTAGCTAGTTCCCTACACTAGTTTACATGTGAGATATCCTTTGATATGAAAAGTGAATCCCATATATTCAGCTGTAAAATGAGAGTAACCATAAACCATTACACATATACTTACAGTAGCTAGTCATTTCATTGGAAGATGAAGAAGAAGAAACCATAGTTGATGAATTTTTGTAGTACCAGTGAAATCGGTGGCAAGCTTTCTGTAAACACGAAAATATCTGCAACAAATAACAGAACAACACGTGTACAAAGAATAATTTAATTTAATCAATGCGAATGAGGGTTACAATCTTTGTGAACTCCTCTGATTCTATCTCCGAATATAGGTTTAACTCAAGGCTGACAAACATTTGTTCTTGAGGGTTACGCGGGTTGATCACGTAACTAGTATTTGGGATTTGGATTTGGGTTTAGTGAAGAACTAGCTATTTGGGGAGCTTCATAGTTCTTCAAGGGTTTAGTGAAGAACTGGCTATTTGGGGAGCTTGATAGTTCTTCAAGGATTTTGGGGAGACTTCTGAGCTCGCGGAGGGATTTTCTCTCTCTCTAGTTCGCTGCCTTGTTTATGCCCCCCTCCTCTTGGTAGGAGAAGGGGTATTTATAGTGTTAACATGCCTCCATTTATGGTATGTAACGAAGATTCTGAATCAATAGTATTTCCTTAATCAAATCAATGAATCTTGACTGATTGATTTACTTGCCGATTTTAACATAATCAAACACTATGCCATATATATCATCAGACGACACTTTTCAGACGACATATTTTGGACGATTTTGAGTTTGTGTCATCTGATTAATTTTTCGACCCTTCAGACGACATTTATAAAGTATAAGTCGTATGAGTGCCATGCTCCCTTCATACTTCTGGATGATGCTCAATTTGTCTGTCATATGCAAAATTTCAGACGGCATATATATGCAGTGTAAAAAAGCAACATTTAGCAACTTTATGGTAATACGTCAGACAACATATAAAAGTTGTCTGTGAAAGAATGCGAAATCTACTTTTAATCCCCTTTTTATATACTTCGTCCAACAACATATTAATGTCGTCTGAAACAACCATAAATCTTTGATTTATACCTCCATTTTGAACCCTTAAATTCACTTATTCAGACGACAAACAAATGACGTATAACAAACCCATAAAATTGAGTGTACGAACCTTGTAATGTATAACTTCAAACGACATATGAAAGTGGTCTCTCTGACCCTAAAATACTCAATTTATAATTAAATATTGAGTTTGGTTACCTTTTATTGTATTTAATAAGATGACATATAAACGTCGTCTGAGGGAACCTGAAATATAAGTTTGAAAAATGGCTCAACCTTTTAATCTATTCATCAGACGAGGTTAATATGTCGTCTGTATGAACTTAAAATAGTCAATTCATTTGAGTTTGGGAGAGGGCGCCAACCTTAATGTATTCATCGCACAACATAAAAATGTCGTCTAGACCTGAAATATTTGAATTTGGGCGCTAGAGTTTTCCCTCACTTTTTTTCAACGTGAGACGGCGATTATATGTCGTCTGAGGTTGTAAATAAGTGGTCAACATAAAATGTGCATATTTTCCAAACGGAAACGCCCTTATCTCCTCCGACCAAAACTTATATTTTTGATTAATCGGTTTTTAAACTCCCGTTAAGAGTAGGAAAACAGTTCTATGTAATAGTTTGGACACTTTGATGAAACGATGATGTACTTCTCCTTGTGGAAGCTATAAGAAAGTTTATGTATATATGAAGTTGACTCTAATGATCGAGACCTATAAGTTATTGAAAATGGGTAAATTTTCATCCACATACATATTTAAGTACTGCGATCATATCCAACGGTCAGATTAGGTAAATTTTGTCTCTTGTATATAGTTGCCTTATAAAGATGTATGTTTACAAAGAACTTAGTAAACATGTTATAGCACATTAGTACGCATGTTGTGATTTAAATGACGGAAATAGATTTTTTTCAAGTTTGAGTGTCAGATGTCATCATGATAGTGAATTATGGATGTAGAACAAAATTCATGCATTTTCGATAAAGTTCGTGTCTCGGTCGATGCGGTCAACGTTAATCGAATCTTCCTTAGTAACTTCAGACGACATATATATGTCGTCTGAGCAATACTTTTAAAAGTCAACACTTTTATCTAAACGAAAACGCTCTTATCTAGACCGACCAATACTTAAAGTTGGGATTCGTCAATTCTTATACCATCATCTGGTGTCAACGAAACTATTTTATGCGAACATTCAGACCCGTTTATCGACCGATCATATGCGATATAACTTCAGACGACATATGAAAGTGGTCTCTCTGACCCTAAAATACTCAATTTATAATTAAATATTGAGTTTGGTTACCTTTGTATTTAATAAGACGACATATAAATGTCGTCTGTGGGAACCTGATATAGAAGTTTGAAAAAGGGCTCAACCTATTAATCTATTCATCAGACGAGGTTAATATGTCGTCTGTATGAACTTGAAATATTCAATTCATTTGAATTTGGGAGAGGGCGCCAACCTTAATGTATTCATCGCACAACATAAAAATGTCGTCTGAACCTGAAATATTTGAATTTGGGCGCCGAAATTTTGCCTCACTTTTCTTCAATGTGAGACGGCGATTATATGTCGTCTAATGTTGTAAATAAGTTTTCAACATAAATTGTGCATATTTTTCAAACGGAAACGCTTTTATCTCCTCCGATCAAAACTTATATTTTTGATTAGCCGGTACTCAAACTCTTGTTAAGAGTAGGAAAATAGATCTATGTAATAGTATGGACACTTTGATGAAACGATTATGTACTTCTCCTTGTGGAAGCTATAAGAAAGTTTATGTATATATGAAGTTGACTCTAATGATCAAGACCTATAAGTCATCGAAAATGGATAAATTTTCTTCCACATACATATTTAAGTATTGCGATCATATCCAACGGTCAGATTAGGTAAATTTTGTTTCTTGCATATAGTTGTCTTATAAAGATGTATGTTTACAAAACACTTAGTAAACATGTTATAGCACATTAGTACGCACGTTGTGATACAAATGACGGAAATAAATTTTTTTTAAGTTTGAGTGTCAGATGTCAACATGATAGTGAATTATGGGTGTATAACAAAATTCAAGCATTTTCGATAAAGTTCGAATCTCGGTCGATGCGGTCAACGTGAATGGAATCTTGCTTAGTAACTTCAGACGACATATATATGTTGTCTGAAAAATACTTTTAAAAGTCAACACTTTTATCTAAACGAAAACCCTCTTATCTAGACCGACTAATACTTAAAGTTGAGATTCATCAATTCTTATACCCTTATTTAGTGTCAACGAAACTATTTTATGTGAAGATTTGGACACATTTATCGACCGATCATATCGCTCCCCATGAGGAAGAATATGAACGTTTTATGTATAATTGAAGTTGACTCTAATGATCGAGAGCTATAAATTATCGAAAATAGGTAAATTTTCTTCCACATACATATTTAAGTACTGCGATAATATCCAACGGTCATATTAGGTAAATTTTGTTTCTTGCATATTGTTCCTTTATAAAGATGTATGTTTACAAAGAACTTGGTAAACATGTTATAGTACGTTAGTACGCACGTTGTGATTCAAATGACGAAAATAAATTTTTTTCAAGTTTGAGTGTCAAATGTCATCATGATAGTGAATTATGGGTGTAGAACAAAATTCATGCATTTTTGTTAAAGTTTGGGTCTCGGTCGATACGGTCAACGTTAATCGAGTCTTGCTTAGTCACTTCAAACGACATATATATGTCGTGTGACCAATACTTTTCAAAGTCAACAATTTGATGACCAAAATAAGTGTTTTGATTAATTTAGAATAATAATTGGTATTAGTTGGTCAACTCAGACAATATATATATGTTGTCTGATGAACACACCCTTTTCAATTAGCTAGGTTACAAACCCTTTGCACGGTCAACCAAGGATTGTCTAATTTCATTTTCTCTAAGTGTCTGAACACACCTTTCATTTTCAGAAAGTGTCTGAAAGCCGCCTCTCTCTTTTTGTTTGAAACCCATCTCTCTCTGTCTCGACCTCACCATCTCTCTCGCAGTCACCATCTCTCTAGACCTCACCATCTCTCTCTCGACCTCACCATCTCTCTCGCAGTCACCATCTCTATCGACCTCACCATCTCGTGGAGCAGAGCAGGTGGCAGCTTTGTGGTTTGGGACCCTCATTCGTTTGTGATGAACCTCCTCCCTAGATACTTCAAGCACAACAATTTCTCCAGCTTCGTCAGGCAGCTCAACACTTACGTAAGTGTCTTCCATCGGTTAGTGAAGCCTTTGATCCTTTCTTGTTCATTATAAGTCCAGATCTTCATTTTTTTTTCAATTATCTTGTTCTTTCTATTAGAAGAACAGAACAGTTGCTTTAGTTGACCTGTTGATGTCGAAATCATATGCTTAATTGTGTGGATGTTGGGTTTTCCGTTATTATTACTTGTATAGTTTCTAACTGGAGGCAAATCCCATGGAGAAGTTTAAGTGGATTTCTGAATCTGATTGGACAATTGGATTTGTGAAGTCATTAGTTGTTGATTGAACTTCTGCAGGGATTTAGAAAGGTTGATCCAGATAGGTGGGAGTTTGCGAATGAAGGATTTTTGAGGGGTCAGAAGCATCTCCTAAAGAACATTAGGCGAAGGAAGACACCTTCTCATCAGCCTATTCCACCGCACCAAGCTGTAGGCCCTTGTGTCGAAGTAGGCCGGTTTGGCCTAGATGGAGAGATTGATCGTTTGCGACGCGACAAGCAGGTTCTGATGATGGAGTTAGTGAAGCTTAGACAGCAGCAGCAGAGTACTAGAGCGTGCCTTCAAGCCATGGAACAAAGGATACAAGGGACAGAAAGGAAACAACAACAAATGATGGCTTTCTTGGCCAGGGCAATGCAGAACCCGGCTTTCCTGCAGCAGCTAGTCCAACACAAGGAGAAACGGAAGGAGCTTGAAGGAGCGGTGACTAAGAAAAGGAGGAGGCCGATTGATCAAGGCCCTAGTGGCTTTGGTGGTGGTGAAACTAACCTAAGGGGCAACAGAATTAGCCCTGTTAAAGCTGAGTCTCTTGAATTTGGAGACGGCTATTATGAAATGTCGGAGCTAGAATCGCTTGCAATGGAAATGCAAGGATTTGGTAAGGCAAGAAAGGAACTGGAGGAAGAGTCAGAGCCCCTGGAAATTGGGGTTAAAGAGCTTGATGAAGGATTCTGGGATGAACTATTTAGCGAGAGGTTTGAGGGGGGCTTGAGCACACCAAGTGCTGAAATTGGTGATGACGAAGATGTCATTATCTTGGCTGATCGCTTAGGTTACTTAGGTTCAACCCCAAGTTAGAACAGCTTAACTTCTTCTGCATTTCCTCTCCTCTTCAGTTCATTGCCTCAACGACCATTTCTTTCGGGTAGGAGGCTAAGGCCTTCAAGAGTTGTTTCATAGTTTTTCATTCCATCTTTCCCCCTCTATCTCTCCCTTTCTCTTCTCCTTCTCCTTCTCCTTCTCCTTCTCCTTCTCCTTCTCTCTCTCACTTTGCATTGCTAGAGTCTCTTCAAGTCTGTGCCATTTGGCCATAACTATCATCTGCAATTGTTTCTTGGTAATCTTGACAGGATAGGGGGATTAGCAGCTGTTTATCTCGGGAAACAAACTTCATTTCTGGTGTTTCTAACCCTGGATTTAATTGCTTAATGTCTCCTTTTCGCATCTAATAATGCCGTCTGTTGTCTCTTTTATCTTGGTTAGGTTGCAGGCTTTGCTTGGACAGAATCAGTGCTAGTTTTTATAGTCATCTACTCAAGGTTCTTGTTTATTTTTCATATCTCTCAAGCCACTGTTCCATGTATACATCCAATTAGTCTCTTCCTGTTGTAATCTTTTCACTGCCCTCTTGAATGAATGTAGATTGTTGATTATTCAGAAGCTGTTGAACTTGAAAAGGAGTAGCAAACAGTTGGTAATAAAATGGTTAGAATACTTGGCAGGACATGTATGTAGTTTTAATCCCTTGTTAATAAAATGTTTTGCTCTAGTTTTTAACTTTCAATTGAAAATATTTAGGTGAAACAGGCTATTCTGCAATTTTATACTTTTAAATAGATCATATCTATGGTAAAATAGGTAACATTTACTTATAGTATTTATCCATCTATACATGTGCACCACCTTCTGGCTGCACTTTATCTTCTTTTTCAGTAAGATCCATGAAACTCTTATTGCTAGAGGTAATTATTTTGAGATGATATTAATTTGTCCTTTCTGACTTACTTTATCTTTGAATTTTATTAGCTCCGGGAGGAGCTGCTGATCGCACGAGAGGAGTCCAGGGTTGCCCGCGAACAACATACTTGCCACACGTCTGTAACCCAGGTACTGAGGATGATATTTGATTTCTGTTCTAATTTATCTAGTAACTGTGCGATGAACATCCAGTTAGTTTTGATTATCAATAATTTGAAAGAGAGGGTAATCCAAAACGCAAATTACTGCTTTGGCACCGTCTGCTATAAATGGAGCATGTTCAGTAACCATAAGAATTTATATGAATGTCTAGGTTATTGCTGCTTTGAGAGAAGCTGGCCTTGAATCATCCAATTTAATACTTGGTATCAACTTCACAAAGAGCAATGAATGGACAGGTGATATTCCTAGTCCTTTAGATGATTTATTTTTCTTGACCTTTTATGGAAGTAGATAAAAGTTACATTTCAATGATTGTAGGCAAATATTCATTCAACAGAAAAAGTCTTCATGCTATCGGTAGCACACCTAATCCGTACGAACAAGCAATCTCTATAATCGGACGCACTTTGTCTCCTTTCGATGAAGATAATATAATTCCTTGCTTTGGATTCGGCGATGGTTAGTGTCTAGTTATTATTTTTACTTCTGATTGAAAGTACACACCTATTGTCAGCACAGAGCTCTCTGATCATATCTTCTTTTGTAGCATCAACACATGATGTAGGTGTGTTCAGCTTTTATCCTGATGATCGATGCTGTGTTGGGTTTGAGGAAGCTCTTGCTCGGTATAGGGAGATTGTTCCATACTTGAGGTTATCAGGTACTTGACAGTTTCCCCTCTCACATTGTTGCAATTTCCTTCTGCCAAGTAGCATCTTCCTGAAGTGAAGACTTGCTCCATATGCATGATAACTCTTAGCTTTATCTGTATCTATCATAGAAACTTAGATGAACTCCTGGCTTCTAATCTATATTCATACAATCATTTGTCATCAATGAATGTTTGAAGATTCCTTGGCTTAGGATAAGGAATAGCTTTGGATGATTTAGACTTTCACTTGGTATAAGCTAAGCCATTCTCTTTCACTCAGTCTACTCCTGAGCCACACTCCATAGCAATGAAAATGCAGTTGTATATAGATTAGGACAAGTTGGTATTATAGCTATTTTCATGGATTCCTACACTTCAAATGATTTTGTAATTGAAGTGGATTATCAAAGTTCAATGAAGTATTGTTTCTTTTGTTCTTTTATTCTTGGTTTTTCTTTATATATGAAGTTCAATTTATAGCGACAACATATGTTTTATAACAAGCAACATAGCCTCAACACAAATATGCAGTGTGAGCTGGAGTCACAAGACAAAATGTTGATTGAACGTTTTTTATTTTTCAATCACACGACACTTATAGTACTTTATTAGCCAAAATAGACAGGCAACATCATGCAACCAAAGACACAAATGTGTCGTCTCGTACTAGATCAAACAACATATGTAAACTCCCAAAAAACATGATAATGTAGTGCAATTGAGCATTAGACGACATATTTTACAGAATCAAACTCTATTAAAATGTCGACTTAGGATAGGAAAAACTTACTTGCTATCCCTCAACCTACATATATATGTGGTCCAAATGTCATGTAACAACATAAAACAAAAAAAAATTGTCGATGGATATAAGCTACCTCAACACATATATGTAGACTGAGAAGGACTCACAAGATTAAATTTTGTAATTCTTCAATCAGACGGCATATATATGTCAAGTAAAGGACCTCGGCATGACAAAATCATAACAAACTATGATAATGCTTCATTCAGTCGACAGTTAACTGTGGTAATACCAAGTCGAAAAGTAAAAATATGTGGTATGAATACAAATGCAACTACAACTAAATGTCGTATGACAGAAGCACCAAATTTTTTTTTTAATAGTTTACAATGTGAAACGACAGATAAGTGAGGTTAGATCTTCTATATAACCACATATATTACAAGTTTTTGACGTTGTAAGCTCACACACTCAACACTTAATTGAAGTGTGATTTGATAGAAATTTCCAATAAATCAAATTATTCTCCAATCAGTCCACACTTATATGTGGTAGGTATACAAAACAGACGACATTTGATGTGTCTTGTGATATGATATTACAGTTTTTGGATGCTTATTTAGTCCACACTTAACTGTGGTGTGTTTATTGAAATTTTTCAATCTCCACTCTTCTCAGACGGCATAAGATATGTCGTGTGATAGCATTTCAGACGACGGCTATTCTCCGTCGTCTGATAGACTATCACCCAACAGCTCCTCAGACGACATAAAAAAAAACTTCAGACGACGGACTTGGACCGTCGTCTGATGATGAATATGGCATAGTGAAATCAATCAAATCTTAAGATTTAGATATGCCTAGATCGCTTTGGATTGAATGTCTTGTTTTAATCAAGATCCTTAGTAAAGGGCGAGCCATCTCGCAAGCACGGAAGGAAGGTATCTCGCGAGGAACCAAGATTTCCAAGCAAGCGGTGATTTTTTATCCCACTTCACGGACGACTTATCTTGGACATATACATCCCCGCATGCATGCGAACTCTGTCGTCTAGCTCCTTGGCGAGGTTCTGTCAGGACCTACCCCGGATTTCCCCTCGAAATCCGAGATAAACCTTGCGGGACCCACCTCAATGAAAATTCTACCAAAATTCTTGGTAGAACCTCCCTTGAAAATGGGTAACCCTACCTGAAAGAAAATCACCAAACCCAACTCACAATAATTCCCAAACAACATCCATAAATATAATCCCTCTAATCAACACAAACAAAAGAATCTTTTTTCAACAGCTCTTAACATGCTTAAATCATCCCTTAATTATCAGAGCACCTACTAGGAAATGAGATAAACAACAATGCAATAGGTTAAACTGGTAACCTATATGGGAAAACAGGATGAGGTGGGGATCTATGACACGCCTCCTATCCTCGCCGAACCGAACTCTACAGACTGGGCATTTAAAAACGAAAAGCCCAAGGGAGAAGCATTTAAAACGTTAGAGTGAGTGGACAAAAATAAATAACAAGAATATGGAGCAATGAAATCCAATTTATGCTCTCCCATAATTTCAATTCGACAAAAATATTTTGCATGCTTTTCATGGAAGATTTTTCATGAATATTTATAAACAAAAATAATGAACCAATCCCATTGGTTCTCATAATTTGATAAAAATGGGGAAGGGGTTTCACCATAACGATGAGACTACCAAGCTAGGGTCAGAGCCTCCCAGGTTAAAATGGCGTTTCATGCTAAGCGCACTACTCACCTATGGTGAGTAGTCGTTAATAATGGCTAGCTAACATATACAAATATAAATACCGATCGGTTGCCTCCCAGACTATGATAGCGTCACACGCAAAGCGCACTACTCACCTATGGTGAGTAGCCGTTAATAATAGTTAGCTAGTAATAAAGATTATATATATCAACCCTTTATGGTGAAATAAAAGAAATAGCAAATATCCAGAACGTCACTTCCCCAAAAATTAATTTAAAAACATTTGACATGTCCCACATGTCAAATAAAATTCTCAAGAGAGTTCCAAAAAATAAATAGAACTCTTTACTCCAAGAAATTATAAAGTTTCTAATATGCCTTTGAAAATTAAATAAATGTTATTGCATGCAAGACATTCAAATAAAAGGTTCACTCACTGTGCTCGGCTATGCCTGCCGACGACCCGAGGCTCCCTTCAACTGATCCTCTTCACGGCCTGAACAATAATTTATATTAATTCCCATTCAACAAAAATCTTCAACAAATAATTTCATAAAATTAAGGGTCTAAAATAAATCTTCTTACTTCCCCATTTCCTCCATCTTTAATCCGTTAAAACTCAAAGTTCACCACCATCACCGATAACCAACAAATCAACCATATACAAAATTTAAAACCGGCTAACCAAACTATCAAGAAACCATTCTAATCACCCCAAAATCCTTAACCATGGAAAAATCCCCAATATTAACAAAACTCCTCCAAAAATTTCAAACTATACTTCAATAAACTCCTCTCCTTAATATCATTTTAAAAACATGAAAAATAGCCCCTAAGGGGCGGCGCCGCCGCCTGCTCTGCCGGCAGCCGTTTTCCAATGACCTCCAATGCTTCTCTAATTTTAACAGCATAATCCTCTCATCATCCGCAACAACTTCCATAACTAGCACTTTGTCCAATTCTAATGCTATCTAGGGTAATCGAACCAAAACATCAATAAATCCTTAAAACTTTCAATTATACAAACCACAGTAATGAGATCGAATTAGACCGATTCCTTTTGAGGGATTACTCACCTTGACGAGGGCTACAAGTTGAGCCAAAAACCTCGGCCTATGGTGGCCGGAGGCTGGACCTCCAGGGAAGGGACAGTCGGCGTTCTGGCGGCACTACCGACTCAGACACTAGGCCGGGGAGAGAGAGGAGGTGACCGGGGTCCGAACCGGGTTGGAGCGGCGGCCGGTTCCTAGCTGGACGGTGGCAACTGGTGGCAAAGCTTTCCGACGGGAGGAGCTCGGAAAGGAGTTTTGGGAGAAGAAGAGAAGAGATAAAAAGAAGAAATTGGGCTGCCACCCCTCGGCCAAAAGCTCAAACCCAACAAAAAAATAAACCCAATTCAAATTTTCCCCTTTTTACCCGCTCAAAAACTTTACCATATTTAATTGATAACTTTTCCATGCTAACTCTGATTTTAACACACAGCATGTCTACGAACTCGTAATCACGTCACCTATAACTTTCATGAAGAAAGTTTTCCCAAATTCCAAATGGAAGAAAAAGTCAACTTTAAGGTTTTTAATAGTAAACGGTTACTTAATGCGGTAAAAGGCTAAAATAATACCAAGGTAAATAACCGTAAAATAACTTAAGGACTGGGGTGTGACAATTCTCCCCTCCTTATAAAAATTGCATCCCCAAAATTGACGTACCTGTCACTCAAAGAGATATGGATATTGCTGCCTCTTTTGCTCTTCCGGTTCCCAAGTAGCTTTCTCTATTTGCTGACTCATCCAAAGAACTTTAACAAGAGGAATTATTTTATTTCTAAGCACTATTTATCCTGGACAGCTCTGAAGGTAGCTCCAATCGGTAAGCAACTGTGCCAACCTGCTCTATAATCTCATAAGGACCAATATACCTCGGGCTAAGCTTACCTCGCTTACCAAAACGTACTACACCCTTCCAAGGGGATAGTTTCAAAATTACCCAATCCCCCACTTGAAACTCAAGGTCCTTTCTGCGGTTATCTGCATAACTCTTCTGCCTATTTTGAGCCACCTTGAGCCTATCTCTAATCACCTTGATATTCTCATTTGTGTCCTGGATTATCTCTAGACCACAAAGCTCCTTTTCTCCCACCTCATTCCAACATAGAGGTGTACGACACTGCCGCCCATAAAGTGCTTCAAAAGGAGCCATACCAATACTAGAATGAAAACTGTTGTTGTAGGCAAATTCTATCAAAGACAAATTCTTATCCCAACTCCCTCTGAATTGCATCGCACAAGACCTCAACATGTCCTCCATGGTCTGAATAGTCCTCTCAGACTGCCTGTCCGTTTGAGGATGAAATGCTGTGCTGAAGTGAAACCGAGTGCCCAAAGCTGTCTGTAAAACTCTCTAGAATTTAGAAACAAATCTGGGATCCCGATCTGATACTATATATTCAGGCACACCATGGAGTCTCACAATTTCATTTACATAAAGTTCCGCCAAATTATCTAATGAATACTTCTTCCCCACAGGCAGAAAATGTGCAGACTTTGTTAATCGATCCACAATCACCCAAATACCATCATGCCCTTCACAAGTACGAGCTAAACTAAAAACAAAATCCATGGTGATGTGGTCCCACTTCCATACTGGAATAGGAAATGGCTCAAGCAGACCAGAAGGTTTCTGCATTTCTGCTTTCACTTGCTGACAAGTCAAACACTTGCTCACATAAGCGGCAATCTCCCTCTTCATATTTGGCCACCAATAAAAATCCTTCAGGGTCCTGTACATTTTAGTACTACCAGGATGTGCAGCATAAGCAGAACTATGAGCTTCCTCCATTATCTCCTGTTTCAACTCCAGATTCCTCTTCGGAACACATAGTCTGTTTTTAAACAACAAGGCACCATCTCTCCTAAGAGAAAAATTCACCACCAATCCGTTAATTGCTCTTTCCATCAACTGAACTATGGAGGGATCATTATGCTGAGCCTCACGCACTCTATCAACCAAAACTGGTCTCACATGAAAACTGGCTATCAAAGCACCAACCTCATCCATCGACAATTCCAATCCTGTAGCTCGCATCTCATAAAGAAGTGGAACACAAACCGTCCTCATATAAGCTAAGGACACAGAAGGATTTCGACTAAGAGCATCCGCTACTACATTAGCTTTTCCAGGATGATACTCAATAGTACAATCATAATCTTTAATCAACTCCATCCACCTTCTTTGCCTCATATTTAATTCTCTCTGTGTGAATACATACCGAAGACTCTTATGGTCGGTGAAGATCTGGCACTTGACTCCATAAAGATAATGTCTCCATAATTTCAATGCAAAAACCACTGCAGCAAGCTCTAGATCGTGGGTGGGGTAATTCACTTCATGCAGCTTCAATTGCCTAGAAGCGTAGGCGATTACCCTTTCATGTTGCATCAACACACCACCCAAATCTTGCTTGGAAGCAACGCAAAAAACCACATACTCTCCACTATCATCAGGGAGAGCTAAAACTGGAGCACTAGTTAAACGATCCTTGAGCTCTTGAAAGCTCTGCTCACACTTCTCAGACCACTCGAACTTCACCTCCTTCCTGGTCAATCTTGTAAGAGGAGCAGCAATCTTTGAGAAATCTTGAACAAAACGACGATAATAGCCTGCTAACCCCAAGAAGGCCTTTTCCAATTTGTCACCACTTCTACTTTTTGGGGATCCACACTGACACCTTCTGCCAAAACCACACGGCCTAAGAATCCCACTTTATCCAACCAAAACTCGCGTTTACTAAGCTTCGCATACAACTGAGTTTCCCTCAAAGTCTGCAATACCAACTTTAAATGCTTAGCATGCTGCTTCAAATTCTTCGAATACACCAAGATGTCATCTATGAATACAATCATGAAATGGTCAAGGTATGGACGGAACACCCTATTCATGAGATCCATAAAAGCAGTGGGTTCATTAGTAATTCCAAACGGCATCACCACAAACTTATAATGACCATAACGTGACCGAAAAACAGTCTTGGCTATATCACTTTCCCGAATCCGTAACTGATGATATCCTAATCTCAAATCAATCTTGAAAAAGACTGTTGCACCCCTCAACTGATAGAATAAATCATCAATACGGGGCAAATGATATTTATTCTTCACCGTAACCTGATTCAACTTCCTATAATCCACACAAAGTCTCATGGTGCCATCTTTCTTATTGACAAACAACAATGGAGCATCCCATGGAGACACACTAGGCAGAATAAAACTCTTGTGAACCAACTCCTGCAATTGAGTTTTTAACTCTTTTAATTCGGCATGAGCCATTCTATAAGGCGCTTGTGAAATAGGCGTCGTTCCCGGAAGCAGCTCAATTGTAAAATCTATCTCCCTTACAGGAGGCAACCCATGCAATTCATCCGGAAAAACATCAGAAAATTCATTAACTACAGGGATATCCTCCATCGTCACCTCTCCCTTCCTAGTATCCACCACATGAGCTAAATAAGCCTGGCAACCTTTATTCAACAATTTTCTAGCGGCGATAGCTGAAATTAAACAATTGGAAATCACATCTCGCTCACCCTAAAATGTAACCTCCGGCTTCCCAGGACTTCGCAACACCACTATTTTTCGGAAACAATCAATCATGGCCCTATGTGCCTCTAAAAAGTCCATTCCTAAGATTACATCAAACTCCACAATATCTAATGGAATTAAGTCAACTTCAAAACTAAGACCATCCACCAACACTTCACAACCTCTAAATACCCAATCTATCTTCATCACATCACTGGAGGGCAAAGAAACCTGCCATTCGCCGGGAAGTGGCGATGATGGCACATTGGTGAGAAATGAAAATCTACTAGACATGAAAGAATGCGTCGCCCCAGGGTCTATCAATATAAAAGTATGACGACCGAAAATTAACAACGTACCAATAATAACATCCGGGGAAGTACGTCCCTCCTGTTGAGTCATGGCATGAAGCCTAGCATGATTAGTGGCAAGGTGACCTCTCTATCCTATGCCCTGCTGAAAGCTGCCTCTGGCTAGAGCCATGGCATGAGTACCACTACCAGAAGCACCAGCTGAAGACTGGCCCATGGCCTGAGTAGGAGCATAAGTAGCTCCCTGAGTCAAAAGAGGGCAATCATTCTTGAAGTGATCCAGCTGACCATACTGAAAACATCCCCCTGGCTGAAACTGATTCTGCCTAGACTGAAAAGGCTGTCCACCAGGAGTCCCACTCCTGCTACTCGATCCACTCCTGAATCGTCCAAACTGACGCCCAAAGAAATTCTTGAAGGATCTACCGCCATGTCTCTTGAACCTCCCTCTGAAACCAGAGCCAAAACTCGAACTGCTACCATGACCACTACCAGAAGATGATCCAGAACCAGAGGTAAACGCCAATTTCTTTGATGAACCCTGGCTACGGCCTCCAGAATCACGAAGACGTCCAGTTGCCAACTCATGCTCCTCAATATTCAGAGCAAAAGTCACAGCCTGGTGAAAGGACTGATATGGCACCGCTGTCATCCTGCTTGCATAAATACCACCAAGGCCCTTGGTGAACTGATAAATCTTCTCCTGCTCTGTCCTCACCAAATCCGGCACATAATAGGACAACTCCTGGAATCGCTGCTCAAAAGCCATCACTGTCATGTCATCACCCTTCTGCAGACTCAAGAACTCCTCCCTCATTCAGTTGACATAGTATGACTAATATAACGCTCTCTAAAAAGAGCTGTAAACTGATCCCAGGTCATATAATTAGTAGCCTCGCCCATACCCCTACTCAAATCGAGCCACCAATGCCATGCTTCCTTCTCCAAAAACTGGGTAGCCAGGCTCACCTTCCTATCCTCAGGGCATCTCACCTGAATAAACATTTTCTCAATGGTCTCTATCCAATTCTGAGCATCCAATGACTCAACAGCATGGCTAAACGCTCTAGCACCATTCTTGTAGGCTCTATCATAATTTATCTCAAGAGCCAAGCTAGTGCTAAAACGCTGAAAGAACTGCTCCATGGCGTTAGTCCAATCACCCTGTACATCCTCATCTTCCCCTCTTGGAGGATTCTGCCTAGGTGCTCAGCAAGGAGACATACTACCTGAGAATAAAATTTTTAGCACAAGAGACAAGAAAAAGACTACTACCCACATACTCAATAAACACTTAGCATACATTCATAAGCTAATGGTTCCGCCGCGGTCGGACCATCACCCTCATGACACTAAGTTTTACTAAGCACATGTGGTAGTGGTAAAGAAAGACCGTAATCGGATAACCTAATACTCTGATATTAATTGTCAGGACCTACCCCAGATTTCCCCTCAAAATCCGGGATAAATCCTGCGGGACCCACCTCAATTAAAATTCTACCAAAATTCTTGGTAGAACCTCCCTTGAAAATGGGTAACCCTACCTGAAAGAAAATCACCAAACCCAACTCACAATAATTCCCAAACAACATCCATAAATATAATCCCTCTAATCAACACAAACAAAAGAATCTTTTTTCAACAGCTCTTAACATGCTTAAATCATCCCTTAATTATCAGAGCACCTACTAGGAAATGAGATAAACAACAATGCAATAGGTTAAACTGGTAACCTATATGGGAAAACTGGATGAGGTGGGGATCTATGACACGCCTCCTATCCTCGCCGAACCGAACTCTACAGAATGGGCATTTAAAAACAAAAAGCCCAGGGGAGAAGCATTTAAAACGTTAGAGTAAGTGGACAAAAATAAATAACAAGAATATGGAGCAATGAAATCTAATTTATGCTCTCCCATAATTTCAATTCGAAAAAAATATTTTGCATGCTTTTCATGGAAGATTTTCCATGAATATTTACAAACAAAAATAATGAACCAATCCCATTGGTTCTCATTATTTGATAAAAATGGGGAAGAGGTTTTACCATAACGATGAGCCTCCTAGGCTAGGGTCAGAGTCTCCCAAACTAAAATTGCGCCCCACGCTAAGCGCACTACTCACCTATGGTGAGTAGTGCCTAATAATGGCTAGCTAACATATACAAATATAAATACCGATCGGTTGCCTCCCAGGCTATGATAGTGTCTCACGCTAAGCGCACTATTCACCATAATAGTTAGCTAGCAATAAAGATTATATATATTAACCTTTTATGGTGAAATAAAAGAAATAAAAAATAGGAGTAAATGCTTGTGACACCTTGTAGTTTACACCTAAAATCATTTTTGTCCCTCACTTTTTTTTAAACTGGTATACCCCTATACTTTGAATTCTCGACTGATTTACCCTTTTTTTAAACTGGTATACCCCTATTCACAGTCATAATCAACTGAAAAAAGGGCAAATCAGTCGAGAATTCAAAGTATAGGGGTATACCAGTTTAAAAAAAAAAGTGAGGGACAAAACTGATTTTAGGTGTAAACTACAGGGTGTCACAAGTATTTACTCCTAAAAAATATTCGGAACGTCACTTCCCCAAAAATTAATTTAAAAACATTTGACATGTCCCACATGTCAAATAAAATGCTCAAGAGAGTTCCTAAAAATAAATGGAACTCTTTACTCCAAGAAATTATAAAGTTTCTAATATGCCTTTGAAAATTAAATAAACTTTGTTGCATGCAAGGCATTCAAATCAAAGGTCCACTTACTGTGCTCGGCTATGCCTGCCGACTACTTGAGGCTCCCTCCAACTGATCCTCCTCACGGCCTGAACAATAATTAATATTAATTCCCATTCAACAAAAATCTTCAACAAATAATTTCATAAAATTAAGGGTCTAAAATAAATCTTCTTACTTCCCCATTTCCTCCATCTTTAATCCATTAAAACTCAAAGTTCACCAACATCACCCATAACCAACAAATCAACCATATACAAAATTTAAAACCGGATAACCAAACTACCGAGAAACCATTCTAATCACCGCCAAAATCCTTAACCATGGAAAAATCCCCAACATTAACAAAAATTCTCCAAAAATTCTAAACTATACTTCAATAAACTCCTCTCCTTAATACCTTCTTAAAAACATGAAAAACAGCCCCTAAGGGGTGGCGGCCGGCATCCGTTTTCCGGCGACCTCCAATGCTTCTCAAATTTTAACAGCATAATCCTCTCATCATCCGCAACAACTTCCATAACTAGCACTTTGTCCAATTCTAATGCTATCTAGGGTAATCAAACCAAAACATCCATAAATCCCTAAAACTTTCAATTATACAAACTACCGTAACGAGATCGAATTAGACCGATTCCTTTTGAGGGATTACTTACCTTGACGAGGGCTACAAGTTGAGCCAAAAATCTCGGCCTATGGTGGCAGGAGGACGGAGCTCCAGCGAAGGGACAGTCGGTGTTCCGGCGGCACTACCGGCTCAGACACTAGGCCGGGGAGAGAGAGGAGGTGACGGGGGTCCGAACTGGGCTGGAGCGGCGGCCGGCAGCAAAGCTTTCCAATGGGAGGAGCTCGGGAAGGAGTTTCGGGAGAAGAAGAGAAGAGAAAGAAGAGAAGAGATAAAAAAGAAGAAATTGGGCTGCCACCCCCCGGCCCAACGCTCAAACCCAACAAAAAATAAACCCGCTTCAAATTTTCTCCTTTTTATCCACTCAAAAACTTTACCATTTAATTGATAATTTTTCCATGGTAACTCTGATTTTAACACACAGCATGTCTACGAACTCGTAATCATGTCACCTACAACTTTCATGAAGAAAGTTTAACCAAATTCCAAACGGAAGAAAAAGTCAACTTTAAGGTTCTTAACAGTAATGGTTATTTAATACGGTAAAAGGCTAAAATAATACCAAGGTAAATAACCGTGAAATAACTTAAGGACTGGGGTGTGACAGGTTCCCTACGCGGGGCCATCTCGCCTCGCCGTTATGTCAAACTACGCTCGCGGAGCCATCTCGCCTCGCCTTTATGTCAATCTACACGCGCAGAGCCATCTCGCCTCGCTCATGTAAATCTACACGCGCGGAGCCATCTCGTCTCGCCTTCATGTAAATCTACGCGTGTGAAGTCGTTTTGCCTCGCCTTTGTTTACTTCTAACGAAGTCCGTTTACCTCGCCTCTGTTTACTTCTACGCGAAGTCCGTTTCGCCTCGCGACGTCCAGTTCGCCCTCGCGAAATCTAGTTCGCCTCACCCCTGGCAAACCATCCCCAATTATTTTTGGGGATGTCTGACTTCTTTGTTTTGATAATTAATTCAATTTAATTGATATCTGATCATCAATCGACACATGATAATTGATTTCAATCGGGATTTAAGGTTTTGTTGTCGGCCGACCATTCCCACGTTGCCACGTGTCATTTCAGACAACTTTCCAATTTTTTCGACTCACGAGCCACGTATTTGCTTGGATTATTCAACGAGTATTATTATCGTTAAATTTTATATGTCTACAAATGCCCCCACTTCAAGGTGCGTCGTAGCCATGCTGTCGTCATGTGCCAGAGGCGCGACTTGAAGTCTATGTTAATGGGTTAATTTTGTGGGAGTTCCCGAATTGATAGGGATTCCTAATTTTGTAAGGATTTCCTATTTTCTTGTAGAGATTCCTTGAATTTATAGGATACCCAAATTTTGTAGGGGTTCCTTAATTCGCAAGGATTCCTACAAATTTGATTTGGTAAAGTTTCCAAGTAATGGGCGGAAACCTTTGATGTATTTCTTTCTTGATTTGCTTGATTCTCTATACTTTTCCAGTTTCAATGAGGAAAAACTGCACTATAAATTAGAGCTTCCGGTTTAACATTCTTCATCACAAAGTTACAACCATCTCGCCGCGAGATCAGCAGTACACTTCTCTCTTTTTTTTCTCCTTTTGATTTGATTGCTATGGCGCAGAGTTATATAATTCGCTGACTTTTTTTTTTAATCTTGTAAGAGTTTCAAGAAAGGCATAATCACTATCCTTGAAGACACTAACGACGTTGAAAGACACCACCTTATATACCTATTCTACATTGACTGGGCCGCGCGCTCTCAAGTCTCCCTCGTACGATGGTTCAGGTCATATTTCTCGGTGGACTTTCCAACAATCATGTCAGCTGGCCACCTTCCAATCAGCCAAATCCACCAATGAGAAGCGAAGTGCAGATGTATGGATGTTGAAGTCTGCCCATCATGACCATAATTTTCCTCAAACACCGTTCGTGCTTCTCAACGACCGTACATGCAATAGTTCAGTGCAATGGAGGGAGTTTCGTGCCAACGGAGCCTTCTCCTACACGGAACGTTACTGGGAGTGGTTAGAAGACATCTTAAGCTGAAGCGGAGAACTCATCCACAAAACAGGCCTCTACCGAGCGGTGTTTGCATCGCTCTTCAGCTATGATCTTGTTGCGCCCGTGATGCGGACCTTCTGTGAGTATTGGTGCCCTAGCACAAATACTCTTCACACATCGTGTGGCGAGATGTCTATTTCTTTGAGGGACTTGACATATATTTGTGGCTTGCCCATAACTGGAAGGTTCTATGACAAAGTTGTTTCATCTATCGAAGAATTTTCAGCCAAGGGTAAAGGTGGTGAGCCAATCATTCCCAAGAGTTGCAGGTTTTTATTTCTCGCGTACCACAAGCTTTGCAAGGACAATAAAGGGCGAAAAGTGAAGATCGTGTCATGGATACAGTACTGGTTCAAAGGAATTATGGATACTCATGGATACACAAGCTTTCCAAGAGTGTACGGAACAAGAAAGATGCACCTCAGAACACGTACAACCCGTCTGGTGAAATTCGCGAGGTTCAAGCTTGGACTAATGACGACTCCGCACCATTCGATGACTTGGGCGTGGATGACGAAGACATAGAGTCTACTTACTTGACCGCATTTTACGCGTGCTGGTTGTGTTTATTTGTCTTTCCTATGGACGACACAGGTTTGATCCGACCTAGCGTGTTTAAAGTCGCCAGCAAAATGTCCCAAGGCTATCAATTTTGTCTAGCTATACCTGTGTTGGCCAATATTTATCAAGGCTTGAACGAGATTTCTGCTTCCAAAGACCCAGGGAACTATTCGGCCACATTATCCTTTCACTACGTGTATTCGTG
Source organism: Fragaria x ananassa (assembly GCA_034370585.1). Taxonomy (NCBI): domain Eukaryota; kingdom Viridiplantae; phylum Streptophyta; class Magnoliopsida; order Rosales; family Rosaceae; genus Fragaria; species Fragaria x ananassa. Next base: position 15,167,113 of record CP139766.1, read on the forward strand.
GTTGGCATAGTATTTCGGCACCCATTTTTATTCTCCTCTTCCTAACAACTTTAAATCGCGCATGGTTCACTTTTCAGGGGCATTTTCAGCTAAGAACTTTGGAGACGCACAAGCTCATTCTTTATTCAACGCATGTGGTAATATGGGGATGGATATCTTAGCCATAGTCCCTAAAGAACGCAAAGTGATCATTGACCGTGAGAATGTTAACCGTCCAGACATTGTCTACCTCACCTACCTTCGATTTGGATTTCTTACTCTTAGGCAAGACAACTAGTGAGTCCTTCAACCCTACAGTCCTTACCGTTTCAGCCGTCAGTGTGGCTATGTTCAAGATGTTCCAGGAAGCCTTCAAAAGGACATTCGGACGGGCGCATTATCCTTGACATACTGGCATCGGGAAAGCTTTACTAAGCGTGAGACAGGGAGCACAGTGACGTCGCCGCCTGAGAGCGCTCTAACAGAGTACATGGTGACTCGTGATTATGTTGAATGGTGGTCCAAAGAATATTGTTCCATGCCAGAGATAACTACAGGAACAATGCCTATTGTTGGGTTGCCACACAAGCTTCTAAAAGTGAAGGAAGACAAGGTCGCTACTCGCGTGGTACTGCCCCGCCAGAAAGTGATTCCCCATGAGATACCATTTCGACAGAAAGTGGTTCCCCGCGAGATGTCGTCTCGCCAGAGAGTGGTTCCCCGTGAGATTGAACTTGACAATAACCCTCACGCATCTTCTATCAAGGCGTTGCCCCCAAATAACAACTCTCCGAATGAACCACACCAAGTAGAAGGTCATGGAGACTCATCTGATCATCATCTCGCCCGGAGTCACCTTAAGTTGAAGGGGACCAACACTTAAGCGAAAAGGTTTAGTGGAAGTAGCAATAGTTCTAAGGACGTGAACTTCAAGCGTCGAAGGATTGAACCCGACCTTGGCTCTATTTATTTTAATCCCAACGATGAATTTCTCCTCAATAGCAATTTTCTTGGCAAAATTCTGGGTCCCTCGCAACAAACACCAAATTATATTGAAGTATATTTGCCACCATCACCATGCATCTCTTTTTGACATTTTATACATGATCTGAACTTATCATTTTTTACCTTCTTGTTTTCAGTTAGAAGGACTCCCACTTTTTGAAGACGAAGCTTGTTTGAAAGAGGTTCATGTTCTTTCAACAGAACCAATGAAGACCGATTCTTTTCTCGAAGACGATGCATGCAAACAAAATGAATCGCAACAAGTTAATCGTGAAAATATTTCGGTGAATCCTCCGAGGCTTTTAAGCAATATGGTATTCTCCGAAGTCACCCGCGGTGAAGTTGATGTTATGGACACCAACCAGGGGCTCCGAAAGATTCGTATGCAGGCCGCCACTCTAATTTGTGAACAAATGGAAGACGTCATTACGAAGCACTCGTCAAGAACCATTCTTTCTAAAAAGAAAGATCTTGACAAAATGGTGGCCGAGCTTCAATGTTATGGGTTTGATCCTTCGCCAGTAAAAGACAAGGTGGAAAGCTTGATGACTTGTGTTACTCAATACAATGCGGCAAGGCTTGTATGCACGCATAAAGCTACTCCAGGCACATGTGATCAACGTTTGCCTCATATGGAGGCTGAAATTGCAAAGTCGATCGAACTTCGTGAAGCTGACTTTGGTCAACGTCAAACTATGATTGCATCCTTGGATAACTTGAAGGAAGAGCAACAGAAGTTAGAGCAGAAAATAGCCTCCCTAGACGCGAGTCTTCTACTTCACGACAAAAGGCTTGCTGATTTGGAGAAGCAGAAAGTCCAAATCAAGGAAACTCCAGAGTTGACTGCTGAAGAACTTGGGGAAGCAAAGAGGTTCCGAGATGATTTTAAAAAGCAATGCAACAACTTCAAAGGGCTATCTTGGACATGAAGGGCCCATCATCGTTTAGTAACTAATGATTTATGCTCTTTTTTTAGCATATAATAAGTCATTTTGACAATAGAACTCATTATGCAATAAAAATTATGCAATAAAAAGAGATTTTTTTTTTTGATGTGACTTAACTCAAGAATATAATTCTCAAGCTGCCTACGTATCCTTCCAAAGAAAGAATCAAGTCATCATGTAGTTCAAGGTTGAGGATTTAGGACTTTTTAACTTCTTTTTTTTGGATGCCTTGTGCAGTTTAGGCTCATGCAGGCTAGAAGTATTTTTTGTCATTTGCAGTTTAAGCTCATGCAGACAAGGAGTATTTTTTTGTCATTTGCAGTTTAAGCTCGTGCAGACAAGGAGCATTTTTTATCATTTGCAGTTTAAGCTCGTGCAGACAAGAAGCAGTCTTCACTTGTTTCAAGCATAATATTTCTTCAAGAACTTGTCATTGATAGGGCCAATTCTCAGACCGTCTTCAGCCACAATTTTGTATGCTCCGTTGGTGTAGACTTCACTGACCACATAAGGGCCATCCCATTTTGATTTGAACTTAGGACCGGTCTTGTGTGTCATGATAATGGGTCTGCGTACAGCAAGGACCAAGTCGCCAATTTGAAAGGATCGAGGCCGAACTCCTTTGTTGAATGCACGTGACATCCGGGCTTGGTAGCATTCTAAATGTTGTTACGCATCGAGCCTCTTCTCGTCTAAGGCTTCCAATCTTGAAGTCGTAACTTGATATTTTCTTCATTTGTGAGGCCTTCTTGCAAAGAAATCCTCAATGAGAGAATTTGCTTCCACTACCAGGACAAGTACTTTAGCCGACGAAAAATTTTCGTCGGCCTGTTAATCTAATTCGTCGGCTAAGACCATAGCCGACGAGCCTTCGTCGGCTATAGTGTCGTCGGGAAAGGGTCGTCTGTGATGACTTTAGCTGACGAATCTAAAAACATGTCGTCGGCTAAAGTCACAGACTTTAGCCGACGAACCAATTTAGTATTTTTCGTCGACTAAAGTGCGTAATAAATAATTAAAAAATAACTATAGCCGATGAAATTTAGTATATTTCGTCGGCTAAACCTTGTAAAAAAATTTTAAAAAATAACTATAGCCGACGAAATATAAAATATTTCGTCAGCTAAACCTTATAAAAAAAATTAAAAAATAACTATAGCCGACGAATATAGTGTTTAAATATCGTCGGCTAAAGTTGCTGGGTTTTGAAAAAAAAACTGCAGAAACTTTCGGCCACCTCCAATCACGACCAAAATTTGACAGAATCTTCCTCTCAACATTTCGAACAACTTTCTAGAAGAAGTCGAAGCTCAATTCTAAGCCTAAACAGGTCAATCGACTGAAAATATAAAAATCCCCAATTTTAAACCCTAAAAACTTCAAATCTTCGATTCTCTTCAAACACACCTAATCAAACTCAACTTATCCATATATAGAACTCACCAAATGGTGACCTAAGGAAGGAGAAATTCGATCGACACCGAATCCGAACCAGCGGAGTTTTGGAGCTCGATTTATCACTCACGGCGGCGCCACTCGATGCACCACCTATCCAGCAATTAAGTAGAGACAACGGCGAAGCTTTTGGGACAAGTGTGGCGGTCTCCGGTGGCTTGACGGCGGAGCTAGGCCGAGAAGAAAATCTGGCAGATAATAGACATCTTACCATCCATCTTCGGCTATATAAAGAACTTTGAAAATTTTGGTTGACCGCCAAAAAATTTTGGTCGAAAATTTTGAAAATTTTTCGACTTTAGCCGACGACGTTTCATATATTTTCGTCAACTAAAGTCCTTTGAAAATTTCGTCGGCTAAACCTTTGAAATTCGTCGGCTAAACCTTTGAAATTCGTCGGCTAAACTTTTGAAATTCGTCGGCTAAACCTTCTAAACTCGTCAGCTAAACTTTATAAATTCGTCGGCTAAACCTTTGAAATTCGTCGGCTAAACTTTTGAATTTTGTCGGCTAAAAGTATTTTTATACATTTGGCATGTTGTGATTGTGATGATCAAACTTGAGAAACAGAAATCCAACCGTCAGATCTGACCATCATGATAAAATACATGTATGGGAAAAAATTCAACTTGATCCGAAAAGAATAAGGGCTCGATCCGGACGGTCAATCTCGTAAGTCAAACCCCTAATCGCACGGAAAAGGTCGTTCGACCGTCTAAATTACGTATTTTGGCCGGACCTCCAACTGAAAATAGTTTTAAACCGATGACACGCAACAAGTCGTATAAAAATTTTACGCAAAATAACCACCGAATATAGGGCTACTCATAGGGGGAAAAAATGAAAAATTGCATTGACGGCAACTATCGGCACCAAATATTTACCGGAATAGTGTGATTTTTCAACCGTGGATGTATTTCAACATTCTCGTCATATCTTATTTCATGACTTTTTGGAGTTTGAAGGTTTTACGTATAGTTTGTTTTTGAAACGGAACATTTACATAACACTTGGTAAACAAGTTATACAACATTAGTATGCATGTTGTGATTGTGATGATCAAACTTGAGAAACAGAAATTCGACCGTCAGATCTGACCATCATGATAAAATACATGTATGGGAAAAAATTCAACTTGATCCGAAAAGAGTAAGGGCTCGATCCGGACGGTCAATCTCGTAAGTCAAACCCCTAAACGCACAGAAAAGGTCGTTCGACCGTCTAAATTACGTATTTTGGCCGGACCTCCAACTGAAAATAGTTTTAAACCGATGACACGCAACAAGTCGTATAAAAATTTTACGCAAAATAACCACCGAATATAGGGCTATAGTAGGTAATAGAAAAATTTTAGGGTTTAACCGACGAATACCCTAACGTATTCGTCGGCTATAGTATGTAATTAAAAAATTAAAAAATAACTATAGCCGACGAAATATTAGGTTATTCGTCGGCAAAAACCATCTTAGCCGACGAATTATAGTGTATTTCGTCGGCTAAATGAAAAAAATACATTAAAAAAACAGACGATATTAGTAAACCATACTAACTTCCTGTCATCTTTAGCCGACGAAATTATATTTTCGTCGGTTATAGTCACAGACTTTAGCAGACGAAATTAAAATTTCGTCGGCTAAACTTTTAAAAATTTCATCGGTTAAAGTTTAAAAAGTTCGTCGGCTAAACTTTTAAAAATTTCGTTTGTTAAACTTTTAAAAATTTTGTCGGCTAAAGTTCACAGACTATAGCCGACGAAAAAAATTATTCAGCCGACGAAATATTAATTTCGTCGGCTAAAGTTGACCATAGCCGACGAAAATTTTAAATTAGCTGACGAAAAAAATTTCGTCGGACTGATTTTTTTATTTTCGTCGGCTAAAGCCTTTCTTCTGGTAGTGTTCTCTAATGGCAAGACGATTTCAACACCATACACCAGAGAATAAGGTGTGGCATTTGTGGCAATTCGATATGTCGTTCTAAATGCCCATAATGCTTCGCCCATCTTCTCATGCCAGTCTCTTTGTGACTTGTTGACGATCTTCTTCAAGATATTCCAGAGCGTCTTGGTAAATGCCTCCGCCAAATCATTAGCTTGTGTGTTGTATATCGAAGAAAATTGTAGCTTGAAATGATACTTCTCGCAAAGTTTTTGCATAGCACTATTTGAGAAATACTTGGCATTATCTGTGATGATGCAACGTGGTACACCATAACGCTGGATGATGCATGTCTTGATAAAGTCCACAACAGTTTCTTTCTTTATTTCTTTAAGCGGTACCTCCTCTGACCATTTTGAGAAGGAATCCGTGCCTGCCAAAATGTACATGTGGCCTCCAGAAGATTTCAGATTTATGGGTCCCACAACGTCTATCCCCCAGACATCAAACAGGTGATAAGTGATCGTAGGATGCAATAGCTCAGGCGGTTGATGGATGAAGTTCGTGTGGAATTAACAAGCTTGACAATTATGTGCGTACTCCATGCAATCCTTGACCATTGTGGGCCAATAGTAACCCATTCGCCGTACTTGAAAATGCAACTTAGGGCCTGATTGATGAGCTCCACATATTCCAGAATGAACCTCTTCCATGGCTTTGGATGCTTCTTCTTTTCCCAAACATCTAAGGAGTAACCTATCAAATGATCGTCTATAAAGAGTCTCATTGTAGTAGAAAAAGCGCGGGGCTCCTTGTTTGATATCCGTCCGCTGTTGTAGATCGTCAGATAGCTTGTTGTGCTCAATATAGTCGATCAAAGGATATCTCCAATCTTCGAAGTCAATAACATAGACGAAGACCACATTGGAATTTTCACACAATGGGACAATTCTTGTTGAGACAACACATCGTTGGCAAATTGAAAGGTCCACAATTGCATTATTTGATAACGCCAAAGTTGCTGCTAGGTTGGCCAAGGCATCCGCCATTTGGTTTTCTTTGCTTGGCACATGTTCTAGTGTAACTACATCGAAACCCGTCAAGAGTTATGTAGCAAGACGGAAATAAGGAGCCAAATCCTCTTTCCTGACTTCGTAATTAGTTAGTAGTTGATCAATTACTAACTTCGAATCCCCGTACACTTCTAGATTTGCAATTTGCATTTCTAAGGCCGTTTACAACCCCATGATGAGAGCCTGATATTCCGCAACATTGTTGGAACACAATTCACCGAGAGTGAACGCATATGGCAATATTTGCTTTTGTGGGGTGACGAAGACAATTTTGGCCCCTGTTCCATCTACTCTTAAAGATCCATCAAAGAACATCTTCCAAGTGGGGAGAATTTCTGCAAGAAAGACTTCTTCATCTGGCAAGTCATCTAAAATTTCCCAATCTGCAGGGATTGGGTGATCCGCTAGAAGGTCAGCCACAGCTTGGCCTTTGACTGCCTTGGCAGGTATATAGACGATGTCATGTTGATTGAGAAGAAAAGCCCATTTTTCCATTCGTCCTGATAAGACTGGTTTAGACATGACAAACTTGACTGGGTCAGCTCGGGCTACTAAATGCACCGTGTAAGCTTGCATATAATGCCGTAACTTTTGGATGGAAAAGATGAGAGCGAGACATGTCTTCTCTATTGGAGAATAATTTAATTCTGCTCATGTGAGAGTTCGACTTAAATAGTACAAGGCCATCTCCCTTCTTTCCTCGTTTTCTTGGGCTAGAAGTGCTCCAAGTTATCTTTCTTGAGCTACAATGTAGAGGAATAAGAGGTTTCCCAGGAATGGGTGCACCCAACACTGGAGCATTAGCCAAGTACTTTTTAATGCTTTCGAAAGCATTGTGACATGCTTCATCCCACACAAAAGGCACATTCTTCTTCATGAGTCGACTAAAAGGTTGACATCGACCCGCGAGGTTGGAGATGAACCACCTAATAAACGTGAGTTTTCCTTGGAGGCTTCTCAATTCTTTTAAATTCGTTGGCTCCGGCATTTCTTGAATGGCCTTAATCTTTGATTGATCTACTTCAATTCCCCGATACTTCACGATGAATCCAAGGAACTTGCCTGAACTCACACCAAAAGCGCACTTTAATGAGTTCATTTTGAATTGGTACTTGCGTAACCTATTGAACACTTTTCGTAAGTCTTGCAAGTGATCACTCCTTTTTCTTAACTTGACAACCAAATCATCAACATAGCACTCGACGTAATTGTGAAGCATGTCTCCAAAGATTTTCTGCATGGCGCGTTGGTAAGTTGCACCAGCATTTTTAATCCGAATGACATGACTTTGTAACAATAAATGCCTTTGGGAGTGCGAAATGCAGTTAACTCCTCGTCTTCTAACGCCATCCTTATTTGGTTGTAGCCAGACGATCCATCCATGAAAGAAAAAGCTTCATGACCTGTGGTTGCATCCACCATAAGTTCGATGATAGGCAAAAGGAAGTCATCTTTCGGACACGCATCATTTAAGTCGCAAAAGTATACTCACACACGCATTTGTCCATTCTTTTTTTCAACTGGGACAATGTTTGCGATCCACTTGGGATATTGGAACTCTCTGATGAAGCCTGCAGCGATCAACTTGTCAACCTCTTCTTCAATTTGAGTTTGTACCTCTGTTCGAAAACGTCGTGTCAGCTGTTTGATGGGTCGAGCCTCCGGTTTAACAACTAATCGATGAACTGCTACCTTAGGGTCAAGACCGGGCATTTCTATGTAAGTCCAAGCGAAGACATCTTTGTATTCTAGCATCAAGACATAGTACTCCTTCTCCTCTTGGGAGCTTAGCGACGCGCTCACAAATGTCAGTCTTGGATCTTCTTCTGTCCCCAGATTGAGTTTCTTAAGTTCATCGACCGTAGATTTCACCCCATTTTCAAGCTCTGGAGGAGCTGCCTCTACTTCATATTCGAAGCCTTCATGATCATCCTTTTCATAAGCTTCCACCTCTGCTACTGTGATGTGATAAGCACATTGAATAACATCATCCTCATCGTCGCCTTCTTTATCTTGATTAGTGAGTATGAAGGTATGTTGCCTCACTTTAAGTTGGTCAGTCGAATTCACCTCTAGCACACAACATCTTTTCATGCATGATGGGATGAGACTTTGGATTTCTTTATTTTCCGATTGGCCAACTTCTTCTTTTCTTTTTCTATTTTGTTGTTCTTTATGAGCTTGAATCCTTTCAAGTGCCGACTTTCGAGGAGTTGGCTTTAACTGTTTATTTTCTTCATTTGACGATGACAACCTTTTGAACACAGAAGTTTGTGTAGCTGCGGTGTCAAGACGATTGAAGATGGAGCTTCGACTTGTTGACTTATCAACACGCTCAAACACTGAAACTCTACTTGTTGATTTAGTAATAGTACTTCGAGAACATGGGCAGATGTGATCGAACGCTGAAGTGTGAGAATCAGATTGGATTTGTGGAATCTCATCTTCTACTTCTTCGACGCTTATGTACAGCATGCTTGCCTTCTCCGCTTTCCTTCTGCCTGAGATTTTGATCGGCTTGCTTGGGATAAAACCAAGACCCGTTTTAACTGAATCACTTGTTTTTCCCTACTCTCTTAGCTTCTTTTGAAACTCATTGAGCTCATGAGCTTTCTTACTGACGACTTGATCATCCTCTTTACTCGACGAACCGAAGTCGAATCTAGCCTTTGCCAACAATTTGTAAGCATTGGGGTCAAACCCTTCATTTGTTCTTTTCTCGGGTAAAGGCCAGTGCTCTACCCTTCCTTGGATTGGTTTGACAAATCCTTTCAGTGGTTGCTTGGTAGGAGTTTGGTCGTTTAAATTTGTCAATGGAAATATTGATGCTTCCTTCAATAATTTTATGTCCTCTCCACTCAACTTCCAAGGACTCACTTGCCGCTTTGTTCCTGCAAACGGAGACTCTCCTTCCTTGCGCTTGGACTTTGGCACATATCGAAAAAATTGGGACAATTGGACTGGACTTGTCTGATGTCATAGTTTTGCCTGGAGACTTGTATGACTCTTCATTTCCCTTGCCCTTTGCTTCAACTTCTTTCCTTGCCACCATTGTAGCCTTCCCTGTTGAGGGTACTTTGACCGGAAGAACTTCTATTACTGATTCCTCATCTAAATAGAACTTGGAATCTGCGAAGTAAGACTCAGCTTCGGTAAATGGCTTGGTATCATCTATCACTGTTTTCACACCTCCGCGGTAGAACTTTAAGCATTGATGCAGAGTTGAAGGTACGACATCATTTTCATGAATCCGTGGTCACCCCAACAATATGTTGTATGAAGTCTTTGCATCGATCACGTGGAACAAAGTGTGTGACTCCAATTCGCCAATAACCATGTCTAGCCGAATCATGCCTATCGCTCTTTGCTCTCCTTGGTTAAAACCCTGGATCATGAGACGACTTTTAGATAACTCGTCGATATTGATGCCGAGTCGAGACATTGTCGATTTTGGCATAATGTTCACAACAGACCTTCCATCTACAAGCATGCGGTTTAATTTTTGCTCTCGCATGTAACCTGTCACAAAAAGAGGTCGATTGTGTGGCTTTGAACCCAATCGTAAATCTTCATCCGTGAAGTGAATGGCGTCACAAAACGCTACGCATGCCGCACACTCATTGATGTTTGAAGAATGCTGGCCTTCATCAAGCAACAACTGGACTAACTCATGTCTTGCCGATTTGGAAAGCTGCGACAGGTTAGAGAGGCTAAATTTTAGAGGTAAGTCTTCCAATTGACTCAGCACTTCAGTTTCTTCAACCTTCTCAGCAATTTTGGAATCACCTTCAAAACTTGTTGTCATTGAGTTAGCTTTCAAACTCATTCACATCTTAGGCACGCACTTTGCTGGCGGATTTTGATTGAGGGACTTTTGCATACAAGGAGCGAATTTCTGCTTTATACACATTGTCTCACTCCTCGCGAGGCATTGGCGACTCCCATGTGGTTGTTTATGATCTGGCTGCGAGAGTGGTGGACTTGACAACACACCTTAGCGCTTTTCGTCGAGTGACAAGTATCCATCCTTCACCATCGTCGCATGGTGCAGCTTTAGGAGCGAGGTTTATTTGCTGGATTGGCTTCACTTCTTCCAACTTTTTATCATTGCCTATCTCTTTTGAGAAATGGCATGACACTTTTATTGGCATGGAAGGTACTTGAATTGGCTCAAAAGATCCAAATGAAATGGTAGTGCAATTGACCGCAGCAACCTCGTCAACATCCAGCTCAATTCTTCCTTGTTTGGCAAGCTTCATGATCAAATCCTTCAAAACAAAGCACTTCTCAACTGGGTGGCCGATGAGGCGATGAAACTTGCAATACTTCGGATCATTGACCCGATGCATTTCTTCTGGACGTTTGCACTCTGGAAGTTCTATCACCTTGTTTTCAAGCAAATCTTCCAACATGCCTGCCACGTCGGAATCTGGGAATGGATAAGTCTTTTGCTCCCACTCAGTCTATGAATGCTTCTTCCTCCCGTAGGCTTGAGTTGGTTCTACTTTCTTAACCTCTTTTTTGTCTCGTGTGGAGATTTTGATTGGAGCAACACTTACAGTCATCGACTCCTTTGTAGGTCTTTTCACCATCTTGTCAACTTTGCTGCTGAAAGCCTTATCTTTTCGTTGATCATTGACGAACTCCTTCTTACCCTTGTGGCTAGCTATGCTTAACTCCATATCATGCGCTCGAGTAGCCAGTTCTTCAAAAGTTCGAGGCTTGATACCTTGGAGAATGTACAACAAATCAAGATGCATGCCCTGGATGCACATTTCTACCCCAGACGTCTATGACAAGCTGTCTTTACAATCGAGACTGAGTGAGCGCCACCTGTTGATGAAGTCAATTGCTGGTTCGTCCCTCCATTGTTTTGTGTTGGTGAGTTCCATCATGCCCACAGTTCGCCTTGTACTGTAGAAGCGGTTTAAGAATTCACGTTCCATTTGGTCCCAACTGTCGATAGACTCGGGCTCTAAGTCCGTGTACCACTCAAAGGCATTGCCTTTCAATGAGCGCACGAATTGCTTGACAAGGTGGTCACCTTCCGTCCCGGCGTTATTGCTTGACGAAGTGAGCAACATGTTGCTTTGGATTGTCATTCCCTTCGAATTGCTGGAACTTGGGCGGCTGGTATCCCATTGGCATCCTTAGACTGTTGATTCTTTTGGTGTAGGGCTTGGAGTAGGTGAGAGAATCACGAGAAGGACCTCCATATTGAACTCTGATGGAGTTGGTGATGATGTCTTGCAATTGTTGAAAAGACACTGATCCAAGCCAGCCATCATCTTCCTTGTCATCGTTCCTGGAGTTCTCGCCTACTTTGTCTTCTTTTCTTCATCTTGACTTTCAAGCCTGCTATAAAGCTCGGCGATTTGCATGTCTTTTTCTTCCATCATTTTGGTGAGCTTCTGAACCGCTCCCATCAGATTGGCTATTTGCTCTTTAATGGTAGATGCGCCTGTCACCATGACTTGCATAGGGATAGGTTGTGATGAATCATCTGTTGGCAGCCCATATGTGTTGTTTTCATCACTATTTGGACTTCCATTGTATGAAGCCGTGCTTGATTCATCATCCATGGCAGGTAAGAATGATCGCTCCCTTGATTTGTTTGGAGTTTCCTTGTCTTCACTTCGCGAGGCGCGCTTGTCTTCACTTCACGAGGCACTCTTGTCTTCATTTCGCGAGGCATGCTTGTCCGCGAGATTCACCAAGGTGATGACTGGTTCACGAGGCTTGGAAGGCAAAGCCACAAATGTTGTGGGTTGATTCTTCGCCATGCTACGGGTGACATGGCCAGAGAGCTCGTTGTTTGACCTCGCGGTCGTTGGTTTAGATTTCTTTGTTGAGATGGCTTGAGTGCTCTTGGATGCCATTACTTCGAACGAATTTGAACTTTCTTGCGGAGAAGGAGATGAGAGGCAAAGTTGTCCCACTAAGCGTGCCAATTTTGTAAACATGAAAATATCTACAACAAATAACATAACAACACGTGTACAAAGAATAATTTAATTTAATCAATGCGAATGCGGGTTACAATCTTTGTGAATTTCTCTGATTCTATCTCCGAATATAAGTTTAACTCAAGGGTGACAAGCACATGTTCTTGAGGGTTACGCGGGTTGATCACGTAACGAGTATTTGGGATTTGGATTTGGGTTTAGTGAAGAACTGGCTATTTGGGGAGCTTGATAGTTCTTCAAGGATTTTGGGGAGACTTCTGAGCGCGCGGAGGGATTTTCTCTCTCTCTCTAGTTTGCTGCCTTGTTTATGCCCCCTCCTCTTGGTATGAGAGGTGATATTTATAGTGTTAACATGCCTCCACTTATGGTATGTAACGAAGATTCTGAATCAATAGTATTTCTTTAATCGAATCAATGAATCTTGACTGGTTGATTTACTTGCCGATTTTAACATAATCAAATCAATCAAATCTTAAGATTTAGATATGCCCAAATCGCTTTGGATTGAATGTTCTGTTTTGATCATGATCCTTAGTAAGGGGCGAGCCATCTTGCGAGCACGGAAGGAAGGTATCTTGCGAGGAACCTTGATTTCCGGGCAAGCAGTAATTTCTGGTTCCACTTCGTGGACGACTTATCTTGGACATACATCCCCGCATGCATGCGAACTTTGTCGTCTAGCTCCTTTGCGAGGTTCCCTACGCAGGGCCATCTTGCCTCGCCTTTATGTCAATCTACGTGCGCGGAGCCATCTCACCTCGCCTTCATGTAAATCTACGCGTGCGAAGTCGTTTCGCCTCATCTCTGTTTACTTCTACGCGAAGTCCATTTACCTCGCCTCTGTTTACTTCTACGCGAAGTTCAGTTCGCCTCACCCCTGGCGAACCATCACCAATTATTTTTGGGGATGTCTGACTTATTTGTTTTGATAATTAATTCAATTTAATTGATATCTGATCATCAATCGACACTTGATAATTGATTTCAATCGGGATTTAAGGTTTTGTTGTCGGCCGACCATTCTCACGTTGCCACGTGTCATTTCCGATGACATTCTAATTTTGTCGACTCACAAGCCACGTATTTGCTTGGATTATTCAACGAGTGTTATTATCATTAAATTTTATATGTCTACACTTTCCATTACAGAATCTTCCAGTTAATTGTGATTTACAAAAATATGTATGTTCGGGGTGGATTTTAAAATTGGGCTCAAACAATGTATATAGAGATTCATGATGGATAATGACAATATTGAACAAAGAAGATATCGAAGAGATTGAAGGTTCTACAGTAATCAACACAGATTGGGTTTTTTTTAATGTTTAATGTGGTTGTTTCATTTTACTGTTAAGTTGAAGATGCAGTAATTTTTCTCCCTAATATAACTTGTTAAAAAAATACCACGTGGTGAGCACTGAAAAATTTCTCGTAATGGAATGAAATGAGCTGTAGAGATTTGGTTGTAATCAATTAGGATATTGCTTCCTATTAGAATTATATAACTTATAGAAGGTGAATATCACCTTAATAACTTACCCTATTGTTCCAGTTATTGTTAGGCAAAAAGCCACCCTCAAGTATAAAATGTACAAGTAATAGTATAAGGATTAAGAAAGGTTGTCGAACCCACGAGGATTAGATTCTTTTCACTAGCTAGGGTGTTAACCTTCTTAGGAGAGCTAAAATGTGCAAATGTACAATCACAAACCTAAACACACATGGCAATCTAGGCTCATGGTGAGTATGTGCAACATGGAGCGAGTAGTGATTTGATTTTGGGTTTTTTTAAGTAGTTAACTAAATTAAACTAAAGGCTCAAATGTAAACTAAATTACTCTAAACTAAACTAGTGGTCTAATGAATGGTGTTAAAATTCGAATTGTCTACCACTAACCTCTCTTGCAAGTATTAATGCAAATCACTATGAATGATGCTAAGCTAATCAACTAATTTCTCTCCTTGCATCCCTCTCGGGTATGACAAGGGACATGATTCTTTTGTGGTATCAAGCAATCCCTCTTGGGTGTAGTACTTAACTACTTAAGTCATGCATTTCAATCCAGTTAGGCATCTAATGCATGACTCTAAGTGCATAAAGTTTGGAGATAAAGAAACTATGCAAACCAACCAAGCTTATCTCTAAGTGATTGTAATTCACAACCCCTACATGCACACCTAATGTGCTTTCATGCTTTAACATTCAAAGGTTACCAAGCTCTAAACATCATATCATGACATGGCAAACACACATACTTAAAGTGGTAAATTCTAAGCAATGCATTCAACTCTTGAACTAGCATGTAGGAATGTTAACTAAAATTGCATCAAATCATAAATTACATCAATCCATACAAGATTGGTTAGGGCTTTCAACCCTAACCCCAACAAAGTACTCCTCACTCATAATTAAATAAACAAACTCTATAATCAAATCAAACATCAAAATGGATATAGAGTTTAAGGGAGAGAGTTGGCTTAGCGGTGTGTCGATTTGTCCCCAAGCTCACTTCTTGGTGGTGGTGGTGATGGTGGTGATTCCCTCTCCTTCTTGCTCTTAAATACTTGATGATGAAAGGTAATGAAGCTAGATCTATGCTTTGTGTAAATAGATTGAGTGGATGGAGAAAGTGATATAGGATAGAGAGTGGAGAAATGGTGTAGTAGTGGTGGTGTTAATGGCGGTTTGGGCTTAGAGATGGTGGTGGTGATGGAGGAGATAGAGTTTGAAAGTGGAAGAGGAAGAAGATGAGTTTGGATTTTGGGAGAAGAAGATGGAGGTTTGTGGTGAAAAAAGAGAGAAAAAAGGTGTCAAGTGGTGAATGGGTGGATGGTGTATATATAAAGAGAAAAGATGATGGAAAGTGGGAGAGAAAAAGAAAGAAATGGAGCACTCCTCTTTGTTCCATCCGGATGGAGCAAGGGAAAGGAAAAGAAAGAGTAACAAAAGTCAATAAAGGGAGATGAAGTGTTAGAGAAGAGAAAGAAGTACATAATGATGAGTTATGAGAGAGTAGAGTAGGAAAATATGACTAAAGAGAGAGTGAAAGGGCAATTAGCTTTTCCAAATGCATTGAGAACAAGAAGAGAAAATTTGTAGAGATGCTTTTGAGTCACCTAAAAAAAGTGGACAAACATGAGAAGCATATGTGCATGGTGATACCTATTATCCAAAGGATAATAGCATGGATTTCAAGTTGTTACTCAATCACCATTCTTCTCCTTGCTCCT
Organism: Fragaria x ananassa; assembly: GCA_034370585.1. Lineage (NCBI taxonomy): Eukaryota > Viridiplantae > Streptophyta > Magnoliopsida > Rosales > Rosaceae > Fragaria > Fragaria x ananassa. Next base: position 15,182,646 of record CP139766.1, read on the forward strand.
CCTTTATGATGACCGGAAAAGTTATGGCACCACCCAAAGTGGTGGTGCGCCATTACTTGTGCCGTCAATAATGGTGGTTCGCCGGAATTCAGAATTTACATTTTTGCTCCACCATTGATTATCATTCTTCCTATCTCCAATTCGCCACTTCTAAGCCAAAAATGCATGTTTCCTTCATTCTTGCAATATTTCTAGACAATTAAACAAATGATTTAGTGATAGCTAAATAAACTCAAAAACAAGTTAAAGTCAATATTTAGGGGAATATAAATATGTGTATATTATGGTCCAACAGTTATATCATTATATATTTCTCCTCATGGAGAAGCATAAACACACGATCGAAAGTATTATTTTTTTTTCAAGGAGCAGTATGGCTCGTCGAAAACCTGATGGTCGTCTGACCTTCACACATAGAAGATCATTGGTGAACGTAGAGAGATTACAATCAGCCACCTCCACAATGACCGATAGACGCCACATCAAACGTACTGCACTTCGAAAGGTTTTGGATCAAATAGAAGGGAAAGAATTTTGAGCATATGATATCTCATGAAAGATTTTTCTCAGCTACGGACGTGCTCACCAATGGTTTTGGTGCGGATTTTCATTTTTGCACCACTTTTCGATCGAATTTCCTCATCTCCACAATCTAGTATCTAGATAATATTGTGTAGATCATCTCTGCAAAATTTCAGCTAATTTGGTAATCGTTAAAGCCCTCAAACTCGAAAAACTAATGGACGGACTGAATTCTGTTAAACATGAACCGTTCATGTTTATAACAGAAAGACGTCATTTTGAGGGTCTTAACGATTATTAAATTGGCTGAAATTTTGCAGAGATAATCTACACAATATTATCTAGATACTACACAGTGAAGATGAGGAAATTCGATCGAAAAGTGGTGCAAAAATGAAAATCTGCACCAAAACCATTTATGCGGATGTCCACAGCTGAGAAGGGCTGATCTCATGAACATATAAATCAATATTAGTGTCTTATTACGGATGTGTGATTAACCACGCACAGATTTACATGCTAGAGAAGTATGCTCTAGAGCACCCGCGAACATGGATACTCCACATAAGTTATACAATCAATATGTTAAGTGCTCGATAAACTACTAAAATGTTTTTTCTTGGTAACCTACTGTGATCAATACGAGCAGATGGATTCTTATATATCTATTCACCCGTGAGGCTCCTCGTTTGCTTATAGCCTTCAATTTTTTTTGGCAATGTATAGCCTTTCAATTTTTTTTGGCAATTATAAACGTGCATGAATCAGCAGCCTCATTATCTTGCATTATTCATGGGACTTCTGAGTTCAACTACACATCGGAATTTGCGACGAGCATTGTAGGCTTTGAGATTTTGCTTTTGCCGGCCAAATCATAATCTTTGTCCTCAAAACTTGTGTGGGCTGAAATCTTTGACATAAACAGATCAAGTTAAAAGAATATGAGTATGAAGATCTGTGTATATTGATATGTTGAATAGATACAACAGCTCTTACATATATACAGTGAAAATGAAACTATTATAAGAAAGTATCAGGTCTAATTATCTAATACAGTGAGAATGATACCATTCTAGGAAAGTATCAAGTCTAATTATCTAAATATGATTCTGATCTTACAATCACTCTAATTGCTAAATATGATTCTGATCTAACAATCACTCTAATTGCTAAAATTATTCTATTGATACAAATAATCATTTGAACCTGATTTTCTTCCTTTAATACAAGTTTCCAAAAGTCTTGCTTGTCAGTATTATTGGTTATCATAGAAGAGGTGTCAATTACTTTATCCAATTTTTATAAGTGAACTGTAGAAAAATAAATGAACAGCAGCCATATATTTACAGTCTCATCTGCTCATCAAATGTTACTGCCCTAACTATGTTTACGTTCATTTTTTCTTTGGCAAGAGGTCGACTGAGAACTCCATCGTCTTGTGAACATAAGCCGGCTGTGCCGCCATGCATCATTGATCGAATATGAGGCATTATGGGTGTTTGACACGATCGATATCGTAGCAGATGAAGCTGTAGACATATAAAATTTAATGATAATAATAGTCGTTAAATAATCCAAGCAAATACGTGGCTCGTGAGTCAACAAAGGAAAGCAGTCAGAAATAACACGTGGCAACGTGGAAATGGTCGGCCGACAACAAAACCTTAAATCCCGATTGAAATCAATTATCAAGTGTCGATTGATGATCAGAAATTAATTAAATTAAATTAATCGGACATCCCCAAAAATAATTGGTGATGGTTCGTGTCACACCCCAGTCCTTAAGTTATTTTACGGTTATTTACTTTGGTAATATTTTAGTCTTTTACCGTATTAAGTAACCGTTTACTATTAAAGACCTTAAAGTTGACTTTTTTTTCCGTTTAGAATTTGGGAAAACTTTCTTCAGGAAAGTCGTAGAGGATGTTATTACAAGTTTGTAGACAAGCTATACGTTAAAATCAGAGTTAACATGGAAAAGTTATCCTCTAAAAGAGAAATTTTGGTGTTGGTAAAATAGAGGTAAAATTTAATGGGTTATTTTTTCTGGGTTTTAAGTTGTGGACCGGGTGGGGAGCAGCCCAACACCTCCCCCCCCCCCCTTTTCTCTTTCTCTCTCCCTCTTTCTTCTCTCTCTCCTTCTCCCGAAGTTTCCCCGACCCGCCTGCTTCACCACCTTCATCCGCCGCCGTCAGGCTACCACCGACCGCCGGACCGGTCCCGTTCGGACCCCCACCACCTCCTCTCTCTTCCTGGGCCGATGACCGGCCGTGTAACGCCGCCGTTCAAGAGAAAACCCGCCGGAGTTCCCTCCTCCGGCCAGCAAAGGTCGGAATTTTTGGCTCATCATCAAGGTGAGTAATCTCTTAAAAGGAATTGGCTAAATTCGATCTCGTTAGGGTGGTTTGTATAATTGAAAGTTCTAGGGCTGTATTTAGATTTTAATTTGATTAGCTTAGTTAGGCTTAGAATTGGACTTTGTGCTAGTTAAGGAAGTTGTTGTGCGGGTTGAGAGGAGTGTTGTGCTAAAATTTGAGAACCATTAGAGGTCGCCGGAGTACGGCTGCCGGCCGCTGCTGCCCGTGGCGCCGCCCCTTAGGGGCTGTTTTTCATGTTTTTAAGATGGTATTAAGGAGAGGAGTTTAATGAAGTATAGTTTGGAATTTTCGGAGGAGTTTTGATAATGTTGGAGATTTGATCGCGGAGGAGTTTTGATAATGTTGGAGTTTTGATAGTGCACTTTCATGGATGGATCGTCTGGCTACAACCAAATAAAGATGGCTCTAGTTGACAAGGAGTTAACTGCATTTCGCACTCCCAAAGGCATTTACTATTACAAAGTCATGCCATTTGGATTAAAGAATGCTGGTGCAACATACCAACGTGCCATGCAGAAAATCTTTGGAGACATGCTTCATAAGTACGTCGAGTGCTATGTTGATGATTTGGTTGTCAAGTCAAGAAAAAGGAGGGATCACTTGCAAGACTTACGAAAAGTTTTCGATAGGTTACGCGAGTACCAACTCAAAATGAACTCATTAAAGTGCACTTTTGGTGTGAGTTCAGGCAAGTTCCTTGGATTCATCGTGAAGCATCATGGCATTGAAGTAGATCAATCAAAGATTAAGGTCATTTAAGAAATGCCGGAGCCAACGAATTTAAAAGAATTGAGAAGCCTCCAAGGAAAACTCGCGTTTATCAGGCGGTTCATCTCCAACCTCGCGGGTCGATGTCAACCTTTTAGTCGACTCATGAAGAAGAATGTGCCTTTCGTGTGGGATGAAGCATGTCACAATGCTTTCGAAAGCATTAAAAAGTACTTGGCTAATTCTCTAGTGTTGGGTGCACCCATTCCTGGGAAACCTCTTATCCTCTACATTGCAGCTCAAGAAAGATCACTTGGAGCACTTCTAGCCCAAGAAAATGATGAAAGAAGGGAGATGGCTTTGTACTATTTAAGTCGAACTCTCACAGGAGCAGAATTAAATTATTCTCTAATAGAGAAGACATGTCTCGCTCTCATCTTTTCCATCCAAAAGTTGAGGCATTATATGTAAGCTTACCCGGTGCATTTAGTAGCCCGAGCTGACCCAGTCAAGTTTGTCATGTCTAAACCAATCTTATCAGGACGAATGGCAAAATGGGCTATGCTCCTCAATCAACATGACATCATCTATGTACCTGCCAAGGAGGTCAAAGTCTAAGCTATGGTTGACTTTCTAGCGGACCACCCAACACCTGCAGATTAGGAAATTTTAGATGACTTGCCGGATGAAGAAGTCTTTCTTGTAGAAAGTCTCCCCACTTGGAAGATGTTCTTTGATGGATCATCAAGAGTAGATGGAGCAGGGGCCGACATTGTCTTCGTCACCCCACAAAAGCAAATATTGCCATATTCCTTCACTCTCGGTGAATTGTGTTCCAACAATGTTACGGAATACCAAGCTCTCATCATGGGGTTGCAAACGGCCTTCGAAATGCAAATTGCAAATCTAGAAGTGTACGGGGATTCGAAGTTAGTAATTGATCAACTACTAACTAATTACGAAGTCAGGAAAGAGGATTTGGTTCCTTATTTCCGTCTCGTTACACAACTCTTGATGGGTTTCGATGTTGTTACACTAGAACATGTGCCAAGGAAAGAAAACCAAATGGCGGATGCCTTGGCCAACCTAGCAACAACTTTGGCATTATCAAATGATGAAATTGTGGACCTTTCAATTTGCCAACGATGGGTTGTCTCAACAGGAATTGTCTCATTATGCGAAAATTCCAATGTGGTCTCCGTCTATGTTATTGACGTTGAAGATTGGAGGCATCCTTTGATAGACTACATTGAGCACAACAAGCTACCTGATGATCTAAAACAGCGGACGGATATCAAACGAAAAGCCCCACGCTTTTTCTACTACAAGGAGACTCTTTATAGACGATCATTTGACGGGTTACTCCTTAGATGTTTGGGAAAAGAAGAGGCGTCCAAAGCCATGGAAAAGGTTCATTCTGGAATATGTGGAGCTCATCAATCAAGCCCTAAGTTACAATTTCAAATGAGGCGAATGGGTTACTACTGGCCCACGATGGTCAAAGATTGCATGGAGTATGCACAGAAATGTCAAACTTGTCAATTCCACACAAACTTCATCCATCAACCGCCTAAGCTATTGCATCCTACGATCGCTTCTCACTCGTTTGATGTCTGGGGGATAGACGTTGTGGGACCCATAAATCTGAAAATCTTCTGGAGGCCACATGTACATTTTGGCAGGCACAGATTCCTTCTCAAAATGGTCAGAGGCGGTACCGCTTAAAGAGATAAAGAAAGAAACCGTTGTGGACTTTATCAAGACATGCATCATCTAGCGATATGGTGTGCCGCGTTGCATCATCATGGATAATGCCAAGTACTTCTCAAATAGTGCTATGCAAAAGCTTAGCGAGAAGTATCACTTCAAGCTACACTTTTCGTCAATGTACAACTCACCAGCTAATGGTTTGGCGGAGGCATTGAACAAGACGCTCTGCAACATCTTGAAGAAGACCCTCAGTAAGTCACAAAGAGACTGGCATGAGAAGATGGGCGAAGCATCGAACTGCCACAAATGCCACACCTTATTCTCTGGTGTATGGTGTTGAAGTTGTCTTGCCATTAGAGAAGCAAATTCCCTCATTGAGGATTGCTTTGCAAGAAGGCCTCACAAATGAAGAAAATATCAAGCTACGACTTCAAGAGTTGGAAGCCCTAGACGACAAAAGGCTCGATGCACAACAACATTTAGAATGCTACCAAGCCCGGATGTCACGTGCATTCAACAAAGGAGTTTGGCCTCGATCCTTTCAAATTAGCGATTTGGTCCTTGCTGTACGCAGACCCATCATCATGACACATAAGACTGGTCCCAAGTTCAAATCAAAGTGGGATGGCCCTTATGTCATCAGCGAAGTCTACAACAACGGAGCCTACAAAATTGTGGCTGAAGACGGTTTGAGAATTGGCCCAATCAACGGCAAGTTCTTGAAGAAATACTATGCTTGAAACAAGTGAAGACTACTCCTTGTCTGCACAAGCTTAAACTGCAAATGATAAAAAATGCTCCTAGCCTGCATGAGCCTAAACTGCACAAGGCATCCAAAAAAAAGAAGTTAAAAAGTCATAAATCCTCATCCTTGAACTACGTGATGACTTGATTCTTTCTTTGGAAGGATACGTAGGCAGCTTGAGAATTATATTCTTGAGTTCAGTCACATTAAAAAAAAAATCTCTCTTTTTATTGCATAATGAGTTCTATTGTCAAAATGACTTATTACATGAGCAAAAAAAAACAATAAATCATAAGTTACTAAACGATGATGAGCCCTTCACGTCCAAGAAAGGTCTTTGAAGCTGTTGCGTTGCTTTTCAAAATTATCTTGGAACCTCTTTGCTTCCTCAAGTTCTTCAACAGTCAACTCTGGAGTCTCCTTGATTTGGACTTTCTGCTTCTCTAAATCGGCAAGCCTTTTGTCATGAAGTAGAAGGCTCACATCTAGGGAGGCTATCTCCTGCTCCAACCTCCGCTGCTTCTCCTTCAAGTTCTCCAAGGACTTAATCATAACTTGATGTTGACCAAGATCAGTTTGACGAAGTTCGATCGACTTTGCAATTTCAGCCTCCATATAAGGCAAATGTTGATGACATGTGCCTGGAGTAGCTTTATGCGTGCATACAAGCCTTACCGCATTATACTGAGTAGCACAAGTCATCAAGCTTTCTATCTTGTCTTTTACTAGCGAAGGATCAAACCCATAACATTAAAGTTCGGCCACCATCTCGTCAAGGTCTTTCTTTTTAGAAAGAATGGTTCTTGATGAGTGCTTTGTGATGACGTCTTCAATTTGTTCACAAATTAGAGTGGCAGCCTGCGTACGAATCTTTCGGAGCTCCTGGTTGGTGTCCATACATCAATTTCACCGTGGGTGACTTCGGAGAATACCATATTGCTTAAAAGCCTCGGAGGATTCACCGAAATTTTTTCACGATTAACTTGTTGCGATACATTTTGTTTGCATGCATCGTCTTCATGAAAAGAATCGGTCTTCATTGGTTCTGCTGAAAGAACATGAACCTCTTTCGAACAAGCTTCGTCTTCAAAAAGTGGGAGTCCTTCTAACTGAAAACAAGAAGGTAAAAAATGATGAGTTCAGATCATGTATAAAATGTCAAAAAGAGATGCATGGTGATGGTGGCAAATGTACCTCAATAGAATTTGGTGTTTGTTGCAAGGGATCCAGAATTTCGCCAAGAAAATTGCTATTGAGGAGAAATTCATCGTTGGGATTAAAATAAATAGAGCCAAGGTCGGGTTCAATCCTTCGACGCTTGAAGTTCATGTCCTTAGAACTATTGCTACTTCCACTAAACTTTTTGTCTTGAGTGATGGTACCCTTCAACTTAAGGTGACTCTAGGCAAGATGATGATCAGATGAGTCCCCATGACCTTCTAAAGCTTGGTGCGGTTCATTCAGAGAGTTTCTATTTGGGGGCAACGCCTTGATAGAAGATGCGTGAGGGTTATTGTCAAGTTCAATCTCACGGGGAACCACTTCCTACCGAGATAGCATCTCGCGGGGAACCACTCTCTGGCGAGACGGCATCTCGCGGGTAGCCACTCTCTGGCGAGACAACATCTCGCAGGGAACTATTTTCTGTCGAAACGGTATCTCGCGGGGAATCACTTTCTGGTGGGACAGTACCGCGCAAGCAGCGATCTTGTCTTCCTTTTCTTTTAGAAGCTTGTGCGGCGACCCAACAATAGGCATTGTTGCTGTAGTCACCTTGGGTATGGAACAATATACTTTGGACCACCATTAAACATAATCACGAGTCACCATGTACTCTGTTAGAGCGCTCTCAAGCGGCAATGTCACTGTGCTCCATGTCTCACGTTTAGTAAAGCTTTCCCAATGCCAATACGTCAAGGATAATGCGCCCGTCTGAATGTCCTTTTGAAGACTTCCTGGCACATCTTGAACATAGCCGAACTGACGACTGAAACGGTAAGGACTGTAGGGTTGAACGACTCGCCGGCAGGTGAGGTAGACAATGTCTGAACGGTTAACATTCTCACGATCAACGATCACTTTGCGTTCTTTAGGGACTATGGCTAAGATGTCCATCCCTACATTGCCACATGTGTTGAATAAAGAATGAGCTTGTGCGTCTCCAAAGTGCTTGGCCGAAAATACCCCTGAAAAGTGAACCATGAGCGGTTTAAAGTTGGCACGAAACCCTCTCCGTTGCACGGAACCATTGCACGTATGGTCGCTGAGAAGCACGAACGGTGTTTGAGGAACATTATGGTCATGATGGGCAGACTTCAACATCCATACATCTGCGCTTTGCTTCTCGCTGGTGGATTTGGCTAATTGAAAGGTGGCCAGCTGACATGATTGTAGGAAAGTCCACCGAGGAATATGACCTGAACCATCGTACGAGGGAGACTTTAGGGCGCGCGACCCAGTCAATGGAGGATATGTATATAAGGTGGTGTCATCGCTTTGAACGCTGTTAGTGTCTTCAAGGATAGTGATTGTGCCTTTCTTGAAACTCTTGAAAAATGCCATGTAAAGTAGTGTACGTCTACACAAAGAATTGATTTGTTAAAAGGAGTGCGCCTCACGGCCTTAAACTTCTGCTGCGCCTTGCGGCCTTGAACTTCTGCTGCGCCTCACTGCCTTAAGATTCTCCTGCGCCTCGCCGAGTAAGATTTCTGCTGTTACTGAAGATGGATAACTCAGAAATACCTCGCGACCTACACATACAAGATTAAAAAAAAAAGAAGAAGAAGGAGAAGTCAGCGAATTATATAACTCTGCGCCATAGCAATCAAATCAAAAGGAGTAAAAAAAAAAAAAAGAAGAGAAGTGTACTGCTGATCTCGCAGCAAGATGGTTGTAACTTTGTGATGAAGAATGTTAAACCGGAAACTCTAATTTATAGTGCAGTCGTTCCTCATTGAAACTGGAAAAGTATGGAGAATCAAGCAAATCAAGAAAGAAATACATCAAAGGTTTCTGCCCACTACTTGGAAACTTTACCAAATCAAATTCGTAGGAATCCTTGCGAATTAAGGAATCCCTACAAAATTTAGATATCCTATAAATTCAAGGAATCTCAACAAGAAAATAGGGAATCCTTACAAAATTAAGAATCCCTATCAATTCGGGAACTCCCACAAAATTAACCCATTAACGTAGACTTCAAGTCGTGCCTCTGGCACATGACGACAGCATGGCTACGACGCCCCTTGAAGTGGGGGCATTTGTAGACATATAAAATTTAACGATAATAATAGTCGTTGAATAATCCAAGCAAATACGTGGCTCGTGAGTCAACAAAATTGGAAAGCCGTCGGAAATAACATGTGGCAACGTGGAAATGGTCGGCCGACAACAAAACCTTAAATCCCGATTGAAATCAATTATCAAGTGTCGATTGATGATCAGAAATTAATTAAATTAAATTAATCGGACATCCCCAAAAATAATTAGAGATGGTTCACCAGCGGTCAGGCGAGCTAGAGACTGGACTTCGCGAGGCGAACTGGACTTCGTGAGGCAAACGAGACTTCGCCAGGCGAACGAGACTTCGCAAGGCGAAATGACTTTACGCTTGTAGATTTACATGAAGGCGAGGCGAGATGACTCCACGCGCGTAGATTTACATGAAGGCGAGGCGAGATGGCTCCGCGCGCGTAGATTTAAATGAAGGCGGGGCGAGATGGCTCCACGCGCGTAGATTTAAATGAAGGCGAGGCGAGATGGCTCCGCGCGCGTAGATTTACATGAAGGCGAGGCGAGATGGCTCCGCGCGCGTAGATTTAAATGAAGGCGAGGCGAGATGGCTCCGCGCACGTAGATTTACATGAAGGCGAGGCGAGATGGCTCCCCGCGCATAGATTTACTTGAAGGCGAGGCGAGATGGCGCGCGTAGATTTAAATGAAGGCGAGGCGAGATGGCTCCGCGCGCGTAGATTTACATGAAGGCGAGGCGAGATGGCTCCGCGTGCCTAGATTTACATGAAGGCGAGGCGAGATGGCTCCGCGCGCATAGATTTACATGAAGGCGAGACGAGATGGCTCCGCGTTCGTAGATTAACATAAAGGCGAGGCGAGATGGTCCCGCTTAGAGAACCTCGCGAATGAGGTAGAAGACAGAGTTCGCATGCATGCAGGGATGTACGTCCAAGATAAGTCGTCCGCGAAGTGGGACTAGAAATCACCGCTTGCTTGGAAATCAAGGTTCCTCGCAAGATACTTTCCATATTCGCAAGATGGCTCGCCCCTTACTAAGAATCTTGATCAAAACAGGACATTCAATCCAAAGTGATCTGGGCATATCTAAATCTTACGATTTGATTGATTTGATTATGTTAAAATCGACAAGTAAATCAATCAGTCAAGATTCATTGATTCGATTAAGGAAATATTATTGATTCAGAATCTTCATTACATGCCTTAAGTGGAGGCATGTTAACACTATAAATACCTCCTCTCATACCGAGAGGACGGGGAGCATAAACAAAGCAGCGAACTAGAGAGAGAGAAAAATCCCTCCGCGAGCTCAGAAGTCTCCCCAAAATCTTTGAAGAACTATCAAGCTCCCCAAATAGTCAGTTTTCCACTAAGCCCTTAAAGAACTATCAAACTCCCTAAATAGTCAGTTCTTCACTAAACCCAAATCCAAATCCCAAATACTCGTTATGTGATCAACCCGCGTAACCCTCAAGAATAAGTGATTGTCACCCTTGAGTTAAACATATATTCGGAGATAGAATCAGAAGAATTCACAAATATTGTAACATGTATTCGCATTGATTAAATTAAATTATTCTTTGTACACGTGTTATTTTGTCATTTATTGCAAATACTTTCATGTTTACATAAGTTTTATGTTCGAATTCTCACCTTAAAAAGGAAGGCTCGGCCACATTCATCTGATAAATTTCATTTAGGTTACGATAGTGGTTTATATTCCTTTTGAGCATTATAGAAGTACGACGTAGTAGTGGATTATATTCCTTTTACAGCTGTACATCGCTAAGTGGATTTTCTTGACCACAAACCACAAAGTTGTTATCCTTCTTGAGTTCGGCTTCTTAATTCTTATCATACACAGATACAGTGCTGGGCCAGCCATGTCTCCCCAACTCCTTGCCAGTTGGGACAGTTGAGTTGAGAGAGACTTATGTACGAGTTTAATTCACCTCCAGTGTGCAGACAGACTCATGAAATTGACCGATGGCACAAAAATGTGCCTTGTGTAATGCTGGTTTGAGTGCGATCTTACGTTCATGGTGATGCCAAAGTTGAAAGCTACCTACGTACATTACAGAGACACAGTTGGCTTGATAGGGAGCCGCAGTCATTTTTTGCCGACTGGCTTTCTACTAATTTGATGGTTTTCTTAGGACATGATATCCACGTTTTAAATGTTATAAAAAATTCCATACAACTGTAGCCAGGGAAACACAATGAACACCCAAAACTTGCGCACCTTTACTGTGCGTCTTAAACACTGATAGCTACGTCCTTGTCAGAAAAACTGATAGGTACGTTGGTGGATGGGAAAAAAAAAAGGAAAATAATTCTTGGCTTTAACAAGACGTTAGATTTATGACTTTAATTTTACGTGGCATACTATGTCACCTATATATATCACTAATTAAAAAGGGTTCTTAAGCAAAAATACAATCTTATCATTCTAAACTCAATAACTCTAAATTATTTTGTCTTTTGTTAAGATAAATTTTTTTTGTCTTTCTTTTAAAATTAAAAAAAATATATTTCTAGCATTTTCATTCTCTTTTTCTTATCATCACAGTCATGCTTAGATTAAACATAACATATAGAGCATGTTTACTAACCTGGAATGGAATTGAGAGTGATGTAATTAATTTCAGAATGGTTGAATTCCGGAGTTTACTAATATGTTAAGGTATTGGAATGGATGTGGATCATGCTTGCTTATCAGGAATCAATTCTTGACAAAACCCCATATTCGATACCCAAGGGGCCGGGGGAGATGAGTATCAGAATCAAGGTAATGGAATCAATTTTTTCTTCCTAAAATATCCTCACATAATTATAATATTTCTAAATTAACCAACCCTAAAAATATATATATTGTATTTTAGGGGTATTTTAAATTCATTTCTTGTAGGGGTATTTTAGTAATCAAACTAGTTTTAATTCTGATTTTATATGGTAAGTAAACAACATCAATCGTAATTAGTTTCATTCATGTTTTTATTCCTTATGGTAAGTAAACACTATAATGGTATGAAATATTCTGATACCGATTCTTGTTGATAACGATTTTTGTTGATACTGGGTTTAGGGTACTGTTTTTAGCCAATATGTCTGCAACTGTGTTTCTTTCACGATGAATACGATTAACTTGAATTGAATCAAACTGCTGCAGCAAAGTTCTACAATTAAGCACAATAGTTCCTAAGGGGTGGAGATCAACGTCAGTACCCTGCAAGAAGTTGATAAGGATAGAGGAATCAGATTCTACCTCCAAGTTAGGGATATCTAGACTCAAGGCAAGTTGAATTCCATAAAACAAACCCCAAGCCTCAGCTTGGAGCACTTCTCTAGCACCAATATTCACCATGAAACCTCTAATCCAAACTCCAGTATGATCTCTTATATCACCTCCAGCACCAATACCACCAGTTCTATTCCTTGAACCATCCACATTTAATTAAAAAGTTCCAGATCTAGGCTTAATCCAAGACAACATCTCCATATTCCTAGCCACTTGAAGCTTAGGTTTGGCAGAAGCCCTGAGCCACTCAGAAGCATAATTGAGGATAACATCTGCAATATTATACAGATACCGATAAGATTCCTCAAAAATACCCTTACACCTCCATTTTCAAATGAACGAGCAGCATTATTTAATTTAGACTATATTTAAATTATATTGTATATTTAAATTAATCTAGACTATTTAATTTTTAAAAATCTAATGGTTAATAAATGGTGTCAAAATTAGTGTCAAATCTAATGTCCTAAGAACCAGACCCATTTTTGAGAATATACTTGTTCAAAAACACGAATTCTTATGAAATACACACACACACATATAATTTATCCAAGGTCCAAATTGTTTATATATATATATATAATATCTGTGTGTGTATATATATATACACACACACACGTAATCATCGTAAAGAAATTCGATAGAGATTTATCTATTTTTTTATTTTAAAAATTAGATACATAATATGGCTTATATATAGATATCATAATTTTAAACTGTAAAAATAAAATATTAAAATAAAACTAAATTTCGATTCATATAGATAGAATGAAATTTTAATAAATTTATGAAATTGATTCATGGTATAAAAGCCTAATTTGGTATGATTATTAACTTGGTTATTATTAGTAATAAATTAATTAAATTTGTTATATACACATCCATATCAAAAGGGTAATAAAATATTTTATATTAGTATGTAAAATCTATTAATTATTAAGGTTAAGATTGTATTTTTACCTAAGAATGAAATAACATGATTTATTAAATTGATGATGTGTCTATGTGACATGACATGCTACATATGATTAAGACCATAAATCTTAGGCCTTGTTAAGACCCTCTAGCACTACCAAAAAAAAAGGTGGACAATTTCCACTAGCCCTAATTTTGAGACTTTTATTCCCACTAACAAAAGAACAATGACATTTCTATTTAGATTTATGTTGATTGGATTTTCTTGCATAACATCTAATCATTGGATTAAGTACAATCTAAGATCATCATGTCATCCTTATGACATCCTTACTCTATCTAATGGTTATAAGACATCTAAGGAAGTCCAAATAACTTAAATCTAAACAGAGAATCCGGATTAGATTTTTAAATTCCCAAGAGTCAACTTAAACAACAAAATAACAATTATACCCTTAATAAATTAATTTAACTACAATACACAATTATAAGAGTTTATTATGAAAAAAGATTCTATGACGGAATTCCCACGGTCGATGACGTTGTTCGGGTTCTAGCGACTGTTGACCAGACTCCGGCGACCGTTGACCGAACTCCAACGAAAGCTAGGGGATGATCTATTGGGGACAGTATGGGTATATTGGGGCAGTAGGGGGTCTATCAGGGGGGAAGGGGTATATTGGAGACAATAAGGGGTCTTTTGGAGGCAATATGCATGTGGTATGTTTGGGGGTCTACTAGGGGTAATAGGAGAGTCTACTAGGGGCAGCATGGGGTCTATTAGGGGGGAGGGGGTATATTGGGGACAATAAGGGGTCTTTTGGAGGAAATATGCATGTGGTGTGTTTAGGATTCTACTAGGAGTAGTAGGAAGGTCTACTGGAGGCAGTAGGAGCAGACGACCTGTGTTTTCTCCACCACCAAACCCCTCACCAACAACAACAACCAAAGCTTCTCCACCACCAAATCCCTCACCACGGCAGGTCCACCTATCGCTGCCCAACTCACAATTCACACTACCAATTTCAAAATCTCCAATCTCTCTGAAAACCCTAGAAATTTCTCCCAAATCAGACTAGTAAAGATTGATTGATGTCAAGCACAGGTAGTGGTTTGTGTTGGTTGAAGAAGATGACGACGGAGCAATGGCAACAACGCCGATGAAGCCGCCGTTGCACAACTTCCTGCTATCCTTCTTGAAATTGGGGAGCAAGAACCACACCAACAACAACCACCGCTACCGCCACCCTGTCTTCGTCGAGCCTGAGCCTTCTGCCAACGACGACCGCAACGATTCTGAGTCTTCTCTGCAGCACCACCGAGTAGGATCCCGCACTATGCTCCACCGCTTCTCGCTCGCTTCCTGCTCCGAGAAGCTTCGGCAGTGTAACGAGAAAGCGAGCGAGAAGAGCGATGACGACGCTAATGCTTCCGTCGAAGCCGCGACGACTGCAGCCGAGGAGGCAGAGGTTCATAAGCCGTGGAATCTGAGGCTGAGGTAAGCATCAGTGACGAGGGAGATGAATTCGAATTCGAAGGCGAATAATAACATCAGCGACGAGGTGCATGAGGCAGAGGCTGGGCCGAAGTAAAGTGAGCAACCGACGCCAAAATAGATGAGGCTGAGGGTGTTGGTGGCAGAAGAACCGAGCATGGAGAAGAAGAAGGAGAAGAGGAAGAGGGATGGGGAGAGAGAGAGAGATAGAGAGAGAGAGTTTGGGAAAAGAGGGTATTATGGTCAGCAAAATAGGTGAAATGCTGAAAATTTGGCTAGTGGGAATAACACTAAGATTATATATATATATATATATATATATATATGTATGTATATATATAGAAGATCAAAAGCGGACGTCCGCACGGTCCTTAAAGTGTGGACTTCCCTCTGTTCTCCTCCGTTTGGCGCCGAGGACGGCGTGCCTCCATCCCAGAAGACTCCAGTAGCCTCCTCGACCACTTTCCCTCACCGACGAGTCCGTTCTTTTCTGGTTTTTCGACGAGATCACCCAAAACTTCAAACTTAGGTGATCTAGCCGGAACACTAGTGGATTACGATTCTTAGCCTACGGAATATTTCCGTCGGTTAAGAAACATATTCCGTCTACTAAGAACTTAGTCGACGGAATAGTCGTCGACTAAGATCCGTCGGCTAACAGTCGTCTGCTAAGACAATAGCCGACGGAAACATATATTTCCGTCGACTAAGTTATATCTTAATCGACGGATCTTAGTCGACGCCTATTCCGTCGACTAAGTTATTGTTTCCTAAATGACGGAAAAAATCCGTCGGCTCTATTTCCGTCGATTAACATTTACCTAAACGACAAAAGGCTTCCTTCTTTACAGACGAAATATTTCGTCGGCTAGGATTCCAGTTTCTTAAACGACGGAAAATTAGCGTCGGTTAAGATCTAGCCGACGATACGGTCCTCTTTCTGTTTATTCTTAGCCGACGGAAAATAAAATTTTACGTCGGTAATGATTATCTTATACAGACGGAAAGTATACTTTGTCGTCGACTAAGAAGGTCAACGGTCGGTCGTTATTCATTCTTAGCCGACGGAAATGAAATGTTCCGTCGGTAAGGTTTATACCCTTACCGACGGGTTTTCAATTTTCCGTCGACTAAGGTGAGTCAGAATTTTTTTTTCAGAATTGTTTTTTCACAATTTATTATTTGTTTTGGTTTTTAATTTTTTTACTGATAAAGTAGATATTTGTTTCGGTTGTTTTAGAAATAATTATATTAAAACTAAATATATAGATCGAATCATTAATAATATAAAAATTATGCATTAATAATTAAAATTGTGTTCATACAAACTAAAATTTGACTAATAAAAATTCAAAAACTGATCTTCATCAACAAATGCCGAAGACGACTGAGTAGGAAGAGGAGGTGGAGACGACTGAGTAGGAGGAATCGAAGATGACTGAGGAGGAGGAGGAGGACCCGGAGAAGAATGAGGAGGAGCCGTAAAAGGCGGAGGAGGAGGAGCCGTAAAAGGCGGAGGAGGAGGAGCCGGACCTTCAGGTTCTAGACCTAGGCGAGAGAAGATCTGGTCCATCCGTGAGTTAACAGTAGTGTACTGATTACGGTACCACACAGACTCGGCCTCAGCCCGCTCAGTCCGCTCCTTATACTCACAGACCTCTTGTTCAAGGCGTTCAATCCTTTCCCTGTCTTGATTTGGAGGAGCACGACTCCGCAAGGTCGAACCGGACGAGGATTGGCTCAAGTCTCGCTCACCTGCTCGTCCCATCCCTCGTATCTCCTTCCCTTTGCGCTTGTCCAACACAGCATCCAACACATCAATTTGTTGTGTTTGAATGATCTCCATCATTTCCTCCTCTGTAGCTTCCGGATTTATCTTCTTCAAGTCTGTCTTTCGGCTTTCGACCTCCGCAAGCATCTTCTCCTGCATAAACAAAACACCAAGGAATACACCAACCACATAATTCAACAACAATTATACCAACACCAACACCAACATATTTCTTAATTAATACTAAGTATCCAAATCAAAGAGACATAATTAATTAAATAATTAAAGGAAATACACTTACATATTTCTGGGTGGCCACTTCGTCACCGGGTCTCACATAACTCGCCTCGAATCCCTTGATGATCGGCAAGGGCTCACCTTTGTTCCTTAGATCCTCCATGATGTAGACAATAGGAGAAGAACCGCTATGGTGGTGCATCGTCTTCTTACCACGGTTCTTCTTGTTCGCGTTCGAGAGTTTCTAATACGCGATATAAATAAAATATCAGTAATTATATTTTTTTATTTATTAAAAAAATAAATAATAATATTTTATTCTATAAACCTAAAACATGGCAATAAATAGCATAATCGAACCCACAAAATCATCATGCATAATCGTCGGCAATGTTAAGTTTTACAATTTTAATTTTTTTAATAAGAACAAATTTAATAATATATTATTCTAAAAATGCTTGAAAAAATATATTATTGTAACAAAATTAATAATATATTACTCCAAAATATAGTGGTCAACATTATCACCCAAAAAAAAAAGCAATATACACATACCTTGAACGCGTCGCTCTCAAAATGCGTGCAAAGAAAGGCCCACTCATCCTCCCTCCCATAGAACTCCGTCGGCATCCCTTCTGGTCCATGCTCCTGGTAGACATTGTGACACTGCCACTTCCACTCCTTGTACCTAGCCTGTGCCGTGTCCATGATCCACCTTACCGTCACAATGTCATTGTTGTCCCACATGTACCATGGCTAAGAAATAAAAATAAATTAATACATCAACAAAAGTATTAATTGAAAACTATTCAAATAAACCAAACTAAGTAAATTAATTTTTATGTACTTACCGACAATGCGTTCCACACCTTCCACTGTTCCGATTGCTCAAGGTCGTGGAACGTCCTAGCCCTCGTTCCAACCAGGCTACGTATGGCCGACCCAATGTCCTTGACCAAAAGACTGTTGACCCCTTGAACCTTAGGCCCTTTCATACGAGGGCAATACTCTATCAGTATCTTCCCCCCTAGCTTCTTGCATAACGCCTCCGTCGCCTTTCCACACACAAAACCCCGTTTCTTTTTCGGTGGGGGACCTACAATAAATAAAACAAAATATTAGGTATCATTTGCAAAAAAGATTCAAGTTAATATAAGTAAAAGAATAATAATTTTTTTATTTTAAAACATTTATTATTTTAAATAAATATGGATTACTACAAGAAAATTAAGCCTTTTAATCATGCCAAGAAAATTAAAAAAATAAACGATTTTTTTATTATTTTATTTAAAAAATATAATTTTTTTATTTAAAAAATATCATTACCTGTAGTGGGGGCCTTTGCTTTACAGCGGGCACGAGGAATGGGCCTGCTGGTTTCGGAAGCCGATGTGGACGACGCTTCAGTGGTTCCGGTCGTCGCCCCAATAGTGGAAGTCGTATCGGATGGTATAAAGGGCGGCCTGATGAGCAAAGGAGGAGCCCCTGGTGGTACTCTTCCAGGCGGCAAAGGTGTGGGCTGGCTGGCAGTAGCCTGGTTACATAAGGCCTCCATCATCTGTTGAGCCCTCTCCGAACGTTGCTTCCTCTTCCCAATGATCGGCATCTTTAAACATAACAAGTTAATTAAACATGTGATGGGTATAAATTCTTACATACCTCAATTCATGTAAAAATCTATCCTATATTAACAAGTTGTACCTACATGATATATCCCATTCCTATGTCTTTACCTATCTATACATTATGTGCAGTCAATAATTCCATTCTCTACATTTTCTAAAATCAGAGACACAAAACAAAATCCACCGGCAGCATAATGACACAAACATAACCAGCTAAATGCCTGCCTGCATATCCTTCCACACTAATACTTCCACTAACTTCTAATCTCTTATAATTTACCAAATCGAAAACCAAGTTCATATATGATATCCGTCGACAAACTATCAATTAAGGGCATTCATGCACACTTTCTAAACAATTCACAACATTTCTCCACAAATCAAACACATATATTACTAAACAAACAGAGATATGAATTCATCAATTCATCAATTGAACTGAAGAACAAACGAACAGAACCGGCATACAGAGATGAATTCATCAATTCACAGAGTAAGAAAATCGGAGAGTTTAAGAGACTAACCTGCCAAACACAACGGAGGACGACAGGTGGAGTTTCGGTTTAGGTGGAGGAACTGGTGAGGGTGAGGGCGAGAAGAGAGAGAGAGAGAGAGAGAGAGAGAGAGAGAGAGAGAGAGAGAGAGAGAGGCGGTCGGACGGGTTCCCTTAGGGTTTAGGTCAGCTGGGGTGGTGGTGTCTAGGAGGCGGTGATGGGTGTAGGAGGCGGTGGAGGAGGTTCGGATTGGGTGGAGGAGGCTCGGATTGGGTGGAGGAGGTGAGTGTCCTAGTCGGTTGGGGTGGAGGTGGGGGGTCGGACGAGGTGGCGTTGACGGTGGTGGTCGGGTGGAGGATCGGAGCTCGTCGGCAGCGGAGTGGAGGCGATCGCGAGATCGAACAGAACAGAGAGATCGAACAGAACAGAGAGAAGAAACGTCGACGAGATAAGGTTTTATAGTAACTTAGGCGACGGAATATGAAATTCGTCGGCTAAGAAAATTTCAATTTTCGCGGAAAAAAAAAGCGCAATGATAAACCGCCAAAATTTTCGTCATCTTAGTCGACGGAAAATAAATAATTCGTCGGTTAAGAAAGTCCAAGTCGACGGAAAAATAATATTCCGTCGGCAAGGAAAAAAAGAAATAAAAAACAGTCGAATTCCAAAACGGCCAAAATATCTTAGTCGACGGAATATGTAATTAACTTTCCGTCGGCTAGGAAAAAAAATTCTTGTCAAATTCTTTCTTATTTGCTATGACTTCCCGATCTATAATTCCTAACAATGCGTTCATGACCAAATCTGCAACAAGAATAGTAATAATAATAAAGGCCGTGAACATTTGACGCAAAGTGTGTTCCGATCAAGTTGTGTCTGATCTTCAACGTCGACCAGTAAGGCAACTCAAAGAATGAACTCCTGTGCGTCCAATACTTAAACTCTTCAGGGGTGGGAGGATTCTGGTCATTTACATACCTAGCGCTGCTCAAAATTCCAAACCAGTGCTGGTTCAGCATATCCAGAATCCATTGACCAGACCTCCCTTCGGGTTTCGGGCCATGCTCAACAGTCCCATCAAATGCTTGTGCATCGTACCGCCACGGGTGATCCGGTGGAAGCCATCTACGGGATCCTAAGTAAACAATTCTGTGGGCATGATGACTGGAATTGACCTCGTCTATACATACAGGGCACGCCTTGTATCCATGGGTAGTTTGACCAGACATCATCCCGTAAGCAGGAAAATCATTGACGGTAAAAAGAACCGCTACTCTCATGAAGAAGTAAGTCTTACTATACCTGTCAAAAGTATGGATTCCATTTTCATATAATTGTAAGAGCTCGTCGATTAATGGCCTCATGTACACGTCCAAGCACTTTCCTGGAGAATACTTGCCCGGAACTAACATAGTAAGAAAATTATACTCCGTCCTCATGCACATGTTTGGAGGCAAGTTAAGCGGAAATGCTATCACAGGCCATATACTGTAAGAGTTATTCATGTCTCCAGTAGGATTGAATCCGTCTGTTGCTAGTCCAAGTCTGACATTTCGACATTCATAGGCAAAATCAGGAAATGAACGGTCAAAGTGATTCCAAGCCTCCCCGTCTGCGGGGTGTGTGAGATTATCCGGATCTACTCTAGGCCTATCCGGCTCTTGCTGGTGCCTTTCGTGGTGCCATCTCATATGCTTGGCCGTATGTGAAGACATGTAGAGACGTTGTAGACGAGGACCCAATGGGAAATAGCGAAGAACCTTCCTAGGAATGGGGTTTGTCTGTCTAGAACGAGCGTGTGGTTCATACCTCGGCTCATAGCAGTGTGGGCACTCAAATGCGTCCTTATAACCTTTGTAGTATAGGATGCAGTTATTGACGCATGCATCTATCTTGATGTACTCAAGACCGAACTCACTCAAGATGCTTTTGACCTTGTCATAATTTTCTGGACAGTTGTTGTCAGCAGGAAGCAACTCCTTCAGAAGTGCAATGTCATCGTTAAAACAAGCAACGGTCTTGTTCCTCTTCTTTTTGATACTCATCTGCTTCATGACAGTTTCCAATACAGTATGCTCACTTCCGGGGTACAGTGGTGTCTGTGCTTGCTGCATAAGCTTGTTGTAACTATCATAGCCACTACTGCCGACCTGGGAGACATCAGGGAAGGTTGTATTGTTGTTGTCCTGTGGAACACTTCCATCGTATGCTGAGGCGGACGGAAATGCATCGTTTAAGAAATTCATCACACCAGGGTCCCCGAAATTGGCACTAGAGGAAGACTCGCCCTGGTTACGTTGTGCTTGAATATCTACAAGTGTGGGCATATGTTCACTTGCTTCGCCGTGCCATGTCCAAGTGGTATAACTGGGACAAATACCGTATTGTGACAGGTGAACATACATGTCCTCAAAAGTTACAGAATTGGCAGATCTGTTGCGACATTTTCCGCATGGACAAATGTGGAAAAGTTGTCCAGGAGAAGTCTTGCCACGGACAAACTCGATAAATTCAAAAATTCCTCTCGTGTCGCGGATGCCCTCTATGTAACTGCATCCAGCTCCTGTCGGCCATGTTGTAACCTGTAATAAAAGGGGAAATGAAAAATCTAACTATAAAAATACTGCGCGCTCACGTAAACAACGGTACGTATTCACCACAAAAACATAATGTGACGAAAATAACTGATTTAAACAAAAACATCATCAAATCAAATATTTGATTTAAGACCATATATATATATATGCATGAAAATATACGTATACATGCATATATATATATAATCAATAATCCACACACAATTAATATATATAGAATATATTAATCAAACCATATATATATAATTAATCGTATATATGTATATATACACACACACACACAAACACACAATAAAAATACAAATTAAACGAATATAGCCGGAGAGTCGCCGGAAAATATGACCGGTGAACTGAATTCCGTCGAAAATGTAAAGGTTGAAGAATATGTACCAATGATCAAAATGCTAGCTAGCTAGATTAGTTGCTTGAACTTCAATTCATGGCGAGAGGTGTTTTGGCGACGTCGAGAGGTGTTTTATTTAGAGCAGGTGATAGAGAAGGAGGTTTTTGCAGGAATGATATATTTTGTGCCGAGCTGGGTACGTTGAAAATCGCTGAAGATTCCTTCTGCGCGTGCTCAGAGAATAATTCAGCTTTATCTTCTTAACCGACGGAATTTTCCGTCGACTTAGTCTTACTTTGTCGACGGATTATTTTTCTTAGTCGACGGAAGATGTTTCCGTCGACTTAAAACATCTTAACCGACGAATACTTACCGACATGAGTTATCCGTCGACTAAGATTTACTTAACCGACGGAAATTCCCGTCCAAAATTTTCCGTCGGATAAGAAAATCATAGCCGACGGATCTGTTCACCCTTCCTACGAAACTAGGTTCGTTGGCTATGAAAATCTTAGCCGACGGAAGTTAATTTTTCCGTCGGCTAAGATCTATAATCCGCTAGTGGAAAACTGGAAAAGAAAGGACTCGCCGGGGAGGGAAAGTGATCGGGGACGCTGCTAGAGTTTTCTACGGTGGAGGCACGCCGTCACCGGCGCAGGAGGGTGGAGAACAGAGGGACGTCCGCACTATATATATATATAGAGAGAGGTTTGGGAAAGGAGGGTATTATGGTAAGCAAAAATAGGTGAAATGCTGAAAATTTGGTGTAGTCGGTTGTACGTAAAACAACCTCCCATGCCCGTAAACCAGCAGACATTCCACCATGACCAAGATAACCGAGGTTGTCCTAAGGTTGCCCTCCATAGGCAGGATGACCCGGGCTCAACCACGGTGGTAGTGAGGGGCTGGGAACGATTACAGAAGGCTTAGGAGAGATCCATATTTGAAACAGTAGTAAAGGCAGTTGTCCCATATCGATTTGCAGATAGAGAGAACCCACGCTGGACCATAAATACAGCCTAGGCACCAGCTTGTCAGGTATCATTAATTACGGTAGTAATTACTCTTCTATTACCAACAACTGAATTTACCATCGGAGGAGGAAAAACCGGAAGCCCCCGGTCATCCTTTACACGCAGGTCCGCAGGAGGGAAGATCATCATTGAACGAACACACTTTGAGCTTCTGCAACCCCTTCCAAGATTGTACAGAAACATTTGGCGTCATTTGTGGGAATCTTTACGAAAAGCCAGCGTGACTCAATGGCTAATTTAACTGAGCAAGACATATCACGGGAAGACCAAAGGGAAGCGATATTCGGGAGGACCTCAGAAACAGCGAGAAGGAGTTCACAAATCACCAAAATAAGTGTCCGGGAGGAAATGCCGGAGGGAATAATGTAAGACCTCAATGCCCAAGAGGTAGCCGAGATGTTAGAGGGGATGAGGGCGCAGATGTCAAGACTCACCTCGAATTTCATCCTGAAACTAGAGGTAAGTCTTGCGGGGTCCACCCCCAAGGAAAATTTACCTAAAATCTCGGCAAACCTCCCTTGAAAATGGACAACCCTAATCTGAAAATTAAAGAGTTACCCTCCTACTACAAATTTACCAACCTTCAAATCATCCCATAAATATCCAAATACATTAACAACTTCAATTTTTGAATATACTGGACTAAACATAGATCTTAGCAAACCCCCAAAAATATTATACAAAAATCCCAAGAGTATTCAGAGCTACTAAATCCAACGGAAGTAAGAAAATACCCTAGTAGGTTAAGCAGGTAAACTACTGGTGAAAAGTGACTGATAGATGGGTAACTATGTCTCGTCTCCTCCTACTAGTACCGACCCGCACTCTGTAGACTGGACATTTTAAAAACAAAGGGCCCAGGGGAAAACATTTGAAACCGTTAGAGTGAGTGGACAAAAATAAATTTAAAAGAAATAATTATTTATGCTTTCCTAATTTAATTTCCATAGAAATTATGCTGCGTGCGACAGCTCAAAAGCTCTCAACTCATAAACTGGCAAATACATGACTAGCTCCGGCTAGTCTCCAAAACTTAATAAAATATAGCCTCTCAGGCTAAACTATATATATATATATATATATATATATATATATACACTCGTCATACTCCTTGTATGATTTCTTATGAAGAAATATAAGAAAAATAGAAATTCATATAAGGCTACTACGCTTGCGTTTAACGCTCACTTCACGCCATAATGGAATTTTACCTCATTATGCGGAAAAGACGGATGTATATATACGTGCATATTCCCCATATGAATTATTATTATATTCATATAGGGTTATGACGATTGCGTCTAACGCTTACGTCACACCATAATGGAATTTTACATCATTATGGCTGAAAAGCACGTATAGCTAGCTAGCATTTATTTATATACATATTATCCTCATAATCATCCATATATGAATATATAATCATCGAAATTCTCAATTTCGGTTATCCTCCAACAAAAGAAAATATTCATGAACAAATCATTTGCATGCATATTATTTAAAACAAAGGTCCACTCACAAATTAGGCCAAAGTCTGATGTCGGTCTGAGGTCTTCTCTGCTCGAGCCTCTTCACGTCCTGTTCTAAAAACATAATTAAATTCTCAACTATAACCCAACGCTTATATAGAATTAGGCAAAATTAATTTTGAGCTTTGTACGCTCATCCATGCCTAACATCTTAATTCTCAACTTCGTTTCGATCCATACTTTACCACAATATCGACATCCTTACTACCACTCTCTCCAGTCCTAACAACAATTATCCAACAGCTGCATTATATCCCATTAACCGCCATAATTCACAAATCTTATAAAAATCCAAAACCTATCAAAAACTCCTCCAAAAATTCCAAACTTCACATCAATTCACTCCCTTTAAGAAAACACATCTAAAACCCTAAAAATTTCCTTAACAGCAGCCGACTCCGGTGACCTCTAATTCCTACCAAAATTTAGCACAACATTCCTCTCAACACGCACAAAAACTTCCCTAACTAGCACAAACACAAATTCCAAGCCTAGATAGGGTAATCGAACCAAAACAGTGATTTGAGCCCTAGAATTTCAACTCACCGATTCTCCTTACCTAGCTCAAGAGGGAGCGAATCCTTTGGAAGGATTGCTACACGGGAGAAGGGCTTTGGTGGCCGGAGGAGCGAGTTCAGGCGACAGAGCACTCCGAACAGTCGGACCTTCAGGGTTTGATTTCTATTTCATGGCGGCGCTAGGGAGGCTGCCACCTGTCTAGGAAGGAAAAAGAGGAGATGGCCGATCGTTTGAGACTGGTGCGGTGACCTACGGTGGCCGGATGACGGCGGACAGGCTCCGGTAGGGAGAGAGAGGGAGAAAGTCGGGAGGGAGGAGAGAGAAGTGAGAGAGAGAGAGAACTGATTTGGGCTTTTGCCCAACCGGTCCAACCCAGCACTTAAAACCCAACTCCAAAATAACACCACAAAATAAATACCCCAATAAAATTATATTTTACTAGCTAAAATTTACCATTTTTACCGTCGGCAAATATTTCCACTACAAATAATTCCTCCATAAAAAATTGTCCCTCAACATCCCTCTAGGGACCTTTGATATTATACTTCTATTTACGAAGACGGTAAAAATATTATAAATTCCAAGCTAGTAAATAAGGTAAAAATTTAAAAGTCGGGATGTAACAGCAGGTCACCCGACTGGAGCAACAAAGGGTCCGGGATCAGGAAGAGGCCTTTGGGAGAGAGTGCAGGTTAGAAAGGGATAACGCCACCCTCATGAGCACGTTGGCCCGAGGAATTGAGCATCGGGAAGCGTTGGACTAGGCGGCCGTGTCACAGAAGATCCAGCTGGCAGGGCCCGCAGGGCCCGCATGACCGTGCATTTAGGGGTAAATTTGTTCCCGAAGGAGATGCGGGAGGAGGGGCCATCGCCCTTGCCGCAAATGATCCCGGTGATTCAAACCGGAGAACCAGGAGAGATGGAAGAAACCTAAAGAGCTATCTGGGATAACGTGATGAGTTTAACAGAAAGAATCTTGGACGCTGAGAGGAAGGAGTCACACAATCCAACCCGCACGAGTTTCGAAGAAAGGGGGACCATTCACGAAAGCGATCACCCAATCCGTCTGGTCGAACTGTGCCAAGCCGTTGAAACTTCAAATCTCTTTCTCGATAACTTCAAATCTCACACGAACGCTAAAGGATATTTGGACACGATATGCTGCAACATGTTTCAGGAAACCTTAGCGGGAGAAGCGCGTAGCTGGTTCTACGAGCTCCCGTCGAACTCGGTTGATTACTTCCGGCAGTTGGCGGATAGGTTTGTCAATAGATTCATCCAACGCACTGACGGGCAGAGCACCGCACAACTGTTTAAAGTAAAGTAAGATAGGGGAGAGGAGCTGAAAGCTTTTGTGAATCGCTGGCAAGGAGCCATAGCCTAAGTAAGGAACTTCGACAAAAAGGTTGTAGAGGAGGCATTCATTCAAGGGTTGCTTCTCGGGAAGTTTCTGTATGCAGTAAAGATCGAAAACCCGCAAGGCTATGACGAGCTTATGGAGATGGCAATCAGTGGTCCAAGAGGTTAGGGCCTAGAAGGGAGAAGAGAGCCGAGCATGTATTCATCCGGAAAAAAACAGAAGGAAGGGAGCGGGAAGAAGGCAGGCATGTAGTATAACCTGCAAGGAAAAGCAAAGGGACCCTACCAGGATGTCGGATACGCGAAGGCAGCACCAGCAGCCCGAGAGCAATTCTCAGCACTCAATACCTATGAGACTGTATGGAACGAGAATAAGTCCGTCATTTCACCTCCTTCGGAAATTCCCAGCCTCCCGGCTCACCAAGATAGACACGGGGAAATTTTGTGGGTACCACGAAGAGGCAACCCACCACATAAATAACTGTATAGAGCCGAAAAGGGCAGTGGAGAGCCGAGTGAAAGAGAGAAAATTACAGCACTATGTGCCCGGGGGGAGGCAGGTAGGAGCGATCGAAGTGTATGGATGATCAACACCATTCGCAACGGGTCTCGGATAGATAATAGGAGCAGCAAGGCAAAGAAACAGTGTACGGGAAGAAAGGATGGCAAATAAGTTTTCACCTTCGGTAGTAGCAACAATCAGCAAGTAACCACTGGTTAGAGGTCCGTTACCTTCTTAGAGGAGGAAGATGAGGGTATAAGGTCGCACGAGGACCCGTTCTTGATAACATTGCAACTTGACCACTATATCACGAAGAAGATTCTAATCGATACGGGAGCCTCTATCAACGTGTTGTTTAGGAGTGCTTGGAAATGACTGTATCGAGGAAGTAACAAGTTGATGCAAGACTACGAGCTGTTGATTAGCTTCTCGGGCGATGTCGTTCAACCCCTGGGATCGGATAGCTTCCGGATAAGCATGGAAGGCTGAGAAGGTGTCGCTCGGGCGATAGTCGAATTTATCATGGGGGACAGTGAGTCATCCTACAACGAGATCCTAGGAAGGCCCGCCCTATGGAAGCTGAAGTCATTTGTCGCCGGCCATATGCTGATGATGAAAATCACAACCCCAACGGGAGTCGTTACAATCCGGGGAGATCAAGGGGTAGCGAGGAGTTGTTATGCTATAGATAACAGGAGGAAAAAGTCGGAGGTTTTATCAGCAAGCCATGTCGTTGTGTCCCCCTCGGACCCTTATGTGGATCTTAGAGATGATACCGACTCAGATAAGGAGTGTCCGGGGTCAGCTGAAGAAACAGATATGATATCAATCTCCGATGAGTTCCCGGATCAGCAAGTGAAAATAGGGATTGGGCAGGTGCCAGGTGTGTGAGCAGCCCTAGTGGAATTCCTGAAGAGAAACAGCGGGGCGTTCACTTGGTCGTATAAGGATATGCCCAGGGATATCGGGAGAAATCGTGATGCACAAGCTGGGAATCGAGAAGGGTGTCCCACCCATGCGGCAGAAACGAAAGACGTTTAAGCCGGAGAAGTATGAAGCGATAAGGGGGGAAGTGCATAAATTAATAGACATCAAGTTTATAAGGGAGGTTAGATACCCCCATTGGCTTGTCAATGTAGTCACGGTTCCCAAAAAGTCAACATGATAGTGGAGGATGTGCGTGGATTATTCAAATCTCAATAGGGCATGCCCTAGAGATAGCTTCTCGCTCCCTCGCATAGATCAACTCGTGGACTCCACTTCCGGGTTTGAAATGTTGAGCTTTATAGACACCTACGCTGCTACAACAAGATAAAGATGGATCCGGGGGATGAGGAGCACACAACTTTCACTACAAACATAGGACTATATTACTATAAGGTCATGGCTTTTGGTTTAAAGAATGCGGGAGCCATCTACCAACAGCTAGTGAATGCCATGTTCGCCGAGTACCTCGGAAAAATCATGGAGGTGTATGTCGACGACATGCTAGTCAAAAGGTTAACAGCTAAGGAGCACGTAGGACATCTAGGGAACATCTTTGAGGTAATCCTAAGGTACGGGATGAGGCTGAACCCTCAGAAATGCATATTTGGAGTGATAAAAGAGAAATTCTTGGGTTATGTAATCAGCAGGAGGGGAATAGATGCCAACCTGGAGAAAATCCAAGCCATTTTGGATATGGAAACACCCAAGGAAAGAAACCAAGTGCAGTTACTGGCCGGGAAGATTTTCGCCCTGGCGAGATTCGTGTCTCGACTCACAAATAAGTGTGCCCCCTTCTTTCGTCTGTTGAAAGACCAGCAATGCAAGGAAATAATATGGGGTCCCGAGCAGGAAGAGGCATTCAAGCAGATCAAGGCGTACCTCACGTCCGCGCCGGTGTCGTCGAAGCCAAACCCGGGCGAGATGCTTTACCTGTATGTCGCAGCATCACAAACGGCAGTTAGCTCGGTTTTAATAAGAAAAGAGTCGGATGTCGAGCACACGGTGTTCTATACAGGGAAAGTATTCACACTCGCAGAGAGCAGGTACCCAGATATCGAAAAGTTAGCTTTAGCACTCATCGTGACCGCTAGAAGGCTCAGGCACTATTTTCAGGCATACTTCATAACCCTTTATACAAACCATCCCATGTGGAAGATTATACAAAGGATTGAGGTCAGTGGGAGATTAGTAAAATGGGTGATTGAGTTAGGAGAATTCAAAATCCATTACAGGCCGAGAATAGCTATCAAAGGGCATGCAACAACAGACTTTATATCTAAGCTCACCCCCATGAAAGCAACAGAAGGGATGTAGGGGATCACATGGAAGAAAGTGCAGGAGTGGGCAATGAAGAGGTGCGGGAGCAAGAATCTCCAACACCCCTTTGGAAGCTTTTTGTCGATGGATCGGTAAAGAAAAAGAAAAGCGGGGCGGGAATTATACTAGACAGCCCTGATGGATTCAAACACGAGTACGCCCTAGAATTTCAATTTAACACCTCTAACAATGCGGCAGAGTACGAAGCCCTGCTTGGCGAATTGCAACTCGCCCGAGTTATCGGGGTGGAAAGAGTGGACGTGTTTAGCAATTCGCAGCTGGTTGTAAATCAAGTCAACGAAATTTTCGAGGCAAATGAGCCTCAATTAAACTCTTATCAAGCATTGTCCAAAGCCTTCATGCAGCGCTTCAATTCGGTGTCCCTCTCTCACATCCCTCGAAAGAAAAACAACAATGCAGACTCCCTGGCTCGGTTAGCCACTGGAGGACTTGGGAAGGGAAGGAAGAAAGCAAGGATCGAGGTGTTGAAGAAGCCAAGCATAAGCAGGACAATCTCAGAGGTGTTCATGGTCGACGCGGGACTCGGAGAACCTACATGGATGGACCCCATAATTTAGTTCATGAAGGAAAGTGTGTGCCCAGAGGACAGGCGGTAAGCAAGAAAAATGTAGTCCAGGTGTGCCAAGTACACACTCATGAACGAGAAGCTTTACCGCAGAGGCTATAGTTTTCCAAACTTGAAGTGCGTGACAGCCGAGGAAGGCGAGGCGATCCTGGGGGAAATACATGAGGGAGTGTGCGAGAATCATTCTAGATCTCGCTCGTTGGCACATAAGGCACTATGAACGAGATTCTTCTAGCCAAACATGGGTGTGATGGCAGATAAAGTCTCGACAAGATGTCACAAATACCATTTGCACGCGAACGAAACATAGTCCCCTTCGATTGCCTTGTCAATCCTACTGTCACCGTGGCCATTTGCTTAGTGGGGCTTAGATATCATCGGGAAGCAGCTCACGGCTCCAGGACAATTCAAATAGTGGTTGTGGACTACTTCACAAAATGGGTGGAGGCGGAACCCATGAGGAAGATAACCACCGAGTGCGTAAAAAACTTCTTAATGAAAAACATATATTTCATATTTGGGGTCTCAGAGACAATCGTCACGGATAATGGGACACAATTTAACAACGACCATCTGATTAAGTTCACGGAGAAAATGGTCACCAAGATGGTCTTTGCATCGGCGGCGCACCCGCAGACCAACGGTCAGGTGGAGGCAATTAACAAAACCATTAAAAAACTATTGAAGAAGAAGTTAGATGACGCCAAGGGTCTATGGACCTAGAAGCTCCCGAAGGTGCTCTGGGAAATTAGGACCACAACAACAGAATCAACAGGAGACACACCTTTCTGTATGGCTTTTGGCACTGAGGCTGTCTTGCCAATTGAGACGTCAGTGCCATAGGGAAGGGTCGAGAACTACGATGCAACGACCAATGAGGAAGACCTCCAGTTGAATATTGACCTCATCGAGGAAAGGAGGGAAAGAGCCGATTTGCATAACCAAGTCTATAAGCAGTGAGTAGCACGCCATTACAATAGCAAGGTTAAAGCCCGGATGTTGGAACTGGAGGACTGGGTAATGAAGAAAGTCATTACCAAACCGTTGGCCTTGGATCCCATATGGGAAGGGCCATACGAGATTGTTGAAACAGTTGGCCCAACAACATTCCATCTATGGGATAAGGATGGAGTGACCACCGGGCGTCCATGGAACATCGAGTACCTAAAATTTTACCCGGTGTAAGAAGGGTCGAGGCACGATCTTGAAATATCAAATTTGTAAATGTATTACCCTCAGGAAATATAATATCTCGGAGGGTGCCCCCAGATGTTTTGCAACACTATTTAGGAATGGGAGTATGTTAAATTCAAGTATATTAAATGTTGTTTCAATCCACCAAGATATGGATAATTTATAAAGAAAATCCCAAGTTATAACAAGCGGGATAGACAATCCACCGAGAGGCATAATTTATAAAGAATATCCAAGTTATAACAAGCGGGATAGGCGACCCACCGAGATAGGCATAATTTATAAAGAATATCCCAAGTTATAACAAGCGGGATATGCAATCCACTGAGATAGGCATAATTTATAATGAATATTCGAGATCAGCAATTCACCGAGATAGGCATAATCCAATGCTGTAACACCGGGATAAAGTACGACAAAAGGGCAAAATACGACATAGTATATTAAAAGCCAGACACCCGGGGAGTATACCACCAATGGGTATTTACAAAATTTACCCGGGATGTAGTATCACCGGGACAAGGCACAAAGCCATTGTCTTGCCAATAGTAAACAAAAACAAAAGGGGCAAGTTTACAATTTATGATTCACGACCGTCCTCTTCTTCATCCTCGGACGTCTCGGTTACCGCATCCTTGCCATCAGCGTTTCTCTCGATCCCGGATGGCTCGCATTGACCCAACTTCCCTTTCCAATCCTTTCTCGATAGCCGCTTTAGACTTCGCCTGCCTCTCCTTTGCTTCTCGGGCAGCAATTAAATCGGTGGTCATCTTTGCCTTATCAAGATACCCAAGATGATTCCACTCACCAAACTTCTAGGTGATGCCTCCCTCCCGGGCCGCCTTGAGCACAGCTTTCAGCTCGTCTAACTCCTTAAACTTGGCTACGGCTAGCTCCTCTTGGGAGGGAATCTGACCTTGCAGATCGAGGATCTGGTCATGTCAGGACCCACCCCAAATTTCACCCTGAAACCCGAAGTAAATCCTGTGGGGACCACCTCTAAGGAAAAGTTACCGAGAAGTCAGCATAATCTCCCTTTAAAATGGACAACCCTTCCCAATAATACCTGCAAACACTTCAAAAGATTTCATCTAGAACCCTCTACTCCTGGAGCCTTCATGCTCCCCAAATCACAACATCTCCCAAATTATATTTACTAACTTCAATAATAAAATATCATAACCAACAACCACAGTTTAGAGCAACTCTATTTGAAAGGAAATGGACTAGTATAAAAAATGAGAGGAAACTATACTATTGACTATGCCTCTTCTCCATGTACGCCCGACCTCAACTATACTAACCTGCAAACTGGGCATTTTTAAAACGAAGAGCCAAGGGGAAAACATTTAAAAACGTTAGTGAGTGAACAAACATGAATTTAATGGAAATATTTATGTTTTCCCAATTAAAATTTTCATAGAAAATATGCTGCATGTGACAGCTCAAAGTTTTATACTCACAAACAGGCAATTACATGACTAGCTTCGGCCAGTCTCCAAAATTCAATAAAATGGAGCCTCTCAAGCTAAAATATATATATCAAAATATGTATGTATTTACACTCGCCCATACTCTCTATATAAATTAATAATAATCTATATAGGGCTACTACACCTTAATGCAGTGATACACTACGCCATTAAGGTGGACAGACGGGTGTATAAATATGTGCCCATACCCCTTTAATGAATTAAACACTCATATAGGGTTACTACGCTTGCGTCCAACGCTCACGTCATACCATAATGTGGTTATATACTCGCCATTAAGGTGGACAGACACATATTGCTAGCTAGCATTTTCGGTAACTCACCATAATGAATAAAATCGTCAAATAAAATGATGTCAAATGCTCCAACAAAATAAATTACTCAACAATAAACAATTTCATGCACCTTATTTAAACCAAGAGTCCACTCACAACTTTAGGAATAAGCCCGACGAAATCCAATTCGCCACTCAAGTGAGGTCTCCTCGAATCCTAGGCTAAGAGGGAGTGAAACCTTTGGAGGGATTGCTGCACGGGAGGAGGGCTTTTCAACGAGCCAAGTGGCTCCGGCTTTGGTGGCCGGAGGAGCGAGTTCCGGCGACGAAAAGCTTTGGACAGTCAGACCTTTCGGGGTTGATTTCCCCTTCAAGGCAGCGCTAGGGAGGCTGCCACCGGTTTAGAATGGGAGTTGGGTTGAAGGCCGACCGTTTGGGACCTGTGCGGCAGCGAACGGTGGCCGGACGGTGGCGAAGGGAAGGCTAGAAGTTTCGGCAGCGGGAGGGAGAGAGAATTGGGAGGGAGGAGAGAGAAAAGAGAGAAGAGAGAAAGAAAAAATGGGCTTGGCCCAACCGGTCCAACCCACACATATAACCCAACTCCAAAATTTAACACCCCAAAATAATACCTTAGTAAAAATTACCTTTTATTTGCTAAAATTTACTATTTTTACCGTCGTCACATTTTTCTCCTACGAATAATTCTCCCAATTATTCGTCCCTCAAAACCCCTCTAGGGACCAATTAAACAATAACCTCATTGATGGAGACGGTAAAATTCTTATTAATACCAAACTAGTAAATAAGGTAAAAAATTAAGAGTCGGGGCGTGACAGGTCATCCCTTGTTGTCAAATTTTAATAATTTCGCAAGTGCACGAATCGTTTGTAATATAACTTATATGCAAATATGAGGTCATTCCATCTAGGGATAGATAACTAACTTTTAACTCTAACTAATGACCGAATTATGCTACTTACTAGCAAGAAAACAAGAAGATATTTTTGTGATTTTTGTAAACAATAAGAAAAGAATAAAACAAGCAAATTGAGAATTTCACACAACATAGTTAAGAAAGATGTTTTGAAAAGTTGTAAAACAATGAGGGATGAATGCTATGGCTTCTAACTTCACCGTCACAATCCTATTCGAGTTCCTAGTCTTCCGATTACTAACTACTAAACCGGTGTTGAAGAATCCGTCATATAAGCCTTATGGCAGAGTACTTATACGTATAAGTTCTCCAAAGCATGAACACTACCTTATGGCAGAGTATAGTATCCAACTATTCTTAGAAGTATAACATCTACTCTCTAAGGGTCAATGAAGTTCGATGAGAACAAAAGGACTCACACAAACCAATAAAACATGGTATATGTTCTTATCAATCTATGGTTTCTAATAACAAGAAGCATTCAAGATTCAGCATGGGCATCTACCTACTCTTGTATCAGATAGCTTCAAACAAAACCTTAAATGTCGCGAGTCTCTAGTATTTTGAAATAAGCAACAATTCTTATAGAGATTAAAAACTCAACACCAATCTAATAATAAAGTAATCATCCAATTAAAAAGATCGAATAGTCATGCTAAGGATCTATTATGACCCTAACAAAAGTTTTAGCTACTAAGAGTCATAACAAACACGATGATAACAATGAAAAACATAAAAAGACTAAAAGGGAAAAGGGATGAAAATTAGTGATGATGGTTGTCGCCCAGTATGTCATGTCCTTGAAGCCCCCTCTTGATTGCCATGACTGTCTCTATTTATAAGGCTCAATTCCCAATTTGATTAGGCTTCCTTGTTCTTCTTGGACTTGAATGATGATGTGGCACTCCAACATTCCCAAAACATGGATTTGGGCCTTAATTACGTCTATGATGCTTCCAAAATCTCTTTTGAAATTTATATGCACGTTCAGGCTTCACAACATGAGATTGTTGAAAGACTTTGCACATTCCAGTCCATCTTGAGCTGTCTTCATTCCAACTGCTATATCTCCCTCCACAAATATTGAAATCACAAGCCGCCAAATTCTATAGAAACTAGACACTCAGGGCTTTCTCTGAATATGTGGCTCGTTGTTTGATTTGATCTGAGTTGCTCTCAGTGATTCGGCAAAGTCAGTTGATCTATAGAGACTGACTGCCAGAATCCTGGGATTGCTACGCCTCATTCAATCCTTCCTGCTCCAATTGCTTCTCTTTGCTCTTTGAACCTGAAAAACGACAAACTAAGTAAAATTGAACTAAATTACTTGAAAGTACAATACAAATCCAAGGTTTAAAAGTATAAAAACATAGTATATAATGGATACATCATCCCTCTCCTTCAGTTTAGATCAGAGCTTAGCATTCTCCCGCTGAAGCGCGTCGACATCGCACTCCAAAGCCTTCACTCGTTCGGCTTTGCCCTCAAGCTCCTTGGTGTGAAGACTAAGCTTGGCGAACTTGTCTGCCAGAGAGAATTTCTCCTTCTTCACGGCCTCCAATTCTTTCTCCGTCTTAGCCCTCTCGCCCCGGAGGAAGCTGATTTGGTTGTTCAGGCCGGCCAAGCACTCCTTCATCTCGTTGGAGTCCTTGCTGGCGTCGATGGTGTACACAGCAAATAGAGCTTGTATACCGATAAGTGTGGACAACATCCGGGAGACAAATTATAGTCAGAAAAGAAGAAAAGTTTACCTTCATCATAGCTTCTCGGGCGTATTGTTGGTTTTGCTAAGGGTTATTGGACCTGACCTTGATCCAATCCAGCTCAATCCCCTTTAGATCGCCCACCATGCTGCGGACAAACCGCTCGTCGGCACACCCGTACTCATCCAAGATTTGCCGGATGGGGGTCTTCGGGATTTGGGAAACGGCAGGAGTGAGAGCGCTCAAAGAAAGCGGGATCCCGGCCGAGGAACCTGCAAATTTCTATCTCTTCAGGGGAGGCGAGGCGCCAGTCATGCTCATGCCCATCAAAGTGACAGTGTCCTCCCGCTGATGCTTCTACTTCTTGGATGGCTACGTCTTCTTCTTCTCGCCCAGATTGATGTTGACAACATCACCAGACTTTGCAGGCCCCTCAAAATTAGACGAAGGCTTCCCGTACCTTTTGTCAGGAATCTCTAAGGTTCACTTTAGTGCGGGAGGCCATCTTCCCAACCTCCAATATCCCGCTCAATAATTCCATGTTAGAGTCCATGTCACGCGGATGTGAGAGACGAGGTTTATGCTTAGGAACCTTGGTTGCAAACAAGACAGAACAGTCAGGATCCCAGATACACAAAGCGTGGCAAACAGATGCACTAAAATAAATAATAGTATAAGGATTGCCCACTAGGCATACGACCGAGCTCGCAATCTACTAACACATTCCACCAGATCAAGTTATACGAGCTGCGATCCTCGTCTTTGGGCCAAGTAGCAAATATCCGAGATATCTGTTGCCTCTCGATCTTTGACAGAGAATAGGACTGATCATGGATGTACCTAAACCGATTAGGCATAACGAACGTCGGGAAGTTTCTTTGCCATCAGCCACCGGCAAGCACGATCTTAGAATGCCAGTCATTTTTTATAGACGTGGGAAGATCAGTAACCGAAGACAAGTAATCCCGGGCAGTAAACGAGACGCAACCACTGTAGTTCTGCTTCTTCGAGTAAGATAGGTGGTAGAGCGCCTGAAACTCGTTCACTGTTGGCCATCTCATGTCAGACAGGAAATATAGGTAGTATAAGGACAGCAACTGGCACCACTGGTTTGGGAGTATCTGCCCAGGAGCTAACTGAAGCATGCTTAACAGGTACTTAACGCACTGAGGAAGCGGGAGGGAGAAGCAGTTCCTAAAGATGTTATCATGCACGGCAACAAAGTTGTCTCTTGGACAGCATGCCAACTCATCTTCGTACAACCCACGAAGGGTAGAATGCCCCAATATTCCCTAAACTGCTCAATTTCAGCCTGGGTCATACAACTGGAAGGCTCGTCGCATACGGTGCCATCCTCCAAGCAGTATCGCCTAGACGTAGCAAAGCCGATAACGCTAGTCACCGAGACGCCATGAAACACCCCAACTGACTAATCCACCTCCCGGGCAGGCTCGGCAATAGTAACGTCTTGGGCCCTAGAGGACGCAGATTCACCCGGATGGGAGGTTCGGCTTAAATAATCTTCCATCCTCTCGTCATCATCCACAATCGGCCGAGAGGATGTGCTAGCCCCACTAAGGTCAGTGGTACTTTGAGAGTCCATTTACCCTAGTATAAGAACCATCGGAGGAGGAAAGACCAGAAGTCCATTTACCCTAGTTTATAAAAAAATAACATTGACAAGTCATATTTCAAATTTGAATATACCACAAACTAAAACGCTCATTTTTATAGTTTTTTATTTTTAGGGAAAAATCCCGGTAACCCTAAATGGAGGTTTTTTTCCCACTAACAAAATAAGATTTTAAAATTTCTATCACCCTTATATAATCTTAGAGTGTTATTCCCACTAGCCAATTGTTTCTGTACAATCCTGGACGGGGTTGCAGAAGCTCAAAGCGTGTCCGTTCAATGATGATCTTCCCTCTTGCGGACCTGCGTGTAAAGGATGACGATTCCCTGCTTTGGTTCTTTGATTCTTTCACTGATTCACTTTATTTGATTTGGTATCGATTTAAAGTGCTAGAATTTGAGGTAGTGGAAGTATCATGGCACTACTTGGCTATTCCTGTGTCTTGAATCTTAGATATGATTCAGTATGTACATGGTTTTCTTTTATGGATGGGCAGATTGTATATATGGATTCTTTGATAGAGTTTGCGTTCATTGATCTGTAAATATCATTGCATTTGCTAAATGTATCTCATATCATTGATCTGTCTGACTAAAAGTGAGCAAAGATTTGTGTTACCCTTCTTTACTCTTTTGAAATTCGAAATTTTTAACTTGCACAAATTGGCATTTATCCCCGCATATTATGTAAGTTTCCAATACTAGGGAGCAATATTGTTGTGCAATGCAATTCTAAGGTCTATGAGTGTATCTGGTAGTAATTGGTCATTCAGTTGTTGAACGTTTTATGTTGAAACTTGGAACGGTTTATAATTTCATTGCTTTGCCGCCTTTTCTAGTTTGGCCGTTTAGTTTTGGTACTGAATGTGAGAATTAATCAGTTCATCTTGCAGCTTGCTTATTTACCTATTTAAGTGTCTGCCTTATTTGAGTTGTTGGTTGTCTATTTGCCTTATCTGAGCTGTTGAACAGTTGAGCTTGCTGCCTTGAATACAGAGTCACAGACTACAGTTGACTGAGTCGAGCAGAATCAACAGATATATTGCTGCCTTTTTGTTTTAAGTTTCACATTCACATTTCACACACAACTACAGGCTGTACTCAGAATGCAGGATCAAGTGACTGTGATTCTGTTAACTGAACAACTGAAGAGTTGAAATCAAGACCGGGAGACCCGATAAACCGGCCCAGTTTTTGCCGGTCCGGGCTTTTACCGGTTCCTGTGTTCAGCAGCAGCCAGCCCGGCCTGGTTTCGCAGTGGCCGGCAATGAAATTGGACCCATTCTGGGTCTGACCCAGCCTTGTCCTCGGGGGGTAAACTGAATTTTAAACATTCCGAACCAGAAACCGCCGGTTTTCCTTCTTTCATTCCAAACCCTACTACACAACCTCCCCGCTTCTTTTATCACTTATCACTGAACTAGCCACAAATTGCACAACTTCAATACCTGTATTTGAAAAATTCAACTTCTTCTCTGCTCTCCCTCCTGATCGATTTCCCTTGGATTCCCAGCCTCCAGTTAGTTGGTTCAATCAAGCTTCAATTGATTTCCGCGCCAAACTCAATCTTGATTCTTGAAGGCTCTATTTGATCCCTTTCCCTCTTTGCTTGTAAGTAATTTCCCAACATGATAAAAACAATTTAATTTTTTTATTTTTTCTGCAACTATTTTTTTTGGATTTATGGAAACCATGAAATCCCCAAGTGTCCAATTGACTGTTCGATTCAAATTTGGGATTTAGTGAATGAGGTTTAGGGTTGGCTTTTTTTTTTTTTCAGCAATGATATTATTCATGCTCTTGTAATACATTGTAAATTGTTTCTTGATGAATAAAACAAATTTGCATATAGGTTTCGAAATTTGGACATTGATGGGAACCCCAAAGAGGAAGGAGAAGCAGACCCCAGAGGCCCAATTCCACTCTTCCCTCACTTTCTGCTCGAAGAACAAGGACTTGAGCACTGCGATCTCGCTGTATGAATCCGCTGTTTCACGGAACACGCGGCTTAACCAGTACCATTTCAACACCCTGTTGTACCTCTGTTCTAACTCGGTCACTGACCCGGCCTTGAAGCAATCGGCTTTGGAATATGGCTTCCGGATGTTTGATCACATGTCGTCGACTGAAGTCGACCCCAATGAGGCCACGATAACGGCTGTTGCTCGGCTTGCTGCAGCGAAGGGCGATGGAGATTATGCTTTTAAGCTGGTGAAGGGTATGGAGAAGTATAATGTGTTGCCGAGGTTGCGCACTTGTGACCCGGCATTGTTCTGCTTTTGCGAGAAGCTGGAGGCGGATAAGGCGTATGAGGTGGAGGAGCATATGAATAAGGTAGGAGTGAGTGTAGAGGAGCCTGAGATTGCAGCCCTATTAAAGGTGAGTGCAGAGACGGGAAGAGGAGAGAGGGTTTATGATTACTTGCACAAGTTAAGGAATACTGTGAGGTGTGTTAGTGAATCGACGGCCAAGATCATTGAGGATTGGTATCGTGATGGAAGGGCTAGTGAAGTTGGTGAGGCGAGTTGGGACTCGGGTAGGGTCAAAGAGGTGGTTTTGAGGAATGGAGGAGGGTGGCATGGGCAGGGGTGGATTGGGAAGGGGGATTGGGATGTTCAGAGAGCCAATGTGGATTCTGAAAGCATGTGTTGCTCCTGTGGCGAGCATTTGGTTTGTGTTGATATTGATTGTGCAGAGACAGATAGGTTTGCGCAGTCTGTTGCCGCTTTGGCAATGGAAAGGGAGGTTAGGTCGAATTTCAGTGAATTTCAGGTGAGCCAATAATTTTGTTTAGCAGTCCAGTTTGCTAATACATGTTCAGTTTACTATTTGAATTCCTGTAGTGGCTAGAGTTTAGAGTGCCACTTGTTATCCATTCATTAAGTCAATTGGTTAGATACAGGTGGTGTTGGTCATAGGATAAGGGATTTTATTGATTAAAATTTGAGGATTTTTAGCTGAGTTTCTGATTTCCGCCGCATTGGTAAATGTTTTATAATTGATGCTGGTTTCTGAAGTCTTGGTGTTAGATTTTTTTGTTTCTTATTTTTATTGATGCAACATGCAGTAACATGCTTGCAGTAAGATAAGATATATGATATGATACTGGATACCCTTTATGTTCCTACTATTGGAAGTCATGAGAATTGATACAGTGAATTTTGTGGACATAAGCTTTAGACGGCCTTTCTTCAATTTTTATTTGTCTTGGCACTTATTTTCTCGACATTTTTTTAAAAGTAGTATTAGTTGTGAAAGTTTATCAAGTGAGTTAGAGTAGTTGTGGTTGGGTGATATTTGCAAAAAAAAGTTTCTATTGCCTTTGGGTGATATTTGCAAAAAAAAGTTTGTTTGAAAACATCCTAATTATTCTTTCTTCTGGAATTCTCATTTGAATTTTTCCTCCCATAATTAAATAAAGGATTGGCTGGACAAACATGCTGATTATGAAGCTATTGTGGATGGAGCTAATATTGGGCTCTACCAGCAAAATTTTGCAGACGGTGGATTCAGTCTTCCTCAGGTTGCATAAACATTTCATTTATGTTTCCTTTCCTTTTTATTGACCTTCAGTTGCACATAATCATGACAATTATTATGTGCTGTATAAACGCAGCTTGATGCTGTTGTGAAAGAGTTGTACAATAGAAGTGGAGAGAAATGGCCACTTGTTGTCTTGCATAATAGACGTTTCAAGTCACTTGTGGAAAACCCTTCCCACAGAAAAGTGGTTGAGGAATGGATGAATAAAGGTATTCTTTATACCACACCAAGTGGCTCCAACGATGACTGGTATGAACTTACAATTCCTTGCCTTATGAAACTTTTTTACTTGTTTTGTTAATCCGTGGTCAACGGCTGTGTCCTTTCAACCTATTGGGCGGTCTCTTGGTTGCATTTCTTTCTATATTTGTTTTAAAGAAATGATAATAATTATATTAATGAAAATTGCTATGTCTATATGTGCAGATATTAACCATTTTGAAGGAAATAATGATTTATGAAGTACCTTTTCTTCTATGACTCAGGTATTGGCTTTATGCTGCTGTGAAACTGAAATGCTTGCTTGTGACAAATGATGAAATGCGCGATCATATATTTGAGCTTCTTGGAAGCAGCTTCTTTCTTAAGTGGAAAGAGAGGCATCAAGTACGTTACTCTATGACAACCTTGTTAACTTATCATTGCATTTGCTCAAATTTCCGATGTACTTCTTTGAGGCTTAATTACTATGTGTTACTTTCAGTGTCACCAACATATGATTGCTTCTATTGCATGTCTTTTATTATAATTTTAGCAAATCAAAGGCACTGACAAAGTCTGGAGTTCCGATATACAGATTGTCTATTACATATTTTATTCCAGGTCTAAGGACATTACAAGCAGAAAGTGTTGGTTATTTAATTTGATTCGTATTTTTTTGTGTTTCATGAAAGGCATTGCATGGGCAAATCCCATTTCAATTTTGGCCTCCCATGCATCCCCACCCTAAAAACAGTTACAAACTCAACAAAAAAAAAACAGGAATTTGTATTGACCTTTTTCTGGTAGAAAGTTTCCCGTGTACAATTGACATAATCAATCCAAATCAAGGAATTTAGAGTTTAAATTGTTTATGGTCATAGTATATATTTTGATTTTGATTTTTTGAAACCCAATTGATAGATAATGCTTTTGCTTCAGATCTGTGTACTCAACTGATCTCGCCACACTCTCTCTTTTATGTTGTAATTCTAACTTCTCTTGCATTTGGCTTTCAGGTACGATATACTTTTATTAAAGGCAATCTGAAACTTCAGATGCCACCGCCATATTCTTCAGTGATCCAGGTACCATTTTTTATGTCATTGCAGTTACATCTGATTGCATGTTCG
Source organism: Fragaria x ananassa (assembly GCA_034370585.1). Classification (NCBI taxonomy): domain Eukaryota; kingdom Viridiplantae; phylum Streptophyta; class Magnoliopsida; order Rosales; family Rosaceae; genus Fragaria; species Fragaria x ananassa. Next base: position 15,224,673 of record CP139766.1, read on the forward strand.
AAGCTCTAACTACAACTGATTCATAGCGCAAAACACTGTTCTGCAATGTGGGGAACAAAATTGTTGGATATATTTATTCATGAGATTCCAATAATTTATGTTTTATAGTAGCTCTATTATATAGATAAAAAGGGAGAGTTAAGAGACTTGTACATTTGAACATTACGTATAGTAGTACTCCTGAAACATATTTGTTATAATTGAGGTTAGATATAGTGTCCAATTACAGATGTTCTGTTGTGATTGGATGGTGCCTGTTGATTAGTATTGGCAGCCTTTGATACTGAGAGTGCTTGATGTGTGATCCAAGTGATTTTGAACTAAAATCGTAATTCTGTAAAAAAGTGATGACTTGTCTTCAAATTGTAATATCAAAGGCAACGGGTTAGTAGTTTATGAGTGCATCATTGTTTTGTAAATAGTGCTGTGAAAGCATCATGTATTTAGAGTGTTGATTTGCCAATCTGTTTCAGGAATCAGAAAGCGGATCGTGGCATGTGCCTCTAGCAGATGACAGCTGTGAGGAGCCAGCAAGAACCTGGCTCTGCATTACCCGGCCAAGTGTAACTAAAGCTTCCAGTGGAGTTCTGATATCCCAAAGTGCGTTGCCAAACTCCTGCACATCCCAGTTTGTTACCAGTCACAATGATAAAACCACAACTAAGACGGGTAAAAGAAAAGAGAGGTCCCCATCTCCTTCCCACCTTATGATTTAAGTCTTCCGCTTGCTTAGTATCGTCTGCTGGCATGTTCATTATAATTCTATATAGGGTCCATATCTCTTGTAGATGAGTAATGTGGTCAGGAGAAGCAGGGTGGCTTATCTAACAACAGCCCCTCAACTGTCTGCAACACACCCATGTTTCCCTGTTAGTTTCTCTGACGTTCTAACATGCAAATTTTGTAAAATTAGCTCATTCTTTATAGTCAGCTTAACCAAATAAAAAGAAGAAAAGAAAATGAAGCTTATGTCCTGGACTTTTTAGACACCAAGCTTCTTTCTTTAACATATTGTGCTAGTTTGGGTGTCAAATTACAAATCCTAGTTTATCATGTAAGCATGATAGCATTCCTTGCATGCACGTTTGTTGCACAAAGATGGAAGTAATTTTACAAAGCTATGGCTATTAGACTGTTTTTATTGTTATTTTTCATTTCTTTCCTTGCCAGAAGAAAATGTAGTCCCGAATCTGATAGGACAGTTCATGGCTTAGGCTTGCAGGTAGTATGATGTTGGGTATTGTTAACTGGAAAATTTTGATCAGGGTAAAATGGGTGGATCTGTGGAGGTGTCTTAAACATGAATAATGCAGTTTAGTTGTGAAAGATGAACACTGATGCTTGTTGGAACAAAGAAATTGGTATGTTGATTAAGTCTATATAGGTAGTGTAGGAAGCAAGGGCAATTGGAAAAATTGTCATTATTGGAGTGTTGACCATACAGATAAGATAGGATATTAGTCATCGGTGGTTGGTTTCCAGTCGGGGATAGCATTTGTCTCGAGATCCATGTTATGATTGATATCTGTCTGCTTCTATTAAAATGAGAAGGCAATTTCTTTGAACTGTTTTTGAGTCAGAACTGTTCTGTCAAATCATCAATCTATCTGCTCTGAAGCGAAAACCAAAGTGGAAACAATGGCTCTAGAGGTCGTTTGTGGAGCTTTTCTCTCTGGTTTATTTCAGGAAATATTTCATAAGATGGCCTCTCGGGAGGTCATGGACTTCATCAAGGGGAAGAAGCAGACCAAAGGGTTGCTAAACAGGTTGGAGTTGACTCCGCGATCTGTTATTGTTGTTCTGGATGATGCTGAAGAGAAGCAGTTAAGTAACTCCGATGTGAAGGAGTGGCTGGATGAGCTTAAAGAGGCCGTCTTTGATGCTGAGGACCTGTTGAACGAGATCAAGACAGATGCCATGAGGAGCAAGTTGGAAGCTGAACAATATGGGAGTCGCACAAGTAAGTTACACCAACTCATGTCTGTTGTCTTTCATGCTTTCGATGAATCAGTAGACCCCAAGATAGAGGAAATTCTTGAGAGATTAGACTTGATTGTTAGCCGGAAAGATGCCCTTAATTTGAAAGCAGGTGCTAGGCACAGACTCTCTCAACCAGAATGATACTCCCTTTGACTTCTCTGGTAGACGACTCTGGTGTCTACGGAAGGTACGAAGATAAGGAGACCATGGCTAGGTTGTTATTATGGAACGATGCTAGTGGCAATAAGGTAGGTGTGATTCCCATCGTGGGCATGGGTGGGATTGGAAAGACCACCCTTGCTCAGCTCTTGTACAATGATGTAAGAGTGAAACAAAAGTTTGATCTCCAAGCATGGGTTTGTGTTTCGGAGAATTTTGATGTTAGAATTACACAAACGATTTATGGGTCTGTTACTTCAAGCAGCTGTGCCATCACAGACCTAAATTTACTCTTAAGTTAAGCTCAAGGAGGCTTTGATGGGGAAGAAGTTTCTCTTTGTCCTTGATGATGTTTGGAACGAGAATTATCTGCACTGGGATGTCTTGAGGTGTCCCTTTGAGTTTGGGGTGCATGGAAGTAGGATCAATGTCACAACACGAAATGAAGGTGTTGGATCTATCGCAAATATCTATTTGCAAAACATGCCTTCAGAAATGCAGATTGTGCATATCCAAATTTAGAAGTAATTGGGAAACAAATTGTTAAAAAGTGAGGGACTTCCCTTGGCTGCAAAATCACTTGGTGGTCTCTTGTGCTCTAAATAGAATTTGGAAGAATGGGAGAAGGTACTGAAGAGTGACATATGGGAACTTGCAGATAAAGGGAGTGCCATTTTGCCGGCTTTATGGCTAAGCTATTACTATCTGCCTCCACATCTCAAGCGTTGTTTTGCTTATTGTTCGATATTTCCCAATGGTTATGTATTTGAAAGATCAGAATTGATATTTTTGTGGATGGCTGAAGATCTGTTGCAACCTAAAAACAAGAAAACAATGGAAGAAGTTGGAGAGGAGTACTTCGATGAGCTAACTTCACGGTCTATTTTTCAACACTCATCAATACGTTTTGACGGTTTTACCATGCATGACCTTATCAGTGATTTAGCGAAGTTTGTATCTGGAGACTTCTGCTTTAGGTTGGAGGAAGATGACAACTCATTTGACATGGTGACCAAGACTCGTCATTTTTCATATATGAGACATCGTTGTAATGACTTTGAGAATTTTGAGGCTTTACATGAAGCTAAGTATCTGCGCACCTTCCTACCGCTACAACTAACAGAATTTTGGAGTGAAAGATTTCAAATGTCAGATAAGGTTCTTCATTGAAATGGGTAATGAGGAGATAAAATTAGTATTAAATAGACATTTTTTCTATTAATTATTAGAACTGAAACATTGTCCAAATCTCTTGTCCTAAGTAGCCAAATTTATATGACCATGCAATTATACAATTACAATTACTCATGGACTTCCTCTCACATAAATTGTAGAGTAGAGAACAATACAAATTAAATGTTTAGACACAATTACGTACGAGTTACGTAATAATATGATTCTCCCAGATTATTTTTTGAGCATAACATGTTTTCGAAGGCCAGGAACATGAGTGTTGGAAATGTAGTCATCCCAATTAATGCATTTCGGATCAAACTTGAACATTTCTGCGTCTGTATAAGTCTCTATTGCTATCCTTTGTAACTCTTCTGAATTGATGTCGTCAAAACTGCAATTATGATTAACATGCAGTGTAGTACTTTGTAAGCAGAATTATAAAATTCGACAATAATTAATCAAGGAACTAAATTTAAGAAACAGTACGTACATGCCCTTGAATAACATGTAGGGTTTGTATAGCTCTACCAAGCGCATCACCAATCTGAGTTTACGATCATAGTTGACATACAAGTCTTGAAAATATTGGCCAAATGCTATATTCACCAACCTTAATCCCTTCAGATGAGAAACAGATACATTAAGAATTGTAGTGATGACCATAATCTCAAACTATAATACCCTTCAAATGCAATTTGCGCATAATTAGAGATTCATTTATAGTTGTTAGTCCTAGAATGTTCCTTTATATCTGGAAATTAACGCTGTTTCTGCCCATAAAGTCATACTGAAGTAGTTTTCTTGATTTTCAGAAGAGGAAAGGGAAGAAACAAACCTGCAAAGGTAGCATGTAGCGAATTTGCATGTACATGTGAAAGCTAGCCATAGTCTTGAACATTGTAAACTTGCCAGCCTTAACAATAGTTCCATCCTTGTTAATCCATGGATTCTCGCTGCAGTATTTGAAGACGATATCATGAATATCACAGAACTTTATAGGATTTCTCAGTGAGGTTCCTACATGATATATGATGCTAGAAGATTTATTTTCATTCACTGCCATTGCTACGATTATCGAATTCACCAGCATGTCCACCGGAATCTGCACATTTTCAGATTTAACCATTTCCTTTAGGTTTTACACAGAAAGAGACCATCATCTATGATGACTACCTCATGGACAAAATGATAATGAATCTGAATTGTTTAACTAAAAACTCACCATATCAAAAACTAACATTGGGTCGACGAGTAGGCATGGCAGCTTCCCTTTGTAATAGCTAGCAATTACGCTATCAATGGTTCTGTAGAACATGAACATTGAGTACATATAGCACACACATGAGCTAGTCAAAATGAGAAAACGATTGTAATATATATATATATATATATATATATATATATATATATATATATTTTTTTTTTTGAAGGGGTAATATATAAGTTAAGAGAATGAAGTTGACACTCTCAATTTTGCAAACTACACTCTCATATTATATATATAGTGGTGAGGCTTGCAAGAAAAGGGAGAATTAAGGGTCAAATTATGTACCATTCACTATGTATGTAGATTATTTGTTACCTGAATCCTTGAATCCAACCAGGAAATGGTTCCTTGTAAGTGCTAGTAACCACTGTTGGACGAACAATGACATGAGGTAGATTGTCTTTTAATCGTCCAAGATATATTTCTCCCATCGCTTTTGTAAATACATACGTGTTTGGCCATCCATATACTTTAGCCCTAACAATTATGTTTTATTTAAAGCAAAAACAACAACTATTAGCGAATTATATTAATATGAAAGAGTTTACGGGAGATTAATTAGTTTTGGAAGATCAAATAATGGATGCTCAAAAACCTTTCAATGCCGAAATCCTTCATTGTGTTTGTGATAACTTCATGTGAAGCACCTTGTGCTTTTAGTTCATTCAGTTTCTCCTTGACCAGTTTCTTTTCCACTGCTTCAAAATCAAATTTGGTCATCTGCTTTATCATTTCATCCATGGAAGATGAGTCTTCCAGTAAGAGTCCACCCCTCTCTCCACATACATAAGCTGGAAAAATTACCATTCATCAGTAAAGGAATTCCAAACACACGTACTAATTAACACTACTAATTAACAAACTGAGGTAATGATACATAACGATGAAAATTAGAAGATCAAATACAGAAAATCTAATTGATATTTCTGATGCCAATGGACGTAGTAATAATTAATTCCTTCTTCCTTTTTTTCAAATATATATATATATATATATATATATATATATATATATATATATATTTAGCTTTGTCCTCCTCCCTAGAGTTAGACAAGTGTCAAAAATGGACTTGGATGGCCTATTTTGAAAATACCAAAGAGTTAGACAAGTGTCGAAACTCGAAACTAATGTGAGATGTATATATATGTACCACAGAGTTAGATAGGTATTGTACGTCAAAATTGATTTGGATCACCAATTTTGAATATATATTAATTCTTTTACCTAACGTTCGCATGAAAAATTAATAAATATAAAAGAAGTGTTAGGTTACTGGATGAAAGTATTTTACTGATTGTTTTGTCCAAATGATCTAAACACATTTCTGGAAAACTGATATAAAAGAATAAACGAAACCAACCAGTTGATACGTGGAGAAACATATCTAGTTTTGAGCATTTCAGAGCAAAGTCTATTGCATGCAGCACCCCAAATGTGTTGACGTCCAGTGCGATATCATACCTGATCATAAACATTACATAAGATGCAATTTATTAAGAGTAAATGGTCCACATCGGACGTTCAAAAGCTGGCCAGAAACCGGTTACCTTTCGTCGAAGTTTGTGGTGGCTGCACAGTTGAATATGATTTGTATTTCATTGTACACCTTCAAGTCTTTAACTCCGAGGTTTTCAGAAGTGACGTCTCCCGGTAGAGCAACAACTTTTTCCGAAATGAAGGAATCAAAATCTGCCCCTCGTTTCTCCTTCAAAACTCTGAACAATTCCTTTCCTATGATCTTAATAATCCAGAATGCACACAGGATCCGTCAGTAGTGAATTGAAAATAACAAAATACCTAAAGTGTAATCGTTGTTGTAGTACGTAGCTATGTTAAAACCTCATTGTTCATGCGCTTTGTTGCTGATTTGGTGTCGGAGGCTCTTAGAAGGAGGTAGATCTTTTTCACATCTGGTTGAACTCTCAGTATTTTCTCCAGAAACACTGCGTTCACCCAGAAGTTAACTTGGTTATTATCATTTCAGACCAAAACAAAAATTGCTTATTATCAAAGATGTCCTATGTATTGTGCAGAGATAGAGAGACGCATCCAAGGAAGCCAGTGGCTCCAGTAATCTAAAATGTCTTATCGTGCGGGCCGTGCGTATATACTACCATCCCAAGGAAGGCAGTGGCAGTGTCTACACTAAATTGGGTAGATTTAGTATCATGCTATGATTGCTATCCCTCCCCATATGAATACAAGAAGAGAACAAGAATATAAATTGGGAGTGTAGAGAGGGAAGTATTGTTTCGTCGATTTTGGATGGTTTCTTCAAAATTTCAATGGCTTAATTTGGGTTTGTGAATTACCAAACCCTTGTTTTTTCCTTCTTATTTTTTCTTGTGTTGTTGCAAAAGATAAGAGAAGTAACCTTGAATCCTTGATGATATATAGCCGTAAGGGCTTAAGGTCGACGGTGTAATCAATACTAGAATGAAGTAGGACCATATATGTTTATTAAACCCAGCTGCCGACATTTACAGTATGCAGATTCAAATCTTTGCCTATATTATGTATCTCCGAAAAAACTGTCTCTCATCAGTCATCAGGCCAAGTTTACTACACTACTGCATGCATAAACAAACGAACCTACGTTTCATGAAAAAAAAAACGAATTAACCTAGTTACTGGGTTATACCACTGCATGCATAAACAAATTAACCTAACTACTATTGTCTGAGAGAGAGAGAGAGAGAGAGAGAGAGAGAGAGAGAGTACGCACCCATTCCCAGGAAGCCGGTACCTCCGGTAACTAAGATGGTCTTCCCCTCCAGATATCGAAGTATGCTCGCCGACTCCATTGTAGAAAAGAGTGCTAAAATCTCAGGGGGCTAGCTAGCTAGAGAGAGAGAGAGAGAGAGAGAGAGAGAGAGATAGAGAGAGCAAGCAATCAGGAAACTCAGAACTGGAGTGGTCTTCCTTTGTAGTAAAACTAAATCTTATAGTGATGGAGTACTACTCAAGTCTTGGTTGAGTGTGGTACTTAAACTAAAACTTGGATGCTGTAGTTCTTTGGATTGATTCGCAACTCTGGTTATAACAAAGAAAAGGTTCTTCTCATTTCGATGTGTTAAGAAGAAGCCGAACACCGTCTCACTTCATTCTATTCTTTCTCTTCTACACTAAGCCGAACAGTTACAGTATCATTTCGATGTAGATACCGCGGTTAAACTTATATACTGATTCCCTAGCTGGCTCCTTTTTTAGTTATTGTAATATATTGATTGCCCAAATAAAAAAACTTGGACAATGATATTCATGGTATTTCTGGTAAGACGAATAGTAGATATACGTAACAATATATATTATCTGTACTCGAGTAGGTAGATCAGCTGGCTAGCTAGCTGACTTTTATGGTTTAACCAAAACGGAAGATCGATGGACGATGGTCACCTATTAGAATATTGTTTGTTTCTCATTATTTGGATGGGTGGGCATGTCGTTGACCCTCTGTATCTGGTCTCCTCATGTCGTTTAACCCCTAGATTTTATCTATCCTCTTGATAAGCAACCTAGCATTATATTAGTTTCTTCTCAGCCACCCCAGAAAGAAATACACTCTGAGCCGCTCAACCTCAAGAAATTCTTGATTTCATTTCTCAACTCACAAGTTTCCATTGCCTAGGTATATTATTTGAATGCGATCCTTCAACAAAGATGTAGCTATATTGCTATAGAATGAACACGGTTGCTTCCTACTTTGATCAAATCTTAATTATTCTTGTCTCACTTTTTCGCTGAGTTGTATCATTTCATCCTTGTGTATAATAATCAATCAATACAAGCTCTAAAAGGGGCTATCACCCGCACTAAACGGGCGGTAACCCGCAGTCTAGCATCAAGACAAGTTAGTGAGTACTAGGCGATATTTTGTTCTACATTTAGTTATTAGAAGTAAATATATAAAATATCTTATAATATTTCCATTTAGTCAAATTAATATACATTATAAACTCTTAGAACATGTTATATCTTAAAATCTTAATATCCCACAACCTGCTCAATAACTTCCAAACTAAAAACAAATACTGAAAATATAAATGTCAATAAACTCATCAACCGAGTTAAACATTATATCTCCTTAAATTACATCAACTTCAAAAGTCTAGTAATAATAAAGTCGCTCACATGAGCTTAAAACTAAACTGTCATAATATAATAAAATAAAGTGCATAGAAACTAAAATACTGTCACTATGCCTCTGCCTCAACCTTGCTGATCATCAACTGCAGGTCTAACCCCTACACCATGAATTGGTGCACCGGGTTGTAAACAACAAACCCGGTAAGCTAAAAAGCTTGTATGAGTAATTCCCAAAAATAACTCAACCCAACAACACATAAGATAAAACCGGTAATTCCTGCTTAGAACTTAGTTCAGGAATCGCCTCAAAACAATAAAATTCAGAAGAGAGTAAATAAGAAAACACAACATTTCACAAAACAATCAAAATCATAAGTGAATCTTGCAAAAAGGATAGTTCAGGAATTTCACTAATTATCACTCAAATAAGAGTAAAGAATCTCCTACATTAAACATAGTTCAGGAGATACTCAAAACAAGGAAGTTAAATAACAACAATTAAGAACAATGTTAAAACCACATAACCAATACTTTTACAAATATACATGTACCCATGAGTCCCAGATACTAATAAGGTATCTCCCATATGACTTACAACAAACACATGTACCCATGAGTTTAAGATATTAAAAAATACCTCTCATGACCTACAACAACAATTTATGTACCCATGGGTCCCAAATACCTTAAGGTACCTCCCATGACCTACACCGACAGACGAACTAGAGCTCTATTCCTAACTGTAACCAATCACCCAGCCAAAGGCTTGGAACCCAGTTTGACTGTCCAATATCAAATCACAAAATAATAATAGCATCATAACCATAACCAATCACCCGATTAAATACTTGGAACCTGATTTGACTATTTAAACAACAAATCACAATAGAGTAGAATCATCATAACCGTAACTAATCACCCGATTAAAGACTTAGAACCCGGTTTGACTATCTAAGCCACAAATCACAATATAATAAAGAGAAAATGACATCCCAGTGCCTTAAACAGTTGCATAAAACAGAAAAACCACATTTCAACAGATTTAAACAAATAAGGACATAAGCATAGACCCATAGTGCATAGTACCACGCCATGTCAGCAATTTATAAGCAAAATACCTAAAAAACCAATCTTTTTTGAAATATCTACAAAACTGTCAATGCCTCAACCAAAAATACCCTAACAAAAAATATCTTCTCTCTTCCTCCAATCTGCCATACTCTCTCTCTCTCTCTCTCCTCACCATTACCGCTGCCATCATGCCGTGAAAGGTCTCGTCGGTCTCTCAAACCCTGGCGGCGGCCGCTGATAACGGCGACTTGCCGAGAAACTTGAAACTCCTCCTCTCCTCCTCCATCTTCAACGGCGAGGACGTCGACCCATTCGTTCGCAAAAATCTAGCCTCTCTCTCAATCTTTTCTCTCTCACGAATTCGGGCTGAAGTTGCCCCCAATGAGTTTTTAGTTTTGCAGAGCTGAAGTTGTCTGGGTTTCATGTATTAATGTTATTTGAAGCTTTTTGCTCCCATAATCATATCATCACAATACCTCTCATCTCTTCTTTGATTTGACTTTTCATCATCCCTCACATGCTCTCATCTTCGCTTTACCCACGATTTTAGAGGAATGTTAGTTATATTAATAAATTGTACTAAGTGCTCCAATTAACAACACACCACCAAACCACTGCTCTAAAATAAGACATGGGTATGGTATGATTTTTTTATAATTTTTTTTGCTCACCGTATCGAAAATTTACTGAAGCTGCTACTGTCACGTCCCGAACCTTAATTTTTACCTTTATTACTGACATAGTGGTAATAAGAGTTTTTACCGTGTTCGTCACTAAGTGTGTAATTTAATTAGTCCTCAGAGGGTGTTGAGGGACTAATATTTTGAGGGAATGATTATAAGGAAGAAATTTTGACGACGGAAAAAAATGGTAATTTTTGCTAGTAAAAGGTAATTTTATTGGGGTATTATTTCGGGGTGTTGAATTTTGGATTTTATGGGTTTAAAGGAGTTGTGGACTGGGTGGGCTGAAGGCCCAAGTCCATTTTCCCTCTCCCTCCCGATTTTCTCTCTTCTCACCCAGTTTTTCCCTCACGGCACCCAGGAAAGTTCCGGCTGACCGTCCGCCGCCGTCCGGCCTCCGTTCGCCGCCGGACCGGTCCCGTTCGATCGGTCTCCCTCCCAGCTACATTTCTAGACCGGTGGCAGCCTCCCTAGCGTCGCCGTGAGGGAGAAACGCCGCCTGAAAGCCACGGCTGCCGAACCGGTTTTCTCGCCTGAACTCCCTCCTCCGGCCGCCATATCCGGCGAACCATAGCCCAAAAGGAAGCCCTCCTCCCGTGCTTCAATCCCTCCAAAGGACTCGCTCCGTCGTGAGCTAGGTAAGGAGAAATCGGAATTGGAATTTTCTAGGGCTTTTTGTGTATTTCTGTTCGATTGATGTGCTTAGGCTTAGAATTGGAGTTTGTGGTAGTTAGGAATGTTGTAGAGGAGGTTGAGAGGAAGATTATGTCAAAATTTGGTGACCATTGGAGGTCGCCGGAAAATGGCTGCCGGCCGCCGCCTCCGGCGGAGCCGCCGAGAAAATGTTTTTGGTAGAGAAAAATGTGAGGAGTTTAATGGAATAAGTTTTAGAATTTTTGGAGGAGTTTTGGATAGGTTTGAGATTTGTTGAAGTTTAGTATTTTTGGCGGATTATTAATTAATAATCCGGCCATTGGATTTTATTTGGTGAAAAGTGTTTTTCGAGGTTGTCGGTAAAATTTGTGGAGTTTTGAGGTTGGCAGTGGATTTAAGATTTTGGAGTGTTAGGCTTGGTTGAGCGCGAAGCATATTTAATTATGCATGTTTTGCATTTAAACGTCGATGTTTCATTTAAGGTTTTATATTTGGAACAGGTCGTGAGGAGGCTCGAGCTGACTAGGCCCCAGATCGACGTCAGGCTTAGGCCTAATTTGTGAGTGGACTTTTGTTTTAAATAATGTGCATGCAAAATAATTTATGTTGTTGGAGAATAACTGAAATTGAGAATTTCGGTGAGTATGTATATATATCCATATTTGGATGATTATGAGAATAATATGTATATGGGGGAATGCTAGCTAGCTATACGTGCTTTTCCGCCATACTGAGGTAAAATTCCATTATGGCGCAACGTGAGCGTTAGACGCAATCGTTGTAGCCCTATATAAAAATAATAATTTATATAGGGGATATGCGCGTATATTTATACACCGTGCTTTTCCGCCATACTGAGGTAAAATTTCATTATGGCGCAACGTGAGCGTTAGATGCAATCGTTGTAGCCCTATATAAAAATAATAATTTATATAGGGGATATGCGCGGATATTTATACACCGTCTTTTCCACCAAAATGAGGTAAAATGCCATTATGGTGCAACGTGAGCGTTAGACGCAAGCGTTGTAGCCTTGTGTGAATTTTCTATTGTGTTCGCTGTTTCAAGAAAATTCATACAAGGGATATGACAAGTGTAATACATACATATTTTATTTTAGCCTGAGAGGCTGTATTTTATTGAGCGTTGGAGACTGGCCGGAGCCAGTCATGAAATTTCAGTTTTCGTGTTGAACGCTTTAAGCTGTCGCATGCAGCATATTGTTTTTATGAAAAAGTAAAAAAATTGGGAAAGCATAAAGAATTATTTCTTTTATTTTATTTTTGTCCACTCACTTTAACGTGTTCAAATGTTTCCCCTGGGCCCTTCGTTTTAAAATGCCCAGTCTGCAGAGTTCGGGTTAGACCTAGTAGGAGACGAGGCATAGTCACCCGCATTTTCACCACTTTTCATCAGTAGGTTCCTGTTTAACCTACTTGTGGTTTCATTTTCCGCTAGTGTTTAGTAGCTCTGAATACTTGGGTTTAATGTTTATTATTTCGGTTGTGGGTGAAGACTTGTTGACGTCTTAGAATATTTGTTGGAAGATTTATGTTATCTTTTGGATAATTATATTTGATGTTTGGATAATGCTGTGTTGTTAGTGGTAGTTGTATTTGGGGAGCACGTAGGCTCCAGGAGTTAAGGTTGGATTAAAATTTTTGGAAGTGTTTGCAGGTTTTCTTTAGGAAGGGTTGTCCATTTTCAAGGGAGGTTTTGCCGATTTTTCGGTAATATCTTCCTTGGAGGTGGTCCCCGCACGAGTTACTTCGGGTTTCAGGGTGAAATTCCGGGTGGGTCGTGTCAGCTACTACACTAGTTCATACCTCATCAACGATCAACGACTCTAAAACCTGCTACTGCACTCACTGAAGCTGCCACTACACTAGTTGAACCATTAAAACTCTGATACTATATTTGTTGGAAGTGTAGTAGCAGCAGCTAAATCTCCAGTTTAACAAGCTACTACATTAGTTGAGCCACTAAAAATCTACTACTTTAGTTACTAAAGCTGCTACTACACTAGCTAAACAAATAAAAACCTGTTATTACATCACGTATTGAAAATAGCTGATACTACATTTGCTGAGCAACTAAAAACCCGCTACTACACTTACTGAAGCTGTTGGTACACTAGCTGAACCATTAAAATTATGCTACTACATTTGTTGTAGTAACCATTAAAATTCTGCTACTACACTTACTGAAGCTGCTAGTACACTAGCTGAACCATTAAAATTCTGCTACTACATTTGTTGGAAGTGTAGTAGCAGCTAACTCTCCAGTTTAACATGCTACTACATTAGCTGCTACTAAACTCCTCCTCTACTAAAAACTCGCTACTGCACTTTCTGAAGCTGCTACTCCACTAGTTGAACCACTAAAACCCTGCTACTACATATGTTGGAAGTGTAGTTTTCTAGCAAAACATGCTACTACATTAGCTGAGCCACTGAAAACCTATTACTGCACTTACTGAAGCTGCTACTACACTAGCTGAACCACTAAAACCTTGCAACTACATATGTTGGAAGTGTAGCTTTCCAGCAAAACATGCTGCTACTACATTAGCTGAGCCACTGAAAACATGCTACTACTTCTACTAAGATGTTAACCTCTGCTACTACTTTTTACTGGAATGTTAACCCATGCTACCACTACCACTATAATTAACTGCTACTACTACTGGGATGTTAACCCCTGCTACTATTTCTACTGGGATGTTAACCCCTGCTACTTCTTCTACTGGGATGTTAACCTCTGCTGCTATTTCTACTGGAATGTTAACCCTTGCTACTACTTCTATTGAATTAACTGCTACCACACTAAGTTATTGAAAACCTGCTACTGTATTCTATTTACTGAAAAATCTCAAAATGAGAGACTTTTCACTTTTAAAAGCATATTTAATTAGTGTAGGGTTAGTTTGGTAAATTAAACAATGACACATGGCATGCAGAGAAAAAATGGTCCTTAATTATTAAAAACTGTCCTTATTTGTTTAACAACAACACAAGTGGATTTATTTGTGTTTCAAATCTTTTTGGAGAATGTATATGTGATTTGCTATATAATAAAATCATCATCAACCAACACAATACGAACAAAAATAGATATCCCCACAAGAATAATCTATCAATAGCCAAAAACATTATGATCACATGAACTTTAAAACTAATCATATAATAGGAAAACTTGTTTTAACTTACCTATGAGCCGTTGGCGATCAAGCTCATATATTTTAAAACAAACAAAACATAATTTTTAAATTATAATCATCATAGTCATCATCATAATCATTATCATCAAAATCATTGTCAGGATCTACCCCGAATTTTCCTTTGAAATCCGAGATAAACCTTGCGGGACCCACCTCAAGGGAAATTTTACCAAAATTTTGGCATAACCTCCCTTGAAAATGAGTAACCCTACCTGAAAGAAAAATCACCAAAACCCAAACACTTCTAAAACAAGTAAAACCACAACTCCTGGATCCACCCATTCCCCCAAATAAACATCCACCACCTCAAAATCCATATAATTACAACAATTTCATAAATTAATTTCTCATGCAACAATATCCCTTAAATCTTTCAAATCCCTCCTAAATTGAGTCAAAAGTTCTTAACACACATAAACATAAATTGATACATAATCCCATAGTTATCAGAGCTACTAATTTGAAGGAAACGAGAAAAATACACAAGTATGTTAATCCGGTAACCTACGAGAGAAAACTGGAAGTGGTGGAAAATATGACTCACCTCCTACCCTCGCCGAACAGAACTCTGCAGACTGGGCATTTAAAACGAAAGGCCCAGGGGAGAAGCATTTAAAACGTTAGAGTGAGTGGACAAAAATAAAATAATAAAAATATTGACTTAATGATAGAGCCTTGAAATCAAAATTTATGCTCTTCCCATATTTTTCATTGAGAAAAATATTTATGCATGCCACTCTTGGAAAATAACGTCTCACGCTAAGCGCTCTAGTTACATATGATGAGGACCGCTAATAAGGTTATAATAGCATCCCACGCTAAGCGCTCAACTCTCATATGATGAGGACCGCTGGTAAGATTATAATAACGACCCACGCTAAGCGTTCTACTCACATATGATGATGACCGCTAAATAATTTTAGCTAGCAATAATCAATATAAATCAACCCTTTTGGGGTGAAATAAAATATTAAATATAAAAGATCAATAGACATATCCCACATGTCAAATAAAATGAGCAAGAGAGTTCCTAAATAAATAAATGGAACACATTAATCCCAAAAAAATACTAAATTTAAAATATGCCTTTAAAATTAAATAACTTTAGTGCATGCATGACATTTAAATCAAAGGTCCACTCACAGTACTCGGCTATGCCTGCCGACGACCCGAGGTTTCCTCCAAATGATCCTCCTCACGTCCTGAACAATACATAATTAATAAGCCTCCAAACCAGGATAATACTTTAATAAAATTTCCGAAATAAAAGGAAGCCTATAATTTCATCTCTCTTGCCCAACTTCTCCACTTTTAATCTAACAAGGCTCACAATATTCCGCAATTACCGAAAGACATAAATTAACCTTTTTGAAGTTTAAATTCTGCTAAATCAACTGCCGGATCTCCATTCGAATAACCACCTAAATCCTTAAGCATTGATAAATCCCAAACCTTATCAAAACTCCTCCAAAAATTTCAAACTATACTTCATTAAACTCCTCTCATTATAACAAACCCGAAAACATGAAAAACTGCCCCTAGGGGCGGCGCCGGCGGCCGGCAGCCGAATTCCGGCGACATCCAATGGCTACCAAATTTTAACAGAATAATCCTCTCATGATCCAAAACAACTTCCATAACTAGCACTTAGTCCAATTCTAAGGCTAACTAGGCTAATCGAACCAAAACATTCAAAAATCCCTAGAACTTCAATTATACATTTCACCTTAACAAGATCGAATTAGACCAATTCCTTTTGTGTGATTACTCACCTTGATGAGGGCTACAAGATGAGCCAAAAATTCTGACCTATGGTGGCCGGAAGAGGGAACTCTGACGAAGGGCTGCCCGGTGTTTTTGGCGGGTTTTCTCCTCTCCGGCGGAACTACCGGCTCAGACACTAGGCCAGGGAGAGAGAGAGAGGAGGTGGCAGGGGGTCCGAACTGGGCTGGAGTGGCGGCCGGTTGCTGGCTGGATGGCGGCAGCTGGGGGCAGGAGGTTTCCGGCGAGAGAAGGCTCTGGGAGAGCTCGGGAGGAAAGAGAAGAGAAAGAAAAAAGAAGAAGAGAAAGGATTGGGCTGGGGCTGATCCACACCCGGTCTATCACCTAAACCCAAAAATATACCCACTAAAAATTTTACCCATTTTTACCAACTCAAAAACTTTACCATTTAATTTATAACTTTACCATGCTAACTCCGATTTTTAACGCATAACATGTCTACGAACTCGTAATAACATCCTCTACGACTTTCATGAAGAAAGTTTTCCCAAATTCCAAACGAAAGAAAAAGTCAACTTTTGGAGTCTTAAAATAGTAAACGATTATTTAAAACGGTAAAAGACCAAAATGACACAAAAGTAAATAACTTAAGAACCGGGGTGTGACAATTCTCCCCACTTATAAAAATTTCGCCCTCGAAATTTACATACCTGTGAATCAGAGAGATAAGGATATTGTTGCCTCATTTGCTCTTCCGGTTCCCAAGTAGCTTCCTCTATTTGTTGACTCCTCCAGAAAACTTTAACAAGTGGAATCGTTTTGTTCCTAAGCACTTGCTCCTTCCGATCAAGAATCTGAACCGGTTCCTCTTCATAGGTTAAATCTCTTTTCAAACTTATCAGTTGCTCTTGCAATACATGAAAGGGATCGACAATATACTTGCGAAGCATGGATACATGGAAAACATTATGTATCATGGACAGCTCTGAAGGTAGATCTAATCGATAAGCAACTGTGCCAACCTGCTCTAAAATCTCATAAGAACCAATATACCTCGGGCTAAGCTTTCCCTGTTTACCAAAACGTACTACGCCCTTCCATGGGGATAGTTTCAAAAATACCCAATCACCCACTTGGAACTCAAGGTCCTTCCTGCGGTTATCCGCATAACTCTTCTGCCTATTTTGAGCCGCCTTAAGCCTATCTCTAATCATCTTGATCTTCTCATTTGTATCCTGGATAATCTCTGGACCACAAAACTCTTTTTCTCCTACCTCATTCCAACATAGAGGTGTACGACACTTGACAGGACCCACCCCGAATTTCACCCTGAAACCCAAGGTAAATCCTGCGGGGTCCACTTTCAAGGAAAATTTACCAAAAATTCGGCATAACCTTCCTTAAAAATGGACGACCCTTACCTGAAAAAAAAAATCTAATTTAACACTTCTATAACCAAACATCCATCTTAAACACCTGGAGCCTTCCTGCTCCCCAAGTTCACACATCTCCCAATAAAATAATTCCTCACTTAAGCTAATCCCACAACCAAAGGATAACCAACATTAATTCACTAATTTCCAATATGCCATAAATTCGTTGCATGCAAATGTTAACCAAAATCT
Organism: Fragaria x ananassa; assembly: GCA_034370585.1. Classification (NCBI taxonomy): domain Eukaryota; kingdom Viridiplantae; phylum Streptophyta; class Magnoliopsida; order Rosales; family Rosaceae; genus Fragaria; species Fragaria x ananassa. Next base: position 15,242,316 of record CP139766.1, read on the forward strand.
TTCATAAAGAAAAACCCAAGAAAACGAACTAGCCCCGCTAGTCAAATTAATAACTCAAGTAAAATATCCTATATGGCCATATAAGTGAGTCTCCCAGACTATATTGCCTCCCAGGCATAGTACTCCCATACTCCCTGTACCTTCACGTCAAGTTGACGGATAGGGTACAGGGCTTGCGTGATGTCGTCGACTACATCACATCACCCGAAGGCGGAAAGGGCTTGCGTAACCCCACTTCAAACGTGGGAGTTACATCGCCTCGAAAGGCGGAACGAAATACAAGTGAGCCTCCCAGACTCGATTGCCTCCCAGGCAATAATACTCCCATACTCCCTACACCTTCATGTTATGATAACAGAGAGGAGTAGGGCTTCCGTGATGTCATCGACTACATCACATCACCCAAAGCCGGAAAGGGCTTGCGTAACCCCACTTCAAACGTGGGAGTTACATCGCCTCGAAAGGCGGAAAGGCATGCTATCATGAATAATATCGATCCAACAAGTATGGCATAAATAAAGAAACATAATCCATATGAGTTTCCCCGAAACTCATAATTAAAGCATAAGTACGATTCCCAACCGTACTCAAAGAATTCAAAGAGTAAAGAAACTAATTAAATTCAACGACGTGTCCCACACGTTAAAAATGCTCAATGAAATAAATAACTTCAATGATTATCATCTTTCTAAAAACCAAATAATATGCAGTTCAGTATAATACCTCAAATCTAGAAATCATAAAGAAAATCCTAAAATCGAAAATGAAATAGGATCTCATTCTCAAACCAAACAACAACGCAGTTTTACTGCGTTTGAAACCTAAATTTATTTTGTTAATTTGTGGCTGCACCCAAAACTTGATCGGGCTGCCTACGTACCCTTTTAAAGGGATCAAGCCACTCGTAGTTCATCATCACATTCCAAATCACCTTTAGGCTTGCTCATATCAACACTTCAAATACTAACCTATCTCTGATTTTTCTATGGACACCCAAAACCACTACTCATCAACTTTCCTAACATTATACCAAATCCAACAACTGTCTAATACTAATATACAAGCAACTTCAGGCTCTGATCGTGATCTATACAACAATGATTAAATTAGCATCCTTCCTTAATATGATCAATATTTAATCAAAATAGGTCAAATTACCCGAGAGCCATAAATACGCTCATCATTGCCTAACTTCGATATTCTTAAATCAGAACGATCCGAACTTGAATATCATACTCATCAGTCGTAAAATACAACCTCCCCAAAATACGACTTAAATCCTACGGCCGGATTCTACATTAATTAACCGCCAAAAATATCAAACTTCTGAAAATCACAAACCTAACCAAAACTCATCCAAAACTTCCATATATCACACCAATAAACTCCTCTTAATATTCCACATTTAAAACCCTAAAAATCTCCTAACCGGCAGCGGCGCCGCCGGCGGCTCCGCCGGAAGCGGCGGCTGGAGGCCAATTCCGGCGACCTCCAAAACCTATGAAATTTTGACAGAATAAACCTCTCATCATACCCAACAACTTTCATAACTAGCACTTAGTCCAATTCTGAGGCTAACTAGGGCAATCGAACTAAAACACCCATAAATCCCTAAAACTTTCAATTATACAAATCGCCCTAACGAGATCGAAATAGACCGAATCCTTTGGAGGGATTACTCACCTTGATGAGGGCTACAAAATGAGCCAAGAATCACGGCCTATGGTGGCCGGAGGACGGAGCTCCGGCGAAGTGTCGATCGGCGGCTTCCGGCGGCTTTTCTCCTCTCCGGCGGCTCTACCGGCTCGGATGATTGGCCGGGGAGAGAGAGGAGGCGACGGGGGTCCTTCCTGGGCCGGAACGGCGGTCCGTCGCTGGCGGGACGGCGGCCGACGACGAGCGGGAGGGAGCTCGGGCTCCGAAAAAAAAACAGAAGAGAAAGAAAGAGAAAGGAAGAAGAAAAGAGAAAGAGAAAGGGCTCGGGCTTGAACTGATTTTCCTCCCCTCTCGAACCTTCCTTCTTTCTCTCCTTTTAATCTGTTTTACCGACCCTTCTAGACCTTACTTCCTCAAAAATATCTTCTTCCCTTTACCGAAATAGTAACTTTCCGTTTTTAGACCATAACTTTCTCATACGAACTCCGATTTGAGCGTGCCGCGTGTCCACAAACTCCGTTTTACATCCTCTACGACTTTCATGAAGGAAGTTTTCCCGAATTCCAAACGGAGGAAAAAGTCAACTTTTGGAGTCTTAAATAGTAAACGGTTACTTAAAACGGTAAAACGTCAAAGTAACCCAAAAGTAAATAATCGCAAATTGACTTAAGAACCGGGATGTGACAATTCTCCCCTCATAAAAATTTCGTCCTCGAAATTTCAAACCATAAAAGGAGGTTAGAGGTTACTGCCTTTTACCTCAGAATTCAATAAGCGTTAAGCTACATCATCTCATTATCCATGCTCATCGCTCTTTCTTCTATCACAAATTACACCTTTTCACTTGTGGAAACAATTTGCCAAATTCTTTTCATACTTACCTTGGCACATCATAACTGATCTATCAACCCAAGGCGCGCATATGCTTAAACAAAACTCGAACTCAGGGTCAACTTAAATACTCTGCCAACCTTCCACACGGCACCACTCACATAACACATTGCTCCTCGACTTACCTTCCTATCAATGAATGACTTGCCTGATTGTAATTACTTATGACACACAACCCCAAATCACATGGATGACTTTGACTTTCGTCAAGTCAAAATGGTCAATAACTTTCATAATTTACCAAATTATCTTACTTTCGTTACAAACTAATCAAAACAAAACTCGATCTTTTTGCATCAAAATTGGACTTTCACCACTTATGTGGTTAGCCTCAATCATTAAGCTGATCGGCGAATACCTCCCTTGTCGCCAGATTGCGCTAAAGCGATCTTATAATACCAAACCCTTATTCTGAATATCTCTTGTCTCTTAAATCGTATCAATACAACAAAGACCTCCCAGGTCCTACACGGATCAAGTGGTCCCACCACAATATGATCACGCATGAATACGCATCACAAGAAAAATATTTAACATGATCTGTCACTATTTACCATCTATGCCAACGGACTATCAAGCCTAGACTCAAAATATTTCCTGAGTCACCGAGGATCTTTTTCCTTTAGAGATAAACAACCAACCAATCATATTATTATTTCTGACAACTCGCCCCGCGAATTAATCATTACTAACCTATAACAACCGTTGGAATCTCATCCTTAAATAATAAATTCAACAGTCGCCACTAACGACTACTTACGAGCACAAGAAAAAATATCACTCTCAAAATCGATCAACATATCTGAAATTTACTATTTGATGACTTGCTTCTCACGTATTATCATGCATAATACCGACTACGTAACAACTCAAGTCGAGGAACAAGAATTTTCAAGTAACGGCCCCGTCATTACGCATAATGTTAAGAAAATCATCGCTGGGCTATACTTCTCTCACATAATTATGCATTGCTAATGATGCCAACGATCACGAACGCCTATCCGCATTTCCTGAGTAGAACTTTGCTCAAGAATTTCTCGTTATCGATAACAAACGTCGAAGTCCCATTAATAAATCGTACCTACTAATAGTTGCTAAAGCACAGAAATTCCCGCATTAACTATAAAGTCAAATCACCTTAATTACTCACCTGATAACCACACTAACAAATAAAATACAAACTCTGAGTTGACCGAATTGAGTGTCAGCATAGCTGATGTTGGCAGTCTATCATTCAACACTAGATAGTCCTCTCTTGCTGCCTCCAAATAATGCAAAATGATTTCCTTTCTTTTATTTGGCTGCTAGATCTGACTAGCTTAATCACGCAGGTCCATAACATCCAAGGAAGCTAAGAGCACCAAAACTGGAGTCCTACGCTCAGGTCGCCAGAACGACTAGATGCCAAAGATAATTACTCTTCGTAGAATGCCGAATTTTACGAATGCGTACAAAAGTCTATAACACCTTTCTCGATAAGATATGACGATCAGCAATCATGAGTCGAACTGCACCCTGCAAGGCCCGACTCTTCAACTCATGTCGAAAATTTACTTAGAACACCTCAAGACATCGACGATACTCATCAATTGCCACACTGCTCCAGTAATTACCTCAAAGAATCTAGGGTCTAAAAAGACAATCTAACATTAAGTCACACTCTTCACATAAGAGAAATGCCCCGAATCTCCTCGATTCATGTGCTACTCCTCGAGCAATGCAAAATTGACGGCCGCATGCTCCATCTCAAGATTGCGCGTCAACCGCATTATCTTCTGCGTAACGCTCAAGTGGAAGCATAGAATTGTTCGAATCCGATAAAACTTCGACAACCACTTACATTCTCGACCTATCAATTTCACCACTTCAATACTCCAAACAGAATCTACAATCATGGGATATACTACCTTAGGATCAACATCTCACTCATCCTCTTAGGAATTATCCACATCAGCTAACAACAGTAGCTAAAGCGAAAAATAATTATTTCAAGATCAATAACTCCAATTACACCGCTTAAACTATCCATGTGTATCATCATACACATTACCAATCCAAATTTATCTTGACACTCTTCTCCTAACAATCACTCGACCCGATACCACGATTTTCTAACCAACCACACTTCGAATTTACATCTTCAACCTTGCTTACACCAATAATTAAGGATATCAAAGATCGAGATTACTTCTAGACGATAAAGATTCGTCAGTAATCTCCTGCCACAACCAAAAGACTTAAGAGCTGAAATGAGTCGTTTCCATACACTATTTTGTCCAAGACTATCTTATATCAATCAACCCAAAACAATATCGCTTAGAATAAATATGGACACTCATCTACGCTTCTTCGATAAATTTATACTTTGGTCTCCATATTCTGAATTGTTCCAAAACTCTTTTTACCTATTGACAGAACTGACACCTATACACAAAAGTTGCACTTTCCTTGACTAGAAATTTCTCAATCTTTCGTTCACAAGCATGCCCCTTTCTGTTATTAATATCCGTAAAAAGGCTCAACTCGCCATTTAAATAAAAGTCAACAACTCAATAAATAATAGAACTCTGCAAACCCAGGTCACTTCCCCAACTCATAACTGAACTCAAAATCTCCCAATTCACTTACTTTCCCATTACTCGGAAGATAACCAAGATACTCTTTGAGGTCAGCATACAGAGGCAAAGTCATGGAAATATAGACATTTATGGCACACTACTTAATAAGATAAGAACAACTACCTCACATACTTAATAAACACCTAGCATCTTATGCATATAATGCTAATGGATCCGCCGCGGTCGGACCATCACTCTATAGGCACTAAGTATCACCAAATATATATGAGGTAGTGATAGGAATCGGATAACCTAATGCTCTGATACCAACTGACAGGACCCACCCCGAATTTCACCCTGAAACCCAAGGTAAATCCTGTGGGGTCCACTTTCAAGGAAAATTTACCAAAAATTCGGCATAACCTTCCTTAAAAATGGACGACCCTTACCTGAAAAAAAAAAATCCAATTTAACACTTCTATAACCAAACATCCATCTTAAACACCTGGAGCCTTCCTGCTCCCCAAGTTCACACATCTCCCAATAAAATAATTCCTCACTTAAGCTAATCCCACAACCAAAGGATAACCAACATTAATTCACTAATTTCCAATATGCCATAAATTCGTTGCATGCAAATGTTAACCAAAATCTTTCATAAAGAAAAACCCAAGAAAACGAACTAGCCCCGCTAGTCAAATTAATAACTCAAGTAAAATATCCTATATGGCCATATAAGTGAGTCTCCCAGACTATATTGCCTCCCAGGCATAGTACTCCCATACTCCCTGTACCTTCACGTCAAGTTGACGGATAGGGTACAGGGCTTGCGTGATGCCGTCGACTACATCACATCACCCGAAGGCGGAAAGGGCTTGCGTAACCCCACTTCAAACGTGGGAGTTACATCGCCTCGAAAGGCGGAACGAAATACAAGTGAGCCTCCCAGACTCGATTGCCTCCCAGGCAATAATACTCCCATACTCCCTACACCTTCATGTTATGATAACAGAGAGGAGTAGGGCTTCCGTGATGTCATCGACTACATCACATCACCCAAAGCCGGAAAGGGCTTGCGTAACCCCACTTCAAACGTGGGAGTTACATCGCCTCGAAAGGCGGAAAGGCATGCTATCATGAATAATATCGATCCAACAAGTATGGCATAAATAAAGAAACATAATCCATATGAGTTTCCCCGAAACTCATAATTAAAGCATAAGTACGATTCCCAACCGTACTCAAAGAATTCAAAGAGTAAAGAAACTAATTAAATTCAACGACGTGTCCCACACGTTAAAAATGCTCAATGAAATAAATAACTTCAATGATTATCATCTTTCTAAAAACCAAATAATATGCAGTTCAGTATAATACCTCAAATCTAGAAATCATAAAGAAAATCCTAAAATCGAAAATGAAATAGGATCTCATTCTCAAACCAAACAACAACGCAGTTTTACTGCGTTTGAAACCTAAATTTATTTTGTTAATTTGTGGCTGCACCCAAAACTTGATCGGGCTGCCTACGTACCCTTTTAAAGGGATCAAGCCACTCGTAGTTCATCATCACATTCCAAATCACCTTTAGGCTTGCTCATATCAACACTTCAAATACTAACCTATCTCTGATTTTTCTATGGACACCCAAAACCACTACTCATCAACTTTCCTAACATTATACCAAATCCAACAACTGTCTAATAGTAATATACAAGCAACTTCAGGCTCTGATCGTGATCTATACAACAATGATTAAATTAGCATCCTTCCTTAATATGATCAATATTTAATCAAAATAGGTCAAATTACCCGAGAGCCATAAATACGCTCATCATTGCCTAACTTCGATATTCTTAAATCGGAACGATCCGAACTTGAATATCATACTCATCAGTCGTAAAATACAACCTCCCCAAAATACGACTTAAATCCTACGGCCGGATTCTACATTAATTAACCGCCAAAAATATCAAACTTCTGAAAATCACAAACCTAACCAAAACTCATCCAAAACTTCCATATATCACACCAATAAACTCCTCTTAATATTCCACATTTAAAACCCTAAAAATCTCCTAACCGGCAGCGGCGCCGCCGGCGGCTCCGCCGGAAGCGGCGGCCGGAGGCCAATTCCGGCGACCTCCAAAACCTATGAAATTTTGACAGAATAAACCTCTCATCATACCCAACAACTTTCATAACTAGCACTTAGTCCAATTCTGAGGCTAACTAGGGCAATCGAACTAAAACACCCATAAATCCCTAAAACTTTCAATTATACAAATCGCCCTAACGAGATCGAAATAGACCGAATCCTTTGGAGGGATTACTCACCTTGATGAGGGCTACAAAATGAGCCAAGAATCACGGCCTATGTTGGCCGGAGGAAGGAGCTCCGGCGAAGTGTCGATCGGCGGCTTCCGGCGGCTTTTCTCCTCTCCGGCGGCTCTACCGGCTCGGATGATTGGCCGGGGAGAGAGAGGAGGCGACGGGGGTCCTTCCTGGGCCGGAACGGCGGTCTGTCGCTGGCGGGACGGCGGCCGACGACGAGCGGGAGGGAGCTCGGGCTCCGAAAAAAAACAGAAGAGAAAGAAAGAGAAAGGAAGAAGAAAAGAGAAAGAGAAAGGGCTCGGGCTTGAACTGATTTTCCTCCCCTCTCGAACCTTCCTTCTTTCTCTCCTTTTAATCTGTTTTACCGACCCTTCTAGACCTTACTTCCTCAAAAATATCTTCTTCCCTTTACCGAAATAGTAACTTTCCGTTTTTAGACCATAACTTTCTCATACGAACTCCGATTTGAGCGTGCCGCGTGTCCACAAACTCCGTTTTACATCCTCTACGACTTTCATGAAGGAAGTTTTCCCGAATTCCAAACGGAGGAAAAAGTCAACTTTTGGAGTCTTAAATAGTAAACGGTTACTTAAAACGGTAAAACGTCAAAGTAACCCAAAAGTAAATAATCGCAAATTGACTTAAGAACCGGGATGTGACAACACTGCTGCCTATAAAGCGCTTCAAAAGGAGTAATACCTATGCTAGAATGAAAACTGTTGTTGTAGGCAAATTCCATCAAGGACAAATTCTTATCCCAACTCCATTTGAATTGCATAGCACATGACCTCAACATGTCCTCCATGGTCTGAATAGTCCTCTCAAACTGCCCATCCGTTTGACGATGAAAAGCTGTGCTGAAGTGCAACCGAGTGCCCATAGCTGTGTGTAAAGCTCCCCAGAATTTTGAAGCGAATCTGGGATCCTGATCAGATACTATAGACTCAGGCACACCATGGAGTCTCACAATTTCATTCACATAAAGTTCCGCCAATTTATCCAAGGAATACTTCTTCCCCACTGGCAGAAAATGTGCAGACTTTGTTAATCGATCCACAATCACCCAAATACTATCGTGCCCATCACGGGTACGAGGTAAGCTAAAAATGAAATCCATGGCGATGCGATCCCACTTCCATATCGGAATAGGCAATGGCTATAACAGACTAGAAGGTTTCTGCCTCTCCGCTTTGACTTGCTGACAAATCAAACACTTACTTACATAAGCGGCAATTTCCCTTTTCATATTCGGCCACCAATAAAAATCTTTCAAGGTATTGTACATTTTAGTACTAACAGGATGTGCAGCATAAGTAGAACTACGAGCTTCCTCCATTATCTCCTGTTTCAACTCCAAATTCCTCTTCGGAACACATATAGCCTGTTTCTAAACAACAACGCACCATCTCTCCTAACAGAAAAATTCACTGCCGATCTGTTAAGTGCTCTTTCTATCAACTGAACTATGGAGGGATCATTATGCTGAGCCTCACGCACTCTATCAACTAAAACTGGTCTCACATGAAAGCTGGCTACCAAAGCACCAACCTCATCCACCGACAATTCCACTCCTATAGCTTGTAACTCATAAAGAAGTGGAACCCGAACCGTCCTCATATAAGCTAATGACATAGAAGGATTGCGACTAAGAGCATCTGCTACTACATTAGCTTTTTCAGGATGATACTCAATAGTACAATCATAATCTTTAATCAACTCCATCCACCTTCTTTGCCTCATATTTAATTCTCTCTGAGTGAATACATACCGAAGACTCTTGTGATCGGTAAAGATCTGGCACTTGGCTCCATAAAGATAATGTCTCCATAATTCCAATGCAAAAACCACTGCAGCAAGCTCTAGGTCGTGGGTGGGGTAATTCACTTCATGCGACTTCAATTGCCTAGAAGTGTAAGCAATTACTCTTTCATGTTACATCAATACGCCACCCAAACCCTGCCTAGAAGCGTCACAATAAACCACATACTCTCCACTATCATCGGGGAGTGCTAGAACTGGAGCACTAGTTAAACAATCTTTGAGCTCTTGAAAGCTATGCTCACACTTTTCTGACCACTCGACCTTAACCCCCTTCCTGGTCAATCTTATAAGAGGAGCGGCAATCTTTGAGAAATCTTGAACAAAATGACGATAATAGCCTGCTAACCCCAAGAAGCTAAGAATCTCCGTCACACTAGAAGGCCTCTTCCAATTTGTCACCGTTTCTATCTTTTGGGGATCCACACAGACACCTTCTGCAAAAACCACATGGCCTAAGAACCCCACTTTATCCAACCAAAACTCACATTTACTAAGCTTTGCATATAACTGAGCTTCCCTCAAAGTTTGCAATACCAATTTTAAATGCTTAGCATGCTGCTTCAAATTTTTCGAATACACCAAGATGTCATCTATGAATACAATCACAAAATGGTCAAGGTATGGACGGAACACCCTATTCATGAGATCCATAAAAGCAGCGGGTGCATTATTAGTAAGTCCAAACGGCATCACCACAAACTCATAATGACCATAACGTGATCGAAAAGCAGTCTTGGCTATATCACTTTCCCGAATCCGCGATGATATCCTGATCTCAAATCAATCTTTGAAAAGACTGTGGCACCCCTCAACTGATCGAATATATCATCAATGCGGGGTAAAAGATATTTATTCTTTACCATAACCTGGTTCAACTTCCTATAGTCTACACAAAGTCTCATGGTGCCATCTTTCTTCTTGACAAATAACACTGGGGCACCCCTTGGAGACATACTAGGCCGAATAAAACCCTTATCCACCAACTCTTGCAATTGAGTTTTTCACTCTTTTAATTCTGCAGGTGCCATTCTATAAGGCGCGCTTGAGAAATATGTACCGTTCTAGGAAGTAGCTCAATTGTAAAATCTATCTCCCTTACAGGAGGCAAACCAGGCAACTCATCTGGAAAAACATCTGGAAACTCATTAACTATAGGGATATCTTCCATTCTCACCTCTCCCTTTCTAGTATCCACCACATGGCTAAATTAGCCTGGCAACCCTTATTCAATAATTTCCTAGCAGCGACAGCTGAAATCAAACAACTTGCAACAACATCTAGCTCACCTTGAAATGTAACCTCAGGCTTTCCAGGACTGCGTAATACCACTACTTTCCGGAAACAATCAATCATGGCTCTATGTGCCTCTAAAAAGTCCATACCCAAGATTACATCAAACTCCACAATATCTAATGGAATCAAATCAACTTCAAAACTAAGACCCTCCACCAACACTTCACAACCTCTAAATACTCAATCTATCTTCATCACATTACCGGAGGGCAAAGAAACCTGCCATTCGCCTGGAAGTGGCAATGATGGCACATTGGTGAGAAATGAAAATCTACTAGACATGAAAGAATGCGTCGCTCTAGGGTCTATCAATATAAAAGCAGGATGACCGAAAATTAACAACGTACCAATAATGACATATGGGGAGGCACGTCCCTCTTGATGAGTCATGTCATGAAGCCTAGCATGAGTAGTGGCAGGACGACCTCTCTGTCCTCTGCCCTGCTGAAAGCCACCTCTGGCTGGAGCCATGGCGCGAGTACCACTACTAGAACCACCGGCTGATGTCTGACCCATGACCTGAGTAGGAGCATATGCTGCTCCCTGAGTCAGAAGAGGGCAATCCCTCTTGAAGTGATCCAGCTGACCACACTGAAAACATCCCCCTGGCCGAAACTGACTTTGCCCAGACTGAATAGACTGATCGCCAGAGGTCCCACTCCTACTGCTCGATCCACTCCTAAATCACTCAAGCTGACGCCTAAAAAAAATTCTTGAAGGGTTTACTACCATGCCTCTTGAATCTCCCTCTAAAACCAGAGCCATAACTCAAACTACTACCATGTCCACTGCTAGAAGATGATCCAAAACCCGAGGTGGACGCCAATTTCTTTGATGAACCCTGGCCATGACCACCAAAATCATGAAGACCGCCAGCTGCCAACTTCTGTGCCTCAATATTCAGAGCAAAAGTCACGGCCTGGTGAAATGACTGATATGGCACCGCTGTCATCCTGTTTGCATAAGTACCACCAAGGCCCTTTGTGAACTGATAAATCTTCTCCTGATTTGTCTTCACCAAATCAGGCACATAGTAGGACAACTCCCGAAATCGCTGCTCAAAAGCCATCACTGTCATATCATCACTCTTCTTCAAATTTAGGAACTCCTCTCTCATTCAGTTGAAATGAGAATGGCTAATATATCGCTTTCTAAAAAGAGCTGTAAACTGATCCTAGGTCATATGATTAGCAGCATCACCCATACCTCTACTCAAATCAAGCCACCAATGCCATGCTTCCTTCTCTAAAAACTGGGTAGCCACGCTCACCTTCCTATCCTGGGAGCATCTCACCTGAATAAACATTTTCTCAATGGTCTCTACCCAATTCTAAGCATCCAAAGGCTCAACAACATGGATAAACGCTCTAGCTCCATTCTTGTATGCCCTATCATAATTTATCTCGGGGACCATACTAGTGCTAAAATGCTGAAAAAAACTGCTCCATGGTATTAGTCCAATCACCCTGTACATCCTCATCTTCCCCCCTTGGAGGATTCTACCTAAGTGCTCGGCGAGGAGGCATACTACCTGAGCATAAAATATTTAGCACAAGAAACAAGAAAAAGACTACTACCCACATACTCAATAAACACTTAGCATACATGCATAAGCTAATGGATCCGTCGCGGTCGGACCATCACCCTCATGACACTAAGTTTTACTAAGCATATGTGGTAGTGATAAAGAAAGACAGGAATCAGACAACCTAATGCTCTGATACCAATTGTCAGGACCTACCCCGGATTTCCCCTTGAAATCCGGGATAAACCCTGCGGGACCCACCTCAAGGGAAATTTTACCAAAATTTTGGCATAACCTCCCTTAAAAATGAGTAACCCTACCTGAAAGAAAAATCACCAAACCCCAAACACTTTTAAAACAAGTAAAACCACAACTCCTGGAGCCACCCGCTCCCCCATATAAACATCCACCACCTCAAAATCCATATAATTCCAACAATTGCATAAATTAATTTCTCATCCAACAATATCCCATAAATCTTTCAAATCTCTCCTAAATTGAGTCAAAAGCTCTTAACACACGTAAACATAAATTGATACATCATCTCATGGTTATCAGAGCTACTAATTTGAAGGAAACCAGAAAAATACACAAGTAGGTTAATCCGGTAACCTAAGAGAGAAAACCAGAAGTGATGGAAAGTATGACTCGCCTCCTACCCTCGCCGAACAGAACTCTGCAGACTAGGCATTTAAAACTAAAGGCCCAACAGAGAAGCATTTAAAATGTTAGAGTGAGTGGACAAAAAGAAAATAATAAAAATACTGACTTAATGATAGAGCCTTGAAATCAAAATTTATACTTTTCCCATATTTTTCATCCCACATTTTCCATTGAGAAAAATATTTATGCATGCCACTCTTGGAAATCTTCCCGAAAATAATTATACACCGAAAATAATGAACCAATCCCATTGGTTCTCAATAAATCAAAACAAATGGCAAAAAAGTTTCACCATAACGATGAGCCTCCCAGGCTATAATAGCGTCCCACGCTAAGCGCTCTACTCACATATGATGAGGACCGCTAATAAGGTTATAATAGCGTCCTACGCTAAGCGCTCAACTCTCATATGATGAGGACCACTAAGTAATGGCTAGCTAACAATTAATATATATTTATATAAACCGATCGGTTGCCTCTCAGGCGATAATAGCGTCCCACGTTAAGCGCTCAACTCTCATATAATGAGGACCGCTGGTAAGACTATAATAGCGCCCCACGCTAAGAGCTCTACTCACATATGATGAGGACCGCTAAATAATGTTAGCTAGCAATAATCAATATCAATAAAGCCTTTTAGGGTGAAGTAAAATATTAAATATAAAAAATCAATTGATATGTCTCACATGTCAAATAAAATGAGCAAGAGAGTTCCCAAATAAATAAATGGAACTCATTAATCCCAAGAAAATACAAAATTTCAAATATGCATTTGAAATTAAATAACTTTAGTGCATGCATGACATTTAAATCAAAGGTCCACTCACAGTGCTCGGCTATGCTTGCCGATGACCCGAGACTTCCTCCAAATGATCCTCCTCACGTCCTGAACAATACATAATTAATAATCCTCCAAACCAGGATAATACTTTAATAAAATTTCCGAAATAAAAGGAAGCATATAATTTCATCTCTCTTGCCCAACTTCTCCACTTTTAATCTAACATGGCTCACAATATTCCGCAATTACCGAAAGCCATAAATTAACCTTTTTGAAGTTTAAATTCTGCTAAATCAACTGCCGGATCTCCATTCGAATAATCGCCTAAATCCTTAAGCATTGATAAATCCCAAACCTTATCAAAACTCCTCCAAAAATTCCAAACTATATTTCATTAAACTCCTCTCATTATAACAAACCCGAAAACATAAAAAACTGCCCCTAGGGGCGGCGGCGCAGGCGGTCGGCAGCCGAATTCCGGCGACCTTCAATGGCTACTAAATTTTAACAGAATAATCCTCTCATCATCCACAACAACTTCCATAACTAGCACTTAGTCCAATTCTAAGGCTAACTAGGGTAATCAAACCAAAACATCCATAAATTCCTAGAATTTCAATTATACATTTCATCCTAACAAGATCGAATTAGACCAATTCCTTTTGAGGGATTACTCACCTTGATGAGGGCTACAAGATGAGCCAAAAATTCCGACCTATGGTGGCCGGAAAAGAGAACTCTGGCGAAGGGCTGCCCGAAGTTTCCGGCGGGTTTTCTCCTCTCCGGCGGCACTATCAGCTCGGACACTTGGCCAGGGAGAGAGAGGAGGTGGCGGGGGTCCGAACTGGGCCTGAGCGGCTGCCTATTATTGGCTGGATGGTGGAAGTTGGTGGCAGGAGGTTTCTGACGAGAGAAGGCTTGGGGAGAGCTCGGGAGGAAAGAGAAGAGAAAGAAAAAAAAGAGAGAAAGGATTGGGCTGGGGCTGCTCCACACCCGGTCCATCACTTAAACCCAAAAATATACCCACTAAAAATTTTACCCCTTTTTACGAACTCAAAAACTTTACCACTTAATTTATAACTTTACTATATGCTAACTCTGATTTTTAACGCATAGCATGTCTACGAACTCGTAATAACATCCTTTACTACTTTCATGAAGAAAGTTTTTCTAAATTCCAAACGAAAGAAAAAGTCAACTTTTGGAGTCTTAAAATAGTAAACGGTTATTTAAAACGGTAAAAGATCAAAATGACACTAAAGTAAATAACTTAAGAACCGGGGTGTGACAATCATCCTCATAATTATCCTCCTAATAATTATCATCATTATCAAAATCATCAAAATCATCATCACAATCATCCTCATAATTATCCTCATAATAATTATCATCACCAAAATCAATCATCATAATCAGCCTCATAATAATTATAAATAATTGGTCCCAAAGTGGACATTGGTGAGATTTTACTCACCTAAATAATCCCGCTGCGTCTTCAACACAAAACAAGAGCCAAGCCCAAAACACACTTCACAAGTCACCTATAATTACACAAATAATAACCTTAGTAACCAAGGTACCGAAAGATATCAAACACCCTTAGACTAAACCTTATCCTAAAGGAGGACGACCTTTCAAGGTCATCAAATTTATCGACCCAAAACTGTTGCTTCTAATTCTCAAAACAGAAACTCCAACCTTGCACAAGTCTAAGATTAGCCAAAAAGTCCTAGCATGAAATAATGGTAACCAAAACCTACAACCCACATATCAACATGTTCGTATCGAAGAGTACTTCCTAACTAGCACCACAAAACACCACAGACATTACCGGACACGCCGCCTGTTGGACCATAATATACACATAATATTCCCCTAAACATTGACTTTAACTTGTTTTTGAGTTCATCTAGCTATCACTAAATCATTTGTTTAATTGTCTAGGAATATTGCAAGAGTGAAGGAAACATGCATTTTTTTATTTAGAAGTGGAGAATTGGAGATAGGAAGAATGACAATCAATGGTGGAGCAAAAATGTAAATTCCAGATTCCGGCGAACCATCATTATTGACGGCACAAGTGACGACGCACCACCACTTTGGGTGGTGCCATAACTTTTCCGGTCATCATAAAGGAGGAGCAAGGAGAAGAATGGTGATTGAGTAACAACTTGAAATCCATGCTATTATTCTTTGGATGATAGGTATCATCATGCACATATGCTTCTCATGTTTGTCCACTTGATTTGGGTGACTCAAAAGCCTCTCTACACATTTTCTCTTCTTGTTCCCAATGCATTTGGAAGAGCTAATTGCCCTTTCACTCTCTCTTTAGACATATTTTCCTACTCTACTCTCTCATAACTCATCATTATGTACTTCTTTCTCTTCTCTAACACTCCATCTCCCTTTATTGACTTTTGTTACTCTCTCTTTTCCTTTCCCTCGCTCCATCCGGATGGAACAAAGAGGAGTGCTCCATTTCTCTCTCTTTCTCTCCCACTTTCATCATCTTTTCTCTTTATATATACATCATCCACCCATTCACCACTTGACACCCTTTTTCTCTCTTTTTCCACCACAAACCTCCATCTTCTTCTCCCAAAATCCAAACCCATCTTCTTCCTCTTCCACTTCCAAACTCTATCTCCTCCATCACCACCACCATCTCTAAGCCCAAACCTCCATTAACATCACCACTACTACACCATTTCTCCACTCTCTATCCTTTATCACTTTCTCCATCCACTCCATCTATTCACACAAAGCATAGAGCTAGCTTCACTACCTTTCATCATCAAGTATTCAAGAGCAAGAATGAGAGGGAATCACCACCATCATCACCACCACCAAGAAGTGAGCTTGGGGACAAACCGACACACCACTAAGACAACTCTCTCCCTTAACTCTAGATCTATTTTGATGTTTGATTTGATTATGGAGTTTGTTTATGTAATTATGAGTGAGTAGTACTTTGTTGGGGTTAGGGTTGAAAGCCCTAACCAATCTTGTATGGATTGATGCAATTTATGATTTGATGCAATTTTAGTTAACATTCATACATGCTAGTTCAAGAGTTGAATGCATATGCTTAGAATTTATCACTTTAAGTATGTGTGTTTGCCATGTCATGATATGATGTTTAGAGCTTGGTAACCTTTGAATGTTAAAACATGAAAGCACACTAGGTGTGTATGTAGGGGTCGTGAATTACAATCACTTAGAGATAAGCTTGGTTGGTTTGCATAGTTTCTTCATCTCCAAACTTTATACACTTAGACCAATGCATTAGATGCCTAACCGGATTGAAATGCATGACTTAAGTAGTTAAGTACTACACCCGAGAGAGGTTGCTTGATACCATAAAAGAAGCATGTCCCTTGTCATACCTGAGAAGGATGCAATGAGAGAAATTGGTTGATTAGCTTAGCATCATTCATAGTGATTTGCATTAATACTTCTAAGAGAGGTTAGTGGTACACAATTTGAATCCTAATGACGTGTCGCGTAACCGAGGTCAAACAACTTCAATTTAATTACCCTGCAATCGTAGTAATATGGACAAGTAGGGATCGTTCTAGCCGGGGAAACCAAAGGGCGATCGAAAGAAGAGAAACCAAAAAACTTATAAACAAATATTCACATATATACATCGAAATACTGAGGGTTTAAGATTGATTAGTTCTAACGAATAACCTACTGAAAATTAAACCTAAGATTATTATATATAAGTGATCATCATACTCATGCAACACGTAACACGAAAAACCATCTAGAACACATAACAACTTCATGCAAGGCCGGGCAGCAACGTTCAAATTATCCTTGACTCTAACCAATTCCGATTCTAATTAGAGCCTTTGCGGTTATCTAATTGTTAAGAATTCTCAGGTATTTAGAACCATCTTTGCGCTTGATCCTAAACATGAATGCTAACTCATTTAGAAACACATTGCGTAGAGATTAAACAAGAAAACACTTTAACACATGAATCAATCGGAAACATGATCTAAGGCATGGCGTCACTCATCCTATTAGAATGCAAATTATCAGAATTAAATCTGCCCTAAGTTAATAACAAAGACCAAGACAACTTTGCGTATGAATCGATCCAAAATTATTATGGTAGATGAAACCGCACCTTAAGGACAATCATGACCGAGGCAGCCTCAAGGATTGATTTAGATGCATGAATTCATGACAATTAATCAATTAGAAATCAAAAACACATAAGAAAATGCTACTGCCCCAACACCTAAATCACGAAATCATCATATATTCAAGAAGTTACAAATCAAAACATAGAACAATCAAAGATCACAAAGAAATCCAAAAACCATGTTTGATAAATAAAACCAAAATCGAAAAGTATATTACAATAGAGTTCGAAACTAAACAGAAAATAATACAAGAAGTCATGAGAAAATCACACTTTTACAACCTTTGAAGATTCGGCAAGTGTGGGGAAAATCGGTGGAAGGATGGAGTGATTCTTATGGTTTGTGGTGGATGAATCGGCTAAGTAATTTTCTGTATAGGGTTTGGTAGAGTTTCGGCTATGTAATTGCAAGGGTAGAGATGATCCCCTTCTGCCCTTGAAGTCATGCTTTATAGAGAAGAAAGACCATAGAGAGGCTGGCCACACAAGTAAAATCCGAGTTGGTTTATAGGTTTCCCTAGTCTTTCTTAATTCGGCCCAATGACCTCTGTCTGATGATTTCATTATAACTCCCTCTAGAAAATAGATATTGAGGTGATTTCAATTGATTTGGAAACTAGACTCCTGTAGTTCGCTATCCATATCTAGTACGTTTTCTGATTCATTGTGATCTGTCCTGGAGAGCCCGTTGAAGTTGTGAGACGTGCACAAGAATTTTCCTGAAATTAATCAGGAATCAAGACTTGGACATTCCTTGATATTCTACCGAATTTAGATCTTCTTCTCCATGTTGGACTTGGTTTGGACCTCTCCTTTTATGGACTAGTCTTCATGGATCAGCTGCTTTTCTTCCTGAGGTCCATCAGGAATACTTCTCTCGGCAAGCAGTAGGTTACTTTGTTTTGGCAGTCTGACCTTCCGGCAATGATTCCGGCACAACTCCAATTCTCCTGATTCTTTCTCCCATGAACTCTTCTGCATGTCACCTACGTATCAGAGAGTTAACTCAATTTGTGACAATGTAAAGGCTTTACAGAATCATAAGAACATCTCTAAGGCTCCACAAATTGGCTTTTGACAAATTTCTATATCGTTCATTTATGTTTAACACGTTTTACACACAACTCTACCAAAAACTTTTGACTCTACATTATGACTCTATTCTACGATAATAAGAGATAATCAAAGTATAAATGGAGGTAATAACACATTAAGAATTTCGCATTTTATGCTCCTATCAACTACCCTACACTTATCCTTTGCTAGTCCCTTAGCAAACTAAATACAAGACTCTACTACAAACATTACTAATGCCCTTAAACAAATGTCTCAGAATCTTTATTATGCATAGCTTTCAAATTTGAACATTTGAGTGTAAACACGTAAATTCCAAGTTTCATAAAACATGTATCATGGCATGAATAAGTAAGAAGTGAGAACAAATAGCATGAACACACAAGGTCAACCGATCCTCCTCACGATGGCATACTCTCTTCTTTTCACTCGATCATGGTATTCACTCATAAGTATATGCAAGAGATCAGATTGTAAGACAAGAAATAGCTTGCATATTTCATCAAATAAAAGCAATTTGTGAATAAAATTTTCTGGAAAAACCTCATCTAACAACTAAGTGCAAGAATGGACCAAAACCATATGCTCAACTCATGAGAAAATCTTCACAAATTGAAGTTAGTTATCTTAAGAATCATGAATCAATCTTAATAATGGTCGTAATGGGGCTCGGCTGCATAGGGTAGGAATTTTTAGGATAAGTGGTGCTTTAAGGCATCACTAACACTTTAGCAAAGCTCGATCCTCCTTAAGCCTTCACTCCAAGGGCCGAATTTCATCTTGTTGGACCCATACGTTATCCTTAACTCCGCAAAGCATCATGAACATGAACAAAGGTCACATAATACAATTTTAGACCTTCAAATACACACAAACTCCAAATTCAAAACACCTTTTTTTGTAGTGTGCCGTCCCTTTAGTGTGACATCCCTTTCATTTATTTTGTTTTGATCCGATTTTCATTTTTTTTAAAAGGTTTCGGCACACACAATTTTTACATCAGTTCACCCCACATTTGTTTCTTAACATCACACAAACATAACTCCACATTGAATGTAAGCTTTGCCAAGTCTTGATAACAAGGTAAAGGATATAACTATTTAAAGCAAGGGAATTTTATGAAGGTGATGAAAGAAAAGGCTCAATGTAGGTTCAAAGGGGTTAAAACTAAGGAGTCCCACGACGGGCATAAATAGGCACATGCTTTATTTGGAATTGGTGGTAATCCTAAAGAGATCAATTCAATCCTTTTCAAAATCAAGACCTGTTATGATTATAGAGTTTCGATAATTACATGAGCAAGTTCTAGTACATTCTAGAGTCCATTAAAAAGCTATAGCACATAGTCATTGAATATGCAAAGAATGATGAGGTTTATGATAGTGAATTTCGAAAAGTTTTTTTTTTTTTTTTAAAACACTCAGAAAGAAAGCATTTAAGCTTAATAGCTCACATGAGTTGTTATGGAAACAAATTAACCAAACATGCATGTTTCACAGTCAATCAAATCTCAAATGTTCAGACCAGTCCACAATATCCATGAAACTTACAATTTCTTTAAGTAAATGTCAAACCATCATCTATGCATTGAAAGACATAATCATCATTGACTTTAAGGGCATTCTAAGACTCAAAATAAAACAAAATACTCATCTTTTTGTTGGATCCGATTTTCTGTTTTTCTGAATTTTGTCTTTGGTTTTCTTTTATGACTTAAAACTATAGTTAAATGACTCAAACAAACATGTTATTATGTAAACCTCTACCCCACACTTAGAAAATTACGTTGTCCTCAATGTAATACCCGAAATCATGTCATAATTTCCTAAGCATGTGTCTAAGTCACACAACAAACACATATACAATTCGACCATAAGAAATGAAGGGATAAAAATGATGCAAACTCTCGGTGACGGCTCCTCCACCTCCAACCAAAATTTTCAAACTTTCCTTATATATTCTCTCTCCCTCCTCTCCTCTACCCAGTTTCCACGCATACCTCTGCCTCTCCTTCTTCTTCCCTCTACCTCACCTTCTTCTTCCCTCTGCCTCTCCTTCTTCTTCGCCCTCTGCCTCACCTTTGTCTTCCCTCTCTGCCTCACCTTCTTCTTCCATGTGCCTCTCCTTCTTCTTCGCCCTCTGCCTCTCCTTCTTCTTCCCTTTGCCTCACCTTCTTCTTCCCTCTGCCTCACCTTCTTCTTCCATGTGCCTCTCCTTCTTCTTTGCCCTCTGCCTCTCCTTCTTCTTCGCCCTCTGCCTCTCCTTCTTCTTCGCCCTCTGCCTCTCCTTCTTCTTCGCTTCCTGCCTCTCATGGGCGCCCTTCTCTTTCAGTGGAGTCCGCGCGCCTTTGTGCCAGGGGACTCCGCGCCCTTCTCTACCAAGGGAGTCCATGCGCCCTTTGTGCCGGCTGAGTCTGCGCGCCCTGTGTGCCGGCGGAGTCCGTGTGCCTTCCCTGCCAGCGGAGTCCGCGCCTTCCCTGCCAGCGGAGTCCGCGCCCTTCCCTGCCAGCGGAGTCCGCGCGCCCTTTGTGCCAGCGGACTCCGTACCCATTTATTTTTTTTAATTTTTTTTCACTTTAGCGACGGAATCCAGTGATTCCATCGTCTAGGGGAAAAATATTTTTTTTTGTCATTAAACAATATCAGTCGCCTAAGTACTTAGGCGACGGAAAACTTCCGTTTCCTAAGTACTTAGGCGACGGAAATAGTTCCATCACCTAAGTAATTTTGACTCGACGGAAATCAATTTTCCGTCGCCCAGACACCTACCTCACTCTACTTAGGCGATGAAAATTTCGTCGCCTAAGAGCTTTTTTCCAGTAGTGGTGTTCCTCGGAGTCCTTCAACGACAACTTGGAAACAAGCTTGGCCGTCATCTTAGTCAGAGCAATTGGCATGAGAGAGCGCTGCACAGTAAGAAAATTTCTGAAACACTAACCCTAGTTGCAGAGAGAGAGAGAGAGAGTACGCACCCATTCCCGGGAAGCCGTGGTTTGCTTATTGCTTTTAGATCTTCTAGCTAAATGGACACAAATGACATTAGCAATTGAAAGATTGTTTCCAGACTCACATGGATAAGAAATTATTCGTGTGTTACAGTTCGAGCTAAAAATAAGGAAAAGTGTGACCTATACTCGTGCTAAAACACTGGGGAGTCTCTACCAGTCATATGTTTTATCACACACTTTCACATCTAATCAAACCAAAATTACAATTTATATGAACCAAAATTCACTTATGGATAACATATATACCACACATATGGTTAACGTGATTTACATATAAATCCAACCTCATATGCACGTCCATTCTCTTCATACCAAAAATTATATTTCATAAATTTATATGCCCATTAATAGAAATAAAGAATACATAATGTCAGTCCGAAGACTAAATCGCTGAAATAATTTTAAACCCTCAATAGAAATAAAACAAACCCATAAGAGCGAAAGAAATTGATAACTCGTAGTATGAGAAATTATTAGATGTTCCGGGAACATTGCTGAGGTGGTGTCCCATACCAATAAAAATGCGACAGGTGGGTTCCAGGACAATAAGCCAACGACATGTGAGTTACTTGTTAACACATCGCCACATCGTTTGACGTTCCAGATAATGTCGTTTACATCAGTTGTGGGATTCAGAAAAGGATTTTCACCCTTAGCATCGTGATTCTTCTTTAGATCAAGTAGTGGCAATGGTAATCTGCAATTAAGGTTTAGTTGTAGATCTGAGACCTCTTCAATTTCCATGGAATTCACCTTATCAACATCTCTAATCAATGATGAGTTCTCAAATCAGACCAAACCAATTGTCATCGCCTTCTATAACATAAACCCAATATGGATTTTGAGTGTCTCACGAAATCTTTTCCCTTCAGATCTGAAAGTTGATTAGAAGTTTTCAGATTTGGCAAAGAGGGGCAAAGATTCATCTTTTTGCTAAACATGAAAGTTGCTTCCTTTAAGTTTCTGGGTTTGCTGGGATTGATGAGTTTATAATCAGTTAATTTCTTTTATGATTGGAAGTTTTCAGATTTGGCAAAGTGGAGCAAAGATTTAGATCTGAGGAGTAGGGACACCACGTCAGCAATGTTCCCGTAGCACCTAATAATTCCTCCTCGTAGTATATGATCAACCACAAGGTTGAGCTATATATAGCTGCATCTGTATATAGTACAGGTAAGACCCCTTAGAGTCTTAGACCACCTAATTTCCTTCTCCAAAGATGATTTATCATTTGATCAAAACATGCTTTAGGAGGCCAGGAATGTGAGCGTGCATGATGTAGTCTTCCCACTCTATGCATGTTGCATCAAAATAAAAACTTTCAACGTCTATGAAACTCTCCCTTGCTGTCCTCCACAACTTCTCTGTATTGGCGTCATCAAAGCTACACAACACACCGATCGAACATACTTGAATGTCAAATTATAGTGAACAAAAGACTCTTAAATCATCAAACTAATAATCAAATAGAAAAATACGCAATACAAAAAAATAATGCACGTACATTCCTTTGAATAGCATATATGGTTCGTATAGCTCCACCAAGCGCATCACCAGGTCGAGTTTCCGACTATAGTTGACATATATGTCTTGGAAATACTGGCCAAATGCTTTGTTCACGAACTTTAATCCCTGGAAATTAAGAACAACGAAATGAAGATTAGAAAGAACAGAATCACCGAGTGATAACGAAATAGAAACAATCATTACATGATACAAGTTTGTAGCTGGCTCGAGCATACCTTCAGAGGTAGCATGTAACGAATATTCATATACATGCGGAAAGTAGCCATAGTTGTCAATATTGTGCCCTTGGTAACAATGACAGGCTCACCATCCTTATTCACCCATGGTTTTTTCGTGAAGTATTGGAAGATAAACTCATGCATTTGAAAGAAATTCAAAGGGTTTCGCGATGAGGATCCGACCTGGTAAATAATATTTCCAGAAGACTGATTTGAATTTACCACCATTGCTACGATTATTGAATTTACCAACATGTCTACAGGAATCTGAGGTGAAAGTTCAAAATCGATTTAGTTCCTTGCATATTCTTCACATGCATATCAGGGTAAGAAATATTGGTAATTAGCTAAATGACTTACCATGTCGAGTACTGTTGCAGGATCAACAAGCAGGCATGTCAGCTTCCCTTTGCAATAACCAGCAATTACGCTATCAATAGTTCTGCATTCACAATAATTGAATAGATAGAAATGACCGAGTTTAATTAGTAAGTAATGACACAAATAACCAAATCAATTTGGGTGTTCGAATTAGTCTTAGCCCTAATACTCATAATTTGTTGAAGCTTAGTAGTTTAATTACCTGAAACCTTGGATCCAACCAGGAAACGGTTCTTCGCAAGTGCTTGTAACTATTGTTGGACGTACGACCACAAGAGGTAAATTGTCTTTTGAACGTTGCAGAAATATTTCACCCATAGCTTTTGTGAACACATAGGTGTTTGGCCATCCATATAGTCTAGCCCTATAATTTGATTTGCGTAGATCAAAATCCATATAGATATTAGGCAGGATTATATTGACGTAGCACCTAGGCTTTTATAAATGTATGGATTCCAAATGAAAGACTACCTTTTAATGCCAAAATCCTTCATTGTGTTTGTAACAACTTTTTCTGAAGCATCTTGTCCTTTCAATTCATTCAATTTTTCCTTCACAAGGTTCTTTTCCACTGTTTCGAAATCAATATTATCCATCTCTTTTATCATCTTATCCATTGAAGATGAGTCTTCTGGTATGAGCCCTGCCCTTTCACCACAAACATAAGCTGTTGATACGTGGAGAAGCATCTGTAGTTTCAAACATTTCTTCGCAAAGCTCAATACTCGCAGAGTTCCAAAAGTATTTACAGCCAGTGAAATATCATATCTGCAAATTAACGAAAGTATATGTAATTGTTATTTTATAGAATATACATAATTACACTGTATAAATTACACAGTTATAAACAGAGTACATATAAATGATGTGCTATACATCATATGAATAAGCAACGTTATACTGTGAAAGAGAGAAAGAGATAGAGGGGGATGGTCGGACCGGCCAATCACGGCAAGCCTCCAAACCTCACTTTGTTTCTAGGAGAGGGGGTATGGGTACATTTTCTTTCTAAAGGGTCTTCAAATATTTCAAACCTCCAATTAATCATTTCCTACATATATATTTGCTAGTTGGTTAGATACCTTTCTCGGCACAGATGGGAAAAGTATGTTAATTTCTGTAAGGTTGCAAAGCTTCACTGACGACTACAAGGCAGCAGCCCACTCTAGGAATGAGCTGGGTGCTGGCGCCAGTGATCTCCTCTCTCTCTCTCCTGATTTCCAGTAGCTATACATCTTCTCTTTCGAATGGCGTAAATAAGAACGTACAGATATAGTAGGTTGTAAAATAAATATTGGTTCAGAATGGAGTAAAGATGAACGTACGTATGCGTACATGTTATAGCTGGCTGTTGAATAAATATGCAGGTTGATGTGATAGGTTTACCTTTCGTCAAAGTTGGTGGTAGCTGCAGAGTTAAAAATGATCTGTATTTCACTGCACAGTTCTTCCATCAATCTGGGTTCACTCACTCCGAGGTTCTCAATAGTGACATCTCCTGGGAGAGCAACAACTTTATCAGAAATGAACGAATCGAAATCTGTCCCCCATTTCTGCCTCAGAACCCTGAACAATTCTTTCCCTATAATCTGTATAACACAAGACAGTGAATAAGATCTATGTTAGTCAACTATAACAACGTACGTACCTGCATCAACAAGAAAATTCAAGCCGATTAATCTCGGTCGCTAGTTACTAATCAGTTGCAAATTTATGTACAGACCTCATCATGCATGCGATGAGTTGCTGACTTCGTATCAGAGGCTCTTACAAGAAGATAGAGCTTCTTCACATTTGGTTGCACCCTTAGAATTTTCTCCACAAACACTGCATGCCATGCAATATCCACATATTCACAAGTGAAATGAGAGAGAGAGAGAGAGAGAGAGAGAGAGAGAGATACTCACCCATTCCAAGGAATCCGGTGGCACCAGTGATCAGAATGGTCTTATTCTGCAGGTAACCTAGTATGCTGTCCAATCCCATTGTACGTACACACAGAAACAAATCAAACAATTAAAAACTTGGGAGTTGATGAAGCCGGGGCACGTCTTTGTTTGAGCACCAAATCTAAAGCGAGCGTGATTGAAAGCAAATGTTAGATATATATGTGAGTTATAATATCACAAGCTCGATCAATTGTTCAGGTTTTATAGAGGGACCAAAAACGTACTATTACAATCTCCTCATCAGCGATACATCAATGAGGTAGGACTCGTTTAACTTAAATGTACGTGCCAACTACAAACTGTTAGGAGTTTAATTATTACAGGACATGTTTCCTCATCACTGGTTCTTTTTTTCTTTTTTTGCTGGTAGATACCGATATGTCATTAGTCATTTGGCAAATAATAACAAGGAATATTGATACCGTTATTGATAATATCTTCTTACCCACTAGCTGGCTTGTACCGTTGTACGTCATAAACCCATACCGACTTTGCTTCTTTTTTGGTCAAAATGATCACAGAATGCGATAAATGGCGTTCATATCTTCGGGCCCTGCTGCTTGCAACCATATTCGTAAGTATTTCCTCTACTAGGCAACACGTCCAAATGAAATATACTCTCATACAATTTGGATGACACAACAACGTACGTGAAAATATGACCTAAAAGTGAGCGAAAATAAGGAGCACCACACTAGCTTTACTTTCAAAACGGTGTCCCGCTATATATATACATATATATATGTATGCCTATTTAGATACAAACCCCATTTATTCAAAAAGTACAGATTTCCTTAATTGACATAGTTTGATGTTTTTCGATCATATTTTCTCATCTCAACCATTCATCTTTATGACTAGATCATCTCTACAAAATTTTAGTCAAATTGATAATCATTAAGGTATTCAAAACTGTGAATTACACGAACAGTTCCTGTTGAACAGATTTGGTTCGTTTATTGTAATCATATAGTTTTGATACCTTAACGATCACCAATTTAGCTGAAATTTTGCAGAGATGATCATGTCATATAAATCTAGAAACTCGTTGGCTATGATCGAAAAATATGACCGAAAAGTGGTTCTATTGGCAAAATCCGTACCTTTTGAATAAGTAAGGGTGTTTGGACCTGATAAGGACTGTGTGTGTGTGTGTGTATATATATATATATATACACATTTTCTCAGGTGCGGATGTCTGCATTTATTCTTACGGTGCGGATTTCCACTTTACACTCACTTTTCATTCGAATTTTCACATCTCCACCGTTTAGTCTTTAGATACTAATGTATCGATCATCTCTGCAAAATTTCAGCTAATTTGGTTCATTAAGGCACTCAAACTCAATTAAACCAATAGATGAATATAATTCTGTCGAACTTGAACCATTCATGTTTATAACAGAAAAACGCAGTTTTGAGTGCGTTAATGATAACCAAATTGGCTAAAATTTTACAGACATAATCTATACATTAGTATCTAAATACTAGACGGTGGAGATGTGAAAATTTGATTGAAAAGTGAGTGTAAAGTGGAAATCCGATCTGCACTGTAAGAATAAATGCGGACATCCGTACTTGAGAAAATCTGTATATATATATAAAGAAGTTGTTGAAGTTACTCTTTATGATTTTATCACTGCATGAAATATCGTCTTAGCCGACGGAAAAAAATAATTCCACCGGCTAAGTTCGTCTTCGTTGACGGAATCTTAACCGTTGTATAGGACACCACAATCGTCGTTTAAGATCTACTTAGGCAACAGAAAGAAACGGTCAAGGATATCCGTCGACTGAGATATTTATAGCTGACGAAATAACATTCGTCGTCTAAGTTCTGTCGACTTAGTAAATCCTAAGCGACGAATATTTTCCTTCGGCCATTTTCATCGGTTTAGTAACTCTTAGGCGACCAATATCTTCTGTCGGCATATTTTCGTTGGCTTAGTAAATCTTAGGCCACGGAAACTGACGGTCGACACCCTCAGTGGACTAGGATCGTCCTAGGTGGCGACTCATTTCAGTCGGTAAGGCTGGTCTTGTGCGACGAACTACTTTCCGTCGGCTTAGTGAATCATGTGCGACGAATCATGTGGCGTCGGCTAATTAGTAATTCTTGGGCGACGAATGTCTTTCTTAGGCGACAGTTTTTTCCGTCGACTAAGAAATGCATTATTGTCTGACACAACGCAGAACGAATATATTTTTGCTGACGTCTTTTGTCTTAGGCGACAGAATTTTCCATCAGCTAAGTAAAGACGTCATTAATTTATACAACTTTCTGCTCAGAAGAGAACACAAATAAACCCTTAATGAATAAGCCATAGTTTCTGCCCAGAAGAGAGAACGATTAAATGTTGTTTTGGAACGATCTTCAAGAGCTGTTTCTCGTGGTAGTCAAGGCACACAGAGCGCACTTGTCAGCTCGCGTGACCTGTTTAGTCCTTGTGCGCGAAGCAATTAAATTGCACAGCTTGTGTGGTAGTCATGGCACGCGGAGCGCACTTGTCAGCTCACATGACCTGTTTATCCTTGCATGCGGAGCGAACTCCACAGCTCGTGTGGTAGTCATGGCACGCGGAGCGCACTTGTCAGCATGCGTGACCTGTTTAGTCCTTGCACGCGGAGTGAACTCCTTAGATCTCCCAATATGTTTCGCCCTTGTACGCAAAACTCAGGCATAAAGGTCCATCTCGGGTGAATGTCACCGAGATCGTAACACCCAGGCATAAGATCCATCTGAGGTGAATGTTACCAAGATTGTAACACCCAGGCATAAGATTCATCTCGGATGAATGCCACCGAGATCGTAACACCCAGACATAAGATCAGGCATAAGCTTCATCTCGGGTGAGTGTCACCGAGATCACAACACATGAAAGATATCTTCCCTTTAAAAACGGAGCAAGTGGCTTGATAAACCATAGACGGCGTTAACACCCCGTCCCTCGAGTAGTAACACCGGATATGGAAAGGGCTCGCTACCCTTGTCCATGAAAGTATAACACCCGTTCAACCCACGTCATGAGTCTGAACTTGGGGGGACTGTGGGCGGTGGGCGGAAAAGTATTGGTTTACGGGCTTAAGTTAGCAAGTCCTCACTCAAGATGTGTCTTGAACGGGAACTTGGGGGGACTTGTAGTCAGTTGTGCGTGAAACAACCTCTTTAGCCCGTAAACCTGCAGGAATTCCACCACAATCGTGGCCGATTTAAGGATCCCGCCCATAAGCTGGAGGGGCCGGGTTAATCATGGTCGTAATACTGGGCTCAGGACGATTACAGGCACGAGAGAAATCCACCTTGAATTTGGACATGGAATCCCACATCGATTTCCTGGGAAAGGGAACATCAGTTAGGCTATAAATACAGCCTAACCACCAGCTTGTCAGGTACAATTACTACCCCTATTAATTACCCTTTGACCCATCTGAAACTGACTTAACCATCAGAGGAGGAAAGACCGGAGGCTCCCGGTCGTCCTTTCACTTGCAGGGTACTAGGAAAGGAGGTAACAGCCTATCAGACCCACCATCAGCTTCCGCATACCCCGACCGGGATTGTGCAGAAACAGTTTCTAAAAATAGATCCCCCACATTTTTCTACTTATACATTTTCGAAACTCGAAAACTAATTTCCTCTGACCATAACTTTCTCATACAACATTCGTTTCAGGCGTGTCGTATGTCTACGAACTCGTATCAATAAACTCTACAACTTTCAAGAATGAAGTTTTTGAAGATAACTTACAAAAAATAAAGTCAACTTTTTGGTCCCTTAAAAGACAAAGTACTTAAGAAAAATACTCCCGAACTTTAACTTCGCACTACTAAATACGAATTTCCATACATAATCCTTGATTAAATCTGGAAATAATACAAGGAAAATTAATATGAAAATCTGGGGTATTACATTGATGATCCGGCTATGGGTGAGGGTTGGAAAGTGGTGCAGGTGATGTCACATAGGAATATTTGGAGTGCAGCTACACTGGGAGGGGATGATGAGAGTGGGACCAGTGAACCAACAACTGATCAACCGAATAAACCATATCAAGAGGAATCTCCATATGTAGTTGTAATATCCCACATCGGCTAAACGGAGAGGGGTTATGTGCTATATATGTACATGCCCACCTCCAATCTAACGCGAGGCTTTTTGGTGGCTCAGCGGCTTCGGAGGGGATGGGTACTCCGAGGTTAAGCATGATGATATGAGAGCAATTCCAGGATGGGTGACCTACTGGGAAGCTACTCTTGAGCTGCCGGAAACAAAACCCTGAGGGCCGGCGGGCCCAAAGCTGTAATATCCCACATCGGCCAAACGGAGAGGGGTTATGTGCTGTATATGTACATGCCCACCTCCAATCTGATGCGAGACTTTTTGGTGGCTCAGCGGCTTCGGAGGGGATGAGTACTCCGAGGTTAAGCATGTTGATGCTAGAGCAATCTCAGGATGGGTGACCTACTGGGAAGCTGCTCCTGAGCTGCCGGAAACAAAACCGTGAGGGCCGGTGGGCCCAAAGCGGACAATATCGTGTTACGGCGGAATGGGTCCTGGGATGTGACAGTAGTCCCCGATACTGAGGATATTCGTGTCAACAACCAACACGTTCTGGCTATCATAGGTTACATTCCAATTACTCCATCTGAACTGAACTCACTACAATGCAACCCCATTAATCATGATGACGACAGCTTCATAATTGACGAATACATAGAGGATGATGAGTGTTCTGACCAAATTGAGGAAGATGATAATTATTTACTTGTATTAATCTGGCATAACTTCGAATATGTATTTTTAAATTTATAACCACGTACGTACGTGCGTCAAACCATTAATTATTTATGCAAAGTTTCATTTTTCTACATGTGCATTTTTTAAAATGCATATGTATGCTTTTTTAAATACGAATACTTACGTGGAGTTACAGTTGGGTTTAGTTTGAAAAGTTACATGAAAATACTCGAATGTAAATATGATAAAATGAGGGGTAAAATATTGTATAGTCCTTGTGGTTTGAAGTCGACATTTGTTTAGTCCTTATGGTTTTATTTTAATCTGAGTAGTCCTTAAGGTAACGATTTTTTATCCAAATAGTCCTTAAAGTCATGATTTTTCATCCAAATAGTTTTTATGGTCTTTGATTGAGAAAATTATTGGAATGACTATTTGGATAAAAAAATCATGACTTTAAGGACTATTTAGATTAAAATAAAACCATAAGGACTAAACAGATGTCGACTTCAAACCATAAGGACTAAACAAATTTCAATTCTAAAATGAGCTTAAAATTTTTAAAAATATACTTAGTCGACGAAACTTGAAGAATTCGTCGCCATAGAAGTACTAAGGCGACGGAAAATGGACTTTCCATCGCTAGGATCCCCGAAATATTAGGCGGGTATATGTTACTTAGGCGACAGAAATTGAATAATTCGTCGGCTTGGTAGAACCAAAGCGACGAAAAGTGTCTTTTCTGTCTCCTAGGATTCCAAAATATTAGGCGGGTGAATTTTGCGCCCTTTTTTTCCGGAAATTTCATATTACTTAGGCAACGAATACGTGTCTTAGGCGACAAAACTTATTCGTCGGCTAAGATAAAATCGATACTAACTGCCACACGCAATCCACAATCCCTAAATTCACACCCACAATTCCCAAATCCCACCAGAGCCACGCCACCGCCTCACGCCACCAGACCCCATCCAAGCATCGGCAACTGATTCAAGTGCGCGCATCCACCCACCTCCTCCACTCATTGCCTCCACATCCAACCGTCGTTCCGATCTCGCTGCTCTCACCTTCTCACCTTGCTCCTTTTTCAAGTTTGTATTCTCTCTCTTCTCAGATTGATCTTACTTGTTACTTCTGAATCGTATCTGAATTCGTTTGTGGTTAAATCTCATACATTAGGATTAGGAATATAAGAGGAGTGAACAAAGTGTAGCTAGGTTGATGTATTTGGAATTATGGTTGATGTTTTTGAAGGCAAAAATGGCTAGCTAGGAGTATTTTTTTAAGCTGCCTACTAGCTCTTATGCTTTAGAAGTAGTGCTTGAACATGTGAAGGAGAAATGAAAGAGTTTCTGTGGGTTGAATGTGTGTGATGATGATATAGGAAAGAAGGGGGCATTGGCTATTGTCAAGTTTGTGTCAAAGATTAAGTACTTGTGGTTAAGAAGGGCGAGAATTGGTAGGCAGGGTCTTATTACTTTATTGCAAGGCTGCAAGAATCTTGAACTTTTGGATGTTAGGGAGTGTTGTGGTTTCGATGAGGAGGATGAGGAAATAGCTAAGCTTGCATGCCAGTATTCCTAAGTTTATGTGTGAGGGTTCTAGAGTTGGACAGGGAGGAGGAGGGCACAGGTTCTTGTATAGATACCGTTTTGGAGGGCGACGACTATTGTATGTTGGAGGAGGACGAAGAGTCTTGAATGTCCAACGAGGAGGAGAATGAGTTATGATGACATTAGAGCCTTTAGAGGACAGAGCATGAGTGTGGTGAGGGCAAGGATGGCAGATTTCATGTTGATAATGAATTATTGACCTATTATTGTTATATGTACCAACTGAATTTATTAATTATCCAAATACACTTTACATCAGACTTGCCTCAGTCCTCAGAGTTATTTTTTATTTTTAATTATCCAAAAATAAAGTGTTTGCTCATACCAATAGCTCATTGTGTCTTCTACTTAAGTGACTCACAGTTTTTGTTAGTATACTAATATACACTTCACATCAGACTTGCCTCAGACCTCGGTGTTTTTTTTTATTATCAAAAAAATAAAAATACCAATATCATATTGTATCTTCTGCTTAAGTGGCTCATAGCTTTTGTTAGTGTTTTCTGTATCTCAATGCATCAAGTCTAAAAAAAAAGTGAAGAAAGACAAGTGCTTTGATCTACTTGTATGTATGCTTTTCTATGGACTATTTTATATAATTTTTATCTATTACTCACTCATTTACTAACAATTGTGTGTTATTCATGTGCAAGATATGGTGATCATGGGGAAGAGGAAGGACCGAGCCACTAAGGCCAGTGCTTTGATGGAGTCAATACGGTAGAGCGTCAGCTTAGCTAACAGTAGCAGTCACCCTACCCCCATGCCTACTGGGACAATACCACCAGGGGCTCCCCCCTTGATAATACGGTCTCCTACAATTGACAGTAGTTCAACGGGATCTCCATTGGCGTCTACAACCGCACCTGATTCTACACGACGCATCGTTAGCAACGCTCGAATCAAAGTTAGAAGCCCAACAGGAAGTGTATTAATTTACTGCCTCCTAGTAAACTTCTCTTGGGGGTCAGTAAACTTTCAGTACATTATCTCCTTTTCAATTTCATGTCAATTACACACAACAGATACCTTAATAAACAACTTTATTGCCCCCTAGTAAACCCAGTAGAAGTTTACTGCCCCCAAGTAAACTTCTGCTGGGGGTCAGTAAACTTGCAGTACAATATGTCTCTTTCATTTTCATGTCACTGACACACAACAGATATCCTCTTGTATATTAAGTATCGGGGTTTATGTTCTGGAAAGAAAGCGGAGGATATCGTTCAACAAACGGGGCAGAAGGTCAAGCTGGAGTATTGCCCCTGTGTAAAAGGCCCTAGCGTGAGGGGGATAAACAGCTTGGTGGCATATGATATCGGTTGCGCCATACAGATTCTAGTGGGAATGAGGGCAAGGACGTTCTACGACCTTGATCAGACCGAGAAGTGGAAGGTGTGGAATGCAATGTCGGTAAGTAACTGAAAAGTAGATGAAAAGTAAATTTTTTTAATTACATTTGTTTGATAACATATATATGATTGCTTATGTAATTGGAAGGCATGCTGAATTGATATCTCTCTGTTGATAAAATTTCATGTCTAAGGATATGTTTGCATAAGACTGAGTTTTCGTATAAAGTGAAAATGTTATGGATATGTGTAAAGTATGATTGAATGTGTGTAAAGTATTATGTGTTGATATGAATTGAAAGATGTGTTTTGTGATAATAATTGGGTGTATTATTTTTTTTATTTTTTTCAGTGCTTAAAATGGTAATTTTTTTTTATTTCTTACTTAGCCAAAGTACAAGTGGGATGAAAATGATGACCTAATGTTCAATTGGATACTGAAGAGGGCACAGGAGAGGTATAAGGGCTGGAAGTACCAATGTCACAAAACTTATCTGAAGGAATGGCCCTCTGGCATGCCTTCAGATTTCATTGGGAGAGAGGACCAGTGGGAGTTTCTATGCAAGCACTTCGAGTCAGATGCGTTCAAGGTGATTTTTTTTAATTACCTTCATTGTTTCCCTTGTATTTTATTATTAGCTCATTCATGTATAGTTATGTATTTATAACTTGAAATGTGAAATGTGCAAGATGTTAGAACTAATCTATTTAATATTTTTTTCGTGTATTAGAGACTCTCCTTGGCAAACAAGCGAAACCGTGGGGAGAAGACTATGCACCACCACACAGGGTCTTCTCCTATCATCTACACAATAGAGGAACTCAGAATACAAGGCGAGCAGCTTCCAATAATCAAAGGTTTTGAGAAGACCTATGTCAGGGAAGGTGATGAAGTTACAACCAAGTATTATGTAAGTGTCTCTCCTTTTATTATTATGTAAGTTTATCAGTGATTAGTCAAGCATGTGTAACTCTAGATGCAATTGATATATATATATATATATATGATTATAAGTTGAATGAATGTCATGTTTTCCTGCTTCACGTAGTCGTCCTCCTAGAGTTGATAAGCAGCAACTCCAAGAGGTGCAGGAGCGCTATGAGCAGAGACTAAAGGAATCAGAGCAGCGTGCCCAGCAGCAGATCCAAGAGTTCAAGCAGCATGTCCTGCGTGCTGAGTCAATGTATAGTGATGTGCAGTCCCAAGTTGCAGCCATATATGAGCACCTAGGTATGTCACCTCCTCCTCCTCCTCAAGTTTCCCCATAGAACAATAATGATAGAGGCGACTTTCCAGGATTGGATGAGAATGTTTCTTGGCATTAGTGATTTTGTAGTACTTCATTCATAGTTTAGGTAGATAGTATGAACAATTTTCTAGCTAGTTCATTATTTTGTATATATGAACAATATTTGTTCATCTTGTTATCATGATCAATATATGAATATGTTTTCCAAATCCGGTGCTTCCTTCCTGCTGTGTCTGTATGTGTTTGATTATTGTTACTGATTTAATTGTAATTTTTGAAAAAATTGAATAAGATAAAATATATATATATATATATATATATTTTACCCTAAACAAAAATCTCTTAGGCGACGGAAACAGTAACATTCATCGTCAAGATAAACCACTTAGGCGACGGAAACAGTAACATTCATCGCCCAAGACAAACCACCTAGGTGACGAAAAAAATAACATTTGTCGCCCAAGACAAACCACCTAGGCAACGGACACAATAACATTCGTCGCCCAAGATAAACCACCTAGGCGACGAAAAAAATAACATTCGTCACCCAAGACAAACCACCTAGGCGACGGAAAAAATAACATTCGTCCCTCAAGGTAAACCACCTAGGTGACGGACACAGTAACATTCGTCCCCCAAGATAAACCACTTAGGCGACGGAAAAAGCAACATTCGTCGCCTATGATAAACCACATATCCGACGAATACAAAGATCGATCATCGACTATTAACTATTATGCATTCGTCGGTTTAAAACTCTGCCGACGAATATTCTGTCACTTAAGGACGTTGCAATATTCATCGGTAAACATACATACCGACGACAGTTTCATCGGCTAAGGACAATTACATATTCATCGGCTAAAAACATTTCCGACAAAAACATTCCATTGAAAGAGGTTTTTATCAACGAAGCTGTTTGTCGACAAGGCAGGTAAGGGTCAGTCGGGTAGGATGTCGTCTAAGTGTCTACCTCACCACACTTAGGCGACGGAACTTAGTCCACGGATAATTCGTCTGCCAAAATTTTAGGCGACGAATTGGTTGTCTTAGGCGACGAGTTGTTTCCGTTGCCGCTTAAGACGAGATTACTTGTAGTGTATATAATCAAAATGTAACCCCAAACAAAATGTATGCCACCGTTGTTCGTATTGACTAAGATATCAGAGTACAGTTGTACATCGTCAAATATAATGAAATAACAATTTGTATCATAACTTGAACCCGTGATGATAGTTTATAACGTACTTTTGAGTACATACAACACAGTGAGAGCGCAGTTCAATACACCAATTTCGAATATAGTTGAGTGAATGATTACCCATTTTGGATAATTCATTTGAAGACGTATTTGACGACCCCAGAAATATGTGTATTCATGAAGTAGTCTTCCCAATCTATGATCTTGGGATCAAAGTAAAACATATCTTCTTCTGTGGTGGTCTCTCTCACTGCTATTCGCAACTTCTCCGTGTTCAAATCATCGAAACTGTAAATAAGAATCAGCTGGTTGTAAAATACAGGTGCGATTGAATTATTAAAAATATATTTTCTAAGATGAATAAGTTCAAAATTAATCAAAAGAACACGTACACTCCTTTGAAGAACAAGTAAGGCCTGTATAGTTCCACCAATCTCATCACGAATTTGATCTTTCTATTGAGATCAGTATATGTGCCTTCGAAGTACTTGCAAAACGCTATGTTCACCAGTTCCAGTCCCTATTTGTGAGACGAAAAGAGAGATAATATATTACATGAGGTTTATAGGGATATATAACTTGTAGTTGTGTACAAGCCATATTTGACAATGGCAGAGTTGTCAAGTAATATCCAGAAGTCATATATATGCATACCTTTAAGAGTAGCAAGTAACGGAGGGTCATGTATCTGCGAAAGCTATCCATGCTGCTCATAACTGTGCACTTATGAACCGTGACTGGCTTTCCATCTTTATTAATCCACGGTTTTCTGGTGAAGTAACGAAAACCGTAGTCATGAAGATCCTTGTATCTTACAGGGTTTCTCACAGAAGAACCCACTTGATAAATTACTTCACCGGGTTCATTTGCATGAGCTACCATTGCTGCTATTATTGCATTCACCACCATGTCTGCTGGAACCTGCGACCATATATCCATATTTAACACTTCATTTTTTCTTCTATGTGATATTTTATCGAAACGACTCCATATTAGGGTTCGTTAACTCACGATATCTACGATTGCCTCGACGTCGCAGAGAAAGAATGTTAATTTTCCTTTACCATAACCAACTGCTACGCTATCAATGGTTCTGCATATGTACAACAGATGGAAGTTAAACTACGTACGTACTTATTTAACAGAAGAATTAATTAGTAAACTAATTAATCATCAAATTTACAGCTCAATAATGTTTGATTTTAGTTTAGAACAGACCTGATGCCTTCAACCCAACCAGGAAAAGGTTCTTTGTACGTGCTGGTGATGATGGTAGGGCGTAGGATGACAACAGGTAGATTTCCTCTGTGCTCTCCTATTAGCATCTCGCCCATCGCCTTGGTGAACACATAGGTGTTTGGCCATCCATATATACTTGCTCTGATATAGTTCATAGAAAATAATATGCAAACTCATTCAGCATGCGCTTTTAGATCTATAATCTATTCTTCAAAATAAATAAATCAATAAGTAAACGATGATAAAAAAAATATATGGTTACCGATCGTAAACTATGGTATATATAAATTTATATGAGATAAAAAAAATATGATATATCGATAGTATAAACGATTTAATTGAACGTACATTTTCAGACGCGCATATCTTAACTTCGTCAGTTTTTCAAGAAACTAAAATATTAAAGAAAAAGACAACGTATATTCGAGTAGTGATGCTTTTTCTTAAGACTTGCGTGTAACAACAATCCAACACACATTTGTTTGAGAACTCAATAATAGAAAATTCTTCTGCGCACAGGCAATGCAAGTAATCGAACCAACATATCCAACACATTTTTTTCGATGAACATATCCAACACATCATATCATCTTTTGCAAAGAATTACAATCAAAACCGATGAATCAACAGAAAGAAGGAATGGGGAGTTAAAGCTTTCTTTCTATGGTAATTCGTGAATAGTATTAAAAGAGCCCCGGCCCCAACTAACTTATTATAAAAACTCAGCCACCGTTTGGTTGGAAATCTAAAGTGCAGGCAATTCTTATTCAATCCCATTCGATCTTAATTTTTTGAAGACGATGGTGACCTGACCTGGAGCCGATCACCCATCTCTCGATCTGTTTGGTGGAGAGTGAATTAGGGTTTAAATGTTGTGAGCCAGTACTGTCGGCCCCATGCCAATATATACACTGCATGTCATCGTAAAAGAAAGAACGATAATGACTTTCAGTTAAGTTTTTCAGGTCATGGTGACGGTGATCGAGCGAGGTTATTTCTAACTCCAAAGATTTTCAGTTGGATTCTGAGCTTATGATTTTCAGTTCATATCTCATAACTCACAGTTGAGGATCTTTCACTCTTTGAATCAGACCAATATGGAGTCTCTATCTCAACTCTGTAAATATATATCTTACAGACATAGATATATCTTACTGTACTGGATTGTTCGCAAGTCAATTCATGCAAAACTGTAAATCAAAACAATCATATTTCTGCTAAAACATAGCTGACAGTGTGGCCTTCAAGTTGTTTCATGCATGGATCGACGGTGAACACCATTCGTTGAGTCGTTGTTAAGAAGATGCACGAAATGTTTTAATTATCTGTCTGTCAGCTGGCTATAATTGAAGATTGAAGGAGCTTTCTGTCTAGTCTCTACCAACAATTTAAAGCTATATTATCATAGTCGATCTATCATATAGAACCCTAATCAAAGATTTGTGCTTATGTTTTAAGATTAATAATGAGTTAAGTTCTCGATGGTTTCTAAGTATGTATACTTTAAAGAATTGAAATTTGTTTAGTCTTTGTGGTTTGAAGTCGACATCTATTTAGTTATTGTGATTTTATTTTAATCTAAATAGTACTTAAAGTCACAATTTTTCATCCAAATAGTCATTATAGTTTTATTTTAATTTGAATAGTCCTTAAAGTCATGATTTTTCATCCAAATAGTCATTCCGACAATTTTCTCAATTAAAGGCTATAAGGACTATTTGGATGAAAAATCATGATTTTAAGAACTATTCAAATTAAAATAAAACCATAAGGACTATTCAAATTAAAATAAAACCATAAGGACTATTTGGATGAAAAATCGTGATTTTAAGGATTATTCAGATTAAAATAAAACTATAAGGACTAAACAGATGTCGACTTTAAACCACAAGGACTATACAATATTTTACCTTACTTTAAATAACCAAACCAAACAAAACTATTACCTTTTGAGGCCAAAGTCTTTGAGGGCAAGAGTGATAGCTGCTTCAGAAGCTTGCTCTGACCGGAGACGTCTAACTTCTTCGTTGGCGATCCGGATTTCGGTTTCGATGTCTAGTCCAGGAGTCCCGTTGAGAGACTTCCCCATGAGGCAAGGGTGTTCTGGTAGAAGTCCTGCCTTCTCTCCCCAAACATAAGCTGAAAACAGCAAACAATAACAACTTGCTAGTCACAAAACCATGCCATAAACTCCATACATCTCAAAGTATTCATAATCAATGACACGCACCCCTCACAATTAGTATAAATGAAATCACAAAGTCAAAATTAAACAATCAATAGTAGTAAGAGATATTTTGAAAAATTTCATTGTGGATGCGCTAGGCTTATCTTTTAGTAGTAGTCACTTGTTGTTGTTTTTTTTTTCACTTGTTTTTTTTATCATGTAAATAACTTAAATATTACAATTTTATGAGTTGAGCTCACAACCTCCTACTTAATAAGGGAAGACTATACCGCTAGACCAAATTAATGGTACTAGGATGGTAGTCACTTGTTTGTAGGTTTTTTATTAGCACAAAAATATAAATATAGAATAGAATGATTTGAAATATAATTACATTAATTACAAGATATTGATGGTAGTGAAGAAAAGAAAAGAAAAGAAAATCACAATATGTTCATAAGTCAACAACTGATGAGTGCTGTGCGTAGCCATGTAAATCTTGGGATGGATTGATTTTTAGAGGAAAATATCTCTTATTACTGTTTCTAAAATAGAAACCGAGTTTTTAATTGTGTGTCCCTACTAGAAAAAGGTTCTAAAGTGACAAAATAATTATAATTTGTCACCTAGGAGAACACTTTAGTGACGAAACCAGTTTCGTCACCTCAGTATAGGTTTTCGTCATCTAAGTCAACTAAGGTGACGAAATTTTATTTCGTGACTACTTTCGTCACCTTAGAGCTAACTTAGGTGACGAAAATATCTTTCGTCATGTAAGTTAGCTCTAAGGTGACGAAATATATTTTCGTCACAAAAGTGTTCTCTCTTAGGTGACGACAATACTTTTCATCACCAAAGTGTTTAGCACTTAGGTGACGAAAATATGTTTCGTCATTTAAGTGGTAGGGTACGTGACGAATTAAATTTTTGTCACCAAAGCTTGTAGCACTTAGGTTTAAGTTATAGGTTAGGTGACGAAAATCTATTTCGTCGTTTAACAGGTTACTCTGGTGACGAAAATATTTTATTCGTCACCTTACTAGACTTACTTTTATAACACCCTGCTGCGATTCCAGATCTGCATCTCTCATTTCAAAACACTCCATTATCTCTCTCTCAAAATTTGCTTCGATTTTCAATACCCGGTGTGAAGCCCTTCAAATCCGTTCTCTGAAACCTTATTAATTTGTCTACCTATGCATTGATTTATAGTTTGGTATAATCTCTTTCTCTCTCTTTCTCCACCATATTTTTTTCATGTTTTCCGATGAGTTTTCCGGTGAAGATTCCGGTCACAAGCATGTTGTTAATATTGTTGGGTGATGATTAATGCTGATTGATATATATATATATATATATATATATGTTGATTCTTAAAGTTAGTTATTTTAATTTGTGTATTGATTAGAGTTAATTAGTTTAATTTGTTGATTATGTATATGCATGCTTTACTATTATGTTAGGGATATATGTAAATATACTTAACTGTTTGGTTTTATGAAAATTATTTGTGCATTCATATGATTATATATGTTGTGTTTATTTTGTGATAATCAAATGTAAGAATATAATATTATATTCTTTCATTTACCTAAATTTGAACCTTAGAAATCCCGTTTGAGAATCATCTTGTCACAACTGTGTTTGACAAAATGATTATTGAATTGTCCCATTTTTGGACAGTTTAGGAGAACATGATTTTGTTATGTAGTTTGTTGTTCTTGTCTTTTCGTTTTCAGTTGTGGGTATATGTTTCGACACTGTCTCTCGTTACCATTCCTCAAGTGCATACTAGGTATAGTTATTTATGCACTAGAGGGACTGTAGGGAGATGCTGCCGAAATTTTCCTACATCGAAATCGAAAATACAAGAATTACAAACTTAGAAACAAAATC
Source organism: Fragaria x ananassa (assembly GCA_034370585.1). Classification (NCBI taxonomy): domain Eukaryota; kingdom Viridiplantae; phylum Streptophyta; class Magnoliopsida; order Rosales; family Rosaceae; genus Fragaria; species Fragaria x ananassa. The sequence goes on from CP139766.1 coordinate 15,283,606, forward strand.
GTGTTCTATTGAATGGGATTAGGACCCCAACCGGAGGCATAAGGTGAAGATCAAGCGAATGAATACATGTTTTTGTTGTTGTGTTTTTTGAACTACTGCACTATTGCTTATTTGTTGATTATATGACAGGACATGGACAAGAGATTGATGCATTAAGACCGGGGGAACCCTGAATACCAACAAGGAATTCTAGATTTTTTGTTATTTGTACTTGAACATGTTGATGGCAGAACTGTACACAGGTGTCCATGTGTCGAATGTCAGAATACTAAGTGGAAGACGATTTATGAAATCCACGAACACCTGAATACAAGACGTATTATGCATATAGTTATACTGCATGGAGTTTACACGGTGAAACATTAGATAATGAACCTACATTATATATTTTTGCTACTGCCCAGGTACTTTGGCTAATAGTGGGATTTTGAAATATTGAGTCTTTTTTTAAAATTTATTTATGTTAATATTAAATGTGATATTAATAATTTTTAATGATTAAATTTAATAAAAATAAATAGCACTAAAGTGACGAAAGTTAAATTTTCGTGGCCTTAGCTACGTGAAAGAATTGTCAGCAAATTGACCGTTTTCGTAGTGTTAGTGTTTTGGTAACGATGGATTTCGTCACCTTAGATGGTCATATTTTTTCATAATAGGACCATAGCGACGAAATATTTTTCGTCAGCTAAGTAACTTGGCGACGAAACAATTTTCGTCATCTAAGTACCTTGGCGACGAAACAGTTTTCGTCATCTAAGTAACTTGGCGACAAACCAGTTTTCGTCATCTAAGTACCTTGGCAACGAAACAGTTTTCGTCATCTAAGTAGCTTGGCAACAAAACAATTTTCATCATCTAAGTAGCTTGGCGACGAAATACATATTTTTGTCACCTAAGAACTTTTTTCTAGTAGTGTGTGTGTGTATATATATATATATATATTAAATAAGTTAGTATCAACCGAACGTCGTCTATACCGTACGTAGCATATATTGAGAAGATCGATCAATACGTATATTGGTTTTGCCTTGAAAAGTCTCGTCGCCTGAGTGATGTTTTCTAGTGATTCATACGTACATATGTAGTCACACAAGACACGTCTCTTAATATAGAGTTTTTAAAAAAAATATATATATACCTTTATTAACAGATGAAAAAAAAAAGTGCCAGTAATACTAATTTCAACCAGAAAATAAATAATGAAACATCATTCAGATTCAAGGTCAGATTTGCTTTCTTCATTTAGACCAGAATTTTATTCAAACTCAATGAAAGATACATCAATTATGGGACCAAGAATTGTTCGTATTAAAAAGAACAAAAAATATTAAGTGAAACATAATTTTATATATACCGTACGTTGTTGCATCATTTAATGGCATGGAAAATTTTAGTATACTGATTTAATTAATGCCCCATATTGTTTTTTTTTTTTCTTGTCACATTTCTGTTCCAATTATTGATGTGATTATTATGAAGGCAAACAGTATCATGTTGGTATAGGTCACAACTGAAGACCAATCAAGATATAACTGAACAACATAAAACAAGCCAAAGAGATAATGATACTGACCGGTGGAAACGTGTACCAGCACCTCTAACTTCACACAAAGCTTAGCAAAGCTCATAACACACTTGGCTCCCATGGTGTTGAGACCAAGTGCAACATCATATCTGCCAATTAAACGACACCAAAATGATGATCGTAAGATTCACAGATTAATGCTTATATGAGATCAAAACCAAAACTAATGTATGCACGATATATACTTACCTTTCATCGAAATTAGTTGTTGCAGCTAAGTTTACAATGACATCTACTTGACTCAAAATCTCTTCCCTCAAATTAGAATCTTGCAACCCCAAACCCTCTTTCGAAATGTCTCCAGGCACCATAGTCAGCTTTTCCGACACTATCGAGTTCATTCTTGCTCCCCATTTCTCCCTTAACACTCTAAACAGGTCCTTCCCAAGTATCTGTAATTAGAAGTACAAAACCAAAAACTAAATTAACAGAATTTAGATGATCGACAATAATATATAATATGGCATCAAGAGAGGAAGTTCATTTTCTTCATTCATTGTTTACCTTGGGAAAATATGTATGTGTTGCCTCTTTTCAGTATGAGGAAGATAGAAGCTAACTATATAAAAGCTAGCTATAAACATATACGTATGGTTGTTTACCTCATTATGCAAACGCTGCGTAGCTGTTTTTGTATCTGGAGCTCTTAAAAGTAGATAAAGCTTCTTCACATTTGGTTGGACCCTCAGTATCTTCTCCACAAAAACTGCATGTAATATAGATCTGTTACTAAATCCAGAAACACACACCTAGCTAGATACATAGAGGAGTGAAAGAGAATAAATAAGGTACTAATTTAGGAACAGGAATTACTTTTTGCTAGAAATCCAGCTGCACCAGTGACTAAAATGTTCTTGTTCTGAATAAAGTCGAGTAAGCTTTCTAACTCCATTGGAGAAGTAGCTAGCTCAAAGATCGATGGGAACAGACAGAGAGAAACAAAGGGAGCTTAGAGAGAAAGAGTATGATCGGATCAGAAGCAGTGGGCACATTTGACGCAGAGTTATTACATGATATACACTAGAAGATCGATGAAGAGCAATTATGAGGTTGAGTGTGCGAAAGTAGTTGATAGTTGTTTTGTTTTGGTAGATTCATTTAGAGTAGGGTTTCACTACTATTGGTTAAATTATTGCCTCTATAATTTATAAGAAATATCTGACTTCCCCGGCCTACTATTATTCTTTGATTTCTTTTCCCATCTGATGAGTTTAGCTGTACAAGTTAATTGGAGCAACTCATTCATAAATCATAAGATAAAATAATGTTTAGTCCTTTTAGCTTGAAATCGACATATGTTCAGTCTTTATAGTTTTATTTTAATCTAAATGGTCTTTAAAGTCACGATTTTTCATCCAAATGGTCATTTCGTCAATTTTCTCAATTAAATTACTGAGGTGACAGTTAAAAATTACAATATTTTTAACAGCCACATCAGTATTCTAACAGAAAAAATTAACAGAAAAACCATTTAAATGAAAAATTGAGACTTTAAGGACTATTCAGATTAAAATAAAAACCATAATGACTGAATAAATATTGACTTCAAACCCCAAAAACTAAACAAATTTCAATTCTAAATCATAACCAATTTACTAATTTTTATTATGAATAGTGAAGAGCCGAATATGTGAATGACTTGTCCAAATTATACATAAACAGATGGCCAAACAGTTTGATTATACATGTGATTGTCGTTATGCAAAAGTAACTAGGAGATAATTTGTAACTATAATAATGGAGAGGTCCAGAACAATCATATATCTGGAGGCAATGCAAGACTCAAATTAAAATTGTAATTAATCAAGGTACAAGTTACATTTAGGCCAGGGTGCATGTATTTTAACTGATTAGCTAATTTCGGGTTTATGTTCCAATTTGGCTAATCAGTCGTGTGCTAGCTTCACTCACACTCCTAGAGTCCTAGCGGGTTTTGTTCTAATTACTCAACACTGCAGCTGCGTTACTTGCTGCAAATTCTTGCTTCTCTAGCTTTTTCAACAGAAATAGCTGGTTTTTTTTAGTGAAGAGATGGTGCGGCTTTTCCTAAGTTTAGATTAATGAAACTACCGAAATGATGAGACATAAAACGTAAAATTATCAGACCCAAAACAAAAGACTCTAATTACTATAAGCATGTAGCTAGAGACTGTCCGGCAATGACAATAAGTGCCTAACTCAAACAAATTATTGTACACTCTAACATGCACAAACTAGCAAATGGTTCAATGCGAAAGTCATTTTTCTTTGACCGATCCCAAATTTGTATGTTTTGTTTAATCTTTTGTTTATTTTAATCTTTTGTAATCTGGCTTTGAGCAATTGTTGATTAATATCGACCTCCTGATCGATTCGTCTATATTCAATAAAAAGAAAACTAATCGAAAGAAAAATGTCCGGGGTGTTTTGGCTAATCGACAACAACAAAGACCGAACTGAGAAACATGCATATGCAGGGATCAAAATAGGGCCTTGAGCAATAACTAGAGCAGTATGCAATGCCTTATTTGCTCCCAAGTCCTAACTTGATTGCATACACGTTCGGGAAAGAAGCTCTCCTACCCTACAAAATCAGGTGAAGCAACCCAGCCAACGAACAGATCATGCATATATGGACCTCGATCGAAGAGTCTTTCAATCTAGCAACAGCTAGATCGATCGGCATGGGGGTGGTGTTGATAATTTTATAAAACTTGGATAGATATCAGAGATCAAGATGGCATGGCCGCCCTAAAGCTGATCCAATACTCCAACCTACCACCCTGCAAACGATATTAAAGACGCTGCGGTGCACATGACACCTCCAGTAGTAGTAACCACTGATATAGATCTCATCGATCATCTCTTAATTCGTTATCAACTGAATTAAAGAGTCACGAGGAGCAGGTTACAGCTCCATGTACCCACCAGGGTCCTAACTGTTCTTAATTTTGTACTAGCTAGGGACGTCTAGATAGACGTAAGGAATAAGTTTAATTTGTTTCTTCTGGATGTTAATTGATCAGTAATGTTAGGTATTTAGTATTAATTCTGGACTGATGATCAGTCTGGTTCCAACTGATTGATCGATAAGTTTACACACGCATGCAGATCGACTACACAAAGATGTGTTAGATTTGGAGGAACTTCTTCAGTACATCTATGTGATCATATGCACATTTACAAATATGACAACAAATTTATTGTCATTGTAGTGATGTGAGTCATGTTTCTTGTAAATTTTGTTTCATTTAAATCAATTACTCAACCGACAACCTTTTATAAATAAATTGTTGTGAACGTCGTGTTTTAGTTCAGTTATGTCTAAACAGTGTAAAATGATCTATATAACAAATTTATTGTTTATGTACGTAGTAACTTTGGTTTATTCAGATGTAAGAATGTATAATTAACATTCAACACTATAGTCAACTCCCTAGATAGGAATAAGACTCCACGAGAGTGAAAAAGGGTATCTTTTTTTAAAAAAAATTGAAAAGGGGTATCCATACCCTCACTAGTTTCCTTTAATCTAAGCTGCTTAAGTTGCAGCTGTGCATGGGTTTAAAGTTTAAACACTAAAATATGATGTCGGGCTCCCACAAATAATGTAGATCAAGGATACGAAGCTATCCGCACTTTTAGGCTAATGGTGAATCACATGTTCAATCTCATTCTTCGTTTGAGTACTGGGTAGTGGAGCATCACCATTTCAATGTCTCACCAATGGGACTGACACATATAGAGAAACATACAGTAATAACCTAACATACAGTAATGACGTTGGTGAGAGTATGGTAGTAACGCATGTCCCTCAAATTGTGTCTGAGCAGAGAGAGGGTGTTCATCAAGCCCAAGTTTTGTCGGGGTGATTTAGAAAATGAAGAACCCCTTGTCATCATATATATGCCCAGACTGATAGGGTGAGTCCTCTGAGTTCCTGGTTTGATGTGGGTGAAACTTTGGAAGACGAAAATCTGTTCAAGTCTCTCCTAGTCTCAAGAGAAAAGATTGAAGACCAAAAATGATTCACAATACTCCTACCCTACGTGTAATCGAACAGTTAAGATAGTAAATTGACAATTATGTCATTACGAAATAATGCAAACTCATAGTGTCTCCATGGCTGCAAGGTCTCAGAATCACAACCTTGAAAGAAAATGCATTCATAAAAACATCATATGATTTTTCAAAACTAAACTCATATATCCTATCATGTCAAGAAAATGGACATCAGTGTCACCTAAATCCTATGCCCTTGGAAATGCTCCCGATGCACATGGATTTTTTATTTTATTTTTGAGAATGCCCGATGCACATGGATGAGACGTCAAAGAATACAAGATCACAACGGGTAAAGACCAAGTAAATTGAAAGCCGATATACCATAAATAAAAAAGTAAAAATAAAATAAAAGGAAAAACCATTTCTTCAAAAACAAGGTTTTTAATCCCAATTCAAAAACAAGTGAAATCCACATTCCCCAAATTGTAATCCACACTCCCACTTTTCATTTTTTGTAATTTAAATTTTGTCATTGGTGACTTAACTTTTGTCTTCTTATGAAAATGATGACTAAAAATAGAAAGTGGGAGTGTGGATTACAATTTGGGGAGTGTGAATTTCATATCTCATTTTTAAGGCTCATTTCATCAATTTTTTAGTCAAATTACACTTCCGACGTACAACATATAAATATTGTCTCATTAATTAATGTAAGTAAAACTTTGATACAAGTCAAATATTTAGGAATGGAAAATTTTAAGAACAGTACATAATAAATAGTCCACTCTTAATTTTGGTGTTTCAAGTTTCAAAACAATCATAAAAGTACATGAACTTTTAATCTCAACCAAAAATATGCGCATGTTGTTATGTTTTCCGTTATCTTGTGTGTTTTCTGTTAAAATTTGAGAGGCAAATCCGTCACTCCCTAATTTAACAATAATAAATTATTAAAATTAATAATTACTAAAAAGAGAGAAATCAAAATGATCTAAATCTCATTGTTGAACTAGTAATAAATTTTTTTGAGAAGCAACAAAGTCATTTTTAAGCACAGAATATCCAATTCTCATTGTTGAACTAGTAGCAAAACAACAATTTCTGGAAAACCAAAATTAAAACAGAAAATGGAATAAAGTGATCTACTTGCAGACAATAAAGTCATTAAGATTACGGTCTGAGTTAACAAAATAAAAAAAAGTATATAAATAGAAAAAGAGTAAAACAAATATAAAGAAAATAGAGAATGGAGAAAACCTGAAATCACCTTTTGAAAATTAAGAAATTACATAGAGTTAAAGGCGTTACTGACGTCATATACTAAAAATGTGTCATGATTCTAATGTCATATACCTTTATGATTGTTTTGAAACTTGAAACACCAAAATTAGGAGTGGACTATTTGTCATGTACTGTTCTTAAAAAAATTTCATTTAGGAAAGACATGTCAATTTTTGAGAGGATTCCTTCCAAAACATTTAGAAACAACTACAATTCACTATAAATCTTGTCTCATTAACATAAGTAAAATTTTGACATAAATCAAATATATTGTGAGTGAAGACAAGTAGGTTTTGGAAACAACTAAAATTTACTATACATGTCGTATGAATGCCAAAGTTAAAAAGACATGTTTGAGAGGGAGGAACACCTAGCCAAATTTGAAAATCCCTCCAAAAACTGGGAAAAATGAACTTCCATACTCATGCAACCTATAAATGTTATAAGAATGTTATTTCACTTTTTAGTCAACTAATTGAGAGAAAGTTCAATATCAGCTAAAAACATCTCCGACAGCTCTTGTATAATTCCTCTATTATAGAAGAGAAAATAACAAAATCTCTAACAGAGCTCAACTCCAACAGCTCTTATATTCTACTCTACAAAATTAAATGTTTTTTTTTGTATACTTTAATGAATCTATACATTTATTAAATCAAAATCACATGTCACATGCTTTAATTTCTCAATCTTCCACTCTAGATATATAATGATATTTTTTTCTTCTTTTTTTTTAGAAGAGAGAGTGAATTCTAAAAGGCAAACAATAAATGTATAGATTGATTGATTGGAAATCAAGGTTCCGCGCACTTTCCTTCCGTATCCGTGAGATGACCCGCCCCTTACTGAGGATCCTGGTCAAAACAGGACATTCAATCCAAAGCGATTTGGGCAACTAAATTGATCGATTAAGATTGATTGATTTGATTATGGTAAGTAAATCAATCAGTCAAGATTCACTGATTCAATTATCACCTTTAAGAAAATATCATTGATTCAGTATCTTCATTACATACCAAAACCGGAGACATGTTAACACTATAAATACCCCTTCTCATAACAAGAGAAGGGGGGCAAGGAGGAAGTGAACCAAGGAGGCAAACAAAGACGCGAACCAGGCAACGAACCAGAGAGAGAAAACTCACTCCCAAGAACTTAGAAGTTGTCAAGCCCCTGAAGAATCATCAAGCTGCCAAATAGCCGATTCTTCATCAACCTCAAGTCTAGAAGTTGTCAAAGCCTCCGAAGAATCATCAAGCTGTCAAATAGCTGATTCTTCATCAACCTCAAGTCTAGAAGTTGCCAAAGCCCTTGAAGAATCATCAAGCTGCCAAATAGCCGATTCTTCATCAATCTCAAGCCTATAAGTTGTTAAGCCCCTAAAGAATCATCAAGCTGTCAAATAGCCGATTCTTCATCAACCTCAAGTTTAGATGTTGCCAAAGCCTCTAAAGAATTATCAAGCTGCCAAATAGCCGATTCTTCATCAACCTCAAGTTTAGATGTTGCCAAAGCCTCCGAAGAATCATCAAGCTGCCAAATAGCCGATTCTTCATCAACCTCAAGTCTAGAAGTTGGCAAACTCTGAAGAGTCACCAAGCTATCAAATAGCCGACATCTTCACCAACTTCAAGACAAAGAACAAACCACCACGTGAAACCGCTCGTGGATCAAACCAGATCAACTTCAAGCCTCCACGGCCCTTGATCAACCATCGTCTTCAAGTCTTCAACAAATCAAAACCTCTACCAAGTTCTTCAACAAACTCGTGGAGAATCAACAAGCACCGAACACACGTGCTGATTCATCCCTGGTCAAAGTCGAAGAACACGCACCACGTGACACTGCTTGTGGCCTAAGTCTGATCAAGAACAAGCCTCTACGGCCCTTGGTCAATCAACTTCTACAAATCGTCAACACGACAAGAAGTCCAAACTACAACAATTCGATTCAAGATTAAGTGCTCGTCACCCTTGGATCAAATCGACGTCGGAGATCAAATCAAAAGAAATTCTTGTAAAAGAGTACCCACAGAGATTGTAACCCGCAAATTCATTAATACAAATATTTTATTTTGTACACGTGTTGCTTTGCTATTTGTTGCAGATTATTTCGTGTTTACAATGATTCTTTGTTGTTGGCTGAATTATGATTACTACTTTGAAGAAGAAGGTTGGCAGACCTTATGGAGATAAGAATAAGCTAGGGTTTCACTTTCACGAGCCGAAAAGAAAAAAGGGAGATCGTACGTGTGCATATTACTTATTATGGAGATAAGAATAAGCCAGGGTTTCACGAGCTGAAAAGAAAAAACGGAGATCGTACGTATGCATATTACTTATTACAATGTTGCAGCTAGCTACTGATAGTGTGATGGCTAGCCCTAATGCTAAGGGCAAGAGTAAAACTCAAAACTCAGGTTACTTGACCTAGCATTCAATTGAGTTTTATTCACTACAAGAAGAAAGGCCTTAGCCGATGAAAAAAAAAACCAGGCCGACGAATCAATTTTTCGTCGGCTAAAGTAAATTTTCCTTAGTCGGCTAAATTATATTTTCGTCTGCTATAGTCATCTTTAGCCGACAAAATTTATTTTCGTCTGTGACTTTAGCCGACGAAATTAAAATTTCGTCGGCTAAAGATGACAGGAAGTTAGTATGGTTTACTAATATCGTCTGTTTTTTTTAATGTATTTTTTCCTTTAGTCGACGAAATACACAATAATTCGTCGGCTAAGATGGTTTTTGCCGACGAATAACCTAATATTTCGTCGGCTATAGTTATTTTTTAATTTTTTAATTACATACTATAGTCGACGAATACGTTAGGGTATTCGTCGGCTAAACCCTAAAATTTTTCTATTACCTATTATAGCCCTATATTCGGTGGTTATTTTGCGTAAAATTTTTATACGACTTGTTGCGTGTCATCGGTTTAAAACTATTTTCAATTGGAAGTCTGGCCAAAATACGTAATTTAGACGGTCCAACGACCTTTTCCATGCGTTTAGGGGTTTGACTTACGGGATTGACCGTCCGGATCGAGCCCTTATTCTTTTCGGATCAAGTTGAATTTCTTCCCATACATGTATTTTATCATGATGGTCAGATCTGACGGTCGGATTTCTGTTTCTCATGTTTGATCATCACAATCACAACATGCATACTAATGTTGTATAACTTGTTTACCAAGTGTTATGTAAATGTTCCGTTTCAAAAACAAACTATACGTAAAACCTTCAAACGCCAAAAAGTCATGAAATAAGATATGACGAGAATGTTGAAATACATCCACGGTTAAAAAATCACACTATTCCGGTAAATATTCGGTGCCGATAGTTGCGGTCAATGCAATTTTTCATTTTTCCCCCAATGAGTAGCCCTATATTTGGTGGTTATTTTGCGTACAATTTTTATACGACTTGTTGCGTGTCATCGGTTTAAAACTATTTTCAGTTGGAGGTCCGGCCAAAATACGTAATTTAGACGGTCGAACGACCTTTTCCGTGCGTTTAGGGGTTTGACTTACGAGATTGACCGTCCGGATCGAGCCCTTATTCTTTTCGGATCAAGTTGAATTTTTTCCCATACATGTATTTTATCATGATGGTCAGATCTGACGGATGGATTTCTGTTTCACAAGTTTGATCATCACAATCACAACATGCCAAATGTATAAAAATACTTTTAACCGACGAATTTCAAAGGTTTAGCCGACGAATTGGAGTATAGCCGACAAAATTGGTATCATTAGCCGACGAAATTTTCAAAGGAATTTAGCCGACGAAAATATATGAAAAGTCGTCGGCTAAAGTCGAAAAATTTTCAAAATTTTTAACCATAATTTTTTGGCAGTCAACCAAAATTTTCAAAGGACTTTAGCCGACGAAATTATATGAAAAGTCGTCGGCTAAAAGAACCTATAGCCGACGAAATATTAGGGTATTTCGTCGGCTAAACCAAAAACTTTTTCTGTTACATACTATAGCCCTATCTTCGGTGGTTATTTTGCGTAAAATTTTTATACGACTTGTTGCGTGTCATCGGTTTAAAACTATTTTCAGTTGGAGGTCCGACCAAAATACGTAATTTAGACGGTCGAACGACCTTTTCCGTGCGTTTAAGGGTTTCACTTACGGGATTGACCGTCCGGATCGAGCCCTTATTCTTTTCGGATCAAGTTGAATTTTTTCCCATACATGTATTTTATCATGATGGTCAGATCTGACGGCCGGATTTCTGTTTCTTAAGTTTGATCATCACAATCACAACATGCATACTAATGTTGTATAACTTGTTTACCAAGTGTTATGTAAATGTTCCGTTTCAAAAACAAACTATACGTAAAACCTTCAAACGCCAAAAAGTCATGAAATAAGATATGACGAGAATGTTAAAATACATCCACGGTTGAAAAATCACACTATTCCGGTAAATATTCGGTGCCGATAGTTGCGGTTAATGCAATTTTTCATTTTTTCCCCTTATGAGTAGCCCTATATTCGGTGGTTATTTTGCGTACCATTTTTATACGACTTGTTGCGTGTCATCGGTTTAAAACTATTTTCAGTTGGAGGTCCGGCCAAAATACGTAATTTAGACGGTCGAACGACCTTTTCCGTGCGTTTAGGGGTTTGACTTACGAGATTGACCGTCCGGATCGAGCCCTTATTCTTTTCGGATCAAGTTGAATTTTTTTCCATACATGTATTTTATCATGATGGTCAGATCTGACGGCCGGATTTCTGTTTCTCAAGTTTGATCATCACAATCACAACATGCATACTAATGTTGTATAACTTGTTTACCAAGTGTTATGTAAATGTTCCGTTTCAAAAACAAACTATACGTAAAACCTTCAAACGCCAAAAAGTCATGAAAGAAGATATGACGAGAATGTTGAAATACATCCATGGTTGAAAGATCACACTATTCCGGTAAATATTTGGTGCCGATAGTTGCGGTCAATGCAATTTTTTATTTCCCCCGCTTTGAGTAGCCCTATATTCGGTGGTTATTTTGCGTAAAATTTTTATACAACTTGCTACGTGTCATCGGTTTAAAACTATTTTCACTTGGAGGTTCGGCCAAAATACGTAATTTAGACGGTCGAACGACCTTTTTCGTGCGTTTAGGGGTTTGACTTACGAGATTGACCGTCCGGATCGAGCCCTTATTCTTTTCGGATCAAGTTGAATTTTTTCCCATACATGTATTTTATCATGATGGTCAGATCTGACGGCCGGATTTCTGTTTCTCAAGTTTGATCATCACAATCACAACATGCATACTAATGTTGTATAACTTGTTTACCAAGTGTTATGTAAATGTTCCGTTTCAAAAACAAACTATACGTAAAACCTTCAAACGCCAAAAAGTCATGAAATAAGATATGACGAGAATGTTGAAATACATCCACGGTTGAAAAATCACACTATTCCGGTAAATATTCGGTGCCGATAGTTGCGGTTAATGCAATTTTTCATTTTCCCCCCTTTGAGTAGCCCTATATTCGGTGGTTATTTTGCGTAAAATTTTTATACAACTTGCTACGTGTCATCGGTTTAAAACTATTTTCACTTGGAGGTTCGGCCAAAATACGTAATTTAGACTGTCGAACGACCTTTTCCGTGCGTTTAGGGGTTTGACTTACGAGATTGACCGTCCGGATCGAGCCCTTATTCTTTTCGGATCAAGTTGAATTTTTTCCCATACATGTATTTTATCATGATGGTCAGATCTGACGGCCGGATTTCTGTTTCTCAAGTTTGATCATCACAATCACAACATGCATACTAATGTTGTATAACTTGTTTACCAAGTGTTATGTAAATGTTCCGTTTCAAAAACAAACTATACGTAAAACCTTCAAACGCCAAAAAGTCATGAAATAAGATATGACGAGAATGTTGAAATACATCCACGGTTGAAAAATCACACTATTCCGGTAAATATTCGGTGCCGATAGTTGCGGTTAATGCAATTTTTCATTTTCCCCCCTTTGAGTAGCCCTATATTCGGTGGTTATTTTGCGTAAAATTTTTATACAACTTGTTGCGTGTCATCGGTTTAAAACTATTTTCACTTGGAGGTCCGGCCAAAATACGTAATTTAGAAGGTCGAACGACCTTTTCCGTGCGTTTAGGGGTTTGACTTACGAGATTGGCCGTCCGGATCGAGCCCTTATTCTTTTCGGATCAAGTTGAATTTTTTCCCATACATGTATTTTATCATGATGGTCAGATCTGACGGCCGGATTTCTGTTTCTCAAGTTTGATCATCACAATCACAACTTGCATACTAATGTTGTATAACTTGTTTACCAAGTGTTATGTAAATGTTCCGTTTCAAAAACAAACTATACGTAAAACCTTCAAACGCCAAAAAGTCATGAAATAAGAAATGACGAGAATGTTAAAATACATCCACGGTTGAAAAATCACACTATTCCGGTAAATATTCGGTGCCGATAGTTGCGGTTAATGCAATTTTTCATTTTTTCCCCTTATGAGTAGCCCTATATTCGGTGGTTATTTTGCGTACCATTTTTATACGACTTGTTGCGTGTCATCGGTTTAAAACTATTTTCAGTTGGAGGTCCGGCCAAAATACGTAATTTAGACGGTCGAACGACCTTTTCCGTGCGTTTAGGGGTTTGACTTACGAGATTGACCGTCCGGATCGAGCCCTTATTCTTTTCGGATCAAGTTGAATTTTTTCCCATACATGTATTTTATCATGATGGTCAGATCTGACGGCCGGATTTCTGTTTCTCAAGTTTGATCATCACAATCACAACATGCATACTAATGTTGTATAACTTGTTTACCAAGTGTTATGTAAATGTTCCGTTTCAAAAACAAACTATACGTAAAACCTTCAAACGCCAAAAAGTCATGAAAGAAGATATGACGAGAATGTAGAAATACATCCATGGTTGAAAGATCACACTATTCCGGTAAATATTTGGTGCCGATAGTTGCGGTCAATGCAATTTTTCATTTCCCCCCCCCCTTTGAGTAGCCCTATATTCGGTGGTTATTTTGCGTAAAATTTTTATACAACTTGCTACGTGTCATCGGTTTAAAACTATTTTCACTTGGAGGTTCGGCCAAAATACGTAATTTAGACGGTCGAACGACCTTTTCCGTGCGTTTAGGGGTTTGACTTACGAGATTGACCGTCCGGATCGAGCCCTTATTCTTTTCGGATCAAGTTGAAGTTTTTCCCATACATGTATTTTATCATGATGGTCAGATCTGACGGCCGGATTTCTGTTTCTCAAGTTTGATCATCACAATCACAACATGCATACTAATGTTGTATAACTTGTTTACCAAGTGTTATGTAAATGTTCCGTTTCAAAAACAAACTATACGTAAAACCTTCAAACGCCAAAAAGTCATGAAATAAGATATGACGAGAATGTTGAAATACATCCACGGTTGAAAAATCACACTATTCCGGTAAATATTCGGTGCCGATAGTTGCGGTTAATGCAATTTTTCATTTTCCCCCCTTTGAGTAGCCCTATATTCGGTGGTTATTTTGCGTAAAATTTTTATACAACTTGTTGCGTGTCATCGGTTTAAAACTATTTTCACTTGGAGGTCCGGCCAAAATACGTAATTTAGAAGGTCGAACGACCTTTTCCGTGCGTTTAGGGGTTTGACTTACGAGATTGACCGTCCGGATCGAGCCCTTATTCTTTTCGGATCAAGTTGAATTTTTTCCCATACATGTATTTTATCATGATGGTCAGATCTGACGGCCGGATTTCTGTTTCTCAAGTTTGATCATCACAATCACAACATGTATACTAATGTTGTATAACTTGTTTTCCAAGTGTTATGTAAATGTTCCGTTTCAAAAACAAACTATACGTAAAACCTTTAAACGCCAAAAAGTCATGAAATAAGATATGACGAGAATGTTGAAATACATCCACGGTTGAAAAATCACACTATTCCGGTAAATATTCGGTGCCGATAGTTGCGGTTAATGCAATTTTTCATTTTTTCCCCCTATGAGTAGCCCTATATTCGGTGGTTATTTTGCGTACCATTTTTATATGACTTGTTGCGTGTCATCGGTTTAAAACTATTTTCAGTTGGAGGTCCGGCCAAAATACGTAATTTAGACGGTCGAACGACCTTTTCCGTGCGTTTAGGGGTTTGACTTACGAGATTGACCGTCCGGATCGAGCCCTTATTCTTTTCGGATCAAGTTGAATTTTTTCCCATACATGTATTTTATCATGATGGTCAGATCTGACGGCCGGATTTCTGTTTCTCAAGTTTGATCATCACAATCACATCATGCCAAATGTATAAAGGTTTAGCCGACGAATTTCAAAGGTTTAGCCGACGAATTTCAAAGGTTTAGCCGACGAATTTATAAAGTTTAGCCGACGAATTTCAAAGGTTTAGCCGACGAATTTATAAAGTTTAGCCGACGAATTTCAAAGTTTTAGCCGACGAGTTTCAAAGGTTTAGCCGACGAATTGGTGTATAGCCGACGAAATTAGTAACTTTAACCGACGAAATAATTATTTCGTCGGCTAAAGTTTTTTGGTTTAACTGCGAAATCCTAGCCTCCTCCCTCCTCCCTTCTAATTATCTCCGCCTCCAGTTCCCTCCTCCCTCCCGGTCTCCTCCCTCCTCCCTGTCCCTCTCCCGGTCTCCTCCTTCCTCCCTCTCCCTCTCCCGGTCTCCTCCCTCCTCCCTCCTCCCTCCCTCCCGGTCTCCTCCCTCCTCCCTCCTCCGTCCCGGTATCCTCCCTCCTTCGTCCTGGTCTCCTCCCTCCTCCCTCCCTCCCGGTCTCCTCCCTCCTCCCTCTCCTTCTACTGGCCGGTCTCCTCCCTCCTCCCTCCCTCCCTCCCTCCCTCCTCCCTCCCTCTCCCGTTGATACGAATTACTCAGGTGTTACTACTAGTAGCGGAAATATTAGTAGTACTAAAACACTCAAGTAATGTAGGTCGAAGAAAATATATTCCTCTCTTATTATTGTGCAAAGGTACAATGTTTATTGTCTGAATCCTTCCCTCACAATAACTCTAAACAGGTCTATCTCTCTGTTTCACTCTTGTCTAAACAGATGTTGTCTCTGTTTCACTCTGGTCTAAACAGATGTTGTCTCTGTTTCACTCTGGTATCTAGAACTAAGCTAGGCACCTCTATTTATAGAGTCTAACTCTATAAATCCTTATCTAACTTGGAAACTACTCATTAACTAAGTTAGACAACTATTCCTTTTCAAGCTAGAAAACTATGTACTTAACTAACTTGGAGAAGGAATCACTAATTCCTAAAAGCTAAAGGATACACATGTACCATGGCTCCCCCTTTTAGGAACTTAAACTCCCGTTTAAGTTAAAACTGGAGATTAGGAAACTCAAGAGTTCCCTTTTCTTCGCTGAACCATTTAGCCTTGCTTGGAACTTGACCGACACGCCCAATAAGAAACGTTGTCCGCTCCCCCTTACGTGTTGTAGTCACTTTACGCTCCAAAATGCAATCTTCAACTAATGGATCTTCTCGGTCAAACCACAAGTCCTCAACTGATGGTAAGACTGTCTTGTTGTCGCCATCATCATTAAGTAATGGTGGTTCGAACAACTTCAAGTACTCGGCATTGATAACCGAATACATACCTAAGTATGGTGGCAAATCAAGCTTGACGGCGACCATACACCACAAAACTCCCCACGGATACGGTTAGCTCTGATTACCAACTTGATACAAATTACTCAGCTGTTACTACTAGTAGCGGATATATTAGTAGTACTAAAACACTCAAGTAATGTAGGTCGAAGAAAATATATTCCTCTCTTATTATTGTGCAAAGGTACAATGTTTATTGTCTGAATCCTTCCCTCACAATAACTCTAAACAGGTCTATCTCTCTGTTTCACTCTTGTCTAAACAGATGTTGTCTCTGTTTCACTCTGGTCTAAACAGATGTTGTCTCTGTTTCACTCTAGTATCTAGAACTAAGCTAGACACCTCTATTTATAGAGTCTAACTCTATAAATCCTTATCTAACTTAGAAACTACTCATTAACTAAGTTAGACAACTATTCCTTTTCAAGCTAGAAAACTATGTACTTAACTAACTTGGAGAAGGAATCACTAATTCCTAAAAGCTAAAGGATACACATGTACCACCCGTCTCCGCCTCCTGTCGTTTCCTCCCTCCCTCTCCCGGTCCCGGTCTCCTCCCTCCTCCCTCTCCCTCTCCCGGCCGGTCTCCTCCCTCCCTCTCCCGTCTCCGCCTCCTCCCTCCTCCCTCCTCCCACCTCCCTCCTCCCTCCCTCCCTCTCCCGGTCTCCACCTCCACCTCCTCCCTCCTCCCTCGCTCTCCCGGTCTCCAAGGTTAGCGTTTTTCTTCTTTTTTACTTTTGATTTCGAATTTATTTTTAGGCTATGTTTTATGTTTTATGTACTGTCTAATTTGCCTAATTTATGTTTAGGACATAAATTATCGTTATTTTTTAAACATATGCTATATATCCGTAGAGGCGCACGATATGTAAATGTACTGTCTAATTTGCCTTAGATTTGAGAAAGATAAGCTTGAATTTTTACTTTTTCAATGTTGCCTCAGCCTTGATTCAAATTAATATTTTAAATAGGATGAGCGGGTTTTTTCGATCGAAGAAGAGTTCGAAGGGCCAAAGGTCCGAATCGTCTGAGGGAACCTCTAGCAACCCCCAAACGACATTTCAGGGCAATATGACAGCCAGACGTGCGAGCCTTCTGGAGACGGCGTAGAGGCAGCCGGAGGTGCCCCTTTCATCTAGGCAGGCGGCCGTCCCTCGTTCCTCGAGGCAGCTGTGGCCTGAGATACACCGGGCACCCACTCCGGGTCCTACTTCTTCGGATAGTGGGTCATCTGGGGTACAGATGCCGCCGCCTCATCTGTTCCTTCCGCGGATGATACCGTCCTTACCTGTAGTCGATGGCTCAGGGACGCCGATTTATCCACTACCCCCTCCAGTGGCTCCATCAGCGGCGTACCGGTTCGTGCCTTTTGATACGCCTCTTATTTCTGCGAGGGTATCATCATCGGCAACAGAGACGGAATCTGCCGCAAGCGCCTCAGGTAATCAGTGATGCATGATTATTTTTAAAGGGTCTCCGATTTTAATAATCAATTTGGTTTATCATGTTATAGGCACCGTCGGAGCGAAGCCGACAAAGAAGAAAAGAGGCCCCGTCACAGGGAAGGCTCTCGAGAAGATCGTGGGTACCGTGGGGAGGATCGTCATCAATACTGACGGAGATGGCCACATAGTATCGGGCGGGAAGTCGAGGACGTACTCCGACCACGTGGGAGCGCTCATTAGGGATAGAGTCCCTATGTTGTGGTCAGACTGGGGTGAGGTCCCGCAGGAGGTTAAGGACATGGTCCACAACGCAATGTCGGTGAGTTTACAAAATAATATTATGTATTACATTGTTGATTTCTCGAAAAACTAAACTAATAAACGGTTAAATGCAGGTGTGGTTTGAGGTTCCCGAGCACCTGAAGGACAGCTGGGCCGACGCTGTGCATGGGGGAAGGTACGTTGGGAAGTTAAGGAAAAACAAAATTGTATGTGATATTAATAATATTTCTAATATTTTTGTTGTATCTGTAGGTACAAGGAGTGGAAGAACGAGTTGCGGACCCATTGGACTACGCACGGGAACGCACGTTCTGGTACCCCTGCTGAGTTCCAGAACAGGGAGTACGAGTGGCGTTGGCTTCTGACATCAAAATTCAACAACCCTCGTAAACAGGTATTTAAATAAATTAGTTAGTTAATTTATCATTAAGTACGTGCGTTTTAAAATATTTTACTAATAGTTTACTTTTTTCTTTGAAGGCGGTTTCCCGGGTGAACGCTCAGAACCGGCAACGCAACACAAGGAACTATCATGCCGGTTCTAGACCGTTCGCTGTCTTCATGGACGAGGCGGCCAGGGAACATCCAGAGGTCAACCAGTACGTCTATACGTACGAGAGGGCATATCCTGACTCCCAGGAGGATATTGTAAGTCATCTTACGTTTTTAAATTTTTAAATTTATGTCAAAATGTTAATTAATAATTTTTTTCCTATCCATATAAGCGAAGGTGAGGGAGGCTACTGACGAGGTGATGAGTGCTATAATGAGGGAGACATGGCCGGACACGTAGGAGGAAGAGATGTCCGAAGCCATGTCCCGGATCGACACTTCGGATCTGACGATTGGGGCGAGGATCATGGGCACAGCCTTCCCACCGAGAGCAAACAACTTCTACTGCCGGGGTCTAGGAAAGAAAGGCGAGGGGGTCCTGAAGACCACTCCAGGATTTCAACGAAAGGCAGCCTCGACCAGCAGCAGGACCACGTCCTCGATCACCAGGACGACTCAGCTAGAGTCGGAAGCTCAGAGACTACGAGAACAGCAAGCTGCTCAGGCTGCCTATAATGCCGCGCAGGCAGCCTATGTTGCCGAGATACATGCCATCCAGCAGGCCCAGCAGCAGAAGATGTTCCAGTACATGCAGGACTTTACAGCTGCCCAGTTTCAAGGACTTCCGCCTCCGCCCATGCCGCTACCCCAGCCGCCGCAACCTCCGCAGTAGCCCCCAGAAGCGGATATAAATTTAGACGATATAGATTTTCTGTAGTTGATGAATTATATACTTTTATGTGCTTGTTGTTGGTTATATGGAATTGTTTTGGTGTATTTTGCAGCTTGCTTGGAATGGTAATTCAGAAATTTCGGGGTTTTTTTTTTTTACTGGAATGGACTTATAGCCGACGAAAAAAACCTTAATTCGTCGGCTAAAGTTTTTTTTTTTTAAAATACATTTTAGCCGACGAAATATGCTTTAATTCGTCGGCTAAATCTCTATAAAGCCGATGAAATATACTATATTTCGTCGGCCATAGATGTTTTTTATTTTTTTTATTACAAACTTTAGTCGACGAATATTTTAAATTATTCGTCGGCTAAAGTTTGGAAGATCTTAGCCGGCGACCTTTTGTTGGCTAAGATTTCGTCGGGAAAAGCTCGTCTGTGGTGACTTTAGCCGACGACACACGTAGAAGTCGTCGGCTAAACTCTGGACTATGGCCGACGAAAAAAAAATTTCGTCGGCTAAAGTCATCACAGACGGCCTTTTCCCGACGACACTATAGCCGACGAATTTTTTTAACAGGCCGACGAAAATATTTTCGTCGGCTAAAGTGCTTGTCCTGGTAGTGATTGCTTGATTCTTATTTCACCAGGTGTACACCAATTGGTTATGAGGCAGCTAGTTTATTGTTTCAGAGAATTAGGTAATGAGATTGTTTTCTTTGCTTCATGTTGTTTTATGAGCTATTATTACAATGAATGTACATGTCATGGTACTTGTAACATTTACTTAACGAATCTTGTATGAGGACGTTAGTCACGTTATAAGATGTATTTTGCCTTTTAACCATTGAATAAACGATAAAATTGAAATTTAAGAAGAAAAAAAAATGTTAAACTAGTTGAATCCTGCGAGTTTCTAACTATACTCTCCCTCCCCTCCCTGCTTTTTTTTTTTAAAAAAAAAAATTGTGTTTTTCATTAAAACAACTAGTGATTACAATCACTCCCTCCCCTCCCTGCTTCTCCCTCTACATGTGGATCGGTTTTGAATCGGCTTGTTCATATCTCACAAAAACCTTATAGCTAACGTTATAAGTTATCATCATATCATCTATATATCAAGCATGGACCGCAGTTTAATATACAACTTTTTATTAATTTTTAATTCGTAAAATGTTAAACTGATTATGTACGAGATATCACCAGGTACGCTTAGATATTTGTCGAATTGAAATAGTTAAACCTATGGTAAAATCAATAGTTTACTTGTATAAACGATGGTTATGCATGCACGTAAAGCATTTTGAAAAGAAATGGCTGATCTTGCGTAGGCAGTTGGAGATTCGACAAGTCGGGATCACAATTATATTTCAGCAGTTGAGCAGTTTTAGTACAATTAATTATCAAGTAAATCATAATGAATCAATCATTATCAGGATGTATGGTCACCAACAAAGACCAATGCCATCCATTTCCACCATTTGCTTCACCTTCCACATTGAGAAAGGGAAAATATCGTATGCTTGTTGGGGAAGCTAGCTAGGCTTACCAAATTAATGCAATAATGCATATTTGTTTTCGCAGGTACAAGACTTTAGTTGTAAAATAAATGTACATAATGACGTCCAAGAAATCTAGCTCGATCGTGCCATTTCTGTCCCAACACAACTAATGGCAATGACTTTTACATGGTCATGACACCTCTTCACTGATTGATTCTTAGGAGACACTCCAACAACATTGACGGTGCTTCTAATGATGCAAAAACATGTAGACATGTCGTGTGCTCTTTCTCGACTGTGTTTAGGGCACAATCCACCAGTGTCGATGTTGTGGTGTATGACTTTCTGGTGCTTCGGCGGAATTTATCTCCGCCTGTATAGTGCATATTGTTGCGAGAAGAATCCAGTTCCGTCAATGCAGAAATGATAAGAGTTCCATCTATGACGAAATGATAGATAGCACCTTTCACTCGAGATACTTCGCGGACTTTCTTTCACAAGCATATGAATGTAAAATAAACCCTCCCCTGCCTCCGGAATTAGGTGCTAGAACCGGCCCACTTGCCCCAAGATGTTCTACAGTTCTACGGATATACTCATTCCTGCAGGTCTCAACTAACTAGCAACCTCCATCAGGAATGTGAGCCTTGTCTCGATCACATTCACCTTATGATCTCATACAGTTTGAAGTGACAATAGATAGAGTTTCTTTCAGTACAATCAACTAAAGAAATATAATTGTATATGCTCATGCTAGGATGTAGAAAACGGAGCGAAAACGGAGCAAACACGTCCCGATATGACATAAAATTTAATTTTGATGAAAGGGGGGCAGTTTATTAAAAGATGTTACATTACAATGATAGAAGACAAATGAAATTTCACTGCAAAAGTACAACCTTTAATAATGCCGTTAAAGCCAAATGTTGCTGATTCAGAACATTGGATTGTAGAAGAAAACGCCAAAACTTAAACATTGTACAGGGAT
The DNA here is from genome assembly GCA_034370585.1 of Fragaria x ananassa. NCBI lineage: Eukaryota > Viridiplantae > Streptophyta > Magnoliopsida > Rosales > Rosaceae > Fragaria > Fragaria x ananassa. The sequence continues at coordinate 15,305,561 of CP139766.1, forward strand.
CGGTTTGAACTCTGAACTGTATAGCTAGCTATCTTATAGGAAAGATTATGCTGTACAAAAAAAGAACATCCAACAATCTTTACACAGACTACAGGTGCAAAGAGACTCATAATCTGAACGGCATATTTTTACTGTATTTAAGCTGCGATTCTATGTCACATAACCAATTGCAGCATCTGAGCGTAACTCAAATCTGTCATTGGTCAAACGGATGAAAGATATACTCATGTCATTCTTTAAAAGAACTGCTGTTAAACTAATGTTAGCAAACCCTATATCTGACATTTTCTTTGAATGTATAAGACACAAAAATCAAGAACCTGCATCTTGTGGGGAAAGACCAACTTGATTGTTCACTGGTGGTGGTTGATCTGAATCAATTTTCTCCTTTGCTAGTGGAGCAATTTTTTCTAGATTTACTGCTACCTGGGAGGAGTCCACTAGGCCAGTTAGAGCATGAACAGACTTCATTTGATCTGTTACTGCAGGTACCGAGATCATTTGATTTGTCACCGTTGGTGAAGAGTCCATGAATTCAACTGCTGGTGCATTTTCTGTTGGTGAATTGAGAGATCTTCTCTCTATATTTGTTTCAACATTTTCATATTCGGAAATCAGATCCATGAACTCATTTAGCAATCGTTGTACTTTCCTATTTGAAGCCATTGCTGGAAGAATGTCTTCTCGTAAGAGTTTGTGCTTCTTCATTCCCTACACAAGACACAAAAGGCTAAGAATTAGTTACACATAGAAAACTTTCAGAGTCTAACGTGCCAAAAACTAGTTTTACAAGTGGGTATCACAAATTTTAAAGGGAAAAATTGATACCCAGTCCAATGCTTCAATGGTATCATGTACCCCCAACCAAACAGTAATTGTAAGTCATGTTATTAGATTAACATATTAATCAGACCTACTGCTTGACCGCTGCCAAGTCACCTAAGAACCGGTATGAGTAAAAGTAAAAAAATAAAAAATACTGTATTTTAAAAGGATTCCACACAAAAGTATGAATTGGGACCACAGAGGCACAGATCAAAACAGTTTCTTAAGAAAACATTTGAGTAAATTGATCGAAAAGGTGTTATCCTCAAATCCACAAGCGTCTGTAGGACTTACAAGCACACAAGGATCCCATGCCAAGTTCTGTGAATGTAAAGTTGTATTTTCTATCATCCCGGTCGGAGGTCCAAGAAAACTCTCACAGACTTCTCGTAAACGGGACTCATCTGCCTCTCTGAAATCCATAAACCATAGAGTTACTATGTATACTAAAAGTTGAACCAGAAGATCATGCAGAAAGAACATCAAATGTATGTATCCAAATCTTGCGAAACACCTTAGTGATGAAAATGTATACATGCCAAATAAACGAGACTATAGAATTCAACAGTTATTATCTATGAACTAGAAGTTCAACTTGTAGATAATGCAGAAACAAATCTATTACACATGCCAAAAATACTAGACAAAGCGCTATAGAAGTCAACAAGTATTACTACGGTTTTACAAACTTGTATCAACACATCTAACTCTTGAGGAAACACTTGCAGAGTAAAGCCAAATCCTACATAACTTTTATCAACAAGAGGGGAAAGAGATTAGATTGGAGGGAAGGGAATCGAAAAAATTTCTTGGAAGTCTAAAGCACAGGCTGTTTTCTTTTGTTAAAGTGACAGGTACAGGGTAACATTTGATGTCACCAGAAGAGATGCGGTAGACCATACCAGAGAAAGTTGAAGAGAAGCACCAACAATGAACATGTATATATACAATCAATAAATAAGTACACAATTAATCAACATCTATGAATTGAACAACAGAAAGAGGGGGCAAAAAGGAGCAGCAGGAGTCCAATAATCGGTAAGAAACAACAGGTCTTGCTACAAGGAGGATTATAAATACCTTGCAAGGAACCGTATGTATGATAGCAGACATTGGCGGTATTCAGTAGGGGACTTCAAAGCCAGTGAAGAAGCCAACTGAGCTTCCAAATGGGCACGTGTCTGTACGCCATCATCAGTCACCCTACAAGACAACACAACCTGATAAATTTCAAGAGCAAGAGACTACACATTATCAAGGTCAAACATATCATTATGATCTCTAGAATCCAAATTCTCAAGTAACAAACCTGCTCCAAACTGGCTTTCTGGCCAAATATTTCCTAACATCAACCTGCAATGCAGCCAGCTCACCACTCTGAGTTGAAGCTAAATTCCAGGAGCTTGCAAAATTTGACCCTGGAAAGCAGTCATCTGCAACCCTAAGCCAACACATAAGGCCCATGTCAAAGAGGAATGCATGGCGAGTGGCAAGAACAACAATAGGTGATCCAGATCTTGATAGTTTGGCTGAAATGACTTTGATTGTGCCTGTAGAGCATGGAGAATGAGGATAAATAAATAAAAGCAACCAGTGGTCAGGAATGTTTGAGACGTTAAACAATTTCTGAAAAGAAATGGCTATGAGTCTTAGAAAGCAAACAAATATCTGCATATATCCAAAGACTAGGACCTGCATCTTTTGCAGAAGTGTTCTGGTTTGGAGTAACTAGAGATGCCAAGGAGTCGTTAAGGAGACAGTTTCGCGTGAATAGATCCCACAGATACAAAGATCCTTTTCTTGTGACCAAAAACAACTTCCAGCACTCATCACAATCAATAAATATTGCAGCAGATCCTACCATCATAGTTGGCATAGCACGTCTCCCACACTTTGTGTAAACCTATTCAAGGGAACCAGAAAATTTGATATGTCAGATATATCCCACCACTTAGTGCAACCTTAATGGTAATGTGCTTCTGTCTGCCATAGCAGCAGAAATAGATCACATATTGTATTTCAATGCCTTCAGCTATGGCATGTTTTAGATATACCTTACACTCATTTATCAGCAAAAGATTAATGCATGATAAGTAAAGCTTTAACCGGTTGATGGTACCATATAACCCTCTCCACGGATGTAAACACTGGACATGGAAAGAGCAATTTTAAAAAGAAAAGAAAATGCTAAGCTCTAAACCTACTAGCTGTATTAGCATCTTCTGCAGCTGTAATCTGTAAAAACAACTGTTGTAAAGTAATGCCATAGGCTTCAAGGACGCATCATAGACAATTCACAGAAGGAGATTTATAAGGATGTGCAAGGTGAGATCTCAAACTAGTAATCATGTCGTGTGCCTTAGGCCACACTATTTGTAACCGATACCATCCAATATTAGAGATGAGAGAGAAGGAGCCATCCACTACTCTATTTAAGGAGGCCTCTCCCACCTTCAATAGGTCCCTCTTATTCATGGTTGCTACCTAAACCCCAGTGTTGTTACTGAGGAAATACAAATCACCAAAAGTTGATGTAACCTGAATTCACATAAGACTCAGGTCACCAGTATATCCTAGTGCCTTTTTGTATGGTTGTGACGTTATGATTATATTTCCAAATATTTCAAAGTAAAACCTAAAAGGTGGCATCAACAACTTTGCAATGTAGGACAACATAGGGTTACTGTGTTTTTAAGGTCTTAGTAGGTGAATATAAGAGTTATAATCTATGGGGGAAGAGGGGTACTGTGGTTAGAAGATTTGGAATGCAAGGAAACGAAGAGAATAAAAGGAAATCTAGAAAAACACCAAGAATTCTCTCAATTTAAATCGAGAAAAACTGTTTAAAACAAAAAAAAATAGTAGGCAATTTCGTTCACTAATTTTCAGGAATATAGGATCATCTTATACAGAGCTACTAGAAACAGGCCAACATGCTAGTAATGACTCTAGAAATTATAAATAGTCTAAACATTAATCACTGACCAAAAAAGGCCGTGGGAAAACCAAAATATGATCCAGTACAAAGAAATGCATCCCAATTAAACATCTAGAAGACACATGAAAACGTTACTTGAAGACTCCAGGAAATCTAAATGACTAAAGACAAAGACTTTCTAAGGTTCATCCATTCTCAGCAGATTCTTAAGGCCGCATCTGATCTGCATTAGTTTTTAATAATAAGTTCACCAACGAAACATTCAGGCTTCAACTCAGATGGGACTTGTGGAATGCAACTCTAACATTTAAATGTCTAATACATGATGTGAAGTGCAACCAGTAAGAGCAGAACTTAAAATGATCACACAACTATGTCCTTATTATGAAAATATGTGAAAAGCTGGTTCATAAAAATGAAAAATGATAAAGAAAAAAAACATTATTTTATAAAACATGTGGACAAGTATAAGGAGATCATAAAGTTACCTGTACGCATCCATCTTCACAACCAACAGCCCAAAAGTTCGCATTTCCAGCTAAAACAGTGACTTTCCCAGATATCCTATCAGACCAAAGAGTTTGCAACCCCCTTGTGCATGTAATTTCTGTTTCTTTTGTGATAAATGTATTTCCCATGCCAAACACATCATTTGCAGCTTGTTCCCATGGTCGAGCTTCCAAACAAATTGGCACAGTATCTTCCCACTCTTTCTTATCGAACACTCTAATTGAAAGAATAGAACTAGTAGAGCCTAGTGAGTTACACGCCTTCACATTTCCCGTTTGTTCCACATTCATGCTTTCATCACTGCTTGTAGAAGCAGCAACCTTCTCAATAACCAGACTTTCGGTAATCATAGCTCTTGCAGTGGCCCCATATCTCTCCTTCGTATCAGTGATTCGACCAAGTGTTCCTCTGAAAGAAGTTTCCCTAATGCCACTATCAGCAGCAATTAAACCATTATCATCCTTCCTTTGATTAGAAGACATTGGATGAAATTCAAGTGCTTGGGACTGAGTCCCCATAGAGATATTTTCCTGCTGGGAAGGCACTCCAACTGCTTCTGGTGTAATCCTTTTTCTACCATCAGGGCGTCTATATTCTCTTTGCTTCACAGGACCGGAAATTCGGGTAGCCATCGAAACTTTATTTAAACTATCAGCTGCAGCACCACCACTCTTCTTCATATCATCAAGATGGCTCTCAGAAGCTTTTGTTGCAACCCCCACATGAGCAGAAGTTTTTTCAAGTGTATAATTTTGTTGAACATCCAGAGAGACCTTTTTGCTTGCTGCTTGCTTAGCAGAAGCTGCTTCAAGCAATAACTGTGCTGGGCTTTCAGCTAAGTTTGCTTGCCGACCTCTAACATCACCATACCGATTTCTCTTCAACTCATCTAGTTCTCCATCACTTAACCGGTGACCAAGTTCTTTAACCTCAAAATGGAAAGTAGCCACCGAACCATCCAAAGAACATGCAAAGAGCGAATAACCATCAGGGCTCCTGTTTTCAAAAGAAAAAAAAAAGTTATAATTAAAGAAAACAAAACATTGTTACAATAAATTGTTTCTTGTAATGACAATCATACCAGGACAAATCAACAACACTTTGGGTAAAGAAATGCTTCGCTACAAATAGAGGACGTGGGCTTGCAGTCGTCCATACAGTTATTGTCCGGTCCTGACTCCCAATGGCAATAACATTATAAGGTTGTGGTTCTTTCCCCCCTGTCTTCGAAGCCCCATTAGTCCACCCCGCAGAAGCAGTTTTGCCTTCCTGAGCGTTGGTAAACTTCCTCATAAACATTGAATGGTTAAATTTCACAACGATTATAGGAGCATTATGTCCTAGGAAGTCAAATGTGGCAGACCATTCGCCTCTCTCAAGAACAGGTGCTGAATGCCTTGGTTTCTGGAATCCATGAGTAGTAGTAATGAAGTGACCACAAGGTGACCATCCAAGACGCCTGAAAAAGGTAGATCCAAGCTGAAAGAACAAAAATTGATCAGAAGTTGGTCTTAGCAATTGCAGTGAAATATATACTTCGTAAACACAATTGACATACTGATTTTGCCCAGTGGCCATCAGTCCTGTGAGCAAGACTCCAGTCACTTGTCTTCCAAATAATTACAGTCTTATCATCTGATTGACTTGCTATGAAGGAGCCAATGGGATCCCAAGTAACTCCTTTAACCAGGCTAGAGTGACCCCTAAGAACAGCAGTGCAAATACCACTGCTCATATTCCAGATATGAATGGTATTATCTAAACTTCCACTGGCCAACATTGAGTCATCTGGAGACCAATTAAGATCCACCTACTTTTTAAGCATGGAAAGGGAACACCCCAGTTAGGCAAACCCGCTAGGGACTCTACAAATTCATAACTTCTACTTGCGGAATTTAAATAAAACACAAATAGGTATAAATTCATTTCTTTCCAAAGGGGCAGTGGTAGAGAAGAAATATAATAATAAATAGGTAACTCCAAAGATCATGTTAAGTGCGCACCTAGAAATAAGTACCAAAAGCAAGATGAGGTTATTTTCAGAAACAAAATAACTAATCAAACAATAGAAGCAATGGCATTACCACATCTGCAGTATGCCCTCTCAAAGTCATTATAACTTTCCAATTCTCAACATCAGGGGGTTCTCCACTGCCAAACTCAGTAGTTCCAGAACCAGGCTTCCTCTCATGAATTAGAATCACTTGATCATCAGATCCTGTTGCAACATAACGACTGTGCTTTGCCCACCTAACACAGTTAACAGAACCAAAGTGATCACGGAGGGTTGCTAGTAGCCTCTGAGTTGAGTCCTCATTTTCCATATCCCGGCCAAGAGATTTCATGTTCCATATTCGCACCTGCAATCGGAAAAGTAAGGAAGAAACAACTTCCATACATTAGTATGGTTGACACCATAAAGTAACTATAATTTAAGTGTGTAATGCAAGATATTCCCACATCAACAACAACATTGTGTAGCTGTTCAAACGCCAAGTCTAATCATGAATTGACACAGAATCCCCTCCAAAACAAGCATGCAAGTGGTGGGATCACATTCAAGCAATAACAATGCTATATATATCATTTTTATTAAAAAAAAATTGTAATAAATTGTATCATTAGAGAGTTGCAGTTTGGACACGATAGAGAGAAAATCCCCCATCTCCAATTTGCTTACAACACCATCTTCTTCTTGATATGTCCAAAACAAATATGTTCTGAGACTTATAAAAGCTACTCAAACTTTATTAAACAGTTTCAGCTCTGACAGCAAACAAGCCAGAAAAGGTAAAACTTCCAGATTGGCAGAGTTCTGGAAGTGTGATGTTGAAGTATTTGGGTCAAACAGCTACCAACATATCCATCATCAATGACATCTTATCCTTAGTTCAAGGATTGCCAAGTTAGGCTGCATTCTGATTTCTGACTAATGCATTACAAAATAAAAATAAAAATTATACTCAAGTACTTCGTTTAAACTGTTTCTTCAGAATGCTAGCAATCATAACTCAAGTGGTTTTGGACATCAACTTGCAGAAAATTCACTGAATTTAACCTGAACACAATTTTTCTTGGAGAATTTCAAATCCACTCTGTCATTCAATTCAACTCAAATTTGGATTTCATCACTGAAATCTGATTACACAACTTCTAATAAATCATGTCCTTCAACTTCTCAAGAAAAACCACAACACCAGACAAAATTCCAAACCTAATTCACCATCGATTTTCTCCAGCAACAAGTCAGACTCATAATTCAAAATTCAAACAAACTAAACCAAATACTCGGAAGAAAACTAATTTTTCGCCACATTCCATATATTCAAAGCAAAAAGAAAAATTAGACTGCTTCCACATTTCGACAAACAAAATCAAATAGAGAACAAGAGAAGAGGCAGACCTTGTGATCGCCGCCGCCAGTGGCGAGCCGGAGCCCACCGGGCTGAACATCAATGGAGAATATCTGCAGTCCTTCGTGCTTAATCCAACTGGGCTTCTCCGCAATCATCTCTGCTGCTTAATTCCAAAACCCTAGCTCAAAACGAAGCGTAAGCAAGCCAAACCCTAGAAGAGAGCGCGAGGAGTAACGACTTTCTAACGGTCGAATCTGGTAGAAAATTGGTTGTGTGGGGGATTGATTGAGGAAGCTGCAGTGTGGACAAGATTGGGAAAAGAGGGAGAGAAGGAAGCAAACAGGGAGGGAGGGAGAAGGAGGGTCCGGGACTGCCGACTGAAGATTTTGAAATACGAACCGAGAAGTTCTGTCTTGTCTGTTTTTTTCTTTTTCTATTTTCTTGTTTTTATAGTGAAATTATTGAGTGGTTTTATTCATACCTTCGTGTATTCGCTAAGGTTAAAGACGACTTACGAGATACACATCTTCTACTTAATACTACTGTTTATTAATCTTTCTATTTTAATATTTTACTAGATACACAACCTTAAACTTACATGTACTATCCTCACACATTTTAATTTGACAAAAAGAAAAATAAATGGATCATTGGGTTTGCATTCGGTTTCTTTTGCAAAAACTCTATCAATGTCATTCATTCCCACCGGCAAGTTTCTTATTGTAATCCAACTTGGTCTACAATATCATCTTAGACGAAGATTATTACTTGGGGTTACCAAATTTCGAGAAAAAGACAAAAGAAGAGTACTCTCCCCATTCAATCTCTAAATTGTTGCCTACTAGTCATAATTGTAGTTTTTCTTGATTTGAGGGAAGCACCTATAGCAACAAGTCAGACTCATAATTCAAAATTCAAACAAACTAAACCAAATACTCGGAAGAAAACTAATTTTTCGCCACATTCCATATATTCAAAGCAAAAAGAAAAATTAGACTGCTTCCACATTTCGACAAACAAAATCAAATAGAGAACAAGAGAAGGCTAAGGTTAAAGACGACTTACGAGATACACATCTTCTACTTAATACTACTGTTTATTAATCTTTCTATTTTAATATTTTACTAGATACACAACCTTAAACTTACATGTACTATTCTCACACATTTTAATTTGACAAAAAGAAAAATAAATGGATCATTGGGTTTGCATTCGGTTTCTTTTGCAAAAACTCTATCAATGTCATTCATTCCCACCGGCAAGTTTCTTATTGTAATCCAACTTGGTCTACAATATCATCTTAGACGAAGATTATTACTTGGGGTTACCAAATTTCGAGAAAAAGACAAAAGAAGAGTACTCTCCCCATTCAATCTCTAAATTGTTGCCTACTAGTCATAATTGTAGTTTTTCTTGATTTGAGGGAAGCACCTATAGCAACAAGTCAGACTCATAATTCAAAATTCAAACAAACTAAACCAAATACTCGGAAGAAAACTAATTTTTCGCCACATTCCATATATTCAAAGCAAAAAGAAAAATTAGACTGCTTCCACATTTCGACAAACAAAATCAAATAGAGAACAAGAGAAGGCTAAGGTTAAAGACGACTTACGAGATACACATCTTCTACTTAATACTACTGTTTATTAATCTTTCTATTTTAATATTTTACTAGATACACAACCTTAAACTTACATGTACTATTCTCACACATTTTAATTTGACAAAAAGAAAAATAAATGGATCATTGGGTTTGCATTCGGTTTCTTTTGCAAAAACTCTATCAATGTCATTCATTCCCACCGGCAAGTTTCTTATTGTAATCCAACTTGGTCTACAATATCATCTTAGACGAAGATTATTACTTGGGGTTACCAAATTTCGAGAAAAAGACAAAAGAAGAGTACTCTCCCCATTCAATCTCTAAATTGTTGCCTACTAGTCATAATTGTAGTTTTTCTTGATTTGAGGGAAGCACCTATAGCACCGTGAACTGTTGCACTCAATGCAAACACATAATTAGGAACAAAGACATACCTATACACCGGTTACGGTGGGCTACAGCCCATCCCATATTTTGAGAAAACATTGTTTTGTTGCATATTTATATTTAAACAAAGTTAAATTATGAAAATCAGCCCACCCCAAATTTCTATACTTAGTCTTTATGTAATTGAACTTAATCCATATGATTTTTTTATCTGATTACATATATATTGTTTATTTTATAAAAAACAGTTGCTCCTTTAGTATATTTTAGGTCAACTTTCTTCTCTTTATTTCTTTTTCTTTATCGTTGTATACGTCTCCATTCTCTTTTGCCGAAGCAGATAAGTCAAGTGCTAAGCTTTCTCTCTTTAATCTTCAGGTATGATTCTTAGCTATATCGATTGTCACATCCCGACTCTTAAATTTTTACCCTAATTACTTGCATGGTGTTAGAAGGAGTTTTTACCATCTTCGTTAATGCATTCATAGTTTCAAAGGACCCTAGAGATGTTTTGAGGGACGATTATTTCAGAGAAATTTTTACGTAGGAGGATTTGTTGAAAGCGGTAAAAAATGGTAAATTTTAGTTAGTAAAAAGGTAATTTTTATTAAGGTATGTTTTTGAGGTGTTTTTGGAGTTGGGTTTTAAAGTGTTGGGTTGGGATCCGGTTGGGACAAAAAAAAATACCCAAACATTCTCTTCTCTCTCTCTCTCTCTCCTCTCCCCTGAGCTTCTCTCTCCCCGTCGGATTCCCGGCCTCCGTCCGACGTCGTCCGGCCGAACTGGGCCGCTGCACCGGTCCCGACCGAACCGTCGTCTCCTCCTCTCTCTTCTTGGGCCGGTGAGCAAGCTAGCAACACCGCCAAACGAAGGAAATAATCCCTAGAAGTGCGGCTGTCCTCTCGCCAGAACTCTCTTTTTCGGCCACCATAGCCGAAGCTACTTGGCTCATTTGGAAGCTCTCCTCCCGTGCAACAAAACCTCAAAAGGTTTCACTCCCTCTTGATCTAGGTAAGAAGAATCGGGTGTTAGAAATTCTAGGGTTCCATTTTCTATTTTGGTTCGATTACCCTAGTTTGACTTGGAATTGGACTTGGTGCTAGTTGTAATACCCTGGAAATTTGATATTAGTTTCTAATATTATTTGGAAGTTTTCGAGTTAGAAGTTAATGTGTTTTTGAGGTTCGAAGAAAGGGTGGAAGTGTTCAGACGCATAAATTACCCGAAACGGTTCTTTATTCTTTAAGGGTCATAGAGTTGACTTTTTATTCGTTGGGTTTCTCGAGAAACTTCCTTCATGAAAGTTGTAGAGTTTGGCGATACGAGTTCGTAGACATGTGACAAATATGAAATGGATGTCGTATGAAAAAGTTACGGTCAGAGAAAGCTAGTTTCCGATTTTGGGAAGTTTATAAATAGAAAAGTTAAGGGTTTTATTTTTTGGAAAACCCAAAAAAATCCAGAAAATCTCTCTCTCTCTCTCTCTCTCTCTCTCTCTCTCTCTCTCTCTCTCTCTCCCGTTTCTATTTTCACCATCAAACTTCTTCCGGCCATAACTCGGCCATCCGGCGATGGATTTGGGCGTGCTTGGTATCGTTGGAAAGCTCCCACTCCCCTCTTTCTATTCATACTAGCCTCACACTATGGAGCACTGTGCACAGCGCAGCAAGGCTCGCAAGTTACTTCTGCCGCCGGCGGTGAAGCTCCGACCGTTTCTGGCGACATCGAGGTTTGAGGCTACCCATTTCTAGAATTTCTTGTCTTTTTGAGCATGATGATACCAGCCTTGAAGCCTAATTCGAAGCGTGGAACATTTGAGTTCGAAGTGCTCCTTGTTTCTTTCTGGCGACGTTTCCGGCCTCTTTCCAGCCGAATTGGCTTTGGCCACATGTATGAAAAGTGTTCCATTTGATGTGACCTACAAGTTTGATATTGGGAGTTTGCTTAGATTTTGAAGTTGATGGGGTGGCGTGTGGAGCCCACTTGCCGCCTCTTGTGGTGGCGCGTGGCAGCGCGTCCGGCAGTGTTTGTGGCTTTAGTTTTCTGTGGTTAGCTAGATCTTGCTGTTGTGAGCTTGTTGAGAGGTGAGAATTCTAGGTTTTGAGCAAGGATTGCATGCTAGGACTTTAAATTTGATATTAGGCTTGGTTGAGGTTTGAGTTTAGGTTTTGCAGATTAGAGGCAGCTTTATTGGGTAGTTAAATTTAATGACCTTGGAAGGTTATCCTCTTTTGGATAAGGTTTAGTTTAAGAGTTTTTGACATCCTATAGTACCTTGATTTCTAAGGTTATTAATTGTGTAATGCTAGGTGATTTTTGAAGTGTGATTGACTTGGCTTGGCTATTTTGTTTGTGGAAGATGCAGCTGGATTTATCTAGGTGAGTAACATCTCACCAAGGTTCACTTGGAACCAATTATTTATGGAATTGTGATGATGATTATGATAATTATTGTGTTGATGATAATGATTATTATGATGATGATTATGATAATTATTGTGTTGATGATAATGATTATTATGATGATAATGGTGATGGTGATAAGGTTTATGATGATAAAATGATGATGAATTATGATGATGATTATTGTTGATGATTATGATAATTATAATTTAAAAATTTTATTTTTGGTTGTTTTAAAATATATGAGCTTGATCGTCAATGGTTCATAGGTAAGATAAAACAAGTTTTTTTATTATATGATTATTTTTGAGGTTCATGAGATCTTAATATTTTTAGTTCTTGATAGATTATTCTTGTCGGAATATTTATGTTTTGTTCATATAATTATACATATGAGGAAGAATATAATTTTTATGATGTGCTCGTGTTGTTGATGATGATATTTTTATATTGTGATTTGTGGTTTAGATAGTCAAACCTGGTTCCAAACCTTTAATCGGGTGATTGATTAGGGTTCTGATGATTTTACTATTTTGTGAAATGTTGTGTAGATAGTCAAACTGTGTCACACCCAAATTTTCGAAAGATAATTTTCAAAACTTTTGGCATGTTCTAACTTAAAATATAAAATATCCCAACCTGTTTCAACAACAAATCCAACAACTAAAACTCAATAGCGGAAAAGTAAATATCATATAACCCACCACTGAGTTAAATATTACATTTCCTTGTTTACATAAATTTGCAAAACAAGAACATGAAAACAATCTCATGAGTTTAATACTATCTACCAAATTCTAAAACTATACAGAGAACTGCAAAACCAAAAAGAACTCTGTCACTATGCTTTCGCCTCAACCCTGCTGATCCTCACCTGCAGGTCTAATTCCTACACCAAGAATTGGTGCACCGAGATTGTAAAATAACAAACCCGGTAAGCTAAAAAACTCGTATAAGTAAACTTAAAATAGCACAATATTTCTCACATCTAAATATTTCACAAGAGCAATTTATATCAATGAGTAAATCCACAATTCCAACACATTTTCAAATAACATGTACCCATGAGTACCAAGTATTAATAAATACCCCTCATGACCTACAACAAAAAATTGTGTACCCATGGGTCCCAGATACTATAGGATTAGAGCTCTAATTCCTAACTGTAACCAATCACCCGACAAAGGCTTGGAACCCGGTTTGACTGTCCAATATCAAAACACAAAATAATAAATAGCATCTTAACCGTAATCAATCACCCGATTAAAGGCTTGGAACCCGGTTTGGCTATTTATCTAACAATAACAATATCACAACATTATCATCAACAACACAAGATCACATCATAAATTATATCATTCCACATAGATATATTTACATGAGCAAATATAGATATTCCACAAGAATAATCTATCAAAACTCAATAAAATTATGATCATATGAACCTCCAAATAACACATAAGGAAAATTTGTTTTATCTTACCTATGAGCCGTTGGCGATCAAGCTCATATATTTTTAAAAACCAATAATAGCAAAATACTAAATTCACATCATAATCATTATCATCATCCAATGACCATAATAAAACTTGGTTCAAAAGTGAACCTTGGTGAGATTTACTCACTAGAAATCCCACTGCAAATCCCACCACAACGAAAGCAAGCCAATCACAATTTCACAAGACACCTAAATTACACAATTAAAAACCTTAGTAAAAATCACAACAAGGATCAAAGTACCATTAACTTAAAGGTTGCCCAAAGAAGGGAAATCCTTCCTCCAAGACCTCCTAAGGTCCTTGGACACTCAACAACAACCACACTAACTCTAAGATCAAACTTTCCAAGTTTCCGACCTAACGAACACCAAGAACAAACTTAGCACCTAAGATGCAAAAACCTAATCAACACTTAGTCTTCACAGACAATCAACACACTAGCAACTACAAGGACTAGCTAACACAGCAACCAAAGCCCTTACCCTGCCCAAACGCGCTCCCATGCGCCACCACAGGCGGCAGTAAGTGAGCCCCACACGCCACCACCAACCTCAAAATTTGAGGAAACTCACAACATGAAACTTGTAGATTGAAGCATGGAGAGCAACTTTAATACCTGAGGTTTCAACCAATTTTGGCCGGAAATGGCCGTAAAGTGACCCGAAACTCCACCACGAAATCAACCTTAAATCTGCAAATCCGGGCTCAACCACTCAAAAACTTGATTCAAACTATGCCTAGGCACTACCAGAAGGAGGAGAGGATCAAAACTCACATAGGTTTACCCCTTGTCGCCGCTGTATACAACGGTTCCGATCAGAATGCAGAAACTCCCTTTTCTGGCAAGGGGCTCCGATTCCGGCGCGCTACACCGAGCAGCAGCTGCCCAGCCTTGAAGAGGGCACCTGTGGGAGTTGAATGGGACTGGTGGCGGTCCAAAAGGTGGCCGGATGGCGGAGATAACTCTGGTTAAAGTTTGGTGTGCGGGTGAGCTCGGGAGCGGGAGAGAGAGAAGAGAGGAACTGATTTTTAGGTTTCCAAAAGTAACTCTCGCACATTTTTCTACTTATACACTTACCAAAACCAAAAATTGACTTCCTCTAACCATAACTTTCTCATACGACATCCGTTTCAGGCGTACTGCATGTCCTACGAACTCGTATCGCCAAACTCTAAAACTTTCATGAAGGAAGTTTTTGAAGATAACTTACGAAAAATAAAGTCAACTTTTGATCTCTTAAAAGTCAAAGCACCTTAAATAAACTCCCGAAACTTCAACTTCGCATAACCCAATAATATTTTCCATAAATAATTCTTCATTAAATATGGGAATAATACAAGGAAAATTGATATGAAAATTTAGGTTATTACAAACCGGGTTCCAAGCCTTTAATCGGGTGATTAGTTACGGTTATGATGCTATTATTATTTTGTGATTTGATATTGGATAGTCAAACCGGGTTCCAAGCCTTTGTCCAGGTGATTGATTACGGTTAGGAATAGAGCTCTAGTCCGTTTGTCGGTGTAGATCATGAGAGGTACCTGAAGGTATCTGGGACCCATGGGTACATAAATTGTTGTTGTAGGTCATGAGATGTATTTATTAATATCTAGAACTCATGGGTACATGTGTTTGTTGTAGGTCATGGGAGATACCTTATTGGTATCTAGGGCTCATGGGTACATGTATATTTGTAAAAGTATTGGTTATGTGGTTTTAACATTGTTCTTAATTGTGGTTTTTTAACTTCCTTGTTTTGAGTATCTCCTGAACTATGCTTAATGCATGAGATTTTTTAATCTTAATTGTGTGAATTTTAGTGGACTTCCTGAACTATCCTTTTTGCAGGATTCACTTATGATTTTGATTGTTTTGTGATTTGTTGGGTTATCTTATTTACTCACTTTCGAAATTTATTATTTTGATGTGATTCCTGATTTAAGTTCTAAATCAAGAATTACCAGTTTTATCTTATGTGTTGTTGGGTTGAGTTATTTTTGGGAATTACTCATACGAGCTTTTTAGCTTACCGGATTTGTTGTTTACAACCCGGTGCACCAATTCATGGTGTAGGGGTTAGACCTACATGTGATGATCAGCAGGGTTGAGGCAGAGGTATAGTGGTAGGATTTTAGTTTCTGTACACTTTATTTTATTATATTATGGCAGTTTAGTTTTAAGCTCATGTGAGCGACTTTATTATTACTAGATTTTTGAATTTGATGTAATTTAAGGAGATATAATGTTTAACTTGATTGATAAGTTTATTGACATTTACATTTCTAGTTTTTGATTTTGTTTTTAGTTGGAAGTTTTGAGCAGGTTTTGGGATATTAAGATTATAAGATATATCATGCCCAAATTTTTAAAAATTTATCCTTCGAAAATTAGTGTGTGACACTAGTTAAGGAAGTTGTTGAGCGTATTGAGAGGATGATTGTGTTAAATTTTGGTAGGCATTGGAGGTCACCGGAGTAGGCTGCCGGCCGCCCCTGCTGGCAGAGCATACTGTGGCACCACCTCTTATAGGTAGTTTTTTAGGATATTAAATTTTTTATGTTGAGAAGAGTCTAATGATGTGAAGTTTGGAATTTTTGGAGGAGTTTTGGATAGGTTTAAAATTTTTCAAAGATTGGTGAACTTGGCGGTTAATAGGGTAGAAATCGGGCCGTTGGATTAGTATTGTTAAAATTGTAGAGGGTTATATTAAGGTTGCTGGTGCTTGTGGTGAAGTTTAGGCCCTATCGACTTAATAATGGCGAAGTTAGGTAAGGATGAGCGTGTATAAAAAAACTAAATTTATCTTCTCGTCAGATAGCGAGTATAAGCATCATATGGAGTTTTTCGACCATCAACTTTTGTTTGAGCTTCAACAGCATCTAACCCATCAGATCTTCTAAAGCACGACCTCAGTTTTTGGAAAGCTATCTCCAATCAGCCATAAATTGTCCACATGTTTGTCAGAACGACCATGAACCACCCCCAACGCGGTCGAGATAGTCAAGAATGTAGTTTGGAGCCTTTGCATCTTCCCTTTTGCCGCTGGGAAAGAATAGTTCAAAATTGTCCATGTTTTTTTTTCTCTTCAAATTGTCCAAGACAACAACAATTTTGACAATTCCATGACAAAACGTGGGTCACGATGTGTGGATTATAATTGTCAGTGTGTGCAAATTTTATTCCCCTTTCTAAAATCATTGTTGCAATTGTTTTTTTAATTAAGTTTTTTAATATTTGACATTCATATTACGCTTATTCCAAACAAACCCCACTAAGAGCTAGATTGAACTAATTAAGTATATGTAGTTTGTAGTTGGGAGACAAGTTGCACTTTTTTTTTATATAATTACAAACTCATGTTATAATGACAAGTATTTCAAATTGGGTAAAGCAATGATATATCTAAAAATATCATATATGTGAGTATGTCGGTAACACGCTGACCTGGATTAACAGATAATAAATCTGATATTAGGGTGTCACGAAATGATTTAGAAATACCAATTAAGTCTTACCACGATTTAGAAAATCTCACTATAGTATGTCTTTTCTCCCCTTGCAACTTTTATGGACAAGTCTAGGACGTGACATGCTACTACCACTCATTATACAACCATTATGAATTGGCAAAACTAAAAAAGACAAAAATTTAAATGAGGCTTAAGAGGGCAACCCTAAGGACGGTCAACCATAATTAAATACATTGACCCAAAGCCAACTTCATCTCACTCACCTTGTAATCAAAAGAAGCCGCAACGCAAGCACCGCATGACCACGTCTCCATTTTCATGTGTTGCCGCACTCCATGTCATGACACTTTGTGTTATCTCGACTCTCTCCGCCACAACTTCTGCCATCACAAACAACAGCATTCGACGACCCTACCAATGTCGTTATCTAAGCATCACCTTAACAAACTGTGTCATCATTGTTTTGGATGAGCAAACAGAAAGCTCGAGAACCCGACTATAGCGTTTCAGATACATCTACGGGAATCCACTGCAAAAGTCTTCGATCCAATCTCTCAAGAAATTTTTCCCAACCACATAGAGTTTCTCGTCTAAAGGCCCACCTAGACAGCTATTGTCGTTGGATGAGGTTGATTTTACAGAATCGATGAGTCGGCCTTGGGTACCGCCAAAGGATAACAGTTTGACGTGATGATGATATATATGTACAATCCCTTTAAAGGCTTTAATAATTATAATGATGTGTAACCTAACATCAACGTTTTACTTAGTATCGACGTATCGTAGAACAAACCATTTGAAACCTTCCAATTTAACAATTATTTGTAAAATTTGATGTCTGAAAATTCAACCATAAAATGTTGACAAACCACTCATACTCTTCATGTTGATAATATTTATGAAGAAATGTGTGATATATTTCATTGGGAGGTGCAGCGAAATGAGTTTAAGTTTTATTCGTCATAGGAGTGTTGTAATGCATGACACTCCTTAAATTCATATATTCTATATGATAGAAATCGAAACAATAGAATTACTAATTAATGAAATCGTAATTCTTGTCATTTATAAAAAAAAATCTGTTAAATTTGAAAATGATCACTCAAACACACCGTACTTGTCATTACTATCAAATAGTGTTTCCGATTGACAAAGAAAAATGCATATCGCTACTGATGAGCTGTGTTATAATTCCAAAAATATAAACGTCATAAATTCGATTGTCATTAACATAAGTGTGTGGTATGCTAATGTTCTTGTATTTTTTTTTTGAGAGAAATATCAACAATTTTATTAAACGGAAATACAATATTACAACCATGAGGGCTAACGGTGGTGGAATGAAATTCCCCACTCTCTTCCTTACCTACCCGAAACACCAGCGATTACAATGGATAAGAACCGAAAGGGGTTCAATCGTAACCTAACCTAATCCAGAAGTCTCGATACATCCTTACAGTCAACCTAAAAAAGAAACAACATTTCAAACAATACATGTCAAACTTACCAGCATATATGCACAAGTAACCTCCCCATTACATTGACAACAAGAACAAACCGATAATAATTTAGTCCTCGGAAATGACACCATAACCATGGCTCACCCCACGACACCAACCTATCAAAAGAACCTAAATCCTCTATCAAAGAGGAGGCCGATACCCTCGCTCAAAGAGGAGGGACAACAAAAAAAACCTTAAAAACAAACCAAAAACCTAGGCCCCAAAAGAACCTAAGCCCAAACCCCAATGGATCTCAAAGGCAGGCCCAAGATCTGGCTCGAAGACAGCTTGTTACAGCCTGAATGCGGAGCTACCATCGCTCCGTTGCCACCACACCGTCACCTGAAAAACGACGACATCCGTGACCCTCCATGGAGATGAAGACCACCCATCCTTCTGCATCATCACCGGGACAGAACACGAAAATCCGAACCCAGATCGAAAAGCAACCTAGTAGACTGCTGCTCCGTCCTCCCCATCTCACTGCATCGCCGCACCATCTCACCTCACCGTAGGCAGGCCCCGAATTGCCACTCACAGGCAATGACGTAACCTCGCAGTCGAGACAACACCTCTCCTCAAACCAGATCTGCCATCAACTGTCTGGTCCACCCCCAAGACAATCTGGCCCTCTCGATCCACCACCACCATCTATCGGGTTTAAAACACCACCCGGCTACCTTCAACGCCTGTCCGACAACAAACCTAAAGAGGTGGCTAGAAGCCAACGCCGGTGGGTGGAGGCGCCGCTGGACAAGCCACAACCTCAAAAAAAACCTAAATTTTTACTTCCTGTTTTTACGGAGCTCTCCCTTAGATACAGTCAACAACTAATGACTAGTAAAAATACACATTAAGAAATTAAAGTCCGAATAATGTCTTTATGTTTTAGAAGAGTATTTTCAATACACGGCGTGTATTTATATGAATGGTCAGGATCAGAGGAAATAATATAGAAACATGTTGGTCAAACATATAAATTGTTATGAACGGTTAATATTGTGTCATGTAAATACATGTGGTGCATGCAATAATTTCCAATATTTAAGGGAGTTGAATTTATCTGAATTTACCTTCATCGTTCTCAGACCAAAACGAAACACCCAAAGAGAGAGAGCATGACCGCAAAGCCCGGTCTGAGGAGCCTCGCTGCAGTCTCTTACACAAACCTCTCTCTATCCTCTCCCCCCAAACCTCTCTCTCGCTCTCGCTCCCACTCTCTTATCCATTCCCCTCCAAAACCCATCTCCACTCCAAACGCCCACCACCTGTTCGACAAAACTCCCCACAGAGACCCCTTTGAATACACCCGCTTGCTCTTCCACTACACTCGCAATGACCGCAACCATGACGCCATCAGCCTCTTCGTGGCCGCTTCCCGGGCGGGTTTACCCGTCAATGGGCCTGTTCTGTCTTCCGTGGCCAAGGCTTGCGGGAGCTTGCGTGACCAAGTTGTGGGCAGACAGGTGCATTGCCAGTGTGTCAAGTCCGGGCTCGGGGAAGACGTCAGTGTTGGGACCTCATTTGTGGACATGTATATGAAGAGTAGCGAGGGTGTTGTGGAGGGGAGGAAAGTGTTTGATGAGATGAGGGAGAGAAATGTGGTGTCATGGACTTCGTTAATTTCGGGTTATGCGTGGAACGGGTGGAATGAGCAGGCGTTGGAGCTGTTTATGGAGATGCAGGCGAGTGGGAGCATGGCGAATCCATTTACCTATGTGGCTGTGCTTGGAGTTTTGGCCGATGAGGGGTCGGTTGGGAAGGGGGAGCAGGTCCATTGCATGGTTGTGAGGAATGGTTATGTGGCGATCACGTTTGTGTGCAATTCGTTGGTTAATATGTATTTCAAGTCGGGGATGGTTAGTGAGGCTAGAGCTGTTTTTGATGGTATGGAGTGTAGGGATGAGGTTACATGGAATACCTTAATTGCAGGATATGTGGGCAATGGGCTTGAGTTTGAAGCTTTTGAAATGTTTTATCTGATGGGGCTTGCGGGTGTTAAGTTTACACAACCGGTATTTGTTACTGTTATTAAGCTATGTGCTAGCTATGAAGAATTGGGTTTTGCAAGACAGCTACATTGCCGTGTTTTGAAGAGTGGGTTGGAGTCTCATCGTAATATTGAAACAGCACTCCTGGTGGCTTACAGTAAGTGCAGGGAAATGGACGATGCTTTTAATATGTTCTCCATGATGCAGGATGTTAAAAGTGTAGTAACTTGGACGGCCATGATCAGTGGGTACTTGCAGAATGGTGGAACAGAGAAAGGAGTCAAGTTATTCTGTGAAATGAGCAGAGAAGGTGTTAGACCGAATGATTTTACATATTCTGCCGTCATTATGGCCCATCCTTTTATATCTATATCCCAAGTACATGCACAAGTCATTAAAACCAATCATGAGAAGTCACCTTCTGTAGGAACTTCACTCATAGACGCTTATGTTAAGACCGGAAATATTCCTGAAGCTGAAAAAGTTTTCCAAACAATTGACGAGAAGGATATTGTAGCATGGTCTGCAATGCTTGCTGGATATGCTCAAATAGAAGACGTGGTGGGAGCTATTAAAATTTTTCTCCAGTTGACAAGAAAGGGGGTCAGACCTAATGAGTTCACTTTATCTAGTATCATTAATGCTTGCGCTGGACCTTCGGCAACAGTGGAGCAGGGCAAACAATTTCATGCTTGCTCGATCAAACTCAGGTTGAACAATACTCTGTGTCTAAGTAGTGCTCTTGTCACCATGTACGCAAAGATGGGGAATATTGAAAGTGCAAATGAAGTTTTCAAGAGACAAGGAGAGAGAGACTTAGTTTCCTGGAACTCTATGATCTCTGGATATGCACAACATGGTCAGGGGAATAAGGTTCTTGAAGTATTTGAGGAGCTGCGTAGGCGAAATTTGGAAATAGATGGGATAACTTTCATTCTCATCATCTCTGCCTGTACTCATGCAGGATTAGTAGATGAAGGTAAAAGGTATTTCAATATGATGGTTCAAGATTACCATATTGATCCAACAATGGGGCACTATTCTTGTATGGTTGATCTGTACAGCCGAGCCGGAAAGCTTGAAAAAGCGATGAATCTTATAAACAGCATGCCCTGTACTGCAGATGCAAAAGTGTGGAGAGCTCTCTTGGGTGCTTGCCGTGTTCACCGCAACTTAGAGCTCGGAAAACTTGCTGCAGAAAAGCTCATTTCACTTCAGCCACAAGACTCTGCTGCTTATGTTCTGTTGTCCAACATTTATGCTGCAGCTGGAAACTGGCAAGAGAGAGATAAAGTGAGGAGGTTGATGAATGAAAGAAAAGTGAAAAAGCAACCTGGGTATAGCTGGATTGAGGTGAAGAACAAGACTTACACATTCTTGGCTGGTGATGTTTCACATCCCTTATCAAACCATATATACTCAAAACTTGACGAGTTAAATAACCGATTGAAGGATATGGGTTATCAGCCTGATACTGACTATGTACTCCATGATGTTGAAGAGGAACACAAAGCAGCCTTTCTTTATCAACACAGTGAGAGGCTAGCCATTGCTTTTGGATTGATTGCCAAACCTCCAGGATCTCCTATCCAGATTTTGAAAAATCTTAGGGTATGTGGAGACTGTCACACTGTTATTAAATTAATTTCGGTGATAGAAGCGAGAGATATTGTTGTCAGAGATTCAAACCGATACCACCACTTCAAGAATGGTTTATGCTCTTGTGGAGATTATTGGTGAGACCCCATGTATGATAAGGCTTTTAACAGTAAGTTTGGGAGGGTTTCAGATTCAAGTCATTAAAAGTTAAAATCACCTTCAAACAAAGAAGCTGCATGACTTCTAAGTGATACAAAAATTTCATCAGTGGAAGACACAGATTGTAGCATGAGAAGTTTATTCTTCACTTACTATGGAAACTTCAGTCATGTCACCAATTAGCAGCTGTATTTAGATTTATGTGGTGTGCGAGAACCCAATGGTACAGAAGATCTGTATACCAAGGTTTTCGGAGATGACTAGATCGTCTCATGGACTGGGATAATCTCGTTGACGACAATTTATCTCCAATGGTGTAGTTGGTTGGTTCATCTAGTCTGGAGTTCTGTGCCCGCATTCCTATTTGCAAGGCCTGTGATAGTACCAATTAACAATCACGTGGAAAATACGTTTGCTGGATAGTACGTACCAATTCTGGGTAC
Source organism: Fragaria x ananassa (assembly GCA_034370585.1). Taxonomy (NCBI): domain Eukaryota; kingdom Viridiplantae; phylum Streptophyta; class Magnoliopsida; order Rosales; family Rosaceae; genus Fragaria; species Fragaria x ananassa. The sequence continues at coordinate 15,328,250 of CP139766.1, forward strand.
TATTGTGCTACCTTTGCTCCTCGTTCTTGGTTGGACCATGAGTCAGGAAATTTTCACTGCTACCACTCCTGTTGGTGAAGTATGTGACAGTACCGGTTTAATATTTACGCCATACGATTATTTCTTATCTGATGTGGTACCAACTCATTAACAGTTTACTTTTCTTCATCCAACTAAAATGAAAACTGGAAGCCTCAAGTATAGTATATGGCATCTATAAGTCCTTTATCTCTAATTAACACCTGTACATGGCTACATAATGCGTTTTAGAGAATTTCATGTGTGAAAATTATGATAAACCTAATGGACATATTTAGGTATTGGACCTGTGACTCTTCACAATTCCATAGAAAAATAACATAGACTGAACGATTGTTAAAGTAATGACGTGAGGTTGTTTCTAGGAATTATTGTGTCATGGATGAAACTGCCAATTGGGAAAACTTGGAAGACCCTGAAATATTGCTTCACCATATTCAGATCGCTAAAATAAGATAACTTTATCTATCATAAAGCTTAAGTTTCTCTCTAGTGTTGTACACTTTTGCTCCCTAATTCAGCATGCCACTTATAAATGAAGGGGATGAAGCTATCGAATCAGTATATGTTGAAATGAAAGTCAGGCCCGGACCTGAGATTTTTATACATGAGTCGAACTCTCCAAGTTGGGCCCTCAAATTAGTGTATGTTCAGTTTTTTTTTTGTTTTTTTTTATGTGTAAGGATTTCATGAACTAAACACTCAAAATCTAAAGACGAACAACATACACTATCCGAAAATATATATAATAATCAAATTATAAACTGAAAATTTATAAAACTAACACAAATCTAATTATAGAAATATGATTATCAAAACCCTGTTGTTTTAGAAATCATATTGCTAATTAGAAGGTATTTACATAATGTTCTTCTTTCCTTTTGGATCTAAAAGGAGTGAATACATTTTAATAATCTATATATAATTGTGCTTAACTTGTCTCGGCCCCCTTAACTCTTTAAGATGTCAGTGCTTTCCATTTCATTGGTAAGAATAAGCTCTTCATAGATCATAAGCCAATAAAATTTTCTTGTTTACTAGCCCTCTTGGACACTGGGCCCTGAGTCGACAGTCTCTTCTGTCTTATATCAGGTCCGGGTCTGATGAAAGTCTATAGGAATTAGGAAATAACAATTAACTTTTGATTAAATACAATACATTTCGCCTTTGAATGACAATTGACAAATGCAATTATCTTGTATGATTTAGTATCTGAAACATGTTGTTGTTTCTATGTTGAAATCACATTAAGACCAATAGGACTCCTGACATTCTGAAGACCATTACTCCATGTTAGAGCTCCAAACACATAGCTTCCTTTACTATTCTTAAGGGGGGTGAAATCTACACGGAAAGACATCTTTTCCCCGGTCTTTGTAAACTTTATTTTAGCTGGTGTAACTGTAACATTTACACCTGCTGGATAGTCTACATATGCAGCATACACTGTTGGGCCTTTACCATAATAAGTGACTGTTCGCTGAACAGATAGCCTTCCTCTCATTTTTGACACACCAATAGAAGGGTAATTAAAATTGTAGGAAGGCATAGAAGACTTCTGGCAATCGACTAGATTACCCGTGAGGTTTTTCAGTTGCAAAGAGCTAGCCCCGGTGCTGCAGAGAAAACTGATTATGTCATGGGAATCAAAATCATATACAAGTCCAGGTTCAATTACTGCAACTGGATTAATGTGCCCAGATCCGTAGTCAAAAGGTGTAGTAGGGGTGCCATTTGGATCTCTCCCAATAGGGAGTTTGTTGTTATCTAGGGCTGTTGCTGCAACAATAAATAAATAAAAAAATTGAACATAAAGTTAGTTAATTAAGAACATTTCAGTCAGTCCGGAAAATCTTGTATTGAGCTGGTTGAAAAATATTGTATTGACCTGTTGTCATTATTGCAGACATTATGGCTGCTGGACTCCAGGCAGGTCGGTACGATTTCAATGTTGCTGCAACTGCAGATACATGTGGACAAGACATTGAGGTGCCAGAAATGATGTTATAATTGACGGACCTTTCTGCTGTGGCTGTAGTTGCGACCGGAGACCATGCTGCTAAGATATTTACCCCAGGTCCTGTAATATCTGGCTGCAGTACAAATTTGCATGTTTGGATGTAACTATTTTTGTATTATAACTATTTTGAATTATTGAGAAGATAAATGAAAACATTGACAGAACTAACTTTGATGATGTCTGGGGTTATGATATTTGGCCCCATGGAAGAGAACACTGCCATTTCTGGTGCAGGTTTAGTTTTCAGTATTGTAGTCGTTTGTGATATTCTAGCAACTGGATACCTGAAACAAATAAAATATTTACATTTGTTATCAATTTTGACCTTCAAACTGCCTGGTACCACTGTGAATTGTTGGAAATCTGTAACTTAAATTTACTTTCTTTTATAACTTTTAATTTCTGCCACTGCAGATATAGAGCAAATAAAGCATGGAAAACTCACTTCGCTGTCATCATGTATGCTTGGAGCTGTGCTGCTTCCTCTTGACCAATAAGAGTGGCGGGGATGACAAACTGAAATCCGACATCTTTGAGAAATGGATCCACAAGAATCATTCCTACACCACCACCTTGTCTTACAACTATGCTTTTCTCCCTTCGGTTATCAGTAAATGTCTCGAAGGTGCACACGACGATTTTCCCCTTAATTAAGCTTGCATTTAGAGTACTGTCCTTGCAGAAGCTGATAAGGGAAACAACAGAAAGAAAAATACCTTAACATGATAAGTCATATTAGATATTAAGGTTGAATATTGAAATTCCAGAAAGAAAAGGAAAAAAAAAAAAGCATAATACTGAAATGTGCGTGCCCTTTTATTTACCTTTTTTTTGTTTTTAAGAAGCCTATTTTGAGTATATCGCATGGTAGAAAACTAGATGATGAAACACTTCTTGTAGCTGTGTGTGTGTGGAAGCATCAAGTTTTTGGAAAAGAAAGATTACCTTGCATTCTTCGCTGTGACTCCAGGGGCAGCTGCAACACTCGCAGCTATCAAACCGTAAGACTTCTCCATATTGAGTGGGTTTAGAGAGGAACCCTGAAAGTCATAGCAAAAGGTCAGGTACATTTGTAGTTTTAACTGATTGATGATTAGAGGCCGCAGCAATATTTGTATGCCAACTATACCTTTAATATTTGTGAATTTCCCAGATACACATTTGAATGGAATTCTCTATCCAAAGTGCTTGCAGCAACAGTGAGGATCCAGGGAGCAACATTGCATGCAGTACTAGGGAAACCAGAGTTCCCTGCTGATGCAGAAACAAGTATTCCTTTCTGGAATGCATGGAAAGTTCCAATGGAGATTGCATTTTCAAAATACGTAGGCTGTGGAGGATCAGGGCCAAGGGAAAGGGAGAGAACATCAACACCATCGCCAATGGCATCATCCAGAGCTGAAAGAATATCTGCATCACTACACAAGTCAAACCAACATGCCTTGTAGATAGCAAGTCTGGCGCTTTGTGCACCGCCTCTTGCAGTTCCTGTGGCCATTCCCAAGAAACTGACGTTAGTTACTGTGGATCCAGCTATCGTCGAGGCAGTGTGACTCCCATGTCCATCAGCATCTCGAGCTGATCTGAAGAAAGGTAATGGCGCAAAGGACTCAAGTTTTCCATTTTCTACTTCAAATCCGTGATAATAGAAGCGAGAACCTATGATTTTTCTGCATATAGAAAACCAATCGTTAGACTTTTAAAGTTGAACTATCTACTAAACCAACTTTTCAAGCCATTATGCAATTAGTGTATATCTAGATCTATCCAGGCTTATTTACAGCATCCCACGACTTTTCATACTACTGTCATTTTACACTTGACACTTGTTTTGTTAGACTTATAGTTTAGCCCTGTTTCCCGTACTATCCACGATTTTGTCGACCGGAGGGAATGGTTTGCTGGAGTTGATATAATGAACTGTAGGGTTTTGAGGGTGTAAGGGAGACCGGTGTGAAAATTTAGGGAACGATATTTGTTTTGTTGGTCTGTGATGGGGTACAAGAAATGAAATCAATGATTTTACGACATGTAGGGTACCTGTTGCAGTTGGCCAATGTAAAATTCTGACCAGTAACACACTCTCCTTTGAATTTATCAGGCACAGGTCCTAATCCTTCATCACTGAAGCTCTCTGACTCTGGCCAAACTCCTATACAACAAATATATTCTTGAGAGGACACAAGAACATTAGACAGCGGAGAGAAAAAAAAAAGAAGCTATATATACCAGTGTCAATTACACCAACGATGACATTGGATTTTGAATCCATTGGCATTTGATTGTAACTTGGAGTAGAGTCTACACCTAGAAAATCCCAGGAATGTGTTGTGCTCAGTTTGTTTGTCTTGCTCTCAAACACCGAAATAACTGAATCATGTTCTGTGATACATGAACATAAGTCAACTCGCGAAATGTTAACAAGCCAGAAAATGTTCTGATAAATTACAGTTCTTTCTTATGGTTTTAGGAGTTAGTCTTCTAGAACAGAATAACATAGGAGTCACAATTACCAGCAAGTTGTTGAGCTTGATACGGAGTGAGCTTGGCTGAGAATCCTTGAAAACTTTTACTGTAGTGGTTAAGTGCTGCTTCTTGTCCACCAGTACTGAAAATTATTCCAAGTAAATATTATTAGGGGAATTTGATGTTACACCCAAAATCATAGACCCATTTTAAATTACACCCACATGTTATACTCTTTTGAAATACACTCAACTTATTAATTAGGTTGATTTAGTAAAAATATTAATATTGTTTATCTAAACAATAGAACTTGTTGTTGAAGGAAATTGCTGAAATGCCACCAACTGAACCATTGCAATTAACAAGCTGTTTGGCCGACTCATTAAACATAATTACCCGGCAGTTGAAAACCCGGTTCCACAGACTATGCCCAAACCCTAAACCCTACCCTAAACCCTAAACCCGGTTCCACAAACCCTAAACCCTAGTCTAAACCCTAATCCCTAAACCCTAAACCCTAGTCTAAACCCTAATCCCTAAACCCTAAACCCGGTTCCACAAACCCTAAACCCTAAACCCTAGTCTAAACCCTAAACCCTAGTGTAAACCCTAACCCTATTTAAAATAGAAGAAAGTCAAGAGCCACATTTAGGGAATGTCTTCTCATTCAATCAGAAGGGAAAAATCTTCTCAAGAAAAAACAAAAAAAAACGGAAGGGCAAAAGAGTCAAGGAAAAGAGGGATACAAATTTCAAAAATAAAAATAAAACATATAAGGCAGGTTCAATAATAGAGTTGGGTGTAAATTAAAATAGAATATGAGCATGGGTTTATTTTAAAATGGGTTTGATTTTTTGGGTTTTTGTCTAATTTTCTCATATTATTATGCTATTACAATCTGCAAAACACCTCGAAGCTGAGGGAAATGATAAAGCTGCATAAGTAGTCAAATTAGTGTCCTGCCTGCCAGTGACTGCAGCAAGAATCTCATGGTTATGTCTGATGACAGATTCCGAGTTGGGGTGCGAGTGGTGCCCCATGTAAACAATATAGTGCTGCAAAATGAAAGGAAAATGGCATTTGAATATAAATCATGCGTATTCAGTTCACATTATTAGTGGTGGTTGGAGTTTTTTCATTCTTCTTAGACTGGGAATTGTCCAAGGGAGAACACTACTAGAGTAGTAGTGTGTAGTGTATACTCTACAAATAAAAACCATCTTATGACTGGTTTTCATGCCACGTTTTTTGATGTTTTCTCCCCAGATGGCAGTAGAACTAATTTGATTTAGAAATAAGGTAATAACAAAAAGTGAAACTAACAGCTATGCATAGTGAAACTAGAAACACGAAAGCATGCATAGCCAGCACTTGCAGAGTTGAGATTCACCCTGCTTTGAACATGGAACCCAATTCTAGTCTCAAAATGAGTACCACATGTAGAGTCTTTGTAGTAACTGAGAAACAAAATGACCTTATTTGCAGGTTATGCTAAGGAGAATACAATTCGCACTTCCGTCATATATTCTTACAAATGTTCTAAAAGGCGGTAGGCGGTAAGCGGCCGGTAACCTGCAGCTTAGGTGAGGATTAGGAGGGAACTAGGAGATTTGTATTTTTTAAGATTTATTAATTAAAAAAATATATTTTATGCAATTTAATATTTGAAAACGGTCAAATATGGATAAATTATTCAACATAAATCTAGTCATACCTATTTACAAAATAAATTATGGCTAAAATTTAACATAAACTTCCCGTAAAAGTGAGGAACAACAACAATAAACATATACACTTCTAATTTTAAACACACCATTAACTCGTATACTCTTATACTCCCCACAATATAACAATCCCACCACAAAAAGAAAACAAAATTAGTCAGAGAGCTTAGCAGTCTAGGTGGGCAAGGCGGCGTCTAGACAGGCTAGGCGGCCACCTAATCGCCCACAGCCTAACACAAAAGCCTGGAAGAAAAGCGAGGCAGCTTGTTGCAGCCTAGAGCCTAGGCAGGGACTAGGCGGGCCTTTTAGAAGCTTGATTCTTACTTTCTGAAGGAGCACAGATACACATTGCTATTATAGCACGTTTCACAGAAGTGTGCACAGTGAGAAGTGAGAACAAATATTGGCTCAAAACACAGCAATGCATGAAATGTAAACCGGAGGACCGTAGATCCTCTCTTTCGTTACCTTTGTGTCAGCAGTGGCTCCATGGGAGAAAGTGAGTCTAAGGAACAAGAGAAGAGTGAGGACCGTAGTATGTTTCAAGATATAACCAGAAACCATGATGATCAAATGATAGAACTGAGTCTTGAGGACTACCGGTTAGAAAGATCATTTTATAGCTGAAACAAGCCAACAAGGCATATATGGACGCCGGCTCTTCATAGTTTTTTCATTGAGTTTTGCTCATAACCCTCCACACACTCCGAATAAATCTCAGAGCCGGCTTTTGTTGCTTCTCAGAGAAATATTCAAATATGACCCTGGAGGCCAAAGACATGGTCATCTTTGGACAACGGTGCTGGGCAACTTAATTTTGTTTTAGAAATTCCCATCTGTTAGGATACTATACCGCAGCCTAGTAGAAAGAGTACCATGTCCATGCTTGAGCAAGCTCTATTAATAGTGAGTTTTATACAACACAACAACAGCTAGGTCCATACAGAAGAGGGTTTAGTCATTATGTCTAACAAATGTCACTACGTTCCCACATAATGGAACATTGAAAGACCAAATTAAAAACAAACATAGCTAAAGCATTACAAGTATCCAGCTAAACTAGGACAGTATGATGTAAAGCTCAATATTTGATCTTTGAAGGCTTTAGCTTAGTGTGACAATTAGAAGAAATAAAAGGGGAAATGAAAGCTGAAATGGAGGAGTCGCATCATGTGCTATTGAGAAGCGGTACTTAATTAGGGAAAGTAAATACAGTCCATTGGAGAAATGGTATAGGAATGGGCATATTTTGCCCGGCCTCACAGTTTTCCTTCCATTTTCAGGTAGGGGAGGGAATAGAAACAGATCTGTATGACTCAAGAGTCTAGATCTATCCAGGTGCATCAGAGGCACATCGAGTCCTGAAATACATAAGATCACATTGATCCACGCTAGCCAGCAGTGCAATTGCCGTGATTTGTATGTATTAGTGTTGGATCTAATGGACTAAATACTCTACATTAGTTTCTTCAATGAGGAAGGTGAAATGGCTTCCCTTTTTCTGTATTAAAAAGCAAATAAATAACTTACAAAACAGGTTCATTTGAGGGAACAGGAGACAAAGCACTTGGTAATCTAACCAGATGATTGTTGGCTCATAGAGAAGCTACCAATGCGGGCGACAAACATTATTTGATGTATCAACACTTAAATAAAAATAAAATATATGTTAAACTGTACTTTACACAAGTTGAAAGAAGCAACTCGATATCAAACACCAGTATTTCCATTTCAATACAGAAAAAGGAAAGCCATTTCACCTTCCTCATTGAAGAAACTAATGTAGAGTATTTAGTCCATTAGATCCAACACTAATACATACAAATCACGGCAATTGCACTGCTGGCTAGCGTGGATCAATGTGATATTGATACAGATGATTGATCAACCTTCCTCTCCAAATTCTTTCGTGAACCTTTCATGGACTTCGAGGTCACCTTTGCTCACAGTAGGCCTCTGTCTAGCAAGTACCTTATCAAAATCTGTTTTTGTAATAGGAGGTGGAAGGATCTGCATGGCATTAATAAGAGAGAACAAATTAGTATGAAACTGTAGATAGTGAAATCATTTTATGTGTTCAAAATTGGCCCTTCTCATATCCATATACATCATATAATAGAAATTGTGTGTTATTAATCTTTAATGGAGTGAAACATGCTTGTTTGAATGAATAAATAAGATACAAGGTTTCCAATGACTTGATAAATCATGACAAATGCATTTCCAATGACTTGATAATCATCATCAATATATAAAGGCTCCACAAAACTGTATGTTAAAAGTCACCACAGGTATTCAAATCATCAACAGCTACATTCATCAAAATCAGAAACATGACAACATACCTGTGAAGCTAGTCCTTGAGCTGCCAACTCCTGCATGGTGATTTGGACGGCACCTGGTTGCTTTGGTCCACAAGGTATGAACATATTATCAGAATTCTTGTAAAAGAACATGGCATCTTGAGTTTTGCGTACCGGTTCAAAGAGAACATCCTTGACCTGCCAAATTCAAAACCAAACAAGAAACAAAAAATCAATGCAACAAGTTATTCTCAATTAATCCATAATTTAAGGTATAAAAAGAAAAGATGATAAGAATATAAATGCTTTCTGCTTACACAAACAGCTACATCAGAACCCGAAAATCCCTCAGTTTTGCGAGCTAAGCTTTCAAAATCACTTTCTGTCAAGTTGTTAGGAGTATCTCCTAGGTGGACCTATTCAGATTATAAAATAAACTATCAGTTTATATACACATAATCATGTATAGCAAACCCAAAACACTTAATTGATTACTTCAAAGTAAAGGGAAGAAAAAAAGAGCCAGTACTTTGAACATATGCTGTCGAGCCTTTACATCTGGAAGGGGAATGTATATACGCTTGTCAAAACGTCTTCGAATGGCCTGTAGTTACCATTGGTTAGCCAAGCTTATACAATAGCTCTAAAAAAATTATTTTTCATACAATTGAGACCGATGCAAACACGCTTGCATATAATAATTCTCCTTACCTGGTCTAATGCATACGGAGTATTTGTCGCTGCGAGAACAAGAACCTTTTGGTCAGTGGTTCCCACACCCTGAAGCATATGAGATAAAAGGTTCAGTAAAACGTTAACACTTATTATGTGTCATCAATTACGTTGGCATAAACTTTAAAAAAAGCTGATCATTAACTCAAAAACAAATAAAATACAGAAGCAGGAAGTTATGTAGCTCAGTGCAGGCAGTTAATAATTTACTCATCATTAAGTTTCTATATGATCCATTTACACACTAAATAACCATATAGTACTCCACCGGAGACAAAATTGGAAGGACAAATGAAGGCCAGACACATTCATTTTGAGAAAAAGAGCAAAACATGAGTACATCATTTTTCTTGCATCTCTATAGTTCGTCGTTCCTCTCAAGCCAAGAACTATCTCTATAATAAGGTCCATGCATGACCGCATGTGGAGATTTTGAGAATTGCATCACACTTTCAGTACGGAACATGAAACCGTTCTGTTACAATAGAGGTATAAAAAACGGTTGGAGGTAAGTTCAATTTTAAAGTCCCCTATATGAGAAGATAGATTAAGAAAAGGAAAGACATTATAGATTTTTACATCAGAGTTAAAACTTAAGTTTAGTCCTTTTCGCACAAACTTTCCAAGCCTAATTTAAAGTGATGACCAGAAGAAAAAAATACATTAAAATTCAATGTTTGACTTAAGAATAACTCCCCTACTTCCCACAAAACAAAAATATACCTGCATCTGCACAAGAAGTTCTGTCTTGATTCGTCTGGAAGCTTCACTCTCATTGCCTTCTCCACGCTGCCCACATAAGGAATCTATTTCATCAACGAAGATGATGGATGGGGCACTATCTCGAGCCATTTGGAAAAGATTTGAAACTAGTTTCTCACTCTCACCCATCCACTTTGAAACCAGATCTGAAGAGGAAATACTAGCCGAAGAAAATAAAATGTTACAGATTAGAACCCAGAATTGTCAAGAAAAGAACATTAAAAAATGCCATCTTATTGGCAAGTAATCATACAAGCAACAAATGGGAGGTGCATAAATGACCAAGAGGAAATATTTGCATGTAAATAAAAAGAAACAGAAACAATCCATAAGCACTTGAACAATATATCTGGGTCATGTTCTTACTTCTCAATTTGATCAATGGTAAACAAAGCTGACTAATAAGAGCATCAACATTACTTTCCCTCTAACTTTCTCATACTTGTTTGAAATCCTCAAAGTATTTGAGTCTAGCTTTGGCTAATATTTGTCATCCCTAATGCATTCAAGTTGGTGAACTCAAATGTCTTCTCATCTTGGCCCTCTGACAAGCTGATCAAGGTCTGCTTCAAATTAACCAAATATCCAATACCCACTCCAGAAAATGTCCTTGGCATATTATCTGACTTGGGTCTTCTTAAATTTTCATTTGCAAATGCTCAAATATGCTGTCACCCATGGTTGCCAGCCAATGATCTGATCTGACTCGGCTTCAGAAATATAAAAGCATTCTTTGGGAGTAAAAGTGGTGCCCTTGTAAAATATAACAGCTGGAGAGTGTGGGGTAAATGCATCCAACTCAGTTTACCATATTTGGGGAGGGACTGGGGGCTCTAAATTCATTTTTGGAATTAGAGGAAGGGAGGGAGTAAAATTATGTTACTCCCCTAGTACAAGAGACATAAAAGGCAATGCTCTAAACACCAACTATGCACATGTCTCAGAACAAGACTAACAACAATGCAAGATGGGGATTTCTGGTGATCAAATTAGAGGCCTCAGTGACTATTAAAGGGAAGAGACAAGATGATGAGGTACTAGCCAATCACCTGAAAGCACTACCTTACTATACTAGCCAATTACCTGAGTGCACTACCTTACCATCTAGTCACCTCTTGGGGAAAAAATCATGGCCCAACTTAACTATTTATGGTCATGTGTTCTCCATTTAACAAAATGGATCAACATATCGGACATCCAAACATGAACAATAGTATGTTCTTTACACTGAGAAAAACAAAGTTCCACACACAAACACAAGACCAGAACAATCTATAACTATAAAAGAATCAGTATCAACAGTGGGGTTGTTTCCGGGTAGCTAGCTGATACATAGCATTAACTAAGAGCGAATATTTTCTAATATTTGGTTAAAATAATTTATAGCACGGTGATGGATACATACCTAAAAAATGTCGAGTCAGCTTCAGTTGCAACAGCCTTGGCCAGGTATGACTTTCCAGTTCCAGGAGGACCATACAATAGAAAAGCCCTCCATGGTCGTCTCTTGCCTAGAAAATGTAAGAAGATACATATTAACTTCTAAAAACAACCCAAAACGACGTCTTCACATCAAACAATGGATGAGGGATGATTACAAAACTAACAATAGAAATAGTTCCACCACATAGACATATATAGTATTCATAACGCAAGCAGTTGCCATCTATAACAAAGTGATACATCTGAATTCTTGCTACAGAAGCAACCACTCTCTCTTAAGTTGGATAACAAAACAATCTCCCTCTTGCAAACTATAGTCAGTCTAGTAACAACTTAAGCCTTCACATTACCCCGATACTACTAGAGAATAAACTTTGAGAGTGAAACAACTACAAAATAATGCAAACTATGCAGCAAATTGCACTACTCTATCCTCAGTTGGATAACAAAACAATTTCCCTCTTGCAAACTCATACTGTCATACAGTCTAGTAGCAACTTAGGCACTCACATTACCCTGATACTACTACATAGCAAATAAACTTAGAGATGCGGAACTACTAAACTATGTGTACTAATAAATGATGCACCAAAATCATTAAAACAAACTATGCATCAAATCGCAACCGTTTAGAGCTCCGAAATCCTAAAGCTATAACCTTTGACCTTTCCAGCTACAATCACCAAACATAGCAACACAAAGTCGAAACGAAACAAAAGTACTAACCAGTAAAGAACTGAGGGAACTTGACCGGCAAAATCACGGCCTCCTGCAAGGCCTGCTTGGCGCTCTCAAGCCCGGCGACATCATTCCACTTGACATTGGGCTTCTCCCTAATAATCGCCGAATTAAGCCCGGCCCGGAGCTTAGCCTGCTCGGGATCCTCGCCGTCGCCGCCTTCGCCGTCCTTGGGCTTGGTCTTGGGCCTGGTGGCGACGGCGGCGTCGCCGTTTGAGGCAGGGCCGGGGCCGCCGTCGTCTAGAACGGCGCGAATCTCCTCTGCGCGGCGTAAGTACTCGGTGAATTTCTGGGTGATGGCCTCCTTGATCTTAGGGTTCTTCTCGTACTTGAGGTGGGTCTTGAAGTACTCGAGAGCGTTCATGTACAAAGGGAACGCCTTTGCGTAGTTCCCATTATTATCTTCGTGCACGGCTTGCTTCACGTACTCTATGGCTTGCTCCTTGAAATTGCTATACATCTCGCCGGAGTTGCGATCACATATAATCGGAAATTCTAGGGTTTGGGTGATTGGGAATCGAGGATCGGAGGTGTGAAATTGAAGTGAGAGAAACCCTAGAGAACGGGCTGGATTGGGTCTGAGAGGAATTGCATCGAGAGAGAGATAAGAAGGGGAGGAGGAGTCAATAAGGGGACGCGTTGGGAAATTGGAATGCGAGAATGACGTTCTGGTAAAAACAGAAGGTAGTACCTTCTTCTCCTCTACAAAGACGATGTCAATTTTTTTTTTGTGTTTTGACTTTTTAACAAAAACCGTAAATAAGAGTTACTGCTTACGAGTGACTGATTGGACGAGGGACAGTGAGGACTGTTCTAGGGTATTTACTTTATGTGTATCATGGTGTAAAAGCTGATGGATACGAGTATGTTTACTTCTACCTACCTAAAAGGTAATATTTAATTTTATGTATGTATAAAAAGACTCATATCAATTAATAAGATGATTATCTGATCTATTTATTATCATGCCGTAAAGAATTCGTCCAATAATTTAGGACCTAATCTTTTCAAAAAAGATTCCCTCGTTTCACATCTACAACCAAAAAATAAAATTTAGAATTAATGGAATTTTAATCGATGGAGTTTTAAATTCCATCATTTCATAATTTCTCAATGAATGAATGGATGGATTAGAGTCACATGGCCGCAGGGATCGAAATACAAAATATTTTCATGGCTTTGCTAAGGGAAGAGGCAGAAAAAATAGAGTTCTGGGAATTACAAGCAATGATGCGGTGAGACTAGAGAATGAAGAAGATATTAAAATGGCTTTCAGTGATCATTTCACACAACTTTTTACATCTGAAGGCTGCAACCATATGGAGTTAGTACTTGATATTGTTCCGAGGAAAGTTTCACCAGGATTAGATATTGAAGTTGCTCTGAATCAAATGGGTCTCGGGTGATGATGATATCAGCAAGGTTCTTCCAGACTTATTGGGAGGTAATTGGAGATGAGGTTAGTGAGTTTTGTTTGCAGATCTTGAATGAGGGTGCTAGCTTTGGGGATTTAAATCATACTTTGCTTGCACTTATTCCGAAGCCGATTTCCGGCCCATTAGCTTATGTAATGTTCTCTATAAGCTTATCTCAAAGGCGGTGGTGAATCGTATGAAGACTTTACTCCCATCAGTGATATCTAGTTATCAAAGTGCTTTTGTTTCGGGTCGTTGTATTCATGATAATGTGATAACAGCATTTGAGGTGGTGCATTCCATTAGAAGTAAGCAGACGGGTGAGGACCCATACTGTGTTCTTAAACTTGACACAAGCAAGGCTTATGATAGAGTTGAGTGGGTCTTCCTGCATATCATTATGATGAGATTACGGCTTAGTGAGCAGTGGATTTCATTGGTGATGAGATGTGTGGAGTCAGTTTCGTTCAGTATTTTGTGGAATGGTAATGCACCAGGGAGAATTCAGTCTTCTAAGGGTTTGAGACAAGGCGACCCTTTATCACCCTACCTATTTCTACTTTGCCCTAAAGGCCTTACGGGGTTGTTTCAAAAAGCAGACAGGGATAGGCTCATTCATGGTGCAAGGGTGACCTAGAATGCTCCGGCTATTTCGCACTTACTCTTTGCAGATGAAAATCTATTGTTTGGGAAGGCATCAGTGCAAGAGATTACACATATGAAACAATGTCTACTTTTATATGAAAGTGTTATAATATCCAGACCAAAATAAATAAAATAGTATGAAAGGTTTCATGAGTTACATAAACGTTTCATGAGTTACACAAACGTTACATGAGTTACATGAGTTACATAGATGATTTTGGAGTTATGGTCAAGGTATAAGTTACAAGAATATTCATGAAGCACCATTTATTGGGAGGCCTAATGAGGTCTAGATGGTTCCTCCTTAGCCTATAAAAGGAGAGTCATTTGCTCATTTCATACATCTCATCCATCTCAAGCATTTCTTCAAAGAGAGAAACATCCATCTTCCAAGTAGAGAAGAGTGTCTACTCCAAGTTGAGAGTGTAGAGTAGTTGATAGCAAAACAAGTGTGAGAGAGAGTTTCCTTCAAGTACTGTTCTTGAAGTTGTGTATCTAGTGTATCCATTATTTCATAGTGGAAGTTTTTGTTGTTGCTGCCCCGTGGACGTAGGCACATCGCCGAACCACGTTATATCCGGTGTTCCCTTTCCTCTATCTTTTACATCTTTGAATATTTATCCTTTGTGTGGTTTTGAATTGTTACTTCTATTATATTATTTTCCCAACAGTGGTATCAGAGCCCTTGGTTCGTAGGGTGTGGGTGTTACAATGGAAGGTTCAAGGAGTACCATGGTGCGACTCAACCACTCAAATTGGATTACATGGAAGCCGCAAATGGAGGACATCCTCTATTGCAAAGATTTGCATGAGCTCATCGAAGGAGTTGAGGCTAAGCCGGAAGGGACTTCAGATGTTAATTGGAAGAAGATGAACTGCAAGGCGATCGGTCATATTCGAGAGTGGGTGGAGGATAGTGTGTTCCACCATGTAGCCAACGAAACCGATGCGCACGAGTTATGGAAGA
Organism: Fragaria x ananassa; assembly: GCA_034370585.1. Lineage (NCBI taxonomy): Eukaryota > Viridiplantae > Streptophyta > Magnoliopsida > Rosales > Rosaceae > Fragaria > Fragaria x ananassa. The sequence goes on from CP139766.1 coordinate 15,343,504, forward strand.
AGTTGGAGTCCTTGTTCGAGAAGAAGACCACCGCCAAGAAAGCCTTTTTAATCAAAGAGCTTGTCAACATGAAGTATAGTGATGGCGTGAGGGTCACCGAGCATCTAAACAACTTCCAAAGTACAATTAATCAATTGACAACCATGGGGATGGCGATTGATGATGAATTACAAGCACTGTTGTTGTTGGGGTCGTTGCCGGACAATTGGGAGACTTTTGTCATCACTGTAAGTAACTCTGCTCCTGATGGTAAAATGACTATGGAAAATGTTAAAAGTAACTTGTTGAATGAAAAGACAAGGAGAAAAGCCTCAAGCTCTAACAGTAGCCAAGTCTTCGTGGCGGAGAACAGAGGAAGGAGCAAGAGTAGAGGACCCAAAGGTCATGGAAAGAGTGTAAGCCGATCCAGAACGAGGTTCAATGGAAAGTGCCATTATTGTGGCATTTTTGGGCACATGAGGAAAAATTGTCACAAGTTGAAAAAAGGTCCAAGGGAGGTGCGAGAAGGCAGTTCTCAACCAAAAGATGACACAAGGAACACAACCGCTGCCGTGTGCAATGATGTGTATGAGTTCCTTTGCCTTGAAGGAGAATGCCTACATGTTCATGACGATACTCCCGGTGTTCCATGGGTCGTTGATTCTAGAGCCTCTTTCCATGCCACTCCAAATAAGGAGTTCTTCTCTACATATAGAGGTGGAGAATTTGGGATTGTAAAGATGGGCAATGAAGGCTACTCCAAGATTGCAGGAGTTGGAGATGTTTGCCTTGAGACTGATTTGGGGAACAAACTTATGTTGAAAGATGTTCGACATGTTCCCGGCTTATGTCTCAATTTGATGTCAACCGACGTGCTTGATCGGGAAGGATATCATCATCACAGAGGAGACCAAAAGTGGAAGCTTACCAGAGGATCACTAATGGTGGCTAGAGGGAAGTTGTGTTGTACCCTCTACAAGACATACGGCAAGATATGTAAAGGGGAGTTGAACGTTGGAGAAGACTCTTCCCTAAGTCTATGGCATAAGAGGCTGGGCCACATGAGTGAGAAGGGATTGCAAGTTCTAGCAAAGAAGTATTTTATTCCCTTTTCCAAAGGTACATCTCTTGACTCTTGTGATCACTGTTTGTTTGGTAAGCAGCAAAAAGTCAGCTTTTCTAATACATTCGCCAAGAAGAAGAATCTTTTAGACCTAGTACATCCTGATGTATATGGCCCCATGGAAGTTGACTCACTAGGTCATAACAACTATTTTGTTACTTTTATTGATGATGCTTCACGAAAGGTTTGGGTGTATTTGTTGAAATCAAAAGACCAGGTGTTTCAAACCTTCAAGGAGTTCCATGCCATGGTTGAGAGGGAGACGGGACGAACCCTCAAGTGTCTCCGCAGTGATAATGGTGGAGAATACACTTCGAACGAGTTTAGAGGTTATTGTTTGAAGCATGACATTAAACACAAAAAGACAGTTCCTGGCACCCCACAACATAATGGTGTAGCAGAGAGGATGAACCGCATCATCTTGGAGAAAGTGAGAAGCATGCTAAAGACAGCTAACCTGGCGAAAGAGTTTTGGGGCGCAGAGGATCTCTTTTTGTATTTTCTGCTATTTGTTTTTTTTTTTGTATTTTCTTTTTTCTATGCGAGAAAGAAAGAAAAATTAAAACAAACAGAAGTAAAAACTGAAGTAAAGCTAATAGTAAAGGGAAGGAAAGTATAGTATGGTTAGTTACCCTTTGTAAGGCCACGAGGGAGGCCACCAATGCTTCACTCCAAGCCTCGACGTCGTCATGTTTCCAACGTGAGACTCTCGCTGTTGAGGATTTCCAAGTGTTGAGCTAAGATGTGCTTCAACAACTTGAAAATTTGAAGAAAGTAGCTCGTAGGGACTGCCCTGTTGCCCCCCAAGCATCTTTGTCATTTGACCAAGCATGGCCTTCAATTGCATTCTTGTGGATCGTATGATGTTGAGATCTGCCTTGTCGCCAATTATCATGTCACAATGCATGGTCTTATTAGGAATAGCCATGCATTGACCATGGAAGGAGACCATATCAAGAGCTTCAACGGGGTTGAACTCTTGTGGAGTGTGATTATGAGACAGGCGCACCAGCATATAGTCTTCATCATAGTCATCATAAATTGGCGCTGTGTCAAAATCAAATCTGGAGTCATCACAACCCAGTGAATCTGCCTCTGCGTCTAATGCAGATATATGAAATACGTGAGCATCATTCTTAGATGCCACCAAGCTCCTGCTGCACACTAGAGTGAAATAACAAATACTAAAGCCATTTCCTGGCCTCTGAACTTGCATGCAGAGAGTCTAAGTATATTGAAATGTGAAACCACGGATTGGCCTAGGGATACCACCACACCATATATAGTGAAGTTTGTCATGAATTGGGGCAGCTTCTTGATAACGTCCAGTAATTGGACAAAACTTGAGTTGATCATGGTGGTTAAATAAAGAAGGAAGGCGAGCTACGCCTTGCCCCCCATGTATTTGTCCTATGTCCACATATACATCTCGCATGAGAAAGCTGGCTATTTGGCCACTTCTCATGCGAAGTTGTGGTTCGCCATCATCATTGTTCGAACCACCTGCTTCTCTTAAGATGGATTGTTCTGTCCTATCTTCAATTTCTTTTTCCTAAGGAATAACGTCAAATTTTAAGAGAAGATTATTATCCATAATCTCGCCGGCCCCGACCTCAGGTTCTTCGTCATTGATTGACAAAGTAATTTCTTCTTTGGACGTTGGCTCGTCCAAAGGAAAATCTTCACCGGTAGATTGGCTGCCAGGCAGTTCAATCTTTTTGGCAAGGACATGTTCGTCAATTGTAGGCTTTACATTTAGGCATTGTAAAGCTTTTTCCAAGGCGTCCCACCGCTGGCAAGATTCCTCTAGAAAGGCCTTCCTTTCGGCTTTTTCCTTTTCTTTAGCAGCCTCTCTAGCAGCCGTATCCTCAGTCATTCGTTCGGCATGTTTTTTGCGGCTGGCAGCTCTTAGTTCGGCATATTTTATCTCGATGGCATCTAATTTTTCTTACAAATCGTCCCAATCCATTATCGCATTTTTGTTTCCGATCTCCGATCCCAATGAAGATGACGTCAAAGACTACCCTGGCCCTACTGGGCGTGCCAATGTTTTGGTCACTCCAGTAATTCTGGGTATGCAAAGTCTCTTTTAGTCATTACGGGCGTGCCACCGCGCAGGCGCGGAAAGTAGAGGTTGTAGTAGCGGGGTGCACTTAGCTGTTTGCTTCTAATCAAGCGACTGAGGATGGAGAGAGCACCAACTCCACCGCAGGGTTCTTCAGATTCGCCTTGCGTACTAGGCAAGGACTTACAGCAGTCCGCCTGAGTGTCACAATATCGATACTCGACGTGAGATCGAGTAGAGCTTCAATTGGGAAGGAAAGGAAAAAGGGCAGAGCTCCGGGGAGGCTGTATATTTGTTGAGTTTTTTGTTGATAATTTTTTAGAGAGAGAGATTAGGGTTTCGAGCCCCTTTATATAGTAGCTCGCTGCCAAGAGGGAAGTAATTGAGTACCACAAGGATACGGCCCCGCCCGCTGCTCAACTGTAGACTCCTATGCAAACTCAAACTTATCCCGCGAGGTGTCACAGTCTTTGTAGAAGACTATCTCACGTTGTCACATTCCATGACCCATTCCGCCGTAACACGATATTGTCTGCTTTGGGCCCTGCCGGCCCTCACGGTTTTGTTTCCGGCAGCTCAGGAGCAGCTTCCCAGTAGGTCACCCATCCTGGGATTGCTCTAGCATCAACATGCTTAACCTCGGAGTACTCATCCCCTCCGAAGTCGCTGAGCCACCAAAAGACCTCGAATTAGATTGGAGGTGGGCATGTACATATATAGCACATAACCCCTCTCCGTTGGCCGATGTGGGATATTACAATCCACCCCCCTTGGGAGTCCGACGCCCTCGTCGGCACACTCGCGCCACACGGCAGAGTGGCTCTGATGCCATTTTCACATCCCGGGACTCATTCCGCCGTAACACGATATTGTCCGCTTTGGGCCCACCGGCCCTCACGGTTTTGTTTCCGGCAGCTCAGGAGCAGCTTCCCAGTAGGTCACCCATTCTGAGATTGCTCTAACATCAACATGCTTAACCTCGGAGTACCCATCCACTCCGAAGCCGCTGAGCCACCAAAAGGCCTCGTATTAGATTGGAGGTGGGCATGTACATATACAGCACATAACCCCTCTCCGTTGGCCGATGTGGGATATTACAATTCACCCCCCTTGGGAGTCCGACGCCCTCGTTGGCACACTCGCACCACACGGCAGAGTGGCTCTGATACCATTCCACATCCTAGGACCCATTCCGCCGTAACACGATATTGTCCGCTTTGGGTCCTGTCGGCCCTCACGGTTTTGTTTCCGGCAGCTCAGGAGCAGCTTCCCAGTAGGTCACCCATCTTGGGATTGCTCTAGCATCAACATGCTTAACCTCGGAGTACCCATCCCCTCCGAAGCCGCTGAGCCACCAAAAGGCCTCGTATTAGATTGGAGGTAGGCATGTACATATACAGCACATAACCCCTCTCCGTTGGCCGATGTGGGATATTACACACGTGCTTCTGAAGCCTATCACACGCGCTCCTGAAGCCTGTTTCTGTCTCGCGGGCCCTTGTAGCTCGCAAGCCTTAAAAGACTTTTTCATTAAAAAGGCCACAGGGATTGGCTCGAAGCATGTCAAAGACTTGGTGAGAGTCTTCAACGATTAATGTGATGCACGTGGACTCCGCCTATGCCTTCTTCACGAAGCCTCCCACGCGAGCCAGTTCACCAGCTCGCCTCGATGTAATTCGCTTGCCTCACCTACGCGAAGTGTCAATCTCGCCTCGCCTACGCGGAGTGTCAATCTCGCCTCGCTTACACGGAGTCAGCTAGTAATTCTGCGCGAAGTCATTCCGCGCGCGAGCTATATAGTTCGCGTGAAGTCCAGTTCGCATGCGAACTATGTAGTTCGTGTGAAGTCCATTCTGCATGCGAACTGTGTAATTCAGCTCGCGTGGTCTCACTAGCTGGCCATCACTTTTAAACCCAAAGAATTTGGGCTCACCGGTGTGACATGGATCAAGAATTTAATTAATATTCACATAAACATTTACTATCTAGTAAAATATTAATTTGGGCGTAAACATGTGGTAACGTCTCTCTCTCCGTCGGAACTCTTACGACTCCGTCATCAAGCTTCGATGCGATCAATACGTACCACAAGTTGTTGAAGCATCCTTTTGGTTTCAACCATGTTGTTGTTGACGTCATGACCCTCCATTCTGAAACCTCCACCTCTTCGCCCAACTTGAGACATGGAATCCACCAAGCTCTCGCTAGAGCTCTGATACCAACTGATGCGCATCAGGTATCAAAAACAAGTCTCCAACAGTTACTCAACATACACCAGAAATAAGGAGTAGCAAACTCACTCAGAACTTCACGACCGATCATGGTGGACCTCTGATCGCGATCTCTCCGGCCTTCTTCTTCATTCCAACACCGACAGGGGAGGTCTAGGATCACGCCGGGGAGAAAAAACGGCGTCGCCGACGCTGGAATGGTGGAGAAACGGCGGAAATCCGTACGAACGTCTGCAGCTGAGAAAAACTCAACTAAATAATAAACTCAAGGTTGTCATTTTTTGCAGTAGGCTTCAAATGTTTTGGCTGCCATACGCAAACGTGTGTGTACTCTGATTTGAACGTCATTTTGTAAGCGCACGATATCTGGAATTTAAATTGTGTTTGTTGTCATCAAATTTGTAAACAGTTTAAATATCATTTAGTTAGAATACATAAAGGGATGCTTTCAATAAATATTATTAGGAAAGATGAGCAAAAGCAGCAACCGAACTTTAATTAAAAAAATTATGAAGTATATGTAGCTATAATGCAAGTATAGTTGATATTGTACCTTTTTACTGCACATATGCTAATATGCTACCGAATCTCCACATTCTTGTAGAGCTCATTCATGCGACCTTGAATCTCCATAGGACTGTAAAAGATTGGTTGTGATAAATAGCAAGATCATTTACATTCATACAGACACAATCATAATAGAGATAAATCCTAAGGTTTTTTTGTTTTTTTTGTTTTCCTTTTATCAATTGAACGGACTACAACAACTATGAACCATTAAAACATGGAATTTTAGGTAAAAGAGGAATCAGCTAGAAGAGGAATCAGACTAACTGGAATAAACACATTTTGACATGCAGCTTGGATGTCTCACATGATGACAGTTATGACAAATATCAGTTCTTTAAGTCTTGTGCACATCTCTAAAAACAACACATGCATCAGCAGATATAAACACAGTACTCACTTGTTGTTCCCCTGTTGCCAAATATTTGCACAGATTAAAATCATACGGTAAACCTTCAAGCTCATTGGTTTTGGGATCTTTCTGTTTGCACATGAAAAACCAGACAATACATGAGCCCTCAAATAACAACTAACATCAACCACATAGAACATGCAGACACATTCCGAATTCTTCATACCGTAAAATGTGCTCAACATTGGTTTTTGTCTCTAATCTAACTCATTAAGCAACTACACTGCGAAAACTGTGATTCTATATTTTGAAAATTTACCTGTTAACCACAAATAAACCAAACACAGCAATTAGAACCATCACTGACTGCAACCCTACATATCCCAAATAACCAAGAAACAAAATCAAGCAAATAGTTATCCTAAATTTAACCTTCCAATTAATTTCAAATCAGATACGAATGTCATTGCATATGTTCATCAATCATGAACAACTCATAATACAAATATAAATCCTTAATGAATGCAATCAAGCTCCAAGATTGAAAAGAAATTTGATTCAGATACTACCTTGCAAAAATCCCACTATCTTTTTTTGACATCAGTTAAAATAAAATGCAGAAGACCTTTAAGAACTTTATTCCCAAAATAATCAGCAGAAGGGGTCCCTATGATTTTCATACATCAAACTAATCAGTGTTACAGTTCATTCCCATTTTCCGTTTGTTATAATAAAACAACAACTAAATTCTGAAATAATTAAGATCATTCTGACTTTAAGATGGCAGGAAATATGGTCCTTTGCTATACCTCTGAAACATAATATATTTATATATATGGATTATTGTGTAAGTAAATAGTCACTGAAAATATACTTGAAAGAATATTGCAAACTCTCCAAACTGTAGCTTTTTGTCATGAGAACATGGTCAACACGGGAAATGCACTTGCTGTTACCTAATTGGAAGGAGTGGAATAATGCTATTATAAAGTGCTACCATGCTTTATCTGGAAGTCTATGCGAGCAGGAAGACAATGAGACCAATGTAAAACTAGAAGAGTTTAAAGTCAAGCTATAATAATTGTTTATAGGTTTGTGTGTTGTTGTGTGTTTTGATCTGCTTTAACATATGAATCTCTTGATCGATAAGACTAGAAGGTTCTCAGGAGAGAGATCAAGAGCGAGAATGAGATGAATCATAAATCTGCTCTTTCTTTCTGTTTGTGGAAAGCGCGAGAAGCCATATGTCGTGGAGGCTGAGATGTTTAATGGCAAACAGGTGGTAAGATCCCAAACTTCAGGCGCAACACGAAGGCCCATCACTGTTAAATAACAGCAAATATATATGTATGGTAAACTAGTCCAAGCAGAGGGTTGATTATGAATTGAAGCGGCGGCTGGTAGAAAAGTGAAAAGAGAGATGGGAAAACGAGACAAGAAACAGAGACACCAACACAGAACCTGCCACAAAGCTGCCTTTCACTACACTGACCAAGGTGAAGAAGGCGTCAGTTTCGAAAGTCATGCTGCTTCCAAGTTCACTCTTTCTGAAGAAGAAGAAGAAGATGATGAAGTAGAAGAAAAAGACCAAGATGAACAAGAAGAAGAAGAAGTAGAGACTAAGGACACTGATGAATACCCATCAAACGATATGCCCTCAAAGTTTCTTCTTTATCAACAATCTGTACAGGTTTGATCTTTTTCACTGCCATTTTAGTCATGCTGTGTTTTGCTGCTGAGAAGAATGCCGTAGTTTTGACAATGAAATTAGGAAGAAACAAACAAGGAAACTCAATTATGTTTCGAAATGTGACCAAGTTGAAGTAAAATCTTGACAAATTTGTATCTGGTCTATGTTTCTGCTCTTTTCTCTAGCACCCAAATGGATATTATATGTGATTTTTCTGGAAAGAACATTTCACGTTTGTGATGTTTGGTTATAATTTATGTTATTTCCAGTCGCCAAAAGGAGATATAAGCTATTTGCAGAAGTTCTTTCTGATGTATGTGGGTGGGAGGCAACCTCTCCATCTCCAGGAAGATTTTTGTGGCACTGCTCTTCTTAGGTAATTCATTATCCTTCTTATTCACACATTTGAATGGAGGTTTTAAATTTATGTATTGAACAGTTTCTATTGTTGCAATTTTGGTGGATTTGGTAGTTTTTTCTATAAAATTTATTTGTTTAAGCATCATGGTAAGTGATATAATAGGCAGTTAGAATGTTAGATGCATATTGGAATAAGATTAGCTTAGTTGCTGTACTGCCAGGTGTAAAACCGTAGCAAGTAAACTCACTCAGTATACGTTTGAGAAATAAGAGCAGACAATAGCTCCAATCCAGTTGGCATTATTGATTAAGCTTCCGAGATGCGTGGTTGAGGTGTTCAGTTAGTAAGAAATCATTAAGTTGCTCCTAGTTGCTGTTCCAACAAAATCTAAAGACTTAACAGTTGACACTCATTTTATGTCTTATAGTGCAGAATGGCTCCGCACAGACTCTAGAAGGACTGCTGTAGGGTTGGATTTGGATGTGGAAGCACTAGACTGGTGCATGGAGAACAACGTTAATAAAATTGGGTCTGATGGGTATTCCAGAATTTCCCTCTTCCATGGGAATGTCTTACAACCTCTTGAGGCCAAGCTGATTGAGCTTGAGCCCCGAGAGCTGATAAGAAATATTTCGCTCACTCAAAAGACAGATGTTCCTGAGAGTGGTGGACTTGATTCTGTTCCCGAAGGGGGTTCTTCTCCACATAAAGGGAAGAACATGAAGAACCATCTGTTGCCTGCTAGAGACATCGTGTGTGCTTTTAACTACAGCTGTTGCTGTCTCCATCAACATGCTGAGCTTGTTTTGTATTTCAAGCATGTTCTCAATGTCTTGTCAAAGAAAGGTGGAATATTTGTAATGGATTTATACGGTGGTACATCATCCGAGTGCAAGCTAAAGCTTCAAAGGAAATTTGCCAATTTCACGGTATAATATATGTTTCTAAATTTTCATTACTTTTTGGTGTGTCATTTGCAGTCCATCTTAGCTTGGGTGAGGGGGAAAGGAAAGAAATATAAAGTGAGGTGGGCAATATGCCATATATATTTATATGTTAAATGAAATTATTCCTGCTTTTCAGATATCTACCACAGTATATTAATAACCGCAAATTATTGAAACAAGACATGATGTAAGAGGCTTCACATGCATCCCAAAGTTAAAATATTGGCATTCTAAACCCTCCTGGTATCTTTTGGTACTTCTCCTTGACAACACCCTTCTTACTTCACAGTTCGCAAGCAACCCTTCCCTGAGGCACATAGTTAGGTTCTTTTTTTTCTATTCTTTTTTTTTATCTTCCCATTTATGCTGGGTGAATTGTTTTGGTTACTAAAAAGCAAAAAGGGAGAACTTTTATATACAAAGCAGCCTATTTTATTTCAAAGCATGTCAACATTAAGGTCCAACACCATTTAGAAAATACATTAATGGTTTATATCATCTCTTATAGCTAATTTATAATATTCTCTACTTTCAGAAACATCTTTACGCTGTACAATAAATTGACTTGTGCAGTATTTTTGGGAGCAAGCAGAATTCGATATCATTGAGCGCAAAACAAGGATTAGTCTCCATTTCCATCTCAAAAAGCAGCAGAAGAAACTTCGACATGCATTTTCATACAGCTGGAGGCTGTAAGTTGCTTTGTATAGTTTTTTAGAAGGTCTTTTATAAGTAAAAGGGATATTTTGCACTCTTTGTTGTGACCATGGTAACTTCTGAATCATTTAATTGAAATCAATTCCTTACGTACCTCAGGTGGTCATTGCCTGAGATTAAAGACTGCTTAAAAGAGGCAGGTTTTCAATCTGTTCACTTTTGGTTGCGTGAGATGCAAGACACCAGAGAAATCAGAAAAACAGAAGGTTTTGGTGCTGGGCGAGACATAAAATATGAAGAGGTTACGAAATTTGAGCAACAAGATGCTTGGAATGCATATGTTGTAGCTGTTGCCTAGCTTCATCTTATCAAGTAAGCTCTGCTGCTTTATTCAATCAAAGAACCATAGAGTTCCAATAAGTAGGTGCTGAAGAGCTGTGTTCAAAAGCTACAAACTTATTTTCATTTGTGCTTCCCAAATTAGCTTTCGGATCTTGGGTGTTCAGTTTGGTATAAAATTAAACATTTGCTCTCAGCCTTTCTACCTATATGGTAGATAATTGCTTAATGAGATGTTAGACTGCAAAAAGAGCTTAGGGTTGGCTGTTTTGGGAAAGAATACCAGAATTGTACAGACTGCATATCTGAGCTAGGAAAGAATACCAGGATTGAAGTTTTGTGTAAATGCCATATATATATATAGGCCCGTTCTGGTGCGGACGTCCCTCCGTTCTCCACCGGACGGCTCCGACGACGGCGCGCCTCCACCCGAGCAGACTCCAGCGGCGTCCCCGACCACTTTCCCTTCCCGGTGAGATCGATTTGAAGGTCTAGGCAGCAACCTCCACCCAAAACTTCACACAAGATCGATCTCGCCTGAAAACTGGAATTTGGCGGACGGTGGGACGTCCGCACTTTAAGCTAAGTGCGGACGTCCACTTCAAAACTTTTCTGTATATATATACAGCCCTTCTCAGTTGCGGACGTCCGCACCAATGGTTTTGGTGCGGATTTTCATTTTTGCACCACTTTTCGATCGAATTTCCTCATCTCCACCGTCTAATATCTAGATAATATTGTAGATCATCTTTGCAAAATTTCAGCCAATTTGGTAATCGTTAAGGCCTTCAAAATGGCGTCTTTCTGTTATATACATGAACGGTTCATGTTTGACAGAATTCAGTCCGTCCATTGGTTTTTCGAGTTTGAGGGCCTTAACGATTACCAAATTGGCTGAAATTTTGCAGAGATGATCTACACAATATTATCTAGATACTAAACGGTGAAGATGAGGAAATTCGATCGAAAAGTGGTGCAAAAATGAAAATCCACACCAAAACCATTGGTGCGGACGTCCGCAGCTGAGAAAAATCATATATATATACGGAGCCGTTCGAGAGCGGACGTCCGCACGGCTCATAAAGTGCATACAACCCTCCGTTCGCCACCGTACGGCGAGGGCGCGCCTCCTCCCTAGCGGACTCCAACAGCGTCCCCGGACACTTTCCATCCCCGCCGAATTCCAGTTTTCCAGCCAGATCGACTTTGATGTTTTGGGTGATTTGGCCGGAAAACTGGAATTTGGCGGACTCGCCGGTGAGGGAAAATGGTCAGGGACGCTGCTAGGGTGGAGGCGCGCCCTCGCCGGTGCCATACGGTGGCGAACGAAGGGATGTGCGCACTTTAAGGCCGGTGTGGACGTGCGCCTATGATCCGGCCTGTATATATATATATATATATATATATATATATATATATATATTTTGATGATGTTTAAAATCACACAAGCGTATAATTTTTTTGTATATTTAAATGTCATATGGCTTTATGTTATATTGAAATGGAGGTCCCATTTTTGTTACTTTTCTACTGCAAGTTGATTTCACTGCTAATGTTTTGAATTTTGCAATTTGGATTCTTTGCATCAATGTTTGAAAACCTGATTATTTAGCAATAAGCACTTATAGTTATATATACACATAGTGCACATTGATTTATATGGAGGTAATGCTTTGAAACAGATACTCACAACTACAACCTTGCTTTTCAGGTCCCAACTATGCAACAATTGCAGAGTTTGCAACTTTGCACTGGCCAGGAAAAACTTCCCTGAGGTTGGCCATGGTTCTAGTGTAATGCTAATAACTTCTGAAGTCATGGACTCTTAACAATGATATTCTGTCATTGTGTCTTTTGTTATGTTTGCATGTGCTTTGGAATCAAAAATTAGAACTTGTGCTGCTCACCATTACTTTACTATGCGGTTGTCATGGTTTTAGTCAATGCATGCTGGTATTTTTGTATGTGGCAATTTCAATGATCAAATCTATAGTCAGGTAGACATTTTTGGATATTGATGTCACAGTTTTTTACCAGCACTCGACCACTAGAGCCAGTGCAGGAATAAGATTGTACTCTACCGAAAGCCTTTGAACTCATAGAGAAGAGTTTTGAATTTCCACTTGGGAAGCCAGAAAGTTGTTCATATGCAACCCAGCAACAACTCAGTCCCAAAAGCAAGCTAGGTTATCTGGCCTCAGATGAGTTTGTTCTTTATATTGTGATGATAACAGCTTTTGGCATATTTTAAACTATCCCCAAACACTCAACTTTGTGTCAATGCTCTAAAAGTTCAAAGTTCAACTAGAATTCTCATACATATACTGTGCCATTATCTAAGAAAATGGACTGAAAATGAGTTTTAATCGAGCAGAAAATAAATACAACCATGTAACATAATAACAGTGTGCAACAAGCAAAGCAAAAAATGGGAACAAGCATGCACTCTTCTTGGGTTCTTTCCTATGCCTTTAGTGAACGAAACCACCTCAAAATATATATATATATATATATATATATATATATATATATATATATATATAATTGGGAATTGAAAGAACAGTCGCAAAATATTATTAGATACTGAAAAACCATATCTTGGTAAGTTATATAAAACTAAACACTGATTCTTTGGTAATGGGACCTCTCCAGACTTTCCAAGTAGATAGCTGCATTCATTTTCATCAAAATCAATCTCTGCCTCTGCAGATGCGGCAGCCAGCAAGTCAGTGTGTCTTCCTATTAAAGATGTTACCTCATCTGATGCGAACTTCGCAGTACTAGTATTTTGAACCGAGAAATTTATCGTCGAGGAAGGCGAGGTGCTTATTTTTAATGTGATCCACAGACCACGCTTGTCGCTGTTTGACACGATCACAGCAGCTCATGTCTGGACTTCTCCCGTAAGAAACTAATGTAAAACAAACACCTACATTATTCATGGAGAAGTGGCATTGCTAGAAAGTTAAGCAAGAGCACCTTTAGTAGTTATGAATTTGGTAAAATGCGGATACTATTGCAGTAGTTAAAACTATTGAATGGAGGTTTAGGAATTGTTGGAACAAAATATATGCAGGTGAACTGAAAGTTAAGGTTGGATAATTGATTTTGAACCGGTCGAAGCAGAATCCTAAGCAAAGCTGTGGCTTTTGTTTCGGTTCTTTTACGTGCCTACCTGGTAATAATGCCTCCTCCCTTTTGTAGCATTGTTTAATAAAACATTGACATTGCAAAAGTACGCACAAAAATTACGAAATGCTCTTTGCTTAGTTAATACTTCATAGAGTCATGAAGAAATTTCTGTGTTTTTTTTTTAGAAGAATTTCTGTGTGTATCTGTGTATGCTTGATTGATCATTTCAATAAAACCTTGAGTTTCTCATACAATATGTAAATCTATGTTTGTTCGCAGAATTCACATTTGGAGGAAATGTCACAGTCATCGTTCATTCATGCTAACAAGGAAAGATGGTTTTATTTAGTACAATTCCAGACTGGTTTGTATTCCTGGTAGGATGCCAGAACGCTGGAAACCCGATAAATTTGATATTGCGAGACACAGCCATCAGATCTTCCACCAGATCTTTCCCTTTCCACTTCAGATCAATACGCAATAACATACTTCTATGAGTTCTATCTAGTAGCTTCATGATGTTATTTCCTATTCTAATAAGGAATTTTTCCCTTTCTGGATTGAGCAATACATTAACTATATCATGCTTGAAAAGATTTCTCCAAGTTCTATTACAATTCCTCTTGTCTTTAGATTATTTCCTATTCTAATAAGGAATTTTTCCCTTTCTGGATTGAGCAATACTATTAACTATATCATGCTTGAAAAGATTTCTCCTAGTTCTATTACAATTCCTCGTCTTTAGAAAAGGAAAAACTAGGTCTATATAATGAGGCCTTGGCTGTGTTATTCTCATCAACTTCTCATTCCAGAATCTAGTAGCTATTTGTTCTCTGATATACTCCAATTAATTAAGATGAGTTCTTCAAAGACGTCGCAAGGGAATGGAGCCGTAGAATCTGAACGCAACAACTGGACATGTTTAACAACTTCCAATTCCAAAGAACGTAGGGCATGGACAACCGAAGAAGTTTCATGCCCTCCAGCCCCAAAGCGACCTCCCCCAAGCAGTAGGCATAATGACTCCATCAACCCAGTTAATTTGCAGACGAAGTGGTAAAAATGCTGATTATGAGAGAAAATAAAATCTAAAGTGTCATAGCAGAGAAAATTAAGATTGTTGTTTTTTTTTTTTTTTAAATTGTCTATGTAACTTTATGTTATCGAAATTCGAGTAATGTGTGATCGAATAATTCACATCTTCTAATGGATTTGTGTATGTTGACCAAAAAAAATACAGGGTTTATGTTTACTATATATGTTGCTATACCTGTTTTCATTCCCTCTTCTTTTTTCGTTTGTTTTGGATTCAGTACACGATTGGATCTAGACTCTAGCTAGCTAGTTTACTAACCTGTGTCATTTTGATTGTTGAATGACAAGAAGTAGTTCATCTGCCGACTCGCATTTGTTGAATACATACCATCAGAACAAGTGATGCCCATTAGTGTTATTAGATTCAATAATAATTTATTACAGAAGTAAACTGAACTTTATTGTCTCAAAATCTTTCCAACAAATCAACATCTGCGAGAGTACATGCTTAAACTAAACATCCTAAGGTTCTCTTCATTATCAGTTGAAAGCTAACAAGAATAGAATTATCTCAGAAAGAAGTAAAAATTGAACAGGAAAAGAATTTGAGCCACCAATGATTTACTCACTAAGGCTTCAAGGCACTCGGGGTATATTTCTTTCGCATGCCATCCTATCAATTGAATTCTCATGTAAACATAACATTCTCAATCCACGCTGCAGCAAAGACTGTTATCGGAAAGTATTCACTCACCAGGGTTGTAGTCAGTAACGACACACGTTTCACTTCACTGTAAAATTTCTCTCAACTGCTGGCCCTTCACAACCCAGTTTTGTATTTCGCTTCTCTTGTACACAACTACAAGCTGTGAACTGGTTGGTATACTAGTAGAAAAAATTTCATGATCCTTCTTCAACTACTAATCTCAATGACCTCAGCTTCGTTGTCACTATAATCTCCCCAACATTTGCTTGGTTTTTCCTCAACTACTAAATTGCTAGCCTCCTTTTCCACACTAGTATCACCAGGAACAGTATCGGTATCAATAGGCTTCTCTTCAAATTCAGGACAAACATTTACATCATCTACAGATTGCTCTTCCTGCAGCTTTCCTTCAATTGGTTCCTTGTCACATTCAACTTGTACTGACAACTTATCATCAGTCTCTTTTGCTGCCCCTTCAGTGTTTGCTCCAACACCAATATCAGCAGACACCACTGGTGATGACTCGTCTGAACTGACAGGAGATGTCGGAGATCCGTTTTGAATCACTGGAGTACCATTCGGTGATACCGGATATCCATTCGGAGACACTGGATAACCATTTGGGGAAGGCAAGAAACCATTGGGAGACACTGGATAGCCGTTTTGAACCCAAGGTTGGCCAGGTACGAACTCAGCTGCATGTGGGTTCATAATTCTAGGAGGACCATCCCCGGTATGCTCGCCATTTTGAAAGCTATGTTTATTGCGTGAAACCCGACTTCCAGATCTGTTATAGCCACCAGACAGTCGTGGACCATAAGGAACTCTTGCTGTTGCTGACTGATGAGGTGATCTGCGGACAGGATTAACTGCTAGCATTGGAGGAATATTTACAGGTGGGGGCAAAATCCCACCATGATCTTTGAAACCTGGAACTGGAACCGGAATAGAGCCAAAAACTGGAATGAGTGATGGATTAAAAGGAGGTGCAGCTGCAGAGAGTTTTTTGCTCGTCTCCTTTCCAGTTTCTTGTTCATCTACCTTTTCCCCATCAGTTGGCACTGGTTTAACTACGTCGCCATTGGGTAAATCACGTGACTTTCCCTCCTCTGTATTAGAAGGATTATCGGTTCCCGTTTCTGTTAAACCAGATGGAGGTTCTGAAACAGAGAAAGTCCTCAGGCAACTGTCTGGCCCTAGGGCTTCTGACAGCCCACATTCAGAAGCATTGGTATTTGGACCTTGGGAAGTATCAGCAATTTCAACCCCAGGAACAGGAACTTTAACAGTCTGTAATGCTGAGCCTTCAAAAGCAGGGTTTTCTAATTCTACAGCTTCAGCTTCAACTTGTACTCCAACACTAGCATGCTTTACAACTTCTAGGGACTCCTTTGCCACAGAGTCCTTCACTTTTGCTGCTCGTTTAACAAAAGGGGTTTTCTCAGGAACCACAATCTCTTTCTCTCCTGTGGGTTTCTGATTTTTATCTTCCTTCACATCTTTTATTGCTGTCACTTCACCAACAGTAACTTCTGTTGTAGGTGTCTCCTGGCCCACCTGAGAAGTTTGTACAATAGGAAGATTTCCCTTCGGTAACTGCTCTGCCACTGCCTTCACAATTGTTCCGGGTGGAGCCAAAGCAACTTCCTTGTAGGAAAAGAGTTTTCCAGCCAACTGAACACTGATTGAACTTACAGACTTCACAACTTGATCAACAGAAGCTGGGGTAGATGGTGCTGACTTTGGGTTTGGCAATCTATCAGCAGCTCCAGCAGCTGATGTGCTAGAGTTGTTTGGCTTAGGACTGAAGCTTGCACTCTTGACAAACTTCTTTGACACTGGAAGACCAGGTCCAGTTGAAGAAGTAGGCTCATTTGGACTAGTTTTTGGGGATGTGAAATTATTGGCCTTGCCTCGATATCTTGCTGGCTGGGATGTATTGATAAAGTTCGTATTCAGTTTTTCAAGGCTTGGTCTCCTCGACCCAGTAGATTTACGACCTATAAGTGACCGGCCTTTAGGAACAGCCTCTTGCCAGCCTTCATCTGAGGTGTCATCTTGTGCCAGATCATCACTTGTAGCAAAATTAATTGATTGCTCAAATAGTCGTGAATCAGATTTCTCATTCCTAGGTTCTGCTACATGTGCTTCAGACTTGTTTTCTTTATCACTTGAATTCTCTGCAACAGGATGACTTGGTAACAAATGTTCATCCTTCTGGTATTCATCAAAGACAGCCTCCCCATTCTGACCTGGTTTTCCTTTTACCTGTATCCCAAATGATATCAGTCAGATAATTTCTCCAGTAACAAACAAAAAAAAAGAGAGAACATAACAGCCTATCTTCCAACTTATCAGCTGGTTAGGAGAGTCTGACCTTCAAACGAGCTTTCCTTTGGGCCTCTCTTGCTTTCATATCAGCATCTGGTGTTATATAATCCAAAAGATCTGAGACACTGATCAAAGAAGAAGAAAGTTTTTGCCTGTAATTGTTGATATCAAAAGAGAAAATCTACAAAACTATACTTTATGAATCTTCTAAAATAAACGACTTGTTGATTTGGCTAATTCAATATACTTGCATTTAACTTCACTTCAAAAGTGGGTGGGCTGAAATTCATATAATATAGTTTAGCTCAACCTAATTAAGCTTATAAATTAAGAGTAACTAAAAAATCACATGGGCAATAGCCCATGTTCCTTTTCACTATCATCCGTCCTTGTTCATGGACCTTTTTTTTTTTTTAATAAAAAGAAATGGAATTTCATTAAACATGGCAACTGGCCCAGTTTGACACAACAACCCGTCAATTTTCACTAAACTATGCCTCAGATTCATGTACCTTAACGCATCAACTCCTCAATTTTCATTAAACTATGCTTCTGATTCATGCCTTGACAAATGTACTAGAGCGCCTAGAAGTAAAAATCACATTATATAACAACTATCAATATACCAAGTTGCTTAATTCTGCTTTTTGTTATTACCTCAAATGACCTTTGCTGGAGATCGAGGCATCTGGCTTTGGAGTACCATTCCGTGCAGCTTCTTGCTGCTCCAAAGCTTTGGACTCAAAATATTCAAGCCATGCAGCCGCATCCTAGAACATTTGATATATAAATTAATACAAATTAAGAATCACCCCAACTATGCATATATAAAGTATCCCCACATGCTATGCATGTGGTGATGAAAGTTACTGCAAAGAAATAAGCTGCAGGAACAAGTGCGAGATTCATGTTTAATTGCTATATGACTTCAGGTATATAGATATCTATTGGGTAATGTTTAATAGAGTACCCACCAGATAACTGGTTGACAAAATGTGTGCTCTTAGAAAACATACAGATATCCATAGGTAAAGGTTAACCAAACAAATATGAGACTGAAATATAAACATTAAAGCCAATATTACCTGTGTGCGTAGATCCTCAGACCCAAGTTTTGCCTGAAGAATTTGCAAGGTAGTCTGTTCGTGCTGAACACTTAACGAGTAGGCCTCCATCAATGAAAGTGCGATAGCTATGGCATGATAGCTAGCAGCAGTCTGTAGTTTAAAAAGTATGGGTTAAACGATGTACAAAATCCATCAATGCAATTACTCATGATGCATATTTGTAAACACAAACAGATGCAAGCAAGGATGTTCATGGACAAAGGACAACCAAAGTGACAAAATGAATCTCTTGGCTAATGGGTGAGGAAATTATGAAAAATCGCTTGAAGAACAAATGAGAGGTTTCAAATATACTGTTTTAGGGTGGTCAATAAAGATACAAGGTAAAAATGTAATTGTTCCCCTCGTATCAACAAGATATCCCTGATAGCCACCAATATCCCTGATTTAATATCCACTCATTTTTTATTTTTTTGGTTACATAAATATCCACTCATTTTGGGCCAATATCTCAGAATTATCAAAGTACCAGAGTACAATTACAGGTATGCTTATATATTTGCAAAATTTTTGATCAATGGAGAGGGGAGGAGTTTATGCAAATACAGCCCTAATCAGTTCTTAACATTCCTAACTCCTCCAAATTGAAGTCTAGTTAACTTACTCCACGCTACACCAAGCTAAGTATCATACAGACGAACGGTGATGAACACAACTTTGGCCTTTCCATCACATTGACCAATACTGACATGCTTTCTAACCAGCAAACTAATTATTCAAAAGCACACAACTTTTTATGCCGTTTAACTAGTAAAAGGGTAAAAGAGATTCTGAGATTCCATCTATGCAAACATAAAGTAGTAAACGTACAGTTCATAGAAGATATGGACAACAGAAAAAATCAATGAATCAAGCATCAAGGAAACAATATGATCACCATATGGAAAAAAAAATACTAATAATTCTTTCAAAATAAATTATAACATATAACATCAGAACAATGGAATAGGTGTCAAGTTATTCGCAGTATGAATTAGTCAGTCTGATGAATACCCAGACACTATTATTTGATGTTAATTGTTACTTCTAATTATATTTGGGAAATTGTGGCCTACTTAGTTTCTGTTCATGCACACATTCTAGAATTACCTACATTAATGTGAGAGAGAGAGAGAGAGAGACCTGTATATGATCAGCTCCAAGTAGCCTTTGATTGCACTTGAGAGCTTCATGGAGGTACCTAAGAGCAACATGGACGTTCCCCAAACCTTCTTCCATCATTGCTACGTTGATATAGGTGGCAGCCGTGTTTGGATGAGATGGCCCACATGTCAGGTGCAAAAGATACAACGCACGATTGACATACCTAGAATGCATTACAAAGAAAGAAAGCTTTAAATCTTTATTGTTCCTTAAATGCAGCTCCAACAGCAGCCTCATTTATTCTAGATAGAGAGGGGGGGGGGGGGAGAGGGGGGAAGATTGAGAGAGAGAGAGAGAGAGAGAGAGAGAGATTCTATTTGTTTATAGTGATCCATGCTAACTAACTATCAGAAGGCAATAAAAATTAGTTTGCATGCACAATGACAACATAGTTCTTTCTGTGGTGGTGAAACATCTAACAGTAACTTAGAGGAGTTGGATCAACAGTAACATGATTATGTAAATGAAGAGATGGAACCAGGTAAAAGCGGAACCATGTACATAGTAAATAAGCAAATTAACATATGTAAAGCATAAAGTCACTTAAGATGCCGCATATGAACATATAGATAGGAGACATACTTCAAGGCCAACTCTGTGTGTTGAAGTCGGTAGTAGAACACAGCTAAATCCCCGTAACTTTTCATTGTATCAGGATGATCAAGTCCAAGCTCTCTCTCATTAATATCCAATGCTTTTTGCTGGTAGATGGTTGCCTGTACATAATAAACAAATAAAGCATTGTGAAATGAAAGTAGCACAAATCACAAGTCAAAACTAATCGGGATGGCAACTTCTGTTTAAGAAGTTCATTAAAAGGGTATTTAATTGATGCACTTTGTAGATGAACCATCAGGATACTGCACATAATAGGGTTGACTAAACTGTTCTAAAAAATTTCTTTTATTTGTTATCAAAGTTGTCGAAAGTTCTAAAATTTAAGCCAGATCTATTTTGTAATCAATGAGTATTTAGTAATCTGCTTTTCTTTCTCTGGTTCTTCACAATTCTCCAGTGTGACTGGAAAGAAGAATATCAAACCATATACCAGATTAAAAGAAGATGGTTTTAAACATTCGAAACTTGAAAAAATATTAAGCATATACCTGATTAAAATCCCCAGTGTGATACAGTACTACAGCAAGAAGACTATATGCTCCAGCAGTCATTCGATGATAAGGCCCACATACTGATACAAGTTTTGACAACGCCTACCAAATTTATGTGAAAGTTGGATCAATTATTGGTCATTAAGAGATTATTGTCTAGTAATAAAAAATATAAAAAAGATATCTACAAAGATAGTAGATTACATACCTTAGTGCCATAATTAACAGCATCCTCCAGTTTACCTTTGTCCAAAGAAGTCTTAGAAGATTCCAAAAGTGTGCGTCCATCAGCAGAGGAACAGGCAACATGCTGTGAATAGAAAGTATCAACAGCTTAATAACAAATCAAAAATAAGGGACTATTAGTCGATCAAACTTACTGAAGTGTGATATTATACATATAGCAAAGATATATTTACCTTGTACACAGGGACCATGCTTACTATATCTGATTTCCTAAAAGGAGACGAAGTGTCCATATCGTAGTCCCTTGGCACAAGCTCAAGGCCAACCTGATGAAGCATAACTTTGGTTTAAATATTGAATAGGAAGTGTGTCCAGTTAAAAATAAGACATCAAGTAGTACTTCTCGAAAAGCTCTAATCTATTTATAAAGGGGAAACCTTGGGTTTTGGTTAAGTTTGAAAAACCCAAAATTGGCCCCTCCTCAACTATATTAGCTAACATGAATGCCCCAAACCAACTTGCCTAGTTGCCTATTTGTTTTATATTTTTTCTAGTTTATTTTATTTCATTAATATTATAATATTATCTATATTTAATTTCAATAACAATGATGCGGGAATAAAAAAAAATGATGCGGAGAAATTAAATAGGCAAGAGTACCATTCGCTAGTGTAGGAAGGCTAGTATTACCTTATGGCACAATCCACGAAGAATGGCAAACTTTCTCAAGTCCTCGACACTTTCATGTTTCCATTGCCATCCAAACCTCTTCAAAAGAAATGTTTCCACCCACTTCCATTTTAACGTATCATCACAAGTAATGTCTCCATCCCCATTTTCAGCTGATGGGGTTCCAAGAAGAATATTTAGACATGTTGCTATTGATGCAGCCAAGTCTGCAACGTTATCAACTGCTGCTACAACAGCTTGCAGTATGTGTTTGTATGCTCGCACAACCATCTCATGTATACAGAGTGATTGCACATGAGGGAGCTTATCTGCAAGTTCAACCTAGTATAACAGAGAAAATGTAGAAAATTAAGAATCCGCATGTGTACAATTTAAAGCCATCTGCATTTAGAACTCAAATAATAAGGAAAAAGAATCTAGGAGTTCAAACTGTGGTATCATCATGGTCTGATTGTCACAAAAGGATAAAGCGGAGGACGAATGTCCAACCGTAGAATATCAATATAAATAAGAATATGGTATTTGAAATACATATAATAAGAATATCAATATAAAAAAAAAATTCTGTCATGATCTGATCAGACACTTTGCTTTGTCCCAAGTGATGGTTTTATTCCATTCATCCTATCAGACGTTAAAACAACACCCTTTCTTCACTTTAAGGAACGGATAATTACTTAGATAGTTCAAAAATTTTAGAAGATGATGAAGAAAAAGAGTAAAAGAGAAATTACCACGCGTCCCAGGGAACACATTTTCAAACCCCTTGTATGCATAAAATCTGTCAATGTCCTTCCATCAACAGGTGAAAGTTCAAGGGAGCCGAAATCTGCCACCTAAGTCAATAACCGAGGATAGTAAGGAAGAAGACATGGGAACACGAACAAGAGAAAACAAAATCTGCAATTAGGAACTAACCAGTTTTGGAAGTGCAGTGTCAGCATAATACTTGTGTGCCATTTCAATCAACTCATCGGGTGACTGCCAATATAAACAGACAGTCAAACATGCAACATGAAAGCTACATCAGATCGGGCAACACAGGAAATTCAAATCTCATGCATGGATGATAAAGAACACTTGGCAGTCAAACAGAAATATGTGATGACATGAGCTAGACCAGGTCTACACTACATAAGACTGAGACACAACTTATCAATAAACAGCTCAGAAACCTTAAGGTGAAGACCGGTATCTGATTCTTTGAGGCGTGAATATGATGCACCAGGAAGTAGCTTTCTCCAATATATTTCATTTTCTGCATCTCGCTTTTGTAACTCCTCCTGACTGCTGGTGTCTGAATTCTTATTATGATCAAGGTTGTTACCCCCAAGAACTTCCTTCCCCTGTTCAGTTTTACTGCTCCTGATATCCATTTTCTTCTTTATTTCCTTTAGCAGTCCACCTTGCTTTCCAAGGCCCTTAACAGCCGGCTCAATCTTAGCTTCTTCATTTTTCTTAGGCTCATTTTTCGCTGAAGCCTGATTTTGCAAATGTTGCACCCAACATGCTCCTAGCTCCCATCTGATCGACTTGGTGTGATTAGATGGTCCACCCTGCAACCTCAACAAACTTTCTTCGAGTGCCTTCCTTACTAAGGACCTAGCAGAACGTAAACTTTCAAGATCTGTACTCTGGCTCCGCTGAACTGTGGTTGACTGAAGGAGGGATGACTGTTGCAATAGCATTCTCAGGCTGAAATGTAAATTTTCCAAGGAAAATGTATTGGTATTAGTACTTTGGGGTTTATTATGCACAAAGAGAGGCTCCCCCACCCCACCCGCAAGAAGAGAAAAATAATAAAAAAATAAAATATAAGATCGGAACCAGATGCATAAACTGACCTGTTAACATTCAAGGCATTTGCACCTCCTTCAGGCTGGTCTTCAATTTCAATGTCCTGAGGAACAGGTTTTCCCACCCAATTCTCCTCAGATAAAACTTTCACAACAGCGGTAAATCCACAATGCCTAACAACCACGACACCCAGCGTAGAAGTATCCTGCAGGAAAAAAAAATTCAGATGTTCAGTAACCACTATAACGTATTATAGATCTATGGAACGGCTATGATTTATTCAATAAACTCACATGAACAGTTGCACTCTCATCAGCTGTTATGCCTTTGAGTAGGTTTCTCTGAGTAACTTCTTCTTGTGGAATTCCTAGAACTTGACTGCCATCATTCTTACAATCCACCTTTATGCTTGCATCAGGTGCATCTCTAACAATCTTAATTCTTAAATCTCCGACTTTTACCTCATGATGAAGTGAAAGAGTAGAATCATTTAAGGAAGATTGATGAGTGTCAATTAGGCTCTTAATAGCTGCAACAGTTTTAAGAACTGAAACGTCGACAAATAAACTGTGAAGCAGGAAGGCCTTTCGATCTCGAATTTGCCTCTCCTCTGCTGTTGCACAAGGCATTGCTGCCAGAATGGCAAACTCTTTTCCCCACGGCCTGTTGTCATGTTTACCGTCTCTTCCCTGCCCTCCCCCATTTCCTCCCCAACTTTCATCTTCTAGAGGAAGCGGCAGAAAAACAGACGGATTCTCAGCAACAACTGGAGGGACAACCCATGTGTTTGCCCGAAAACCGTAAGGCAGGTTTCCAAACTGAAATTAACAAAAACACTTTCGGTAAAAACAGTCTTACCATACTAAACTCCTACTAAATAAGGCGAAAATAAACACCTACTTTATTGTGCTCGGTGAAGGCCTTCATGACAGCATTGTATGCCTGCATGATTGCAATGCAAGCAAAACTTAAGATTTAAATCTAACAGTAATCGCAGCAAACGAGCTCTAATTCAAAAACAGAATGCGGAACATACGGCATCAAATGGCCGGCTTATCTGTTGAAGCAAAGCAACCAAAGAGTGAGTAACCAGAGGACGTTTTCCAGCAGGGTAGAACCCTTTTCTGGATGCAACTATAGTCGTCGGCTTCCCACTACAAACTCTAACCTGCAATCATCATCATAACTAACTCATTTACACAATGCTGATTATGCTACTATCAACTTAAACCTAATTCAATAGTTCTAGTTCGAATCACAAAAGATGAAATGCAGAGCCAGCCTCACTTACATCAATATGAAACAGGTCCTCCTCCGTCTTGTCCTCAAGGAACGGACGGCTAGATCTTCTGACGTCTGCCACACCACCGCAAAATCACCACCGTCAAAACGCCTCAGAGAACGAGCTCAAGGAATAGAGATAGAGAGAGAGAGAGAGAGAGAGAGAGAGAGAGAGAGAGAGAGAGAGAGTTGGCTACTTACAGTGGAGCGGAGGAGTGAGGTGAGCCAAGGAGAAGAAGTCGTAGAACTGGCCGAGCCGCGGCGGAGGATACATTGCCGACTCGCCGCCTTTCTCGCCGGCGACCGGAATCGGACTCGAGACTTTGGTCTTCTGAACGGCATTGTGCTCGTCGCCGTTTTGGTCGCCCTCGTCCAAACCGGAATCTTTGGAATTAGACCGAACGGGAGCGGAACCAGAAGTTCTGGGCGAAGAGGACGACGACGACCCAAACGACGTCGTGCAGGCGACGATGTCGACAAGTCGTCGGATGTGAGCGACGGCTTGCTCTTCCGTGTAGTCCTCTAAACAGAAAATTAAAAATATAAAATCATTTCCGAAAAAGAAAAAGAGAAGAAAAAAAGGTGGAATGATCTGGTGCGCACTGGTGTAGAGTAAGGACTTTACCTTCGACGATGGTGAGGTGGCAGGGCTTGAGAGAGAGGATGTCCACAGTATCTTTCAGTCTGGGTCCTCGCACCTGATCACAACTCGGAACATTAATCGGGAAGTACACATATGAAATGTGATTGCCAAATCAATGAGGGGGCCCACGTGCAGTACGTACCTCGTGTGATAGGGAGAAATTGGTCAAATGACATGTATCCACGTGGACTGCCAGCAGCTTTCTTGCGTCTATGATCCTGTCCGTGGAGATACCCTGTATATTTATACCATTTTACCACATCAGTAACATCGTATTTACCACAAAGTACAAAATACAGACGCTAAAAGTACTCGCCTCTGTCTTTCCAAATTTACCTAACTTGGGAGCCATATTGTGTGCATTTTATACCATAGGGCATTTATATCGTAAACTAGCCCTACTACTCCACATGTATTTTATGAT
This sequence comes from Fragaria x ananassa, assembly GCA_034370585.1. Classification (NCBI taxonomy): domain Eukaryota; kingdom Viridiplantae; phylum Streptophyta; class Magnoliopsida; order Rosales; family Rosaceae; genus Fragaria; species Fragaria x ananassa. The sequence goes on from CP139766.1 coordinate 15,369,419, forward strand.
TTTGAATTTAAATGCTAGTTGACCAACTGATACTGATTAGAATTGCCTGTGACTTGCACGTTTGAAGCGATAATATGTCTTATATAGTTCTATGTAATTGATTGCACGCTATCATGTACTCATCTAAATGCAAATAACAAAAGAGACCAAAATTGTCAACATTTCGTTGATCAATCGCAACGTACATACTATAACGTAGTAATCATGTCAGTCTTATGATGTTTCTCTTCATGCTTTCCAACGGGAATGGATTGGTCATATGTGTCTTTTGATGCACAATGTTGTATTTTCCAATGAGCCACAAGCTCACAATTGATAAATAATAATGTGACGGTCCATTATTTGCCAATCTTTCATAAAAATGGAAGTTTTTATGGTTATTGGGAGAAAATAATTCTACACAATTCATACCTTGAGGGTCACTTGCGATTCATCCGGTGTTTCAATGCTAATCTCGATTACGGTAGGCAAAACTGAAATCATTAAGTAAATATGTTAAGAAAATTTAGTGAGACGAATTAACATGTAGTTCTAGTCGTGGAGCATTAATTTACCCCAATAAGGAAGTTAATTAAGAAACTTACACTTGAAGAAATAGACCACTACACTATACTATCTAATTTTCTCAAAAGATAAATGGATAATAAACAATATCTCTTCAGCCCGTCATAGTTCATGAAATATCAAATGACCACCAACAGGAAGTGATGTTAGACCAGAAATGAGCAAACAAGCTAGAGAAATGAAACAACAGAGTAGCAAAACCTTATAAAATGTCATTTCAAATGAAGAGGATAGAAGAGAAGAGAATCAAAGAAATGAAAAATGAATCTGAGATGAATATATTAGAGGATTGGAGAAGTAGTTTGCGAGATGAAAATCAATGAATGAAATCACTGAATGAATGAATAAATGAATGGACGAACCTTTCTCTTCTTTCTTCTTCTTGTCTCCCTTGGATTTGTGTGGCTTGGCTTTCCCTGTTTTGGGAGCCATTGTGCACCAAAGCTATTGGGATGGTTTTATAGGCTGAGCTAGTTAAAGCTCTCTCTCTCTCTCTTGCTTCGAGCTAGTTCTAACTGTCTTTGAACGATGTTATCTATGACTTCCAAAGTTGTATGTATCGAATAGAACAACTACTTGTCTTCCACAACTTCACAATATCTCCGTCGTCTTAGATTAATTAAACACCTTAACATAACAGAGCTACAGACACAAACCCAGTAGCTAAATTTACCAGAAACATATAGAAATGCAAATGGTTGGAGCTAGCTAGCTATATTTTCCTCTCTTTTTTTCTTAAAGAAATGAAGGATTTGGATTTTGGGTTAGAGAGAGTGGGATTGGAGGAGACAGGAAGGAAATGATGGAGGGTTCAGTTTTACATGGCAGAGAATTTGAGAGGAGAGTTGAAGTAGAAGTAGGGAAGCTTGGTATTGGGATTTTAAGTGATAGAGAGCTGGGGACAGACGTGGAGAGAGACAGAGAGAGAGAGACAGAGAGAGAGAGAGAGAGAGAGAATGAACGAGTGAGAGAGAGATATAAGTTTGTTTTTTTGGAGAGGGAGATTTGGAGGTGGATAGGATAAGGTAAGCCAGCCATGGCAATGCAATGCCTTATACACAGGCTCAGACACAAATTAGAGAATGTGAGGCTAGCGTTTTGGGGCCTCTCATTCTTATACAGATTGGGCGTGGGTTGCACGTGACTGGAAATCTTTGAAGCCAATTGCATTTTTACCACACTGCATGTTGTAGTGAATACCAAAACAAACAAAAAAACAGGATCAGTAGGAACTTGGATCATGTAAAACACAGTGCATGTTGTATGGTGTTTCAAAGTCATGGATATTAGAGCATGAGTTTTATTGTTCAAGTCCGTTTTGTTCCATTTCTCACCAGTGCATGGAAGTCCCTTAACTGCTACAACGACAAAACTATGGTGCGGCATCTGTTCCGGTCGCAGAAGCTCGTGCTTTTGGGGATTGCTTATAAATGGCTTTTGAACAAAGGCTACTCTCAAACCAAAAAAGAAAGAAAGAACAAAGGCTACTCAATTCTGGAGGTTGAAGTTGATACCAAAATGGTCATTGATGTGGTCAACGATACTTCTCAACCCCCGTGGAGACTCCTCAGGTTGATCCAGGACATTAAACCTGTTAAACTTTGAGCACATTTCTTTTTCGCAAAAAATCACAAACGGTCACTGACTTTTGACTCATTAATCACTTTACTCATTCATTTTTAATCTCGTTTCTCACTTAACTCACAGCCGTTAAACCTACTGTTGAAAAATCATTAAAATTGAGGGTATATTTGTCTAACCACATAATATGCATTTCTAACTTCTTTTTATTTCTAAAGTTATTAGATTATTTTCCAATTATTTTTTCTTGAAATTTCTATGAAAAAGAGTAACTTAAATAAATTTGAAATTATTTTGAAAAAAAATATATATTATTTGTAGTTGTTTTCTTCATAGCAAAAAAAATTAACTAAAAATGCTTATTTTTCTTATTTGAAAGTTATTAAATTATTTTCAACTTTAAAAAAAATCAGCAATTTCTAATACAAAACAAATGACTTAGAATTAAAATCTGATGAAGAAACAATATTTTTTATTTTTTTCCTAAAAAAACTAATTGGAAATTCTTTTTTGGTGTTTAGACATATATATTCTCAATGTTAACGGCTCCTAACGGTCGAGTTAACAATAATGAGTTAAGCTAGAGACAAAGTCAAAAGTGAGTGAGTTAAATGATATTTTTGAAATGTGAGTGAGTAAAGTGATTAATGAGTCAAAAGTCAGTGATCATTTGTGATAATTTAGAAAGTTTAGAACATAATGCTGCAAATGTGGTTATTTAGAAGAATAGAGTTTCATTTGAGGTGGCTCTTCTTTTGACATAGTAAATTTGAGATGCCCTCGTGCCTCCTCAACTTAACTGTTGCCATTTCCCATCAAAGATAAATATATACTCATATGGACCTGATCCTCTAAGGTGAAAATTGATATATATATATAAGCATCAAAATTCTTTTTTTTTACACCAACGGTGTCTAAACACTTTGAAGACTGTTAAAATAGTATCTGATCTTTTAAAGTTATTGATATGTTACCTGGACCCTTATTTTCATTTCAATGTAGTACACGTCTAAAATTTCTGTCACGTTTTATGTTAATCCGAACATATGCGACTCATGTGAGTCACCGGAGGGTGTCAAAATGACAAATTTGCCCTAAATTTGGTAATTTGACTATTTATTAGAGAAAAACACCTAATTTAATATGTAACTTCTATTTTGTGGACTCGAATCTCTCTGAACCCGAATGACTTGTGAATTGTGATAGCTAAAGGATCATGCAAGATAATATAATCAAACAAATCAAAAAAGGAGGAGCCACTAAACCGAAATTAGCGGTCAAGATTGACCCCACAGACTCCTTAACAGGTCCAAGATGGCGTGGTGATTAAAAAACCCCCAAAACACTACCGTGGCCTAAACGGCTTCCAGAACATATACACCACTCATCCCTTAATTTGAATGGTCCTCCGGTTTTGTCTCCTTTGCGCGCATTAAGAAAGAGAGGAGAGGTTGCAGCCAACAAGAGGCATACTCTTTGTTTTGAGACGAAAAAGAAAAGAGGAAACGAGAAGAAAGGGGAAGAAGCTCTCTGGAATTTTCTTTCCTTTGAGGACCAGGAATCCCCCCCCGCTCGGGACCCCCTGGTTTCCTTTTTCCTTCTCTCTCTTTTCGCCTTCCCTTTATATTCCCAGCCCCTCTCCATTTTTCTTCTTCAAATTCACATCTGAAATCTTCAAAATTTAAAGATATCGATATGGCAGAAGAGCATAGATGCCAGCAGGCGCAGAAGCTGTGCGTGAACAACTGCGGATTCTTTGGGAGCCCCACCACGCAAAACCTGTGCTCCAAGTGCTACCGTGATCTGCAGCACAAGGAGCAGCAAGCCCTCTCTCTCAACCAAACCATCATCTCTGCTGCTGCGGCGGCGGCGGCGACCTCCTCTTCGTCTTCGTCTTCGTCTTCGGCTTTCTTTCCTTCGTCGCCGGTCTCCGTCGCTTCGCCGCAGAGCGAGCGCGTGGTCGTCGACGCGAAGGTAGAGGAGGAAGAGAAGAAGGAGGAGGTGGCGGCGGTGCCCGCGGCGGAGAGTCAGGCGAACAGGTGCACGTCGTGCAGGCGGCGCGTGGGGCTGACGGGGTTCAAGTGCAGGTGCGGGATGACGTTCTGCGGGACACACAGGTACCCGGAGCAGCACGCGTGCGGGTTCGACTTCAGGAGCATGGGGAGGGAGCAGATAGCCAAGGCCAATCCGGTCATCAAGGGCGAGAAGCTGCAGAGGATCTGAGATAAGTTGGCCAATCCGGTCATCAAGGGCGAGAAGCTGCAGAGGATCTGAGATAAGTTTCACCCTTTGTTTGTTAAGATTGGTGCATGATTTGTTTGAAAATTTGTCGACTGAAATTGGGTAAGCGATTGGCTTTCATTTGCTTCTGTACAAGAAACAAAGTATGAATTTCTCTTCATATATACTTGTGCTGCAGATCACGGTAAATTATTCCTTGGAGGCTTAATATAGAAAAGGAAAATCTTGAATAAAGTCGTAATTAGTACACTGGGCTTTACGAAGCCTATTATAAATTGAAAATTGTCATCTAATTAAAAATTGTTAAAGCATTTATAAATGTGATTTACTAATTATAAACTTGAACGACTCATGACAGATTTGAATCGTCTATTGACTTTATTTAGTTCGATCTCTTAACGATCATCAATTTGGCTGAAAATTTATATAAGCGATCTACTTATATAGACCTAAAAATAGAACAATTGAGATGAAAAAATATAAATAAAAAATGGGTGTAATAAACGATTAATGAAAAAGTCTTCAACTAGTCTTTAATTTAATGATTCTCGGTACTCATAATACTAGTGGTCTCAGCGGTGGATTTGATTGAAGCATGATAAGAAAGTTTAGTTTTAAAGCATTAAATAGCTACAATTTGTTTGTTTGATTGAAGCTCTAGCAACCCGCTCACTAAAATGTAATGTTCAATAATGATATTATACACCACAGTTTAATTTCCAGTCGTATTTACTGTAGGATCAAACTTTCAGGCATACTTGGATCTCTAATTTATGTTTTTGAGATATAATACTTGTACTTGAAGGTATAAATGAACCGATAGATATAATTTAATTTTAACTGTTTATATGATCTAATTTTATAAAATCACTAACATCGATATTAACACCGTTAAGCAACACTAACATCAATTTTAACACTGATAAGAAAAAGAGTCAAACGTGGTAAAAACTTGGTAATACTAAATATTAGCTAATCAAATTAAACCAAGATAAATTTTACATTCAAATTTCGATCCAGCTACCAGTCACTCCGCAACCGTCGAGCTGCCGCTTGACGATCGACGACCACCATTCTACTCGTCTCTCTCCCCTTTTTCTATCCTTGCTGCCACCGAATCCAACATGCAACCACCATCCATAGAAAACCCTAAATTCCCAATTCTACAATTTCCGGCCAATTGTTCCATCTCCGGCGAGTTCTTGCTTCCCAAAGGTAAACCACATTCCTCATTTGATTTTCGAGCCTCTTTGGACTTCGATTTGTAGTGTGGAAGTCTAATCCCTTGTTTTGTTCTTTAGTTTGGATCACTGGTTGGTGTCGGGACTGGCGGCGACGGACGTCCGTGGTGCAGGTGGGTGATCGGGTTCAGACTGCAATTGGAGACACTTGTCTTTCGGCGTCAAATTTCGATCTAGGAGATAGGGTTTCGATCTGGGCATCGGATTTCGGAGACTCGTTGTGGAGTTGTTGAGGCCATCGGTGATGGATAGGACTGCCCGGAAAGCTGACGGCGGCGGACATGTGCAGATGGGTGGACGTGTGGGCTTGATGAGGTGTTTTGGGCCTGGACCTCAAACTCCTCCCTGACCCGCTCACCTGCCTCTAAAGCTGGAATGCCTTTATAGAGGAGGCTGCCCGAGGCACTGAAAGTTAAGTGGGATGTGGAATGTGATTGGTGGCTATGAAATAAGTTCTGCATCAGATGATGAGCCCACCGGCTCTTCCCCCAGTATTTTTTGGTTTTATAAATATATTACTTATATGTATTATAATTATTCAGAAAAAGAAATGTATATATAGCATTTAATTTAATTTGAAAAATGCACCGGAGCATTTAATTTGATAAATTAAAAGTGATCATATATAGCATTTTAATTCAAACGTATATAAGGATTATCTGCAACCGAATTCATTATTTTGGAATAAATAATGAATTCCGAGATAATGAATTTGGATAAAATCGATAAAACAGAAGAAATTCTTACTCACAAAATAATTGTCTAAAAAAATTAGACCACATTAGTAAAATGATAAAAAAATCGGCCGTAAGATGTGATAGTTGTAGTGGAATATGGTCATGGTAGAAAACTTAAATATTTGGGGAGCCCTATCATCGGGAGGTAAACTTCCCCAAATTTTACATTGGTTGCTACATCTCTTATACGTGAGAGTGTTTGCACAAAATAATCGACTAAAATAAGTCACAAGGAGGTAAGTGAGCACATTTTCTTGTAATAAGAGACGTTGATTTAAAGTTGACCGTGCGGATCGAGACTCAAACATTACCGAAAATAAGTGAATTTTGTTGCATAACTGTATTTAACTATATTGATCACATCAGACAGTTGAAATTTAATTTTTTGAATTTTAATCATTGGAACCCTAACATGTCTACTAATGTGGTATAACTTATTTAGTAGGTTTTGTGTAAGTGTACATCTTTGTAAAAAACTATATATTGCCAATAAAATTTTGAAAAATAGACCGTATGATGTAATATGTATAGTGGAATACGGTTATTGTACAAAAATCACATATCTTTGTTAACGTTTGGAGCTCGATCAATGCGGTTAACCCTAATTACACGTATTCTCTCTTATGAGAGAGAGTCCTATCGTTGGGAGGTAAACTTCTCTTAATTTTTATATGGGCTATTACATCTCATCTACGTGAGAGTGTGTGTACGGAAGAGTTGACCGAATTTTCAAACTTTTGATAAATTTAATAATTAAATTCAGTTTACCTCTCAAATATTTAGTGCCAAAACCAGTTCAGTTATGTAATTTTTTTTTAAATCAGTTCGCTCCTTCAACTTTCATAAACACATCCGTCGGGTCCAATTTTTGAATTCCTCTCGAAATATGATGTCACCAAAGTTGTGAGAACTGACAAGAGGACCCATAATTCAGCTTTAAAATAGCTAATTTGACAAAATATTATTAAAGAAGATAAAAAAATGCATCTATTTGGCAAAATAAATAAAAAACAATGAGAGAATTTCATACATTTCGTTTAAAATGAGAGGATAAAACTGAATTATGGGTCTCCTTGTCAGTTCCAACGGGCTTCGGTGACGTCACATGTCAAGAGGAATTTAAAAATTAGACCGACTGATGTATTTACGAAAGTTGAAATGACGAACTGATTTAAAAAAAATTACAGGACTGAACTGACCAACAAAATCGCTCCATCTTATCAACGCTGCTAACAGACGTTAAACCCACGTGAACGGTTCAAGTGCACCATGGTGCACTGAATTCGCTCCGTATACGCTATTACAAATATTATACCCACTAAATCGTTTCTTCTCAAATTGCCAACCAAACATAGGGATATGAAAATTTAGTTGAAAGATTCCAATGTTGACCAAAGACATGTGGTTGATTTGATTCTCTTCTCTGGTGTTATTCTCTGGCTCCACCAATTCTAATTTTCAGTGATCTAACTTATAGTTTAATTCCAAATTATTGTGTATCACTAATCTTACTAATCTAGAAGGTTCTCTCTTCTTTGTTTTAATAATGACTCAAAGGAACCAGCCTCGAGAGTCACCATCAACTGAAGTGCCTGGAAAGATCGAAACATTTTCCTGCAAAAAACATGGCATACATCTATCTCAGAAAAGAGGATGGAACTTAGTGTCACCGTGTCGGTGGTGTAGGACGAGAATGTATCAAATTTAGACCGAAAAAAAAGTAAAGAAACGATGAATAATAATAAAAAATAATGTGAAGATCGGTAATTCTCTTGTCAAGAGGTTGCTAGCTGTTGGAATATTCAGAAAGATGATGTTTTAAACTTTACGGGTTGCTCGTGCGAAAATTGATTTTCAGAAGCAAATCTGATCTAGAGTAACTTTTGGCCAGAAAATTCGTTTGAGACGTATGATACCTTTCCGGAATGGGAACGACAAGATCTAGACTCACTATTGTTTAGGCCAAACTATATCGTTTTATTATTCTGATTCGGCATTTAGTATTATTTTAGGTTTTTAGTTTATTTTGGATTTTTTTTAACCTATGGGTTTTTAGACTTGATTGTTAGTTGCCATATGGTTTAGTTTCTCCTATATAATGACCCTTAATCAGTTGTAGTTGTTAACTTTGATATTAATAAAAACCCTTGAGTTTATCTCAATTCTCTCGTGGATTCGAGAAAACCAGACTTGTGGATTCAAGTCGTCGTTAGTGGATTTCCAACATTTATATTTCCGCCGCATCAATTGGTACCATACTTTAGATCTAAAATAATACTAAATGCCGAATCAAATTAATAAAACGATATCTTTTGGCCTAAATCTGACAAGGCTCACATTAGTGAGTCTTGTAGATCTTGTCGTTCCCATTCCAGAATGGTATCATGCGTCCCAAACGGATGTTCTGGCCAAAAGTTACTCCAGATCAGATTTGCTTCTAAAAATCAGTTTTCGCACAGGTAACCTAGAAAGTCCAAAACAACATATTCTTGAATATTTCAGCAGCTAGCAACCTCTTGACAAGAGAATTACTGATCTTCACATTATTCTTTTTTATTATTCGCCGTTTCCTTATTTTTATTTTTTTGTCTAAATTTGGCCCATTCTCGTCCTACATCAGTCGATTACTCGTAATGCTCACGTTACAGAAAAACAGAAAATAAGAACAATTCAAGCTAGATGGATTTTTATATTTTATAGAAATAGAAAATATATTATGTTAAGGTAGTGGAATATATTGTTTTCTTTTCTATATCTCAAAGCTAAGGGCTTACAAAGCCTTCATTAAAAGTTAAAGACTTAGCTTTAGATCTGATTGAATGTACCAATTCAGATTCATGCGAGTCTTCGAGTGTATTATTCCAACTATGATTCATGTTATAATACGTTGGTCACCAAACTATACAGTGTACTTTGTCTAATAAGCAATCTAGACATGGTGCTTGATGGGTGATCCTATGTCTATAGTTTGGTATGCCTACAATTACTATTAGTAATAAGTAGATTGCTCGCGTCTTCCATTATAAGTAAATTTTATAAAATATACCATACCTCTCACAATTTATACAGGCGAGTCGAAATCGTCAAATCCATCAAAGAATACAAAATCAAAAGTTTAAATTAGTTCTTATTATTATCATAAACTCCAACTAATAAGTAGTTCCATAATCTACTCTAACCATAAAAACAAAAGACTAAAAAACTAGCACACATCACATCGATCACACCATTCTTTCAAGTGGGGCAAATAAGCACCATCCAATCCCCCCGTATTAATGAAGTGGCCAATTTCTTTACCCTCAGACCCCAAACCAAACTTTCAAAGCCTCTCAAGCTCCTCCCCCTTCACCTCCCCCTCCTAGATTTCATCATGGGGTTGGTCTCCTGGTTCTGCTCCTCAATGCCTGCTCTATATCTCCTCCAGGTCCAAACCCCATATACCCTCTAACGCTATTTACCTACCTCTCCAATCCTTTTCCTCCATTCCATCATGAAATTCCCATTTCTCAACCAAATCCCACCCCAAGATTCCACTCCCATTTTCATCTCATAGCCACATGAAAATCCCACTCTCTTAAACAAAAATCCAGATGCAAATGTCCTGACCCAGTTCCACAAATCCCATCTTGAAAGACTTGAGCTCACTTTCTGGAAATGACGAAATCTACAGTGACCCAGAATGGTCCCAACCCACAGAGCTTCAAGATCTGCAGGCTCTACTTCTGGCCACATTTAGCAACATCCACAAACCCTCTCAACGACTTCTTCATCCTCCCAATGAAGCTCTCTGTTCGACCACTCTTCAGCCTCCTCCTCCTCATTGTCTTCGCTGCCACTCTGAGCTGCCGGACCGCCGTCCGGCACAGCCTGAGCTTGATAGAGTTTGAAAAGAAGGCATTCCTTCCGCCGCCGAAGCCGGTGTTCAATGCTACTCTGCTGAGATTCGCTGCTGACGACGTGGGTGGAGCTCAGGCCAAGAAAGAAGTAGAGCAACTTCTGGATGGCAACTTTGCTAGTCTTGGCCGGTACCGGGGTTTCGCTACTTGGAGAAGGTTTAATCACCATGATGTCAGAGCAAGGACCTCTGCAGGGTATCCGGTAATGCTCCGTTCTCCTCAGTTCTATCGTTATTGGTTGGAGTTTCGGAGATTGTTGAGTGATTGGTCTAGAAACAGGAGGTTTGAGCCTGATGTTATGTTGGATTTGGTTAGACTTGTGAAGGACCCGATTGATGGGAGGAATGGGAGTGTGGGAGGTTCGGAACAGAAGCGTTACGAGTCTTGTGCTGTGGTTGGGAATAGTGGGATTTTGTTGAAGAGTAATCATGGTGCTTTGATTGATAGTCATGAGGTAGTTATTAGATTGAATAATGCGAGGATAGGGAGCTTTGAGGACAAAGTTGGGTCGAAAACGAACATTTCGTTTGTAAATAGTAACATTTTGCATCTTTGTGCCAGGAGAAATGGTTGCTTTTGCCACCCTTATGGACATAATGTGCCTATAATTATGTACATTTGTCAACCGGTGCATTTCTTCGATTACACAATATGCAATGTGTCTCATAAAGCGCCTTTGCTTGTGACTGATCTTCGGTTTGATGTGTTGACTGCAAGGATTGTTAAGTATTATTCGTTGAAACGGTTTGGGGAGGAGACGGGGAAGTCATTTGATGAATGGGGGGCTGCTCATGATGCTGCTATGTTCCATTACTCTTCTGGTATGCAAGCAATTATGCTTGCCTTAGGGATTTGTGACAAAGTTAGTGTATTTGGCTTTGGGAAGTCAGACTCAGCTAAGCACCATTACCATACGAATCAGAAGGCTGAGCTTCGATTGCACGACTATGAGGCTGAATATGCTTTCTACCATGATTTAGTGGAGAGACCACAGGTAATACCATTCTTTTCAGACAAGTTCAAGATTCCTCCTGTGGTTATATATCAATGACATATTGCCAGTTGAATCATGTGTTCTGGAACTAGTTGATAGGTTTCTCAGGGTGTCAATTGTTGTATTCTTTCTGTTTCCTATCATCAAAAAATTGGTGTATTATAGTAGTCTCCTACTATGAAACAGTTGAGGTTATTTTGTTGAAGATTCTGTTCCATACTTTGACCTTGTGCTATCAAAGATAGTCTGGGATTCTATTGTAAGAGTGGAATGAAAACCGGGGTCTCACTTGATTCGTTGAGACTGAACTTTCTTGAGCATGTCCAAACATTTTGAATCATTATTCTTGTAGGCATGGTCATGTGGAGCTTTTTCTTACAGAAAGTTAGTCTAGAATGTCATGGATCCATTGGGATGGTTGATAATTAGTTAGTTTTGCGGGGTGGCAAGTTCTTCCTTATCCAATTTCATTAAACAGTCAGAAGGTATACAACTTTGTAGCTCATTTTATATTTGAATGACACAGGTTCACATTAAGAATTGGATTGTATGCTTCAACCAACTTGAATCGTAGTCATAAGGATGAAGAAGTATTGTTTAACTCGTATATATTTTGGAAGAATGTATGATATGTAACGGCTAAATCACTCAGTCGGCATAAAAAACAGATAGATCATCGGCTTCAAGATATTATATTCCTAGTTGCCAAGGAAGAGGCACTGGGGAGAATCTCACAGAAAAGAAAGAAAGCCAACAGTGAAAGTGAAAATCAAGGAAAAAGCTATTGCCATTGCTTTATGATCACTAGTATTTCTTTAGCTTCTGTAGTTCTGATTTTGTAATGTTTGTAACTGTCAGTTCATTCCATAGAAACTTTCCTATATATTCTCTAGTGCATCTTCCATTGCAGTTTGTTGTGCTTTTATATTTAATACACCATTTAGTGCAAGTAGGAGTGAGAGATCTGGTGGGTTTTTAGCTGTGGGTTAGGGTATGCCTTCCTATTTCAATCATATGATGGGGTTCCTACCTGCTGGTCTTATTGTGGGAATATTTGGTACCCTTTGGCTTCATTTTGTGTTGACCAATTCATATCCCCGAGCTTCTTTGTTTTATTTTCTTTTGTTGGCTTCTGCTCAAGATATTTATCAGCATAGTCTTGACGTCTGAAACATTCAATTTAGGTTCTTTTTTTTAAACATGTAATTGAGCTTGATGAACTTCTGATATAGTTTTGAATGACTGCTCTTCTAGGCACGTCAGATGGAGATTTTATATAGGGGCAATTTGTCTACAATGTCATGAGTGACATATTGTTTGATTGTTGAACTTCTGGTTCCTTTGATTAGTCTAGCAGTTGAGAAGTACTTTTCAATCCACATTAGAAAGTCAGAAGATAGCAGTACAGCACATACAATTTTGTATCTAAATGTGAAACATACTTGATGCAAGGTTTATGATTAGGATTATATAATTAGGAACAGAGTATGCTTCTACTAATGGTCTTCTGTTGCAGCCCCTTTTAGTTACGAGGCCCCTGCTGGGTTCTTAGCTGCAGGGTGGACTCTGTTGTGGGAATGTTTGTTGTGTTACCTTATTCTGTGGCTTCTCCTTGTTCAAGGTATATTTGCTTATTGTTGTCACCTGTGATTTCTTTAATTCTTACCTGCTGCTTGTTCTCTGTTTCTCATCTCTTTACTAACCTACATAGAGGGTACACTCTTCTTTTTAAACATGTTAAACCATTTTGAATCATTGTCTTTGTAGAGCTTCCTATAGGGACAATTGGTCTAACATTACAAAACGTGCGTGTGGATAGTCTATGAGAGCATAGTGTATGGAAAAGCAGAGTTACAACGGCGGCTATTAAGGCTGAATTACAAGTTTGGGATGTGGTCTCTTATACTCTAAGAGAAAGAGGTTGATAAAGTTTGGGATTATACTCTCTAAGAACTCAATAGAGTATATGGATGTGTCTGCAATGTAAGGTTGGAATCATTGTAGTATCCCCATTAAGAATTTTAATCCCATATCGATATGTGTACTACTAGGATGGTCATCTATCGAACTCCCTCACTGGTAGTCATGGGGGAACAGGAGCATTTTCAGCTCCATGATTTTGAGATACCTGGCATATCTAACAGTCTCGTGATTATATGGGCATGAACAGGTATTTCATATTTGGTTTCGAGCTCATATTCCTTGGCTGTCTAGGAGAAGTAAGGACAATATGCGAGGGGAAGAAAGGACAGTGGAACTGCTGGAGTCTCTGTTTCTATGGACGGCGGCTGCTCTAATATACCTTGTTACAACTTAATGCGCTCAGCTTTAGGATGTGGTGGTTCTCTGCCTATAGTTAGGCTCCTATCACATATTGAGATGTGTTTGAAAGAGTATTGTTTTGGCCACGATCCTCAGCAGGGGGCAGAGAGATGGTAGCAGTCAATGCTTCTAGGGATGCGGGGCGTCCCACCACGCGGACGCGGAATGTAGTAGGGTTGTTGTTGTAGTGCGCTGACCTGTACTTCTAATCAAACGAAAGTAAGGCTCCGGTGCCACCTCGCGGACGAGAATTTACAGTAGCTTCTCTGCCACCAATATCGATACTCGCGATTGTAACGAGCAGAGCAACTAAAGGAAAGAAAAACGAGAACACAAGGGAGCTCCAGGGAGCTTGAAAGGAAAAGGGCTGCTAAGGCGAGATGCTTTAGCGTTTGCGTTCGACTAGGTCGATAGTTGTATTGTACTTTTGTTGAGTAGTTGAGTGTCGAGTTGTTGTGTGATTTTTGTGTATCCTCGAACTCCTTTATATAGAGTTATTTAGGGCCACATGTATTGGCCCAAAGCATGTCAAAGACTTGTAGAAGTCTTCAATAATAAATGTGGCGTAGGTGATTCATGCAAATCCAATTAAGGAATAGAGTTCTTAACCAATATATACACCTCCACGTGCATGCGGACTCCTCTTTTTTCTTCTTCGCGAAGTCCCCTACGCGAAGCCATCTCGCCTCGCCTTCATGTTTTAGGACTCCACTTCTACGCGAAGTCCATTTCTTGACACCATCCGAAGTCCTTTTCGCACGCGAACTCTGCTATCCAGGTCGCATGATCTCGCTAGCGGGCCATCACTTATAAACCCAATTATTTTGGGCTCGTCGGTGTGACGTGGACTATGAATTTAACTAATACTCACTTAGACATTTACTGTCCAGTAAAATATTAATTTGGGTGTAAACATTGCCCCCCAGCCTTGAAGTCATGTATGTCAAAAATGACTGAAGAGGTTTATGTTCATGCTGCTCCAAAGCCATTGGTATGACTCGGTTCATACATTAAAATGAGTGTGAGTAAACAAGTCTATGAATAGGCCTTGAAACCCAAGCACCCAGCAAAGTATTATAGCGAAGCTGCTGTACGATTCGCCTAGCACCATAGTAAACTGATGATCATGAACTTAACATAGCTAGGCACCTTGGACTTGAACTTAACGTGCACTCCGCATGCACCTTGCTTGCTCTACTTAGAATACATGGTACATTGCACATATCTCGAGTGGATATCGTCTTCGAAGAGATGCATCTTGAATGAATATATCTTGAATGTACCTCGAGCGGATGCAACTTGAGCGAATGTAACTTGAGCGGACATATTTGAAAAGGAACCGTCTGACCTCGAAGGTATGTACCTTGAGTAGATGTTCGTTTTGAATGGATTCAAATATTGCCCTTCGCTTGAGCTCTTGGCGACGACGAACCATCTTCGTGATAATCTTGGAGTGATATTGGCCATGTACTTCACTGCCCCCCAGTGCAAACCAATAAGAGGCAAACAAAAGGACCATGTCGGCGAACGGCCGCATAATTATTTTTTAGAGGCCACAGGTGTTGGCCTAAATAATGACCAAGACACTTGAAGAATGGTCTAAAGTCTGAAATATCTGGAACACATATCTACCCCAATGTGCCCCCCAGTTTTGATGTATGTTCGCCGATACTTGAGAAGAATGAAGGACATCAAAACTTTAGTATGCCCCCCAGTGAAGGTTACGAATCGGCTTTGAGTTGTCACGCCCCGACTCTTAAATTTTACCTTATTTACTGGCTTAGAATTAATAATAGTTTTACCGTTTTCATAAATGAAATTATAGTTCAAAAGTCCCTAGAGAAGTGTTGAGGGACGAATATTTCGAAAGAATTATTCGTAGAAGAAAAATGTGACGACGGTAAAAATGGTAAATTTTAGCTAGTTGATAGAGGCATAAAATGCCGTGTTTATAATGTGTTTCCTACCCTATTTAGCTACGTTATTACCTTAACTTTATCATTTTTGACTTGTTTTATTTATTAGAGGCTTAGTGAGCATTATTTACGAAAAGGATGTTAAAAGAGGAAATTTAATAGAAAACCTAGTTGTTTCGAATCCTACTTCAACTAGGAAACGTTGAGTCATAAAGTCAAATCCTATTCGGACCAGGAAACCTCTAAGTCGCATAAACCCAAACCTAAGTGGATTTGGGCCGATTGCATGATCCATTTAAACCCCAAAACCCTTTGGATTCGGCTAGGCCTTCTTGGCCGATTTCTTGGAGTCCAATGGACTTTCTTTGCCGATTTTTAGGGTATTAATTTAAGGAGTTTTGCTTCATCAAAATCTCTATTTATTGAGGGGAATATTCTGATTTTATTTATCCTAATTCCTATTGGATTGAACATGTCATTATGCTTATTTGTAGGATTGCTATTGGATGAAAAACCCTACAACAATAAAATCGGCAGCTTTACAAGGAGAAGGAGATATTTGCCGATTTTTCCTTGGTGATTAGGCCATGCATTCGGTCATCATTCAAGCTACATACGAAGGAGTGGTGCGCAAGAATTCTAGAGAGTTTCATGGAGATAATTTCCAGATTTTATGTGCAATTAATTGGAGCCATTGGATCAAGAATAAATCAAGGGTGGAGAGCATAACTTGGTTCGGCCTAGACTCTATATAAGGGGCTGTTTCTCTACAGAAAAATCATCATTCACTCTCACAAAAACCCTAGAGAAATAGCCTCCTTTGCCGCAGCCCTCTCCCCTCCTTTGCCGAGTTCTCTCTCCTTGCCAAAGCTTTGGTGATCTTCACCCTTGCGTCGCAACCTTGGAGAAGAAGGAACCTTGAAGCCACGCACCTCTTGCTCATCCTCAAGCTTCTTGAAGATCGTCAAAGTGTAAACTATGCCTCTATCTTTGTTTAGTTTTCTTTACAATTTTAAAGACATGGATTCGGTGTTCATCATTGGTGTTGGATGTTTGTTGCGATTGTTTTGTTATTAGTAAATTCTTTTCTTAGTTAAGCATGTTGATGTTTTGTTTATGATGTTTTAGTATTTTGTTCTTGTCAATTTATGCTTTAGGAAGGAAGCGTTTCTGTTTTAGTAGCTATATAGTTAGAATGCATGCTAACTACCGTCAGAAATTCATGCTAAGCCGCGTAGGTAAGTATGGATCGTAGGTGATGGAAGCCATGTCGTAGTGGCTGGAAACGTGGACTACAATGATTTAATGCGGTGACGTTCACGGCAGTGGTCGTGTTCAATCTCGTTCTTTATCTTAATGATTCATGTAGACGTTCTCATGAAATTCTTAGTTCTAGACGTTCTGTGCTAAGTACACTTAAGAAGAACAATAAGATGCGAAGACCTCGTAGGCTCGTGTCTTGAGATTGTTTCTAGATTATAATTTCGACAAGTTTCACTTTACTAAGATTGAAGCATGATATTAATGTGTGGTCGAGATCTGAGTTTCTCTCTTTGGCTATGTGTTGAATGGATTGATCAATTGTACATATTTAATATTTATTTTCTGTTTTGTAGGAATTTAGAACCAAACTCTCTAAACCCCCGTTTATCTTTGTATATATGTAAATAATTGTTTATAGTTCCAATCTTTTTATTACTAAATGCAAGAACGCCCTATAAGTCCCCGGCCTTTCGACCCCTTACTTATCATATGCTATATACTACACAAAGGGTTTAAATTGCACGATTGCCCCGGTGTTTTCGGTGCACGTCAATTTTTGGCGCCGTTGCCGGGGACTTAATAATAAGTTTCTTGTTATTTAGTACTTTGTTTATATTGTCTAATATTTATTTGTTTTATTTGTTTTCAGATTTGGACTTTAAGAATCAAAATCGGTGGGACTAAGGTCACAATTGTTAATAGGGTCTTTCCAAGTCCTTATTAACTCTTGTCGAATTGTCTAACACATAGTAGCTCTCGGCCGAATAAGTCTTTTGAAACCACGGAGTTATTTATGTCTAGATAATAAACCTAATTGGTCCATTTTCGGTTTGCTTCTTAAAATTCGGAATTGAGGATTTATAAGCCTTATAAATTGTCGATTAACATTTCTAACCCTTGTAACGTGTCAAAATACGAGCTCAAGTCTAAATATACTTATACTTATACTCAATTTATACTTGTTAATAATAATGTTGTTTCCTTAATTTTTATTTCGGTACTTATCTATTTGTTTGAAATGTTTAGGGTTATGAATGTCCAATGAAAGTTCCTTGCCACTCATAACCGCAGAATTTATAGCCGATCTAGAAGCTCGCTTGAAGCGCATTCAAGGTGGAGGAGCAGCATCAACTTCCAATATCTTGGAATACCCCATTCAAACACCCCAAACATTCCGAGAGCTGAATTTTGATAGTGACGAGGAGGAGGCCATCGTAGTCAAGTCCGTTTGTTCCGAACATTCGGAGGAGGTTGCATCTCCGCACTCTATCTATCCACCCGAAGGATTTTTCGAACAAGAAGAAGTACAAGTGAATCAACAACCCGCAACCATGAGTATCCGAACACTTTCCGCGCAAGTTGATGACATTCCAGTCGGTGGATCTCCAAATTGCATTGTGTATCCGGCGGCTGCAGCTGGAAAAGAAGGAGACTTTGAACTGAAAAGTGGATTTCTCCACCAATTGCCGAAGTTCCATGGATTGCCGAGTGAAGATCCAAACAAGCATCTGAAGGCTTTCGAATTTGTGTGCAATAGCATGTGTCCAAGGAATGCGGACATGCA
Organism: Fragaria x ananassa; assembly: GCA_034370585.1. Classification (NCBI taxonomy): domain Eukaryota; kingdom Viridiplantae; phylum Streptophyta; class Magnoliopsida; order Rosales; family Rosaceae; genus Fragaria; species Fragaria x ananassa. The sequence goes on from CP139766.1 coordinate 15,387,738, forward strand.
AGTACTACAATTGAAGGGATTCCCCTTCACTCTTGAAGACCCCGCAAAGTCATGGTTATTTGATTTGCCCAATGGGCACATCACCTCATGGGATCGCATGAAATCTGAATTTCTGACGAAGTACTTTCCGGCTTCGAAGGTCACTCTCATGAGAAAGCAAATAACCGGAGTTCAACAAGGAGTGGATGAATCTTTCTGCCCCTTTTACCAAAGATTCAAGGCTCTTGTCGCATCATGCCCCTCTCATGGAATCAAGGAGAGCAATTTATTGCAATACTTTTATGAGGGACTGTTGCCCTTGGAACGCCAACTTCTAGACGCCTCATCTGGAGGCTCATTTGTGGACAAGACGCCTCAAGAAGCATGGACATTGCTAGACAACCGAGCCCTCAATGATCAACAATTTGCGGTCACACTTAATAGTACAAAGAAAGTGAGTGAAGCTAAGGCACTCGAAAGCAAGCTTGATGCCGTACTAGCCCATCTCACCATTGGAGCAAGCCGTGAACCTGTCAAAATATGTGGTGTTTGCTCTTTGCAAGGACACCCCACGGATCAATGTCCCCAACTGATTGAAAGTGGCGAATGGAATCTGCCAACGCCATCGGACAACCAAGATACAATCCATTCTCAAATGTGTACAACCCTGGTACTCGAGATCATCCGAACTTTCGTTGGAGCAATACGGAGAATGCAACAAGCCAACCCCCAAATTTCGGAGGTCAATTCCAACGCCCATCCGGATTTGTTCCAAGACCCCAGGTTCCTCAAACTTTTGTTCCAAATAATCCTTTTATGGCAAATAACGCTACTCACCCCTCTTATGATAAGATGCTAGAGAATCTGTTCCAAACACAAGATGCACTTACTAGGGGGCAACAAAGCAATGTGAAGGATATTGCCGACATCAAGAACCAATTGGGGAAGATTGTGGATTTCATGGGAAAGATCACCGAAGTAGGGAAGCTGCCATCCGGTACCATCCCTAACCCTAATCCAAATTTTGAATCCGCAAAAGCTGTACACACAAGGAGCGGACATGTGCTCCACGAAGTACCAAGGAAGGACCCAAAGAAGTCCAACGTAGTTCATGATGAGGAGGACGAAGTCATCATTATCAACACCAAAGATTTGGAGAAAGATCCGGCTACTTCAAGAGCCGAAGCTTCTTTGCCAACAACCAACCCGCCAATAGGTAATGACCCTAACTCTAATGGTTTGGTTACAACTAACTTCCCTTTGGTGCGCCCTCCATTTCCAAGTAGGTTTCAGAAATCAAAGAAGGACGAATCCGATCAAGCCATCTTGGAGATTTTTAAGAAAGTTCAAGTGAACATGCCCTTGATCGAGTGCATTACTCAAGTTCCCAAATATGCGAAATTCTTGAAGGAGTTATGTACCACAAGGAGACAAACAAGAGAGAAAGAAGTAGTAAAGATGAGTGAGACGGTTTCTGCCGTTCTCCAACGAAGAATGCCGCCCAAGCTCAAGGACCCAGGGAGTTTTTCTATCCCTTGCGTAATTGGTGACACTAAATTTGATAATATCATGCTTGATTTGGGTGCATCAATTAATGTTATGCCATATAGTTTATATCTCTCCATGGACCTTGGCGAATTAAAGAAAGATAACGTAATTATCCAACTAGCTGATAGGTCCAACACGTATCCTAAGGGGTATGTGGAGAATGTTCTGGTTCAAGTTAACCACTTGATATTCCCTGCAGATTTTTATATCATAGATATGGAGGACGACTCCCATACAAGTTCAATTCCTATACTTTTAGGACGTCCTTTCATGAGAACAGCTAGGACCAAGATTGATGTGCATGCCGGCGCGTTGACAATGGAATTTGACGGTGAAGTGATTGGCTTCAACATCTTTGAAGCAATGAGGTACCCCTTGTCCAAAATTAAACCATGTTATTCCATTGATATTGTTGATTCGTATGCGCAGCATCATTTAGACACATTGATCGATGACAAGTTGGAAGTTACCATCTCCCAAGGAGTTGGGTTCAATGTGAAGGGTGACAAGGTACCTATGGAAGATTTGGAGGCAGTTTGGGATGAATACGTACTAGAAACCGTTGCGGCCTTAGACAATGTTCCATTCGCCTTACACAATGCACCATTCATCGGCCTCCCTGCTTCCACTAAGATGTTACCATCGGTAGAGAAGGCCCCTACCTTAGAGCTTAAGCCACTACCCGACCATTTGAAATATGTGTACCTTGGAGATGATGAGACACTACCTGCAATTGTGTCCTCTAAGTTAGATAATGAACAAGAAAAAAGATTGGTGGAAGTGTTGAAGAGAAACAAGACGGCTATCGGATGGACTTTAGCCGATATCAAGGGAATTAGCCCTACCACTTGTGTCCACCGTATTTTGCTAGAAGAAGGAGCTAAGCCTACCCGTGAAGCCCAAAGACGCCTTCACCCGCGAATGATGAAGGTTGTACAAGATGAAGTGATCAAATTGCTAGATTGCGGAGTAATCTACCCCATATCGGATAGCAAATGGGTTTCACCTGTTCAAGTTGTTCCCAAGAAATCCGGAATAACCGTAGTGAAGAATGAGGAGAACGAGCTTGTGCCCCAAAGACTTGTAACCGGTCACCGTGTTTGCATAGATTATAGGAAGCTCAACGCCACCACTAGGAAAGATCACTTCCCCTTGCCATTCATTGACCAAATGCTTGAACGGTTAGCCGGCCATGAGTTTTACTGCTTTCTAGATGGATATAGTGGGTACAACCAGATTTGCATCGCCCAAGAGGACCAAGAGAAGACGACGTTCACATGTCCGTTCGGTACATTTGCTTATCGTCGTATGCCATTCGGTTTATGCAACGCACCAGGTACGTTTCAAAGATGCATGATGTCTATATTTTCGGATTACATTGAAAATAAAATTGAAGTTTTTATGGACGATTTCAGCGTTTTCGGTAAGAGCTTTGATTCTTGTTTGGAAAATTTAGAACTCATTTTGCAACGATGCGTTGACACAAATTTAGTTTTAAATTGGGAGAAATGCCATTTCATGGTAACTCAAGGTATTGTTTTAGGTCATATCATTTCGGCTAGAGGCATTGAAGTTGATAAGGCTAAGATTGATTTAATTCGTCACTTACCCTACCCCACAACCGTGAGGGAGATACGTTCGTTTCTTGGCCACGCAGGTTTTTACCGCAGGTTTATCAAGGATTTTTCTAAGATATCAAGACCTCTATGCCATTTGCTCCAAAAGGAAGTCGCCTTCGACTTTGACGACGAATGCAAACTTGCGTTCGAGAAATTGAAGGGATTGCTGACCTCGGCGCCCGTGATGACGCCCCCTGATTGGAATGAGCCCTTTGAGCTAATGTGTGACGCTTCGGATTATGCCGTTGGCGCGGTGTTGGGACAGCGGAAGGACAAGAAGCCCTGTGCGATCTATTACGCATCACGAACTTTGAATGATGCCCAACTCAATTATTCCACAACGGAGAAGGAGCTTCTTGCTGTTGTGTTCGCTTTAGATAAGTTTCGCCAATACTTACTTCAATCTAAAGTAACTGTTTATACTGACCATGCAGCATTGAGGTATTTATTTGCAAAGAAAGACGCCAAGCCGAGACTCATCCGCTGGATTTTGCTACTCCAAGAATTCGACATCGAAATCAAGGACAAGAAAGGAAGTGACAACGTCGTTGCGGACCATCTTAGCCGGCTTGTGCGAGAAGAGGAAGCTCTACCTTTGACGGAAACGTTCCCCAATGAACAGCTTTTTGGAATCGAGGTAAGTGCACCATGGTATGCGGATATTGTGAATTACTTGGTCACTAGGACATTTCCAACTGACTTGCCTCGGTCACAAAGAGAAAAACTTAAGAAATGGTCTAGGTATTACATTTGGGATGAACCTTACCTTTGGAAAAGATGTGTAGATCAAATAATTAGGAGGTGTGTCCCTGAAAATGAGCATAAATCCATTCTTACCTTCTGCCATTCTGAAGTTTGTGGAGGTCATTTTGGATCTCGTCGAACTGCCCTCAAAATATTAGATGCTGGTTTCTTTTGGCCCACGATTTTCAAAGATGCATACATGTTTTGCATGTCTTGTGATAGGTGCCAACGGCTAGGTAATTTAGGACCTAAAGATCAAATGCCTTTACAAAATTTTGTAACTGTTGAAATATTCGATGTATGGGGCATTGATTTTATGGGACCTTTTCCCGCATCTGACGGATTTTTATATATATTAGTGGCGGTTGATTATGTCTCAAAATGGGTGGAAGCAAAAGCCACCAAAACTAACGATTCTAAAGTGGTTGCAGATTTTCTCCGCACTAACATATTTTGTAGGTTCGGAATGCCAAGAGTGATTATAAGTGATGGAGGATCTCATTTCTGCAACCGTACCATCGCAACATTGCTTAAGAAATACAATGTTACGCACAAGGTGTCCACCCCGTACCACCCTCAAACAAGTGGACAAGCCGAAATTTCGAACCGAGAAATCAAGCGGATTTTAGAGAAGACTGTAGGTCCTAACCGCAAGGATTGGAGCCAAAAGCTAGATGACGCTTTATGGGCCTACCGTACAGCCTACAAGACACCCATTGGGATGTCTCCATTTCGGCTAGTCTATGGAAAAGCATGCCACCTACCGGTGGAGTTGGAACACAAAGCTTGGTGGGCGGTAAAGGAATTTAACATGAATCTAAATGATGCCGGCCTTCATAGGAAGTTGCAGCTGAGCGAACTTGAGGAAATCCGAAATGAAGCCTTCGATAGTGCGTGGATTTACAAGGAGAAAACCAAAGCTTATCATGATAAGATGCTCCGTCGGAAATCGTTTGTTGTTGGACAAAAAGTCCTACTATTTCATTCTAAACTCAAACTCTTTCCCGGTAAGTTACGTTCTCGTTGGATTGGCCCTTTTATTGTTACTCAAGTTTTTCCTCATGGTGCCATACAGATCAAGAGCGCAAAGACCGGTGAGCACTTTAAAGTGAATGGCCATCGGCTCAAGCCCTACTATGAGCCGTATGAACCAAATGCGGAGGAAGTACCCCTCTATGAGACACCGAATACAAATTGAGGTACTACCGTCTAGCCAATGGACGTAAAACGAAGCACTCAATGGGAGGTAACCCATTTTCAACAAGAAGATAGGGAGGAGCCGTCAACGCAGATTTGTTTTCCTTATTCCCTTTCTTCTTGTTTCAATTTATTTGTTTATTTGCTTTATTTTTGAGTCGTAGCTCCCAACTTCATGCTTACCTCTATACTTTATTTTATGAACATTGAGGACAATGTAGAGTTTAAGTGTGGGGGAGGGATTTACATTGTTTTATTGCTTGGAGTCAAATTATCGAAAAACCCAAAAATATTTTAAAATTTTCGAGTCTTTATTTTTGTTTTGAGTCTTAGGAGCCCTTAACAGTCTATGACGAAATTATTCTCTGAAATAATGGACGAAATGATCACAAGATTGAGTTGATTTCTAATTGATATTCTGCGGTTAATTGAAATAAATGGAAATCATACGATTTGTAGTGGATATGGTTTGTAAACATTGGTACAGATTTTGAGCATGGTAGGACAAGTGTGATTCATATGACCCTATTGTGAGCTTTTGAGCCTTATATATGTGCCATTTTTGTTGAGCGATCATTGAAAAAATTCTTAATTCGTTTTCTTGGCTTAATTTTTGCAAACCTCATTATTCTTTCATGTCGATTTACTCACCATAGCTTTTAATGGACTAGAGATTACTAGAACTCATTCTTGTGGATTTTCAAAGCTTTTATTCATAAACTACCCTGATCATGGAAGGGATTAAATGGACTTTTTAGGATAAACACCATTGCCAAATGAGCTTGTGTCCCTATTTGTGTGCGCTGCACACCCCTTAGTTGAAACCCCTTTGAGCCTACATTAAGCTTTTTCTTTCATCACCCATGATTTTTACCTTGAGCTTAGTACAGCATTTCTCTACCCTTGTCCTTTGGGCCTAGTAGAGCATTTGGTGTGAAGATTGCTGGAAGTGATGATCAGAAACAAGTGTGGGGGAAATGACTTGTCCTTGTGTAAAAGAAAATGCCATGAAAATAAAAGAATAGAAAGAAAAGAAAAAAATTTTTGGCAGAAAAAGAAGAAATCTGGACATTGTCTTTATATTGTGAAATGGGAGGCCTAAAAACAAAATTATTTGGTCTTTGTCCTTTTTCATGAAGTTATAAGGAGGTTAGAATGACGAAGGGCCCAAAAAGATGATATCTGGCCCTCAATTTCGGAGACATAAGGTGTGCATGATTGCTCTGCTAGGTCTTTAAGAACTTTGTGATTCCTCATCCTTCAATTCATACCCCTAGCTTAGCCATGTTACATAACCCTAAAGTCCTTTATGATCTGTGAGATGGGTTAAACTTGATCTGTGGAGTTTATTCCAAGAATTGAGCATATGGTTTGGGTCCATTTGTGTGAGTAATTGATTCCTTCATGAGGTTTATTTATTTATTATTTAACATGTGCTTTTTGTTCATATAAATGCAAGCATTATGAATGCCTCAAAATATTTTCTCTTGCATACATTTGAGTGATTGAGCCAGAAAATCTGAGTGAAAAATCGAGTGCATACCTTGTGAGGATGGATCACTACTTGTTTGAAACATGCTGAGCTATAACCATCACCATTGTTCTTCCAAGTCCTACTAATATATGTGATCTATGCATGGCAATTAGCTTTGGAATGTTTTGGAATGATTCTTTATTAAGTGCTAATTTTGAAGCCATGAGATAAGAGATGCTGAGACAAATGTTAAGGGCATTAGAGTTGTTTTTATTTATTTTGTCGATTGGTTTTGCTAAGGGACTAGCAAAAGCTAAGCGTGGAGGAGTTGATAGAGGCATAAAATGCCGTGTTTATAATGTGTTTCCTACCCTATTTAGCTACGTTATTACCTTAACTTTATCATTTTTGACTTGTTTTATTTATTAGAGGCTTAGTGAGCATTATTTACGAAAAGGATGTTAAAAGAGGAAATTTAATAGAAAACCTAGTTGTTTCGAATCCTACTTCAACTAGGAAACGTTGAGTCATAAAGTCAAATCCTATTCGGACCAGGAAACCTCTAAGTCGCATAAACCCAAACCTAAGTGGATTTGGGCCGATTGCATGATCCATTTAAACCCCAAAACCCTTTGGATTCGGCTAGGCCTTCTTGGCCGATTTCTTGGAGTCCAATGGACTTTCTTTGCCGATTTTTAGGGTATTAATTTAAGGAGTTTTGCTTCATCAAAATCTCTATTTATTGAGGGGAATATTCTGATTTTATTTATCCTAATTCCTATTGGATTGAACATGTCATTATGCTTATTTGTAGGATTGCTATTGGATGAAAAACCCTACAACAATAAAATCGGCAGCTTTACAAGGAGAAGGAGATCTTTGCCGATTTTTCCTTGGTGATTAGGCCATGCATTCGGTCATCATTCAAGCTACATACGAAGGAGTGGTGCGCAAGAATTCTAGAGAGTTTCATGGAGATAATTTCCAGATTTTATGTGCAATTAATTGGAGCCATTGGATCAAGAATAAATCAAGGGTGGAGAGCATAACTTGGTTCGGCCTAGACTCTATATAAGGGGCTGTTTCTCTACAGAAAAATCATCATTCACTCTCACAAAAACCCTAGAGAAATAGCCTCCTTTGCCGCAGCCCTCTCCCCTCCTTTGCCGAGTTCTCTCTCCTTGCCAAAGCTTTGGTGATCTTCACCCTTGCGTCGCAACCTTGGAGAAGAAGGAACCTTGAAGCCACGCACCTCTTGCTCATCCTCAAGCTTCTTGAAGATCGTCAAAGTGTAAACTATGCCTCTATCTTTGTTTAGTTTTCTTTACAATTTTAAAGACATGGATTCGGTGTTCATCATTGGTGTTGGATGTTTGTTGCGATTGTTTTGTTATTAGTAAATTCTTTTCTTAGTTAAGCATGTTGATGTTTTGTTTATGATGTTTTAGTATTTTGTTCTTGTCAATTTATGCTTTAGGAAGGAAGCGTTTCTGTTTTAGTAGCTATATAGTTAGAATGCATGCTAACTACCGTCAGAAATTCATGCTAAGCCGCGTAGGTAAGTATGGATCGTAGGTGATGGAAGCCATGTCGTAGTGGCTGGAAACGTGGACTACAATGATTTAATGCGGTGACGTTCACGGCAGTGGTCGTGTTCAATCTCGTTCTTTATCTTAATGATTCATGTAGACGTTCTCATGAAATTCTTAGTTCTAGACGTTCTGTGCTAAGTACACTTAAGAAGAACAATAAGATGCGAAGACCTCGTAGGCTCGTGTCTTGAGATTGTTTCTAGATTATAATTTCGACAAGTTTCACTTTACTAAGATTGAAGCATGATATTAATGTGTGGTCGAGATCTGAGTTTCTCTCTTTGGCTATGTGTTGAATGGATTGATCAATTGTACATATTTAATATTTATTTTCTGTTTTGTAGGAATTTAGAACCAAACTCTCTAAACCCCCGTTTATCTTTGTATATATGTAAATAATTGTTTATAGTTCCAATCTTTTTATTACTAAATGCAAGAACGCCCTATAAGTCCCCGGCCTTTCGACCCCTTACTTATCATATGCTATATACTACACAAAGGGTTTAAATTGCACGATTGCCCCGGTGTTTTCGGTGCACGTCACTAGTGAAAAGGTAATGTTTATTGAGGTATTATTTTTGGGGTGTTAAATTTTGAAGTGGGTTAAATGGTGGTGTGGACCGGTTGGGCTGAGCCCAACTCTTTTCCTCTCTCTCTCTTCTCTCTCCTCCCTCCCGCTTCTCTCTCCCTCTCCCTCTTCCTCCGCCCGGAAAAGTTTCCCAAGCCCGACCGCCGCCGTCCGGCCACTGTAGGTCGCCGCTCCGGTCCCAATAGGTCGGCCGTCAACCCAGCCTCCTTCCTGGACCGGTGGCAACCTCCCTAGTGCCGCCGTGAAAGAGAAATTGAGCCCGGAAGTCACGACTGCCCCAAAATTTCCGTCATCAGAACTTCCTCCTCCGGCTGCCATAGCCAGAGCTGCTAGGCTCAAAAAGAAGCCCTCCTCACGTGCGTTCATCCCTCCAAAGGATTCGCTCCCTCTTGAGCTAGGTAAGGAGAAATCGGTGATTGAAATTCTAGGGTTCTAATTACTATTTTCGTTCGATTGACATAGTTAAGCTTGGAATTGATATTTGTGCTAGTTAGGAAAGTTGTAGAGGGAGTTGAGAGGAAGATGCTGTCAAAATTTGGTGCGCATTGGAGGTCACCGGAGTTGGCCTCCGGTCGCCGCTGTTTGAGGGGTTTTTATGGTTTTAAATATGTGTGGTTAAGGGGAGTTTATTGATGTGAGTTTTGGAATTTTTGGAGGAGTTATGGATAGGTTTGGAAATTGTTAAAGTTTGGTAATTTTGACGAATTATTAGGGTAGAATCCGGCCATTGGTTTAATGTTGTTTAAACTGTGGAATGATACGTTAAGGCTGCCGTTATTTTTCCGGTGAAGTTTGGATAATATTGAGTAAGAATGGCGAAGTTGGGCAAGGATGAGCGAGGTTGAGACTCATAGTTAATTTTGCCTATTTTGAATAAATATTGGATTTTTAAGTTGGGAAATCAATTATATATTTGGAACAGGACGTGAGGAGGCTCGAGCAGAAGAGGTCTCAGACCGACATCAGGCGTAGACCTAATTTGTGAGTGGACCTTTGTTTTAAATATTATGCCTGCAAAACGATTTATTGATGAATATTTTCTTTTGTTGGAGAATAACTGAAATTGAGAATTTCGGTGATTATATATTTTTATATGAATGATTACGAGGATAGAATGTATATAAATAAATGCTAGCTAGCTATACGTGTTTTTCCGCCATAATGAGGTAAAATATCATTATGGTGTGACATGAGCGTTAGACGCAATCGTAGGAGCCCTATATGAATATAATAATGATTCATATAGGGAGTATGCACGTATATAAATACACCCGTCTTTTCCGCGTAATGAGGTAAAATTCAATTATGGCGTGACGTGAGCGTTAGACGCAAGCGTAGTAGCTTTGTATGAATTTCTATTTTCTTATATTTCTTCATAAGAAATCATACAATGAGTATGACGAGTGTAAATACATACATATATATATATATATATATATATATATATATATTTTAGCCTGAGAGGCTGTATTTTATTAAGTTTTGGAGACTAGCCGGAGCTAGTCATGTACTTGCCAGTTTTTGAGCTGTCGCATGCAGCATAATTTCTATGGAAATTAAATTGGGGAAGCATAAATATTTCTTCTAAATTTATTTTTGTCCACTCACTCTAACGTTTTCAAATGTTTTCCCCTGGGCCCTTCGTTTTTTTAAAATGCTCAGTCTGCAGAGTGCGGGTCGGTACTGGTAGGAGGAGACAAGACATAGTCACCCATCTTTCAACCACTTTTCACCAATAGGTTACCTGCTTAACCTACTAGGGTAGTTTCCTGCTTCTGTTGGTTTAGTAGCTCTGAATACTTTTGGGATTATTGTATAACATTCTCGGTGGTGTGCTAAGATATTTGTTGTGGTATTTGAATATTTATGGGTAGAAATGGTGAATGGTCAACTTGTTATAAAGGGTTGTTCATTTTCAAGGGAGGTTTACCGAGTTTTTCGGTAAATTTTCCTTGGAGGTGGACCCCGCAAGATTTACCTCAGGTTTCAGGATGAAATTCGGTGTGGGTATTGACATGAGTAGATCCTAGTGTATGAATAATGGTACACAAAACTGGTATGGATGCTCCCCAATAAAGGAAAGTATGTTGCAAGGTCATGACAACACATTGAAACAACACATTGCAAATTCGCGCGTAGCCTAACCTGTCTGCATTCAAACTGCCTTATCTCTTTCCAGGAATGTCGGAATGACAAACCGTAAAATCCTCTGGAAAATAGACATCCAGGGCTTTCTGTTGATATAAGGCTTGCCAGCTAGTTCCTCCTGGATCACTCCAGTTTAATCAGCGAAGTCGACTGTCCGGTAGTGGCTGTTGCAACTTTCAGCATTGCAATCTATTGGAATTTCTTCTCTGACTTGACTTCGCTGGCAGTAATTCAAGGCATATGGAATGCCTTCTGTATTGTCTCCAGGCCTTAGGGATAGACTCTAAGTGAAGTTCAAGCCTTATATAGGCAATAACGTTGTCTTGCATTTCAGCAAAACCAAGAATCTCTTTTCGTGTTTTCTGCTATTTGATTTTTTTTTTGTATTTTCTTTTTTCGATGCAAGAAAGAAAGAAAAAAGAAAGCAAACGGAAGAAAAACTGAAGTAAAGCAAAGGGAAAGAAAAGAGTATAGCATGGTTAGTTACCCTTCGTAAGGCCACAGGAGAGGCCACCAATGATTCACTCCAAGTCTCGACGCTGTTATGTTTCTGGCATGAGACTCTTGTTGTTGAGAATTTCCAAGTGTTGAGCAGAGCTGCTTCGCGTCAACAACTTGAAAATTTGGGCAAGGTAGTGTTGAGGCCTAAAAATCCAGCTAGCAGACCCGATTAATTTTTTAAGCCCAATTCACACAAACATCAAGCCATGCACGTGGACTCAAGCCACATTCATGTATTTTAGGGCTTTCAAGAATGGATGTGGCGTGGAAGGTAACGGAAAAGCAAGAGGTCCGCTATTAGTTTTAGGATCGTTGGTAATTTTGGACTTGAGACCGAAATTCATGCCCAACGATCTAATTCTTAATACGGATAAATGAAGAAGAGAGGCACAAAAGTCAAGCCCAAACACTTTAAGATCCACTTTAGCATAAGATTCTTAATCCTAGCCACATAATAAAACATTTTTTCCAGCCACACATTCTTTAACCAGAAACCACGCAAAAGCCAAAACAGCAGCAAAATCTCAGTAGCAGATTTTCCTGCAGCAAATCTACAAATTAAAGCCTATCCCACAATCACACATTTCAAAGCCAACGTTAGACAAAGTCTGACAAACCAAAATACTTTACAATATCCAATACACATATTTAGCCAAGTGGGTATTTTAAAGGTTCATCCAAGATTCCTTTAGCTGCTGTTATTGCCTATAAATAGCTGCTGTTATCAACCAAAAAGGACAACCAGAAGGGGAGGAGGCTAGCAAGCTCTCTAGTACTCCTCTTCTGCCATTTCTCCCACCATGCTTCTCTCTCAAACCCTTATCCAATCTCATATCCATACCATTCTTAGATCCAAATACAGCCCCAAAAACACATATCCAAATACAGCCCAACCAATCCACCAATATCTATCCCAAATATCTTATCTTATATACCTCAATCCTTACCTTAGAAACACAACTCAGTTCTCTTCTTCTCAAACTCGTGTTTTTCTAGCTCCCACGCCATGCACATCTTGTTAAGTCCTTCATTGAAAGAAACATAGTTGCAGATCACCGCCGTTAATGAAGAAAGTGCCGTCGGGAAGAACACAACATCAAGCTTCCTAGGATTCTCAATCATTCGAAGCTTTTTGGGCCTAGTTTTCGCTAACTCAGACGAAGAGGACAACATTTTTGGGCTCGGCCATGCTTGTCTCACTACCGTATAACCCTTAATCAAAAGTGCCCTCCACAGGTAGTTTGTAGGGACTGCCTTGTTGCCCCCCAAGCATCTTCGTCATTTGGCAAAGCATGATCTTCAATTGCATCCTTATAGGCAAAATGATGGAAAGATCTGCCTTGTCACCGACTATTATGTCATAATGCATGGTCTCATCGGGAATAGCCATGCATTGGTCATGGAAGAGGACCATATTAAGAGCTTCACTGGAATTGAACTCTTGTGGAATATGATTATGATACAGACGCACCAACATATAGTCTTCATCATATTCATCATAAATTGGCTCTGTGTCCAAATCAAATTTAGAGTCATCACAACCCAGCGAATCCACCTCTGCTTCTGATGCAGATATATGAAATACATGAGCATCATGTTTATATGCCGCCAAGTTCCTGCTGCACACTAGAGTGAGATGACACTGAGAATACTCGACTTTACACCTATGTATAATAAACTTGCAATTCTGGGTGTAAAAGCGTTTCCCACGTACAATGCTAAAGCCATAATTTGGCCTTTGAACTTGCATGCAGAGACTCCAATTATATTGGAATGTGAAGCCACAGATTGGCCTAGGTATACCACCACACCATATATAATTAAGCTTGTCATGACTTGGGGCAACTTCCTGATAACGTCCAGTAATTGGACAATACTTGAATTGATCATGCCCTTGATCATGGTGGTTAATTAAACGATGAAGGCGAGCTACGTCTTGCCCCCCATGCATCTGACCAGTGTCCATATATACGTCTCGCATAGGAAAGCTGGCTCCTTGGTCACCTTTCATGTGAAATTGTGGTTCGCCACCAGTGTTCGAACCGATCTCTTCTTCTAAGATGGATTGTTCTGTCCTATCTTCAAGCTCCTTTTTCTGAGGAACACCGTCAGTTTTTTAGATAGGATGATTATCCATAATCTCAGCGGCCTCGAGCTCAGGTTCTTTGTTATTGATTGACAAAGTAGTTTCTTCTTTGGACGTAGGTTCGTCCAAAGGAAAATCTTCGCCAGTAGATTGGCTGTTAGACAGTTCAATCTTTTTGGCAAAGACATGCTCATTGAAGTCCTCATTGAGTATGGCGAGGTTGTCATGGTCACCTTTCCAGAGGACCCTGTCCCTTTTGACCTATTCAACGAGGTCTGTGACGCTCTGTTGAGTGGCCGTGACCTGGGTTGTCAAACCCTCGATCCGGCCCTTCAGTTGTTCGAGCATATGGAGGATCTGCTCCGTGGGCAGAGTAGATCTTGTGTCCTGGTTTGTGACTATTGAATTGGTCATGGACTCCCAAATCTCGCGAACGTTTTTTCATTTGCAAGACCGTGAGCAGATTGCTCGATCTTAACTTAGAAGAGACAATACAGATACTCGTCTGCCTTTCTAATGGCGGATGACGAAAAATACTACTCCAGTCCCACTGGGCGTGCCAATGTTTTGGCCACGATCCTCAACAAGGGGCAGAGAGATGGTAGCAGTCAATGCTTCTAGGGATGCAGGGCGTGCCACCGTGCGGACGTGGAATGTAGTAAGGTTGTTGTAGTGCGCTGACTTGTACTTCTAATCAAACGAAAGTAAGGTTCCGGTGCCACCTCGCGGACGAGGATTTACAGTAGCTTCTCCACCACCGATATCGATACTCGCAATTGTAATGAGCAGAGCAACCAAAGGAAAGGAAAACGAGAACACAAGGGAGCTCCGAGGAGCTTGAAAGGAAAAAGGGTTGCTAAGGCGAGATGCTTTAGCGTCTGAGTTCGACTAGGTCGATAGTTGTATTGTACTTTTGTTGAGTAGTTGAGTGTCAAGTTGTGTCGAGTTGTTGTGTCGAGTTGTTATGTGTTTTTTGTGTATCCTCGAACTCCTTTATATAGAGTTATTTAGGGCCACAGGTATTGGCCCAAAGCATGTCAAAGACTTGTAGAAGTCTTCAACAATAAATGTGGCGTAGGTGATTCATGCAAATCCAATTAAGGAATAGAGTTCTTAACCAACACATACACCTCCACGCGCATGCAGACTCTTCTTCTTGCTTCTTCGTGAAGTCCCCTACGCGAAGCCATCTCGCCTCGCCTCGCCTTCATGTTTTAGGACTCCACTTCTACGCGAAGCCATCTCGCCTCGCCTTCATGTTTTAAGACTCCACTTCTACGCGAAGTCCATTTCTTGACACCATCCAAAGTCTTTTTCGCACCCGAACTTTGCTATCCAGCTCGCATGATCTCGTTGGCGGACCATCACTTATAAACCCAATTATTTTGGTCTCGTCGGTGTGACGTGGACTATGAATTTAACTAATATTCATTTAGACATTTACTGTCTAGTAAAATATTAATTTGGAGGTAAACAAGTACTCTGGTGGGAGTTGTTTGGTAGCGCTGTCCACCTCTGTAATGCTATTACCATTCTCACACTCAATGATGCCATTGATGATTGATGTGTGCTCACCTGATGCTGATACATCTACCTCTCAGCATAGAGACAAGCCCACCCTCGCTGAACAATGCAGCTTCTTAGGGAGCGGGAAGGCAAAACCAAACCAAACCAAACCGAAGCCCCTCATACCAAGAGTTCCCTTCTCAAAACTCTTGCATATCTTCATTCTCAAAACTCGATCTTCTTTGAGCACCAAAAAGAGAGATTGGCTTTGCAAAACAACAAAATCACACCAGCACAGAGATGAAAGATTGGCATTGCTAAACAACAAAATCACACCATAGTTGTAGTCATACAAAACGATCTACACGGGATCCATTTCTGTTTTTGTAGGCTTCACAGGCCTCATGTTAGCACACACTGTACCCAACATGTTAATGGTCACACTACTGTACAACAAAAGAGGGGACTATATACAACAAAAGATCAACCTCCCCACAAAGAGCTTGGACCCCTTTTAGTGTGTCCCAGAAACATAACAAAAAGTCGTTGGGACCCTTATGGTGTTTTCAGCTCAGCCTCCTCATTTCCTCGAAAGGGTAGCAAAAGTGTGCTTCCTTCCTTGTTTCTTGTACCCCTCTTGGCATCTTCAAGGTCGCCCCTCGGTGTCCATGACAGCATTCTTCTCGTCGTACTTCACACCCACCAAGAACCTTATGCACGTCTGCAAGACAAAACATTAACCGATTGCAGTTGAACAATAAAGTCATCCTACAGTATCTTTTCATACCTGCTTGGGATCATAGACGGCATACTCATTATACTCGAGGATGCTATCTTTATTATCCGAAGGCACTAACCGTCCACAAGGAACTTTGATGTCATCTTGCCATACAAAGTGCTCCGATTCATTAGTCTTCTTCTTCCCTATGCCCTTCACTCCAGCTTTCTTGTCTTCCAAGGACTTCGTGTCCTGCCCATCCGAATGCAACAGTGTTACCGTCAAATGTCTCTTGGAAGTTGACTACAATTTCTATATAAAATTTAGCATAAAGCTTGTACCTCTGGTGTACTTTTAAGTTCAATGATATCCTCACCCAGAGAAGCCACTGCCAAAATCAGGAAACCTTCTGGTCTGTCCACAGCAGTATAGCCGTACCTGGCAGCTTCTGCTGCAGCATCAGAGCAAACTATTGCCTTCCCAGCCTGCAAACCGAAAGCTCAGTACATTAATGTATGAAGTACAACACATCTACATAAAGGTATGCAAGGAGAATAAATTGCTATCCATATTACCATATAGCCTGGAACAGGGAGAGAACATATTGAAGGCAAGAAACCCTTATGCAAATGCCTCATTAGATTTGAGCTTCGTGTCCCTGCAGGGAACAATACAAAAAAAGTCATCCCAAGAAAGTGTTTCAACCCGCAGAGTTCGTTTTATCAAACAAAAATTCCTGCACAGCCTTTCAAGCTCAGCTTTTCAGGTTCCAGTTTTCTTACCCACATTTTTTCTATGGCGCACACAAATTTTTTACCTCACTATGGAAGAACAAGACCTAACGTTAAAGCATCTTACCACACCATAAGAGGAATTTGTTGGGCAGCTTCTTTATCTCATCCAAAGATGGACATGCATTTGATTCAACAACAAATATGTTCTCGACAGACACTCCATATTCCTGAAAAGCATTATTGATCAGCATTAATACTCCTTTTTGTTCATTTATGTACTGATCGGAAAGTAGGTTATACAAACTTAAATAACTTCATGCTTACAGTATCTCCAACTTTCACAGGTTCATAGGTCTTGTCGAGGTACTTCAGAATCATTTTATAATCATCAGACTCCTTATCAAGCGGGGAGATTGAGCACCCTAATTTGCTATATCTATCGGACAATGGATCATCAATGGTAGCCCTACTCATGTCTCCAATAAGGTGTGAGGCAGCAGTTATGTCCCAAACAGTCTCCAGTGCAGCTGCAGCCTACAAGATGAAGAGAGATTCAGTAAACAATTTCCAAGTGACGCGTGTATACATGTGATTTTAGTTCTTACATGATCTGCAAGTTCCTGGAAGTTCCTGAATATGAAAGGCCTCGTAGAGTGCAGCAGGGTAAACCATCTTTGGCTGAAGTCTGACCAGATAGCCTCGGACTTCGGCCCTGATTCTTTCACTGATTTCAATTTCTCCACAAACTCTTGAAGAACATCCTCACCTGCACATACACAGTTAGTCTGCTAAACACAAACAACTGAAACAAGTATATGAGAAGCAACTTTCTTACATCTTTTTAGGTGGACATCTGTAAGCATTCCCATTGGTAAGTCTGGGGCATCCAACCCCATCTCCATCAGAGCATATCTAAATACAAAACAAAGAGCACAAAGAAACTTAGCATTATACATGCAAAACAATTATAAAATCTTCAAGTGCCTTGAAATGTAACCTTACTTGTAAATCTCCTGACTGCACAAGACCTTCATAAAATTCGCAACCTCGGGCTGAAGTTTACAGTGTGTGGCAGAAACTCCCAGCTGATGAAGACCAAGCCCTCCATGTCTTACTTCGACTCCATCGTCCTATTTCATTGTGAGAAATGTTAGCGGATCAGGATAACATCACAGAAAAAAGAAGAACAGCGAGACAATATACCATGTCTATTGGGTAAAACTTCAATGGCTTCTTCTGTATTTTCTTCTCTCTTTCCCATGGTTCAAACTCGTTTCCAGTTACTTCCTCAAATATCCTAACAAACTCTTTCACAGCATCGTCCACTTCCTTACATTCTTCAAGTCTTTCCTCTGCATTGGGGTCATCCCCAACTCTACCTTTCTTGTAATACAAATTCAGGCTGTTCTCTGGCACCATAATCAGTTGCAAGATACAATAACTGCAACAATCAAAGACTTAGGGAGCTCCTTACTATATCAGAGTTAAACCTGAACATTAACAGAAGGTGAGAAGGTCAATTACTCGTTCAGTTTTTGTCCTAGATCACAACGTGAGAAGGCACAGTTGTATAATATATCATCCCTCTCAAAGATTCTCCCGCCTTTCTCCTGCAGTTTCGTATCTTTGTAGACAGCTCTCTTCCCGTAAAGCTTGAGCTGCATGGGAGATAATATCAGTATATATGCCAATTTTGATACATGATACATAGTAAAATTAATTAATCTCAAGAGTTTTATACTTCTGCTGAAAGCGACTCAATTGCTTCCTCACTGGGATCCATTTTGTCCCATGGGACTCCTTTGCCATCAGGAGCAAGATCAGTAACAATGTCATATGCTTCAAGAGGCTGAGGTTCTTGTTTTTCAATGCTATCAATCAGCCATTTCTCACTTACTACCGGTATACCTCTCTCCCTGCAGAACAATCAGAATGCTTCATTTGCATAATGTTCCAATATGACTTCTCCTTGAAAATTTCAGGGATACAGAAACTCAGAAAGAAACATATTACGCACATTGCTTCAGCCAGTTTATTTGTACCACCTCGTTCTCGTTCCGCAGGAGACACAATTAGGCACGTTACACCTGCAATGGTTTTAAATTCCGGGTATAGGGTAAGTACAAAACAGCAATGGCGGTTTACTGCAGCTAAAATATAAACAACAAAGGATATATTTAATTACCAATCACATGATTGGCAACCTTTCCTCCATGTTTATCTACTTCCTGTCTCCAGTATTGCTGCAATGTGTAATGAATGCATGATCAGTGTTCAGTATATAGCACCAATTGACAAAGACGGCTTGTAAATCAACTGTACTCCATACATGTGATCTAGTAAGACGGCCCATTAGAGAAATTAACATCCCAGTAAAGGGCTTATCAGGAGTGCTTAAATCCCTCTTAGGCCGGCGACTTGGGTCCCGATATTTCTTTAGCAACTGCATCACATTCTCCCGTTAGCTGATTAATCATGTACATAGTACAGCATATCAAAGATGAAGAAAATAATAGGTAATGGTGTAATTACATCTGAAGCAGGAGACTTCTCAACACTCTCAGGTAACTTGGTCGGTTCCTGCTTCCTTGGTGGATCCCTTGTGTTGAGAGTACAAGAAGCCCATTCGCTGTAAGTACCAGTGCAAGAATATCGTATACCATTGAACTCCAATTTACCATTGCAAATACGACGCTTATCTAATGGCCCATAGAACAACAGATCTTGGCTGTCCAAACAACACACTCGAAAATTAGAGAAGACCATGAAATCAACAGAACTCTACTCATCAGTTCCTCTATCCAAAACAAGTTCCCGCTTACCATTTTCTGAGAACAGCAGCATCTGGGCCGGAAGAGTCTTGATCATTAACTTCTAATATTTCTCGCATTTGTTCAGTTGACAAATGCTCTTTCACTGCAGAATAGAGTTCCTCAAACTCTGCAGGTGAAGGTTTACCGTTTGCATGGCCATTGTGATCATCTTCAGCCTTAGGCTTCTTAGGAGGATGTCCTCCTTCATGTGCCTTGTTCTCAGCCTTCTGCTTCCGTGTCATTACTTTCTTCTCCTCATCAGGGTTTGAATGAGAGTGTGACCTCATTTCATGGACCTTGACATTTGGTTGACACATGCCAGATGGTTACATATCCATACATGCAGAGAGAAAAAAAAGCTAACCATTCACTCCTTCCTACTACTATATATCCAGATTTCTTATCTTATTTCAACTCAGGTTTATGCTGCTTCTTGTAATTGGGTGCCAGCAAAAGCATGTTTAGATTCAACATAACTAAAGAACATTCTATCCCAACGCAAGCTCAAAAGATTCCTGCTAGACCATAAACTACTATTTTTTCGTACTATTTAAGTTAATGAGTACTGCTTTTACTAGATGTTATTAACATTTGATTCTCCATCTCTGTAGAGGTTCTTCATTTTACTCTTTTTAATTTATGAGCATTCAATATTCAATTCATCCTTGATATTCTGAATTACGAAGCCGCTCTTCCTACTTTGGCTAGTAAATTAGTTCCACCGTATCGATGCATATGGAGCTAATAGGTAACTTGAATGATGCAAGTCTCTCTAAAGAGCATTTATATAAATAAGGAAACAAACCATTTAGTACTGCAGTGGTACAGTGGTACTAACAGCTGAAACAAACAAAGACATACCTTCATCTCTTTCAGCTATTTCTTTCTCTGCAGCAAACAAAGCGAGAACTTCCAACTTCACAGCTAAACAGACTGGACTTTACAATCAAGAAGAACAACAGGTTTCCAAGTTGAGCTCTAAGAGTCATGTAAGGAGCAGAGTGAGGACCCTTCTAATTGCATCACCGACTGTGCGGCACCCCAAAACGACACCTACATGCCTGTCCTGACAAGGTCTTGGTTTGTCTGGCATTCTGTTGGTACGACATGTGTATGCTGGTTTGGGACGTGTCTATGTCATTGCTTCACTCCTCGGCACGTGGTATTCTACCCAGTTTAGTGTGAGACACTCATTTATTCGGCATGCGATTTTAAGCATTAATCCATGGGTTTTTTTACTACTTACTCTAGCCAGGGTTAATGTTTATCCTTCAGTTGATCAGTGTGCTTTCGTTTTGAAACTTGGCAGCTTCTTATCTAGCCCTGCAACACTTGTCCTTTGGATCTTGTGTGTGAGAGACCATAGTGATAGTGTTTACACGCAGGCTAGGCTCTAATATTATCAAGCTGTTATGCTTGATCAATTATGTACTCGATCAACACACGTCAAAAATCAACAGTACGTACGTGGAGCAAGAGTGTTAATCATGTCATGGTTCTAAAGAAGATGACTTGGTTTGTCGATTCATGGTTTATCTTACCGTGAAACTAGCTTATTTTTTTCGATAAGAAGAAACAAATTATAAAGTAAAATTCTAAAAACAACTTAAGTTAAGAAAATCAAAACCAAAAGCATACAGAGTAGAAAGATGTAAACTGTTATGCCAACTAGCAATAGTTAAGGTGTGTCTGTGAATAGTAACTACGTCCGCTAATAAGTTAGCTTCTCTCCAGATGTGTTGGAAATCAACATTTTGTAATTATCTATCCAATAACTTGATGTCTTGAACAATAATGTAAATACGCTAAGGAGTATGAAGTGCAACTAGCTTCATTGATGAGATCCGGTACATTATTGCTGGTATGATCACATCCAAAACAAAATTAGGACATGCACCATGACACGTGCCCCCCCTTCTGCGCGAAACCCCTCGCCCTTCTCCCCTGACCCTTGTTTCAAGGCCGCCGGCGTGAGCAGCCGATGGCCACCTTGGCCGGGCTGGGTGCTCACGATGCCTAGATGTTTCCTTCCCCCCCAATCCAAAATTAATCTCTCGACCCTCGAGTTAATCATTAACCCTCCTCTCACCTTATTCACTAGGATCAGATTTTCGGAGTTGATTGTTTTCTCCAAACCTTCTTGCCCATCGTCTGGCCTTTCTGAAGCTTGCTTGGGTACGATATCTGCGATTGCATGCTGGATCAGAGATGGTAAGGGACACATAGATGGAAGGACGTCTACTCGGGTCAAGATAATGGGGCCTCAATCCCACATGAGTGTAATATCCTGATTTTTGAAGTTTCTTAAAAATTATTTTCTTCTCCGAAATAGAGAGTAGAGGTCAACTTTGCCGTATTTTTTGATGAATTTTTCACATTCACAAGTTAGTTTTAAGGATTTTTCAAAGTTCTATCGAACTTTAGTCGAAATCGGTTTAGGTGGTGACGTGGTATCTTTCTATTTGTTGTTTAGTACCACATGACATGATTAAGTTGGCTGTGTGTAGAGATAAGGGCTGCATTGACGCAGCTAGCTATCTTTTGGTCTTGTCATGGGACATTTGTCAAAGTGTGGAGTTTGTTTCTCTTCTCTAATGGACAAGTGTCCATTTTTCTTTGGGCCACTACTCTAACCGACTCTTCAAGTCGTCAAGTCGGCTTACTATGCTTAATTTAGGTCACATCATTTGGCCCCTCCGCCTTAACCCACCATAGCCGGTCCTTCGTTAGGGTAGGCGGGCTCTAGTCTTTTTTAATTAGGATAAGGTAAAGGTCAAGTAAATAAAACCCGGTCATATTCTATGGTCATATTCTATGGTCTTATTCTATTGAGCCCTTTAGGGCTAAGCCCATCCTCTAGGCTCTAATAATTATTTATTTTTTATTGTTTTTAATATGTTTCTTATTTTTTATGCAATACAACTAATCTTGTAAGTTCTTTAATTTGTATTTTGCTTTATTAAACAACGATTGATTTTTAGTGATTTAAAGAGATAGTTAATGAAATATATGAATATAACTATTAAGATTAATAATTCTAGATGTCTTAAGTTAAATATAATGTATATGTATGTTAAATATGAGTAAAAATAGGGTCTTGTATCACATATATCCCTTGAGGTTATATTTGAGAAAAAAAAAATAAAACTCATGAATTTATTTCGTTAAAAAAATAACGTCATATTTGGCCCATTCGGCCCTATTCAAAAGGCCAGCCCTATTAGCCATAACGAAATGGGCTTTAAGGGCAGGTAATAGCTTGCATATATGAGCCCCGGCCCTAAAATTTGTTGACCATGTCAAAGCCTTACCCGACCCTTCCCTAAGCCCTAAAATTTAGGATAGGGTCGACCGTAGCCCGGTTCGTCATGAGGCCTATGCTTATATATAGAGACCAGCTGCTTTTGTTCATTTCGTCTATGGAGAGTTGTTCATTTCGTCTATGGAGAGTTTATCTCTCTACTTTCTTTTGTTAAATTCTCTCTCTAGTTTATCTCTCTAGAAACTTCGGCGGATCATAATTTTTGATTCGTAACTACGATTCATAATCCGCGAGAGGCTACTAGTTCGTATCGATGTCCTATTTCTATCCTTGAGGTTTGGGTTAGATCCAACGGTGATTTCTAGACGGCTCGTTTTAGGAGGCTCGGTTTACGATTGGTATTTGTGGTGGGGATTCGTATTGACGAGGTGAGTGGATTTGTGTAATATTCTTATTTGTTATCAAAATAGTCGAAAAACATGATTTTCATCTATTTATGAAATAACTCTCTGTTTTCGAGTGAAATATGTCTATTTTCGAAATATGTGGAGTTTATAAATAATTGTGTTGAATCTATTGTTTGACTAGTCATGAAACATGTGAACTTCTTGATTGGTTATGCCGAAGTAAGGATATGACACACGGAGGTATAGGACATGAAAGTCATTAGGTTCCAGTGGGGATCACTAAATTGAAGGATATCCAATAAGAAAGGATTGTGCGATGTGATGAATTGCTTGATGCGATGTGTATACGATTTACGTATTTTGTAGCGTGTGTAAAATGACATGGCTTTACGGGCATATTACATTAGTCTACTCACTAAGCGCGTGGTTTTGCTCACCCACCAATCTCTAATATTTTTGTAGAGAAGTACTTAGGTTGTACTGAACCGGAAAAAGGTAGACGACGAGCCTAGAGTGAAAAATCTAGAAGATAGTATTTTGTTTACGTTTCATTTTGTAACATTCGTTCACGCCTCGACATCGGCGTCCGGTGCTTAAAACCCGCCGACGTCGGGACCGGGGTGTGACAATGAGAGATGACGAGTGCTCGGGTCATCTCTACCTGCTCTCAAGTTTGATTCAGAAGTGGTAAGCTTCTGGGTCCAGGTACGTGACCTTCTTCTTTCAAACCAGGTTTGTTTCTGCTGTTTTCTCACTGTTGTTATTTGGAGTTTTTTGTTAATTGGAATAACGCTGCCTTGCCCAGCCGGTATGTGGGTCTTTGGACAAGTTGATAGTTCTAAGAGGACTGGGCCGTTCGTACACCTTATGGAACTTTCACTTTGGTTGACAATTGTGAGTTTGATATCTGCAATCGATTTACCGAAAGGAATGATCAAGCTAGTTGTTTGCATCACTATTGCTTCACCTTGAAAGGTTCCTCAATGAATGCTGCTATTGGACTTATTATGGAGACTGGCACCTCCTTAAGTAATAATCTAATTATATGAAGATGATATCTTGGAATAGCCGGGGAAGTTCCTGGCCTGGATTCATTGCGCAGGCAAGTTTCTATGCTCATAACTTGGATATTGATGTCTTTTGTTCTGAAATAGTAAACAAGACCAGGAATTTACCTTTTGACGGTAGCTATGTTATTCCTGCACAAGGACAATGTGGTGGCCTCTTATTATTATGGAAAACTAGAATGGTACATATCGATGTTATTATGCCCCACAATTGTTTTATTCATTGCATGATCACAGATACTGCGACTAATATTTCTTGGTACACTACCTTCATTTATGCCTATCCTAAAAAAGAACAACAGGCTGCTCTTTGGAATGAAATTTTAGATCCAAGGCCAAGTAACGATGAGCCTTGGCTTGTCGTTGGTGACTTCAATATCATTGCAAATCTAGATGACAAACTTCGGGGCAACCACGTCATTACAAATTCAGGTTAAATTTTGTAACTTTTCTGAACAATGCAAACCTTACTTCTCTAAATGCATCTGGTGTAACTTTCACCTCGACAAACAAGCACAAAGATGATACTCTCATTTATGAGAGACTTGACCGGTGTGAATGCCAAGTTTCTGAACAAATTCCCAAATGCAAATGTCACACCCCAGACCCGGTGTCGGTGGTTTCCAAGCACCTGACGCTGAACCCAAGGCGTGAGCGGGAAAAGTAAAAGAAACTAAAACAATTTTAAATATTTTTCTCAAAATAAAAGAAAATAAAATGTTTACGAATAACAAAATCAATTACAAAGACAAAACAGGCAGGTCTTGCAATCTAGCTCACTTCTATTCTTCTGTAATCCTTCTCGACTCTCGTTCACGTCAACTAACATTACCGTTAGTCTTCTAGAAATACGTGTCTTTGTACGAACCTGAACAAAAATATATAGGGATGAGCTTACACTCAGTAGGGCCAAACCTTTTTAGGTTATTCTTAACTACGTCATACAATCAAGTTCTCAAACAATATGTTACATAAATAACAATAATGATCGATGCATGTATGCTAATAAATGTCTTCCTCAATTACTGGCTATCAGTCCATACATCAAAGACATGTGAGCTTACACGTCCCATACCGTGTATTTTACCAACTGGAGGTGACTCAGATGTCTCGAATATATGATCTAACAATCAGAAATATCTCACAACCTGTTAGTACATAGCCAAAATACTTGGCTAAGCCGAGAATACGGTACAATTACCCGGTCGAGATAGCCCTGGTGGGCCCTTCACAGACATCCAAAGAATGAAGGGCCGGTAACAAACCGCTTGCCAAAGTCATTTTAGCGGCAAAACACCCCCAAAAGGGGAGACATTCCAAAGGAGGGCAAGGAGTCCCACATTGGAGACTAAGGCAAAGGTACCCATACTTGCCTTATAAAACAAGCTCAACTTATCATAAAAGGTACACACATATACATACTCACATATATTCTCTCCCTCTTTCATTCCTCTACCCGTACAAGTGCTCAAAGCTAACTTAAGCATCAGAGAGTCGAAGACTGGGCCACCCCAGTCCCGACCCCGTGACGCTGTCATTTGTGCAGGTACCGAGTGAAAGACCCCAAGGATTCTACTTCGTTCCGCCCCGCGACCACTTCCCGGCTCGAGACGAAACAGGTAGAAACAATTGTAACTTTTTTGTTAGTCATCTTGTTATACTCATGGTCTCCAAACCCGAAACCCGATTAGATCGTTTTATCGATGTCCGCCATCGAAGGGTTCTGCATTCCCCGGTTCGTGCACTTATGGGCTGACATGGATTCATGGACAACCCATGAGGAAACTCAACTACACAAAATGTATCTTTCCTATCAATCTCATTCACACCTCTCCACAATCACCATTCTCACTATCCTCACAATGCATTATGAATGTAACAAATATTGTCAAGACCCAACCCGGATTTCACCCTGAAACGCGAAATAAGTCTTGCGGGGTCCACCTCTAAGGAAAATTTACCCAAGAACTCGGTAAACCTCTCTTGAAAATGAACAACCCTAACCCAGAAAATTCAAGAATTACCCTCCTAAACGAATCAACCAACCTCTAATTCATCTCATAAATATCCAAATAATATAACATAAATCATAGCACACCACCAGTAAAGTATACGCTAACCCCAAGGGTAATAAGAGCTACTAAAGAAAAACTAGAGGAAGTAAGAAAATACATTGGTAGGTTTAACATGTAACCTACTGGTGAAAAGTGGTGGAGAAGTAGGTAATTATGCCTCGCTTCCTACTAGTGCCAACCCGGACTCTGCAGACTGGACATTTTTAAAACGAAGGACCTAGGGGAAAACATTCGAAAAACGTTAAAGTGAGTAGACAAAATAAAAGAATAAAAATAAATAAATAACAATATTTATTCTTTCCCAATTTAAATTCTAAAGAAATCGATTGCATGTCTCAAGCGATAAATTTTTTTTCTCAAAAATATAGAGTCTCTTCAGCTCAAAAATATATATACACCAATATATGTATGTATTAACACATGTCCATACTCTTAATATAATTATTTCATAGATTTAAAATAATTTATATAGGGCTACTATGCTCGCGTCTAACGCTCACGTCACACCTTAATGCGGTGATACACTACGCCATTAAGGTGGACAGACGGGTGTACAAATATGTGCCCATACCCCCTATATGAATTAAACACTCATATAGGGCTACTACGCTTGAGTCTAACGCTCACGTCACACCATAATGCGGTTATATACTACGCCATTAAGGTGGACAGACACATATAACTAGCTAGCATTTATATACATACTCTTCTCATAAATTTATTTATAATTTACCAAAAAATCTCTTTTTCGGTAACTCTTCAAAATAAATAAAATCATCAACATAAAATGACATCAAATGCTCCAACAAAAGAAATTGTTGACCCAGAACCATAACATGCATATTATTTAAAACAAAAGTCCACTCACAAATTAGGCCTAAGCTTGATGTTGGTCCGAGACATTTTTCGTTCAAGCCTCCTCACGTCTTGTTTCAACACATAAATTAATCCCCAACTATATACCAACGCTTATATAAAAATAGGCAAAATTAAATATGAGCCTTAACTACTCTCATCCTTGTCCAACTTCGCCAATCTTAAAATCGATACGGTCCAAACTTCACCACAAATACCGGTAGCCTTAAACCAACATTCTACGGCCAAAACAATAATAATCTAACGGCCGGATTCTATCCAAATTAACGGCCAAAATACCAAATTTTGAAAAATCCCACACCTATCCAAATTCCTCCAAAAATTCCAAATTTCACATCATTAAACTCCCCTTAATATTACACATCTAAAACCATAAAAATCCTCCTAACAGCGGCGGCGGCCGACTCCTGCGGCCTCCAATGCCTACCAAAATTTAGCACAACTTTCCTCTCAACACGCACAACAACTTCCATGACTAGCACAAACACTAATTTCAAGCCTAGATAGGGTAATCGAACCAAAACATAAAATTGAGCCCTAAAACTTCAACTCACCGATTCTCCTTACCAAGCTCAAGAGGGAGCGAATCCTTTGGAGGGATTGCTATACGGGAGGAGGGCTTTCAAACGACCCAAGCGGCTCCGGCTATGGTGGCCGGAGGAGCGAGTTCCGGCGACCGGACCTCCACAGCAGTCGGAGCTTTCGAGCGGCTTTTCTCCCTCACGGCGGCACTAGGACAGCTCCCACTGGTCCAGGAAGAGAGCTGGGTTGAAGGCCGACCGATTGGGACTGGTGCGGCCGTTTGCGGTGGTCGGACGACGGTGGATGGGCTGCGGAAAGCTCCTGCAGGAAGAGAGTCGGAGAGAGAGAGAGAGAGAGAGAGAGAGAGAGAGAGAGAGAGAGAGAGAGAGAGAGAGAGAGAGAGAGAGAGAGAGAGAGAGAGAGAGAGAGAGAGAGAGAGAGAGAGGTTTGGGCTTTTCTCCCCAACCCGGTCCAACACCACCAATATAACCTAATTCCAAAATTAACACCCCCAAAAATAATACCCTAATAAAACTTACATTTTTACTAGCTAAAATTTACCATTTTTACCATCGTCACAATATTCTCCTACGAATAATTTCTCTGAAATATTCGTCTCTCAACACTCCTCTATGGACCTTTGAACTATAAACTCATTTACGAATACGGTAAAACTATTATTAAATTAAGAGTCGGGATGTGATAAATATCAATACTCATAATATATCATCCAACACATGCTTTAATGAAAAGCAATAACATCAATTTCATATAAATCATTGATATCACATATCTTTTATGAAAAACAGTAATATCCAAGAGTTAATCACTCAATGGCACACAATTCACCGATTTCAATAATAATTTAATTATCAATTTAAATAAAGGTTCCCCGAGAGACCCTAACTGGAATCTGAGCTTTAAAGCCGATGCTAGCTAAAATTACTAACGCAGCTATGCGTATTCTGAAATCCTTATTTCCAATTCCGCTCACCTTTTTCCGACAATTACCAAATCACATGCCCCCACATTAAGTCGTATCCCAACTATATATGCACCAAAAGCCAATCTAAACTCTCCAGAATTACTTTGGACACCCAACATACTTGGCATCCATAATAAATCCTTACTCCATGCTCATTCCTCCTTGGCGGACCTCGTACAATTCTACCAATAATAAATCTATAACATCTAAGCTCATTCAACTTGCCAAATTATAAATTAACAAAACTCATAATCAGACATAATTTTCCATAGCAGTGAGCTTAAGCTGGCAAGTAATCTACAATAACACAATACAACATTCATGTTCTCTGAAAAACCCAATTTCAATTTACTTTCGAATAACACAACCAAACTCATCAATCCAAACTCATCTTCCCTTTCACCCAATTTCAACTCAATTCCGAGTAGCATAACAATACCAATATCACCAAGCTTCTCCATTTATGGAATTGAGACATAACAACACCAATTCTGTTCTAATAAACCAAAATCATATCTTGCAGTTCATAACTAACTGTAAATCACCAAACACATATGGAAACATGAAGGTCCTAGAGGGGGGGTGAATAGGCCCTGACAACTTTTTGCTCTATCCTGCACACAAGGATAGCAAAGATTGTGCTATCCTGTTTGCTGTGAGAGACTAAGTTGTGTAAATAAAAAGCCAAGTACTAAAAGTAAAAGATATAACACCAGTACGTTTTTTATACGCAGAAACCCTGCAACCAGGGAGAAAAACTGCGTGCCTCTAACTCTTGAGAGACAAACTATTCCACTATTGTAAAGACACTTCTTACAAGACTCACAACTCAGAGGATAGCACAACACCTAGCTATCCTGCCTAGTCTAACTACTAACACTCAACTGAACTTGCTCTCTTGTCACTCGAGTGTTTTACACATAGCACGAATCTGAGCTTCTATGCAGAATTCAACTAACACATTTAGCTAATTCTCAAAGACAGCTTACAACTTGCTTCACACGAACTTAACTAACTCCTTAGCTAATTCTCTATGAAGACTTCACCGGGTTGCATCACCTAGACCGCTCTCAAGGTATGCATGAACAATGAACAATGACATGGGTTTTGAAAATGTTTTGGTGCTCAGCTCTAAGATTTATAATCAACAAGGAAGACTTAGAGCAAAGGAGCAAAATAGCAATAATGCTAAGACTCAAAAGGGAGAAAATGTAAATGACAATTTTCAACAACCAAAGAGCAAGAGAGGTCTTGCTCTCTATTTATAGGCAAAGTGCACAGCTATGAGGAAGCAAGCACGTTTGCCACATCAACAAGATTCTTTTGGACTCTAGCTGCTTGTCTGGAATACTAGGACCGATAGGACCCTAGGGATCCCTCCACTCACAAGACAAAAGCTGAGAATAGACTTTCCTAGGAAAGACTAAAGTCAAAAAGATAAGACAAAAGGTTTTGGGAAAACTATATCAGATTTAGTCAAGCATAAAGACTCTACAAAACACTTTACCTAAGAGGACACTTAGGACGACGGATAGCTTGGGCGGTGCATCACATGGGCAGCTGCCAACTTGGTTTTTGAATCACAAAACCCAGCTGGTTCCCAAAGGCTCAAGTTATGTGGTCACGGGTTGGTTTGCCACACCACCCTAGACTAACTTGGAGCTCAAGTACGAATAGACTAATGTTTTGCTAAAAGGTATTTGAATTTCAAACACTTAAAAACTGAAGCAAACACATTTGAATATGCACATGGTCAAACCCAGTAGATAGAACAGATACAGCAGGGGTATCCGTTTAATCGGGATGGCAAGCACGGCTGCCATCCTTAGTGAATGAATGTGATGCACATGCATGAACTACCTGATGCACATGAGATCTGTCAGGTTCTTCGTTCTTCACTTGAGTAGTCCTTGCTACCAGGCTACAACATGTAGCATGTATCCTTGTGTTTTGATCATAAAGGGATAGCCAACAATTCTTGTACCAACAAAACACCACCACTACCGCCACCACAATTGTGGACAATGAATGCAACAACCTACATAAACACAACAATCCTTCAATTTCCCAACTCTTCCAATTTTTTGGAACCAAGCCTCCCAACTTCTCAACTCTGTAATCCAATATATCAAACAACCAAAATCAGAAGTGAACCATATGCTGCTGCTGCAAACACCAAACACAGTGACCTGGTATGAACGACAAACCCGAAATCATCAACTCCTCCAATTCTCAAATTCAAGCATTTGCAATCACTCAAACCAATTCAATACACTAATAAAGCCAGAAACCAACTCCCAAAACCACCGTTGTCGCTGCCGTGCACAACGGCACGTACGACAGTCCTCCACTACCTAAAACCCAACTTCCTCCAAACCTCAACCAATCTCGAATTCAAGCATATAAACAGGTAGAGCTCGACGAGTAGATGAAGATTGATACCTGAGTCGAACACAACTTCGTCGGAAAACACCGAACCCTCGTCGGAAAAACTCAAAAGCTTTTCTCCTTCGATTCTCCCTCACCTGACCTCGTTTGGACAAGCTGAAGGCACTGGGACATCTACGAGACAGAGAGCAAGCTACCAGTACCAGCCTTGCTCGTCGTCGTGGCCGAAATCGAAAAGTTTCCGACGGACCCAGCCCATCTTTCTCCTCTTCGAATCTCTCTCCCTGGAGCTCCTCTGACATAACCGAGATCACAAGGAGGATCACGAGGACGAGAGGAAGCCGCCACTACCCGCCTTGCTCCTCACCGTTGCCGGATGACGGATAACCATCCGGGTCGACCCATCGCTGACATTCCGGTCAGCAGAGACCCGGTCTAGAGCTCACTTCCTTCTGAACTGATCCGATCTCTCTCTCTACCTATACATAAGAACCATCCAACAGCTGAGATTCAGCAGTTTAAAGGATTTGACGGCCCAGATCATGCCACCTTAAAAATCTATTTTTAATAAAATTTTGGATAATACCAACTTCCAAAAATCATTAAAAATAACTCCGATGTTCAAACGATGCTCCGAGAAATCCTACGAACTCGTAACGACGTCTAATTTAATTCTATGGGCTCGAAAGAAAATTTTTGACAAACTAAAAATTGAAATAATTTTCGAAAGCCACAAAGAATTTGAAGAATAATAAAAATCAAAATAAAAAAATAGCTCGAAAATAATTTTCCTTTTAAAAATAGAAAATCCGAAATTCCGGGATATTACAGCAAATCTTGAGAATTTGCCGATTATTGGCTCCGATCATGGCCCAATTTGCCTAATAATGAGGCAGAAACAGACAATGAAAGGTAATGGCTTCAAATTTGAAGCTATCTGGCTTGCTCATGAAGGTTTTAGACCTCTGGTCAATGGTTTGTGGAAACAAAACCTAGAGAATGATCCCTTTCTGAATTTTGTGGCTATTTGTAATCAGTTTAAGTCACAAGTCAAGGTATGGAATAAGAATGTCTATGACAATCTTTTTAAGAAGATTGAGGATCTGAATGGTAGAAGTAATGATATACAACAACAACTAATGCTTTCTCCTTTTTCTAGTTATCTGCAGGAACAAGATTTGATTGTAAGGAAACAACTTCTTCAATGCTACAAAGATGAAGAGATTTTTTGGGCGCAAAAAGCTAGAGCTAACTGGCTCAACCTTGGAGATAGGAACACCAAGTTCTTCCAAACACAGACAAATATGAGGAAAAAAAGCAACACAATTGTGAAACTAAAGAATGAAGTGGGTGGCTGGGCAACTTCAAGAGAGGAAATTTCTGATATTTTAATCAAAGATTTTAAGAGAAGATTTTTGAAGGAGTTTGCCTCAAATGACAATATTGCTTCCAACTTCATTAACATTATTAACCCATGTATTAATGAGTCTGATAATGAGTTGCACATGAAACAGGTACCTGAAGAAGAAATTTGGGATGCTGTAAATTCAATTGGGGCTCTTAAAGCAACATGGCCTGATGGTTTACATGCAGTATTCTATCAGAATTGATGGGATGATGTCAAAGGTATCATAATTTCTGTGATAAAAGAGTCTTTCTTATTGAACAAGCCTCTAGATCTTATTAACAACACTAATATATATTGTCTTGATCCCAAAAAATGAAAACCCGGAACAAGTCACCGACTTTAGACCAATTAGTTTATGTAATATCTCTTACAAAATAATTACAAAAATAATTGTCAGAAGGTTAAGACCTTTATTGGAAAAATGCATTTCAAGGAATCAAGGCGCATTTGCTCCAGGTAGAGTTATATATACAAGATAATATCTTGATTGCTCATGAACTTTTTTCTGATTTTCAAAGGAAGAAAGGGCAAACCGGCTCTATGGCTGTGAAGCTTAACTTGGAAAAGGATTATGACTACCTGAGTTGAGACTATATAGCCAAATGCCTTAAAAGATTTGGCTTCTATGACAATTGGATTAATTTGATCATGAACTGTATTTCTTATGTATCATTTTCAATGTTAATTAATGGCAGTGCTGAAGGCTGGTTCAAGCCTACAAGAGGTATTCGCCAAGGTGACCCTCTTTCCCCCTATATCTTTATTCTTGCTATGGAACCTTTGATTAGACATTTAAATACTTTAGCTGCTAATCACAAAATTCATGTTGGCATCTTATCCTCACCTCAAGGTTTTAGAATTTCCAATTTAATGTTTGCCGATGATTGCCTCATTTTTGGAAAAGCAACTAAAAGAGTTGCTAGAAACACAGCTCATGTTCTAACAAAATTCTCTTTGGCCTCTGGGCAGAAAATCAACTATCATAAATCTTCTCTATATTTTTCGCCTAAAACTTCTAATGCCCTCAAGTTGGAGATTGTGAACACTCTCAATATCCAACAAAAGTGTACAATTGGCAGGTACTTAGGTATCCATAATGTTATTTTCTAGAAGGATCCTGTCAATACTAAGGAGCTACTCTTGAAAATTTCAAATAAGTTAGCTGGTTGGAAAAAAGGTACACTCTCTAGAGTAGGTAGACTTACTCTTATTAAATCTAATCTCTCTAGAATGCCTAATCATGTAATGTCTTGCTTTAAATGCTCTAAAAAGATTACAAAAGCTATTGACAAGAAGGCTAGGAATTTCTTCTGGGGTTCTAACACAAAGTGTCCTTCAGTGAGCTGGGAGAAAGTCTGCACCCCAAAGAATGTGGGAGGCTTGGGAATCAGGCCTTCTGCTTTCTTCAACAATGCAACAATTGCTAAAATAGCTTGGAAGCTAATGAATGACCATGAGAATTGGCTCTCTCAAATCTTGAGGAAGAAATACTTGAGAAAACTTTCTTTTTTCGAAGCAAAAAAGAAGCAAACAGGTTCTCTAGCCTGGAAAGGCATTCTTTATTTGAGGAATCTTATCCTTAAAGGGATGAGATGGATAGTTGGAAATAATGAATCTATTAAGTTTTGGACTTTCAACTGACTTATGAATTCCCCCTTTTGAATATGATCCAAATCAATGATAGAAATGCTATTGATTTGAATGAAACAATGACTGATTACATTTTAATGGTTGTTAGAATATGCAGAAGCTGTTACAGGTACTTGATCAAGAAACTGTTAAACAGATTGCTGGAATACCAATTCTTGTCTCTAAGAGCATGTCCACCGGTGAGCAAAAAATCCAACCCAGGTTGGATCCACATGGGCAAAGCAACACAGCCCAAAAATTTTTGCTTCCACCCATAAAATGAGATAACTCATTTTCTAGCCCGGGTGAGTTTGCTGGGGAGATATCCAACCCAGTGAGAGGAGAAGACTGACCCAGGCGAGATTGATCCACGTCAGCCCAGCCCACGCTCGTGGCTTGCGTCAGCAATGAAGCCTCCACCGAGTGACGCGCCTGGAAGCTGCGTTTCCCGCACGGACGAACTGCAGCGAAGGAAGACGCGCGTGTGATGACGACAAGGAGACTGTGACGACGATGTGCGGAGCGGCAGCGTGCAGAGGAGGCTGGAGTTGCGCTGCTTGCTGCTGTGCGGAGCGGCAGCGTGCGGAGCGGTAGCGTGCGAAGGTGGGTGGGTGGTCGCCGTCTTCTCCCTCTGTGGGTGCCCAGAGAAGAAATACGGCAGCCCAGAGAAGAAGAAAGTTTCAGGTTTTTTTTTTTTTTTTTGAATAAGGTTTTTTTCTTTTTTTGATTTATAATTTTATAGAAAAAATATGTAAAAATAAATAAATTTATACCGTGTGAATTTATAGCTAATTTTACATATGCTTAGTTAATTTAGACTGTGTTTTTCATTAGACAATATCAAATAAAAGTATTTTTTAAACTTGACTTGTTACTTAAATGTCATGAAATAAAAACATTAATTTTAATATGTCATATAGTATATATTAAAAACTATTTATTTATACAGAAAACGATTAGTTGCATTTAAAAATGTAATTTAAAATTCAATAAACAGTCAATGCCACGTGGCAGCAATCTCACATTTTAAACGGGTGGAAACTGCTGTCCAGTCACAGTGACCCAGAGTGACCCAGGTCACTTAAGTGACCCAGGTCACTGTATTCATTCTAACCCAACGGGTAAACTTGCTCTAACCAACATGATGAGTGCATATGGGGCCCCGCAACCGATGGCATATTCTCCATCAAGTCGGCAACTTGGCTTCAATATCAAAATTTGGAAAAACATCAGCAAAGTGATCTTATTAACAAGGTATGGAAACTAGATGTCCCTACTAAAGTAAAATTATTTGGATGGTTATTACTATGAGGCAGGTTGAAAACAAGAGATAGATTATCAAAGTTTGGGTATATTGATGATAACAGCTGTCCATTGTGTGACAGCGACAATGAAACTGCTGATCACCTCTTTGGTTATTGTGACTTCACTACTAAGGTTTTCAGGCTTGCAGGAATCAGTGATCCTGTGGACTGGCACGAAGGATATTTAAAGGTCCTTCGAGAAATGTTTATTAACCAACCATATGATAAGTTTCTTTTTGCAAATGATCATATATTGGCAGATATGGAAAGCAAGAAATGACACCATATTCAGAGATGTGATTACCACCGCTACTAATGTTGTAGCAATTGCTGCCTTTCATTTTAATGAAACTGCCTTGTATAAGGCTGTTGTTGGGGGAGGTATTTCTCAAGCCACTCCTTCCACCATAAGGTGGCTACCCCCTCACAACAACTTCATCAAGATTAATTTTGATGGTTTTGTTCAAGGAAGATCAGCTGCAGGAGGTTTCATTTTCAGAAACAATGATGGGAACGTGATTCTCGCTGCTGCAAAGGGTTTAGGAAGTACTACTATTCCAACAGCTGAAGCCACGACTCTGAGAGATAGTCTTGTGAAAGCTAGAGACCGAGGCTATATGAATGACCAAGTGGAAGGCAACTCGAAGCTCGTGATTGATGCTATCAATGGGAAATTATCCCCTCCATGGAGATTGCAGATGATTGTCCAAGATATTCGGACTATTGCTACCTCTTTCTCCTCAGTTTGCTTTAACCATGTATACAGAGAGACAAACTTTGTGGCAGATGCTTTTGCAAATGAAGGCCACCAACTCCCGAATGGTCGTGAGTGGCAAGATGGATACCCAGCAGCTGCTGCTAGAGCGCTGTTATTTGATACTGTTAGCTCGGGTTGTCTAAGAATATTTTCTTTGTAATGTTTTTAGTTTCGTATATAAAAAAAAACTATACGTATTTGATTCTTCATTAAATACCTCTGTTTTTAGCTTCATTGATGCTCATCCGAGCATCCTTGATGAGAAAACTATATATATTTTCTCTTATTGTAGCTTGTGCTAGTACTTAATTACTAGCTACTTAGAGAAAGTTTGTAATTAATTATACAAGGTTGATAATTACACCATGATCGATCATGTCTTAGTTTCCCGGCCTGTGAATGGATTATCATTCCATGCAGCATCGGCGTATTCTCCAACCGTTGTCTCTGACTGAAATTTGGAGGGTACGTATTTTATAGTAGTCTTGGTTATACTGTACGTATTCTTGTTGCCATGCATATATAGGACGTACATGCATAACAGCGTAACTCTATTTACTAAACTTGTTTTAAAAGGCATATAAATTTAATCTCATTCTGTTACTAACTATTATTTTCAACTTGTTTATAATCATGTTATCAAGAAAACTTGTTTATAATCATGTCTTTTCAAGATGGCATAGTACTAACTACTAACCAAGGTTATCAATCACCTTTTCAAGATGGCAAATATGCGCATAACTTCTTCTCAAGTGACAATTTAGAGATCTTGGGCCAAAATGTGAAACAAGATCGATCCTCTCTCAGTGCAGTAACGGAACCAAGTATCAGAAATGGATATATATTGAGTTGGTTTTGAACGCATACAAATTTTTGTATGAGGTTTGTATATCCTGGCGGGAGGCTCATCTTCATGCACTATATATGAACATGAATATATAGTTCAAAAGATGCACCTTGTATTTCTAATGCAGAAACACTCTCTTGCAAATGCTTCACTACAATTAAAAGATGCAAGCTGTACCAAAATCAATTCAAAAAAGATTGTTAATTTCTACAGTCATTGGATCCAATAGCAATTAAAGGAAACACCTCTTAACTTCTTCTTTCTAGCAACCCATATCTCTCTCTAGCTATATCATTGTCTGAAGGTTGGATGCAATGCAGTAAAAGAAGAAAGAGGGTTGCGAACAAACCAACGGTGACTGAAAACGACACAGAAAAGTTAAGACGGAAGCGGCCAAAGAGGCAAAGACACAAACCACATGAGAAATTGCACAACACCAACAGTGTGTGGAAATTACCTTCAAAGAATCAAACACCATTCACATTTTCTCCCACAACTTTTATGGTAGTTGGTCAAGCCTACCTCAAAAGAAACAGAGTTTCAACCTCTTTTGAGCCCTTCTCTTTTTCGAGTCTCCTTTTGTGTAAATATCTTTTTCACACATAAAAGTACTCAGTTTTTCCGTCTTTAATCACATTTTTAACATTTAATTACATATTTAAGTATGTCTATTCATCGCTTTTAATCATTATATAGCTGAGATTATAACCTCGATGGATGATTTGGTAAGGCCTCCAAATTGGACCTCATATGTAGAAGTGTTGTAATTAACAGGCATGCTTAACTTTCTTTTGTCAAATAACATGGTTTAGTTGGCTAATTAATTACCGTAAACAGGGGCGGATCTACAATTTTTGCATAATTATCAACTATCTGGACTATTATTTTGGACTATCACTTTCACTTTAGAGTGAGTCTCACTCAAGTCCCACTCAATATTGAACTTCTACTAATTTAGTAATTTTATTTATCGGGTCGAGTCCTATGAGCTCAGTTGCTCCCACAGGTGTCCAACTTTAGTTTATTGTTGTTTTTTAAAAAAAAGACAAGTCTCTCTAATCTTTCAGCCATGAATTTAAGAACAAACTTAGAAATAAGACCGAATGATAACTTTTTTGTGATTGTATTGTCCTCCGTATTGAGAAAGAATAAGTTGATTCTGTTTAGTAATGACTTTGTGATAAACAAATTAATTTAAAATTTCAGGTAGGTACTCGTAGCGTTAGATTTAGTTAGTTGTGTTATATTTTACATCTATATATTTTGGCTTATTTTGTGCTGCATCCAGAGACTTTTATGAATTTTGTTTTGCATAAACATGTATTTGAGGGGTAAGGTTCATTACGTGATTCCTGTCTAGGTATATCATTATTTTTACTCTATAATATTGCTCTCTCACAATCGAGTTTGTTTTTTTTTTTCTAATGGTGGAAAGTCAAGTCTCATCCGGTTTCAGTTCCTAGATCCGCCCCTGACCGTAAACGCGAACTGACGGGTTCTATTTTCACCAAGCATCCTAGACATCCATAAATATGAATCAAGCATCATATAATTAAACATGAGAACATGAAACATTTAACCTAAAATATATTCCCTAACACTAAAGGGTAAGATACTAGCAGTAGCTAACATAGATAGAGAGAACCCTTTAGCATGAAAAGTTGATTACAAGAAAAAAGAGAGAGAGAGCAAGTCCAACAACTCCATTTGTTTAATTATCAATCGATTAACATGCAAAGACTACCGGCAGGCAATGAAGCTGACAAATTTTCCCCACTGAAGATGCCACAATTTGAAAGCTTATGTTCATTTTGGTAGGAGAAGAAAATTCATCTGCTTCATCACTAGCTTCAAGTAATCGCCAACTTATTCATAAACTAATTAAGTCCACAAATTAAGGAAATTAAAGTACTACATGCATGTCTAAGAAATACTATTTATACTCGATCCCCATCATATCGCAAAGCAAGTGCTCCGTAGCAAACCGCTCCCTCTGTGTAAGTTGCAAAGCTGCTGAGAATTTTTTGTTACTGAGCACAAGCTTGGATATTTATACGTAAGAAAACCCTAGCTAGCTACTACCTTTATCTTATATTCCTTGATCATGCATTCTTATATTGAACCTGAATGAGCAAAGAACAAATTCATCTCGAGTAATTTCTTATCAAACGAGCGAAAGTATAACCCCTCTTTCAAGAACCAGTAGCTCGTATAAATTGGTAGCGATTTCTACACTCCAATTTTAGCTTCTTGCACTCCATTTTGTGAGGATGGAGAGACTAGAAAACATTCAAATTTGGAGTGTAGATATCGCTGCCACTATAACAAAACTACCTTATGAAAGATTAGGGTAATCAAGCTTTTGCCAGTTTGATAGAACTAACTCATTCATCCTCAGAGCCAGTGATGCATTCCTTCTGATCATCCTCATGAAAACCATCGACACAAGTACGCGGAGAATGGCCTTTCCCGAAGGATCGGATGTGGTCTTTGAGCGATCTTTTGTGCTTGAAATCCGATCCGCAGCTGCAATACCACAACTTGCCGCAGTTCTTTTCATGAGTTCTCCAATCACCTTTGACGGCGAAGGTTTTGCCGCATTTTCTGCACATAAACGGCTTTGCGCCGTGCTTTCTCTTGTAGTGAGTTTGGAGAGTTCTGAAGTCCTTGAGTGGCTTGGCTCTTGGATGGTTGATGTTGTTCTTGCAGCCCTGAGCACAACAGTAGCATGGTAGCCTCAGCATTGCGGCTGGTTGTGCTCCTTTTAGAGAATCTGGCCCTTTCCTAAATTCGGATCCGTGTCCCCACATATGCATCTGTAATAGATCAAAATTTCACATATTAGTTCAAAGGTCCCTTAGTTCAAAATTAGATGGACTCCTAATATCAAATATTTGATATTTTTATTTCCTATCTTTATACAGTTGAAAGATATTCTAGCATGTAACAAAAAAATCCTCAAAATTTGCAGAAAAGAAATTCATCATATGCATGCATGCAACGATTAATTGATTGGATTCGTAATTGTAGTTGCTATTTTCAGCTAGTACTCTCCAAATATATATTTGGAACAAGTTTTCTTGTACATGTTGACAGTCACTTTTGACCTAGCTAGATCATGTAATCGATCATGTGAAATCTTGTTTGCATATGGTCTAAATCGACTGTCTAAGATCACATATTGTCAGCTATCTTACCTAGAAGATTAACAGAAACTTAGCATGCACTTAATATTGTGGAAACAGCTAGTCCTCTCTTCAAGTCCACCAAAACATGCACTACTGGTTATCAAATTTTAAAATCTAGCAAAGAGCAAGTAGAAATGGAACTTCATATGTCAAACCATAAAAGATAGTCATCGTTTGGAGTTAAATCATAACCCTCATTAATATTTAGCTATATTGATCTATTTAATTTACCGTCTTCCACCGTGTTAAAATTAGCTTAATATTTAGCTTAATATTGATCTATATGTTTACTGTCTTCCACCTTGTTAAAATTAAGGAAGAGAGGAGATTTGAACCTGCAACTTCATCCATCATTATAGAATATTAAGTATGATTGAATCAACTAAGGGAACTTCAGTATTTTCACCTTTTAATAGGCTGGTAATGGTGAAAAGATTGATTCTAAAAATAAAAAAAAAGTAATGGTGAAAAGTTCTACAATAATTTTACTCATAGTGTGGACGCATTTCCTGCCACATTCACAAATTAGTGCTATATATGTGGCTAGACAATAACTTCAAATTAATCTTTTCACTATGCGTAATGATGAGATGAAATACAGCTTATATAGTTATATATAAAGCTCTTGGATGGTAGGGTAGATGTGCCTCAATAAGATAGGATTTACCAGTTCTATGAATCTGGCAATCAAGCAAGTAGATTAAGCAATTATTAGATCTATCTGTTTTACTGTAAAGCACTACATTGGAGCAGCACTCGATCATTGCGATGAAAATCGGCATACTGCTTGTAACATAGTCTCTTCTTCTGGTTAAATTGATCATGGAATCCTATATATTGTCTCGTATCATCAAAAAAAAAAAAACATATATATTGTCTTATATATCCATGGAAACCTAGAAATGAAATTTTCGTCAGTATCATGCTTCTGTTATAGAAGTTCTCTATACGATTTGTTTTTGATACAGATATAATATATATTCTCAGCTGTAGTCTAAAAATTTGATGTGTATCACGTTGCGCTCAACTATACTTCCCTTTGTTCAATTAATTATATTGATTCTGGTTGTAGTTTGTAGCTGAAAATGAGAAAGTTTATCTTCCTTAGTTTCAAAACCCTAATCAATATATACACTTTGACTGTCGGTGTAATCGAAATTCATGAGAGTTTCAATTTGAATCTCCAGTTTTCCAGGAAAAAAACCCCAAAATTCGATCAATTCAGATTCCAATAGAGAGGTAAAATTAGTTAGTATAATACTTGACTAGCGTACCTGCATGTTGTTGTACCTATTGAAGGTCTTGCTGCAAATGGAACAAGCAAACTGCATCGGTCCAACAAGAATCTGAGCAGGCGTCGGTATCCAGAATCTACTCTCTGTCGCAGTTGCAGCGTATCGATTGACGTTAAACCTATTTTTGGTTATTGGTAGCACTGCTTCTTCTTCCTTAACACCATCCGAAACGTTCTTCTCATCATTTGCAGTTGTACTATTAGGCAGTCCTATGTGCAGCGCCACCGTAACATTCTCTATCTGCTCTTCTTTCACTCCGGAACCCTCTCTCCACACCCCAATATCTTTTCTTTTCACCGGCTTTGTATCGATAAACCTGCTCAAGAGAGGCAGGCATTGCAGGCTACTGCTGTTTTGGTCTTCCAACGAACAGAAAGACGTCAACGATGATGAAGACAGTGATGAAGACAAAGAGGACGATGCTGATGGTTTGAGCCATTCGATAAACGGCGGAGCTGCCTGAACACACAAATTTCGGTAGTCTTCCACCTGCTGGTGCTGGTTATTCCATAAACCCATCTCTGCATAGAGAGATAGATTGGAGAGGGAGAGAGAGAAAGGTCCCTGCTATCCTCGACCAGAGGATTTATTCAGACAACTTTTTCGTGAAAGCTTTCGGTAATTATAATAGGGTTGATATGTGAAAGTGTGGTTTGGTTTCGTCTTTTTGGACTTTTCTTTCTACCTCTCTAGCCTTTGTTTGATTTAGGCGAAAGAGATAGAGAGAGAGAGAGAGAGAGAGAGAGAGAGAGCACTAATTGGTGGGGGTTAAAGATAACGACATATGCAAATAAATTGAGAGTGACCAGAAGGAAGAGAGAATCCTAGAACAGTCTGAACTATCTCATCCAGATATATATATATATATATATATATATATATGTTCATTGTTAGCTTAGTATTTATTCCTTGCATTTTCTTCTTCTTTGTTATAATATCATGGAGTTTTGACCTACATGACACATTTCACATTATACATTGACATTTTGCAGATGAGCTCAATTCAAATAGCGGATGGAATTCAAAAAGGTAGAGAGCTATTTGGTCAATACCTAAAACATGCAACAAAAACATATATATATATATATATATATTGATTTTGAGGGAAAGCAAAACTGATCACTACAAACCAGCGAGGCTTATAGATAATTGATAAATTAAACGAATTGTGGTTTCATTTTCCATTACATATCACATTACTTGAATTTTATATGGCCTGCAGTGACCTATTTGTTCAATTACTGAGAACTAGAGATGCAAGATGAATTTCAAAGTTAGCAGCGGGACAATTCTCATACTCTATCTAGTCTTCTTTGCTTTGATCTGTCTTCTTTACTTTGATGCATGTATCATTTTGTCATTCAAAAGGGATCTCCGTTCGAAAATTGGACAAAAAATATCATTTCTATTGCAAATGTTGTGATTTATATACACAAGGGTTGACAGTGGAAAAGTTAGTCGAGGATATAAGTCATTCCTACGGCATTTTGGTCACAAGGGTTTAGTAAAAGTAGGGAAAATGAAATCCTTCATCCGCTTGGAATTTCACTTCCTATCACAATTAGAGGTTTGTATACCAACAAAATATATCCAAAATATTATTATTTGTTCTTCCTTTACTCTGAAATGAGGATCTGTTTTGGCCATGCTTCTCAACATGAAGAGAGGAGTAATTGTACCAAATGGTTCTAGGGATGCAAGGCGTGTCACCACGCAAACGCAGAGAGTAGTAGGTTTTGTAAAGTAAACATGCACCACATGTGCTTCTATCAGAGCAAGAGTGAGTCTCAGGTGTCACCTTGCGGGCAAGGATTTACGAGTAGTCTTCTGCCACTCAGTCGATACTCGTGTTTGTCAACGAGCAGAGCTACCAAAGGAAAGTAAAATGAGAACGTGACGCACCGGGGAACTTGAAAGTAAAAAGGTGCGATGACTCCGGGGAGTCTTGAAAAGTAACAGGTTGCTAAGGAGAAGTGCTTTAGCGTCAAAAGGGTTGTTCAACAAGGTCAAGACTTGCAATATGCTGTTTTTATACGAGATAGAGTGTGTGAACTGATTCCCAAACCCTTTTTATATAGTAGTTTGCATAATAATTAGCTAAGGATGCAATTCTCGCAATCTTAGTTGGTTTATGATACTTGAGTTTGAGTTGTACAAGGTTTTGTTTTATTTGCCAACTACATAACTGGGTGAGTGATGTGCTCATATTATCCTATATTTATATGCCTCATAATCTTTGTTTTTGCATTAAGTTCTCTCATTTGTGATTGATTTATGTTATTTTAGTGTTCTTATAGGTTTGTGTCGTAGAGAGAAGAAAATACGCTAAAACGAGCAAATAAGGATTGAAAGGCGACTACAATCCCAAGTGTCAGAATCTACCTATGCAAAACAGCTAACTTCGCCGAATTACTGAGAATTACTCAGATTGAATCAGACTATAAGCCTTATATCATTGAAAATCTACAGACGTCTATTTTTTGTAGAATTTTACGGATCTCAATTTCGATACCTCTAGACCGAGTTATGATCGTTTGAATGAAGATAAGTCAGATCAGAAAATATGCTCGGATTTGCAAACATTTGTGGAGAACTCAAGTTCCGTGTCATAAGACCGTCAACCCTAATGCTTCAAGGACAATAACGCAGATGAGGATACAAGGAGTACATGTATTCCTAGTTCTACAAGAGATATCTCAAGGTTTTCCCATTCCATATCAAGAGTTTGTTAGTTGCATCAAAGCATAAATAAGATTGTTAGTGGTTGATTCTGACACTCTAGGTTCATTCATCATTGTTTGTTTACTTATTTTCTTGTTTGTTTGTTTGTTTGTTTCTTTAATTATTGATCGTGATCTTGTATTTTAGAGTAGTTAGTTTAGGTATTTCATAATTTGAATTGAACTAATATCCTCGTGGGAACGACAACCCCTTTTCTTTCATTCACTATACTACATCCACCATGTAAACTTGCAAGAATCACATCAGTGATGCGTATCCAGCTAGGCAAGAAGAATTCGCATAGGTCACGGGTATTGACCCTTCGCTTACTAAAAATCTCCTGGCTTTTGACGCGGAGTCAACCACTGAGGTCTCTTTGACTTTGATCTCATGAGGTGCTACAGTCCTAATAGGATTCTGTACCCTCGCTTATTTGTACCCTC
Organism: Fragaria x ananassa; assembly: GCA_034370585.1. Lineage (NCBI taxonomy): Eukaryota > Viridiplantae > Streptophyta > Magnoliopsida > Rosales > Rosaceae > Fragaria > Fragaria x ananassa. Next base: position 15,432,160 of record CP139766.1, read on the forward strand.
TAGGCTACAAACCCAAAAAAGTTTATCTTTAGAGTCACATGTACCGGCCCAAATGCTGTTTAAGACTTAACTAAGATTAGCCTCAGACTCAATTTCTAATTGGGCTCAAACATGATCTTCATATCACTTCAGCATGTATAATTGTATATAGAGAATACCTAAAGGCACTCTAGAAGACCTAAGGGCTTCGTTCACTAGTAAGTGTTTTTCAGCACATGCGGTTAATGAATTTATGGCTTGCAGTGTGTCTTTATTCTCTAATGCAGATTTGGAAGACACGAAATCGTCTTGTTTTTTGACAATAAACCACCTTCTCTAAGACGTATTTATTGTTCAATCAAGGCTTGGATTAAATCTGCATCCCCTCATTTTCCTAGTCGGGTTTCGGGAAGGTTGGATTTTAGGTTGCTTTTGAAGCTTGGTGTGCAGCCGGTTGCTAAATTAGTGCAGGCTTCCCACCTTGTTTTCTGGGTTCCTCCAATGTGTCCATGGATAAAACTGAAAAATGATGGTCTTGTTAAGGGTGGTTTGGGTCCAACTGCTTGTGGTGGGAATTTTAGAGGAGAGGGTGGTGGTTATATTGGAGGTTATTGCGGTAGGTTGGGAATTGACAATGCTTTTTATTCAGAACTTATGGTTGTTATCATTGGAATCGAATTTGCATATTTACAGGGATGGCATTACTTATGGTTGGAGAGCGATTCTACAAGCATTATAAACTGTTTCAAGTCCTCCACCGTTGTCCCTTCTTGGCATATGCTTGGCATAATTGTCTTGCTCATCTCCGATCAATGCATTTCCGCTGCTCTCATATTTTCAGGGAGGGTAATACGACTGTTGATGGTCTCGCGAATTTGGGTTTGGTTCATTCATCTCTTACTTTTATTTTGCCCCCAATGGAGATTCACTCGTTTTTGACTCATGATGCTTCATGAGTTCCATATATTCGCCACAATTAATGCTCTGATGGTATAAGCTACAGCTCAAAGGAGCGAGTCTTGCATGATGGTGGAGATTGCTCTATGTCATGTGGGGTCAGTTGTTTATGAGAATTCTTATTTCTTTTTTCTCTTTCCGTTGGAAGAGTTTTACTTATTTACCTTTGTTGCTATTTTTGCAGGGGAAGGTCTTGGTTTCATCCCCTTAACCTCTTTGTATCTTTCTTTCTTTTATTATTAATAAAATTAAAAAGAGGACCTGCGGTGGGTTTCTGGTTGTGACAGCCCTCTTTCTTTTAGGAATGCAGAAGGGGTGCTTGACACCCTAAATTGATTGTTGTAGAGTAGCTGATATCGTCTAATCCTGTATTTATTTAAAACAAAAAAAACAAAAAATTGTATGTAGAGACGGGATTCATTTTTCCCAATATTACTCTGCAAACTAATTAAATAAAGGGTTGAAGCCACGTACGTATACTCTATCGAAACCGTTTCTACAATATTCATCGGGAATGCATTTCCTTCTCTGTTCTACAGAACTAAGAACATATATTGAAAAGCTTGGCTTGAGATATTCTATAGCATTGTCAAAAGCTTTGACATCCTTATTAGCTATATATACACACACACAGACATACACATACACATACACATATGGATAATTTTTTTCTCATGTACCCTAGCTAGCATATATTTTTGCAAGATATATTTCGAAAGAATTAAGTTTAATTGGCTTTTCACATAGCTTTAGATCTTGATATACGTACGCATTCTTGCATTGGCCGAGCATTAGCTTCCACATTTCCATGATGCCATCCTTGTACGTAGGAATGCAACGTGATGAGCTTAAGACATTGGTCTACAGAATTATGCAACATGAGATATATTATATCAACAAGCTTATTCTTTGCTCCGTACCATGTCATCTTGGTTTCTTTGGTAAGGATCAAAATATGGATATAAATTCATAACTTCCCGTGAATCTTGCCAAACAAATTCATGAGACACTTCATCTGGGTTTACCTACCTAGTAGTTAAACGAACTCGCCGTTGATGATCCAAATAGCTAGTCTGGTTTTGATATCATTGTAAAAGATCAGAGTAAATGCAAAATGCTCTCATGTTTTGGCTGTTTCACGTTTTAACTAGCTACAACAATCTGCAATCTAGTTTGATTGGTGCTAACCATTGGATGATATTTGGTGTACTTGATTAATTTTTGTAACAACTCAATCATGTATAAATTGACGTCAATTGTACTTATATGTGTTTTGGCCACGATCCTCAGCGTGCGGAGCGGAGGTAGATAGCGATCCAAAGAGGATGGAGAAGTTGCTAGCGTGCCACCTCGCGGACGAGAAATGTGTTGAAGGATGCGCGGGCTTGATTTCTTGATTAGGCGAGCGGAGTTCCAAGTGCCACCTCAGATGAGGAATTTACAGCACAAGCGATCGATACTCACGGCGGGGTGAGCAGAGCAACTATAGGGATGCTTCCAAGAAAAAGGGGGCGAGTTCCGGAGAGCTCTGAAGAATTCTAGGCGGCGGGGCGCTTAGAATTAGGTTTCGAAGAGGCTTCGAAGGGGGATCGGCTCCTGGGAGCGCTGGAGATTTCGACAAGGTCGAGAGGTTTCAACGAGGTTGAATGCTGTGTTTGTATTTGAGTTTGAGATTGATTGATTGTGTGTGTCCTTAGAGAGAGAGCGCGAGCTCCTTTATATAGTGAAGTAATCCTTATCCCATGGAAGAAAAGCAATCCGAATCATATTTGGACTCTGCAACGTGAAGCATGCGGACACTGTTCATCCCATGCAGACCAGTCCTTGCGTGACACGTGTCCATTCAGCACAATCCGTATAAGATAAAGCCTACACTCCTACGTGAAACGGAATGAGATATAATCCTTATCCCGCGAGGCAACGGAATCCAAATAGAATACTAGCTCGCAAACCGCAGATCATTGCACCTCGCAGGCTATTGCAGCTCGCGAGCCCAAAGAAAGTTTTTAATTTGATAAGGGCCACATGGATTGGCCCAAAGCATGTCAAAGATTGTAAAAAGTCCAAAACGATTACAAGGTTTCGCGCGGACTCCGCGCATGTCTACTTGCGAACCAGTCTGCCGATGCTAAAACGCATTTCTGCCTCGCCTGCTCTAAAGTTGTTCCACGCGGACTGTATTCCGCGCAAAGCACGCGAGATAGATCCTCACTCCGCACGCAGTCATTTCACGCGCGAGCTCGACTTTTGTCCGATAGTGCGCGAGATCGTTAATCCGCGCGAGCTGTACTTTTGTCCATAGGCGCGCGAGCTCAGCTATTGTCCAAAAAGGCGCGAGCTCCTAAGTCCGCGCGGAGTCTTGCGGTGCGTGGACTCTGCATTTCGCCTCTTGCATATTCTCGCTGGCGGGCCGATATTTGAACTTAAAAGGAAACTTGAGTCCGCCGACTGATAAAGACCAAGAATGTAATTAATATTTACATAGACACTTACTGTCCAGTAAAATATTAATCTAGGCGTAAACAATATGTTTATATATAAATATTACAATTAATATTGAGAAAATATACTAATTTAATGTTTTTTTTTACAAAGGAATGTGAAATTACTAAATAGTTCACTACTGAGTTCAAATTATATCCGGAAGGACATTCTAAAAAAAAAATTATATATATATACATACAGATTTTCTCATGTGCAGATGTCCGCATTTATTCTTACTGTGCGAATTTTCACTTTAGACTCACTTTTCAATCGAGTTTTCACATCTCCACCGTCTAGTCTTTAGATACTAATGTATAGATCATCTATGCAAAATTTCAGACAATTTGGTTATCATTAAAACACTCAAACTCGATTAAAACAATGGATGAACATAATTTTGTCAAACTTGAACCGTTCATGTTTATAACAGAAAAACGCAGTTTTGAGTGCCTTAATGATAACCAAATTGGCTGAAATTTTGCATAGATGATTTATACATCAGTATCTAAATACTATACGGTGGAGATGTGAAAATTCGATTGAAAAATGAGTGTAAAGTATAAATCCGCATCGTAAGAATAAATACGAACGTCCGTAACTGAGAAGCTATATATATATATATATATATATATATATATATATTAGAAGGAATAAACTGAAACAAGGGCAAATTTTTTTATTTTTTATTTTTGATATAAGGGCTTGATAGAAAGATTTTGTACGCAGTATCTCATTATCTCCTGATCTGTGATATCTTGTTGTCGGCAAAACCTTTAGATTTTGTTTTGGCCCACGTCCTCAGCAAGTGTAGAGAGGGAACAAAAGGTAAAAATGGTGTGTGCGGGGCGTGCCACCTCACGGATGAGGAAAGAGAACGGTGCGCGTCCTGACTTCTTGACCAGGCGAATGAGGGCTCCGGCGTCACCTGATGAGGAAATATTTCCGAGCTTACTCTTCTTAATCACCTGTCGATCGATACTCACTGTGAGAGCGAGCAGAGCAACAATTGGGGAATCGGAGACGAGTCCTGACGGGCTCTGGGATCTAAAGCGGGATGCGCTTAGAACGTTAGGGTTTCGAGAAGACTCGAAGGTTTCGACTGTGTACGTCTGTTTGAGAGAGATTTGTTGATTGATTGATTGTCCGTCTCTGTAAGCTGTAAAGCTTCTTTATATATTCGTCCGTAAGCAACTCGTGGAGATTTACTCACAATCCAATGCGGACTCTGCAATTAGAATCCCACAACGATACGTTTAACTCGCCAGTCGTACGCTCCATGCAACACGTGTCAAACCTATCTCGCTTAGGTTTCGTTCCCTGCCTCGCTGCATTTCATTTGTCGTGTAGTAAGCGAACTCAAACACTAAGCGACCTTATCCAGAGGGTGTTATTAGTCATTTCCAACCCATCCTCGCAAGAACTATAGAGTCCCATGCGAACTGGAGATAAGGATCCCACGAGGACACCGAGTCTCACAAGGTATCAGAATCTTCTGGATAAAAGCCACGTCACGTGCTGCCAAACCTCCCTACCCTTGATGGGCTAAAAAAGGCCACAGGCGTTGGCCCAAATGATATCCAAGCCTTTCTCGAGTCTTGGACCGAAAATGCCCACTGGGCTCAAACATTGCCCCCTAGGCCTTGAGTTTAATCCGTTTCGCAACGGATAAGCGAAAAGGCCTATTTAAGCTTTTTATGGGAACTCGTATTTCAAAAGATGCTGACGCTTCGGCGCTATCGCTTCCCTTCATCATTACGGCTTTTCGAATTTTGAAACGCGCTGACGTTTCGGTCGTCATTGCGTCTTTTCATTGCGACCATTGATTGAAAGGGACGTTACGGTTCGTCTCCTTTATAAACCTCGACGCGGGTCCCCACATCTTACCATCGCTTTCAAATCAATCTCCGCCTTCTGCAAACAAACAAACTCCAGCACCAAACAAAAACTTCAACCAGAAACCATGCCTCCCAAACCCTTTGTCAATGACCCGAACCTGAGCATTACGGCGGCGACCTCTTGGTCGACCAACCTTGCTCGCCGCTTCGCCACCAACCCGCCTCAAGGAGCACCAATCTATGTCCTTGACACAGGGGCGGCTCTGCTTGGCCCGACTCCTTCAAAGCCCCTGTCCGACGCCGACCTTAACCATTACAACTCCTCCGTGCGTCGGCCAATCTTGGCCCAACGGCGCGAACCGGGGAACTTCTCTACCTGGCAAGCCCGTTCCCATACGAATGTCCGGGTCGGGGAGTGGCCCAGCGCCACCGCAGAAGATAGAATGTGGTACGAGGAGCGCCTCCAGACCGATCAGACGATCTGGGAAGCCACCGGCATTCATGAGGCCATCGCTTTGAGTTTCTCGCTGCCCCCTCACACCGATCGAGCGCCTATCGCTGCCATGGCTTGCTTGTGGAACAGCGCCACCAACACCTTCGACTTCCCTTTCGGGCAGATGGGCATTACTCTGCTGGACATCCTCGCCATCACTGGGTTGCCAATCCACGCCAAGCCGTATGTGCCAGGCGACTTTGCGTCGACCGAGTTCACATACGCCTGCAATTTGGGAGCCCGCCGCGCCCTGAGAATTTCATACGGGGCATGGCGGAAATTTTACATGGGCCACGCGGAGCCGCATGAAGGAGGCATCGCTTTCTTGGAGTACTGGCTTGACAAGTTTGTCTTCTGCGGCAGCGCTCACAAACCAACCGGGAGATGGACCAAGTTGGCCGAAGCGCTATACAATGGGGTTGAAGTCGGGTTAGGGCAACCCGTATTAGGCGCACTTTACCGGACTCTGCATCTGCTGTCGCTGAGGCCTTTCCACCTTTCGGGTGGCCCTCTGTGGATCCTGGACCTGTGGACGCAGCTGTACTTCCCGCTCTTCCGGCGAGCCCCGGTGGAATTCCTGCCCGAAGATCAGCTGCTTGGCTTTGCGGTATGCAGGAATGACGCGAATCGGACCCCTCTGTCCTTCTTCGCTAGCCTGTCCATCCTCTACAACCACATCGAGCCACCTCCGACCATGGATATGATGGTTCGCCGGCGCCACCCTGAGGTCCTATCGACGGGTTTCTTCCCCCGCCAAGACTCTGACCACGATGCGAGGACTGCCTTCGTAAGAGCAACCTCGTGCTGCGACCTCCAGCTCGCCGAGGATGACCAAGGCTTCGAGCTGTATGCCCCCAACCACTTCGCGAGGCAACTTGGTTTTCATCAAGGGATTCCTTACCCGCTTCTCCATTCGGTCAACAAGTATACCTCGTGGAGGAAACTTGGCGAGTCTGACCGGGTCACCCCGCTGCAAAATATCTACCCTCTTTCTCCCAACCTGCTGGAGATCGAGCCTTCGCTGGGTACTGACCCCGCTTACCTCGCTTGGTGGCGGTCCTTGTCTGACAATCATTGGGAGTTCCCGGACGACGCTGTCTTCGCTGCCATCTTTCGTCCCCTTTACGATACTTTGGGCGAATCAGATCGCACCATCCTCGATGGCCAGCGCGACCATGCGGAAAGGAGTTCAGGGGCTGCGACAAGAACTAGGCTCGCGCCTCCGCCAGTTCCTACTGCTCGCCGCCCGACGGGGATCGTCATTCGAGAACGCGATCCCACACCTTCGGTATGTCACTACATGTGTAAATTTTGAATTTCTTTTGACATATTGATAAAATGCTCTTCTCTAATCCTCTTTTTCTCTTCTCAGTCTGCCCCCCGCCGGAGAGACGTTGACAGGTCCGAAGTCGCCAGAGGAAAGACACCTGTCCGGAGGGAAACTGTGGCGGGCCACGACAGCGAGACTGCTCCTGTCGTTCCTCGGCCAACGCGCGGCGAGAGCTCGCGGAAGCGTCCTATCGAGGACGAAGAGGACTTGCTGGAGGATGTGCAGTACCAGCGAGAGTATGGCTTGGTAAGCGACCCGGTAAGCGGACAACTTTGAATTAAATTTTCCTAAGCCAGTCAACAACTCGCTAACTTTGCTTTTGACAGGTTCGCCGCACTCGACCCCGCCTCGCTGTCATAGAAGAGGCGCCCGAGATAACGGATGTCCCATCTCCAGAACCATTCGACGTGGACTTGGCCCTTCAGAGGGTCACTGAGGCAAGCGCGGAGATGGAACTCGAGGTAATTGCCGAAGCCGGCGAAGAGATGGTCATTGAGGAATTTGCAGTGGCAGGCGCGGAAACGGTTGCCGAAGAATCTGCTGAATCTAGCGAGGAGGTGACCTTTGAAGAGACTGTCGAAGCGGCTGCGGAGGAGACTACTACGGTCATCGAGGGGGCCGACAAGGCTAGCGAGGAAGTCATACAACCCTCCTCTCCAACCGCCGCTTCTGGCGAAGCTGGTCCAATCCCAGAACCATCCTTGGCTCTGGTTGAGAATGCAGCCCTCGACCAGTCCAACCAAGTCTCTGATCCTACTGCCCCCTTGGCGTCTCCGCCCGAAGGCCTCCAACTGGTACTTTGGGTTCCTCCTCTGCGATTGGGCCGTGCGGGTCACACCGGTGAAGTGCCTCCAGCGGTTCCCTCAAAGGCCTTTACTGCCCCCTTGGTGGAGACAGAGACAGCTCGTGGCACTCCACCACCCTCTCCAGAGATTGAAGCGGCTGCCGAAGTTGAACCGATCACTCCGGTCCCAACAAGGAAACCTGGCGAGGAGTCTTCTTCCTTCAGTACCCGGGCCGCTCGTCTTTGGGCCCGAACTACTCCGCCTACTGATCCAGAGCCCATCCGCCTAGCTCGGTCTTTCCTTCATGGGTTATTTCATCACGGCTCTCGCCCGAATGTCTTTGACTTGGTAGGACGTATTCGCGAGGCCCATGAAGCTCTGGATCGACATCTCGCTGGCGGCAATCCTGTTCTGCACCAAGCGCTGGAGTTGGCCGATGCTGTCGAGTCGCAGGCTCGCCGAGTTTTGGATATCGGTGCTCAATCGGCCTCCCGTGAGCAAGCTCGCCGCATCTTGGACAATCAGATGACAAACCTCTTGGCCGAGCTTGGTGAAGCTGGCATTCCTGGAGCGTCTTCAGAGAATCCAAGTGCTGGCCATGCTCGGCGAGTGGAAGCCTTGGAGGCTCAGATAGCAGAGCTGCAGGCTCAGCTTGTTCGGGCTCGCCAAGACTTGGCCCGCGCTTTGGAAGTGGAAGCTCGTTTGCAGGCCGCGGAGGAGGCCCAGGAGGCTTTGGACTCGGCCGTGGCCGCTGCTGAAGAAGTTCAAGCCCAAGCCTATGAAGAAGAAATAGCCTTAGAAGGCATGCTCTTAGATTTGTATAGGGTTTGTAGGCGTGCGTAGGTTTAACTGTATTTGCCCCCTTATGTACGAACTTTAATGATAATATCAAAGTTGAAATTTTCCCGCTCCTTGCCAACTGTTCTGTAATAACTGTCGGGGAAAAAATCCTTTTCCGAGATTTAGCGACTGTTTCCAATGTAACTACTCGCTCGGAACGCGGGCAATCATTATTGAAAAACGCGTCTGACCTTATCTCCAAAGCCCGTATCTCGGAGCAAATATTGCATGGGGGACAACTGTCAAACGCACAATCGCCCCTTCCGCCTATAAAAAGAAACGCTTGGCCGGGGTGAAGTATCAGTGAAGTCTCTGCCCCCTCACCATGATTTCTTATTCCCTTCTGTTCATCCTTCTGTCCCTGCTTAGAGCAAAGCCCTCAACCATATATTCCCCTTCTTTGCTGATTCTGAAAATCTACTCTCAGGCCTAGAGTGATTCTGAGAATCTACTCTCAGGCCAAGCCTTTGTTCGGCCTGACCAAAGGTTGGGTACCCTCTGCCTGGCGCCTGCTGTTCTATCAGCGCGTGAGGCTCTGCCGGTCCTTCAAACGGAAGACTGGTGGTAGCATGAGGGATCCTGACCCGCTGGACCTGTAGCTTCCCAACACTTTCTGTTGGGTCCAGGCCGGCGTCAGGGTTTTGGCTGATCTAAAGCTGCGAGGCGTTCGTCAACTTTGAGCGAAGGACGCCACGGCAGACTTTCCTTTAGCCAAGCGAGACGGGACGAGGCTTCCAGTATCTGTAGATCTATGCTTTTTGAAATGTAAACATAGTCTGATTTACCTTTTCTGATCAATGTAATTGCTTTGGCCGCAAAGCCATAATTCAAAACATGTATTGAGCAAAGTGACAAGGCAAAAATGAATGAATTTATTTTTTAGGCCTCTGGAATAGGCCCCAATCTTGTACTAGTCTTTGTGTTTAGACTTTGCACGTTTACAGAGAATAAAGAAAACAATAGAACTTTTTAGGGCCTCTGGAATAGGCCCCAATCTAATACAGGCCTTTTTAGGCTGGTACGTTACAATGTGTTCTATTAGTCTTCTGTCCCGAGTTGCCCCCTAGTGTTAGGCGGCGGAGCGAGTACGCGATGGCGCGTAGCACTATTGACTGTGGTGGCGGGATCTGGTGGAGGTGTAGGATCCTCGCGCTCCCAGACCCCTGCAATGTGGCGCTTGAGGAAGCGGCCATTAATAGGGTTGCGATGAATAGTACCGTCCAAGTCGCGCAAATGGTATGCCCCCTTGGGAAGGATTCGGTGAATAATAAATGGTCCATCCCAGCGAGCGGACCACTTGCCCCGACCATCTGTTTTGTCTCCTATTGGGAGGACTGCTCGCCACACTTTCTGGCCTTCAGCATAGCTTTGCCCGCGCGTGATTTTATCATAGGAGCGGGCGATGCGCTGTTTCTCCAGGACAAGGTTGTTGAAAGCGGCGACACGGTGCTCGCTTAAATCTTCAAGATCCTGCCACATGGCTTGGACGTAATCCTCGCCAAGTAATTGATGCTGTTCCTGGACGCGGAGCGAAGCGATATTGATCTCAAGGGGAAGGACGGCGTCGTGACCGTACATGAGAGCGTACGGTGTGGTATCCGTTGGGCCTCGCTTGGAGGTGCGGTAGGCCCACAAAGTGTGGTAGAGTTCCTGGTGCCAAACGCGTGGGTTCAACTCCAACATCTTGCGGAGGATGCCAAGGATGACCTTATTACTAGCCTCCGCTTGGCCATTGGACTGAGTATAGTATGGCGTGGAGTGTAGAAGCTTGATGCCGTAATCGTTTAAGTACGTAACAACGGAATCGGCCATGAAAGCTGCCCCCCTGTCTGTAACGATGCACTCCGGGATACCAAAGCGTGAGATGATGTTGCGGAAAATGAAGTTGCGCACCGAGTTAGCAGAGGCGACTTTGAGTGGTTCGGCCTCGACCCATTTGGTAAAGAAATCGGTGGCAACGATAATGAACTTGTGCTGCTCAGAGGAATGGGGATGAATGATGCCCACGAAATCCATTGCCCATCCGCGACACGGCCAAGGTTTGATGATAGGCTGCAATGGGATGTTAGGAATATGTTGCACTGGTCCGTGAGCTTGGCAGTCTTGGCAACCTTTGGCGAAGGCAATACAGTCTTTCAGCATGGTTGGCCAGTAGTATCCATGGCGGCGGATCAGCCATCGCATTTTGGGCCCGGCCTGGTGTGAGCCGCAAACTCCGCCATTGCGTAGTACAAAGTTTAAGGCGAGGAAGCGGATTTGCTTGGAATGAGCAGCATCGTTGGGGTTCTGAAGGTAGGCGATGAATGGTAGCCGCCAATCCTCGTCGATGGGGTCTAAGGCTGCAACTTCTGGGATGGCGTCCCGAAATTGCCCCCTGGCGATGAAAGAGGGAAGAGTGCGGCGTTCGACCTTGAGCAGGCGTTCGCGCACTCCGTCTCTCAGGCTGAGGCCAGACGCTATCTGGGCGAGCTCGTTGGCAGCGAAGTTAAATTCACGTGGTATGTGTTCGATGTACACGTCGTCGAATCGATCCAGTACCTCGAATGCCTTGCGCAGGTATGGCTCAATTGACAAGCTTAAACATTTGAACTTTTCCACAAGCTGGTTAACGACCAACAAAGAATCACCAAAGATCTGGACCTCGCGGACTCCTAAGTCCAACAAGATTTCTAAGCCGATGATTAGTGCTTCGTACTCGGCCTGGTTGTTGGTGCATTTGAAGTCGAGCTGGAACGAGTAGGAGAAACGATCTCCAGTGGGATTGGCGATGGCTATCCCGGCTCCGGCTGCTGTATCAGTCCGTGAACCATCAAAGTACAAGGTCCAGGGAGCGAGTGTTACTGTGGCGAAGTCCAACTCGCGAAACGCTGTGAGCTCTGATGGTGGGTGATGGGCAAGAAAATCCGCTATTGCTTGTCCTTTGACTGCCTTTTGCGGAACATATTGCAACGAGAATTCGGACATGGCGAGGATCCATTTACCGATGCGTCCCCGCAAGATAGGGCGAGAAAGCATGTATTTGACCAAGTCGGATTGAGCGATGACGACCGTGGTAAAGGCAAGCATGTAATGGCGCAGCTTGCATCCTGCAAAGTAGAGGGCGAGACATAACTTCTCCATGGGTGAGTAACGTGTCTCACAGTCCGTTAGAACCCTGCTGAGGTAATAGACGGCATGTTCTACCCCGTTCTCATCATCCTGGGCCAGGAGTCCACCGATGGATAGATCGGCGGCGGCGATATAAAGTTTGAGCGGGGCGCCGCCGCGAGGCGGGATTAGGACTGGTGGGTTCGTAAGGTAGTCCTTGATTCGATCGAAGGCCTGTTGGTGTTGTGGTTCCCATACGAACTCGGTTGCCCCCTGGAGCTTAAGTAAAGGGGAGAAGGGTTGGACCTTCCCTGCCGCGTTTGATATGAATCGGCGGAGAAAGTTAATTCGCCCTAGTAGCTGTTGGAGCTCCTTCTTGGTAGTGGGGGGAGATGCGGTGATTACCGCTCGTGCCTTGTCCTTTGGGATTTCGATGCCCCTTTGATGCACAAGAAAGCCAAGGAAATCACCGGCCTCTGCGAAGAAAACGCACTTGGCGGGGTTCATCTTGAGGTTATGTCTGCGCATCCGTGTGAACACCTGCCGGAGGTCTTCCACGTGGGTTGCTCGCGATTTGGTTTTGACTACCACATCGTCGATGTAGACTTCAATCAACTTGCCCAAGATGTCGTGGAAGATGAGATTCATGGCGCGCTGGTACGTTGCCCCCGCGTTCTTAAGGCCGAAGGGCATGACAACATACTCGAACGCGCCAGCGAAACCAGGGCAACGGAAGGCGGTCTTGTGTCGATCCTCCTCGGCGACGGGGATCTGGTGGTACCCGGCCGTGCCGTCCATAAAGGATAACACCTCGTGCCCTGCGGCGGCATCAATAAGTAGGTCAGCCACAGGCATGGGGTATATGTCCTTTGGTGTTGCGTTGTTTAGATCTCGGTAATCAACACAGACACGCATCTTGCCATTTTTCTTGCGGATGGGGACGACGTTCGACAACCACTCGTTATATTTGGCTACGCGAATGATTCCCGATCGGTGCATGCTTTCGATCTCTTCTTTAACCAAGATCTGGGTTTCAGTTCGCATGAAACGACCGTCCTGCCGGACTGGACGCCGGTCGGGATAGGTTGGTAGCCGGTGGCAGACCAGGTCCGGGGACAAGCCTGGCATATCTTCGTACTTGTCGGCGAAGCAATCCTTGTACTCGCGCAATAGGTCAAGGAGGGCTTCCTTTTCTTCCTCCGCCAACTTTGCACTGATGGAAATAAGTAAGGGCTTTTCTGCAGTCCCTACATCAACTTGTAAAGTGGGGTCGCGGACCTGAGGTGGAGTGTCGTCCAAGGCAGCAGGAGCTAACTGAATGATTTCTTCCTTGGTATCGGAATAATCCACCACTTCATCGACATATTCCATAGTCGCGACCTTGTCGTAGGCTTCGCGTTCTGCCCAGTACGAAAGGAGTCTTTCGCACAAGGACTCGCCAGCCTCGCGTGCCTCCTCGGAAAAGGCACTATCCATCGAAATGGGGTGTGAGAGTCGCGATGGTGTGAGGACGTTGCAGATCGTCCTTCGCCTGGGTAAGTCCCCATCGCGTTAGATTGGAGGCCGTTACTCCGTATGGGCGGCCCTTGTGATCGACGCCTTGAACATCCAACGGGCCCAAGTCTGTATTATAGTATCGGGCATCGTTGAGGTTGGCGGAAATGGAGAAAGGCCGCGGGTCGGCCTTGATGATGACTGACTCGCGTTTCTCGGTGTCCCAGATCATGAGTTCTTGGTGCATGGAGGAAGGCACGCAAAAACTTCTGTGGATCCAGTCGCGGCCGAGGATCATGCTGTAAGAGGAAACGCACTCGGCAACGAAAAAGGTGTAGACCCGCGATGCTGGCCCGACCTTGACCCGTAGGAACAACAAACCTAGGGTCCTGGACACCTGTCCTGTAAAGTTTTTCACCGTTAAGGACGTTGTCTGGATCATTGAGCGCGGGATGTCGAGGAGCCCCATGGTGCGGGTTGTGACGACATTAACCACGGCACCGGTGTCGATCATGACCTTGTTGATCAGTTTCCCTTGGACCTCTGCCGTGATATACAGTGGTCGCATGTGGGTGGCCATGTCCAGGGTTGGCGTAGAAAAGGTCATGGTTGGCTTTTGTGCGAAGCTGCTCGAACTTTCCACTTGCGGAGTGCCATCGGCTGGGGCCAGTACTGGGCCCATTTCGCTGCTGCATGGCGGGGGTATGCTGTCATCCTCGCTGACGATGGTGATGTCCGCCGCACTGCAGGTTGTGTTTGGTGGAAGGGCGTATCGTTCCGAAATGAAGAACACCATCCCGACCTGAAACGAGAATTGTTCGGAGACTGGGACCAGAGGTGTGTCAATGATCCCATGTTCCCCTTCGAGAACTGCAAAGGCGTCTGCTTCTCGGCTGAACCCTCCCTCAGCTTCCCAACCGGAGACTTCTATCATATTGCAGGTGAATGACTCAGCCTGCTCTTCGTCTTGCTCTTCTTCTAGGTTGAGCCGAGGTTCTGAATGTGCCTCGTCGGCTTCCTCATTCTCGCGGAAACGTTGGGCCATCTGTTCGGCGAGGTTAGGACTGGAGGGTGCCGGTGTCTCTGCTGGTGGCTCTGAAGCCTGAGTTTGCCGCGGACGCCATACTGGCTTGGGTGAAGGCTGATGATCCCTAGCTGGCTGTCTGTCTGCTGCCGCCGGAGCCTTACCTTTGTCTTCTTTCCCTAACTGCTGCAGGGCAGATACTCGGGGAACCATCCTAGTCTCGGGTTCCGGGGTACGCCGTGGCCGAGGCTGTTGTGGCGATGGTGGCTCCCTTCTGGCGTCAGCCTCTGGATTTTGACGTTCTTGTCGTCGTGAGGGCTGAGGCGGCTCACGTTTAGACTCTGAGTCCGGAGTCATGAACAACTTTCGCCTAGGGCCGGTAGGTGGAGCCTTGCCTTGATCGGGCTCCGGTGACGGCTTACGTCTGGAAGGCTGCTGATCCCTCCTCCTGGTAGGCTCCGGTGATGGATTGGGCCTAGCAGGCTGTGGATCCCTCCTCCTGTCAGGCACGGGTGACGGCCTGCGTCTGGAAGGCTGCTGGTCTCTTCTCCTTTCAGGTGCTGGGGATGGCCTGCGTCTAGGAGGCTGCGGATCCCTTCTTTGTTCAGGTGGTGGTGATTGCCTGCGCCTGGGAGGTTGCGAATCCGGCTTTGGTGGAACCGTGAGTCGGCAGAAAACATTTGGCTTGGGCGCAGGATCGTCACTGAACTGCTCGCAGATTCTTGGAGGTGCGACTGGCGGCATTTGAAGGACTGCGCGCAGACCTTCTGCTTCCCGCCACATCCGCTCAGGCGTCTGTGCGAGCTGCGAGGGGCGTATAGCGCCCTCGTCGACAGCCCGTAAGGCGCGTAGGATGCTGCCGTACCGCTTCTGGAGCTTGCGCTTCTTGGACTTGCTGATGGTCACCGCCTTGCCCCCTTGCTGCGTGTACCAGACCCCTTTCTTGATTGCTGATTTAGACGTCGGGGGAATGTAAGGGTTGGTTAAAACGCCGTCACGAGGGCTTGGGGCGCCGCTGCTGTGACTTCCACTGCTGGATTCTGATATGTCCATCTCGCTGGCGGCAGGGGATGGAGGTATTGCGGCTGCCCAATGCGCGGCAACGTACGTTTCAAGGCGCGCTACCCTTTTCTCCAGCTCTTCGCGAGTCCTGGGGCTCGTAGGCTGGGAGCCTTTTACGGGGAGCGGTTTATCGTCCCTCAT
Source organism: Fragaria x ananassa (assembly GCA_034370585.1). Lineage (NCBI taxonomy): Eukaryota > Viridiplantae > Streptophyta > Magnoliopsida > Rosales > Rosaceae > Fragaria > Fragaria x ananassa. Next base: position 15,447,671 of record CP139766.1, read on the forward strand.
GATTGCTTTGCCCTTATCCTTGTAGGAGGGGCGGTCTGGTTCGAGTCTTGCGACCAACTGTCGGGCTGGGTCGGCTGTGCTCCTCGTCTGGTTATCCGGGAGCATGTAGTTGTTCGCCGGCCGTTTGCGGTTTCGGCCTGGCGGATCGGATGGTCCTGCATTTGGTGACAGGTCTAGTGTGATCATTCGCTGGCCGACGCGAGGCCAAGCGAAACCAGCAGTTGCGATTGTAAAGCCGCCCTCGTCCTTGAAGCAGATGTATCCAAGGTCAAGCCAGTCTTGGATCTGGTCTCGGAGCTGGCGACATTCGCAGGTCCTGTGCCCCCAACTGTCATGGAAACTGCAATGGACGCGTCCGTCCCTATACTCGCTGTATGGCAAGGAGCGGAGTGTGACGAGTCCAGCCTCTCTGAGATCTTCTAAGACCTCGTGTGCCAGACTTTCATTGTAGGTGTACTGGCGGCGCGGCTGGCGGGTATTATCGTCTCCTTCCTCGCGGCCCCTTTTAGGCGCGCGACGTCGCTCGTCGTCCTGGGCTTGGTCAGCCCAGTTGACCTCGACCATGCCTACTACGGGCGGGAAAGGGTCTACATCAACCAATGAGGCCGTGCTACCCGGTGCCTTCATCCTCAGCTCGCCTGAGTTTAACCAAGTCTGCAGCTGGTCTCGGAGCTTGACACAATCTTTGGTGTCATGATTATACACATTGTGGAAGGCACAGTATTTTTTGTCCTTCAGCTCCTCCTTAGGCGGAATTTTGTGGTCCAGGCGCACGTACTTCGCCTCGATTAGGTCATTGAAGACCAAATGGGCGTTCTTGGCGTCGTAAGTGTACGACTCGTATTCTGGTTTGGTCCAGGCAAAGGACTGGATGGTGATCGGCTCGCGGGTCATCTTCAGGTTCTTCAGTTTGTGAGCCACTTGCTTGCCAGTCAGCTCTACCGCGCCAATGTCGTCCAAGTCCTGATCTGCATGGGCTGGCTCCGGCCTTTGATAGTAGGGATCGTGAGCAAGGGTTTGCATGCTGAGTGCCCCCACGATCCGGTTCTTCCCTGGCACATAGGTTCCCTTGGAAGCGTTGGCCTTATCGTCCAGCTCGTTCAGGATGAGCTCATAGCTGCCAACCTTGTTGATTAGGTCGCCCATGGAGCTGAAACGCTCTCCATGGTGCTTCAGCCGCTGGCGGTGCTCCAGACCCCGAATAGCCAACTTAATGGCTTCCTGCTCAGGCAGCAGGTAATCGCATTTGGCCTGCTGGATCTTGAAGCGTTGGAGGAAAGACACTCCGGACTCCATGATCTGCTGGCTCATCTGCGTGAGGGAGTCGAGGCCGACTTCGGGCTCAATTGTGCCGTATGTCTCCCGGAAGAGACGTTCCATGGTGGGCCAGTCTGGAATTGACCCCGGCTTCAGTCTGGAATACCAGGTGAAAGCGGCTCCGGACAGAGAAGTCCCGAAGAGCTTGAGCTTGAGCATATCATCATTCCCGTATTGGCCGCATTGGACCTTGAAACGGGCCATGTGAGTTGCTGCATCTTCCCTTGTCTCCCCAGAAAATGTGGTGAAGACGATGTTCTTGAACCCGTGGGGGAAGGGATATTGTGCCACGCTATCTGGATAGGGGTCACGGTAGTGCAAGCTAGCATCACCCTTTCCGGTGTGCTCCTTGACAATGCTTGAGATGAGTTGGCGCCAGTCGGCCGCCGTTACTGGTGCGGAATCTGCCCCCTGGTCATGGCCATGCCATGCGGAGAAACTAGGGGCCTGTCCGACGTTCTTATGAGTCGAACTGGAATAAGCCACGATCGGGTCGTCTGGTGTCCCCATTCCTTGCGGCACAAGAGCATCGGTGCCCTTGAGTGTGATCCTAGGGCTGCATGGCGAGGGTAGACGGGGTGGTGTCCTTGATGAGCTGGCCCCCAATGTGAATTGGGGAGCCTTCTGGGCCCCGACCCTCGGATTTGCCCTAGGACGCTCATTTGGCGGGATATACCTCGAGCCCTCCGCTGCGCTTGAACTGGTGGAGTTCAGAGCGTGATTCTTCGGCGCTTGGGCCCGAATCCAGTCTTCCATCTGCAGGACCCTTGTACTCAGGGTATCATGGCGCTCTTTGTAGTCTTCGAGCTTTTCCATGCTGTTCTTGCTCCCGAAGAAGGAAGCGTCCTGCTGTTGCTGCAGCTTGATGTCATGGTCGTTCAGACGATGGGTTTGGGCTTCTAGGGCCTTTGTAAAGGCCACCTTGCTCTGATCCAGTTCAGTCTGGATCCTTTGCAGAGAGCCGGTCATTATGTCCTTGTCCTCCCTGATCGTGCCAACCACATAGTTGAACTTCTCGCTGAGCTTGGCGTGGTTTTCCTGGTTTGCGAGCCAGATCTCCTTGTCCTTAGCGACCTGCGCAGAGAGGTCCTGGACAATTTGCTGAGTTTCTTCAGCCTTTAAGCCGCACTCTCTCCTGAGCGCGCCGATCTCATTCTTGAAATCGCTCCTTAGTTCTTCGAACATTCTGCGGACCTCCTCTGTGGACAGAGCAGGTCCCGCTTCTGGGATTGGTTGTGAGTTTGCCATTGTGGACTTAGTAAGGTCGGGGTTGCCGAACCGATTGAGAATCTCTTCTTTAGCGAGAGATCTGCAAGCCGCGCTGTTATGGGGCTTGTATTGTGGAGCCTTATGTTTCAAACAAGAAAGCGAAGGTCTCCGGTATGGGGAGTCGTCGAACTTCCCAATGATTGCTGGAAAAATAAACTCCCGGTCCCACTGGACGTGCCAATGTTTTGGCCCACGTCCTCAGCAAGTGTAGAGAGGGAACAAATGTAAAAATGGTGTGTGCGGGGCGTGCCACCTCACGGATGAGGAAAGAGAACGGTGCGCGTCCTGACTTCTTGACCAGGCGAATGAGGGCTCCGGCGTCACCTGATGAGGAAATATTTCCGAGCTTACTCTTCTTAATCACCTGTCGATCGATACTCACTGTGAGAGCGAGCAGAGCAACAATTGGGGAATCGGAGACGAGTCCTGACGGGCTCTGGGATCTAAAGCGGGATGCGCTTAGAACGTTAGGGTTTCGAGAAGACTCGAAGGTTTCGACTGTGTACGTCTGTTTGAGAGAGATTTGTTGATTGATTGATTGTCCGTCTCTGTAAGCTGTAAAGCTTCTTTATATATTCGTCCGTAAGCAACTCGTGGAGATTTACTCACAATCCAATGCGGACTCTGCAATTAGAATCCCACAAGGATACGTTTAACTCGCCAGTCGTACGCTCCATGCAACACGTGTCAAACCTATCTCGCTTAGGTTTCGTTCCCTGCCTCGCTGCATTTCATTTGTCGTGTAGTAAGCGAACTCAAACACTAAGCGACCTTATCCAGAGGGTGTTATTAGTCATTTCCAACCCATCCTCGCAAGAACTATAGAGTCCCATGCGAACTGGAGATAAGGATCCCACGAGGACACCGAGTCTCACAAGGTATCAGAATCTTCTGGATAAAAGCCACGTCACGTGCTGCCAAACCTCCCTACCCTTGATGGGCTAAAAAAGGCCACAGGCGTTGGCCCAAATGATATCCAAGCCTTTCTCGAGTCTTGGACCGAAAATGCCCACTGGGCTCAAACAGATTTCACAATTTTATTAAAAGCAACTCACTAAAGTTCCCAAAAAGGGTTTGCATTATTTTGGCAGTGTGATCCTGTATATGCTTTACCAACCTAAGTAGCTTTCAATCGGTTTTCCGATAGCTCTTCTGCACATACAGATTGACTGGGGCCGCAGTACGTGTTTACTCGATCAATTACATACATGTTAGAAGTTAGAACACATTAATTAGTGGCCTAATTTAGTTAAGTGAAATTTATATCGGAGGGTATGATATTAATAAGCTTCTCGAATCAGGTGATCAAGTGTCAACAAGATAGAATAGCAGACTATGGTTATCCTTGGGCCTTGGCTGGTAGTTATCTTTTGGTTTTTGATTTTAACCGTAGATTACACGTCTAAAATCTAATAACACTCCAAGTCATTAAAATCTTTATTAAATGCAAAACTTTTAACATTTCAACTCAATTACTTTTAACTCCGTTTCTTCTTTTCCTTCCCCCTCGATCGTCTTCCTCACTTTGTCTTTGGCAGCTATAAACAATTTCCAGATTATAGAATTAATTTATTATGGAAAGATCAAACTTGATGATGATAGATTAATCTCTATGAAAATATAATTCAAAATTTTATTTTTAGCCAAATCAACCTCTCCCACCTAAAAGAGGACAAAGATCGTAATCAATTAATACACACACGCGAGGGCTTTGTCCAAATCAACACATCCCTGCAATAAAAACCATAGATCCGAGCCCCTTCACCTGATAAATCCCCCTGCATTATTGTTGTATTTATGAGAACTTCAATTTTTCAATTTTAATAATTTGGAGTTCTGTTTCAGATTGCGTCAACAAAGATGGAGAAGCAGAATAAAACTTCAGTTAGGAAACTGATTGAGTAGTCAGTGGTACTCATGATCGAGACGAGCTACATTTCTGAATGCAGAACCAATTCCATTTTCAAATTGTGACCAAACTCGTGTTTTGATTTCAAATAAGTCCCAGGTTCATGATACATATATTTGGTAGGCTGTTCGAGTCTGCTATAGCTTTTCTCGCATGCATAATTGCATATATATGGAGCCGTATATTTGGTCAAGATTGTAGAAACTAGCTAGCTAGATCCCAATTCATATTGGTTGCAGAGTGGACCTTGACCTTAGTCTTCTTCATCACTCTTTTTCCTCAGCTATTATATGGCAGTTTTAAGACGTTGAGACTGAATGGAACAATACCAAACACAAACTGTAATTTCAAAGATTAAGTGATCGATCGATGGTGATGGTGATGAAGATCAAGTGCATGTGGCTTTATGTCTAGATCTTTTGCTATTCCTTCTTTGAAACTCAAGCCCGTCATGTCATGTAAATTCTAAAGCTTCATCATTGCCTTGACGATTAATTTTGAACTATAATGTTTGACAAATTTGTATGTATTCCCTCAAAGATTTGACAAATTTTGAAAAATAGATATTTTAAATCATAAACCAAAAAGTTATCGACTAATCATTAACTTAAAAGTTCTTATATGTAGGGCTCCATGTATTCAAATACTCTCAAGGACTAAGTGAGAATATGGCTCCAGAACATGTAAGCATGACGTATGGCTATCACTAAGCAATGACGATCGAGGAATCTTATTCTTTGTCATGAAGGTGGTCAATCCAGAATTTGAGTTGTGAACCCTAAGGTCTCGTTTGTATGGTAGGAAATCATAGTATGCAAATAGAATTAGTTTTACTTTCCATTCTAATGTGTTGCTTGGTTGTAAACAAAAATTGAAAAGGAAATAAAAAATGAGATATGACTAGAAATTGACTCCCTCATAAAGCCTGAATTGAATTATCTAGTGAGGGGTGATATTTTTTTTATTCACACCATCAAAGGTAAATTACATAAATTAGCCATCTAAAAAGCTTATATTCCCTTAAATAGATCACATATGCAATTAATAAAAGGGTGTCAATGGAAATTAAAGCTTTCAATTTCATTATTATGACTTATTAAATATTGTGAAATAGGAATGAAAATGAATTACTAATTTAATTACAATCACTACCAGAATATAGGTCTTGGGCGACGAAAAAAAATCGTCACCCTGTTACATAAATTCGTCGCCTAAGTACTTAGGCGACGACATGTCGTCGCCCAAGAAGTCGTCGACAGAAGTGCGTCGGTCAAGAACTTGGGAGACGAAAATTCAGTCCATCGTCGCCTAAGAGTTAATTCTTAGGCGACGACACGAATTTCGTCGCCTAAGACCTATATATTAGGCGACGACAACTTTCTCGTCGCCCAACAATATTCGTCGCCTAAGATTTAACGCCTTGGCCGACGAGAAAATAAAATCGTCGCTTAAGATCTTATAACCTGGGGCGACGAAACAAAATATTTCGTCGCCTAAGATGTAGTGATCTTAGGCGACGATAATTTTTTTTCGTCGTCTTATATGGTAAGTCCTTGACCGACGATTTAGCAATTTCGTCGCCTAAGATATATTTAAATTTTTTTTAAAATATATATAAATAATGTTTTTTTAATTTATGCTGGAATTTTTTTTTTCGGCATTTCTTTAAATTTTTCTAATACTAAAATTTAATTAAAAATAACACAAATTTATAAATTTATAAATAATTTATTACAAAAATTCAGTCCATCTGCCTACGGAGAAACTCGAAATCTAACTCATCATTCCCGTTCGGAGGGTCCTGAGGCTGAGGCGGCGGCTGGTCAGGCTGAGAAGGCTGCTGCTGAGGCTGGGGCCACTGAGGGTGGGGCCACTGAGGTAATGGTATAGGCGTAGGCATGGGCGGAAAATCAAGTCCGGCCGCATGTGCAGCGATGCAGGTAGTCATCCACCGTCCCATAGCCGCCTGGTTGGCATTGGTGACTTCATTCACCCGCTCCGTATGCGCAGCCGCGGAAGCCGCATATGATTCCGCCATGGCTATCTCCCTCACTCTTTGGGCTTCCAGCTCAGACTGTAGACATTCGACCTGATCCTGTAGCCGAGTGGTCTGGCTGTTGCTGCTTTGAGGCTCCGGCGGCTCCCTTGCGCTGAAATCCTGGCGTCGTCTTCAGGATCCCCTTTCCAGCGCCTCCCATACCGAACTCCTTCGGGGTAACCGAACGGTCGCTCCCGTACTGCTTCCAGTGTTCCCGGAGGTCGTGCTTCCACTCCTTGAACCTGCATATACAAAAAAAATATTAAATATATTATTAAAAAAATAAAATTTAATAATTTATTAAATAGAGGTACCTCTCCCTATGGGCCTTGTCCGCCCAGTCACGTCCCTCCTCGGGAACCACAAACCATTGTTGCATTACCACTTATTAGTATTTTTTTCGATAATCAAATAATTTTTTTCGATAATTAAATAATTAAATTTCACAAAAATTTATTTACGAATATTTACATCCTTACTCAAAAATAATCCACTACCAGAAGAAAGGTTATAGCCGACGAAAAAAAAAAAACCAGGCCGACGAAGCATTTTTTCGTCGGCTATAGTGGGCTTTAGCCGACGAAAATTTCTTTCGTCGGCTAAGGTAAATTTTCGTCGGCTATGATGTCCACTTTAGCCGACGAAATTTTATTTCGCCAGCTATTTTAAATTTTCGTCGGCTATGACAAACTTTAGCCGACGAAAAAAAATTTCGTCGGCTAAAGAATTTATGTCGTCGGCTAAAGTTCACAAACCATGGCCGACGAAATATTTAAAGGTTTAGCCGACGAAATTCATAGTCGTCGGCTAAAGTGCTTTATATTTGCAGATCTGGGCAGCAGCAGCTCATTTCGAAAAAAACGGAAAAAAAAACGGGAGAAGAAAAAAGGGGAGAAAAAGTTTGGGTGTTGTCGAAATCTGTCCATAATCAGTTTGTGGAGCCATATATAGGTACGTATATGTATATATATGTTGATTAATTGAGTTTTATTTGAGTTGATCGATTTTAATTAGTGTGATTAATTGAGTTTATTGATTTTGATTGTGATTGAGTTGATTAATTTTGAGTACGTTGGATGTATATATATATGTGTTGATCGATTTGGTTGATGATTTGAATTGATAATATATATGAATTAATTTGTTGTTAATAAATAGTAAACAGGTATATATATATATGTTAATATTAATTTATAATATTATTGTGTTGATATGGTATGAAGTTGTTGATGATATATATGAGTTCATAATGATAATTTCGTAATTAATTAGTTGTAGTACGTACGTAGAATATATATATACTAAATGAATTGAGATTTTATATATGGCATGAAATTTTATTAATAATTAGCTAGCATCGTTATAAATATATATATATTTTGTTATATTTTCAGGATATGGATAAGAGTTGGATTTCGCTTCCAAAATGGGACAAAAGATACGGTGCAGGAGTTATGAGTTTTCTAGAATATGCGATGGATAATGCTAACGGGAATACAATTTTCTATTGCCCGTGCACGAAATGTCAGTGTCGCAGCGATATGTATCGATTTCCCATTGACAAAGTATGGCAGCACCTGAGGAGTAACGGGTTTTGGGAGAAGTACACATGTTGGTTATATCACGGTGAAACATCATCAGGGGGTCCGCATGATCATGGCCAATTTTCCGAGACGGGCAGTGCTAGTACATCCAACGATCCAACAACGACATTCATCAACGACATGTTTCCTTATGAGAGCGGTGTATGCGCTCAAGGACAGTATATGCCTGACCCGGTGCAGCCCTTCCCTAGAGCTGTGAACATTGCTGGTATTGAAAAGTACAACAAACTGCTTGCTTTCCAACAGACCCCTGTGTACCCCGGTTGTCAGAAGACCGTTCTTGAAAGTGTGATGGACGTAATGAGGATTAAAGTTGAGACAAAATCGACCGTGAAGGCTGTTGATGAGTATCTACAGTACACTGCTTCGATGCTGCCCAACGGTCATCGTCTTCCTACCACTCATCGGAAGGTCCGATGTATCCTGAAAGATCTTGGGCTTTCCTACATCAAGATCCATGCATGCAGATATGACTGCGTTCTCTTTTGGGGTAAAGATCCAGAAGGGAATGACCTTGGTGGCCTTGACGCATGTCCGGTATGTCACACTGACAGATATAAGCTGACTCCTGCAGGCAACAGGAAACCTGTAAAGGTACTTCGGTATTTCCCTTTGACGGATAGGTTGGAGCGGTTGTACATGTCTTCACACACGGCCGAAGCGATGAGATGGCACGCTGATAGGGAATTGCATGACGAAGATACCCTTATACACCCTGCTGACGGGGAGGCTTGGAAGCATATAGACAGGGAGTTTCCTCAATTTGCGTCAGAGGTCCGAAATGTGAGGCTCGGGCTCTCATCCGACGGGTTCAACCCTTTTGGGAACATGAGTCTGCAATACAGTATATGGCCGGTGATTTTGGTACCGTACAACCTTCCCCCATGGATGTGCATGAAGAAGGAGTACAATATGTTGAGTTTGTTGATTCCGGGGCCCGGTTATCCGGGGAAGTGTCTCGATGTGTACTTGAGACCTTTGATTGAAGAGCTTAAATTTTTGTGGGACGTTGGTCATCCCACTTATGACAAGTACACGCACGAGATGTTCCAGATGCATGTCATGGTTGTTGGCACCATCAGTGATTTTCCTGCCCGTGGGATGTTGTCGGGCAACGTTGTTAGGGGATACAAGGCTTGTCCAGAGTGCCTTAGCGATGAGGGGAGCAGCAGTCATTGCAACAAGATATGCAGATTGGGTCACCGTGCTTTCCTTCCATATGATCACGAATGGCGGTTCGATGAAAAGGCATTTGATGGGACCGTAGAACACGGCGTGCCTCCCAGAAGATGGACGGGGGAAGACATTTTAGCGGTGCTTAATGAGTACGATTTTGGGCAGCTCAGCAATCATCCCAACATTGTGGCGGCTATACCTGAAAGACCCGACAGGTACAAATTCTGGACACATAAGAGCATATTCTGGGAACTCCCATACTGGAGTAAGTTGTTGATCAGGCACTACCTGGATGTGATGCACATAGAAAAGAATGTGTGCGACAGTGTGGTGGGCACAGTGCTGAATTTGGAGGGGAAGACGAAAGACGGTCCTAAGGCACGCATTGATCTAAAAAAATGCGGAATAAGAAGACATTTGTGGTTGAAAGAAGGGAAGAAAAAAATGCCTCAAGCTCCTTACACCGTGAAGCCTGACCAGAAGAACCTAATTTTCAGGTGGATGAGTTGTGTGAAGTATCCTTCAGGCTATGCAGGAAATATTGCCCGGTGTGTGAACTTCCGGGACAATAAGATGTACGGGTTGAAGAGTCATGACTGTCATATCCTGCTGCAACGTCTCTTCCCTGTTTTCATTCGACCGTTCCTTCCCCGTCAGGTGGTGGAGCCGTTAGTAGCGTTGGGAAGGTTTTTCCAGAAGTTATGCACACGGGAAGTGTCTCGATGTGACCTCCGGGAAATGCAAATGGACATCATTTATATCATGTGTAAATTTGAGAGGATATTTCCTCCAAATTTTTTTGACATCATGCCTCACCTGATGATCCATCTTCCCGAGCAATTGTTGCTTACCGGTCCAGTACACTACACTTGGATGTATCCCATGGAAAGGTACGTTTTTTACTTTCATGAATTCCTCAATACATATACATGTTCAATAATCATAACATTTTGCAACTTGATTTACAGGCAACTTGGAGACTACAAAGATTATGTGGCTAATAAATCCGCTCCTGAAGGATGTATAGCTGAAGCATATATTGCGCACGAGTGCGTCACCTACATGAAGTTGTATTTAGGAGCGTTGAAGGAAACTCCGCAAACCATGCCGGTAGATGTACCGAAGTTCAATCTTTCCATAGTCTCTAGTGATGTTGAAGTGTATGGAATTTTGCCAAACTCCTACAAGTTGCAACCACATGAGCTAGTCATTGCCCACTGGTGGGTATTGATTAACTGTCCAGAAGTTGAATACTGGAAAGACATCCATCTCAATCATCCCAACATTGCCGGTGATCTCGAGTACCACAACAGGGAGTTCGCAGATTATTTTGGCGGTTGGGTACGTAATTTAATTTTTCTCTACGGGTTTATGTTTATTGCATAATTATCCATATTTACAGTTGAGATGGTTGGTTGCAGATGAACCATATTCAATCTGATGGTCACCCAAATTGGTCGCACGAACTAAGACTTCTAGCCATGAAGCCGATAGTCTCAAGAGTTTATCCGATGTGCAAGGTGAATGGCGTGCAATTTATATGCGAACAAAGAGACAGCAGAAAGAGAACACAGAATTCTGGGGTCATGGCACATGGTGGGCGGAATGGAGTTGACTATTACGGTGTTCTTGATTCAGTGGTGGAACTCGTTTACGGTGAAGGCATGACAGTGCACCTCTTCAAGTGTAGATGGTTTGATACTAGGCCGCAGAGCATGAAGACCGATCAGTACGGAATATTATCGGTGAACACTGCTACAAGTTCTTACGAGGATGACCCCTTCGTTTTTGCCACATCGGTAAAACAAGTGTTTTATCTTGATGACCTTGCTAAGGGTGACGCGTGGAAAGTAGTCAACCTTGTGCACACTCGAAACATTTATCGGGCGGCTACACTTGGAGAGGCCGAAGACGAGGAAGAAGATGTTGCGTATCAAGAGCCCAACGCAATAGGTATTCCTAACTCCTCTACCATTCGCCTTAATAATTTTAAAGCGGGTCGTTCGGTGCGAATTCGTGATGAAGAGCCAAGGCTTGTTGATGTTGATCCAAATCAAGAGTCAGACGAAGACTCTGGCGATGAGGAAATACATATATTACCAGAAATTAATTCTGACACCGAAGAAGACTCATCGGATGATTCCGATTACGAGCCTTAGTTTTAATGTATGATTCCGATTAATTTGTATAATTTTTCAAAGACTTTTTCCTTTATAGTTTACACATGTTGAATTCATATTTCAGTTATGAATATATGAGATTTTGGTGATACATGATGAACAGGGTTTTTTAAATGTATGGTTTATGAATATCGTCTGTTTTTTTTTTCCGTGTTTTTTACTTTAGCCGACGAAATATACTATAATTCGTCGGCTAAGATGTTTTTTGCCGACGAAAAAAGCCTTAATTCGTCGGCCATAGATGTTTTTTATTTATTTTTATTACACACTTTAGCCGACGAAATAAACTGTGATTCGTCGGCTAAACTACCTTAGCCGACGAAAAAAGACTTAATTTCGTCGGCTAAACTTGTTTTTTTATTTTTTTTTAATTACTCACTTTAGCCGACGAAATACAATGTAATTCGTCGGCTAATATGGTTTTTGCCGACGAATAACCTAATAATTCGTCGGCTATAGTTATTTTTTTTATTTTTTAATTACATACTATAGCCGACGAATATGTTAGGGTATTCGTCGGCTAAACCCTAAAATATTTCTATTACCTACTATAGCCCTATGTTCGGTGGTTATTTTGCGTAAAATTTTTATACGACTTGTTGCGTGTCATCGGTTTGAAACTATTTTCAGTTGGAGGTCCGGCCAAAATACGTAATTTAGACGGTCGAACGACCTTTTCCGTGCGTTTAGGGGTTTGACTTACGAGATTGACCGTCCGGATCGAGCCCTTATTCTTTTCGGATCAAGTTGAATTTTTTCCCATACATGTATTTTATCATGATGGTCAGATCTGACGGCTGGATTTGTGTTTCTCAAGTTTGATCATCACGATCACAACATGTGTACTAATGTTGTATAACTTGTTTACCAAGTGTTATGTAAATGTTCCGTTTCAAAAACAAACTATACGTAGATCCTTCAAACGTAAAAAAGTCGTGAAATAAGACATGACTAGAATGGTGAAATAAGTCTACGGTTGAAAAATCACGGTATTCCGGTCATGTCTCGGTGCCGATAGTTGCGGTCAATTCAATTTTCCATTCTTTCTCCCTATGGGTAGCCCCGGTTTCGGTGGTTATTTTGCGTAAAATTTTTATACGACTTGTTGCGTGTCATCGGTTTGAAACTATTTTCAGTTGGAGGTCCGGCCAAAATACGAGAACAGCAAGCTGCTCAAGCTGCTCAGGCTGCCTCGCAGGCTGCCTCGCAGCAAGCCTATATTGCCTCGTTGGCAGCCTTTAATACTGCGCAGGCAGCCTATGTTGCCGAGATATATGCCATCCAGCAGGCCCAGCAGCAGCAGATGTTGCAGTACATGCAGGACTTTGCAGCTGCCCAGAGTCAGGGACTTCCGCCTCCGCCCATGCCTCCGCCCATGCCTCCGCCCATGACGCTACCCCAGCCGCCGCAACCTCCGCAGCAGCCCCCAGAAGATGACTTCAATTTAGACGATATAGACTTTACGTAGTTGATAATATACTTTTATGTAAATTGATACTTTTATGTAGTTCATATATTCTTTTATGTGTTTGTTGTTGGTTATATGAAATTGTTAAATATGTCTTTTGCAGCTTGCATGGAATGGTAATTCAGAAATTTCGGGGGTTTTTTTTTTTACTGGAATGCACTTATAGCCGACGAAAAAAGCATTAATTCGTCGGCTAAAGTTTTTTTTTTTAAAAAAAAAAAAAGTTTAGCCGACGAAATAAGCTTTAATTCGTCGGCTAAATGTCTATAAGGCCGACGAAAAATACAATATTTCGTCGGCCATAGATGTTTTATATTTTTTTATTACAAACTTTAGCCGACGAATATTTTAAATTATTCGTCGGCTAAAGTTTCGAAGATAACCGACGACATTATTCGTCGGCTATAGTTCATACTTTAGCAGACGAAATAATGTCGTCGGCTATAGTATGACTATAGCCGACGAAATAATGTCGTCGGCTAAAGGTTGGACTATAGCAGACGATATTATTTCGTCGGCTATAGTCATACTATAGCCGACGAAATTTTTTGTCTCGTCGGCTAAAGTCATTACAGACGACCCTTTCCCGACGACACTATAGCCGACGAACCTTCGTCGGCTATGGTTGTAGCCGACGAATTTTTTTAACAGGGCGACGAAAATTTTTCGTCGGCTAAACTGCCTGTTCTGGTAGTGATCCATTATTTTTTACAAAATTTCCACAATATATTTACAATTATAATTTATATTATTTAATTATTTAATCAAAAATTATTTAATCATTTACAATATATTTACAAATTATTTCCACAAATCCTAAACCCTAAACCCTAAACCGTAAACCCTAATATTTTACAATTATCATTTACATCACAATTTACCATAATTTACCCTAAAATCCTACCATAATTTACACAAATTTACCCTAATTTACCATTAATTTCCTAAATTTCAACAACAACAACAATAATTTCACCAACAATTTCACAACACAACAATAATTTTGTACTTCACCCAAATTTCAAACAATTTCACAATTTCAAATAATTTCAAACAATTTCACAATTTCAAACAATTTCAAACAATAATTTCAAACAATTTCACAATTTCAACAATTTCAAACAATTTCACAATTTCAAACAATTTCAACAATTTCACAATTTCAAACAATTTCAACAATTTCAAACAACAATTAAAATTTTTATGAACATAACCAATTTAGGGTTTTAGGGTTATACCTTAAATTGTGGGTCGGGGTCGGGGTCGAGGTCGGCGTCGGGGTCGGCGTCGGGTTGCGGGGTCGGGGTCGGAGAGAGGGAGAGAGAGAGGGCTTCGGTGGATTTTCGGAGAGAGAGAGAGAGAGAGAGGGCTTGGAATTGTGATCGAGCGGCTGCGCGAATGGCTAGAGTTCCGAATTTTTGCCTTTTATATTGGCGTTCTTGGGCGACGATTTTAGAAAAATCGTCGCCCTGTTTTTTAAAAATCGTCGCCTAAGATAATCTTGGGCGACGATTTTTTGAAGTCGTCGCCTAAGATGAAGAAAATCTCGTCGACGATATTCTTCAATATAAATCTGGTCGCCCAAAACTATGAAAATCGTCGCCTAAGACCCTACTTGGGCGACGATGTTCTTCACTATAAATCTCGTCGCCCGAGATGAAGAAAATCGTCGGCCAAGCGTTCTATTATAAAATTCAGAATATCGTGATTTTGGTGATCGGAGAAGAGGAACTGAAAACCGACCATCAGATATGACCAGCATAACGAATTACGTGGGTGGGAAAAAATTCAGCTCCATCGGACAACGATAAGGGCTCGATCCGTCCTGTCAATCGGCGCGGTCAAACCCCTAAACGGACGGAAACGGCTATTCGACCCTCCAAATCACGTAATCTGGCCGGACCTTCAACTGAGAATAGTTTCCAATCGATGAGACTCTTACGGGGCTATAAAAATTTGGTAAAAAATAAATACCCGGGATAGGGCTACCACTAGGTAGAAATAAGAGAAAAATTCGTTGACCGGAACAACCGGCACCGAAATTTTACCGGAATATCTTCATTTTTCACGGGTTGACGTATTTCACTGTTCCGGTCATATCTTATTTCATGACTTTTTTGCGTTTGAGGCCTCTACGTATACGTTGTCTTCAAAACGAAACTTAAACTCAACACTTATATAAAAAAGTTATACAACATTAGTACATATATCGTGAGTTTGTGATCGAAGAAGAGGAACTGAAAACCGACCGTCAGATATGACCAGCATAACAAATTACGTGGGTGGACAAAAATTCAGCTCTATCGGACAACGATAAGGGCTCGATCCGTCCGGTCAATCGGCGCGGTCAAACCCCTAAACGGACGGAAACGGCTATTCGACCCTCCAAATCACGTAATCTGGCCGGACCTTCAACTGAGAATAGTTTCCAATCGATGAGACGCTTATGGGACTATAAAAATTTGGTAAAAAATAAATACCCGGGATAGGGCTAGCACTAGGTAGTAATAAGAGAAAAATTCGTTGACCGGAACAACCGGCACCGAAATTTTACTGGAATATCTTCATTTTTCACGGGTTGACGTATTTCACTGTTCCGGTCATATCTTATTTCACGACTTTTTTGCGTTTGAGGCCTCTACGTATACGTTGTCTTCAAAACGAAACTTAAACTCAACACTTGCATAAAAAAGTTATACATTAGTACATATATCGTGATTTTGGTGATCGGAGAAGAGGAACTGCAAACCGACCGTCAGATATTACCATCATAACTAATTAATTGGGTGGGAAAAAATTCAGCTCCATCGGACAAAGATAAGGGCTCGATCCGTCCGGTCAATAAGCACGGTCAAACCCCTAAACGGACGGAAACGGCTATTCGACCCTCCAAATCACGTAATCTGGCCGGACCTTCAACTGAGAATAGTTTCCAATCGACGAGACTCTTACGGGGCTATAAAAATTTAGTAAAAAATAAATACCCAGGATAGGGCTACCACTAGGTAGAAATATGAGAAAATTTCGTTGACCGGAACAACCGGCACCGAAATTTTACCGGAATATCTTCATTTTTCACGGGTTGACGTATTTCACCGTTCCGGTCATATCTTATTTCATGACTTTTTTGCGTTTGAGGCATCTACGTATACGTTGTCTTCAAAACAAAACTTAAACTCAACACTTGCATAAAAAAGTTATACAACATTAGTACATATATCGTGATTTTGGTGATCGGAGAAGAGTAACTGAAAACCGACCGTCAGATATGACCAGCATAACGAATTACGTGGGTGGGAAAAAATTCAGCTCCATCGGACAAATATAAGGGCTCGATCCGTCCGGTCAATCGGCGCGATCAAACCCCTAAACGGACGGAAACGGTTATTCGACCCTCCAAATCACGTAATCTGGCCGGACCTTCAACTGAGAATAGTTTCCAATCGACGAGACGCTTATGGGGCTATAAAAATAAAAAACATTTCCTTCAAATTTAAATGTGTTTTATTTATTTTAATTATTCGGATTATATTGGCCGACGAATTACCCTAATTTCGTCGGCCAATATGATACTTGGGCGACGATATTTGTTAAATTCGTCGCCCAAGGGTAAAATAAAAAATCCTGTACAATGAAATTTAAATGTGCTTTATTTATTTTAATTATTCGGATTATCTTGGCCGACGAATTATCCTAATTTCGTCGGCCAATACGATACTTGGGCGACGATATTTGTTAAATTCGTCGCCCAAGGGTAAAAATAAAAAATCCTGTACAATGAAATTTAAATGTACTTTATTTATTTTAATTATTCGGATTATCTTGGCCGATGAATTACCCTAATTTCGTCGGCCAATATGATACTTGGGCGACGATGTTTGTTAAATTCGTCGCCCAAGGGTAAAAATAAAAAATCCTGTACAATGAAATTTAAATGTGTTTTATTTTATTTTAATTATTCATATTACTCTTGGCCGACGAAATTAGGGTAATTCGTCGGTCAAGATGTTATTAGGCCGACGAAATGCTTTTATTTCGTCGGCCAAGAAAAAATAAAAAAATAAGACACTTAGGTGACGATATATTTGAGTTTCGTCGTCTAAGGATTAAAAAACATTTAGGCGACGACAAAATATAGTTGTCGCCGAAGAATAAAAACTTAGGCGACAATATAAATATCTTAGGCGACGAAATATTGTTTCGTCGCCCTAGTTTCTATATTAGGCGACGAAATTTAGCCTTAGACGACGATTTTTATTTCGTCGCTTAAAATGGAACTTTAGGCGACGATTTTTTTTCCTTAGGCGACGATTTTTTTTTCGTCGCCTAAGTTCCCTCTTAGGCGACGAAAAAGAAAATTGTCGCCCGGTTTTTTAAGTTTCGTCGCCTAAAGCTTTATTTTTGGTAGTGAATATATACTAAATACCTACATAAAAATACAAAGACCTTTTTCATTCCATATTAATAAAGAAATAAAAATAAATCATTTCTCTTATCTTAACATTCCTGCTAGTTAACTAAACCCGGCCTAAGAGAATGACTCAGGCTGTGAATAAGTATAAGCTAGAACTTCTTTATTACTTAGTAACGTACTTTCATTTCAAAGATGTCCACCCAGAGATCGTCTTTGGACACCCTCCATTTTAAAACATATTAGGAAGTAAATATTGTGTAACTAGTATTTTGGTATTGTAATTACTGATAGATATCTTCTGCCTCACTTACTCCTTAATTGTGGAGATAATTTCCTTTTAGGAAAGCTTCTCTTTCTCTTGTAATCTGTATATATTCTTCACACAAGGATGACAGAATTATTCTGGCCAAATTATTTCTCTTTTAAGAGTTACAAGACACAAAATGTCATACAAGCAAATAAAATAAGAAAATGAAAACAAGGAGAGAATTCAATCCTTTATATGCAAAAGCTAAGAAATATGAAGAAATTTTTCAATGCTCTTGGTTCTCCATCACCTATAAGATATTGTCATGTGGAAATTTTTACACGTTGGTTAATTACATCACTTAGGTCGTTAAGGTTGCTGTCATAAACCGTAAACACATCTATCTGTGTTCCATAATAAAAAACGAAAGAGATTTCGTGCTTCAATTTCAAAATGTATTACAGAATTTGCAGGTTAATAGTCTTCAACCCAATTGCTTTTCAAATTTGTCAATGGTGATAGTCTTCAATCAAATTACGGGATTTGTCACATTTGTGTTTGGATAGAAGATGAAAGAAATTTCATCTGGGTTTTCGGCGTCTTGTACGGGTCTCCAACCTGAAGAATGGTGTGCGGGTTTTTGTGGGTTATTGTGTAATCTAAAATTTGAATGGCGGGTAGAAACTTATTAAGGTGTGCATCATCTGAAATCTGGGTTGTGTGCCCGTAATGGTCTTGAACCAGAATTGATACGTGGGTTTTTGACTTTTTGTGTAAGTTGATTTAAATATTCATGAGTATATGTATATCAAATTGTTACCAACCTACATGTACAATTTTCCACATGTCAATATCTGGAGGACGGACACAATAGCACGTGCTCCTCCTGGAGTACTGGAAAATTTCTCAAAATCATGCATGGCAGATTGAATAATGTGTTAAGTACTGAAGCTTTAGTTCAATGAAGTGGATTAATAACAGCCTTGCAAGATAAATGTTCTCAAATGCATGCTTATTTGACTCAATCAAGAGCTTCATTTCAACTCAATCTCCTTGGGGGCATTCAAGCAAAGACCCAATCACCTAGCTTTTAACCAGGCGATTAATTCGTATCAGTCTCGTTCACCTGGACCATAACTGACCAAGTGAAATTTGATCAGTAACCGTTAGATTTGGGCTAACTAGGATCAGTAACAGTTAGATTTGGGCTAACTAGGATCCTAGGGTGGAAAAATAAACAAGTTTTTTTTTTTTTTAACGGGGTTTGAAACCTAGCCTAGCTAGAAGGCTCAACCCCACGCCGGATTTGAAATTTATTAATAAAAAAAGAATTACAAATGTTGCTTTGAGAGTAAAACCCCCAATAAAAAGAAATACAACCTAAACAAGGACCATGTCAAAATGTTACAATTGAAAAGAGAACTAAAAGACCATTACCAAAAAACCTAACAAAATCTATAGATTGTCGCAGTAGACAAATTCGTACCATACTGTCTGGCAATGAAATCAGGAATTTCTTTCCACCATCTATAACCTGCGTTTAGGGCACCATAATTAGCCAAAGCATCAGCAACCGTGTTACCTTCTCGGTATATGTGGGAGACCTTAAACTACATCAGTCGACTGATAAATAAACCATTATTCCATGCCGTCCTGAGCCTCCATGGGGTAAGCAAAGGAATTCTGAAATAATGAACCACAAGTCACGAGTCTGTCTCTAGCCAAATATGAGTCCATCGCTTTGCCCAAGCAATCTTCAAGGCTTCACTAACTGCTAACACCTCTGCATCAATAGCACTAGGAACATCTACTTTCTTAGCAAAAACCTCTAGAAAAAGATCATCATGATTTCTGAAGATACCTCCGTAGCCCGCTGTACTAGAATCCCGAAAGAACCATCCGTGTTAACTTTGAACCAATTAATAAGAGGAGAAACCCATTGTACTGGGGTATATTTTAGAGCTCTCAACCTTAAAGATGAAAGGCCAAGAACATGAAACATAGTCTGCACTCTTGTTGTTAACAAGCAAGAAGTAAAGTGAAGGGAAGCAGATTCCCTTAAAGATAATAAAAAAGAATGCTTAAATCTTGAGAAATTAAAAGCCACATCATCAAATCAAACCTTATAATTTCTGTCCAAATGCACCAAAAAGCATTGCAAATTGCAAAACACCATAACAATCTTGCACTGGAAGCCATGTTTTCAATTAAATTCATTGAGATGAGTTGCAAATGAGAGGTACCTGGCAGAAGTTGCACTTGAAAAAAAAAAGCAAGCCAATCCTAAAAAACTTTAATAATCGGGCACTCAAAGAATAGATGATTGAGGGTCTCACCTTGAATTCCACAGCTGGAGCATCTAGAACATAAGAATGTGCCCCTACGTTGAAGAATATCGTCTGTTAGAATTATGCCATGAAAAACTTTCCAAGCCACCAAGCTCTTACGCGGTTGCACAACTTTATGCCAAATCAATTTGCTCCAATTTACTACCGGCCTCGGGGGAGAGAAAAAAAAAAGTATCTTGAGTAGTGAGCTGCCCAAACGGATTGTTAGGCCAAACTACATGATCATTGGAGTCATCTAAAGGTAACCGAACCATAGTTATCCTGGCTGCAATATTTGGAAAGAACAAAAATTAAACAACGAAGATAATGACCATTGTTTATTATTCAAAACACCGCTAACCTTAACCGGCATGAATGTTGTGGAAACTGAAGAGATTGGATGGAGACTTGAAATAGGAGTTTCAAGCCAATTATCTGTATAGAAATCAATGCTCTTACCATCCCCTACCAACCAATGCAACTTTGAATAGAACCTGTTCCAAAACTTTTTAACGTCGAGCCAAACTGAAGATCTCTGATAATAATTCAAGAGTTGCATGTGTTTTTTATTTTTTTTAATCACTCAATTATTAGTTTTTACCAAACCCAAGACGTCTCCTTCTCGTCTTCTCCACTTCTGCTCGTCGCTCACAGACATAGAAAAAAAAATCAAACCAACACCCAAACTTGTATCGCCAAAGAGGAAGACTGTCGTGCCCGATTCTTCTCCTCTTCTCCGTCGTTTCCAAAAGACCCTTTGGAGATTAAACCAAACTCGTTTTTCTAGAGACCCAGACTCGTATTGCCGGAGATGGAAGACTATCATTGCCCGAATCTCCTCCTCTTCTCCTCTTCTCTATCGTTGCCCAAAAACCCTTAGCAGATTAAACCAGATTGTAGGAGGATACAATGTTACAGGTGTGGTAAGCAATCGTCAACCTTACTTGTTCATATGCTTTTTTAGGTTACACTTTTTATGAACTATGAAGTTGGAATCTCGAGGATTGTCAATATGGTGTTAATTGTGAAGGGTTCAAGAGTTTCACTATCATTGGTTTTAGTTGATATCTAATTTTTCAGTTAATCGGCAAATTTGGTATGCTGCATATTGTTTGTTGGTTTCTCAGATGGAAAGGAAAACTATGTTAGAGATTATAATGTACGCATAATTCATTTGTCTTCAGTTGTAGATGTATACATAATTTGTTGTTTTGTCTTTAGGACAAATTGTTTAGTTTGCAGAGTAGAACCAATTGTTGTTGTTGCTTTCGATTGTGATAGTCATGCTCTCTTGGTGCTTTTAGTTCTTGTTTATACTAACAGAACAAAATTACATTTATCATGTTATATGTGTAGTCCCCATGTTAGGAGGTGCATTTCAATTAGACAAAAACTAAATCCAAATTATAGCTACTAGATGATGATCAGGTGGGGTATCATTACAAGGATCTAGATGATCAGGTGGGGTTTCCATTACAACTAAGGAGAAAAATGGGATCAAGCTAGCTTCATTTTCATCATGAATTTGAAGCGTAGAACCAATAGTATTTGATGTTTATTTCAAAAGGTTTATAGTTCTTGTTTGTATGTGATTGAAGTTTACTTGGTAATAGAATTCCAATTTAACATGCATGGTTGTTTGCTCAGCTATTGATTTTTCTCTGAAACATTTTGTTGCAGGCACATAGTGTAAACTTTAGCTAGAAATCATTGACACTTATTTTACCATTGAGCTTGAAAACAAAGTGCGGGAGGGTAAGAATTAAGAGTGTTGTATGCATGTCAGTGTAACAAGCAATTGTTTTATGCTTAAACTTTTTGTGTAAGAACATATCTTCTTGTAATTGTGTAACTTATGCTAGGACATATGTGTTCTAGTACTCATATCTGTTATGATCTTATTCAGGTTTCTGTTATGAAGTATGCGTAGAAATGCAGGAGTAGGATAGAGCACAAGAGCACAAGAGCACAGGCAAACGCTCAACTGAAAGAGAAGATAAAGCAGCGATGCAGGAGTAGGTGCTTAAAAATGTAGGAGTAGGATAGAGCACAGGAGCACATACAAAGGCTCAACTGAAAGAGAAGATAAAGCAGCAATGTAGGAGTAGGATAGAGCAAAAGAAAATATGAATTTCTGTGGTGTTTAGTGATGTCTTGATAGAATAAGGGGACTTCATGGTTGTAATTAATAAAAAAAAACATGTTGTCTCCAGAGATGGAATATTTTGAGTTCCAAATACAGATTTTATTATTGTGAGTAAAAGAAAACTGAAGCATATCAGAAAATAAACCAGTCTGCTTGACTGCTTCTACACATTGTCTTACCCTTTAAATCATTCATGTAGTACTGATCATTCAATATTCATGTATAAAAGTTGTTATATCGATCTCTCAGTTGTAGCATACACACAAGCAAGTAAGCGCAAAATTTATTGTTACGCCCCAATTTTCGAATGGAATTTTCAAAAATTTTGGCATGATATAATTTAAAATAATACAATCTCAAACCTGTTTTAACAACAAAATCCCACAACTAAAACTCAACTGCGGAAAAGTAAATATCATACAACCCATTACTGAGTTAAATATTACATTTCCTTGTTTACATAAACTTGCAATTCAAGAACATGAGTTTAATACTATCTACCCAAAAGCTAAAACTATACTGAGAACAGCAAAACTAAAAAGAACCCTGCCACTACCCCTCCGTCTCAACCCTGCTAATCCTCACTTGTAGGTCTATCCCCTACACCAAGAATTGGTGCACCAGGATTGTAAAATAACAAACCCGGTAAGCTAAAAAGCTCATATGAGTAAACTCAAATAGCACAATATTTCTCACATCTAAAAATTTTCACAAGTGCAATTTATACCAATGAATAAATTCACAATTCTAACACTCTTTCAAATAACATGTACCCATGAGTCCCAGGTATTAAAAATACCCCTCATGATTTACAACAACAAAATTGTGGTACCCATAGGTCCCAGATACGATAAGGTATCCCCCATGACCTACACCAACAGACGGACTAGAGCTCT
The DNA here is from genome assembly GCA_034370585.1 of Fragaria x ananassa. Taxonomy (NCBI): domain Eukaryota; kingdom Viridiplantae; phylum Streptophyta; class Magnoliopsida; order Rosales; family Rosaceae; genus Fragaria; species Fragaria x ananassa. The sequence goes on from CP139766.1 coordinate 15,470,662, forward strand.
AATTCTTAACCGTAACCAATAACCCGGCCAAAGGCTTGGAACCCGGTTTGACTGTCCAATATCAAAACTCAAAATGATAACTAGCATTTTAACTGTAACCAATCACCCAACTAAAAGCTTGAAACCCGGTTTGGCTATTTATCCAACAATCATCATATCACAACATTATTGTCAACAACACATGATGATCATGTCATAAATTATATCCTTTCACATAGATATAATTTTATGAACATTATATATTATTCCACAAGAATAATCTAACAAAATTAATAAAATTATGATCATATGAACTTAAAAAAAACACATAAGAAAAACTTGTTTTATCTTACCTATAAGCCGTTGGTGATCAAGCTCATATATTTTTAAAACCAATAATAGCAAAATACTAAAACCATAAATGTTGCACTTCTAACTGTTGTGCTTGCTGGCAGCAAAATTTACCCAAGCGCAAACCCCAAACAACACACACGCGTGACATGGATTCAGACATGAACCTCCTGATTGACCTTTTGGAGGTTGGGAAGGTTGCCGCTCGTACAGATGTAGACGCAGAGGACTCTACCACCTGTGTCTCGGAAAGCCCTGTATCCCTAGAGATTCCAGACCAAGGGTATGGGAAGCCACCGGGCGATATTGGGGGTCCTAGGAGGACCGACGACGTAGTCAACATAAATGTTGGCAAGAAGAAGAAATCCTCGTCCAAGAGGTCAAAATCCCCCGACGAAGGAGTGACGGTTACTGGAATGAGCGTTCCAGGCACCTCGTAACCCCGGAAGTAGCATAAAGCGGTGGGACCTTCGACTGACCAGTCAGTGAGCTTAGCTAGTCTAACTCCGGCAGTGCCCTCGATTCGGAAGACATCCATCCGACAGGTGCTGGACGAGAAGTTCGTGCGCCGCATGTTGGCTGACCTGAAGGGCATCGAGTTGGACAGGATCAAGATAGGGTCCAACACACCCCAGCTGAATCGGCAACATGTTCGGGAAGCGATGATGAAGGTAGACTTCCTACCAACTCTGATTTCCATTTACACTCCGGGAGTTTGTACCTCTAACAACACTTCTTGCAGGCTCTTTTTGCTGTCTACGCTATTGATGCCAGCGAAGACACGAATGAAATGAAGGAGCACCTGGCCAGCCTTAATGACCAAATCAGCTATCTTTGGGTCGAGAAGAAGAAGATTGAGAAGGAGCTGGAGGCGGGAAAGAAAGAGAAAATCACGCTAGCTGACAAGTTGGCCAAAATTCGCCTTCATGCCAAAGAACTGGAGGGGATGGCCGAGCAGGTGGTCACCTTGGAGCGCGACATAGAGGCACTGCAGCAGGAGAATGCTAAACTGCGGTTGAAGTTGAAGGACCGAGACGGCCAGATTGTCGATCTGCAGGGACAGATTCCCACACAAGGTGAACTTGCCGTTGCCAAGTTCAAAGAGTCGGATGAGTTGAAAGCCATGCTCAAGGCGGCCCGAGAAGGCGGTATCACCGAGAAGTTTGGTGAATGGAGCCGCCTTGGCTACTTGGACAAGGCGAAAATGACAGCAGACTTAATCGTGGCCCGGGAGGCCAAAGAGAGGGAGTCGAAGTCCAAAGCTGTTGCCGACAGGGAATCAGATGCCCTAGAGGGTGAGCCGTCCGTGAGGGCTGCAGAGACGGAAGGCGATGGTGATGACGACCTGGCCGAGTCGGCCGAGGACAAGGACGGGGAAGGCCGCGAAGTGTAAGGTGTAGATAGGCTCTCTTTTTTGCGAACAATGTACTTGATCCTGGTGACTTAACGTCCCGGGCATTTTGTAAAGACCCATTGGTGGTATACACCGAGAGACCGGGTTGTAATATATTATGCTTACTTTATGAGTCACTTACATCGCCTGGTGTGTTGCCTCGACTATACTCGGGATTCTAATGGATCAACTTACATCCCGGTCGATATTACTCGGGTTATAAATTGACTTATACCTGTGGAATGCCATCCCGGTCGATATTACTCGGGATATTATTTGCCATCTCGATCTATACTCGGGAAATTAATTGTATGCTTGTGGAATGCCATCCCGGTCGATATTACTCGGGATATTAATTGACTTATGCCTGTGGAATGCATCCCGGTCGATATTACTCAGGATATAAATTGACTTATGCTTGGATTTTGGAATTAATCAACATTCTTGTATTACTCGGGATATACTCGGCTTTCCCAATACCTCGATCCTTGCCTTCCTTTGCCCCTTCCCGGGCCCTTCGGTAGCAAGCCGAGCAAGATCATCCGTATTACTATTTTCCTTCTGCGGGATATGCGTCAGAGAACCTGACTTGAAGCGTGGCATGAAGGCTTTCGACAGGGCTTGATAGGAGCTCAACTGCGGCTCCTTGGCATCGAAACTCTCGTTGACCTGATTTACGACCAGCTGGGAATCGCTATACACATTGACACTTTCCACGCCGATATCACGGGTGAGCTGTCACACCTCGGTTCTTAAGTTATTTTACGGTTATTTACCTTTGGTATTATTTTGGTCTTTTACCGTATTAAGTAACCATTTACTATTAAGGACCTTAAAGTTGACTTTTTCTTCCGTTTAGAATTTGGGAAAACTTTCTTCATGAAAGTTGTAGAGGACGTTAAAGAGAGTTCGTGGACACGCGGAATGCTTAAAACGGAGTTCGTATAAAGAAGTTATGATCTAAAAACGAAAGTTACAGAGTAGATAAAAAATGGGTAAAAATTTAATGGGGTTTTATTGTTGGGTTTCAAGGTTGGACTGGGTGGGAGAAAGCCCAAACCATTTTTCTTTTCTTTCTCTCTTCTTTCCTGAGTTTCTTTTCTCCCCCCTCCCCGAGCTCTCCACTTGCCGGCAACCCCCTGCCGTCGTCCGCCGTCGTTCGGGCAGCTCAGACCTCTGGCCCGATCCTGTTCGGACCCTCGCCGCTCCCTCTCTCTTCCTGGGTCGGTGACCACGCGCTGGATGCCACCGAGCGGAAACCGCTCCTAGCAGTCCGACTGTCATCTCGCTGGTGCTACCTCCTCCGGCCACCATAGCTCGTGATTTTTGGCTCATCTTGTAGCCCTCATCAAGTTGAGTAATCCCTCAAAAAAATTGGCTAAATTCGACCTCGTTAGGGTGAATTGTATAATTGAAGTTCTAGGGATTTATGGATGTTTTGGTTCGATTACCCTAGTTAGCCTTAGAATTGGACTAAGTGCTAGTTATGGAAGTTGTTGGGTATGATAAGAGGATTATTCTGTTAAAATTTGAGAAGCATTGGAGGTCGCCGGAGAACGGTTACCGGCAGAGCAGGCGGTGGCGCCGCCCCTTAGGGGCTGATTTTTCATGTTTTTAAGATGGTATTAAGGAGAGGAGTTTAATGAAGTATAGTTTGGAATTTTTGGAAGAGTTTTGTTAATGTTGGGGATTTTTCAATGGTTAAGGATTTTGGCGGTGATTAGAATGGAATATTGGTAGTTGGGTTAACCGGGTTTAAAATGCGTATAAGGTTAATTTTTAGTTATCGGTGATGGTGGTGAATCTTGAGTTATAATGGATTAAGGATGGAGAAAATGGGCAAGGAAGAAGATTGATTTTAGACCCTTAATTTTATGGAATTATTTATTGAAGTTTTAATGTTGAATGAGAATTAATATTAATTATTGTTCAGGACATGAGGATGATCATTTGGAGGAAGCCTTGGGTCGTCGGCAGGTATAGCCGACCACGGTGAGTGGACCTTTGATTTGAATGTCATGCATGCGTTAGAGTTTATTTAGTTTTTAAAGGCATATTGGAAATTTAATATTTTCTTGGAGTAATGAGTTTCATTCATTTTTCGGGAACTCTCTTGAGCATTTTATTTGACATGTGGGACATGTCAAATGATTTATTTTATTACGCAATATTTTCAGATACAGTTGGGAACTGTACTGAGTTCAATGGATTTAAATAATATCGATTTTTTTTATGGTTTTGGGATTTTAAATGATTACCGAAAATGAGATTTTCGGTAGTCCTCCATCATAATATAATGATTTTGACTTGGAGAATATTTTAGCGAGAATTTTCAAGTGGAAATAATATTATTTATGATTTATATTTGATATCGAAATCTTACTTATATTTATAAGTTTGAGAATATTTTGACGTGTGAGACACGTCATTGAGTTTTAATACAATTTTTTATGATAATTTTCAAGTAAGGTTGGGAACCGTACCATTCGTATGATCTTGGGGAAGATCAATGGATTTAAGTGTTTCTTATATTTTTAGTCACCATAATATAGGGTCGATCATATTAATTATTGTTAGCTAGCTATTATTTAGCGGTCCTCATCATATGTGAGTAGAGCGCTTAGCGTGAGACGCTATTATAGTCTTACCAGCGGTCCTCATCATATGAGAGTAGAGCGCTTAGCGTGAGACGCTATTATCGCCTGGGAGGCAACCGATCGATATATATATATATATATGTATTGTTAGCTAGCCATTATATAGTGGTCCTCATCATATGTGAGTAGAGCGTTTAGCATGAGACGCTATTATAGTCTTACCGGCAGTCCTCATCATATGAGAGTTGAGCGCTTACGTGGGACGCTATCATAGCTTGGGAGGCTCCTTTTACTTGGTGATATTTTTTCCCCTTATTTATTTTTCTCAGTTATAATTGATTAACCAGCGGGGCTGGTTTATCCATTATTCGAGATTTTTGTTTTATTTAACCAGAGGGGCTGGTTTATCCATTTACTAAGTGAATTCGGATTTAAGGTTTTAAGGACGTTTAAAATTGCGTGCAACTAAGTTTTTTTAAAGCTGAAATGTGGGAAAATATTTAAATTGAGTTTTTGTTAAATTATTTAAATTATTTTGTCCACTCACTCTAACGTTTTTAAACTACTTTCCCATGTGCCCTTTGGTTTTAAATGCTCAGTGTGCAGGCTAAGTATAGATGAGGTCGAGCGTACATGGAGTCGAGGCTTAGTCCAATAGTCAGAGGCTGCTTCCGCTATTCATCTTTATTCATGGTTATTTTTTCTTTATTAGATATGCTCTGATAACCAGCTAGTGATTTAAGGTTGTCTTTGTTGTTTGGTTTAGAAGTGTCAAGTTGGATTTTCAGGTAAGGGTTGTCAATTTTCAAGGAAGGTTTAGCCGAATTTTTGGTAAATTTTCCTTGGAGGTGGACCCCGCAGGATTTACCACAGGTTTCAGGGTGAAATCTGGGGTGGGTCCTGACACAAGCTAAAACCCGCCAATCAGTTCTTCATACTCCGTGTAATACCCTAGATTTCATAATTGTTTTCCTTGTTTTATTCCATTATTTAATGAAGGATTATTCATGAAAATTCTTGGGTATTTTCGAAGTTGAAGTTTCGGGAGTTTATTTAAGTTGTCTTGATTTTTTTATAGGCCAAAAGTTGACTTTATTTTCCGTAAGTTATCTTCGAAAACTTCCTTCGTGAAAGTTGTAGAGCTTGTCGATACGAGTTCGTAAACACGCGGCACGCTTAAATCGGAAGTTGTGAGAGAAAGTTGTGGTCAAAGGAAGTTAGGTTTCGGGTGTGGAAAGTGTTTAAGTGGGAAATTTTGTGTGGGTTATTTTTAGGAAACCCTAACATTTAAAAGCAGCTCTCTCTCTCTCTCCTCACGCACCTCACCCGACTTTTCTTTTTTCTCTCTTCATTTCCCTTCACTCTTTTCCTCTCCCGAGCTTCCCCGAGAGCCAGTTTTCTGCCGGAGCTAGCTCCTTTGTCCGGCCGCCGTTTGGACCGCCACCGGTCCCGTTCGACTCCCACAAGGGTGCTCTTCAAGGCAGGGCAGCAGCTGCTCGGTGTGGAGCGCCGGAATCGGGGCTGTGTTGCCGGAAAGTGGGCGGCTGTGCCACGGACGGAGCTGCCGTGTACGGCGGCGACGGGGTACTTTCTTAGGTGAGCTTTGATCCTCTCTTTTCCCTGGTAGTGTTTAGGCTTGGATTGAAGCAAGTTTTTAAGGTTTTAAGGCCGGTTTTGCAGTTTTGATCGTTGAAATTTTTGGTCACTGTTCTGGCGGTTTCCGGCCAGTTCCGGCCATTTTTGGGCGAAGTCTCAGGTATGAAAGTTATTCCCCTTGCTTCAAGCTTCAACTTTGCTGTTGGGGGTTTTCTCAAATTCGGAAGTATGGGGTGGCGCGTGAGGCCCACTCGCCGCCGCCTGTGGCGGCGCGTGGCGGCGCGTCCGGTTGAGTTGCAGTCCTAGTTTTCTGTGTTAGGTAGTCCTTACTGCTGTGAGCCTGTTGAGTGGTAGTGTGGCTAGTTTTTAAGAAATGTTGGCATGCTAGAACGTTAAATGTGATTTTAGGTTTGGTGGAGGTTTGAGTTAGGAATGGATGATTAGAGGCAGCCTTTGAGGGTCTCTAAGTTCGACGACTTTGGAAAGTTGTCATCTCTTGAATGCTAGGTTTCGTTCGGTTTCCATTTTGAGTATATCTGATTTTTAGAAATCTGGTTTGTGGTTTTATAAGTTGTGTAGGATGTTCAGGCGACCTTTTTGAGTTATAGGGAGAGATTTTGTCTCAAGTGACAAGTTGTGGGTTAGGACTTGAGTTTCGGTTCGAGTCGGATAATGTTGCTTTCTTAGTTACTAAGGTTAACGTTTTGTTAATAGGTGACTTGTGGTGTGGTTTTGTGTGATATGCTTGCGTTTGTGCTTATGAAGACGCAGCGGGAGTTAAGGTGAGTAAAATCTCACTAAGGTCCACTTTGTGGCCTATTTATTTTGATGATGATTGTGATGTTGATTTTGATCATGATTATGATGATGATTGTGATGTTGATTTTGATGATGATAATTGCTATGATGAGGATTATGATGATTTATTTTGATGATTTTAAATAAATAATTTAATGAAGAAAAATAATATTATGTTGTTTGGTTTTAAAAATATATGAGCTTGATCGTCAACGGCTCATAGGTAAGGTAAAACAAGTTTTTAGTTATGTGTTACTCTATGACTCTTATGATCATAATTTTATTAAATTGTGAGAAGTATGTTGTTGGATTAATTTTTATTATTCATATAATTATATCCTTGTGAAGGATATAATTTTTATGATGTGAATCTTGGGATGTTGTTATTGGAGTTGTGATATGATGATGTTGAATTAAAGAATGATGATGATTTTTATGAGGATAATTGTGATGATGATGATGATGATTTTATGAGGATAATTGTGATAAAGTGTTGTGAGGTTATTGTTGTGAAATTTATTATGATTGTTGGATAAATAGCCAATACCGGGTTCCAAGCCCTTTTTGGGTGATTGGTTGCGGTTAAGGTGCTATTTATCATTTTTGTGTTTTGGTATTAAATAGCCAAACCGGGTTCCAAGCCTTTAATCGGGTGATTGGTTGCGGTTCTGATGCTATTTATCATTCTTATTGTTGTGATATTAGACAGTCAAACCGGGATTCCAAGCCTTTGGCCGGGTGATTGGGTACGGTTAGGAATAGAGCTCTAGTCCGTCTGTCAGTGTAGGTCATGGGAGATACTTGAAGGTATCTGGGACCCATGGGTACACATATTGTTGTTGTAGGTCATGAGGGGTATTTTCTAAATATCTGGGACTCATGGGTACATGTCTTGTGGTGTGTGGTTTTTATTCATTTATCAAAATTTATTTGGATGTGTTAAAGTGTTGGACTGTGATAAATGTGGAGTTTATTTTGAGAATTACTCATACGAGCTTTTTAGCTTACCAGGTTTGTTGTTTACAACCCGGTGCACCAATTCATGGTGTAGGGGTTAGACTTGCAGGTGTTTGATCAACAGGGTTGAGGCAGAGGCATAGTGGCTGGGGTTTAGTTGATGTACATTTTATTTGTATATTATGTAAGTTGTTTTAAGCTCGTGTGAGCATCTTCTTTTTACTAGACTTTTGAAGTTGTAAATAAGGAGATGTAATGTTTAACTCAGTCGATGAGTTTTGTTGACATTTACATTTCCAGCATTTAAGTTTAGTAGGGTTTTGTTGAGCGGGTCATGTAGTCTTATTTGTGAGTTATATCATACCCAAATTTTTGAAATTTATCCTTCGAAAATTGGGGCGTGACACTCCGGGCCGTTGTTGGAGGTCTTAAATTGGAATTCCAAGGCGTACTCATGCTTGAACCCATCGGGAGTTTCCAATATGATTCCCGCCCCACTCTTGTGTCTCGTCACCGAGCCATCACTACCAGAAAATAGATCTTGGGCGACGAAAAATAATCGTCGCCCTGTTAAAAAATTTCGTCGCCTAAGTACTTAGGCGACGACATGTCGTCGGCCAAGACGTCGTCGCCAGAAGTGCGTCGGCCAAGAACTTGGGCGACGAAAATTCATTCCGTCGTCGCCTAAGAGTAATTCTTAGGCGACGATACGAATTTCGTCGCCTAAAATCTACTTCTCGTCGCCCAAAAATATTCGTCGCCCAAGATTTAACACCTTGGCCGACGAAAAATTTTTCGTCGCTTAAGATCTTATAACCTTGGGCGACGAAACTAAATATTTCGTCGCCTAAGATCACTACATCTTAGGCGACGATAATTTTTTTTCGTCGTCTTATATTTTAAGTCCTTGACCGACGATTTAGAAATTTCGTCGCCTAAGATATATTTAAATATTTTTTTTTAAATATTTAAATAATTTTTTTAAATATATAAATAATGTTTTTTTAATTTTTGCTGGAATTTTTTTTTTCGGCATTTCTTTAAATTTTTCTAATACTAAAATTTAATTAAAAATAACACAAATTTATAAATTTATAAATAATTTATTACAAAAATTCAGTCCATCTGCCTATGGAGAAACTCGTAATCTAACTCATCATTCCCGTTCGGAGGGTCCTGAGGCTGAGGCGGCGGCTGGTCAGGCTGAGGAGGCTGCTGCTGAGGCTGGGGCCACTGAGGTAATGATATAGGCGTAGGCATGGACGGAAAATCAAGTCCGGCCGCATGTGCAGCGATGCAGGCAGTCATCCACTGTCCCATAGCCGCCTGGTTGGCATTGGTGACTTCATTCAGCCGCTCCATATGCGCAGCCGTGGAAGCCGCATATGATTCCGCCATCACCGCCATCTCCCTCGCTCTTTGGGCTTCCAGCTCAGACTGTAGACATTCGAACTGATCCTGTAGCCGACTGTTGCTGCTTGAGGATCCGACGGCTCCCTTGCGCTGAAATCCTGGCGTCGTCTTCAGGATCCCCTTTCCAGCGCCTCCCATACCCCGGCAGTAGTAGGTGTTGGAACGCTGCGCGAAGGCAGTGGCCATAATCCGCGCCCCAACGGTAGGATCTGAAGTGTCGATCCTGGACATGGCCTCTGACATGTCATCCTCTGCCGTGCCCGGCCATGTGTCGTTCACCATGCCTCTCATGACCTCTTGCTCCGCCTCCCTCACCCTCGCCTAATTGGATATATTAAAAAAATATATTAATATACATTTAATAAAATGTAATTAAAATTAAAAATTAGAAAATATAAGGAACTTACAAGATCCTCCTCAGAATGAGGATATACCCTCTGAAAGGTCCCCACATAGGGGTTCTCCTCTGGCCGCTCTCGCCGCACGTCGTCCATGATGGCCGAAAACGGCCTCGAACCGGCACGATGGTTGGTTGTGTTCTGTTGCCGGTTCTCAGCGTTCACCCGGGCGAGGTGCTTCAAAAAAAAATTATCGTTAGTAAATATTTAAAAACATACAATTATAATTAATTCACTAATTAAATATTCAAATTTGTTTACGAATTACCTGTTTGTGAGGGTCGTTGAACTGCGTGACAAGAAGCCACCGCCACTCGTACTCCCGATACTCGAACTCCTTCGGGGTACCCGAACGGTCGCTCCCGTACTGCTTCCAGTGTAACCGGAGGTCGTGCTTCCACTCCTTGAACCTACATATACAAAAAAAATTTTAAATATATTATTAAAAAAATAAAATTTAATAAATTATTAAATAGAGGTACCTCTTCCTATGGGCCTTGTCCGCCCAGTCACGTCCCTCCTCGGGAACCACAAACCATTGCTGAATTACCACTTGTTAGTATTTTTTTTGATAATTAAATAATTTATTAGTTAAAAAAATAGTAATTGATCGAGTAAACTCACCGACATCGACTGATGGAGCATCTCCTTCACTCCATCAGGAACCTGGCTCCAGACTCCCCACAACATAGGGAGTCTGGAGCGGATGGTGCCTCCCGCGGTGCGCGTGTACCGGTTTCCCAACACGGCGTCCACCGGTTTCCCGTTGGAAAACGGGATGGCGATCCGTCCAGCGGACTCGACCGCCCTATCGAGTCCCTTGTTGCTGACGGTGCCTCTCCTGTTCCGCCTTCTCGTTCCGGCGACTGTGACATTGTGAATCAAATTTAATATTAATAATACATTTTTACAAAAAAAAATTTAAAATCGACAAAACAGTAATAATAAATTACTTGAGGATGAGGCTGAGCCGACGGATTCGTCTCCGTCCGCCTGCTCTGAGACCCTCACGGGATGAAGAGGCGTGGGAAACTCCCTGTAGATATAGGCCTCGTGCGGTGCCACATGACAAATTAATAGTTATTATAGGATTTATTATTTTTTTATTCACATAACAAATTATTTACATTAATTCACAATTATTACATCACAAAAATTAATTTACGAATATTTACATCCTTACTCAAAAATAATCCATTATTTTTTACAAAATTTCCACAATATATTTACAATTATAATTTATATTATTTAATTATTTAATCAAAAATTATTTAATCATTTACAATATATTTACAAATTATTTCCACAAATCCTAAACCCTAAACCCTAATATTTTACAATTATCATTTACATCACAATTTATCATAATTTACCCTAAAATCCTACCATAATTTACACAAATTTACCCAAATTTACCATAAATTTCCTAAATTACAACAACAACAACAATAATTTCACCAACAATTTCACAACACAACAATAATTTCACCAACAATTTCAAATAATTTCAAACAATTTCACAATTTCAAACAATTTCAAACAATAATTTCAAACAATTTCACAATTTCAACAATTTGAAACAATTTCAACAATTTCAAACAACAACAACAACAATTAAAATTTTCATCAACATAACCAATTTAGGGTTTTAGGGTTATACCTTAAATTGTGGGTCGGCGTCGGGGTCGGGGTCGGGGCCGGGGGCGGGGTCGGGGTCGGGGTAGGGGACGGGGGCGGGGCCGGGCGTCGGGGCCGAGGGCGGGGTCGGAGAGAGGGAGAGAGAGAGGGCTTCGGTGGATTTTCAGAGAGAGAGAGAGAGAGGGCTTGGATTTGTGAGCGGCTGCGCGAATGGTTAGGGTTTCGAATTTTTGCCTTTTATATTGGCGTTCTTGGGCGACGATTCTGTAAAAATCGTCGCCCTGTTTTTTGAAAATCGTCATCTTGGCCGACGATTTTTGAAGTCGTCGCCTAAGATACTTTACTTGGGCGACGATGTTCTTCACTATAAATCTCGTCGCCCAAGATGAAGAAAATCGTCGGCCAAGAGTTCTACAATAAAATTCAGAATATCGTGATTTTGGTGATCGGAGAAGAGGAACTGAAAACCGACCGTCAGATATGACCAGCATAACAAATTACGTGGGTGGGAAAAAATTCAGCTCCATCTGACAAAGATAAGGGCTCGATCCGTCCGGTCAATCGGCGCGGTCAAACATCTAAACGGACGGAAACGGCTATTCGACCCACCAAATCACGTAATCTGGCCGGACCTTCAACTGAGAATAGTTTCTAATCGACGAGACTCTTACGGGGCTATAAAAATTTGGTAAAAAATAAATACCCGGGATAGGGCTACCACTAGGTAGAAATAAGAGAAATTCGTTGACCGGAACAACCGGCTCCGAAATTTTACCGAAATATCTTTATTTTTCACGGGTTGACGTATTTCACCGTTCCGGTCATATCTTATTTCACGACTTTTTTGCGTTTGAAGCCTCTACGTATACGTTGTCTTCAAAACGAAACTTAAACTCAACACTTGTATAAAAAAGTTATACAACATTAGTACATATATCGTGAGTTTGGTGATCGGAGAAGAGGAACTGAAAACCGACCGTCAGATATGACCAGCATAACAAATTACGTAGGTGGGAAAAAATTGAACTCCATCTGACAAAGATAAGGTCTCGATCCGTCCGGTCAATCGGCGCGGTCAAACCCCTAAACGGACGGAAACGGCTATTCGACCCTCCAAATCACGTAATCTGGCCGGATCTTCAACTGAGAATAGTTTCCAATCGACGAGACTCTTACGGGGCTATAAAAATTTGGTATAAACTAAATACCCGGGATAGGGCTACCACTAGGTAGAAATAAGAGAAATTCGTTGACCGGAACAACCGGCACCGAAATTTTACCGAAATATCTTCATTTTTCACGGATTGACGTATTTCACCGTTCCTGTCATATCTTATTTCACGACTTTTTTGCGTTTGAGGCCTCTACGTATACATTGTCTTCAAAACGAAACTTAAACTCAACACCTGTATAAAAAAGTTATACAACATTAGTACATATATCGTGAGTTTGGTGATCAGAGAAGAGGAACTGAAAACCGACCGTCAGATATGACCAGCATAACAAATTATGTGGGTGGGAAAAAATTCAGCTCCATCTGACAAAGATAAGGGCTCGATCCGTCCGGTCAATCGGCGCGGTCAGACCCCTAAACGGACGGAAACGGCTATTCGACCCTCCAAATCACGTAATCTGGCCGGACCTTCAACTGAGAATAGTTTCCAATCGACGAGACTCTTACGTGGCTATAAAAATTTGGTAAAAAATAAATACCCGGGATAGGGCTACCACTAGGTAGAAATAAGAGAAATTCGTTAACCGGAACAACCGGCACCGAAATTTTACCGAAATATCTTCATTTTTCACGGGTTGACGTATTTCACCGTTACGGTCATATCTTATTTCACGACTTTTTTGCGTTTGAGGCCTCTACGTATACATTGTCTTCAAAACGAAACTTAAACTCAACACTTGTATAAAAAAGTTATACAACATTAGTACATATATCGTGAGTTTGGTGATCGGAGCAGAGGAACTGAAAACCGACCGTCAGATATGACCAGCATAACAAATTACGTGGGTGGGAAAAAATTCAGGTCCATCTGACAAAGATAAGGGCTCGATCCGTCCGGTCAATCGGCGCGGTCAAACCCCTAAACGGACGGAAACGGCTATTCGACCCTCCAAATCACGTAATCTGGCCGGACCTTCAACTGAGAATAGTTTCCAATCGACGAGACTCTTACGGGGCTATAAAAATTTGGTAAAAAATAAATACCCGGGATAGGGCTACCACTAGGTAGAAATAAGAGAAATTCGTTGACCGGAACAACCGGCACCGAAATTTTACCGAAATATCTTCATTTTTCACGGGTTGACGTATTTCACCGTTCCGGTCATATCTTATTTCACGACTTTTTTGCGTTTGAGGCATCTACGTATACGTTGTCTTCAAAACGAAACTTAAACTCAACACTTATATAAAAAAAGTTATACAACATTAGTACATATATCGTGAGTTTGGTGATCGGAGAAGAGGAACTGAAAACTGACCGTCAGATATGACCAGCATAACGAATTACGTAGGTGGGAAAAAATTCAGCTCCATCTGACAAAGATAAGGGCTCGATCCGTCCGGTCAATCGGCGCGGTCAAACCCCTAAACGGACGGAAACGGCTATTCGACCCTCCAAATCACGTAATCTGGCCGGACCTTCAACTGAGAATAGTTTCCAATCGACGAGACGCTGACGGGGCTATAAAAATAAAAAACATTTCCTTACAATTTAAATGTGCTTTATTTATTTTAATTATTCGGATTATCTTGGGCGACGAAATTAGGGTAATTCGTCGGCCAAGATAATACTTGGGCGACGATATCTGCTAAATTCGTCGCCCAAGACTAAAAAAAAATCATGTACAATGAAATTTTAAATGTGCTTTATTTATTTTAATTATTCGGATTATCTTGGCCGACGAAATTAGGGTAACTCGTCGGCCAAGATAATACTTGGGCGACGATATTTGTTAAATTCGTCGCCCAAGGTTAAAAATAAAAAATCCTGTACAATGAAATTTAAATGTGCTTTATTTATTTTAGTACAAACATATTCTTTTAGTACAAACATATTCTGAGTCATCCGATGAGTCTTCTTCGGTATGGAAGGCTCACAAACACACCCGGAAATCTTTATATTAATTTGGACAACAATTACAAAGCTAAGGCTCAATTATAACTAAGCTAAGGCTCGTAATCTGAGTCATCCGATGAGTCTTCTTCGGTATCGGAATTAATATCTGGTAATCTATGCCTTAATTCGTCGTCAGAGTCGTCGTCTGTTTCTTCATTTGGATCAACATCAATAAAAGTTGAATCTTCGTCACGAATTCTGAGCACTCGACCATGTTTAACATTATTTTCACGAGCAGTAGCTACATCATGAATACCTACTGCGTTCGGCTCCTGATACGCATCAGCCTCTGGCCCTGGAATGGTCACTCCAAGTGTAGCCGCCCGGTAAATGTCTCGAGGATGCACAATGTTCGCTATTTTCCACGCGTCACCCCTGGCAAGGTCATCAAGATAAAACACTTGTTTTACCGATGTCGCAAAAACAAACGGGTCATCTTCGTAGGCGCTTGTAGCAGTGTTGACCGATAAATTGCCGTACTGATCCATCTTCATGCTCTGTGCGCCTGTATCAAACCATCTACACTTGAACAGATGCACTTTCATGCCTTCCGCATAAACCAGTTCGACCACTGAATGGAGAACACCGTAATAGTTAAGGCCATGACCAACTCTTTCCAATATTTAACTTCTTCACAATTGATTAGTACCCACCAGTGCGCTATGGCTATCTCTTCATCCGACAATGCATACTCGGCGGACAGTTATGCTCCACCAACTTCGACATCACTGGAAACTATAGAGAGATTGAACCGCGGCGCATGTTCCTCCATGGTTTGCGGAGCTCCCAACGACGCTCCTAAATACAACTTCATGTAGGTGACGCATTCATGCGCAATATATGCTTCAACTATACATCCTTCAGGCGCGGATTTATTAGTGACATAATCTTTGTACTCACCAAGTTGCCTGTAAATATAAGATTGCAAACTATACGTTATGGTTATTGAACATGTACGTACATATATGTATTCTGGAGATGTAAGTGAATAAAACATACATTTCCATGGGATACATCCAAGTGAAGTGTACTGGACCGGTAAGCAACAATTGCTGGGAAGATGGATCATCAGGTGAGGCATGATATCGAAAAAATTTGGCGGAAAGATCCTCTCGAATTTACACATGATGTATATGATGTCTGCCTGCATTTCCCGGAGATCGGATTTTCTCACTTCCCTTGTGCATAACTTCATGAAGAAGTTAGGACCGTCTTAGGACCGTCTTAAGATCAACGCGTACTCCAGTACGGGAGTTCTGGAGTTTTCTGATTCCCATTTTCTTAAGATCAACGCGTGCCTTAGGACCAAAGATGTTTTCTGATTCCCATTTTCTTAAGACCAAAGTTAGACCAAAGATGTTTTCTGATTCCCATTTTCTTAAGATCAACGCGTGCCTTAGGACCATCTTTCGTCTTCCCCTCCAAGTTGAGCACTGTACCTACCACACTGTCGCAGACATTCTTCTCTATGTGCATCACATCTAGGTAGTGCCTGATCAACAGCGTACTCCAGTACGGGAGTTCCTAAAATATGCTCTTATGTGTCCAGAATTTGTACCTGTCTGGTCTTTCAGGTATTCTGGCCACAATATCGGGATGATTACTGAGCTGCCCAAAATCATACTCATCCAGCACTGCTAAAATCTCTTCCCCCGACCATCTATGCGGCTCCACACCTCTCTCTTCGGTCCCATCAAATGCCCCGGTATCTATCCGCCAGGGGTGATCATGTGGTAGGTAAGCACGGTGACCCATCCGGACTATCTTGTTGCAATGATTGCTGCACCCCTGGGAGCTAAGGCACTCAGGACAAGCCTTGTATCCCCTAACAACGTTGCCAGACAACATCCCACGTGCAGGAAAATCACTGATGGTACCAACAATCATGGCATGCATCTGGAACATCTCCTTTTTGTGGGAGTCATAAGTGGGATGACCAACCTCCCAAAGCAATTTACACTCTTCAATCAGCGGTCTCATATACACATCGACACACTTCCCTGGATAACAACAACAACAACAACAACAACCACAACAAATTCAGATAACGACTATATATGACCAACAATATAGAACAAAAACAATAAATGGAGAAAAAATTGAACCAACAGCAATATATACAATATGAAGGGAAAGTAGATACCTGGATAACCGGGCCCCGGAATCAACAAGGTCAACATGTTGTATTCCTTCTTCATGCACATCCATGGAGGAAGGTTGTAAGGCACCAAAATGACCGGCCATATACTGTACGAAAGACTCATGGTCCCAAAAGGGCTGAACCCGTCGGATGACAGCCCGAGCCTCACATTCCTCACCTCTGAAGCAAAATGAGGAAACTCCCTGTCTATATGCTTCCACGCCTCCCCGTCAGCAGGGTGTACTATGAGGTCTTCGTCATGCACCTCCCTCACAGCGTGCCATCTCATAGCTTCGGCCGTCTTTGAAGACATGTACAACCGCTCCAGCCTATCCCTCAATAGGAAATAGCGAAGTACCTTAACAGGTTTCCTGTTGCCTGCGGGAGTTCGCTTATACCTGTCGGTCCCACATACCGGACAACGATGAAGGCCTTCAAGGTCATTACCGTCTGCATCTTTACCCCAGAATAGAACGCAGTCATATCTGCATGCATGGATCTTGATGTAGGAAAGCCCGAGATCTCTCAAGATACGACGGACCTTATGATGCGTGGTGGGATGACGATGACCGTCGGGCAGGAGCGAAGCAGCGTACTGTAGATACCTATCAACAGCCGTCACGGTCGATTTTGTGTCAACCTTGATATGCATCACCTCCATCACACACTGAAGAACGGTCTTCTCATGACCTGGGCACAAAGGGGTCTGTTGGAAAGCAATAAGTCTGTTGTACTTGGCTATACCGGCAGTGTTGACACCTCTAGGGACGGCCTGCATCGGCGCCTGCAGAATGTGCTGTCGTTCAGGGCATACACCGCTGTCATGAGGAAACATGTCGTTGATGAAGGCCGTTGTTGGATCGTTGGATGTACTGCCCGTCTCATAAAACTGTCCATGATCATGCGGGCGTGATGAGGTTTCACCGTGATATATCCAACATGTGTAACGTTCCCAGAATCCGTTACTCTTCAGGTGGTCCCATACTGTATCAAACGGAAATCGATGCATATCACTGCGACACTTACACATCTTGCACGGGCAATAGAACATGCCACTCCCGTCAGCATTGGCCTGCGCATATTCCATAAAATCCCAAACTCCTTCAGCATATTTTCTGTGATATCTTGGAAGAGAAATCCAACTCTTATCCATATCCTGAAAATAACACATATATATATCAATATTTAATGAACATATCTTTTATATATATATATATATATTAATGTAATACAACATACTAATTATTAATTATATATATCTAGTTCCAGCGGATTCCGTGGTTTCAGAAGGCAAATGTCAATGTCACGGAGGGCGAACCCCTTACAGGAACCAAGCAGGACTCTTTTGTGATCACGGAGGCGAACCCCTATCAACCCCTTCACCGAGAAGAGTGGTCAGTTTGTGATCTTGAGATCCAGTTAAACAAACCTGTGAACCATATCTATGACAGAACGGCCCCTTACTCAGCTTGGAACAAACTCTATGCATATATATATATATATATATATCATTAATTCAACTCAAATAAAACTGAAAATCAATATATATATATATAGAGAAAAGTTCACCATCGGTCCCTCAACTCTTGTGGCAAGGCCAATGTGATGCCCAACTTATAAAAACTACCAATGTGATGCCTACACTTTATTTTTCGTATCAACGTGGGGTCTGAGGCCATATTCCGTCACGGCGCCGTCTGTTTGGTCACGTGTCGCGCACGTGGCTCACTAAAATCGGTCCCTCAACTCTTGTGGCAAGGCCAATGTGATGCTCAACTTATAAAAAACTACCAATGTGATGCCTACACTTTATTTTTTGTATCAACGTGGGGTCTGAGGCCATGTTCCTTCACGGCGCCGTGTGTTTTGTCATGTGTCGCGCACGTGGCTCACCAAAAAAGGGCATAAAGGACATTTCGTGTGTTTTGTGCCATCTCTTCTGATCGGCTTTGTCTTCAACTTCATCTTCATCTTCTTCTACCACAGCTCTCAACCAAGCCATGGCCGCCTTAGTCAGCGCGTCCCTCATGTCCGTCTCCGCCTTCTACATCCACAAGCGCAGCGTCGACCAAGTCAGCGACCGTCTCATCGAGATCCGCCGTAAGACGCTGTCTCGCCTCCGCTCTCAACACTCAGACGACAAAGTCGATGATAAGGAAGAAGATGATTACATCAACGAAGAAGACGAGTGGGACCAGTGGCGAGACCTCGGTTCTGACAACGACGCCGTCATTGATCTCAAATCAGCGCCGTCTCAATTTTATAGAATTTTCACTTGTTTGGTCGATCTGGTCGCTAGCGGTGTAAGGGTTGATCTGGTCGCTAGCGGACGACGAAGGTGATGACTGTGGGGATGATGAGGACAATGATGGCTTTGTAGTAGAGGTGACGAAGCTGTGGGCGAAGTTGAGAGAGCGGTAGTCGAACATGGGCTTCTAGGGGCGGTGGGCGCCGAGATCAACCTTGATGCCGTCTTTGGCGAGGGAGATGTACTCACCGGAGGCGGAGGTGGACCCTGATGGTGGCGTTGTTCTGTGGTTGGGACAATATGTTGAGTTTCTGAATAGAGGAAGACGACAACAGTCTGAATAGAAGACGAAGCAGAGGTCAGCAGCAGAAAGGGATTTGAAGCAGAAGGTGCCGAATAGATGGAAGCACGATGCTAATCCGAAACTGAGAAAGATGTCGGCCTGAGATTTGAAAAGAGACTAGAGCTGTTCTGACGAATTCCAGAGCGGGTCTGACGAAATTTGAATCTTGGGTCTGTGTTGGCTGTAGACGAAGCCGATCGGAAGAGACGGCACAAAACACACGAAATGTCCTTTATGCCCTTTTTTTGGTGAGCCACGTGCGAGACACATGACCAAACAGACAACGTTGTGAAGGAATTTGGCCTCAGACCCCACGTTGATACGAAAAATAAGGTGTAGGCATCACATTGATAGTTTTTATAAGTTGGGCATCACATTGGCCTTGCCACAAGAGTTGAGGGACCGATTTTAGTGAGCCACGTGCGCGACACGTGACCAAGCAGACGGCGCCGTGACGGAATATGGCCTTAGACCCCACGTTGATACGAAAAATAAAGTGTAGGCATCACATTGGTAGTTTTTATAAGTTGGACATCACATTGGCCTTGCCGCAAAAGTTGAGGGACCGATGGTGAACTTTTCTCATATATATATGCATATATATATATATATATATGTGCATATGCATATGTCCGTACCTGGGAGTAGCTCCACAAACTATGTATGGACAGATTTCCACAACACCGAACGATTTGAAGAACTAGAGAAATTTATGTTTCAAATTTTTAAAGTTCTCATTCTTCTATCCCGGCCTCTCAATATATAGAAGAATCTTGGGCGACGAAATATTTGAGTTTCGTCGCCTAAGGATTAAAAAAATCTTAAGATTTAAAAAAATTTTGGGCGACGAAATATTTGAGTTTCGTCGCCTAAGAATTAAAAACTCTTGGGCGACGAAATATTTGAGTTTCGTCGCCTAAGGATAAAAAACTTAGGCGACGATATAAATATCTTAGGCGATGAAATATTGTTTCGTCGCCCTAGTTTCTATCTTGGCCGACGAAATTTATTTTTAGGCGACGATTTTTTTTCCTTAGGCGACGAAAAAAAAATCGTCGCCTAAGTTCCCTCTTAGGCGACGAAAAAAAAAAATGGTCGCCCGGTTTTTTTGTTTCGTCGCCCAAGACCCATTTTCTAGTAGTGCATCCATGTAAAGTTTCCAATGTGGTGATAGCAGGCTATCATTACCCTGGCAGGCTTTGGAGGAAAGCTCCCCGGCGCCTGCTAGTTACTGGATCTCTGCCGGATCATCCACCGCCTTCATGGGCGTGAGTTAAGATATAAAGTCAGTTGTTGCCTGCCCCCTTCATGGCTACTCACGACCGGTAATGAATATCAAACTCTCCGAGCTCTATTGCCCATTTTACCAGTCTCCCGCTGACCTCTAGCTTTTGCATGATCTGCCTGAGGGGGTGATTGGTGTAGAGTGTTATCGAGTGTGCCTGAAAATAATACCTGAGCCTTCTTGCTGTCACGATAAGCGCCAAGGCAAGTTTCTCAACGTCTGGGTACCTGCTCTCAGTGGGAGTGAATCCCTTCCCGGTGTAGAACACCGCATGCTCGACGTCAGACTCTTTTCTTATCAACACTGAGCTGACTGCCGTTTTCGATGCTGCGATATACAAGTAGAGCATCTCGCCCGAACATCTCGCCCGAGCATCCCGTACCACAGTATCACCTTGAAGATGTCACACCCCAGTCCTTAAGTTATTTTACAGTTATTTACTTTGATATTATTTTAGTCTTTTACGGTATCAATTAACCGTTTGTTGTTAAGGACCTTAAAGTTGACTTTTTCTTCCATTTGGAATTTGAGAAAACTTTCTTCATGAAAGTTGTTGGTGACGTGATTACGAGTTCGTAGACATGCTATGTGTTCAAAATCGGAGTTAGCATGGTAAAGTTATCAATTAAATGGTAAAGTTTTTGAGTTAGTAAAAAATGGTAAAATTTGAAGTGGGTTATTTAGTTGGGTTTGAGTGTTGGGCTTGGGGGGGGGGGGGGTGGCAGCTCAAGTTTTTCCTCTTTTCTTTCTCTCTTCTCTGCTTCTCCCGAAATTCCTCCCCGAGCTCTCCTCCCATCGGAAAGCTTTGCCGCCAGCTGCCGCCGTCCAGCCAGCAACCGGCCGCCGCTCCAGCCCAGTTCGGATCCCCGCCACCTCCTCTCTCTCCCCGGCCTAGTGTCCGAGCCGGTAGTGCCGCTGGAGAGGAGAAAAGCCCGCCGGAACGCCACCTACCTCTTCGCCGGAGCTCCGTCCTCCGGCCACCATAGGCCGAGATTTTTGGCTCAACTTGTAGCCCTCATCAAGGTGAGTAATCCCTCAAAAGGAATCGGTCTAATTCGATCTTGTTAGGGTGAAATGTATAATTGAAGTTCTAAGGATTTTATGGATGTTTCGGTTCGATTATCCTAGATAGCCTTAAAACTGGATTAAGTGCTAGTTATGGAAGTTGTTATGGATGATGAGAGGATTATGCTGTTTAAATTTGGTGGCCATAGGAAGTCGCCGGAAAACGGCTGCCGACCGCCGCCCCTTAGGGTCTGTTTTTCATGTTTTTAAGATGGTATTAAGAAGAGGAGTTTAATGAAGTATATTTTGGAAATTTTGGAGGAGTTTGGTTTGGTTAATGTTGGGGATTTTTCCATGGTTAAGGATTTTGGCGGTGATTAGGAGGGATTATCGGTAGTTTGGTTAGCCGGTTTTATGTGAGACATGTCAAATGTTTTTATATTAATTTTTGGGGAAGTGACGTTCTGGATATTTGTTATTTCTTTTAGTTCACCATAAAAGGTTGTTATATAATTATTATTGCTAGCTAACTATTTTTAGCGGCTACTTACCATAGGTGAGTAGTGCGCTTAGCGTAGGACGCTATCATTGCCTGGGAGGCAACCGATCGGTATTTATATTTATATGTTAACTAGCCATTATTAGCGACTACTCACTATAGGTGAGTAGTGCGTTTCGCGTGTGACGCTATTATAGCCTGGGAGGCTCATCGTTATGGTGAAACTTCTTCCCCATTTTTAGTAATTAATGAGAACCAATGGGATTGGTTCATCATTTTGATTCGTAAATACTCATGGAGAATTTCCATGAGTGGCATGCATAAGTATTTTCTAAATGGAAATTATGGGAGAGCATAAATTTTTTTTCATTGCTCCAATATTTTGTTAATTATTTTTGTCCACTCACTCTAACGTTTTAAATGCTTCTCCCCTGGGCTTTTCGTTTTTAAATGCGTAATCTGCAGAGTTTGGTTCGGCGAGGATAGGAGACGTGTCATAGATCCCCACCTCATCCAGTTTTCCCATATAGGTTACCAGTTTAACCTATTGTGTTGTTTATCTTATTTTCCTAGTAGATGCTCTGATAATTATGAGATGGTTTAAGTATGTTGAGAGTTGATGAAAAAGATTCATTTGTTTGTGTTTATTTGAGATATTACATTTATGGATGATGTTTGGGAACTATTGTGAGTTGGGCTTGGTGATTTTTCTTTCAAGTAGGATTACCTATTTCCAAGGGAGGTTCTACTAAGAATTTTGGTAAAATTTTTCTTGAGGTGGGTCCCGCAGGGTTTATCCCGGATTTTGAGGGGAAATCTGGGTAGGTCCTAACAGAAGACCTTCTCCAGATGCCCCACATGCTCCTCGGCCGTTAGACTTTTGACCAGCATGTCGTCGACATATACTTCCATTGTTTTCCCGAGGTACTTGGCGAACATGACATTCATCAACCGCTGATAAGTGGCCCCCGCATTCTTTAATCCAAAGGCCATGACCTTGTAGTAGTACAAGCCCCTGTTGATCGTAAGTGCTGTGTGCTCCTCATCCCCCGCATGCATTTGTATCTGATTATAACCCGCGTAAGTGTCTATGAAGCTCAATAATTCAAACCTGGACGTGGAGTCCACTAGCAGGTCTATGCAGGGAAGCGGGAAACTGTCCTTAGGGCACGCCCTGTTGAGATTCGAGTAATCCACGCACATTCTCCATTGTCTTGTTGACTTCTTCGAGATCATAACCACATTGGCCAACCATTGGGGGTAGCGGACCTTTCGGATGAACTTGATTTCTATTAACTTCCTTGCTTCTCCCCTCATTGCTTCATACTTCTCTGGCTTAAACATCCTTCGCTTTTGTCTTACGGGAGGGAATCCCTTCTCGATGCCAAGCTTATGGGTCACGATGCCGCTTGATATCCCAGGTATATCTTTGTAGGTCCAGGCGAAAGCCTTACTGTTCCTCCTCAGGAATGCCACCAGGGCTTCTCCCACTTCAGGTGCTTGGCCCTTCCCTATAATTACTTGCTGACTCGAGAATTCTTCTGACACCAACACCATTTCTGTCTCTCCTACCGCACCGGGATGCTCAGAGTCAGATTCCGCGTCGTCCCGGAGATCCGCATATGAGTCAGAGGTGGAGACCGCGGCCTGGCCTGCAGTGAGGACCTCTGACCTTCTCATCTCGTCCTCAACCGCGTAGCAATATCTTGCTACCGCATGATCCCCTCGGATTGTAATGACTCCAGCTGGGGTTGGGACCTTCATCATCAACATTTGGCAGGCAACAAACGACTTCAGCTTCCATAAGGCTGGCCTTCCCAAGATCCCATTGTAGGATGACTCACAATCAACCACGATGAACTCAACCATCGCGCGAGCGACACCCTCTTGCCCTTTCATGCTCACTCCAAGGCAATCGGATCCAAGAGGCTGAACGACGTCGCCCGAGAAGCTGAGTAAGGGCTCATGGTCTTGTATTAACTTGTTACGCCCTCGATGTAGTCCATCCCAAGCACTTCGGAATAACACGTTGACCGAAGCCTCCGTGTCGACCAGGATCTTCTTCGTTATGTAGTGGTTGAGTTGTAATGTTATTAAGAATGGGTTCTCGTGCGGCCTTATACCCTCCTCTTCCTCTTCTAGGAAGGTCACGGATTTCCAACCGGTAGTCACCAGTTGATTGTTGCTACTTCAATAGGCGAAGACTTCCCGGCCATCCCTCTTCCCTATACACTGCTTCTTGGCTCTGTTGCTCTTGTGATCTATTCGGGAGCCGCCATGTATGGTGTGTATCGTCCCGTACACTTCCATAGCCCCTACATGCCTCTGCCCGGGTACGTATTACTGCAATTTCCCTTCTTTCAGCTGTTTTTCCACCGCCTTTTCAACTCTATGCAGTTGTTTATGTGATGACTTGCCTCCCCGTGATACCCGCAAAATTTCCCTGTGTCTTCCTTAGTGAGCCGCGAGGCGGGGAACTTCCTTGCCAGAGGTGGCGGAATGACAGACTTATTTTCATTCCATATTGTCTCGTAAGTGGCGTTGAGCGTCGAGAAATGCTCTTTGTTCGCCGGTGCCGCTCTCACGTACCCCGTGTCCTTGTAGGAGCCCTTCGCCTTTGCTTGCGAATCATATTGCCTCCCCGCCTTCTTGCCGCCCTTTTCCATGTGTCTTTTTCCCGAGTAGGAACTCAGCTCTTGCACTCCCTTCCAAGCCCGAACTTCCTAGACCACTTGCACTGGCAATCCTTCACTCACCTCGATCTTTCTTTTCCTGACCGAGCTTCCCCCGTATGTATCGTGATCTACCTGCGCATGCCTGATCGCCATTTCCATAAACTCGTCATAGCCTTGTGGATTTTCAATTCTTACAGCATACATGAATTTTCCGGGAAGCAGTCTCTGGACGAACGTCACCTCTGCAACCCTTTTGTCAAAATTCCTGACCCTGGCGGTGGCTCTTGTTTAATCTTGAATAGCTGGGCGGTGCTCTGTCTGTCCGTTTGCAGAATGAATCTGTTGACGAACCTGTCGGTCAATTGCCAGAAGCAATCAATCGAGTCCGACGGGAGCTCATAGAACCAGCTTAGCGCTTCTCCCGACAAGGTTTTTTAGCGCTTCTCCCGACAAGGTTTCTTGGAACATGTTACAACATATCGTGTCTGAGTACCCTTTGGCGTTGGTGTGAGACTTGAAACTATCTAGGAAAAGATGAGGATCCTGATCCCCATCGTAATTTAATTTCAACGATTTAGCCATGCTCGATCGGGCGGACTGGGTGATCACTCTCGTGAACGACCCCCCCCTCTTTCCTCGAAGCTTGCGCGAGTTGGATTACGCGCCCCCTTCTCTCAGTGTCCGAGACCCTTTCGGCTAAACTCGCAACACTGTCTCTGATCGCCCTCAGGGTTTCTTCCATTTCTCCCGATCTTCCAGCGTGGCGATTTGGGATCGGTTGGGGCACGAGCGGGGGTCCGTCATTTCTCATTTCATCCAGGAACAGGCTCCTCCCAATATGCACGGTCCTATGATCCGCCACCCTATCCAACTTCGCCGACCTATCAAGCGCTTCTCGTTGACCTATTCCTCGGGATAGGGCACTTAGTAGCGTGGCGTTTTCTTTTTCTAGCCTGCGCTCCCTCCCGAAAGCTTCTTCCTAATCTCTAACCCTCTGTTGCTCTAGCAGAGTAATCTGTGCCCTCATCCCTTCCATTGTCTCCGCTATCTCTTGGGCGTTTAAGTCTCGCGGTTCTCCCTTCGGCGTTCCCTCCCGGATACCTCTTCCTGCCCCTCGCGAGTTTCCTCTTGCTTCCGGGGTTCTTGCAACTATCGGTTTTCTTTGTTCTCCTCTTCTTGCCTCCCGCTCTTGGTGGTCGCTTGATTCGGCCATTGAGTCATGTCAGTTTTTAGCACGAGTTCCCACATACGGTGCCAAATGTTTCTGCACAATCCCGAACGGGGTATGCGTAAGCTAATTGTGAGTCTGATAGACTGTTACCTCCTTTTTGGTACCCTGCAAGTGAAAGGACGACCGAGAGCCTCCGGTCTTTCCTCCTCCGATGATTAAGTCAATTTCTGATAGGCCAAAGAGTAATTAATATGGGTAGCCAATGTACCTGACAAGCTGGTGGTTGTGCTACATTTATAGCCCAATCGATGCTCCCTTTCCTAGGAAACCGATATGGGATTCCATGTCCTGCTTGAAGGTGGATTTCTCTCATGCCTGCAATTGTCCTGAGCCCAGTATTACGACCATGATTAACCCGACCCATCCAGCTTATGGGCGGGATCCTTAAATCGGTCACGGTTGTGGTGGAATGCCTGCAGGTTTACGGGCTAGAGAGGTTGTTTCACGCACAACCGACTACACACATCATAATCATTATCCTCATCAAATGACCATAATTAAACTTGGTTCAAAAGTCCTAAAAATCCTGTTGCGTTCTTCCACAACACAAGAGCCAAGAACACCACAATTTCATAAAACACCTAAAATTACACAATTAAAAAGTCTTAGAAACCGAAGCACTAAAGGATAACACAATATCCTTAAACTAACCCTTAGCTCAAGGAAGAACAACTTCCCAAAGTTGTTGAACTCAACGACACAATAGAGCTGCCATAAGTTCTCAAAATCTAAACTCAAACCCCCCACCAATTCCAACTTTTAAACCTAAGGTTCTTACAAGAAAACCTTGCTCCAAACTTAGAAATTCGAACTCTCAACAAGCTCACCACAGCAAGAGCTAGCTAACATAGAAAACTAAGGTCGAAACATAGCTGGACACGCTGCCACGCGCCGCCACAAGCGGCGGCGAGTGAGCCCCACATGCCAACCCAAAACCTCCTAGTTTGGACAAACTCAAAACATGAAACTTGTAGAGTGAAGCGTAAGGAACACTTTCTGTACCTGAGGTTTCAACCGAATCAGTCGGGATCGTCCGGAAAACGCTCCGCAATACCAACCCGGAAATCAAAAATCCAAACCTACAAAACTGGCCCCAAAACTTGATTCTAGATCACCAAAGGGGTGAAAACATCTCTAGAAGAGAGAAAGCAAGACTCACCTAAACTTGGCCGGAATCGGCGTCGAAATCGTCGGCTTTCCGGTGGAACAACAGCAGCTCCGCCGCTTACGATATTACACAAGAATAATCTATCCGTAACCAAAAACATTATGATCATATGAACCTTAAAAATAATCATAAAAATAGGAAAACTTGTTTTAACTTACCTATGAGCCGTTGGCGATCAAACTCAAATATTTTAAAACAACAAAAACATAATTTTTAAATTATAATCATCATAATCATCATCAAAATCATTAACAAAAATCATTCATTATATCATCATAATCATTATCATCATCATCAAAATCATTAACAAAAATCATTCATCCTATTATCATCATCATCATCCTCATCAAAATTAATCATCATAATCCTCATCATCAAAAATCAATCATCATAATCATCCTCATAACAATTATCATCAACAAACGACCATAATTAAACTTGGTTCAAAAGTGATCCTTGGTGAGATTTACTCACCTCAATATCCCGCTGTGTTTCCACAAAACACAACAGCAAGCCAACTCAACAATTTCACAAAACACCTAAAATTACACAATTAAAACCTTAGTAAAATCTCAACAAGGATTAAAGTACCTTTAACCTAAGGGTTGCCCAAAGAAGGGAAATCCTTCCTCCAAGACCTCTCAAGGTCATTGGACACTCAACAACAACCACACTACCTCCAAGATCAAACTTCCCAAGTTACCTAAATAACACCATTAACAAACTTAGCACCAAAGTTACAAAACCTAAACAACACTCATTCTTCACACACCAACAAACCACTAGCAACTACAGGGACTAGCTAACACAGCAACCAAGGCCTTTATCCTGCCCGGAGGCTCTCCCACGCGCCGCCGCCAGTGGCAGCGAGTGAGACTCACGTGCCTTCACCAAACTTCAAAATTTGGAGAAACTCAAAACATGAAACTTGTAGATTGAAGCATGGAGAACAACTTTAATACCTGAGGTTTCAACCGATTCGGTCGGGATCGGCCGGAAAAAAAACCCGCAATACCAACCTGGAAATCAAAATCCAAACCTACAAAACCGGCCCCAAAACTTGATTTCTAGATCACCAAAGGGTAGAAACATCTCTAGAAGAGAGAGGAGAGCAAGACTCACCTAAGCTTGGCAACATCTCTAGATCACCAAAGGGTAGAAACATCGGCGTCGAAATCGCTGTTTTTCCGGCGGAACAGCTGCAGCTCCGCCGCTTCATGGCGGCATCTAGGCGGCGCGACGGCGAGCAAAACTGCCCCAGCAGTGGAGAGGAGACCCATGCCGACCCAACGGGACCGACAACGTCCAATTTGGTGGCCAGATGAGGGAGAACCAAGCTGAATAAGATGGGAGAGCGGGAGGAGGTTGGGAGAGAGGAGAGGGAACTGAAATTAGGTTTCCAAAAATAACTCCCCCATAGTTTTCTATTTATACATTTTCCAAACATGAAAACTAACTTCCTCTGACCATAACTTTCTCATACAATATCTGTTTCAGGCGTGCCACATGTCTACGAACTCATATCAACAAAATCTACAACTTTTAAGAAAGAAGTTTTTGAAGATAACTTACGGAAAATAAAATCAACTTTTAGCCTCTTAAAAGTCAAAGTACCTTAAAAATTACTCCCGAAACTTCAACTTCGCACAAACTAAAGAATTTCCATAAATAATCCTTCATTAATTATGGAAATAATACAAGGAAAATAATATGAAAATCTAGGGTATTACAATAACTTTCTCATACGACATATGTTTCACGCATGCCGCATGTCTACGAACTTGTATTGACGAGCTTTACAACTTTCATGAAGGAAGTTTTTTGCAAATTACATAATGAAAATAAAGTCAACTTTTTAGTCCCTTAAAAGTCAAAGCACCTTAAATAAACTTCCGAAACTTCAACTTCGCATAACTCAATACGAATTTCCATAAATAATCTTTCATTAATTATGAGAATAACACAAGGAAAATGATATGAAAATATGGGGTATTACAATCTACCCCCTTTAAGGAATTTCACCCCGAAATTCACAAGTACTAACCCAAAAACAACTTGGGGTACATAGCCCTCATATCTGACTCTAACTCTTAAGAAGCATTACCCTCATCATGGTGACTCCAGCACACCTTAACCAATTCGACTTCCTTCTTTCGCAGCCTCTTAGTTGATCTATCCAAGATTCGAACTAGTTCAACAACAATGGTTGCATCCGCATTCACCTTGATAGATTCATAGTCAATCACATGTGATGCATCTGAAATATACCTCCTCAACAAGGACACATGAAACACATTATGTATCCCGGACATGACAGGAGGTAAGGCAAGCCGATAAGCCAAATCTCCTACTCTCTCTAAAATCTCACTACCTTGGAGCCAACTTCCCCTTCTTGTCAAATCTCACTACCCCCTTAGTAGGTGAGACCTTCAAGAACACATGATCTCCGACATCAAACTCTACTTGCCTCCTCTTCAAGTCGGCATAGCTCTTTTACCTACTTTACACCGTTCGGATCCTATCTCGGATAATAGAGACCTTCTCAGTTGTCTCTTGAACAATATCAACCCAACAGCTCACTATCACTCACCTCCGCCCAACAAATAGGAGATCTACATGGCCTTCCATAGAGTGCCTCATATGGTGCCATGCCAATACTAGAGTGATAACTATTGTTGTAGGCAAACTCAATCAATTGGAGGTGATCCTCTCAACTTCCCTTGAAGTCCATGACACAAGCCCTCACCATATCTTCTAACACCTGATTCACCCGCTCAGTCTGCCCGTCAGTTTGAGGGTGAAATGTTGTACTCATGTCTAAGGTAGTACCTATGGCTTTCTGAAAACCACCCCAAAACCTTGAAGTGAATCGAGGGTCTCGATCTGAAACAATCGAAGTAGGCACTCCATGAAGTCTCACTATTTCCTTCACATACAACTTGCACAAGGCATCAACCGTATATGTCATCAACACGAGAAGGAAATGTGCTGACTTCGTCAATCGGTCAACAATGACCAAAATAGCATCATGTCCGAGCTTGAACTTAGCCAGTCTAGTCACAAAGTCCATAGAGATCTGCTCCCACTTCCAAGTAGGAATAGGTAATGGCTTCAACATACCTCCAAGCCTCTGATGCTCCACCTTCACCTGCTGACATGTGAGGCAATTGGACACATACTCTGCTACATCATTCTTCAAACCATTCCACCAGAACTGCCTACGCAAATCTTTATACATCTTGGTGCTCATTGGGTGCACCGTATAACGAGATCGATGTGCCTCCCAAAAGATCTCCCCCTTGAGATCAATACTATCAGGAACACACAATCTCAATCTATACCTCAATCCACCATCTAATCCAACCGACCACTCAGAAGGACAATCATCCAACAAATCCAACACTAACTCCACCACCTTACCACGTGAGAACTCCTCATGTACTTGGCCCTGGATGATCCTGGAAATAGAGGTGGGTTGCACAGAGGGGCTTCCAAGGAAGATCCCCTGCTCCCTGCCTGATGGCAGAATGCCAAACTCAGATGCAGTCTCCAACATGAGCCACTCCTGCACCATGATAGAGGCGACTATACCCTTAGGCTTCGTGCTCAATGCATCCGCCACCACATTGGCTTTCCCAGGGTGATACTCCAAAGTGAAGTCATAGTCCTTAAGGAGCTCCATCCACCTCCTTTGTCTTATGTTCAAATATTTCTGAGATAATAAATACTTCAAACTCTTATTATCAGAAAAGAGTTCGAACTTCTCTCCATACAAGCAATGTCACTAAATCTTCAAGGCAAATACTACCGCAGCTAGCTCTAGGTCATGAGTGGGGTAATTCTTCTCATGAACCTTCAATTGTCTAGAGCCATAAGCCACAACACAGCCAAGCTGCATCAACACACAACCCAAACCCCGATGAGATGCATCACTATAGACAACATAGCCAACACCACTACTAGGAATGACCAACACTAGTGTTATAGTCAACCTAGTCTTCAACTCCTCAAATGCCTTCTCACACTCATCGATCCACACAAACTTGACATTCTTCTTTGTCAACTTGGTCAAAGAAGAGGCATACTAGAAAATTCCTCAATAAATCTCTGGTAGTAACCTGCCAACCCAAGAAACTACGGATCTCCGTAGGAGTAGTGGGATGACTCCAATTCAACACAGCCTCCACCTTAGAGGGATCCACCGAAATCTCCTCCTTTGATACCACATGACAAGGAACTGGACCTCTTCATTCTAAAACTCACACTTCTCAAACTTAGCATACAACTTGGCCTCCCTAATAACCTGTAGTACGATCCGTAGATGTCTATTATGATCCTCCAAAGTCTTGGAGTAAATCAAAATATCATCTACAAATACTACCACAAACACATCCAAATAAGGACTGAACATGCGGTTTATCAAATCCATGAATGCAGCAGGTGCATTGGTTAGACCAAATGGCATAACAACAAACTCATAATGCTCATATCTAGTCCTGAAAGCGGTCTTTGGAATATCCTCCTCCTTCACCCTCAATTGGTGATAACCGGACCTCAGGTCAATATTAGAGAATACCGTAGCACCTCTAAGCTGATCAAACAAATCATCAATCTTAGGCAAGGGATACCTATTCTTGATGGTCACCTTGTTCAACTCCCGGTAATCCACACACAACCGGAGTGTATCATCCTTCTTCCTCACAAACAACACTGGTGCACCCCAAAGCGAGGTGCTAGGTCTAATAAATCCATGCTCAAGAAGACCCTCAATATGAACCTTCAACTCCTGAAGTTCAGTATTCCCCATCTGATAAGGAGTCTTTGATACCGGTGAAATACCTGGTACCACATCTATAGAAACTCCACTACCCTCTTAGGAGGTAATCCCTGAATCTCCTGAAACACATCATTAAACTCAGAGACTACTACAATATCTGCAATACCCACAGTACTACCGATAACCTCAATGTGAGCTAACACTCCTTCCCACATGGCTGTGTCGGACCTATGACAACGATAGCGAAAGCTCTGTTGTTCAGGAACGTGAAATGACACCACCATATCAAAACAGTCAATCACAGCATGGTTGGCCTTAGCCAATCCACTCCCAAAATCACATCATAGGAGCGGTTTGGATTCACAATCAAAGATGCAAGGAACTCTCTCCCACTAATCACTAAAGGGCAAGCACCACACAAAGTGCCAAGCTCGATAGAAACACCGAGAGGCTATGAAACACACAGTGATTTAGTAAGCGGTGTCAGACTCAAGCCTAATGCCCTTACCACCGAGCTAAATATGAAGGAATGGGTTGCTCCCGTATCAAACAAAACTGTAGAAAGCATATCAAAAAAAAGAATGGTACCTTCCACTCCTGCACCACGCTGACCAATGGCATCACTCTGGCTGGTGCTGGAAGTAATGACCTTTGCTAATTACCCTGTCCTCCAGCCTGAGGTCGGGTGTAAGCCTTAACGAAATGGTCTGCTTGCCCACAAGTGAAGCATCCTTGCCTCTTGGGCTTCGTGCATGTCGAAGAGAAATGACCCAGCTCACCACAGTTGAAACACTTCAAGGGTGCTGCCTTCCTAATAGGTGGAGCCCTAATAGGTGCAGCTGCTGCTCTAGCTGGAGCCAGCTGATGAGTCCGATGCCTCTTCCCAAAACCACCTCTGTGGTACCCTGAATTGCTACTCCCTGCCAGGGCCTTGCCCTTTTTCTGAACATCTCTCTGCCTCTCAGTCTCATGCATGGCCTCTTCCTGCTCAACTGCAAGGGCACTCTCCACCGCTTCTGCTAGAGTAGCAAACCAGTGGGAAGTCACCAACTTCTGGAGTTCATGCCTTAAACCCCAAATGAACTTCCATGCCAAATCTACTGCATCCATCTCTCTAGCGAAACGATACAGTTGAGAAAACCGAGCCTCATAATCCCTGACACTCATCAAGCCCCGCACCAGAGCTATGAACTTAAGCTCCAACTGTTCCCTCACTGTATTAGGAAAATACTTCTCCCGAAAGAGCTGAACAAACCCGTCCCAAGTCAGGGTGGTCACATCTCGAGATCTCTCTACCCCGCTCCACGATACCCGTGCCTCATCCTTGAGAAGAAACGTAGCAATACGCATCTTCTCAATCTTCGTACACGTGATCATGGTGAAGTATGTCTCGATGCCCTCTATCCAATGATTAGCTATGAGGTAGTCTGTACCTCTCAGAAAGGAAGGCGCTCCTAACCTGATGATACCCTGAGCCAGCTTGGCCAGACGTAGACCATCATCCACCACAACTGGCACTGACATCTCCAACACCACTTCCTCCTCAAAGAAGTCATCCGCAGGTGGAGCCCTACCTCTGCCTCTAGCCCTACCTGCCCCTCTGGCCCTACCTCGGCTTCTAGCTCTTTCTCGCGGAGGATCCATCACCTAAGGAGCAAGTAAACCATGGTTAACTCATGCATAAAACTTAAACCAAAGTATAAATTAAATGCGACATTTATTAACCAATGCACTAACTTAAGATGGAACACAAAGATTCAAATTCCCACTAACAGAGTACTCTCTACTCTGACATCCTATAGACCTAGAGGTGACACCTAACCCTTCACATACCCAATGACATATCAATACCGAAGAGCTTATGATGGTGATCCGCTGCAGTCGGGCCATCACTCCGAAGTATTGATTATCACCAAATATGTAAACCTACGCTCTGATACCAAACTGTCACACCCCAATTTTCGAATTGAATTTTCAAAAATTTTGGCATGATATAACTTAAAATAATATAATCCCAAACCTGTTTCAACAACAAAATCTCACAACTAAAACTCAATCGCGGAAAAGTAAATATCATACAACCCATCACTAAGTTAAATATTACATTTCTTTGTTTACATAAACTTGCAATTCAAGAACATGAAAACAATCTCATGAGTTTAATACTATCTACCCAAAAGCTAAAACTATACTGAGAACGGCAAAACTAAAAAGAACCCTACCACTACGCCTCCGCCTCAACCCTGTTGATCCTCACCTGCAGGTCTAACCCCTACACCAAGAATTGGTGCACTGGGATTGTAAAATAACAAATCCGGTAAGCTAAAAAGCTTGTATGAGTAAACTCAAATAGCACAATATTTCTCACATCTAAAAATTTTCACAAGCGCAATTTATATCAATGAATAAATTCACAATTCCAACACTCTTTCAAATAACATGTACCCATGAGTCTCATGTATTAAAAATACCCTCATGACCTACAACAATAAAATTGTGTACCCATGGATCCCAGATTCGATAAGGTATCCCCCATGACCTACACCGACAGACGGACTAGAGCTCTAATTTCTAACCGTAACCAATCACCCGGCTAAAGGCTTGTAACCCGGTTTGATTGTCCAATATCAAAACACAAAATGATAACTAGCATCTTAACCGTAATCAATCACCCAACTAAAGGCTTGGAACCCGGTTTGACTATTTATCCAACAATCATCATATCACAACATTATTATCAACAACACATGACCACGTCATATATTATATCCTTTCACATAGATATAATTATATGAACAATATATATTATTCCACAAGAATAATCTAACAAAATCAATAAAATTATGATCATATGAACTTCAAAAAAAACACATAAGAAAAACTTATTTTATCTTACCTATGAGCCGTTAGCGATCAAGCTCATATATTTTTAAAAACCAATAATAGCAAAATACTAAAATCACATCATAATCATTATCCTCATCAAATGACCATAATTAAACTTGGTTCAAAAGTGAATCTTGGTGAGATTTACTCACCTAAAAATCCTGCTGCGTTCTTCCGCAACACAAGAGCCAAGGAAACCACAATCTCACAAAACACCTAAAATTACACAATTAAAAAGCCTTAGAAACCGAAGCACTAAAGGATAACACAATATCCTTAAACTAACCCTTAGCTCAAGGAATGACAACTTCCCAAAGTCGTTGAACTCAACGACACAATAGAGCTGCCATAAGTTCTCAAAATCTAAACTCAAACCCCCACCAATTCCAACTTTTAAACCTAAGGTTCTTACAAGAAAACCTTGCTCCAAACTTAGAAATTCTACCTCTCAACAAGCTCACCACAGCAAGAGCTAGCTAACATAGAAAACTAAGGCCGAAACACAGCCAGACACACTGCCAGGCACCGCCACAAGCGGCGGCGAGTGAGCCCCACATGCCAACCCAAAACCTCCTAGTTTGGACAAACTCAAAACATGAAACTTGTAGAGTGAAGCATAAGGAACACTTTATGTCCCTGAGGTTTCAACCGAATCGGTCGGGATCAGCCGGAAAACGCCCAGCAATACCAACCTGGAAATCAAAAATCCAAACCTACAAAACCGGCCCCAAAACTTGATTATAGATCACCAAAGGGGTAAAAACATCTCTAGAAGAGAGAGGAGAGCAAGACTCACCTAAACTTGGCCAGAATCGGCGTCGAAATCGCCGGCTTTCTGGCGGAACAGCAGCAGCTCCGCCGTTTCATGGCGGCTTTCAGGCGGCGCGACGGCGAGCAAGACTGCCCTAGCAGTGGAGAGGAGACCCGTGCCGACCGAACGGGACCCGCATTGTCCAATTTGGTGACCGGATGAGAGAGAACTCGGTAGGAGAAGAGAGAGAGAGCTCGAGTGCGTCGGGAGAGAGAAGAGGGAGACTGATTTTAGGTTTCCAAAATAACTCCCCCACACTTTTCTACTTATATACTTTCCAAACCCGGAAGCTAACTTCCTCTGACCATAACTTTCTCATACGACATCTGTTTCACGCATACCGCAAGTCTACGAACTCGTATTGATGAGCTCTACAGCTTTCATGAAGGAAGTTTTTGCAAATTGCCTACTAAAAATAAAGTCAACTTTTTGGTCCTTTAAAAGTCAAAGCACTTTAAATAAACTCCCGAAACTTAAACTTCGCATAACCCAATAAGAATTTCCATAAATAATCCTTCATTAATTATGAAAATAACACAAAGAAAATGATATGAAAATATGAGGTATTACATTTATGAAGAAGAAGAAAGAGCATAAAATATCTAACATTTGAGGGACAGAGAGACATGGCGCGATGTACTTGTAAATCACATCATGTGTCTCAATAAAAATTGTCTCTGAAAATCATATTGAATAATTATGAAGAAAAACAACAGCAAATCTGATCTCTATGCTGAAGTAATAGGAATTCTAAGATTCAGAAGAAATAAACAACTTGAATATATCTTCAATCCTTCTGAGTGCTAACGGACCCTTCTTATGCAACTTTGACTTCAATCGTCTTTGAGATATTGTCAATACAACATATGTAAAATTAAATAAAATAAAAATTAATTACAAAACACCACCTACCATGCACGCACGTAACACCACCTAACAAATTGGTGGTCTAATCCACGTACCCAAGCTAGGATGCACGAGTGAGTGGTATAGTCACAACTTCGAAGGAAAGATCTAGTAACGAGCATATTCGATTGGTTCTTCCGAGAAGGGTCTCTGTAGCTCTTTCTATCGTACGTTCTACTGTAAAACGAATAAAGGAGAAAACACATGCAAGTACTGTCACTCTAAGTAAGCTAGTCAGTCGATCATCAATCTCAGTCCTCGCTCGCTGCAGCACTAGCTGAATGTGTTTGTGTTCCCTAAACCTAATCCTATCATATATAGCTAGGTAGGAGATGGCCGGGACACTTGGCACGAAATCAAGGGAGGAGGGTCCGTCCACAGCTTCCTTATTTGCTCATGTGCTGCACTGCTGCTTATGGTTATCGTGCAATCCAGAACGACGTTGGGGTCCTTCCAGCAAGTGTCCTCGATCTCAGTCCCAAAGTGATAAGGTTCAAGACACTTTTCCTTTAGTTTATGAACAAGGCCGGGAAGATAACTTCATTCATTTCTGCCAAGTACAAATGCAGGTAGAGATATGATGTTTAGCTTGCATAATTCAAAGCCGATCGACCTTCAGCTTTGCCAAATATTCTGTGTGTTTCTTCATTCCAATTAGTATTCATAATCATGTATAGCTCGATCTCAAATAAGCACAACTATGTACTTATGCATGCAAATCCAATCCCAATATAAAGGTTTCGCACAGAATAGTTTTCATATATACCTTCATATCCATCTCTACCTGCATTTGTACTTGGCGCGCAGATCGATCTTGTTCTAGTTGGTGTTCAGAATATGCACATGCTCATTTGTAAGGTCGTCACTTCTCTTGTTCTGATTGAGGCTTCACTCGTTCAAAAAGCTTTGTACTTCAAAAAGGGTGGAGCTCGATTACCGGCAGGTTTATATGCCGTGACTCAAAATGCGTCATGTACGTTTTAAGTTTTTTAATTGTTAGATAGATCTTATATATATACAAGAAAGCTAGAACCTTGTATAGATCAAATTAGGTTATATATCTGCTGTCCTCAGCCATATAGATACTAGTTAAATCTAAACAACGACTTACCAATGCATGTGTTAATATTTATTGGTGTTTTTGCAAACAAAAACTTGCATATGGCTATTATTTTCAGAAAATGATGTAAATAATCCAAATGACTTTGTGCAATTCTAGTTTACATATATGCTTTCTTGTTAGTCGTTGATGTGGGAAACGAATAGAGGGTTTCTCAAACGTGTGCGTGGTTGCTCACTTTCTCTCGCAACTGATGGTAAGTCGCTTATTTTTTTCTAATCATACAAGCTTAATTATCATTTATCCTATTTTCCTATATATGTTAGCCCAGTCATTTATACGTCATAAACTCTCTTAAGCAAAACAGAAGACTAAAACTTGAGTATCTGATCAAGTTTGAATTCGAATATTTTCTCTTTTAACTTGCATTGAGAAACAATTTCCAATAGTATGGACAATGAATCGATAATTGATTTGCCACAAATAATCGTAGAGTACAAAATCTGATTAGGTTATATTGCATCTAACTTGATTTTATATACACTAACCTTTTACTGTGCATCTGCACGGAGGATGAGAAAATAGAAGATGTTTCACTCAAATTTAAAGTGGGATAAATCAGCTAATCCTATTTTTTTTGTAGATATCTGTTTTATAAAAAGTTCTAATGGTGTTTTACGGTAAAACCCATAATAATTATTATTTTTAGTTTTAAAAAATCTTCACCAAAGTCATGCTTGACTTTCTAATAGTAAAAATATATATAACTTTATCAATTCTTTATATGTAGCAACAAAATTTACTCTAATTAGCTGATTTTGGATTGCACAAAGTTTAATTTACTTAAATTCATATACTATGAAATTTTTATTAAGTGAAAATTTATCCCTGTATTAATAGATGGTAACAATCTCATAATGTAATTCTATGTGTATATAAACAATAACAAATAATTAAAGTGTGAACAGTAAAAAAATTGTGACTAGGAGTCAAAAATTCTTAGTGCAGTGGTACAAAACCAACAAAGCTTCGCAAAAATGTAATCTGCACTTTTCTGCAGGGTTGCCTTTTATGGTAAAAGAAAGGACCTAAACTTTAACGCCTTTGAAGGCTTACAGCTACAGAAGCTACCAAAGTACCAATGCAGTAGTAATCGAAAAAAAGTACCAATGCAGATAGTCCATAAGAAGAAAGCCCATGACTTTCACCTTTGAACATTTTATTTATTTATCAATTTATATTTAACAAGGATTACAAAACCATAAACTAATACAGTGACGCAATAAAAAAGAGAAAAGGATTGTATGCACCAGTTATATTGCTACTGATATTCTCACAACATGCAGATGATCTGTGAGATTCATTTATTTAAATCTTATTTTAACTGGCACGTACAAGTGCTTCCAATAAAACACCAAGAGCATCGATCACTTGGTTAATTTAACAAGTTATTTAGCGTCTTCTTGCAGCAGTTTCCCTCTGGGCATTGAAGAAGACAGCAGCCACCGGAAGCCCGAACTCGTTTGCTTCTGCAAACTTTCGACTGTTGAAATGGTCCTTTGAAGGAGGAGGAATCACTGTCTGCCTACCTTTCTGCTTGAACAAAAGGAACACAAACCTGTGGATCCCTATGTTTGGCCTCGGCATTTCATATTTCACCACCTCCCTTCCTGTAGTATTTGTTGACCACATAATTCCTTAGTTCAAAGAAACAAAAACAAATAAGCATCATTATCAGTAAGAAATGATCGAGGACGAATTACCAAATGTGTTGTCAGTTGTTCCTGGGATGTCCGTGACTATCCTGCAAAAAAGGAAGAAAGAAACGAAGATTAGCTAACCCGAATCTTAGAAAAACGGCAGTTTTTGCTCTTTCTGAAGCTGCAAGCTAGTTGTAGTAAAAAAACTTTCATGGCCCAGTTAGTATTCTCTCAGCCAACAGTAAGTGGTGTTACCAGTGCAAGTGCTCCTTCAGGTAAGGATCACTAGGACCTGGAACATCTGGGTCAGTCATGACCTGCAAAGAAAGAAATCAACTTAAACACACACACACACACACATATATATATATAAGGAACTAAGATTAGCTTGGACATCACTGTAAGCATGCTTTTACCAGTGTAAAGAAAGATCTCATATCGCCTCCATGAACTTCAACCTTAGGCTTGACGGTTACAGAGGAAGGATATAGCTCATGCCCATTATACACCTTCTTGCTGGAGTTGTAAGTCACTGTCATTTTAACACTGGGTGTGAAACAATCAATAACATCTCCAATGACTCTTCCAACAACAAGAGGATCTGAGATCTTTGCCATGGAATTTGATATACAGAATTCTATATATATCCTTTTCTGTTTTCTTTGAGGAAGCAGGTTTCTGATTTATAAACACTGAAGGAGACACCCCCCGTATTTATAGTGTTAAGAAGAACCGATAAAGTAATACATTTATAAATCCACGTACAATATATATCTCATATTCCCGATCAATGATTGATATCTCAACACGCTTCTACACGTGTGTCGAATTTTCAAGTCTAACACATAGACAACATTTGGGTAGACGTGGAGTGCGTGGGGCCATTGAGCTTCACACGTGGACATGACACTTCACACGTGGACATGACATAGGTAACCCGTCCTGATACCATAATAAAATAGTCTGAAGTTTATATTCAAAACCAATTGACAATAGATGGAAAGACAAAAACCCTTCTAAACTCATATGTTAGGTGACATATTCCTGATATATGATTAATATTTCAAAAAAAAACCCTTAAAAATTACTTATGGTCCGATATGAAAGTTGATCGAAGAGAAATGGCCGGGATTAAAATAGGTTTAAAAAAGTGGAATATCTATAAAGATAGTGTACGTTCCCTCCTCTAATTAACTTTCTAAGTATATATCCTTAAAATGCCACTAATTAGCAGTCTCGTACATCATCTCTCTCTCTCAATTCCAGTGATCGATGTTGTGTGAGTCTACTCCATCTACCCTAGCTAAGTTGAGAAAGAGGATACATAGACGGATAGACCCCTCCCCCTCCCTCCATTAGTAACAAAATTAACCTGTTGAGTAGAAGAGCTGAAGAAGAAGAACAAGGTATGGTAGAGAGATATGGTAAATCTTTGATGAAAACCTTATCGAAGAGTATTTACACGTACAAATGTCATAAACAAGCCAGGTATGTTACTGTAAATATGTCATCCTATTATTTATTTCTTACTTTTGTTTTGGTAATAATTTAAGTCAGAACTTCACAAAAGACTAGAACAAGCTAGTTGTTGAAGCGGAAGCTTACATATATCCGAGTTATTTAATCATTAGCTTTTGTATTCAAACTCAGCCAAAAATGTCGATATATTCGATACAAGTAAGGAGCCAATGCAAGCATGTAGGCGCGTCAGAACTATCATAAATTATATATGGAAAGCCGTAGACGACTGGAGCATCTTGCACTCGTATGATTGCAACCATTGCAGCTTCTTGACTTCAACATACAGTAAGAGCCTCAGTTTCATTGTCGGTCCGCACGAGCGCATACACTATATACTTATATAGGTTCGGTAATGAAATGAGACCTAGCTAGTTGGCTTGCTGTGCTATATGATTCTGAATGTCATTCGTGTTCTTTAGGTATTTGATGTTTAGAATCACCAATTTATGTTCCTCGACGAGGAGGGTGCATTTTTGCATATGTATATAACATGTTGTATCAAAGATTTCATCTCTTTTGAAGATATGTTTGTTTTTTTCTTTTTTTTGATAGGGAAGATATGTTTGCTTACCTCAAGCCCTCAAGGTTATGACGAACAACCAAGAAAGATGCTATGCTTCGAGGATATTGGCTTGTAAAATCGAAATAAATTGCGGTTCATATAAATTTGCATAATTAATGAAATTTGAAGGTGATAACATTCAAACAACACACATATAAACAGTGTGACTGTGTATCGATCTGCCAACACATTCTCAAGCAGGAAAGGATCTTGAAAGATTAAGAAGAAATGTAATATTTTGAAATGGGTTGGGCAAGAACCTTCCGAACTGAGGATTCACAATTATATACTGATGTTATCACTTTGAGATTTATTTTATGGTATAGTTTAATCTGGGGTATAAAGCAGCTCGTTCCACTACCTCAAAGCCATAAACACAGACTGGTGTTGAGTAGTCATTTCAATAAAGAGATTCACTTGGGGTCATTAGGGTTCTTGAAATAGCAAGGGGAAATAAGTGGCCTTCCTATATGGAGAAACCATAATTCTCTTGTTTGTTTACCACTAATTATATACGTACTACGCTTTATGCCAGAATCTTTACTACCATTATTTTTACAGTTTTGCTCTACCACCTACATTTGTTTTACACTCTAGAAGAGCACTGCCTAGCTATATGTAATATGCTTATTGGATTTGGTGGAATAAGTATTGTCACATTACCGTTGCTCCAAATTTGTATCTGGTTCTCTTTGTTTCGTACAGTTAGTGGTCGTCTATCCCACCTTTTCTTGTATTCTTGAGTATGCATTTTTGTTTTGTTCTCTCATTATCCCTTGATTTTCTATAAGAGGTAAGATTTCCTATCTCCTTTTTCACTTGTCTCACATTCTAAACCCCTTTTTTTGTTTGTTTTATCGATCAAAAGGAAAAATTTAGATCAAAGTACATCAGAAAAAGCCTCATGGCGCCATGGACAAAAAG
Source organism: Fragaria x ananassa (assembly GCA_034370585.1). Classification (NCBI taxonomy): domain Eukaryota; kingdom Viridiplantae; phylum Streptophyta; class Magnoliopsida; order Rosales; family Rosaceae; genus Fragaria; species Fragaria x ananassa. Next base: position 15,512,654 of record CP139766.1, read on the forward strand.
CAATATTAGAGTAATGTACATATTCTAAGCGTCTATTGCGTGATAACCTTAGGAAAGTAGATGCCTAACAGAAGTTCACAAAGTGATGAAACATATCACTTAATCTGCTATGAACACACCCTTATTTGCTATTAACACCCTCATTTGGTTTTGGTTTACAAATTACCCAAACTACCCTCATTTAAATTTCTTTTATGTTTTTATTCTTAATAACTGAATCTTCTAGCTCCTCATCCTCTTCATCGATCTAAAACCTTACAGAAAACAAATTTCAGAAGATAGATTCAAACCAGACATATGAGAGAGAGAACATCTACTATCCTAAAGAAGAGGACAAAGTTTTCAATAATTGCAATGTACGGGGATTTTCATTTTAAAAACAAAAGCCTCGATGAGTTGTAAAATTGACATGCAATATGGATATGAAAAGAAAAGGAGGTTAATTCAATTGATCTCCTCCCTTATCCATCCTTCTGCTAGTAAGATTTGATATCAACCACTAGAATTTGCACAGATTCATTCTCAACACCGTTGTACCTTGCCTCGTGCCGTCGGGAAAGGACTCCCACCACCAGCGCAGAACCTCCATACCAACCACTCTCCCACCAACAATAAGATCAGAATCCAGAACAAAATCAGAAACAAGATCCCAAAACGCCCCAGCCATCTAGAGTCGTCGGCGAGGTAACCCATTGAACCATTGAGAACAACGCCATCATCGACCGGCGACCGCCCGAAGCGCCGATCCCATATCGATCCCATCCCGATCGACCTGATGAACTGGAATCCCAAACATTATTAGATGCAAGATCTGAAACTGCCCGAACACAGTGTCTCCAACGAGCCAAACCCTCGAACCACCGAGACCGGCTAGTCCACCAATCGCCAAGAACGCCGAATCGCCATCAACAGGAACGAGCTTGTGGAGGGAATCAGAGGAGGAAGAGGACGCCGTTCCGGAGCCAAAGGAGGAAGGGTCGAAGCGGGAAATGGCGGAGTGGTCCTTCTTGGAGCAGAAGAGGCGCTTGAGACTGAGGCTGTTGATTTTCATGAGCTTCATGACTGAAGATCGATGAAGAGGACGAGGAGAAGATTTAGTTATTAAGAATAAAAACAGAAGAAAAAAAAAAATTTAAACGAGGGTAGTTTGGGTAGTTTGTAAACCAAATTGAGTTGGAGGTGTGTTAATAGCAAATAAGGGTGTGTTAATAGCACAACACCTTTTCTTGTATTCTTGAGTATTTTTTTTTAACAAATATTTAATCTTGCATACATACAGTCTCACAAATGTGGACCATATAAAAATAAAAAAAATCAGTCAGTAACATCATGTCATTGCCCATACTGAGGAACGAAACTAGAAGCATTGGCCGATAATTGTGAGATACCAAGCATAGATTAAATAGAAACAACTGTATGGTTTTTGTAGGTATGAAAAGATTACCTAACCGATTCCTTTAACAAACCCAGAAGATGACGTCGGACATCTAAAGCATCAAAAACCTTACCTTCAAAACGCAGCAGATTTCTAGTGATCCAAATATACCAGATTAGAGTGCAAGCTATAAAAATCCAAAGCTTCCGTTTCTGCTTGGAGAAGGCTGACACCCAAGCTCTCAAAAATACATCTTCAAGACTACTCCATTGGGAAAAAGAATGATTAAATAGAAGGCACACTCATTTCCATAAAACCACAATTCGAGGGCAGTGTAGAAGAAGATGTACTCCCGTCTCGGCATGATTACCACAGAAAGAACAACAAGATGAAAGGGAAAAACCACGCCTCTGTAATGCATCATCAGTTAATAGTCGCCCATGAAGAGCCTTCCAAACAACAAGACTTTTGCGTGGTTGGATTGTTTTACTCCATATAACTTTTCCCCAGTTTCGGCGATCAATATGACTTGAAAAAAAGACAAATGCTTCTTTTGCTGTTAGAGCTCCTGAGGAGGATTCTGGCCGTATAAGTGAGTCAGATGTGCCCACTATAGGTAGAGTCATCTTATTTATTTCATCTGCAACGTGAGGGAATAAATTTGTAAAAGCAGCTGGTAGAGCCCAATGTGAATCCACAATAAACTCATTCACCTTGGCATGAAGAGGGATGAAGCCAATTACTCCAATACTAGAAGCTAGAGGCTTCCCCAGCCAATTATCAAGCCAAAAAGAAATTTTTTTACCATCTCCCACACACCACTGCAATGAATTAAAGCAAGTAGGCCAAACCTTTTTTAGACCCAAACAGACTGAAGATCTCTTATAAGACTTTAGAGGTTGAAAATCTTCCTTCAAGAACCGAGCTCTAAGTAAAACAGAAGCTGGAGAGGAAGAAGAGAGCACATCCTAACACCTCTTAATTAGAAGAGCACGATTAGCCTCAAATAGATCACGTAATCCCAAACCACCTTCCTCCTTAGGTTTACAACATTGACGCCAAGCTACAAGAGACATGCCTCTTTTTAAAGGATGCCCTTTTGTTTTGTTCTCTCATTATCCTTTGATTTTCTATAAGAGGTAAGATTTTCTATCTCCTTTTTCACTTGTTTCACATTCTAAACCCTTTTTTTGTTTGTTTTATCGATCAAAAGGAAAAATTTAGATTAAAGTACATCAGCAAAAGCCTCATGGCGCCATGGACAAAGAGCAATATTAGAGTAATGTACATATTCTAAGCGTCTATTGCATGATAACCTTGGGAAATTAGATGCCTAAGAGAAGTTCACAAAGTGATGAAACATATCACCTAATCATCCCATAATAGGGAGGATCTAAAGAGGATATCCTTACTTTAAGAATTTGAGGATTTCTACTATTTTACATTAGTAGATGGCTTCATTTAACGATCTCAACCGTTGATCCTTTATATTCATATGCAAGAAACATGTCTACAAAATTTCAGCTAATTTCATAATCATTTGGTCATTCAAATTGACATAAACAATTGTAGGCCGTTAGATAAAATTAAAACGAATATTATGCTAATCAAATGGTTAAACGTTTTTCATTTTGGCTAATTTTTTGTAAGATTCATATGTGGGTAAGTAACTAGGGAATATGTGGCTTTGATTGTCAAAATACATACTAGAACTAAAATCATCCTCACTTTAAGAGTTTAAAGAGGTCTTCTCTAGATCCGGACTATATATATATATATATATATATATATATATATATATATGAACTCGAGAGTATTGAGAGAATACGAAACAAATATAGTCCCTCTCCACCATCAAAAACCTATCTCAGTAGTAACAATTGGGTCCAAGTCGTTGCTAGAAACCATGGTTTATTGATATTGAAGATGCATATAAAAGGAAAACAAAATGAAGAAAGAAAACACAAGGAGCTTGCAAGCTACATTATGTTGTTGTTGATGAAGGAAACATGAAGGTTATAAGAGTACTACATAAAAGTTGAAACAATGCAATGACCCTCTCTAGGCCATCTCTGCACTTACGTTGTTGTTGTTGTTTTTTTTTTTTAAATGATTAGGCGATATTAGTTCCTCGGAGGTAGACGATGTAGAGAACTAGTCCCACCCTCAAGCTGGAAGGCAAATGGTCTAACCCACTCAGCACTTCAATTGGGAGAGATTGGGACCGCCAAAATGCCTCTCTTGCTAGCTAGCCTTCAACTCGCTTAGACCTCAATCAATCGCCTAAAGTCACAAACAATTCGGCGAGGACATGAGACCTGCAAGCTTCGAATTTTAAACCACTGATCACTGTGGGTGGTGTGGTCAACCTCGATTATTCAAGAAGATTTTTTGACTATTTGAGGTATGGTACACTACGCTTTCGAGAAAGGTATTCTTCGAGGAGAAAGGACGTTGCCTGAATCTCATTGCCAAAGACGTTGAATTCCCAACTCTAGCATAAAGGCTTTGCTCAATATATAATTTCATTTTCCATGCGTACGTGATGAATTCAACTTATTATAATTACAACCCAAATTGAAATCTAGCCATAATTTATTTAAAGTTATTAATACTCTAATTGTCACTTCGAAGAAACATTTGATATCACATATTTCTTACCTAGATCTTAATGTTAGACAATTTAACAAAGGTAGAAGATGCTATATAATTTAACATAGAATCAATACACCGAATCTTTCTATATTAAATGGATCCAACTGGTCCAGATGAAAAATTGTATCGATAATTTATTACTTTAGAAAAATTCAGTGTATTGATTCTATGTTAAATTATATAACATCGACATTTAATTTAACATAGAATCAATACATTGAATCTTTCTAAAGTAAGAATCAATAACATATGCTTGGATCCATTTAAGGACATTTATTCTGCTACGTCAACTTCACATTGAATTTTATTTAGACCAATTACATTGGGCTATGAACTGTAAATGTTCATCAGCTGGGAGGTAATCCGTTATTTGACTTGGTTCAAATTCAAATCCATTGCGGATTGTGTTATGGGCCGGACCCTATTTATGTGGGTAGTTCTATCTTTTAGAGGCATCGAGTAGTTTGAACAAAGTGATGTCATTTTTCCAGACAAAAAAAAAAGTCATGTCATTTTATAGCTCCATATGGCTTGCCTTTTTTTTATGTGCTTCTTCATGCATGAAATATTGCTCATAATGTTATAAGGTTGCAAATTCTGATAGAAACCCACTGGTCCACGTGATTAACGACTTTAGGGTAGATGAGGCGACAGAGGATGTGGTTGAAGACTCAAAAATTGGTGTAATTAGCTTAAAATAAAAGAGTTAGGAGGGATAATTTGGGTCTTTTTCATTCGTGAAGCTCAAGCATCAGAAAACAACCATTTAACTGAAAAGAAAAAGGAGGGTTCAAGTTCAAGTTCACAAAACACAGTTTGAAAATTAAACTATAACACATGACTGACAAAGAATAAATTGTTCTTATTTGTAAAAAGTTGTCTTTATTTATATGGGTAATTTTATCTTTTAGAGACATCGAGTAGTTTGAACAAAGTCATATCATTTTATGGCTCCATATGGCTTGCCTTTTTTTATCTGCTTCTTCATGCATGAAATATTGCTCATAATGTTATAAGGTTGCAAATTCTGATAGAAACCCACTGGTCCACATGATGAACGACTTTAAGGTAGATGAGACGACAGAGGATGTGGTTGAAGACGCAAAAATTGGTGTAGTTAGCTTAAAATAAAAGAGTTGGGGGATGATTTGGGTATTTTTCATTCGTGAAGCTCATGCATCAGAAAACAACCATTTAAATTGAAAAGAAAAAGGAGGGTTCAAGCTCAAGTTCGAGTAGTTTGAGCAAAGTCATGTCATTTTATGGCTCCATATGGCTTGCCTTTTTTTATGTGCTTCTTCATGCATGAAATATTGCTCATAATGTTATAAGGTTGCAAATTCTGATAGAAACCCACTGGTCCACATGATGAACAACTTTAGGGTAGATGAGACGACAGAGGATGTGGTTGAAGACACAAAAATTGGTGTAGTTAGCTTAAAATAAAAGAGTTAGGGGGGATAATTTGGGTATTTTTTATTCGTGAAGCTAATGCATCAGAAAACAACCATTTAATTGGATAAAAAAATAGGGTTCAAGCTCAAATTCACAAAGCAGAGTTTAAAAATTAAACTATGACACATGACAAACAAAGAATAAATTGTCCTTATTTGTTAAAGGCTGTCATTATTTGTTTAACAACACAAGTTGATTTTTTGTGTTGAAAATCTTTTTAAATAGGGTATATGTGATTTGTTAAAGAAAAAAATGGTACCTTTCACTAAAATGTTCAAAAATAGAAGGGAGATGGAAATCGAAAAATACAGAAGAACCGGGATATGGTTTGGTTGTAGAGCGGGAAGGTTCACCATGACAACCACCGCAGGCTCACCCTCAATGCTCGTCACCCAAACCCTCCAACTCTTAGACAAGTGCAAAACCATAACTGAACTGCGCCAGCTTCGCGCCCACATAATCAAATCAAACCTCATCCACCACACACCCACCGTAACCAAACTCATTTCCCTTTACTCCCACCATGGTGGCCTAAACCATGCTCTTTCAGTCTTTCACCGAATCCCAGACCCCAATCCCTTCATCTTTTTCTCACTCATAAAGCAAATTTCTGAGAGCTCAACTCCACTAGAAGCTCTACTCTTCTATGCTCAAATGCTTTCTTCATTGAAAAACTTGGACCGCGTCGAGTTTTTGCTGCCTGCATTGCTCAAAGCATGCAGCAAGTCACGTGCTTTGGAGGAGGGGAGGCAAGTTCATGGCCAGATAGTGAAATCCCAGATGTTGTTTGATCCGTATGTTGCGAATGCATTGATTAGGATGTACTCGGAGCTGGGTTGTATTGGGTTGGCACAAAGGGTGTTTGATAAAATCCCTGAAAGAGATCAAGTCTCTTGGAATTCACTGATTACTGGGTATTTGAGGGTTGGGGAGATTGAGCTGGCTCAAGGGATTTTTAATGAGATTCAGGAGAGGGACTTGGTTTCGTGTAATGCAATGATTGATGGGTATGTGAAGAGTGGGAAGTGTGAGCTTGCTGAGGAGATTTTTATGACAATGCAGCATAAGGATGTGGTTACTTGGACGACAATGATTTCAGGGTATGTGTTTAATGACCGTCCGAAGGAGGCATTGGGTTTGTTTAGGGAGATGTTGAGTCAGGGCATTCGGCCTGATGCCCCGGCTCTTGTTAGTGTTCTGTCCGCCATTGCTGACTTGGGTTTTGTTGAGGAAGGTAAATGGGTGCATACTTATATTCGTATGAATAAGATTAGGTTGAGTTCAGGGTTTATTGGATCAGCTGTTGTAGATATGTATGCTAAATGTGGGCATATAGAGAATGCTTATAATGTGTTTGAAATTATATGTCATTACAGAAACGTTGGGGACTGGAACTGCATGATCTCTGGCCTTGCAATGCATGGCCTAGGTCATGAAGCTCTGGACATTTTCCTTGACATGAAAATGAAAGGAATTGAGCCTGATGAGATCTCTTTCTTGGGACTTCTTACAGCTTGTAACCATGGAGGTCTAGTTGACGAGGGTAGATATTGTTTTGAACTTATGCAGGATAAGTACAGACTTGTTCCTAAGATTCAGCATTATGGATGCATTGTTGATCTTTTAGGTAGAGCAGGGCACTTGGAGGAAGCAGTTAATGTTATACGGAATATGCCCTTAGAAGCGGATGCTATAGTTTGGAAGGCAATTCTCAGCGCTTGCACGATTCATGGTAATGTTGCAATTGGGGAAAGTGCTGCCCTCAAGGCAATAGATTTGGCTCCAGAAGACTCAAGTTGTTACATCCTCCTATCGAATCTTTATGCCAAAGTTGGGAGATGGGATGATGTGGCAAAGGTTAGATTGATGATGAAGCAGAGGGGAGTTCAAAAGATTCCAGGATCAAGTTCAGTCCTTGTGAATGGGGAGGTTCATGAATTCCTTGTGGGGAAGGAAATGAATGTTAAATACAGTGTTGAGGTTCGTACCAAGATAGATGAGGTTGTCACTAGGTTGAAATTGGAAGGATACAAACCCGATTTGTCTCAAGTCCTTTTGGATATTGAAGAGGAAAACAAAGAGGACTCACTTTTTCTACACAGCGAGAAGATGGCCCTTGTATTTGGACTAATAAACACAAGCAAGGGTTCTCCTATTCGTATAGTGAAGAACCTGAGGATTTGTTGTGATTGCCATTCATTTATCAAGCTGGTTTCTAAAGTTTATAATTGTCAAATTGTTGTGAGAGACCAAAACCGTTTCCATCAATTCGAGAATGGTTCGTGTTCCTGCAAAGACTTCTGGTAATGAGGTAGCTTACTTGTAATATTCACTCAAGAGTGAAGACTACATGATTCATTTTTCTGGTTTATAAAGTTGTAAAGCTGCATTGTCCTGTGGAAGAACTGAGCTCACTGGGCAGGTTTCAGTCTCAATCTTTGGCATTGAGAGTGCAAACTACATTCGCATCTCTCAATTTTCCCCGGAAAGGAGGTGGTTTAATCTCAACTAATCTATGCATCAAGAGGGTGAGCTTCTTACTTATTACTTATACTGATTGATGGATATTAACTGTACATGCTGCAATATTTCATTGAAAGCCTACAAAATAAATCATGGAAACTCAAAAACCCAAGTTGTGGTATTCCCAATCTGATTTTCAATTTTTATTCATATCTTGCGTTTTCCACACCAGACTTGGCTGTCTGATTGAACTAGTGATGGTTCTGTACATTTTACCCCTTCAGAACTGTCACCTTCACATGAATTCTCTAAGTTTAGAAATATTTCCTCCATTAGTTCTGATTCCATTGATTAGAACTTAGAAGTGGGTTATTTTTTTGAATGAATTTCTGAGAGTAACTGGGATAATCAAATTCTATCAAGAATTCTCCCACTTTATATAATCGTTGGACGGCACAATCCCAGATTCGTTTCTCCCAAGTCCTATTTAACCTCTATGAGTAATGTCTGCAATGAAAACACAAACACTAGGAAGATACGAATCGACAAAAGTTTTACCATCCTTACAAATGAGCAACCAATTTCTCCAGCCATGGCATTGCAAACATGTTACACATCCACTCCATAGCTGATAAGTGGTGCTACGTTGTGTAAAAGTAGATACGTCAAAATTGATAATCACAAGTCAAGCTGGGATTCTTCTATGAACTGGAATAGTAATAAACACTTTTACCTTCTGTTACGGAAAAAGAAATTTCATGTTATGAGCGCACTTTCTTTTTCTTCACAGGCAACCCAGTAAATGCCATACTTTAAGAAACCCCACAAATTGATGGGTGGGATGTGGGCAGAATATGACAATATATCATCGTGTACTACTAAGCATGTTGCACGTCTCAGCTTCTTCCTTCTGCAAAGGGAAATAAAACAAACAAGAAAGAGAAATATCTTGGCACTATTATTGCATGCGTGTTTGTGGCTCAAGTTTCCCCGTGGATTTTCTTACTTGTTTGGACTAGTGACTGTTAAGTGGGAAAGTGTTAGGTGAGATGATCAACTGAGCAGAGTATCTGCTACTGAAGGAACCCAATTTTTCAGCAGGTGGGCTTTTGATTTCTCATCTCTTTGCGATTTTGTTCATCTTTTTCTTTCTTATGTGTGCTCACTTGCTAGGTAGTTTGAGCTGCCTCAGCCAGGGCTCACAGTCACCAGAGGAACAAGACAGCCAGACCCTCCTCAACTTTCAGGTGGGTTTTTTTTAGTTGTTTCCTCATTTTACACTTGCTCTTGTTTCCTCATTTTACTCTTGTTTTTGTTTACACGGAATTGATATTGATGCAAGATACCTGTACACTTGAATATTTGAAGAACTTCCCTGATGTGCTTACTTGTTCCACTTCGTGGATTTGAATTATATGTGATGCACATTCTAAGCAACTTTTCCAACTTCTTAGCACCTGGATCTGCAATTGGTCTTATGAAAGTACATAGTTAAATATTGCAACTGTTTTATAAGAGATTGTAATATAATGTAGGATACATTCAATTTTATAAGAGAATTGGAAGGCATCTGTTTCAGAGGTTTTAAGTGCATTGTATGTGACCTTATCGAAGTTGCATCAGTATATCCCACACTGATAAAGTAGCAAATATATTTGAGACAGATCTGTAACATATCTATCTTTACTTGTTTTTTCCAGCAAGCTATTTGTTTGAAACTCCTATCTATATTATGCATCTCTTGATCCAGAAGGAATCTTCTCCTGATCAATTAAAGTGTCCATCTAAATGATTATAGACAAACTATTAGCTGTTTTATTTTGAAATCAGAATGGCAAAGAACTAGAACTTGGTGTTCACTTGGTTGGATCAATAGATTTTAAATGCTTTCTAAACTTGTGCGAAGCTTCTGAGTTTTTGGAAATCCAGATATGTTTTTTTTTTTTATTTGGACTTTGCAGAGTTTTCTGGAATCTCCAGAATGTTATGAAAAGGACAACTCTCCCAATCTTTTGAGTGTATAGTTACAACGAATATGAACCTAAAATCATATGGACATGTCAATATACATACGGAACGTTTAATTTTTGAACATATTACATTTCTGACTTGTAACCCCAAAAATAACTACTCAGACCTGGGATTTTTGATGATGTTGTTGTGTTTCTTTCTCCTCCATGTAAACTATCTACAACATAATGTTCCTCGATTGTCCTTTCTCATTCATATTTGCTAGAATGAACATAAATCAGCATATGAATGTTCATTTCAGTAAGTCTGCTGCAATGAATGGTTTCAGTAAACTGAAAGTTCTGTGTTTCCTGGAAAAGAAAATCTCCTGTGGACTTGGTTAGAGAAAAAGTTGTTGAGACCTTATAGTTTCTATGTGGTGTCACTAATGGTTGATTCCGTGGTATTAAAAATTTTACGCAAAATAACCACCGAATATAGGGCTATAGTAGGTAATAGAAAAATTTTAGGGTTTAACCGACGAATACCCTAACGTATTCGTCGGCTATAGTATGTAATTAAAAAATTAAAAAATAACTATAGCCGACGAAATATTAGGTTATTCGTCGGCAAAAACCATCTTAGCCGACGACTTTTCATATATTTTCGTCGGCTAAAGTCCTTTGAAAATTTTCCTCCAACTTTGGTTTACCGCCTAAAAAATTTTGAAATTTTTTGATTTAGACGACAACTTTTCATATATTTTCGTCGGCTAAAGTCTATAAATTCACGAAAACACTCATATCTCCCCCTATATTACGTAGTTTGGTCAAATCTTCCACACGAAAAACTCTCACGTAGATGAGACGCAACCACTTATATAAAAATTTTGAAACATTTACCTTTCGACGATAGGGCTCCCCATAAGAAATAATAACGGTAAATAGGGTTGACCACTACTATCGGCTCCGAGACTTTACCCGATTTACGTGATTTTTGAACCATAGCCGTATTTCACCATTCTGAACACATCTTATTTCACGAGATTTTTAATAATTTTGCTTCTTATGTAGAGTTGGTTCATAAAGTTGTATAACCTACTAAACAAGTTATACAACATTAGTAGACACGTTGTGATTCTGATGACTAAAATTCACAAACCAAAATTCGACCGTCAGATATGATCATTATGATGAAATACGTCTATGGTAAAAAATTCAACTGGATCCGACAACGTTAAGGGCTCGATCGAAACGGTCAACCATAATCCATCGTCACTTATCACACGAAAACGCTCATATCTCCCTCTATATTACGTAGTTTGGTCAAACCTTCCACACAAAAAACTCTCACATAGATGAGACGCAACTGCCCATATAAAAATTTTGAGACATTTACCTTCCGACGATAGGGCTCCCCATAAACCCGAATAACGGAAAATAGTAGACACGTTGTGATTCCGATGACTAAAATTCACAAACCAAAATTCGACCGTCAGATATGATCATTATGATGAAAGATGTCTATGATAAAAAATTCAACTGGATTCAACAAAGTTAAGGGCTCGATCGAAACGGTCAACTCTAATCAAAAATAAGAAAACTGCATTTTGAAGCCTTAAACGGACTCGGATGGCCAAAAAATAGTTTTTTTTTCTAGATGAGTTATTGTCCAAATCTGTAAATATAAGACACTTTAGCCGACGAAATTATATTTTTCGTCGGCTAAACTTTTAAAAATTTCGTCGGCTAAACTCTTAAAAATTTCGTCGGCTAAACTTTTGAAAATTTCGTCGGCTAAACTTTTGAAAATTTCGTCGGCTAAAGTTCACAGACTATAGCTGACGAAAAAAATTATTCAGCCGACGAAATATTAATTTTGTCGGCTAAAGTGGACTTTAGCCGACGAAAATTTTTAATTAGCCGACGAAGGAAATTTCGTCGGCTAAAGTGGACTTTAGCCGACGAAAAAAAAATTCGTCGGCCTGGTTTTTTTTTTTTCGTCGGCTAAAGTCTTTCTTCTGGTAGTGTATATTATCTAATACTAAATGGCGCCCCCTGAAACTGACTTGATCAAAGTTTATTTGACCTATGAGGTCGCCTTACCATCGTAGTTGCTTCTGATTCGAGTCGACACCCCATAACACAACGCCAAGGCTACCATCACTCGAAACAGAACGTAAAGAGTCGAACCTCGCCTCCACATCCGCGAGGAGAAAAGAAGGAAAGCAGACAGTCGCGGATATATACCGATACCAAGAGCCTAAGGTAGCTGTCCTCACAAGACCCATGGCCACCACCCTCCCAACATTCATCGCCGCCAACGGTGGAGAAAACTAGGGTAGGACAAAGAGAAAGAAGACAATACATTCTCTCACAAGAATCTCTAATGTATTTTTTTATCTTTTAGAATAATAATAATAATAATAATAATAATAACAAACATTTGAGTGATCTATTGCATTATCATTCCAGATTCAACATTTTTTGATTTTTGATGATTCTTAGGGCAATTCCAATAGTGGCGTTATAAACCAAGACAAGTCTCAAAATTAAAAAAACTCATCTCCAACAACACAAAGGAGGGGGAGCTGGTCTTATAATTATAGGACCAAGTTTTATTCCCAGTCTTATATTCAGGCAAATTCCAAGACCAAGACCTGTGGATCCCACTCCCACATCAATCCAGCTAAATGATCTGCATTAATTATATTTAATCAAGAATAGTCAAAATAACAGCTATAAGACTTCATTGTTGGAGATGAGAAACGAGTCCTATATGAAGTGGGTCATATAATGAGTATAACACTCCAAATAAGACTAATGGTTGGAGTTGCTCTTAGTCTCTTGCATCATGGATAGGTTTAATTGCTAATTTGCTACCTTAGGATTCACTACAGTGTCAATTTGCTACCATAACTTTTATTTTTGCCAATTTGCTACCTTAGCTTTTATTTTTGTCAATTTACTACCCTAGATTCCTACAATTACAATTAGCCAATTTGCTACATTTTGTCATATGAATTGATCTATTTCTCCGTCCAAACATTATGTTTTTTGAAAATGTCGGATATCAAATGGCTAAATTTGAATATGTACGTAAACAAATTGGTTAATATTGAAAGTCTAGAGTTATAAATTTGATATAAGGGTATCAACATGGCTAAAATAAAACATAAGGTAACAAATTGATAGAAATAAAAGCTAGGGTAGCAAATTTGCTAGTGTTTTGTTGGCTCTAAATAGAAATTAATAAGTGACAACACAGGGATATGATTATTGAACTATAAATTAGCAGAAATAAAACATAAAGGTAATAAATTAAATAAAAGATATGGTAACAAATTCGCATCTAGCCTTATGGGTATGATTATTGAATTATAAATTAATAAAGTGACAACACGAACGTGTGAGTGTCTTGTTGGCTCCAAGCCAACTTGAAATGACGAAAACATCCTTTCCTAAAAGAAAGGCACCGGTTCGTTGTACCATTTTTTTTTTTTGGTCTGATGGTTCGTTGTACCCCAAACACCGGAGAATCCTAACATTTCCAACAATTTAGCAGAAGAAGCATAATAGTAGATACCCTCATGCCCATCTCAGCAGAACATTCACAAGTATATCCAGCTATGTCCGGTTTTGTTATACTTACTTCAATCAGTCAAAAAGTTCAAACCTTTCTTGCTCCCTCCCTCTTTAACTGATACAAAGTAAAACCCTTTCCACCATTTCCCATCTGCAAGTCAAGAACCCATCTTCCAAATTCCTCAAGCCCATCAAAGAGACTCCCCACCATGACAGGTTGGTTATTTCTTTCACTTTTGCAATTGGGTTTACGGATTAGAATTAGATCTGCAATCATTTTGTTGTTGTTGGGTTTTTCAGGGATGATTTCAAACACAGCTGTGGTGGTGATGGGTTTCTTGGGAATGCTTTACATGGCAACTCAGCTTCCACCACCACAGACATCTGCTCTGCCTGACGATCCTTCTCCAACCTCACCAAGAATCAGGCTTGCTGATGGGAGGCATCTGGCTTACAGAGAAAGTGGGGTTCCCAAGAACAGATCAAAGTTCAAGATCATCATAGTTCATGGCTTTGGAAGCTCTAAAGAAATGAGCTTCCATGCACCCCAAGTAATATACATTAATCTCTGGTCTTGATCATTTTCTTGTTTTGGTTCTGATATATTTGTAGACTTAAGTTGGCTCCATAGGGAATTAGTGTAAGGAAATTAAGGGATATGTGAAAGCTGGTGTCATAAAAACTATGCATCTGGTTTCAATTTAGAAAATCTTTGAAATTAAGCATGAGTGAATTTGAAAGAAACTGCAGAAAGAGATGGAAAGCTACTTTTATCATACACTTGTTAAACATGTTCAGAAGTTTTGCACGGGTTTGTAAGAATCATGTATGGTCTGTTTAGTCTTTAGAACTATATTAATTCAGAAAGATGGTTTAAAAAACAATTTAGAAATCTACTTTTATCATACACTTGTTAAACATGTTAAGAAGTTTTGCACGGGTTTGTAAGAATCATGTATGGTTTGTTTAGTCTTTAGAACTATATTAATTCAGAAAGATGGTTTAAAAAACAATTTAGAAATCGTATTATAATCTGGTTAAGGAAGCAGTACTGAAGTTTCAGTTTAAAGAAAAATGTCAAAATGAGATGAATTTTACGATGCTTCAGTTTCCCAGGAAATGATAGATGAGTTGGGGATATATTTTCTGCTATATGACCGGGCTGGTTATGGAGAGAGTGATCCAAATCCAAAGCGGTCAGTGAAGAGTGAAGCCCTTGACATTGAAGAACTAGCCAATCAGTTACAGCTTGGATCAAAATTTTATGTGATTGGAGTGTCAATGGGATCCTACTCTACCTGGAGTTGCATCAAATACATCCCACATAGGTAAAACCCTTACTTTGGGTTCTGCTTACATTCATGACCTACTCGTTCATGTAGGAAAGTTTTGTCACTATTTACCGAAATTCATTTGTGTAGGTTAGCTGGTGTGGCTTTTGTAGTCCCAGTTGTGAACTATAGATGGCCTTCATTTCCAGACAATCTGATAAAGGATGATTACAGAAGAAAACTAGTCCAATCAGCACTCTGGTTTGCAGAATATGCCCCTGGGCTGTTGCGATGGTGGGTGACTCAGAAATGGCTCCCTTCAACTTCTGTCATGGAAAGAAACCCGGTATTCTTCAACACCAGAGACATTGATGCCCTCAAAACAGCCCCAGGCTTCCCAATGCTCACTAAGGTAACCATATCTTGATCTTCCGTATCCAACTGTTACCTAATTAGACACCTGAAACTATGTTCTTGTTTACTAATGCAGGATAAATTACGGCAAAGAGGGGTTTTTGATACTCTGCATAATGACTTTAAAGCAGCTTTCAGCCATTGGGATTTTGATCCGATGGATCTGAGTAATCCATTCCCGCAAAATCAGAGCGCTGTCCACATATGGCAAGGTTATGAAGATAAGGTTGTGCCATTTCAACTGCAAAGATACATTTCGTCAAAACTACCCTGGATTCAGTATCATGAAGTTCCTGATGGTGGGCACTTGATCATCCATTATGCTGGTTTATGTGAAGTCATTCTCAGGACACTTTTGCTTGGTGAAGAATCACTTCACTACAAACCTATTACAGCCAAAACTGTATCATAAATGTTAAATACTAAACATGTTCACTGTGTAGATTGATTCATTTAGAGAATCACAGCATGTACATTTGTGATTGGAATGTATGAAGAGAAAATACACAGTTCATTCTTTATAGGCTCCAGTATTGAGCATCAAATAGCTAAACAATGAAATAGTCACACATTGGTTCTTATTTCTTAGAGACTGAATCAAAGTAAGAATGAAGACGAATGCTATTCCTGGAGAAGACAGTTTTTCATAAACTGTTTAAAAGAGTCGAGCATTAACAAACAAGAAAATAGTCTCATCAGCCGAAATGGGACAAGAATAGAGAAATACTTTCAATTTATAGAGATTAAAACGATATCCTGTGTATCAAGTCATATCTAGCTTAATTCAAATTTCTAGGAGGATGCATGTGATCATTTGATGCAATGAGTTGTGGACTGTGGTAATATTTCAGTTTAGTGCATTTAAAACATGCAAGCATTTTGCATATGAAGCATGTACAAGTAAGAAAATGACTATCGGAATATTAACAACTAGCTTCATTACTTGCTTATATTCTTCCATTCCCACAGAAGGGAATGATACATCTTATCCTATAGCAAGAGTTTGATGATGGTCTCCTTATCCTCATTTCTTCCATACACACTAGACTCTTTGGATCACAGAAGTCGAAGGCAGTGTGTGAGAGAGATCCTTTGCCTGGCAGATTGTTTCAGATTTCGGAACAAGGACACCTGGTTGCCTAACATCATTATCATCGCACTTGAAGACCTCAACTAGCATATGTCGCATTATGATACTGTCAATACGTTAAGTCTTTTATTTTCGGATTCTGAGAACTAAGCCTGCCGATCTGAACATTAAAAATGAGGAGCTGGACAATGGCTTAGACAAATAATTAGTGATGTCACCGAGCTCCAAAGGTCATTCTTCAAAATTTCTGATGTTTTTTTTTTTTTTTTAAGGTAGTTTGGTATATGTAACATCTATTAACTAAAATTACGAAAAAACATAATAACAGGGATTTGCTACACTACCACGGCTACGCTCAATACATAATAACTACTTAACAGTGATCTAGAGTAAGGTTTGAACCCAATCTACCCATTACCACTTACCAGGTCACCAGGGTATATACAAGGTTATGTAATAATTTTCAGTGAGAAATGAACTTTGCTACTTTTTCTGGGTCGACTGAAATGGATGAAGCTTCTGCCTTCCTTGCTGCTGCTCTAAAATATAAAATGGAAACTAAGCATGTTTCTTTCATTTTAGAAGATGAACTACAGCATCAAAGCTGAATTCTTCCCCGGGTTCAAAAGAGGCTTCAAGATCTTCAAAGCTTTGCTCCACTCTCAAGTCCTTGCTGACTTTTAAACATTCCTGCAGCCATCAAAAGGGTGGGAAAGAACAATACAAACTCAGGTCTCAAGATTCATTGGACTTGGAAACAAAAAAGTAAGAAATGTAGACAAATGCTATTCCAGAAATTACTCATCAGTCTGAAGGGAGAAAAAATCAAGAAATACTTTCAGTATATAGAGATTAAGAGGGGCAGACCTGTGTATCTTTCCATATTCATTTGTGTTCAAGTCATAACTAACTTCAGTCAAATTTCTACGATGATGTGTGGTCTTTCTTTCAATCATCTGTAGGTCCATCATCCAATCATTTCATTGAATGAAAACATAAAATTCCATAAGACTGAAATGCAAGTTAAAAGTAGTCCTGCCACCACATTATATTACAATCACAGTTAACAGTTCTCTGTGGGTTCACCTTTTCAGTGAATAATATAAAAGTATCAAAACTATAGTTCAGTTATTTCAAATGAAATCTGATTGGTTTACTAGTGATAGAACTTTGATGCAACGAAAAGTCTTGGAAAATTTCAATCACCGAAAAGCAATTTGATGCATTTGAAACAAGTGTGCTTATTCACAGTTAAACTAAAAAAGCAACATGCGAGCTCCCTTACAAAGCGTGTACAAGGAAAGGGAAAAACAATCAGAATATCAACAGCTACCTTCTCTACATATTCAGCTACTGTAGAGTTGATCACTTTCTTGATTACTTGTTTATATACTTTCGACGGTCCAAGGGCTTCAAGCAAAACATCTCTTGGTATCTGCAAGTAAAAACAAATAGGAATTAGAATTGCAATTGCATTCTTGATTGGCAGAATATATGACTTGGTGTGGGTGTGGGTGGCCGTTTAAAATGTGGATATTTATAACTCAGCGGGAGCGCCCCAGCAAAAGGGGAGATAGTTTACAGTTGCAGGGGTAAAAATCAAACACAGACAGCATGGCTGAGACGGAGAAGGTCAACCACAAGTTACTAATTGGCATTGACAGAATAAAAGAACAACTCTGAGCAAGACAAGTGTCATAACTCCACCCAGAAGGCAGGAGTGCTACTACAAGAACCCTTAGAACAATTGAAACATTAATATAACTATATATCCACAACTCAAGGTAGAGGCTGTGCCCAGCTCTTTAAGCTAGGAGGTATAAGAATCATGTGAGACCAGTGAGAGTTGCAATTAACAAATAAATGTCAATGCAGTATAATGTATCTTTCATTACAGTAAAAACAAATTCCATTTAGATACTTGGAGTCGAAAACTTACATTCGGTGTTTTCCCTGGTAGTTCAGATTTAGTTTGTCAGCAACAAATACCGAGAGAAAGAGATAAAGAAGAACATTAAGTTAGAGTTGTCTGAAAAAAGGAAGATAATGTACACGAAAATTACACAAGAAAAAGAGATCCACAACCCTTCTTGGTACAAGTCTCAACAATTCGTTCGATTGTCAAAATTACCTATGCTCAAGCAACAAAAAGGAAGAGCCAATGAGCTTTCCTCCTCTTTATCGTCTTGCACTTATTTAGCTCAAACAAGCTTCTATTGATAAGATTTATTTACTTTGAAAGAAAATTCCAAAGAGGTGGATCAGACATCAATTCACACACCGATACAAATACCAACCAAAGAAGAAAGAAACACCAACCACAAGACCACAGAATTAACAAATTCTGCATTACACTACGAAAAAGAGGAGCAAATTCCTAAAGAAAAGATAAATCGAAGACCATATAGATATCAAAACAAAACTACATCAGACATAAAATGACGAGGCTAAGATCTTTTGTGCAAAATTTAGTTTCAACAAATGAAATTGAAATCCGAGCTGAGTACTGAGGGCGGGCATCAACCCTTTTTAATAATAATTAATAAAAAAATGATTAGTTAAACAACACACACGTATAATTTCTCCCCTAAAAGAATGAATCTGTATCTTTCGCACAAAGTCACACACTTGTCTAAAATGCCCCGGCTCACATTGCATTCCATAAACACCCTTACAAAACTTGCAACACAAGAAAATGTACCGTTCTAGGTGTTCTAATCTGATGTCACACACACACACACATCCCAATCTTCAGGCATAAGCTAAATGAATTTATTACCGGTAAAAGAAGTTATATGCGCATAGCGCACAAATAAATAAATTTAGTATTTTGGTAAAAGTTGAGTGAGAAATGAATGGAATGAGTTATCTGGTGGTAGAAATTGGAGTCTCTGTATACATTGTGATCCATAAAATATAATTATCAACTTTTTTTTCATTATGTGACTACCCAACTGACACAAAACTGAACCAGCATCCGGTACGAGAAGAAAAGTCTAATATCCTATGTCTATGGAAATGTATTGCAACACAACATGAACTCGTATCTTTTTACTTTTTAGACTGAAAAGCTGAAGTGGGTGTATGTTTTTATACAGCTTTTCTTTAACTTATGCAGCCATATGGCCCACAAAAGGCAACTAGCAAAGATCAGTTTGTAACATGATAGAGCCGATAAATTGGCAATGAAGACTTGTGAAGAATGAAGAAAGCCATAAGTGTGTTATACAAAATAAAAAAGCAAAGGTTCATTTTTCAATTATTCACAAAATTAAGAGCCTACCTCCTTTCACTCTTCGAAATCCGGGTATTGGCTGGGCGGCAGCAACCATTTTGTCAAAAACGTGATCAAATATTGCTTGAGTTTTGGTCCCAGATACCTCTACGCTTATCTGATTGCAAATGTGTGATTGTTATGTGGTGGAAATCTAGAAATATCAACAAAAAATTATGGCCATCTAGACTAGAGCACTGTATATGATCAGCCTAAAACAAACAAAGGGTGTCATCTTGATCAACCGGTTATACTTTTACATTAGCTTAGCAAACAAAGGGCGACCAGAAAAAAAAAAAAAGGCTTAGCAGGAATCCAGGGATCATCCCATATTTTGTATCATGGTAGCACTTTCCATTTCCCCAGTGCCATGTAGGAATATATGGGAGTAAACTCCCACTACAATAAATTTAAGCTTCGTATAGAACTAAAATTGTCATCATACCTTTAATTCACCAGAACCTGAAGTACTTGCAGTAATAGACAAGTCTTCAGATTGAGTAGAGGATACTCCAATGTCTTCTGTGCCTAAATTGAAGAAAAATGCAGTTCACAAACTACAAAAGTACTTGCAGAATGCAGTAGGCAGAAATCTAAAACCACAAATATAAGAACTGTTTGGTCAATACTTAACCAACTATACCTGATAATACAGCACAGATAGCAGGAAGATACTTGAGACTTTTCCTGTAAAACAAAATCAAAAATTCGGGAAAATCAAATATTGAAAGATAAACAACTCCACTTGGTAATCAAAACCAAACCATCAGTATACATAAAACAAAATCTACTAAAAGCTTCAAATAAGATGAAAAAGAGACACAAGCAAGTAAGAAATCAAAGTCTCGGGACGATAACATTTATACCAAGTAGTTTACTCATTACAATCAAAGTTTCCCAATGCTTCTATCTAATGTACACATTTGTACAACATTAAACAACCTCAACTGATTTGAAATAACCTTTTTTGTATTCCAAATTACTATTACAGTCACAGTGTTGCTATCCAATGTGTGAACTCTCAAGTCTCATACACAATGCAGCAAGCTAATGAAGCTATGAATTGTAGATAGGGAAGAAAGCTTACCCACTAAACAGAACATGGGGTGTGTAAGAGAACCCAACTCTTGTAGCATGTTGGCAACCAAGAGCACAACTGCAGTAGCTTCTAACAGAAAAGTGCTGCAGAACGATGAGGATGACATAAGATGAAGGTTTGAGCTTTAATGGGTGAAACAGGGAGTATGAGAATTACCTTGGGGGTTTGAAGTGAGGTCATAAGGTGTGAGGAAACTGCGGCGGTGGTGGTCGTCGTCAGTGTGGCCATGGTGGTGGCTGTAATTGAAATAGAAAGGAAAATCTTATCCGTCCAAATACGGAAAGGCCTCGTTGAAATCTTTTCCGGCAATCAAAATCTTATATTTCTTTTTCTTTTTTCTTTTTAATAAATTACACCGATCATTTAAGAAGTTTTATTAACGCATCACTAATTACTAGATACACATCTCATATTTAATACATCACCCATAATTTTATTGTGTTAACATTTTACTAGATAGACATATCCAAACTTTCTACAATATACCCTTATTTGAATACACAACTTATTCACTAAATACACGACTCATTAACTAAATACACATACTTTTCTAGATTTGCTACTAAATTTATTAAAAAAAAAAGGTTCACAATAATGAATTTTTTCTCAAAATGTTTCATCTTTTCTCGTATTATTTCACCTCATTGACATCTTCCTTAAAAGTTTTTATTTTTCTCTAAAAGGTTTCACCTTGTTAAAATCTTCCTTAAGAGATTTTCTTTTGTTAACATCATATTCCATCAGTTTTTCTCGACAAAATTTATTCTCCAAGAGTCTTTTACTCAGACTGATTTCAAGAATTCTTGAGTCTAACAAATCAAAACAAAACAAGACAATACATCACTAAAGTCCTTAACAGAACTTTTAGCATTAGAATGCTCAATTTTGTGTAAAACTAAATTAATCGATTCTTGAGAACCATTGCATAGTATTCATATGTGGTGTCAAAATATTGGTACTCAATTCAAGTTAAAAATTAAAAAGTGTTAGAAATACAATAATTAATATGAATGTCTTAAGCGGGATATTTTCTTTACTTTTGATATCAATGTCTCTTTTGACATTAGAATACTCAATTTTGTGTAAAACTAAATTAATCAATTCTTGAGAACCATTGCATAGTATTCATATGTGGTGTCAAAATATTGGTACTCGATTCAAGCTAAAAATTAAAAAGTGTTAAAAGTACAATAATTAATATGAATGTCTTAAGCGGGATATTTTCCTTACTTTAGATATCAATGTCTCCTTTAGTCATTTTACAGATCCACAAAGTCTTATATAATTTGTACAAAAAAAAGATGTGTATCTAGCATTTAAGGATGTGTTAATAAAATTTACCCTATCCTTTTCTTGGCTTAAAATTTATTAAAAAATGTTATAAAGTAAAGAAAAAAAATAGAGAGAATAGTTAAGAAAAGGTAGAAGTCATCTCATTCATTCTCATTAGTCTCCTTATATAAAGGTAAGGTTTACATTACAGTACATAACTAACAAGTAATTATATGGACAACCACATAGATTATAATATTTATAACACCTCCTATTGGATGTCCATTATTGAATGATGAAATTGGGCGCGCTTAATGTTGTCTCATTAAAAACTTTGTCAGGTAATGAAACCCCAGTGAGAGAAAAATAACACTGGTCGAAGAAGAAAAAGAGTACAACATATATGTCTTAGGTAGCATACTTCTGGATGCTCCCCCTAATGAGAATCTCCCCTGAGTGTTGCAAGCTTCATGCGCGGTAAATAACAGTTTGATTGTTTATCACTAAAGTGACACCATGCGTGGTTTGCATATAGGGTCATCATGAAATTTCAAACCTGCAAAGTTAAAACAATACCAACAGAGCTAGACGATTTTTAGTACGTCTTACCTCATTTAGTCATATGATCAAATTCATACACTAAGTAATAGCTACACAACATAAGCAAATTGACATTAAAACATTGAAATATCTTTTGGCGTATCTAGCCATACACATCAATATCTTTGTGTATTGATACATCTCATGTAATCTCTTCAACAACTCTATGTAATTCATAACTTCGAAAGTTGGAATATGTAGCAACATAATGATCATAATTCGAATTTGATTGTGTAGTCCGATAATAGTACTCATTAGGGCAATTTTTATCACGTTAGCTATAACAGAATGAGTATATATGAGCTAACTTTAGACTATTTGATTCCATGAATTAGCTTCAAGCTCTTTTAAGTATTCATGGATTGAATTACATTAGAATCATTCATGTACTTCAATCTTTTAAGGATTTGACAAGCGATACGCTTGTAATGACACTTCATTTTTAGGAATTTGTTTTTAGCAATGTGTCTTTTATGATCCTCATAATATACGATGACAAATGTCGTAAGTCTCTCGTCAATAAGAATTATATGTAACCTTATACTTACAGAAAATTATCATGTATAAGGAAAGATATTCATAATTCACATGTCTCTTGTAGACATTATCCCATAGTGATTTATTTTGACTATGATCAATACCCTTTTTGTATCATGTAAGGTTTAGAAAATAATAATTCGATATGGTTTGGAATGCTTCAATGTATTATTCTTCTCCGAACTTTATATAGAGATACAATCATAACGTTACTAGGAAAATATTTCTTACATCTACACCTACACATACAAGGAAAGTAAATATATACAAAATATTCTACACTCCCCCTCAAGTTAGTGCATGGATATCGATCATGCCCAACTTGCCAGCCGAGTTGTCAAACACTTTCCTTGACACTCCTTTTGTGAGAACATCTGCTAATTGATCTTCTGTTTATACGAATGGGGAACGAATGATTTTCCTGTTCAAGTTTTCCTTAATGAAATACCGATCTACCTCCACATGCTTCGTCTGTTCATGTTGAACATGATTATAAGCAATTTCAATAGCAAACGTGCTATCACAATGCAAGTCCATGAGTTTCTTGAGTTTGAAACCCAATTCTTTCAATACATTACGAATCCATAGCATCTCACAAACTCCATGTGCCATACCTTGAAACTCTGCTTCAGCACTTGATCTTGCAATGACTTTTTGTTTCTTACTACGCCAAGTTACAAAGTTTCCTCCAACAAATGTAAAATACCCAGATGTAGACCGTTTGTCAGTCTTATCACCAGCCCAATCAGCATTTGTGTACCCTACAACTTCCAATTCACCCTTCTTTTCAAACAACAAGCCTTTTCTAGGTGTCATCTTAAGATACTTCAAAATACGATACACTGCATCCATATGCTCTTCGCTAGGACATTGCATAAATTGACTAACCACACTCACAACATAAGCAATATCAGGTCTAGTATGAGAAAGATAAATAAGTCTCCCTACTAGACGTTGGTACCTTCCTTTATCAGTTGGAACTTGATTCAGATAGATGGCAAGGTTGCGATTCATCTCAATTGGTGTCTCAATAGGCTTGCAATCAAGCATTCCGGTCTCAGCTAACAAGTACATACTTTTGCTGGGATAAAGAAATCCCCTTCTTTGACCTTGTAACTTCAATATCAGGTCTAGTATGAGAAAGATAAATAAGTCTTCCTAATAAATGTTGGTACCTTCCTTTATTAGTTAGAACTTGATTCAGATAGATGACAAGGTTGTGATTCATCTCAATATTGGTGTCTCAACAGGCTTGCAGTCAAGCATTCCGGTCTCAGCTAACAAGTCAAGTACATACTTTCGTTGGGATAAAGAAATCCCCTTCTTTGACCTTGCAACTTCAATATCAGGTCTAGTATGAGAAAGATAAATAAGTCTCCCTACTAGACGTTGGTACCTTCCTTTATTAGTTGGAACTTGATTTAGATAGATGGCAAGGTTATGATTCATCTCAATTGGTGTCTCAACAAGCTTGCAGTCAAGCATTCCGGTCTCAGTTAACAAGTCAAGTACATACTTTCGCTGGGATAAAGAAATCCCCTTCTTTGACGTTGCAACTTCAATATCAAGTCTAGTATGAGAAAGATAAATAAGTCTCCCTACTAAACATTGGTACCTTCCTTTATCAATTGGAACTTGATTCGGATAGATGACAAGGTTGTGATTCATCTCAATTGGTGTCTCAATAGGCTTGCAGTCAAGCATTTCGGTCTAAGCTAACAAGTCAAGTACATACTTTTGCTGGGATAAAGAAATCCCCTTCTTTGACCTTGCAACTTCAATTCCAAGAAAATACTTCAACTGTCCAAGGTCCTTCATCTCAAACTCCTTTGAAAGGTACTTTTATAAAGCCTCCATCTTCTTTCGGTCATCTCCTGTAACAATCATATCATCAACATATACAATCAGAGCGGTGATCTTACCCTAATTAAGTTTGATGAACAAAGTGTGATCTGAGTTGCTTTGTTTATAACCAAATGTCTTCATTGATTTAGAGAATCTTCCAAACCAAGCTCTAGGAGACTGTTTCAAACCATACAAAGACTTCTTCAACTTACAAACCTTTCTGACATCACAAGGTCTACATTTGACTCCCTGGGGCATGTCCATATACACCTATTCTTCCAAGTTTCCATTGAGGAAAGTGTTTTGGCCACGATCCACAGCGCGCGGGCGAGAGGTGAATAGCGAACAAAGAGAGGGGGAGTGTTGCGGGCATCCCACCTCACGGACGAGGAAAGGTTGATTGCGAGATCTTGACTTCTTGATCAGGCGGGGGGGGGGGGGGGTTTCCAGGTGCCACCTTAGATGATGAATTTACGAGTACAAGGCGATCGATACTCACGGCGGGACGTGAGCAGAGCAACAATAGGGGGATCAGAGATCGGGGGTGAGTCCAGGAGGGCTCTGAAACTAAGGTGGCGGCGCACTTAGGGTTAGGGTTTCAAGGTAGCTCGAAGGGTAACTAGTTTGAAGTTTGTATTTGTTGAGAGATTTGATTGTGTCTGAGTTGTTGTTTTGTTAAAAGTTGTGTGTGTCTCCAGAGTTGTAGTTCGACCCCTTTATATAGTAGTCCGACTTGCGGCAGAAGAAAGTTAACTTGGAATCCAAGTCGGGCTTTGAAACCCTAATAGCACAAGGGCACTGTTCCGCCCGCGCGAACCAACCATCTTGTGACACATGTCCAGTTCGCACACTTCATTTCGCATAGGGCATTGCTTCCGCGCCGCCCAATTATAAACTCTTATGCAGACTGGAATTAGTAACAATCTTATCTCGCGAGGTGTCACAGTCTCAAACCATCTCGCGAGCTCCTGAAGCTCGCTTCCATCTTGCGGGCTATTGTAGCTCACGAGCCTTAAAAGAGCTTTTTTATATTAAAAGGGCCACAGGGATTGGCCCGAAGCATGTCAAAGACTTGTAAGAGTCTTCAACGATTAATGTGGTGCGCGCGGACTCTGCCTTTTGCTTCCTCACGAAGTCCTACGCGAGCCAGCTCGCCTTGATATATTCTGCCTCGCCTAGGACTTTTATGCGAAGTACTATTGCGCCTCGCCTATACGCGAAGTTATTAAGTGTGCGAGCCTTGTATTTCGCGCGAAATGCGCGAGCTCTCTACTCCGCGCAAGGCATTCCGCACGCGAACTCTGTAAGTTAGCTCGCGTGGTCTATTCCACATGCGAGCTATGTGTCCCGTGTAAAGTCTTTGCAACTCAACTCGCATGGTCTCACTGGCGGCCATTACTTGTAAACTTAAAGAACTTGGGCTCGCCGGTATGACATGGACCAAGAATTTAATTAATATTCACATAGACATTTACTGTTCAGTAAAATATTAATTTGGGCGTAAACAGAAAACATTCTTCACATCAAACTGTCGTAGAGGCCAATCTTTAGTTGCCTCAAGTGAAATCAAGATTTGAACAATGTTGATCTTTGCTATAGGCGCAAACGTTTCTTCATAATCAATCCCATAGCGTTGGGTGTATCCTTTGACAACTAATCTTGCTTTATACCTGTCAATGCTCCCATCGGCTTTGAGTTTAACCATAAATACCCAACGACATCCAACGGTCTTCTTTCCAATAGGTTTATGAATAACATCTCAGGTTGAGTTATTTTGCAAGGCTTCTAGTTCTTCATTCATCGCTTGAGTCCACTTTGGATCCGCCATTGCATCATGTACAGTACTAGGAATAGAAACACTGAATAATTAATTAATGACAAGAACATGTGACCCAGACAACCTATGGTTAGACATGTAATTAGCTATAAGATATTTAGCTTTGGTTTTGATGTCTGGTTCATATTTGGAATACCCTTGGTAACCCTCTGTGATTTCCTAGTTACAATATTATCTACCCCAGATAATTGGTTTGTATTTAAAGGTACCTGAGGAGGGACATTCGTAGCGGATTCTTAGGTTGATGGTGTAGAGAAAGGGAATTTGACCTAGAAGAATTCAGAATTTCAGGGATGACATTTGAAGGCTCAATAGTCAAATTGATGGGTTTGTCAGTAAAGACGTTGTTTCCTTTCTACCGACACCTTCTGCAGCACAAGGCGTGTCAACTAGTGGATGCACGACATGTGGCGAGTTCAGAGTGCCTTCCAGCTGTGGTCCAACACGTTGGTCGTCATCCTCCTCAAGCTGCACGACACATGGCGCTTGTGTCTTTCCTTTAACGCTGCTCGTCTGGCTCGGCTGGCTCGGTTGGGCATCACGTAAGCATGCGCCTGTGTCAGCACGTAGGCTTGTGTCAGCGTCAGTAGCTTCTGTCTCTATGTTCTTCTCTTGCGTCTCTTTGTTATTTGTGGTTTCTCTGACTCTAAATCTCGACTCTAATGCTTCTAATTCTTCAAATTCTTCGAATTCAAATAAATTTAGGGAATTTCCTTCATATCAAGGAAGAAAATTTCGGTGATTACGGAAATTTTGACCCTCCAAAATATGAAAATTTTGACGGAAATTTCGGGAAAATATCGATTGTAGTAAAAAAAAAATTGATGGAAATTTGAAAAAAAAAAACAAAGAAATTTTAAACCAAACTTTAAGAGATGTTTGTTTTCTATATTATGTACTATATTTGAATTGAAAACCTTGAATAAACATTGATCTATAGGGAGTTGTAGTAAGTTAAGCTAAAAAGGTTAGTGCTGAACTGTTAATAATTCTTAAAAGTTTACTTTAAACATTATTTTTTTCTGGCTGGAAACCCAAAGGGAGGCTAGGCCATCACGCCTTACATACATATGATACATTTCACATGGAATTACATGAGTGTTTTAAGACCACGTAGAAGATCTATGAGGTATAAAAATTTTACTAGTATTGGTTGGAAATATCAAGATTTTTTTGAAAATATCGAGAAATATCGGGAGTTTCGGACGAGAAATGCTTGGGAGGGGAAAGATATATCGTTAGGTGAAAAAAACGAAAATTTCGGCGAAATATCGCCGAAACTTTTGATTTTTTCTTCCTTGCTTCATATGCTCTCTCCCCCTGAAGGGAAGACTCTGATACTACCCCTGAGTAATAAGGCTCAGATTCACGAAAAGAAACATCAAGGGATACATGCATGGTGTCTGTAAGAGTATCATAACATCTATATCCCTTCTGAAAATCTGCATAACCCACAAAAATACACTTCCTTGCACGGGGATCAAGCTTACTGTACATCCAAATGCACAAGGCTCCAAGTTAGGCAACGAAGGAATCGAGAGAAATTTTTGAAGCTGTTGTAGAGGGTTTTGACATTCAATAACCCAAGAAGGGGTGCGATTAATGAGGTAGGCAACAAATGTCACAGCTTCTCCTCAATATTCTACAAGTACATTCATGCCAAACAAAGAGTTATGGACAACTTCAAGCAACTGTCGATTTTTCCTCTCTGCCAATGCATTTTGCTGAGGAGTATAAGTATTTGAAGTCTGATGTCGAATTCCATTTAACTGCATAAACTCTTGCATAGGACCATTAATATATTCTATGTCATTGTCAGACTGGAAAACTCGAACAACCTGTTGGTATTGAGTGGACATCATCTTATGAAATTCTTTGAATCTAGAATAAACATTGCTCTTGTTCTTCAATAGAGATACCCAAGTCGTACGAGTAAAATCATCAATAAACGTCACAAAATATCGAGCGCCAGAGAGAGAAGAAATTTCTGCAGGACTCCACACGTCAGAGTGAATCTTCATAAATTGAACATGATTTTTATTTAGGCTTGGTGAATGTGAAATACGGTGGCTCTTGACCAGTTCACATATGTCGCAATGAAAATCTGAATAGTCGACACTCGAAAATAATTGTCGTTGCAGCTTCTTAAGATAACCGAAGTTTAGATGTCCTAACCTGCAGTGCCAAAGCCACACATCTTTCTTAGCACTCTCAGCTCTATTGACCTAATTAGCTTGACCCAAAAACTGCATATGTTTCTCTCCTGTCTCTGTTAAATCTAGGAAGTAAAATTTCCCCTTTCCCAGTCCATAACCCAAAATTCACCGCGTCAGAATGTCTTGAAATACACAGAAAGACGGATAAAAGGTGACAATACATGATAATTCTTGAATGATTTGGCCAACTAAGAGAAAATTGTATGACAATGAAGGGACGACTAATACAAAATCAAGGGTTAATGTGTTTGATAGGACAATAGAACCTTCTCCGGTAACCGGAGTTGGAGTACCATTAATGGTAGAAAACAATATTTTGAGAGGAGGGTTTTAATTTTTTCAAGAGGCTAGGATCATTACACATATGATCAGATGCTCATGTATCAATAATCCATGACATATTCATAGATACCTTACCATTCATACTTGACTGTGTGACATTAAAGGCATTGGATGGTTGGTCTTCCTCTGTAGTGGCTATGAAAGCTTTTGCTTGATTCTTTCAAGGTTTCTTGGTAAAATTCCACCAATCTGGATACCCAATAGTTTCAAAGCAACGTTGCTTGCTATGACCTAATACTCCACAAAGCGGAAATTTTGAGTTCGCATATGAATTTGGTTTTCATGGAGACCGACATGGTGTGGTGGTATGGTAGTTGATTTAGTGTGCCATTTTGGAAGTTTGGTTTTTGAGATTCAATGATTCGGGAATTATGATTTTGATTTATTTGTGATGTGATTCGGGATTCAGGTTTGGTTTTGGGATTTGAGAATTTTGTGTTTTTATGGTGATTTGTGTGGTTTTTGGTACACATGGATTTGTGGTATTTTGGGTGTAAATTCAAAGGGTCGGACCTGGCAAGCTCTGATGCCAAGTAGAAAAGAATGATTCGATATGGTTTGGAATGCTTCAATGTATTATTCTTCTCCGAATAGGAGCTTTATATAGAGATACAATCATAACGCTACTAAGAAAATATTTCTTACATCTACACCTACACATATAAGGAAAGTAAATATATACAAAATATTCTACAAAATACCGTAAGTCTATTGTCAATAAGAATTATATGGAACTTTGTACTTACAGAAAATTATCACGTATAAAGAAAGATATTCTTAATTCTCATGTCTCTTGTAGACATTATGCCATAGTGATTTATTTTCACTATGATCAATACCCTTTTTGTATCATGTAAGGTTAAAGGTCTAAGTATCTCATCACATTTCAAATATTCAGTTTCATTGGAATTGTCTCTTTCCAATTTGGCAAATAATATGCTTTGTCGACATGCATAATGAAACGTGGTACAACGTCATACAATCCTTAATGGTCTTTGGTAGCTACCGTTTGTAATTTGTCATAGATGATCATCATTCATAGATCCAACACATTCTTATATGTATACATTTGATTTTTGGGTACCCATGCCACTTCTGGGCAAATATTGTCACTTCAAAGACATATATCTAGCGAATGTGGATCTTTTACTTTTAATATCACATAGAGCATTATAGGACCTGTATAATCTTCTTTTTTCAGAAGCATAAAACTTTAGACCTGATAGATACATTTCACACAAATTCACGTTGTTATTCAATAGTCTTATTCTCCCTCTAACGGCAGGAAGACTGTCATATTATGACCATATGCAAAAATGCGTTTCAAGCTCTATCACTTTTTTTCTAGTGAGATGTTTAGTGACTGGTGGCAAACCAAAATCAAGTTTGAGGTCAAAAATATTAAATTTCATGAGTATTAACCAAGATATCATTCTCTAAAGGTATACCTACAACCTTTGTATGTGTAGCCATATTAGGAAATTTAACATTGTATAATGACATTTTCTTTAGGAGAACCATGTCATTTGGATACATATGTATCCCGCAAATCAAATGGGGTATAGACTATTTGAGTTAATATGGATGGTTTCACAGACTTTAATCCAAGCAGAAAACAATGCATCTAGCATATACTTTTCTCACAATCTTTTATCAAATCACTATATGATGATATGTTTCTCAAAATCAAAATAAGATGGTAGTTAAACAACCCACACCAATTTACATCGTTTATTCAGGAACAATCTCTATCCCCCTCATGACGGGAGGA
This sequence comes from Fragaria x ananassa, assembly GCA_034370585.1. NCBI lineage: Eukaryota > Viridiplantae > Streptophyta > Magnoliopsida > Rosales > Rosaceae > Fragaria > Fragaria x ananassa. The sequence continues at coordinate 15,543,704 of CP139766.1, forward strand.
GTGTCTCATAAGGTGGCAACGTAATTGCAAATAGTATACTTGTACTCGTGCATCATAAATTTAGACCAATAGTTAGAAATCACTTATCTATATTGATGCCAATATATCTATATTGATGCCAATATGCCAATATGACTCCCCCTCAAAACTCCATGTTTGAGGTTGGCAACATTAAAACTTCAAGATAAATTGTCCAAATATATATACTCGAAACTTAAGATTCAAGTCTGCACGGTTAGAACTCCAAGTTCTAAGGTGGATTGAACATCTAGGTCACACTAATTTGTATTTTGTACTCGAAGCTTCGAGTTTGAGTTTGAATTTTTACTATTAAAACTTCATGTTCTACAGTACAATATTGAAACTTCTGGTTCAATATTACATGCATTCAAAATTCATATCTTCGACATATAAGGTTGTTGGCCCGTATGAATAACAATAAAATTTAAACAATATGTAATGTAATGTAAGTACATAACAAAATAAAGAAAATTATAAAGAGCAAAAAGTAAATAAATTGTACACATGAAACTTCTGGTTCCATGAATGAATAAATACACAGATCTTCATGTCTGGTTAACTTTATCAAATAATCTTGATTTCCTAATCTCCTCTAGTTACACAAAAACGTAATATCATATAAACCGAGGAACTTCAGACCCTCGTATAATTTTGGATCACAATATGTGGTTTCGATCGTTGTACAAGTGTAGGAACTTCTGACCCTTGCAAATTGTATAAGCTTTTTTTGTTATATTACTCTTGAGAAACTTCGGGCCTCTATGATTCGATCAAGAGACTTTAGGTCTTGATCTATGAACACAAAGTTCACAAATAGATGTAAACATGTGTATACTCTTAAGACATACAAATTGCATTATATTGTGAATTTGTACAAACCGAATCCAAATTGATCATCAAAATTCACATTGTCATGTAGAGGAGGGAACCCCGGTCACTGAATTAATTCTAGAAGGCTTCCATCCCTCTTATAAAATTACATACTAATGATTAGAACCTCATTCATATACTCAGTTGTATTGCTCCAAGGATCTTCTGGCCCTCGAAAAATGCATAGGTAGTGAGGACAAAGATGAGGAACTCCTGGCCCTCATATAATCGAATCAGCAAATATGATATATCGATTGGAATCAAACCTCCAGAACAATCAGAAAGAAAAACATACCTTGATTTCATTGTGTCATGAGAGATTTTTTAATTGATCTTTGCTCTAGTATGGAAATGCCTTTCCGAATTTGGATATAAGATATCTGTAAGGGTTTGTCCGTCTCTATCATCCAAAGACTGAACACAAACTAGATTTCATACACAATTTATTTGGGATCTCATAAAAGAAAACTTGATTAAGGGTACCCACTATTGCCGTAAAAAAGAAAGGTTCCTTCAACGTAGAACTAAAATCATGGCAAAATTATATGAAAGGTTTTGTTTTAAATAAACGGATGTAATGTAACAAATTAACATGAATTAAAGGCATTACACAAGTCAATAAACAAAATCCTAATCGTATTAGATACCAAAGGAATGATGATCATGATCATGTGAGTAACAAACAAAATGAAAATCTTGATGCCGATCATATTAATAGAGCAATCAACATCATGAATTAAAAGAATAAGCTAGCAAATCAAACTCATAGAACACCAGTTAAAAACAACATTTAAGTGATTTGCAGATCATTATAGAGTCTAGAAACAAAAGAAAATTATGCGGTAGTGCAAAGGTGAACAACAAAGAATCAATTCTAGATTTCTAGGGTTTGGTCGTTATCCACTCAAAGATAGAGTCATGTTGATAACGGTTATAAAATAAAGAAAAAATAAAAAGAAGACACAGAGAGAATAGTTGAAAAGAGGTAGAGTCATCTAATTCATTCTCATTAGCCTTCTTATATAGGAGGTATGGTTTACATCAGAGTACATAACTAATGAGTAATTACGTGGATAACCACATAGATTATAATATTTATAACAAAAAAAAATTATAAAAAAAAAACCTCTCAGAGAAAAATGCCTGAGTCATAGGTGTGACATGATATTGCAACATATGCTAATCCATAGTTTGACCAAGACAGTAAGACACCCATGTACGTAGTCGGTCGTATTTGTTTACACAAACGATCGATATTTGAAGTTTAAATGCATTCGTTTATCTCCATTACAAAGCTTTGGTATCTGATTTTTATTTTTTATTTTCTAGTTTAAATAGAATCAGTGGGTTGTGATGCAATCACCAAGAACCAGCTGGGACGTGATCAATGCTGATCGATCAAGCACTTTCGATTTGGCTTTTTTCTACAAAAGAAACTAAGCTAGGCATATATGCAAGTGTCACCAGACGTGTCCAGAAACTGAACAACAATATATATTCTGCGTGAGGCCTTTTCATAACAGTTTCAATAGCAGTTCCTCCCATTCAAATCTGTAATGACCTCTGCTCTCCATTGAAGCATATCACTCTCCAGATCTCCACTTCTCTAGGTAATTAGTTTCATTTCCTTCTCTGTTTTCAGTATAATTACCATCTGCCTCAGATTTTGTTGTTGTTTTTCTTTAGCTAGATATATAGATCGATATTTTTGTAGTAGTACGTATTTGATCCCTTATACTGTGATGAGAAAGATGGCCATATATGTCAATCTTCTCCTTCGATGAAATTGTAGTTCGGTGCAGAGTTGTCCTCGGTTGTTTTCTGAAATTCTGTGGGCCGGTAAAAGTGGTGAGTGACATTTGTGTTGCATGCAGATTCTTACTTTTGCACCTCTCAATGCACTTTAATTACTTGAATGTCGACACTAGCCTGCAAATCCAATCCCTTTCGTGTACTGAAATTGGTTTCTATTATTACTTTTTCTGGTTTTCTTCTTGTTAGAGAAGAAATAAAATCATTTGAGAAATTAATCAGGGTTATTGATAGAAAAGTCTTATAAAATGTTTCGAGGGCTGCTCTTATGCAGGTAGGTAGGGAGTTAAAAAAAAGTATGTTTTGATTGAAAATTCCACTGCAGGAAGTTAATCAAATAAGTTGATTATTTATCTATCTCTTTCAATTCTTATGTAAATGCAGGTTCTAATTCAGACTATATGTATGCCATGATTGCATCCATTTTGTGCTAATCAAAATGGTGGTGTCTGATGAATCTGGAGGCCTTGGCTATGACCAAAATGGGGATGGAAATGATGTTAAACCTCAACAACCACCACCACAGCACGAAAATGGGGAATCATCAAAACAGAATTCGATATTCTCGCTTACTCTTGATGAGATTCAAAGCAAGAGTGGGAAGAGTTTTGGGTCCATGAACATGGATGAATTCCTTGCCAACATATGGAGTGTCGATGAAAATCAAGTTTGTGAAGAACAACCCAACCAAGGTGATCATGAGGACCCTTGCAGTAATGTGAAAGACACAATTTCAAAGCCGCCGGGATCTCTTTCGCGTCAAGGATCATACTGCATTCCTACCCCACTTTGCAAGAAAACTGTGGATGAGGTCTGGTCAGAGATCGACAAAACTCAACCACCACCCCCGCTTACTGACGTGAGTATTGATTCTGGACCTCCCCAGCGCCAACCATCAATCGGACAATTAACTCTGGAACATTTCCTAGTAAAAGCTGGAATAGTTCAAGAACGACCTCAGAACAGAATGGGAATTACTCATGGTGGTAATACTAATTGTAACATGGGAGCTGGCACCGGCACATATGGGGAATAATTTTATTGGTTCAGGCTATTTTTTTTTGTAAAGGGTTTGAAACCCAGCCTAACTGGGAGGCTCAGCCCCACGTCCGGTTTTATTTATTAAATTAAAATTTTATATCGAGGGAGGGAGGGAGGGGACATATAACCTGAACCCCGAGTTACAAACGAAATATTACATAGATCCTCATATGGCACATCTTGAATAATAGCAGGTGTCTCATCTAGACTGAAAACATCCAACTTATTGCATCTAGTAAAGTGGGCTAATCTATTTGCCACACTATTTGCCTCATGACAAACATGTTGCAAGTGAAAGAAGAGAAAATTAGATAAAAACTCAAAATACTAGACATTTTTTAAGATAAACCCATACATATTTTTCTTTTATTTTAAACTCACTCCACATAATAAGCAAACATACCATATAGAGCAAACGTCTATAATTCACTACCAGAAAATAGGTCTTGGGCGACGAAAAAAAATCGTCGCCCTGTTTTAAAATTTCGTCGCCTAAGTACTTAGGCGACGACATGTCGTCGGCCAAGACGTCGTCGCCAGAAGTCCGTCGGTCAAGAACTTGGGCGACGAAAATTCATTCCGTCGTCACCTAAGAGTAATTCTTAGGCGACGATACGAATTTAGTCGCCTAAAATATACTTCTCGTCGCCCAAAAATATTCGTCGCCCAAGATTTAACACCTTGGCCGACGAAAATTTTTTTCGTCGCTTAAAATCTTATAACCTTGGGCGACAAAAATAAATATTTCGTCGCCTAAGATCACTACATCTTAGGCGACGATATTTTTTTTTCGTCGCCTAAGATGGTAAGTCCTTGACCGACGATTTAGAAATTTCGTCGCCTAAGATATATTTAATTTTTTTTTAAAAATAATTAAATAATTTTTTAAAATATATAAATAATGTTTTTTTAATTTTTGCTGGAATTTTTTTTTTCGGCATTTCTTTAAATTTTTCTAATACTAAAATTTAATTAAAAATAACACAAATTTATAAATTTATAAATAATTTATTACAAAAATTCTGCCTATGGATCGAGAAACCCGAAATCTAACTCATCATTCCCGTTCGGAGGGTCCTGAGGCTGAGGCGGCGGCTGGTCAGGCTGAGGAGGCTGCTGCTGAGGTTGGGGCCACTGAGGGTGGGGCCACTGAGGTAATGGTATAGGCGTAGGCATGGGCGGAAACGGCTGTCCGGCCGCATGTGCAGCGATGCAGGCAGTCATCCACTGTCCCATAGCCGCCTGGTTGGCATTGGTGACTTCATTCACCCGCTCCATATGCGCAGCCGTGGAAGCCGCATATGATTCCGCCATCGCCGCCATCTCCCTCGCTCTTTGGGCTTCCAGCTCAAACTCCCTCGCTCTTTGAGCTTCCAGCTCAGACTGTAGACTTGCGAACTGATCCTGTAGCCGACTGTTGCTGCTTGAGGCTCCGGCGGCTCCCTTGCGCTGAAATCCTGGCGTCGTCTTCAGGATCCCCTTTCCAGCGTCTCCCATACCCCGGCAGTAGTAGGTGTTGGAACGCTGCGCGAAGGCAGTGGCCATAATCCGCGCCCCAACGGTAGGATCTGAAGTGTCGATCCTGGACATGGCCTCTGACATGTCATCCTCTGCCGTGCCCGGCCATGTGTCGTTCACCATGCCTCTCATGACCTCTTGCTCCGCCTCCCTCACCCATCGCCTAATTGGATATATTATAAAAATATATTAATATACATTTAATAAAATGTAATTAAAATTAAAAATTAGAAAATATAAGGAACTTACAAGATCCTCCTCAGAATGAGGATATGCCCTCTGAAAGGTCCCCACATAGGGGTTCTCCTCTGGCCGCTCTCGCCGCACGTCGTCCATGATGGCCGAAAACGGCCTCGAACCGGCACGATGGTTGGTTGTGTTCTGTTGCCGGTTCTCAGCGTTCACCCGGGCGAGGTGCTTCAAAAAAAAATTATCGTTAGTAAATATTTAAAAACATACAATTATAATTAATTCACTAATTAAATATTCAAATTTGTTTACGAATTACCTGTTTGTGAGGGTCGTTGAACTGCGTGACAAGAAGCCACCGCCACTCGTACTCCCGATACTCGAACTCCTTCGGGGTACCCGAACGGTCGCTCCCGTACTTCTTCCAGTGTTCCCGAAGGTCGTGCTTCCACTCCTTGAACCTACATATACAAAAAAAAATATTAAATATATTATTAAAAAAATAAAATTTAATAAATTATTAAATAGAGGTACCTCTCCCTATGGGCCTTGTCCGCCCAGTCACGTCCCTCCTCGGGAACCACAAACCATTGCTGCATTACCACTTGTTAGTATTTTTTCGATAATTAAATAATTTATTAGTTAAAAAAATAGTAATTGATCGAGTAAACTCACCGACATCGACTGATGGAGCATCTCCTTCTCTCCATCAGGAACCTGGCTCCAGACTCCCCACAACATAGGGAGTCTGAAGCGGATGGTGCCTCCCGCGGCGCGCGTGTACCGGTTTCCCAACGCGGCGTCCACCGGTTTCCCGTTGGAAAACGGGATGGCGATCCGTCCAGCGGACTCGACCGCCCTATCGAGTCCCTTGTTGCTGACGGTGCCTCTCCTGTTCCGCCTTCTCGTTCCGGCGGCTGTGACATTGTGAATCAAATTTAATATTAATAATACATTTTTACAAAAAAAAAATTAAAATCGACAAAAAAGTAATAATAAATTACCTGAGGATGACGCTGAGCCGACGGATTCATCTCCGTCCGCCTGCTCGGAGACCCTCACGGGATGAAGAGGCGTGGGAAACTCCCTGTAGATATAGGCCTCGTGCGGTGCCACATGCGGGAGCTGCTCTCGAATCGGTCAACCCTCCTCATCGACTCGAGGTATCGCCGGTATCGTCGGAGGAAGGAAGAGGCCGGACGGCACCATAGGGACCCCGGATGACCCGCCATCACCGTCGGTCGGGGACGACTGTGTGGGGGCGTCGCTGCGGGATCGCGACCGGCGAAGTATCTCTGGATGACGAGGAGCCGTCGCTGCAGGACCCGACTGCCCAGCAGAACCCGAGCCGCTCGCGCCACCCCTAAGCGCCGCACGTCGGGACGTCAACTGCCACGGAAACCCGATCCACGGTGATTCCGACGGGTTGTTTGAGGTACCGTCCGAGCCGTCTTGGCTCCTCGCACCCGAACGTTGTCCAGAAGTTCTCCTCATGGCCATCCTGTTTAAAATAACCATAAATTTATTAAAAATATTTTACCGTCTTATAATTAATTTAACAAAAAATAACCATAAATTTCGAAAAATTTATCAACAATAATAGCACAAATAAAAATTAATAGTTATTATAGAATTTATTATTTTTTTATTCACATAACAAATTATTTACATTAATTCGCAATTATTACATCACAAAAATTAATTTACGAATATTTACATCCTTACTCAAAAATAATCCATTATTTTTTACAAAATTTCCACAATATATTTACAATTATAATTTATATTATTTAATTATTTAATCAAAAATTATTTAATCATTTACAATATATTTACAAATTATTTCCACAAATCCTAAACCCTAAACCCTAAACCGTAAACCCTAATATTTTACAATTATCATTTACATCACAATTTACCATAATTTACATCACAATTTACAATTATCACAACAACAACAATTTACAATTATCACAACAACAATTTACAATTATCACAAGAACAACAACAACAATTTACAATTTACAATTATCACAACAACAACAACAACAATTTACAATTATCACAACAACAATTTACAATTATCACAACAACAACAACAACAATTTACAATTTACAATTATCACAACAACAACAACAACAATTAAAACCAATTTAGGGTTTTAGGGTTATACCTTAAATTGTGGGTCGGCGTCGGGATCGGGGTCGGGGTTCCGAATTGGGGTCGGGGTCGGGGTCGGGGTCGGGGTCGGAGAGAGGGAGAGAGAGAGGGCTTCGGTGTTTAGGGTTTGAGAGAGAGAGAGGGCTTGGCGGCTGAAGAAATGGTTAGAGTTCCGAATTTTTGCCTTTTATACTGGCGTTCTTGGGCGACGATTCTGCAAAAATCGTCGCCCTGTTTTTTGAAAATCGTCGGCTAAGATACTATACTTGGGCGACGATTTTTGAAAATCGTCGGCTAAGATACTATACTTGGGCGACGATGTTCTTCACTATAAATCTCGTCGCCCAAGATGAAGAAAATCGTCGGCCAAGAGTTCCCCCGACCATAAAATTCAGAATATCGTGATTTTGGTGATCGGAGAAGAGGAACTGAAAACCCACCGTCAGATATGACCAGCATAACGAATTACGTAGGTGGGAAAAAATTCAGCTCCATCTGACAAAGATAAGGGCTCGATCCGTCCGGTCAATCGGCGCGGTCAAACCCCTAAACGGACGGAAACGGCTATTCGACCCTCCAAATCACGTAATCTGGCCGGACCTTCAACTGAGAATAGTTTCCAATCGACGAGACTTTTACGGGGCTATAAAAATTTGGTAAAAAATAAATACCCGGGATAGGGCTACCACTAGGTAGAAATAAGAGAAATTCGTTGACCGGAACAACCGGCACCGAAATTTTACCGAAATATCTTCATTTTTCACGGGTTGACGTATTTCACCGTTACGGTCATATCTTATTTCACGACTTTTTTGCGTTTGAGGCCTCTACGTATACGTTGTCTTCAAAACGAAACTTAAACTCAACACTTATATAAAAAAGTTATACAACATTAGTACATATATCGTGAGTTTAGTGATCGGAGAAGACGAACTGAAAACCGACCGTCAGATATGACCAGCATAACGAATTACGTAGGTGGGAAAAAATTCAGCTCCATCTGACAAAGATAAGGGCTCGATCCGTCCGGTCAATCGGCGCGGTCAAACCCCTAAACGGACGGAAACGGCTATTCGACCCTCCAAATCACGTAATCTGGCCGGACCTTCAACTGAGAATAGTTTCCAATCGACGAGACTTTTACGGGGCTATAAAAATAAAAAACATTTCCTTACAATTTAGATGTGCTTTATTTATTTTAATTATTCGGATTATCTTGGCCGACGAAATTAGGGTAATTCGTCGGCCAAGATAATACTTGGGCGACGATATTTGTTAAATTCGTCGCCCAAGGTTAAAAAATCCTGTATAATGAAATTTAAATGTGTTTTATTTTATTTTAATTATTCGAATTATCTTGGCCGACGAAATTAGGGTAATTCGTCGGCCAAGATAATACTTGGGCGACGATATTTGTTAAATTCGTCGCCCAAGGTTAAAAAAAAATCCTGTATTTAGGTGCAACTCTTTCCAATATTTAACTTCTTCACAATTGATTAGTACCCACCAGTGCGCTATGGCTATCTCTTCATCCGACAATGCATACTCGGCGGACAGTCGTGCTCCACCAACTTCGACATCACTGGAAACTATAGAGTGATTGAACCGCGGCGCATGTTCCTCCATGGCTTGCGGAGCTCCCAACGACGCTCCTAAATACAACTTCATGTAGGTGACGCATTCATGCGCAATATATGCTTCAGCTATACATCCTTCAGGCGCGGATTTATTAGTGACATAATCTTTGTACTCACCAAGTTGCCTGTAAATATAAGATTGCAAACTATACGTTATGGTTATTGAACATGTACGTACATATATGTATTCTGGAGATGTAAGTGAATAAAACATACCTTTCCATGGGATACATCCAAGTGAAGTGTACTGGACCGGTAAGCAACAATTGCTGGGGAAGATGGATCATCAGGTGAGGCATGATATCGAAAAAATTTGGCAGAAAGATCCTCTCGAATTTACACATGATGTATATGATGTCTGCCTGCATTTCCCGGAGATCGGATTTTCTCACTTCCCTTGTGCATAACTTCATGAAGAATCTTGACAGCGCTACTAACGGCTCCACAACCTGGCCAACCACACATCACAAATTTAATATAAAATCCAACAACGACAGGTTAACCGTAATTTTAACCACAAATTTACCTGACGGTGAAGGAACGGTCGAATGAAAACAGGGAAGAGACGTTGTAGCAGAATATGACAGTCATGACTCTTCAAGCCGTATATCTTATTCTCTCGCAAGTTCACACACCGGGCTATATTTCCTGCAACGCCTGAGGGATACGTCACACAACTCATCCACCTGAAGATCTGGGTCTTCTGATCAGGCTTCACGGTGTAAGGAGCCCAAGGCATCTTTTTCTTCCCCTCTTTCAGCCAAAGATGTTTTCTGATTCCCATTTTCTTAAGATCAACGCGTGCCTTAGGACCGTCTTTCGTCTTCCCCTCCAAGTTGAGCACTGTACCTACCACACTGTCGCAGACATTCTTCTCTATGTGCATCACATCTAGGTAGTGCCTGATCAACAGCGTACTCCAGTACGGGAGTTCCCAAAATATGCTCTTATGTGTCCAGAATTTGTACCTGTCTGGTCTTTCAGGTATTCTGGCCACAATATCGGGATGATTGCTGAGCTGCCCAAAATCATACTCATCCAGCACTGCTAAAATCTCTTCCCCCGACCATCTATGCGGCTCCACACCTCTCTCTTCGGTCCCATCAAATGCCCCGGTATCTATCCGCCAGGGGTGATCATGTGGTAGGTAAGCACAGTGACCCATCCGGACTATCTTGTTGCAATGATTGCTGCACCCCTGGGAGCTAAGGCACTCAGGACAAGCCTTGTATCCCCTAACAACGTTGCCAGACAACATCCCACGTGCAGGAAAATCACTGATGGTACCAACAATCATGGCATGCATCTAGAACATCTCATTTTTGTGGGAGTCATAAGTGGGATGACCAACCTCCCAAAGCAATTTACACTCTTCAATCAGCGGTCTCATATACACATCGAGACACTTCCCTGGATAACAACAACAACAACAACCACAACAAATTCAGATAACGACTATATATGACCAACAATATAGAACAAAAACAATAAATGGAGAAAAAATTGAACCAACAGCAATATATACAATATGAAGGGAAAGTAGATACCTGGATAACCGGGCCCCGGAATCAACAAGGTCAACATGTTGTATTCCTTCTTCATGCACATCCATGGAGGAAGGTTGTAAGGCACCAAAATGACCGGCCATATACTGTACGAAAGACTCATGGTCCCAAAAGGGTTGAACCCGTCGGATGACAGCCCGAGCCTCACATTCCTCACCTCTGAAGCAAAATGAGGAAACTCCCTGTCTATATGCTTCCACGCCTCCCCGTCAGCAGGGTGTACCATGAGGTCTTCGTCATGCACCTCCCTCACAGCGTGCCATCTCATAGCTTCGGCCGTCTTTGAAGACATGTACAACCGCTCCAGCCTATCCCTCAACGGGAAATAGCGAAGTACCTTAACAGGTTTCCTGTTGCCTGCGGGAGTCCACTTATACCTGTCGGTCCCACATACCGGACAACGATGAAGGCCTTCAAGGTCATTACCGTCTGCATCTTTACCCCAGAATAGAACGCAGTCATATCTGCATGCATGGATCTTGATGTAGGAAAGCCCGAGATCTCTCAAGATACGACGGACCTTATGATGCGTGGTGGGATGACGATGACCGTCGGGCAGGAGCGAAGCAGCGTACTGTAGATACCTATCAACAGCCGTCACGGTCGATTTTGTGTCAACCTTGATATGCATCACCTCCATCACACACTAAAGAACGGTCTTCTCATGACCTGGGCACAGAGGGGTCTGTTGGAAAGCAATAAGTCTGTTGTACTTGGCTATACCGGCAGTGTTGACACCTCTAGGGACGGCCTGCATCGGCGCCTGCGGAATGTGCTGTCGTTCAGGGCATACACCGCTGTCATGAGGAAACATGTCGTTGATGAAGGCCGTTGTTGGATCGTTGGATGTACTGCCCGTCTCATAAAACTGTCCATGATCATGCGGGCGTGATGAGGTTTCACCGTGATATATCCAACATGTGTAACGTTCCCAGAATCCGTTACTCTTCAGGTGGTCCCATACTGTCCCCAACGGAAATCGATGCATATCACTGCGACACTTACACATCTTGCACGGGCAATAGAACATGCCACTCCCATCAGCATTGGCCTGCGCATATTGCATAAAATCCCAAACTCCTTCAGCATATTTTCTGTGATATCTTGGAAGAGAAATCCAACTCTTATCCATATCCTGAAAATAACACATATATATATATCAATATTTAATGAACATATCTTTTATATATATATATATTAATGTAATACAACATACTAATTATTAATTATATATATCTAGTTCGAGCGGATTCCGTGGTTTCAGAAGGCAAGTGTCAATGTCACGGAGGGCGAACCCCCTACAGGAACCAGGCAGGACTCGTTTGTGATCACGGAGGGGAACCCCTATCGACCCCTTCACTGAGAAGAGTGGTCAGTTTGTGATCTTGAGATCCAGTTAAACAAACCTGTGAACCATATCTATGACAGAACGGCCCCTTACTCAGCTTGGAACAAACTCTATGCATATATATATATATATATATATATATCATTAATTCAACTCAAATAAAACTGAAAATCAATATATATATATATATATGCATATATATATGTGCATATATATGCATATGTACGTACCTGGGAGTAGCTCCACAAACTATGTATGGACAGATTTCCACAACACCGAACGATTTGAAGAACTAGAGAAATTTATGTTTCAAATTTTCAAAGTTCTCATTCTTCTATCCCGGCCTCTCAATATATAGAAGAATCTTGGGCGACGAAATATTTGAGTTTCGTCGCCTAAGAATTAAAAACTCTTGGGCGACGAAATATTTGAGTGTCGTCGCCTAAGGATAAAAAACTTAGGCGACGATATAAATATCTTAGGCGACGAAATATTGTTTCGTCGCCCTAGTTTCTATCTTGGCCGACGAAATTTATTTTTAGGCGACGATTTTTTTTTTCGTCGCCTAAGAGGAAACTTAGGCGACGATTTTTTTTCCTTAGGCGACGAAAAAATAAATCGTCGCCTAAGTTCCCTCTTAGGCGACGAAAAAAAAAATTGTCGCCCGGTTTTTTTTGTTTCGTCGCCCAAGACCCATTTTCTGGTAGTGATTAATAGTTTTCTTCATTTTTCGGTTTCTCTAATTTGCCCTTTCAGATAGTAGAAAGCTAAATTTGGTATATTTCTCAATTTTAGCACCAATTTGAAACTCAAATACTAGCTAAAATTTAGTTGAATTTAACTTTATCATAATCAATTACATTTTTTAATTTCTTACCTTGTTATTACTAACTTGAGTGTGTATATATATATATATATATACTATACACAGAAGTATGCCATTTGTAATAGGATGATACTTTTCATTCCTAAGCTCACATTTGGTGTCTCTCTACATAGTTGAAAAATGTCTAATTGTAAGGTACACGTTCTTGTTCTTTGATTAATTTTTTTTAAGTATATTATTATATCATTTCACATCCTAATTGAGAGAACATTTTACTCTACTACTTACGTTTCTAATGTATCTATTAAGTAGGGCATGATATGCTAATATACATAAAAAGAAGAAACCCAAAATTGGGTTTAGGGTATAGGGTTAAGGTACGTATAGGGTTTAGGGTATAGAGTTAGAGTATAGGTTCAGGGTATAGGGTTATTAGAGAATGAATTCCTTTAATCTAGATTTTTTTTTCATAAGAATAAAGAAAACTACATGATTCATGCAAGTTGATTGAAAAATGTTAGTGTTAGAAGAAAAACTCATAATCAAGGTATTTAAGATAACATCAATTCAACTTATTTATTATATTAATATATTATAGTTGAATGGTGGCAATTGTGTAAAATTTAGAAAAAATAGGACATAATATTTATTATAATTAATACATTTTAGATGTCTATCAGATATGAATATTAGGTGGGTTTTATTTAAAACCACTCTTCAAAATTGGGTGTATATGAAACTTCAAAATTGGGTGTATAATATACACCCAATTTTGAAGAGTGGTTTTAAATAAAACCCACCTAATATTTCTATCTGATAGACATCTAAAATGTATCAATTATGATAAATATTATGTCCTATTTTTTTTAAAATTTTACACAATTGCCACAATTGAACTATAACATATTAATATAATAAATAAGCTTAATTGATGCTATCTTAAATACCTTAATTATGAGTTTTTCTTCTAATACTAACATTTGTCAATCAACTTGCAAGAATCATGTAGTTTTCTTTATTTTTATGAAAAAATTCTAGATTAAAGGAATTTATTATCTAATCTATACATAAGGTAAAATATAATATAAATAAGATATATGATCTAAACCCTATACCCTAAACCCTACACCCTACCCTAAACCCTATACCCTATACCCTATACCCTAAACCATAAACCCTACACCCTATACCCTAAACCCTATACCCTGAACCTATACCCTAACTCTATACCCTATACACTAACCCTATACCCTCAACCCAATTTTGAGTTTCTTTTTTTAGGTATATTATCATATCATGTCCTACTTAATATGTCCATTAGAAACGTAAGTAGTAGAGAGTAAAATGTTCTCTCGATTAGGATGTGAAATGATATAATAATATACCTAAAAAAAAAGAAAATTAATCAAAAAATAAGAACGTGTACCTTACAATTAGACATTTTTCAACTATGTAGAGAGACACCAAATGTGAGCTTAGGAATGAAAAGTATCATCCTATTACAAATGACATACTTCTGTGTATAGCATATATATATATATATATACACTCAAGTTAGTAATAACAAGGTAAAAAATTAAAGAATGTAATTGATTATGACAAAGTTAAATCAAACTAAATTTTAGCTAGTATTTGAGTTTCAAATTGATGCTTAAATTGAGAAATATACCAAATTTAGTATTCTACTGTCTGAAAGGCAAATTAGAGAAACCAAAAATGAAGAAAACTATTAATTATAGACATTTGATTTATGTGGTCTGTTTGCTTATGTGGAATGTGTGTAAAATAAAAAAAAATATGTATAAGTTTATGTTAAAAGAGGTTTAATATTTTAAATTTTTATCTAATTTTCTCAAGAAATTAAAAGCACCAACATACCTTTGGCATTCCTCACGGTTTGTCCGGGAATGGATATGCAACTGCTCCATATCCAATGTTTAGAGAGAATAAAATGGTTGTGGGAGAAGCATCTTATGGAGATACTAGTAGTGCAATCGAGAAATGTCATAGTTTGCCAGAATCTAGTGGGACAAACAACAAGAAGAGGATAATTGATGGTCCACCAGAGGTACTAGTAGAGCGGAGGCAACGCAGGATGATTAAGAATCGGGAGTCAGCAGCTCGGTCTCGAGCAAGGAAACAGGTATATTATATAACATGGATTTTTTCAATTTAGAATTTAATCTTATGTGATTATATACTTATTGCAATGTAATCTCAATTCTAGAATAATAAATTTTATAACTATGCTAGAAATCATGGATTTATTGAATGTAAATGCTGAAAACAGTAAAGCAGATGAAGAAGGCTATGAAGGCTACATAGTGTCTATCTTAATTAAGAGAGAATAAGGTTACAACGATACATATAAGGCTTAAAATATAGAATAATGTAAATGCCCTTACGACTTAATTGTCATAAACCTAGCATATAGTTAACAACAAACTTTTGATTGATCAACAACTAACATTGTCAAAATATTAGTTGATTCTATGTCAATATTATGAAACATAAATTCTGAGCTAATTTATTACTTACCTGTAATATGAAGCCTGGATTTTGGCAATGAATTGTTTAACATGTGTGTATATTTCAAAAGGGTAATTTTGTAGTATGAAGTGCATTCATGTAACTTTAATACCTTATTGGCTCAAACTACATAATTGATGCAGCATTTTCATTTCCAAAAAAAAAAAAAAAAAAAAAAAAAATTGATGCAGCACTTTATTGAATGGACATTATCTCTCCTCATGATCAATACTATTCCACAATTCACATGCATATACTGTGGAGCTAGAAGCTGAGCTGAATCAACTTCAAGAAGAGAATATAAAGTTAAAGCAATGCTTGGTACTAAACAAGAAAATCTCATTCCTTGCTTTGGAAACTGCCACAATTAGTGATCAAAGTGCACAAATGAAACATTTGTTTGCCTTTATTTGGAATAGGCTGAAATCGAACAGAGGCAAAAACAAGAGGTAAGTAACTTCAAACGAAGAAAGATACGCTGCATATATATGCTAGTTATTATTCAATAATCTGTGTACCTATGAGGCTATGAGCAGGTCATGAGAAGAAAAGGAATTACAAAAGAACAAAAGCTGGCAGAAAAGTTGAGGACTATAAGGAGGGTGGCTAGCGCTTGAGCTATTGTAATTCAGGCAAAGTGAGGAAGATACTTGTGTATGTAAATGAGATATTATCTAAAATTCTAAATATGCTCGTCATCAGAAGCATATGTAAAATTGTAAATCAATTGCTTCACTTCTATGTAGCAATAAGTGGATGGATGAATGTTCCTTCAGTATAACATGGGTTTAGAAATAAGTTGGGGGGTGTTCTTTTTTCTTTTCCTGAGCTGAATAAGTGGTGGTGCTGTAGTGATTGTGAAATGAGTTGTCAGAGTGTTTCTGTGTTTTACCCAGTTGCAACATTCAAGCAACTCTGAAGCCATATCCGACCATGAGTTATCTTTGTTAGATCCACTTATTGCACTACTTCATATTTTCGAATCTGTGAAGCTATTTGAAGCATACAGTGTGTATATATATATATATATATATATATATATATATATATATATATATATATAGGGTAAATTGCACCAACAGTGTCTGAACTCTTGGAGGACTGTCAATATGGTACCCGAACTTTTAAATGTATCAAAGTGATACCTGGACTTGTATTTTTGTACCAACGTCGTACCTGTCGTCATTTTCCGTCACAGCTCCGTCATTGATAAACACGTGCGGGTCATGTGAGTTGAAAATGGAGGACATAAATGACTTTTTCTCCCAACCCTATTTCCCTAAACCTCGATTCCCTGCAGACTCAAAAGACCATCTCATACAATCCGATTCAGATTCTTCAGGGGGGAGAAGTGAGAGACGGCGGCGGGGAGAAGTGTGAGACGGCGGTGAAGATGTGGAGATATTTCAGGGAAAATGGACCTAGACGAGACCATAGTAAGTTCTACTTCTCTTTTCAATTTGAAATCTTGGTCGTACCATCCTGCTGTTCTACTTCTCTTCTCTAATAGAATCTGGGTTTATATTATGTTAATCTGGGTTTATATAGTAAGTTCTACTTCTCTTCTCTTCTCTTCTCTTTTCAATTTGAAATCTGGGTTTATATTCAGATTCTTCACGTTTAGGTTTCCAGAAACCTCTTCTCATTGTTCTGGGTTTTCAATTATATATTCAGATTTAGGGCTTTTTCTTTTATGTAAATTCTTGGATAGAATAGATAGATGTACTGTATTATAATGTTATTTTCGGTTAATGTTTTGCTGCCCATTTGGTTATGAACTGTGAATAATATTGGGACATATTGTGGATTTTTACCCTTGTACTTTTGATTTGATTTTCAGTTAAAGAGGATTTTTATACAATGGAAATACACCATGGTGGTTACTTTGAAAAGATGCCTGATGGTACGAAGGAGTGGTCTAGAAGGGGCATCCAAAACCATATCCAAAAGAAATTCGATCTGGATGTAAGCATGCAGAAGATTGCAAGAGGGAGGGCAAAGGCTAAAAGGATGAATGACGGGCATTATATAGACCAGTATAATATGTTGGCTAGTTACAAGAAGGAGTTATTGAGGAGTAATCCCGGGTCTACAGTTGAGATAAAGACAGAAATGGTGGGGGATGTGAGGAGGTTTCATAGGCTTTATATTTGTCTGGAAGCTTGCAAGAGAGGGTGGATTGAGGGTTGCAGACCTGTGATTTGTTTAGATGGTTGCCATATTAAAGCTCAGCACCCTGGTCAACTTCTTTGTGCTGTTGGTGTAGATGGAAACAATGGAATGTTCCCCATTGCCTATGCAATTGCTGAGATAGAAAACAAAGAGACTTGGAGATGGTTTTTGGAGTACTTAATGGGGGATATGCAGATGGAATCGAGTTCATCTTACACATTCATCACAGACAAACAAAAGGGTTTAGGACAAGCCATTGCTGAGTTGTTTCCCGGAGCAGAACATAGACACTGTGTGAGGCACTTGTACAACAACTTTAAGGCCAAACATCCAGGTGAAGGGCTGAAACAACTACTGTGGGATGCAGCTAGGTCAAGCACAAGGGTTTGGTTCAACAAACACATGGATGACATGAAGACATTGGATGATAAGGCATGGAGTTGGTTTCAGGACAAGTCTCCAGAACAATGGAGTAGAGTTTTTTTCAGGGAGACATCAAAGTGTGATCTTTTGTTGAACAATCTTTGTGAGTCATTCAATGCAGCAATCCTTCCAGCTAGAGACAAGCCTATTATAACAATGTTGGAGAAGATAAGGGTGGATCTAATGGTCAGAATGGCAAATAGGAGAGTGGCAGCTCAAAAATGGGGAAATACCTTGTGTCCAAGGATTAAAAAGATAATAGAGAAAACGTGTGAAAGGACTAGCTGCTATAGAGCTTTGTACTCAGGTGAATTTGAGTTCCAAATTACGGGAGGGGGAGATAATGGCAGCAAGCATGCGGTAGACCTCAGGCTTCGTACTTGCACATGTAGGAGGTGGCAGCTTAGTGGAATACCTTGTGTTCATGCACTTTGTGCTATCAGAAGCAAAGGGGCAGAGCCTGCTCTTTTCGTTGATGATCACTTGATGCCAAGTACCTATCTGGACTCGTATAATCCCATTATTCATCCTATTGCTGGTCATGATGATTGGGAACAAGTGGACTATCCTATAGCACCTCCCTCATACAAGAAACAAGCTGGCAGACCAAAAATGAAGAGAACCAAGGAGGCAGGTGAGACAAGTAAGCCTCCACCAGC
This sequence comes from Fragaria x ananassa, assembly GCA_034370585.1. Classification (NCBI taxonomy): domain Eukaryota; kingdom Viridiplantae; phylum Streptophyta; class Magnoliopsida; order Rosales; family Rosaceae; genus Fragaria; species Fragaria x ananassa. The sequence continues at coordinate 15,562,475 of CP139766.1, forward strand.
GCCAATTGATAAGTCTAAGATGCCAAGAACATACACCAAGATGACTTGCCAAGTTTGTTTCAAAAAAGGCCATAATAAGCTGGGTTGCCCAGTCACAAAGGCAAAAAAAGCTGCAGCTGCACAACAAGGAGTAAGTCCTACAATAGGTTTTGTTTATAGTATTAAGTGTGGGAAAAAAAAAATTTGTATCAACCATTAACTTATCTTTTCATTTCAGGGAGAAGGGAGTTCCAAAGCATCCCAGCAAACCAAGAAAAGACAACGGCAGCAGGTTGGTTGATTTTGTATAATGTTTGAAAACTTGTGGTTATATTGTCCCTATGTTGTATATGGTTGTGGATTGTTGTGATTATGTTATGTGGAAATGTGGAAAATGCAGGCACCAAGTGTTCCAGGAAATAGTAGCTTGAAGAACCAAATCATTAAGTCAAAGAAGGCTTGGAAGAAGGCCAAAATGTTGGAGGCAAACCAAGCTGCCAGTTCAAGAGCTTCTAGTACCATTCGTGAACCTCCAACACAGGCTAGCCAAAACCCTGCAGCAAGAGAGGCACAGTAGACTACTAGCCAACCTCCATCAGAATTTGCAGCATTTTGAGGCATGTCGTGGAGATCCCCGAAGTTGCAGGCTATGATATATTGAATGTTGGTGCTCTTTTGGACAATTGTAGGCCTTTTGTTAAACTGCTCTCTTGTCTGGAAATTTTTCAATTTTTGTTGAACAAACTTATGGAGCGGTGTTGCTCTCTTGATTGGGAATTTCCAGTTTTTGTTGAACACATACTTTGATTATGGAGCAATGTTAATTATGGTTGTTAAGTGTTAACCCTTCTTGTTTTCAGTTTCTTTCTTTTTTATTTGTATGGAGTTAGATTTTTTTTTTCTGAAAAACATATATAACCAGGTTTTTTTTTTCTGAATGAGGTTTGTCAAAAAGGAGGGAAATAAATCAATTTCAGTGGTCAAAAATGGAGTGTTCTACTGGAGGGGTAGTGTCGTCATTTACTCTTTTTTTTTCAGTCACGTGCGTCACATGTGACATGAACTAACGGAGCTGTGACGGAAAATGACGACAGGTACGACGTTGGTACAAAAATACAAGTCCAGGTATCACTTTGATACATTTAAAAGTTCGGGTACCATATTGACAGTCCTCCAAGAGTTCAGACACTGTTGGTGCAATTTACCCATATATATATATATATTTCTTTCCTATTTTGTCTTTTCAAGGTTCAGCATTAGTTTTCACTCTTGAATTTCAGTAAGTTGGTAAAAAGAACCAACCAACTACCGACCCCATCAACCGGTTTGATTCTGAATTTACGATAACTAACAACGGTGCACATACCTTAATACCTGAACAACTATATGAAGATTAATATGGTGATTGACTCTGTTTTCCTAGTCCTAGTTCGACCAGGAAACTACTTTTTTTTGTGTGTATTTTTGGTGCTTGTAAAATTAGCCAAAGCAAGGAAACAAGTTCGAAAACAGCTAAAATAACTAGACCAGAAAAAAAATGTACAGGTGAAAAAATTCCAGTGCACACCACAGATACAAAGAGCATCTTGGTCTGTGAAAAAATGCATCTGGTATAAAGAGAAACAAGTCTATTTCCTGTTGTATCGGAAATGGCATGATGCTGGGATTGGTACTTATGTGCTGGACTGCCTTCCTCTTACATAGAGTCTTCTTGCCGATGATATAACTGGGAATTTTCCCTTTGTGATGTCTTAGCTTAGTTTCTTTTTTGGGTCCTTTGGCCCTCTTATGTACCAAAAAAAGAAGAAAAAAAAGAATTGAAGTTGCTAGTAGTGAAAGCTTGTTGCAGTTGCATTCCTGCAACAACATCAATTGTAATACAACCCAACTAGGCCAAAGAGTTATTGGACTATTTGAGGCTCCTTGACCTTGAAATGGGGGTAGCATGTTAATTATTACTAGTTTCCATAACTATTATATACCTGTTTTTAGTGGCTAACTGGTTATAGCAGTTCACACTGCAGTATAATTCTTGCACATGTTGGTTCATTATATATTTATATAGAACAGGTCGAAACAAATTGGAGTTGGATCAGAAACTGAGAAACTAATATTTAACATGGGGCAGTGCTACACTTTCATCATCAGCTCTGCCTCATTTTTCCCAGTGCTTAGCATAAGAGCCATTTTTCTGGGCTTTGCTCTTGGGAGTATATGGGAGGACCATTTTCTGGGTTTTTTTTTTTGTTACAGAAGAAAAAAGACATGTGTCACCAAACGTGTCCAGAAACTGAAAAACAATGTGGGGGCCGCATGAGAACCACATTTTAAAGTGGCAATGGCAGTTACAATTTCTAGAGTCCCCTCCCTCTCGAATCTGCTGCCCTTTATAAGGGTGCTCTCTGCTCTACTACTCTCTAGCCTCCATTGAAGCAGATCACCCTCAGGTATGTCTTGCATGGTTCTCTTTTCCTCTTATATGTTTTTTTTCTTCTTCAGAAATTTTGCTGGGTTTGATTTACTTAGTAATAATATGGTCTTATTCTGTGATATGGGCATATATGTCTTTCCTTTGTCCTTAATTATGTTGCTTTGTTGCTCAGTTCTGTGTATTGGTTTGTCTAGATTGCTGTGGATTAATGAAAAGCTGGTAAATGGCTTTGTTGCTAAGTTTTGAGCCTTCATTTTGCATGCAGATTCTTTGTTTCACTTCCCAATCCACTTTTTTTGAATTTTAACAATAGTCTTCAATCCACAGACTCACTGTTCATGAATTACAGATTTCTTTGTTTCCGATCTAACCCTTCCGATTCCAAATGCATTGAAGTTGGTTTTTCCCCTCTTTTTTAGTTTGTTTTGTAAAGTAGAATAGAAATTAACCAAAACCAGGAAGAACTTTATTAGGGTTATTTCTAGAGATCTCATTTGAATGTTAATGCTGCCCCTCCACAGGTAGAGATGGACATTTCTAATTAGAAAAGTTGCTTTTGCTTGAGAATTCCACTGCATGCAGAGAGACTCATAACTCGTGAGTTTGGTTTTTTCTCTTTTTGGTTAGACAGGGGCTAGCTAATCAGTTTTTAGTTGAGTGTAAAAACTTAAAAGTTTGAGAATTCTTAACATGATTAGGATATTCCTTCCGATTTATGCTAAATTGCAAATAGTGTTAGTTTCTGATAATCTGAAGGCCTCGGCTATGACTACCGTTACTAATTTTAAACGGTCTCCACTCTCCATTGAAGTGAGATATCAGCTATGTGCATTTTCTTTTTCTTTTTTTACCTTGGTTGGATTTTTTCATAAATGTAGTGTCAGTTTTTCTAGAATACTGTGCACCAAAGAGAGTGGTAATTGACATTTGTGTTGCATGCAGATTCTTGTTTTCCACCTATTTCTGCATTTTATTTGAATCTTGACACTAGTCTTCAGTACGCACAAGACTGTTCTTGCGTATACGTTTCTCTTTTCCAAATCCAGTCCCTTCCATGCATTAACCTTTTTTTTTTCTTTTTCCATTTCTTTGCATTTGTTAGATGAAGTAAGAAATCAAATCCTGGAAGAAATTTATTAGGGCCAGGGTTAATTACTAGAATTGTCATATACAATGGTTGAACTTCTTCTTTTACCTTAGTGCAGATATCTAATTCGATAAGTCAGTAATGATTGTTTAGAAGCTCATTAGTTTGATTATTTTCTCATCTTTTTTCTTTGCAGTGCAGCAGGGGCTAATTCAGCGGTCACTATCTTTAATATGATCGCTTCCATTTTATGCTAATAAAAATGGTAGCTTCTGATGAATCTGCAGGCCTTGGATATGACCCAAATGGTGATGGAAATGAGGCTAAACCTCAACCATCACCATCTCAGCACCAAAACGGGGAATCTTCAAAACAGAACTCGATATTCTCGCTTACTCTTGATGAAATCCAAAGCAAGAGTGGGAAGAGTTTTGGGTCCATGAACATGGATGAATTCCTTGCCAACATATGGAGTGCTGATGAAAACCAAGTTTCTTCAGAACAACCCAACCAAGGTGATCAGGAAAACCCTGCCAATGGGAAAGATACAACTTCAAATCCAGCCTCTCTTTCACGGCAAGGATCATTCTCCTTTCCTACCCAACTCTGCAAGAAAACTGTGGAAGAGGTATGGTCAGAGATCGACAAAACTCGACCACCACCCCCGCCTGACGACATGAGTAATGGAGAACATCCCCAGCACCAATCAAGCATTGGAGAAATAACCTTGGAAGATTTCCTAGTAAAAGCTGGTGTAGTTCAAGAATCACATTCTCAGAACCGAATGGAAAGTGACCCAATTCATCCACAAGGTGGTGATGCCAACAATTCTAATATGGGAACTTGCAGTAGCATGTATGGGGGTACAAGTTCTGAAATGGGGAATAATATGATTGGTTCAGGATATTTGAATCCCCAGAATGCTATGCCAAACAATCTATCCGGAAATGGATATGCGATTGCTGGATATCCAATTTTTGGACAGGCTAAAATGATTGCGGGAAATGCATCTTTTGGTACCAATAGTGAAATTGAGAAATGTCTTAGTTTGCCTGAATCTAGTGGGACAAAGAACAAGAAGAGGATAATTGATGGTCCACTAGAGGTAGTAGTGGAGCGCAGGCAACGAAGGATGATAAAAAATCGAGAGTCAGCAGCTCGGTCTCGTGCAAGGAAACAGGTATATTATGCAATTAACTTTTTCAGTGAAAGATATAATACATTATTGTACACAATATGATCAGGATCAAATCATTCATTGTCTGCATCACATTTCAAAGATCATCCAAGTCAAATCAAAACAAACTTTGTAGTCTACTAACTATTTAAATTAATAGACTAACACAGTGTAATCAGTACAGAGATCACTGTGATAGTAAACCCGATCTCCTTGCAACACTGAGCCTCACATTTGAAAACAAAAGGGTCCTGAACTTGAGAAATCACATTGCAGAGCCACAAGAGGCCCAAGAAGAGCCTTTGCCTGTGCAAGAATAAAAGAGTCATCATTATAGTTAATAAGATTTCTAAAACTCTGTTACATTTATTCTTCACCAACAAAAAAAAGTCTTTACTTTTTTTTCCTCGATCTGTTATAGTGCAATTGTTTTCATATCGCAGCATCCATTTCTGGTTAGGAAGTTCTCTGATATTGCATTTCATATAATGTCCCCAACCTTGCTAGCAGCGATCTATGTCTCAGTGGAGAGGGCACATAGAGTAAATAGGAGAAGGAGACGCGTATAATAACTATTATTAAACAAGAGTGATCTACAGCTAACAGTTAGTGTTGTAGACTAATAACCCTTCATCAGTAAGGATGATTTGAAGGTAAGCCATCATAATGGACAGTTCCAGTTTTGTGGATACATAGTTTGGTAGTTCCAAAAGGGTGAATAGTGTCGGGTATTATGTGAAGATTAGTCATCATATAGCATTTCTAGAATGGAATCCACCTATCTCACCTCATAACGTATACTATTATGTTACTTGCAGGCATACACGGTGGAATTAGAAGCTGAGGTGAATCACCTTGAAGAGGAGAATGAAAAGCTAAAGAAAACAGTGGTACTGCACAAGATATTTTCTTCCTCACTTTAAAACATTACTGTTGGGGATTGAAATTTACTAATGAAGTATTTTTTTACCTGTATTTGGAATAGGCAGGAATCGAAGAGAGGCGTAGACAAGAGGTAAGTAACTCGCATATTGTCACACCTCAATTTTTAGAGTATATTTTTTTTTTTTGAGGTATAACTCATATTCCAACTATGAAATAGATTTTTCATAATTAGAACATGAAAGAAATTGGAAAAGAACAACTCAACAATAAATTGAAATTTATTTTTTATTACAAGGTGCTCCAAAAAGTAACATTACAAAGGTAGACCAAGTCTACTTCATATTCTAAGGAAAGCAACACCACACATATTTCACATGTAAATAAAAGATCCTTGCAAGAAACCAACTTCAAACTACTTATTCCTCACCTACAAAATATTTAAAGGGGTGAGCATAAATAGCTCAGTAGAAGGCAAAAACCTCTTCAAACAAGAGAACATGAACAACTTTAATAAAATGGAGGAATGCATTTATTATCAACTCCATATAGTTCATATAGTCGAATAAACTAAGTCTACATGTCCTGTACCATGTATTTTACCACAAGAGTGACTTAAGTTACTCAAATATATGAACCACCTCTCACTCAAATCTCACATTCCCCTTTTGCTAGTCATCTTATCCATTCCTCTTTTGTCAATCTCGCCCTTCTTACCTATACTAATTGCGCCATTCTTACGCATTCACACGAGAATCGTGGGATATGATACCTCCGAGGACAAGAACTCAACTACACAAAAGTTTCAATCCTAACTTCTTTACCCAAAGTGGTTTATGCATAGCACTATCATTTCCTTATATGATAACATGTATATCAAAACAAATCCTACCTATATTAATGGCAGCAAGGAAACAAGCATTTCACAATATCAAATAGAAACAACATATAAAGCAAACATAGAGGCTCCCCAATTTTCCCTCGATACTCATAGCAAGTTCCTAATAAAAAGATACAATCATTAGTTGAACAATCTTATACTAGATCCATTTCATTTAGAACTTAAATTAGGAATTAGGTAACATGCTAAAACAAGAGCTAAAGTACCAAAACAATTTCTTTCACAAACAAGCTTTTTTGAACCAGTTACAAACAGACTGAAAACTGTACAAAACTGTTGATAATTTGATCGAGGTCTTCTAATGACTTATAGCAGGCAAACAGAAGAAACTATGAGAGTTGGAATCACCCCAAAAAGATTTTTCTAGAATTAGTTATGAATTTCCAAAGTTCAGCTTCAGTTTTGAGTTTTTCTGGAAAATTTCTGCTAGAAGCCTATTTAAAGTATCTGAAAGTAAAACCATGGACTATATGCAGAACTAAACTTCTAGATAGATATTATAGACATTTTGGTGTTAAAAAAACAGAAATCACGGACTTTTAGTGTAAAGGAACCTACTCAAGTATCACACATACTACTACTCAAAGAAGCAATAAAAGTAGTTCTAAATCTTATAGCTAGTTTTAAGCATCCTTAACCTTTAGTTTTACCTTTGATTTCATAAACAAATCACATACATGATATTCTAAATTCAATACATCTATGATTGCATAACAACAAAGATTACAAAGAAACAAAAAGTGCAACTGAAAACAACAAAATTCTGATATCACAAAATAACTTATTGACTTTCTGTCCAGTAAACTTTCAGGCTAAAAACGACATAGTTTGGCTGGGAATTTAAAGATGGTGTCTTCACAATATTTGAAATAGACATCCCAAAGAACAATCTGGAACTGGAATCACACAAAAAGGATTTTTCTACAATTACTTATAGAATTTTGAATTTCAGATACAGCTCCATTTTTTGTTTTAAAAAAAAATTGCTGATATAAGTCTATCTCAAATTTTAAGGCAAGTTTCCAAAACCTGGGATCCTAACAACAACAACCACTGCATAACTTAATTTTCTACGATAGAGGATTGATTTGGTTAACCAAGGAATTCAATGATCATGCTTACCACACACAGCTTTTCACAACAACAAAATTAGAACCAATGCTCAATTACAACTTTTCAAATCAAAGAAACAATCATACACAAGTCTCAAAGTGATCTCAATCTAATTTCACAAACAAACCGAAATAGAATCACACCTGAGTTCCTACACCATGGTATCTCTCCCTCACTCTAAGTATGGGGATTGCTAGAAGACCTATCTCCAAAATACTGAACACAGCTATTTATAGAGTCTAGGAACTTAATCCCTAAGATATGAACATAGGAAGCAAAATCGATTTGTTCAACTGAGCAATTACCCTTTTAGCTCCTAGACCCGCCACCTCTAGGCTCCTAGGGTTCCAGCTCCTGCAAAATAGCTTGAAGGAGTCATCGATCGAGCTCTGAGAATTTGACACCTCCTGCTTGGCAAGGTCGGCTGCTAATAGTTAATATTTTCCTAGGATATTTTCTGGGGTTGATGGCGGCTTAGCAAGGTTTCTGATGAGTTTGATCAAGGATTTGAATCAAGAATGTTCTGGGTTGAGAGGAAGATGATGAACAGGAAAAACAAAGGTTCGAGTTCATGTCGCGCGTTCTTGTTCTTCCATCTGCGACAGGATATTAAAAGAAAGGTTATTAAGTTTGGGCTCGGGTCGGGTTAAATGTTGTTGGGCTAAGTTCTAATTTATAGGCTAAGGATAATTTTCTTAACTAAATAAATCAAACAAAATACACACATATATAGAATCACAATTATACATATAAACACATATTTATATATTTATAGTAAACCAGCAATTTAGAGTAAGCAGAAAATTATTTTAGATACTTATTAAATTTTTTCACTCGTCACACATATGCATTGGATTTAATGATATGACATTATTTTGAGACACTTATTTCTTGGCAGGTGATGGCAAGGAAGCAATCCACAAAAGGGCAAAGGTTGGCAGCAAAGTTGAGGACAATGAGGAGGACAGTAAGCGCCTGAAGTGCTGAGCAATATAATTCTGCATGGGAAGCAATGTGAGGAAAGTACTAGTCTATGGAAATGGCATATAAAAGACATATATATCATTAGAAGGTTATGTAGCAATAAGTGGATGTGTGAGTGTTACATCCGTTAAGCATGTTTTTAAAAGCATATGGTGCTTTGATAATAAGATGAGGGCTACTACCATCCCTATTTTAAATACCTTGATAAATTTTACTCACCTTAATTTTACTTCTAATTTCTTGTTTACTTAGATGCTTCTCCACAGACTCACAAAATAATATATATATAAAATTATATATCAGGCGCATGATGAGAAAAAGTGCGGGACGTCCATGCTCTCACCGCCAAGCACTGATGGCGGTGCCTCTTTTGCCGGACGGAGATCACCATGAAAATGCAAGCCAAAGGAGATCAAGGTCGAAGTCACGTCTTGATCCCAAACCAAACACAGGATCAAAAGCTCTGCTAAAAATTATCACAGGGGTTGATAAGAAAGGAAAAATCTCATATTGGAACTAAATAAGAATAATAAAAAAAATCAACAACTCGTGTTCATATTGAACTCAGTTAAACTATAGCTTCTTTGAGCTCAATTTGTAAAGTAAACAAATCAAGTTTTAAGTTTTAGTACATTCCTCAGAGCTTGTTTGAGCTCAATTTTGTAAAGTAAACAAATCAAGCTTTAAGTTTTAGTACATTCCTCAGTGCAGAGATCATAAACTGCTTAAATTTATCTCAAATTACGCCTGTGTTTAGGCTTACTCTCTAAAATATTTTAACTCGTTCACTTCAAGCTCAATCAACATATTATTTAGTTAGTGAGCGGTGACTTGATTAGTTTGGTAGTCTAACCAACAACGTCAATGTCATGAGTTTAAACCTTACCACATATGAAAAACGAGAGAGCGGGGTGAGAAAAAAATTTAGTAGAAAATCATAAAGCACATAGTGCTACCTCTGCAAGTCAAAGTCATTTTGGTTTCATATTTACTTTTTGGAGAAACAAAATTAAGACACTGGATTTTGTGAAACATTTAACGGTTTAACGATTTTACCACTAGAGGAAAAATATTGACGAAAAGAAAAGAAAAGAAAAGAAAAGCCAGAAAAGGGAGATGTGAGAGAGAAGCCCATATACGTGACTTCTTCATCTCTCCTCCCCCGATCTCCCCTTTCCCCTCAATTCCTTCTCAATCCCTTTCAATTCCCCCCCCAATTCCTTCAGACCCCAATTTCAATCTCCGATTCAATTCAACTCCCGACCGCGTCTCCGTCGCCGTGAACTGGTAAGTAAAATGCTGACTATCGCTAGCTGATTATGATTCCGGGCTCCAGCGGTTTTGGGTGTTGCTAGATTCTGGGCTCTTAGATTCGGTAGAAAGGTTTCGAATTTGTATTGGGTGAAAGTGCTTCCAAATTGAGCTCAGCAGTTCTGATTCTGGGTTTTTTTTAAAACTATTCATGTTTTACTGTTGAACTAGCGATTAAAATGCTGTGAGGTTTGATGTGCATCAGCAAAATGGACCCGGCGAGGCGGATTTATGTGTGCTTATTATTAGTGGCAACTGAAGTTGACTGTTTTCGTTACCGATGTGTATTTTGTGTAATGGAAGCTTATATATGTTCTTCTGTAACCTGAAAACAGGTGGAAAGTAATTCAAGTTGATTTTGGAGTGGTTCAGAAGTTGCTGAGCCAGGGAGTGATAAACTAATGTTAAGCCCCGGGAGCAATGTCAGACGGGGTAATGCAGCACAGTCGTCAGCGATGCCTCCTCTGCCCCAGTGTTTGCCGTTGGAGCCGATTATGTTAGGTAATCAGAAATGCACACGGTCGGGAGAGCTTAGAAGAGTTCTCGGATTTCCTCTTGGGAGTACATCGGAGGACCATTCTTTCGGGGTTTCCAATCCTAAGCCTCCACCTTCGGTAGCGACGGAGGAGTTAAAGAACTTCAAAGAGAGCGTGCAAGATGCCTCTAGGAAGTCCAGGTTCAGTACATTCCCTATACTATTGTTTTGCTTTGATAGGATTTTCACAATAGAAATACACATTTACAATGGGTTTAGTGTCTCAAATGTATTGTTGTTGATGGCCATTTTGAATCATAATGCATATCTTTGAGTCCTCGTATCATAACGTGAATGATAAACATAAACCTTTCTTTTTCTGAAGATGAAAGTAATATTTTTCGGGTTAGAGTGACTGGTGACTCTTGTAAGGATTGGTACTTTTAATTCGGAATTTTTCACATAAGATGTGGCAGGCTTAAATCATGATCCACATAATCTTCTCATAGTGGAGTACTGGAATACGTACAAGAATTTTCGTTCCATATGTTAACATGGTTTTTGTTTACCAGGGACAGAGCAAAAATGCTGCGGGAATCCATATTCAAATTGGATAAGTATAGAGATGCTTTGAGCTCAAAGAAGCGACAACGAAGTGATCTTTCATCGGGTGAGAGGCCAAATGGAGTAAGTGGCTTAGTGAAACTGGGAAGTCAAATTCCTAAAAATCCTCATGGAATTATGACTCAAAGACTAGAAGACAGAGCCAAGGGTGTTGGGGTTAGTAAACGTGTCCGTACGTCAGTGGCTGATGTGCAGGTTTGTTTTCTCCCAACTTTCTTCTCTTAATTTCTGTGGTACATGTATGCCCACCACATCAATAAAAGCACTTGTTTAAAATGGACATGAGTGTATTGGGTGTGTTGGGATAAACAGTTGGGTTCTTTATCATCACCCTTTGCGATTGAACTCAGATTCTAATCGTGTAGAAAATATAAACTGAATTGACATTGAATGAAGAAGAGCTACATCTTATAATTATTTAATAACTATTCCATTGAGGTTACTTATCTTTATAATCCTTATGTAATATAAATAATCCGACTTTAGTCTTTACAGAAGGACAAAGAGTACAAATAAATACACAAAAAGATAAGTTTCCGTTCCTGTCAACTTTTTGGACCAGAAACGGATTACTAAGATTGGAGAGTTTCATGCATTTACAGTTAAACCTTTGTTTTCATTAACTTTGCTTTATGCCTTGGGGGTGATGACTACAATGCTTCTTCCTCATCGACTTTCTTTAAGATGTAAAGACTTTCTAAATTCTACAGGCAGAAGCTAGGTCAGCTGCCACCTCTAGGCAGAAAGTAGTCACAGACAAGGACGAAAACATGCTTCAGGCTGTTGGTGGAGCATCTGTTCGGATTGAAGAAAAGAGCCATGGACTGCCTTCTGGAGGTGAATGGTTGGATCAGAAAACAAAAAAGAAACGTTCTGTGGGAGCAGTGAGCAATAGGGTTATGGGTGGTGAACAGGATGTCACAAGAGCTGCTCATCCAAAGCTGAGTGGTGATTCTAAGTTGCGATCTTGTGATTCTAATATTTTCAGGTATCATGTATATCTATCAAATTATCTGTAGTTCCACCTGAGATTCCCTTTATCTTACTGTTCATTAAATCTCTACCATAAGTATTTCTTGAGAATAGAGATACTTCTACTTTATCTGCAGTTGTTCTATATGAATATATCAACACTTACAATATAGAAGAGTAAAAGGAGGACAAAATGAACTGTTTGTAATGTAAAGTTTTTTGTTTTTTTTGCAGATTAAAATCCTCTCCTGGAGTTAGTGGAAACAACAAGTCGGATGGGTCTATAGAGTGTAATAATTTTAGTCTCTCTACTGTACTCAAGAATGAGCCAGAAAGTGACCGTTCAGCTGTATTAGAGCCGAAGGTTGTTTTGAAAGCAAACCATAAGTATGTATTTCGTTCTGGTGCTTTCTTATTCATACATTCATTTGGATGGTACATGGTAAAATTGTGAGCCAGTAAATTCTTGTTTGATTAAAGGCCAATTTTGCTGCTTATAATCTTGGGTTTGAATTAATATGAGGTTATTGATTTCTTCATGGCTCTGAACATCAGGATAAAGGTTCAAGAGGATAACTCCACAGGCAGTACTCTGATAAAAGGAAAGGTCTCTAGGGCACCACGCTCAGGTTCCAGCATGAGTGTAGACTCAACTACTGTTCCCCCTTTATCTGGAGTTCTTCAGGCATGGGAGCAGCATACTAGTCAAAACAAAATCCAAGCAGCAAGTGGGATAAATAGTCAGAAGCACGCAATGCCTAACGGTTCTTCTATAGCTATGGCCCAGTGGGTTGGTCAGAGAACACATAAAACCTCCCGCGCAAGGAGGACAAATCTAGTCTCTCCTGTATCAAACAATGGTGAGGCTCAGATTTGCAATCAAGGCGTTGCAACTTCTGATTTTCATGCTAGAACTTCTTCTGTTGGGACCAATGGAGCACAACTAGCTAGCAGTTTAGATAATCATATCCCTAAATGTAAAAAGGAACTTCAAAATGCTTCATCTCTGTATGGGTTGACCGGAAGTGAAGATCTGGGAGCTGGTGAAAGCAAGTGGAAAGATAAGGGGACGAACAGCTGTGACATTGCCATAGCCACAGATCAAAAGGGTGGGGCATATTTATCGCCCATGAAGAGAAATAAATTACCAAATAATGAATCAGGAGATGGTGTGCGAAGACAAGGGAGAACTGGAAGGGGCCCAACTACATTGTTGACAAGGCCTGGCATTCCTCCAATGAGGGTGAAATCAGAGAACATACCAACCAAAAAGCATCTTGAAGACATGAAGTGTGTGACTGATAACAATAAAAGGTGTCTAAACTTTTTTTTTTTTTTGGGAAATTTTTCCTCTAGGTCTTGCTTTTAATGAATTTAATACAAATACTGACCGAGTCTCTTAATTTATGGATATGTAGTAAAATAGGTCGTCCACCTCCGAAAAAGCAGAAAGATCGCAAAGCCCTAACTCGTGTTCAGTCAATAAGTTCATCAGATTTCACAGGTAATGTTCAAATAGTGTATGTGGTTTCAGCTATGATAATTTTCAAATTTTTTATCTTCATTTATGCTTATTCAATGTATTTATTTGTTTGGGTGATTGCAAATATAAAATCAGCATCCTGACTGCATAGACAACACTGTGTTTGCCCATATGTTCTTGATACTCAATTGTACATTTTGAATTGACTAGCAATTTCATGTAGTTAGCATAATACATGCAACCGATTCTCCATCTCCCTTCTCTCTTCTATTGAGAAATGAGGAGAAAGAAAAATCACTGTCCAGTGTAAAAAGATCTGTGCACTTGCTTCTCATGCTATATATGTTGTATATCTTCAGGAAGAAGTCTATTGTTTCTCCTTTCGGTAATCTGTTTACAGTATCCATGTGTTTGTCGTTTGCAGTGTTTGTTTAACCTGTGCTATCTGAGTTACTTAGCGGACAACTGTATTAGTAGAACATGGCTGTGTTACCTTTTAATTTGTGTTGTACTATCCTTTTCAGGTGAATCTGATGATGATCATGAAGAACTGTATTTGGCTGCCAGTTCTGCTCACGATGCTAGTAGTATGTGTTTTACTCTTTTATTACACACACAATTCCACTTTTCGCTGCAAAAGCAGCATATTTATGTCAGATATCCTTACCAATCACTAACGTTGTTGCTGGTTTCTGTAGGCCTTGCATGCTCTGGTCCATTTTGGAAAAAAATGGAATCCATTTTCGGTGCTCTCAGCCCAGAGGACATATCCTACTTGAAACGGCAGGTAATGATTGAGATATCCTGATGCATTTAAATTGTATAAGATCGTGTTTCAGTTCCTTAAATATTGCTTTGTTTGTGAACAGCTAAGTCTTGCTGGGGAGCTTGATGATAGTTTGTCTTGGATTCTTGGTGATGAAAATAATGTTTCGGTATACAACTAGCCCTGATTCTTTAAACTTTACCTGTTTGTTAATTTGAGATCTTCAGTTTCAGTGCTCAACTGAACACAATAGGAAATAAATCTGACTCTTTCATGAATATTGATGATTTGTGAACTTATCATCCAGGGTGCTCTTAGGCATAGAGAATTGCCTAATTGTTCTGGGGAAAGACAGGGGCACAATTTTAATCAAGATTCACTGAAGACTGGATCTTTATGTGATAAATTTGGCTTGAGAAGGTTGGAAAAGGTTACCCCGCTATACCAAAGAGTTCTCTCTGCTCTGATTCAAGAAGATGAAAGTGAAGAACTGTATAACCACAGAGAAGGTAAAAGCATGCACCTACAGTGTGCAAGTGATGATTCTCATTGTGGCTCATGTAACCAGAGCGACGTTGGACCCAAAGATTGGGAAAGAATAGAATCAGAAGTTGAGTCGAAAGCAGACATTCAAAGTCAGAAAAGTGGCTTGTTGGACAAACTTTCTTTTGATAGAAGTGGTGGAACTAATACATTTAGGAATAGAAGTCGGGAGCAGTGGCACGGAGATGACGAATTTTCTCTTTCTGATGCGGGGCATACCTATGACATATGTCCTGGTCAACTGCAACCTAGGGATGCAAGTACTCCAACCTATCCAACTTCTGATTGCCAATATCAGTCGATGTGCCTGGAGGATAGGCTTCTTCTGGAGTTGCAGAGTATTGGGTTATATCCAGAGACACCAGTAAGATCTTATTTTGCTATTGGCTCCAATATGAAGCTTCCTGACAAGTCTTGTGCCTTTGTTGTTGTTAATTATGTTATCTATGGTTCTCACCTTTGTCACCATAATTGACCATTGTTGTAGCCGAATCTAACAAGTGGAGAAGAAGTTATCAATCAAGATATAATAGAACTAGAGCAAGGGCTGCATCAACAGGTAATATTTTGTTAGATAGTCCTGTTTATGTTGGCTTTATGAATCAAAATACCTGAATTTACAGTGAATAGACACAATGTTTGTCCTCTAAATTTCTTGGTTTCCATTTGAATTTTTTTTTCTTTATAAATTCCTTTGTTCCCCTGTTTTTTTTTTTTTTTTTTTTTACATGTTTTCATAACTGATAGATCGGGCGGAAGAAGAAAAGCTTAGCGAAAATTGATAAAACTATTCAGAAAGAAACATCTGCAGAAAAACGGTATGTTTTTTTTTACTGACTGGAACTTTTTCTCTCTTTTCTTGTTGTTCATTCATGAAGTTTTTAATCAATTTGGTTGCATATACAGGAAAATTGAACTAGTTGCAATGGACCAGCTTATTGTAATGGCCTACAGAAAACGAATGGTAATTTGTTTGATCCTGCTTAATCCGAATTTATGCTTGGTAATTTGCAATGTGCCACCGTCTTTTTAATCTGGATATCTTATGGATACCTAATGGGTATTGAACTATGTTATGTGCAAATGTCTGCTATAGGAATAGCTCTATTGTGATGAACTTTGCTATCATGAGTTCATTCTGTCATTTAATTTATCCTGGACAGCATGGTGCTTCGCATCCACTTTCCTATGTCCTTACCCCTGGTTACTTATAGAGTTCCTGGACACAGGAGTTGGGACAAGATGGCATTATGTCCACCACTTTCCTTTTTCTTACCCCTGTTTAGTAATGTTTTATTACAAATTTGTCCATCCAAAAATTTATGGTAGAGGATAACTTCAGCTACTTAAACAATGTAATTGAAGAATGAAACAAGGATAAAAAACAAAGAGTTTGAACAATGCCATTGCTCATTGCTATCATCATTTACAAGGTGGCAAAATTCCTAGGAGATTGTTGTTGAGACCTTCGATTTTTAATCAGATTAGTGATGAACTACTGAACAATTTTTGTCATTTTCATTTTTCAGGCATGCCGTGGGTATAATGGTTCAAAAAGTGCTGTCCGTAAGGTTTCGAAACACGTTGCTATGTCTTTTCTCAAGCGCACACTTGCTAGATGTCGGAAACTTGAACAGAGGGGCATTAGTTGCTTTAGTGATCCTGTGCTACAGAATGTCATCTTTTCTTCACATACATGCAACAATGTTGAAAAATCTGTTGACTGTGTTGGCTCCGGAACTGCTAGTAATACATGCAATGAAGTTCATCAAGTCGAAGTCAGGGGATCAGGTATGTTGAGTTAGATTTCATTTTATGAAGTCAATGGGTGCCTTGTATTTACAGGCAGCCTTCAAATATTCCTTTGGTTGAGGAGCTTTTTCTTCTTCTTTTTCCCACCCCCTTTCTATTCCCACTCATTTTTTTAGTTTGAAATTCTGTCAGCTATTCTTATTACTTACAATATGGGATTTATTCTTCTATTTCATCTATAGGTGCAGTTTCCAGTGGGTTTGGTAGATATGATTCCCACAGTGATAATCTTTACAAGGGTTCATCAGAGGCTCTTCATGTTATTGTCGACTCATCTGCAGAAGATTCTTCCAAGCAGGGATCCATGTTGAACTTGAATAAAGACAAGGGCAAGAAGAGGGAAGTGCTGCTTAGTGATATTCTTGGGAGTGCTTCCTCAAGGATAGCTTCAACTGTTGACAGCATGAATGAAGTAAAGGAAAAGAGAAGCGAGAGAGATAAGGACCAAATTAGAGATAATTTGAGAACCGGTGTTCAGGGTGGAGCTGGTGGTTCATCTCTTGACAGCTCCCGAGGTGAACGCAAAATAACAGGGAAGCCCCAGCAAAACAACAATACTCACGTATCAAGTCACCCAGTGCCCAATTCGAGTAATAGAAAAGGTAGAGTAGGGCCACCATTACCTGGTAATACTCCCGCGCATCCATCTAAAGAGCCAGAGGAACCCATTGATTATGCGAATTTGCCACTAGATGAGTTTAATTCGATGGATGAGCTAGGTCCCTCTCTTGAAATTAATGAAAATCAAGATCTCGGTTCATGGCTGAACTTTGATGACGATGGCCTACAAGACCATGACTGCATTGGTCTTGAAATACCGATGGATGATCTCACAGGCTTGAGTATGCTTATCTGAGATGGTACTATGGCTACTGTCTGTCACTCCATTGCCTGTGGTTGCAAAGGATGTAACTTTCATATCAGGATTGGTGCACACCGATGATCTAATTATGTTGCTGCATGTGTCTAAAGTGATTAGTCTCTGCTTGTCAAGATTTCTGGTCATATGCGGAAGCTTCTGCTGTAGATAAGGAGTCAATATATAGGGTAATTGTTGGACTGAAACTGCTACCAAGGCAGTAATTGTTACTTTACCAGAGATGGTCCAAGCTTAAAATCTGGAGAATACCAAGGTTTTAAACATCTCCGAAATTGCTGTAAACTCTTGTAATTTTTTACTGTACCAATATTTAGCAAGCTCCCAGAATTTGAGTTTTAAGTTAGTTTGTTTACAAAATTGCAAGGTAACATAGTTGAAATTCTTTTATATAGGGAATGTATTCAAGTCAAATTTCAACCAACAGTTCTCTACATAATTTATACCCAGTTCACTCCAGATTGTGCAGAATACCACACAAGCATGGCACAGCCATCAAAAGCAAACTAGCAGAGAGTTTAACAACACCAAACTGTAGTCACTGCTGCTGGGTCCAACATGAGCATAGAGCATTGCTCGAGGCTTGACAGTTATGACTTGTGAGATTTTTGTTATGAACTCTTAAGCATCGACTTCGTGAGTTATGCTATACAATAATTGAATGGAAGATAAAAGAGCATGAACTAACTGAATCAGTCTTGGGCTATTCTCTAACATTTCCTAAAACTGGTACAAATTAGATTGTCATCTCCAGGATCATGAAGCTAAATTTACTTTCTGTTGTAGTTTCCTGGCCATACATGCATGTTAATCAAATCACTATCTATCAGAGATCATGAATGGGTTGGTTAGTAATCTTGTACTATTGTGTGTGTTTCTTCCTGAAAACTCATTACGATAAACAGGTATGCTTGTTCGGTTATCACCAACTAAAACAGTCGACCACAAATCTGTATTATGGTAGATGTGTTACTCAAATCACCATCAATCAAAAAAGAAGTCAATTCCATTAATTCTAGACGATAATGTCAATCAATTGCAAGCTTTGGATTTGGTCTGCTAGCTACTACTTGTCCTCTCGCTCGCTATATATGTATGTTATCAGGTCGGCTTTAGAAATCATGCTTGTGAATGCCAAGAATACTCACAGAGGATGTTGTTTAAAATCAATAGTCATATACAATTCAATACTACTTCAAGTCCTTGTGATTTGTGAATGAAAATTGTTTCCTCGATCTTCATCAATATTATGAAGCCAGAATTTTGACAATATATGAAATGTTCAGCAGATCAAACTAGTGAAATGCATGGAATTTTGATAATATATACTAAGCATGCTTAACACCGGCCCTCCTGGATACCCATCAATTGAGAAATGAACTAAGCAAACCTAGCCTATGCATATTTAGCTAGGGATTTGAGCAGGACAGGTTATTAGTGGCTGCTATATATGAACTCAAACATGCATGGATCAGCATATCGACTCGTTTGGTTAAATTGATTGGAGTTTGTATATATGTTTTCTTTTCTCACTACATGAGAAAACCCCTTTAGTGACAAAAGTTTAGGTGACCCAACTTATTTACGTCACTAATACCCATTATGAGTGACAAAAAATTTCAGTTTGTCCCTAGAAAATTGTCATCGTAAATTAAATTTGTATAAAGTTTGCGAGACAAAATAATAAATAAAGGCCACAAAACTTTTGTGTCGCAGTCTTTTATCAGTGTTAGAATTATTATTTTGTCCCCAATTCACTCATATTAAGTAATTTCTGAAATATTACTTGCTATGTGAGTTTGGATTGCAGTTTTGTTTAAAATTGATATTGTTTTATGTCTCATTGTCTATGTATTACAACGGATTTCTTCTTCACTTGTATAGTTCCTTAAGTGAGCTTGTGATAACTCACATCCAAAGCAGTGATGTTATTTATTTTGATTGTTGTCCGTGTGCAGCTTAATTTGGTATGACTTGATTATTTAGTGTTATTGTTTTGTTTTAGTTTGATTATCAATTTGATTAAAATGCGTGTGTGTGTGAGTTAAGGGGAGGGAGGGAGAGAAAAGAAAAAAGAAAAGATAGCAGAGAGAAAAGAAAGAGAAGGCGATACCAAAGAAGGGAGAAGGAGAGAGCAGACTAAGAGAGGCTTAGAGAGTCGGAAACTCCTTTATCTGTCTTCTGGGTGTTGTAGAGAACATAGACTTTAGCACTTGAATCCTATTTCTGTAATCTCTATTCTCTGGACTTATATGCGTATTGTTTCTTTAAATTTCTCTTATTTGAGAAAAATGTAGGCTAATCTCTACACACAGATTTGCGTAGGTTTTTGGTTTGGGATTATGAGTTATTTGATTTAGATTTTTCAGAGATTGAGTAAGTTTCTAGGATCATTTCTTACTACCACTTGGATGGGTCGAGAGCATGGCTAAAATATGGGTGGGTTTAGATATGGGTGCCATGTTATTGCTTTCTTATCTTTTTCACAGTTTCTATTGTAAAATCTGTGCTGCATTACAATTAAATGGTGAATGAACAATTGGTTCATGAGTTATGTGGTGGTGCAATGAAAATCATGTTACGTGAATGGAGTTGATACTTACAATAGTTATGACCTGACAATGATCATACTTGTGATCTGACAATGATCAGTTTTATGAATATCTAGGCTTTTGTCTTGATTTCTTTCCAGGTTTTGCTGAGCTCACTTCATTCCAGAAATTGCTTTACTAATACACACAAAGTGTCCAGGTATGGAAACTAGGACCAGACTTATGACATGATGGTAATGGGCATGATATAACAGAAAAACAAAGAGTATTATATGATTAAGGATATATAAATTGTTAATATTACTGCATACTTCGTTGAATAAGGATTATTTTGCTAATATTCATCAAGAGACAAGAACATACATCATTGTTATGATTCTTTACAACTATTTATAGTTGATATGATTGCCTTAGGTTGTTTACTATCTAGCTAAAGGTTGTCCAGTGTTTGCTTAACAGGATATCATCAATGGATAGAAAACGGATTCGTGATACACGTCGTAGGTACAAACAAGAATATATATATATATATATAGGGAAATTCGTCTATATGGTATGTCAACTTTCGGTCTTTATAAGTTTTGGTATACCAACTTTCTTAAACATCAGAATGGTATGTCATGTTTCGCCCCTGACTGAAGATTGGTACTTTTGACCATCAGCTTCGTTATGACGCGATTCAAAAATCCAAAATGGGGGGTACTGTGGTAAATTTACATGCGACTGATTAAACCTATTTTCTCTTAAACTCTCTCAGCCTCTCCTCTGTCCGCTCTCTCTCTTGATTTTGGAATGTAAGCTCAGAGGGAACAATGCTGCTTGCTGTGGATGAAGCAAAGCTCATGAAGCCAGAGTATTTATAGGAAAGAAAAGAGCAGAGGTCAAAGATTGGTTCCTCAAGTCTCAAGTACATCTCCCAAAGTGTAAATAACTTGTCATGGACTCATGGCAGTTCTTTTTCTTTTTTGGTAGGCTTTCAATTTCCAACAAATGATCAAAGGATAGCACCACACTATCCGAATTTTAAAACAATATCTGAAAGGTGCCTGTTCTTTCATGCTGGATGAAAATGAAAAGTAATTCTCTTCGGTTCTCGTTTAGTAATCTTCCAAGAACTGGCAATTTCTTGTCTGTAAGTTCTGAAGCCATCATTTACCTTTATCTTTCTCTTTTTAGGAAATTATACACTAGTCTTTTGCACAATCAGCTTGATTGATTCAAGCGAGTCATTTCTCACGTCTTTGTCATTAGCAAATTTTATATGACTGACAGACTGAGGATGAGGCAATCTGAATGGCAAGAGTGCATTCCAAGGATGCCACTCTTTCTTACCCAGCAAGCAACAAAGGGACGGATCATGTTTCTAATCTTGAGCATAATGTGATTCAATTTATTGCTTAGATAAGCTTCCAAGCTTCAACTTTACAGCAATGCAACATATGCAAATAATAACTGCCTGCACAGACCACATTCTTACCCAAAAACCACAATCGTAAAATTTACACTAAGGGCTGCTAGGTTAAACTGTTTCTAGCACATATATCATCCCCGGCTAACTCTCTCATGAAAACAGCTATCTGCCTAGGACCATAACCAATCGAGCACATAAAAGCAACATAGTCATTCACATCGATATCATACACCAACCCGGGATTAAGTGCCCTATTAGGATCAACATGCCCAGCTCCATGAACAAAAGGCGTCGACTCTCCCCCATTTGCAAGATCCTTAATTTTGTTCCCGGAATTGTCCAGAGTATAGGCTGTTGTCACCAATGCGGATTTAATAGCAGCAGGAGACCATTTCGGATAGGCCTTCCGCAACAGAGCAGCAATGCCACTAACATGTGGGCAGGACATGGATGTGCCAGAAATGATATTGAACTCAACTCGTCTGGGATCAATGTCCAAATCAGTAAGGGAAGAGGCACCAGTCCAACCAGCTAGAATGTTCACTCCGGGAGCAATCACATCGGGTTTTAGTATCTCCGGAGTCAGAGAATTCGGACCCCTGCTCGAAAACGAAGCTACTTTCGGCGATGGTGGAGAAGTCCCAATTACAGTTCCTCGGAATTTGATCGTGGCAGTTGCATTATGACCAGTTTTGATATAGCTCCTTATCTTATCGGCAGCCATTTGACCCACCATTGTTGCCGGGATCAGGTGAGAATCAGCAAGAAGCTCTTCACCGCTCTCTTCTGTGTTTGCCATTATCATTCCGATCCCACCGGCGAGCTTAACGGCGCTTCCTTTGGCGACTCTGGCGTTACCTCCACGATCACACACGACGATCTTGCCTTGCACTTTCGACGGTTGCAGAGCCCCGGAATAGCAGAACCTACTGCCGCAGTCTCCGCCGTAGACTAACGGAAGCTTGTAATCCTTTAGACCCTCCCCGGAGTACAACGACACGCCGTTGAAGACTCTGCCGTCACCCAAAACGACGTCGGCCGGGAACTCTCTGTCGAGAGTGGAAGCTCCGACGGTGAGTATCCAAGGAGCGATGTTGGTGGCGGTGAACTTTCCCGGCCCGGAATTCACCGATGTCTAAATTACCTGAGTATGTTGGCGGCTCTCCAGAGAGACGAAAGTATCTCCAAACTTTAGACATCGCAAAATCTTTGCTTGTGTGATCGATGGAGAGAGGCTGATCGACTGTAAGATGGTGAGAGAGATGAGAGAGAGCGACAACGAAAGAGACGAGAGAGAGAGAGAGCGGACAGCGAAAGAGACGAGAGAGAAAGCGGATCGACTGTAAGATGGTGAGAGAGAGATGAGAGAGCGACAATGAAAGAGAGGAGAGAGAGAGAGCGGACGGCGAAAGAGACGAGAGAGATGAGAGAGCGGACAGCGAAAGAGACGAGAGAGAGAGCGGACAGAGGAGAGGCTGAGAGAGTTTAAGAGAAAATAGGTTTAATCAGTCACATGTAAATTTACCACAGTACCCCCCATTTTTGATTTTTGAATCGCGTCGTAACGGAGCTGACGGTCAAAAGTACCAATCTTCAGTCGGGGGTGAAACATGACATACCATTCTGATGTTTAAGAAAGTTGGTATACCAAAACTTATAAAGACCGAAAGTTGACATACCATATAGACGAATTTCCCATATATATATATATATATATATATATATAGGGTTGAATCATTCCTTCAAGTTGCAGAAAAACATTTGAATCATAATAACAAGACACCTTGCCCTTGCATTAACTGTCAGAATAAAAAAGACCAAACCATACCTGTTATCCGGATGCATTTAGCTGCTGTTAGTATGTTAGAGGCTTATGAAATATGGCATAGACATGGTGAAAAAGTTGGAGCATCACCTCCTCCTATCGTTCAAGATGAACCTGAACCCGATGATTTCGTTCATAATACGTTAATTTAAGGATCAAGTTCACTAAAGAGTTATATGTACTATCACATGGTCCAGATGCGAGAGTTGCTACCTATACCATATGTATGTTAAATGGCGTTAAATGGCATGTTAAGCAGATTGAGAACAATAGATCTGTGCAAAATAGTGGGATTATGGTGCTGGGGTCGCACGGTCAACGCGAATCTAATTTTCATGGTCAGTTAGTGAGCATTGTTGAAATCCGCTATGCACAAGGCTATTCTGTTTTCCTTTTTAAAGGTGACTGGTTTGATACAGACTCTTAAGAAGAGAAACAAGATTGTTCGAGACTACCATCTCAAGTCAGTGAACACAAACACTTTGTGGTGCAAAATTGATCCTTACGTCTTAGCTACGCAAACACAACAAGTTTTTTATTTTGATGATCCAAAGCTTGGTTATGGATGGAAAGTTATTCAGAAAATTCGACATAGACATGTTTGGGATGTTCCTGAAAATGAAGATGATCATGACATGGAAACAAAGTATGTTGATGAGGAAGACCAAGTTGAAGACTTTGTTGAGCTTATTAAAGATGAGAATGTGAATCCAGGTAGAGCATTACGTCGAGACAATGTAGAACCTGAAATCCATGTGCTTAGTGACAAGGATTTAGAACAGAGTAGTTCTCATGATGTCGATTTCATTGATGATGATCCCGAAGATGAAGAAATGTTGTCCGCAGATGAGGAAAACGCTGAGAATAATGAGGATGATTATGATAGTGATCTAGATTAGTTTGATATTTGCATCTAAGGTACTTTTTTTTTTCTGTTATTAAACTGTGCAATGTGTTGTTAATCAAATTTATGTGATAATGTTAGTATGTGTGTATATATTTGGGACTATTGTTAATATTTGACATATTCTGTTCTGTTTTTTGGGTAAATGACGAGTTCTCTTCTTAATGTTCATGCGCAGGATGTCTAAAGCAACACTGAACAAGACCAAGTTACTTTCTGGTTTTATGAAAATAAAAATTTTTCTACACCAATTATGACTGAACTTGAGTTAATCTTCAGGAAACATGTTACGAAGAGATTCAATATAGTAGCCCACAGTGGCTAGATTGACACTCAACTTTCCATAAGCTTGGTATTGTAGCTAGCAGAGGCCCTGTGGTTTTATAGTCTTATTTCTGATAGTGGGTTTGCTGAGAATCCCCAACTGATGTGATTTTTTGGCCATTAATAAAATTTCACTCCAATAAAAAAATATCAAGGAATTGAAATTTGGAAGAATCGACCTTAAAATGTGACTAATATAATCAAATATATGATTATATATAGTAGAAATTCATCAATTTTTGATAATGTTTGGGTATCAATCTTCAAGCGGTTAATCCTTGTTACGTTAAGCTTCTCTGGGAGAGATTCCAAAGACGACTTTTCTATTAAGAACTAAGTGAAGATTTATGCACATTTGAATTTGGATATATCAATCAAAATTTAAAACACACATCGAGCCGTTCATTTGAAAGTCCTCACTTGGTCCTCATTATAAGGTCCTAATTGGAACCTCTCTTATGCTTCCCTATGAGAACATAAATCATCAGGAGATAAACATCTCTAACTTGTTACATGTTCTGATGTTCATATTGCTCACCTCTGAGAGTGTGAGTGCTAACGAGTCAGAAAAATAAGTTATAACGATGGAGTAGCTAAGAGCGTTTCCATATACGTCTCTTTGTAGGAGAGAGGTCGTGAGTTCAACTTACAACATACTAGGCGTGTAATAAGTTGATTTAGAATTGCTGGCGTGGATCCAAACTAACGTTACCAAAGAAAGAGAAATTATGTATCGTATTCATAATTCACCAAATTGATATACATTTGAACTTACATTAATTGTATGAGTTTTAGATATATACCTTTCTAAACAAACTATATCGAGGAAATGAAATTTGGAAAAATTGACCGTAGGATCTGTCGCTATATATAGTGAACTATTGTTATGGTAAACAAATTCATTTGTTTTTGGTAACGTGTGAGTTTCGATTCGCGTGGTTAAACTAGTCAACTATACATATCATTCTGCCTCCCTAAGGCTAGCCGTGCGAAGCGGAGATAATTATTTTTAAATTTTTACACGGGTGGACAAAGCGCATCACCGTGCAAGCGCATTATTTTTGAAGGAATTTTACAAACACTCAAGCTATTTATTATAATTTACAGAAGAAATTAAAATTTTAAATGAGATAGAGAATTGCTTTTTTTGTAAGAACATGATAAATAGTGTGGGTGTTAAATATAATTTTATTTATTTAATTTGTATGAAAAACGCTTTTTTGTATAGATCCTTGTCTGAAAAACGCTTTTCAATTCTTTTCGAATTCACCAAAAGAAATTTTGTTTTGAATTTGACAGCTTTGCCTTAATTTTTTCAGCGGGAACTACTTGGCGGTATCCGGACCTCAAAGCATCAAGATAAGTCGGATGAGATATCTAAAAAGAATACATTAGTATTAGCAGTTTTTTTTTACCTGAAACTCCACCTTCGACCAACAACTACCACTCTATCTCCCCTCTCCCTAATCTTTTCTCTTCCCTTTTCTCCCAACTACCCAAGTAGCTAGTCTCTAAATAATCTTGAATCACCAACGCCTAACCCCCTTTGTAATTTGATCCATTAGGTAAAATTGTAGGGTGTGCTTCTTCTCTCTTTATATTTTGATTTGTTATTTCAATTGCACGATGGGTTCTTATACTGGTGTGGTTTGACCCTTGTTTTCTTAGGTTTCTTCCTCTCTTTCCTTTTGTTGTTCTATCATCAGTTGGAGAAATCCTAGCTCGTTGTTGTTGGATTCTTTCTGAAAATGTATGCTATTTTTCCTTCTCATTACAATTCTATACTTTAAATTGATAAATTTGGGTGCTAGCTATTAAATTTTAACAGAATTTGGGTTAAGATTGATACTCAGGGATGGAAAAACAATTATAGAAGATAAAGATAAAGGTACAGAAAAAAAAGAAGGGAAAGTAAAGGCTATGTGATTGTGTAACTGAAGAAATGTTTCTGCATAACTCTTATTACTTAGCTGAGTTCTAATGTTCAATTTGTTTTTGTTTTTGTCTTGATTTCTTTTCAGGTTTTGCTAAGCTCCCTTCAATTCAAAAATTGCTTTAGTAATACACAAAGATGTCTGGGTATGCTCTAAATTTCCACGCAATCTATTCTACCTTCCTGTCTTTTTTTTTCATGTCTTACGGGGTCTAAGACCAGACTTGAAACATGACGGTACTGGACATGATATAACAAAAAGAAGAGTATTATACGATTAGGGCTTAAATGTTTATGTGCAGGATGTTTAAAGCAACACTGAACAAGACCAAGGACAACAATAAGCGTGTGTACCATCAACCAAACCGTCCTCTATCACGCCCTCATCCTCAACCATCTGGACAACCGTCATTATCAACTCAAAATAGGGAGAGCCAGTTTGCAGGTGAGTGTTCAGTTTGGAACATGGTTCAATGTGTCATCTAACTGTGCTTCATATCTGGCAGATGGAGGAATATAAGCTCTCAGAATAGTTAGGACAGTAATGACATTTTTGAGTCTCAAATGTCATCATTTCAGTTATCATAGAATAAAAAACTGAAAAGGGGTTTCATAAATTATTGAGGGTGCTTCTCTGAAAACTGAACTTAAAAAAGCCTCTGAATTCAATAAACCAATTCACTTCACTTTGTGTTCAATGGTAACTGTTTGTAAGAGGGGTTCAGGATATTTAAAATGTCCCCAAATGAATCACATTGACACAAATCTGTATCTAATCTTTTAACAGATATTATGTTGTTTACAACTTTGATAAAGTCAAAAAATTTAGAGTGCATTGAAAACCCTTTTATTTACTTTGAATTGTGCTTTGCAGGTAACACCAGCAG
Organism: Fragaria x ananassa; assembly: GCA_034370585.1. Taxonomy (NCBI): domain Eukaryota; kingdom Viridiplantae; phylum Streptophyta; class Magnoliopsida; order Rosales; family Rosaceae; genus Fragaria; species Fragaria x ananassa. The sequence goes on from CP139766.1 coordinate 15,589,728, forward strand.
CACCTTTAAGCCAATGGGTAAAATTGTCTTGTATCATTTGCTTTGTTCTTTCAAATAAGGATTTATATATATATATATATATATATATATTAAATATAGGTGGAGTTGCCCGTTCTGCACCTAAGTTCATATCTCAGGGACATATAAAAATAAAACTTATGGCAATATGCTAAGGTTAGGAAGTCATGTTGCATCCAATTGCACAAATAAGAGAACTCAAATTGAGATGGATGATGAGCAAATTAATCCAACTGGAAATTGTCGTGAGCCTGTGAAGAAAGGGCGTGGCATTACAAAGGAGCCGAGAACTTCTGCTGTGATCAATCCAAAAAAGAAGAGAGTTGAAATTCAAATGGACTTTGAGCACTATACTCTAGATGGGAATTCTGACCTTCCTTTAGTTCCAGATCAACGTCTGAAGAAGACTTGTGGCATTACAATAGGATTGAAAGCGTCTAATATTGTCAGTGCGACCAAACAAAGAATTCCAATCAAGATGGACAAGGATCAAAAGCTCCCTAAGACCGTTCAAGCTAATGCTATGTTTGTTAATGAAATTGGGTCATTCACACGCAAATTAGCTCCACTCAAGGTCAAATGGTGGAAGGACATAACTGGGGAAGAGAAGAATGATATCAAACAAGCACTGACGGTGAGTTATAAAATGTCTTTTTTTGTATAGTGTTCGTCTAATTTGCTAATCTATTTGTTTCTTTGATTGTAGACTAACTTTGACTTCGACTGGACTGACTTGGAGCTGAGGAAATTTGTTGAGAAGAAAATGGGAAAGGCGTATGGATCTTGGAGAAATAAATTGCATGGTCATTTTAAAAAGTATGCTCATGATGTAGAATATGCTCGAGCACACCCGCCCGAAGAAAAACTTTTTGGTGAAAGATCACTAGATGAATGGGAGTGGCTATGTGACAAGGTGTTCATGGATGAATCCTATGTGGTATAGTGTCTCGTGTATCTTGATATTACTCAAAGTTATTTTATCATATACTGTATATTTAACGTCTTGTTATTGTAGAAACGAAGTCAAAAAAATGTTAAAAATCGAAATAAAAAAGAATATAATCATTGTGGAGGTTCACGGCCTTACCAAAAACATATGGAAGCTGCAGTTCATGTAATTAAGGCTTCATTGATAATTTTCTCATGTGTTAGTCTTTATTGGAATAAATTGGTACTAAACATAGTGTTCAGTGTCCTGCTTGTTCATCTCATGTGTGTGGATGTTGGTTTATTCTTTGAGAATCATTGAAACTAGGATAAACACACAGATGTAGGCAACTCTAAATTCTGAACTGATTGATTGCAATTGAAAGAGCAGATTCAACTGTTTTTTCTAGCAGCATATGTCATTCATGAGAAGTATTAAAGGTCTGCATACATGCCTTTAGATATGTAGGGTGAGTGTAATACTGCACTCTGCTTCTTGATGCACCAACATGTCATTTAGAGTTTAATTTTTATTTGATGCTATGTGTTTTTAGTTAAAGTTTGTATCAATAAATCTACTCATGTTTCTAGTTATTTATTGGCATACATTTGTGTGTTTGGAGTAAGTGAGTCGTGATTAATTTGACTGTTTATTTTGAGCACAAACAGAAAGGTAAAAAAGTGATTTTTGTCAAGAATTGGACCGTTGTGCATCAACATCAGGATGGTCAATGGATCAACGAAGCAGCTGAACAAAGAGGGGTTAGCTTTTGTGAAAAATATTTTCAATTTCTAAGTTATTCTTTTCACCTTTCAGTCAATAACTTTGTCATTGTTCAATTATGTAGAACAAAATGTTAGCAGAATTGAATCAAACCAAGGAGAAGCTAGCTAAAGTTCTTGGGGCAGCCTCACTTGATGAGATAGAAGTTCCAGTTTCAATGCAACTAAATATCTTGGAAAAAGGTGTTGGAAAAGCAAAGGGTAGAGGCATTCACGATCTGGGTTATGATCCACGAAAAGAATGCAACTCTTCTTCCGAGAGTGGTAAATCTAGTGCCTCCATGACAGAACAAAATGTTGTTAAGCTAACAACTACAGTGCAAAGGCTATTGAGGCACCTCAGGCACATCAAAGCGCAACTTGCTACTGTTTGAAGGTTATGATGTTTATGATAATGAAGATGATGATGATGACGTTTATGATCATGAGGATGCTGATGTGAATATGTATGGGGATGGAGAAGGGGAAGAAGATGAGGGTGCAGACTAGATGGTAGGAACTTTGGTTTTCCATTTTCTAACTTAAACCAAGAAACTTGTTTTCGCTAGCTACTGTTTGTGTAAAACTATGAATGTTAATTACGATGACTTTCTTGGGTTTGCAGTCTTTTCATTTATTTAGTACAAGTAACTATTTCGATGTATTTGTTATTTAATTTCATTCAATAATGTTGGTAATCTAATTATATGAATTTAAAAAAAAACTATCAAAATAGGAAAATAACATTAAATAGGAAAATAAAAAATATTATTAAATAAAAAAATTATTTCTAAGTATTGGTGACAAACCTGTTTTGTCACTCATTCTTAACTGTTTGTCATTAACTTACAACAATCTCGCCATTTTATTTAAAATTTCCGTTAATTTATTTCTTTAAAATTCCCGCAATTCATGGAATTATGGCAATTGTTGGAATGTTATTGGTGACAAAATATAAGTGTATAGGCGACAAATAATATTTTGTCCCCTTTATTCTTGAGTGACAAAATTTAGCATTCGTCACTAAAAACAATCTATCACATATTATTAGAGACAAACTTAGCGACAAAACCATTTTGTCACCCATAGTAAAGGGCGACAAAAATAATATAATTAGATGCAAAACAAGTTTGTCGCTAAAGGGGTTTTCTACTGTAGTGTCTAGTGTACAGCATCTTCAATAATTCTGACATGCATGAGAGTTCAAAGATGCATGCATATAGAACATAAACTAAACTCATGATTATCAAAAGATGCTTATTTATATATATTCAATACTTTGCCTCCCACTTTGTTTTACTGAAAAGAAATGACGAGTGCAGCATGCATTAACCTTTGATAAAACAAACCTAATCTAAAAAAAAAGACGCATGCTTTAGAGTAAAGGAAGATAGGATTGTTTTTGGCCAATGGTATTTTATGGGGGATACCGAAAGTTAATTAGACCGATAGTGATGGATAATTGGATATTGCCTTACCCTAAGTTGGCTTGTCTGCTCATAATTCTATTCAATATCGAATGTAATGGAACACAAAGTAGAGTGACCAATTAATAAAGAAATAAACTAATTAAACAAGTAGTATTAAACAACCCAACATATGAGAGTAATTTAATCAACTACAGAAGCATGTCACACTCGACGTCCAGATTCTTCTCCGTCCTCTGCTAAAAGTTTTGCGGCAAAATCTTGACAGAAAGATTTTATATCAAATCCACATCTATCTATGTTTTTGAACGATATATAATACTCGTTGATCATTATACAAATTAAGCATATAAATATGGGACGTACGGTTATAGTGTATCTAATGATCTGAATGATTTTTGAGGTTAATTCCAAATTATTCGATCAGAAAGTAAATGCTCTGGTTGGGAATGAAGGCATATGCGCGCATACAGATATCTAAATAATGAACCCATCATCACTTGCTGGTATAACTGTAATGTACAAATTAAATCAGTCTCTCTTTTTCTTCTGGTAATTGAGAGTCGCTAACTTTTAAAAGAATCTCATAAATTTGTGCATTTAAATTCGACTGATTTAACTGTAATGTGCATATATATATGAGGAAATAGGAGCGATGAATTACGTCCAAGAGGTGAACTGCAAAATTCGAGAAGAATCTGTGAACTATGATATATAACAGCAATAAGATCAATTTGGGAAGCAATTTTGTCCATTTAAATTATTCTAGTATTAGTGAATCGAAGAGTGCGTAATAACTTCACTAGCTAGATCTTTATAACTTGTACAATATAGAAACCGTAACGATGAAGTTATACATTGTAGATCCAGCTTTGAGGCGGTGTCGGGTTTTACGGTGTGAAACTTCCGGCCATATTGTAATGTGCTATATATCTTCCCTCAAACACCAATTCTTCTTCGTCGTCCTTTTTGTGGATTAAATAATCTGCAGTTGCAAATTAAGTTGCAACCACTTGATATAAATGAAGATCGTCAGCCTTTGTAGCCTGTACCGTAACCATTAGCAAAAAGACAATCCATCGAGTCTGTATCCCTTGCCCGCTCGATCAATATAATACTCATCTTCGCAACGACTCTTCTTATAAATATATGAAACCAGTTTCCGTTTCTCTGCAACTCAACTTCCTTCCTTTTCTGATCGATAAGTCGACCATGGTTTTTGCATAGTTCGTCTCTCTCTCTCTCTCTCATTCATTTTGTATGAAACGTAGATAAACCAAAATGATGATGGCACCATGACAACATTCTGAGTCACTGGCGCGCGCTCTGAAATTCGATCGATGATTTTAAACTGTACAAGTCACACTAGCTTGTTGATTTCTTAATTAATTGCTTCGTTTCTGTTTCTTGAAGCAAGCGGAACTGGAAACGTCCTCATGCATGCATGCTTAAATGGAACTACGTTTACAAGATAAAACGGAGTAATTAACATGAATTTGGATACTAAATTACTAATAAGGCAGAAAATATATAGAAAGAAGAAGAGAGAAATTAATTAATGTCCTAAATATCTCTTTTAAATCAATAGACTTAATTCATTCCATAATACAGAGAGAGAGAGAGAGGCTCTCTCGATCGATCTCTCTAGCTGGCTAGCTACTACATACGTACATTCATACATCCTTAATTTTTGAATCATAACTAATTGATGATCAGAAGGATGAGAAGTGATTTTGAGAAGGCTGATGAACCATTTGCAAGTCCGTCGTTGTTTGGCACGAGTTATCGTCACTCATCATGCTCCTGCATGCACAGATGATTAATTATCGGTGTTAGTTATCAGAGATGTTCAAGTAATTAACCCTAATTAGCTAGTTCAAACGTCGTTGTACTTCAACAAAAGCACATATAACTCGATTGAAACTACCAATGTACGTGATCATTGTATATGGGTTCAGTAAACCTCTAGTAAAGAAGATATAGTAAATAGTAAATAGCTAAGCAAGTCTTACTCTCGTGGTCTTGATGCCCAAAGAGAACTAAGTGCTCTCAATCTTCCATAGTACTCGCCGATCACCAGAAAGCACCGCGCTGCTTGGCGAACTGTCAATATCCGACGCAGCTGGTGAAGGGTTTGCTGTCTCAAATTATCAGCCTAAGTACACACAATCAATTAGACAAGCAAATAATCAGTTGTTAAATAAAAAAAAATGCCAAAAATATCTAATTATACAAACTCTGATGAGGAAATTAAACAAGAAGCATAATGTAAAAGTTGCAATTCATGGGTCCCTAGTGAAAGGGCCATAGGCAACAAACCTTTAAACATTTCAAATAAGGATTTGAAATTAGGAAGAAGAAAAAAAAGAACTTGTTCCATCAATGGATTTGGACTATTCCATTCCAATCATAGATTAGAAAATAATAGACTAGATAAATCAATAAATCTATAAAAATATAAATCAGTAGATAGGTATAGCTACGGTTTTCATTTCAACAAACATCACACTCAGACCTACCTCTGAAAGGAACATTTGGGATGGAAAAACCACACCAGAAACCCTAGCTACTTTTTCAGCAGATTGATTGACAACTTAGCTAAAAAGAAATACTCATCCAAACCCAAAATTATGGATGCCTATATGAAAATCCGATATATCATACAAAAGCAATTGCGAAGGAACGTGTCAAGCACGTAGAGGATGTGATCAATCTAAGATAGCATCTGTCTCAAATTAAGTTTTGACCAAGAGCATGAGAGTGACAACTCAATCGATGATCATCAAGACCTTAAGGGTTGGATGCCTACATATATATTCAAAGATTACTTCAATCTGGGTTTGTTTATATAGTAATAGAGGTTCAAGCACTAAAAGTCAATTAAAATGTTAAATCAAGGGTGATGTAAGAAAATGAAAGCTCCTTTGGATTCTTACCCTTCTTCTATTATTTCAGGTGTAGGTTAGAGAATATGGCGGCGCAGGCCAAGACATAAGGAATATATAGGATCAAATAATAGACTAGAAAGAATCAGATCAACCACCATGTTCATCTAGTTACCTACCCAAAATTTATCTTAGAATTTCATTAGAATATGTTTGAGCAAAAACAAAGTATGGACGCGGATGACCGACAATTGTTGATATATATATAAACACTCAACAGAAAAGGGCGACTGAAATATTTGCATATTCGTCAAGCAAGATCATTGAAAATTTTGAGAAAGCTAGGTGGATTAGTCTGTGTAAGACTAATGTAAGAAGCTTGACCATCCATATGTGTTGGTCAATTCTTGTCTGCAATATGAGTTAGGACAACTTCTAATAACGCTTTTGAAAATCCACCTGAATTTGACATACGCTAAAACTTGGCTCATGACTAGCTCTTATTGTCAAGCTTGAAATAGACACCGGGTTTTACTAGCTCTACACAATTTTATATAAAAAAGCACCAGTAAAATATGGGCCAGTAATCACCTTCTAGGGTTCAAAATAACTAAGTAATGCTACTATGAATCTATGATGAACTGGTTTAAATTTACCTGGCGAACAAAGCCTTCAAGATTAGTGAGCTTTCCCAGAGCCACGGCCATCTGTTGCATGCCGTCTACGACTGGTCCACCGGCGATGGTGTCGATGAGAGACTGATGAAGCTGGTCTAGGCCTTGGGTGAGAGCCTCTTCAGCCTGTTGTGATGAATGTTGGAGGCTGCATATCCCCATCACTTGCTGTTCAGTTATTGGGTCTAACTGTTGTGTCAACATCTGATTATACATGAAACAAAAAGAAAAAATTAAAAGAGAAGAAATTAAACGTAATTCAGTCGTTCGTAACGGATTAATAATATCAAATCATCTCTATACACTGTATGTATGTACATTGTACAAAAGGATTTCAATGCTAGAGGAATCACATTTTCGGACCACATTAGAGTTTTACAGGACCGCTTTATAAATAACGGTACGTGGAACCTACCATGTATCTAATGTGGTCCGTTTTTAAATAGATTATTTTTTGAATTTGTTTACTGAAAAAAAAAGTTCGTATAACACTACCATAGTAGTATACCATTTATCATTGAAATGGTTTTGAAATAATTAAACCTATCCATAAACTCAAAAACTTAGTTATATATATATATATATATATATATATATATATATATATATATATATATATACACACCTTGATGAGGTCAGAAGGTCTAAAGCCACCCATCCAGAGGAAGCAATGCTCAGCTTGAGATGCCCACATCCCAGTTATGAGATGGAACACATCGGACTTAGCAGCCACTCCTTTGAGCTGGAAAATCTCATCATAATGAGAAATGTAGCCATCCACAACGATTCGGAGATCGTTTTCTGACAAATGTGCCTGCAGTCCGGTTCGCAGCTCCGACATGTGACGGTGGTCGTCTTCTAGCCATCTTGCATATTCCATATCAAATATTGCAGCAGCTGCAAGTCAAAAAAACAAAAATAAGTATTATCTAAATATTTGTTAAATAATTATACAAAATGACCTCATGTACTGACCAATTTTATGGCTGGTGCAGGAAGTTAATTAGATAATTTCAGAGTACGTTTTGTATTTATTTCGTGAAAAGGATAGAGTTCAGTAACTAGCTGAAACAGTACGGCCGGGAAACGAATAATGCATTGCGCAGATAAAAAGTTAAAATCCAGGTTAGAAAAGGCCAAACATGCCTGCATAGTCAAATATGTATGTAAGACAATATGTATCCCCAAAATATATACTGAAAATTTTGGAAAAAATAAATTGGTCAATTTCAACATTGTCTCTGCCAAATGAAATTAAATTCCTAAAAAAATCATACTTGAAAATGATAGCAAGAACTAATAATTTTCCATAGGGAAACAAATTCAAAAAAGAAATGTTGATCTAGTCAACTTTGGTTTTTGTTTACTGTTTCTTTTCTTACAAAATAAATAGCTTTCCCATTTTCAGCCATGTCTCTTCTCATTTTTCTAGACTGATCCTATAAGTTTAACTAATGAAGAAGCTTAATTACCTGAGCTGATATTGCCAAATCCACCGCCACAGCCACCCATCAACAATCCCTGGTAAATAACAATATTCATAATCATTTACAAAGTAATAGTGGAAAGAGAGAAAAAGAAAAAGAAAAAGAAAAATCAAATTTATCTAGGTAGATGATAATTACCTGAGCACGAGCTCTTTGAAGATCTTGTTCAAGCTGTGTGAGCTTGATCCTACTTGATTCTAGCTGTTGCACATAAGCCTGTATATTGATATTGACAAGGAGAGAAAGAACGAAACATTTACGTTAGTGGGCATACACTGTAAGACAAAAGGAAAACACAAAAGAAAAAAATAGTGCAAGCTAAAGGTGCTTGGAAATGAAATCTTTGGAGTCTGGAAAATGACATTACCTTTTTCCTCAGGCGGCTCTTTCTCGCAGCTTCTCGATTTTGAGCTAAGCGCCTCAGTGTCTGAACAAATATATATGCAACTTAGTTAGTTTAAACATTGATGAATGAGATCAAAACAAGAAGAACAGTGTGAAGTTAACCTTAGCATCAAGCTGTTTGTTCTCTGAGGTAGAACCAGCTCCCTTCCTCTGAAACATCAAGAACATGAATAAGAAACAGAGCTAGATATCTTTGATAAATGAATGGGTTACAAAGTGGAATATATAATGTAAACGAAGGTTGGGTGGCATGCATCTGTGTTTGGTTGCATGCAGGAAACAAGATGATAAGAATTTATTTAGTTTAATGACTCAAAAAAGTAGGAGGAAAAAAAAAATATATCTTTTGCTTAGTTTGTTAGCAATGATTTGAGTTGGGAAAAAAGAATAAGAAAAATGTTTTAGGGTCTATTGTGGTAATTATTCCCTTACATGCATAGTGAAGATATCTCAGAAATCAAAACACAATGATTAGTGAAGAGAGAGGGCTCACAGAATTTTTGGGAAACATTTCAGATTTGGGTTTTGTAAATTTTCAAAAAGCTGAGTTGAGTAAGGCTAAAGAACAAGAAGTCTTGGTAGAGTTATAGAGAGGTAAGTAAGGTGAACTGGTGAAGTGGGTCATTATTATTGTTATAAAAAATAAAAAAAAAACTACTGTGAAGATTCTCTTCTCTCCTTGGCTTTTCTTTTTGTGTACAAGGACTCATTCTCTCTCTTTGTGTCAGACATTTTTTTATCAGAAAATCATTGAGAAATCAGGTAAACTCTGGCTTTGCTTGATTTTCTGAGCAGTTGGGATCTGTGCCCCTTTGTGTCATGAAGATATGCCACAGAGAAGAGAGAGGTAGATAAAAACAGTAACAATATCCAGAAAAGATGCCGACTTTCCTCCCCAGTTTTGGGTTATATAAGAAAAATCAAAACTAAACAAAGAGTTTAACCTAAGGAAATTAATAAGTAGAGTTGGAACCTTTTCATGATTTGGTTTTGGAGCTGACTGGCCTTTTGATGGTTCTGCTGCTCCTGTTGCTACTGTAGTAGCTCTTGAGGTGTCACTAATTGCCATGTCTTGCTGTAGTTGCTGCTGCTGCTGCTGGAACTGTAGATGATTCTGATCCAAAGCCTGGTGCTGATGATGATGATGGTTTGAAGAAGATGCTATTTTACTTATGGGGGATTCTGGCTCCAACTGGGTCTGATCTCCTTTGCTTGTAAGAGTGGTGGTGTTCACCTGTGATCCTGAGTCTGTGCTATCCCCTCCTGCTGACTTTGAACTCCCCTGCATTACAAAACAAAATGAAACAGATAAGAACTCATGATCACAATAATTCAGAGGAAGAAATCAAAGGGCTTTTGAGATATGGTCAAAGATTAGAGGGAGCACTACTCTTGGGGTTTGGTGGTATCTCATTGGCCAAGAAGGGAACATTTCCAGAGTTGCTGCAGGTCTTCCTGTGAATAAAGCTGCAGGGAATCACAAAAGCATGAGTTCAAAATCTCTCAGAGCATCATCACCAAAACGATAAAGATTGCTATTTTTTTTTTCTTTTCATTTTTTTCTTCAAAGCCTGGAAATGGGGAGAGACCTAATCCTACTTTTGTGCAGTTATGGAGTCAGCAAGTAAAAATCATCATCATCATCATCATCATCATGCCGAAGAAGAAGCTTTCCATTTGTGTATCTCTACTTTTGAGAATCATTACTGCTGTAACCCCTATCGGGCTAGACATATTCAAACTGCTTTTTTACTCAAGAAGTTGGTTTATCAAACGTCACATAAATCAGAGAAATAATGCTAGAAGTTAATAGGAGAAAGCATACGTGCTTGAGCTTCATCATTTCTAACTTGACGAGCAATTGCTTCTTCTAGCTCTCCAAAATCAAAAGTAGATCCTTCTTGATTTCTACTAACAAAGAACAAATAGTTCATTAAACCCCATGTCAGAAATGAGTTAACGAAACTGATGGAAAATAATCTTAAAACCAGAAACTTTTTGAGAGGAAAAAATTGAAAAATGATGACAGAAGAAAACAGAGACAAAGATTTCGAAAATGGAAGGAGTTTTGGAAAATGGAAAAAACCCAAGTGGGAATTAGTCTAAAAAATTGAAGTTTTGAAAAGAAGTTTAGAACTTGGAGATGAATCGTACAGGAAACTTGTGGAAGGAGCATTAATTCCATGAAGAACAGTAGCATAAGGAACATGGTGATTCGAAGAAGAAGGACCCGAGTCTGAAAGACCTGTATCTCCAACAACTCTGTGACTCGCCGCCATGCAAGACTTTCTCAGCAGACCATTTTCATCTTTGTACTCCAAGAAGAAGCTGGAATCGGAACATGTAGCAGAAATGAAAGCCATGAATAACAACAACACAAAGCTAGCTAGCTACCTGTTAACCTGATTTTTGTTGTTGTTGCTCAGTTAACTAGAAGAAACAGAGGAATTTCACTTCTTCTCTGTTTACCTCGATCAATTCTCTTTGGCTTTGAGATTCCTAGGCCAAACTCTATATGAAGAAAAGATAGAGCTTGGAAAATGAAAGAGACATAAACCCAAAGAAAAGCATCAAAAGATCAAAAGGGCTTTGAACTTGAGAGCTTAGCTTTCTTGTCAAAGTATATAATCTCAGAGGGTACCCCAATCCTTCTCTCTCATTTATGTCTTCTCTTTCCCTGAGGAGGTCTCTATCTCTTTCTCTCTCTGCTTCTCTATGAAGAAAGCTAAATGATTATAAGTCTGTTTGGGTCTGTGTCCCTAGTAAATGTTTATCAATTTTTCAAACTCATCCTTCCTCTATAGGTACAGAAAATCTTGTCCTTGCAGACATGCCTCTCAGGCCTCTCTTGGCTGTAGCCTGTGGGGTTTGAAACAGATAATCAAAGCTGTTTTTTTTTTAATCTTAAAATTTTATTAACACATCCTTAATTACTAGATACACATATCATATTTAATACACTATCTATTAACTTTATTGTTTTAACATTTTACTAGATACACAAACCCAAATTTCGTACAATACCCTCGTTTAAAATACACAACTTATTCACTAAATATACAACTCATTCACTAAATACACATATTTTCTAAATCTGCTACTCAATTTATTAAAAGAAGATTCATATTAGTGAGAGCTCTTGCGTCACGAGGGACCGATTTTGCTTGAGATTTCTATCATTGAGTTAGATCAATGACAACCAAACTAGAAGAGTATATATATAATTATATATAGTACCATCCCAAGTTCTAGTTTGTGTTCAAACGTAAATGTTTTTGAACAACCTAGCATGTGTGAACAAAAAAAAAATTCCAACTTCAATTTGTACTATCTAATCAAACAACAAACCTTAAAATCTAAATTTTCTAGTAGATCAATTTCAATCAAAGATAAAGAAGTCATACCTCGCTTAGGGGTTGAGAAATACCACACAACAAGAATATGGAGCAAAGACCACACAAAGAGTGTGGCCTTTAGAGGTGTTGCAATCCACTCTTGTGTGGCAATTTTCCCCTCATCTTCACATTAACCCACACTTGCCACACATAATGAAGAATGCAACACATCTAAAGGCCACACTTCTTATGTGGCCTTTGCTCTATATTCTAGTAGTAGTGCCACTGGAATCCATTACGCTGTCTTTAGTTTTTGCTTGAAACTATGGTTGTCGCTAGCTAGCTATTTCTGATTAGGGTTTGGTATCTTCACATACGTTGTTCTCGTAGAGAAGAATAATAGTCTTAAGCGGGATATATTTTTATTTTTTTACTAGGTTTCTTTACTTTTGATATAAATATTTCTTTTGGTAATTTTATGTACCTACAAAGTCTTATCTAATTTGTATAAAAAAGATATGTGTATTTTTTTTTTTTTTTGATTGAAAAGATATGTGTATTTAACATTTAGGACCTGTTAATAAAATTTCTCTGGGGTCTTCTGTTAAAAAAAAAAAAAAGGGTGGGGTCTTTCCCTTGGCAGAAACCCACTGGAATCACTGCCTCCTACTCCACTCTCTCTCTCTCCCCCTCTCTCTCCTAACCGCCTGTGCTTTGCCATTGGCTCTTTTCGATTGTGCTCTTCAAGGATGCAAGTACTTGCTGCATAAAAATAAATAGCAATCAATTTCTAATATTGTGGTCTAGAAGATGAGACAAGGTTTTCTTTCACATAAAGATGTAAAAGGGGAGGGCTGAGGACTGAGGAGAGGAAAATGAGAAAAGCTCCAATGGGATTTTCTTTGATCCTTCACAAAAGAAAAGAGGGATGTATTGATTGTAATTTTTGACTAGGAGCCTTTGGAAGTTGAGGTAGAATTTCATTTGTTAATGGTTTATTGTAAAGTTATACCATTTCAACTAAAACATTAGAATAATTAGAATAATAACAACAATCCAGAAGCAGATTAAGCCCACTTATGTATATTTAATCCAGGTTTCTGTGATGGATTTGTTTGGTATTAGCAGCTTTGTTGATGGGTCAACATCCCTTCCCTGTCATTACCTAGAACCATGGCACCTTAAGATTCCTTACTATTATTAGAAATATAAATCTGTGTTTCTTTGAGGCCGGGATTGGCTATGAGGTAGAAGGTCATGGAAGATTGATTTCATTTATTAAGTTTGCTTCATCTATAGAGTACTCCTAATTCCAACATTATGTGTTTTTGGCTTGTTTCAATGGTGTACCAACCCTAGTAATTTGCCTGAGAAGAAACCCAATTAGAAGCATTTGTAAATGAGAGATTCAATAGCATATCAAGAGCTAGAAGGAAAATTAAAAACCTCAACACTTCATCTCAATCTCAAAGAGGCTTTGAGGTATCTCATTAAACAAAACACTTTGAAACTCGATTCCCACTAACGTAACTGTTTTTTTTTTAAGGGGTTCGGAACATTTTTTTTGATCAAAAAGTCATTCCATTTAAATCAGAGCAAGCAGTACAAAGACAACGTACCCATGTGAGGTTGTTAGAAAACATCGTCTTGTAAAATTGCAAATCCTATACTAAATAAAGCATAAGCTATGAAATTCTAAGTACACTCACCTTGTTCGATTAAGCACTTTTATATCAAGCTTTTACAAAAAAAAACTAGTTACCTGGACCTAAACCTAATACCCGTTTTTATTTGTTATATTGTAAAACCTAATTCTGACAGGGGCACTTCATATCTTCAGCAAAATGTTTGGAGATTTGTCTTAGCTATCGATCCCCACCCCAATATTATTTTTTGAAAATATGAATTTTGTCGGTACAAAGACAACGTACCCCTGTGAGGTTGTCAGAAAACATCGTCTTGCAAAATTGCAAATCCTATACTAGATAAAGCATAAACTATGAAATTCTAAGTACATCCACCTTGTTCGATTAAGCACTTTTATATCAAGCTTTCACAAAAAAAACTAGTTACCTGGACCTAAACCTAATACCCGTTTTTATTTGTTATATCGTAAAACCTAATTCTAACAGGGGCACTTCATATCTTCAGCAAAATGTTTGGAGATTTGTCTTAGCTATCGATCCCCACCCCAATATTATTTTTTGAAAATATGAATTTTGTCGGTACAAAGACAACGTACCCCTGTGAGGTTGTCAGAAAACATCGTCTTACAAAATTGCAAATCCTATATTAGATAAAGAATAAGCTATGAAATTCTAAGTACACCCACCTTGTTCGATTAAACACTTTTATATCAAGCTTTCACAAAAAAAAACTAGTTACGTGGATCTAAACCTAATACCCTTTTTTATTTGTTATATTGTAAAACCTAATTCTGACAGGGGCACTTCATATCTTCAGCAAAATGTTTGGATATTTGTCTTAGCTATCATCCCCACCCCAATATTTTTTGAAAATATGAATTTTGTCGGTACAATACATTAAGATATAAGAAAAGGGGGGGGGGGGGGGGGGGGGGGGTGGTGGATTTAAGAATAATGTTCGCATTAGCTAGCCAGTCATGAATTTCGTCGGTACAAATACAATACACTTACACACTAAATTAAGTGAAAGTTTAGCATAAATTATAATATTTAGAAACTATATCAACTAAAAGAAAATGAGGAATATTAAGATCACATTAGCATTAGCATTAGCTAGCTAATTTAAGGGTAATTTGGATACATATGTCTAGCTAGGAGCAGCATTACTGAGGACATCTTATTATATATATATAAGATCAAACACAGACGACGACACTCCTCTTGTTGGGAAGACACTAGACCTCTATCATGAGCTTCCTCTTGCTGGTGGATTTGCCGAATACCAGTTTGCTGCCCAGATTGATCTTGTCTGAAGTTTTGAGTGGAGGTTGCTGCTCAGACCTTCAACTCCGATGTCCATGGCCTTCATCTTCATGGTAAAGTCGTCTAGGATGCCTCTGGTGTCCGTCCGACAAGAGAAGAGACATCCATGCTTTTATAGGTTTGCGGACGTCTGCTCTCCTCTATATATATATATATATATATATATATATAGCAGTTCCAAAGAGGACTTCCGCACAGCTCTTAAAGTGCGGACGTCCCTCCGTTCTCCACCGTCCGGCGCCGACGACGCATTTTCTTCTTGTCGGAGGAAAACAAGCCTTGATACTGAGCTTCTCCTTGCTGGTGGACTCGTCGGCTGTAAGTTTCCAGACGACCTTGATCGGTTTTGAAGTTATCAATGAGGTTGCTGCCCATAGCTCTGATCCCAATATGTCTGACCTTCTTCTTCATGTCAACATCGTCCCGGAGGTCTCTGCTGTCCTCCATCAAGAAGAAAAGGCGTCGTCAGTGTCAGACGGTAGAGAACGGAGAGACGTCCCCGCTTTAAGGACAGTGCGGACGTTCGCCTCTAATCCGGACTATATATATACACACACATAGACAGAGAAAGACAGAAAGAGAAAGAGTTTGTAATCGACCCTTCGGTCCTTCTAATTAGTTGATTAATCAAGAGATTAATATGCAGATATATATTATATGTTCTGCTCATCTACTACCTTTGCAGGTAATATATGCTTCCTACCAATTATTCCTTTATGATATATATACACACACCAATGATTGGCTCTTAAAAAAAAAGGTGGGTTTGATTCAAATTAACAAATAGTTTTGATCATGGATTAGGTAAACCATGTATTTTAAGTCAGGCTATTGTTCCCAATAAACCTTACAACATGTTCTTCTTATGATCAGATTTCTGGGATTACATTCCTTCAAACTCTGTAGTTCTTTATGTATTCTTTTTTGTTTGTCTGTAGAAAGGTGATTGGCTTAGCTCAAATCCTAGTATTGTTCATTATGTTCCCCTCCCTAACTTTGAAGCTAGTTTTAACTAATCATGATTGAGTCATAATTGCTTGTCACCTAAGCAATGACGAGATTAATTAACAGACATATAGTAGTTAATTATGCAAAAGACCAACTAGGGTTTTAATTATTATCCCATAATTGCATGCTTGGCCAAATTGGTAAGGATAATATAGGTAAAAGGGTAACAATTTTAGCAGGGCAATCGATGAAGCTTAAGATATAGATGATGGGTTTGACCTTCCACCAATGAGAATATATAAATCAGTCAAATGATTAGTATATAGGAATGAAAATCTTGATTAGTGAAACTGATCTCAAATCTAAGAAACTGGATCACATGAGCTCTCTATCTCTCTCATGCATAGTCATGTAATTTTGATGCAGCAGATATGGTGCTGGAGTTGGCAGGACTTGGAAGAGTTGAAGTCCAAATGGGTTGTCAGGAAGTGCAGCGGTGGTATCTGCATAAGCCAAAATTGCATACCAGAAAAGAGAGAGAAAAAGAAGCAAAACGGTTTGTATTTATCGGCATGGTGAGGGGAGCATGCAGCCTTGGACTACAAAATTGTTGCTTCCCGATATGAACATGCATGTTGCTTTGGAGGTGAATGTTATCCTTTGATAACGGCAATCTCAACTAATAATAGAAAAGATATATCCAAAATTATAATCAAAACTATAAACCGAATATCATCCGTTAGATCTAATAATAATTAACAGTTAAGATAAGTCAGAAAAAATAAATCATTTTTTTCTTTCTTTCAATCAATTTAGAGTATTTATCTATTAAAGACATAATCATAATTTATGATTACTATTCTTCATTTGGAATATATATAACTAAGAGGAAATAATTTGTTTCATATTGAAACTCATTTACTAGAGAGGAAAGAAAACAACTTATGTCTCAAATATCACGAGTGCACCATAGACATAATTATTTCGGTTTCTTGTTGTTTTTTTTATATTTTTTTATCAAAAGCTTCTTGTTGTTTATTTTTGAATAAAGTTTCTTATAGTTTTTTTTTTTGAAGAAATCTTCTTGTTGTTTATAGTACAAAGATTATTTGAGTACTTTGATACATAATTTGATGAGACCGAAAAATTGTCTAAACAGTGTCTTACCTTTTAAAGAAGCAAAACTTTGGTATCTCACCTTTAGAAAATTTCAAAATAGTATCTCACATTCTTACCTTGACCGAAATTTGGTATCTAGAACCGTTAGCTCCGTTAAAAAGACTGATGTCAGCCATTTTTATTCATAAAGTGACCAATTTACCCTTGAGTTTTTATTTTTGTTATTTATTTTATATAATAAAAAAAAGAAAATGATACCTCGTCTTTTCTTACTTATAAACTTTGGTACTTCAAGTTTTGAAAACATCCAAAAACGGTACCTCAAGTTTTCACCCGACCTAATTTTAGTATTTTTAGTCGTAACCTCCGATAGGGTACGTAACTGTCAACTGACCATTTTTCATGGGTATTTTTTGTCTCTTCATATTTCAATTCATTATTTTTTCTCTAAATATATATTTCATCTCTGTAATAATAATAAAAAAATGGTATCTTCTTCTTTCCTCTATCTTTAGGAAATTAGGAGCTTTACAGCCTTCACGAAAAGATCTGGATCGAATAGAGTTGAAAATGTGATATTGCTTTTCTAGACTAGAGCTGAAGAGAAAGATGTTTGAATATTTTATTAAATGAGTTTGTACAACAGATTTACTATTGAATGTTTATGATGTTATGACAAACAACATACGAAATGAAAACAAAAAAACAAAAGAAAACTTAGGAATCTTTATTTTTGTTTATGGATTTCATCAATTGCAAACTCATGAAAACAATAACTCATGAATTTTTGTTTTCGTTTAAAAGTAGTCTTTAAAAACAATAACTCATGAAGACATGAAGAGACAAAAATAGTCTTTAAAAATTACCACCTAGCAATCTCTGTAACGGAACTAACGGTTAAAAGTACTAAAATTAGGTCGCAGTAAAAACTTGAGGTACCGTTCTGATGTTATCAAAACTTGAAGTGTCAAAGATTATAAGGAAGAAAATATGAGGTACCGTTATGATGATTTTCTCTTTTTATTATATAAAAAGAATAACAAAAACAAAAACTCAAGGGTATACTGGTCATTTCATGAATAAAAATAGTTGCCGTCAGTTTTTTTAACAGAGCTAACGGTTCTAGATACCATACTTTGGTCGAGGTAAGAACGTGAGATACTATTTTTTGATCGAATGTGAGATACCAAAACTTTGCTTCTTAAATACGTTAGAGTGAGTGAACAAACATGAATTTAATGGAAATATTTATGCTTTCCCAATTAAAATTTTCATAGAAAATATGTTGCATGTGACAGCTCAAAGCTTTCTACACACAAACAGGCAATTACATGACTAGCTTCGGCTAGTCTCCAAAATTCAAAAAAATGGAGCCTCTCAGGTTAAAATATATATATATATATATATATATATATATATATCAAAATATGTATGTATTTACACTCGCCCATACTTCCTATATAAATTAATAATAATCTATATAGGGCTACTACGCTCGCGTCCAACGCTCACATCACGCCTTAATGCGGTGATACACTACACCATTAAGGTGGACAGAAAGGTGTATAAATATGTGCCCATACCTCCTATATGAATTAAACACTCATATAGGGCTACTACGCTTGCGTCCAACGCTCATGTCACACCATAATGCGGTTATATACTACGCCATTAAGGTGGACAGACACATATTGCTAACTAGCATTTATATACATACTCTCTTTAAAAATATATTATAATTTACCGAAAATCTCATTTTCGGTAACTCATCACAATAAATAAAATCGTCAAATAAAAATGACGTCTAATGCTCCAACAAAATAAATAGTTGCATGCACATTATTAAAACCAAAAGTCCACTCACAACTTTAGGCATAAGCCTGACGAAATCTAATTCGCCACTCAAGTGAGGTCTCCTCGAATCCTGGCACAATAATCATGCTTAAGACCAAACTTCAATTTCAGAAAATAATAATACTTAAATATATAACACAAAACTCTTCCGCCTTATCCATTACCCTTTCCAGGGTTAAGCTTATCAGATTTACACCAAACTCCAACCACAACCTCAATTCATTTATTTCAACATTCTAAAATAATAATAAGGGAAATCCAACGGTCAGATTCTACCCTATTAACCAACGAATTCACCAATCTTTCAAAAATCCAAAACCTATTCAAAACTCCTCCAAAAATTCTAAACTTCATACCATTAACCTCCCCTTAATATTCCACATCTAAAACCATAAAAAACCCCCAAAACAGTGGCGGCACCGCCGGTGGCTCCGCCAGCAGCGGCGGCCGACTCCGGCAACCTCCTTTGCCTACCAAAATTTGACAGCACCTTCCTCTCAACCTCCTCTACAACTTTCCTAACTAGCACAAACACCAATTCTAAGCCTAACTATGCCAATCGAACGAAAACACATATAAAAGCCCTAGAATTTCAAACATCGATTTCTCCTTACCCAAACCGAACCGGGAAGAAACCTTCGGAGGGATTGGAGCAAGGGAGGAGAGCTTTCCAACGAGCCAAGGATTGCTAGCTATGGTGGCCGAAGGAAGGAGTTCTGGTGATGGAGAGCGGCGAACAGCCGAAGCCTTCGGGCGAGTTTCCTTCCAATCGGCGGCACTACGGGCTCACACACCTACCCAGAAATGAAGAGGATAGGGTGGTGGTTCGATCGAGACGGCGCGGCGGACTGAGGCTGCCGGACGGCGGCGAAGGGTGGCCGGAAAGTTTTAGGTCGTTTTGAGCTGCGGGGAGAGGAGAGAGGAAGAAAATCGGGAGGAAGAGAGAGAAATGAGGGGAGAGAAATGGTTTGGGCCTCCCCAAACCGGTCCAACTTAAACATCAACCAAAAATAAAGCCCAACTTCAAAATTTCACACCCCAAAATAATACCCCAATAAAACTTACCTTTTAATTGATAACTTTTCCATGCTAACTCTGATTTTAACGCATAGCATGTCTACGAACTCGTAACAACATCCTATACGAATTTCATGAAGAAAGTTTTCCCAAATTCCAAACGGAAGGAAAAGTCAACTTTGGGAGTCTTAAATAGTAAACGGTTACTTAAAACGGTAAAAGACCAAAATAATACCAAAGTAAATAACCGTAAAATAACTTAAGAACCGAAGCGTGACATGAATCACACAGAATGTGGAAACACCATCTTCAAGACCCATAACCTGTCAATCATGAATAAAGAGCGTCAGAGGGAAGACCGGGTGTTCCGGCCTTTGACCCTCCGATGCCTAAGTCAGCCATATGTGGATAGAAATAAAGTGTGAATAGGGTGGAGATGGAGAGTCCCCAAATGAGGGGTGGTAAATGTATTTATAGAGATAGGGTGGATGCACCCTAAAAATACCACTTTGCCCTTATTAGAGAGTGTATTACCATTATGCTCTCAATGGATAGTGTAGGTTTCTTAGGCTTAGTTAAGGATCAAGCCCATTTTATGTGGCAATATGCGCCTTTTTAGGCGAGTATGACTGATGTTCTATCTCTCACATACGATGTACTAACACATACAAAACCAAGCTGTTATGAGACTCAATAGAGGTCACAAACGATGCTTTTAATGGTTTGTCCTTCAGATTGATCATACACAATCCGGAAAAGCAGCGAATTGATCAAACACAATTCGGAAAAAGACCTCAGATTGATCAAACACAATCCGGAGAAAGGTCGGGGTTGATCATACATAACCCTAACAAGGAAACAAGAGTGATCAAACACACTCTTGACTCGTGAATAAAATTCCGGGATTTTGGTACCTGCACGTAAAAAATCTCAATCATAGAATGGAGATGGAGAGGGAGGAAAAAATTTTATCCTCTCCGAGTTATTGAACTTAGAAATGTTTAGAGTTTCAAAACAGACCTTTTGAAACTTCAAACACTTGAAGAAGTCAAAAATTATAGTCGGAGGAAACCAAAAATCGTCGGCGGGCGGCGGCCAAGGGATTGGCAGCCGGTGATGTCAGGGTTAGAGTTTAGGGTTTAGGGTTTAGGGTTTTAGAAAACAAATGGTGGGCTATTAGTTCTAGGGTTAGAACAAAATGCATGATAACGTGATGAAAGTGTAGAGACAAAGAGAGATAGAAAGAGAATAGAGAATCATCGTATTCATTGATAGGAGCCCTTTATATGGGGAATTACAAAGTACCAATATGGTAATGATAAGGAATACATAGTCATATTCTAACTACATATCATGTTGGCATAAGGTCAAGACACACATAAGGAATATCCTAGAATGATGTAGAATATCCTAAAACATGGCTGCAAAGCTATCGTTCACCCTGACTGATCACCTAGCGCTAATACACAACACCAATCTTGATGGAGCACCTAGTGCCAAGCAACCAAGGGCATATCACTCTTAGTTTAGCGCCACCAGTCCCGTAGCACCTCCTCTGTCAGCAAGACACTACCAGCCTACGGTAACAAAAACAATTCACCAATGCTGATCGGTTAGCAACAACAGCAAGGCTAGCATTATCTGGGCAATTGGGTAAGCGTATGGGCTGTGCTATCTACACCTAGTCATCAACCAAATTGCCTTCCAGACCAGGAGCTCTGCTCTCTTCTCTCCATGCACATGAATAATCAGATTTCGCAGTGTAATTGTTTCCCTCAGTGAGTTCAATCATGGACTTAGGCTTTAAGCAACGATGGTCAAGCAAACCAATCAGATAAGATCTTCTTGCCGCCTCTAATATTTGCTTATATATATAATTGTGAAAGCCACATGTCTCAATTCCGCAATATTGTACTAGTTTACAAGATACTATTTCCGAGTGACCTGCTTGCACTGTTCATACACTGTTCATCAGCAAAGAGACAAAAAAGGGCGGTGCGGGGTGCGTGAGACGAGAAAAGGGAGGCGAGGCGAGGCTAGATTACTGAGGCGGGGCGGGTTAGTTGGAGTTAATGAGGCGAGAGGTCCGCTAGCACAGAATGGCGCGAACTGAAAAAAATTTAAAAAAAATTGACATAGGCGCGGAGTCACTCGCCTCGCGAGGCCAGATTGGCGGGGAGGGTTAGTAGGAGTTAATGAGGCGAGGTGAGGCGAGAATATTGAGGCGAAGAGAGACGCGGAGTCCACCTGCATAGAAGGGCACGAACGGCAAAATATTGACATAGGCGCGGAGTCACTCACCTCACGTCGCCAGATTAGCGGGGCGAGGCGCGGGGTCCGGTCGCACGGAAGGGTGCGAACTGAAAAAAAAATAAAAAAATTGACATAGGTGTGGAGTCAAAAGAATTTTTAATTTTAAATTGACATTTACAATAAATTTCCGAGTGACCTGCTTGTAATGTTCCTACACTGTTCATCAGCAAATTAAAAAGACAAAAAAAGAAGTTGAGCGAGGAGTGCAGGCCGTGGGGTGAGGAGTTAATGAGGAAAGTGAAGCGGGGTGAGGCCAGATTACTAAGGCGGGGGTAGGAGTTAATGAGGTGAGGCGAGGCGCGGAGTCCGCTAGCACAGAAGGGCGTGAACTGAAAAAAATTGACACAGGCGCGGAGGCAAAAAAAAATTTTAAATTGAAATTTACAATAAATGTGGCAATGCGCGGATACTGAGGCGGAGTCACTCGCCTCGCGAGGGCAGATTGGCGGGGCGGGTTTGTCACCCCCCGACTCTTAAATTTTACCTTATTTACTAACATGGTGTTAATAAGAATTTTACCGTCTTCGTCATTGAGTTTTAGTTCTAAGGTCCATAGAGGTGTGTTGAGGAACTAATATTTTGAAAGAATTATTCGTAGGAGAAAAATATGACGACGGTAAAAATGGTAAATTTTGGCTACTAAAAGGTAATTTTTATTGGGTTATTATTTTGGGGTGTTAATTTTGGAGTGAGTTTTAATGGTGGGTTGGAACTGGTTTGGGCCAAGCCCATTTTTCTTTTCTTTTTTCTCTTTCTCTCTCTCTCTCTCCCGCTCCCGCTCCCGACTCCCTCTCCTTGTCAGATTTTCCAGCAGCCCGTCCGCCGCCGAGAAAATGTATTTGGTGGAGAATTTTATGAGGAGTTTAATGGAATGAGTTTTAGAATTTTTGGAGGAATTTTTGATAGGTTTGGAAATTGTTTAAGTTTGGTATTTTTGGCGGATTAATAAGTTAAAATCCGGCCATTGAGTTATTTTATGATTAGGACGTTGGAAGGTGATTTTTGAGGTTATCGGTATTTATGGAGAATTGTGGTTGGCAGTGAAGTTAAGATTTAGGCAATAGACATGGTTGAGCGCGAGAATCTCATATTTAATTATGCCTATTTTCTTTAAACGTCAGGATTTTATTTAAGGAATTATTTATGTTTTGGAATAGGACGCGAGGAGGCTCGAGCAGAGGAGACCTCCGACCGACATCAGGTTTAGGCCTAAGTTGTGAGTGGACCTTTGTTTTAACTAATGTGCTTGAATTGTTTTATTGTTGAATAATTTCCTTTGTTGGAATTTTAACCGGAATTGAGAATTTCGGTGTTTATACTCATTTATTGACGTTTTTGAGAATAGTATGTATATGAGTGAATGCTAGCTAGCTATACATGATTTCCCTCCTATAATGAGGTAAAATGTCATTATGGGGTGACGTGAGCGTTAAACGCAAGCGTCGTAGCCTTGTACGACTTTCTACTTATAGAACTTATTCTATGTTTTCGCATTCATTCATAGAGTACGACTTTCTACTTATAGAGTGTCCTTGCCAGTTTTTGAGCTGTCTCTTGTATAGCGTTTTCCTTGATAATTTTCTTAGGGAAATATTATTGTCGTCGAGATTATTTTGTCCACTCACTCTGTCGTAATTAAATATTTTTCCCTGGGCTTTTCCTTCCTTTTTAAATGCCCAGTCTGCAGAGTTCGGGTGGGGTCTAGAAGGAGACGGCATGACATAGTCACCCATCTTTCCGCTACTTTTCGCCAGTACGTTATCTGTTTAATCTACTAGGAGTTTATTAGCTTCCGTTGTCTTTCTTGTAGGAGTTTATCAGCTTCCGTTGTCCATTTTCAAGGGAGGTTTACCGAGTTCTTCGATAAGTTTTCCTTGGAGGTGGTCCCCACAAGACTCGCCTCGGGTTTCATAGTGAAATTCGGGGTGGGTCTTGACAGGGTTAGTGGGAGTTAATGAGGCGAGGTGAGGCGCGGAGTCCGCTCCGACAAAAGGGCGCAAGCTGCAAAATATTGACATAGGCGCGGAGTCACTCGCCTCGCGTGGCCAATTTGGCGGGGCAGGTTAGTAGAAGTTTATGAGGCTAGGTGAAGCGAGGCCAGAATATTGAGGCGGGACGAGGCGCGGGGTCCGGTCGCACGGAAGGGCGCGAGCTGAAAAAAATTAAAAAAATTGACACAGGCGCGGAGTAAAAAAAAATTTTAATTTTAAATTGACGTTTACAATAAATTTCTGACTGACCTGCTTGCAATGTTCCTACACTGTTCATCAGCAAAAAGACAATAAAGATCGTCGAGCGAGGGGAGCAGGCCGCGGGGTGAGGAGTTAATGAATCAAGTGAAGTGGGGCGATGCCAGATTACTGAGGCAGGGCGAGGAGTCCGCTAGCACAGAAGGGCGCAAACTGAAAAAAAAAATTAAAAAAATGACATAGGCGCGGAATCACTCATCTTGCGAGGCCAGTTTACTGAGGCGGGGCGGGTTAGTAGGAGTTAATGAGGCGAGACTAGAATACTGAGGTGGAGCGAGGCGCGGAGTCTGCTTACACAAAAGGGAGCGGACTGAAAAAAAATTAAAAACATTGTCATAGGCGCGGCGTCAATATTATTTTTTTAAAAATTGATATTTACAATAAATTTCCGAGTGATCTGCTTGCAATGTTCCTACACTGTTCATCAGCAAAAAGACAAAAAAGTAAGTCGAACGAGGCGTGCAGGCCACGGGGTGAGGAGTTAATGAGGCAAGTGAAGCGGGGCGAGGCCAGATTACTGAGGCGGGGTGGGTAAGTAGAAGTTAATGAAGTGAGGGCAGAACAGTGAGACGGGGCGAGGCGCGGAGTCCGCTAGCACAAAAGGGCGCGAATTGCAAAAATTTGACATAGGCGAGGAGTCAAAAAAAAATTTTAAATTGACATTTACAATAAATGTGGCAATGCGCGGATACTGAGGCGGAGTCACTCACCTCGCGAGGCCAGATTGGCAGGGCGGGTTAGTGGGAGTTAATGAGGCGAGGCCAGATTGGTGGGGTGGGTTAGTGGGAGTTCATGAGGCGAGGCCAGATTGGCGGGGCAGGTTAGTGGGAGTTAATGAGGCGAGGCCAGAATACTGAGGCGGAGCGAGGCACGAAGTCCGCTCTCACAGAGGGGTGCGAACTGAAAGAAATTTTAAAAAAATGTCACAGGCGCGGCGTCAATTTTTTTTTTTAAATTGACATTTACAATAAATTTCCGAATGACCTGCCTTAGTCCGCGGGGCGATGCGGGATGAGTGAGGCGAGGTAAGTTAGTCCGCAGGGCGATGGAAGATGAATGAGGCGAGGAGATGACGTGGCGAGGCGAGACGATTGATGCGGGGTGTGGCGAGACAAGTCAGGCGTGGTGAGTAGCACTTGGGGTTATGCGAGGTAGAGCGAGGTGAAAACGAGTTAGACGAGATAATACGAAGTAAGCTAATGATGCAGAGTAAGTTAATGAGGCGGGCCGAGGAATCAAGCAGATGAAGCGAGACGAGTAAAGCGTGTGCGGCGAGGTAAGTGAGGTAGGACGTGAGAGGAAAGAGGCGAGGCGGGGCGAAGTGAGTGGATCGAGTGAGGCGAGGTGATGCGGAGTGAGTGAAGCGAGATGGGTCAATAAGACCACGGGGTGATGCAGGGCGAACTAAGTGAGGGGCGAAGCGAGACGAACCGAGTAGGAGGTGAGGAGACCACAGAGTGATGCGTGGCATGGAGGCTGCAGTGTGTTACGAGGACAGGAGGTCATTTTTAAAAAAAGCTCCAGCTTTCTCTATTTTGTATTCTTCCCGTATTGACAATATTGTCTATTAGCTAATCTGACCGATACATATCAACAACTGATATCCATATGTGTCAACATCAATTTCACACACCTGTGTAATTTCGGTTCACATATGCGAGCATTAGACAAGAACAACTTCTTTTGATTATCATTTAGAAATTCGAATTCGACCGACTCACGCCTGTAAAAAAAACATTCAGCGATATGGCTTTCCATTTATTTCCTACTGTCTTCATACACTTCTATATGAATCTGGAGATAAAAATATAAAACACCATAATGAGGTGCTTTTCTTTACATATTTCTCTCCATATTTTATGTTATTATAACAAAAAATACATCTCTGTGATTGCTGCCCGGCAATCAACTATTTGAACAATTATTTTCTGCTGGTCTCCCCTTATTGCATCCTTAGAAAACTCATTCTTCAAATGGTTGTATTTATGTGCAGCTATTATTGTGGTACTCTCTACAGCCATACAACCCATCTATGCCGATCCATACTTTTTTTGCATTTACATTCCTATACTGTTTTTTCTTACTTTTCAGTGTGAAATACGACGAGAAGGAAGCGTGACATGGCGAGGCGAGTGAGGTGGGGTGAGCAAAACTAGGTGAACTAATGAGGCGTGAGATGCAGTAGGAAGAAGTTAGGTGAGGTGAAGTTGGGGCGAGGCAAGATGAAGCGAGGAGTACGTGGAATGAGACGAGATGAGTTCAGTTAGTCGAGTGAGGTGGGGTGAGTGAAGAGGCGCAGAAAGGTATGGAGAGGCGAATCGAGTTAGTCAGGGCGATGCGATCCGAGTTTAGAGACGAAGTGAGATGAAGTGTATGAGGTGGGACGAGGCGGAGCGAGGTTATGCGAGATATGTGAGGCGCGTGAACAGTGGCGAGCTAAAAAAAAACTCCAACGTTATTCGCAACCTTAAGCCAAAGACTTCTACAGATGTTGACCCGAGCTCCTCTTTCTCTCTTTTCTCTTCACTTGTCACCGTTGTCCCCTGAATTTCGCTGCAGCCTTCCGCTTATGCCCTCTAGCCATAAAAAAAATTGACATTTATAATACATTTCTGAGTGACCTGCTTGCAATGTTCCTACAAAAAGAGAAAAAAGAGACGAGACGAGACGAGATGCGTTAGACGAGAAGAGAGAAGCGAAGTGAGGCCAATGAAGCGGGGCGGGTTAGTAGGAGTTAATGAGGCGAGGCAAGGAGGCCGCAGGGGGAGGATAAGTGTTAATGAGGCGAGGCGAGGAGGCCGCGGAATGAGGCGACTGAAGCGGGGTGAGGCCAAATTACTGAGGTGGGGCTGGTTAGTAGGAGTTAATGAGGCAAGGCCAGAATAGTAAGGCGAGGCGCGAAGTCCGCTTGCATAGAAGGGCGCGAACTGAATTTTTTAAAAAAAAAATTGACATAGGCGCAGAATCATTCGCCTCGCGTGGCCAGATTGCCGGGGCGGGTTAGTAGGGTTTATGAGGCGAGGTGAAGTAAGGCCAGAATACTGAGGTGGGGTGAGGCGCGGAGTCCGCTCGCACAGAAGGGCTCGGACGGAAAAAATAATGCGGGGCAAGTGACGCAAGGTGATGCGAGGCGGGGTGATGCGATCCGCGTGAAGCGAGACGAAACAATTTGTTCACGTAGATAGTGACAGGCTTAATATCCATTCCTCATACTTTTCAGTCTCCCTTAATCAATATCTCATTCCGTGATCACTAACCAAATCAACCGCGCCTACACCAAGCGCGGGCACATATTCTAGTATGTATGAATGTAGGGCACCTGCCAAATAAATTCACTCTTAAATTGGCATATGCATATATGATATATGATACAATTTGCATGTAGAAGAAGAAGCTCTAAAGATGGAATCTCTCTTCAATATCTTCTTAATTATCAGTCTAGTTTTATTAATGGATTAAATTCAGTATACTATCCTGAACTTGAAATTACTATTCATTTGTGTCCTAATATTTTTTATTTAATCACGTGTACTCTTGTACTCTTAAAATCCATCAAAATTAGACAAAATTTTAGTTCAACACCTAACAAGACGTCATGCGCTGACGTGGAGCGACAAAAATACCCATAGTTCAACTTTTCACTATCAATTAGCCAAAATGTCTAAACTAACCCCTTTACCACATATTTTTCTTTCAGCTTCAATCTTTTCATTCTTCTTTTCTTTTTTCACTTCTTTTCCCTTTTTGTTGGCTGCTTCGCTTTCTCTCTCTCTCTCTGCTGTTGTGCTAGATGGACGACGAGGCCCAAGCCCTCATCTTTTCTCGGTCGCACAAATCTCAAATCCCACGACTGATATGATGTCGCCACCACCCTCAGTAATGGTAATGGCAAGGTAGAATCCATAGACCCAATCTGAAAACCCCAATCCATAGACGCAATCTAAAAACCCCAACCCCAACCCCAGCCAGCACACCACGACGTACTGATCGAATCCAAATTCAACGATGCTCTCCTCCTGGAATCAGAACTGGTAGTGGCTTTGGTGATGGAGGTGACTGGTATTGGGGTTCGGGTCAGGTCGATGAACAGTTTCTGAGGTTGCTGGGTTAGGGAGGTTGGGTTTCATGAACTGAAGGTAGTTGTATGGTTGTGTGTTTAAGTTAGGTTTTTGTGGTAGGTGTGATTGGATTTTGTGGACGAATGCTTCAAATTTTGTGGACGAAGGGTTTTAATTTTGCTGTGAATTGGGGAAGATGAGAGCTTTGTTTGATGGAGCCATGTAGAGGGAAAATGAGAGGAGAATTTTGGAAAATATAATTAAAAATAATAGAAAATCACATATACATCATTCAAAAGGATTTGAAACACAAATAAATTCACTTATGTTGTTGTTAAACAAATAAGGACAGTTTTTAACAATTAAGGACAATCTTTTCTCTACATGTCATGTGTCATGATTTAATTTACCAAACTAACCCTACACTAATTAAATATACTTTTAGAAAAGAAAAGTTTCTCATTTTGAGATTTTTCAGTAAATGGAATACAATAGCAAATTTTCAATAATTTAGTGTAGTATCAGTTAATTTCAGTAAAAGTAGTAGCATGAGTTAATATTCTAGTAGAAGTAGTAGCAGAGGTTAACATCCCAGTAGAACTAGTAGAAGGGGTTAACATTCCAGTAGAAGTAGTAGCAGGGGTTAACATCCCAGTAGTAGTAGCAGTTAATTCCAGTAGAAGTAGTAGCATGGGTTAGAATAACAACAACACAGTAGCAACACACAACAACAACAACACGTAGTAGCAGCACATAGCAGCAACATAAATCAACAACACGCAGTAGCAACACATAACAATACAATGTAGGTGTACATAGTAGCAGCATGAATCAATAACACGTAGTAGCAACACAAAAAACACGCAGTAGCAGCACACAACAACAACAACACGACACAACAACACCACACAGTAGCAGCACATAGAAACAACATGAATCAACAACACGAAGTAGCAGCACATAGCAGTAACAAGTAGTAGCAGCACATAACAACAACACACAGTAGCAACACACAACAACAACACGTAGTAGCAGCACATAGTAGCAGCATGAATCAACGACACGCAGTAACAACACACAACAACAACACAAATTAGTTGTACACAGTAGCAACATGAATCAACAACACGTAATAGCAATGCACAATAACAACACACAGTAGCGGCACGAAGAGCACACATTAGCAGCACATAACAGGAACAAGCAGTAGCAGCATAAATCAACAACACGTAGTAGCAGCACACAACAACAACACACAGTAGCAGAACGAATAGTACACAATAGCAGCACATAGCAAGAACAAACAATAGCAGCATAAATCAACAACACGTAGTAGCAGCACACAACAACACACAGTAGCAGCACGAAGAGCACACAATAGCAGCACATAGCAAGAACAAGCAATAGCAGCTAAAAGCAATAGCAGCACATAACAACAACACACAGTAGCAACACACAACAACAAGACGTAATAGCAGCACACATTAGCAGCATGAATCAACAACACTTGACAGAAAAATTCATTTGTGACTGCTACTATTCATAGGGAAAGTTCATTTATGAATTATGCTACTGTTTGGTTCTACTACATCACTTGTCATGGTCTCTGCTACTATAGAGCACTTACTTTTTTTTTTGCTACTACGCTCGTTGTACTCTTGTTGTAAGCTAATGCACTCATGTTTTTCAAGTTTCTGCTACTACATGAAAATTAAGTCTCATCCAATTATACAGTTCTATGCATTCATCCATCCAATATCATCAACCCGTAGACATCGACAACATTTCTAAAAAACCTGCTACTACACTAGCTGAATTTTGCATTCTTTCTCTCCTCAATTTTGCCCTTATCGTCTTTCAAATCCCTAACCCCCAATTGACTCACCTTCACTTCCAAATCCTAAACCCAACCTCTCCCCAGACTCAAAAACTAATTGAAGTAGAGCACCACAATTTCTGTAAAACACAAAACATTTTCAAATCCATTGTAGAGAATGAAGGCGTTGGTCTGAGGCATTGCCGAGTTCCAACTTCCGTCGTCGAGCCCTATCAAGCTCGATATAATACAACGACTTGTTGGGCTTAGCAACTGGGTCGGCCTGGGAGGAGACTCGGACTCGGCTGATGGATCCTCGGCCGGACAAGCTGGAGTGAGATGAGGATCGGTGGAGCTCAGCGAGGTTGGAGGAGCTGAGGGAGGGAGAAAGCGGTTCCTGATCGAGTCGGGACGGACGGTGGCGTTTGAGGTAGAGCTGGAGGAAGTAGAAGAGAGCGCAGGGGATTAGAGAGCCGAGAAGGAAGCCTCCTCGGCCTTGGACGACGCCTTGGAACGGGAAGATGAGTCTCATCCCGGTGGTGGCTGCGGCGGTCTTTTTGTCGGAGAAGGAGGTTTCGGGTTTCCAGGTTCGGGTCATGGTGTCGCCGTAGGGAGGAGAGAGAGAGAGAGAGAGAGAGAGAGAGAGAGAGGGAGAGGGAGAGAGAGAGAGGGAGTGTGAGTGAGTGCGTGGGAGACGATAAGACAGATGAGAGAGAGAGATAAGATATATTTGGTTAGGGTATTTTTGGTTGAGGCAGTGACAGTTTTGTAGTTACTTTAGAAAATACTGGTTTTTTGGGTATTTGGCGTAAAAATTTCTATCAGTGCGTGGGACTATGCATTGTGGGCTTGGGCTTATGTCCTTATTTGTTTAAATCTATTGAAAATGGTTTTTCTGTGTTTTTCAACTGTCTATGGAAGTGGTTTGTCATTCTCTATAAAAATAAATAATAAAAATTGAAGGCAAATTGAAGGCCAAAAAAAAACTTTAAATGACAATTTTGCCCTTCGTCAGGGTATGGAAACTGATAAGTGGGACCCTCTTGTCGGCTCTACCATGACGTCACATTAAGTGCCGATTTGAAATTTTGTCCGACTTTGATGGATTTTAAGAGCACAAAGGTACACGTGATTAAATAAAAAGTACAGAGACACAAATGAAAAGTAATCTAAAGTTCAAGGTAGTACAACTGAATTTAAGGTAACAGACGATTATCCCTAATCTATAGCAGTAAAAAACTCTTTATATATGTTGTAAACTTCCATGACTAGATATGAATGAAGAATTAATTTAGTATTATCTTGATTTCTTTTGTTTTCTTAATTTAACAGTAGAATAATCCTGTCATTGGTACGTACCAGAGCCGGCATGACTCCACGAACTCTTCAAACAATCCAACCTTCCACTCAGCCCAATTCATCAGCCATGTTCCATCGTTATCATCCCACCGACCCAAGTCACCCAACTTGAAATTTCCAAGTTACTAAATTACAGATTATATGCATGTCTACAAATTGTCAACTTATATGACACTTTCTATTTGATTTCTATTATAAGAGGTTTACTAGGTTCTGTACACTGAGTGATTGGCACGTTAAAGGTCCTACAGGGGGGTGAATAGGCCCTGAAAACTTTTTTGCTCTATCCCGCACACAAGGATAGCGAAGGTTGTGCTATCATGTTTGCTGTGAGACTAAGTTGTGTAAATAAAAAGGCAAGTACTGAAAGTAAAAGATATAACACCAGTACATTTTTTAAATGCAGAAACCCTGCAAGCAGGGAGAAAAACTGTGTGCCTCTAACTCTTGAGAGACAAACTATTCCACTATTGTAAAGACACTTCTTACAAGACTCACAACTCAGAGAATGACACAACACCTAGCCATATTGCCTAGTCTAACTACTAGCACTCAACTGAACTTGCTCTCTTGTCACTCAAATGTTTTACACATAGCACGATTCTAAGCTTCTATGAAGAATTCAACTAACACCTTTAGGTAATTCTCAAAGATAGCTTCGCCGGGGTTGTTGCATCACCTAGACAGATCTCAAGGTATGCAAATACACAATGATATGAGTTGAAAATGTTTTGGTGCTCAGCTCTAAGATTTACAGTCACAGGGAAGACTTAGAGATAAATGAGCAGTTAGCAAAATGCTAGACTCAATGGAAGAAAACAAACAAGATTATTTTCAACAACCAAGTAACAAGAGAGGTCTTGCTCTCTATTTATAAGCAAAGTGCACAGCTATGAGGAAGCAAACACGTTTGCCATATTAACAAGATTCTTTTGGACTCTAGCTGCTTGTCTGAAATACTAGGATAGATAGGACCCTAGGGATCCCTCCACTCACAAGAAAAAAAAGCTGATAATAGACTTTCCTAGGAAAGACTAAAGCCAAAAGGATAAGACAAAAGGTTTTGGGAAAACTAGATCAGACTTAGTCAAGCATAAAACTCTACAAAACCACTTTACCTTAGAGGACACTTAGAACAGCTGATAGCTTGGGCGGTGCATCACATGGACACTTGCTAACTTGGTTCGTGTATCACAAAACCCAGCTAGTCACCAAAGGCTTAAGTTATGTGGTCACGGGTTGGTTTGCCACACCACCCTAGACTAACTTGGAGCTCAAGACGAATAGACTAATGTTTTGTTAAAAGGTATTTGAAATTCAAACACTTAAAAACTGAAGAAAATACATTTGAATATGCACATGGTCAGACCCAGTAGGTAGAACAGATATACCAGAGGTATCCGTCTAATCGAAATGGCCAGCACAGCTACCATCCTTAGTGAATGAATAAGATGCACATGCATGAACTACCTGATGCACATGAGATCTGTCAGATTCTTCATTCTTCACTTGAGCAGTTCT
Source organism: Fragaria x ananassa (assembly GCA_034370585.1). Taxonomy (NCBI): domain Eukaryota; kingdom Viridiplantae; phylum Streptophyta; class Magnoliopsida; order Rosales; family Rosaceae; genus Fragaria; species Fragaria x ananassa. Next base: position 15,622,871 of record CP139766.1, read on the forward strand.
TGTTACCAGGCTACAACATGTAGCATGCATCCTTGTGTTTTGATCATAAAGGGATAGCCAACAATTCGTATACCAACAATCTCCCCCTTTGGCATTCCTGATCAAAACACATCTTCAAAGGTTGTGCTGGTTTAAACACAAGTCAAGAATAGACTAAACACCTGCACAAACATCTCAAGAACAAGTGAAGGTATGGAGAGCCAAAAACTCTTATGAATCACAAACTGTGGGATACCAAGACAATCATGCATCATAACCAACAAAATAGCATAAACAACCACACAATCATAAGTCATGAATTAAAACACACAGTATTCATAAATAAACCTGAGTTTTAACAACATAAAAGCCCTACAACTAGGTCTCCCCCTTTTTGGCAGTGAATGCCAAAGAGAAATAGAAAACATCCAATCATAAAAACCGATGTTCAACACAAAAACAACAACCTACAACCGAGAGTATGGATGTGTGTAAATACATACTGATTTTTCTTAAAGCTTGAGCGACTCGATATTTTATGAGTTAAAAGTTTTATCGTTTGAGGCATGCATCCGTTCTTTGGAAATTATTTGGGAAAACATAAATATTTTTATTGTTTATTTTATTAAATTTATTTTTGTCCACTCACTCTAATGTTTTCGAATGTTTTCCCCTAGGCACTTCGTTTTAAAAATACCCAGTCTGCAGAGTTCGGGTCAATACTAGTAGGAGGCGAGGCATAGTTACCAACATCACCACCACTTTTCATCAGTAGGTTACTTGTTAACCTACCAGTGTATTTTCTTGCTTCCCTAGTTTTAGTAGCTCTGATTACCTTGAGAATATTGTATGATAATTTGGGTTATGTGTTAAGACTCAGGAATATATTTTAGAATATTTGGAGGTTGGCGTTTAATCAATCAGTTGGATGTTTATGTGTTGGATTTGGAAATTATTAAATGTTGTGTTGGATGTGATTGTGGAGAGCGGATGGCTCTAGGAGTTTAGGATGATTGGTTTATTATAGAAGTGTGTATCTGAATTTTTCAGGTTAGGGTTGTCCATTTTTAAGGGAGGTTATGCCGAATTTTCGGTAAATTTTCCTTGGAGGTGTACCCCGTAAGATTTATCTCGGGTTTCAAGATGAAATTCGGGGTGAGTCCTGACAATTACTGCCCCCAATAAAGTTTTATTGACCTCAGTAGAAGTTTACTGCCCCCAATAAAATCTCAGTAGAAGTTTATTTCTCACCAGTAAAACATTTTTCTTCATTACTACTCCTTAATTAAACTTCAGCGATTTGTCTGAAACTTCCGGCAAGGTTCGGTGACATTTTTAACAAATTCAGCAAGATTGCTCTAATGCACAAATTTCTTTAAAGTAAAGCCCAATTCAAGGAAAAAAGTTTTCCATAACCCATTCCAATGAAACCTAATAAAAAGATGATTATGCCCATTGGATTTATAAACACTCTCTCAGTGTCTCTCGTCCACTCTCATTCTCATCCCCTCTCTCTCTCTCTCTCTCTATCTCTCTCTCTACAGTCTGCTTCATAATTGATCTCTTCTACCTACCCCCCGTCCGGCAATCCAAATCGTCTCCGTAGCTGGCGAGATCTAGATCGTTTCCGTCACCGGCGAGATCTAGATCGTGTTTGTCATCGATGAGATCTAGATCGTCTCCCTTAAGTCCCAGCTCAATCTCTCACTCTATCTCTCTCTCTCTCCCTGAAAACAAACCCTAACTTTCTCCTCGATTCCGGCTGCCAATAGTGTGAGAATTAAGCCTCGGTTCTGGTATGTTTTCGGGTTGAAAACCATGGACGCAATCGTTGATTTTTTTTTTAACAAGACCATCGTTGATTGTTGCAGATGAATTTTTATTTTTATTTTCTGGAAGAAAATGGTTATTAGGTGGTAATAAAAGTGATTACTGGGGTAATAAAGTTCTAATGGGGTCAATAAACATTTTATGAAGGGTAGTAAAATATTTTTCAATATTTATTGCCCTTTATTTGGATGAAATTGTTTACATTTAGAGCCTAATCTATATGAAAATGATTCACTGAGGGTGATTATTGTGGTCAATAACTATTATTAAGGGTTAATAACTGATTATTAGGAGTTAGTAACAAGTTATTAGGGTTAGTAACAAGTTATTGAGGGTTAGTAATAAGTTATTGGGGGTCAGTAACTGATTATTTGAGGATAGTAACAAATTATTAGGGGTTAGTAACAAGTTATTAGGGATTCGTAACCAAGTTATTAGGGGTCAGTAACTGATTATTTGGGGGTTAGTGACAAGTTATTGGGGTCAATAACTGATTATTAAGGATTCGTAACACTACAAGAAGAAAGGCCTTAGCCGACGAAAAAAAAAAATCAGGCCGACGAATCAATTTTTCGTCGGCTAAAGTAGACTTTAGCAGACGAAATTTTCCTTCGTCGGCTAAATTATATTTTCGTCGGCTATAGTCATATTTAGCCGACGAAATTTTAATTTCGTCGGCTAAAGAATTTATTTTAGTCGGCTAAAGTCTGTGACTTTAGCCGACGACTTTAAACCTTCTTTAACCGACGACATTATATTTTCGTCGGCTATAGTCACAGACTTTAGCCGACGAAATTAAAATTTCGTCGGCTAAAGATGACAGGAAGTTAGTATGGTTTACTAATATCGTCTGTTTTTTTTAATGTATTTTTTCCTTTAGCCAACGAAATACATTATAATTCGTCGGCTAAGATGGTTTTTGCCGATGAATAACCTAATATTTCGTCGGCTATAGTTATTTTTTAATTTTTTAATTACATACTATAGCCGACGAATACGTTAGGGTATTCGTCGGCTAAACCCAAAAATTTTTCTATTACCTACTATAGCCCTATGTTCGGTGGTTATTTTGAGTAAAATTTTTATACGACTTGTTGCGTGTCATCGGTTTAAACTTATTTTCAGTTGGAGGTCCGGCCAAAATACGTAATTTAGACGGTCGAACGACCTTTTCCGTGCGTTTAGGGGTTTGACTTACGAGATTGACCGTCCGGATCGAGCCCTTATTCTTTTCGGATCAAGTTGAATTTTTTCCCATACATGTATTTTATCATGATGGTCAGATCTGACGGCCGGATTTCTGTTTCTCAAGTTTGATCATCACAATCACAACATGCATACTAATGTTGTATAACTTGTTTACCAAGTGTTATGTAAATGTTCCGTTTCAAAAACAAACTATACGTAGAACCTTCAAACGTAAAAAAGTCGTGAAATAAGACATGACCAGAATGGTGAAATACGTCTACGGTTGAAAAATCACGGTTTTCCGGTCATGTCTCGGTGCCGATAGTTGCGGTCAATGCAATTTTCCATTCTTTCTCCCTATGGGTAGCCCTATATTCGGTGGTTATTTTGCGTACAATTTTTATACGACTTGTTGCGTGTCATCGGTTTAAAACTATTTTCAGTTGGAGGTCCGGCCAAAATACGTAATTTAGACGGTCGAACGACCTTTTCCGTGCGTTTAAGGTTTGACTTACGAGATTGACCGTCCGGATCGAGACCGTATTCTTTTCGGATCAAGTTGAATTTTTTCCCATACATGTATTTTATCATGATGGTCAGATCTGACGGCCGGATTTCTGTTTCTCAAGTTTGATCATCACAATCACAACATGCCAAATGTATAAAGGTTTAGCCGACGAATTGGTGTATAGCCGACGAATTTGGTATCTTTAGCCGACGAAATTTTCAAAGTACTTTAGCCGACGAAAATATATGAAAAGTCGTCGGCTAAAGTCGAAAAATTCAAAATTGTCAACCAAAATTTTTTGGCGGTCTACTAAAATTTTCAAAGGACTTTAGCCGACGAAATTGTATGAAAAGTCGTCGGCTAAAAGAACCTATAGCCGACGAAATATTAGGGTATTTCGTCGGCTAAACCGAAAACTTTTTCTGTTACATACTATAGCCCTTTCTTCGGTGGTTATTTTGCGTAAAATTTTTAGATGACTTATTGTGTCTCATCGATTTGAAAATATTTTCAGTTGAAGGTCCGGCCAAAATACGAAATTTAGACGATCGAACGACATTTTCCGTGCGTTTAGGGGTTTGACTTACGAGATTGACCGTCCGGATCGAGCCCTTATTCTTTTCGGATCAAGTTGAATTTTTTCCCATACATGTATTTTATCATGATGGTCAGATCTGACGGCCGGATTTTTGTTTCTCAAGTTTGATCATCACAATCACAACATGCATACTAATGTTGTAAAACTTGTTTACCAAGTGTTATGTAAATGTTCCGTTTCAAAAACAAACTATACGTAAAACCTTCAAACGCCAAAAAGTCGTGAAATAAGACATGACAAGAATGGTGAAATACGTCTACGGTTGAAAAATCACGGTATTCCGGTCATGTCTCGGTGCCGATAGTTGCGGTCAATGCAATTTTCCATTCTTTCTTCCTATGGGTAGCCCTATCTTCGGTGGGTATTTTGCGTAAAATTTTTATACGACTTCTTGTGTCTCATCGATTTGAAAATATTTTCAGTTGAAGGTCCGGCCAAAATACGAAATTTAGACGGTTGAACGACCTTTTCCGTGCGTTTAGGGGTTTGACTTACGAGATTGACCGTCCGGATCGAGCCCTTATTCTTTTTGGATCAAGTTGAATTTTTTCCCATACATGTATTTTATCATGATGGTCAGATCTGACGGCCGGATTTCTGTTTCTCAAGTTTGATCATCACAATCACAACATGCATACTAATGTTGTATAACTTGTTTACCAAGTGTTATGTAAATGTTCCGTTTCAAAAACAAACTATATGTAGAACCTTCAAACGTAAAAAAGTCGTGAAATAAGACATGACCAGAATGGTGAAATACGTCTACGATTGAAAAATCACGGTATTCCGGTCATGTCTCGGTGCCGATAGTTGCGGTCAATTCAATTTTCCATTCTTTCTCCCTATGGGTAGCCCTATATTTGGTGGTTATTTTGCGTACAATTTTTATACGACTTGTTGTGTGTCATCGGTTTAAAACTATTTTCAGTTGGAGGTCCGGCCAAAATATGTAATTTAGACGGTCGAACGACCTTTTCCGTGCGTTTAGGGGTTTGACTTACGAGATTGACCGTCCGGATCGAGACCTTATTCTTTTCGGATCAAGTTGAATTTTTTCTCATACATGTATTTTATCATGATGGTCAGATCTTACGACCGGATTTCTGTTTCTCAAGTTTGATCATCACAATCACAACATGCCAAATGTATAAAGGTTTAGCCGACGAATTTCAAAGGTTTAGCCGACGAGTTTCAAAGGTTTAGCCGACGAATTTCAAAGGTTTAGCCGACAAATTTATAAAGTTAGCCGACGAATTTCAAAGTTTTAGCCGACGAGTTTAGAAGGTTTAGCCGACGAATTGGTGTATAGCCGACGAAATTTGTATCTTTAGCCGACGAACAAATTATTTCGTCGGCTAAAGTTTTCGGGTTTAACTGCGAAACCCTAGCCGCCTCCCTCATTTGCGCAATTTTTTCCCTCCTCTCTCCTCCCTCCCGGTCTCCTCCCTCCTCCCTCTGTCCCGGTCTCCTCCCTCCTCCCTCTCCCTCTCCTGGCCGACCGGTCTCCTCCCTTCTCCCTCCCTCTCCCGTCGCCGCCTCCTCCCTCCTCCCTGCCTCCCGCTCTCCTCCCTCCCTCTCGGTCTCCGCCGCCTCCTCCCTCCCTCCCTTCTCCCTCCCTCTCCCGTCTCCGCCTCCTCCCTCCTCCCTCCCTCCCTCCTCCCTCGCTCTCCCGGTCTCCAAGGTTTATTTTTGTGTTAATTTATTTTTGTGTTAATTTAATTTTTGTGTTAATTTAATTATGTGTTAATTTAATTATGTGTTCATTTATGTGTTAATTTATGTGTTTATTTTTGAATATATGTGTTAATTTATTTTTGATTTCGAATTTAGTTTTACGCTATGTTAGTTAATTTATATGTGTTAATTTATATATGTGTTAATTTATATATGTGTCAATATATATGTGTTAATTTATTTTTTATTTCGAATTTAGTTTTATGCTATATGTCACTACCAGAAATTTCACTTTGGGCGACGAAAAAAAATCGTCGCCCTGTTAAAAAATTTCGTCGCCTAAGTACTTAGGCGACGACATGTCGTCGGCCAAGACGTCGTCGGCAGAAGTGCGTCGGCCAAGAACTTGGGCGACGACAACTCATACCGTCGTCGCCTAAGAGTAATTCTCAGGCGACGATACGAATTTCGTCGCCTAAAATATATTTCTCGTCGCCCAAAAATATTCGTCGCCCAAGATTTAACACCTTGGCCGACGAAAAATTTTTTCGTCGCTTAAGATTTTATAACCTGGGGCGACGAAACTAAATATTTCGTCGCCTAAGATCACTACATCTTAGGCGACGATAATTTTTTTTCGTCGTCTTATATAGTAAGTCCTTGCCCGACGATTTAGCAATTTCGTCGCCTAAGATATATTTAAATTTTTTTACTTTTTATAGATGATATTTATCCTTTATTTTTCCTTTCTTTTTTTTCTTTTTTTTGATAACCGATAGCGGTACACAGTAGACATCAGGTTGCAACTTAGACAATTTGGAGTACTCGTAACCTTGAACACGTTTTGTTTCATTTTTCTCATCATTGCACTTTCCTATCCATAAAAAATGGCAACAGTAACTATAAAATATGAGCAAATTAAACTAGTTTCATAACTAGACAGAATTTTGGAGGAAATGACAGAATGTAGCCCATCTCTTTGCACAGTAAGGAGCTGGAACTTAGAAACAAACAGATGGATAATATCAAATAATATTTTTCATTGATGTTGAATCATTACATAAACACATTGTTTCTCAAAGATACAATCTTGTTTGAATCAAATCAAATATGCAAACTTTCTTTGAATCAAATCAAAGATGCAAACTTTCTTTGAATCAAATCAAGGGGCTTTTAACCTGCAAACAAAAATAGAAACAGATTGAGAGCGAAATGGATTCGGCGTCGGATCGGGGAAGCGGAGTCGATCGAGAGACAGAGGATCACCGTTCAGAAACAGAAAAGCAGAGAGAGAGAGAGAGATCGGAAATATTGGGTGTTGGTTCCAAATTTCTGCCTTTTATAATGGCGTTCTTGGGCGACGATTCTATAAAAATCGTCGCCCTGTTTTTTGAAAATCGTCGGCCAAGATAATCTTGGGCGACGATTTTCGAAGTCGTCGCCTAAGATACTCTACTTGGGCGACGATTTTCTTCACTATAAATCTCGTCGCCCAAGATAAAGAAATCGTCGCCTAAGATACTCTACTTGGGCGACGATGTTCTTCACTATAAATCTCGTCGCCCAAGATAAAGAAAATCGTCGGCTAAGAGTTCTATCATAAAATTCAGAATATCGTGATTTTGGTGATCGGAGAAGAGGAACTGAAAACCGACCGTCAGATATGACCAGCATAACAAATTACGCGGGTGGGAAAAAAATTCAGCTCCATCGGACAACGACAAGGGCTCGATCCGTCCGGTCAATCGGCGCGGTCAAACCCCTAAACGGACGGAAACGGCTATTCGACCCTCCAAATCACGTAATCTGGCCGGACCTTCAACTGAGAATAGTTTCCAATCGACGAGACGCTTACGGGGCTATAAAAATTTGGTAAAAAATAAAACCAGGATAGGGCTACCACTAGGTAGAAATAAGAGAAATTCGTTGACCGGAACAACCGGCACCGAAATTTTACCGAAATATCTTCATTTTTCTCGGGTTGACGTATTTCACCGTTCCAGTCATATCTTATTTCACGATTTTTTTGGGTTTGAGGCCTCTACGTATACGTTGTCTTCAAAACAAAACTTAAACTCAACACTTATATAAAAAAGTTATACAACATTAGTACATATATCGTGAGTTTGATGATCGAAGAAAAGGAACTGAAAACCGACCGTCAGATATGACCAGCATAACGAATTACGTGGGTGGGCAAAAATTCAGCTCCATTGGACAACGATAAGGGCTCGATCCGTCTGGTCAATCAGCGCGGTCAAACACCTAAACGGACGGAAACGGCTATTCGACCCTCCAAATCACGTAATCTGGCCAGACCTTCAACTGATAATAATTTCCAATCGACGAGATGCTTACGGGGCTATAAAAATTTGGTAAGAAATAAATACCCGGGATAGGGCTACCACTAGGTAGAAATAAGAGAAATTCGTTGACCGGAACAACCGGCACAGAAATTTTACCGGAATATCTTCATTTTTCACGGGTTGACGTATTTCACCGTTCCAGTCATATCTTATTTTACGACTTTTTTGCGTTTGAGGCTTCTACGTATATGTTGTCTTCAAAACGACACTTAAACTCAACACTTATATAAAAAAGATATACAACATTAGTACATATATCGTGAGTTTGGTGATCGGAGAAGAGGAACTGAAAACCTACCGTGAGATATGACCAACATAACTAATTACGTGGGTGGACAAAAATTTAGCTCCATCGGACAACGATAAGGGCTCGATCCATCCGGTCAATCGGCGCGGTCAAACCCCTAAACGGACGGAAACGGCTATTCGACCCTCCAAATCACGTAATCTGGCCGGACCTTCAACTGAGAATAGTTTCCAATCGACGAGACGCTTACGGGGCTATAAAAATAAAAAACATTTCCTTAAAATTTAAATTTGCTTTATTTATTTTAATTATTCGGATTATCTTGGCCGACGAAATTAGGGTAATTCTTCGGCCAAAATCATACTTGGGCGACGATATTTGTCAAATTCGTCACCCAAGAGTAAAAATAAAAAATCCTGTACAATGAAATTTAAATGTGTTTTATTTTATTTTAATTATTCGGATTACTCTTGGCCGACGAAAGTAGGGTAATTCGTCGGCCAAGATAATACTTGGGCGACGATATTTGTTAAATTCGTTGCCCAAGAGTAAAAATAAAAAATCCTGTACAATGAACTTTAAATGTGTTTTATTTTATTTTAATTATTCGGATTACTCTTGGCCGACGAAATTAGGGTAATTCGTCGGCCAAGATAATACTTGGGCGACGATATTTGTTAAATTCGTCGCCCAAGAGTAAAAATAAAAAATCCTGTACAATGAAATTTAAATGTGTTTTATTTTATTTTAATTATTCGGATTACTCTTGGCCGACGAAAATCTTTTATTTCGTCGGCCTAGTAAAAATAAAAAAATAAAATACTTAGGCGACGATATATTTGAGTATCGTCGCCTATGGATTAAAAAACTTAGGCGACGATATAAATATCTTAGGCGACGAAATATTGTTTCGTCGCCCTAGTTTCTATATTAAGCGACGAAATTTATCCTTAGGCGACGATTTTATTTTCGTCGCTTAAAGTTGAACTTTAGGCGACGATTTTTTTTCCTTGGGCGACGATTTTTTTTGTCGTCGCCTAAGTTTTCTCTTAGGCGATGAAAAAAAAAATCGTCGCCCGGTTTTTTTCATTTCGTCGCCCAAGATCTATTTTCTGGTAGTGTGTGTTAATTTATATGTGTTAATTTATATATGTGTTAATATATATGTGTCAATATATATGTGTTAATTTATTTTTGATTTCGAATTTAGTTTTATGCTATATTTTTATGATGATGTTGATATATATAATATTGTTATGTAATTATTAATTAAGTATATCTATATATATATTGGTATGAAGTTATTTTTGATTTCGAATTTACTTTTATGCTATGTTAATTAAGTATATCTATATATATTGTTATGTAATTATTAATTATGTATATCTATTTATTGAATAAGTATAATTTTAAACATGTATAATTTTTTATACAATAAAGACAAATAATCTAAAGCCTTAGATTTGAGTTTGATAAGCTTGAATTTTTACTTTTTCAATGTTGTCTCAGCCTTGATTCAAATTAATATTTTAAATAGGATGAGCGGCTTTTTTCGATCGAAGAAGAGTTCGAAGGGCCAAAGGTCCGAATCGTCTGAGGGAACCTCTAGCAACCCTCAAACGACGTTTCAGGGCCAGATGACAGCCAGACGTGCGAGCCTTCTGGAGACGGCGCCGGAGGTGCCCCTTTCATCGAGGCAGACGGCCGTCCCTCGTTCCTCGAGGCAGCTGTGGCCTCAGACCCAGACGGAGGTGTCTGCACCCCGTATGCCTGAGATACACCGGGCGCCCACTCCGGGTCCTACTTCTTCGGATAGTGGGTCATCTGGGGTACGATTGCCGCTGCCTCATCTGTTCCTTCCGCGGATGATACCGGCCTTACTTGTAGTCGATGGCTCAGGGACGTCGATTTATCCACTGCCCCCGCCAGTGGCTCCATTAGCGGCGTACCGGTTCGTGCCTTTTGATACGCCTCTTATTTATGCGAAGGTATCATCATCGGCGACAGAGACGGAATCCGCAGCGAGCTCCTCAGGTAATCAGTGATGCATGATTATTTTTAAAGGGTCATATATATTTTAATAATCAATTTGGCCGAATCATGTGATAGGCATAAAGAAGAAGAGAGGCCCCGTCACAGGGAAGGCTCTCGAGAAGATCATGGGTACCGTGGGGAGGATCGTCATCGATACTGACGGGGATGGCCACATAGTATCGGGCGGGAAGTCGAGGACGTACTCCGACCGCGTAGGAGCTCTCATTAGGGATAGAGTCCCTATGTTGTGGTCAGACTGGGGCGAGGTCCCGCATGAGGTTAAAGACATGGTCCACAACGTGATGTCGGTGAGTTTATAAAATAATATTATGTATTACATTAATCATTTCTCGAAAAGCTAAACTAATAAACGGTTAAATGCAGGTGTGGTTTGAGGTTTCCAAGCACCTGAGGGACAGCTGGGCCGACGTTGTGCATGGGGGAAGGTACGTTGGGAAGTTAATGAAAAACAAAATTGTATGTGATATTAATAATATTTCTAATATTTTTGTTGTATCTGTAGGTAGAAGGAGTGGAAGAACGAGTTGCGGACTCATTGGACTACGCACGGGAACGCACGTTCTGGTACCCCTGCTGAGTTCCAGTACAGGGAGTACGAGTGGCGTTGGCTTCTGACATCAGAATTCAACAACCCTCGTAAACAGGTATTTAAATAAATTAGTTAGTTAATTTATCATTAAGTACGTGCGTTTTAAAATATTTTACTAATAGTTTATTTTTTTCTTTGAAGGCGGTTTCCCGGGTGAACGCTCAGAACCGGCAACGCAACACAAGGAACCATCATGCCGGTTCTAGACCGTTCGCTGTCTTTATGGACGAGGTGGCCAGGGAACATCCAGAAGTCAACCAGTACGTTTATACGTACGAGAGGGCATATCCTGACTCCCAGGAGGATATTGTAAGTCACCTTACGTTTTTAAATTTTTAAATTTATGTAAAAATGTTAATTAATAATTTTTTTCCTATCCATATAGGCGAAGGTGAGGGAGGCTAGTAACCAGGTCATGAGTGCCTTAGTGAGGGAGACATGGCCGGACACGCAGGATGGAGAGATGTCCGAAGCCATGTCCCGGATCGACACTTCGGATCAGACGATTGGGGCGAGGATCATGGGCAAAGCCTTCCCACCTAGAGCAAACATCTTCTACTGCCGGGGTCTAGGAAAGAGAGGCGAGGGGGTCCTGAAGACCACTCCAGGATTTCAACGAAAGACAGCCTCGACTAGCAGCAGGACCACGTCCACGATCAACAGGACGACTCAACTAGAGTCGGAAGTTCAGAAACTACGAGAACAGCAAGCTGCTCAGGCTGCCTTTAATGCCGTGCAGGCAGCCTATGTTGCTGAGATACATGTCATCCAGCAGGCCCAACAGCAGCAGATGTTCTAGTACATGCAGGAGTTTACAGCTCCCAGATTCACGGACTTCCGCCTCCGCCCATGCCTCCGCCCATGTCGCTACCCCAGCCGCCGCAACCTCCGCAGCAGCCCCCAGAAGCGGATATTAATTTAGACGATATAGAATTTATATAGTTGATATATACTTTTATGTGTTTGATACTTTTATGTAATTGATACTTTTATGTAGTTGATATATATTTTTATGTGTTTGTTGTTGGTTATATGGAATTGTTTTGGTGTATTTTGCAGCTTGCTTGGAATGGTAATTCAGAAATTTCGGAGTTTTTTTTACTGGAATGGACTTATAGCCGACGAAAAAAGCCTTAATTAGTCGGCTAAAGTTTTTTTTTTAAAATAAGTTTTAGTCGACGAAATATGCTTTAATTCGTCGGCTAAATCCCTATAAAGCCGACAAAATATACTATATTTCGTCGGCCATAGGTGTTTTATATTTTTTTATTACAACCTTTAGCCGACGAATATTTTAAATTATTTGTCGGCTAAAGTTTGGAAGATAACCGACGACATTATTTCGTCGGCTAAAGTATGGACTATAGCAGACGACATTATTTCGTCGGCTATAGTCCATACCTTAGCCGACGACATTTTGTGTGTCGTCGGCTAAAGTCATCACAGACGACCCTTTTCCGACGACACTATAGTCGACGAAGGTTCGTCGGCTAAGATCTTAGTTGACGAATTTTTTTAACAGGCCGACAAAAAAAGTACTTGTCCTGGTAGTGTAACCTAGTTATTGGGGGTCAGTAACTGATTATTTAGGGGTTAATAACAAGTTATTGGGAGTTAGTAACAAGTTTTTGAGGGTCAGTAACTGATTATTAGATATTCGTAACCAAGTTATTGGGGGTCAGTAACCTGATTATTGGGGGTTAGTAACCAAGTTATTGAGGGTTAGTAACTAAGTTATTGAGAGTTATTAACTGATTATTAGGGGTTAGTAACAAGTTATTGGGAGTCAGTAATTGATTATTGGAGATTAGTAACAAGTTATTAGGGATCAGTAACCGAGTCACCGGTGACCGGAATCCAGCGGCCGGGAAAATCTGAGTTACTAAAGGTTAATAACCGGCGACTAAAGAAATTCCGGTAACCGGTTACTAAAGAAATTTCGGCAACCTGTGACCGGAAAAATCCGGCAACCGGTGACCGGAGTCTGGTGAGGTTCCGATCAAGTATTCTCTCTCTTCTATTTTCTCCCTTCATGCATGTTTAAGGGGTGATGACCAAATAGTCTTAAAATTATATAGTTTGTTAAGATTTTAGTAAAGATTTGTGCATTTAGGCACAAAAAATGTTTCCTTATATTTAAATGGGCTTATAAAAAAAATTGTCATTGGAATGAGAAATAAGAGATTAAAATTAGTACTAAAGGTACATTTTTTTTCTTTATTTTATTGATAAATAAGTAAATTATGTATTAATCAACTTTCCCAACAGTGGTTATTTATAAAGGTTTTACCGTGTATTTTCGTGTTAACGTCTCAAATTAAATATAGAAATACAATATTCCCATGGCATCAGTTTGACTAAGCTGTTGCTGCTGCTCATTTGTGCTTCTCTAATGTCAAAATGGGCACCGAAGCTTTTGAAATGAGTCTTGGTTTGGTGCTCTTGACGATCCTTACATTCCCAGCAAAATCTTCAGCAACCGATCATATCTACAATGTTGGAGATAATGTCCCCTTGTTCGTCAACAAAATTGGTCCTTTGAACAACCCCAGGTACCTCTCATCGGATTCCATTTTGTTTATTTCTTGCTTCTCTGTAACTTTGTATTATTTTAGGGAATGACTACCTCTTCTGGGTCCGTATGGATATTGTGTTTGAAGTAAAAACAGACTGATTGTTCTTCCTAATTTTCACAAGCTGCGAACCCCATTTTGGATTGAGCTAAAGATCTGATTTTAAACCATGTTTTGATAATGTTATAGGGAATTGTTAATGGGTCATTTAGGATTTGATGATTCTGTTAGAAACTTTGAAATGCGGTATGATTGATAATAGTGTGAATAACTGCTGTATAAGGAGAGTGAGAACTTAAATGTGAGGCTTGGGAGAGACCGGATGGACACTGTTAGCAAAAATTTTGCGAATGTTTGATAAAATTGGTAATTCTATAAGTAGAGTATGTAAGCATGTTTCCTGATTGACCCTTCTAATCAGATTTTAAGAAGGGTGCTTTAAAAGGGTTCTGGGGCTTCAAATGCAACCTGGTTGCATTGATTCTAAACTGTGTTTATGACTCCAGAGTTGTGTAGAGTTTAGTTTTGGAACCAGATAACATAGTGTATGCAGCACGCTAGGAGCTAAAGGTGAATAAAATTAAGTAAAGTAATTTCTCTTTTCTTGGTTAACCCTGCCTTTTTCTTCTCTTGATATTGTTTCCACTTGTTATTCTCTTGCAGTGAGACCTATCAGTACTATGATTTGCCCTTCTGCCATCCAGGTTAGCCTTTAGGACCATAGTGGCATTCTGTTTATGCAGTAGTAATGGAACAAGCAATTAATGTAGGTATCAATTCAATAGATGTTGATTGCTAAAGACATCTTATAGATACATAAGATGCCAGTTTATAACAACGAGTGTAGTTTAGTAATACCGATTGTATAAAAACCATCAACTTGTACTATCTCAATGTTGAATGCTGATTTTAACAAAAGTTTGGTGCTATAAAGTGCAATCAAATATAATCATGTTTTGTTGTTTTCAACTTTGGTATGGTTCAGAAGCTATTGCACATTAGCTTCTCAATCAGAATGTTAAATTTGTGTTTACTTCCAGAATGATTTTATTTTTCATATATTTGTAAGAGTATGTAATGTCGACCATCATGACTCGCAGATCCAGTAATTCAAAAGAAAGAATCCATTGGGGAAGTTTTGTGTGGTGACCGTTTGACCAACAGTTTATATCAGTTGAATTTCCGGCTGAACAAACTTGAGGAGAGACTGGGCCAGAAGAAGCTTAGAGTTTCTGAAGTTCGGAAGTTCAGGGATGCTATACTTGGTGATTTTTACTTCCAGATGTATTATGATGATCTTCCACTGTGGGGATTCATTGGGAAGGTTGAAGCTGAGAGTATGAGTCTCAGTGATAAGGGAACCAAGTATCATCTATTCACGCACCTGCAGTTTGATGCTCTTTACAATGGAAACCAAGTAATAGAAATACGTGCTTTTAGTGATCCAGAGCATGTTGTTGATATAACAGAAGATGTGGATATTGACATTGAGTTCACATATTCAGTTAGCTGGCATGCAACATCAACTCAATTTCAGAACAGGATGGAGAAATACTCAAAGGCTTCATTATTGCCAGTCCGCCAGAAAATTCATTGGTTCTCATTCATTAACTCGGTAGTCATCATTGTGCTTTTGATGGGATTGCTTACCTTGCTAATTATGCGACGCCTCAAGAATGACCTGAGAAAGTAATACATTGTTTATAATCTCTCATCTTCCTTTATTCTTTATTTTTTTATTTTTTTAATAGCAGGGTCAGCCTAATTGTAAGCATATTTCTCATAGGTGTTCAAATGGTGATGAAGAAGAAGACAAGGAAGTTGGTTGGAAATACCTTCATGGTGATGTTTTCAGACACCCTTCAAACATGCCACTGTTTTGTGCCGTTTTGGGCTTGGGTACCCAGCTGCTCACCATGTAAAGTACTTTGTCATTCTTCAGTCCATTTTGTTTTTTCATAGCTATACATTATAGTAGCAACGAGCATGGACATTTTGTAATTTTTACTCACCGTAAAGGGGCACCTATAGAGGGACAGACTACCAACTCTAGATATTCAACTGCCTTGTTGAACGGTTCAAGTTTGGCCTATCCTCCATGTATCTACAATGATTATACAGTCAAATTCTGTTGTTCAGAGTATGCTTGAAATGCATAGACCTTTATTCAAAAAAATAAGAAATGCATAGACTTTACTAGTGTTTACTTTAACTATACTCTTGTTATTTGTATCTTCTCTTCAGGGTGTGCATCTTATTTCTGTTAGCATGTTTTGGGGTCCTCTATCCCTACAATCGTGGAGCACTGCTCACTTCTCTTGTCTTCATCTATACTCTTACTTCTATGGTTGCGGGGTACAGTGCTGCTGCTTTTCACAATCAATTTTCTGTGACCGGATGGGTGATTCTTTCTTCATAAATTTTTATATCATATTTTTTTTCTGTGGTCACCATTTCTTTTAACATGTTATCCTTATTTTTAACATAGATTATGTTCATTTTCAGGAAAAGAGTGTCCTTCTAACAGGGATTCTGTACTTGGGCCCATTCTTCGTGACAGTGTCTTTCCTTAATACAGTAGCTATATCCTATGGTGCCACATCTGCACTTCCTTTTGGAACCATCGTAGTGATTCTTCTCATATATGCATTTCTTGCCATCCCATTGCTTGGTTTAGGTGGGCTGATTGGATATTGTATAAGGTCTGAATTTCAAGCGCCTTGTGCTACAAAGCAACTTCCAAGAGAGATTCCATCATTAGCTTGGTATAGAAGAACACCTTGTCAAATGTTTGTTGGAGGTCTCTTGCCTTTTAGTGCAATTGCCCTTCAGTTACACCACCTGTATGCAAGCATGTGGGGCTACAAAATCTACACTCTTCCTGGAATTCTGTTTGTTACATTTATCGTCCTCGTCATACTGACTGCAATCTTGACAATTGGTTTGACCTACATTCAACTTTCAGTTGAAGATCATGAGTGGTGGTGGAGGTATGTTCTCTTCCACATGCCATTACACAGACACTAATTGCATGTATCTGTGCCTTTTCCGTTTCATATGGTCTTCTCGTTCTATTATTTCCCATCTGTCTTCAATGTCATCTTGAAGTCCATAACAACCTCAAGGATTGGTGCCAAATAGTATATGTAGAGATGTTGTAATTAGCTCTTTTTGTTTGTCTTTGTGGTTAAGGAACAGGATGGCTAATGTAGTAATTAGCTTTGCATATATTCTTGTCAGTGGAACTTGGTTATTGCTCATTAGTTGGCTGAGTTGTTAATATTCCTTAGAGTTTCAAGTTTCTGGCTTTTTCTGTGTCCTTTTTCTTTGGGGGGCAAGGATGTAGGGAAGTAACTGAGAACATAGTAATGTGGCCATTCTGTATCCTTTCCTTGAAAAGGTCCAACAATTTAAAAAAGAAAATAAAAAATTAATCCTTTGCTTTACACTTTTACCACCTATGCTGCACTGCAATTATGAACAGAAAAAGATTACACCATGTTCTAGCAACTGAGATGAGATTATAATGTTTAATAACAAGTCGTATTAATGTTGGAAAAGACCTTTCTTGGCCGATGCTTTTCCATGTTGATAATGGCTTTGGTTTCTCTGATACAGGTCCGTTTTGTGTGGGGGCTCGACGGCTATTTTCATGTTTGCCTATAGCATTTACTTCTACATCAGATCAAATATGACCGGTTTCATGCAGCTGTCCTTCTTTATTGGCTATAACGCTTGCATATGTTATGCATTCTTCTTGATGCTTGGTTCAATCAGTTTCCGGGTCTCCTTGGTATTTGTTCGCCATATTTACAGTGCTGTTAAAAGTGAATGACAACATTCAGCCATATGCAAATTTGTTTCTCATGCCCACACTCTTACAGAGCAAACACAGGAGTTGTGTAACATGTTTGTAACATCTGTGATGGAAGAAATTGGAACCTTCATACAGAAGAAACAGCCAGAACTGTACGTGACTCTCAGTGAGCAGAGTCATGACTGGTAGAGTTGGGGATTGTTGTTGTGTTTCAAAGATCATCCCCCTTCCCTTTGCATACCAATCTACTTTTTTTGTCAAAATAGCTTTCAATTCTTCAAGTGAGGTGAGTCTCCGGAGACTCTTGATGAGCTTCTGCATACTCTTTGCATTCAGTTTTTTTTTTTTTTTTTTTTTTTTTTTTTTTTTTTTTTTTTTTACTTTTTTACATCCCCTGATGTCGAGTGCTTTAACTTTGACGGAAATTCACCTTCCGGAAAACATTCCTATTCTCGGCAGTCTTTTACCGACAAAGACACAAGAGATGAGTGCATTTCTTCGGGCCATCAACTCAGGTACTCACAACACTCCATCGGGAAAAGTTGCAATTCTTGAACTTAACTCGATCTCTTTCAGGAATAAGAGTGTAGACCTCGTGACCTCGTAACTAGGGATTAGTGCCAATCAACTCGACCTCTTACAATATGATAGAACAAGCTTCACAAGATTAGGGAAAACCCCACCTTCATTATCCTCATCCTTCAACATAACACCATTCTTAGTTTCCACCCAATCATATTGTAGAGTTCTAAAGACCGCGGAGATCTAAATGGTTTATTCACACGAGTACTACTATTCCCGTTACCATAATAGAATTCAGAACCTTTGACACCACTCCCTTAATTTAACCCAGATATAGAGAGCTCTCCGAGGAAAGGTAGCTGTCCCAACGGTAGCAAAGAGATACAATTCTCACAATCAACAATTTTAAGGTTTTTGACCCCAAAAAAAAAAAACAAGTTTAAGGTTAACAAGAGCAGAGAAAGAATAAGATCCCGACCAACCTGGAAACATGTTTGCCCCTTCAATTAATTGTTAGCCTTTCCAGGTTAACGTGATGAGGTTGGAGCATATCAAGCACTTCTCTTTCTTCTGCCGTGTCATTGCCTTTTTCAGTTTAAGATTCTTCACTTACATGCATGCCATCCCCATCTGCGACCCCAGTCCAAAACCAGTTCATTAAGAAACTTCTTGTCCATCAAAATTCCGTCCTGTCATTATGTAACCGATTATTGCCATAGCTAAAATACATTCATGTCAAACGGACAAACGCGCATCCAAGTGCTATGAGGACATAACTTGCACAAGAATCAGACTCAAAAGCGTCAAACTTGCTCAATACATGGGCAAACATAGGTCTCTCGACACGACTTTAGTAAGACATTCAAGTCGACACCTTTCTATACCCTAGCTTTCTACTGATAATTGTGATTGAGTGAATCCAACTATCCAAGAGCATCGAATTGTTACTTGTTATGCAAGTTGAGTACCAACCGAACAGTGACTTGCATATATGACTCATCTTTTTTTCTCATTAATGCCAAACTACTATTCGTATATAGCGATCGAATCTCTATGCCTGCATAGCGATTTAAATGATTATTTTTCTTCTCGAATATATATACGGCTGGTTAATTAATTTGCTAATTCCAAGGGTGTATCTTGTGCCAAATTAATGTGTCAATTCCCAAGCCACATTCTTTCGACCAGTATCAATGGGATGGAATCGCGCTTGAACTGACGTCGATCAGAAATCCTTTTCATTGGAAAGGCGCTAGTTAAGTAAATACCGGACACATTATCCGAGCCGATCTGTTCATATTCCATATCTCACTATGTGCTGGCTTACAGATTTAAAAATCAAACCCAAACAGTCTCATACTGCATGCACGCTGCAATGGCAGTCTCTACTATTAGCCTGAGGCTACTCATCGATACAGAGCGTCAAAAGGTTCTGTTTGCCGAAGCGAGCAAGGACTTTGTGGATTTTCTCTTCACCCTTCTCTCTTTGCCTGTTGCCACTGTCATTAGGCTTCTGTCAAAGGATGGCATGGTTGGTAGCTTTGGCAAACTCTATGAGAGTGTTGAAGATCTAGATTTTACATATATGCAACCCTCCCTAGATAAGGATATCCTGCTCAAACCCAAGGCACCTTTTGCTGGACCAAATATCCTTGGTTTGTTGGCCGACGTCGACGAACCAGCCACTACAAATAAGGTGTTCTACATGTGTTCTGATAATAATAGTAGTAATAGTAATAAGAAGCTTATCAAGAAGAGTTTTCCAAAGAAGAAAACTAATAAGAGGAGCTCTTGCTATGTCCTTGGCTATGCCAGTGAGCCTAACTGTTCTGGTAAGACTGCGATTACTCCCCACCTTTATGTGACTGAAGATCCTAACCAGCAATGTCCACAGTGCAATCACATCATGTCGTCTCAGGTAATTTACGTTGATGAACCAAAGACCATAGATTCCGGCGCGGGTGTGGCAGGATATGTCATAGGCGGCCTTTTCACTTACATGATAATGGATGATCTGGAGGTGAAGCCTATATCCTCTATTTCATGCATAACTCTGTGCAACAGGTTCAATGTTAAGGATATTGGCACTCTCGAAGAGAAGGCTGTTGATCTTGGCATGAACGAGGTCAGTATTTATATTCTAGCTAGGCTCACTTTTTGCAGTCATTTGCAGTTCAATAGACTCGGAGTCTTATTTCACTGTGTGTGTGCATGGACTAATTGCTGTATACAACTGAAGCTAATTTACCATTGGTGCTATCTCATTGCTAATGATCCATTACAAATTTATATTTTGCTTAATTGGTAGGGTTTGCGACTGCTGAAAGAATCCCTGCAATCCAAATCAGTTCTTTCAAATGTGTTTCTGGAGAAGCAAGCTGCTTCATAAATCTTTTCACGAAGTAAAGTGAGGTGAACCTCATCGGCACAGTACTTGGTCGACATTTTGAAGCTAATATGTCAGGATGTAACCACCTTCTTTTGGCTTTCATATCTTATGCTCTTTTATTTTTTAAAACTATGTGAACTTGTTGTGGAACTCCAACTTTTGGGAGTATGCTCTTTAAGCACTGTACTTGATGTTTCTGCTATAAGTTTTTTTTTTTTCGGTCTGAATTTCTACTACAAGTTCTTATAAGGCTTTCCTAAATTTATTCACAAATTCTGAGTTCCACTGGATTCCAGAGACCGTGATGCAACCGATTAGTGAAGGGAGGAGGCATGTCGCCTTCCTCCAATTGGAGTTACTTTAGAAATAGTTCACATAGTATGGTTTCACTTGGAATCAACAGATATTGACCGTGATTTGGAGTAGCTGCTCATGCTGATTAAATTCCAAATACATGGAAGCTAGAACAAAGACACTCAAGATTATTATTATTTTTTTTGGTCTGATGACACTCAAGATGCTCAAGATAATCGCAAGCATAACATAATCTAAAATTCTGAAAATTGCCAGTTCATTCTATTCTTGTATGCAAACATGACAGAGCATAACATATTCAGAGATTTTTTTTTTTTTAAAAAAAATTTATGCTAAAACACCTATATTCAGAGAATTTATAATCGACATCCTAAAACATTTGTACACCATTTACAGTAAACAGAAATAAGAAAACCGACCAATGCCAGAAGAGCGTACCAGTGATCAGTGACCCACAAGAGAGTACTAAACCTTGGGTTTGAAATCTCTTCCACCTTAACTTCTTCTACACCACAGCCAGGAAGCCGGTGTAGGCTCTCTTCATATACAATCATTGCAGGTTCAACCCCCCTCTTCAACATATCCACGACAGGTTGATCATCTTCAGGTTCAATCCTCACCATCTCCATCGTCGAGTTCCTAGTCACTTTCGCCACAACTGAACTACCTCCCACAGCCAAAAACGGCCGCAGATACACAGACTTCCGAGGCTCATCAGTAAATTTCAACTTAAACACCTCTGTCCACGACTCACCATCACCATATTCCTCCATCACCCACAACTCCATAACATCACAAACACCAGCCGGATATCGAAACACATGTAGCCTTCCTCCCAAGGAAGCCACACAATGCACATAATCCCTATCATATCTCTGCCCCAAATTCGGCGGCGGCCTCATCTCCCTAAACTCCTCCTTGTCCAAATCAAAAGCAACAATCGCCGAACCTAGCCAACGATCGTTTCGAAACCAATGTAGTGTCTCCCCAACCACAACCGCGGCCGGATACAATGTGTAAGACAACAAACTATGCACTTCAATACTTCTCCAAACACCTGTTCTCCATGACAACACTTTCACCTCCTCCACATTTTCGCCATAGTCAAAAACATTGTGCACAGCCACCACGACTTTATAGTCGTCGGTGTCCGACAAGTATCCGAAACCGCCGAACAGAACAGTGTGTGTTGCCGAGGGGAAACATGGGTACGGTAGATTACGAAAGAAGCCAGTTGATGGGTTCCAGATGAAAACATCACATGTACTCAAAGTAGGATCCGTACAGAGACATACCAGACCGTTGCAGGAGCCGAGGAGCTTGATCGATTCGGGTTGCTTGTTCAGGTTACAGGTGAGGTTGCGGATGGGAGAAGACGAAGACGGCGTCGTTTCCAAGTCAACGGATTCGACTTGGGAGGGGGAAGAGTAGAGGAGGAGGCGGCGGGTCAAGGCGTTGTGGTGGCGAGCTTGTTGGAAGTGAGAGTTGGCGAATTGGGGGTCGGAGATTATGAAACGCCATCGTTTCGAGACGCAAGTGCAGCGGATTAAGGATTTGATGGGGAGCTTTACTAGGATGTCGGAGACTATGATGTCTTCTGGGAGCTGATTTCCCGTCATAGACAGGCGTCGTTCGGAGTTTGTGTTCGAACTTCGAAGCAACAATGAGTTTGACTGCGAAACTAGTTTCTCTTTCGTGGGACGGTATGGAGCTAATCCACGGCCGTTTCAGACATTGAAATCGGGACGATTTTAGATTTTATTTTATCCGGGTCTTATCCTGATTGGGACGGACGGGACGAGACGAGACGAGACGGACTTAATCTTAAATAAAAAAAAGTTAAAAATAAACTTGTAAGTAAAAGAAAGAGTTTTATGTTCTAGGATATTTCATATGTGTGTTTTAGTTTTATGTCATCAGGATGTATAGTTAGAATAGGACTATGTATTATCATTATCATATTGGTATTTTGTAATTTTCTATATAAATGGCTCCTATCAATAAATAAGATGATGATTCTCTTGTTATCTTTTTCTCTACACTTTACCCTTAATCACGTTATCATGTACTTTGTTCTAACCCTAGAACTAATAGCTCACCATTTGTTTTCCAAAACCCTAAAAAAGTGTTTTTCGGCTCCTCTGTCCGACCGCCGCCGCCCGTTTTCCCGGCCGCCGTCCGACATTATCGGCTGCCAATCCATTGGCCGTTGCACGCCGACGATTTTTGGTTTCCTCTGAATACAATATATATACAGCTTCTTTCAATTTTGGTTTTGAGGAACCGAAGGAATGTAGTCCCAAACCAATCATATCTATATATATTTATACACACAAGTGACAATTATACCATGTTGGTACTTCTAATGCACTGATCTTATATTTGTTTGAAGGATGCCGAAGCTACAAGTACTTCTGATTATGAAATATCTAGCAAAATGGACTTTGGCAGTGGTATAGACTTGAATGGTTTCGTAGATGTTGAAAATAATGAAGTTGGAGGTAGTGAAGAAGAGTCAGAAGTAGTCAGAAGACCAAGTGAAAATGCTGAATTAATTCATTCCAGAATGCGTCAAGAATTGATCCCTGTAGTTGGTATGGAGTTTGAAACAGAAAAAGATGCACTTACTTTCTACAATCGATATGCATATAGATTTGGTTTTGGTACTAGATTAAGTAAAGCACATACATCCTCCAGTGGCTTATTGAAGGACAGACTTTTTGTTTGCTTGGCTGAAGGTAAACGTAGAAAAGACAAACGAAGCGTGTATGTCAAATTTCATCATGCTGAGACAAGATTTGGTTGTGGAGCAAGGATGAAAATTAGGTATGATATGTCATCTGGAAAGTATAGTGTTGTGGAACTTGTTGCTGATCATACTCATGTGACTTCAACTCCTAGTAAGACCCATCGTTTTCGGTCTCACAGAAACATCTCTCTTGCTCAAAATGTTTAAGCTGATATGGCTGAAGATTCAGGACTTGATCTAAAGGAAACTCTTGAGCTATTGAGTCGACAAGCTGGTGGGCGTGAGAATCTTGGATTTATTCCAGAATATTATAGGAACTATTTATGTTCAAAGCGAACAAGAGAAATGAAGTCGGGGGATACGGGAGGTGTATTGGAATATCTACAAAGAAAGAAATCGGATAATCCCAGTTTTTCTTATGATATACAAGTTGATGCGGATGATTTGATAACCAATATTTTCTGGGCTGATGCAAAGATGAAGGTAGACTATGATTACTTTGGTGATGTAGTATGTTTTGATACCACCTACAGGAAAAACAAAGAAGGAAGGCCATTTGTGATGTTTGTTGGTGTTAATAATCATAAGCAAACACTCATATTTGGTGATGCGCTGTTATATGATGAGATTGCTGAAACTTTCATGTGGTTGTTTGATACTTTTGCAAATACAATGTCTGGGAAGACACCAAAAAGCATATTGACTGATCAAGATCCTACAATGGCTAAAGCTTTAGCTTCCCAATGGCCATAAACACATCATCGACTATGCATATGGCACATATATATCAAAACGTTGCTAAGCATCTTAAAAGTGTCTTTGAGAAGTTTAAGGATTTTGCTGAAGACTTTAGCAGTATCATATATGATTATGAAGATGTTGAAGACTTCTTAATTGCTTGGAATAAGATGCTTGAAAAATACAATCTCCAAGAAAATACATGGTTAAGCCGGTTGTTTGATTTGAAGGAGAAATGAGCTTTAGTTTATGGGCAAGAAACATTCTGTGCAGATATAACCACTACACAACGCAGCGAAAGCATGAATAATTCTATTAAGAGGTATGTCAGTTACAAGTATGATTTGCTGCGTTTTTTTCATCATTTCCACAGATTGGTTGATGATCGTCGTTATAATGAGTTAGTAGCTGATTTTAAAGCAATTCATACCACCCTTGCACTACCATTCCCAGTGAAAATATTAAGGAATGCAGCAAAGGTGTACACACCAGCAGTGTTTAAATGGTTCCAAGTTGAGTTATGTAAAGCTCATGATTGCATCTTAAAGTTATTTAGTGATATTGGAACGATGCGCATATATGAAGTTACCGCTCATAGAAAGCGTTTCCAGCATATTGTAACATATGACTCAGTCGATAATACTATCACATGCAGCTGTAAGAAGTTTGAGTTTGCTCGGATTTTGTGTTCACATGCTTTAAAGGTTTTGTCAGCAAATAATGTCAAGACCATTTCTAGCCAATATGTCTCAAAGAGATGGAGAAAAGATATTAGAGATCAAATGCCAAAGGTGTCTTGTCCAAATCCGAATCATGATGATCCAAAGGCAAAAATAGCAAGGCGTTATAGAGACTTGGCTCGACTACATACTGAACTTGCAACAATTGCTGCAGAATATAATGAAGCCTATGAAATTGTTTCAGTGGCCCTTCACAAGACATTAGCCGATGTTAAGGCATCTTTAAAGAAGAAGACCAATCAAGAAGCACCTCAAGTTACCCCACCGATCAATAGTAGTGAACCTGAAGTTGTTTCTGATGATTTTGATAAGCATAGGGTGAAAGGAATCAAGATTAAAGAAAGAATTGTCCGTAAGGAGGATTTATTAGGCCAAAGAATGCTCTAGAAAAGCTCTTAGGAAACAAAAGACATAGGAAGGAAGTAGATACTTCATCTAGACACCACAGGGAACCAGAGTTAGATCATTCAAATGTGACCTCCACATGTGTTCCTCCTACACAAGTTCAACTCCATTCGACACAAGAAATGGAACGGCTAACACATCCTTCACAAAATCTGCTAAATGAGCAGGTATCAGTCTTTTTATTTTTTGACTAACCTATTGAATACGTGTTCTTTTATTGTTTTATGTACTTATTCATTCACCTTACTCAAATACCAAGAGGTCAATGTTACAAAGTGTGGTATGGTCATATGCAATAAAGATAGAGTTTTATCTTAGCAATTACACTTTCAGGTATTATAAATTTTTTGTTAAAAGTTCCATCGATTTATACTTTCTTAGTTATTTATGTGTTGATCTAAAAATATTTGCACCAGCAACCTCAATCTACCATGCATGCTGGACTGGAGCAGTACATGAAGCAAAATCCTGGTGCTCAATTTTCAGAGTTGACATTTCTTTAGTTTGATTGTTGTATGTTTGCTGGAGCTATGCATTATAATGAATAATATTATTACTTGTTCATCCTTTAATACACCAGGTTCTTCATATGTAATTCAAAAGCCAAATGGTTTACGTCCACAAATGCAATTCACATACATCACCTGTTCTGCCTCCACAAATGCAATTCACATCACATGTTTTGCCCTCACAAGTGCAATTTATATCACCATTTCAACATGTCCAGGTTTCTTCAAGTCTTCCTGCCTGAATGTCTTTATGTTATGTGATACATTTATGGTATGCTTGATTAATGCTTATTACTTTTATTGTATGGTTTTTTGTGTGGTACTTTGCAGAACTTAGGAGGCTCCAGTGTTGGAATATATTACCAGCAAGGTTAAATTATCAGCAAAATCTTACAAGAAATTGGAACATGGTTCCATCTATAAGTTTGACTCATACTGGTATTCCCTATATATAGAAATAGCTTGTGTTAAATTTATAGATTCCATGAAATTTCACGAAAGTATATTGTGTGAATGCAGACACAATTTCTACTGAAGACGGACTAGACTTGGTTTACAAAAATTCACAAACCCCAAGATGAACCGTGAAATCAAAGTGGAATGATCCATGAGATGATGAATGTTGAAGTTCTCTATTTTTTTTTTGGATAGTAAAAAGATGTTATGTAGAGACATGATATGAACATTTCAATTGTCATGCTTTTGTTTTTGTTTTGATACATCTTTAGTGATGCTAAATTCAAATGGCTGTATAGCTTTGTGCTATTGTTCTTTTTGCTCAATCTCATAAATGGATCAATTTTAGTTCTTATTAAGTGGATTCCTATGTCTCAGCAGTATACTAAAGCAATTGCAGAGTGTGCTAGCTGAATCAATATACGCATAAATAAATTACTCAGATTTACATTTCATAGATACATCAAAATATGCAGGGATTTGATACACAAATTAGGATAGAACCATAGAATCTAAAACCATTTTATGCGCTGTATCACAAATCCAAAGCCATTATAGCTAGGCTCTTCATTTAGTTTGCTTATTTCTATTTTGTCTAATCGCCTTTCTTGTGACTCTTATTTGTTTGGAGGGCTCTGGCATTGCAGAAACAAATTTGAATCCATTTTTTGTGCAAGAATCTGCAAAAACTCCTATGGAACCAAATAGAAATCCAATACTAGGTATGTCTTTCGAATCATCATTGCTCTCCTGATCATCACCTTTGGCTTCTACAAAGAACAAAAAACACAACGTAGAAGAACAATAGCAATCAAAGAAGAAGAAGACGGAAGAGAAGAAGAAGACAGAGGAGAAGACGGAAGAGAAGAAGAAGAAGACAGAATAAGAAGAAAAGAAGAAGAAGAGTCGTTCTTTGATTTGGTAGTTTTGTAAATATAATAATAAAATTATAAATTAGAGATGAGTTAGAGTTGAGTTAGGTTAGAGTTGGGTTAGAGTTTGAATAGGTTAACAGAGGTTAACAAGGTTAAACGATGTTAAAACTGATTAGGATACAAATGTCACATGTCGAAATTTAAAATGGAGATAGGAAAGGAGATAGGGAAATGGGGACAGCAGATTTTCTCCCGCATCGACCGAATTAATTTGTCAATTCCCAAGCCACATTCGCCCAATCAAGAGATCATATACGACTACACCAGCCTCACAGCCTCGATGAAATGAAGCGTGAACTATTGGCAGAAGTTCTAAGCGATCGTGGTTTGAGCTTTTCATTGGAAAGGTACTAGTTAAGTATATAGTCGACACAGTATCCAAGCTCTTCATATGGTCTATTTATGCTTGGTCTGAGAGATTAAAAATCTAACACACACAGTCTCATACAGTCAGTGCGTACGCTGCAATGGCCAACTCTAAAGTTAGCCTGAAGCTACTCATCGATTCAAAGCGTCAGATGGTTCTGTTTGCTGAAGCGGGTAAGGACTTTTTGGATTTTCTTTTCACCCTTCTCTCTTTGCCTGTTGGAACTGTCATTAGGCTACTGTCGAAGGATGGCATGGTTGGTAGCTTTGGTAAACTGTATGAGAGTGTTGAAAGTCTAGACTGTACCTACATGCAACCTCAACTAAACAAGGATATCCTGCTCAAACCCAAGGCACCTGTTGCTGGACCCAATATCTTCGGTCTGTTGGCCAACGAACCAGCTGCTGGAGATAAGGTGTTCTACATGTGTTCAGGTTGTAGTGATGATAATAAGGGCAGCCATTGCTATAGCTGCAGACGCTATTCCCTTAGAGTCCCCCATTTTTATGTATAACTGAAGATCCTAACAAGCAAAGTCCAGAGTGCAAACAGTACATGTCTTCTCAGGCAACTTATGTTGGTCAACCACAGACCACAGTCATCTTCTGGCTTCAGTGCTGCAGGATATGTCAAAGGCGTTGTTACGTACATGATAATGGATGATTTGGAGGTGAAGCCTATGTCCACTATTTCGAGCATAACTCTGCTCAATAGATTCAATGCTACTGATGTTGGTGCCCTCGAAGAGAAGGTTGTAGATCTCGGCATGAATTCAATTGCAGCATTCTCACTTCCTTTATTTGTAGGAATTTGTTTTTTTTTTTTACATCTTTTATGCATTAATCGCGGCATTTAACTGATTGAATTAGCTTATTATCTTATTTATTAAAGATTGATTAATTACTATTTACTAATTTATTTTGCTTAATTAATTGGTACGTAGGGTGTGAAACTGCTGAAAGAATCCCTGCAGTCCAAAGCAGTTCTCACAAATGTGTTCCTGGGGAAGAAAGCTGCAGCATGAACAAGCTAGTACTTAATCAATTGATATTTTGATGCTACTATGTGAGGATATATATAATCACGTACCTTGTTTTGGAATTTGGATTTCAGCTTCTAGTTCTCTTTTAGATGATTTTGCTTTTTAATACGTATTGTTACCCTAGCTTGTTGTGGGAGTTTGATGTATTTAGACTCCAACTTTTGGGTGTGGGGGTGCTCTTAATTAAGCACTGTGCTTGATGTTTAATGTATGGCTTTTCTGTGTTTATTAGTTTATGCTTTTATTGTTCTAGATTACGAGCTTCAATAGTTCAATGTCGTCGAATTACTCATTGTTGCAAGCTAACTACCACGCAGTACTATTTATGTAATTATCCATTGCTATTTGCTGAATATATCTTAACTCGATCGGAATGACGCTATATGATAAATTGCATCAACTTATTTAACAGTATTGGCATCAGAGTCCATACGACATAGATTTCCTTAAAATCCATTCGCGCCATATATCTTAACTAGCTTGATCAGAATGATCTATATACGTACGTTCTTAATTAACTTGAAACTGTGCCGCTGCTTAATTATACGTACATAGTTTCCTTAAGACATGCATTGCAAGAATGAACAATGTATGATAATCAATAATTTGTAAACTTAACTACAAATTAAATGTCGTGGCTTAATTATATATGTTTTTATGTTCAACTCGTCACAAACCAGTCATTTGTTATACACAGTTGAATGACTAGATCGAGTCGCTATACGATATATAGTTAATTAAATTCTATAAACATACACAATGTATGATAATCAATAATAATAAACTCTTTTTGAGGAAAGAATTATTCACATGGAAAATAAAAAGGAGCTTGGATAGAAGTCCTTACTAATTTGGGTGAAAATAATTTTCTCAAGTTTGATTAAGGCTCAAATCAGCCACCAAAAATATCCATGCTAGTTAGTTTGTGTCAAGCACGTCCACATCCGTTTTCACCTCACACTCTTTCTCCGTTCCGTTTTAGCCCACCATTAACTCCATTGGAATTAGTTGGAACTCAATCATTCTAAAAGACTAAAACCAAACACATGTCCACCTCACAAACCCTAAAACAAGACCGACTATTCTTTCAAATCTTTTCCTCTCTTATCACAATTTCACCACACAAAACCAACCTCAAAGCCAAACATGAGACGTAGGTCTCGCACTTACCATACAAACCCTATATTACACGACGTGTAACCTAAACCCCCACCCAATATTGCTTCTCTCTTTGCTGCTTCTGCTCCATATATTGTTCCCCCTACACAACCAGCCATAGTAACAAGCTCAAGCAAGCCTCATCAAAAGAAAAGAAAACAAGCTCAAAGAAGCTTTCAAGATGAAGAGAGCCCACTACTCGTTCATGGAGGAAAACCCTAACAACGCCGCCAACCAGATCAAGCTTCCTGCATTCTCCGGGAAAAGAAGCAAACACTGCGGCGGAGGCCATAACGAGCTTGTGGGGTTACAGAACATGTCTGCGGCGGAGTGCTCTGGACGCGAGAGGCTGAAGAGACACCAGGAGGAGGTGGCCGGACATGTGACGATACCGGATTCGTGGGGTCAGGAAGAGCTGCTCAAGGATTGGATCGATTACTCTCTGTTTGATGTGCTGCTGGTTCCGACAGGGCTCAGCTCCGCTCGTGAAGCACTTGCTATGGAGGGACGTCGTCGAGCAAGTAATAATAATGCTCAAGGAGTCATGAGGATAGAGAGTAGGTGTTAAAGGTATATAGTTGAATGTTTTTGCATTTCTATTGATATTTAGATAGTAAATCAGAATCTTCATTTTGTTTAATTATTTTGAGGTTTGATTTGCTACCTGGTAACTCAATCATATTAATTTTCTCTAGATATCACTTCCAGTATATGCATGGTACGCTAGCTGCAAGATCTATTTATAATGAAAAACAAAGATTGATTGTACTTCATGAAACTATTTCATGGATATATATCATTGTGTGCATTCTTTCATGATTGAACTCAAAAATCATGTATGATATATATCGATCAGGAATGAAGAAATGAAGTGTATTGATCGATTATGCTTCGTTACATGTTTCTGTATTAACTTACTTGGTGGAAATCAATGTTTATATATTGTGATCAGATCGATTTGCTTGTATCTATACTTAATTACGATGCGGAACATTTCACATATAGATTTGACAGCAGATCGATTACCTTCGATCATGAAATTGACTTGTTTGTTTGATGTTGAGTTAAATTTTGTACGTAGAAATATTATTAATAGATCTAGCTACGTAAATAATTAACTTCAGCTATTTCACTAGCTCTGGATCTAAGTTATTCAAATGATAAATTATACAAAGTGAAGAAATACTATATATGAACTTGGACTTTGGTTCATTTCAAGATTGCAGGTGCATTTTGCTAATACTGGGTAGTTACTATAATTCATATATATGTTCATACTGATGTTCATACACTAGCTAGCTGGATGAGTAATTTGCAAATTTATCAAAGAGTCCAAATAATGCCTCCCAATCCTATATATGAATATCATCAGAGAGGGACTTGATCCAAAAGCCTTATCCTTTTTTTATCTCTCGCTCGAGTGAAACCTACACCTCGTCTAGATTGATTAAAAGATCAATATATGTTGATGGAGGCCGAGGGTATTAGTGAAATGGTAATATTGGTATTGGTGGTGATTTGCGTGTTGGTAGTGGATTTTATTGGCATAAGGAGATCTGGGTTCTCGATCATGCTCAGAGAGACAGATGTACTGAGATGCAAGTTCAACAATTTATGACCCAGTATATATATATAATGGGATTAAGTACACTACTCACCTCTTTGGTTTGGAGCTGTACGTCCTTAGTAGTAAAGGGTAGTAGCTACAAACAATTCTTAGCTGGATTCATTAGCTAGGAGATCAAGCATATCTTTCAGGAGCGTGCAATGAACCTGGTGAATGATTGTTGGATTAAACAGAGTTTGGAGTGGAGTGATCAATTATAAATTAAGCTCCTTATTCGCTGATCGAACATCCTCCTAGGTCATGCCATGCACCTCCTGTTTTGTGGTTTATCTACACTTCTACACTACTGAAAGCTACAATACTACGTACTTAATTTGCCGACACACCAAAGGGTCCGACAATATATAAGAGAACGTACGCTGCTTCACAAATGATGCTTCTGTGCCCTGCTGTACACTTGTTGCCATGAGATTGAAACTAGCTTGCTATATATTTACCCTTTACCATTTACTTAGTGATCGTACTGTTGAGGAAAAATATGCATGAAGCGTAAATGTCACCCAATACAATTTCACTCTATCTCATTAGTTAAGATATAGTTTTAATCATGTCTGGTTCGACCCATTCAAGACAAAATGTGCATTTTAATTATAATCCCTTGTTACAAGGGAACACCCTTTGATTCTGTTTATCAAGAGATCATTGTAGGTTTGTTTGTTTTTGTGACTGCATCCACATTTGGGAGTGGATTGTCTACGTACCCTGGAGGGGATCAAGTCACTCATAGTTCAAGGGTTCCAACAAGTCAATGACTCATTGGAGGGCTTTGATTTTGGAGTGAGAGTAGTATTTGGAAATGTGTTTGGATTTGTGTCTGAAGACATTTGAGCTTAGGAGCGTGATTTTGGCTTCAGGCGATCCGGGAATTTATTTGGATTGGTGGTTGCATCTAGATTTAAATCCAGACTGCCTACATACCTTGTGAAGGGATCAAACCAATGTAGTTCGAAGGTTCCAACAAGTAAATGACTCATTGAAGGGCTTTGATTTTGGAGTGAGATCGAGTAATGTTTGGAAATGTCTTTAGATTTGTGTCTGAAGGTATTTGAGCTTAGGAGCGTGATTCTGGCTTCAGGCGATCCGAGAATTTATTTGGATTGGTGGTTGCATCTAGATTTAAATCCAGACTGCCTACATACCCTGTGAAGGGATCAAACCAATGTAGTTCGAACGTTTTGGTTATGGATTTGATTTTTCTGGTGCTTTTGGAATTTGATCAGAGTCATTTGGACTGGATGAATTTGACTGGTGGTGTCAGGGATTCTGTTTAGAATTGTGGTTGCATCTAGTGGTTTGCTAGATTGCCTACGTACCCCCTTGAGG
This sequence comes from Fragaria x ananassa, assembly GCA_034370585.1. Classification (NCBI taxonomy): domain Eukaryota; kingdom Viridiplantae; phylum Streptophyta; class Magnoliopsida; order Rosales; family Rosaceae; genus Fragaria; species Fragaria x ananassa. The sequence goes on from CP139766.1 coordinate 15,655,570, forward strand.
GATCAAACCGACCGTAGTTCATAGAGGTTTGTAGGCTTTGCGGCTTAGTGCCAATTTTGGGTTTGACAGATGTATTTTTGAATCCGTCAACTGTATTTCTTGTGGACACCCAATTTAGTAGAGTGTCTGTTAATTTGACTTGGGCACCTGAAATGGGTGAAGCATCAGTGTGACCAAGAGGCTTTGAACTGCCTTATCCGCAGTTCTTGATAGTGACATAGGCGATCTGCAAATCCATAGTGGCGTAGGTGGTCTGCAAATCCAGTCTTCGTGTGTAAGTGGACTCCGCCTGCATGTGGACCTCGCGTATAAGCTTATGCGCGGACTCAGCGTGCTTGCTTGTAAGCGGATTCCGTGTATATGATTTGTAAGCGAACTCCGCGACTGGCTTCTTCACGAAACTGCATGGAAGAATCTCGCCTGTGACGTCGTCTCGTCTCGCTTGGACTTCAAATTTTGTATAGTCACCTCGCCACCCCTTAGGGTTTATGCTTGTACGCGATGTCATCTCGTTGCCCCTTAGGGTTTCTACTTTGATGCGAATGTCACTTCGCCTTTGCTTGTAAGCAAATGTCATCTCGCCACCCCTTAGGGCTCCTGCTTTGATGGGAAGACACCTCGCCACCCCTTAGGGTTCATGCTTTGACGCGAATGTTATCTCGCCACCCCTTAGGATTTCTGCTTTGATGCGAGTGTCACTTCGCCTTTACTTCAAGACTTCAGTCATCTCGCAAGGCTATCCACGCGGGGTACTCTTAGCATGCGAACTGATGTGCAACTCGCATGATAATGTTTAACATGAACCTCTCAGTCAGAGTTATAGCCACCATCATATGAACCACATGACTCCTCAAAGACATCACTCCTAATTCGATTCAGCTTTGTCACCACCTCGATGATTATCATCTTGAGAAACCTTTTTGCAGATGATAATCGAGTATAACTGGGAATCGGACTTGAGGAAGCTGCTCCTTTATAAATGGAGATATGTTGTCTCCTTTGCTTTGATCGAGAGCGTGATCAGGGATTCTCCAAGTTGCTAAAGGTAAGTTCTTGTTTTTCTAATTCGTGTCACCTGGAATGCTTGTTTTCTCCTCTTGTACAGCTTGTTATGCGAAACGCAAGGCCATATGTAACAAGAGGAAGGGCCGAGCGGCCATAATTTTTGTGACAAGAGGAGGGGGCGAGGTCATCTCGTCCCCGCTCAGGGGCTCTGATTGCTTTGCGCCTTAAGGCTTTTGAGGCGGTATTGGAGCTCCGCCAGAAGCAAAGGATGAGATAGAAAGATAAGTCACTGCAAACAAAAGAAAATAAAGTTAGAATAGGAGCTTCACCTTCTCGTTGTTGGCCCATCGTTCTTTCTCTGCTTTCTGCTTCGCTTATTTTCTACTGCCTCTCTTTTCTCTTTCTTTTCTGTCTCTGCGCCCCTCCCTTCTTGTCCCCTTTTATTGGAGGCTTTTGCCTCTCTATATATAGTGCTTGCTGATTTGTAATTGGACTTTGATACCCGGATTCTATTCCTATCCAAACACCCTCCTTTTCAAGAGTTGGAATTGAACACAAAAACCTTATGCATGTAGCACAAGAAAAGAATTATTATTATTTCTTATTATTTTTTTTTTTGGATCAACACGTACGTAGCTTCACTATCTCATGTATTTCCTTCTTTACAGGCACAGGCAAATCATTGGACCGTTGCTGCATGTAGTGAAGAAGAAGGTGCTCGATCTAGTTGAGGATGTCAAGAGTCTTCTAGACTTCTACCTCACATAGTCACAATGCTAGCTATGTGGTTTCAGAGTTTGTGGTTTGTAGTTAGGGATTTCGAACGAAGTAGTGCTAGGTAAACCACCTAGAATCCACCTTATGTGGCAACAAGATGTGGCTATGCCAAAATGTAATATCTAGTTTTTCTGTTTATATTTTCCTTAATTACGTAATTTTTTTTCTCTTTTTACTTTCTTGAATTTACTTTATTTTTTGTTATATCCTTTTTTTTAGGGTGTTCTTCATCATCTTCATCTTCTCCTCCTCCACGATCTGTCCTCTCTAAGACTCGACCGTACCAAGTCTCTAAGTCTCCGTCCTCCGTCCTCTCTCTAGTCTCCTCCTCCGTCCAATTAATTGTTCATTCACTGCCTCATTATAATTTATATCTTTAGAGCATTGTTGCAACTCTTGCCAATTGATCCCCTGGCCTAGCCTTCACCACATCAAAATGCTGGAGAACTATATGATCCTTTCGTGAGTATTGTAATTGCATGATTTGATTTGATGTCTTGCTCCAACGAAAATCATCATGAGCAATCATTTTAGGAAAAAAAAAACATAGCTCTTACCTCTTCTTCAATATTAAACAAACATATTTTACACCCTCTTCAAAGATCTCTTCTTTGATCTCCCTATCATATTTCTGAATAACCTTATCTATGGTTTTCTAAATTTCATACACAAGAAAAACCGAACTAATGTTGAATATCGTCATCGATGCTTGCAAGGAAAAAAAATTTGATTGAGAGGGTGTTTGAACAATTAAAGATGGAGTGAGGATGTTGAGAGAAGGGATGAGATTGAGAAGGAGATGAGAACAACGTTTGATGAAGGACTTTGCGCAGAGATAAGAAAGAAACAGTTTTTTTTTTTGTTGGAAGAAAGAAAAAAGTTTAGAAGATAAATTTTAAAATAAAAAAATAGAAATATAAAATAAAACATATATAATGCTTTGATGATGTGGCTATGTCACGTCATGCTGCCACCTAAAGTAAACTCTAAGTGGTTCACCAAAAGGTAGTTCACCTAACATCAATCTTTTCAAACATACGTTAAACTATTCTAACTCTGGGCAAAGCTCTCCTCTTAGAGCAAGTCCACCCTTTAGGCCTTCGTTGGGAAGGCCCGGGTCATGGGTGAGACCTGGGTCGCCACGTGGCAATGATTTTAGGTTGCAGTTTCCACCCACGATTTATGTTTCTGGGTCACCACGTGGCTGTGACTGTTTAATAAATTTTATATTAGGTAATTAATTGTGGGTAATGAAAAAAATTTAATATGGACCTTTGGATCAAATTGCTAGATCAAATCTGGGCCACCCAATTTTGTTTTAAAAGAATAGGGTTGTGTTGACCCGGTCAAAACACCAAAACTGGTGTTGACCCGAGCTTTCCTCTCCCCTCTCTCTCTCTCTCTCTCACGTCTGCCCCCTTCTTCTCCGGTCGATTCTGGCCGTTTCCGGCCACTACACTCCACCAAACTCCACCAAAACGTTCCTTTCCTCTCCCTCTTCAAAACCCCTCAATCAATAACCACATGCAACCCTCAACAAAGGAGATCGACGGAGAAGAAGATGTCATTGTCCGGCGAGTTCTTGGCATTTCCGGCGACCAATTTCGCTTCCAATGGTAATCCGGCCCTCAACAAATCTTCTGTGTTTTCAATAAGAGCCAAGGAGAGGATCCTAATCCGATTTGTAAGGTAATTTCAATAACCCTATTGGATTGTTTTGATGTTGAGTTTTCCGGCAAGCCATGGTTCCGGCATTGCCTCCACCGACTGGTTCCGGCGTCGCTCGGCCCCCTTGCGTGCTTCACGTGGTTGACGACGCCATGGCCCGACGACTTGGGCTGAGCTGGCAGAGGAAGGCCTGGGTCTTCAAAATGGAGGCCTGGGTCATAGGTCTGACCCAGGCGAAGACCCAGCGAATGTCTGGGTTAAAGAATTTTCAAGGGTGGAGGGAGGGTTTTTTTGGCCGGGTCTTCGTTTGACATGGCGAAGGCCTGGGTCTTGCTTTTGGGGTAAGGGTGGACATGCTCTTACGGACATTAATCCTAATTCAATTCTTCATGTACTCTATATCACCACTGTGGTTATTAACCCTACAGTATGTGGTACGTACTCTCTTAGGTAGTGCATGATAGGTTTTCCAGCAAACATGATTCATTTCCAGTGTCATTGTATATATTGCGTTTAATGTTAATTTTAATTTATTTCTAAATTTTGTTTTATACAGTGAAGTAAGGGTACGTAGGACTACTTCGAAGAATGCAGAAAACGAGCCTTAATACATATCATGCATATGTAGTAATGTAGGGATTACCCTGAACTCCTGAAGCGCTTGATTGAACTTTGAAAATCATGAACATGTGCTAAACAAGTAATATATGATCACCAATGCAAATGGCATGGGTCATGTCGTGCTACACGGTTGTAGCCTTGTAGGAAACTATGGAAGGTAAAATGTTGAATATACACTGCCCCAATATTCAAGAAGAAACGTGGTTGTCCAAATTTTCACCTTAAAACACCATAATTCCATGCATTAACATGTGATCACTCATGTTATTTTGGATCCATGTAATAGAGAATTGGCTGTTAGAATGTAGGCATGATGAATAAGTTAACGATTCTCACATTTTAGGCTTCATGGGCCTAGAAGTTAATCCATTGGCGCATTTGTGATGTTCTAACTATGCATTGCAATATAACGCATAACCATTTTAACAGAGGTTCCAAATTTAAATTAGGTTGTGGAGCACACCCAAAAAACCAAGAACCATTAAGCCTCTGATAATAGTTAAAATGGTCCGTTAGCCCCAACAAACCAACATAATGATTTGTTCAGTTTTGTATTGCTGAATCAATGAGTTTTGAAACAAGATTTTGGAAATGTATACATATGTGCCGCTTTGGTTAGATTTTGACTCTTTTCTTAAAAGGTTGGAGAAAAAAAAAGAGTTATGAAATAGAAGGTTGAATGAAAAAAATATACAAAAAACAAAAAGGAAAAAAATTGTTGAATATGGACCAGTGAAATAATGCGGAAGCCCACAAAGAAAACACAGCCCAAACTATACAAAGCTTTGATTAGGTTTTAGCAGTCATCACCTCTCAATCTCCAGCTCCTTATATAAACTTGCTTGGCTGCCTGATACCCTAACGGCGCCTCCTGCTTCTCTTCTCTACGGTAAACCCTCTCTCTTTATCCCCTCTCTTTCATTACACGTTGTCGTTTCATCATTCCGATCTCGTACTTCAGTTCACGCATCTTGTTGCGCCGAAATGAGTTTTCATTATTCTTTGCAAAATTTTTGGTGATTTGATTTTGTAATTTGATTTTGATCATTCTCACTTTGCAGGTGAGAAATCGCTGGTGGAGGATCGGACACGTCTTAAGTTTCGACCATGAGGTATGCCACTTACCCTCTCTTCTGTTTTATTTGGGTTTTATTGAGGTTTAGGGTTTGAAAGTTTACTGCTTTGATTTTTAATTTCTGTTAAAGTTACTTGAACTGTTGTTAGAATCTTTGCAGTAATTTTCCAGTTTTTGAGGAATTGAAATTGGATGGTTTATAATTCTAGTTCTAGAACTGGAATTGAATCTTTAATTAAGTTTGTGATTGAATGAGGACTTTAGTTCGAGTGGCTTTCAATTTTGGGTTTTTGGTTTTATTTTGATAAAGTTTAGAATTGTAGGTGTTATTCGTGTGTCGGAGGTCAAAAACTTTCGGGACAGTCATTGAGAATTTGTTTGCATTTTTAAAAGTCTTTTCTTTTCTTCGGTGGTAACATGGTGTCTGTTTGATTTGCCTTGTATCGTTTTGCAATTACTTTCTAAGCATTTGGTATTTGGATGCTTCTGTTGTTTGCATTTTTAACTGTGCACGTGTCTCTACAGTAAGCTTCAGAGTGATACTCTCAGGGAGGCTATCTCTGTCATCATGGCTGCTTCCAAGGAGAAGAATCGGAAGTTCACAGAAACTATTGAGCTTCAGATCGGGTTGAAGAATTATGATCCCCAAAAGGACAAGCGTTTCAGTGGTTCTGTTAAGCTGCCACACATTCCTCGTCCAAAGATGAAGGTCTGCATGCTTGGAGATGCTCAGCATGTGGAAGAGGTAATGGTTCTGATACTTGGTCACAGCTTGGACCAAAGCTGGTTTCCTGGTCGATGTCTGTAGCTGTGATTCTCAGAATTTCCAGAGGTTATTTGTCTGTGGTTGTCTAAAGTTGTTGCTGTGTTTTGTGTTAATTAATTACAGGCTCAGAAGATCGGTTTGGAGTACATGGATGTAGAAGCACTGAAGAAGTTAAACAAAAACAAGAAATTGGTTAAGAAACTGGCTAAGAAGTACCATGCCTTTTTAGCATCAGAAGCTGTTATCAAGCAGATTCCCCGTCTTTTGGGTCCTGGTCTCAACAAGGCAGGTTGGTACAAGAGCCATGTTTTTAGTCATAGGCGTAGCTAGCCTAGGGCAATCAACCCTTTTAAAATTTGAAAAATGTTTAATTAATCTGAACTATTGTTGAAAAGTTATGGAATGAATTATACGTTGAACCTTCTAAATCTTGGAATATTTTTAATTAGTCTTGAAGATCGTTTTACATTAATGGAATGAAATTACAATTTACACTACTTTTATGATTAATCCAATTAATACAGATTCTTTCATGTGTTTCTTACCTTATTGATATGTGTTTTCATTTCCATTTACAATTTTTTTCTTTTTAATTAAGGTAAATGGAAGCTACACATTCTTGTCTATAATGGTCTTTCAATTTCAATATTAGTACAATAATACTACATTAACAACAACAATTTTCTTGTTCCAATCTATATAGGACAAGAAGTTAGCTGAAAGTGTGTGTTATTGTTTTAACTTTAGGCAAACCATTGTGTTTTTTTTTAAGAGAATGACCGATAATGTTATACTTCTTTGTTGACTTCTATTCATACTCAATGCAGGAAAGTTCCCGACTCTTGTTTCTCACCAAGAATCCCTGGAGTCTAAAATTTCTGAGACAAAAGCGACAATTAAGTTCCAGTTGAAGAAGGTTCTCTGTATGGGAGTTGCTGTAGGGAATGTCTCAATGGAGGAGAAGCAAATTTTCCAAAATGTGCAACTGAGTGTGAACTTCCTTGTTTCACTATTGAAAAAGAATTGGCAAAACGTAAGTGAAATGTGCCATTGCATTATTTAAAAGTTTATTTGAAAAGAAACCCCATTTAAAATCATTTAGTTGTTGATGATCTTCAAATGTTTGATTTATTAATATTTCTTTTAATCAGGTAAAGTGCTTGAACCTGAAGACCACAATGGGGAAGCCATATCGTGTTTATTAGTCTTCACTTAGTTTTGGAGATTTGTAGCTACAGTTTGTAAGAAGCCTGCTCCTTATAGGGACTGCTACTTGTAGGAAGCGTGTTTATTTTGATGGTCCAGTTTCTTATATGCCTGTTTTACTTTTTTGCTCAAAGCTTGTCAACATTGTTATGACTTTCTATTATTATTATTGTCGGAAGGTAAACTGATTTTCAATTGTGTCACATAATATGTTGACCAACGATATTTCTATGCACCTGCATGTTTTGAAAGATCTAACCATTCATTTCTCCCAGCTTCTAATCTGGCGCATTTCATCTGTATAACTCAGTACTTCAGCCCCGTTTCTGTTCGGTTTTTAATGTTGTTTTGCTTAACCTTGAGACTGCTGTGTTTGGCCCATTCAATCGAGTTTGTTCTACTTGTTAATTATCTATGAATCTCATTTAGTACAGAATTGTATGAAAGGAGTATTAAACTTAGCCCCCAGAGTTTTATTGCGGTTTACCTAGACACTGCTGGACATCAAGAAAAATGTAGTTTGAAATCAGAACGATATCTAGCCTTGCAAAGACACAAGTTACCTGCAATCACATAGCATTCACTAAGACACTGCTATTTCTAAAAGTTCAAACGTTCATCTGTATCCACTTATTTTCCCATTAAATTTGAAAGTATTTTAATCTCAAGCATTAAAATAAGTCCTTGGATTCCAGTGTTAAGCTTTTCTATTTATTTTTTCTTTTCTTTCTATGATGCTTAATGAAAACAATAATATACACACATAAGAAAGACAGATAAGAACTCGATTCTAAAATAACTGAAGTACAGTTTCAGCTATATCACTATAGATGAACTGATTCTATACCCGATGCTGAGACATCAGAAATGCAAAGAAAGAGGGCTGGGAGGCCGAAGGTACGGCTAGAACTACGTAAAAAATAAGCAATTTAATCCTGAACAAAAGGGTTTCTGAGTATATATGACAGGCTGGGAGTTGAATGCCCATCTCCACAACCAGTTTCGGATGCTTCTGAATCTGACCGAGGCTTCAGGCACTTCAATGTGATCTCCAGTGGTGCCACTCTGGTCTCAATGGAGTATGACAGAATTCTCATTCCTACATGAAATCACCAAAGGTTAGATCAGAGAAAAGAAGATCGTGAATAGATGACATGAATGTGATGAACTCCTAAATTAGAAAGGTGGTACACACTAGGCATGCATTAGAGACATACTGTAGGAACGAAAAGCAAATGAGGTTGACTAATTCCCCTGTCACAAAAAATAAAAGCATATTTAATAATACTAGCTATTTTTAAGTTAAATTTTAATCAAATTAGCTAAAATGTTATTTTGGCTAGCCACTTTAGAATTACGGTTGCATCAATGTTTTCTATTTTAACTAGCATTACATCAACATTATTCTTCAAATAAAGATTAAATAATTTAAATATATTTATATATCACGTAAAATATCTTAAAAGGAATGTATTAAATTATAGCTAGGCTTATCTATATTTAGCTAGCGAGATAGTTCAAAGTCATAATAGCTAAACTTTGGCTAGTCTATTGGAGCTCCGAAAATATCAAAAAAGTTAAAATAACTAAAAGCTAAAATAAAGAATATGCTAAATCTGCTCTAAAAAGATAAAAAAATCATAGATCACAGAAATTTGAACACCTAGTTATCCAGGTAACAGAAATTTGGAAGAGTAACTCTAAATACCAAGAAATGTCCGTTGGCTGTAACATATATTAGTTTCTGCATTCTTTCAATTCACAGGCAAAGGAGTAGAGAATTGGACAATTACCATCGCACGTCATATTTCCTTGCGGTTGATCAAAATCGCAATCTTCCCCAGTGTCTCTCTGGCAACGTTGTTCTAGTAAAGAACAACCAGAGATGAACAAATGAGAAAGGGAAGTGGGTAGCCCTTCATCTGGAGTTGTCTACCCTGACGTGCACTAGTAGTTGTCTTGTCTCTTGAGTAGCCTTGGGGGCATTCTATGCATGAAGGAGATTAACGTCAATTCATTCAATTGTGCCAGATTACGACACACTTCAATAGAAGATTAAGAATGTCCATTTGGGTAGGCATGGGTTGGCATTTTGACAATGTTAATTTCTTGGTTTTGATTCATACTACTACTAATTAAGAGGAGGCGTTTTAGTTGTGTATAAGATAATCATCATTCACCTCTCTCTCTCTCTCACACACACATATTTGGTGACCCTAACAAACTACCATATATTATCTTATCGAGTTCCTAATTTTCTTGCAGTATTGTAGACTCCTAGTTCATCACCTGGTGGTCTTATGTGCTGGACTGATGGGGCATCGATAGGTCAAGTATTTCCGTATTTGGATGAAGATCTTAGTATTTTACTTAATTAATATGGCATGTTCTTGAGTTTTGATATTTCTCACAATATATATATTGTTCCAGAAGATTCTATATTTTTCTAGATATTCCTTATGTGTGTCTTGGTCTTATGTCAATAGGATATGTAGTTGACTAGATCTATATATTCCTTATTCTTACCTAATTGGTACTGTGTAATTCCCTATATAAAAGGCTTCTATTAATGAATAATACACACATCTTTTACGATTTTATATTATTAAATTACTTTCACTTCATCACGTTATTAGCACTTGGCTCAACCCTTGAGCTAATATTTTTCCGAAACCCTAAAACGAAAACCGAAGTTCTCGGCCTTGCCTCGGCCGCCACCACTGCTGCTACCGCCGCCGTCACTTTCCGGCCGTCCGCTCCAGTTCTTTCTTCTCATCCGATCAAGCATTCAAGTTTTTTTACGGTATGTTTACCTTACAACCCTAAAACTCTTCAAAGTTCAATAACCTCGGGGAAAGTATAATTCTTTAGTAAATGAAAGGATCAATGCATCAACGTGAAAGTTAACCAGTAATTAAAATGAAATCTCAGCCGTTCATATGATCAGCCCACTACACGACACTTTCAATATTAACGTTGTTAACAATTGAAACCATGGTTAATGTTAAGAACTGAAACCAGAGTATTAAATCATTTGTGTCCTATGCTCGTCAAATGACGTTGCTTTTGTCCGATTAGATTATTCGACGAGATGGAATCGCCGATCTAATATATTTGCAGAGCTCGGTGGCGATGGAGATGAGCCTTGGTTGCCATGGTTCGATCTGAATCTAGTGGTGGACTGGTGGGTTTAGAGAATAATTGGAAGCGAGGTTTGTGAGACCCAGGAGAACTAGTTTCATGGTTGATAGTGAAGATTCAATCATCAAAGTGGAAACTGGTAACCGGTACAAAAATGTGAAGAAGATTATTGAAAAAGGCGGTATTGCTTTCCCAGAACCGAATTATGTGAAATTTGAAACGAACATAGTTGATTGATGACATTGGAACAGATGTGAGTACGTGATTCTGGTGTTGCTGGAAGCATATATGCTTTCTTGTTTTGCATTAAGGGGTTATTTGGGAAGGTGGAACAACGTAAAACAGCCATGAGCATATAGCTATGAAAGTATGGTTGTGGTAGTGGTCCGGTGGAGAGCAATAATGTCGAAGAGGAAGAAGAAAGGAGCAGATCTGGATTTCTAGATAATTAACCATGGTTCGCTAACTGTATTAACGTACGTGACTCTAGTAAGTGGCAAATTGGAAATTTGGTGTCAATGGCCTTTTTGGCTGGTGGCAGCAGAGGGATCTTTTGGCGTCCTTGGTTCAATGTCTTTCCAAATATGCCAAAGGCCATCCCTTTCTCATAATATTAATCAAAATGTCGAGCTCTCTCTATATATATCTATATATATATATATATATGTATATATATATACACATATACGAGGGATTATTCTAACTTTTCGATCACAAAATCACATATCTACCGTTCAATATGTAGTTCTATATGAGTAGATCACTTCTTTAAATTTTCAGAAATTTTGGTGATTGTTAAGTTATTCAAAACTACGATTTATAATTATAAGCTTGAACGGTTCAAGTTTGACAGATTTGGTTCGTTCATTGATTTAATCTTGTTCGACATCTTAACGATCACTAAATTGGCTAAAAATTTACAGAATTGATCTATGTATAAAGACTAATAAACTGAACGATATAGATTCAAAAATATAATCTAAAAGTTAAAATAATCTATCATCTCTCATATATGTCAACAAAAAAAAAATGCGGTGAAAGGGCATGTAGATAACACCTCCCTTTGTTGCTGAGACCACCCTGCCTCGCTTTCTCCGCTCCCAGTCGAAACTAAACTACTCCCCAAGTCTTCATCATCAGCTTTCTCATCTCCCCTCCTCACCTAACCGTCTCACTCCGTAAGCTCTCTCTCTCTCTCTCTCTATTATTCCTTGTCTATGTAATTTTGTTTGGGTCTGCAGATTCATATTATATCGGATCTTTTGAATCTCTAATTTGTTGTTAATGTTTGTAAGTTTAGTTGTTGGTCTCATCAATCTGGTTTTTGCTTTAAAGATCTGGACTTGGTTGTTTTTATTGTCTGATTTTGTGTGAAAATTTCTAGAAGAAAGGATAACAACTTGGGTTATGTTTGGCATACTCAGATGGATAAACACTTTTTATTGTTGGGTTTTAGCTTTGAGAGTGTACTTTGCACCAGTAATATATCAAAGTTTTGGTCTTTAGATGGTTTTAATTGTAAAGATGCATGCTTTGAGCTGGAAAAACCCAAGTTGTAAAATGTGATCTATTTTTATCTTGTGGGTGTGTGTGTTTTATTTTTTTTTAATTTTTTTCTGGGTTCTGATGCTTTGTTTGATTGGACAATGCTGTTGGTGTTCATATGATTAGGTATGGTTTGAGATTTGATGTGCCTTTTTTTTTGTCATACTTTTTTGGATTTTTCTTACCATTCAGTTCTTAATCCTGTTTACTGGCTTTTGATGCTTTGGTCGATTGAAGAAATCAAATTGGTTTTCATGTGATTAGCTAAACTGTGAGGTTAGTGCCCATGATGAACTACAGACTTGAAATTTGGATGTTTCCTAACATCCTTTCTGTTGATGGTGATATAATCCCAAACTTCGGTTAGAGCCTATTGTTTTTCTTGATTTTTCAAAGTTTACTGTTAACTTTATCTTTTAAGTAACTGTTATATGGGAGGATGATACAAAGTCAAATGTGGTATTAAGAAATTGATTAATTTAGGGGCCCCTTAATTTATATGAATTCTTGTTACAAGTACCTTGCATGAATTTTTGTTGGGATCATGTTGAGTGAAAAATTATCAATCTGCTTCCCCTCCCCTGTGGCAGAGTAACTTCTGGTTTTAGAAAACGTCTTATGATATAGTATGGATTAAAGTATCTTAATGGTGGTTAAATAAAATGGAGCCTTGAGTGAACAGCAGAGAGCCACGAGCTTGCTTCTTTCTCATAGTTCTCCAGACAACAATTGCCTTGGTGTTCCTGAGAGATGGTTTGGTTCCATTATTTCATAAATATTGCAGTAAACTTCAGTTGCTAGGACATTATCTTATTCAGTTGGGGTGTTGTATTCGTTATCTAAAACTTAACAGCAGATAGTCCCCCTTTATTTTGTAATTCTTTGGTTATTGTGAAGTATCTTCAACACATTGTTGATGAATATCTGGACTTGTTAAATTCTTATTGAACAAGAACATCTATGCGGTGTATTGTGCTTTCCATCAGTGTTATTGTCGGGTCACTTTTGTGTCTTTTTGAAAGAGATAATGCCGATTATTATTACTCATTTTCATTTTGTGCTTTTGTTCTGGTTTGTGTACTTTTGGTGGTTAATTTGTTGTGATGGTGGTATGTGGATTCAGGTCTAAGCATGTCAACTATGACAACTGTGAATGTTCCTTCTCATTGCATGCTCAGAAATGCACCCAAGACTCGATTCACAAGTTCTATCATCAAGTTCTCATCTCCGCTTGGATCTCTGAAGACTCTCTCCAAGTCCTTTGGCTTGAAAGCATCCGCCTCTTCCCGAACATCAATGGCAGTATACAAGGTTAAGCTGATTGGGCCAGACGGGGAGGAGAACGAGTTTGACGCTCCCGATGACTCTTACATCTTGGATTCAGCTGAGAATGCAGGAGTTGAGCTGCCCTATTCTTGCAGGGCTGGGGCATGCTCCACCTGTGCAGGAAAGATGGTAGCAGGTTCAGTTGACCAGTCTGATGGTTCCTTCCTTGATGACAACCAAATGAAGGAGGGTTATTTGCTGACCTGTGTCTCATACCCATCTTCAGACTGTGTGATCCACACTCACAAGGAAAGTGAACTGTATTAGGTGCTGCATTGTTGAATTGAGTAGTATTATGAAGTCTTGGTTTGGTTATTTCCAGGATTTTGTATGAATGTCATGTTCTTTCTCTTGGACCTTTCTTCTATTTTATAGTGTTTGTTGTGTGGGCTTCGGTAGCAGTTTAAATATGATGTTACTGTGTCAATTTAACTAGCTTGATCCCACCTTCTTAACACATTTAGAGATAAACTTGTCGTAATCGTAATGAGGATCGTTTTGACTCTTAAGAGTTCATCCCGTCCGAGTTGAAATTGAACCCTAATCACATGTTGGTGACTTGGTCATCTTTAAAGTGATATGCCTTGATGTGTGGTTTCACCTTTTATTATTACAGAACGTATATCTACCGATGTGAAACCCAGAAAAAACACTATTTAGTTATACTAGTTCCAGTACCTCGTCTATTTCCCTTTTGCATTCCTCTTTTTCCAGCCTTTCGCCGCTCTGCAATCTACATCTGATAAGCCATTCTCTAATGCCGTTGTCAGGGTCTCAAAGTAGTTTTTAGTCACTGCAGTCAGTCCAGTTAGCTTTGTTTTGAAGTCTATGAATTCTTGTGACGGGCCAATGGGGCCATCATCCTCTAGGAACGGCTGTACCTCCTTCTCGGCACATTGATGAAGTCTTTCCAAGCTGGACTCTGCCTCACCCTGCAAGTACTCAAAAAATTGCTTCTTAGCAGTGTCATGGTCAGGTAGGTAGTACCCATACGCATAAGTCCATTTCAGCACTCTCCTACATTCAACAATCTGTTCCCAAGCCGCCACTAAAAACTTGACCTCACCCTCACCGGTGCGCTGGTTGTCTCTCACCTTGTCTGTGTTCACAGTCTGCGTTTGATGTAAATCCTCAAGAGCTTTCTGCCTGGAGGATTGATTGCTCTGCCAGCGCTCAAAATAATGTGCGTATTTCTCCAAAGAATTCTTAGCCATCTCTCTTCTCATCTCCTCCTCACTGTAAGCTCCCTCTGCCTTAGCTTTCTCATACTTGTTACATGCATAAAAACCACCCGTTTTATCACCATGTTCCGACCACGGACCAAGGCATAGCCAACAGAAGTGAAACTTACAAGGCGGTGTGCATACCATGTGCATACAACCCTGGTTTTTCTCAATCGCTCGTTTGCACTTTGGACATGGCTTAGAGTTGGCCAAAATCCAGTTCGTGTTCTCTGCCTCGCTGCTGTTCTTCAAAATCCACTCTTTCACAGTCCTACATTCTACCGGCCTGTGAGGTTCCTCGGTACAGTTCCAGCAAAATGTGTATTTACAGTGGCAACACACATCGTAGTTTCCATCATCACCATAATAACTAATAGCCTTTTCGCAACCTGGAGCAGGACACCACTTGGTGTCCTTGCTACCTTCAATATAAGACCTACGCAGGTAATGAGAGTACTTGCTCTTCTGCTCGTCGGAGCAGAATGTTTCAATCATGTCTCCAGCGATAGCAACACGGCAAGCAGGGTCAGGACATCTCAGCATCAAACACCCCGGACCGTCGGCAATGGATATACCAATGTAGCTTCCCCAGCATTCACAGCAAAAGAGATGGCCACAGCCAGCTGACTTCATGTTCTGGCTTGCACAGGCTTCGAGACAGATCTTACACTTGACTCTTCCGGACTTGTTCGGAGACTCAACGCCCAGTACTGGTCCAGGTGCAGGTAACAAGCCAACAGCTTCTCGGACTTTATCTTCATCTTCAAACCATGCCTGCTTCTCATCTGCCTCAAAGTTCCAGTTATGGTGGAGAAGCACTAGGGTTGAGGCAGCTCTTGATAGAGAAAGCAAGGAGGTTAAACTAGTGATATCTTCCTCCTGGCGGTCTTTTATATCCGAACCACTCAACACCTCGTAGCTATCCCCCTTAGAGATCTTATTATCATCATTCTCCTCAACGTGGCAGTCCTCCTCCGTATATTTATTTTCATATTTGTCGGGATCAGAGTAATATTCGTCGGAATCAGAGTACTGCATCTCATCGTCAGAATCCATAAGAGAAAGCAAGAGGCTATGGTACCCCAGATTTATGTATTATAGTTGAAGTAGGGAAGCACCCTTATATAAGCATATGGTTAGGTGATTGTGGCGTTTATAGCAAATCCTTGTAAGCCGAGTCTTCTTTTTCATATAGGAAACTGAATCCAAAATCAATCCTAATAAATTAAGAATTCCAATCCTGGACGTACGGGATTTGACCAAAACAAAATTGGTGGAACACGACTAAGCGAAACGAATTAGGAAAGTCCGAGGATATGCAATGGGAAGGAAATTTTCAAATCAGAAACTATATGATTGTAACCGTGATATATGTTTAAATAAATTATATTTTCGTCTTTCTATTATGTGTCTTGGCCTAATACACGTAGGATTGGTTAATCCAATTTCCTTATTAAAATATATTACTAGATTGTTCGGGAGACTATATAATTCATATAAATAGGTTTTTCTATCAATAAATGAGTATACCGTTATTCTCGTTATCTTTTCTCCTCGTCACCATTTTCTGCTATGGGCACCCTAACCTCTCAACAACCCCAATCCGGTAACCCTCGACGAAGCCGATCTGATCCCTAGTAGAACCGAACCTCAACCCCGAGCGCGGCTCGGCGACCTCCTTCCCTGGCCATCTCCTGCGCCACCTCACAAGATATGCGACCCTTCCCATCGCCACCGCTCTCGCAACCCAGCGCCTCAACCTTGCACGCTGCCCCCACAAGGCTACTGCTTAAATGAGCTGCTCTGAATATCACCGACCCAGCCCCCACGCGCGCGTCCATTGATCCATGCGCGCAACCTAGTCCCTGACCGGCGTTGCAGCCATAGCTCCGAACCGGATCTGCTCGACCTGGATTTCATGATCCGACCCACCGCATGTTTCCAGATGTGACACTATTGATTGAACAAGGGGCAAAATGGTAAATTTTCCCCTCCGGGTAAAAAATTTTCTACCTCAAAGTAAAAACAGTTTATTTACTTTAGTAATTCTTTAATTAGTTTTACTTCTTACATTTACATATATTATACGGTGAATATGACTAACTATATGTTTTAATTTCATGAAATTTATCGCGTGACTGATTGTGATGGAATTGCACGAGTAATTTCTCTGCAAGCATGTGGAAATACGTATGAAAATTGCAAGGGCAACTTCTCTTACACGCAGTTTATTTGGCAAACTATCAAGTAAGTTTTTATAAAAGTTGCCGCTTTTGAATTTAATTTCATAGCGGGGCTTCGTAGCCTTTTTTCACCCCCACCTTTCTTATAACGTGGGTTGATATGAGGAATTGGGACCCCTCATATCAAAGTTGAAATTTTTGACGATTTGACAAGTTACGGTATTACGACGAAATATTGTCGTGGTTAATAAAAGGACAAACATCGATATGCGACGAAAATTGTCGTGGTTAATATCGATTTGTGACGGAAATTGTCACGGTTAATATCGATTTGTCACGGTTTACATTGAATTGAGTTACCATAAACCTTGGTCTTGACCAAATTCAATACGTGGAATTAATTATCGTATATCGATAATAGTCAATCTTCTATCTTGTTGTTTAAAATAATTGACCGAAACATGAGCCCTGAATTTGACATAAAAAAATGTGACGAATTTCGTGTCACGAATTCTAAAAAGAGGGAGAGGCAACGCCTCGAACCCCATATGTCATAAAAATATTGGGCCAATAAATGAAAGAAAAATCATGTTATTAATGTGGTTCTACATCGGTTCACTAATTGCAATGAAAGCAATATTATTGTCAATGTATACAAAATATATGGAGTTCTTGCAACAAGAAACTCATTATATGGAAGAAAATGAAAACATTATTCTTACAGTTACGGATTTTAAAAGCAAAAGGTATATTGCGGAATATATGAAACATATGACTTCGGTTTAATAGTCTAAGTGACTACAAATCCGTTTATTTTTCCAAGTTTTGTGAAGGTATACACCTCACATATTTGACTAAAGTTACTTAGTCGTTATTTTTTGAATTAAATTCATGGTGAAGACCTCGTTATCATTGTTGGCATATATATTCAGATTTTGTCTGGCACATATGGTTCGATCTACATAAGCTATATGTTAATGCAATATATCGCATTACAACATGACACTATATTGGACTACATTGGACTACCAGTTATTATCAGGTGACGTTTCTAAAGGCTAAAATATCATGATATTGCGCATTGCACATTGGTTTTGGATCAAAAGAAGATTTGTAATGTCAAGTGTGGCACAATGCACACTTATATAATTACAAAGGCATTACAAACAAGAGTCGTTTTCTACACTCTTGAGCGGATTTATAATTGCAAAAAGGAAATTGCGTTACGCTAAATGTCATCCAAAATTGGATATTGAAAAATCCTCCTCTTTCTCTACAAGATCCAATAGTGAGCCGTTGGCGGTGGCGCCGCCCCTATATATAGTGCTCACGACCAATTTTGCCATGTTCTAAGCCTTGTTTTGTCCATCTTTGTAGTATTACATGTCATGGAATGCACTCTAAAGGGTTCCAATACCTTTTTTTTTCAATCTCCATCGAAATTGTTAACATATTTTAGTTTCTATATGTCTTGACATAAGACTGTTGTCTCTACATTCTGGTATATGAATATGTTGTAGCGAGATTGAGTGTTTAGCTTATTGCAAGAAATAGACAACTATTCATGGATTTAGTATTTTATAAATCCGTTGTGACTACAATGACTACATTATCACAAATAATCAAAGAGCGGATTAATGCTCAAGTTTCAATGCCTAATGGTGTTATGATTCAAGTCACACATGTCTTTATGCATAAAGAAGCATCGAACCATGCTATGACTTAATAATATTTATGCCAACATTTATCACCTGGAAACACATTGTGAGAATTGATGAAAATTTCTTATGTATCACTATAATGAATGCGCAACATTCATGAGTCACTAAGATTTGGTTAATTAAATCAGTTATTGTCACCAATAATGAGAATGGAGACATCGATCGACTTATGTAGGCTTTAACATAAATTGTCCGGGACAATTTTGGATGTGTTTTGATGATCTGTATATTAAAGGGTAAAGACTCTCACGGACATCCTTTCTTTTGAGCAAAGTAACTATTGAGATCAAAGATCACCAAAATACAACTTGGTGGAGCTATAAGCAATGCTCACGGCCTATGAATAACATTAAAGCCATTCACGTCATCCTCCTATACAATGAAGGCACTACTCATGCTTTCATAAGCAAATATGATGCAAAAAAATCCCCCATGATCTCTCATTGGCCATGCTCGTTAATCGTTTTGTAAAGCCTATTATTTGGCAAATATTAGGAGCGACACCCTCCTACGCTAAAGACAATGATATGTAAAGACTAGCATAAACAAAATGATATGTCGTTGTTCACTAATTAGTAAGACATTACAATGTTTGTGAGTGATTCTATAAGAATGATACATAAGATGTTGGCCTAAATGGCTTCTCATTATTCACTTCAAGGCATAATGATGCTATGGTGATGTTCACAATGGTTTAACTCAAACCATAACAATTAGATGTTATGGGGAATCTTAAGAATGATTAAAAAGTTGAAAAAACCTAGAATTTTCGGTTTTTTCAGCTTACAGACCAGTCATTGTGAGGACCGGTTCACCATATTTTAGACCGGTTCTTAAGGTTAATCTTGCGGCCCATGATTTCTAACATCCAAGCCTACTATCACACAAAATTTGGTGGCATTTGGAGACATAGAAAGTGGCAAACCTCTCAAAAGAAGTGTTCAAGGATGTCCGGTAACTCCGGCGGCCGGTTCGGTATTTTTACCTCCGGTTCCGTCGTTGAGGCTGGCGGTTTTGGAATTATAACTCCCATGTATACCGGCTTACAAAATATGGTAGTGTTTAAAGCTATGGAAGATAGTGAACCGTTAAAAGAAGCATAAAACATAGGTCCAATGATGCCGGCGGTCGGTTCAACCGGTTTCTTTTTGACCGGTCCCGGCAGTGAGGCCAACAGTTTTTTCTTGGACTTGTAAGACCAACGACTACGGGTTGTAGCAGGGTCATAGTTTTACTTATTCATCTTTACCCATCTTCATTCAAATATTTATGTTACGGTTGTAACGTTATGCATATTTGTTAACAGATTGAGTTAACATTCTGCAATCTATATTGTCCACATGTTGTCTGTGCCATATTGCCCCTCCACAAGCACACAATGATGGGTTATTTATGATAAATATTGTCTTTGAATAATACATGAGCTTCCGACTATAGTCCGCTTATATAAGGACCTTGACAGACGACCTCTTTTATGTCATTTTGATGAGCCAGTCTTCCCGTCATTAGAAGGAGATAAAAACAAGAATGTTCAAGTAGAACGACTTGGAATTGTCGTGGTTTATTCATACTGTGTCTCATCAAGTTCCCTAAAGTGACGAGATCACATATACATGTTGCAAACATATTTGTAAGGATTGATGTCCGGATAAGGACATGTTAATGTCTGCATAAGAGGACATGTCGTCACCCATAGATGGTGGCATGGCGACACCGAAAATTTGGTAGATGGTGTCGCTAGGTCGTGGATCCCACGATTTAGGGGGAGGCCACTTGGTTCAATACATACTTGCCAAGGAATAATGCGAGTTTGGCACAACTTGATTATTTGATCAATGATACTCATTCGTCTGTTAATACTGGATTATGGTTATTATTGGGGGACACCTCAATGTCAATATCAATCCATATAGAGATCTTGACACTTAGAAATTACACTAGTGTACATGATGACGTGGTTTAATGAGTTTGATATCAAACCATATTTCGTTGAGAAAATATCAGTGTTGTAGATTGGCCTAAATGGAAAGATGCGATCTAGTTTAAACAAAGAGATAGTGCTTTGGTTAGGTGACGCTGATACCCCAAGTATAAACTCTATCAATTATGTCTTTGTTAGAAAGTGTAGTGAGAAAAAGAGTTTAGACTCACCTTCTGGCGCAAGGTCTCTCACAAACGCCCTGAAATCGACTACGATGAGATATACTCTCGTAATTGATGTCATTGCACTCCACTACCTTGTCAGTTAGGTAGTTTTTGAAAAACTGAACAAGCAGCTTGTGGTCACAACTTATCTCTGTTCGGAACTAAGAGATGTACATAAAGATCTTGAATAGATCGGTTTTCAACCAAATCAAGTGGCTCCTGACCACGGAGCGAGTTTGCAAGGTATTTGCTTAGTATCTTCTTGATGGGGAAGAGATATGAAGAATTATGCCTATTTGCGTGTAAAATTTGGATGAATCGTGATAAACTCTTGTTAAACTAAGAGATGCCACTGATCCAAAATTAAGAATGAAAGGATCTTGGGAACACTTGGTCTCGTAAGTGAGGACCGTTATTGATGATGCTTATTCATCTGTCGGCTTAAGGCAATCTAAAGGACGATGAAGTTATGCCTATATGTATTCCTTGATCGGTCGAAGTCTTGAGAAGACTTGCTTCGTCCATATGACAAAGAAGTCTTGGGAGAAATTCTCTATCTAAGTACGGTAGCACATTCATGTACTTGTTACAATATGCTTGACTTGACATCTCATTCACTACAAACTTGTAAGGCCAAGTTCTCCCTAGTCTTTCAACTCTCTTCCTAGCGGTCGAGCAACTTCGCTCCCTCTTAGATGAGTGTTAAGGAATATCAAGATAGTGGCCGGATGCGCCCACGCAACGCCAATGTAATGACAATAATTTCTTTTATGAAAAGTTGTGGTTTATTTATCCCTTCAGAAAGATACATCAAATGCGAAATCAGAATCTGCCCAGTTTTGTAGGTCCACTTCCACCAGACCTAAAAGATAGCCCACTCATTGGGAAATGGTGAAATTGGTACCATTGGAAATGTCTATGTGTCTAATTTCTAAGAAAATCAACCATTTGATTACATCTATCATATTGAGTAAGTTATGGCTATTTTCGTAAAGTAGGACCGATCTGTTCCAGAATCTGGCAGAATAGTCAACTTCGACAGAGCTTTGTGATCATCTCAAGATGAACTGGGTTATGGACCTTGTATTGTTGGAAAGCTACGTGTATCTAGTTTCCAGAACTTTATACGGTTCGTCTATACCTGTTGTATCGAAGACGTTATGACTGTTTAAGTACACAAAGGTCATGCCACTCGTGAATCTGATTTTCAACGCGAACTTATGTTTTGAGTTGTTAGGTAACCTTCTCCTTAAATATCAAAGTAATGCTAAGTGTAGCAGGTCTGATCTAAGGATAGTATGGCTGGATTTAATGACTAAATCGTTGCCCAACTCTACTTTTGAAGTATGTGAAGCGCATTGGCTTGCGCCGTTTATCTGTACTCAGAGATTGAGTTTCCAATCAGGGGGAGTCGTTGTGTAGACATCAAGAGGAGTCTACATGCATCACATGTTATTTTCAATTGTAGTTGGTGCGTTGTGCTCTTTTTCCCTTCGTCCAAGTCTTTTGTTTTACCCACGAGGTTTTTGTTTTACTTGGCAAGGTTTTTACCAAGGCAACACCATAAGCACCATATCATATTAGGGACGCAACACAAGGGGGAGTGATTAAGGAAATTATATTTCCGTCCTTCTGTTATGTGTCTTGCCCTAATACACGTAGGATTGGTTAATCCAGTTTTCTTATTAGAATATATTACAGTTGATAGAACTTCTAGATTCTTCGAGAGACTCTATGTAATGCTTATAAATAGGCTTTTCTATCAATGAATGAGTAGACCGTTATTCTCGTTATCTTTTCTCCTTCAACAATACTTAAATATAAACACCCAAAACTCTTCCGCCTAACCCACTACATTTACTAAGGTTAAGCTTATCGGATTCATGTCAAACTCCACCCACAACCTCATTTCATCGATTCTAGCACTTTAGGACCATAACCAAGGAAATCCAATGGTTAGATCTATTTTATCAACCGTCAAGTCCTCTAATATTCGACAAATCTCAAATGTAACCAAAACTCCTCCAAAAATTACAAACTTCACACCATTAGACTCCTCTCATCATAAACAGATTAAATAACACTAAAACTACCCAAAAGAGGTGGCGCCGCCGTCCACTCTCGGTAATTGTCTTAGGACTGTTGCTTTGACGCGAAGTCATCTCGCCTTTGCTTTAGGGCTTCTGCTTTGACGCGAAGTCACCTCACCCCGCCTTAGGGCTTCTGCTTTGACGCGAAGTCATCTCGCCTTTGCTTTAGGGCATCAACGAGGTCATCTTTGCAGGCGAACTGCTATCCAGCTCGCATGATAATGTTCAATAGGGGGCTATGCAATTAAGACCCGTTCAAAATGACCCCAACAATAGCGCAAAGATTTACCTCGTTACCTAATTCCTCAAAACAGTTCTTGAGCTCCGTTGTCATCCCAGCAGAAGACCACCAAATCCAATTTCTAGATTTCGGTCTACCTCTTCATATCTTCAAACGTTATTCTCCACTTTCATGTAATTGGGTGATTCTCCCGCTAGGAAAATATACCCGATCAGGTATTACCCAATGCAAAGCTTCCTCTTCACTGTTCAGAAAGTTACCCACCTCCACTGGCTCGTTCGCGGAGGGAGAATTACCGAGAGTCATGCACAACACGCGCCAAAACTTCTCCACCTTCTGCTTGACACGTGGTCCAGACAGCCGCAGTACTCAAGGTACTACGTACATTCTAGAACACACTGATGGAGCGGTAGAAGCTGTGTGTTCCTTTAGTAGGGAAGTGTATTCATTTTTATTTGGTATTTTGGTATCTCAGAGCAGTGAGGATGCTCTGAATTGGTTGGTTTTGGCCAAAGGGATTTTAAGTAAAGAATGCATGCTTGTATATGTGATAATGAGCTATTAGGCCGGAAGATTGATTGGGAATGATAAAGATTGATAAAGTACGCTGTGGAGCTGATGAGCAATTAATGTGGAGATGGAAATAGTATATTGAAAACTTGAAGAAATAGTTGTTGTATGAAATGGATCAAAATGGAGTCAAACTATTTTGGGTTATCGTTCAGGAGGAGTAAAGAAGAAGTTAGATATGGGTGTCCTTAGTAATGTGACATAGTAGCGTTGTATTTGGGTTATGGTCAACAAAGATGGATAGCCGAAGAACCATAAGTGGAAAGTGAAGGTTACTTGAGATTCGACTTGATAGAAATACATTTTGGGTGTCAATAGCAATTTGAAGGATGGAATGGAAGAATTGGACACTTGTTTTTGGGTGTCCATAATTCCAGAATTTGACTATGAAGGTCAAATTAAATCGGAGGATGGTAATTTGGGTGTTCAAAGTAAATCCGGAGTTTATATTGGTTCATATATAGTTGGGATACGACTTAATGTGGTGGCATGTGATTTGGTAATTGTTGAAAAAGGTGAGCGGAATTGGAAATAAGGATTTTGGGTGTCCTTAGTAGATTTATGAATTCGGTGTTTAAAGTGATTTGCCGACCTCCTTGGAATAAAGCGATACGAGGATCGAATGCGAGTCGTAGAATTCTAGAAGTAGAAGGATAAAGATTTCAGAACGCGTGTCGCAGCGTTACTAATTTTAGTTAGCGTCGGAGCTAGCACTTGGATTCTAGGTAGGGTCTCTCTCAGGGAACCTTTCTTTAAATTGAAAATTATATTATAATTGAAATATGTGTTTTGTGTGCCATTGATTGATTAACTCTTGATTGTTATTGTTTTCGATAAAAGTATGTGATATCGTTGTTGTTAACGCTTTCC
Organism: Fragaria x ananassa; assembly: GCA_034370585.1. NCBI lineage: Eukaryota > Viridiplantae > Streptophyta > Magnoliopsida > Rosales > Rosaceae > Fragaria > Fragaria x ananassa. The sequence goes on from CP139766.1 coordinate 15,679,743, forward strand.
ATAAAAGCATGTGTTCGATATTATGATGCGAGTATTGATATTTATTTGACATGCATAATGCATTGTGAGAAATTGTGAGATGTGAGAATAGTGATTGTGGAGATGAGAAAGAGATTTATAGAATAGATACATTTTGTGTAGTTGAGTTTCCTCATGGATTGTCCTCGGGATCTATGATTAGCTCACACGAGCACAAATACAGGGAAAGTATGCCCTTTCGATGACGGACATCTATAAAACGATCTTATCGGGTTGTGGATCGAGAGACCATAAGTATAACAAGATGACTAACAAAAAAAGTACATGTGGTGAGATATTACTGATTGTTATATCTTATATTTGAGACATCTGAGTCACCCCCGGATGGTAAAATACACGGTATGGGACGTGTATGCTCACTTGTCTTTGATGTATGAACTGATTAGCTAGTAATTGAGGAAAGCATTCATTAGCATACATGCATTGAATTTATTGTTATATATATATATATGACATTGGTTGATAACTTGATTTTGCGACTTAGATAAGAATAACTTAAAAGGTTAGGCTCTAGTGAGTGTAAGCTCACCTCGATGTGTTTTGTTTAGGTTCGTACAACGACACGTCTTTCGAAAAGTCTAACTGTGAAGGATAAGCTTCAATAAGGCCATCATAGTTTCCACAATTAAATCGACAAGATCGAATCTGTCATCGTTGAATTGTGGAAGCGAGTGTGTGACAAACGACAGAGGAAGAAAAGGGAGATAAAAGGAAAAACGAAAGAGAAAGGAAAATATATTGATTTCAACGACCGAGGGTTTTTGCCATTTTAACGTCCAACGTTTCCCACATGATAACAAATTTATTGGATGGAATGGACAAAAAGTCAAGAAATGTGAGGTACCGATTAAATTTAAAAACCGATGGATAAAATTGTTTTTTAAGACTCAAGTATTTAGGGAGCCCTTCTAGTGAGGACTCTTAAGTTGAGGACTAGTTGAAGACTTTTCGGTTTATGGTTTAAAAGACCCATTTTTCGATCACATTTTGATATCTCATCTGTTCAGTTTTTAAGTTTATATGAGTAGATAATTTCTACAAATTTTCAGCCAAATTGGTGTTCGTTAAGATAACAAATTAATGGACTAACCAAATATGTCAAATATGAACCGTTCAAGTTCATAATTGATAAATCATACTTATGAATGTCTTAACAATTTTCAATATAGCTGAAAATTTAGAAAAATGTTCTACTCATAAATATCTATAAACTAAATGGTCAAGATGTGAATATAAGATCGAAAAGTAGGATAAGCCGAAAAGTCATCCACTTAAGGGTCCTCATTAGAAAGACTTCCCAAGTATTTAATCCTTAAGAAATGAACATTATCTCTTTTCCTTTTTTAGGTTTAGGGTACGGTATACATCATCTCTTATCTATCTTCTAAGTAGACATTTTTAGTGCAGAAATATATAGTGCTATATGAATTTGCCTCATTTTGATATCCTTTTGTTTTCCATTCAAAAGGATAAGAAACCATTTACTTCAATTTTGTAGACCTCATTCCCCATTGTAACAACATGTGTGTTACATGGGACTAGGGGGATTGGACTGTCTTAACTAGCCCGAGCCTACAAATCCCATGTTTGGGAATAACCAAGAACTAAATTTACTGGACTATAAAGTCTTTATATCCTTCCTACACCTTCTACCATATAGACACTGAAAAAGCTTTATGTAAAGCTATTGTATTACTTGATAGAAAACGATACAAGGGATGCCTATATATATAGGCTGTTTTAGATACAAACCAGCAGGGTTTGTATGTATATAGTTACAAAACTAACCCTGTAGGAATAGGTAGCCTAGTTACAGTAGGTAACCTAATAATTAGAGATGATTCTTTCCTTCAATACTCCCCCTCAAGTTGGAATGTATGTTTAGAACATTCAACTTGCTTAAGAGTTCAGTGAATTGCTTTGGATGCAATGGCTTGGTGAATAGATCAGCTGGTTGATCCTTTGTCCGAATGTGTGCAGTCTGGATGAGTCCCCTTTGTATCTTCTCACGAACGACATGGCAATCAATTTCTATATGTTTAGTGCGTTCATGAAAGACCAGATTTGATGCTATGTACAACGTTGCCTGATTGTCATAGTATAGCCGAGTTGGAGTAGCACTTGAGACATCCAAATCCTTGAGTACATTTTGTAACCAAGTTACCTCACAACATGTAGAAGCCATAGAGCGGTACTCCGCCTCCACACTTGACCTCGAAACCGTTCCTTGCTTCTTTGTCTTCCATGAAACAGGGGCATTGCCGAGGAATATGCAATAACCAGTAACAGACCGTCTAGTGTCTCTACACCGTGCCCAATCAGCATCGCAAAAGGCTCTCAAATTCAGTGAACCATTTGAAGGCAGTAGTAACCCTTGACCGGGAGTAGCTTTGAGATACCGAAGCACATTGTAAGCTGCTTCAAGATGGATGTCCCTTGGCTTGTCCATGAACTGGCTGAGAACATGCACGGCATATACTAGGTCAGGACGTGTAATAGTGAGATATATGAGTCTACCAACTAACCTTCTATAAAGTCCCGGTTCAGTCAATAAAGTTCCATCTTCTTTACTGAGCGAAGTGTTATACTCGATAGGACACTTTGCAGGCTTGGCTCCAAGGAAGCCGGAATCTTCCAGTATTTCCAACGCATACTTGCGCTGACAAAGAACAAGCCCTTGTTTTGACCGAGCTACCTCTATGCCAAGGAAGTATCTCAGAACTCCCATGTCCTTGAGCTTGAAACGGTTTGACAGAAAAGTCTTTACGGCATTGATGTCTTCAAGGTTATTTCCTGCTAGTATTACATCATCAACATAGACCAACAAAGCTGTAAAGTTACCTTGTCGTCGCCGCACAAACAATGAATAATCAGACCATGACTGAGTAAAACCGGCAGCCTTTAGTGCGTTGGAGAGTTTAATGAACCATTGCCGAGATGCCTGCTTTAAACCGTATAAAGACTTGTGTAATTTGCAAACTCTATTCTCCCCCGTTCCTCCAAATCCTGGAGGAAGTTGCATATAAACATCCTCATAGAGATCGCCATTAAGAAAAGCGTTATTGACATCAAGTTGATGGAGGTGCCAACCGCGAATGGATGCAAGACTAAGAAGAACCCGAACTGTTGTGAGCTTGGCCACAGGAGCAAAAGTCTCTCGATAATCAATGCCTTCAACCTGGCTGTAACCCTTTGCAACAAGGCGTGCTTTATATCGTTCAACGCTGCCATCAGGATTGTACTTGATTTTGTACACCCATTTGCACCCAATTGGACGCTTGTGAGCAGGTTTCGGAACAAGACTCCAAGTATGATTGGCCTGAAGGGCCTTAATTTCAGTCTGCATGGCAGCACGCCACTTGGGATCAAGTACAGCCTGTGAAAAGGAAGTTGGTTCTCGATGCAAGGTCAGTGCAGCAGTAAAAGCCTTGTATGTAGGAGAAAGGCGATCATAAGAGAGAACCGTAGAGAGACAATGAGCAGTACCTTGTGGGGTGACCACGTCCGAGGAAGTTGATGGGACAGTGCGGGAAGGAATGGCTGCCTCAATATGAAAGTCTTGTAGCATGGAAGAAGTTTTGGTTGGCCGGGTGGATCTCCGGGGAAGGGAGATTGTCGTTGTAGCCTCGGTGGATAGGTGGGAAGGTGTCTCGGTAGTTGGAGGAGGAGGTATTTGTGGACTGGGAGGTGTGTTGTCGGCAAGGACAAGTGTAGTGTGAGGAATGGTGACATCTGAAGGTGACGCAGCGGAAGTGGGAAGTAAAGTAGCGGCAGGGGATGGAGAGTCGAAGTTGGCTGTGTCAGGGGTAAGAGGTTGACTGGTGCTAGGGTTCGGAGAAGAATGTGTTGGAGTGGGAGTGTCATACACTGTAGTGTTTTGTGGCTGGGGGAATGAAGTATCACGGCTGTAAACAGACTCTAGAGATTTGTAAGGAAAGTGAGTTTCAAAGAAAATAATGTCCCTCGAAACATGAGTTTTCTTGCTCTTTAATTCATAAACCTTGTAACCTTTCTTGCCGTGAGGATAACCAAGAAAGATGCACTCGGTAGAGCGTGGATCGAACTTAGAAGGCTTGGATGGATGAGTGGAGATAAAGTAACGACATCCAAAAACCCGCAAATGAGAATAATTAGGAGGTTTTCCATGAAGACGTTCAAAAGGGGTTTGTCCTTGAAGAAGTGGAGTAGGTGTGCGATTAATCAGATAAGAAGCTGTAAGAATCGCATCACCCCAAAACTTCTTTGGCAAATTTGCTTGGAAGAGAAGAGCTCGAGACATGTTTAAAAGATGACGGTGTTTTCGTTCAGCGACTCCATTCTGTTGAGGAGTGTTGACACAAGATGTTTGATGTTCAATGCCTTTAGAAGCATAAAAGGTAGGCATGATAAATTCAGGACCATTGTCACTACGGACGACTTTGACTCGTGTTTCAAATTGTGTTTCAACTAATTGAATAAAATCAATGAGGAGGTGCCGTGCCTCAGATTTTTGTTTCATGAGAAAAACCCATGTACCCCTTGAATAATCATCAACAATGGTGAGAAAATATTTGGCACCCGAAAGAGAGGGAACATGATAACCACCCCATATATCAATGTGAATTAAATCAAAACAGGCAGTACTTTTACTAATGCTCAAGGGAAAAACTTGACGAGTCTGTTTAGCTAATGGACATATCAAACAATCATTGGGAACATGACTTGTGGTTGAAAGAAAAGAAAACTTAGGCAAGACTTTCGAAGAAGGGTGACCGAGCCTGTTATGCCACAGGAGAGGATCGGTTTCTAAGGTGATGGTGTTGGCCATGCTACACGTTCCTTTCCGATCCGACTTGAGGCAGTAAAGTCCATTCTTCTCACGGCCCATCCCAATCGTCTTCCCCGATCGTAGGTCCTGTATAACACAAACATGTCTCAGAAATATGGTGATGAAGAACGAATCATATGCCAATTTGCTCACAGAAATCAGATTCAGATAAAATGATGGAACACATAGGACATTATGGAGTGTGAAATCCGATGTAAGTTTTACTGTTCCAACATGTGTAACTAAGGCTTTGTAACCTGACGGCAATCGAACGGTGTAGTTGACTGCCGGCTTAGAGTAAGTGAGCAGTTTTTCATGGCATACAATATGGTCAGTAGCTCCACTATCAACGATCCATGTATGTAAGTCAACTTGTGAAATAGTCTTACCTGAAAGCTCTTCATAATTCACTTTACCGACTTGATTAACCGAGGCAGTGGTGGCATCTTTCAGTAGGCTAAACAACCTACCACATTCCTCTTTCAAGAAGGTGAGATTCAGGTTCTCTTCTTTGGCCGAGACAAGGTTGCTGGAGGCCTGACTGGAACCTTCTCCGGCTGCACGAAGAACGGCTTTTCTTTTCCTGCACTCATCTTGGGTGTGACCTTTGAAAGTGCAAAAGGTGCATGTAAGATGAGCTTTGCAGTTCTTGGTTGTGTGATTTGTTCTACCACACTTTGCACATTTCGAACCATCAATCTTGTTCGAGTTCTTCTTCCATGCTTCCCGGTCCTCTTTGCTTGAGTAGAAGGCCGCTGCTTCAGCAGAGGATGATCCTCTATTTCCCGACACTGCTGCTTGCTTTTCTTGTCGCAACACCATAGCATATGCCTTATTGAGAGTAGGCAATGGATTAATTCCGATGATGGTGCTTCTCACCGCAGCATAATCATCATTGAGACCCATCAGGAATTTCATTGTTCTCTGCGTCTCAAGAGCAGTAGCGGCTTCGGTTGCAGCCGCACATGTGCACGGCGTAGATGTGCACAAGGCATCCTTCTCGTCCCAAAGAGCCTTCAGGTTGGTGAAGAATGAAGTCACCGAGTTCCCTTCTTGAACACACTCATGAATGGCAGTCTCAATATTGAAAAGATTCACAGTATTGGTTTGTGAAAACCTTTCTTGCAACTCAAGCCATACACTTCTCGCATCCTTGCAATGCACAACTGATTTCCGGATCTGTTTGCTCATTGAGTTTTCCAGCCAGTTTTTCACCAAGGCGTCGCAGCGAGTCCACTGCGTCTTCTCTTCCTCGTTGAACTGAGGACAAGGTAGGGTTCCATTGACAAACCCTATCTTGTTCTTGATTGTCAAGGCAGAGGCCATGGATTGTTTCCATTCGGCATAGTTGTCTTCCTCCAAAGCTTGCGACACAAGGACTGCGCCTGGTTGATCGGAATGGTGAAGGTAGAGCGCATGGTTTGAGTTTTCCCATGCTGGTGTTTGGTTTGAGGACTTGGTGTCCGTCTTGGTTTCGTCTTCTCCTGCCATTGGGTTAGGGCTTTGTTTTGTGGTGGTGGTTGTTTAGGTCCTCAAGAACGTGGTTGCTCTTGATACCATGAAAAAGCTTTATGTAAAGCTATTGTATTACTTGATAGAAAACGATACAAGGGATGCCTATATATATAGGCTGTTTTAGATACAAACCAGCAGGGTTTGTATGTATATAGTTACAAAACTAACCCTGTAGGAATAGGTAGCCTAGTTACAGTAGGTAACCTAATAATTAGAGATGATTCTTTCCTTCAATAGACACCAATTTTCATAGGATTGTGTAAGCTTCCTTCTCATGTTGCACCTTCACCCATATTCTCGTTGTCTTCAACCCGTCGTCGATGCACCTTCGCCTCCTTTCCTGTCGCCGCCTTTAACCATCGTCGCCTTCTCCTATTTGATGTCGTTGTAGGGCTTCTCCTTGTCCTCAGTCACGCCTTTCCGATTTGCAGATGTCATATCCATCAAGCCTTTTCGATTTCTGATCAGAAAAGATAGATGATTGTGTTGTTAATAACGGGTTAGAAGAATTTGACGAGAGTGAAGTGGGGCTGATGTTGGTTCGGATTGGAGTAAATTGTTGAAGAGTTGTAGATCTTTGCTCGAGAAATTGAAGAAGAAGCATGGGTGGGTGGGTGTTTAAAGTGCTGATTGATGCTAAAGGGGCTTGGCCTTTATGATTGTTATAAGATTGTGAACCATCCATGGGGACGATGCTCATCATTTCCATTTAATTGTGTTCTGGGTTTCTGGTTTTGCTGAATGTTGGTTGCTTTGATGTCTTTTAGTCAATGTTGGTACCAAACATGGGTTAGGGTTATTGTAGAATAAGCTTGGCTTGAGTAGTGTTGGACTCCTTTAGAATTTAAGCTCGGGTTAAACAATTCCTTATACCAAACGTGCCCAAGAGATTACCTATTTGACTGTTAAATAAAATCTTATCTCAAGTCTTAACATATAAAATTATTTTTAAGACTACTTTGCCACTACCTCTTAAATATGCATAGAGAGAGAGAGAGAGAAATTTTAAAAAAGAGAAGATTTGGCCAAAACGTCATCGGACTCTGGTCACCGGTTGTCGGAATCCATTCACAAGTTGTCATCTCGCTGGTCATAGGAGAGCGGTCATCGAAATCTCGATGTTTTTTTTTTAAATGTCACAAGACCTAGCCGGAATCATTACCGTACCCTCGCTAGAAGTTTATTTCAGGGCAATAAGGTTAACAAGAGTAATTATAAGGTGGTCCGGGAACACCACGTGACAATGGTCCTAACCAATTTTAACCAATAACATTGCTTCATGTGGGAACCAGCAGGGAATGAAAAAAAAATAGTTAATTTAAATTATTAAACTAATCAGGGTTTAGTATACAAATACATGGACTAATAGAATGAAAGGGGAACACCAAATCTGATATGTGCCCGGAACAACTAATAATTTTCCGGTTAAAAAATATTTTATTAGTGGCAATGAACGTTTACCGAGGGAATACAAAATTTAATAGAGGGTAATAAACATGAAATCACACAACAACATTCTGAAAGAAATTATAGAAGCTTATAAAATTTTAATCTATTACGTTTTAAATTTGTAATTCTTTTATGTAGTTAATTATCTAGAATCAAAATCCAGTCAAAGTGATTGAATTCAAAAGACAAATATGGTTGATCTATTTGTGAAAAAAAAACGATTTTAATTGATTAAATATATTTTTAAATAAAAAAACAAAACAAATATGTGGAAATATGAAGTGTGTCAGTTTAATGACATGGCACTTGCCACATCATTTGGTATTAAAATTTTGTACATATTTTTGGACTCTCTAGCAATCTAACATCACTCTTTTTTTTTTTTTTGAGAGAAAAGAAGATAGTTCCATTGATAGAAATCACCACGACCACAATGGTCAAGCAAGAAGAATCAGAAGATCCTCAAGCTAACAAAGCAAAAAATTTAATTTAGAGACTACAACTAAGAATTGAAAAAACTACCTTAAAGCTACATCCAAAAAGGTGGATATGAAAACTAGAAAGCAAATGAACCTGTCGAACCCTAAAAGCTCTACTTCCCTCCTCGATTAAAGATCTCAGACCCTAATGGTGTACTTTTCATCGATATGGGAGGCAGGAATAGCTAGGGCACATATATAGGTCTTTCTCCGGCCCAAACGGATGCACTAGGGCCTAAACATGAAATCAGTCCAAGTGGAAAAAGGAGAAGTGACATGGGCCAAAAACCCCAAGGCCCAATCCATCCTCACCCTTTCACTTTTATGAACCAAGACGAATTCTTGACGGAACCCTAACGAAGCTGCCGGAGTTGGAACTCGCCAACCTTAGTCCGGTGGCCTTCCCAAGTGCGACCCTTCACTAGCCATGTCGATCTTCAAAGACTTCTCCTTGCTGCTATTCAAATTGTAAGCACCAACCGCTCCAGCAGTCACCTGCGCAGACCTTTTGTTTGTTGATCTACGTGTCCTCGCTTCAGGTCACAAGCCAATCAGCCGCCACCCCACGCACGTCGTCTTTGCCACTAAAAGGATTCCAGCTTTTCACATCGTCTCCACAGACTAGGTTCACTCCACCACAGCCGCACAAGCTCGAATGGCAGAAACAAGCCTAAACCGTGCCCCTTATCGAGGACCGCAAGGTCGAACACCACCACGCGCAAGCGGAGACCAAGGTCGCCGCCACCGTCCTACTCAAAACCCTAGGTTTCGGTTTTCCTCGAACTTCGGAGAAGTTGGAGCGAGTCTCTAGCTAATTCATATTGCCTAAGGAGTGTGAATCTAACACCCCACCTATTTATTTGAACAAGAAGTAGCAATCTCATGGGCTTCGCTACCTTAGACCCAAAGAACCCAACTACATTCTTCTCCTATATAAGAAGGCTCAATGCCTATGTTTTGGTCACGCTTCTAAGCAGGGAGAAAGAGGAGTAATTGTACCAAATGCTTCTAGGGTTGGATGCGGGCGTGCCACCACGCAGGCGCGGAAAGTGGTGTTGTTGTTGTAGTGCACTGACATGTGTTTCTAATCAAGTGAAAGTAAGGCTCCGGTGCCACCTCGCGAACGAGGATTTACAGTAGCTTCTTCAACACCAATATCGATACTCGCGGTTTGTAGCGAGCAGAGTAACCAAAGAAAGGGAAAACGAGAACAAGAAGCTCCGGGAAGCTTGAAAAGTAAATGTGCAAAAAGCTTCGGGGAACCTGGAAAGTAAAGGCTAAGTAAAAGGGTGCTAAGGCAAGATCCTTCAGCGTCGGGTTTCGACTAAGTCGAGTGTTTGTAGTTGTGTTTGTAAATTGTAGAGTGTGTGTCGCTCTAGACCAGATCCTCGAACTCCCTTATGTTGAGGCGAATTCGCTAATTGTTGATAAGGATTCGGTCTTTGTTGCATAGTCAGTTGAGTTGCACAAGATTTCATTTTACTTGGCAATCACGTAATTGGGTGACATAGTTCTAATAATATGTCTGGTAAAATGTTAACTTGGGTGTAAATAGCCTCATTTCTGCTAATCGTTCTACCCTTAGCTCTTGTCTACTGCATAGCTATTTACTGACTTAATATTAGAGGGTCTAATCTTGGCACCACGCCGAGCTTTGACTATCTTGTAAGTTCTGGTGACTATGGACGACCAAGAAACAAACTAAATCCCTTACAAGCAAACAATTTTTTAGCTTATTCGAACCCTATACAAACAAGCACTCTGTGACATTGACGAATGAAGCTATGTTGCCAAATGTACATGATGCTGCTCGGATTTCCTTTCTAAAGCTTGAAACCAATTGCCAAAGATTAGAAAAGGGAAGTGAAATTCACACTCTCATTTTCTATTTTTTGTAACTTAAATTTTGTCTTTAGTAACTCAAATTTTATATTCTTATAAAAATAATAACTAAACATGGAATGTGAGAGTGTTGATTTTAATTTAAAGAGTGTGAATTTCACTTCTCTTAGAAAAAGGGAAAAAAATCCAAACAGTGTCCCATATTTCAAAGCAGCTAACTTTTGGTATTCCACATTTGAAAAATTTCAAAACCGTATCTCACATTCTTACTTTGATCAAAGATTGCTATCTGAAACCTTATTTCCGTTAAAAAAAAAAACTAGCGGCGTACACTCTTATCATAAAATGACTAAGTTACCATTTATTTTTTAGTTTTATTTTTATTTTTTATTTTTATCAAATGGTATGGCAAAATAAAAATTGTATTTAGATTCAGGTTTGATTGGGTTGCCGGTGGTGGATTTAAACTTGGGTTTGAATGGATCTCTCAACCTCGAATCTGCCTTTCAAGGTGAAAAGGTCGCTAGGTGGTGCTTCGAAGTTTCGCCAGCGACCAAAACTGCATGAACTTCATCAAGCTCACTTTGTCTATATCGGTGCGCTCATGATCTCGGCGGAGGTTGACGATGGGGACGGAGTCCTGGTTAACGGTGAATATCGATTTTTGTTGGATTTGGATTTGGATTTGGGGATTTCTTCTTCTTCTTCTTCCCTGAGGAAATCTGTGTTATGAAAATATTGAGGGGATTGAACTCTTGAAGAAAATAAAATAATAATGAGAAAGAAGAGCAATTTGTTGTAAGTCCCTGTGCAGAGAGAGAGAGAGAGCCCAATTCAACAAATCATCTGGTTTTTCTTTTTTATTTTGTTAAATGAAAAAGAGAATATAATGTTTGAGTTTTTATAATCAAGAAATAAATATTTTTTATTTTAATAATTGAAATAACAAAAATAACCTTCAGACTCAGTTTTTTTAACAGCTCTAATAATTCAAGATGTCAATATTTGATCAGGTAAGAACAGATACGAGTTTGAAGTTTTTTAAATATAGAATATCAAAATTTAACTTCTTTAAAAGATAGGATACTATTTGAATTATTTTTTCTTAAAAAAAAATAAGGCCGAAACACGAAAGAAAAACCATGGAAAACGATATGGCCAACTTTCTTCCTCGCTAGTCATCCAACAAAAAAAAATCTTACTCCCTAGTTTCTATTCCATTTTTGGACTTCATAATTGGAAGTAACTTGTCAAAGCCATGCCACATACTTTCCCACTTAACTTTCTCCCAAAAGAGAAAGAAGTAAAAAAGTTCCCGCCAGATCCCATGCCTGTAAACGTAAACCAAAATATCAAACATGACTGCAATACGTAACAAACAACTCGAACTTAAAATATAAAAAAAATCCTAAATAAACTACAATAACAACCGGTAGAGATTCACTACAGTGTAAACGAAAACAGAGCCAGCCACCATCCTCCATTAAAGAAATGCGCCGAGATAGCTTCTCTTTTTTGACACGAACAACAGAGGCTTTATTGCACAGTATGTCCCTATATAATATATATATATATAATTTGTTTTTTAATTTTAAAATTACATTCATCAATGAGAGTGACACCATATACCAGATTTCCTATATATATATATATATATATATATATATATATATATTTATATATATATAGCCAAACCTCCATTGTTAAGTGGCAAAAGCGATACGCAGGTTGCTGGCATTGCAGGGGAAAGAAGCAGTGGTGGGTGAAGCTGAAGCTCTCTGGAGGCCAAGAAGATCCGATCAGTAATGGCAAGCTTCACCTACACTGTCCTATTCAGAATTATTCTGGTCCTTCTTAGTCTCTCAGGTTCGTTCTTTTGTCAAACCACTTTCCCAAGTTTCATTCTTTCTTCTTCTCCCAGTTTCGTTCCCGAGGAGAAAGTGCAGCGGATCGTAATTACAGCTGACAGTCTCAGATTTTCCTTCTGGCTCCTCCTAAATTTCATTTCCTCCACTGGGTATTATATACCTCCTTTTTGGGTTTCTTCACCAAAAAAAAAAAGTTGACTCCAAAAATCTGTTTTTTTCATTAACTTTCCTCTTTTGGGGTCAATTCGTTTCAACAAGTCACTGATCTACAATGGGTTTCATAGATTTTCCTCTGTTTTATCAAAAACCAAATCAAATTTTCTATGTTTGCCATCGTCATCTTTGTTTCTGCGATGAAATTAAGTTAATTGGTAGCTAATCAATAGTGGGATTTTCATAGATTTGTTAATGGCATTCACATTAGGATCTGATCTTGTCTCTGACTCTCTGTTTTAAACCATGTTCTGTTTCAGATTCAGCTCTGTTCCATGTGCAGAGCTTAAGCTACGGCATCAACTACGGCCAAATCGCCAACAACCTGCCTTCCCCATCCCGAGTAGCGGTGCTCCTCCAGTCCCTCAACGTCAGCAGAGTCAAACTCTACGACGCCGATCCCAACGTCCTCCAAGCCTTCTCCAACTCCGAGGTGGACTTCATCATCGGCCTCGGAAACGATTTCCTCCCCAACATGACTGACCCTCTCAAGGCCCAGAATTGGATCCAACAACACGTAACCCCTCACCTCCCTCAGACCAAAATCTCCTTCATCCTCGTCGGAAACGAAGTCCTCGGCGGTAACGACACCACGCTCATGTCGTATCTCCTCACCGCAATGCAATCCGTCTACGCCGCTCTTGTCAACCTCGGCCTTTCCAAAACCGTCACCGTCGTCACCGCGCATTCCCTCAATATTATGGGAAGCTCGTACCCGCCGTCCGCGGGGACTTTCCGGGAAGATCTTGCACAATATATCCAGCCACTTCTGAACTTCCACTCACAAATCAATGCCCCTTTTCTCATAAACGCGTATCCTTATTTCGCTTACAAGGATAGTCCTAATGAAGTTCCAATAGACTACGTGCTTTTTCAGCCAAACTCCGGCATGAATGATTCCGGAACTAATCTTCACTACGATAACATGCTCGATGCTCAGATTGACGCTGTGTACGCCGCAATGAAATTGATGGGGCACATTGACATAGATGTTGGGATATCGGAGACAGGGTGGCCATCCAAGGGGGATGAGAATGAAGCCGGAGCCACGCCGGAGAATGCCGGGATTTACAATGGGAATCTGCTGAAGAAAATTGCGGAGAAGAAAGGTACACCAGCCAGGCCTGACGTTCCTATTGATACGTACATTTTTGCTCTGTTTAATGAGGACTTGAAGCCCGGTCCGGCGTCGGAGAGGAACTACGGGCTGTTTTATCCGGATGGGACTCCGGTGTATAATATCGGAGTAGATAGTTACCTTCCCACGTTAATCTTTTCGTCAGCAGCTCATGATGTTAATGTAAGTGTAGTAGTTAAGATATTTTGTGGTTTCTGTGGTGAGTTGATATCTGTACTGATGGTTTTGTTTGGATATTTTTGCAGGCTTTGTCCATCTTCAATTTTCTGATATTTCTTACAGTGTACTTATTATGGGAATAGAAGCTCTCATACATTTGTGAAGTTTTGGGAAGGAGGGAGACTGGAGCAACATGAAGAGTTCCTGGAGATTTTTTGGGAAGGCAGAAGGAATTCTGATGAAGAGGTTATAGCTTTGATTTTTATACTGTATATGAATCCTTCTTCACATTGATTTTTATTAATTTATATAACAATGTAAGGCATTATTGATCTTACTTGCACATTGCTGAACAATAGATGAGAACTAATGAGAATCAACTTGCATTCTGTTTCATTTGTATCTTCTCGTCTGATTTGCCTGATATGTTATGTATAACGTACTGTGATTGCATTTACAATCATTTTCAACAAACCAATTCGCTTAAACTCTTCGTGTATAAATAAATATTTGATAACAGTGATCACTAAAGTTGAGTTCATTGAAAAAACTAATCGCATTCTCTACCATTTTCGTTCCAACTCTGTTTACATTAGGATAATAAATATTTCACTATCATTAGTGATGAGTGATTGTAAATGTTAGACTAAGATTCTAAGGCGGTTTCTATTCTTTTGTTTTTTCTTCAAAAAATCGATCACGTAACATACCGTATACAAATGTAAATGCTTTGATAAAAGCTTCCAAATGAATTAGTGTATGTGACATAAGAGGCTGTCAAGTTCTGTCCCCTTCATACGTGCACAAGGAAATGAAAATGGTTTACAATAAACATTGGCTGGCCTGCGTATCAAATCAAACCCAATTTGATGAATACAATGTCACATAAATTGTTGTTTACTAAGGTAAAGTTAACAAGTCTCCATCGTCTCTATCATTCCACTTGTAATCATGCATATGAATCTTTTCTGGGGAATAAAATTCTTCGAGGCTTCAACTAGACAAAAGTCCAAATTGGGTTCCATCAAGGAAAAAGGAAACCATTTTATTCCATCTTTCTTTTCTCTCTTGGTCACTTATACTGAACCTTATCGTCACCGGCATTTGTTTTGTCATTTTTGGGGGTGTGGACTGTGAACTCTTTAGGAATAGCTACGGCCTCTTTGTCTGCTACTACGGCTAACTCTATCTTCATGCGTTTTCTCTGTGTAACGAGCTAGGCCTTGAAGTCACCTAGCTAGCATTCCCATTTCATTTCCCAGTCTGAAATGGAAAAGAAACGTGATCCTTGTAAACAACGGTTGGATCGAATTCGAAGCAAATATCCGGGTGCTGTAATTTGGCTTGAGTACTCAAGTTTGACGTGATAGTTCTTTCAATGCTTTGAGATTACTTGCCTTGTTTTACATCAAAGAGCTCGAGACTTGTTCAAACTCTAAACGTAGCTTAACTTGCTTAATCTTCAGTCTTCAGATTGACCTTGTTTGTCCTCTTTGTCACCCAAGAAAGATTCTGTAAGTAGCCTTATGTTAAATGACAAAAGCATATAATGCATGATAAAACCAACAAAAGAAACATGAGTATTTTAGCATCGCAATTTTCCATACTAAAAACACTAACTAGTAGTACTTATTTTATGTGAGAGGAAATTTTTCAAATAGTGCTCCAAGTTAAGCTCATTCATCATTTTAACATCTCAATTTTGAAAACTATGATAATAATACCTTAACATTTAAACTCAATCTAACATTAGTTCCCTCCGTGATTGACATCGTTAAGTTAGACTTTATCCATAGGTAAAATTGTCTTTTCATGTTTTCTCTCCACAAACATTTTCCTCCAGAATAATGTTCATTTTCCGATCAGTATCAGAATTTGTGGTGAGCCATGTGCATACAAAAATTAGAGACATCTAGAAATTATAATACATCATTGACCATTAATATCCATTATTAAAAGTAGTTTTTGCAACCCACCGGTGAGAGAAAGAATTAACATTGATTAAAATGCATTTTGTATCAAGTACAGAAGTTCATGAACTATGTTGCACGGACACAGACACGGCGACACTGTATAACTCAAAAACTGAGTTTCCAACACGACTTGGACATGGCAAATAAAATAATATATTTATCTATTTTTAATACATAAAAAATATATTAAAATTTGAAATAAGTTCATTAGATTACCAAAATCATGTTCTAAATTCAATCTTTTTTTCTTTCCTTTTTGTCTAAATTCATTCCATTGCATAAACATATTGAAATAACATTAAAGAGAATCAAATTGGTAAATATAGGTTGTAAAAAAAACTAGGTAGCAACTTAGTAACATAGCAGCCATCTAACACCTAATAGACAAGAAAATTCCAATCATTCTATAATCCATCCAAACATTTTAATAATTCCATAATCCATCTCAACCTCTCATTTTTTTATAAAAAAATACAAATTAATAATTGATGACGTGACATATCAGTCAACGAGTAGAGACGTATTGAAAAAGTCAACATTTTCTGACACATCACGTGACGTGTCGGGCCGTGTTGGGCGTTTCAGACACTTTGACACTCCAGGAGTGTGAAGTGCCCGTGCAACATAGTTCATGAAACATATATACTTAATAGACCAATCAAAGATAACTAGGTAATATGACTCACATTCATAGTTGATATCTTTGTTTCCACATAAGCTCTGGCATTGTTCTGACAAATTTTTGGATTTGGATCTGTAAATTTTTAAATTTTTAGATTTTTAAATTGAAATGCAAGTTCTTAAATGTAAGTTCTTCTTTACAGTAAGACCCATTTCCCCTACCTTAAGTGAAATAGACATTATAGAGTGGCAATGAGAGATTGGCAAGAAGTGAAAATTACAAAGAGGAATGCAAGGTATTAGTTTTGGTTCACTGATTAATATTAAGAGTTGTAGTTTCTTTACTGCCAAATAAGACCTTTTTATCATTTCTTCTATGCTTGATGATTTCAGTGGTGCCATGAATTAGTTCTTTCTTTGTTTGTTTTGTTGGGCTGCCCCTCAAAAGTAAAATGAACTTTTGTAGTAGTTGAAGGCTAGTATGGTTTCATTGTAGCAGTTGAAGGCTAATATGATTTCATATGTAGTTATGTTGAATATAACATGTTCACAAAGACGCCAAAGGACTTAGACTTAAACCATTCATTCATTATGATAGTTTGGTGGAAGCTTTTGGAAAAGATCGAGCCAATGGGTTGGGGGCTAAAGGACCTGCTGAAGTGGATGAAGATTTGAATAACAATAACGAATTTGTTGATCTCGAAGGAGATGGTTTGTGTGAAAATGTTGTTCCTACATCTGCTACTCGCACTCCTTCTTCTCCTAGTTCAACTCAGACTAGAAAGAGACCCAGAGATGCTTATACTCAATGCTTGGAAGACATGGCTACCACACTACGCTCCTTTGTAGACGTGACCAAGACCCACTTGGAGACTATGAAAGAAGTGTTTTTGAATGAACATGCAACATCTACAAAAAAGAGGCAAACTTGTTGAAGAGCTTATGAAAGTTGAAGGTATGAATGATTTTGATGTACTTGATGTTGCTGCAACAATTATTGGTGATGATTCTAAATTGAGCTCTTGTTCACCTTGCCTGACAAATTAAAGAGGCAATGGATTCATAAGCTTCTTAACCACTAGAGAAATGGATGCTAAAGACTAATGTTGTCCTTAAAGCTGCTTTTGTATTTATTTTGGAGTGCAGGAGATGGCCAGCTTAATGTACATTTCAGCTTACTTGGCAATTTAAAGAGCTAATGAATTTGTAAGCTTCTTAACCACTAGAGAAACAAGTGCTATAGTCTAATGTTGGCCTCAAAAGTTGCTTTTCTGTTTATTTTGAGTGCAAGTGATGGCCAACCTAATGTATATTTTCATCAAACTTCTTCAAAAGCTATTATGCAATATATATTTTAATTATGTGAGATACTTGATCTTGTCATCTATTATGATGTTGTTATTTCTGAATTTTTGCATCTTCAAATGTTTACTTGGTCATTTCTTTATCTATTGGTGAATGATTGAAATATAAATTGATGCTGGTCAATTGTAGTTGCTACAATGAATGATTGGAATCATAGGATGTATCTGTGTTAGGATGCATTGATAGAAAACCAGTGAAATATGCATTAAATCAAGTTTTGTTGTTAAAGGATTAGTGTTGAAAGATGAGAACTGAATTTTAGGTACTGTATAAGAGAATATGTTCTTGGATATATCTGAGGGTATTGATGGAAAAATGATGAGATTATGTTTCCTTTCCTTTGGGGTACCAAACACTTCATTGGAAACTAGAGGATAAATTCTGGATATATTCCTGGCTTTTCCAAACACTAGAAAGGAAAGTTGGTGGGAGTTTAAATTTCCTTTCATTTCCTTTCCATTCCAGAAAACAAACAGATAAACTCAAAGAGTATATCTGCTTAAAGACCCATATAGGGTACATCAATACTGGTGCAATTGGGTTACACCGTGTACTAGCTAAAGAACAAGAGACCAGGGGTAAATGCCCCCACTCCACTATCCCACACGAAAGGCATTATTACGACACGATGGTGGCGCTCTCTTGGGTTTTTCTCCTCTGTAAGAAGTGGATGTCTTCTATTAGATTAGACACTTCTGTCTAATGTTACCCCTTCGCAACACTTGAACCGCTGCGTCCTTGTTTGATTCACAACAATTTCAGACAAAAGTATCCATGGAGCAAGAAAACTAATCTTGGGTTCTCTCTCACCCTAACCAAACACTCTTTTGATATAAAGATTCCTCTAAATTAACCTTATATATATATATATATATATATATATATATATCATGGTATGATTTTATATCATTAGAAATTTAGAATACTTTTCATTCTCCGAAAAACAAAATTTAGAAAGGAGTATTATTTGAATTTATTTGCATAGGATCATGGAGCACTTATACACTAAATTTTTAGGATTAATTATAAAACACCATTCGAACTATGATGTTATTTTTATTTTCATACCTAACTATCAAAAACTTGCATTTTCATACCCGAAGTTTTGAGGGTATTTTTGTCATTTTAATAAATATATCATTTTTACATTTACTTTAACAAAATAATTTATTTTTTGAGGTTATCAAATACAAATAGAACAATTTACTTTAGCAAAAATATTCAAAAAAAAAACTCCAAAAATAAATATTTATTTTTGCAACAATAGTGATAAAAGTTAGTAGAACTCTTGTATGTATATATATTTTTGGAGTTACATGTTAAGCAAAACAAAATAAAATAAATTAAAATATATAATTAAAATAAATTATATCGAGAAAGAGAATATCGAATATCGATGGAAATTTTATCCTATTTTATATAAACATGGTACATTTAACCAAAAATAGATTAAACATGTTTATATAAAATTTGACAAAATTTTCAACGATGTTTGATATTTTCTCGATATAATTTATTTTAATTATATATTTTAATTAATTTTATTTTATTTTGCTTAACATGTAACTCCAAAAATATATATACGTATGAGTTCTACTAACTTTTAACTATTGTTGCTAAAATAAATATTTAATTTTGGTGTTTTTTTGAATATTTTTGCTAAAGTAAATTGTTTTATTTGTATTTGATAACCTCAAAAAATAAATTATATTTGTTAAAGTAAATGTAAAAAATGATATATTTATTAAAATGACGAAAATGCCCTTAAAATTTAACAGTGTTAATGGTCAGGGTTTAAAATGCTAATGAAATGAAACTTTGAGTATGAAAATGCAAGTTTTTGATAGTTAGGTATGAAAATGAAAATAACATCATAGTTTAAGTGATGTTTTGTAATTAATCCTAAATTTTACATACCAGAGTATGTCTATCTAAATTGAAGATGTGAATTACCCCACTTGTTAGTCTCACTACCAGAACAGGCATTTTAGCCGACGAAAAATTTTCGTCGGCCTGTTAAAAAAATTCGTCGGCTACAACCTTAGCCGGCTATAGTGTCGTCGGGAAAGGGTCGTCTGTAATGACTTTAGCCGACGAGACAAAAAATTTCGTCGGCTATAGTCATACTATAGCCGACGAAATAATATCGTCTGCTATAGTCCAACCTTTAGCCGACGACATTATTTCGTCGGCTATAGTCATACTATAGCCGACGACATTATTTCGTCTGCTAAAGTATGAACTTTAGCCGACGAAATAATGTCGTCGGCTATAGTCCATACCTTAGCCGACGACATTTTGTGTCGTCGGTTATCTTCCAAACTTTAGCCGACGAATAATTTAAAATATTCGTCGGCTAAAGTTTGTAATAAAAAAATATAAAACATCTATGGCCGACGAAATATTGTATTTTTCGTCGGCTTTATAGGCATTTAGCCGACGAATTAAAGCTTATTTCGTCGGCTAAACTTTTTTTTATTTTTTTTAAAAAACTTTAGCCGACGAATTATGGCTTTTTTCGTCGGCTATAAGTGCATTCCCAGTAAAAAAAAAACCCCGAAATTTCTGAATTACCATTCCATGCAAGCTGCAAAAGACATATTTAACAATTTCATATAACCAACAACAAACACATAAAAGAATATATGAACTACATAAAAGTATCAATTTACATAAAAGTATATATCAACTACGTAAAGTCTATATCGTCTAAATTGAAGTCATCTTCTGGGGGCTGCTGCGGAGGTTGCGGCGGCTGGGGTAGCGTCATGGGCGGAGGCATGGGCGGAGGCGGAAGTCCCTGACTCTGGGCAGCTGCAAAGTCCTGCATGTACTGCAACATCTGCTGCTGCTGGGCCTGCTGGATGGCATATATCTCGGCAACATAGGCTGCCTGCGCTGTATTAAAGGCTGCCAACGAGGCAATATAGGCTGTCTGCGAGGCAGCCTGCGAGGCTTGAGCAGCTTGAGCAGCTTGCTGTTCTCGTAGTCTCTGAACTTCCGACTCTAGCTGAGTCGTCCTGTTGATCGTGGACGTGGTGCTGCTACTGGTCGAGGTTGCCTTTCGTTGAAATCCTGGAGTGGTCTTCAGGACCCCCTCGCCTCTCTTTCCTAGACCTCGGCAGTAGAAGTTGTTTCCTCTCGGTGGGAAGGCTGTGCCCATGATCCTCGCCCCAATCGTCGGATCCGAATTGTCGATCCGGGACATGGCTTCGGACATCTCGGAATCCTGCGTGTCCGGCCATGCCTCCCTCACTAAGGTACTCAGGACCTCGTCACTAGCCTCCCTCACCCTCGCCTATATGGATAGGAAAAAAATTATTAATTAAAATTTTTACATAAATTTAAAAATTTAAAAACGTAAAGTGACTTACAATATCCTCCTGGGAGTCAGGATATGCCTTCTCGTACGTATAGACGTAGGGGTTGACTTCTGGATGTTCCTTGGCCGCCTCGTCCATGAAGACACCGAACGGTCTAGAACCGGCATGATGGTTCTTTGTGTTGCGTTGCCGGTTCTGAGCGTTCACCCGGGAAACCGCCTTCAAAGAAAAAAGTAAACTATTAGTAGAATATTTTAAAACGCACGTACTTATTTTTAAATTAACTAACTAATTTATTTAAATACCTGTTTACGAGGGTTGTTGAATTCTGATGTCAGAAGCCAACGCCACTCGTACTCCCTGTACTGGAACTCAGTAGGGGTACCAGAACGTGCGTTCCTGTGCTTAGTCCAATGGGTCCGCAGCTCGTTCTTCCACTCCTTGTACCTACAGATACAACAAAAATATTAGAAATATTATTAATATCACATACAAAATTGTTTTTCATTAACTTCCCAACGTACCTTCCCCCATGCACAACGTCGGCCCAGCTGTCCCTCAGGTGCTCGGGAACCTCAAACCACACCTGCATTTAACCGATTATTATTAGTTTAGCTTTTCGAGAAATCAACAATTTAATACATAATATTATTTTGTAAACTCACCGACATCGCGTTGTGGACCATGTCCTTAACCTCCTGCGGGACCTCGCCCCAGTCGGACCACAACATAGGGACTCTATCCCTAATGAGAGCACCCACGCGGCCGGAGTACATCCTCGACTTCCCGCCCGATACTGCGTGGCCATCCCCGTCAGTATCGATGGGGATCCTCCCCATGGTACTCACCATCTTCTCGAGAGCTTTCCCTGTGACGGGGCCTCTCTTCTTCTTTGTGCCTATGACATGATTAGGCCAAATTGATTATTAAAATATATATGACCCTTTAAAAGTAATCATGCATCACTGATTACCTAAGGAGCTCGCGACGGATTCCGGCTCTGTCGCCGATGATGATACCCTCGCAGAAATAAGAGGCGTATCAAAAGGCAGGAACCGGTACGCCGCTGATGGAGCCACTGGCGGGGGCAGTGGATAAATCGGCGTCCCTGAGCCATCGACTACAGGTATCGCCGGTATCATCCGCGGAAGGAACAGATGAGGCGGCGGCGGCATCTGTACCCCAGATGACCCACTATCCGAAGAAGTAGGACCCGGAGTGGGCGCCCGGTGTATCTCGGGCATACGAGGTGCAGACACCTCCGTCAAGGGCCTCGGGGAACGAGGGACGGCCGCCTGCCTCGATGAAACGGGCACCTCCGGCGCCGTCTCCAGAAGGCTGGCACGTCTGGCTGTCATGTGGCCCTGAAACGTCGTTTGAGGGTTGCTAGAGGTTCCCTCAGACGATTCGGACCTTTGGCCCTTCGAACTTTTCTTCGATCGAAAAAAGCCGCTCATCCTATTTATAATATTAATTAAAGGCTTTAGATTATTTTGTCTTTGTTTTATAAAAAATTATACATTTTTAAAATTATACTTATTCAATAAATAGATACACATACCAATATATATATATATATATATATATATATATATATATATTTTACTTACATAACAATATTATATATATCAACATCATCATAAATTAACTAACATATCGTAAAACTAAATTCGAAATCAAAAATAAATTAACACATATATTCAAAAATAAACACATAAACTAACATAATTAAATTAACACAAATTAAATTAACACAAATTTAATTAACACAAATTAAATTAACAAAAATTAAATTACAAGTTTTATTCCTTTCTTCAACTTCGCGTTTTCATCCCGATTCTCTAGTTAATCTAGTGTTAAATTTTTAATAATATTAAAAATTACAAAACAACAATTCAATAATATTAAAACAACAATTCAATAATATTAAAAATTACAGAAATGTTAAAATTTAAAATGTTACAATAATTTTAAAATTTTGTAATGTTAAAAATTACAGAAATGTTAAAATTACAGAAATCTCTACACCTACAAGATATTTGCGGGTCTTCAATGTCTCACCTCATAAAAACTTAGGCAATCAGTGGTGCACATTACTATATGTTCTATGTAAACTGCAAAAGACCCCTAAATCTCACAATCTTAAAGGCTCTTTCCAATTGGTTTTCCTCCTCAACATTCAAAATTGTAAACGTTGCAAGTGATAAACTCTTCTCTGCAAAAGACCCCTAAATCTCACAATCTTAAAGGCTCGTTCCAGTTGGTTTTTGAATTGTTTCTTTAGATCAAAACAAGATAATTGGTACTACAAATCGAAACCCAACACGTACAAGTTACGGTCATTCTCAGTTTTATACAACCAAAATGGCAAAACGCAGAAGCAATCATCAATCCATATATTTTGCAGAAAAGAAATCGATGAATTTGGGGTTTATGGGAGCGTACCTTGAGCAGACAAACAGCACCACTAGCGTTTTGGAGACCGGGAGGGAGGAGGCTAGGGTTGAAAAACTGCAGAAATGAGGGAGGAGGCTAGGGTTCGCAATTAAAACCCGAGGACTTTAGCCGACGAAATAATTTGTTCGTCGGCTAAAGAACAAAATTTCGTCGGCTATACATATATTCGTCGGCTAAACCTTTGAAATTCGTCGGCTAAACCTTTGAAATTCGTCGGCTAAACATTTGAAATTCGTCGGCTAAACCTTTGAAATTCGTCGGCTAAACCTTTGAAATTCGTCGGCTAAACCTTTATACATTTGGCATGTTGTGATCGTGATGACCAAACTTGAGAAACACAAATCCAGCCTTCAGATCTGACCATCATGATAAAATACATGTATGGGAAAAAATTCAACTTGATCCGAAAAGAATAAGGGCTCGATCCGGGCGGTCAATCTCGTAAGTCAAACCCCTAAACGCACGGAAAAGGTCGTTCGACCGTCTAAATTACGTATTTTGGCCGGACCTCCAACTGAAAATAGTTTTAAACCGATGACACGCAACAAGTCGTATAAAAATTTTACGCAAAATAACCACCGAACCCGGGGCTACCCATAGGGAGAAAGAATGGAAAATTGCATTGACCGCAACTATCGGCACCGAGACATGACCGGAATACCGTGATTTTTCAACCGTAGACGTATTTCACCATTCTAGTCATGTCTTATTTCACGACTTTTTTACGTTTGAAGGATCTACGTATAGTTTGTTTTTGAAACGGAACATTTACATAACACTTGGTAAACAAGTTATACAACATTAGTACACATGTTGTGATCGTGATGATCAAATTTGAGAAACACAAATCCAGCCGTCAGATCTGACCATCATGATAAAATACATGTATGGGAAAAAATTCAACTTGATCCGAAAAGAATAAGGGCTCGATCCGGACAGTCAATCTCGTAAGTCAAACCCCTAAACGCACGGAAAAGGTCGTTCGACCGTCTAAATTACGTATTTTGGCCGGACCTCCAACTGAAAATAGTTTTAAACCGATGACACGCAACAAGTCGTATAAAAATTTTACTCAAA
The DNA here is from genome assembly GCA_034370585.1 of Fragaria x ananassa. Lineage (NCBI taxonomy): Eukaryota > Viridiplantae > Streptophyta > Magnoliopsida > Rosales > Rosaceae > Fragaria > Fragaria x ananassa. The sequence goes on from CP139766.1 coordinate 15,704,068, forward strand.
ATAACCACCGAACATAGGGCTATAGTAGGTAATAGAAATATTTTAGGGTTTAGCCAACGAATACCCTAACATATTCGTCGGCTATAGTATTTAATTAAAAAATTAAAAAAATAACTATAGCCGACGAATTATTAGGTTATTCGTCGGCAAAAACCATATTAGCCGACGAATTACAGTGTATTTCGTCGGCTAAAGTGAGTAATTAAAAAAAATAAAAAAACAAGTTTAGCCGACGAAATTAAGGCTTTTTTCGTCGGCTAAGGTAGTTTAGCCGACGAATCACAGTTTATTTCGTCGGCTAAAGTGTGTAATAAAAATAAATAAAAAAACATCTATGGCCGACGAAATTAAGTCTTGTTTCGTCGGCTAAACTATCTTAGCCGACGAATAAAAGTGTATTTCGTCGGCTAAAGTGTGTGAAGGCAAAAAATAAAAAACATCTATGGCCGACGAATTAAGGTTTTTTTCGTCGGCAAAAAACATCTTAGCCGACGAATTATAGTATATTTCGTCGGCTAAAGTAAAAAAACAGGGAAAAAAAAACAGACGATATTCATAAACCATACATTAAAAAAACCCTGTTCATCATGTATCACCAAAATCTCATATATTCATAACTGAAATATGAATTCAACATGTGTAAACTATAAAGGAAAAAGTCTTTGAAAAATTATACAAATTAATCGGAATCATACATTAAAACTAAGGCTCGTAATCGGAATCATCCGATGAGTCTTCTTCGGTGTCAGAATTAATTTCTGGTAATATATGTATTTCCTCATCGCCAGAGTCTTCGTCTGACTCTTGATTTGGATCAACATCAACAAGCCTTGGCTCTTCATCACGAATTCGTACCGAACGACCCGCTTTAAAATTATTAAGGCGAATGGTAGAGGAGTTAGGAATACCTATTGCGTTGGGCTCTTGATACGCAACATCTTCTTCCTCGTCTTCGGCCTCTCCAAGTGTAGCCGCCCGATAAATGTTTCGAGGGTGCACAAGGTTGACTACTTTCCACGCGTCACCCTTAGCAAGGTCATCAAGATAAAACACTTGTTTTACCGATGTGGCAAAAACGAAGGGGTCATCCTCGTAAGAACTTGTAGCAGTGTTCACCGATAATATTCCGTACTGATCGGTCTTCATGCTCTGCGGCCTAGTATCAAACCATCTACACTTGAAGAGGTGCACTGTCATGCCTTCACCGTAAACGAGTTCCACCACTGAATCAAGAACACCGTAATAGTCAACTCCATTCCGCCCACCATGTGCCATGACCCCAGAATTCTGTGTTCTCTTTCTGCTGTCTCTTTGTTCGCATATAAATTGCACGCCATTCACCTTGCACATCGGATAAACTCTTGAGACTATCGGCTTCATGGCTAGAAGTCTTAGTTCGTGCGACCAATTTGGGTGACCATCAGATTGAATATGGTTCATCTGCAACCAACCATCTCAACTGTAAATATGGATAATTATGCAATAAACATAAACCCGTAGAGAAAAATTAAATTACGTACCCAACCGCCAAAATAATCTGCGAACTCCCTGTTGTGGTACTCGAGATCACCTTGAATGTTGGGATGATTGAGATGGATGTCTTTCCAGTATTCAACTTCTGGACAGTTAATCAATACCCACCAGTGGGCAATGACTAGCTCATGTGGTTGCAACTTGTAGGAGTTTGGCAAAATTCCATACACTTCAACATCACTAGAGACTATGGAAAGATTGAACTTCGGTACATCTACCGGCATGGTTTGCGGAGTTTCCTTCAACGCTCCTAAATACAACTTCATGTAGGTGACGCACTCGTGCGCAATATATGCTTCAGCTATACATCCTTCAGGAGCGGATTTATTAGCCACATAATCTTTGTAGTCTACAAGTTGCCTGTAAATCAAGTTGCAAAATGTTATGATTATTGAACATGTATATGTATTGAGGAATTCATGAAAGTATAAAACGTACCTTTCCATGGGATACATCCAAGTGTAGTGTACTGGACCGGTAAGCAACAATTGCTCGGGAAGATGGATCATCAGGTGAGGCATGATGTCAAAAAAATTTGGATGAAATATCCTCTCAAATTTACACATGATATAAATGATGTCCATTTGCATTTCCCGGAGGTCACATCGAGACACTTCCCGTGTGCATAACTTCTGGAAAAACCTTCCCAGCGCTACTAACGGCTCCACCACCTGACGGGGAAGGAACGGTCGAATGAAAACAGGGAAGAGACGTTGTAGCAGGATGTGACAGTCATGACTCTTCAACCCGTACATCTTATTGTCCCGGAAGTTCACACACCGGGCAATATTTCCTGCATAGCCTGAAGGATACTTCACACAACTCATCCACCTGAAAATTAGGTTCTTCTGGTCAGGCTTCACGGTGTAAGGAGCTTGAGGCATTTTTTTCTTCCCTTCTTTCAACCACAAATGTCTTCTTATTCCGCATTTTTTTAGATCAATGTGTGCCTTAGGACCGTCTTTCGTCTTCCCCTCCAAGTTCAGCACTGTGCCCACCACACTGTCGCACACATTCTTTTCTATGTGCATCACATCCAGGTAGTGCCTGATCAACAACTTACTCCAGTATGGGAGTTCCCAGAATATGCTCTTATGTGTCCAGAATTTGTACCTGTCGGGTCTTTCAGGTATTGCCGCCACAATGTTGGGATGATTGCTGAGCTGCCCAAAATCGTACTCATTAAGCACCGCTAAAATGTCTTCCCCCGTCCATCTTCTGGGAGGCACGCCGTGTTCTACGGTCCCATCAAATGCCTTTTCATCGAACAGCCATTCGTGATCATATGGAAGGAAAGCACGGTGACCCAATCTGCATATCTTGTTGCAATGACTGCTGCTCCCCTCATCGCTAAGGCACTCTGGACAAGCCTTGTATCCCCTAACAACGTTGCCCGACAACATCCCACGGGCAGGAAAATCACTGATGGTGCCAACAACCATGACATGCATCTGGAACATCTCGTGCGTGTACTTGTCATAAGTGGGATGACCAACGTCCCACAAAAATTTAAGCTCTTCAATCAAAGGTCTCAAGTACACATCGAGACACTTCCCCGGATAACCGGGCCCCGGAATCAACAAACTCAACATATTGTACTCCTTCTTCATGCACATCCATGGGGGAAGGTTGTACGGTACCAAAATCACCGGCCATATACTGTATTGCAGACTCATGTTCCCAAAAGGGTTGAACCCGTCGGATGAGAGCCCGAGCCTCACATTTCGGACCTCTGACGCAAATTGAGGAAACTCCCTGTCTATATGCTTCCAAGCCTCCCCGTCAGCAGGGTGTATAAGGGTATCTTCGTCATGCAATTCCCTATCAGCGTGCCATCTCATCGCTTCGGCCGTGTGTGAAGACATGTACAACCGCTCCAACCTATCCGTCAAAGGGAAATACCGAAGTACCTTTACAGGTTTCCTGTTGCCTGCAGGAGTCAGCTTATATCTGTCAGTGTGACATACCGGACATGCGTCAAGGCCACCAAGGTCATTCCCTTCTGGATCTTTACCCCAAAAGAGAACGCAGTCATATCTGCATGCATGGATCTTGATGTAGGAAAGCCCAAGATCTTTCAGGATACATCGGACCTTCCGATGAGTGGTAGGAAGACGATGACCGTTGGGCAGCATCAAAGCAGTGTACTGTAGATACTCATCAACAGCCTTCACGGTCGATTTTGTCTCAACTTTAATCCTCATTACGTCCATCACACTTTCAAGAACGGTCTTCTGACAACCGGGGTACACAGGGGTCTGTTGGAAAGCAAGCAGTTTGTTGTACTTTTCAATACCAGCAGTGTTCACAGCTCTAGGAAAGGGCTGCATCGGGTCGGGCTGCACCGGGTCAGGCATATACTGTCCTTGAGCGCATACACCGCTCTCATAAGGAAACATGTCGTTGATGAATGTCGTTGTTGGATCGTTGGATGTACTAGCACTGCCCGTCTCGGAAAATTGGCCATGATCATGCGGACCCCCTGATGATGTTTCACCGTGATATAACCAACATGTGTACTTCTCCCAAAACCCGTTACTCCTCAGGTGCTGCCATACTTTGTCAATGGGAAATCGATACATATCGCTGCGACACTGACATTTCGTGCACGGGCAATAGAAAATTGTATTCCCGTTAGCATTATCCATCGCATATTCTAGAAAACTCATAACTCCTGCACCGTATCTTTTGTCCCATTTTGGAAGCGAAATCCAACTCTTATCCATATCCTGAAAATATAACAAAATATATATATATTTATAACGCTGCTAGCTAATTATTAATAAAATTTCATGCCATATATAAAATCTCAATTCATTTAGTATATATATATTCTACGTACGTACTACAACTAATTAATTACAAAATTATCATTATGAACTCATATATATCATCAACAACTTCATACCATATCAACACAATAATATTATAAATTAATATTAACATATATATATATATATATATATATATCTTTACTATTTATTAACAATAAATTAATTCATATATATTATCAATTCAAATCATCAACCAAATCGATCAACACATATATATATACATCCAACGTACTCAAAATTAATCAACTCAATCACAATCAAAATCAATAAACTCAATTAATCACACTAATTAAAATCGATCAACTCAAATAAAACTCAATTAATCAACATATATATACATATACGTACCTATATATGGCTCCACAAACTGATTATGAACAGATTTCGACAACACCCAAACTTTTTCTCCCCTTTTTTCTTCTCCCGTTTTTTTTTCCGTTTTTTTCGAAATGAGCTGCTGCTGCCCAGATCTGCAAATATAAAGCACTTTAGCCGACGACTATGAATTTCGTCGGCTAAACCTTTAAATATTTCGTCGGCCATGGTTCGTGAACTTTAGCCGACGACATAAATTCTTTAGCCGACGAAATTTTTTTTCATCGGCTAAAGTTTGTCATAGCCGACGAAAATTTAAAATAGCCGGCGAAATAAAATTTCGTCGGCTAAAGTGGACATCATAGCTGACGAAAATTTACCTTAGCCGACGAAAGAAAATTTCGTCGGCTAAAGCCCACTATAGCCGACGAAAAAATGCTTCGTCGGCCTGGTTTTTTTTTTTTCGTCGGCTATAACCTTTCTTCTGGTAGTGTCTGTATTGATGATAATCATATAGCAAACCATCAAGTAAATTTGGGTGTCAATTCAGTGAATTTACTAACATTCTAACTAATTAATTAAGGGGCTGGGATAATAATTGAGAAAGAAAAAAATATCTACTGTAGGAAAGGATATTATTTTTCAACAGAAGTTGGATGCCTACGCTAAAAATGAGAATAAATGGTGGCAAGAAAAATCAAAGGTGATATCATTAATTAGTAGAGTAGGCCATTGGTTATCAGTTGAAAAGCTTTTCAAGCAATTCTGGTATTGGAGGACCACAACATTTTATAATGAACATGTTTGAGAAAGAAGAGTCAATGATTTTGTTTTCCGAATTAATTTGCGACTGATAATGTTGTTGCATCTGCGTAGATCAAACAACCCAACATGTCTAATATATTCCAGAATTAATCCAGCAGAAATAGACCCCATGTGTGAGTCTATCCGTGTTGAATTATACTAATCATAATCATAGTCGTAATATTTTCAGGGTTATATTAAAGTATCCATTATGTAATTTTACAGGTCACAAATATTAAATAAACGTATCTTATGTTTCTACAGATTTATCCCAGCTACATAAGCTCAATATCATAAAACCCTAAACCCTAAAACACTTTTTTTTTCTTTTTTTTTGGTCGTGAAACAAGTTATTATAATAGCCACAAGGCAAATAGAGGCCCAAACAAAATCATGGGTAGGCCCAGAACAAGTCTCAAAGTCAGATTCTTAAGGAATAGGAACAAGAGTAGAGCAACTAAATAAAACAAACAATAAATATAAAAACCCAAGCAGCCCAAAAGGAGCAAACCCTAATCAAAACTTTTTTTTCACATCTGTCTTGCTGCCGCCATGGAAGATCCGTCACCACCGAAGCTCCGCCAGAAGACGCGAGCATGAGAGAACCAAGGGTGGTATGCAGAGGTGAGGATACAGCCGGAGCCGCCGTACATTCTCTAGATGACCAATTACGAGACAATCTCGCATAGAAGAGTAACCACAACCAAACCAAAGAAAATATTGGGAAAGAAAACTGAAATCTAAAGAGGTGGTTGCAAATAGGTATGAATCCTTCAATGGCATGGCAAGGCAGAAGAGAAGAAAAAGTTGTGTTCGTGGTTTGAAGATCTTGAGGAGCAAAGGAAAACAAACGTCTGAGAATCATGATGAGATTAGATTTGAGAGTGTATCTTAGGATATCAAATCTAAGATATGAAAACAGATTTGATCTATGATGACCAAAATCAGATACAACCAAGAAAACGAAGAAAAAATCACCACTAAAGGGTGACGAATCACCACTATGGATGAGAAATCACCACAAGGATGAAGAGAAAAAAAATGAGAAAAGCTTACTGAGAGATGAGAGGGAGCTTGGGTTTTAGAGAGAATTGCAAAGCTAATATTTAACTTGCACATACTATATTTTCAAACACAAAACTTGACCGTTTATGTCTTGACAACACTTATAAAAGTAATATTTACCAAACACAAAACTGTTTTTATTTTCACATTACAACAGAATTTTTTAAAAAAAAAAATCACAGCAATACCAAACTACCCTTAACAAAAGATGGAAAAAGGCTAAGGGATGCAAAAAGATGAATGTTTTGAATAAATGAATAAGTGAATGTTTGAGTGGACTTAAAACGTTATAGCTCCAACATTAAGGATTTTGTACGTTGCTTCAAATTAAAGACCTCATTTTGCATTTGGACAGCCCCGGCGCGCATCCATGATGTTAACTTTTACAAAACCTTGTCTAATTTTCACAGTTCAATTACATATACCTTGTCTAAAGTAGAGACTTTTTGCAGAGAATTTGCCAACAAAGGTTGTTATAGTGTTCATTCAAAGAAAGATCCGCTCTCCTCTTACTCGGATATACAAGTTCCTGTCAAACAAAGAGAAAATGCTAGTTCTTCAAAATGAAAGAATGTAATGTACAGCACAACCTTGTAAACACTACGTACTATACTGATCTAGAGCTCAGAATGGAATTCAGTTATATGACACAAGAAATGGGATGACGATAGACATAAATGCGTTGTAACTGAATGTTGCTGAACCAGTATATTTCCGATCCTTCTCTTTGAACTTCTCAGTCAAGCCCTGAAACCATGATAATCATCAAATTAATTCTAGCAATATCTTCAGAAAAGAGAAAGATTGCTAACTATCTTCAAAGAGCAGCACATTCCGTTATTTGCCTATGAAATTCCATCAAAGCAGTTAGAGTCTAACCTTTACAATCATCCCACATCTGCAAGTCAAATATAGCATTATGTCAGAATCAGAACTCACAGGATCTTACGAAGAACCAAACGATGCATCTGAAACTATGCTACGCTAGATATAATGAAAATTAATTAATGAATTGCCTGACTGTTAACTAAACACTAGTGACCACTTGCTAGGCAGACTATTCAATATACTAGAAAAGCATACTTACTCGACAAAACTATCAAAGTTAAGTTCAGCCCGGTGCCCACTTCCATCTTCGTACCTGGAAGTCAGAAGTTGAACAGTAGGGGGGACTGCAAGTCCTAGACCAAAGAGTGCATCTCTCAACTCTAACACATCAATCTTTCCACTCTTATCTGTGTCATATTTCTGAAACATGGTCTGCAAGTACAGGTTTAATTAGCACTTCAGTTTTGCGTGCAGTTAGTCGCAAAGAAATAAAGATCAAACATGTAATCTAAGAGCAGTTGTAGAACAACAAAAGGAGTTAACACAAGTGTAGAAAGTAACCAGTGGCCAAGTCTTTCTTTATCCGTATTCAATAACCACTGCCGATTAATACAAGTTCATCTTTAAAATGGAAAGAAGAAAATAAAGAGCAAATTAAGCAGCATTCTGGCCATATAATGATCCATTGCAGATCAGTATGTCTCAAAATTTAATCAGGTTGGAAATATCAGATTATCACCAACCCCTATGTTACCTATATAGTAGAACACTGGAACAGATATTCCCAGCCAATTGAGACTATCTAATATATTCATTTCTTTACCAGTTTGCAAGATAGAGAGCTTCAGTACTACTGCATGAATGACTCTTAAAAATTTTAGGAGTGAGTTCCATCATCAAACATTCGGATATTATAGTTAAAAAAATGAAATTTCTTGTTCAAGCTCAATGGCATTGAAATAATCATCCCTTCACAACAATTAATTGTACTTTGAAATGAATAAATAAAGAGCCAAAAACAAATAGGGGCAAATCCCTCTCATGCTGTTCTAATTTTCTGTTTCCTAAAACCTTGTTTGAAATAATGCATAAGAAATTGAAGATTCTACTAGGCCATTGTAATAATAATCATCAATCAGGCATATGTTACACTTACTCGCCATTCACCAAGACAACTCCATAGTGCGGCAAATTCTTGAGGACCTGTATCGATCAACATAAAAAAGGAAGCATATATTAGAATTTCCTATTCTTGTCATAATTTCTGGTAAAAACCCAACAAGCCCTGCAGAACAAACAGAGAGACAAAAACTGACCCAGTGTTAGAATATCATGATTGTTGATATTTTTGAAGAGAAACATGAGCAAACGAATGGTCCTGAGGCTAAACATCTGGTAGGCAGAAGAAAGAGCCTGTTGCAATTCATTGTCGTCAATGAAGCCACTACCGTCCTTATCCACCATCTGAAAGCTGCTAATCACATCCGGGTCGGTCCCCGGTGGAAAATCCCCACCTGTTTCCTGATCATATGAAGAAGAAGAAGACGGTTGATCGTACGAAGAAGGAGACAGGTCCAGCTCCGGCAGGCCGTCACTACGGGCGTAACTATGGCCGAAACTACGGACGTAACTGCGGCCGTATTGCGAGTGCGGCTTGCCGTAGTAATATGTATTCGCCGTAGGAGGAGGAGGAGGATCATTATCAGAAACAGTGACTTCTGGTTCCTGGTGGCCGTAGGAGTCGGGTAGGGATGGGGTAGAGGGAGCGTAGGTATCAGAACCGTAGTTGGCATCAGAAAAAGGCATTGAAGAAGAAAACAAGAAGATCGGGAGAGATTGAGAGGAGAAGCTCGTGGTCAGGGGATTTGTTCAAAGTTTGATAGAGGGTGGTGGACGCGTGTGTGTTGTACGGAAGCGAGTGGGGGGAACGTTCCCCCATTTCTCATGCGGTTGCCTAATGCTTAGCGTTGTTGCGTTACCAAAAATACTTCGGGTCACCCCTATTTTGCATTTCCAATACAACTCGTTGCACCCAAATTTAGCGGCTAAATACTTAGACAAATTATATATGGCATTCCATTAATAAAAAAAAACATAGGAACATAGGATGACCCAACCTTTTGCGTTTTGAGTCATGTAAGACCACCCTAAACCAAGTTAGATGTAATTACCCTAGTGTTAAACTTACTCATATGGTCATTACTTGTGGTAATGTAGAAGAAGGTGGTGAGTACTTCTGGTAGGACAACATGCACGATCATACGAGCTACGTACGTACGTAGTAATATATCAAAATTGGAGATGGCCGGTATAGATTGATCAACCTCTTCATGTTGATGATGGCTTAATTGGCTTTAATTGCTCTACCAATGTGAATGGGTTGGAAAACTTGACGTACTAAAATTGATAAGGAAGGAAATGAATGAGGGCATTATTACAATTGTAACCTCGCCCCCTTTCCAACTCAAAAGCGATTACAGGATCTTAGTCAGAACTGAAAGAAAGAAAGAATGGAGAGAGTGGTAGCGGAGACGGCGGAGCTGCCCAAGACAATCGTGCGGCGCGTGGTGAAGGACAAGCTTTCCCAGTGCTCCAAAGCCGACGCCGACCTCAACGTCCACAAAGAAGCTCTCACCGCCTTCTCCGAAAGCGCCCGCATCTTCATCCACTACCTCTCCGCCACGTATGCCTCTCTCTCTCTCTCTCCCTTCTTCGATTTCAATTCTCTCTCTAGAATCATCTTGATTGTTCGATTCGGATGCTCTGCAGAGCCAACGACATCTGCAGGGGATCCAAGAGGCAGACGATCAACGCCGACGACGTCTTCAAAGCGCTCGAGGACATCGAGTTCCCCGAGTTCGTTGACCCTCTCAAGGCCTCTCTCGAAGGTACTGGTTTCCGATTCCGAGTTTTCGGGTGCCTCGCAAGGTGTTCGATGAAATGCTCCACTGAAAGTGTTGGATATATTGTGTGGTGTTTTTGTTATTATTTATTTTTCTCCATGTATGAGAGAATTGGGTTTTGTTGTTTGCGATTGCAGAGCTGAGGGAGAAGAATGATGGAAAGAAGGCGGGGACATCAAAGGCAAAGGAAGCGAAAACTAAAGAGGCGAAAACAAAGGAAGTGAAGAAGAAGAGGAGGAAATTGGAAGAGCCACCACCTAAGCAAGAGGAAGAGGAAGAAAACCAAGATGAGGATGGAGGCGATGGCACTAGTGAAAGCTCAAGCAAAGAATGACCCATTTCTGCTAGTTTTGTATCCATCAAGTTCTAGTTCGGATTCGAATCTAAGTCCAAGTGTGTTAGAATGATGTACTTGTTTGATGTGCAACTGCAATTTGGCCTCACATTTGCACCATGCTTCATGTTAAGTTTCTTACATTGCATAGCCTAATCTGTTGCTCAAGTTTGTAACACCTTGTAATGGTGATTTAGGAACAACTGCCCACCTAACCATCAACAAAACACTCTGCTCATCTCCATTTACATGTGTTTTACTGTTTTACGCCACGCAATGCCTCACAAGCACTGGTATAGGCATGTGCATATCGTCACAAATGGAAGATGATCACCCATAATACACAATGCAGCACAACAATTGTTTATTTTTTATTTATAAAAAAGATTACAACAAAAACCCTCGCGGGAGACGAGGACAAATGAAGAGAGTACATCCAGACAGATTGGTTAACCAGTGTATGCCCTAGAGAGGCTAAACTATCGGCTAAGAAATTGACCAAGGGGGTGGAAGTACGACCATTCAAAGCATGAATAAGCAATTACGAATCTCCTTCCACCATAATAGATAGAGCAGTGTGTTGGGATAACAAAACAAGGCCATCACGAAGAGCCACAGCTTCTGCTACCAGGATATCCATATGACCAAGTTTTTTACTCATGGCAAAAATAGGATTTCCAGACTCATTCCGAACTACAAATCCAGCAGCAGCAAGAGCCGGGGGATGAACAGAACCATCAAAGTTTGCCTCAAGTATGTGGGGAGGCGGGGGGATAATGCAGCACAAAAATTGTTACTCCACATTACTTGTGGAAGAATGGCATGATGCTATTTTTCCATACAACCAAACTGCCAAATTCATTATGCCTAGCATGCCTCTGTTGCACTTTTTTGTTCTTCGCCATACTTGCAAGATGCTTGCAAGATGAATAGATAAAGATAATGAATCAATTTTGACCAACAATATTTATGCAACTAACAAATATTATATATCTGTTGCCGAATGAAGAATAATGAAGAATCAGAATCCTAAACAGACTTCCATACATAATCATGCAGTTACAACTTCATAACCATTATAAACTGGACTACTAGAGTATACAAGAGAATGCAAGCCTTCCCAACTTGCAACAATTACTAGAACAATCAATATGGGTGATATCTGCGCCCATGTCCAGCATCATTGTGGTGTCTTCCCTTATTTGAACTACCACTACTCTTGCTACCGCTCCCAACTTGCAACAATTACTAGAACAATCAATATGGGTGATATCTGCGCCCATGTCCAGCATCATTGTGGTGTCTTCCCTTATTTGAACTACCACTACTCTTGCTACCGCTCCCACCACCACCCCGACCACTATTTCGCTGATGTGGATGCGACACGTGTGGGTGTGGGTGTGGGTGTTGGTATGGCTGAGGCCCTGGTTGTTGCCTGCAAAGAGGACAATCAAATACTCTAATTACTAAACGCGTTAGAACTAGTGTAAAATAAAGCTCCTAATATACATCAACCAGATCCTGAATTATCATTGAGAATTAGGACATGATCACATCTCCAATAAAACTTCCTTTGGAACAATTAGGCCTGCCATCTAGAGAACTGATGCATAGGGTATGGAAATTGTTGACGTGCTTTAATAAAGATGCTAATTTGTAAAGCAATTCTGGTAACGATTTTTGTTCAAATGATCCCGACATGTTTACAAGAAAAACAAACCATGACCAACTTGTAATAATGAAAATATTAAAGATTTCTTATGCTCTTACTTATAAGCTCCAGCAGGAAAACTACCCAACCAAATAAAACAGCAAGCTAGTTTTCTATTGTCAACTTCTTGTCACATAAAGCCTGAAAGAAACTATTACTTGAAACTAGAGATCAGAAGTATAAGCCTCTCCAGCTATATTATTTGATTTACTCTGTTACTTATTCGTACGGTAGACATAGAATGAAAAATGTAATGTCATATACATAAGCAACTAAAGCTACTTGGCTAAAAGGTGTACTGTGCTTACAAAACATATCCGATCCGTCCATCAGGCAGAAGCATTGGCATCATTGCCATGCCAGGAGGAGCCGGTCCTGGTCCAGGCATCAATGGCTGCAATCAGGTTAAGGCAGAATCTTAGAAACAATGAACTAAAATCTGTCCCAGATAAGATTGAATCTTTATTATTTTGGTTCTCAAACTTAGATCCGGTTGCTCTTTGCATGTCATATGCTCTGAACAAAGAATGCCGAATCATATAAGTATCTATTAAAGATCTACGACATGTGCATGGAGGGAAGATCCCATACCATAACACATGTTTCAAAAATATAAAATAATAACAAACAACCAATAAGCAAGTGAAGCTTAAACATTTATACACATTGAGAAAGATGCTTTATTCAAGAATCAAGATGTTATTTAACGAGATGGACGTGTAAATAAGATAACACTTTTCTGGGAACAGGACCTTGCAATGAGAGAGTTACTCATTTGTTACTATATACTAGTAATCAAGGATTATACTGATGTGTGATCCATTTAATAGAAAACGCATAAAAGGCTTATTAGTTATTACTAAGTATCAGGATTAGTATTCCAGTAGATATTGATATTAAGACTGATGCTTACATTTTGGTTAGGAATAACTTTAGAATGCTCATAACCTTGGAACTTTTGAAATGTCTACTAGAGTTTGTTGTTTCCAATGCTGGAAAAAATATTTACGATGACTTCTAAGTAATTGGGTTTATTGTTTCAGAATTGGATTGGTCATGGTTAAGAGGAGTTGAACTTTGACAACTTCTTTATCGCTCTCGATCCACACATCACACAGAGACATACAGATCTCTCAATGCCCTCAGTCCCTTTAACTTTGTGTACTGGTTTAAAATTCCCTTACATTTTGTGTCCAGTTAAACCAGAAAGAAATGAACACAAAATTTTGAACATCAAAATCAAAGCGTACACATCCAATTATCTCAACATTAAAAACTGCACAAGGAGTGGGATAGAAATAGAAGTTGATGCCTAACCCCCAGTCGGCTTTCTCCCGTTGTTCCTGTTCTCATAGAAATATTTCCCTTTCTGTTAGTTGGAATCACAAAAATTGACCTAGAATGCCTAACCCCCAGTCTGCTTTCTCCGGTTGTTCCTGTTCTCTTAGAATAATTCCCTTTCTGTTTGTTGGAATCAACAAAAATTGACCTAGAATTTAAATAGTTTATTTTCCTAGCGACAATGTTATTAGAATTATGAAAAAATGACCACATGTTTATAATGTCTTTGGCCAAGATGATGAAATACTCATGTGGCTTGACGTTTCATGATATGCACTATATAGACATACCATCCAAGAAAAATAGTATTTGTATAGCCGACTTAAACTGCTAGGAAAGTTCCAAAACTGACAACAGAAACAGGGATCAAAAATCTAACGAATCAGAAAGGATAGTTATCAGGCCACAGTGAAAACCCAATTTGCGTTATAATAATATCCATTATGAAATTCCATGAGCAATTTATGTGAAACGTACATTTTAGTGGACTTAATTGAGAATACCAAAAAAAAATCAGCACAGGTCGGCAGATATCTCACCTGTGCAAAACCTGCAGCACCGTATCCTGCACCTAGAGCCCCATAGGCACCCCCAGGCACACCATAAACAGCATGTGGTGGATAACTAGCAATCAACCCTGACCTCTGGGAATTCGATCCACCAGACTTTTGATCTGCCTGTGGCCTTGCAAGAGAGCACTCCAACAGCTGACCTGCAAATAATTAGCCCATCCAGAGTTTATAAGCTTCTTTAAACGTCATCATTGAGAAGAAAAATGGAGAACATAAATAAATCAATACACTCAAGACATTATAGAATTTATTACCATCGAGTTCATAATTTTCAGTGTTCTTCAATGCTTTCATAGCACTTGACCTCTCGGAAAAATGTACAAAACCAATTCTATTCCTCTCCTGTCCGGATTTTGAAGCTGGCAGAACCACTTTCGTGATTTTCCCGTGGTGTTCAAAAAGCTTCTTTAACTGTTCTTGGGTCACAGTTTTGGGCAAATTCTTCACATAAACTGCCTTCACCTGTATTTTAATTTATTTTATCAGAACAAAACTTTCATTGGGTAAAAGACAAAGCATAGAACAACAGAGGACAAGGATCCCACTGAAAAGCAAGGGACAAACAATAACAAGGCAACAACTTCACCAGTCAGAAACCAAGTACATAATAGAAGGTTGCAAAATAGGACACGAGAACTTTAAGCTTCTAAACGATTATCTTGTCGATTGAAATTCTCATGTCCTATTTGTTTATTTAATTTTTGAGAAACACAACTTTCATTCAGTAAGAACAAAGCATACCACAACAGAGGACAAGGATCCCAGTCATCCCACTGAAGGAAAGGTACAAACAAAAACAAAGCAATAATATTTCACCAGTGACAGACCAAGTACATAACAGAAGATTACAAAATACAATACACGAACTTCATGCTTCCAGATGATTATCTTCTAGATTGAAGTTCTTTGTCCAAAGATACAGTTGGTCACCCACCAAGTTGTGAGATAACTATTAAGTATTAACAATACAGAATTCTACCGAAACAAAAAAAAGCATGTGAAATGGGAATGGACAAGATACAGCAAGAGGGAAGGAAACAAAACAAGATGGAAAAAATTTACATCAAGCATAGACCAAACAAACAAGAATCAATGGTGTACAATTATTTAGGTAAGGGTATAAGGCCTAAGATACAATTAGAGAAGTTCTTTACAGAAGCTAGGGTGTCCCATGTCCTACTATGTTTTGTAAAAACCAGATCACAAATTGTCTTTATAAACCCTACAGAACTCCTGTGTTGGTACCCTGATAAGAAGAATTATGAACTTTTGTCTTTATCTCAAGAAGGCAAAAAACAAAACAAAATTGCAGTTTACTTGGTCACCCACCAAGTCTAAAGATTGACATTTCCTTTAATTATTAATACTCCAGCTAGAGTTGAATCCTCAACCATCAGATGTGAAAGCAAAAGGGTAAAAAGGAGAAAAATAATAGTAACTAAATGACACCTGTGAAGCAGCAGAAGACTCGGCATTTTTAGGATCAGCCCAGCTCACAGTTGGAGCATTAGTATCCAGCTTAAATTTTGAGTCCATCATTTTCTGCCTTGAATAGTCAGCACATGCATGGTTATAGTAGTCAATGAAAGCAAAGCCCCGGTTATTGCTTGTGTTCTTCATATCCTGTGACAAGAATTGAATAATTAATGACTAGAAGAAGCCAAGAATCAAGAAGAACAGGTGTGATCACTGACAAAAGAATGTAGTAGCCTCAGTTTGGTTATAAAAGAAGTATCATCTTTGGCATTAGAAACCCAGAACTAATCCCATAGGCCTAACTCCAAAACTAAGACCTTTTGGGTCCCAAATAAGTCTCCAAGATAGTTCAATGCACAATAATAAAGAAATCCAGAGTCGAAACTAAGGTTTCCTAAATTATTTATGTATTTGTTACTCTTTATAATGAGAAAATAACTTTTATTGCTTTTCTTATTATCTATCAACTCTTTTAATACGTATTTTGGAGTTTTTCTATTCGAGGACTATAATAGCTGTATTTGAAGCCTATGAATACCGCTATCTCTAGTAAGGAAACCCCAATCTGGAATATCACGAAAATTTAGTGTCTTAAAGCCTTAATATCTTTTCTAGCTTTTACTCTCCTCTATCCTTTCTCTAGATTACAAAGTCAAAATCACCTATTCTACAAACCTAATCCATTTCCTAACATTTATGTTATTCTAGGCCCACTATATTCCTAGGCAACACTCACCATCACACCGTTACCAGATAATTTTCAATGGATAGAAAGTTCAACAGGCTGAGAAAAAGGGATAGGCTACCAAACACATAACTTGCTAAAATAATCCAACCACAATGAGCACCCATATCGTACAAACCTTGACCAGTTCTACACCGGTGACTCCAGGACCAACCTTCATCACAGCCTTCCTCAGATCTTGTTCTCCCCAACTCCTTGGAACGTTACCAATGAACAACCGGTGCTTTGCTTTAGATGTTGAACATTTTATTCTTTTACCCTGAGAGAGAGAGAGAGTCAACACAAAATCATAGCAGCATATTAACAATAAATAGCAAGAAGAAATCCGAAAAGTACGGATATAAAAGCATTTTTGTATCTCAAGAGTGTTGGATTTATTGTAAAATAAAGGTGAAGGAATCTATTAAATGACTTCCCCTGAGCTATCTGCTTATGTAAGGGGAGAGTATGCTACCTTAAATTCATTATTATTCAATTCATCAATAGCAGTAGAAGCCATCTCCATGTTTCTGAATGTCACAAATGCAAAGCCCTTACTGTCACCTAAATCTTTTCCCTTCATAATCCGTACCTGTTGTAAAAAAGCAGAGGCAGTATAAGAATTTGTTTTTATAAGAACATAAAAACAGTACTTTATAAAGAGCAATTAAATCAACCTGTGTAACTTCTCCTACAGCTTCACAAAAGACCTTTAAGTCATCCTGAGTAGCATCATTAGGAATGCCACCAATGTAAACTTCAGAACCATGTGGAGGAAGGGCAAGAAGTTCAGCATGTTTTTTCTTCTCCTCTTCACTGCTCACTGAGTTCTTGACATCAATTTCAGTGGCAGTATTAGCATTATTAGCATCTTCATCATCCACCTCTTCTTCAACTTCCTCCTCCTCTTCTTCTTCCTCCTCCTCTTCTTCCTCTTCTTCTTCAACCTCTTCTATTTCTTCTACTTCTTCTTCTTCCTCAACTTCCTCATACTCAACCTCTTCATCCATTGCCTCATCAGGATCATTGTCTTCATCAATACCAACCTTCTCATCGGATGCTATTGACTTTTCTGGTGCAACTGATGAAGCATTTGTCTGTTCCCTTGGCATCTTACTGATCTAATAAAATAGGCTTGCAAGGCAACTGTGAAGAAGACACAGAAGCCAGAAGAGTTCATGGGAAGAAGTAAACACATATTGAAAGGAGGAAACAAAATAAATGGCCAAAAGGAGCTGCCAAGTATGACTCTCATCTGAAAAGGGTTCATGAGATCAGAATCAAAAGGGTTTTCAAGTTGAAAGACATTTATCAGGGAACTAGACAACTTGAGAAAGGAAATAGAGTTTTCTGACTGATTACTGAATGATTTATCAAAAGGATAATGAAGGTGGTCCAATTAATCAAAAATTAACTTTTTTTTGAAGCCACAACAAGACTGCAGTCCAAGCAAACAAAAAATATTGGCTAGTTTAACCATCTCCAAAGAGATATTTCCACAGTGCAATAACAACAATAGGTATGAACTGCTTACAAGGATCTAGGGGGGAATTGTTATAGATAATGGACTCCATATGGAGCCATATAATGTTTCATTGGTATGCAACTCGACATGACAGAGGGACAACAAACTAGTGCCTGAGAATCTATAGAACACTCAGATATGAATGGAATGAGACCATTGAAACAAAAAGGAGAACAAAGCCACAACATAGTCCAATTTGACAAAGAAATACCAGTTCCCACACAAATGTACCTTCCTGCAATAAATGATACATAACAACTGAGATAGGAGGGAACTTTACAGCTACAATTTTAATGCACAATCATAATTCACTGTGCAGTAATACATCATCTCCGGTCCTTCCTATCCTTTACAGAAAGAGAGAACTTGGACTGGTGACATTTCAAAAAACACATGATATGACATAAAAAGAGGCGTTTTTTTTTTCTTTCTTTTTTTTTTTCACTTTTGGTGCCGAATTTTTAACTTTTCCTGAAGTTCAATACCACAACACTAAGTTTTCCCTATCCGTATAATCAATTTTGTGTCTTCGTAGAATGGGTAAGAGAAAGCCAGAAGCCATTATACAATAAAAATTCAAATCAGAATCACCACTGGATCTAAAAATGGTAAACCGAGAAAGATGTTTGATTTTGTTAACCATTTTGTTCTTGTTGTGCGTTACAAAGTTAATTTTGTCTTTTCAAGCAAATCTAACACAATTTAGAGTTCAATACTGAATGCATTGAATGACACGTATTACCTATAAATTCTATTAATTCAAGGTGGATTCAACCATATATGGCCACATAGGTCCTATCGACAATAGAATCAATCAAAGTAGGCGAAACTACATGAAAAACAGCTTACAGGAGTACAATAACAACTTAAAGGTAGAAAATAGGTAACAGTCTAATGTACGAAAACTAAATAAAACTACTGGAAAAACCCATGTGCCAACTCTAGGGGTATAATACATCCTCTTTTCTCATATACACTTTTCCAACTTCCTCTCAAATGCTACTCTAAAGCCCCCAATTACCAACTTGAACTGCAAAACTTTCACCTGGATCATTGAATCCATCCAAAATGGAATATCCTAGTATAGCGGAACCAACTTTAATCCTATTCACGATTATTATAAAGTTTATGTATGTAAATAATCAGTTTTTTTTTTCATTTTCAAACTTTAGAAGCACAGAAAGCTCAAATCAGTAACAAACCCAGTACGAAAACGTGAATGAACTCAAGAAAGTTTGAAACTTTCGAAATCCCAACTCAGATATTCACAAATGGGCTGGAATTTCACCACACCAGCCACATTACCCAACCATAAACAAGCACAGACATTCAAGAAACACGTAGGTGCTACATGAACAGACCAGTAAAACATGAGAAGGAAATAGAGTGAGAAAAAGTACCCAGAAATCCTTGGAGATTTGAGTTTTCTGTCTGATACAAGGAAATTGGAGGAGGTTGAATCCGAAGTTGGGTAGAGGCCAAATGGGTCTGAGAGGGATTCTTGAAACTAAGTAAGAGGGAAGAGTCACTCACAGGTGGAGCAAAGGAAAAGATTCGCTCTCATTTAACAAATGGGGGCTTCCCCTAAGCTTTATACCAGTTAAAAAAAATTGTTCTCTGATTAAGTATAATCGGAAAAGACAGAGACGTACAGTAAAAGAACAAAAAAATCATCCTTTTATACATTAATAAAAATCATTTATATAAGAAATTACAAACTATTAATATGGTAATGATCAGAAATACATAGTCATATTCTAACTTCATATCCTGATGGTATAAAACTAAGACACACATATGGAATATCCTAGAACACTTTCTCTTATATCGCGCGCCGGTATGCCGGTGGTGATGATGTGTCATCTCGTTAAAAATCTCGTCAAGTAACAAAAACCATGTGGAAGAAAAACTAAACTTTGATCGTAGGAGAAAAAGAGTACGACACACCCTTCACATTTAATAATAACATGTATGTATGTGCTAGACTCCCCCTGAAGTTTGCACCTCCCCCTAATCTTTATATCAATCATAGGGTTTTTCTTAATTTTTACTAATCACAGAAGTTTCAATAACTTAACATGTCGATACTCATTAACATGTCTTCAAATGTGGCATTAGGCAATAATTAACTAGATCATGTCGTATTGTCCTCAAACATGGCAATGGGCAATGATTAACTAGATCATGTCGTATAGTTCTCAAACATGATCTTTTACACTTAGATCTGGAGGAGAATGCCGCTTGTGAACTCAAAACATAAGTTCGTGCAGGAAATCAGATTTTCGCGCATCATGACCTTTAGTTACTAGAATAGCCGTAACTTCCTCTAGAAAATACGTATGAACGAACTGTAAACGGTTTTGGAAACTAGACTTATTTAGATTTCCAACCGTATATTACACACGTTCTGGTTCGTAAGAAGCTGTTCACAAAGTCCCGTCAAAGTTGACTAGTTTGGCAAAATCAAATTCTCAGACAGATCCGTCCTACTTTACAAAAATGGTCATAACTCACTCAATATGATAGGTATGATCAAATGGTTGGTGTCCCTGGAAATTAGACACATAGACCTTTCCAATGGTACAAATTTCACCATTTTCAAGTGAGTGAGATTTCCTATAGGTCCTGTGGAATTTGACCTACGAAACTTGGCATATTCTGATTTCGCTTTTGATGTGTCTTTCTTATGTAGGCATAGAATAAGCCTCAACCTTTCATACCATTAAGTATTGAGAAAGGAGTTATTGCCATTACATTGGCGTTGCGTGGGTGCATAGCTACACTTAGCTTTACAACTTTTTATAACGAATGAGATGTCAAGTCTTTCATATTATGTTGAGTACATTGATGCGTCTTATTCTACTTAGATGAGAACTCCATCTCTTAACACATATTTGTCATATTTCTTTAGACAAAACATATTTCTTTAGGCAAAACAACGGATCTCTCTTTAGAGCAAATACATTGACTAATCATGGGAGTATATGTAGGTCTCACTAGTTATAAAGCACCTAAGCCGATTGATGGAAAATCATCATCAATGCAGTTATCGAGTGCGTTATCGAGACCGTGTCTTCCCAAGATCTTTTTCATTCTAACTTCCGATGTTGATATATACTGGAATATCTTGATCCATCAAGAGTCCATGTAAATCCGGAATGAACACGTAAAGACATAATTCACCGTATCCCTTCCAAATCAAGTATAGTCCATGTGTGTTTCAATACCTTTAGCAAATGCGTGCTCTTGTGGTCTGGAGCCACTTGATTCGGATGAATGAAGTTCGTTTAAGACATTCATGTATATCTATGATCCTGTAGAGATGTTATTATGACCACATTCATAGGCTGCATGTTCAGTTATTTAGAAACTACCAAACTAACAAAGTAGTGGAATGTAATGACATCATCCATTACGAGAGCATATCTCATCGTACTCGATCTCAGTTCGTGTTAGTGAGAAACCTTGCGCTATAAGGTGAGTTTATGCTCTTGTTCTCACTACAATATCTAACAAAGACATAGTTGATAGGGTTTCGCTTGCTGATGGATTTCCTGCAAGTATACAAGGTAGATGTAGTATAGTGAATGGAAGAAAATGGGGTGTCGTTCCCACGAGGATATTAGCTAGTTTAATTCAAATTATGAAATACCTAAACTAACTACACTAAAACACGTAAAACAAGAAACACAAATCGACAAAGACAAACACAATGACTCAAACTAAATTGTACTTACGATTTTTGGGGTTTTTGAATAGGGTTTTAAGATGATGAAAAATAACTTGCAAACAGAAAATAAGAAAAAGTAATTGAATTTGAGAGGAGTAAAAATATGATGTGATGAGTCTAAGGTGTCGGAATCAACCACTAACAATCTTATTCATGTTTTGATGCAACTAACAGACTCTTTCCTTTCTCAAGATGACAATTCTCGTATCTAAGTCCAAGTACGACACTTAGACCATAGTTTTTCTTAAGTGTATGATTCTCTCTAGGTACGACAGAGGTCGTATATCCTAGCATGCAGTCTATCTAGTTACGGCATAAATTTAACATGTAAGACTCATTACGTTTTAGAAAACAAGAGAATCATGCAAACCATTACTTCAATTATGACAATAATGTATTTCACAACTCTTAATCACAAGAAGCTAATATGAACTATATTACAGGTACACCTCAAATTCATCTTCTAATTACTAAATGTAAAGCCCTAAGGTGATCAATCAAAGAACTCAAACATATAGCATCGATTAAAATAACGATTAAGAATTCATCACAAAGAAACTATAAATCTATTAATCAATCATCAAAAACATAAACAATCATGTTAGGGCGTCATCCTAACCCTAGAAAAGGTTTAACAGAAGAACATAACTAAATAAAACATAAAATAGATGGAAAGGGGATGAAGGGGGTGGATGGATGGATGGATGGTCTCTGCTCCTTTAGGCATCTACAATGTGATTCCGAGACCTCCCTCAATGTGAAATTCGTGCTCCCTTAAATAGAGAAGTTTCCTACTCATTTTTGACTTCAATTTTTCTTGTAAGACTTGGATTCATACTCCTTTCTTGATATGGAATGGGAAAACCTTGAGATATCTCTTGTAGAACTAAAAATACATGTACTCATTGAATCCTCATATGCATTATTGTCCTTGAAGCTTTAGGGTTGATCATCTTGTGCCATGAAACTTGAGTTCTCCACAAATGCTTGCAATTTCCCGAGCGAATTTGTTGATCTGACCTATCTTCATTCAAACGATCATAACTCGGTCTAGAATTATCCAAATCAGGATCCGTAAACTTCTACAGAAAGTAAACTTTCGTAGCTTTCCAATGATGTAAGGCTCATTGTCTGATTCGATCTGAGTAATTTCCAGTAATTCGGTGAAGTTAGCTATTCTGCATAGGAAGATTCTGACACATGGGATTACAATCGCCTTTCAATCCTTATTTGCTCATTTTAGCGCATTTTCTTCTCTTTATGACACAAACCTACAAAATCATTAAATTAACGTAAATAAGTCATAAAGAAGAGAACTAAATTCAAATCTCAAGCATAAGAGGCTTAGAAATATAGGATAATATGAGCACATCACTTGCGGTGTCGGCATCATCTACCCAAGGACCTATCTCTTTGTTAATGCTGGATCGCATCTTTCCATTAGGCTAATTAACTATGTTGATATCCATCAACAAAGGGTGGTTCGATAGTAGACTCATTATCTCACGTTCTCATGTACACTAGTGTAATACTTGTAGAGATCTCTATATGGATTTGATTTGACATTGAGGCGTCTCCCAACGATAATCACAATTCAGACTTCATAAGATGAATTTGAGTATCACTGATCAATGGATCAAGTTGTGCCAAACTCGTTTTCTTCTTAGTGTGAGAGAGTATCGAACCTAAGGGCCTCCCTCCTTTTGGGGAGCCACACGGCTTTAAGACACCAATTTTGCTACTATATGGCGTCACCTTTTCACCATCGATAGTGATGGCTCCAAGACCAACTTCTTTTGGTCGCGCCATGTCCTCTTGATAAGACATCAATCCTTGTAGACATTTGCAGCATGTGATCTCGTCACTTTAACACTTTAAACATTTTGGGATCAAGATGTGACTTAGTGGGGACAAACCACGACAATTAACGTCGTTCCACTTCAACACTTGTGTTTTTATCTCCCCTTAATGGCGGGAATATTGTCTCATCAAAATGACAATCCACAACTTAGCGGTGAATGAGATCGCCTGACAATGTTTCTACATAAGCGGATTATAGGTGGAGGTTCATATCCAACCTAAACTTATTCATCTTAAATGACCTATCATTGTGCGCAGTGACATTGCAATTTGGCATCTAGAAATAACATCTATCCGAGCTCAAAGATTGGAGATCTGTTTCAATCTTGTTTGAGCTCAAGGATTGCAATTTCGTCTCAATCCTGGTACACAGTCACGAGTTGTAGTACAACAATATTCAATGATGGTGGGTCGTAGATAAACAGTAAAGCTGTATGCAAATATTGCATAGCCCCAAGATGCAATAGAAAGATTGGTGCGCATCAATAATGTTCGAGCGACAAGCTAAAGTTGCTTGGTCGTAGCCTCGATGAGACCGTATTGCTTGTGAACATGGGGTACAAGACACTTCAACTTATATCCCAATAAACTTCTTTAAAGAATGGGCAGTGCGCCCGTAGAAGTATAAGCAGCATAAGCAGTAGATAATAGTGTAACACATGACTAGTGTGTTAACACTTCAACCAACATCATAAAGCATAAAAGGTGTCCCAAGTTGGTTGTGTCTATCTACATAGTTTGATATTCTAATGTTCACTTTTGTGTCATTTAGCGTAGGAGGGTTTCACTCCTAATTTCGCTAAAGAATAGGCTTTCAAAATGAGCAATGAGCATTGTAGAGGGCCAATGAGACATCGAGGAAAGGCCGGTGCACCTCAATTGCTTGAGGAATTGATCGGACGGCCTCCAGACAGTTGGAGCCATATTCGGGTGACGTCAATGTCCCCGGGTGCCGCCATTTACAACCATGGCGTCACCATCATACTTCATGATGAGATCCCGAATGTCTTCGTTTTGAGTGGAAGAATGGATGTCCATGAGAATTTCTCAAAATTTGGACCATTATATCTCTTCTACGATGACCTGAATTGGACAAAACCAAACCTATATGAGTCAGTGTCCCAAATATCATGTTTGGTGACAACATGGGATTCGATACTCGAATCGTAGTGGCATGCAGTCCACTAAATTGACTTATGAACTTCTCCAAGATACACTTCAGTCCGCATTCATGAGAAGGTATACACAAAAGAATTTTTGTTCTTTCTCACAATGTGTTTTCAAATAAAACTATTAGCGTGAATGTCTTTAAAACTCAACATGGTTCGGTTACCACTCAATGCATAGAGGACATCTGTAATGTTGATCATGGTGCCATGAGGCATCAAGATGCAAGCTAAACCGTGTCCCTGAATGACCGATATGATTCAATCATTATAGTCACAGAAGATTTACAAGGCATAAAATCTAGATATAATTGCTGGTTTCTTAGAATGTTGTGGATAGTTCCATTATCTGCGAGGTACTCAATGTCTCTATGAGACATATCTACAAAAAGGGTAGATAAACGAGTAAATAGTTCCACTTGAACTATTTAGAAGGATTAGAAGAAGCTACAAAAAGCTGCAATCCCGAGAGTGCATAAAAATTTCCGCGCATAATGACCTTTGTGCACTAAAACAGCCATAACTTGTTCGTTAAAATAGATATCGATGAACCGTGAACATTTCTGTAAACTAGACTCGTAAAGCTTTCCAATGATATAAAGTTCACTATCTGGTTTGTCCGGATCTGTTCACAAAGCTCAAACAAAATTGACTGTCCAGAAGGGATAGATTGCTATTTTTCACAGATTTGGCATTGGCAAAGCGTTGAAGCTTGCGGATGGCATGTGGGAATAAGCCGAAGCCAAAATGACGTGTATATGATCAAAATCAAGTCATTTTGATCTTTCCAAGGTCGTAAACTCTATGACTAGTTAGCGAAAACTAACTTAGAGGACCTAGAGGATTTGATCATGATGATAATTGTCCGATTTTGATAAGTCTTCAACGTCTTTTACAAGACTGAAATTGGTTTAATAGCGTATAAGGATCCAAAATCAAAAGCTTTCGTAACTCCAAGTCAGTATGACCAGGCATGTCCGTGGAGGGTCGGTAGTGCCAGACACACTTGAAACCACTATCTCCTTAATTTCGGACAATTCTAAGACATCACACTGAGCTTGGATGAGCCTAGTTGAATAATTGATGATGGAAAATCCACTATAAGGTAGAAGACTTAACCGGAAAACACGTAGGCGATCCTCCTTGAGGATGCGGTGCCATGAGTCACCTTCAAAGGAAGGAACCAAAATCGGCACAATATGCCATGTTTCTAAGGATGATGTAAGTGTACATCTTGACTCACTACCAGAACAGGCATTTTAGCCGACGAAAAATTTTCGTCGGCCTGTTAAAAAAATTCGTCGGCTACTTCGTCGGCTATAGTGTCGTCGGGAAAGGGTCGTCTGTAATGACTTTAGCCGACGAGACGATATTATTTCGTCGGCTATAGTATGACTATAGCCGACGAAATAATGTCGTCGGCTATAGTCCATACCTTAGCCGACGACATTTTGTGTCGTCGGTTATCTTCCAAACTTTAGCCGACGAATAATTTAAAATATTCGTCAGCTAAAGTTTGTAATAAAAAAATATAAAACATCTATGGCCGACGAAATATTGTATTTTTCGTCGGCTTTATAGGCATTTAGCCGACGAATTAAAGCTTATTTCGTCGGCTAAACTTTTTTTTATTTTTTTTAAAAAACTTTAGCCGACGAATTATGGCTTTTTTCGTCGGCTATAAGTGCATTCCCAGTAAAAAAAAACCCCGAAATTTCTGAATTACCATTCCATGCAAGCTGCAAAAGACATATTTAACAATTTCATATAACCAACAACAAACACATAAAAGAATATATGAACTACATAAAAGTATCAATTTACATAAAAGTATATATCAACTACGTAAAGTCTATATCGTCTAAATTGAAGTCATCTTCTGGGGGCTGCTGCGGAGGTTGCGGCGGCTGGGGTAGCGTCATGGGCGGAGGCATGGGCGGAGGCGGAAGTCCCTGACTCTGGGCAGCTGCAAAGTCCTGCATGTACTGCAACATCTGCTGCTGCTGGGCCTGCTGGATGGCATATATCTCGGCAACATAGGCTGCCTGGCGGTATTAAAGGCTGCCAACGAGGCAATATAGGTTGTCTGCGAGGCAGCCTGCGAGGCAGCCTGAGCAGCTTGAGCAGCTTGCTGTTCTCGTAGTCTCTGAACTTCCGACTCTAGCTGAGTCGTCCTGTTGATCGTGGACGTGGTGCTGCTACTGGTCGAGGTTGCCTTTCGTTGAAATCCTGGAGTGGTCTTCAGGACCCCCTCGCCTCTCTTTCCTAGACCTCGGCAGTAGAAGTTGTTTCCTCTCGGTGGGAAGGCTGTGCCCATGATCCTCGCCCCAATCGTCGGATCCGAATTGTCGATCCGGGACATGGCTTCGGACATCTCGGAATCCTGCGTGTCTGGCCATGCCTCCCTCACTAAGGTACTCAGGACCTCGTCACTAGCCTCCCTCACCCTCGCCTATATGGATAGGAAAAAAATTATTAATTAAAATTTTTACATAAATTTAAAAATTTAAAAACGTAAAGTGACTTACAATATCCTCCTGGGAGTCAGGATATGCCTTCTCGTACGTATAGACGTAGGGGTTGACTTCTGGATGTTCCTTGGCCGCCTCGTCCATGAAGACACCGAACGGTCTAGAACCGGCATGATGGTTCCTTGTGTTGCGTTGCCGGTTCTGAGCGTTCACCCGGGAAACCGCCTTCAAAGAAAAAAGTAAACTATTAGTAGAATATTTTAAAACGCACGTACTTATTTTTAAATTAACTAACTAATTTATTTAAATACCTGTTTACGAGGGTTGTTGAATTCTGATGTCAGAAGCCAACGCCACTCGTACTCCCTGTACTGGAACTCAGTAGGGGTACCAGAACGTGCGTTCCCGTGCTTAGTCCAATGGGTCCGCAGCTCGTTCTTCCACTCCTTATACCTACAGATACAACAAAAATATTAGAAATATTATTAATATCACATACAAAATTGTTTTTCATTAACTTCCCAACGTACCTTCCCCCATGCACAACGTTGGCCCAGCTGTCCCTCAGGTGCTCGGGAACCTCAAACCACACCTGCATTTAACCGATTATTATTAGTTTAGCTTTTCGAGAAATCAACAATTTAATACATAATATTATTTTGTAAACTCACCGACATCGCGTTGTGGACCATGTCCTTAACCTCCTGCGGGACCTCGCCCCAGTCGGACCACAACATAGGGACTCTATCCCTAATGAGAGCACCCACGCGGCCGGAGTACATCCTCGACTTCCCGCCCGATACTGCGTGGCCATACCCGTCAGTATCGATGGGGATCCTCCCCATGGTACTCACCATCTTCTCGAGAGCTTTCCCTGTGACGGGGCCTCTCTTCTTCTTTGTGCCTATGACATGATTCGGCCAAATTGATTATTAAAATATATATGACCCTTTAAAAGTAATCATGCATCACTGATTACCTGAGGAGCTCGCGACGGATTCCGGCTCTGTCGCCGATGATGATACCCTCGCAGAAATAAGAGGCGTATCAAAAGGCAGGAACCGGTACGCCGCTGATGGAGCCACTGGCGGGGGCAGTGGATAAATCGGCGTCCCTAAGCCATCGACTACAGGTATCGCCGGTATCATCCGCGGAAGGAACAGATGAGGCGGCGGCATCTGTACCCCAGATGACCCACTATCCGAAGAAGTAGGACCCGGAGTGGGCGCCCGGTGTATCTCGGGCATACGAGGTGCAGACACCTCCGTCAAGGGCCTCGGGGAACGAGGGACGGCCGCCTGCCTCGATGAAACGGGCACCTCCGGCGCCGTCTCCAGAAGGCTCGCACGTCTGGCTGTCATGTGGCCCTGAAACGTCGTTTGAGGGTTGCTAGAGGTTCCCTCAGACGATTCGGACCTTTGGCCCTTCGAACTCTTCTTCGATCGAAAAAAGCCGCTCATCCTATTTATAATATTAATTAAAGGCTTTAGATTATTTTGTCTTTGTTTTATAAAAAATTATACATTTTTAAAATTATACTTATTCAATAAATAGATACACATACCAATATATATATAGATATATATATATATATATATATATATTTTACTTACATAACAATATTATATATATCAACATCATCATAAATTAACTAACATATCGTAAAACTAAATTCGAAATCAAAAATAAATTAACACATATATTCAAAAATAAACACATAAACTAACATAATTAAATTAACACCAATTAAATTAACACAAATTTAATTAACACAAATTAAATTAACAAAAATTAAATTACAAGTTTTATTCCTTTCTTCAACTTCGCGTTTTCATCCCGATTCTCTAGTTAATCTAGTGTTAAATTTTTAATAATATTAAAAATTACAAAACAACAATTCAATAATATTAAAACAACAATTCAATAATATTAAAAATTACAGAAATGTTAAAATTTAAAATGTTACAATAATTTTAAAATTTTGTAATGTTAAAAATTACAGAAATGTTAAAATTACAGAAATCTCTACACCTACAAGAAATTTGCGGGTCTTCAATGTCTCACCTCATAAAAACTTAGGCAATCAGTGGTGCACATTACTATATGTTCTATGTAAACTGCAAAAGACCCCTAAATCTCACAATCTTAAAGGCTCTTTCCAGTTGGTTTTCCTCCTCAACATTCAAAATTGTAAACGTTGCAAGTGATAAACTCTTCTCTGAGATTAAGTAAACGAAGTTGTATGCTCTCACGGAACTCTACTCCTGAAAACGGTTATGAAATACTGGATTCCGCAAATTGTTTGAGGAGAGTAACGACCTCAACTCCATCATTTCAAAAAGATTATGACTCCTAGTTAACCCTGATATCAAAATCGTTCTATGTAACTAGTTTTTGAATTGTTTCTTTAGATCAAAACAAGATAATTGGTACTACAAATCGAAACCCAACACGTACAAGTTACGGTCATTCTCAGTTTTATACAACCAAAATGGCAAAACGCAGAAGCAATCATCAATCCATATATTTTGCAGAAAAGAAATCGATGAATTTGGGGTTTATGGGAGCGTACCTTGAGCAGACAAACAGCACCACTAGCGTTTTGGAGACCGGGAGGGAGGAGGGAGGAGACCGGGAGGGAGGAGGGAGGAGACCGGGAGGGAGGAGGCTAGGGTTGAAAAACTGCAGAAATGAAGGAGGAGGCTAGGGTTCGCAATTAAAACCCGAGGACTTTAGCCGACGAAATAATTTGTTCGTCGGCTAAAGAACAAAATTTCGTCGGCTAAACCTTTGAAATTCGTCGGCTAAACCTTTGAAATTCGTCGGCTAAACCTTTATACATTTGGCATGTTGTGATCGTGATGACCAAACTTGAGAAACACAAATCCAGCCGTCAGATCTGACCATCATGATAAAATACATGTATGGGAAAAAATTCAACTTGATCCGAAAAGAATAAGGGCTCGATCCGGACGGTCAATCTCGTAAGTCAAACCCCTAAACGCACGGAAAAGGCCGTTCGACCGTCTAAATTACGTATTTTGGCCGGACCTCCAACTGAAAATAGTTTTAAACCGATGACACGCAACAAGTCGTATAAAAATTTTACGCAAAATAACCACCGAACCCGGGGCTACCCATAGGGAGAAAGAATGGAAAATTGCATTGACCGCAACTATCGGCACCGAGACATGACCGGAATACCGTGATTTTTCAACCGTAGACGTATTTCACCATTCTAGTCATGTCTTATTTCACGACTTTTTTACGTTTGAAGGATCTACGTATAGTTTGTTTTTGAAACGGAACATTTACATAACACTTGGTAAACAAGTTATACAACATTAGTACACATGTTGTGATCGTGATGATTAAACTTGAGAAACACAAATCCAGCCGTCAGATCTGACCATCATGATAAAATACATGTATGGGAAAAAATTCAACTTGATCCGAAAAGAATAAGGGCTCGATCCGGACGGTCAATCTCGTAAGTCAAACCCCTAAACGCACGGAAAAGGTCGTTCGACCGTCTAAATTACGTATTTTGGCCGGACCTCCAACTGAAAATAGTTTTAAACCGATGACACGCAACAAGTCGTATAAAAATTTTACGCAAAATAACCACCGAACATAGGGCTATAGTAGGTAATAGAAATATTTTAGGGTTTAGCCGACGAATACCCTAACATATTTGTCGGCTATAGTATGTAATTAAAAAATTAAAAAAATAACTATAGCCGACGAATTATTAGGTTATTCGTCGGCAAAAACCATATTAGCCGACGAATTACAGTGTATTTCGTCGGCTAAAGTGAGTAATTAAAAAAAATAAAAAAACAAGTTTAGCCGACGAAATTAAGGCTTTTTTCGTCGGCTAAGGTAGTTTAGCCGACGAATCACAGTTTATTTCGTCGGCTAAAGTGTGTAATAAAAATAAATAAAAAAACATCTATGGCCGACGAATTAAGGCTTTTTTCGTCGGCAAAAAACATCTTAGCCGACGAATTATAGTATATTTCGTCGGCTAAAGTAAAAAAACAGGGAAAAAAAAACAGACGATATTCATAAACCATACATTAAAAAAACCCTGTTCATCATGTATCACCAAAATCTCATATATTCATAACTGAAATATGAATTCAACATGTGTAAACTATAAAAGAAAAAGTCTTTGAAAAATTATACAAATTAATCGGAATCATACATTAAAACTAAGGCTCGTAATCGGAATCATCCGATGAGTCTTCTTCGGTGTCAGAATTAATTTCTGGTAATATATGTATTTCCTCATCGCCAGAGTCTTTGTCTGACTCTTGATTTGGATCAACATCAACAAGCCTTGGCTCTTCATCACGAATTCGCACCGAACGACCCGCTTTAAAATTATTAAGGCGAATGGTAGAGGAGTTAGGAATACCTATTGCGTTGGGCTCTTGATACGCAACATCTTCTTCCTCGTCTTCGGCCTCTCCAAGTGTAGCCGCCCGATAAATGTTTCGAGGGTGCACAAGGTTGACTACTTTCCACGCGTCACCCTTAGCAAGGTCATCAAGATAAAACACTTGTTTTACCGATGTGGCAAAAACGAAGGGGTCATCCTCGTAAGAACTTGTAGCAGTGTTCACCGATAATATTCCGTACTGATCGGTCTTCATGCTCTGCGGCCTAGTATCAAACCATCTACACTTGAAGAGGTGCACTGTCATGCCTTCACCGTAAACGAGTTCCACCACTGAATCAAGAACACCGTAATAGTCAACTCCATTCCGCCCACCATGTGCCATGACCCCAGAATTCTGTGTTCTCTTTCTACTGTCTCTTTGTTCGCATATAAATTGCACGCCATTCACCTTGCACATCGGATAAACTCTTGAGACTATCGGCTTCATGGCTAGAAGTCTTAGTTCGTGCGACCAATTTGGGTGACCATCAGATTGAATATGGTTCATCTGCAACCAACCATCTCAACTGTAAATATGGATAATTATGCAATAAACATAAACCCGTAGAGAAAAATTAAATTACGTACCCAACCGCCAAAATAATCTGCGAACTCCCTGTTGTGGTACTCGAGATCACCTTGAATGTTGGGATGATTGAGATGGATGTCTTTCCAGTATTCAACTTCTCGACAGTTAATCAATACCCACCAGTGGGCAATGACTAGCTCATGTGGTTGCAACTTGTAGGAGTTTGGCAAAATTCCATACACTTCAACATCACTAGAGACTATGGAAAGATTGAACTTCAGTACATCTACCGGCATGGTTTGCGGAGTTTCCTTCAACGCTCCTAAATACAACTTCATGTAGGT
Organism: Fragaria x ananassa; assembly: GCA_034370585.1. Taxonomy (NCBI): domain Eukaryota; kingdom Viridiplantae; phylum Streptophyta; class Magnoliopsida; order Rosales; family Rosaceae; genus Fragaria; species Fragaria x ananassa. The sequence goes on from CP139766.1 coordinate 15,736,577, forward strand.
GACGCACTCGTGCGCAATATATGCTTCAGCTATACATCCTTCAGGAGCGGATTTATTAGCCACATAATCTTTGTAGTCTCCAAGTTGCCTGTAAATCAAGTTGCAAAATGTTATGATTATTGAACGTGTATATGTATTGAGGAATTCATGAAAGTAAAAAACGTACCTTTCCATGGGATACATCCAAGTGTAGTGTACTGGACCGGTAAGCAACAATTGCTCGGGAAGATGGATCATCAGGTGAGGCATGATGTCAAAAAAATTTGGAGGAAATATCCTCTCAAATTTACACATGATATAAATGATGTCCATTTGCATTTCCCGGAGGTCACATCGAGACACTTCCCGTGTGCATAACTTCTGGAAAAACCTTCCCAACGCTACTAACGGCTCCACCACCTGACGGGGAAGGAACGGTCGAATGAAAACAGGGAAGAGACGTTGTAGCAGGATATGACAGTCATGACTCTTCAACCCGTACATCTTATTGTCCCGGAAGTTCACACACCGGGCAATATTTCCTGCATAGCCTGAAGGATACTTCACACAACTCATCCACCTGAAAATTAGGTTCTTCTGGTCATGTTTCACGGTGTAAGGAGCTTGAGGCATTTTTTTCTTCCCTTCTTTTAACCACAAATGTCTTCTTATTCCGCATTTTTTTAGATCAATGCGTGCCTTAGGACCGTCTTTCGTCTTCCCCTCCAAGTTCAGCACTCTGCCCACCACACTGTCGCACACATTCTTTTCTATGTGCATCACATCCAGGTAGTGCCTGATCAACAACTTACTCCAGTATGGGAGTTCCCAGAATATGCTCTTATGTGTCCAGAATTTGTACCTGTCGGGTCTTTCAGGTATTGCCGCCACAATGTTGGGATGATTGCTGAGCTGCCCAAAATCGTACTCATTAAGCACCGCTAAAATGTCTTCCCCCGTCCATCTTCTGGGAGGCACGCCGTGTTCTACGGTCCCATCAAATGCCTTTTCATCGAACCGCCATTCGTGATCATATGGAAGGAAAGCACGGTGACCCAATCTGCATATCTTGTTGCAATGACTGCTGCTCCCCTCATCGCTAAGGCACTCTGGACAAGCCTTGTATCCCCTAACAACGTTGCCCGACAACATCCCACGGGCAGGAAAATCACTGATGGTGCCAACAACCATGACATGCATCTGGAACATCTCGTGCGTGTACTTGTCATAAGTGGGATGACCAACGTCCCACAAAAATTTAAGCTCTTCAATCAAAGGTCTCAAGTACACATCGAGACACTTCCCCGGATAACCGGGCCCCGGAATCAACAAACTCAACATATTGTACTCCTTCTTCATGCACATCCATGGGAGAAGGTTGTACGGTACCAAAATCACCGGCCATATACTGTATTGCAGACTCATGTTCCCAAAAGGGTTGAACCCGTCGGATGAGAGCCCGAGCCTCACATTTCGGACCTCTGACGCAAATTGAGGAAACTCCCTGTCTATATGCTTCCAAGCCTCCCCGTCAGCAGGGTGTATAAGGGTATCTTCGTCATGCAATTCCCTATCAGCGTGCCATCTCATCGCTTCGGCCGTGTGTGAAGACATGTACAACCGCTCCAACCTATCCGTCAAAGGGAAATACCGAAGTACCTTTACAGGTTTCCTGTTGCCTGCAGGAGTCAGCTTATATCTGTCAGTGTGACATACCGGACATGCGTCAAGGCCACCAAGGTCATTCCCTTCTGGATCTTTACCCCAAAAGAGAACGCAGTCATATCTGCATGCATGGATCTTGATGTAGGAAAGCCCAAGATCTTTCAGGATACATCGGACCTTCCGATGAGTGGTAGGAAGACGATGACCGTTGGGCAACATCGAAGCAGTGTACTGTAGATACTCATCAACAGCCTTCACGGTCGATTTTGTCTCAACTTTAATCCTCATTACGTCCATCACACTTTCAAGAACGGTCTTCTGACAACCGGGGTACACAGGGGTCTGTTGGAAAGCAAGCAGTTTGTTGTACTTTTCAATACCAGCAGTGTTCACAGCTCTAGGGAAGGGCTGCACCGGGTCAGGCATATACTGTCCTTGAGCGCATACACCGCTCTCATAAGGAAACATGTCGTTGATGAATGTCGTTGTTGGATCGTTGGATGTACTAGCACTGCCCGTCTCGGAAAATTGGCCATGATCATGCGGACCCCCTGATGATGTTTCATTGTGATATAACCAACATGTGTACTTCTCCCAAAACCCGTTACTCCTCAGGTGTTGCCATACTTTGTCAATGGGAAATCGATACATATCGCTGCGACACTGACATTTCGTGCACGGGCAATAGAAAATTGTATTCCCGTTAGCATTATCCATCGCATATTCTAGAAAACTCATAACTCCTGCACCGTATCTTTTGTCCCATTTTGGAAGCGAAATCCAACTCTTATCCATATCCTGAAAATATAACAAAATATATATATATTTATAACGCTGCTAGCTAATTATTAATAAAATTTCATGCCATATATAAAATCTCAATTCATTTAGTATATATATATTCTACGTACGTACTACAACTAATTAATTACAAAATTATCATTATGAACTCATATATATCATCAACAACTTCATACCATATCAACACAATAATATTATAAATTAATATTAACATATATATATATATATATTTACTATTTATTAACAATAAATTAATTCATATATATTATCAATTCAAATCATCAACCAAATCGATCAACACATATATATATACATCCAACGTACTCAAAATTAATCAACTCAATCACAATCAAAATCAATAAACTCAATTAATCACACTAATTAAAATCGATCAACTCAAATAAAACTCAATTAATCAACATATATATACATATACGTACCTATATATGGCTCCACAAACTGATTATGGACAGATTTCGACAACACCCAAACTTTTTCTCCCTTTTTTTCTTCTCCCGTTTTTTTTTCCGTTTTTTTCGAAATGAGCTGCTGCTGCCCAGATCTGCAAATATAAAGCACTTTAGCCGACGACTATGAATTTCGTCGGCTAAACCTTTAAATATTTCGTCGGCCATGGTTTGTGAACTTTAGCCGACGACATAAATTCTTTAGCCGACGAAATTTTTTTTCGTCGGCTAAAGTTTGTCATAGCCGACGAAAATTTAAAATAGCCGGCGAAATAAAATTTCGTCGGCTAAAGTGGAAATCATAGCCGACGAAAATTTACCTTAGCCGACGAAAGAAATTTTCGTCGGCTAAAGCCCACTATAGCCGACGAAAAAATTCTTCGTCGGCCTGGTTTTTTTTTTTTCGTCGGCTATAACCTTTCTTCTGGTAGTGACTGTAAATAAATACAAACCATAAGAGGAGAATAGTTTCATAATTTTGAAAAATTCTCAGGGCATTCATTATTGCTAATGTGAGTACATCGAGGTCTCTAATAGACGAAGGATGTCGATACGACGCCTTATTACACATAGCTTGGAAAGAAAATCAGAGTCTAGCCGATGACGTCAAAGTCAAGGGCATCTAGAGTTGGATCCGAATCTTTGAAATTCGCGATCATGAAGATGATGTTATTGTCCTCATATTGATTTTCCGTACCTTTTTGTATGCATTCATGATTTGAGGATGAGCTCGACAACTCCTTAACCAATGATCTGGAGATCCACATGGTTGCATTGTTCGGAATTGGCATGAGTAGTTTTGACAGATTGGTGTCTAGATCAGGAGTGTCGCCATTATGCGGCACCTCCCTCTCTTTTCTAGACTTCAGCACGGCTTCTTTACCGTTGTCGTGACCCACATTACCTTTACCACACTAGGGGTTAATCCCACATGCATAGGCTAATACGTTTATCTCATTAGCGTTTATGCAATTTCGCTAAAGATTATGGATCAGGATGTCACTGAATATCATCGACGATATGTAGTCAAATAAGGTGGTAAGCAATCCACTTGACTTAATAACTTAACAAGTTGAGTTAGATGGACGTTTCAAGAAACGTTTCATAAGTGAATTCCATAGACTTTGTGGTCATTACTTTTTTCACAGATTGTCGTTGAAGGCTGTTGTTGATGTGGCGCCTCAAAACTTTGAACGTATGAGATGTGAAATCTCGGCATATAAGGTTGTTAGGCTGGGGTCAAAACATGTGGTTTAATCATTTCCAATGAAAGATTCCACAGATACCAAAGATTCCATAGATACCAAGCGAAGATTTGCCTTAGGTATCGAGTACGTCAAAACTCAAATGAGCAGAATGTTACGTTGCTCTTGCATACAAAACCAAGCTGTTATGAGACTCGATATAGGTCATAAATGATGCTTTTTAATGGTTTGTCTTACGGATTAATCACACACAATCCGGAAAAGCCGCAAATTGATCAAACACAATTTGAAAAAGGCCTCGGATTGATCAAACACAATCCGGAAAAAAGGTCGGGGTTGATCACACATAACTCAGACAAGGAAACAAGAGTGATCAAACACACTTTTAACCCGCGAATAAAATTCTGGGATTTTTACCTGCATGCACAAAATCCTAAGCATAGAACGAGGGTAGGAGAAGGGGGAAAAAATTTTATCCCCCCGAGTTATTCAAAAGAAAATAACTGTAATATTCAACTTTACTTGCTAGTTTGCCAAATAAACTGCGTTTACTAGTTTGCTAAATAAACAGCGTTTATAGGAGCTGCTTTGTAATTTTCATGTATGCTTAATTCCACGTGCGTATGACGAAGTTGCTCGTGAAATTCCATTCCGATTCGTTGTGCGATAATTGCATGAAAAAAATAAAAGCCATATGGTTAGTCATATTCACCATATATATAAACCATAAAACTTTCAAAACATCAAAATTTGAAAGAAAAAGCTGAAAAAATTAAGCCGAATGAGGCCAAAAAAAAAAATCCGACGGCAGGCGGCCGGAGATGTCGGACTGCGGCCGAGAAAACTGGCGGCGGTAGTGGTCGGACAGAGGAGCTGAAAAACGCTTAATAGGGTTTTGGAAAACAAATGGTGATAGAGCATGCAATACTATTTCTCACTGAAATTCAATGATCCAACTCATATATTTCCAAGGTTCCCCATTCAAGGATTATACTTGCAGCATTTTTTTAGTCAGTCTAACTATGAGCAAAAAAATAGATCAGAAGAATCGTGACATACTCATATTGTGATATGATTTCGGAGTTATTATTTAGTCATTTTAACAATGAGCAAAGAAAATAGATCAGACTGTTTCCAATAAACACTTGAAAGATCATGACATACTGAAATTGTCATCTTTGCTGATAATTTTGCATGATAATTCTCAAATAAAGTGTGCTAGCTGCTATAGATAGAAATAAAAGGAATTGTTGAAATATGATTTGCATAAAGAAAGACTTTGGTCAGCTTTATGGACATATTCTTTGGTGGCTTCAATGACTAAACTCTTCCAGTTAGTCTTAGGTTCTCAGAATTGATTCGGCAGATTGTTTGTAGCCTGTAGGCCACAGCCTTACAAGTATTCTGGTTTGTTCCGTAGCTTTCCTCTACTATGAATTTCTCATACGAATTGCAAAGCCAAAACAAACTTGATTGTTGCACTATCATAACCTCACCTTTTTCGGCGCTTGAATGACCTCCCAGAATCTACTGACAAGCTTCTTGCTACTCACCTCCATCGGCCTCCAAACACATAACAATCAGTCTTGAATGCTTCAATTACATTACAAAAGTAAATAAATCAATAAACAAGCACAGACATTCAAGAAACACGTAGGTGCTACCAGTAAAACATGAGAAGGAAATAGAGTGAGAAAAAGTACCCAGAAATCCTTGGAGATTTGAGTTTTATGTCTGAAACAAGGAAATTGGAGGAGGCAGAAGCCATTGTGGTATCCCACACAAGAGCAACACTAGAAGTGGCGCAACAAAGAGCGCCGTTCGGGTGCCATTCCGATGGGTACTTGATTTTGTCACTACATCCTCCTCGTGAGTCGTGACAGAAATAAATAAATAACACCGGTTACCAAATCAGCATATAATTTTTATGTGGCACTCGAGAGCAACCCGTAACATCCCATTTCCGTTTGTTTTCCGCCGAGAGTGAAAAACAAAAGACTCACAAGTCAAAACCATGGCGGTCCGAGCCACCGTCTCGCGGTTCCCTATCGACGCCGGCGCGCACGAGAATTCCGGCATACCGTGGGGCCTGACGGTGACGCCGTTCGCCACCAAAGACGAGAACGGCCAAGCTCCGGCGTACGGATCCGGCGGTCAATTGTTGCCGCGGTGCGAGAACTGCTGGGCTTACTTCAACACTTACTGCGAGCTTGACCAGTGGTCATGGAACTGTGTTCTCTGCGGCAACCCCCAGGGGCTCTCCTCCCAGGCCATTGCTCGATACTCTCAGCCTCAGTCTTGCCCCGAGATGATGTCATCCTTCGTAGATCTAGAGCTTCCTGGTTCGTCACTCTCCTTCGATTTTTTGACCTATTTATTTATTTATTTATTTATTGTTAGTGCTGATTGATTTTGAATTTCTGTTGCTCTTTGTTTGTTTTGTGCAGTGGAGGAATCGGATGAAGCAATGCAACCTCGACCGGTCTATGTTGCGGCGATTGATTTGTCCTGTAAGTTCTTACATTGCTATTTGGATCGCCTATTTCTATCGTTTTCTGGTTGAAAGAGTTGAGGTCATTTGGTTGAAGTTTCGAGTTATTGACAGGGTTTAGATGTTCTTCTGTTAACATTGATATAGATCAGAACAAGTGATCCTTAGGTTGAAAAAATAAGACATTAATAAATTGAGCTGGCGTTTTATAGGTTGTGAACAGATGGCAATGCACATCGATATTCAGCTAGGCTGTGTCCGAATCATTTGTATGTTGGGTTTATAAGGGGATATAGGCTTTTGGATATTGAATTTGAAGCTTGTTCGCAGGAAAGCCTCTGATTAGTGCTTGTTTGGCGCTTCTCTTTTACTGAATTCATATATCAAAGAGGATGTTAAGTGTTGGGGAAGGTTCTGATTTCCATCATTTGGTTTGTCCAGTTAAAGTAGGAGTTCTGTTGGTCTTTAATTGGGAGACTATCAACACTTGCCTGACGGGTTTTTGTCAAGGCAATGTACGTCTTGTAACATTGGAGAACTTAATAATTTCTTAAGTTTTAATTGCTGTTGCATGTGTTTCTGTTCCCCATACTATTCTCTGCTTAACACCTAGTGATCAACATACCTATAGCATCACATTTCACTACGAGTCACTGTTTCAGCTCACTGGGAACAAGCTTAGCTACCATTTAAAAGCATAATTTTTTCTTCCTGCTACCTATGTTCACAATTCCATTCAATGAGAAGTAGGAGGGAGCTCAAAAGAGCTATATGACTGACATGTGCCGTAAAACAACTTGAACTGTATGGGTCTTATGACTTGGTTCAATTCTTATGCATTAGTAGATGGACACATATCTACTTACAAAGGCAAAGAGGGACTTTTTGAACAATAAGATATAAAGTGAAATGCACCTGATACTTGTGTGGCGCAGTAAAACTTGTTATAATTTGAGTTGCTTATAAGATTCTCAGAGAAATGACACTTTTTTTATGGATTTTACTGCAGCTTCTGAAGAATTTTTGGAACTTATTAAAAGCGCATTGCTGGCAGCTTTGGAAGGTTGATAGTGGCTAGAAATCAAATTGATTTTGTTTTCTGCTTTCTGAATCCCATAGTACAGCTAAAACTCTGTTCTAATTTTGATTGCAGCTCTTGGGCCTGGTTCACTGTTTGGTCTTGCTACCTTTAGCCACAAATTAGGATTATATGATGTTCAAGGCCCTATACCAGTTGTCAAAAATGTTTTCATTCCCCTGGAAACAGAGGGAACCCTACCAATAGAGCTTGAAGATGTCATGCCCCTGTTACAGTTCTTGGCTCCAGTACGTGGCCAGTGATTAAAATTACTCTTATCTTTTCTTTTGTGCAATATGTTTATGATTGAGTGATTCAGTTGTTTTGTTACAATTTCCTGTGTACCCAGTCACTATATCTGTATTTTTTGTTTATGAGATTTTTGGTAACATTGTCACAGGTAGAAACTTGTAAGGAACGTATTGCATCAGCACTTGAAACACTTAGACCAACAACTTCATGGGAGAGAACAACAGCAGCAGGGCAAGGAGTAGATGGTGTTTTGATGGGTGGGCGAGGTTTTGGGGTGGCAATTGAAGCTCTTTTGAACTACCTTGGATCTGAATATGGAAGCACATTTGCACTAGGTAGGCGGTGGATCTCAGAGCTCAATATTTTCTATATCAGTGCTCTGTTATAATCAGAGTTTAAACTTGGTGTTTTTTCACCATATGACACAGAAAGCCTGATGAAGGTTGTTGTCTCCTTTGCATGCAACTGCAGGTAGAGTCTTTGCCTTTTTGTCTGGTCCTCCTGATTATGGAGCTGGGCAACTAGATACAAGACGGTATGGTGAACAATATGCCAGTAGAGGAGAGGATGCGGACCGTGCATTGCTTCCTGAGCAGACACCTTTCTATAAAGATTTGGTAATTTAATTTTACTTGCCAGTGGTATCACTTGTTAAATATTTTTCTGTAAGTGTAAGCATTGACATATTTTACAGGCTGCTGTTGCTGTTCAAGCAGGTGTTTGCGTAGACATCTTTGCTGTTACAAATGAGTATACAGATTTGGCGTCTCTGAAGTTTCTTAGCGTAGAAAGTGGAGGCTCGTTGTATTTGTATTCAAATACTGATGATTCAACGCTTCCACAGGACATGTGAGTATTCCTTGAAATACTGTTAGAGCTATTCTGTCACGTGCTTGGATTATTAATCATTAAATTACAGACAGTTTATAGGATTCAAACTCTGTTGTAAGAGAAACGAATATATTGGAGGATTGCTTGGAATCTTAGAATGAAAATCCATTTAAGAAAATATAATTATCAATGAGCATAGGAAAGTCAATACATGTGATATGGTTCAAAGGTTTTGTTTTCTTGTCCATGTGTATGCATTTATGTTTCCATGTTATTAGTTATTATATATGTTAGCAAGTGTTGCCATTAAATTCTATCTAGTATGTATTATGTTTACTTTAATGAATATCTTATCTTTGTTTCTAATTTTGATGGAAATAGATATAGTAAGCCATTGGATAGAGTGACAAATAAGTTTTTAGATTTCTAGAATTTTAAATTATTTTTGAGGGTGCTATCATTGGAGCTGGGTCAATTCTCACTGGTTCTCACCTTCTCAACAAAAGATGTAAAGTTTCGAAGCATACATAACATATATAGGTTAATGACTGAGATGCTTGATTTGCAGGTACCGAATGCTAAGTCGTCCATATGCTTTTGGCTGTGTACTGCGATTGAGGACATCATCTGAATTCAAAACTGGTCATTCTGTGAGTGTCATATTGATTGCTGTAAAGTCACGGCTACTATTGCACTATTTGTTATTATAATAATAGCTATAATTTCTATTTTATTTTTGGCAGTATGGTCACTTCTTTCCAGATCCACAGTATGAGAATGTTCAACACATTATATGTTGTGATTCTTACGCCACATATGCTTATGACTTCGAGTTTGAAGCTACCAAGGAATTCACAAAGTAAGTATGTAGGTCAGATTGCCATCATGGCATCTTTTTGACTGAAGCAAAATAATGCTTGATTACTATAGATAATGTTGAGTTGGAGATACTAAGGGATTCCAGTGCTGTTGGTTAATGTTAATTTCATAGTGAAAATTATAGTTGAGACAATCATGCATGTTCCATGATTTCTACTCTCTTGGTTTGTCACTTTAAAGAGCTCTGGAAGCACATTTAGATCCCATACAACAGCCCACTTCTATTTGTAGGAAGCATTCACCAATGGTTAATAGCTTACTGTGCAGCTTTATATTTTTCTAGTTCAAAAGACCATTGGCTATGTTCAATTCCTAGTTAGTTACTCTATCATAGCCAAATTATTTTGTTTCTGATATGAAATATTTCTTGCCTATAACTATATAAGTTGGCGTTGTAAACTTTGTAAGAGGAATTTTTTTGAGAAGTTGCACAATTTTCTTTTTCAATAGCCTGGTAATCTGGTCTCGGTAGTACGCTCTAGGGATTGGACTGCTTCTCTTTTGGGCCGGTATAAACAGTGGTAGATAAGATTGAATAATCTGTTGGGATCCCTAATCTGTGAGGCAAGAACAAAGCTGCAGTTATAAACCTTCTATTACCAGAAAGGTCATTTCCTTATATGGTCCACTACAAAATTTGGTCTTGCTAATATACAAGCTGGTTCTTCAATGAACAATCAAAGTTTGAAAGACAATGATGTTAAAGAAAACCTGATTCAGCTTCCAATATTTCCATTGAGAAATAAGATTATTTAATAGTTGAACTCTAATTAAAGGCGATATTTGTTTTGGTGGCATATAATTAAAAGAATCATTTTTACGGAAGTGATTGGTATTTCTTTTAGATGGTTACAATTGTATTTCAATCACATTGTTGCTTTTCCAGAAATAGTTCCTTCTTTGATTTGAGTTGGATTTCTACATTGTTTTGATATTTTTTGAGCCTCCATCGTCTTTTGTCTCATGGTTACATTTTTAATTACTAAGCTGCATGCTACTACATAGTATCACTTACTATGAAGAGATTTTGCCTCTCTAATCCCTTCCTGGGTGACTTCTGTACTTTTGCAGACATGGATCAGAGCCTCCTATTATACAGATTGCATTTCAATACACAGTTGTTCTGCCTCCTGAGGAGCTCATGGAATCGGGATCGAGGTCCTCCTCAGTTAGGTATTGTTGTTTTACTATATTACCTCTAATTCTTCGTTTTCTTCCAACAAAAGGACCAACCTATCTCAGGTGTTAAATTGTATTTTCTATTTTGATTATTCAACACTAGGTAGATTTTTCTTACATGTCAAAGTGACTTTGATCTCCATTATGTATATTAATTGATTACCGGAAAAATTTACATCTCTGATGCGTTCTATTTGATTAACTGGTTCCTTAAAGCTTCTGAAATCTAGAAGTTATCTGAAGAATTGCTCTGAAGTAGCATTTTGCCAACTATCAACAATCGCAGTCAACTTTGTCACCAGATTCAAGAATTCTAATGCCTAGACTTATGCCTTTTAATTGTAAAACAAAATATTTCAATAGATGAGGAATGCATCATTTGCTCAGATTGTACAAAATGCATTTTCTTATAATCAACTTTTACCACACACAAGGAAATTGCTGGGTAGGGGAAATCTTTTGTCATTTGAAATGTAATAATTGAATGAATTTCGCCATAAGAAAACAGTGCATGTGTTTGTGCCTCAGCTGCACTTAAGTTGTCTTTCCTGTGTTTTTGTTAGCTTTGGTATAGCTGCATGTGGCTTGAGATATTCTGGAGTGATGAGAAGCAACATGTCTTGGCATGAGTAAGGTGGAGCCTTAGATCTATATGATAGGAACTTATTTGACAATCATTCAAAAATTAAGAATTTCCCTAGAATTGGAACCTCTAGTAAGGCTCTACCCATTTATTCTCGACCCCAAGGACCTTTTGCCACAGGCATCTGCCAGATCTGACTTCTGAGATGGTGTGAATCTAGAAATGGGTATGGCGGAGCGAGATTTACGCACGTATTATATGGACCTGTTGCTAAGAGGAAGAGAATTCAGATATCTTGCTTAGCTAAGGTTTTCAGGTGGGATAATGTTGATTTTAGTGGCCATCTTTAGTATGCTGCATAGGCATTTGGTTTATCTAAGATAAAGCCGTATAGGCAAACAAAGTTGAGTACACCTTTATTAAAGAATTTCATTTCTACTGTCCACTGCTAACTGTTTCTTTCTTTTTATGTTGCCTTGTGGTGCTTGTTATATTCAAATGTGTTTCCATTAACATCCGATTTTGGATTGCATTATGCCAAAGAACTACAATGATGCTTGAGAAATTTTGTGATTAAAATAGAGATCTTAGGATATCATACGTTCGGACCGAAATGTGTGGAGCTCTAATGCAGTTCCTTGGCATTCTCTGTGACATATGAAACATAATAAGAGAACGACTATTAAATGAAGGCTCTTAACATGTTTAAAAGCTTTCTAATGTATGAGGCTCTTAACTTTACTATTTATTCCTTTCTCTTGAAGCTTTCCATGTTATTGCATCTCTACTTTTTTTGCTTGGGAAAATGCCACAATGTTGTTCCCTTTGTTATTTTGTTCCCCAAAAAGTGAAGTTTTGCATTTTCACCATTTTTATCTTCACAATGATTCCCTTGCTGTGTTATTTTGCCAGTTACTATGACTTTTTAAGATTATGAACTGTTTGGATTCTACCATTTGGGCTGAGCTTTCTGAATATTTTATGTAGAGGCAAGTATTCTCTTAAACGACGATTAAGGATTCGGACTGTGCAATGTGGAGTCGCCCAAAATATGAATGAACTCTATGACAGTGTTGATCCTGAAGTGGTTCTCTCATTACTTGTTCACAAGGTATTTCTCCCAGTTTTTTCCATATATTTATCCTATAATGAGCCTTTGGTATCATATTTCACCATGTAATCTAGATGTAATTGTTGATATAATTTGTTTTCATAAAGTTTGTGTATCAGTGAATTTGTCCGAATTATTAAGGTCTCTATGTGGATGAATAATTTACGTTTCTGGTGTAGTTGAGGTAAGGCATAAGTCAGGATATTATACGGCTATTTACATTCTAAGGATAGTTTAATATTTCGCCAAATGGGGGCAAATAAAAATATTGTTATGCTTTTGGCTGGCATAGTGTGGAATATTATACAGGATGGTTCTAGCAGTGTATGAATGTTTTAAAATGTCTACGCTTGGAGGCTTAACACCTGCACAATGATGCTATTATACAGTTCGCTTGAATTTCTTCGATATGTGCTGTGTTCTTTTCATGCTCTCCTACTGGAGATATAATATCCTGCTATCCTGCAAAAGTTTTTTAGTTTTCGGATGCTGGAAAGGAAAGATGTGATATTATTAGTTTATTACACTAATAAGTAATAACTCACAGTTGAGAGATTATTTACTGATGCAAAAGGTCTTTCTCTCTTGTATTTGGTTAACAAATAAATTCCTTATGTTGTTAATTCATTATTCCTTGAGTGAGAAATATTTTTGTTGATCATACTAGTTTTGAGAGAAAAGCCTTGAAGACTGTAGTTTTTGTTTATAGAAAAAAGCTCTGTAGTTTTTGGTATAAAAAATATACTTTCATGAGTTAATTGATCTGGTGTATAGCATGCATCCTAGACCTTTACATGAAGATATTATTTGTATGATGTGTAGGAGCTAAGTTACAAATTGCTTGTTACAAATTTGTGAATTCTATAGGTTATATTAGCCTCCTTGGAGCAAGGGGTTCGGGAAGGCAGACTGTTATTGCACGATTGGCTTGTGATTCTTACAGCTCAATACAATGAAGCTTATAAACTTGCTCACTACAAGAACGGAAGTTCAGTTACTACTCAAATTGATGTTGCATTTTCACAATGCCCTGAACTGCAGCCTTTACCTCGCTTAGTTTTTGCATTGCTTTGAAATCCTTTGCTCCTTTTTCATGAAGAAGGCGTTCACCCTGATTACCGAATCTACCTACAGTGTCTTTTCAGGTATCTGATGGTCGAATTGTTATTAACAAAATTCTTTCCCGGATTCTGTTACAGGGTTTGAAGTAATCAGTTTTGAATAATCAGATGATACAGATATTGTTTTGCTTTATTTTTCCCACTACTCGTCATTGTATACTTGTAGGTACATTTTGTGACATGACTTCTATGTCTAAGTTGATAGTTGTCTTACTAAAGGTTTATGATATGTGTTTTTAGTTCTTTAACCACAATTTAATGTTTGGGGTATTGGTTCTGCTCTCTCTCTTTATGATGGAGCATGAACTCTGCAATCTTGTCCTCTGATTTTGTATCTTTTGTTTTTGCAGTGCACTTGAACCAAGTTCACTCCATCGTGCCGTGTATCCAGTCCTTACCTCCTACTCTACTCCAGATAAACTAGCATACCCACGCCATTCATTGAGTCGTGCTGCACTGATTACCAGTGGGAGTCCTATATTTTTCCTTGATGCATTCACGGCTCTTGTAGTGTTCTATTGTTCAACAGCAGACCCTACACTACCTTTTCCTCCACCCCATGATTGTAAGTTTTCTGCATTTCTTGGTGTTCTCTTGGCAGTTACTTGGTTTATTTGCTTCACGTCTAATACAAGTTTCTTTAGGTTTGCTGCGGACTGTGATCAATAAATTAAAGCAAGAAAGATGTATTACCCCCAAACTCATATTTATCAGAGGAGGACAGGACGATGCCACAGCTTTTGAAAACTATCTCATTGAGGAACAGGATGTTGACGGAAGTGGTATTACAAGCGTCATGGGTTTTGTTTCCTTTCTTGAAGATATTACACAGAGTGTGTTAGAATACATCAAGTAAGACTGGTATCAGAATTCTGTAGAATTCAATCACAAAGTACAGGAAACAAGGTGTAACTTGCACATTTAAGAGATGCTAGTTATATCACAGAAAGAAGGTGCTAGTTTCTGGGTACCTAGTCTAGCGAAATTTGTTATAAACTCCGAGGTTGAGAATTTCTGTTGTGCTGATTGTGAGAAGCCCATTTTACCTGTATTACATATAAATCAAAGTCGAATAAATGTTGAAAAGCAGAGTCGGCAGATTTTCTAGCCCTGCAAGGAGATCCATATTTCTGAATTTAGGTACCTCATGCTGCTAAAAGTGACTTTGGCCTGTGCTTGTGCCTGGTTTACGCTATACATGTGACATTTTGTTTTGAATGCCTTGGCAATATGTTTCAAAGGTTTGGTGTTAATCAAACCAACAGTCCTTGAAAAAATCGATTTTTGCTCTTGCGACAGAACTAGAAACACTAGGAACTTGTCGAAAATTACACACAGTTTCACCAAATAAAACACTAGTCTATTCCCGTCAAGCTAAGTAACAAGTAAAAATTAAGTGCCTGTAATACTACAAGAAGGTGACAAATAAAATAAATAAAGTGATAATTTGTTCATTTTGTCCATCTTGTTTTTGTCTGGGTTTCTATTTTGATCAAATTTGTCTGTGCTTGATAATTCTAAAAGAAAAAAGAAAAAGAAAACTTGACAAAGAAGAAAATAGGCAGCTAGTGCTGGGTTCATAAGCTATAATATGCTGACTGCTCGATCACTGGTCACAAAAATCTCTCCCACCCTTCATCAACCAACCTCAAAGCAACTCTCTCTGCAATCACCATGAACTTGAACAAATGCAAGCTTCAAGAGCTGTGCCAATCCAAAGGATGGGCCTTACCCAAGTACAGTGGCACCCAGCAAGGCCTCCCTCACCGACCTCGCTTCTCAGCCTCTGTCCTCGTCCATGGCTTCGCCTTCACCACCAAGACTCCACTCTCCTCTAAGAAAGAAGCCGAGTGCTCTGCTGCTGGGTTAGCCTTGGATTACTTCCATCATAACCCACCACCCAAACGCGCCAAGTGCTTCTCTCACGTACCTTCCCTTCCTCCACCTTCACCACCAGGTGCTTTTTCTTTCTGGGTTTTGGTTGTATTGGCTGTTTCTAGCTTTATGCTCTGTTTCTGTTGTTGGGTCTCTAAAAAGTTCTGATCTTTTGTGGTTATGTGTATCAGGTGTGCTGTGTCTCACGTATAAAGAGAATGAGACATGGGTGAGCTTCTGCTTTTCTTAAATAAGAAAGGAATGTGGTTGTAAAATTGGAATGTTTCATTTTTCTTGTTTGGTTTGTTTAATTTGGAAATGCAATAATGTACATGGTACTTTGACTAGGCATTCTTATAAAACACTGTGTTGATCAATGGCTTCATAGGCATTCGTCGAAGAAGCCGGTTCTGATTACAATTTTGGTCTTGATTATTTAGAATCTCCTTTGATGGTCTCTAGTGTTGAGAATTACATTTGTTGACGATGCTAGTTTTGATTCTATTTACTAGGAGCTAATGTTAGCCTTTCTCCTTCAGAATGAGGCAACTAGCACCGAGGGAAAGAAGGATACTTATGAACTGGAGCTAAGGTTCGCAGAAGAGAGAAAGGTTTGCTGTGCTCTATCTTCTTTTACATGGTGATTTGGTTGGTTGGAGCAATTTTAATCTTAAGTTTCATCATTGACCAGCTATGGCAGAGAGAAAAGCATCAGCTTCAACTAAAGAACATTGAACTGGAGAATCACATTGATATGAAAAAAAATGGGCTGGAGAACTGCCTCATGAAGCTGCAACACATGGTAATCACACTGTTGCTAATGTTAATATGGATGAACTTAGACTCTATTAGGATGTTATAATGATTTTACTTCTCACATATACTTCCAGCTTGTATATAGTATTCGTTCACACACAATACGAGTTGGAATATAATTTGTGGACTATTGAGTGCCATCACCAGTTCGCTAGGATCCCAAGTTCCAGAGGGAGAAGAGAATGATGACTAAGAGAATAACATAAAGAATTGATAACTGCAATGAAGTTTGCTCTTAACTTTTTTTTTTCTTGGCCAGTTATCTGATATTCAATCAAAATATAATGAATCAGAAAATCTTGTTCTAGTAGGATCTAGTTTGAGTTAGTGAAAAGGTACCATGGGGCGGTGGAACGTTAACCTCATTTTCAGGTTCCACCTTTTAGTAATGCTATGCCTTGTTTTCTAGTTAAGTAACATTTTTCTTATCTTTTATTTGTTTAGCTCTCTCCTTTGGGTAATCTAGAGGTCACTGTTTGATTGGCTTATATTCTTGGCATTTGTTAATATGAGCTAATACAGTGGTTATTTATGTAAGAATGAGAAAGCAGAATCCGATCAGAAGAAAGCTGAAAATCTGATATTGCTTGCAGAAAAGAGAAAGGTCTGTAGTCTAATATCTTATCAAATCTTTGAAATTTGGATGAATAAATTTCTGATATTTCTTGGGCTTTTCTTGTTAATTGCAGAGAGAAAATGAGAAACTTCACTCAGAAATCATGGAACTGAAAGACCGCCTCCAAGCCAAACAGGCAGTAAATGAGGATTTTGAAGCACAGACGAAGATTGAAGCACTTGAACAAACCTTGAAGGAGAAGGATCAGGAGCTTACTGATCTGTCAGAATTTTACAATGCACTGACTTTCAAGGAGAGAAGTAATAATGATGAGCTGCTGAAGGCCCGTAAAGTGTTAATTGATGTATGTATTCCAACAATATCTTCAGTATAGTTTATAAACTATTTTCCTACACTACATATGCATGATTGAAATCAGTATGCCTTAGTTAAGTTACAGCATCTCAGTCATATTTGTTGTATCACCATTTTTGATATAAATTGATTTCTTTGGAATTGGAAGAAAGATGAAAGCGTTTAGGATGTGCAGTGTGCCAGCTATCTCTTACGTAGTTTGGGTGGAATGAAATAGAGGGATTTTATTTTGGATTTTTGGGGGAATGTTGTACATTTGTAATGTATATGTTTTAATCTCTGTAGGGACTGAAAGATAAGTCAAAAACTTGTATTGGCGTGAAGACATTGGGTGACCTTGACTTGAAGGCATTTCAAGTTGCAGCAAAGAGAAGATATACTGCAGTACAAGAAGCAGATGAGAGGGCTGTGGAGTTGTGCTCTAAGTGGGAGGGTTATGTTGGGGATTCTAAATGGAACCCATTCAAGGTTATTAGTGATGAGAAAGGAAAAAGAAAGGTACATGCTCCTGTCCTTCAATTTAGCATGTCATACTGGACATTTCTTTTACTATTTCTCATGTCGTACTGGCTTATCACTTTTACCCCATATTTCACCCATTGATTTTTTCTCTTTTGTGCTGGGAACTCTTTTATCTCGATACACTTCTTCATTTCCAGTTTTTACTTTGCTAACCTACTTGATTTGGATGTGAATACAGGAAATTATTGATGAAGATGACAACAAGTTGAAGGATCTGAAGAGTGAGCTGGGGAATGAAGTGTACAAGGTGGTGACAACTTGCTTGATGGAACTGAATGAACATAATTCAAGTGGGAGGTATAAGATACAAGAGCTCTGGAATTTTAGAGAAGGAAGGAAAGCAACACTTGCAGAGGGAGTTGCCTACATTCTGAAGCTATGGAATGCCCTTAAAAACACGAAGAGGCGAAGAAACTAAGGCATGTGGGTTTAGATTTTACTAGGGTAATATATGCAGTTTCAACTTAGAGAGATTATCCATTTCGGATTCTTTCAAGTTTCTAGTCTAAACACACAGTGAAGTATTGGATGATGAGATGTCTTGGAATGTACAGTAAGCTATGTTTCCGTATACCAGTTATATGCATAAAATTAGTGGTTAAGAAGCTAATTTCAATGAAGTGCTGGTTGCGAGAATGTTGGGATGTGCATTAAGCTATACTTGCATCACATCAGTTAAAATCCACCAGCCAAGACAGACCATTGTTCACAATTCTGAAAGTATTTTCAGAGCCTTTTTCGCTGGTTTTAGGTATTTCATTGGCTGCGCTTGTAATTTCTGGACTTAAACTGAGGTATTGTAGCCCTATTGCTGGTTTTGCAGGTATGCCATAGTCCTGTTGAGGTAGAGCTATGACTATACCAGCAATAGGATTTGCAAGTGCAGCCAATGAAATACCTTGAGAATTGTGGACAATGGCTTCTATATCTTAACAGAGTTGTGAATAATGGATTCCAGGCCAGTAGTGAAATTAGTGGAACACCTGGTAGTCTTGATCTGCGGGCAAGACCTATTGCGAGGGGAGAAGGACAGAGCAACTTGTGAATATACACGTCTTCCTGGTTATGTGGGGCGATGGAGAAGAAGGCACTAGATGTTGCATCCAGCGACCAAGGGAGTGCGCAAACCTAGTCTTTAATTACAGCCAAAGTACCTCAAAGGAATATTCCTATTCTTTTCACTCTCTTTTTGGTAATGAATGAATATATAGAAGAACCAGGCTTAAACAAGCCAAGGAATATACCTCTTCTCAATGACAATGGGGAAGGAACAAGAGCTTCATTGGGTACAGAACTTTTAGTTTTAAAAAGAACTTGGGCTGAAAAACCAAACTAAATTGTTATTTAACTGGTGACATGCAGGTCGTGTTAGATAAAACATAATGTCCATAAAATGAGCTGAGTTTTGAAAGAGAGAATAGTTGTTCTTTTACATTTTACCATAGATAAAATAGGGGATTGAAAAAAAAAAGATAACAAAAAAGGAAAGGGGATTGAAAAAAAGGAAAAAGAGTAGAAATTTTAAACAAAATGCCGACATTGAGGGTCGGAATTTGGCTCATTTTCGCAGAACTGTATCCCCATGACTCCATGAGCTACACTTGTACACGTCGATTCCTTGTGCCTCCATCTCTCTAGTTCTGGTTTGTTTCTGGTCGTCGCTATGCTCCCCCTGTGCAGTCATCCATGGTTTCTAAGAAGATATGAGAAACTGCCTGCATGGTCGATCGAGTGGTGAGAGAAAATTACCCGACCAAAATTTGTTGATGATCCGATGAGTTTGATTATTTCTTTTGTAATTTGTTAATGTATATCTCTTCTGATCCACGTATCCATATATACCTAGTTTCTGTTCATCTTCTTCGATGGTCTTCAAAGTCAATAACTTTTGATTACAGAAGCCGTTTCAGATTTTAGATTAAACTCGTAATATGAAAGCGCATACAACTGATCGATACAAGAAAGAAACCTCCGTGAAGTTAGACTATAATTAGCCAAAAGTTTCTTTTCGTTTTCCAGGAAGATTTAGTAGGAGCAATCCCAGAAGCAATCACGTATCATTCAAATTAAACCCCACTTCTCTGACCAAACCACAAAACTTAAAGGTTGGTTCAATTCCATAATAAACTCTTCATAGAACGAAACTAATTGGCAATAGTGTTGCTTTGACATTAGGGTTACATGTTTCAATACCCCAATTCTCAACAATAAGTTCTTGTAAACTACACAAATGAAGTTGCTAATTTGTTTTTTCTTGCTGAGAGATATGATTTCAGAAATTACTGAAGGAATTATTTTTGAATTAATGTTTGCTTATCAAGTTGATCCATTAATGGTAAGGTTCTCCCTAATCTCCCATACAACATCCCTTCAATTTCCCAGACCCAAAATTATACAAGCAACTCACTCCCTCAACTTGTATATATAGAGGCATGTGTGACCTGGGTATAAACCACAAGTTCTAAGATATTCTTCACGTATACAGAAGATAAATCACAAAGCAATTCATCATGTCTTCTGCTTCTACTTGTTCTCAACCCAGTGCCCGTGATATCAGATTGCCAAAGGAACGTGGATCAAATTCAAATCCACCAGTTAGTCGGCCTCCGGCGCCTCAGCCAAATGCTCAAGCCTGTCTTGCCAAAACCAAAGGGAGATAATTAAGCGCATACAAAGTACTGTGCGCAGTAGAACTTTAAGCTAGTTGTTTGTGTTTCTGTGTCATATGTTGCTCATACATAGTAAATAAGGGGCTCATTTCATACCATCTTTCCTCTGGTATTCTCTTCGTTCAAAATAATTTACCATTTCTATCTCAGTCTCCATTCGGCCATCGATCTCCGAAAGAAATTACCAAAAGATGAAGGTAGTTGCAAATGGACCAAATATATAGTAGAATTATTATACAATTGTTTCTATTCATTGTAGAAATTGATGTACTCTATTGAATTTCATTTTTGTTTCAGTTGTACTATGATATAAGAATAATACTTGTAATATATTATTTGATTTTGTTTATATATGATAGATTAATCTTCAATTGTGGATTTTAAAATTGTTTCGTAGTAATCTCGTAGACAATTCGCCGTTGGTCTTCAATTTTCTAACTAACAATTAAAACGTTGATATGCACTATTGCATGATTTGCATCTCCCTGGCCAAACCATGAACCATAACATCAATCAAAAAAAAAAAAAAAAAAACCATGAACCATAACAGTTATATCTTCCAAGCTAATTACAGGCCGACTTAAAGGATCAAGGCCCTATTAAGCATTACAATAGCTACCTGAAGAACCAGTACAAGAAAATAGAGAATATATGCTCAGTTGGCTAGCTAGAATGGAAGATATAGTTTGACCCTTTGTATGATTAAGAACATTTCCAATTTATCCATCAATCTTTATTAGCGGTAACATAGTCCACACAGTTTACTCTGTAGTACTAATATTATGCAACAAACCCTAAACAAGGCCATTCGGAGACTTTCCCCACTGGGTGTGGGAGCAAGATAAAGAAACTGAAGACTATTTCTGACGTACGGTATAGCGCTCCACCACATCGGGTAGTTTATGACGGCCGGGCTAGCTTACGTAAACAGCACTCAACCACCGTCACTGAAATATTTCCCGGAAACACCTTTAACAGAAGACTACCAAACACCCTCAGAAACCACCAAAGAAACGACGCATGATAGGAGTTCGATCTTGATCTCAAGAGTTGGCCGACTAAAAAATAAAAGAAAAATAAAACAATGAATTAATTCGGACACTAAATCCGGCCAGACCGAGATATAAAACAAAGCAATAGCTACGTTTATCATCAGTAGGTGGCAAATGAAAAATGGGTCTCAGAATTAATCGTCAAACTTTGCGCGCGGTTTAATTAACGCGGTTTAGAATTTAACTGATCGAGTGAAGTTATCCAAGTTCCAGTAGTGAACTGCATAGCAATTCCTTTCGGCCAGAGATACACCAGTAGGTGGCAATCAAAACTGAGCTTCAGACGTGTCAAACCTTGCGATTTAAACGTGGTTACTGATCCGCTTGAAGTCAAGTTTATACGAAACTTCAACAGAACCTCTTAGCAATTGCTACCAGAACTACAATAGATGTAGATTATCCAGAGTTGGATTTGTTTCTGGGTTTGTAAATAGTCAAGTAGCTAGATCGCTGTATTCTCATTCGCCGGTCGCTCTTTATCATCTGTACGTCATTTGAGATGTCATTAGTTTAGGATGAAACAATCTCATAGCTAGATTGAACGTATGGCTTATCGATCAACGATGGAATATTCGTGTGCAGTGCAGCTGTGAGCTAATCCGTTTATTCAGGCCATCTTCATCAACCGACTGGTTTTGGAGTCAATAATTAACATTACTTAATAACAGAAGGAAAGTCAAGGAAAGTACTGAGATATATGAAAGATAGCGGGGGCACCATTCATTGATCGAAGCAATTCTTCAACAATTCATGTAAATTGTATGACACCCAGCATTGCATAATTTGCATTGGACTGTTGAAAACCAAAAAACCGACCATATCTCTTGATATGAAAACTGGTTGTAAAGAAAGTTTTGGTTTCATAATTAATAGTAAAAAGGACTGAAATTTCTATGCATTAGCTAGGTTACTCAGTATAGTAAAGTTCCCGTCAAGTTCCAATCCTGAACTAATCCCCCTATTACAAGTAACCCTCGACTATATATATAGGATATCGGGGAGCAAAGCTGTTTATCTCCAAATTAAGCCATATCCTCAAGAGTTAAGACACAGGCAAAACCACATACCTAAATCCTAGCTAGTAATAGAACTTATAGTTAAGCATGCCTTCTGCTAAGGACATGTTTGGGAAGGGCTCGACTGTACAAGGCGGCCCAACCACCGGTACTGTCTGTTCTCCTCCATCTGGTCAACAGGTCCGGGGTCGACCGCAGAAGAAAACGAGGCATGTCAAATACTAAGCCATGGCCAGCTCCTATAGATGTTTTCGGGTCTCTGTATCTTGTTACTGCTTCTATAATATATATGTATGTGTGTCTATATATATATGTAGGTTGATGATGATGAAACATATTTAAACAGAATACATTTGTGTTTATATATAAATCATTCATTCATTTTCTGTACAGGTTTCGATTCAAAGTTGTAAACATTATTGTAATGTGAGAATCTCACTGTGTAATAGATATAAGAAATACAATATAGTTCTTATTATTTCATTTTGTTCATAAACCACGTAAGTTGCTTGTAATTAATTTCAAGTATGATTGTGATCTATGCCTTTTATAATTTGTTTCAATCTGATCTCTATAAATGGCATCCACGAAGAGCACGCAAGAGGAAGAGCCATGGAAGCAGGGCTGACTTAAATTAGGGTTTCAGTATATGGAGGCTGACAGACTGACAGTGATGGATTGGATTTTATTCTGTTTGGACCACCAATGTCTATTTTATATGATTCTGTCTCCACTAACCGATCCAAGACCGTAACCATCGTAACGTGTTCAACTTGATTTGATAGGGGCCGTCATGACGTTTATCCAGATTAATGTCAACTGGTGACGTTGTGCAAGTTCGAATGAATATATTGCATAGCGCTGTACAACACTAGCTAACTAGCTGTGTGCATCTTTCCGTGTAATTGTACACCAAATTCTATTTAGGAATAGTAATCACATCAAAAGAAATTGTAATGTACGTACTCTTGTCCTCTCTCTTTCTTTCATTGTTTGGGTTCGATGATCCCTCTTTGTATCATCGGACTGGCCAATTCTTTGAATGATCTACGTATCTATAGCCAATGTTCTAAAAGGCGCTAGGCGTTAGGTAATCCGTAGCCTAGAGTCTGAACAGCCTAGGTGAGGATTAGACGGAAACTAGACGATTTGTATTTTTTAAGATTTATTAATTAAAAATATATATTTTATATAATTTAATATTTGAAAGGGAAAATACCCAAAAACAGGGTTCATAATTAAATCCCAATGAAAATCATTTCTCATTGCATGTTTCAATGATTCTTAATAAAATGTCAACTTTACCCTCCTCTCATCTTATCTCCCATCTTATCTCTCAAATCTAAAAACTCTCTCTCTCTCTCTCTCTCTCTCTCTCTCTCTCTCTCTCTCCTTCGCTGATGCCGCCCCACCCGCCGCTTCATCCTTGGCTCCGAAAAAGGTCCGGGAGCTTTCGGCCTCGTCACATTATTGATGAAGTCCACGTCGATCAAGTCTAGTGACCTCGCCATCGTCGCCGCCGTCGGTCAAGTTCTGCACCGAGATCATTTCATGTCGGCGCTACCTCAAGTGTCCGCAACCGAGACGGAGCCACTGGTATTACCGTTGAGATCAGACGATGTCAAAGAAGCATTGCGCGGTCAGAGTCCTGGGAAGAAGGCGGCGAGAATGAAGGATTTGTACTAGAAGAGAGGTTGAGGAGAAGAAAACGATGATTCAGTAAGTGTGAAATTTTACTAGCTAGTACCAGTGGTATCATTATAGGGATTTGAACATATAGTTTAGTTTCAAGGTTTAGGACTTGTAATCATTTTTATTGAGGATTTTGAATGTGGATTCTAATTGTCAGTTTTTGTTAAATTAAGTTGCCTTAGCATTCTATGTGCCTGCATACCATGATGATTTTCTAGAATCTGAGATGTTGATTTTAAATTGATATTGTGGTTAGTAACTCGATTCCTAAGGGTCAGTCACTCGATTATTAAGAAATTTTGGCGACCGGTGACCAAAATTCGGTGATTAACTCAATTACTGGGGCTCAGTAACTGGTTTCTAGGTGTCAGTAACTGGTTAGTGGGGTTCAGTAACTGGTTAGTGGGGTTCAGTAATTGGTTACTGAGGGTCAATAACTGGTTATTGGGGAAATTCCAGTGACTGGAGTCCGAGGTTCCGGCCAAGTCTTTTCATGTTGAAGAGGTGAGAGCAAAATAGTCTTAAAATAATATAGTTTGTTAAGACTTTAGTAAAGATTTGGCTATTTGGGCACAAAAAATTTAATTTCATTCAAATGGGCTCATAGAAAAGATTGTCATTGGAATGGGCAATGAAGGGTTACAAACTTACAATTAGTACCAAATGAGCATTTTCCCTATTTGAAATGGTCAAATATGAATAAATTATTCAACATAAATCTAGTCAGACCCATTTATAAAATAAATTATAGCTAAAATTTAGCATAACTTCCAGTAAAAGTGAGCAACAACAACAATAAACATATACACTTCTAATTTTAAACATACAATTAACTCTTATACTCTCATACTTTCCACAATATAACAATCCCACCAAAAAAGAAAACAAAATTGGCCGGAGAGCATAGAAGAAAGCGAGGCGGCTTGTTGCAGCTTAGAGCCGAAACAGGGACTAGGCGGTCTATAGCTAACAAGATATTTCAGAATTATTGGATGTGAGATTTAAGTCGTGGTGGCATAATAGGGGCGGAGCTACTTAAGGTCGACCAAAGAAGGTCACTACTGGAAAAAAGCTCTTAGGCGATGAAACTATTCCGTCGCCTAAGTAACGTAATTAGTCTCCTAAGTACTTAGGCGACGAAATTTCCGTTGCCTAAGATCCGTCGCCTAAGTAGAGTGAGGTAGGTTGGGCGACGAAAAATTGATTTCTGTCGAGTCAAAATTATTTAGGCGACGAAAGTGTTTCTGTCGCCTAAGTACTTCGGAGACGGAAGTTTTCCGTCTCCCAAGTACTTAGGCGACTGATATTGTTTAATGACAAAAAAAAATTATTTTTCCCCTAAGCAGTGATTCCGTCGCTAAAATGAAAAAAAATTTAAAAAAAAATAAATGGGTGCGGAGTCCGCTGGCACAAAGGGCGCACAGAGTCTGCTGGCAAGGAAGGGCACGTGGACTCCGGTGGCAGGGAAGGGCGCGGACTCCGCTGGCACAGAAGGCGCGCAAAGTCCGCTGGCAGGGAAGGGCGCGCGGAGTCTGCTGGCAGGGAAGGGCGCGCAGAGTTCGCTGGCACGGAGGGCGCGCGAACTCCGCTGGCACAAAGGGCGCGCGAATTCCCTTGGCAGTGAAGGGCGCGGAGTCCCTTGGCACAAAGGTGCGCGGACTCCACTGAAAGAGAAGGGCGCCCAAGAGAGGCAGGAAGCGAAGAAGAAGGAGAGGCAAAGGGAAGAGGAAGGAGAGGCAGAGGGCGAAGAAGAAGGAGAGGCACATGGAAGAAAAAGGTGAGGCAGAGAGGGAAGAAGAAGGTGAGGCAGAGGACGAAGAAGAAGGAGAGATAGAGGGAAGAAGAATGTGAGGCAGAGGGAAGAAGATGGAGAGGCAAATGTATACGTGGAAACTGGGTAGAGGAGAGGAGGGAGAGAGAATATATAAGGAAAGTTTGAAAATTTTGGTTCAAATTTTTCTGAAATATTTGGCGGAAAAGGAGCCGCTAAAAATTTCGGTTCTTAGGTGACGAAAAGTTATACTTTTCGTCGCTTAAGATATTAATAATTTTATTTTAAAAAAAAAATAATTCCGTCGTCTAAGTAAATTTTTCCGTCGTCTAAATCAATCTTAGACTATGTAATACATTTCCGTCGCCTAAATGAATAAATTTTATTTTTATATAAAAAAATAATAATTCCATCGCCTAAGTAAATTTTTCCGTCATCTAAATCAATCTTAGACGATGGAATACGTTTCCGTCGCCTAAGTGAATAATTTTTTTTTTTTTTTATAAAAATGATTCCGTTTCCTAGGTGGTAACTTAGGCGACATAATATTGTTCTGTCGCCTAAGTTCTACTTAGGAGACGGAATTAAAACAATTTCGTCGCATAAGAGGTTTTTTTCCACTAGTGGGTCATGTCTATATGGTTCTCTTTTTTGAAATTTGGCTTCAGAACTTGAATTAATTATAACACCAACTCTTACATTTAGAAGCATATCGGGCATAATATTTTGTTTTCCAACATTGTTAGGGTTTCAATCTTTTTGCATGTTCATCATGGAAATGGCATTGACATTTAAATCAATACCATAATTCTAATCTACCAGCTCAAATATGTTTGACAAATGTGAAGAACTATTCCCGGAAAAGCGAATTCAAAATGTACCATATGATTTGAGGGATGTGTTCAACATAGATATACATCAAATCAAACAGAATTCCGGATCCTCTTGCTACGACTACTAAAGTTTGTGGTTAGTCGTGGGCTCTGCAACCAAAATTTATCAAGTTAAGGAAACTAAAAAAGCGAATAGTATGTGCATGCCACCGGCGATGGCTTTGATTTACTAAATGTTTTTTCAATCCAAGTTCGATCGTCACAACAGCTTCTTTTATTTATTGGGTGGACTAGTATCGAATATTTAGTCTTTGGAGTGGTTTTCGCCGCTGGTTTCAGTGTCTCAATGAGTCAATGGTGACGGTGCTGCAGGGCAGGCTTGACATTCCCATTGAAGTGGATTGATTTTACGTGTAATTTCGATGATGCATAAGTTCATATTATATATATTTTCTTATATTACTAGAAGAAAAAAAAAAAGTCAACAAAATCTATGTATTCCCCAGAGGTGGGAACAAAGTAGGCGCGAACTCAAGTGAGTCTTGTTCAATGTTCAAATAAAAGCGTCCGTACGTGTAAGTACTCATCCAGGGTTGCGTGAAAAGCACACCCATTAAAACCTTCGTCGTCATTCCCAGATTTTCTCATATACTTCGCCGAAACAGGAGACTGACTCCATCATCAGAAGGCAGGCAGCTAGCTGATCCTTGTTCGATCCTGGTCTGAGGACGTGGCGACCAACTGAAATAAACAAATCAGAAACCATTGAATTTTGGGTGCAACGGTATATACGTAAGTTGACGATGAACAAATCAAGGATTATAGTATTTTACAGACCTAACTGTCAAATAACCTTCGCGTTTTTAACACGGTTTGTCCACTCCTTCAAGACTCGTAATATTCTTGATAACATGACTTTGTTTCTTTGAACATCTGTCCTGTTAATTTTCTGAGTCTGCAGATAGAAATTGTTCCTCAGTTGCTTCCTGTGGTCGTTCTAGACCATTTCTTCTGTAATTTCAGATGTCAGCTGTGTCGATCCACTTGTAGATTTTGTTTGATTGCTATTTTATCTGATTTCAACAATTTCCTACTGCTTGCTTCTGGGAATTGATCGTGATGCCCCTGTGATTTGTGTGCAGTTTTGGATAACATTGGTCAATTTCAATGTTTGGAGAATCAGATCGACCGTAATCTGATAGAAGAAATCAATGTGAGAAATATGAGACAAAGCACCACGCATTGCATATTTTTTTAAACCTCGTATTGCATCGCATGAGGAAGTCCTGGTTTAGGACAGCCTGCAGGTTCAGTTTTATAAAACTCATAAGGGCAACAGAAGTTGAAGTTTGTGTTACTTGGACATTAGGGTATACGCAACTCGTCATTGTAAAGTTCCCCCCAACTTCGTTAACAAGCTCATCACGGTTATAAATACACGCTCATGCAAAGTATTCCAATCCATATTCAGCATCCTAAAAGGCACAACATTATAACTTTATAAGTTCCAATATTATTATCCTAAAGCACTAGCAATCTAGCATGGCTTCTCCTCAAGAATTGTTTGGAAAGAGTTCGACTGTGAGAGGTAGTTCCAAGGGAAGTAGTGGATCTCAACCCACTGCTCAAGCGGTCTGCGGCAAATAGAATGAAAGCATGGATCGGAATGAAGGAAGGCGTGTGTAGAATGGTGTCTTATACATGGAAGCTTTCGGGTAGCTATTTGTTCTTATATATATATCAGTGATGTCTTATACAAAGTTGATTAAATTCATATATATCTTCAATTCTTCATTCTTTGTACCCACTTCAATTCGATTCAAGATGTAAGCAATATTAATATCTCATTCAAGTACGTTGCCATTGTTGTAAATTCAACCCCCACCATGTGTAATACATAAAACAAATATAATAGATTTATTTGATTTCTTTTGTTCATGATCGAACTGTGTTGGTTGAATCACTATTGAATTTCTTGAATGAACATGCATGAACAGAAAAAATATTTTCCATGAAAACTACTCTGTTCTGAACTTCTAATTTATGAAGGGGGTTAGGTTTCTAACTCTTGCGTACTATAATTAGGGCCTAATCATCTATATGTATGTTGTATCGATCAATATTATGCCATAAGATCTCTACGCCCAGTTCAGCTCAATATATACAAAATGCATGTCAACTCTGCACACATATGGATTAATTTCAGGGCGTAAGTTGGAATGAATTACTTATGGAGCTGTATACTACAAAGTTAATCGTTTGTGCCCTTTCGGCATGAATTGCTTAACACTCTGTAGCTAGGCAAACGTAGGTTCGTATACGTGGTTTTCACAATCGATCTCTCATTCCTTTTTTCTTTAATATGTAAAAAATTCAAAATTAGGTCGACGGCATTCTTAATATGCATAATCTGCAGTTGTCAAATGCATAATTTGCATTAATGTTTGGCATGTCAATTTACTTGTTAATTAATCTCGTAAAGTTTCTTCTTATTATGAGGCTTTACTCTGTCTCTGAGTGTTATATAGAAGAACTTGAAGATACAATTTTAACAAAAGATTCCGATTTCCCATTTTTCAAATCTTACGTAGCAAAAATACGCGGAATTACTTATATTTGAGCAAAGACTTGAATAACAGTGTACGTGTAACTGTGTAAGCCACCTCATCAATACGAAGGGTTGCGTGAACCACACCCAAACTACCACCGACGGCGTCAATCTAATTTATCAAATATTTCCCGGAAACAGCTACCAAGAGAGCAAACTACATCTGGATCCAGATAATACCATACGAAACAACGAAGTGATCCTGCTTGGAAAAGGACTAGCTAACAGACGTCCAAGTGAATCAGATAAATAAAGATAACAAGGAACTTGCATGTGTTCGCGCAATCCGGCCAGATTATAATGCAGCAAGATATATATGTACACCAATAGATATGAATTGAAGTAGTTGATGATGAAAAATTGAAAAATTGAGTCCCGTATATCAAACCCCAGGTGGTTAACAATGCTCCGCATTCTTCGGTATATGTCTAATCTCTACTACTATAAAGCCAGATGTTTAAGAAATTCATCAAATTATGTTTTATCTAACCTACCCTTAATGAGTTGATTAAAACAACTAACTTAAAAAGTTCTTATAGTAAAAAGCAAACAAAAATAAAAAATAAAAACAGTGCAGACAATTATAAAAAGTGGATTAAGACTTATAACTGCAACAAAAAACTCTCCACCAAGGACGGAACATAGTACTGGGTTCTCTGGGCTGTAGCCCATAAACTTTTTTGGTTATTTACAAATAGTTTAAGGTAGGGATTTATAAAATAAACATATATAGGTAGACAAGCCCATATAAAAAATTGAATATGCAGAGATATGGACAGAAAATAAAATAAAAAAAATCTTCCTAAATCTACTCCACTCCTACACGGCACCACAACTCCACATATCTTTTATTAAAAAAAATATAATCATTCACCTAATTACCTTCATCAACTCCAAGTCTTCCCTTCCCCGTTCTCCAACCAAAAAGAAAATCTCCCCTCACTACTACACAGAAGGTCATCCACGACATTTGAAAAACGTCATGGAAACCATTTCATAACGTTTTTCGACGCCGTCCCTTAACGTCATCTATAGTGACGCCGTCTTTTTTATGGCGTTTTTTAAAACGCCGTTAAAAACAATCCATGGCGTTTCCAAAACGCCATCATATTAAGAATCAATGGCGTTTCTAAAACGCCGTTAAATTCAACGGCGTTGTCAAAACGCCATGAAAGGTTTTCCAGTTTTTTTTTTTTTTAAATTGATTTTCTTAAATGCAGAAAATCAATTATCTTTTTGGCTATTGACAAAAAATATCACACACCAGAAAGACAAAACTTCCATCAATGTCATTTTTATTGCTTCTCTACAAATGCAAGTATACAAAAGCTTAGAGAAAGAAGAGAAAAAAATGACAACACAAGCTGTTTTAGGCTAGCTAAACTAGAGTTTTTTGGTAGTTGAGACTAGAAACTGCTGTCTTTGGAAGTGGTCGAGAGACTAGCAACTCCTCCTGTAAAACAAACAAAGAAAGATTAGACATTATTGAACAAGTTAATAATCAAACAATACACTATAATTAGTCTCCAATGATATCATAGAACAATGCTAAGCATCCAAAAGTTTACAGGAATATTGAAATCAGTTCAAGTATAAGATAGTCGACTTCAGATCCTGAAAAAATCAGATTACAGAAGATGTATAAGTCAAATTATATCAACGTTTTGATGACTCAAATTAAATGGGCAACTGATCAATAATTTGTAAAGTATATAAGATCATAAGGTAGAGATTTGCATCAGAAACTTGAATAAAAACCTAACAAGCACTTATTCCCATAAACAATTCACATGGTTATTCCTACAACTCCATGTGTTTACATAACTATGGGGAGACTATGGTTCATAAGATTCTGAGCTACAACAAATATATTTATAACTGTTATGACAGTCAAGACTAAACATAAAGAAAAAGAATCACACCTTTGCTCTACCACAAATGATCAAATAACTTTGCAAAAGCTGCATTTTCTGTTCCTTTTCCTCCTTCTTGACAACAAACACCACTTCAGCATTTGTCTTACTTGTAGTTAGCTTTCCTACTGCATAATGTCACCAGAAACAAAATACAGATCAAAACAACTGAAACGAGAAAAACTGTATACAAAATAAGCAGTGAAAAATTAAAGAACTTGAAAAGAAGAATCGTAGCTTTTTCTATTAGGAAATATTTCATGTTAAAGTCAATTCTGTAACATTATCCCAAGAACCCTTTCCTTCCTTAATTAAATGCAAAACAAAACCAATTGACATCTTATCCACAAAGAAACATTATCTCAAGAACCATTTCTCCTTGAATATGTTTCTATAGAGAAAGAAAAAGCCAGACAAAGGAATGACATTAAAAGACACATAACAAAAATAGAGTGAATGAACTGAACTCAACAATAACATTACTTGTTTTAGAACAGTACTAAACAACGAACAGTACTAAACAACAACACTAGAGGGTAATTTGAAAATGAAGGTATGTGATTATGAACCAAATGAATGACCTATTTGTTGCATAACTTAACAAGATCCTTTGTTCAACAAACCAATTAAACCCAGTAATGAAACTGAGATCATGGCAATCCAGTGAGACACTTTGTTTAATGCACCAAGCGAACAGGCCTAGGACACTTTGAGTTTCAATTAAACTACTTAATAAAACTGAGACCTATAGTCAATAAACTGCCAAATGACGTACTCCAATGAACGTTTCACAAAGAGCACTGCTAGTTTAACAATTAAATGTAATAAAACTATAAAAGAGAGACCAAATATTAATACCTCAATCTATATAGTTCATAACAAAACCGATTTCTATAGAAAATAATTAACCAAAAAACTTAACCTAAAAATCAATAAGAACAAGCCCAAGCCAGAGTTCATCAAACTTTTGCATTTCAGATATTGATTGAGAGAGAGAGAGAGATGAATTTGGACCTCGATAAAGACAATTTTGGGTTTTTTTGGCATCAATTTGAAGAAGGTGCGGTCTCACATTGCCGGAATTTGACTCTTCGACTGAGGCTTTGGGGCAAGAATAGGCGAAGCTTTGGCATCTACTCCTTCATTCACTGAAGCTCATCTTCCTCGTTGTCACTGTGCACATCAAACACGATCTTGTTGGATTCTATTTGAGGTTTGCAATCGTCCCCCAAAACTGAGAAAGTCGCGATAACTTATAGATTCCGAAAATAGGGTGATCGGAACAATGATGGTGAATGGGTGAAGGTTGTGGACTGAGAGATTATGGTAGATCGAGTTGTTGACGAACAAGATTTTGGTTTTTGGGTCTAGGTTCTCAAGAGTGAAGGGAGAGACAGAGAGAGAGAACAAATTGAGAAAGGTCGAGTCAAATTGAGGGAGAATGAAAAATATATTTAGTTAATCAGCATATACCATATTCATGGAGTTTTCAAGACGCCATAAACCTAATGGCGTTCCAGAAAAACGTCATTGAAAGGGACAAGATTTAACGGCGTTATAGTAACGCCATGCTAATGTTGTGAGACTTGCTTTTCATGACGTTTTCTAGAAAAGTGTCATCTATAAAACTTTCTATGACATATTTTGTTAAAATGCCATCTTTAAAATGTCATTAAAACGCATATTTGTAGTAGTGCCTGTCGAAGAAAAACTCCAAGTCTCCATCTCTC
Organism: Fragaria x ananassa; assembly: GCA_034370585.1. Taxonomy (NCBI): domain Eukaryota; kingdom Viridiplantae; phylum Streptophyta; class Magnoliopsida; order Rosales; family Rosaceae; genus Fragaria; species Fragaria x ananassa. The sequence goes on from CP139766.1 coordinate 15,769,647, forward strand.
TTAAGTGAAAAAAGAGTCTCTCGTACGGAAAAAAATATAGAGTACTTTTGATCAATATTGATCAGGAATCAAGAGGTATGTTACTATTCTCTTTAGCAGTTTTTGGATTCTTGTATAAGTATTGAATCAATCCTGCTCTTTTATATTGATTTTCCTAATTTCCGATACTAAGAAGCCAAAAAGATTGAAGACTATATTGTTGTTTTTCGGAAAGAACGCTGAATCTTTAAGAGACGAGTCTACAAACTCAAACCCTTCTTCAATTCCTGTTGCTCCGGTCTCTAATGACCACAATCAATCTGTACATCCTCAGCCTCAGAATGAAAAAGATGAGTCTGATAGAGTTGTAAACGATCACGAATTCGATATCAACTCTCTTGAACGTGATCCAGGTGTACGTCGTCAAATATGCCGCTATCCTCTAAAAGAACATGATAACATTCGATTGTCATATATTTTGCAAGGACCATGTCAACCGAAGTTACCAGAGTATCCGGCTCACTTAGATGGAGATCAAAATCACCGGTTCAGTGAGTCTTGGTTCACAAAATTTTCTTGGTTGGAGTATTCAGTTAAAGAAGACAAAGCTTATTGTTTCACATGCTTCCTTTTTGATAAAGGTAAGTCACAAAAATCACTTACTGTTGAAAGGTTTAGAAATTGGAAGAGAGTTGGGGGTGCAGGTTGTGCCTTCAATAGTCATATGGGTGGCATCAAATCTGCACATCATCTTGCTATGCAACAATGGAAATACTTAAAAAAATCCATCAACACATATTGACAAAGTAGTAGACAGATTACCACCAGCAAAAGTGATAGAAAATCGGTTGCGTCTAAATACAACCGTGGAGAGTGTCAGATTTTTGGGAACCCAAGCATTGGCTTTTAGAGGTAATGATGAGTCCATGAATTCAGCTAATCGTGGAAATTTTAATGAATTACAGGAGGCTTTTGCAATGAATAATCCAGAGGTTAAGAGAGTCTTAGATAATACTCCTTTCAATGCAAAGGAGTATACTCCTTTCAACTTACTGTTAAAGGGTTTAGAAATTGGAAGAGAGTTGGGGGTGCAGGTTGTGCCTTCAATAGTCATGTGGGCGGCATCAAATCTGCACATCATTTTGCTATGCAACAATGGAAAAACTTAAGAAATCCATCAACGCATATTGACAAAGTGGTAGACAGATTACCACCAACAAAAGTGATAGAAAATCGGTTGCGTCTAAATACAACCGTGGAGAGTGTCAGATTTTTGGGAACCCAAGCATTGGCTTTTAGAGGTAATGATGAGTCCATGAATTCAGATAATCGTGGAAATTTTAATGAATTACAGGAGGCTTTTGGAAGGAATAATCTAGAGGTTAAGAGAGTCTTAGATAATACTCCTTTCAATGCAAAGTACACTTCACCAGCAATACAAAAGGAGATTTTTAACATTTGGGCCAACAAAGTCAGAAATAAAATTCAAGAAGAAGTTGGGGATAATAAATTTTGTCTTCTTGTTGACAAAGTAAGTGATTTTTCTCATAAGGAACAGATTGGTATTGTCCTACGATTTGTTGATTGCAAAGGCTTTATGACGGAGCGGTTCTTTGGTATTGTGAATGTTGCTGACACAAAAGCCCAAACTCTTAAAGATGAGGTATGCAAGGTGTTGGGTAAATACAATCTTTTAGTGAAAAATTAGCGGCGTCAAGGTTATGATGGTGCTAGCAATATGCGTGGCTCATGGAATAGATTACAAGCATTGTTTCTTCAGGTTTGTCTGTATGCATATTACGTACATTGTTTTGCTCATCGTTTACAACTTGCACTACAAGAAGAAAGACTTTAGCCGACGAAAAAAAAAAACCAGGCCGACGAATCAATTTTTCCTTCGTTGGCTAAATTATATTTTTGTCGGCTATAGTCACCTTTAGCCGACGAAATTTTAATTTCGTCGGCTAAAGAATTTATTTTCGTCGGCTAAAGTTTGTGACTTTAACCGACGTCTTTAAACTTTCTTTAACCGACGAAATTTTAATTTCGTCGGCTAAAGTCTGTGACTATAGCCGACGAAAATATAATTTCGTCAGCTAAAGATGACAGGAAGTTAGTATGGTTTATTAATATCGTCAGTTTTTTTAATGTATTTTTTTCCTTTAGCCGACGAAATACACTATAATTCGTCGGCTAAGATGCTTTTTGCAGACCTTAGCCGACGAATAACCTAATATTTCGTCGGCTATAGTTATTTTTTAATTTTTTAATTACATACTATAGCCGACGAATACGTTAGGGTATTCGTCGGCTAAACCCTAAAATTTTTCTATTACCTACTATAGCCCTATATTCGGTGGTTATTTTGCGTAAAATTTTTATACGACTTGTTGCGTGTCATCGGTTTAAAACTATTTTCAGTTGAAGGTCCAGCCAAAATACGTAATTTAGACGGTCGAACGACCATTTCCGTGCGTTTAGTGGTTTGACTTACGAGATTGACCGTCCGGATCGAGCCCTTATTCTTTTCGGATCAAGTTGAATTTTTTCCCATACATGTATTTTATCATGATGGTCAGATCTGACGGTCGGATTTCTGTTTCTCAAATTTGATCATCACAATCACAACATGCATACTAATGTTGTATAACTTGTTTACCAAGTGTTATGTAAATGTTCTGTTTCAAAAACAAACTATACGTAAAACCTTCAAACGCAAAAAAGTCATGAAATAAGATATGACGAGAATGTTGAAATACATCCACGGTTAAAAAATCACACTATTCCGGTAAATATTCGGTGCCGATAGTTGCGGTCAATGCAATTTTTCATTTTTCCCCCTATGAGTAGCCCTATATTCGGTGGTTATTTTGCGTAAAATTTTTATACGACTTGTTGCGTGTCATCGGTTTAAAACTATTTCAGTTGGAGGTCCAGCCAAAATACGTAATTTAGACGGTCGAACGACATTTTCTGTGCGTTTAGGGGTTTGACTTATGAGATTGACCGTCCGGATCGAGCCTTTATTCTTTTCGGATCAAGTTGAATTTTTTCCCATACATGTATTTTATCATGATGGTCAGATCTGACGGTTGGATGTCTGTTTCTCAAGTTTGATCATCACAATCACAACATGCCAAATGTATAAAAATACTTTTAGCCGACGAATTTCAAAGGTTTAGCCGACGAATTTATAAAGTTTAGCCGACGAATTTCAAAATTATAAAGTTTAGCCTACGAATTTATAAAGTTTAGTCGACGAATTTATAAAGTTTAGCCGACGAATTTCAAAATTTTCAACCAAAATTTTTTGGCAGTCAACCAAAATTTTCAAAGGACTTTAGCCGACGAAAATATATGAAAAGTCGTAGGCTAAAGTCGAAATATTTTCAAAATTTTCAACCAAAATTTTTTGGCGGTCAACCAAAATTTTCAAAAAAGTTTAGCCGACGAAAATAAAGAATTTTGTCGGCTAAAGTTCTTTATATAGGCGAAGATGGATGGTAAGAAGTCTATTATCTGCAAGATTTTCTTCTCGGCCTAGCTCCGCCGTCAAGCCACCGGAGACCGTCACACTTGTCCCAAATGCTTCGCCGTCGTCTCTACTTCATTGCTGGATAGGTGATGCATCGAGTGGCGCCGCCGTGAGGGATATATCGAGCTCCAAAACTCCGCCGGTTCGGATTCGGTGTCGATCGAATTTCTCCTTAGGTCACCATTTGGTGAGTTCTATATATGGATAAGTTGAGTTTGATTAGTACTACATTCCCCTAGAATTTGGTAGCTCGATTCGGTGTGTTTGAAGAGAATCGAAGATTTGAAGTTTTTAGGGTTTAAAATTGGGGATTTTTATATTTTCAGTCGATTGACCTGTTTAGGCTTAGAATTGAGCTTCGACTTCTGCTAGAAAGTTGTTCGAAATGTTGAGAGGAAGATTCTGTCAAATTTTGGTCGTGATTGGAGGTGGCCGAAAGTTTCTGCAGTTTTTTTTTTCAAAACCCACCAACTTTAGCCGACGATATTTAAATACTATATTCGTCGGCTATAGTTATTTTTTAATTTTTTTTATAAGGTTTAGCCGACGAAATAAAATATTTCGTCGGCTATAGTTATTTTTAAAATTTTTTTTACATGGTTTAGCCGACGAAATATACTAAATTTCGTCGGCTATAGTTATTTTTTAATTATTTATTACGCACTTTAGCCGACAAAATATACTAAATTGGTTCGTCGGCTAACTGTGGGACTATAGGCGACGAAAAAAAAAATTTCATCGGCTAAAGTCATCACCGACGACCCTTTCCTGACGACACTATAGCCGACAAAGGTTCGTCGGCTAAGATCTTATCCGACGAATTAAGATATATAACAGGCCGACGAAAATTTTTCGTCGGCTAAAGTGCTTGTCCTGGTAGTGTTGCTTTAATTGGTGCAGCAGAAGAAGTTAGAGTTGTTTACAGATTTTTTTCAATGCTGATTAAGATTGTGAATTTCGTTGGTGGTTCTACCAAGCATAGTATGGAGTTAAAACTGACAAGAGAAGATGAAATTGAAGAGTTGTTGGATGCTGGATTGGTTGAGACAGGAAAAGGAGCTAATCAAACTCGTTGTTTACAGAGACTTGAAACCACTCGATGGCGAAGTCATTTTAATTATGTTAATAGTTTGATTGAATTATTCAGTTCAACCAAGCTCGTGGTGGAGAACTTAAGGGACAACGAACACACTAGACAAATTTGTGGTGAAGCTGAAGGTATATATCTCTCGATGACCTCTTTTGAGTTCGTGTTTGTCTTGCATTTTCTGAATAAAGTCATGGGCATCACTGATTTTCTTTGTCAAAAATTCCAAAAGAAGTCTGCAGATATTGTTAGTGCTCTTAATCATATTTCTACTACAAAAATGTTGCTTCAAAAGTTTAGGGACAATCGTTGGGAGAATTTTCTTAAACTGTGATATCATTTTGTGAAACTCATGAGATTAATATGCCTGATATGAGTGCTCCACAAAGGGTGGGTACTGGTCGTTCTTGTCAACAAAATGATGACATTACAATAGAACACCACTATCATTTTGATATATTTAATGTTGCTATGGATAAACAAATGAAGGAGTTAGATGATAGATTTCCAGAGCAATCAAAGGAACTTCTCACTCTTACTGCAGCTTTAGATCCTCAAGATGATTTTAGGTCTTTTAAGAAGGATGATATTTGCAGTCTTGCTGAAAAGTTATATCCCCAAGATTTTACTTCTGCTGAGTTGCATGCTTTAGATTTGCAATTGACATTTTATGCTAAAGATATTCATAGCCGTCCTGAGCTTCAGAATATTACTAGGCTTTCAGAATTATGTGTGAAATTGGTTGAAACAAGATTAGCAGAAGACTACCACTCGATTCATAGATTGCTTTGTTTGGTATTTACTCTTCTTGTCTCTACGACATCGACATAACGAGCATTTTCAGCTTTGAGAATTATTAAAAATCGACTTCGGAGCAAGATAGAAGAAGAGTTTCTTGATGATTGCATGTTGATTCATATCGAAAGACAATTTGCTTATAGTATTGACAATGAGTCAATTATTGATGAATTTGCTACAAAAACTCGTAGAGTAAAACTTAAGATTAGGTAGTCAAATTGGTTTTTATATATGTATGGATTATACTTAATCTAATGATCTAATTTTCATACATTTTGTATTTTTTATCAAAGGAAAATTTAGCCCAGGTAAATTTTCGAGTTTGAATTTTTGTTTTGTTTTTGTGTCTTGCTCTTTTGATCCTTTGTGGTCGTTCTGCTTGATTGGCTCATTACAAACACCGCTGATGAGTGATGACGGTTTTCACCCATTCTTTATCACGAGTATTCACTACTCAGGAGGCGGAGTTGACTCATGTTCTTATATCTTCAAGGGATAGAAGCCAGTGCCTTGTCGGAATTTTGATGCTTCATTACCAACTTCGTTGGCAATATGTCGGTTGAGTATTCTGGTCTTGATGATCATCTTCCTAGCCTCATGGTGTACGTACAAGAGATTTAGCTCTTGTAGGAAGTTAGGGTTGGGCCCTTTGGTCCGATGTTTGTTATAAGTGGTCCATTAATGGCTCTGTTTTATATTATTCATAACGCTTAACCTTCGCGTTTTTAACACAGCAAAGCCACTCCTTCAAGACTTGTAATATTCTTGATAACACCATCTGTCTGGTTAAATTTCAGAGTCTCTGCAGATAGAAATTGTTACTTAGTTGCTTCCTGTGGTCGTTCTTGACCATTTCTTCTGTAATTTGATATATCAGCTGTGCCAAATTAGATGCATTTACATATTTTAAAACACAAGCATTTGATCCATGATCCATGAAATTTTAAGACCTAGCTTGATTTCAATGCTCTAACTTACGATGGTTCTTTGAGGATCTTGTTGGAAGGATTAGCTAATATGTGTTACTTATATGTTGTGTCGATTTGGTTTGGTGTTAGTTTGCTTGAGGACAAGCAAAGTTTAAGTTTGGGGGTATTTGTTGGATCATAATTCATAGATAATTTTGTGCCTTAATCCTTGAGAATTACTTGTTCTAAAGTTCATTTTGTTGTCAACTAATCCAGTTTCATGTTTTGTAGAAAATATTGACAAGAGAAGAGAAACGGTGAAACTCCGGCGATTTTCCGAGCACCACCATTTTTGGCGGCCCAAGTAGCAACGCATCACCACTTTTGGTGGTGTCATGTATTTTCCGGTCATCTTCATAGTAGAGGAGGGAAGGAGGAGCAAGAGTTGTTTCATCACAACTAAGTCCAAACCTTCTAGTTCAAATTTTCGTTTGATTAGAAGTATATGTTAGCGCATTACAGCAACAACCCTACTACATTCCGTGTCCGCGCGGTGGTACGCCCCACATCCCTAGAAGCATTGACTGCTACCATCTCTCTCCCTGTGGAGGATTGTGGCCAAAACAAGTACGTACATTGTTATAGTTGTAAATTGAATCCCACCATGTGTAATACATAGAAGAAATAGAATAGATTTATTTTATTTCTTCTGTTCATTAACTATGTTGGTGTTGTGAGTAATTATTCGGTCTCTGAGTGAAAAGTGAATATGTGCTTATAACTTAGAGATATATAAAATTTTAACAAAAGATTCCAATTTTCCAATTTTTCAAATCTTCCGTAGCGAAAATTCGCGGGAATTACTTATACTTGAGCAAGACTTGAATAAACAGTGTACGTGTAACTGTGTAAGCTGGCCACCTCATCAATATGAAGGCCGGCCGGGTTGCGTGAACCACACCCAATCCACCACCGTCAGTCTAATTTCTCAAATATATCCCGGAAACAGCTACCGGGAGAGCAGACTAAGGTAACATCCAGATAATACCATACGAAACCACGAAGGTGGATTCGATCCTGCTCGGAAAAGGTAGCAGAAGTCCAAGTGAATCAAATACATAAGAAAACAATGAACTTGCATGTGTTCACGAAATATGGCAAGAGTAGTTATAATGCAACAAGCTATAAAACCGCATGCACGTTGTTGCTGTTAGGTCGGTCTTGACAATTTTGATATCTTTGTCGCTCCACGTACATTCACAAATCACAACAGTTTAACCTTGTGCTCTAAACGATATCGATCCTAGCCGGTTAGATTGAAGGTTCTGATCGATGCGCGATGACATCAAAAACTGAAGAAAATTCAATCAATCTAAAGAAAGGAAATTTATGAGAAATAGGGATCGGAAGAGAGCATGAAGAAGCAACCGTACGTACGTAGTAAGTATGTTCAACACCTTACACTTCTGTTTAATTAGAGCCTCTTTCATAAATTGAAGAAAAAAAAACATGCATAAATTCATGTTAAGGTACGTACCAAGTATTTGTCTGCTCTAAACAGAATTCCAAACCATCCAGTTGTAAAAATACATACACTTTCTGTCTAGTTTCTATTTACGTACCTTTATTAATGAATTTATTTCTAACTGATTAAAATCAAACTTAAACGACATGAAAGAAAATATACATGCATTTTACTTAAAATGACACACAATTACACATTTGATAAGGTTCCTTACAACCCCAAGCCAACATCCCACCCAATTTCCTAAACCTCAAATTACAGAAACCCCCCACCGTTTGGTATAAATATACCCTAAATGGCTCTAGGAAATGCAGAAGACAAAGAAAATCAACACACAAAAAAAGTTATTACTGTTATATGCAAAGTATGTCTTCGAAAAAGGACAGTAGTCCCCAAGGCATTTTTGGGCGCTCTAAGGTTGTTGAGAAGGGAAAGAGTTCACCTGGAAAGTTTGATACCAGTTCTTCATCATATCAGCACAGTCCTCAGGAACTGGTTGGGCGCCATAACCACGATTATGGCATGGCTTCATTCAAAGATAACTCGACTTCGCAATCAACTGTTCAAGAAACTCATGGGAAAGGTAAAGGGAACTAAGTGATGATCGAAGAGTACGTTATGTAGCATATATATATATATATATATATATATATATATATATATATATATATATATCTTCTCAGCTGCGGACGTCCGCATTTATTCTTACAGTGCGGATTTCTACTATACACTCACTTTTTAATCGAATTTTCACATCTTCATCCTCTAATATTTAGATACTAATGTATAGATCATTTATGTAAAATTTCAGCTAATTTGGTTATTATTAAGGCACTCAAAACTGCGTTTTTCTGTTATAAACATGAACGGTTCAAGTTCGACGAAATTATGTTAATCTATTGTTTTAATCGAGTTTGAGTGTCTTAATGATAACCAAATTGGCTGAAATTTTGCAAAGATGATCTATTCATTAGTATCTAAAGACTAGATGGTAGAGATGTGAAAATTCGATTGAAAAATGAATGTAAAGTGAAAATCCGCACCGTAAAAATAAATGAGGACATCCGCACCTGAGAAATCTGTGTGTGTGTATATATATATATATATATATCTGCAGCTTATATAGAAAAAGGTTATGTCGTACGTTGGTACTAGTTGTCTATTGATATATAGCGAAGAAACAGGTCACTAAAGGCCCTATTTCGTTTAAGTTGATCATAAACTCTCAGAACAAAACTGAGTCCTTAGCATATGTAATATATTCTTTAATTTGATTTCGTTCATATGTACTTAACTTCAATACTAAATAAAATGCTAAAGATCGACCATGTGATCAGATTGTTTCTACTTAACACTTGTAGCAATGTTCTTATCCTATCTAACGATTTTTAGCCATATATTTTGGTACTGTTTAGATTATTATTTTCCCGACACAGAATTGATTAATACTAACATGAACCTCAAAGAACCAATTCTAATCACTGCTGACACAGAAGGAAGAGTTGAACAGTGAGCAACTCAATTACATTGACGATAAGAATGTTGAATTGAACAACCGTACCCGTAAAATAATCATCTAATAGCTAGTTGGGTAGGAGATGATACTGTATAGTTAGGTCATGGCTACCTCGCATATGAAGGCATGAAACCTAGTCATAAAAGACGAAGTATATCTCAAGGTAGGTCGATCAAGAGAGGTAGGCTTTCTGGGCTGGTTAGCATGGTTTTGTCAGTTCAAGCTTCTTATTGAACTTCTTGCTCCTCTAATTATGTAACGAACTCTCGGATTCTCAAACGCTTGCTGTTTATTTTCGGTTGTCACTCTAGAACTTGTGTAGAATGAGCTGCATCTGGATCCATATCTACTTAATGTTGGTAACTAGGTATGCGACGTCTTACTTTGTAAATGAATAACTCTATACGACCAAATATCAGTCCGTTTGATAACTTCTGCTATGATTAGTTGGGTGTTCAGAAATTGATTTTCTAGGGTATCGTTGGTACTTAAGTTGTAACTCTGAAGTGCTTGTGAGTCCTTGATGTTTAATTTTACTTGATATGAATGAATGCACATCTTGGACGTGCGTTCGAAATAAAAACATAAAACCAATGAAACGAAAAAAAATTTGACACGGAATCGATTTAGTATATAGCGCGTATGGCTCAAGTTTTCAACACGGTTTAGATGTAAGTTCTGGTGAAACTCGTAGGAAGCCCTTCTGGCCAAAAACTTAAGACCATCAATGGTTTGAATGTTGAACCATACGGTTATTCAGGACTCAAATTTATTCAAATTTAATCACATTTCAGCATATCCTTACGTTTCGAAGCCTGGCATGCAGTTCACATATATATGTGCAGACTTGACTGGTTGCTAGCCAGCTCGATCTCTATGGATGTATCGTGTTGGCTTTAGCCATGGTATAGTTAATCCCCAGTTTCCCATATATATCATCTTGGCACTTGCTCCATCCCTTCCTTACGGTTATCTGCACAGCTGGTTATTTTTTTCTTTTCTTTTTCTGGTCGTTGGTCCAAGTCTCTGTTTTCGGGAAGATATGTAGTGAGAAAGGGGTGGTATATATGAGAATAATCAATAATGAGATAGAATTCGTTGCTGGTTGATTGTTCTTGACCATATCATCTGCTGTAATTTGAGAATTTCCATGTTGATCACTTTAGATAATCGCTAGATGTTTTCTGGTAAACTTCTTCATGAATTGTATTCAAACTTATAAAGTCGGTAGTATTAATTAGCTATTCACACGCAAATCTTTGAATGAATTCAAATCATCAAGCTGATCTAGGAAACTAATCGGAAATAAGAAAGAAACCATACCCATATGGAGGAGAAATCCTTCAAGAAACCCCAGTAATTCAAAGGGAAGGTTCACCCTGGTTTCCCATAACCCTTGTCAACATTTCTATAAATACCGATGAATTGATCCATAACCTAATCAACAAAAATATTTCTCCAGTTAATTGCAAGCATGTCTTCTCCTCAAGAAATGTTTGACAAGAGTTCAAAGGTAAAGGGTGGTGCAAATGGAAAGGCAGGCTGTTCTCCACCAACTGCTCAAGACATATACGGCCGGAAATAGAAACGGAAACATGGAAACTCTGTGCAGATCTAATGGTCCCTAGTCTATGTCTTAAGTTATCTCAGATCATTGTTGTTGTAATTGTTGGTGATAAACACTCACATCTATATCTTTATTCTTTGTATTCTTCATTCAAGATGTAAATTTTCTTTTCAGTTTTTTCCTATGCTTTTGTTGAACTGGGTGGCTGGTGCCCTTGAATAAATCTCTCCAGCTGTGTATAACAGATGGAAGAAACGCAATACACATTTACTATTTCATTTTTCTGTACTTGTGTTGCTTTATTCATTTTAAGAAATAGTATGAAGGCATGTCCTTCTACTCTTTTTTGATGGCGCATCCCAAATGGAGATTGAAATTAACCATGAAATTAATTACGGCTTGCTCTCATCAATCATCTTTAAGCTATCGAATGTGCTAATACCAATTACTAGCATATATACCACTGTACTGATCGAATATATAGAAAAATCGATGAGACAAATGATCAGAATAATTTGAATTTATGATTTATGCATCAAATATATAATGAAACAAAGGGTGCAATTGGCGAATCTGTATGGCATATTTCTGGCTTTGTGCCATGTATCCTATAGTTTAAAGAGAACAAAAATATTAACCCAGGCCAGATCTTAATTTAGGCCGGTAATACACCGATCTGTATCATTTTGGGCATGAAATTTCTTAATACTGTACGTATATGGATTTCAATTACACTTTGGTCTGGCTTGTCAAACGAATGAAATTTCTTTATGTTGGAAACAAGAATTGTTTTTGGGTGTTAGAATCAATATAATGTCGGAACAAAGATTATCAACAATTTATATATTCTCTCCATATAATTAACACTTTCCTAGCTATAACAGTGGGAATGAAAGAGTTGTTAGGGTCTTAATTTCAAACATGCATGCAGTTCATATATATCAATGTTAAACTTAACTAATTAGCTTTCACATTTTACAATTCGATCGACTCCAACGAATACATGTAATTTCCGCCATGTATGTATAACCATATATATAAAAGATAGCATTGGTTGAATTTTCGAACGTGAAGATTGGTATGAAGAAATTAAGCGTGAGTTTACGTATATATGAATGCCAGCTAGCTACAAGTCCATAATGCATGAAAATACTATGTTGAGGATCAATCGAGAAGTTTCGGTAACATATATAACATTTCGAGCCTAAATTAATACATGTAATTTCCACCAAAGCTCCCAATTAAATGAATTCATACAGCTATTGAGTTGAAATCTGGACTCGAAGATTGGATTAAGAAAGCTTTACTTATTGTATACAAATGGTAGCTACAAAGAGAGTACAAGTACGTGGGAAATACATGAACCGGTGATGGTAATTAAATTGGTTAACACTTTACCAAAGAAAATGAAGTCAAATGTTTAGGATTAATTAGAATTTCACTCAATCTCGATATGTTTGACAATTAATCCTTAATCGAATTGTATGTCAATGCATGGAAAGGTTCACCCTAATTTCCAAACAAATTAAAACCCAAACCACAAGCAACGTACGTCGGTATAACCAAATTGTAGCTATAAATAAAGGAAGCTGGTTAACATCCATATCCATAACCAATTCAAGATCATAAGACACAAGAACATTACAGCAATCACAAGCAAGCATGCCTTCTCCTCAGGATTTGTTTGGACAGGGTTCAGATCAGGATGATTCAGATAATGGAGATGGTAGCTCTTCTCCACCAACTGCCCAAGACGTATTGAGCAAATAGAAACTTAGAATACGTACTGCAAGCTAGGACTGTGCAGAATGTAGCCTAGTCGATCGTATGTTTCCAGATCTCTCTGTAGCTATAGCTAGTTCTTGTTAGAAATTCTTTCATCATATTTATATATATGCATGCATATATTGTAACAAAATAGATACATTCGCACTTATAAACTGATCTTATTCCATTCAAATATGTAAGCACTTCGGTACAGTTGTTAATTTGTTATGTACTGCTTCTAATACATATCGAATAAATATTTCACATTGTTATACCAGTTTCTTCATATATTATGTTGCCTTAATTCTTCTTACAATCGCTGCAAATCGATGATGGAATTTCAAATTAAGATGTTTCTGATTCGTGGCATAAACCATGAAATTAAACTCCATTCTTTCCAGCAATATTATTTCTTTATTTATAGTTTTGGTTGGTAGCTTCGGATTTTAGTTACTCAGGATCTGAGGTCGGAGAGCGAGTCTGGGCAGTAATATATATGGAGCTAATATTGTTCAGTGTTTCTTGACTCTTGTCTCCATCATTCAATCAGAGTCGACCATTTTTCCATATGCTAGCTAGCTTTTTTTCTGCTAACGTACACAAGCACGGTTTAAACACCACGTCGGACAGGAGGCACACGCCGGTGATTGATCCTGCGGATGCTAAACCAGACCTCCATGCTAATCTTCTTCTTGCCGGTGAACTGGAGGGTGACGAGTTCGAAGTCGAGAATGATGTGCTTCAAGTTTACCTTGATGAAGAGTTCTAGCCTTCACCTCGATGACCACGAGGTCCGGAATGTCCAAGGTCTTCAAAGGAAGGAATTAGGGATCCGATCATCTCCTATCCTGAAAAACCGCCTAACCTACCTAAGCTTCTCCTAAGATGACAACACGTGGACATACTTGATCTCATAGCCACAAATTCTTCATTTACTTCTCAGCCACTTTATCTCTAGTGATCTTCTTTTCTTTAGCTGTTTTTGTTTTTCTTCCTTTGCTATTCTTTTCTTCATTCATTTGTCCCATCACACAGCAATGAAGCTAGGAAATAAAGTGCATCATTTGCAAATGAAGCCAATGAGAATATATATGAGCTGGGAATGGAACTTGATATAAATTAAATGAGCTGCATACAGCCACTTCAAACCATCACTAGCATAAGTACTTGAGGAAATATAGATGAACTGAGGATAATATAGATGAAAAAAAGTGTCTGCACAATTGTCTTCACCTCTTATAAACAATTGCATTCTTCCATTAATTAAGTCTTACAAAAATCATAACAGAACCCTGCACAGTTGCCCTATCCAAACCTTCACATTGTCTTCTCCTTATACAAAAACAAAACAGCAAGCCTTCACAACCTGCTAAAGCAAACCAAATAAGCCATTACGTACATTATATAATACAGAAACAACCATGTAATGAAATACCATTATTTCTATTAAAACTAGACGCACCTTTTATATCCCGGGGCCATGACAATATGTATTTCATTGAGGATCATTGTTTAAATCAAACTTCTAGAAATGGTATGGTAAAATACATAATGGTTAGTAATAGTGAATTCTAATACCATAAATCTTAAGACCAACTAAGTATGAATATCGATGTACCTGATTACAATCAATAAATCTAAGTTAAGAGGTAGAGAAATCATGCTCCAAAAATTGATCCGCATTACTTGTAATTTGATCAAAAGTATCATCAAGAGTCAGATTTAAAGCTTCAGTTGTTAGATCAAAAACACTGTTCTCTGCATTACTCGATGGATCGAGAGTCACCTTGTACACATTATCCATTGAATCAAGAGTAACCTGAATTATACAATCCCATCATCATGACCAAGTTAAATATTTATATAAACAAAGGCTCAGACACACTTCTAATTTGAAAAGTAAGAGAAGAAGTAACCCCTTCTTTACTAGACCCTAATCACTTGTAAATAAACATAATCAAATTAATAAGAAAGTAGTAAACATAATACCTCAGATAAAAAAAAAGTACCTCAATTATTTTTTTACTGGATTGGCTTCTTTTACTTTTGCTCATGCTTATCTCCATCTAACTCTTTATTCGCCGTTTCCTTCCTCTAGATGTCTCCCTTTTCTTTAGGCCTTTTACATTCACCACAGTACCATTTGCATTGAGTTGTCCAGTGAGAGTGGATTGAGTTGTATGACCATTTTCATCTACCTTATCATTCATTTCAGATCTTAGCAAGTCTTCGACTTCTTTTGCTACCTTCTCTGCATTAGTTATATGGCTAATTTGTATACTTCTTCATGTTCAAAAGCTTTGATTGATATGCAAATTTAGGTGAAACATAAGGACCTATACCTACTTGTTGCAACTTAGGGTCTGCTTGAATTTCACGCTCGTGCATGTCTTGAACACTTTCAGCTCTAGCTTTCTTGGTCCATCTCTTTAAGATATAATGCTTAGGAACTTCTTTTATTTGCATCACTTCTCTAAGGATCTTGATCACGTGTCTACATATAACCCCTTTCATCTCAAACAATCTACAGCTACAAGATATTATATCACCAACATCTCTCTTCACCTTGCGTTCTCTAGAATAACCATCTCTAATGATTGTATACATCTTTCCACCATCATCTGTATCAACACAACTTGTTATAAAAGCTTCAACAGACGATTCAAATTGATTTTGAAACTCTTCAAAGATTACTTTAGTGTAAACCTTTCTTCCCTGATATGTAAAAAATTCTGATACATTCTAGTCAGAGTCTAAATAATTTTTCAAGGTAGAGTTAAAGCTTTCACTCAATTGAGTGCTTCTTATTCCAGCTGACCATGCCCGTTTAACACCACTCAACCAAGGATCGTCACGGGCAGCATATTTATCAAGCATAGCATCCCAAGCAGATATGAACTCATCTTCCTCTTCAATATTTTCCATAAATTTTGACAAAATACCTGTGATTTCACCTTCATCTGTCAAAAAACCGTGTTCATGCTTTAAGGCGTTTTGCATCATATGCCATTTGCAGAGTCTATGGTATATATCAGACATAACTTGTCGAAGAGCCTTTGTCATTGTAGCATCTTGATCTATAAATATTGTCTTTAGAGCCTTTCCAGGCGTCGCCTTCAAAAAAGTCTCAAACAACCATATAAATGACTCGGCTGTTTCATCATACATGAGAGCCGCACCAAAGATAATAATCTCGCGGTGATGATTGAATCCAACAAACACAGCAAGAGGCCGATTACATTTATTAATTTTTTATGTTGTATCAAAACTGACAACATCCCCAAATTGGCCATAATCAATGATCATCTTAGCATCTGCCCAAAATGTGTTTTTTATTTGCTCCTCTTTGTCTAATTGCATAGCATGATAGAATGAAGGGTTTATCAATTTCTGATCTTCAAAATATTTGATAATATATCTAGCTTCTCCATACTCCTAGCTTCTCTGTCTACTTGATCGTAGATAGTTTTTAACATCTACTTTTGTAAAACCAACAGTAGCTCTTCCACCTGCTTGCTTACCCATCAACTCAAACAGAGACGTGACATCAATTCCAGAATCCTCTACCAAGTCTATTTCAATGGCTTGAGATTCTTGTATATTTTGCTGCGAATGTAGTATGAACATTCTTTTGCTACAAGAGGATGATTGTGTTCTTCAACAAAACGGGTAACAAAGAACTTATTATTTTTCCGATTCAATTTAATACATAGTTCAACTTGACAACCTGTTCTTGTCTATGCTCTGGGTTTTTTAGTCATGAAGCCCCTTTTATCTGTTTGTCAAACACCTTCCTTACAACAAACAAATACTCTTGAAGTGAGTTCTCCTGTTTTTCTATTCTTACCATGACTCTCCCTTCTAATACTAAACCCCTCTTCTCCTCCATATCTATTGTAGAAATCATAGGCCGTTGGTTCAAAATCAAATTCCATTTTTATTCTAGGTTTACAATCCAACCCCAAATCAGAATTCCCTACATCGGTTTCTGCTATACCAATTGACTTATCCATATCCGATACCTTGTACCTAACTACAACAATATGTAATTTATAATCACTAAGCTAAATAAGCAAAACCAAAAATAGAAAACAACCAACACAACAAACCATATATAAACGAAAAGAATCCTAACGAAAAAGACTAATACAAACAAGTCCAATTTCCCAATCAATACATTAGAGACAGTAGCTAGATACAAAAAGAGATGGAAACTTGAATGAATGGAAAAATAGAAAACTCAAAATCAAACACCCAATACGAGAGAGAGAAAACCCAACCTGCGTACTTGTCCCAATGACAACCTATTGTTCTCATAAGAGAGAAGGTGAAATGGAAGAATGAAAGCTAAAATTTCCAACTTTTGGTTTAGATCACGTTGTGGTCGTTTCCTGTGTGTTTTACTTCATTGGAGAGGCCAAGAACATAAGAGGCCCGGGAGTTGAGTTTCCACAAAGAAAAAAAAAAGTAGACGAACATAAGAGGGAGAAAGCGGGAGAAACTAAACAGAAATCGTACCAAGATGAAATTGAAAACCTATGTGAATTTGTGGCCATGAAATCAAGTATGTCCACGTGTCGTTATCTTAGGAGAAGCTTAGGTAGGTTAGGCAGTTTTTGAAAATAGGAGATGATCCAGATCCCCATTAGAGCTGCTATCTGCACTGGCGTCAGCCTCCTAGCTCGAGCCGGCCTCCGTACATTTTCTTTATATATATAAACATGTGTGTGTGTGTTTGACCGTTGAGGCCCCAACCAATAGAAAAGGTCTTTGGCAAATGATAGAGAAGTTTCATGAATGGTAAAACATTAGTGTAGCCGCGTATGCTCAAAACCAAACTTATTAACTCTTTAAAATGCGATTTTGTTACCTAACAATTTATTAGTGATGTGTGAGTTCGATATATGTTAAAAAAAACAAAATTTATAATACGTTTGCTCATTTTTTTAACGTTGCCATGCGAATCCGAAGATTCATGAAATCTCCACGAAGGTAATAGAAGTTATCTCAATTAACCATTCACCAAATTAATGGTAAGAAAAATGTTTGCATCAATTGAGGTTACAATTTAGCTCAACATGATATAAAGTCCAAGTCAAGAGTTTCTTTCTATAACTACCTATTTTCCAGGAATCCATGACTGTGGAATACTTCAGGAAATGACATGCAATTGATCGAGTGAACAATTCAAACGTGCGTGTGTGTATATATACAGTTTTATTCCAGAACGGGACACCGTTTTGAAATTAAAGTGTGGTGCTCCTTATTTTGCTCATTTTTTTGCTCATTTTTAGGTCACATTTTCACATCTTCACCATTCGATGTTTAGAACATAAAGTGTAGATCATTCATGTAAAGTTTCATCCAATTTAGAGATCATTTAAGCTTCCGTAATTAGGATTTAATTAGAAAGATGGTTCTGTTTAGACATATTTTGTTTAGTTGATTCATTTAATAATTCAGTACTCAAATGATCTCCAAATTAGGTACCATGACTGAGAAATACTTCAGGAAATGACTTACAATTGATCGAATGAACAATTCAAACGTGCATATATATACAGCTAGCGTTGCATTCAACTATCTGAATGGCAGAGACGTACGGACGTCGGTGTTTTTGACCAATTCGATCAATCCGGCCGTAAAGTAGACGAAATTGTTAAAAGACGACATGAAGTTTCTGTTCAAGTTTATTTACTGGCCGGGAACCTTCGATCGACTATGCGTAGTAGCACCTAGCAAGCAAGCAAGTATAGAGAATATCTGAAGGAGGTGGTCTCCTTATGAGTTGGTTGGTTGACGAAGTAGCTAGTTCTTCGGTCAAATGAAAAAATCTAATTAGGTATTGGCCATGCATGCATGTTGTATATTATAAACTTAAGTTGATGACAAAGTACGTAAGTGATTCAAAGCAAAGCCCAACTGGTCGCGTGGAGTTTTGATGAGACTGCAGTTCGATGAGACTGGATGTTCCATTTCAATATGACAGAAACGAAAATTAGTGGGTAATTGTTCACACTTCAACTCATTCGTAATCAAGAAGGTCGTAGCCTAGCTAGCTTTCAACACATTGTATGTTTGGTACAAAGGAAAAGATCTAAAGCTTTCCTAGCTACCTAATTTATCTTTCTCTTTTATTACTTTGGTTCAAGTGTATCTACGTGCAGGATATATATCACAATTGTTTCAAAGTCAGTGATGTTAATCTGCTAAAGAATGAGGTATATTCAAATAAAAACTGTACAAGGAAATAACTGACCACATAGCTAGCAGAACAAATTAACATCTTGGTTACCAAAGATTTGAGCGATATTGCTCATAATATATAGGTTTAACTATTGAGCCAATTACATAATCAACGGTCATGACTTTTATATAAATTGTGTTGGAATGGAGTGAAACCAATTAAGTATAATGCAATTTGGTCAGTGCGTGCTAGAAAGCTTAATTAAGAATGGGAATATTCCATTGGTAGCTGGAGCTAGAAATGTTGGAGTAGTTACATACTAGTTCTCCTGCTGAGGAGGTTGCATGAAGAGATTGCCTTGCAAGAGCGAAAGACAGAATGTTTAAAAGATTTGAAGTCGAAGGTGACTCAAAACTTATCATTGATGCATATGCAGTCAAGGCCCTGGAGGCTTCGGAAGATCATTCAGGATATTACGTCTAGTTTTGAAGTGATTTCCTTTAAACATGTACTTTATAACTGTTGATTGGCAAAAAATATGCATAAATAAAAAGAAAAGAAAAGCATTTAAAAAAAATATACATAAATACTTTTCTTGTGCTACATGCACAATGCTTCAGAGTTTAACTACAACTCTTGCAAACAGCTGGACAACAAAAGTCCAATACAAACTCATCTCCCAAAACTGTGTGCTCTATATAAAGAGGCACAGAGAAGAAGAAGAAAAAGAGACAGACGCGGAGAGAGAGACAGAGGCGAACACACGACACAAGGGACAAAGAAGGCGAAACCAGAGAGAGAAACAGAGAGAAAAAAGGCGAAGCGCAGAGGAAGAAAGAAAAGCAGAAGACAAGCGGCGAGCCAGACCAAAGGTGGAGCCCCCATTCTAACTTTCTTTTCTTTTTTTGCAGTTGCCTTTATCTTTCTGTATCACTCCGCTGGAAGCCCGAAAGCGACGTCCTCTCCCCTCGCGTGATGACCCCGCGAGGTAGTCACCAAGTCGAAAGGCGAGACGACCTCGCCCCCTTCCTCCCTTGTTACAACAAACATATGGCCATGCAGCTCGCATAACAAACCATGCAAGGGGAAGGAAATAAACAAGTAACGCGGGTTCGAAGAGCAGGAACTAACCCTTGATGATTCAACGAATCCTTGACCAGATCAAAAAGAAGGAGATGACACCTCGATTTATAGCAGAGTAGTTTCCTCAAGTCTGACTCCCAACCAAACAGGGATATGCGCTTGGAGTTATGTGGTTCGCGCAATCTGATCAACTTCATCAAGTAAAAGACGACTCAATCAAGGAAAAGATGACAGTCCTGCGAAGCAGAGTTCGCGTGTCCTCGCGAGACGGTTTAAAGCCCTAAAGCAAAGGCGAACTTACAACCCCGCCAAAGCAGAAGCAGGTTACTTAACCCTAAGGGGTGGCGACGTGACTTTACCCTAAGGGGTGGCGAGGTTACTTTACCCTAAGGGGCGGCGAATCAACATTCGCGCCAAGGCAGAAACCCTAAAGGGTGGCGAGCCAACATTCACGCCAAGGCAGGAACCCTAAGGGGTGGCGAGCCAACAATCAAGCCAAGGCAGGAACCCTAAGGGGCGGCGAGCCAACATTCGCGCCAAGGCAGGAACCCTAAGAGGTGGCGAGCCAACATTCGCGCCAAGGCAGGAACCCTAAGGGGTGGTGAGCCAACATTCAAGCCAAGACAGGAACCCTAAAGGGTGGCGAGCCAATATTCAAGCAAGGGCAGAAGCATAAGGGATGACGAGCTAATATTTAGAAGCTCTAAGCCCAGGCGAGGCGAGATGATGACACAGGTGGGCGAGATCCATTCATACAGAAGATGAAGCAAGTCGCGGAGTCCGCTCACAGACATGCACGCAGAGCCCGCTCAAAAGTGAACATGCGGAGTCCGCTTCCTAACATACACGCGGAGTCCGCTCACAAAAATAAAACGCGGAGTCCGCCTACGGATATAGACGCGGAGTCCGCTCACAGACAAACACGCGGAGTCCTCTCACAGACATACATGCGGTACCCGCTCACCGACACACGCGCGGAGTCCGCATGAAGGAGCAGTTCGCCTACACATAAAGATCGCCTGCGCCACTATCAAGAACTGTGACCAAAACCATTCAAGCCTATTGTCACGCTGCTGCATCACCTGTTCCGGGTGCCTAAAGACACTCTACCTAATTGAGTGCCCACAAGAAACACAAATAACGGACTCACAAATACGTCTGTTAAACCAAAAGCCGACATTAAGCCATAAAGCCTACAAATCTCTTTTGAACTACGGTCACTTTGATCCCACAAAGGGGTACGTAGGCAGTCTAGCAACCCATTAGATGCAACCAAAATTCCAAACAGAATCCCTGACACCACCGGTCAAATTCTTCCAGTCCGAATTCGCCTGTCTCTCCAGGCCAAACACCCCCGAACATACACAGTTCTCGTTGGTACTTTGTAATCGAATCAAAGGGTTTTCCCCTGAGAGACAGGGGTTGTAATTAAGGAATTCAATTTATTTTATTCTGAATGGGTCGAACCAGATAAAAAATTAAAACCCTATCTTAGTCGATAAGATAGGGTGAAGTTATGATGGGTATATATGTTGTTTACAATTTTTGCCCAACATAGTTTTTGGCGACTCTGCTAGGGAAATGAAGGCGAATTGATAGTGTATCTGTTATGGTACTATATCGTTGACACTGTCAATTTCTACGTATGATATCCTTTTGGGCATTTCCCTGGGCACATGAGTACTCTGTTTATGGAGATGATTCCTACACAGGACCAATTACTCGTAATATGGCTAGAAAGAGGATGCTCGAATCATCATCAGCAAGTGCTACGCCAGAAGGAGGGTATTCGTCTCTAAAAGATGATCCTTCATTTGTCTCATGGACGGGCAATCCCTTATATGAGACTTCGGCTCCAACAGAAGGACCTTTCCACGCGTCAGTCGCTAGGTCTAGCGAGAGATGTGACTCCGATTCCGGCAATGTTCAAGTTCTCATGGCGAGCTCATCAAGCCCAGAAGAGCAAATGAAGCAGCAGATGGAGGAGTTGACAAAGAAATTAGCTCAGCTTGAATGCGATGCTCTACAAAGGCAAGTGGAAAGAGAAATCGAAGCCAAGTGGATAGCAGATATCGAAAGCGAGTCAAGAAGGAGAATGACTAAAAAAGATGCCGAGGTTGTTGAGCTTGTAACAAAATGTGCTGCACTCATGGAAACTAGGCGTCCTGAACCTTCATTCGTCAAGAATAACGAGAATTCGCTCTCGCCCGAAGGGATTAGAAACATGATCGCTGAAGGGATCAGAGACTTCCAATTGTCTCTATCTACACCGGTCCTTGGGTACCGCAAACCGTATCCAGATCACTATGACGCGATACCTTTCCCCAAGGGATATCAAAGGCCAACCTTCGACAAGTTTGATGGAACAAATAGCTCCCCTCGAGAGCATTTGGCTCACTTCTATTCGGCTTGCGGTGAGACTTCACAAGTTGACGCCTTCTTGGTCAGACAGTTTGTGCAATCCCTCAAAGGTGCTGCATTTACATGGTACACCCAACTAGAGCCAGGTTCCATTCAGACATGGATGATATGCAAAGGGTGTTTTTGGCATAATTCGTTAGCTCTAAGAAGAAAGTCTCCATTATCGACTTGGCAGACACAAGACAAAGATTTGGAGAAAGCTCCACTGAATTCATCACAAGGTGGAGAAGTCTCAATCTCCAATGTCATGACAAGTTATCCGAGACCTCCGCTGTTCAAATGTGTGATAATAACCTCCTCCCAGAGATAGCAACGTACGTTGGTACAACAGAGCCTCAAACTTTCGATGCTCTAGTCTCAAAGGCAAGCAATGTGGAAAGGCAAGTTGCTCGCCAAAAGTCATCTGCAAAAATTCAAGTTGTAGATAAAAAGAGCGATTCCAAGAAGACGGTCGTCAAGAAAGGAGAGACAATGGCGACATTCGTCAGGAATTAAAGGAAAAACGACACTGTACAAAATAGCCAAAGGAAAAATGACAGTGTCAAAAACAAAAATGACAACAACAGGGTGCAGAGTGATCGACCTCGCAAGCTCACCCTAAATGAAAGGAAAAATACCACTTATTCGTTTGATGATGAGGATGTTGAGGCGATTTTCGATGAACTCATTGCATCAGAAAGTATCAAGCTCCCTCAATCAAAACAACCTGCCGAAATGAACAAGACCAACGATCCAAAATACTGTCGGTACCACCGCCTAGTCCGTCATACGTTGAAGGATTGCTACATTCTTAAGGACAAAATCAAAGATATGATCAACAAAAATGAGATCATGACAACAACCACAAATGTAACAACCACTGGTTCATCTAGACCAGATGGTACTATATCGGTTGCCTTCGAGGTCGATGGTGAGATCACAATTTTCGAAGCACATCCAGACATGCCTCGCCCTGGAAACCCTAACATTCCATCCTTATATGAGCTCATGACAGCACCAAACTTCGATATATGGGAGGATTCTGATGGGTTGGAAAGTTCAGATGAAGAAGGGAGCATAGTAGAGAGCAATATAAGGCAACTTCGCCCCTCTACTGACAAGGCACATCCAGACATGCCTCGCTCTGGAAACCCTAATATTCCATCCTTACACTAGCTCATGTCAGCACCAAGCTTCGATGTATGGGAGGATTCTGACGGGTTGGAAGATTCAAATGAAGAATGGAGCATAGTAGAGAACAAGACAAGGCGACTTCGCCCCTCTACTGTGAACACCCCTCCGCCTTCCTCAAACAAATACCAGCGGAGGACATTCTTAAAAAATAAGAAGAAAGGGAGATCCGCAAGGAAAATTCAAGACTGAGACATGGAGGAATACAAGCAGCCGCCAAGAACTCCAATCACCCTTGCAGAATTTTTACCCAAGAAATTCTTTGAAAAAGGCGCGAAGTCCGCACACACGCGCAGCCCACATACAGGCGAAGTCCGCACTCCTGAAACCAAGGAAGAGGGTGACACGCTTCAATGTTGTATGGTAACCATTAATACCATCTCGCCTCCCAATTCAGATACAGAGGTTGAAAGTGTACAAGAAGTCCAGATACGCACTAGCTTGGTACTTCCACCACCAACTCAAAAGAAGGATGAATCATAGTCCACGAAGTATAAGGTCAAAGACGACACAAAGAAGGTCACTGACAAGACAAAAGCCGCATCAAAAGAGCCTCCTCAAAAGAGCAAATACGATGTGCTGTCACACCTGAAACGTATCCCCTCATCTTCAAGTGTGTATGACGTCCGATGTATGTCAAGGGAGTTAAAAGAAGCATTGATTGAGGCATTGCTAAGCCCAGAGTTGTATAAAGAAGACGTTGTCGAAGTCAATACAGCTACTACAAGAGTATGTCCTCATTGCAGGAATTGCATTTCATTCTTGCAGAAGGATTTCCTGCTAAAAGGAGTGCACCATAACAGACCTCTCTACGTCACAAGACTTGTGGGTAATATGACGATCAACAGAATATTACTCGACTGTGGCTCGGCTGTGAATTTGCTACCTCTCAAAACGCTACATGTCATGGGAATGAACGCTAAGCAGCTCACCCCGTCCATGCTCACCATCTAAGGTTTCAACCAAGCTGGTCAAAAAGCAATGGGCACAATTGTCCTACAAATGGAGATCGGAGAGCTGCTCTCAACAGCCCTATTTCACGTGATTGATGCTCCTACCGCTCTTACAATGTATTGTTGGGGCGCCCATGGCTCCATAATTATGGTATCGTCCCTTCCACACTACACCAATGCTTTAAGTGGTTAGAAAATGGAGAGGTCAAAACGGTCATAGCAGACACAGATCCTTTCAAAGGCGAAGAGGTAAATTATTCTGACGCTAAATTCTACAAGCCATCGGATGGCCCTAGCGTAAAAGAAGCTCCCAGACCCTTGCTAGAAGCAAAGAAGCAGGAAGTGTCGAGGCCATTAAAGCCCCGAGTCAAAGTAGCTCCCCAAACATTGTCCTCAAAGGAAAAGGCTCCAAGCCCAGAAGTTTCAAAGCCAAAGATGGTCTTCAGATATGTGAAAAAAGACCAGCGAGAACCCGGGCAAAAGGTAATGACGCCGATCAAGGACATAATGGAGACACTCATGACGAGCTATGTGCGACCTCTTCGTAAAATTGACCAGTTTATCCCAAAGAGCGGTATTGTGATCTCTACAACACTCGATAATGGGCATAGTAGGCGTAAACGGTTTGTTTCTTTTAAAAGCAGAAAGCATAAGCAAGCACCGGCCCCTTTAAAGATCAACCTCGAGAGTAGAAAGGCGGCTCCGAAAGCCATTCCCCTAAGGGTCACGGTTAAGCAGGTAAACGGCATGCTTAAGGTAGAAGTTCCTGACACAGATCCCTCCGACACAGGTGTCTTTACGGATCTTGAGAAAAGGATATTCCGTGATGAAGACATGACACAAGAAAGTCGGCCTCGTCTGTTTGTTTTTCAACGCCTCACAAAAGAGCCCCAACCTCGAGTTTCTGTGTTTCAACGATTGGGCAAAATTCATCCCAAATCACAAAAGAACAAAAAGTGGAAGCTCAAACGACAAAGGGCACTCATGGCTAAACAAGTGGACGAGAGCGAAGAAGGATTTGCATCAACATACTGCATTTCCACCGAAGATTTAGATGAAGACGAAGAATACGAATTCATCGATAGTGCCCAACCTGCCCCGCCTCAGATAAAAGACAGAGGACAAGCGACAGTTGATGAGCTC
Source organism: Fragaria x ananassa (assembly GCA_034370585.1). Lineage (NCBI taxonomy): Eukaryota > Viridiplantae > Streptophyta > Magnoliopsida > Rosales > Rosaceae > Fragaria > Fragaria x ananassa. The sequence goes on from CP139766.1 coordinate 15,795,286, forward strand.
CAAGAGATAAATTTAGGCACCAATGAAGACCCAAAACCTATATTTGTAAGCGCTCTTTTGACTCCGGAAGAATTTCAAGACTACAAGAATCTTCTAGAAGAATACAGAGACGTGTTTGCATGGGGCTATCAAGACATGCCTGGCTTGGACCCCAGTTTAGCTGTCCACAAGCTTACCGTTTCAAAGGAAAAACCATGGGTGAAACAAGCTCCCCGACGCTTCCGCTCAGAGCTTGCTGTTCAAATCGAATCTGAAGTCGACAAACTCATCAACGTCGGTTTTATTCGAGAAGTTAAATACCCCACATGGCTCGCTAGCATCGTACCCGTTAAGAAAAAGAACAGGCAAATTCGTATCTGTGTTGACTATAGGGACCTCAATGATGCTTGTCCAAAAGATGAGTTCCCGCTTCCAATCATGGAGTTATTGGTGGACGCCACAACAGGATACGGCGCTTTGTCCTTCATGGACGGTTTCTCAGGTTACAATCAAATTAAGATGGCACCCGAGGACGAGGAGCTTACAGCCTTTCGTACACCAAAAAGAGTATACTGCTACACAGTAATGCCATTCGGCTTGAAAAATGCAGGTGCAACTTATCAGAGAGCTATGACTCACGTCTTCAACGACATGTTACACAACACCGTTGAATGTTATGCCCATGACTTGGTGGTTAAAACAAGAAAAAGACAACACCATCTAGCAGACCTGAGAAGAGTCTTTGAAAGGCTTTGAAAATACCAGCTGAAGATGAACCCTTTAAAATGTGCCTTTGGGGTCACGTCTGGAAAATTCCTCGGCTTTGTTGTTAGATACCGAGGAATCAAGGTCGACCTTACCAAAATCACGGCAATAAGGGAAATGTCAACACCAAAAAATCTTCGAGAGTTAAGAGGATTGCAAGGAAGACTCGCTTACATAAGAAGGTTTATATCAAATCTTTCTGGAAGGTGCCAGCCATTTTCTAGACTGATGAAGAAAGACGTACCTTTTGTCTGGGATCAAGCGTGTCAAGATGCATTCGACAGTATCAAGCAATACTTACTCAACCCACCGGTCCTAATGGCGCCTATAAAAGGGAAACCTTTAATCCTCTACATAGCGGCTCTTGATCACTCCTTGGGGGCATTGCTGGCACAAAATAATGATGAGGGGAAAGAAAACGCTCTCTACTATCTAAGTCGAACACTGGTAGGAGCTGAACACAATTATACGCCAATAGAGAAGATCTGCTTAGCCTTACTCTTCGCTGTTCAAAAATTACGGCATTACATGATGGCTCATAGTGTCACCTTGATATCTAGAACCGATCCTTTGAAGTATTTGATGACAAAGCCCATGCCTTCGGGAAGACTTGTTAAATGGTCTCTGATCCTCTCAGAGTTCGAAATAAAGTATGTACCCCAAAAAGCAATAAAGGGGCAAGCACTTGCAGACTTCTTGGCGGCACACCCAGTACCAGATAATCATGAGTTACCCGAAGACTTGCCTGATGAAAACGTCTTCTCAACCGAGACTCCCTCATGGCAGTTGTACTTCGATGGGACAGCTAGAAAACAAGGAGCTGGAGCTGGCATTGTGTTCATCATGCCTTTCGGCGGTATAATCCCCTACTCATTTTTTCTAATGGCTTTATGTTCAAATAATGTTGCAGAATATGAAGTACTCATGATTGGCCTCGAGATCGCCTTGGAGATGAGGATTGACTCCTTACAAGTATTCGGTGACTCTCAATTAATCGTCAGACAAGTGAATGGTGAATATGCGGTCAAGAATGAGAACTTGGTCCCGTACCACCAACGGGTCAAATACCTTTTGGGACAATTTCAAAACATAAATGTTAGCCACATTCCTAGATCAGAGAATGACAAAGCAGATGCATTGGCTAACCTAGCAGCTTCTTTAATCCAACTTAACGAAAGAGACATCCAGATTACGCTTGGGGAACGACGATTGCTGCCTACGCTACTTGAGCAAATGGAGGGCGTCAACGAAGTACATGTGGTCTCCGTGTTCGAAGTCAAAGAATTTGATTGGCGAATGGACATGATCAAGTATTGTCAGTCAGGCATGCTACCTATGGATCTAAAGAAAAGAGTCTATGTCAGGCGGACTGCACCTCGATACACATACATTGGTGACACTTTGTACAAGATGTCCTTCGATGGGATACTCTTAATGTGTCTCTCAAAAGAAGAGGGAGTGGAAGCTCTTAAAGAAGCCCATGCTGGAATATGCGGAGTCCACCAGGCTGGTCCAAAATTCGCAGCCCAGCTAAAGAGAATAGGCTATTACTGGCCATCGATGGTATAAGACTCAGTAAATTACGCACGGTCATGCAAGGCCTGTCAGCTACATGGGGATTTTATACACCGGCCTCCACTACCTCTTCATCCCACGTCTCTCTCATACCCCTTCGAAACATGGGGTTTGGACGTTATAGGAATCATAGCTCCTAAGTCCTCACGCCTACATCAGTACATATTGGCTGCAACAGACTACTTTTCTAAATGGAGCGAGGCGATTCCTCTCAAAGCGGTAAAACCAGAGGATGTGGCAAAATTCATCAAGACTCACATCATCTATCGCTTCAGAGTCCCCTCCAAAATAATATCTGACAATGCCACATACTTCAAGTGTAGAGCCATGGTTACAATGTGTGAAAAGTATAAGATTCAACATGCATTTTCATCCAGCTATAACCGGACAGCTAATGGCCAGGCAAAGGCCTTCAATAAGGTACTTTGCAACATCCTAAAGAAGATGGTCTCGACAAACAAGAGAGACTGGCATGATCGCCTCCCCGAGGCATTGTGGGCTTATCGAACCACTGTTCGCACAGCAACCGGTTGTACTCCATTCAACCTGGTTTACGGCTCTGAAGTAGTACTGCCACTAGATGTCCAACTGCCTTCTTTAAGGATAGCTACAAGGTTAACAAATCCAGATGAAAACACGCAAATCAGGCTTGCAGAGCTTGAAGCCCTCGATGAGAAGGGACTTGCAGTGCAACAAAGACTCGAGATCTACCAAGCTCAAATTGCACAGGCTTTCAACAAGAGAGTTAAGTTCAGGTCATTCAAAATAGGCGACTTGGTCTTGACAATCCGAAGGCCCATCATCGTCACCAGGAAGTCAAAAGGAAAGTTTGAGCCCAAATGGGAAGGTCCATATGTAGTCACCAAAGGCGCATACGAACTTTCAAACGAAGACGGGGACTGCATCTACCCTTGTGTTAACGGGAAGTTCGTGAAAAAGTTCTATGCCATCTAAAGCTCGCTGGACTGATAAGCCGGGAGGGCGGTCCAGGCAAAAGTTAGAGCACAAAACCTCTCAAACTACGACGGCTTGATCCCCTAAAAGAGGGTATGTAGGCAGTCTAGTCCTAAAATACTAGATGCAGCCATCACAAAAAAAAATCATCCTGAATCAATCAGGCAAACTACGTTTTGCTTGATTCCTTCACAGGATACGTAGGCAGTCTAGTGACAAACTAGATCCAGCCATATTTTCAAACTAACCCTTTTCTCTCTTGTGATTGTAAAGGAGGATAGTTTGATAAATCCGTTATCATTGAATAATGGTATCATAAGTTAAGCATACACCAAGTACAAGTCCGCAAGACAAAAAAAGAATATTGGCAGCAAGACACGCGGGCTCAAATATCCCGCCTCGCCAAAACATATTCCTTGTAGACGAGTACACATGATAATAAAAGTTGATGTTCAACAAAAATTCATTTACATCGTACCAAATCTCCCAAGCGAAGTAACAAAGAAATAACAAAGCAAGACAAAAAAAAAGGAACACATGAAGGCAAAATGACTTCGCAAGCCATGCAAAGGGAAGACAGCGAGGCAATACGAACAGTCTGCATACGGCCTCATTCTTACGCCTCACCAAAAGTCCTTAAAGAATTGACTAGCCATTTGAACTCCTCTTCTTGAGCTTCATGCGAACTTTTGAGGAGCTCGAATTCTACAAGCTGGTCTTCCTTGGCTTCCATCCTTGCCTGGCGAAGTTCTTCATCCCGCCTGTTTTGTTGAGCAGAAGAGTCTTTCAAGAAGGCAATTCTCTCTTCGAGATGTTCCCTTGTGAGCTTATAATTTCGTCGCAATTGCTGTGCTTGACGCTCTGCCTTTATAGCATCCTCTTCGCTCGCCCTCAAAACCGCAAATTCCTGGTTAAGACCTGACTATTCCGAGTCTAACATGGCCTTGGTACGATGACATTCGTCATAGCTACGTATCAAATCACGGAGGTATTCAACATCTATTTTGGAACACTCCTCAACAACACGCGAGCTTTTGGAGATCATATCCGCCAATTCAAAGGTTTTTCTTACATTTTCAACAAACCTTTCAAATCTATCTTGGCCGGATCCATAGGACTTAATCACTGGTCCCAACATCTCAAGTGACTTCTGGACCTCGCCGCGACAATCAGTAATGAGTTCCAGTGGTTGAGACAAGCTTATCTTGCGCAAAATGTCTTCCACCTCTGAGATAATAAAATCACCCCAACGCTCATGCCGGCCCGAGTTGAAGATCATACGTAAGATAGATGAAGTTTCATTTGGCTGACAAATATCTTCATCCCCAGGCTCGCATGCATCAGGATTCATTGGCTCTGTGCTACCACTTTTAGAGTCAGAATGATCTCGTGGTGATGTGTTAAAACTCTTTGCTTCCAGTCCTGACTCCCTCAACTGAGTTGGTTCTTTCCATGTCAGCAATAGTAATCCTGGTTTCATTCCAATCAATGATGGCCCCACATCATGCTGAGTCTTCTCACATATTGGCTCTGAGCTTTTAGGTTCAGGGGATGGTGTCTTCAATACCAAATCCTTCATAAGTGGCTCTGGTACATGTCCCTGCAAAGTAGACTGGTCTAGATTCGCCTGCGAAATGGATTGGCGCGCACTCTCCTGCGAGGTAGACTCGCGCGGATTCTCCCGCGAAGTGGACTCGCGCAGATTCTCCTGAACACTTAACTTGCATCCCGCATCCTTACGCTCGGTTTCTGCTTGCTTTGATGCGGACCTCAACTTCTGCAAGTCTTTTAAACTTGGTTCAGGACTTCGCGACCTTGAAATTAGATCATGTTGACCCCGCGGCTCTGAAGTCCGGTCAGGTTCTACCACTGATTTCAACTTCGAAATTGTAGTCTTATCACCATTACGCGAGGCATGATTAGTTCACGGTGATTCAATGTCATCCGCGAGATCATCGTACCGAGCTCGCTTGTTGCCCCGATCTTCCTCATCAAGTTTTGTCCTAGGAGTTTTCTTGCTCATGAAAGAAGAAGCACTTCCGGAATAAATAGCTGGATCTCTTTCCCCAAAGTCAGGAAAAAATATCTTTCCTGGTCCGCCAACGGATACACATTTAAGGGATTCTAGCGGGAAAATACTATTCTGCTTGGCAAGAGCACGCTTCTTCAAAGTCAAGTAAATGAAAGACACGGACCGACCAAGATAGGGGGCACATGCCGACATCCACCACCTGCAATAAGTCCAGGTACACATCCCCTCATAAGAAGAACGGGGAATATAAAAACGGGAACCAGTATCAGTTCTAAGGAGTTTAAATTGCGCTTTTGCTAAAGCTTCAACGCCACATTTGCTCCTCTGCTCAATTTTGAATTGATGTTTGTTGGCCAGAATCCCTTGATCAAAACCGAATTGATGAGTGAATCTATTGGGATAGTACGGCTCTAACCAGAGCTCCTCACCAATTCGTACAGGATGTAATGAAGAACGTATACAAACCAGCCAGTCAAAGTGTTCTTCAGACAAGTTCCCATCGTCAATCAAAAAGTAACCCTTTGATTCAATAAAGGGACTTGGACGATACTCTACAGAGTCTTTGATCCTAAAAACAAGTCGAGCTCTTGTGATACTGAAATATTGAGCTTTAATTCTTGCATATCTCTTCAGCTGGGGATAGTTCTCAGGAAACTCGCTGTCAGCATGACGTCTATACAAACAGTCGAAGTGCTCTCCCAACCAACCAATCACATAATGAACAGGGAAGCAACTTCGTGACTCTCCAGGCCCTCGCGGATCAAGCACGACTTTCCCAAGACTATGATAAATATGGCCCAACACTGCTGGTGCAAGAGACGCTCTAACTCCCCGAGCCATTAAACATGCCATGTGAAAGGTCTCAGGTCTAATTATATAATTATACGAAGGAAAAACAAACCTGCTGAGCCAATAAGCTAAGAATGCAGCCAGCTCCCCTTCCTTTGAAATTATCAAAGTAGGCCGGAAGCCCATGAATTTTTCATGTTGCAAATGGCTTATGCACTGAGTGTCTTCTCCGTAACCTGAATATAGCAGTTGCCCTCTATAAAAATGTCTAACCCAATCTCCCCAACGAACAAATTTTTGTTTACTCAAGACACATAGTCGGGAATGAACGCATAGAAGCTCAGAAAGCGTGGCAGAGTATAGACCATCTCGCTGCAGCCTTTTATTTTCAGGAATAAATTCTTCATAGGGAATCCCTGAAATCGGCAAGCCTCCAAGCATCTTCAGATCCCATAATGATATACTCATTTCTCCATTCCCATGATGTAAAGTGTTCGTCAAAGTACTCCATATTCCAAGAATGATTTCCATACGTTGGAACAAAAATGATAAGGATACTGAGAGACGCCAACGACACCATATATCCCAGCTTGATTCAAGACATCTTCAAAATTGGCTAGAATGAATTCCGTCCACTCCATGATGCCCATCTCAAATATAGCACAACCTCGGAAACAAAGGCTTGATGAGAAATCCTCTTTGGTACTTAGCAGCTTGTAAAGTACCGGATAGAAGTTCTCTTCAGAAATGAAAGGGACTCCATCATGTCGATTGTTCACTTTCTCCAAAGAATGCCCTTTAAATACGGAGGAGAAATTACGGGTTGTTCTTATCAATTGATCCTCTAGATCCTGACGAAATGTAAGGGAGCCTGAGTTCATCTCAACTTCTGTTACCAAGGTAACGGTGTCTCTAGGAGCGTCATCAATACGGATGGAATTCAAAGGCCTTGAGCGCATGTATTCTACGCTCTTTTTGGCCACCCTGCCATATTTGTCCAAAGCTGCTTCGCAAGCGATACGACCATATGCATCCATTACCTGAGATCACAACATTAAAAGAATGTTAGAAAGCAATTTCAGGTCAAGTTTTGCGCACGAAAAGCAGGTTCCACACACAAAACTTGAGGGGGCACTGTTGATCGGCAAAAAATATGCATAAATAAAAAGAAAATAAAATCATTTAAAAAAAATATACATAAATATTTTCTTGTGCTACAGGCACAATGCTTCAGAGTTCAACTACAACTCTTGCAAACAGCTGGACAACAAAAGTCCAATACAAACTCATCTCCCAAAACTGTGCACTCTATATAAAGAGGCACAGAGAAGAAGAAGAAAAAGAGACAGACGCGGAGAGAGAGACAGAGGCGAACACACGGCACAAGGGACAAAGAAGGCGAAACCAGAGAGAGAAACAGAGAGAAAGAAGGTGAAGCGCAGAGGAAGAAAGAAAAGCAGAAGACAAGCGGCGAGCCAGACCAAAGGTGGAGCCCCCATTCTAACTTTCTTTTCTTTTTTTTGCAGTTGCCTTTATCTTTCTGTATCACTCCGCCGGAAACCCGAAAGCGACGTCCTCCCCCCTCGCGTGATGACCCCGCGAGGTAGTCACCAAGTCTAAAGGCAAGACGACCTCGCCCCCTTCCTCCCTTGTTACAACAAACATATGGCCATGCAGCTCGCATAACAAGCCATGCAAGGAGAAGGAAATAAACAAGTAACGTGGGTTCGAAGAGCAGGAACTCACCCTTGATAATTCAACAAATCCTTGACCAGATCAAAAAGAAGGAGATGACACCTCGATTTATAGCAGAGCAGTTTCCTCAAGTCCGACTCCTAACCAAACAAGGATAGGCGCCTGGAGTTCTGTGGTTCGCGCAATCTCATCAACTTCATCAAGGAAAAGACGACTCAATCAAGGAAAAGATGACAGTCCTGCGAAGCAGAGTTCGCGTGTCCTCGCGAGACGGTTTAAAGCCCTAAAGCAAAGGCGAACTTACAACCCCGCCAAAGCAGAAGCAGGTTATTTAACCCTAAGAGGTGGCGACGTGACTTTACCCTAAGAGGTGGCGAGGTTACTTAACCCTAAGGGGTGGCAACGTGACTTTACCCTAAGGGGTGGCGAGGTTACTTTACCCTAAGGGGCGGCGAACCAACATTCGCGCCAAGGCAGGAACCCTAAGGGTTGGCGAGCCAACATTCGCGCCAAGGCAGGAACCCTAAGGGGTGGCGAGCCAACAATCAAGCCAAGGCAGGAACCCTAAGGGGTGGCGAGCCAACATTCAAGCCAAGGCAGGAACCTTAAGGGGTGGCGAGCCAATACTCAAGCAAGGGCAGAAGCATAAGGGATGACGAGCTAATATTCAGAAGCTCTAAGCCTAGGCGAGGCGAGATGATGACACAGGCGGGCGAGATCCATTCATGCAGAAGATGAAGCAAGTCGCGGAGTCCGCTCACAGACATGCACGCAGAGCCCGCTCAAAAGTGAACATGCGGAGTCCGCTTCCTAACATACACGCTGAGTCCGCTCACAAAAATAAAACGCGGAGTCCGCCTACGGATATACACGCGGAGTCCGCTCACAGACAAACACGCGGAGTCCTCTCACAGACATATACGCGGAACCCGCTCACCGACACACGCGCGGAGTCCGCATGAAGGAGCAGTTCGCCTACACATAAAGATCGCCTGCACCACTATCAAGAACTGTGACCAAAACCATTCAAGCCTATTGTCACGCTGCTGCATCACCTGTTCCGGGTGCCTAAAGACACTACCAAATTGAGTGCCCACAAGAAACATAGATAACGGACTCACAAATACGTCTGTTAAACCAAAAGCCGGCATTAAGCCATAAAGCCTACAAACCTCTTTTGAACTACGGTTGGTTTGATCCCACAAAGGGGTACGTAGGCAGTCTAGCAACCCACTAGATGCAACCAAAATTCCAAACAGAATCCCTGACACCACCGGTCAAATTCTTCCAGTCCGAATTCGCCTTTCTCTCCAGGCCAAACACCCCCGAACATACACAGTTCTCGTTGGTACTTTGTAATCGAATCAAAGGGTTTTCCCTTGAGAAACAGAGGTTGTAATTAAGGAATTCAATTTATTTTATTCTGAATGGATTGAACCAGATAAAAAATCAAAACCCTATCTTAGTCGATAAGATAGGGTGAAGTTATGTTGGGTATATATGTTGTTTACAATTTTTGCCCAACAATAACGCTTTAGAAAATTTCAGCAATTCTTGTAGCAAAGGCCAAACCTTTGGATATCAATTAATAATAGGGTGTCAAATGCAGCCTCTAATTCTCTCTTGTTTGACCGTGTACATTGCAGTTGTTTTCTTCTCTTATGCATTTCTCTTCGTACGTATATAAGAAAAAAAATTTTAAAAAAAAAACACTAATGTCTGGGTACTAAGAACAGCCCTGCTTATTTATATATTTGATTTTTCCAAGTCAAAAAATAGAGAAGTTTCAGGTGCATTGAGGATGGATCCTAAAGTCAGATGTTCAAACATCAGTGTTCCTTGTGTACATACGTACGTAGGCCTACACGTGAATTATTCTTTCCCTTTTGTTTTTTTTTTTGGATACAATTATTCTTTCCCTTACTGATTTTATAGATGAGTCGAGTTCAATCTTGCATTGAAGAAGGAAATTTTCTGCAGCAATATATATTATATGTATAATTAGGAAAATCTATTAAAATAATTAAGGCTCTTTATTTCGGGAACATCTTTTGCACATTATGGTAATAAAAATGCATCACAGTTCTAGGCAATGCCGAATGCCGGCATAAATAGGCAAATAGCGATATAGCTTGGCGATCTATTTTACCGAATTAACAAAATTGTATGATTTTGCAACTCTTAAGAGTCGTGTAATTTGATCGTCACTATCGTTTTTTTCACCATAATAAGACTCGATATCATATTTCTTAACAAAAGAAAATTGTAATCGCACATGAATCTTTTCATGACAACTTCATCACGAAGTTTAAAAATGATTCTATTGGAACTAACTGCTATTGAAGGTACGATTCAGCTCAATATAACAAACACTAAAGTGGACAATTAATCTCTTTCCATATATACTACAAGAATGCACGACTTTGGGATTAGAAATTCTTCAAGCAATCACATGCAAATTACTAAATTAAACATTCAACATCAGACACATTGTATGTTAGTGTGAATGACAGTTTGATTTTATAAGCTATATCTTTTGAAACCTGGTTTAATTGGTAGACTAGTACCGGTTGTTTAATTTTGTATATTTGTTTTTCCTTAAAATCACTCATATATCATTGTAAATGAAGTTGATCATTCTAATTAATTTACTTGGACATGCATTAGGGTATAAATTAATAACTAGAATTTCTCCCCAATTTCCCAAACTAGCTCCACGAGGTATAAATAAGCACACAAGGCACAACAAAGGTGATACACCTCCTCCAAACATCTTCATTGCCAAGAAATATTACAAGAGCTAGCTAGCATGCCTTCTCCTCAGGAAGTGCTGGGAAAGGGTTCAAACGGACGTGGTGGTTCTAATGGAAATGGTGGCACCCGGCCACCGACCGCTCAAGACGTACGCGGGCGGCCAAAATCCTCTTGAAGGATTGCAGGGAGATAGTCTTAATTCTCTCTTCTTGTTTCTTAGCTGCAGATATAAATCATCATGCTACTTAGTTCTTAATTTGTACCTATATATTACAAGTCTATATATTGAAATATGTTGTATACTTGTATTAATGTTATAAGGAATGGCTAGCTGCTACTTCCAGAATAAATCTTACTTTTATTTCATTATGTCATAAGTTCAAATGTAATTTCAATTTAACAATTAATGTGAATGACTGCTTTTTATTTAAATTTGTTGGGCGCGCGCGGATTCCAGATCACCAAATATGAAAGTGATGAAAACTATATGGTTTTTATCACAATATTCAGGATGTTTGGAAACCTGATAACTAAAACTGAAGATCATCATCAATTAAGAAAAATATTATGCATATCAATATTATAATCAACCTAATAATTAAGGTATAATGCCAAATTAACAGAGAGCAAAAATCATAATCGTGATGATTTGGAGTATTATTCGTTTTATCACTTTTATCTTGTTAATTTTTTGAAGAATAAGATAGCTAGTTTGATCTTAAATTTCAATAAATGTTAAAAAAAGTTTGAATAAGAACTACAATACCATTCTCAAAAAAATGAATAAGAACGTTTATAATAATATGAATCTAACATGTGAGAAGTACTGTTAGTCGGGCACTCTTGTGAGTCTTGTCTCCATTGTTCAATTAGAGACTCAACGTTGAATTTCCATAATATTCCAGCTTTCTGTCATTTGTTTAGGCTCCATCATGATCGACGTACTAGCTAGTGAAGCTTAACATATATCACTTAATGGTTAATATATCGAATCAATTGTAGTTTACAGACGTGTGTATGTATGCATGCAATGCATGGTAGAATTCATGAATAGAAAAATATCACAATACATAGCAATTATGACAATTACAATAGCATATATTTTGTGTTGCAAGCTTGCTTTGATATCAAAAGCTCCAAAGTCCAAACCATCAAGTACGTATTACGTACGTACATGTTAATATCACGGTCTTTGGAACAGTTATGTGCATAAGTTTCTTTCGTTTTATTTTCAACTCTAGCTAACACGAGTTAGCAAATCTTTCTTAGTCATCCATTTAAAAACAAAGGATTTTCACACAAAAAATTAAGAATGAACGAGATTCCCTTAATAGATCGAGTTTTACATTTTGAGTCGTATTAATGTAACTTGCACCAAATTCGATCAACTCGATCAACTAGCTTATGCATTACGAGGGTTTGAATTTTGACCTTTGAACGTGAAAACATATAGACCTTTTGGCCACTGATATGAAAAACCTAGTTTTCATGTGTGAAATGACTTGCTTAATTTCTTTTCAAGAATTTATACTACAGTCAAAAGATAGAGAAAGTAGAGGCTAGGGTCAAGAGATAGAGAGGTTTCAGTCGGGGATGGAGTACGTGCTGTAGTCATACGTTCAAACATATCCAGCAATGGGTTCTCTCTCTATATCATCACCTTTTTCCAAGTTCACTAGCTATATTTGCAAATTTGGTAGATTCTTTGTACGCACTGATCATATATGGTTTCTGGTCACCACAATACAGTGTCTGGTTTTTCTTCTTCCTTTACCATTTTTTTTTTTTGAAGGGGTAGGAACCAAGCTAGTGCCCGATTCCCGTTATTCCATTCATATAATTGGTACTTTGCATCGAGAGGACAATAAACCAAAGCCTCCAGCTACAAGGTAAATATAACTAACATCCTCGATCGTATATAATATCTTAAATAATAACATGAGTCTCTTCTAACCAAACATCATCAATAACACCAATACTCGCTATAGGTGTGCTAATCTATATATCTGCAACACCATTTATTTCCTCTCTGAATATATGTCAAACTTGGATAGACCGAAAAGCTTGCATATTGGCTTTGCAATCTTCTTCTTTTACCATAAAAATAAATAAAAACTTCATTTTGATACATTTCAATGCAAATATGTAAATATTTATGAGTAATCTACAGGACCTTAGACGTCATTTAACAAATCAACCAATTGATCACTCTGAAGAATTAAATTACATTTCAAGGTAATATTTAATTACCTAAATATAAACAGCATGGGAGTGCTATGTATATACTCACTTGATCGAGTATGTATTATCCAAGTGTCAATCTCTTATTGCTCTCCCCTATAAATAAAAGCTGTTTTTGATTTATTTCGGTGTGGTTAGCCTTGAAAACGCAAACGTCAATCAATTATGAGTGAAATGCTGATGTGGACTAAATGTAGCTTTTTGATGTTGAGCCAACGTACCAGATCAAAAGTCAATACTAGCCAATGCTATGCTAGAGACTAGCCAACGCTCTTCAAAACAGTTAAAAAACCAAAATAAAGAGTCAACTAAAAATTCTATAAGCAACGAGTAAAGGACCTAGCATCACATTTTTCAATACTCTCTCTTCTAAAAGAATAAAAAAAATATTGCTAGATATGGTATATACAATGTGTCATATTGGTGTCAGATGGTAAATGTGTCCTCCCATTCTTCCTACACTAGCCTTCTTGCATGGAAGAGCCCGCACTCGCGCGTGCAAGAAGCAGTTTTATCTATCTGATAACTTGTTAGTTTGTTGTGCTTTCGGGTTTTGGCTTATGTGCCACCTTAGTTGATTATTATAAATTTATTCTAGGATATTCAATATGTGTGCATTGGCCTTATACCATCAGGATATGTAGTTAGAATATGACTATATATTCTTTATCATTATTATATTGGTACTTTGTAATTCTCTATACAAATGACTCCTAACGATGAATAAGATGATGATTCTCTTGTTATCTTTGTCTCTACACTTTATCTTTTATTATGTTATCATGCACTTTGTTCTAACCCTAGAATTAATAGCCCACCATTTTTTTTCTGAAACCCTAAAAAGTGTTTTTCGGCTCCTCTGTCCGACTACCGCCGCCGCCCGTTTTCCCGACCGCCGTCCGACATCACCAGCTGTCAATCCCTTGGCCGTCGCCAGCCAACGATTCTTGGTTTCCTTCGACACTACCAGAAGAAAGGCTTTAGCCGACGAAAAAAAAAAAACCAGGTCGACGAAGCATTTTTTAGTCGGCTAAAGTGGGCTTTAGCCGACGAAATTTTCTTTCATCGGCTATTTTAAATTTTCGTCGGCTATGGTAAACTTTAGCCGACGAAAAAAACTTTCGTCGGCTAAAAAATTTATTTCGTCGGCTAAAGTTCACAAACTATGGCCGACGAAATATTTAAAAGTTTAGCCGACGAAATTCATAGTCGTCGGCTAAAGTGCTTTATATTTGCGGATCTGGGCAGCAGCAGCTCATCTGAAAAAAAAACGGGAGAAGAAAAAACGGGAGAAAATATGCGCTGGCTAATGCTAACGGGAATACAATTTTCTATTGCCCGTGCACGAAATGTCAGTGTCGCAGCGATATGTATCGATTTCCCATTGACAAAGTATGGCAGCACCTGAGGAGTAACGGGTTTTGGGAGAAGTACAGATGTTGGTTATATCACGGTGAAACATCATCAGGGGGTCCGCATGATCATGGCCAATTTTCTGAGACGGGCAGTACTAGTACATCCAACGATCCAACAACGGTATTCATCAACGACATGTTTCCTTATGAGAGCGGTGTATGCGCTCAAGGACAGTATATGCCTGACCCGGTGCAGCCCTTCCCTAGAGCTGTGAACACTGTTGGTATTGAAAAGTACAACAAACTGCTTGCTTTCCAACAGACCCCTGTGTACCCCGGTTGTCAGAAGACCGTTCTTGAAAGTGTGATGGACGTAATGAAGATTAAAGTTGAGACAAAATCGACCGTGAAGGCTGTTGATGAGTATTTACAGTACACTGCTTCGATGCTGCCCAACGGTCATCGTCTGCCTACCACTCATCGGAAGGTCCGATGTATCCTGAAAGATCTTGGGCTTTCCTACATCAAGATCCATGCATGCAGATATGACTGCGTTCTCTTTTGGGGTAAAGATCCAGAAGGGAATGACCTTGGTGGCCTTGACGCATGTCCGGTATGTCACACTGACAGATATAAGCTGACTCCTGCAGGCAACAGGAAACCTGTAAAGGTACTTCGGTATTTCCCTTTGACGGATAGGTTGGAGCGGTTGTGCATGTCTTCACACACGGCCGAAGCGATGAGATGGCACGCTGATAGGGAATTGCATGACGAAGATACCCTTATACACCCTGCTGACGGGGAGGCTTGGAAGCATATAGACAGGGAGTTTCCTTATTTTACGTCAGAGGTCCGAAATGTGAGACTCGGGCTCTCATCCGACGGGTTCAACCCTTTTGGCAACATGAGTCTTCAATACAGTATATGGCCGGTGATTTTGGTACCGTACAACCTTCCCCCATGGATGTGCATGAAGAAGGAATACAATATGTTGAGTTTGTTGATTCCGGGGCCCGGTTATCCGGGGAAGTGTCTCGATGTGTATTTGAGACCTTTGATTGAAGAGCTTAAATTTTTGTGGGACGTTGGTCATCCCACTTATGACAAGTACAGGCACGAGATGTTCCAGATGCATGTCATGGTTGTTGGTACCATCAGTGATTTTCCTGCCCGTGGGATGTTGTCGGGCAACATTGTTAGGGGATACAAGGCTTGTCCAGAGTGCCTTAGCGATGAGGGGAGCAGCAGTCATTGCAACAAGATATGCAGATTGGGTCACCGTGCTTTCCTTCCATATGATCACGAATGGCGGTTCGATGACAAGGCATTTGATGGGACCGTAGAACACGGTGTGCCTCCCAGAAGATGGACGGGGGAAGAAATTTTAGCAATGCTTAATGAGTACAATTTTGGGCAGCTCAGCAATCATCCCAACATTGTGGCGGCAATACCTGAAAGACCCGACATGTACAAATTCTGGACACATAAGAGCATATTCTGGGAACTCCCATACTGGAGTAAGTTGTTGATCAGGCACTACCTGGATGTGATGCACATAGAAAAGAATGTGTGCGACAGTGTGGTGGGCACAGTGCTGAACTTAGAGGGGAAGACGAAAGACGGTCCTAAGGCACGCATTGATCTAAAAAAATGTGTAATAAGAAGACATTTGTGGTTGAAAGAAGGGAAGAAAAAAATGCCTCAAGCTCCTTACACCGTGAAGCCTGACCAGAAGAACCTAATTTTCAGGTGGATGAGTTGTGTGAAGTATCCTTCAGGCTATGCAGGAAATATAGCCCGGTGTGTGAACTTCCGGGACAATAAGATGTACGGGTTGAAGAGTCATGACTGTCATATCCTGCTACAACGTCTCTTCCCTGTTTTCATTCGACCGTTCCTTCCCCGTCAGGTGGTGGAGCCATTAGTAGCGTTGGCAAGATTTTTCCAGAAGTTATGCACACGGGAAGTGTCTCGATGTGACCTCCGGGAAATGCAAATGGACATTATTTATATCATGTGTAAATTTGAGAGGATATTTCCTCCAAATTTTTTTGACATCATGCCTCACCTGATGATCCATCTTCCCGAGCAATTGTCGCTTACCGTTCCAGTACACTACACTTGGATGTATCCCATGAAAAGGTACGTTTTTTACACCTGAATTCCTCAATATATATACATGTTAAATAATCATAACATTTTGCAACTTGATTTACAGGCAACTTGGAGACTACAAAGATTATGTGGCTAATAAATCCGCTCCTGAAGGATGTATAGCTGAAGCATATATTGCGCACGAGTGCGTCACCTACATGAAGTTGTATTTAGGAGAGTTGAAGGAAACTCCGCAAACCATGCCGGTAGATGTACCGAAGTTCAATCTTTCCATAGTCTAATGATGTTGAAGTGTATGGAATTTTGCCAGACTCCTACAAGTTGCAACCACATGAGCTAGTCATTACCCACTGGTGGGTATTGATTAACTGTCCAGAAGTTGAATACTGGAAAGACATCCATCTACATTGTCCAGACATTCAAGGTGATCTCGAGTACCACAACAGGGAGTTCGCAGATTATTTTGGCGGTTGGGTACGTAATTTAATTTTTCTCTACGGGTTTATGTTTATTGCATAATTATCCATATTTACAGTTGAGATGGTTGGTTGCAGATGAACCATATTCAATTTGATGGTCACCCAAATTGGTCGCACGAACTAAGACTTCTAGCGATGAAGTCGATAGTCTCAAGAGTTTATCCGATGTGCAAGGTGAATGGCGTCCAATTTATATGCGAACAAAGAGACAGCAGAATGAGAACACAGAATTCTGGGGTCATGGCACATGGTGGGCGGAATGGAGTTGACTATTACGGTGTTCTTGATTCAGTGGTGGAACTTGTTTATGGGCAAGGCATGACAGTGCACCTCTTCAAGTGTAGATGGTTTGATACTAGGCCGCAGAGCATGAAGACCGATCAGTACGAAATATTATCGGTGAACACTGCTACAAGTTCTTACGAAGATGACCCGTTCGTTTTTGCCACATCGGTAAAACAAGTGTTTTATCTTGATGACCTTGCTAAGGGTGACGCGTGGAAAGTAGTCAACCTTGTGCACCCTCGAAACATTTACCGGGCGGCTACACTTGGAGAGGCTGAAGACGAGGAAGAGAATGTTGCGTATCAAGAGCCCAACGCAATAGGTATTCCTAACTCCTCTACCATTCGCCTTAATAATTTTAAAGCGGGTCGTTCGGTGCGAATTCGGGATGAAGAGCCAAGGCTTGTTGATGTTGATCCAAATCAAGAAACAGACGAAGACTCTGGCGATGAGGAAATACATATATTACCAGAAATTAATTCTGACACCGAAGAAGACTCATCGGATGATTCCGATTACGAGCCTTAGTTTTAATGTATGATTCCGATTAATTTGTATAATTTTTCAAAGACCTTTTCCTTTATAGTTTACACATGTTGAATTCATATTTCAGTTATTTTATATGAATTTCGGTGATACAGGATGAACAGGTTTTTTTTTAATGTATGGTTTACTAATATCGTCTGTTTTTTTTAATATATTTTTTTACTTTAGCCGACGAAATACACTATAATTCGTCGGCTAAGATGGTTTTTGCCGACGAAATACACTATAATTCGTCGGCTATTCCGGTATTTTTAATTTTTTAATTACATACTATAGCCGACGAAAAAAACCTTAATTCGTCGACCATAGATGGTTTAGCCGACGAAAAAAGCCTTAATTTCGTCGGCCATAGATGTTTTTTATTTTTTTTATTACACACTTTAGCCGACGAAATACACTGTCATTCGTCGGCTAAGATGGTTTAGCCGACGAAAAAAGCCTTAATTTCGTCGGCCATAGATGTTTTTTATTTTTTTTATTACACACTTTAGCCGACGAAATACACTGTGATTCGTCGGCTAAGATGGTTTTTGCCGACGAATAACCTAATATTTCGTCGGCTATAGTTATTTTTTAATTTTTTAATTACATACTATAGCCGACGAATACGTTAGGGTATTCGTTGGCTAAACCCTAAAATTTTTCTATTACCTACTATAGCCCTATGTTCGGTGGTTATTTTGCGTAAAATTTTTATATGACTTGTTGCGTGTCATCGGTTTAAAACTATTTTCAGTTGGAGGTCCGGCCAAAATACGTAATTTAGACGGTCGAACGACCATTTCCGTGAGTTTAGAGGTTTGACTTACGAGATTGACCGTCCGGATCGAGCCCTTATTCTTTTCGGATCAAGTTGAATTTTTTCCCATACATGTATTTTATCATGATGGTCAGATCTGACGGCCGGATTTGTGTTTCTCAAGTTTGATCATCACAATCACAACATGCGTACTAATGTTGTATAACTCGTTTACCAAGTGTTATGTAAATGTTCCGTTTCAAAAACAAACTATACGTAGAACCTTCAAACGTAAAAAAGTCGTGAAATAATACATGACCAGAATGGTGAAATACGTCTACGGTTGAAAAATCACGGTATTCCGGTCATGTCTCGGTGCCGATAGTTGCGGTCAATGCAATTTTCAATTCTTTCTCCCTATGGGTAGCCCTATGTTCGGTGGTTATTTTGTGTAAAATTTTTATACGACTTGTTGCGTGTCATCGGTTTAAAAATATTTTCCGTTGGAGGTCCGGCCAAAATACGTAATTTAGACGGTCGAACGACCTTTTCCGTGCGTTTAGGGGTTTGACTTACGAGATTGACCGTCCGGATCGAGCCCTTATTCTTTTCGGATCAGGTTGAATTTTTTCCCATACATGTATTTTATCATGATGGTCAGATCTGACGGCCGGATTTGTGTTTCTCAAGTTTGATCATCACAATCACAACATGCCAAATGTATGAATGTTTAGCCGACGAATTTCAAAGGTTTAGCCGACGAATTTCAAAGGTTTAGCCGACGAATTTTAAAGTTTTAGCCGACGAATTTATAAAGTTTAGCCGACGAAATAATGTCGTCGGCTATAGTCCAGACTATAGCAGACGACATTATTTTTGTCTCGTCGGCTTAAGTCATCACAGACGACCCTTTCCCGACGACACTATAGCCGACGAAGGTTTGTCGGCTAAGAGCTTTGCCGACGAATTTTTTTAACAGGCCAACGAAAATTTTTCGTCGGCTAAAGTACTTGTCCTGGTAGTGCGACTACAATTTTCAACTTCTTCAAGTATTTGAAGTTTCGAAAGGTATGTTTTGAAACCCTAAACTTTTCCATGTTCAATAACTCGAGGAGGATAAAATCATTTCCTCCCTTCTCCATTTTCATTCTATGCTTGAAATTTTGTGCGTGCATGTACTAAAATCCTGGAATTTTATTCGCGGGTCAAGAGTGTGTTTGATTACTCTTGTTTCCTTGTCAGGGTTGTGTATGATCAACCCTGACCTTTCTCTAGATTATGTTTGATTAATCCAAGGTCTTTTTCCGAATTGTGTTTGATCAGTTTGTGGCTAAACCGGATTGTGTGTGATCAATCCGTAGGACAAACGATTAAAAGCACTGTTTGTGACCTCTATCAAGTCTCATAACAGCTTGGTTTTGTATGCAAGAGCAATGTAACATTCTGCTCCTTTGAGTTTTGACGTACTCGATACCTAAAGAGAATCTTCTCTTGGTATCTGTGGAACCTTTCATTGGAAAGGATTAAACCACATATTTTGACCCCCAGGCTAACAAGCATAGATGCCAAGATTTCACATCTCATGTGCTCAAAGTCTTTGATGTGCCACATCAACAAAAGCCTTCAATGGCAATCTGTGCAAAAAGTAACGACCACAATGTACTGTGGAATGCACTCATGGAGCATTTTTTGAAACGTTCATACAACTCTACTTGTTGAGTTATTAGTCAAGTGGATTACTTATCACTTTAAATGAATACATATTGTCGATGATCTTTTGTGGCATCATGATCCATAATCTTTAGCGGATTCGATTATCATCAAGTTCTCTAGGTCCTCCAAGTTGGTTTGGAATTACCAACGAGACTTGATTTTGATCATACAATTACAAATGAGAATTGTATACACGCTAATGTGACAAAACGTATTTGGGATTGTCCCCTAATGTGGGTACAACAATATGTGTCACGACAATGACAGAAAACGTTGTGTCAATGTCTAGAAAAGAAGGGGAGGTGTCCCGGCCCTAATGGTGACACTCCCGATTTAGACACCAATTTGTCAAAACTACTCATGTCAACTCATGACAATGCAACAGTTGTGGATCTTCGAATCACTGGTTCAAGAGTTGTCGAGATCTCCTTCAAATTATAAATACATACAAAAAGGTACGGAAAATCAATATGAGGACAATAACGTCATCCTCGTGATCACGAATTTCAAAGATTCGGATCCAGCTCTAGCTACCCCTGATTTTGACGTCATTGGCTAGACATTGATTTTCTTTCTAAGCTATATGTAATAAAGCGTCGTATCGACGTCCTTCGTCTATTTGAGACCTCGATGTACTCACATTAGCAATAATAAATGTCTTGAGAATTTTTTTTAAGTTATGAAACTATTCTCCTCTTATGGTTCGTATTGATTTACAAACAAGATGTACATTTTTACATCGTCCTTAGACGTATGGCATATTTACAATCTACATGGTTAGATTATGCCGTTTTGGTCTCTTCCAAGTGAAGATGACGCACGGCCTTGCATTCTCAAGGAGGATCGCCAACGTGTTTTCGGTTAAGTCTTCTACCATATAGTTGATTTTCCATCATCAATTGTTCAACTAGGCTCATCAAAGCTCAGTGTGATGTCTTAGAATTGTTCGAAATTAAGGAGATAGTGGTTTCAAGTGTGCCTCGCACTACCAACCCTCCACGGACATGCATGGTCATACTGAGTTGGAGTTATCAAAATTTTTTGATTTTGGATCCCCATACGCTATTAAACCAATTTTCGTCTTGTAAAAAGACGTTGAAGACTTATCAAAACTGGACAATCATCATCATGATCGAATCCTCTAGGTCCTCTGAGTTAATTTATGTTCATGTCAAGGAGCTTTTGTTAACTAGTCATGGAGTTTACGACCTTGGAATGACCGAAAGGACTTGGTTTTGATCATACACGCGTCACTTTTGGTTAAGGCAAAAGCCTACACACCACCTGCAAGCTTCATAGCTTTGCACAAGCCAATTCTGCAAAAAACAGCAATATGTCCCTTCTGGACAATCAACTTCGTTTGAGCTTTGTGAACATCTCCGGACGAACCAGACAGTGAGCTTTATAAGATTGGAAAGCTCTATGAGTCTAGTTTTCAGAACCTTTTGCGGTTTGCCCATATATATATTTTAACAAAGAAGTTATGGCTATTTTAGTGTGCAAGGTCATTCTGCGTGGAAATTTTTATGCACTCTCGGCATGCAGCTTTTTGAAGGTTCTTTCAATCCTTCTAAATGGTTTAAGTGGAATTATTTACTCTCCTATCTACTCCATTTTGTAGATCTGTCTCATAGAGACATTGAGTGCTTCGCAGATAGTGAAACTATCCACAACATTCTAAGGAACCGGCAACTATCTCTGGATTTTGTGCCTTGTAACTCTTCTGTGACTACAATGATTAAATCATACCGGTCATTCAGGGACGCGGTTTAACTTGAATCTTGATGCCTCATGGCACCATTATCGACGTCACAGATGCCCTCTATGCATTGAGAGGCAACCAAACCATGTTGAGCTTTAAAGACATTCCTACTAATAGTTTTCATTTCAAAACACATTGTGAAAATGAACAAGAGTTCTTTTGTGTATACCTTCTCATGAATGCGGACTGAAATGCATCTTAGAGAAGTTTATGAGTCAATCTAGTGGATTGTATGTCACACCCCGGTTCTTAAGTTATTTTACGGTTATTTACCATGGGTATTACTTTGGTCTTTTACCGTGATGAGTAACCGTTTACCCTTAAGGACCCTAGGGTTGACTTTTTGTAAGAAAATTATTCTGGGAAAACTTTCTTCATGAAAGTTGTAGAGGACGTTAAAAAGAGTTCGTGGACATGCAACATGCTTAAAACAGAGTTCGTATGAAGAAGTTATGGTCTCAAAACAAAAGTTACTGAGTAGGTAAAAAGGGGTAAAAATTTAATGGGGTTTTATTGTTGGGTTTTAAGGTTGGACCGGGTGGGAGAAAGCCCAACCCATTTTCTTTTCTTTCTCTCTTCTTTCCCGAGTTTCTTCCCCCCCCCCCTGAGCTCTCCTCTTTTCGGCAACCTCCCCTTCCATCGTCCGACGGCCCGGTCTCATTCGAATCCCGTCGTCCTCTCGTTCTTACTGGGTTAGAGAGCAAGCCTGCCATGCTGCCGATCGAGAGGAATCTGTCTGAGACACAGACTGTCATTTCGTCGGAGCTCCCTCCTTTGGCTACCATAGCTCGTGATTTTTGGCTCATCTTGTAGCCTTCATCAAGGTGAGTAATCCCTCAAAAGAAATTGGTCTAATTCGATCTTGTTAATGAGAAATGTATAATTGAAGTTCTAGGGATTTATGGATGTTTTGGTTTGATTACCCTAGTTAGTCTTAGAATTGGACTAAGTGCTAGTTATGGAAGTTGTTGGTTGGGTATGATGAGAGAATTATTCTGTTAAAATTTGAGAAGCATTGGAGGTCGCCGGAGAATAGCTGCCGGCGGAGCAGGCGGCGGCGCTGCCCCTTAGGGGCTGATTTTTCATGTTTTCAAGATGGTATTAAGGAGAGGAGTTTAATGAATTATAGTTTGGAGTTTTTGAAGGAGTTTTGTTAATGTTGGGGATTTTTCAATGGTTAAGGATTTTGGCGGCGATTAGAATGGAATATCGGTAGTTGGGTTAACCGGTTTTAAAATGCGTATAAGGTTAATTTTTGGTTATCGGTGATGGTGGTGTATCTTGAGTTATAATATAATGGATTAAGGATGGAGAAAATTAGCAAGGAAGAAGATTGATTTTAGACCCTTAATTTTATGGAATTACTTATTGAAGTTTTAATGTTGAATGGGAATTAATATTAATTATTCTTCAGGACGTGAGAAGGATCATTTGGAGGAAGCCTCGAGTCATCGGCAGCCATAGCCGAGCACTGTGAGTGGACCTTTGATTTGAATGTCTTACATGCAATAAATTTTATTTAATTTTCAAAGGCTTATTGGAGATTTTAATATTTTCTTGGAGTAATGAGTTCCATTCATTTTTCAGGAACTCTCTTGAGCATTTTATTTGACATGTGGGACATGTCAAATGATTTATTTTATTACGCAATATTTCTAGGTACAGTTAGGAACTGTACTGAGTTTAATGGATTTAAATACTATCGGTTTTATCGTTGGATGATTTTGAGAGTTATAAATGATTACCGAAAATGAGATTTTCGGTAGTTCTCCATCATAATTTTGGATGACTTGGAAATATTATTATTTATGATTTGTATATGATATTGAAATCTCACGTATATTTATAAGTTTGAGAATATTTTGACGTGTGAGACACGTCATTGAGTTTTAATACAATTTCATATGATGATTTTCAAGTACGGTTGGGAACCGTACCATTCGTATGATCTTGGGGGAAGATCAGTGGATTTAAGTGTTTTCGTATGTTTTTAGTCACCATAATATAGGGTCGATTATATTCTTTATTGCTAGCTAATCATTATTAGCAGCTACTCACCATAGGTGAGTAGTGCGCTTAGCGTGGGACGCTATTATAGCTTGGGAGACAACCGATCGGTATTTATATATATATATATATATGTTAGCTAGCCATTATTAGCGGCTACTCACCATAAGTGAGTAGGGCGCCTAGCGTGGGACGCTATTACAGCCTGGGAGGCACCGACCTGAGCCTGGGAGGTTCCTTTTACATGGTGATAATTCTTCCCATTATTTATTTTTCTCAGTTATAATTGATTAACCAGCGGGGCTGGTTTATCCATTATTCGAGATTTCTGTTTTATTTAACCAGCGGGGCTGGTTTATCAACTTATTAAGTGAATTCGGAATAAAGGTTTTAAGGACGTTTAAAATTACGTGCAGCTAAGTTTATAAAGCTGAATGTGGGAAAGTATTTAACTTGAGTTTTTATTAAATTATTTAAATTATTTTGTCCACTCACTCTAAAGTTTTTAAATTACTTTCCCCTAGGCCTTTTGGTTTTAAATACCCAGTGTGTAGGCTAAGTATAGATGAGGTCGAACGTACATGGAGTCGAGCTTAATTCAATAGTCAGAGGCTGCTTTCGCTTCAGCTTTATTCATGGTTATTCTTTCCTTATTAGATATGCTCTGATAACCAGCTAGTGATTTAATGTTGTCTTTGTTGTTTGGTTTATAACTGTCAAGTTGGATTTTCAGAGAAGGGTTGTCCATTTTCAAGGAAGGTTTAGCTGAATTTTAGGTAAATTTTCCTTGGAGGTGGACCCCGCAGGATTTATCGCGGGTTTTCGGGTGAAATCCGGGATGGGTCCTGACACTGTATGTCACTATGATTCGAATATTGAATCACATGTTGTCACCAAACATGATATTTGGGATACTGACTCATATATAGGCTTTAGTTTGACCAAATCGGTCATCTTGGAAGTGATATAATGGTCCAAATTTTGAGAAATTCTCATGAACATCCATTCTTCCGCTCAAAACGAGGACATTCGGGATCTAAGTTCTCCATGAAGCATGATTGTGACACCATGGTTGTAAATGACGGCACCCGGGGGACAGTGACGTCACCCAAACACGACTCCAACTTCTTAGAGGTCGTCCGGTCAATCCCTCAAGCAATTGAGGTGCATCGGTCTTTCCTCGATGTCTCATTGGCCCCCTACAATGCTCATTACTCGTTTTGAAAGCCTATTTTTTAGCTAAATTAGGAGTGAGACCCTCCTACGCTAAATGACACAAAAGTGAGCATTTCATTCTTACATCAAACTATGTAGATAGATACAACCAACTTGCGGACACATTTTTATGTTTTATGGTGTTGGTTGAAGTGTTAACACACTGGTCACATGTTACACTATTATCTACTGTTTATGCTACTTATACTTCTACGGGCTCACTACCCATTCTTTAAAGAAGTTTATCGAGATATAAGTTAAAGTGTCATGTACCCCATGTTCACACACAGTATGGTCTCACCGAGGCTACGACTAAGCAACTTTAGCTTGTCGCTCGAACATTTTTGATACGTACCAATCTTTCTATTGCGTCTTGGGGCTATGCAATATTTGCATGCAGCTTTACTATTCATCTACAACCCACCTTCATTGAATATTTTTGCACTACAGCTCGTGACTGTGTACGAGGATTGATACGAAATTGCAATCCTTGAGCTCAGTAGGTGTTAAGCAAAAAGCCACTCTCAAGTATAAGGGGTACAAGTAATAATATAGGGATTTAAGAAAGGTTTTCAAACCCACAAGGATTGGATTCCTTTCACTAGCTAGGGTGTTAACCTTAAGAGAGCTAGAATATGCAAATGTACAATCACAAACCTAAACACATAAGGAAATCTAGGTTCATAGTGAGTATGTGCAACATGGATTTGTGATTTGATTTTGGGTTTTTGAAGTAGTTAACTAAACTAAACTAAATGCTCAAATATAAACTAAATTACTCTAAACTAAACTAGTGGTCTAATGAATGGTGTTAGGATTCGAATTGTCTACCACTAACCTCTCTTGCAAGTATTAATGCAAATCACTATGAATGATGCTAAGCTAATCAACCAATTTCTCTCCTTGCATCCCTCTCGGGTATGACAAGGGACATGCTCCTTTTATGGTATCAAGCAACCCCTCTCGGGTGTAGTACTTAACTACTTAAGTCGTGCATTTCAATCCGGTTAGGCATCTAATGCATTACCCTAGCTAAGTGCATAAAGTTTGGAGATGAAGAAACTATGCAAACCAACCAAGCTTATCTCTAAGTGTTTGTAATTCACAACCCCTACATGCACACCTAGTGTGCTTTCATGCTTTAACATTCAAAGGTTACCAAGCTCTAAACATCATATCATGACATGGCAAACACATATACTTAAATTGGTAAATTCTAAGCATATGTATTCAATTCTTGAACTAGCATGTAGGAATGTTAAATAATATTGCATCAAATCATAAATTACATCAATCCATATAAGATTGGTTAGGGCTTTCAACCCTAACCCCAACAAAGTACTACTCACTCATAATTACATAAACAAACTCCATAATCAAATCAAACATCAAAATAGATGTAGAGTTTAAGGGAGAGAGTTGGCTTAGTGGTGTGTCGATTTGTCCCCAAGCTCACGTCTTAGTGGTGGTGGTGATGGTGGTGATTCCCTCTCCTTCTTACTCTTGAATACTTAATGATAAAAGGTAGTGAAGCTAGATCTATGCTTTGTGTGAATAGATGGAGTGGATGGAGAAAGTGATATAGGATAGAGAGTGGAGAAATGATGTAGTAGTGGTGGTGTTAATGGAGGTTTGGGCTTAGAGATGGTGGTGGTGATGGAGGAGATAGAGTTTGGAAATGGAAGAGGAAGAAGATGGGTTTGCATTTTGGGAGAAGGAGATGGAGGTTTTGTGGTGGAAAAGAGAGAAAAAGGTTAAGAGTGGTAAATGGGTGGATGATAGGTATTGTGTATGAATGTATAATTATATAGATAGAGATAGATGAGTGAAAAGTGGGAGAGAGAAGAAGGCTCTCCCATGGTTCAAACCGTAAGAGAGAGAAGGGAAGAGTGTGAAATTGGTGAAAAGCTCACAAAAGTCAAGAGAAAATGTAGGGAAATGATGACATAGGTTAGAGTAGGCAATGATGATGTTTAAAACATGATGGTGTCTATTATCCAAGGAATAATATGATGAAAGTAAAGACGTTACTCTATCTCATTTTTCATCCTTGTTCATCCTTCATGGTGACCGGAAAAGTCTTGGCACCACCAAAAGTGGTGGTGAGCCGCCGTTTGTGCCATCAATAGTGGTGGTTCGCCGAATCCGGAAATTTACATATTGCTCCACCTTAGACTGTCATTCTTCCTAGCTCCGAATCTCCATATTAATGCCAAAAATGCATGTTTCCATCACTCTTGCAATATTTCTAGATAAATAGAAAATGATTTAGTGCAAACTAAAATGAACTTAAAAACAAGACAAATTTAATATTTAAGGAAATGAAAATAAGTGTAAAATATGGTCTAACAGTAGGATTGAAACGGATCTTCAATCCTTGAGCTCGGCTAGATGTTATTTCTAGGTGGCAAATCACAATGCCACTGTGTATAATGATGAGTCATTTGAGATGAATAAGTACTTAGGTTGGTGGGATATGAACCTCCAACTATTTAATCTGCCTATATAGAAACATTGTCATGTGATCTCTTTCACCACTATATTGCAGATTGTCACTTTGATGAGACAGTATTCCCGCCGTCAGGGGGAGAAAAGAACATAAGTGTTTAAGTGGAACGATGTAATTTGTCGTTGTTTGTCCCCACTAAGTCTCATCTTGATCCTAAATGCTTAAAGTGTTAAAGTGACGAGATCAGATGCTGCAAATATGTCTACAAGGATTGATGTCTTATCAAGAGGACATGGCGCGACCTAAGAAGTTGGTCTTGGCGCCATCACTATAGATGGTGAAATGGTGATGCCATAGAGTGGCAAAATTGGTGTCAAAGGCTGTTTGGCTCCCCTAAAGAAGGGAGGCCCTTAAGTTCGATATTTTCTCGCACTAAGAAGAAAGCAAGCTTGGCACAACCTGGTCCATTGATTAGTGATACTCAAAACCGTCTCATGAAGTATGAATTGTGATTATCGTTAGGAGACGCCTCAATGTCAAATCCAATCCATATACAGATCTCTACAAATATTACACTAGTGTACATGAGGACGTGGGATAATGAGTCTACTATCGAACCACCCTTTGTTGATGGATATCAACTTAGTTGATTGACCTAATGGAAATATGCGATCCAACATTAACAAAGAGATAGGTCCTTGGGCAGGTAATGCCGACACCGCAAGCTGAACTCTATCAACTATGCCTTTGTTAGATAGCGTAGTGAGAACAAGAGCTTAGACTCACCTTATGGTGCAAGGTCTCTCACTAACACGCACTGTGGTCGACTACGATAAGATATGCTCTCGTAATGGATGTCATTACACTCCACTATGTAAGTTTGGTAGTTTCTAAATAACTGAACATACAGCCTATGAATGTGGTCATATATAATAACATCTCTATGAGATCAGAGATATACATGAAGGTCTTAAACGAAATTCATTCATCTGAATCAAGTGGCTCTAGACCACAAGAGCACGTGTTTGCTAAAGGTATTGGAACGCACATGGACTCTACTTGATTTGGAAGGGATATGGTGAATTATGCCTTTGCGTGTTCATTCCAGATTTACATTGACTCTTGATGGATCAATAGATCACTACCAGAAAATAGATCTTGGGCGACGAAATGAAAAAAATCGTCGCCCAAGGAAAAAAAATCGTCGCCTAAAGTTCAACTTTAAGCGACGAAAATAAAATCGTCGCCTAAGGCTAAATTTCGTCGCCTAATATAGAAACTAGGGCGACGAAACAATATTTCGTCGCCTAAGATATTTATATCGTCGCCTAAGTTTTTTAATCCTTAGGCGACGAAACTCAAATATATCGTCGCCTAAGTATTTTATTTTTTTATTTTTACTTGGCCGACGAAATAAAAGAATTTCGTCGGCCAAGAGTAATCCGAATAATTAAAATAAAATAAAACACATTTAAATTTCATTGTACAGGATTTTTTATTTTTACTCTTGGGCGACGAATTTAACAAATATCGTCGCCCAAGTATTATCTTGGCCGACGAATTACCCTAATTTCGTCGGCCAAGATAATCCGAATAATTAAAATAAATAAAGCACATTTAAATTTCATTGTACAGGATTTTACTCTTGGGCGACGAATTTAACAAATATCGTCGCCCAAGTATTATCTTGGCCGACGAATTACCCTAATTTCGTCGGTCAAGATAATCCGAATAATTAAAATAAATAAAGCACATTTAAATTGTAAGGAAATGTTTTTTATTTTTATAGCCCCGTCAGCGTCTCGTCGATTGGAAACTATTCTCAGTTGAAGGTCCGGCCAGATTACGTGATTTGGAGGGTCGAATAGCCGTTTCCGTCCGTTTAGGGGTTTGACCGCGCCGATTGACCGGACGGATCGAGCCTTTATCTTTGTCAGATGGAGTTGAATTTTTGCCCACCTACGTAATTCGTTATGCTGGTCATATCTGACTGTCGGTTTTCAGCTCCTCTTCTCCGATCACCAAACTCACGATATATGTACTAATGTTGTATAACTTTTTTATATAAGTGTTGAGTTTAAGTTTCGTTTTGAAGACAACGTATACGTAGAGGCCTCAAACGCAAAAAAGTCGTGAAATAAGATATGACCGGAACGGTGAAATACGTCAACCTGTGAAAACTGAAGATATTTCGGTAAAATTTCGGTGCCGGTTGTTCCGGTCAACGAATTTCTCTTATTTCTACCTAGTGCTAGCCCTATCCCGGGTATTTATTTTTTACCAAATTTTTATAGCCCCATAAGAGTCTCGTTGATTGGAAACTATTCTCAGTTGAAGGTCCGGCCAGATTACGTGATTTGGAGGGTCGAATAGCCGTTTCCGTCCGTTTAGGGGTTTGACCGCGCCTATTGACCGGACGGATCGAGCCCTTATCTTTGTCAGATGGAGCTGAATTTTTGCCCACCTACGTAATTCGTTATGGTGGTCATATCTGACGGTCGGTTTTCAGTTCCTCTTCTCCGATCACCAAACTCACGTTATATGTACTAATGTTGTATAACTTTTTTATATAAGTGTTGAGTTTAAGTTTCGTTTTGAAGACAACGTATACGTAGAGGCCTCAAACGCAAAAAAGTCTTGAAATAAGATATGACCGGAATGGTGAAATACGTCAACCCGTGAAAAATGAAGAAATTTCGGTAAAATTTCGGTACCGGTTGTTCCGGTCAACGAATTTCTCTTATTTCTACCTAGTGGTAGCCCTATCCCGGGTATTTATTTTTTACCAAATTTTTATAGCCCCATAAGAGTAACGTCGATTGGAAACTATTCTCAGTTGAAGATCCGGCCAGATTACGTGATTTCGAGGGTCGAATAGCCGTTTCCGTCCGTTTAGGGGTTTGACCGCGCCAATTGACCGGACGGATCGAGCCCTTATCTTTGTCAGCTGAATTTTTGCCCACCTACGTAATTCGTTATGCTGGTCATATCTGACGGTAGGTTTTCAGTTCCTCTTCTCCGATCACCAAAATCACGATATTCTGAATTTTATGATAGAACTCTTGGCCGACGATTTTCTTCATCTTGGGCGACGAAATTTATAGTGAAGAACATCGTCGCCCAAGTATAGTATCTTAGGCGACGACGTCAAAAATCGTCGCCCAAGATTATTTTGGCCGACGATTTTCAAAAAACAGGGCGACGATTTTTACAGAATCGTCGCCCAAGAACTCCAATATAAAAGGCAAAAATTCGTAACCCTAACCATTCGCGCAGCCGCTCACAAATCCAAGCCCTCTCTCTCTCTCTCTCCGAAAATCCACCGAAGCCCTCTCTCTCTCTCTCCGAAAATCCACCGAAGCCCTCTCTCTCTCCCTCTCCCCGTAAGAGGTTACCGGTGTGCTCGAGGATGTTACTAATGTAGCAGAGGAGGCTGTATCCTCTGGACATGGTGATTGCGAGGAAGCTGGTGACTTTTTTGACTGTTTCGAGGGTGTGGGAATTGGTAAACATTCTTGTAATTCAATATTATCCTATTATATATTAGTTATACAATTAACTGATTCATATTCAATTTTCATTACAGCTATGAAGGATGGGTTTGTGGAGGCTAGAAGGAGGAGCTTCTGAGCTTGTAGATTCTAGCTCTTGCTTCCGCTCTATTCCCTTTGTGCCTTTGAGTAGCTGTCCTAGTTCTCGATGCTCGACATTTCTTATGAAATTTTTTTGCAGAAACTTTTAGCTCTATATGTACTAAAATGCTTGATTTTATGGAATAGCTTTTGGGACAAGGGTTTGGTTTATGAATCCATGTGTTTGATGGTAGATTTTGATAGAAAATGGTGAAGTAATAGCAGCAGCAAGTTTTTCAACGCTGTTGCTGAAGCTTTAGCTGATGTAATCCACTGTTCTAGAGTTAGAACACTGAACACTGCAAATTGTTTCCTTCGTTGCTTGGCCAGTTGGCCTTGCAGAGAAGCTAGGTAATTGAGGCATCACAATAAACTAAATTCAAGTGCCACCTAGTTGGTGCTAGGAAATCAAATAACATGCTAACTAGTTATTTATGACTGACAAAACGGATGCCAAAACCAAGCCTTAATACATGCATCACAGTATTATAGTAGCTCTAATATGTACAAATCTAACATCTGTCGGCAAATACTGAAAATATCGATTTACCATCCACTGTAAAATTATTTAAATATTTTTTAAAAAAATTTAAATATATCTTAGGCGACGAAATTGCTAAATCGTCGGTCAAGGACTTACCATATAAGACGACGAAAAAAAATTATCGTCGCCTAAGATGTAGTGATCTTAGGCGACAAAATATTTAGTTTCGTCGCCCCAGGTTATAACATCTTAAGCGACGAAAAAATTTTTCGTCGGCCAAGGTGTTAAATCTTGGGCGACGAATATTTTTGGGCGACGATAAGAATATATTAGGCGACGAAATTCCTGTCGTCGCCTAAGAATTACTCTTAGGCGACGACGGACTGAATTGTCATCGCCCAAGTTCTTGGCCGACGCACTTCTGGCGACGACGTCTTGGGCGACGACAAGTACTTAGGCGACGAATTTGTTTAACAGGGCGACGATTTTTTTTCGTCGCCCAAGATCAATTTTCTGGTAGTGGATGCTAATATGTATCAACATCCGAAGTTATAATGAAAAAGATCTTGGGAAGACACGTCTCGATAAGGCACTCGATGACTGTATTGATGATGATTTTCAATCAATTGGCTTAGGCGCTCTATAACTAGTGAGGCCTACATATACTCTCATTATTAGTCAAAGTCTTTGATCTAAAGAAAGATCCGTTGTTTTGTCTAAAGCAAGATGACAAATATGTGTTAAGAGATGGAGTTCTCATCTAAGTACAATAATACGCATCAATGTACTCAACACAATACGAAAGACTTGACATCTCATTCGTTATGAAAAATTGTAAAGCTAAGTGTAGCTATGCGCCCACGCAACGCCAACCTAATGGCAGTAACTCCTTTTTCAATGCTTAATGGTATGAAAGGTTGAGGCTTATTCTATTCCTACATAAGAAAGACACATCAAAAGCGAAATCAGAATCTGCCAAGTTTTGTAGGACAACTTCCACGGGACCTACATGAAATCTCGCTCACTGAAAAATGGTGAAATTGGTACCATTGGAAGGTTCTATGTGTATACTTTCCAAGGACACCAACCATTTGATCATACCTATCATATTTAGGAAGTTATGTCTATTTTTGTATAGTACGGATCTGTTTGAGAATCTGATTTTGCCGAAACAATCAACTTTGACTGGACTTTGTGAACAGCTCCTGATGAACCAGAATGTGTGTAATATATGGTTGTAAATCTAAATGAGTCTAGTTTCCAACACGGTTTACGGTTTGTTCATACATATTTTCTAGATGAAGTTACGGTTGTTCTAGTAATTGAAGGTCATGCTGCGCGGAAATCTGATTTCCTACACGAACTTATATTTTGAGTTCACAAGCGGCCTTCTCCTCAAGATCTAAGTGTAAAAGATCATGTGTGAGGACAATATGACATGATCTAGTTAATCATTGCCCAATGCCACATTTGAAGATATGTTAAAGAGCATTAACATGCTAAGTTATTGAAATTTCTGTGATTAGTAAGAATCAGGAAGAGTCTTATTATTGATATAAAGATCAGGGGGAGTCTAGCACATACATATATGTCACTATCAAATGTGAATGGTACGTTGTACTCTTTTTAATCCTATGATCAAGGTTTAGTTTTTCTCCCACAAGGTTTTTGTTCCTTGACAAGGTTTTTAACGAGGCGACATATCAACAACACAGGTATACCGGCACGCGGCACAAAGGGGAGTGTTCTAGGATATTCCATATGTGTGTCTTGGCCTTATGTCATCAGGATATGTAGTTAGAATAGGACTATGTATTGGTTATAATTACCATATTGGTACTTTGTAATTCCCTATTTAAATGGCTCCTATCAATGAATAAGATGATGATTTTCTTGTTATCTTTGTCTTTACACTTTATCCTTCATCAAAACTTTCTTTTTATAAACAAATTTGGGTACTATGAGGTGTCAGGACCCACCCTGAATTTCACTCTGAAATCCGAAGTAAATCTTGCGGGGTCCACCTCCAAGGAAAATTTACCGAAAATTCGGCATAATCTACCTTGAAAATTGACAACTCTTACCTGAAAAATTTCAGATAGACATTTCTATTATAAACCATCCATCCTCAACTCCTGGAGCCTTCCTACTCCCCAAGTTCATAACATCTCCCAAAATACATCAAGCCTTATTCAACTAATAACAATCTCAAATGGTCATCAGAGCATCTATAATGAAAGAAAAACAATAAATAAAGAATAAGCGGAAGCAGCCTCTGACTATGTCTCGATTCCATGTACGCTCGACCTCAAACAAACTTAGCCTGCAAACTGGGCAATTAAAACTAAAGGGCCAAGGGGAAAGTAATTTAAAAGCATTAGAGTGAATGAACAAAAATAAATTAAATAATTTAACAAAATACGTAATTAAATACATTCCCACGTTTCAGTTTTAAAAACTTAGCTGCACGCAACTTTGATAAACCATATGACTTAAATTCCATAAACCCAAAAGAATGGACAAACCAGCCCCGCTGGTTAATCAAATAAAGAAATCTTGTAAAAAGAGATAAACCAGCCTCACTGGTTAATCAAATACATAACTCAGAAAAATAAAATAAGGGGAAGAGTTTTCACCATATAAAAGGAGTCTCCTAGGCTCGGGTCGGTGCCTCCCAGGCTATAATAGCGTCCCACGCTAAGCGCTTGACTCACCTATGGTAAAGACCGCTAATAAAGGCTAGCTGGTAATGAAATATGAGCAACCCTATAGTATGCTGATTAAAAACATACGAAATCACTTAAATCCATAAAACTTCCCCAAGGTCATATGAATGGTACAGTTCCCAACCGTACTTGGAAATTATCATAAGAAATTAAAATAAAACTCAATGACGTGTCTCACATGTCAAAATATTCCTAAACCTGTTGTAGAGTATGAGAATACAAGAGAAAAATGTCTGCTCATTCATTGATAGATTGGCCTTTATATAGCCATTACATAGAGAATTCTTATAAATCAGGGATAGATATCTAAGAGATATTCTAATCTAATAAGGAGAAGATTCGGTCAAGACACATCATCAAGGATAGGAATATAAATTCCTTCAACACTCCCCCTTGTGTTGCGTACCAGAATCACATGGCGCATGAACGTTGCCTCGGTAAAAACCTTGCTAAGTAAAACAAAAACCTTTTGGGTAAAAACAAAAAACATGGGAACCGTACCATTCATATGACCTTGGGGAGACTCCCATTGATAATTAAATCAATTATGGAGTTTAGATAAGCGACGCATACCAATACTACGCACATGCTTCTCAAGAGTAGATTTGGGTAGAGACTTGGTAAACAAATATGCTACATTATCCTCGGAACTCACTTGGTTCACTTGGATATTCAAAAGCTGTTGTTGTTGCTAATTGTAGAAGAACTTAGGTGATATATGCTTAGTATTATCACCCTTGATGAATCCCAACTTCATTTGTTCAATGCATGTTGCATTGTCTTCATAGATACAAGTTGGTGCATCAGTGGTAGATGTCAACCCACTTAACTCTCGAATATGGGCTACCACAGAGCGAAGCCAAACACTTTCTTTAACTTCTTCATGTAATGCAATAATCTCTAAATGATTCGAGGAAGTAGCAACAAGAGTTTGCTTGGTAGATCTTCAAGAAATCGTCGTAGTCCCAAAGGGTTAACACATAACCAATTTGGAAACGTCCTTTGTGTGGAACAGAAAGATACCCAACATTAGCAAATCCGACTAACACATTATTCGGTGTTTTGGAATAGGGGACAATACTGCATTACGTCAATTTTGAGCTAGAAGGAGCTTCGGAAGCTTGATTTTGGTTGGGGAACAAAATCTGCTCGTTTACAGCATTGGAAGCACTCGAAGAGTGGCAGGGGCTCGGTTACAGTGTTGTTCGTGCAAGGGTGCGGCTGCTGTGCTGCAGCATCGGCAGGAGCACTTAGGGGCATGCTAAAGCGTGGCAAGCTCGGCACGTAGTGGCAGGGGCGCGCTGGGGGTGCGCTATGCGCTGCCTAGTGCTGCCGAGGCATTGTTGGGCACGGCAAGGGCCCTTAGGGGTTCAGCCAATGTGCCGGCAGTGTTGCCATCAACAGGGACATCGACATTCATGTCTTCCACTTTAGTTTTTCAAGGGAAAAACAAACCTACATCAATTGAACCCTTCAACTACCTGAAGATGTGTTTGACACCGGTCCAATGACGTTGCGTAGGCGTAGAGCTAAACCTAGCTAACAAGTTTCCTGATAATGCAATGTTTGGACTTGTGCATTGAGCCAAGTATAATAGAGCTCTGATAGCGCTTTGGTACAGAATTTCTGCTCTAAGGACTTCCTCATCGTCCACTTTAGGATGAAATGGGTCCTTTTTGATATCCAGACTTGGCATGACCATGGGAGTACCAAGAGGGTGAGATTTGTCCATATCAAATCACCTGAGCATCTTGTGGATATAATCTGACTGATTAATTAATATTCCAGTCTCTCGATGCTCTAGCTTTAGGCCTAAGCAAAATCGAGTTTTCCCAAGATCTTTCATCCCAAACTTGGATTTCAAGTAGGTCACGGTCTCATCAATTTCTTTGAGATTACCGATGATGCTCATGTCATCAACATAGACGGCTACTATAGCAAATTTGGTACTTGTTCTTTTAATAAACACGCATGGGCAAAGATTGTCATTCTTATATCCCTTTCCAATCAAGTAGTCACTTAGACGATTATATCACATTCGTCCGAATTGTTTCAATTCATATAGTGAACGCCGCAATTTAATTGCAAAGGCACTCCGTGGCTTACAGTCACTTGACTTGGGTAGTGAAAGTCCATCAGCCACTTTCATATATATATATCTCTGAATTAAGATCCTCATAGAGATATGATGTAAACACATCCATAAGTTGCATGCACAGTTTTTCGGACACTACTAAACTAACTAAGTAGTGAAAGATAATGACGTCCGTAACGGGAGAATATGTCTCCTCGTAGTCAATTCCAGGGCGTTGAGAAAATCCTTGTGTAACGAGTCGCACTTTATGGCGCATGACTTTATGTTTCTTGTTTCGCTTTCGAACAAAGACCTATTTATGTCCAACAGGCTTAACATTCGGTGGGCATGACACTACCAGACTAAAAAATTGACTTTTTGCTAGAGAGTCTAGTTCAGCCTGGATTGCATGCTTCCATTTCGGCCATTTTGCTTGACGTTGGCAATCTGCAATGGAGCGCGGTTCAATCTCATTGTCGTCGATAATATCTTGAGCGACGGAATAAGCAAAAACATCATCAATAGTCGTGGAAGTTCTTTCCATCATACCGTGCGCATCGGTATACTTTAGTGAGATTTCTTTATTCTCCAACATTAACATTGGATCTGAGGCGTTCCCCAAATACGCTACCATTGATTCTTGGACATAACTATATGCAGAGACAATCTCATGTGAAGGGTTCACAGTGTTGATGATGAGTGGATCATTTAGTGCCTTACTGTCACGCCTTTTTCTAGGCACAATATCTGTTGAACCAACAAGTCTCCCCCTTTTCCTGGTGGGAGCAGAGGCCGCGGCCACACCTCCACCATGGGCATCTAGAGCGTCAATGACGGCATTGCCGAGCCCAGGTGTGGCCGGTAATGTCCCTTTGCTTGGGACATCTAACCTTGTAGGAACATTTGCAACATGTATAATTGATCTCGTCACTTTCGCGATATCGGTAAAAGAGTTAAGCATCGAATCTGTAACTTTTCCAAGATCGAGAATACGTTGAACTTCTAAATCACTGTCAGAAGTTCGAGGATCATAATGAGACATAGTGGGGTCAGACCACGCTAATTCTCGACGTTCATTTGGAACGAAAACGATCATGTCTCCCCCTAACAGTGACAAGAATGTCTCATTAAATCGACAATCTGCGAATCTGGCATTAAAGAGATCTCCTGACAAAGGTTTTAAATAGCACATAATCGTAGGATGTTGATAGCCAACATAAAGACCTAATCATCTTTGAGGAACCATCTTAGTACATAGTGGAGGCGTAATAGACACATAAATCGCGCAACCAAATATGCGTAATTGTGAAATATCAGGCTCATATCCAGTTACCAACTGGTACGCACTAAATGATTGGGTTGCAGTGGGTCTAAAACGAATAAGTGCAGCTGCATGAAAAATTCCATAACCCCAGGCAGAAACAGGCAAGTTGGGGAGCATCACCAAGGACTGTGCAATCAATTGTAAATGCTTAATTGTAGCTTCTGCAAGATCGTTTTGTGAATGCACATGGGGTACGGGATATTCTACTTCAATCCTGATAGACATGCAATAGTGGTCAAAAGACTTAGACGTAAACTCTCCAGCATTGTCCAATCGAATAGACTTGATTGGATAATCAGGGTGGTGAGCCCGGAGCTTAATAATTTGAGCTAGGAGTTTAGCAAATGCAGCGTTTCTTGTGGATAGTAAAGCAACGTGTGACCAACGCGTTGATGTATTAACCAGAACCATAAAATATCGAAATGGTCCGCACTCTGGTTTGATAGGTCCACAAATATCATCTTGGATTCTTTGTAGGAATGGAAAGTTTTGTTTAGAATCACTAGCAAAATATGGGCTTGCATTCAATTTGGCTAGTGAATAAGCTTTGCAAAACGAGCGGTGAGCATTAGAGATAGCCATAGAGGCATTTGGAGTCTCAGAAATGGTCTTGGAGGCCGAGCCTATGGCAGGTGCAGCATGCATGGCCGCATCACCTATTTCAGTGGAAGGAGGAGCTCCAACACGCTTCAGTGCTCGGAAAAATTGATGTCCATGTGAATTCTTGAGAATTCGGATCATCATGTCATGTCCGGGATGTCCCAAACGATCATGCCAAAACTTGTATGAGTCAGAGTCACAGAAGTTGCGAGAAACTGCATAGGATTCGATGATCCTGATGGTTGTAAGATACAAACCGTTAGTTTGACTCATGTGCTTTTCTAAGATGCGTTTACGGCCGCAGTCATTAAAGGTGATAAACAAAAACTCTTGTCCATTCTCATTGAACGTTTCCAGGTGAAATCGGTTGGCATGAATGTCCCTAAATGATAACGTGGTTCGATTAGCCTTAGGTGCGTATAGCGCGTCAGTGACATGTATCATTTTGCCACTTGGCAATAAAAACTGTGTATTGCCTCTGTCTTAAATTATAGGCAAGTAACAAATGTTACTGAGGATTTGTGAGGCACAAAGTCCGTAAATAATAACATATTCCGTAGAATAGTATGGGTAGTCCCACTGTCAGCTAGACACTCAATTTCCCCACGATACATCTACATCAAGGTGTGAAAATAATTAGTCTTGGATCAAGACAAGGCGAACACTCTAATGAAAGATAGAATTGATCCAAGTTGGAATCCCGAATGAGTGCAATTACACGACGTGAAAATTAATTTCATGAAGTTACAGCAATTTGGCCGGCCAAGAGGCTCGGTAGTAGCATCAAAAAAAGGCGCTGGAAGTCCACTTACAGCGTTGCCAGCGAAGACATGCAGGGGCGCGGGAGTGCAAGGCGGCGGGTAGGGGTCAGGTCAGTGCGCTGCAGCGCGCAAGGGAGCGGCCGGGGCGTAGCCGGGGCTCAGCGACGCGCAGCAGCACCCAGCAGTGTGAAAGGGCGTGGTCGGGGCGCAACAGGGGCCTGCCGCTAGCATGGGCTCAGCAGGATATGGTAGGGGCCCTCTAGGAGTGCAGGCAGCCACCCAGCAAGTACAGCGTGCGGCAGAGACTCTCAGGGGCGCTGTGACAGTGCCAAAACACGGCAGTTCGCTGCCTTAGTGTTTTTTTCGCAATTTTTGCATATGTTTTGCCATTCTTTATGCCATAACCAATTGTAAGACCACAGAAACATGTGGATTTAGTATATTTTCCATGTAATGAAGCTTAAAGTTTTCTGCAATTTGAACCATTCATAAGGGAATAAATTCTCAATCAACTGAACATTATGAAATGTAAAGGAGAGATTTTACTAATTCCATAAAAACTGACTGAAAAGTCGAAATAAATGTGGCTAAACAAGTGCCAAACAAAAAATAGCAGAAAAAAACATCTAATCGAAAGAGTTTAATCAAAATCCGCAGCATCCATGTGCGCAGGACCAGCTTGCTTCGTAGCTTCGAAATCAGTTATGGTGAGATTGGTGGAAGGCTCAGCACCAATGTCATCTTCCCCAGTAAAGTTAGCTTCTTGAGCTAAGTAATGCTTGTGTCTTCTATAGGTATCAATAGCTTCTTTGCTAGCACGACAATCATGATGCAAGTGAGCGATAGATTCACATATATAGCATGGAGATCGCCTCTTCTGGTTTGAGTTAGAGGGAGGATTTCCGCTTTGGCTGGATTTCTCACCTTGGCAGCCATAGCCGCGGTTATTGTTTCTAGGAGGGGTGGAATTTCCGTCATCACGCCTCCAAGTGTTGCTGCGGTTGTTTCCACGCCGATTATTGCCATTACCGTGACCATGTGGCTGATTCTGCTCACGTTCATATGGTGGAGGTTTTATGTTTCCTCTTTTCCTTGGAGCTTTACCTACACTAGCTAGTTTGGTTAGACTCAAGAATCTTCTTAGTCCCAACCGGCCTTGCATTGTTATTGAGGATAATCTCCTGGTGCTGCTCTTTCTTTGCTAGCACGCATATGAGATCACTGAACGACGTAACGTGATTCTGCTCATACTCAAGGCGATATTGATGGCTAAGTAAGCTCATCGATGTCGGAAACATGTACAAAGTCTTCTCAATCATATCTTTGTCAATCTTGTCGACGCCACAAAAGCTTAGTTTTGCTTGGAAATCCAACATAGCTTGGTTGTAATCATCAACTTTAGCAAAGTCCATTAGTCTGGAATGAGTACATCATGTACGTTGTTTAAGCGTTGCTTCAAGACATCCTATAGATCTTTGGGGTCTTCCCTTTTCAGGTATTGTTTCTTTAGAATTGGATGAATGTGACACCTCAAAAACATGAGGGCTTGTTCCTTGGCCTCGTCACTTGCTAGAGGGCCATTCGGCAGCGAAAAGATGGTGGTTGTCAACCGCTTACTGATGAACGTATTCGTCATATCGGACACCCATCGGTGATATTCCTTACCTCTGTTATCGAGGATCTCGGACTCGGGCTTGGATGGCTCAGTCATCTAAAAAAGACAAGGGGATTGGAATTAGTCAATAAACCAAGTATATGGTCATAAAATCGATGCAAATAAAAGTAGGTGACACGATAGCGCAGTCACAATCGATTCTTTCCTTGTAGGTGATGCTCACGGTTGTCGCAGCGACGCGTAATCGCAGTCGCAAATATATGGTGACGCGTATGTCGCAGTCACAAAGTTTAAAAGAGGATGGGAGCCCCAACAAAACTCCCAAACCCTATTCCCCCCCCCCCCCCAAAATCCAATCCTGTCATAGAGAATGGATAGATGGAAAGGCTACTAAGCCCGTACTATGAATTGAAATTCGGAAAGCAGTAACCTTAATTAAAAATTTACCTCTGATGAGTTTGAGTCGATGGCAGGTTTCTACCGAGGGTTGGAAATGTCAAGACCTACCCCGAATTTCACTCTAAAACCCGAGGTAAGTCTTGCGGGATCCACCTCCAAGGAAAATTTACCGAAGAACTCGGCAAACCTCCCTTGAAAATGAACAACTTTATATAACAAGTTAACCACTCACCAATTCAACCCATAAATATTCAAATGCCACAACAAATATCTTAGCACACCACCGAGAATGTTATACAATAATCCCAAAAGTATTCAGAGCTACTAAACCAACGGAAGCAGGAAACTACCGTAGTAGGTTAAGCAGATAACCTATTGGTGAAAAGTGGCTGAAAGATGGGTGATTATGCCTCGTCTCCTCCTACTAGTATCGACCCGCACTCTGCAGACTGGGCATTTTAAAAACGAAGAGCCCAGGGGAAAACATTTGAAAACATTAGAATGAGTGGACAAAAATAAATTTAGAAGAAATATTTATGCTTCCCAATTTAATTTCCATAGAAATTATGCTGCATGCGACAACTCAAGACTGGCAAATACATGACTAGCTCCGGCTAATCTCCAAAACTTAATAATATATAGCCTCTCAGGCTAAAATATATATATATATATATATGTATGTATTTACACTCGTCATACTCCTTGTATGATTTCTTATGAAGAAATATATGAAAAAAATAAAAATTCATACAAGGCTACTACGCTTGCGTCTAACGCTCACGTCACGCCATAATGGAATTTTACCTCATTATGCGGAAAAGACGAGTGTATTTATATACGTGCATACTCCCTATATAAATCATTATTATATTCATATAGGGCTACTACGATTACGTCTAACACTCACGTCACACCATAATGGTATTTTACCTCATTATGGCGAAAAATCACGTATAGCTAGCTAGCATTTATTTATATACATATTATCCTTGTAAATGTTCGTGTGTGTATATATATATATCCACCCAAAATCTTCTTTTCGGTAACTCACCAAAATAATTAAAATTGCCAATTATTAGAAAGGTAATATATATACCAACAGAAGAAATAAACTGATCAATAAAATAAGACATGCATATTATTTAAAACAAAGGTCCACTCACAAATTAGACCAAACTGTTGTCGGTCCAAGGCTTCTTCTGCTCGAGCCTCCTCACGTCCTGTTCCAAACATATAATTAATTTCCCAACTTAAAAATCCAATATTTATTCCAAAATAGGGAAACTTAACTGTAAGCCTTAACCACGCTCATCCTTGCCCAACTTCGCCATTCTTAACTCAATATTAACCATACTTCACCGGAAAAATAACGGCAGCCTTAACGCAACCTTCCACAGTCTAAACAACATTAAACCAATGACCGGATTCTACCCTATTAATCCACCAACAATTTCCAAACCTATCCAAAACTCCTCCAAAAATTCTAAAATTCACATCATTAAAATCCCCTTAATATTACACATCTAAAATCCTAAAAATACCCCAAACAGTGGCGGCGCCGCCGCTTGCTTCGCCTGCAGCGGCGGCCGACTCCGGCGACCTCCAATGCCCACCAAAATTTGATAGCAT
Organism: Fragaria x ananassa; assembly: GCA_034370585.1. NCBI lineage: Eukaryota > Viridiplantae > Streptophyta > Magnoliopsida > Rosales > Rosaceae > Fragaria > Fragaria x ananassa. Next base: position 15,837,979 of record CP139766.1, read on the forward strand.
CTTCCTCTCCATCTCCTCTATAACTTTCCTAACTAGCACAAACACCAATTTTAAGCCTAACCATGCCAATCAAACGAAACATCACAAAAAGCCCTAGAATTTCAATCACCGATTTCTCTTTACCTAGCTCAAGAGGGAGCGAATCCTTTGGAGGGATTGCTGCATTGGAGGAGGGCTTCCTTTTGAGCCTAGCAGCTCTGGCGATGGGAAACTTTAGGCAGTCGGGACATTCGGCAAGCTTTCATCTTGATCGGCGGCGCTAGAGAGCCTCTCACCGAATGGGAACTGGGTCGGAGGCCAACCATTTGGGACCGGTGCAACGGCGAACGGTGGGTGGACAGCGGCGGTCGGGCTCGGGAAACTTTTCCAGGCGGAGGGAGAGGGAGAGAGAATCGGGAGGGAGGAGAGAGAGAAGAGAGAAGAGAAAGAATTTAGGCTTGGCCCAACCGGTTCCTGTCACATCCCGGTTCTTAAGTCAATTTGCAGTTATTTACTATTGGGTTACTTTGACATTTTACCGTTTTAAGTAACCGTTTACTATTTAAGACTCCAAAAGTTGACTTTTTCTTCCGTTTGGAATTCAGGAAAACTTCCTTCATGAAAGTCGTAGAGGATGTAAAACGGAGTTTGTGGACACGCGGCATGCTTAAATCGGAGTTCGTATGAAGAAGTTATGGTCTAAAAACGGGAAGTTACTATCTCGGTAAATGATATATATATATATAAAAGAGAAAGAGGGAGGTTCTAGAAGGGTCGGTTAAACCGACCTAAGCAACAGATAAAAGGGAAAAAAGGAAGGTTCGGGAAAGGGGGGAGATCAGTTCAGACCCAGAGCGGGTCTCTGCCGACCCGAATAGCAACGACGGGCGACCCGGCTGCCGCTCCGTTCTCCGGTGACGGCGAGGAGAAAGAAAGGTGGTGATAGCTTTGTCTCGGTCTCGTCGACGTTCCTGTGCCTTCAGCTTGCAGAGATGAGGTCTGGTGAGTGAGAATCGAGGCAGAGGAGTGGTTTGAGTTTTCCGGTGAGGGTTCGGTGTTTTCCGGCAAAGTTGTGTTCGACTCAGGTATCAATCTTCATCTACTCGTTAAGCTCTTCCTTGCTGTGTACTTGAATGCGATTTTGGATTGTGTTTTGGAGATTTTGGGTTTAGGCAGTCGATGACCACCATGTGTGGCCACCGTGTACGGCGGCGGCTGCAGTTTTGGGAGTGGGTTTCCGGCTTTCTTAATATATTGAAATGGTAGGTGTGATTACAGGTGCTTGAATTCAAATTTGGTTGAGTTTTGGAGAAAGTTGGGTTTTTGGCAGAATGATTGATGTGTGGTGGCTGCTATGTTCGATGACGGAAGGGGTGGCAGTAATTGTAGTTATGATTCTGGGTTTGGGTTCCTATATTGAGCTTGTATATGTTATTTGAAGTTCTGGATATCTGAAATTTGTAGGTGTTTGGTGATGGGGGATCTAGATGTTCTTGTTTGGTTCTGTGTTACGTTATTAGTGGTGGTGGTTTCCATGTTTTTGGATTAAGTTCCACAACAGGGAAGCTACAAACTAGGAAATTGATGTTATGTATGATTAAAGTACATAAAGGGAGAAGTTAGGTGATATTTGGATTTATGTCGAGTATTATGTGAAATTGGGAAGAGCAAATTTGGTTGTTGTGAAAATGAGATTGAGAAGGATGCATATGTTTATGGATTTTGAAAGACGAGAGGAGGATAGTCCAAGTTGAAGTGTGTTGCTGGGGAGTGGGAAACAATAAGGGATTTCACTATAAACTGTTAATTTTGGTTATGGATAGGTTCGTTGATAAGTTGTTGCTATGCCTACAATAAAGTGACGATACGAAGGAGATGGGAAGATTGATCAAGATTGAGATAGGCAAATATAAAGGATTTGGTTTTAGTATATTCAATGGGTGTCCATAGTATATTTAATGGGTGTCCATAGTAAATCTAAGATGGAATGTTTAGTAAATTTGGGTTCAAAGAGAAAGAATGCATGGTTGATGATTGGTATAAGATGAGTTTACTTATTCTCTTGAAACTTTATATTAGAATGATAATAAATTGGTATAGTTTTGATGATGTATGAGGCTTTGTATGGCCGGGTTGATTTGATGAAATGGTTTTTATGAGTCCGTAAGTATGGTTTAATTTTGGACTTGTGGTGGTAAATGAGATGTTGTTAGTGAAGGTAGAGAAGTAGAATAAATGATGAACTACGAGTGGCTTGATCCCTTTAAAAAGGGTACGTAGGCAGCCCGATCAAGTTTTGGGTGCAGCTGCAAATTAACAAAATAAATTTAGGTTCCAAACGCAGTAAAACTGCGTTGTTGTTTTGTTTGAGAATGAGATTCTATCTCATTTTTCGATTTCAGGATTTTCTTTATGATTTCTGGATTTGAGGTATTATACTGAATTGCATATTATTTGGTTTTTGGAAAGATGATAATCATTGAAGTTATTTATTTCATTGAGTATTTTAACGTGTGGGACACGTCGTTGAATTTAATTAGTTTCTTTACTCTTTGAATTCTTTGAGTATGGTTGGGAATCGTACTTATGCTTTAATTATGAGTTTCGGGGAAACTCACATGGATTATGTTTCTTTATTTATGCCATACTTGTTGGATCGATATTATTCATGCTAGCATGTCGTTCCGCCTTTCGAGGCGATGTAACTCCCACGTTTTAAGTGGGGTTACTCAAGCCCTTTCCGCCTTTGGGTGATGTGATGTAGTCGACGACATCACGCAAGCCCTACTCCTCTCTGTTATCATAACATGAAGGTGTAGGGAGTATGGGAGTATTATTGCCTGGGAGGCAACCGAGTCTGGGAGGCTCACTTGTATGGCTATAACTGTTTCTTATTTATCGTTGTTGATTTGACTAGCGGGGCTAGTCCTTTGTTTTGGTACCTTCTTCTATGAAGGTTATTATTTATCTTTGTCATTAATTTGACTAGCGGGGCTAGTCCGTTTTCTTGGGATTTTCTTTATGAAAGATTTTTTTTGTTAACAATTGCATGCAACGCATTTATGGCATATTGGAAAGTGGGAAAGTATTTACATTTTGGTTTCTTATCTTATGTTTATTTTCGTCCACTCGCTCTAACGTTTGTTTTTAAATTACTTTCCCCTGGGCCCTTTGGTTTTAAATGTCCAGATTGTAGGCTCAGTCTAAGTGAGGTCGAGCGTACATGGAGTTGAGGCATAGTCAGAGGCTGCTTTCACTTATTCTTTATTTATTGTTTTTCATTTAACTCTAGATATGCTCTGATAATCAGTTAGTGAATTAATGTTGGTTATCTTTTGGTTGTGGGATTAGTTTAAGTGAGAAATTATTATTTTGGGAGATGTGTTGAACTTGGGGAGTATGAAGGCTCCAGGTGTTGTGGATGGATGTTTGGTTATAGAAGTGTTAAATTGGACTTTTCAGGTAAGGGTCGTCCATTTTTAAGGAAGGTTATGCCGAATTTTCGGTAAATTTTCCTTGAAGGTGGACCCCGCAGGAGTTACCTTGGGTTTCAGGGTGAAATTCGGGGTGGGTCCTGTCAATTCCAACCCACCATATAACTCAATCTCTAAAATTTAACACCCCAAAATAATATCCCAATAAAAATTACCTTTTTCTAGCTAAAATTTACCATTTTTACAGTCGTCACATTTTTCTACTACGAATAATTCTTTCGAAATATTCGTCCCTCAACACTCCTCTAGGGACATTTGAACTATAATTTCATTTATGAAGACGGTAAAACTATTATTAATTCCAAGCCAGTAAATAAGGTAAAATTTAAGAGTCGGGGAGTGACAGAAAACCTTTCTGGCTTTCCTTGGAAGACCTGAAATTTTGAGAGAAGGAGCACCATTGGAAGAAAAAGCTGCTGTCCAAAAATCAAGTCGATCGGAGCACGGGAAGGCGGTTAACCGGTGGTCGGTGGCGGTGGCGGTCTGGAAAATTCTGACGGCCGGTTCAGGTACTTTCCGGCCAGTCTCGTGGTGAGACAGGTGGGGTTGGAACCGGGATGTCGAGAGTTTTCTGTGGATATGTAATTCCGGCCATGGACAGAAGAAAATCCCGCTGGAAATAGGGAAAAACGAAACAGGCAGATTAGGGTTTGGGGAAAAAGTTTGGGTTTTCAAAGGTTTTAGGGTTTTTTTGGGATGGTTGGCTTATTATCTCTTGTTTCGGGTACCAAGTCTGATAACGTGTTATAGAGTATGAGAATACGAGAGAAAAAAGTCTGATCATTAATTGATAGATTGATCTTTATATTAGCATTATATAGAGAATCCCTGTAAATCAGTGATATATATCTAAGAGATATTCTAGTCTAATAAGGAGAAGATTCGGTCAAGACACATCATCAAGGATAGGAATAAAAATTCCTTCAACAAAACCATAATTATAAGCGAGATTTAATCATCAAATAAAAATTGTAATTAATATCTCAATCTGAAATACTCGCTAAAACATTCTCAAGCTCAAGATCGATATTCCACAAATAAATAAGAAAATTATAAATAGCGAACTACGGAAAATCCCATGTTTAGAAATCTTTTATAAATCTCAAAGTCCACAAATAAAACAATCATAATGAAATCTGGAATTCATAAAGAATATCCAAACTCAAATTCCAAATTAATAATCCGACCTCAAATCCATAAATCATGACCAACAATTAATCAATGCATCAAACTCAAATAATTTCCAAGATTATTTCATAAGCTGAAATTATAATATACGCTCGGAAAATAAAATGACAAATTATAAAATCTTGCATGCATATTTATTAAAAACTAAAATGTCCACTCACAAATTTAGGCATAAGCTCGACGAAATCCGAACCGCTACTCAAGCGAGGTCTCCTCGTATCCTAGCACAATAACCATGCTTAGGACCAAACTTCAATTCCGGAAAATAAATACTTGTTTAAGGAAATTATATTTCCGTCTTTCTATTATGTGTCTTGCCCTAATACACGTAGGATTGGTTAATCCAGTTTCCTTATTAGAATATATTACAGTTGATAGACTCTTCGAGAGACTCTATATAATGCCTATAAATAGGCCTTTCTATTAATGAATGAGTAAATCGTTATTCTCGTTATCTTTTCTCCTTCAACACGTTATCAGCACTGTGCTCTAACCCGAACTTGATAACGAAACCCTAACATCTGGAAAAAAAAAAAAAAATAACCCTAACGTTTTCTGCCGCAGTACCCAAGAAAATTGCTTTGGGCACCCACCTTCCCTGAGCTCCCTGGCGACCTCCAAATCACCTCTAGCGTGGACAGCCCTACTCCAGCTTTCCCCGACGCTGCCTTAACCCAGACCCTCCACGGCCAGTCTTCCGCGCCTCTCAGAAAACCCGATCAAACAACCCCAATCTGTCCCCCTCGACGGAGCCGAGCCAATCTGTCCCCCAGCCAAACCGAACCGAACCGAACCTCAGCTGTCACGCCCCGACCGATAATTTTTACCTTTATTACAGGCATAGTGGTAATAATAATTTTACCGTGTTCGTCAATAAGTGAAAAATATAATTGATCCCCAGAGACGTGTAGGGGACGATTATTTTGTGGGATTATTCTTAGGAAGAAAAAATATGACGACGGTAAAAATGGTAATTTTTGCTAGTAAAAGGTAATTTTATTGGGGTATTATTTTGGGGTGTTGAATTTTTGGATTTGGGTTTAATAGGGGACTTGGACCCGGATCGGGCCAAGCCCATTTTCTCTTTTTTTTTCTTTCCCTCTCTCTCTCTCCCGTTCCCGCTACCGAGCCCATTTCTGCCCGGATTCTTTCCCGTGGCCGTTCGCCGCCGTCCGGCCGCCCCAGCCCGCCTCACCGGTCCCAAACGGTCGGTCTCCGACACAGCTGCTATTCTAGACCGGTGGCAGCCTCCCTAGCGCCGCCGTGAAGAAGGAATCGACGCCGAAAGCTCTAGCTGCCCGAAGCTTCTTTTAGCCGGAACTCCTTCCTCCGGCTGCCATAGCCGGTGAGCCGTAACTCAAAAGGAAGCCCTCCTCCCGTGCTTCAATCCCTCCAAAGGGCTCGCTCCATCTCGAGCTAGGTAAGGAGATATCGGTTTGTAAAATTCTAGGGTTTTATTGTGTGTTTGTGCTCGATTGGCTTGGTTATGCTTAGAATTGGAGTTTGTGGTAGTAAGGGATGTTGTAGAGGAGGTTGAGATGAAGATGCTGCCAAATTTTGGTGACCATCGGAGGTCGCCGGAGTTGGTCGCCGGCCGCCGCCGAGAAAATGTTTTTGGTATAGAAAAATGTGTGGAGTTTAATGGAATAAGTTTTAGAATTTTTAGAGGAGTTTTGGATAGGTTTAAGAATTGTTGAAGTTTGGTATTTTTGGCGGATTATTAATTTAGAATCCGGCCATTGGATTTTATTTGGTGGAAGGTGTTTTTGAGGATGTCGGTAAAATTTGTGGAGTTTTGAGGTTGGCAGTGGATTTAAGATTTTGGAGTGTTAGGTTTGGTTGAACGCGAAACATATTTAATTATGCTTGTTTTGCTGTAAGGGTCGGTATTTTATTTAAGGTTTTATTTATTTGGAACAGGACGTGAGGAGGCTCGAGCGGAAGAGACCTCCAACCGACATCAGGCTTAGGTCTAACCTATGAGTGGACCTTTGTTTTAAATATTGTGTTCGAAATGCTTTATCGTTTTGAATTATTAACTGTTGTTGGATATTTTCCCGAAATTGAGAATTTCGGTGATTATACTCTTATATGAGAATAGTATGTATATGATTAAATGCTAGCTAGCTATACGTGATTTCCCCCATACGCGAGGTACAATTCTGGTATGGGTGACGTGAGCGTTAGACGCGAGCGTCGTAGCCTTGAGCGACTTTCTAATTTCGCATTTAATTATTCAAAAATTTCGTACAAGGAGTAAGCACGTATATATTACCACTCGGCCGCTTTCCCCCATACGCGAGGTACAATTCCGGTGTGGGGTGATGTGAGCGTTAGACGCAAGCATAGTAGCTTTGTATGATATCTACCTTATTTCAAGTTGTTCATAGATATCATACAAAGGGTTAGGCGAGTGTGCATACATTCTATATATATAATATCCAGGCCTGAGAGGCAATTTCTTAAAGTTTGGGAGTCTAGCCAGGCTGGACCCCAGTTTAGAATCGTTCCAGTGGAGCTCGTGTTTTTGTCGCTGATGAAAGCATTTTTTTTTGGGGAAATATTTATTTGTTGTCGAAATCGTTTTGTCCACTCACTCTGACGTGTTGAATATTTTCCCATGGGCTCTTCATTTTTAAAAATGCCCAGTCTCCAGAGTTCGCGTGAGGTCTAGCAGGAGACGTCGAGGCATAGTGACCCATCTATCAGCTACATTTCGCCAATAGGTTACATGTTTAATCTACTAGGGGTTTGTTAGCTTTCGCTGTATTTTATTTTATTTTTAGTAGCTCTGAATACTTTTGGAATTCTTCGGTGTAATTTGTATTCTGGCTACTTTTGGAATGTAGCGGAGGATTTATTTATTTTGGATTAAAATGGTGGTTCTTAAATTCTTATAAGTTACGTTGTCCATTTTCGAGGGAGGTTTGCCGTGTCTTCGATAAATTTTCCTTGGAGGTGGTCCCCGCAGAACTCATCTCGGGTTTCGGGGTGAATTCGGGGCGGGTCTTGACAATTGGTATCAGAGCTCTAGGTTTCATCTTCTGTTTCCTATTCACTATCGTATTTGCCTAAGTAGCCATAGTGTCTATAGAGTGATGATCCGACCGCGGCGGATTCATCGGCAGTTTCTGCTTTTGATACTATGTGTTATTGGGTATATGTGGTAGTTTCTGTTATTCTTGTTTATAGACTACTAAATATTTTCCTCCTCAGGTACTATGCCTCCTAGACGTCGACCCCGAGTGGCTTCCTCGACCAACACCAATAAGGGTGAGGAAGTAAGAGGTTTAGCGGATTCGATTGGGGCTATGTTGAGAGGTGTTCTGGTTAGGGTTCAGCCCCCTCGATCTTTGAAGAAGAGAGATGTTGCTGATGCAGGGACAGTACAGTTCAAGGGTGCCAAGGGACCCCTTGATGCTTACTCTTGGGTGAACAAGATGGAAATGGCTTTTAAGAGCACAGAACTGCCAGAAGAAAAGAAAGTGAAGATGGCAGTTTCTTTTCTGGACGATTCAGCTCATCATTGGTGGACTCTCGCCAGGAGATATAATGATAGTGCTCAGACTATGACTTGGGAGCAGTTTAAGGCGCTCTTTTTGAGTCAGTATTTCAACCACTCTCATCGTAGTAGGATCCAGTCAGACTTTGAATATGAAGAAGAGAAACGATGAGGGAGTCATTGAGTTTGAGCAGAGGTTCACCACTTTGAGCTATCATGTGCCCCATTTGATTCCTGATGAGAGGACCAGGATTGGTATGTTTGTTGACGCGCTTGGAGGAGTGTTTGCAGACAAGATGGTCGGTGTTGTCTATCTGACATTCCTTGATGCAGTTGGGGTAGCTATGGCCATAGAGACCAAGGGGACTTATAGAGCTTGGCCTCGAGATTTCAGTGGTCCCAGTCAAGGTCCATCTAAGAAGGCTGTTTCATCGTCCGCTTCTGGATCTTCAGCTGGCAGTGGCAGTAGTGGAGGATCGGGTTATGGTCCTCAGGGCAGAATTAGAGGGCATTTCAGGAGACCCTCCAGGAGCCAGTTGGGTAGGCAGCAGGCCGGTCAGTTTAGTGCTGGTGGTAGTTCCCAAAGGGGATCTTCTGGTGGTCAGACTTTTTTTTTAGTCAGCAGCAGTCTTCTGGATGCTTTGAGTGTGGTGGTATGGATCATTTCAGGAGAGACTGTCCTTTGTTGGCACAGAGGACCGCCCTTCTCAGCAAGGCGGTCAATTTTCAGCTAGAGGCTCTAGTGGTGGTTCTCGTGGTGGTTCAGCAGCCAGGGGTGGTTCTCAGCAAGGGAGTGGTCAGCGTGGATGTCCCATGACTCGCACTAGACTTCATGCTATGACCTAGCAGGAGGGTCGTACTTCTCCAGATGTCATCATTGGTACGTTGTTAATTTTTGGTCAGCCAACTTTTACTTTAATTGATCCCGGAGCCACGCATTCATTTATGTCTAATAGATTCGCCCTTCATGCCAATGTGCCATCATCGTCTCTTCCAGGCGAGTGGCATGTATCTCTACCCTCTGGTGAGGTGATGAGGATAGATTGGGTGTTTGGTGGTTGTGAAGTGCTAGTAGAGGGATTTAATTTCAAGGCCGATTTGATTCCTCTAAATATGGTGGAGTTTGATGTGATCTTGGGGATGGACTTCTTAGAGTCTTATAGAGCTGTGGTAGATTGTTTCCGAAAGGAAGTAGTGCTTCGAAGTCTGGATGGTTTTGAGGTTGTTTTTCAGGGGGAAAGAGGTGTGATTTCGAGTTTCTTGATATCAGCTGTGGCCGCTAGGAAATTGTTAAATAAAGGCTGTCAGGCATTCTTAGCTCATGTTGTGGATGCAAGTATAGGAGTGTTGGAAGTGGAAGATATTCCTGTAGTAAGAGAATTTCCGGACGTGTTTCCCGAGGATTTGTCTGGTTTGCCTCCTATAAGGGAGATATACTTTTCTATTAAGTTGCTTCCTGGAACTATGCCTATATCTCAGGAACCTTACAGAATGGCTCCAGCGGAATTGAAAGAGTTGAAGACTCAATTACAGGAGTTGGTAGATAAGGGTTTTATTCGGCCTAGCATGTCTCCATGGGGTGCTCTGGTGTTGTTTGTTAAGAAGAAAGACGGCACCATGAGACTATGCATTGATTATAGGAAGTTGAATCAAGTCACAGTGAAGAATAAGTACCCGTTGCCTCGCATTGATAATTTGTTCGATCAGTTGAGAGGTGCCTCAGTGTTCTCAAAAATTGATTTGAGATCTGGTTATCATCAGTTGCGGATTCAGGATAGTGACGTAACCAAGACTGCCTTTTGATCACGCTATAGTCATTATGAGTTTGTGGTGATGCCTTTTGGACTTACTAATGCACCCACGGCGTTCATGGATCTCATGAATAGGGTGTTTAGTCCATATCTTGACCGCTTCGTGATCGTGTTCATAGATGATATTTTGGTGTACTCGAAAAGTGAGAAGGAGTATGCCAAACATCTAAAATTAATATTGCGGACTTTGAGGAATGCTCAGTTGTTTGCCAAGTTCAGCAAGTGTGAGTTTTGGCTGGATAAGGTGGGTTTTCTGGGTCATGTAGTTTCAGCTGAAGGTGTTAGTGTGGATCCTCAGAATGTGGAAGCGGTGTCCAATTGGAAAAGACCCACAACTGTGACTGAGATTCGTAGTTTCTTGGGGTTAGCAGGTTATTATCAGCGTTTTGTGCAAGACTTTTCAAAGATTGCAGCTCCACTATCTGGATTGACCAAGAAGGGAGTGAAGTTTGAGTGGTCAGATCAGTGTGAGCAAAGTTTTCAAGAATTAAAGAACCACTTGACTAGTGCTCCAGTGTTGGCACTTCCGGATGATAGCGGGGAGTATGTGGTGTTTTGTGATGCTTCTAGACGAGGTCTAGGTGGGGTTTTGATGCAGCATGATCGAGTGATTGCCTACGCTTCTAGGCAATTGAAGCTGCATGAGGTGAATTATCCCACTCATGATTTAGAGCTTGCAGCTGTGGTTTTTACTCTCAAGTTGTGGAGACACTATCTTTATGGAGCCAAGTGTCAGATTTTTACCGATCACAAGAGTCTTCAGTATGTGTTCACACAAAAGGAGTTGAATATGTGGCAAAGAAGGTGGATGAAGTTAATCAGTGATTATGATTGCACTATAGAGTATCATCCAGGAAAGGCTAATGTGGTAGCTGATGCTCTTAGTCGCAATCCCTCTGTGTCTTTGTTTCACTTAAGGATGGTTCGAGTTCAACTTCTTTATGAGCTGCGAGCTACAGGGGTGGATTTAGCGGTGGATGAAGTGGGTGCTTTGGTAGCTAGTTTCCATGTGAGGTCAGTTGTGGTTGATAAAGTGCGAGAGGCACAGTATAATGATCCTTCCATAGTTCGGTTGATGGAAAGAGTAGCGAATGGAGTTGCAAAGAATTTTTCGGTAAGAAGAGATGGGTCGTTGTTGTTCAAAAGTAGGCATTGTGTGCCAAAGAGGAACGAAGAGTTAAAGATTGAGTTAATGGAGGAAGCTCATAGTTTAGCTTATGCTGCTCACCCAGGGAGTACAAAGATGTATCGGACTCTGAAGGATTATTATTGGTGGCCAAACATGAAGAGGGAAATTGCAGCTTTTGTGAGTAGGTGTCTGATTTGTCAGCAGGTGAAAGCTGAAAGGCAGAAACCTTCAGGGTTGCTTGAGCCGTTGCCTATTCCAGTGTGGAAGTGGGACCACATCACCATGGATTTTGTCTTCAGTTTACCTCGTACCCGTAAAGGGCATGACGGTATTTGGGTGATAGTGGATAGACTCACTAAATCTACTCATTTCTTGCCGGTGGGAAAGAAGTATTCACTGGATAAATTGGCTGAGCTGTATGTGAATGAGATTGTCAGACTTCATGGTGTTCCTGAATCCATAGTGTCAGATCGGGATCCTAGATTTGCTTCTAAATTTTGGATAGCTCTTTAGGCAGCTTTAGGTACCCGACTACACTTCAGCACTGCTTTTCATCCTCAAACTGATGGGCAATCAGAGAGGACTATCCAAACTTTGGAGGATATGCTGAGAGCTTGTGCCTTGCATTTTAGGGGGAGTTGGGTTAAGAACCTTTCTTTGATGGAGTTTGCCTATAACAACAGCTTCCATTCGAGTATCGGTATGGCTCCCTTTGAGGCAATTTTAGGAGGCAGTGTCATACGCCATTATGTTGTAATGAAGTTGGAGAAAGAGAGCTTTGTGGTCCTGAGATTAACCATAACACAAATGAGAAGATCAAGGTGGTCAGGGATAGACTCAAGGCTGCTCAGAGTAGGCAAAAGAGTTATGCAGATGTCCGCAAGAAGGATCTTGAGTTTCAAGTAGGTGATTGGGTGTTCCTAAAACTATCTCCTTGGAAAGGGGTAGTACGTTTTGGCAAGCGTGGGAAGCTTAGTCCGAGGTATATTGGGCATTTTGAGTTAATAGGGCGAGTTGGCTCTCTTGCCTATCGGTTAGCTTTGCCTCCGGAGCTGTCCATGATACATAATGTGTTCCATGTATTCATGCTTCGCAAGTATATTGCCGATCCTTCTCATGTGCTGGAAGAGCAGCCGATTAGTTTGGAGAATGATTTGTCCTATGAAGAGGAGCCGGTTCATATTCTAGACCGGAAGGAGTAAGTGCTTAGGAGCAAGTCAATTTCGCTCATCAAAGTGCTTTGGAGAAGCCACCAAGTAGATGAAGCTACTTGGGAGTCAGAGGAACAAATGAGGCAGCAATATCCTTATCTCTTTGAGTAGCATGTTTGTAAATTTCGAGGACAAAATTTTTATGAGGGAAGAATTGTCACGCCCCGACCCATAATTTTTACATGTATTACTGGCATAGTGGTAATAAGAATTTTACCGTGTTCGTCAATAAGTGAAAAATATAATTGATCCCCAGAGACGTGTAGGGGACGATTATTTTGTGGGATTATTCTAAGGAAGAAAAAATATGACGACGGTAAAAATGGTAATTTTTGCTAGTAAAAGGTAATTTATTGGGGTATTATTTTGGGGTGTTGAATTTTTGGATTTGGGTTTAATAGGGGACTTGGACTCGGATCGGGCCAAGCCCATTTTCTCTTTTTTTTCTTTCCCTCTCTCTCTCTCCCGCTCCCGCTCCCGAGCCCATTTCTGCCAGGATTCTTTCCTGCCGCCGTCCGGCCGCCCTAGCCTGCCACACTGGTCCCAAATGGTCGATCTCCGACCCAGCTGCCGTTCTAGACCGGTGGCAGCCTCCCTAGCGCCACCGTGAAGAAGGAATCGACACCGAAAGCTCCGGCTGCCCGAAGCTTCTTTTCGCCGGAACTCTTTCCTCCAGCGGCCATAACTGACAAGCCGTAGCTGAAAAGGAAGCCCTCCTCCCGTGCTTCAATCCCTCCAAATGGCTCGCTCCATCTCGAGCTAGGTAAGGAGAAATCGGTTTGTAAAATTCTAGGGTTTTATTGTGTGTTTGTGCTCAATTGGCTTGGTTAGGCTTAGAATTGGAGTTTGTGGTAGTTAGGGATGTTGTAGAGGAGGTTGAGAGGAAGATGCTGCCAAATTTTGGTGACAATCGGAGGTCGCCGGAGCCGCCGCCAAGAAAATGTTTTTGGTGGAGAAAAATGTGAGGAGTTTAATGGAATAAGTTTTAGAATTTTTGGAGGAGTTTTGGATAGGTTTAAGAATTGTTGAAGTTTGGTATTTTTGGCAGATTATTAATTTAGAATCCGGTCATTGGATTTTATTTGGTGGAAGGTGTTTTTGAGGATGTCGGTAAAATTTGTGGAGTTTTGAGGTTGGCAGTGTTAGGCTTGGTTGAGCGCGAAGCATATTTAATTATGCATGTTTTGCTATAAGCGTCGGTATTTTATTTAAGGTTTTATTTATTTGGAATAGGACGTGAGGAGGCTCGAGCGGAAGACACCACCGATCGACATCAGACTTAGGCCTAACCTGTGAGTGGACCTTTGTTTTAAATATTGTGTTCAAAATGCTTTATCGTTTTGAATGATTTTTTGTTGTTGGATATTTTCCCGAAATTGAGAATATCGGTGATTATACTCTTATATGAGAATAGTATGTATATGATTAAATGCTAGCTAGCTATACGTGATTTCCCCCATACGCGAGGTACAATTCTGGTATGGGTGACGTGAGCGTTAGACATGAGCATCGTAGCCCTGTGCGACTTTCTAATTTCGCATTTGATTATTCAAAGATTTCGTACAAGGAGTAAGCACGTATATATTACCACTAGGCCGCTTTCCCCCATACGTGAGGTACAATTCTGGTGTGGGGTGATGTGAGCATTAGACGCAAGAATAGTAGTTTTGTATGATATCTACCTTATTTCAAGTTGTTCATAGATATCGTACAAAGGGTCAGGCGAGTGTGCATACATACTATATATATAATATCCAGGCTTGAGAGGCAATTTCTTAAAGTTTGGGAGTCTAGCCAGGCTGGACCCCAGTTCAGAATCATTCCAGTGGAGCTCGTGTTTTTGCTGCTGATGAAAGCATTTTTTTTTTGGGGAAATATTTATTTGTTGTCGGAATTGTTTTGTCCACTCACTCTGACGTGTTGAATATTTTCCCCTGGGCTCTTCGTTTTTAAAAATGCCCAGTCTCCAGAGTTCGCGTGAGGTCTAGCAGGAAACGTCGAGGCATAGTGACCCATCTATCAGCTACATTTCGCCAGTAGGTTACCTGTTTAATCTACTAGGGGTTTATTAGCTTTCGTTGTATTTTATTTTATTTTTAGTAGCTCTGAATACTTTTGGAATTCTTCGGTGTAATTTGTATTCTAGCTATTTTTGGAATGTAGCGGAGGATTTATTTATTTTGGATTAAACTAGTGGTTCTTAAATTCTTATAAGTTAGGGTTGTCCATTTTCGAGGGAGGTTTGCCGAGGTGGTCCCCGCATGACTCATCTCGGGTTTTGTGATGAAATTCGGGGCGGGTCTTGACATCAGGCCCCTCGATCTCGAAGCTCCACCTGCGCCCACCCTTACCACCCCGAGCACCGTTATACACACGGTCGGCAGCCCTGCAGCCACCACACACCAATCCAACCTAGCTCCGATCGGGTTCTGCTCGACTTGGATTCAAGCATCCAACCCGAAACAAACTGAATATACAAGGGGTAAAACGGTAAATTTTCCTCTCCGGGTAAAATTTTTTTACCTTAAAGTAAAAACAGTTTATTTACTTTAGTAATTCTTTAATTAGTTTTACTTCTTACATTTACATATATTATATGGTGAATATGACTAACCATATATTTTCATTTCATGAAATTTATCGCGTGACGGATCGCAATGGAATTATGAGAGTAACTTCGAAGCACGCATGTATGAAAATTGCAAGGGAAACTTTTCTTAAACGCAGTTTATTTGGTAAACTAGCAAGTAAGCTTTTATAAAAGTTGTTGCTTTTGAATTTTAATTTCATAGTCGGGCTTCGTAGCCTTCTTCTACCCCCACCTTTCTTATAACGTGAGTTGATGTGAGGAATTGGGACCACTCATATCAAAGTTGAAAATTGTGGCAGTTTGATAAGTCACAGTATTACGACAAAATATTGTCGTGGTTAATAAAGGGACAAACATCGATTGCGACGGAAATTGTCGCGGTTAACATCGATTTGTGACGGAAATTGTCACGGTTAATATCGATTTGTGACGGAATTTGTCACGGTTTACATTAAATTGAGTTACCATAAACCTTGGTCTTGACCAAATTCAATACTTAGAATTAATTATCGTATATCGATAATAGCCAATCTTCCATCTTGTTATTTGAAATAATTGACCGAAACATAAGCCCTAAATTTGACAAAAAAAAAAGTGACGAATTTCATGTCACGAATTCTGAAAAGAGAGAGAGGCAACGCCTCGGACCTCATATGTCATAAAAAGATTGGGCCAGTTATTGATGTGGTTCTACGTCGGTTCACTAATTCCAATGAAAGCAATATTATGGTCAATGTATACAAAACATATGGAGTTCTTGCACCAAGAAACTCATTATATGGAAGAAGATGAGAACATTATTCTCACAGTTACGGATTTTAAAAGCAAACGGTATATTGCGGAAGATATGAAGCATATGACTTCGGTTTAATAGTCTAAGTGACTACAAATCCGTTTATTTTTCAAGTTTTGTGAACGCATACACCTCACATATTTGACTAAAGTTACTTAGTCGTTATATTTTGAATTAAATTCATGGTCAAGACCTCGATACAATTGTTGGTATATATATTCGAATTTTGTCTTGCACATATTGTTCGATCTACATAAGCTATATGTAATGCAATATATCGCATTACAATATGACACTACATTGGACCACCAATTATTATAAAGTGGCTAAATATCATGATGTGGCGAAATGCACATCGGTTTTGGATCAAAAGAGGATTTGTGATGTCAAGTGTGGCACAATGCACACTTATACAATTGCAAATACATTACAAACAAGAGTAGTTTTCTACACTCTTCTGCAGATTCACAATTGCAAAAAGGAATTTGTGTTACGCTATGTCATCCAAAATTGGATGTTGAAAAATCCTCCTCTTTCTCTACAAGATCCCATAGTGAGCCTGTCACATCCCAGGACCCATTCCGCCGTAACACGATATTGTCCGCTTTGGGCTCGCCGGCCCTCACGGTTTTGTTTCCGGCAGCTCAGGAGCAGCTTCCCAGTAGGTCACCTATCTTGGGATTGCTCTAGCATCAACATGCTTAACCTCGGAGTACCCATCCCCTCCGAAGCCGCTGAGTCACCAAAAGGCCTCGTGTTAGATTGGAGGTGGGCATGTACATATACAGCACATAACCCCTCTCCGTTGGCCGATGTGGGATATTTCAATCCACCCCCCTTGGGAATCCGACGCCTTTGTCGGCACACTCGCGCCACACGACAGAGTGGCTCTGATACCATTTGTCACATCCCAGGACCCATTCCGCCGTAACACGATATTGTCCGCTTTGGGCCCACCGGCCCTCACTGTTTTGTTTCCGGCAGCTCAGGAGCAGCTTCCCAGTAGGTCACCCATCCTGGGATTGCTCTAGCATCAACATGCTTAACCTCAGAGTACTCATCCCCTCCGAAGCCGCTGAGCCACCAAAAGGCCTCGCGTTAGATTAGTGGTGGACATGTACATATACAGCACATAACCCCTCTCCGTTGGTCGATGTGGGATATTTCAGAGCCGTTGGTGGTGGCCCCGCCCCTATATATAGCGCTCAAGACCTGTTTTGCCAATTTTGGCATGTTGTAAGCCTTGTTTTGTCCATCTTTGTAGTATTACATGTCATGAAATGCACTCTAAAGGGTTTCAATACCTTTTTTCAATCTCCATCGAAACTGTTAACATATTTCGGTTTCTATGTCTTGATATAAGACTGTTGTCTCTACATTCTGGTTTATGAATGTGTTGTAGCGAGATTGAGTGCTTAGCTTATTGCAAGGAATAGACAACTATTCATGGATTTAGTGTTTTTGGAAGAGTTTTGATGATGTTTGGGATTTTTCCATGGTTAAGGATTTTGGAGGATTAGAATGGAATATCGGTAATTTGGTTAGCCGGTTTTAAAATGCTTATAAGGTTAATTTTGGTTATCGGTGATGGTGGTGAATTGTGAGTTATAATGGAGTAAATATGGAAAAAATGGGCAAGGAAGGAATTTGAGTTTAGGCCATTAATTTTATGGAATTACTTATTGAAGTTTTAAGGTCATATGGGAATTAATATTAATTATTGTACAGGCCGTGAGGAGGATCAATTGGAGGAAGCCTCGAGTCATCGGCAGGCATAGCCGAGCACTGTGAGTGGACCTTTGATTTAAATACCATGCATGCACTAAAGTTAATTAATTTCAATGGCATTTTTGAAATTCAGTATTTTCTTGAGATTTATGAGTTCCCACTGTTATTTGGGAACTCCCTTAGTCATTTCATTTGACATGTGGGACATGTTCATTGGTCTTTTACATTTGGTAATCTATTACCCCTAAAAGGGTTGACTGATATTATTATTAGCTAGCTAACATTATTTAGCGGTCCTCATCATATGTGAGTAGAGCGTTTAGTGTGGGACGTTACTATAGTCCCACCAGAGGTCCTTATCATATGAGAGTTGAGCGCTTGGCGTGGGACGTCATTATATTTATTTAGCGGTCCTCATCATATGTCAGTAGAGCTTTTAGAGTGGGAAGTTATTATAATCCCACCGGCGGTCCTTATCATATGAGAGTTGAGTGCTTAGCATGAGACGCTACTATAGCCTGGGAGGCAACCGATCGGTATATATATATATATATATATTATTGTTAGCTAACCATTATTTAGCGGTCCTCATCATATGAGAGTTGAGCGCTTGGCGTGGGACGCCATTATATCTACTAAGTGGTCCTCATTATATGTGAATAGAGCGCTTAGCGTGGGACGCTATTATAGCCTAGGAGGCTTATAGTTTTGGTGAAATATTTTTTCCTATTTATTTTGATTTATTGAGAACCAATGGGATTGGTTCGTTATTTTGGTTTTTAAGTATTTTCGGGAAGAGTTCCAAGAGTGGCATGCATAAATATTTTCTAATGGAAATTATGGGAGAGCATAGATTTGATTTCATTGCTCCATTTATTTTGTTATTTATTTTTGTTCACTCACTCTAACGTTTTAAATGCTTCTCCCCTGGGCCCTTCGTTTTTAAATGCCCAGTCTGCAGAGTTCGGTTCGGCGAGGATAGGAGGCGTGTCATAGATTCCCACCTCATCCAGTTTTCCCATATAGGTTACTAGTTAACCTATTGTGTTGTTTATCTCTTTTCTTTTGTTGTAGATGCTCTGATAAATATGGGAATGTTTAAGTGTATTATGAGATGTTGAAAATGATTCATTTGTTTAAGTTTAATTGAGAGAGTATATTTGTGGATGTGGTTTGGGAGTTTTAGCGAGTTGGGTTTGGTGATCTTTTTTCAGGTAGGGTTACCCATTTTCAAGGGAGGTTCTACCAAGAACTTTGATAGAATTTTCCTTGAGGTGGGTCCCGCATGGTTTATCTGGATTTCCCCTCGAAATCCGGGGTAGGTCTGTTTCTTGTCTGTTGTGCTAAATATTTTATTCTCAGGTAGTATGCCTCCTCGCCGAGCACCTAGGCAGAATCCTCTAAAGGGGGATGATGGGAATGTACAGAGTGATTGGACTAATGCCATGGAGCAGTTCTTCCAGCGGTTTAGCACTAGCATGGTTCCCGAGATAAATTATGATAGAGCCTACAAGAATGGAGCTAGAGCGTTTAGCCATGCTGTTGAGCCTTTAAATGCTCAGAACTGGATAGAGACCATCGAGAAAATGTTTATTCAGGTGAGATGCCATGAGGATAGGAAGGTGAGCTTGGCCACTCAGTTCTTGGAGAAGGAAGCGTGGCATTGGTGGCTTGATTTGAGTAGAGGTATGGGAGAAGTTGCTGATCATATGACCTGGGATCGGTTTATAGCTCTTTTTAGAGAGCGATATATTAGCCATGCTCATGTCAACCGAATGAGAGAGGAGTTTCTAAATTTGAAGAAGAGTGATGATATGACAGTGATGGCTTTTGAGCAGCGATTTCGAGAGTTGTCATATTATGTGTCTGACTTGGTGAAGATAGATCAGGAGAAGATTTCAGTTCACCAAGGGCCTTGATGGTATTTATGCAATCAGGATGACAGCTGTGCCTTATCAGTCATTTCATCAGGTGGTGACTTTTGCTCTAAATATTGAGGCACAAGAGTGGGTCGTCTTCGTGATTCTGGTGGTTGTGGCCAGGGGTCATCAAAGAAATTGACGTCCACTTCAGGTTCTGGATCATCTTCTGGCAGTGGGCATGGTAGTAGTTCGGGTTCAGGATCTGGTTTCAGAGGGAGATTCAAGAGACATGGCAGTAGACCCTTCAAGAATTTCTTTGGGCGTCAGTTTGAGCGATTTAGGAGTGGATCTGGCAGTAGGAGTGGGACCTCTGGTGGTCACTCTTTTCAGTCCGGGCAAAATCAGACTCAGCTAGGGGATGTTTTCAATGTGGTCAGCTGGATCACTTCAAGAGGGATTGCCCTCTTCTGACTCAGGGAGCTACATATGCTCCTACTCAGGCCATGGGTCAGACATCAGCTGGTGGTTCTAGTAGTGGTACTCGTGACATGGCTCCAGCCAGGGGCGGCTTTCAGCAGGGCAGAGGACAAAGTGGCCGTCCTGCCACTACTCATGCTAGGCTTCATGCCATGACTCAGCAGGAGGGACGTACCTCCCCGGATGTCATTATTGGTACGTTGTTAATTTTCGGTCATCCTGCTTTTATATTGATAGACCCTGGGGCGACGCATTCTTTTATGTCTAGTAGATTTTCATCTCTCGCCAATGTGCCATCATCGCCACATCCAGGCGAATGGCAGGTTTCATTGCCCTCTGGTGATGTGATGAAGATAGATTGGGTATTTAGAGGTTGTGAAGTGTTGGTGGAGGGCCTTAATTTCGAAGTTGACTTAATTCCTTTAGAGATTGTGGAGTTTGATATAATCTTGGGAATGGACTTTTTAGAGGCACATAGGGCCATGATTGATTGTTTCCGGAAAATAGTGGTGTTGCGAAGTCCTGGGAAGCCTGAGGTTACATTTCAGGGTGAGCGAGATGTGATTCCCAGTTGTTTAATTTCAGCGGTCGCCGCTAGGAAATTATTGAATAAAGGTTGCCAGGCTTATTTAGCTCATGTGGTGGCCGGATACTAGGAAGGGAGAGGTGCGGATGGAAGATATTCTTGTAGTTAATGAATTTTCGGATGTTTTTCCGGATGAATTGCCTAGGTTGCCTCCTGAAAGGGAGATAGATTTTACAATTGAGCTACTTTCGGAACGGCGCCTATTTCTCAAGCGCCTTATAGAATGGCACCAGCAGAATTAAAAGAGTTAAAATCTCAACTGTAGGAGTTGGTAATAAGGGTTTTATTCGGCATAGTATGCCTCCATTGGGTGCTCCAGTGTTGTTTGTCAAGAACAAAGATGGCACCATGAGACTTTGTGTGGACTATAGGAAGCTGAATCAGGTTACGGTGAAGAATAAATATCCTTTGCCCCGTATTGATGATTTATTCGATCAGTTGAGGGGTGCTACAGTCTTTCAAAGATTGATTTGAGATCAGGATATCATCAGTTGCGGATTCGGGAAGGTGATATAGCCAAGACTGTTTTTCGATCACATTATGGTCATTATGAGTTTGTGGTGATGCCGTTTGGACTTACTAATGCACCCGCTGCTTTTATGGATCTCATGAATAGGGTGTTCCGTCCATATCTTGACCATTTCGTGATTGTATTCATAGATGACATCTTAGTGTATTCAAAAAATTTGAAGCAGCATGCTAAACATTTAAAATTGGTATTGCAAACTTTGAGGGAAGCTCAGTTGTATGCGAAGCTGAGTAAATGTGAGTTTTGGTTGGATAAAGTGGGATTCTTAGGCCATGTGGTTTCTGTAGAAGGTGTCAGTGTGGATCGATTAAACAAGTCTGCACATTTCTTGCCAGTGGGGAAGAAGTATTCATTGGATAAATTGGCGGAACTCTATGTGAGTGAAATTGTGAGACTCCATGGTGTGCCCGAGTCTATAGTATCGGATCGGGATCCTAGATTTGTTTCTAAATTCTGGGGAGCTTTGTAGGCAGCTTTAGGCACTCGGTTACACTTCAGCACAACCTTTCATCCTCAAACGGACGGGCAGTTCGAGAGGACTATTCAGACCATGGAGGACATGTTAAGGTCATGTGCGATGCAATTCAGAGGGAGTTGGGATAAGAATTTGTCCTTGATAGAATTTGCCTACAACAACAGTTTTCATTCTAGTATTGGTATGGCTCCCTTTGAAGCACTTTATGGGCGGCAGTGTCGTACACCTCTTTGTTGGAATGAGGTGGGAGAAAAGGAGTTTTGTGGTCCAGAGATAATCCAGGACACAAATGAGAAGATCAAGGTGATTAGAAATAGGCTCAAGGTGGCCCAAAATAGGCAGAAGAGTTATGCGGATAACCGCAGAAAGGACCTTGAGTTCCAAGTGGGGGATTGGGTATTTTTGAAACTATCACCTTGGAAGGGCGTAGTACGTTTTGGTAAGCGAGGAAAGCTTAGCCCGAGGTATATTGGTCCTTATAAGATTATAGAGCAGGTTGGCACGGTTGCGTACCGATTAGAGCTACCTTTAGAGCTGTCCAGGATACATAATGTTTTCCATGTGTCCATGCTTCGCAAGTATATTACCGATCCTTCGCATGTCTTGCAAGAGCAGCCAATAAGTTTGAAGAAGGATTTGACCTGTGAAGGGGAGAGTTCCAAGAGTGGCATGCATAAATATTTTCTAATGGAAATTATGGGAGAGCATAGATTTGATTTCATTGCTCCATTTCTTTTGTCATTTATTTTTGTCCACTCACTCCAACGTTTTAAATGCTTCTCCCCTGGGCCCTTCGTTTTTAAATGTCCAGTCTGTAGAGTTCGGTTCGGCGAGGATAGGAGGCGTGTCATAGATTCCCACCTCATCCAGTTTTCCCATATAGGTTACTAGTTAACATATTATGTTGTTTATCTCTTTTCTTTTGTTGTAGATGCTCTGATAAATATGGGAATGTTTAAGTGTATTATGAGATGTTGAAAATGATTCATTTGTTTAAGTTTAATTGAGAGAGTATATTTGTGGATGTGGTTTGGGAGTTTTAGCGAGTTGGGTTTGGTGATCTTTTTTCAGGTAGGGTTACCCATTTTCAAGGAAGGTTCTACCAAGATTTGGTAGAATTTTCCTTGAAATGGGTCCCACAGGGTTTATCCCGGATTTCGAGGGGAAATCCGGGTAGGTCCTGACACCAATAGCAGAGAAACTGGAGATCCATGACAATACATATGTGTGCCACTAAGTATGCTGAACTCTTAAAGATTCCAATGAATGAAGCATGATGGGATCAAAGACCGGATACAATTGCGTTTGTTCTCATCTCATTCATACCATGCATAATCATAGAGCGCGGGCAGCACAAACCTATATATTGAACCCAAACACCATTCCATTTAACAAACAGATATGTGCATGAGAATACTAATGAGAGATCGAGCACAATAAATGTAAAAAATAAATTAAAAAAAGAGAGAGGAAGAAAACTGGAAGTCCATAACATCTTAGAACTAAACCCAAAGGAAAATCATCATCTAAAATTTGTAGGAAAACTCTACCCACATGAAGTATGATACTGTTGGACATATTTCTGAAACTTGTGCAGTTGTTCAACAACTAATCGTTTCACAATTAGTAATACTCCTACGATCCAAAGTTAAACTAAATCATAGATTAGCAGAGAAAACAATCAATTCAATTAAAGTGAATCCAAATTTGTGAACATACCTCAGCCGATAACAATTTTCTCCTCCTTTGCACAGCAGGTACCTAAACATGCAAATGAATTAAATGTCACTGAAGGTCATTATCTCATATCATACACAGAAATCTGTTTATTTGAAACACGATTGAAGCACAAATTTACCAAGAAGAGCTAGAGAAAGAGATAAAGATAGAGTTGATCCAGAGGAAACAAACTCTAACAAAGGATGGGAAATATACAAATTCGCTAACAACGATAATCCACAGAGAAAACCAAATCGAACAGAAAATTACCCTATTTGATGTGGAAAGGGTAGTATTGGAACTTCAAATTTGTTGGTGAAGTTTTGACAGCAGAGGCAAGTAGAGAAGAGATTTCTGAATTCAATTGAAGAGCTCTACAAAGCAAACTCCTGATCCGTATCACTCTTCTTCTAAAGCCCTTCCAGTTTCCCTGAGACTCCGAATCGTCAATGGCGGTGGAAAGAGGAGGACGAGGGACGCTATCGGAGATATACCAGAGCGCCAAGAAGCTCCTGCTCAGAACGCGAGACGGGCTCGAAAGGCTGGAGAGATTGGAGTACTCGAGCGGCATCGACTCGCCGGACCTTTCCATGTCCATCAGAAACGACCTCTCTCAGATCCACTCTCTCTGCGCTGATATGGACCGCCTCTGGCGCTCAGTCGCCGCCAAGTCCCAGCGCGATCTCTGGAAACGGTTAGGGTTTTTGCTCCGATTATAATCCTAATTTGATTTCATGCAGAATTATGGAATTGAGGTTTGGATTTTGATCTTTTGGTTTGCAGAAAAGTGGAGCAAGTAGCGGAGGAGGCTGAATCGTTGAAGGAGAGTTTGGATAAGTATAGTTTGAGGAACCAGAGGAAGATGAATGAGGCCAGAGAGAGGGCAGAGTTGCTCGGAAGAGCTGTAAGGAATTTCCGGCACGCTTTTATTGTCCTTGGTGTTTGCTAATCATATTTCCTGATGCCAATGTTTTGTGGTGCAGAATGGAGAGTCTTCTCATGTTATTAGAGTGTTTGATGAGGAGGCGCAAGCAATGCAGTCGGCTCGCAATTCTTCTCGCATGCTTCATGAGGCTACGTCGGTAGGGGAAGCTATTCTTTCCAAATATGCAGGGCAAAGGGAACACATAAAGGTACCATACTCATTTGCTTACTGTTATTCAGCTTACTTTTCGCTAATTTATGGTGATTTATATCTGTGATTGTTTGAGTATGTATAGTAAGCACATTGCAGTTACTCGTAGCTATCTGCGATATTGCTTGGATGTGGTAGTTACTCAGGTTATGTGTAGCGAATAGAAACACCGTCAGATTGTTACTCCTTTGACAGGAGTTCATGTGATGAATTTAAGTCATAGCAAGGTCTAGGAAGAACTAGAACAAGAATCAAAATAGGAGACCTCAAATGTATGCAGAATGGAATCATAACCATTGTGATATGCTAACTACCATTGTCCTAAATCCTGGCAGTTGGGCTTATAAATTACTTTAAAAAAGTGCCAATAAGTAGCCAACTCCATCTATTTCAATTTATTTGAGTGAAAAGCAAATGTTAGTAAATGTTCTCATGCCTGAAACTGATCTAGGACCTTAAACACAAGGTTCTAAACCATTCTCCTAAACCAACTCCCCTTTTGTATTAATATTTTTGAGTGAAAAGCAAACCTTATTAAAGGTTCTGGATTTGTTTTTATGCCTTGAACTGATCCAGGACCTTAAACACAAGTTGGGGAGTTGCCTAGGATTTTGGTGAGCTACATGTCAATAGTGATTCAGAGGAAAACTTGTTTAGGGTTCCTGTAATTTAAGAAAGCATAGAAATGGGGACGAATGTGGGAGAGAAGAGAGATGAAAAATAACAGGATATCATGGCACCATTAATCATCATTTTATTAGTTAATATATTATCTGTGCACTTCTTGGTTTCAGTTTGAAGACATACCCTTTATTTATAGACTTCAAACTGCACAACTTTCAGTCGCATACATCCCCCAAAGTTACACCACTAGTTACCGATAGTTATCCTCTACACTACTGCCCCATGGCCATGATTTCTGTAAATTGTTGTTATCATATGTTTGTACATTGAGGAAAAGAAAGGGGAGAGGTTCACCAATTATTATTGTTTTCTTGTTTGTTTTTCATCTTCATCAGCAGTAGCTAATGCCTCTAAAAATCTTACTTACAAGGAAGGATATTCTCCTTGATGTTTTTTTTTGTTTGATGTCAAATAAGACCGTAAATAGAGCTGATTTCATGACAAGTCATTCTTAATTTCATGAATGAAACCGTTACATTTCCACGATGATGGGAAGCTTGCTGTCAGTATCATCCATCTGGATATCCATTAGTAACCAATCATCAAGAATACAACATCTCGTTGCAACTAATCCCAGCTGAAACACCCTTCTGATATGATATATACTTAATGATTGACTTCTAACTACCTCAAGCACTTGTCAGATATATATGACAATCTTCTCTACATAGACATGGCTTTTCTCCAGATATAGGATCAAAGATACGATGACTAGTAGTATTACGGTCTTACGGACCCTGATCACCGGTATACATTAGTGATGGACATACCTAAACAATATTATGACAAGTTCTCCTGTTATAGGTAGAAGATATGATGAACTTTAGACAGTATAATTGAGGTGGCTAAAATCTTTTACCTTGAGCACTTTGATGTATTGATGATGGTTGGAATCTAAAATTTCTCCAAAATAGTATTTCACATGACCTAAACTAGCTTTCTTGCCTTTATCGTCTTATTCTATTAATTACTTTCTTTACCTTCAGTATGAATTTCGAATAAATGTAATGCAACGTGATTGAGGGAAATAAGGAAGTTAAAACGGTCCAACACAACACTTGGCACTTTCTTCTATCATGTTTATTGCTAAGATTGGTATAATGCTTGTTAGATATCTAGACACCTTTCTGAATCATTATCTGTCTTGATTATTTGTCTTATTTTCAGAGAGCTCAACGGAAAGCACTCGATGTCCTGAACACAGTGGGTCTGTCCAACTCTGTACTGAAGCTTATCGAGAGGCGGCACCATGGTGATCAGTGGATCAAATATGCAGGCATGATTTTGACAGTCGTTGTTGTGTTTTTCTTTTGGAGGTGGACACGGTGATCTATGCCTCAGATGTTGTCATGGTACTTGGTTCTATCTTTTGGAAAGAGGACATAATTTTCTTTTGTGATTTGGTCTCCATTGGAACGAAGGCTAACAATCAGTGTACATGCCCTAAAGGAAACATCTATGAATATACAGAATAGCATTTTCTTTGATTTTGTTTGGCTTTCTTGATATGGATGGTTTGAATCTCCAAGTCTGTTCATGCTCCTTGTTACCAAAAAAGTTACAGACCCAAGCATTTCACTCATCCAAGTGAGCTCTCTCGGTTGCTTAAAGTTTGTCTTTCAACTACCCAGATGTAATGTTCTTTGTAATTTTTTATTTCATCTCAATATTAGTAAAATGTCCACCAGACTGGTCTTAGGCCATCTCAATATTGGTAATACTTGGTCTTTAGGCCATCTTGCCAATTCGATAATGTTCATTTTCTTTCTATAGTAACTAGTTTTTTTATTAATTTTTTCATGTCGAGATACTATGAAAAAGAAGGAAAAAAAAAATTGATAGGTTGAATAAAAATCTTATTAGGTAACAATGCCCAAACAGCCAAACTAACCAGTTTAGGCTTTTTTGTGCTTTCAGATCATCCTCCAGTTCTATTTAAATCCAGTGATGTTTGAAGTTGGTTCTGAGGAACTTGATGATCAGTTTGCCAAAACTAGTTAATACTTCAGCTCTGACCATTTCTGACATGATAAAACGGGCGATTCCTAAGCCAGTGGAATACATGATCATAAGACAATAAAATCTGGAAAATCGGTGAACAGGAAATTTGGACATTTTCCAGAAGAACAATCCTAAGGTGCTGGTGTAACATCTATAATTAAACAGCTGCTTGCATGAGTTGCATCTATTTCTTACAAGCTGAGAGTGGGAGGCACTCACTCAATCTTTACAATACTTTCAGAAATCGACCTACTCCACTCGGATCCAAGTGAAAAGTGACGTTTCAAGAAAGGCTTTGTAAAGGAAGACTGCATATCTATGGACGCAGTGCTTGATTTGTAGCCTGCCACGTTGTGATTGTTCGACTAATCAAAGTGTTAATCGAACAACGGTCCAGATGGATCTCAGGCTACATTTTTGTGACTGGATTTGAGAAGATAGAAATCTATCTGCTACCAAATAGCAGTATTAGACTTGCAATTCCAAGTTAAGCACACTACAGTACACATGCTTCCTGTGACAAATATCGAGCATCTGATACTAGTTATTAAATGTACAGAAAATAAAAGGCAATTCAGTTTTTCATTTTCAAATCAGAGCAAAGTGATTAATAAGTACTTGATTTGAAGATACTGCCCCCACATTTTTTGTTATAATTATTCTTATTAGTTAATTCTTTTGTATTACTAAAGCAAAGCTATTCCACATACTCTGAGGTAGAAATATAATTGATGATCAATAGCCACACCATCAAAGTCTCATAGTAGCTTTTGTTTTGGTATTCAACAAAATTCTCAACCAAACTAAAGCTCAAGGAAACAACGGATAAGTACCTATAAATCATAAGATGAGAGTGAAGTGATGCTGCTTCAATGCAACCAAGTGAGACTATCAAGTTGGCTACTCAATATTGTCAGGCCTACGGTACGGCATGTATTTGTGGTCTTTTGAAGCATTCTTCTTTTGCCTTTGCTCCAAGAAGTTATCAAGTTTGCCAGATCCCCGATCACATGAAAAGGGTAGGATAATATTAGTTCCCCAAACCATCAGGACCAAAGCAGTACCTCCCAAAGGAACATTATGGACATATTAAAAGAAAGTAGGTACCTTGAGATTTGTATACTTTTCAATAAGTCGGTTCTTCCGGATATCAGCTGCAATCAAGAAAATTTGAACCATCAGTAAGTACTTGATCATATCTGCTTGCTTGCATATGCTGAAAGAATATACTGTACAACCCTTCACATTAATGCAACTTGATAGTTGTAAGGAAACAATGCTAGAAAACTAGAAACAACTGATAGCACCACCCATCTAACATGTAATGAATCTTCAACATCACTACCAATGCATTATCATGCACTGCACTGCAAAAATATTGGGAGTAGAACTGTGTTCTTGCATACCATCACTTGAAAATAAAGAAAAAAGATCGGGTGGAGAAAAGAACAGCAATAATTAAGTCCTGCTTCATAGTCTCTACTCTTTGATTCTGACACACAAATTAGAAATAGCCAGGCTCATGCTCCACTTGGGCTCCAAATGATTAGGTTGGAGTTATTTTGTTAAGGGTGTAGCTCCTTGTATGATGATTCTAAAGTTGAGATTTCTGAAACATTTTGCTTTTCGTGCATCTGTGAGGAATTGACCAAAAGTACGAGAGAGAGAGAGAGAGAGAGAGAGAGAGAGGACAGTACATTTTTTGATAAAGAAGGGTTGTTTCCCTTGCTTTGCCTTTTCTCTCTCTTTCTTCTTGTGATCTGCTAGAATTTCAGCTTCAGTACGCTTAGACGAATCAGATTTTAGCTGTTTATCCTGAAAAGACATGAGTGTACTGAGACAAAATTTCTAATATGCAAATGTAACAATGTCAGGATGGTTAGATAAATGAGGTTTCAATGTCACATGTCTATAAAAGAAAAAAGGTAAACCCACTTACAATCCAAGATATGCACTTCTTTAGATCTTCAATGACTTCTGGGTCCTTGGATGTCTTCAATTGTTTCTTTAGATCCTGTGATATCCAAAACGAAATTTAGATAGTGAAAGAAAAATTATAAAAAAAGAACACATAAAAAGAAAATACACACATTTTAAGAAATTTACCTCCTTTTTAGCTGGAAGCTCGTTTGAAAACAAAAAATCATATCTCTTCCTAAACCTGGAGGAAAATTCCATGTCATTGTTATTTTTTAATTATGATAAAAAAAATATAAAATAAATAAATAAAAAAAATGTTCATACAAACTAAATAGCCAATGCATTATCAGACAACTACAAAATCTGGATACAGCTTTCCAACGGCAAAATAGTAGAATTGAGAGATTGAGATTGAAAGAGAGAGCCTACCCATCAACATTCAGTGTTCCACATAAAGATTCAAAACACGGATCACGTACCACCTGAACATACCAACAAAGAATTAGAACAAAGTAGCTACTGAATATTGATTTTACAAGCTTTATTTAGAGCTCCCAACCCACAATCAATTATAAAATTTATAAAGGCAGCTTCATATTGGCAGTCTCTAGACACTATTGGCTGAGATTAATGTTTTTACGAAACGATCCTTTACATCCCATTTACAGTAATAGGAACCAAAAAGATAAAATATGTTCTCGGCCTCCTACTTCATTTCAATTTGTTTCTTCTTATATTATAGAGTATTCATGAGTTTAAGAGCCTAACAAAATGTTTCCGAATTTCCATAGGAAAGTGATAGCATGCAATCCTACTTGTCACTGCAATTCAATGATCCAACCCATATATTTCCAAGGTTCCCATTCTAGGGTTAAACTTAGAGGAGTTATTATTTAGTCAGTCTAACTATGAGCAAAGAAATAGATCAGATTGTTTCCAATAAGCACTTGAGAATCGTTATATACTCAAATTGTCATACGATTTCCCACTTTGCTGATATTTTCGCACGATAACTCTCAAATAAAGCGTGCTAGCTGCTATAGAAAGAAATAAAAGGAATTGTCGAAATATGATTCGTATAAAGAAAGACTTTGGTCAGAGCATTATGGACATATTCTTTGGTGGCTTCAATGGCTAAACTCTTTCTTCCAGTTAGTCTTAGGTTCTCAGAATTGAATCGGCAGATTGTTTGTAGCCCAGTAGGCCACAGCCTTACAAGTATTCTGGTTTGTTCTGTAGCTTTCCTCTGCTACGAATTTCTTGTACACATTTACTGTTTCAATCTATGTGATCAACCTAGTGTTTTTTGTTTACAACTACACTAAAAGCATAAATCTGAATTAGGCATGTAAAAGTTAGACCACACAGACTAGGCCAATATTTATACTACCAACTCTGTATATTTTTTTGGAACCCCAAAAGTTTAGTCCAACAAACAATGCCGAATCCCAATCAACACTCATACGAAACGCAAAGACAAAACAAAGTTGACTGTTGCAGTATCGAAACCTGACCTTTTTGGGCGCTTGGATGACCTCCCTGAATCTACTGACAGGCTTCTTGCTACTCACCTCCATCGGCCTCCAAACACATAAACAGACACAAACACAATCAGTACTTGAACTGCTTCAATTACATTACAAAAGTAAATAAATAAGTATAAAGCAATACCGGTTCTTGTTGTCATCTTTAGGCTGAGGGGGCAACAAGACATGCGAGCCGTTGGATCGCGCCCCCCAAAGGTCAAATCTGCAAGCTCCTCCTCTATCTCCTCTTCTTCCTCCTCTTCCTATTTATTACATATTCAAAATTCAAGTACCCAGCTTCGTACAAACTATGCCAACTGATGCTATCATCAATAATAACTACTTACATCTTCGGATGATGATTCGGGGTCTTGGAACTTGCCTTCGGTCGCTCCATCTCAAATTCACTGGCTTTGGTCGCTTCAAATTAGGTTTACCAACTTAACCCGGCCTATTGAGTCTGGTCGGGTTAATAGGGCCTTTGCGGGTCACTAATTTACTAAAGAAGAATCGGAACTCCACTGTGGTCTGAGCAAACACAAATAGCGCAGAATCTGGTATCTAGCACAATGGCCTGGTATTTCAGCGAAGAAGACACGGCACCGATGGAAACCCTAAGCTCAATGTGGATGGAGGTTTTCTCCCCAAAATCTTACAAATGGTGGAACATGTGGAGTTCTAATGGTGCTTTTGCGCGGCTCAAAACACAAGTGGAACTTCTGGCTATTAAGGATGCTTTAAAGTATATTCAAGCAAGGCAAGTTTCATTTATGTATTAATACATCAATAGTACAAAATAGAGGATAATCGATATATCTTTCATCACAACTCCATGCTAGCTAGCTAGAATACACATATGTACATCATTATTGTGTTGTAGCTAGAGATCAGAGCTCTACTTAATACGTAGGGCATTCTAGCTGCTCGACTTTTCTAGTAGAGCATGTGTCTCCATGGCTGAAATAGCAGACTTGAGAAAAATATTGAAGAGGACATGTCAGATACGAGAGGGAATTGCATAAACCCAAACAAAGCAACTGGGACAAGTGCAAATAAAAATGTAAATTCTGAAAGCCATCTTGATTCATATTGACAGGACAAATAGAAGGCGGTGCTGAAAGCCATCATCATCGATGCGATAGAGATGAACAGGGAGGTGAGTCCTATCATCAACTTCAGCGGCAAAGAGTTGAGAAAATCGTTTTCTGCATACCGTGAGGTCAGTATGAACAAGAACATCAGCATTGCAGTTGAAGACGAAAAGAGTGCTACTCCGTCGGCTATGGTAAAGTATAAGAACATTTTTGCTTTTAAGAAATTCGGCTTTCCGGTATGATCATCTGTGTCACCCGGTATGCTAAACGCAGCTGAAAACACTACAGTTGCAATAATAGTCGCAACGAGCAAGCATGAAGTTGCAGTGTCCTTCATCCATGATTCTCCTTGACGCATTAGCGCCCTATGCTCCTTAGTGAATAGTTCTCGAGGGGTTTTTCTATTGAAATAACTTATAGTTGCAGCATGCTGCAGTATGGAAGTTGCAGTATGGAGCAAGTTGCAGCATGTTGCAGTATGGAGCAGGAATGGCTAAGCATGGCTTAGCTAGTTACTGTTTGTAGCAGTTAGATTTTTTCATTTTCTATATATTCGTTTTCTCCTTGTAAAGTTACAGAACACTCAATACACAAGCAGAAGAAAATTGCTCCATTGCTCCTGAGTTTTTCTTTATGGTATCAGAGCAGGAACCTTAGTGTCCTGTTTCTGTTTATCTTCTTCATTTTCTCTGTGAAAGTTGAGTCGTTATCATCCTTCAGAATGACTGAAAGTTCTATGTCTGAGGTTAATCCTCTTAGCTCAGATAATCATACCAGTACAACCATGTCTGGTGGTTCTGATGAGGGAAATCCCAACCTTCGTCTGTGTTCAGTTTTACTCAATGAGTATAACTATCTTTCTTGGTCTAGAGCTGTTACTTTAGCTCTTGGAGGAAAATCCAAGCTTGGTTTTGTCAATGGTGTTATTTCAATGCCAGAAATCAACTCAGCCACTTATGATACATGGCTGAGTAAAGATCATCTTGTCATGTCTTGGCTTCTAAATTCTATGGAGCCTAAGATAGCTGAAATTTTCAATTACTCTGAGTCGTCTATGCATCTTTGGAAAGATGTTAAAGAGATGTATGGAAATCAAAATAATTCTGCTAGAGTTTTTCAACTGAAGAGAGATATTGCTAACCTTCAACAGGAGGAGAAGTCATTTGTGCAGTACCTTGGAAGTCTCACAAGCATGTGGAATGAGTTAGATCTTTATCGACCTCATACCATAGATGCTGCTATTTTATCTAAGAGAGCTAAAGAAGATAAAATCTTTCAGCTGCTTGCAAACTTGAGTGCAGAGTATGAAGATTTGAGAAGTCACATCCTCATGAACTCAGATCTGCCCTCTTTCAAACAGGTGTGTGCCACAGTTCAGAGAGAAGAAATGCGAAGGAAAGTGATGAAGTTGGAAGTCTCTACCAACTTATCAGACTCTAGAGCTTATGCTACCAGCCACAAATCTCAAGAGGAAAGAGTTTATCGAGGAAGACGTCCAGAACTGAAATGCAGTCACAGTAGCAGTATTGGTCGCAGTGGCATTGGTCACACAAGAGAAAGGTGTTGGATTCTTCATCCAGAGCTGAAGTTAAAATTTCAAAACAAAAATTCATCTCAAAGCTGGAACAACAATCCTCCTAAGGCCAACATTGCTTCTTCATCTGAGAGCATTGTGGATTTCACAACAAATCCAGCTGCATTAATCAATGAGTTTGCAGTTTACTTACAGCAGAAGCAAGGGAAGCAGGAGCAACTTTTTGGTACTGAGTCACACACTGCACTATTGGGAAAATTTGCAGGCTTTCTTGCTGATGCTGGTACTGTGAATGATGGTGATATTTCAGGTATCCTAAATGCCTTCAAAACTGCTCTTGATTTAAATACTGAACATGATTATTGGATAATAGATTCTGGAGCCACAGATCACATGACAAATGATATTAATCTTCTGCATGATTTTGAAAAATTAACATCTCATGTCTCTGTTGCAAATGGAAAAGGTGCTTCTGTGTTAGGGAAAGGGAAAATAGAATTTTTATCCACAGATATCAAATCTGATGCTTTATATGTACCATCTTTCCCTGTCAAATTATTATCAGTTGGAAAAATCACCAGAACTCTAAATTGCCTAGCAATTTTTTCTCCTCACAAAATGATTTTTCAGGATATCACCACCAAGAAGAAGATTGGTGAAGGTTTTTTTCTGAATGGCCTTTATTACCTGTCCAAGAAACCAAAGGCCCTCCAAGTTAGCTTCAGTAATGCTTCAGATCACCATATTTGGCACCAACGCTTAGCTCATCCATCAGAAAAAGTTCTATCCATTTTGTTTCCAACTTTGAGCCAAGAAAGCAAGCAGTGTGAAGTGTGTCACCTCTCCAAATTTGCTAGATTACCTTTTAACTCTTCTGTGTCTAGAGCTTGTAAGCCTTTTGAAATCGTTCACTCTGATATTTGGGGACCGATTCTAGAATCCTTTGATGGTTTTAGGTATTTTGTAACCTTCATTGATGATTTTACTAGGATTACATGGCTGTACCTTTTGAAACACAAGAGTGAAACATTCAATGCTTTTACAGATTTTTATCAGCTTGTTAGCACTCAGTTTTCTTCAAAAATTCAAACTTTAAGATCTGACAATGGCTCAGAATATATGTCTAATAAAATGAAACAGTTTTTAAGCTTCAATGGTGTTGTTCATCAAACAAGCTGTGTTGGTACACCTCAACAGAATGGAATAGCAGAAAGAAAAAATAGGGATCTGCTGGAGAAAACAAGAGCTATTATGTTTAATGCTAATATCCCTAAAAAATACTGGTCTCAAGCTGTTCTCACTGCCACCTATCTGATCAACAGGCTGCCTAGTAGAGTGTTGAACTCTAAGTCACCACTTGAAGTCTTGAAAAACAGGAAAATTGACCTCTCTCACTTAAAGGTGTTTGGTTGCATCTGTTATGTGCACATTCAAGCAAATACAAGGGACAAACTTGATCCTAGAGCAGTCAAGTGTGTCTTCCTGGGATATTCATCTACTCAGAAGGGATACAAGTGTTTTAATCCTTCAACAAGAAAACTGATGGTGTCTAGAGATGTGAAATTTGATGAGTCAAGTTCCTTTTTTCCAGACAGCCTTGATGTCAAGAGTCAGGGGGAGTACTACAATGATTTGTTTCCTTTACCTATTGTTTGCATCGAAGATGAGTTCTGCATCAAGCCTTCCCCTTCTAACTTTACCAGTGAACAGGAATTCCTTCAGGAAAATGAGAATGAAAATGATGACTTGCAGGCAGTTCAAATTGAACGAGAAGTCTCCAATGAGCAAGTTCAAGATGCCCCATCTTCTGTCCCACCTAGAAGAAATCCTTCTCGAGCAAGGAAACCTCCTCTTAAGCTGCAAGATTTTGTGTCTTACACCTCCAAGTATCCTATTAGTAAGTATATGAGTTATAGCAAACTGTCATCAACTCATAATGCTTACTTGAGTGCCATTGATCATTCTCATGAGCCTCAAACATTTGAAGATGCAAGTCAACATGAAGTCTGGAAACAAGCAATGGACAATGAGCTTGCAGCTCTGGATGAAAACAAGACTTGGAGTGTGATGAAACTCCCTAAAGGGAAGAAAGCAGTTGGAAGCAGATGGATCTACAAGACCAAGTTTAATGCAGACGGAACCATTGAGAGACATAAGGCTCGTCTTGTTGCTCGTGGATTCACTCAAACTTATGGAGTGGACTACAAGGAAACATTTGCACCAGTTGCGAAAATGAACACTGTGAGAGTGTTGTTATCTGTTGCAGTCAACAAAAATTGGTCTTTACATCAAATGGATGTAAAGAATGCATTTCTACATGGAGAACTCCAAGAAGAAGTGTACATGAAACTCCCACCTGGTCATTCTCAGTTCCATGAATCTGATATGGTGTGCAGGTTGCACAAGGCTATTTATGGTTTAAAACAGTCCCCTAGGGCATGGTATGCTAAATTAAGTTCAGTGCTGGAGGAAGTTGGATTCTGCAGAAGCAATGCAGATTCTTCATTGTTTGTGAAAAATGGTAGTAGTGGAAAACTTATTGTGCTTATCTATGTTGATGATCTGATCATTACAGGTGACAGCAGTGAGGAGATCATGAATCTCAAGCAATCATTGCAATCAAAGTTTTCCATGAAAGATCTTGGTGCTCTTAAATATTTTCTCGGGATTGAAATGGCTGCTTCTCATAAAGGTTTATTTCTGAGTCAAAGAAAGTACATTCTTGATCTCCTTACAGAAACTAAGATTCTAGAGAGCATACCTGTCAGAACACCTCTTGACAGCAGGATGCTGCTTGACACACCTGGGGATCCCCTCTCAATTTAAGCTATTATCAAAGACTGGTTGGGAAGCTGATATACCTTACAATAACTCGACCTGACATCTCTTATGCTGTAAGTATTGTCAGTCAGTTTATGCATGCTCCAACCAATTTTCATTTGAGCATTGTTAAGCGCATTTTAAGATACTTAAAAGGTTCTGTTGGGAGGGGCATCATTTTTAAAAATAATGGAAACACCAGCATTGTAGGATTTGTGGATGCTGACTGGGCTGGCAATGCCCTTGATCGAAAAAGCACTACTGGTTATTGCACGTTTGTTGGAGGAAATATTGTTACTTGGAGAAGTAAGAAACAAAGCGTAGTAGCTCGTTCTAGTGCTGAAGCTGAGTATAGAGCAATGGCATCAGCAGCTTGTGAACTGATTTGGTTAAAAGGCCTTCTATGTGATTTAGGTTTTTTACAGTCTACAGCTATGCCACTGCATTGTGACAATCAAGCAGCAATGCATATTGCCTCCAATCCAGTGTTTCATGAACGCACAAAACACATTGAAGTTGACTGCCATTACATCAGAAATCAGGTTCAATCTCAAGTCATTGCAACTGTTTACACTAGAAGTGAAGATCAGCTAGCTGATATTTTCACTAAGTCCCTCTCTTCAGCTCAATTTCAAAATATTCTAGGCAAGCTTGGATCAATCAACCTTCTTGATCCATCTTGAGGGGGAGTATTGAAATAACTTATAGTTGCAGCATGCTGCAGTATGGAAGTTGCAGTATGGAGCAAGTTGCAGCATGTTGCAGTATGGAGCAGGAATGGCTAAGCATGGCTTAGCTAGTTACTGTTTGTAGCAGTTAGATTTTTTCATTTTCTATATATTCGTTTTCTCCTTGTAAAGTTACAGAACACTCAATACACAAGCAGAAGAAAATTGCTCCATTGCTCCTGAGTTTTTCTTTATTTTCCTTCCTGGTTTTCCATCTCTATATACTGAGGTTGAACAATTCTTTTGACTGCCTGCCATCAGGCATATAAAGAACGGTAAATATTGATCTGCAATTCACTAAGCTTGCATGTGTGCCTAGATGACTAATTATTATTACTTGAAAACAATGAACAAGAAGGTAATAGATAAGTTCCAAACGTGAGTACTACCTCAAACCATACCAACTCTCGATGCATTTGAAGAGCCACGCCTGACACGAGATTTAATTGATTTTGAGGTGCTAATTTTGCAGCCATATGAACAATGTTGTTACCCTGATCATCAGCATATGTTACTATGACGTCTTTGATCGAGCCTATTTCATGCACTAGATTGAAGATACTTGCATGACGATGCAGAACTGCGACATGGATTATGGTTCGATTTCTGTCATCAGTTTCCCATACTAACTCAGGATAAGAGCTCATAAGCGCTGCCAGGAACTCATAATTCCCTAATTCCGCAGCGTCAAATAATAAATTTGTAGGATATCTGATCAGCCTCATCACGTCTTCATGCTCGTCTTTCAAAATTTCTCTCCAAAGTCTATGGACTAGTAGAAGGGATCCATCAGCTTCTTTTGACTTTCTTTTGCAAGAAAACTTCATCAAACCTGGGAGGACTTGGGATGATTAATATTTTGAAGTACATAAGTAAGGAGGTCAACAATAATGAACCTAAATCCTAATTATATTGTAATAAATGATTCACTCACATGATTTAATGAGTCTACTCCACATTCCTGGACTTTGGCTGCCACCAAATGCCGAAGGCCTTCGTGCCAATATATGCAAGGCCGTTTTATATTTCTGCGATGCAGTGCGTGCTGTCGCTAATGTTCTATCATTATTTAGCAACTCTAAGGCCAAATCTGCATTATTTACATAGAGGAATTAAGAACGCAAACATAAACCAGCCAATTGTAGTAAACTGTCTGTGTGTTTGTGTATAGTACACATGTTTATAGTATTCATCCGCGTGTGTGTGTGTGTGTTCATCCGTTATTAGCAAACTTGGACGTTGTCCTAGTCCTTTCTGTACCCATACATGCTCAAATATTCGAAATATCGAAGGATGAGTTAGTGAATTGAGATTATACATGCAAGTATACACAAACTTTTAGTGCGGTCATTTTTCAACAGGTTAAAGGGAGAATGCGAAATCCGAAAGGATGAGTACAAATGTTTAGTTCACCTACCATACAAACCATTGCTGATGCAAGAAAAAAACAAGTTTTCGCGGTCTGTTTTCTCGAACATGGTGTTACTTTCGGGGTACTTGTACAGGTGCCATGCAATTTCCGACTGTCCGAGCACAACAGCCATATAGGCTGGTGTCATATCTTTACCACCTCGAATCGATAGTAAAGACTTGTTCGTTAGTACCAAAATCTGGACAATGTCTAGAGATCCAGCCGCGGCAGCAATACACAAGGCAGTGTTTCCATTTACGTCCTGCAGTGCCAAATCTTCTACGTCCATCATGCTGATCAATTTCTCCACAAAGTGAATACGTCTTGCTCCTGCTGCAACATGAAGGACTGTTTCATATCCTCTAGATATGCTAGCTCTCAGAAGGTTCCTATCCCTTTTCAAGATTCGTTCTGTATTTTCCCAATCGCCCTTTAGTGCATACTTGTAGAGGGCAACACATGTCTTAAGGTACTCTTCTCCTGTATGGGGTTTAATTAATTAACCATGATCATATGGAGACTAATTAAGTTAATTATATAAGGAGAATATATATAACTGATACACATATTAATATATAATAGATTTACGTTCATTTAAGAAACTAATTAACAATACAGTAGATGGAGATCAGTATGAATAATGTGGAGAGAGAAAAGATTATAGAGATGGCACTTACTATTTGCATGTTCTAGTAGATAAGACAAAGGTCTGTTAGGTTGAGCCGAATCAGTCGACATGTCGACGGCGATGTGTGCTGATTGGTTGTATATCTCAGTTGCTGAATCGCAGCTACCCGTGGATAATTGAATCCCGGCAGGTGACAACTTTTGTGCTTGTGGAATAGCCATGGTTCCGGTCTGAACAAATTGTCTAGCTAAAGAACCAAGCATGCACCTGAAACAAAAATAGGAAATTAAATGAAAATTAAAGAGATATATAATTAGACTGCAGATTCAGGTAATAAAGCGGCTATTACATTTGTTTCCCACTACAAGGTTGCGGGTCAAACTGAAGAAGAAGAAGAAGATGGAGAAGTAAGGAATAAGGAGGAGGAGGGAGAGAGAGATATATAGTTATTGATCGATGCTTACAGATAGTAAAGTTCACTTGTACCTTGTGTGGAAACTTGAAGAGGAATAGGATATATATAATAAGGAAAGTAGTCTACTTAGCAGTATCGTGTATCGTTTTGTGATTACAGATGAGTATATTATATGGAAGTATGAAACTAGATATACGTATCTTCTGTAAATGCGTATCTGCTATATATAGGGGTAGCTAGCTACTAGCTATAGCAAGTTTTGTAAGCTAGTTGATAGTGGGATACTGTAAGACATGAATCGACCATGCACGACTGTTACAAGAAAACAAGAGAGAGAGATATCATCTCTGATCCTCAGTACGAAATAAATATGTGGTGAAAGAATGTGTGAAACCCCACCGCCGTGGAAAAATAAGCAGTCGAGCCCGATGGAGGAACCCACAATGCATTATTAACGATCACTGTTTTTAGTCACCGGCGGGAACAGATGTATATACCATATACCTATACAGATCGAGCAATCTCTCGATTAAAAGAAAGTTAAATTAAGAACCATCACTAGCTTTAATTGCAGTTTATTCTTTCTTCACATCCCCTTGCTAGTTAGTGATCATACACAAATTAAGTGGGCGGTTTGTAATGACCAATACTCTAACCAAAAACAAAGGATTCAAGGAGGACGAGCTAGCGAGCTCGATCATAGTGCGTGCGTAAAAAGGTTAACTACTTTTTTGCAGATCCAGTCTTGGTCTTTTATTAGGAAACTGTTTTGTTAATTTATTTATGGATATACGGCGCCGTTGTCGGGCTCTAATTAAGTTTAGCTAGGGTTATATATACGTGCATATATGAATCTCATCTTATATGCATGTTTCAATGTAATTTTGTATAGTTTAATTTGTTTGTTTTTTTTTACTTAATTATGATAGAAATGTTAACTGTTTTAATTTCTTCAAATCTCATACTCAATGGTAACAAATTAAAGCTCGGAGGCTACAGAATTTTCAATAGGCCGGAATGTACGCTGGCTGGAGTAACCTTGTAATTAAGCCACTCCATCATCAACAAGAAACGAATAACATATCCATCAATACACAAAACCCGGCCTGTTCTTTTGAGATATCCTCATTTTACTACTAGTGACTTGTCTAGCACTAGTACTATATATGTAGCAGCATGAACAACAAGTAAAGAATCTTCTTTGTCCCTCTCTGCTAAATTAATGTGGTCCAGCTCGATCCAGCTTTTAACGTACTGGAAATATTCCTCCATTGATGAAATGAGGATCGATTGTGCCCATCTGAGAAAAGATACTAGATATGGTAATATGGTTAGAGGGAGACTTGGCGAGCAAAGTCTTCAAATTGGTTTTCACTTTGTTTCGAAATTGATTGGATGTATGCCTAGTTTTTTCATAATGCATAGTTTTTTTTTTTGATAGGAAAAGAGATGAACATTAAATAGAGATAATGTCTCTGGCTAGTGCATCTAGAGTTCACAGAATCAAAGGTTAAGGCTAAGACTGGATCCGGAGAAACACACTCCTCTCAAACACACTAATTATCTAACCTATGACCAAACTTTGCAATGGCGTTAGCCACAAAGTTCGCCTCTCTGAAAACATGTTTGAAGCTGATGAACTCGAACGAGCTTCGAAGGGATTTCATATCTTGACAAAGCAAGAGCAATCTCCAATCTCCACGGGTGTGTAGAGACGCCATTAATGACATCGATCACGAGTTTGGAGTCGCCTTCAACCTCCACCTTTTTAAAACCTCTTCTTTTTGCATCAATGAGGTCGTTACGAAAGCTAGGGCTAGGGCTAGGGCTTCAGCTACAGGAACAGTCGTTGAACCAAAGTTGAAAACAGCTGCAGCAAGGGGGCTTCCAAGAGGGTTGTTTCTGAAAATGAATTTGCATGCCGCATAGCTGCTCTTCACATATCCATCGAAATTTAATTTAACCATATCATTAGGGGGTGGAGACCACTTGATCATCTGATCATTCTCATTGTGTGATTCAGTACTCCCAACTATGTAAAGATTGACCGTATTCCGGAGGTGGCTCATTGCAGCAGCAAGAGTCGATCTAGGATTAGGTTGTTGCCCCGAAAAATGGTCTCATTCTTGGTTTTCTAAACCTGCCAACAGATAGCGATTAATTTCTCAAATAAACTTGAGTGATCATAAGGATTTTCAATGAAAAAATTATGAATAACTTAAAAAAAAAAAAAAAAAAAAAAAAAACCTTCATTCTAGCTAATAGGGGGTGACATGTTGGAGTTGGTCCAAAAGTCTTTTGTGAACCTGCAATATCCAAAGAGATGATCGATAGTTTCATTATCCTCATTGTATAAAGCACAAGAATTATAATGCACCAAACCGTAAGCGCGCGTATGTTAATTTAGCTGCAGTAAAAAAGTATATATACGGCTGGAGCAAAATGTATAGTTGAAGTTAGAAAAATCTGCACTACTGCGCAGATGGCATATATGTTTTGTAAACTAGTTCCATAGTGGGAAACCCTAAGACATGATTGGACTAGGGAATAGTGGTCTGAGAATCTCTGAGTATATCCCCACGGCCATGGAAGAAGTAGTCCTCGGCGGCTGGACTAAATGTGAACGTCGATTTCGAGTCTCAGGTGAGGAACCCACCCACCATATCATGGCACCACCAGTCCAACAAGGAATATAAGGTTGAGGGTAATCTCATTCATGGGAAGTCGCGAATAAAAAATTCCAACCGGAAATTGGTACGAAACAATCCTCGGCTCCTCGCACAATACAAGGGACACACCTCATATAATTAAATTAGCAACATAGACTAATTAAATTAGTAGAAAATGAAGATTAGATCCATATTCCGGCCCAAACTCTGAGGACGACCCGACATGTATCAACAGCAAGTTAGTTTAACAATCAGCAAGTGATTATATTCAAATGATTTTAGGACTAGTGCGCTAGTCGATGGATGGAGTTGGGCGGCATCACTTATTCTAGCTTAATTTAGTTGCAGATTCTTTCTTAATTTACAGTACTAGCTAGTGATCATACAGTACACTGGTTTACTGGAAGGAACGACAGTGCTACTGCTTCGCAGAGTTAATTATTCTAGCTGCACTCTTAATCTTCAATTGGGAAAATACGTACGTAACTTTATTGGTTTAGCTAGCTAGCTAGGGTTATGCACTTACGCATGAATGATGAATCTAAATCATACTTCATACGTACGTGTTAATGTTTAATCGAAAGAAGAACTGAAATTATATATTTTCTTCAAATTCCAATAGCCTAGCAGCAGCACTCATGCAAGCGTGTGTGAGCTAAAAAGAACGTACCTCCATCATAAGAAAACAATTAAAAAACAAAACAAAGAAAACAAGCATCTGCAACTAGCAGCATGCACACAACAAGTAAAGAATTTCCTGAAATTATAGTGGTAGATTGATTCTTCTATAATGGATACGTTTACGGCCTAGATTCATATATGAAAAGATGGTAGCTAGCCCTGGGGTTAGGTAAATAGTTAGAGGGAGACTTGGGAGTCAATGATGGCTTCTAATTGGCCTCGATCTACTTTCTTTCATACGTTGCTTTCTGTTAACACTTTGTTAGTTATTTAGGTTAGTTAATTGGGGGAGTGCGATCGAATCTTCTCCTAATTATATTTATTTGTGCAATTGGTGAAAGTTTTTATTTCTTTGGAGTTTTCGATCATGGCTAGCTAGCTGCTCTAACTTGTGATCTGTTGTTTTCTTTTGCATGTCCTTAATTCCTTTACTAAAATGCTCAGTGCGCGCCCAAATTTGATCACTATGACAAGAATCTGGCCTGCATATATATGGTTGTTTTATTCGTGTCCTCTCTCTCTCTCTCTCTCTCTCTCTCTATATATATATATATACATATATATAAACAAAAGAACAAGAAGCTAGCATGAACTTAGTTCCGCGCGCCCTTGTTAATGAAGCATAATTGGTTTTTGATATACATGAACAATGAGTAAACTAAACAAAGTTTCATCAATGAACAATCAGATGTTCAGCACAGATGGTCAATCTTTAATCAGAACTTGATTCTAGCTGGAATATATATATAATTTCATTAATTGTAGTAGTTAGGGAACAAAGGTTTAACTAGGTAGCTATAATAT
The DNA here is from genome assembly GCA_034370585.1 of Fragaria x ananassa. Lineage (NCBI taxonomy): Eukaryota > Viridiplantae > Streptophyta > Magnoliopsida > Rosales > Rosaceae > Fragaria > Fragaria x ananassa. The sequence goes on from CP139766.1 coordinate 15,881,102, forward strand.
ATGTACAACGTACATTTCAGCCAGGCTTTCTAGTATATCATATGTTTCCATGGCTGAAATAGAAGACTTGAACAAAACGTTGAAGATGACATATCAGACACAAGAGGGAACTGCAGAAATGCATATAAAGCAACAGGGACAATTGCAAAGAAAAATGTAAGATCCGGAACCCATCTTGATCCATATTGACAAGACAAATAGAAGGCAGTGCTGAAAGCCATCATCATAGATGCTATTGAGATGAAGAGGCAAGTTAGTCCAACCATCAACTTCAAGGGCAAGGACATGAGGAAATCGTTTTCCGCATACCGCGAGGTAAGGATGAACAAGAACATCAGCATTGCAGTTGAAGAAGAAAACAGTGCCACTACGTCGGCTATGGTGAAGTATAGAAAAGCTCTCTCTTTCAAAAAGTTTGGCTTTCCAGTTTTATCATCTGTGCCTCCCGGTATGCTAAACGCAGCTGAAAACACAACAGTTGCAATAATAGTCGCAACAAGCAAGCATGAAGTTGCAGTTTCCTTCATCCATTTCTCTCCTTGACGCATTAACGTCCTATGCTCTTTCGTGAATAATTCTTGTGGTGTTTTTCCTTTCTTGTTTTCCATCTCTATATATTGAGGTTGAACAATCTTTTTTACTTCCTGCCATTTCAATGATCGATGATATAGCAATTATTTACAATGTATATAAAATTATTTGGAATTTTCTTCTGTGCATGCATAATGATCCCTATTCAATTCTTCCTCATAATAAGTAGATAATTATTTGGTTATAAGGAGAACAAGTACCTCAAACCATACCAACTCTCGTTGCATTTGAAGAGCTACCCCCGATACCAGGTTCAGTTGGTTTTGAGGTGCTACTTTTGCAGCCATATGCACTATATTGTTACCCTCTTTATCCTCATAGGTCACTATGACGTCCTTGATAGATCCTATCTCATGAACAAGATTAAAGATACTAGCATGGCGATGTAAAACTGCGACATGGATGATAGTTCGATTTTTGTTATCAGTTTCCCATACTAGCTCAGGATATGAGCTCATAAGCACAGCCAGGAACTCATAATTCCCTAGTTCTGCTGCGTCAAATATTAAATTTGAAGGATATTTGATCAGCCTCATCACGTCATCATGCTCATCTTTCAAAATTTCTTCCCAAAGGCGTTGGACCAGCTGAAGTGCTTCATCAGCTTGATTTAAATTCCTTTTGAATGCAAACTTAAGACCCGGGAGGACTTGAAAACGAAAATTTGAATAGCATAAGCAACAGGGTTATTAATAAAAATAAACGATAAGGTTAAACGATACTATTTTCCTTGTTAAAAAAATCGATAATATTTTCAAAGAACTCACTCACATGATTTAATGAGTCTGCCCCAGATTCCTGGACTTTGGGATCCAAATACTGAAGGCCTTCGAGCCAAGATATGCAAGGCTGTTTTATTTTTCGGCCGATCAGTCCGTGCCTTGGCTAATGATCTATCAGTATCTAGCAACTGTAAGGCTAAATCTGCAATATTTACATTTTACACACAAATTAGAATGCATACGTAAACGGTTAACAACCATCACATATCTGCTTATTCATTGCTTTTCATCTGGATTAATATGTTCTAATGCACGTATGATATTAAGAGAAACAAAATCATGAGTTCTTTAGTATGCCTACCATACAGACCATTGTTGATGCACGAAAAGAACAAGTTCTCAAGGTCGGTTTTCTCCAGCATCTTTTTACTTTTAGGGTACAGGTACCATGCCATTTCGGATTGTCCTAAAACAGCAGCCATATAGGGTGGTGCCATTTTATGACTTCCTCGACGTGTCAGCAAAGAATCGTTATGTTTTATCAAAATCTCAACAATCTCTACAGCTCCTGCCGCGGCAGCGATACATAACGCAGTGTTTCCATTTTTGTCTTGGAGTTCCAAGTGTTCTTTGTCCATGATTTCGGCCAGTTTCTCCACAAAGCGAACATGTCTTGCTCCTGCTGCAATATGAAGAACAGTGTCCCATCCTCTTGATATGCCAGCACTCAAAAGTGTCCGATCCTTTTCCAAGATCTGTTCTGCAGCTTCCCAATCACCTTTTAGTGCATACTTGTAGAGAGGCACGCATATCTTAAGGTATAGCTCTCCTGTGTAGTTTCATTAAGCAGGCTAAGATACTTGTATTGAATATATAATTGATATGTTTGCATATACGTTGACTTAGTAAGTTCTATGAATTTCAAACAGTACATGCAATTCACTAGCTACCAGGTACAACTACATGGATCTACCACTTCATATTGTTTTGCAAAATTTGCTTTACCAATTATATCAGTATGAATGATGTGAATGGAAAAGAAATTAGAGATCCATGTTACATACTGTTTTTGTGTTCTAGTAGATGAAGCGAAGGTGTCCTGGGAACAGGTAAATCTGCCGGAATGTCGATGGTGGTGGTTGCTAGTTGAATCCCTGCAAGAGGTGGCACCTGCTGTGCTTGTGGGTTAGACGACATGGTTCCAGATTGAACAAACTGTGTAAACATATCAGCTGCGAGCGGCACCTGCAATCAAATATTTTATAGTAAGCAAACTGATATTCATATTTTGTTTTCATTCAAAAGTCAGTTGGTCGATCAGTGAAAAGAGAAAAAGAAAAGGACTATATAATTTTGAGGGTCTGGTTTTGTTCTTGTTGCTAACTTATGGCTGCTTTTTTTTTATTTCCTTTAACAAGTAAACTGTAGAAACACACACACACACACACACCAGATCATATCATAATTCATGCACTCCGATCAGCTTATAAGCTTATATATGGAAATTAAAACATAGCATGATCAGTCGACCTATGTATATGCAAGTCCATTAATTAAAAAGAACTCCAACCAAAAATAAATAAATTTGAAGGTGATATAATTTCCTTCGCTCATGTACGTACAAGGTAAGACTCCTTAAGATGTAAGAAATCTCCATAGAAATTTTGAGAAACTATTTTGGACAACAGCTTGCCTGTAAGCCTAATATCATGGGGAGAGAGAGAGAGAGCTTACAGGTGATCTGAAATGGTGCTGAAGCAGAAGTGCTATCACTCTCCAAGCTAGCCTCTAGCAAAGCTCAGTTATGCTTAGTAAAAATCTGAAGTTCAAATATATAGGGGTTGGAAAGTAGTCATCGATCAACTGCAGGAAACTTTACAGTTAAATATGGATCGAGCTCGCTCAGGAAGACCAATCGTCTTACAGACTGTAGCCTAGCTAGTTTGTAAAGTAATGCATAATGGAATGGACCACTTATGATCTCTGAGAAAAATTAAAGCTGAAAGAGATATAATATCGATCACACCAGACCAGTAGTGAAAATGAACTAGTGGTAAGGTTAGGACAAAGTACGTGAAGTAATACAGAACCCCACATTCCCATGGAAAAATTTCAAATTTCTCGATGGCTTGACTAACTGTGTGAATAATTTATAAGACATGATGGTGATGATACCTCTCAGGTGGAGGAACCCGCCACCACGACTATAAAGGACAGACGGTGTTTTAGTCACCGGCCGGCCAAGAAAGATGAGTAACTATACTCGACGACCAAATATATTATTCAAGTCTTCCCGTCATTAGTTTCTAAAGGAAATTGAGAGGAAACTTCCTCGATCAATTTGGAGCCTTGGATCAATTCTGACCTTATCCTAATTGAAAGACCATACTTAGTTTTTTGTGTTATGAAAACAAGATACGTAAAGCTTTATTGATCAATCAAAAATAGGTAACAACACTCACTCACGCGGAGTCGCGGGCTACATAAAAATGAAAAATACGACCTGGGGATGAGGGGATCGACTAGCTTAGTGGGTGTGTACTAGTAAATACTCGAAATATTCATATTCATGAAACTATAATGGTCGATTCAATTTCTTTATGTCAACATGTTACATGATATATAACTTAAATACGGGTTAGATAATATCCTGTAGATCGAATATGATGTTTCTAGATACATATATTGTTAGTGGGAGACTTCAGACTTGTGAGTCAAAGTCTTGAAACCCTAGCCTCTTACTTTCTTTTTGATACTCATCTTCTTTCTGGATCCAAAATATCTGTGTGGAAAATTTTGTATGGCCCTAAAACGATTGATTGTTTTGGTTGGTGACGTACAAATTTTCGGGAAATTATTATTTCTTCTGAATGTATTTTGCTAGAGGGTTAATTATTGGTCGTCCTATATGTTCGCACATCTCTTTCTAGGCTTTGTTATTTTCTTCGATATATTTCTTTGTTCTAAGATATTCTGTATCTTTCTAAGATATTGACCTTATACCAACACCATATGTAGTAATTAGAATAAGACTATGTATTCTTTATCATTACCGTATTGATACTTTGTAATTCCTTATATAAAGGATTTCTATCAATAAATAAGATAAAACTCTTTCACCATTCTCTCTACTCTCTATTCTCAAATCTCTCTTACTAAACTATTCTTGGCTTTCACTCATGGCTAGCTACTATAGTCTGTCTGTCATACCTGTTTTTCTTGGTAACTTTTTTCTTGAGTATACTGCTCCCCTTCCCCCAAGGAATTCAAAATCGTTCTTGGTGGAGGATTCTTGCATTACAAGCTGAATCTTTGGGACTGATAAAGACTGATTCTGATTCTACATTGGTCACATTGAGGAAGAAGAGTAATAAGAGTAATAGGCCACTCGGTAGCAAGAACCAAGTGAGCGCCAAAGCCAGCCTCTAAGAAATTAGTTACTATGCCTCTACAGTCTACGCATCTTAACCCCGAAGTTTGGTAAGGGGTGAGGCTAGCTAGCCTTAAGAACAAAGAGTTAGATTAATTTCTTTGTTTTTTACGTAGACATATATATGATGAAAGACTATCTGTTTTTTTTTTGTTGCTTTGAGTACACCAACTAAGGTCCGTAGGCTCGTTGGAGATTATGTGTGATAGGTTTTAAACTGAGCACTTTTGTAACGAAGGTTCCCTGGTCCCTGCCATTTTGAGCAAGAAAATGAATCCAAAAACTAAACTAATTTCAATACTTCCATAAGATATAGTAAAATCTAAGAAAAATACCTTCAAGATAGACCAATCTTATGATGTTGATCGAGGTTGATTCAAGAGGTATAGAAGAGGTTGTGAGGGATAATTTCACAAAAAATAATGTCATTTCACAAAAAATAAAAAATATTATTTAATATTTTAGTTATAAAAAATCCACATGTCTAAATTTAATTGGAATGTAAAACCACGTCAGACTGCCACATGGTCCTCCCGTAGCACATAAAAATTTCTCTGAATTGAGGACCTTGATGATAAATGTAATCCAAATTTATTAAAAATAAAATGCACTCCAACTAAAACAACTCCATTTATCTAATATATGTACAAAAATAATACAGCTGCAATTGACTTCTAGTTGATCAAATGTTTCCATGGCTGAAATAAAAGAGTTGAACAATATGTTGAAGAAAACATATCAGACAAGAGAGGAAACTGCAGAAAAGCAAATAACGCAACGGGGACAAATGCAAATACAAATATAAGATTCGGCAACCATCCTAATCCATAGTGACAGTCTAAATAGAAGGTTGTACTAAAAGCTACCATCATGGATGCTATAGAGATGAAAAGTGATGTGAGTCCTATCATCAACTTCAATGGCAATGATCTGAGGAAATCACCTTCAGCATAACGTGATGTGAGGATGAACAAGAACATCAGTATTGAAGTTGAAGAGGAAACGAGTGCTACTCCATCTGCTATAGCAAAGAATAGGAAGGCGGTCTCTTTTAGAAAGTTTGGCTCTCCTGTATTATCAGATGTCCCACCAGGTACGCTAAATGCTGCCGAGAACACAACAGTAGCGATAAGAGCAGCAACAATCATACAAGAATTTGCAGTGTGCTTCATCCATGCTTCGCCTTTGTGCAACAACTCTTCATGCTCACTTGTGAATAATTCCCGTGGTGTTTTTCCTTCCTGGTTTTTCATCCTTGTAGAGGGAGGTTGTACAATCTTTTTTACTTCCTGAAACATCAAACATATCAATACAATGCATGACAATTTAGCAAAGAAATTGAGAAATGTCAATTAAACTAGCTAGCTAGAATGAAATAATTGTAGGGTTAGTGGGAGAATGAAGTACCTCAAACCATACCAACTCTCGCTGCATTTGAAGAGCTGTTCCTGATACAAGGTTGAGTTGATTTGGAGGTGCTAATTTTGCAGCCATATGTAAGATGTTATTACTCTCATCATCAGGAAATGTCACTATGATATCCTTGATTGAGCCTATCTCATGCACTAGATTGAAGATACTTGCATGACGATGCAAAACAGCAACATGTATTATACTCCGATTTTTGCCATCAAGTTGCCATATTAAATCGGGATAAGAGTTAATAAGCACTGCCAGGAACTCATAATTTCCTAATTCTGTAGCGTCGAACAATAATTTGGAAGGATGTTTGATTAGTCCCATCATATCATCATGATCACTTCTCAAGATTTCTGTCCAAAGGCATTGGACTAGTTGAAGGGCATCATCGGCTTGTTTCAAGTTTCTATAGTATGAGAACTTCCAACCTGGGATAACTTATGAGTGGAAGGTTGAAAACCATAAGCCACAGGGTTCAAACTTCAAAATGACATGCAAAGAGGTAATAGTAACTTTTAAATTAATGGACCAACTCACGTGAGTTGATGAGTCTACTCCACATTCCTGGACTTTGGCTGGTGAATTCTGAAGGCATTCTAGCCAAGATATGCAAAGCTGTTTCCTGTTTTACATCACGAGCCTTAGCTAATGCTTTGTTACTCATGAGCATCTTCTTTGCTAGGTCTGTTTAATGGTCAGGGAAATAGAAATTAGAAATCCAAACACTATGTGAAGAATGAATAACCGTGTACTATATCTTACCATACAAACCATAATCAATACAGGTAAAAAACAACGATTGCTGGTCGGCTTCCTCCAACATTTCCTTGGTTTCAGAGTACAGGAAATCTGCCATTACAGATTGTCCCATCAAGGCAGCCATATAGAGTGGTGTCATTCCTTCACCACCTCGAATGGTTGGCAAATACTTGTTCTTCTTCATCATAATCTGTGCAATTTCAATACTTCCGGCTGCCGCGGCAATGATGAAGGCCGTATTTCCTTCCATGTCTTCCAGTGCCAAGTCTTGTTCATCCATCATTTCGACCAGTTTCTCCACAAAGTGAACATGTCTTGCTCCGGCTGCAATGTGAAGGACAGTGTCCCCTCCTCTTGTTATGCTAGAAGTCAAAAGTTCCGGATCGTTCTTCAAAATTCGTTCAGCAGCTTCCCAATTGCCTTTTAGTGCATACTTATTGAGTGGCACGCACTTATCAAGGTATGCGTCTCCTGTGTAAATTTTATCAAGGATAATTGATCAACTTCTGCACTTAACTAGTTGAATATACTTGTATAAAGAGGAAGATTAGGTACGTACTATTGTCGTTATCCAAAAAACGATGAGAAGGTATCGAGGGAATGTTGATGACAAAATGTGCAGTTGCTATTGGATCTCCATTTCCGGTGGCCATCAGTTGAATTCCAGGCAGTACAGAATTGTGTGCTGGTGGGATAGACATTGGTTCCAAATTGAACAAAGGCCTCCAACTGCAGCCAAGAATATACAAGTAAATAATCAATTACTGTCAGAAATTCTTTGAGAGAGAGAAAGAGAGAGAGGTTTTGCTTACAGTTGAGCAAAGTAACACATCTGAACCTAGTTTGCTCTTGCTAAGAGCATCTAGAACTAGGAAGGTGTGATATTGACGTGTTGAGATTAGTCAGATGGTTATTGGATAGAGAATAATGGAGCTAAAGTGAGAGAGTTGGCCCTCATCAACAGGCCAGGAAAGAAAGAAAGATTCGGTTTTTCTTGATGACCTGACTAGTCATATAGAGCTGGAGTGAGATCAGTTAACCTAAACAATAATACCTCATGTAATACGTACAAATAAAACAAAGAAGAACGTCATCTTATACTCTTATTCCAGCCACTGGCTTCCCCACTAGTAAGAAGTTAAAAAAACCAGGAGACCAAGACCAAATGGCCCTCAATTATTAGTCGAAACGAAATTGCTTTGAAGCTTCGGTTTCCAATTTCTAATTTTATTTCATTGACAATATGATCAACAATCATAGATGCATGACTCGTGCAGCTATGACTGCCCCCCACAGAAATCCAGAGAATCCACGGACACAGATTGTGTTACCAAAATCCCAGATACTAGCCGCACGCGCGACTCTAGAAGACAATCTACCTAAAGAAAAAAAGAACAGAGAACAATGTATGGGCAAAAACAAACCCTCGAGCTAGTTTGTAACATACTTACACTAGCGACCATAATTCTCATTCAGTCTTCCGAATAAGATGAATTCTCATCAACGAACTCCTATATCATCTGGTATGATTTTTTCTTCTATATCATATTTTGCACAGACCAGAAGTAGTGGAGAAATCGGACGAAAATTCGTTTTATCTTAGTATCACTTGGAACACAAAGCATTCATTCTCGAGATTATAAATGTCATAGCTAATCGGAGTTACAGCCCTAGCAACTCCAACAGAACACATCCTTCAGTTTCGAACATGAGAAAACTTATAGCAAACAAATCAAACTTACAAGAAAACTCCATCAAACCGCTAATGTAAATATCACACCAAACAAGCTTCCAAATAACATAAGATTCATATAAATCCAACTGTAGAAAAACAAACTGTCAACCAAAAAGAGAAATACTTAGTCATATGAACTAAAACAAAGCATACAATAGCTCGTAAAGACAACAGTTTCCTAACATGACGAATATTAAGCATAAGTTAAAAGTTTGTGCCTCCCATGAGAAAGACAACTTTCTCTTTAGGTGTTGGTGGCTCTGGTGTAAATCTGCTGACTAGCATGGGCAGAAATCATCCTAATAGAACCCCTTGCCATCAAATCCTTAATAGCACGGCGTGCCAATGATCCATTAATCTGAAAATGAAGATGAAAACATGGGGAAAATTAGAAATTAGTCAAGATATCAAGTAAAACTCTCTGGAATTCTCTATACATACACAATCACATAAGAAGCAAAGATTAAGTGTAGTCATAACCTAAAACCACTGTAGTAATCAAGGGCAGACAGAGGTGATGAAACAATAAGTGTGTAAATATATTAAAAAAGACATGGGCAAAACCAGGTATTGAAGCTACAGGTTAGTTGTGCTGCTCAAGAAAATTCAGGGCAAGAAAAAGTAGGCTATTATCTCACTAGCTTCTAACAGGTGAGTGCATACAAATTTGAATTTTAATCTCCTTGCATTATGCCCCCACACGCTGGTCCTCAACAATCAATTCAGTTCGCCTAGACTCTACCTTGACGAAAAGTTGGACAGATACAGATGATGCAAATCATATATGTTATGAACTATCTTGCAGAGCTCATACATACAAAAGAAAAGGAGGAAGCAAACTAAAGATTGACGTACACAGTTTTAACCACATCTAGAGGTGAATGGATATGGAAGGGGAAAAAAAATCATGATCTACTGAACATAAACAGCAACAAAATTAAACTACAGTCTGCATAAACACCTATAAATAATTTGAGGTCCCGCATCAAAACTTTGAAGTCAGAAGTGTTGGCTTATATGGAGCCTAAGACTAAAACATCAGATAGCTTCTGGCAGAGTACAATGAGGCAGGCTATAAAACACAAATGGTAGTTCGGTTGCTGAACTAAGAATGAAACATCCATCATATGCAACAAGTGCACTCTGAGAGTTTGATTTGTCAAATTTCCTGGATGCAATTTTCAGTCACAAACGAATGTAATGTCAAATACAGCTTGTCCTAGATGTTTCAAAATAGCTCTACATCTCAAGAGTTTATAACTTCATTGTTTTTAAATAAGTATAATTAATATAAATACATTAATTCAGATTGTCGAAGGTAGCATAACATACCACCTAATAATGGCCCTGATCATACCCAATGCTGTCGATTATCTATACTTAGGTGGAAGAAACAGAAAGTAAATGAAATGCTGACAACTACTAAACCATATTTTTCTCCAAGGACCCACCTATGCTACTACCAAGCCCACTGCTGCCAAGCAAGGGATGGCAAACCAAAACTTTGTGAACAAGAAGCACACCAGCAGTTTGCATTGCGTAATTATACAGTGCTATTTGCACTTAAAATGACATTCAGTCAAATGTATACAGACTATAGCTAGGATCAACCCACTAGAACAGAGCTAATTTTAATTATAGTGTGTAGATTCTTAATACTCACAATGCCCCTTCTAGACTAAAAATCGAGTTCAACAACTGTATAGAGCTAATTAACAATGCTAATAAAAACAAAGCCAAGCCGAGAATCGGATCATACCCTCAGCCTGTCTGACAAGATAGAAGGAGTGATGAGCTTGAACTTGGGAGCTTCCGAGAGGAGCTTGTCATAAGTCGCCTGGTCGAACAACACCATGTTGTTCACCTTCTCCTTTTGCTTGCCCTTGCTCCACTTCTATTAACGCATCTCAGACAAAACAGTACAAAACTACTTAAGCCCATATTTCACATATCAAAACCCAAACCAGTTCAAAACTCCAGAGTTCAAAGCAGTACCTTCTTCTTCTGCTTGCCTCCGCCAGATTTCGCGGGCTTCGAGGACGGTGGGGGAGCCTTCTCCTTCTTGGGTGCCTGTAAAAAGAAGCAATGGAATTATAAATCTGCAAAACTATAACGAAATCGATACCCATTGGATCTTAGATGATTGAAAACGAAACATGGTTGCTTCGGAATCGTGGCATTGAAGAAATTGAGATGAGATGAATTACCATTTCGATGAGGGCGTAGGAGGATCTGTCCAGGCAGAGCGGGTGCGGCTAGGGTTTGGATAAGAGGCAAAACAAGGTTTGGGAAGAGAGACCAGGTCACCAGGGTTTTATATGGGGTTTTTTCCCGAATGTCGACAGGGTGTTATTTTAAAAAATAAAATAATAAAAAAAAATAGTAACAACTAAACAGAGTTTTTCGTCGCAACAAAAATTTATTCATGTTGCGCTCGGACCTCAACTAGGTATGGACAGATTGGTGTGCACAACCAGTGTCCTAGCCACCATTTGTAACGTTTTGATGGTGGCTCCTGCGAGACAATTTTGGAAATACATACGGGATACATGATGGTCTACATCGATCTCAATAGACATGCAATAGTCATCAAATGTTTTTGATCGAAGTCTTCAAATTGTCAACGCTAATAGACTTAATAAGATAATCATGCTAGTGAGCCTTTAAATATATAATATGCGCAAAGAGTTTTGCAAATGCAACATGTGGACAATAATGTGACATGTGACCAATATGTCGAAGCATCCACCAGACCATAAAGTACTTGGATGATTCGCGATGGATAGGTTCACAAATACCACCTTGTATCCTTTGTAAGAATTGAACGTTTTGTATCTTTAACATAAGAAAGGTCTCTGTCCTATTATTATGAAAGAAAAGACTTTGCAAAACGAGCGGTGTTCCTTTGAAATAGTCAATGAGGCGTAATGGGAGGGAGGTGCACATCTAGTGCTTCAGAAGGCAATGAATGCATCATAGCAGCATTAGGACCAGTCAATGGTTAACCGTAGGTGATGCGCATGGCAGACTAGTACCATATCCTGAAACACTAAATAATGTGTTAGTTGGATTTGTTGATGTTGGGTATCTCTCTGACTTGCATAAAAGACGTTCCCAAACTGGTTATGTGTTCACGATTGGGAATACAACGATATCTTGGAGATCAACTAAGCAAACCTTTGTTGCTACTTTCTCGAATCATGCTGAAATTATTGCACTACATGAAGCGGTTAAAAAATGTGTTTGGCTTTGGTCTATAGTGTCTCATATTCGAGAGTCTAGTGGAGTAACATCTACTACGACTGCACCAACTTGCATCTATGAGGATAATGCAGCTTGCATTGAACAAATGAAGTTAGGTTACATAAAGGGTGATAATACTAAACATATCTCATCGAAGTTCTTCTATAATCAGCAACAACAACAATTTTTGAATATCTAAGTGAACCAGGTGAATTCTGAGGATAGTGTAGTAGATTTGTTCACCAAGTCTCTACCTAAATCTACTTTTGAGAAGCATGTGAAGAGCATTGGTCTGCGCCGTTTATTTGAACTCTGAGATTAAGTTACTAATCAGGGGGAGTTGTTGTGTAGACATTATGGGGAGTTTACATCACATGTTATCTTTAATTGTAGTTGGTGCGTTGTGCTCTTTTTTCTTTCTTCCAAGTCTTTTGTTTTGCCCACAAGGTATTTGTTTTATTTGACAAGGTTTTTAATGATGCAACATCTCATGCATTATGTCTTATTAGGCACACGACACAAGAGAGAGTGTTTAAGGAAATTACTTTTCTGTTCTTCTGTTATGTGTTTTGGCATAATCGTTTCCTTACTAGAATATATTATAGTATCAATAGATGTTTTAGATCATTGGGGAGATTCTATATAATGTTTATAAATAAGACTTTTTATCAATAAATGAGTAGACCGTTACTGTCGTTATTTTGTCTCAAACAACAATTTTATACTAATTACAGCCATTTAGATTTTGTTGTAACTGGACTAATTTTAACTGCACTATTTGGGAAAAAAGTAAACTTCTTAGGGCAAAGTTTATAACCCTTTTCCACTCCAAACCTTCCTTTATAAGAGCAAGTTCATCAGTTCGGTTAGAATGAACATAGTGACCTGGGTCACTCTGGGTTACTGTGACTGTGCAGTAGTTTACACCCATCCGAAATGTGAGATTGTTGTCACGTGGCAGTAACTGTTTATTGAATTTAAAAAAATGTTTTTAAGTGTAAATAATGATGGTGAAAACAACAACGTGACATATTGAAATAATTTTTAAAAGACTGATAATTTTATAAAGACTTATAATTTAGAAATAATTTTATGATTTTATGTGTTGTATACAAAATGGTGCTAGGTATATATATATATATATATATATATATATAGAAAATGACATACAACTACCATAAAACAATTCAAAAAACAAAAAACTCATGTTCTAAAAGATTTAGACAAATAAGGAAACACAACCCAGACCCACTCTAAAATAAAACAGACTTAAGTCATTTGCTTTTAAGAAAAGACGAAAATAATGTCACTTTATTTAATAATTACGAAACTGTCATTAAATTAGGTAAAAAACTCTCTTTTTTTCTCTTTCTTTGTTATCTTCATCTCCTTTACAATATATATATATATATATATATATACACACACACACATATACATATATATATATATAACTAATTTCAGTTTACCCCCATTAACTTTAGGTCGATCATCATGTTAGTCATTCTTCTTTCAATTTCATCAAAAACACCTATTAACTCTTAATTTTCATTAGCCGTGTCCAAACCTCCGTTCCTCATCCAATTCCTCCGTCAAGTGATGACATGACATCAAAAAGAAAGTCAAATTCTGAAAAAATAACCGTTCTGACCATTTTTCCCCCCCCCCCATATCGATACACATTTTTATTCCCATCACAACCCCCTAATCATAGTGATTTTGGTGGGATTGAATGCAATTTGTCTATTTTGCCCTTTTTCTATGGGTCAAATTTGGTTTTCTTCTTAATGCAAGTTATTACATGATGGGGAAATTGGTTGGAAAACGGATGTTTGGACACGGTTGATGAAAATTGGAAGTCGAGGGGTAAACTGAAATTAGTCCATATATATATATATATATATATATATATATATATATAGGAGTAAATACTTGTGACACCCTGTAGTTTACACCTAAAATCAGTTTTGTCCCTCACTTTTTTTTTAAACTAGTATACCCCTATACTTTGAATTCTCGACTGATTTGCCCTTTTTCCAGCTGATTATGACTGTGAATAGGGGTATACCAGTTTAAAAAAAGGGTAACTCAGTCGAGAATTCAAAGTATAGGGGTATACCAGTTTAAAAAAAAAAGTGAGGGACAAAACTGATTTTAGGTGTAAACTACAAGGTGTCACAAGCATTTACTCCATATATATATATATAAAACTGCATTCGTCACACCTTTTGGTCATTATGAATGGAATGTTATACAATTCGGCCTAAAAAATGCTCCTAGTGAATTCCAAAATATAATGAACGATATTTTTAACCCTTATAGTCATTTTTCCATCGTCTACATTGATGATGTTCTAATCTTTTCACAATCAATTGACTAGCACTGGAAACATTTACACAAATTATTTTCCATAATAAAAAATAATAGTTTAGTTGTTTCTGCCTCAAAAATCAAATTATTTCACACCAATATTCGCTTTCTTGGATTCAACATTCACCAACACCAAATTAGACCCATCGATAGAGCAATACAATTTGCTGATAAATTTCCAGATGTCATTTTAGATAAAAATCAATTACAAAGATTCGTAGGATCTTTAAATTATGTAGCTGATTTTTACAAAAATCTTAGGAAACACTGCAAACCTCTATTTGATAGGCTGCAAAAAAACCCTTCCCCCTGGACATCAATTCACACATCTTTAGTCAAAGAAATTAAGAGTCACGTTAAAACTCTACCATACTTAGGTATCCCTCTTTCTGGATCCTATAAAATCGTAGAAACCGATGCTTCTGAAATTGGTTATGGAGGTATCCTCAAACAACAAATTTCTCCCCACCATCCAGAACAAATTGTTCGATACCATTCTAGAATCTGGAACCTAGGTCAGTCAAATTATAGTACTATCAAGAAAGAAATTTTATCGATTGTACTATGTATCAGTAAATTTCAAGATGATTTATTAAATCAAAAATTTTTGGTCAGAGTTGATTGTAAAACTGCAAAAGATGTTTTGGAAAAAGATGTTCAAAACATTGCTAGCAAACAAATCTTTGCCCGTTGGCAAGCAATCTTAAGTATTTTTGATTTTGAAATTGCATTCATTAAATGATGTAACAATCATATCCCAGATTTCCTAACTCGTGAATTTATATATATATATATATATATATCTCCGATCTGCCACGCCCAACCATTCCCGCTCTAAATCAATACATCTAGGTTCGCACTGGCGACGTCTTGCCGTTCCGGTTTGCTGCCAAAGAGCTTTTGCCTGAGGTAGTGGACCGCCGTCGTGTTCGATCTAGGGATATGAGCAACTTTAAGATTGAGTGTCTTTTCTAGTTATGCAGACTTTAGAATTTGGAGATTTAACATGCTTATCTTATGATTTTTGAATTGAGGTAATGTGATTAAAAAGGGGATGAGGTTACTTGATATGCAACTGGTATTTAGAATATGCGATAAGTTTCGGGATAGAAGCAGCTAGATAGATCAGAGATCTGAAAGTGAAGGTAGTAGCAACTAAATATAACAACTAAGTGTGAATTTTGCTATGGGGTGATGACATTGGACGGATGAATGCGTAGAACTATATAATTGGATGAGACTTAATCTTCATGTAGTAGCAAAAACTTGAAAAACGTGAGTGCAATAGCATAACTACAACAAGAGTACAACAAGTGTAGTAACAAAGAAAAAAATGAGTATAAGTGCTCTACAGTTATTTTGGCCACGATCCTCAGCAGGGGCGGAGAGATGGTAGCAGTCAATGCTTCTAGGGATGCGGGACGTGCCACCTCGGGGACGAGGAAAGGAAGTGCATCGGGTCTTGACTTCTTAATCAAGCGAAGAGATTTCAGTGCCACCTCGCGGACGAGGAATTATAAGCACATGGCAATTTGATACTCACGGTGTCGCGAGCAGAGCAACCAAGAAGGGATTAGGGGTGATCAGAGTAGAGTCCAAAAGGGCTCTGAGAAACCTAGGCGGCAACGAGCTTATGGTTAGGGTTTTCGAGAGGCTTGAAGAGTTTCAACTAGGTTGAAAGTTTTGTTTGTTTTGTATTGTTGTATTTGTTGAGAGAGTTGTTCTGTTTGTTAGGGTTTCGAGCCCCTTTATATAGTGGTTCGCTTTCTGCCAGAAATAATTACTTTCTAAGTTGGACTCTGAAACTGAATACAACAAGGATACTGCTTCATCTGTTTGAACCAACCATCTGCGTGACGCGTGTCCATTTCGCAAAACACACTTCGCATAACGTCTTTACCCCGCGGGGTGTCACAGTCCTTGTGGAAACCTATCTCGCGCGGGCCGCAGACTCAAATCATCCAGCGAGCTCCTGACGTTTGCTTCCATCTCGTGTGCCCCTGAAGCTCGCGAGCTTTAAAAAGACTTTTTTTATTAAAAGAGCCACAGAGATTGGCCCAAAGCATGTCAAAGACTTGTAAGAGTCTTCAACGATAAATGTGGTGCATGCGGACTGCATGCGGACTCCGCTTGTTGCTTCTTCGCGAAGTCTCTCCTACGCGGAGCCCTCTCACCTCGCCTTTTTGGCAAAGTCTCCTACGCGGACCAGTTCGCCTAAATGTACTCTACCTCACCTAGATGTACTTCGCCTCGCCTAGGACTCTACTCCCACGCGAAGTGTCACCTCGCCTAGCCTAAGCGAAGTCCATTTCTTTAATTCCACGCGATGTCCATTCCGCATGCGAACTATGTCATCCAACTTGCATGATCTCACTAGCGGGCCATCACTTGTAAACCCAAAGAATTTGGGCTCGCCGGTATGACATGGACCAAGAATGTAATTAATATTCACTTGAATATTTTACCGCCCAGAAAAGTATTACTTCGGATGTAACATAATATGCAAACTTGGACCAAAATGCTCACTGGCTCAAACAACAGTAGCAGAGACCATGACAAGTGATGTAGTAGAACCGAACAGTAGCATAATTCATAAATAAACTTTCTCTATCAATAGTAGCAGTCATAAATGAATTTTTCTATCAATAATGTATTTACTGAAGCTGTTGCTACACTAGCTAAACCAATAAAAATCTTCTACTACATCACGTACTGAAAATAACTGCTAAAACATTTGCTGAGCAACTAAAAACCTGTTACTGCACTTACTGAAGCTGCTACTACACTAGCGGAACCGTTAAAACCCTGCTACTAGATTTTTTGGAAGTGTAGTAGCAGCTAACTCTCTAGTTTAACATGCTACTATATTAGTTGAGCCACTGAAAACCTGCTACCGTAGTTACTAAAGCTGCGACTACACTAGCTGAACCACTAAAAATCTACTACCGCATTTATTGGAAGTGTAGGAGCAGCAACATTCCAGCAAGTGCAGTAATAGCTAAAATAATACATGGTGGGGTCTGATTTAATTTGATTTATTTTGTATAAGATCAGTTTAGTAAATTAAACCACAACACATGATAAACAGAAAAGAATTCGTCCTTATTTGTTAAAAACTGTCCTTATTTATTTAATAACAATACAAGTGGATTTATTTGTGTTTCAAATCCTTTTAAAGGACGCATATGTGATTTGCTAATATATAATTATATATACGACTTTTCTTCTTTAAAATAGAGTTCATAAAATTTAAATAAATTACCCATTTTATTATTCTCCCTCTTTTAAAAAAGTGGTTAAATTGTTTTCACTAATTCACTTTCAGTCATATTTTTATTTTTTAACCAAAATAAATAAATCCCAACAGTATTTTTCTGCGGGAGACGTGTGTCTGTGTCTGTGGCCAAACCAAGTCGCGCATTGTGACAAAAAACTGGGGTGCACCCATGACGCCTGGCCCACAATTGGTTCGTGCGGGACACACGCTCGTTTGGAGCGTCTGTGTCTGGGGTCCCGGCGCTGACGTCAGCCATGTTGAAAGGAATGGGCTGATGTGGAGCAAGTAACCTGTGCTGGATTTCTCATCCAACCTGGGTCACTTTGCTCCTCCAAAATCTCACCTGGGTTGGATTGGGGAGAAAAACCATTCATGGGTGAAAGGAGGGGTTTTTTTTTCACTTGGGTTGGATTCTTAGATAGCATATTTTTGGGGCATGGGTGGACTTGCTCTAAACCCTTCCAAGCCCAAATATCCAAATTCACCGCATTCTCGATTCTTCTCTGTCTCTCTCGTTTAAAGTCTCTCTCTCTTGAGTCTTTGTTGTAGCGTTTCTGGGGTAAAGATATTCTTCTCAGATATTCATCGCTCGCGATATTCAGGGCTTCTAATCGATTTAGCTTCACAATTCGAATCAGTGACTTCACCATTGAGGCTTGCGTTTTCATCGCATTAGCTTTCGATGTGCATGAAATTTGAAGCTCGCTCACTCAATTTTTCTTTGCTTCTTCTAAGCTACTTTAGATATCTTCATGATTAGACTGTGCTTTTGCGATTTTGTGTGTAATTTGTGTGCAGATTTTCCTCAAACGATGAGGTTGTGTGGTGAATCTGTTTTGTAGTGAAGTTTGTGAGCTTGCTTGTTTTGTTAGTTAGGGTTTATGCTTGTTGAGCTACCTTGATCTTGTTTTCTCTGTATTTTCGAGATTCGAATCGAGTACTTATGCATTAAGCAGGCTATGGAGTTTTGCTCCTTTTGTTTTTCACTGCATTAAAGGCATTATCGATTCTTAGATATTCTTTGCTTTTTACTTCTAGTTGGATTTTGATTCACAATTTGAATTAGTGAGTTCATCACTCAGAATTTGTTGCATTCACTTTTAATGTGAATGAAATTTGAAGCCCAGTCATTCAATTCGTCGTTTTCTTTAAGCTATTTTAATTCCCTTTGCTGCGTGTAATCATTATAGACTGTGGTTCGGTAATTTTCTTTGTACTTAAATGTATGTAAATTTTCTTGGAATGATGAGCCTGTGAAGTGAATATGTTTAGAAGGAGTGAAAGTTTGTGAGCTTGCTTGTTAGGTTTTATACTAGTTAAGCTACCTTGATCGTGTTTTCTGTATATTTTTGAGATTCGAAATCGAGTAGTTATGCATTAGGCAGGCCATGGAGTTTTTTTTTTCTTCACTGCCATATTTTCTTTTTTGGGGGTTTAAGGAGCTTGGACTGCATGACGGTACTGATGTTTGCGACAGGAGTGCAGGACCTACTATATCAAGTTAAAATGATGCATATGAAAAGTTGAATATGACTAAACAATAGCTATTATCAATTTAGAGGTTGTTCTTTAGTTCATTGGGCTTTGTTGTTGATTAATCAACTAGTTAAAGAGGATGTTCTTTAGTTCATTGGGCTTTGTTGTTGATTAATCAACTAGTTAAAGAGGTTTGGGTTGAATCGGAAGATCTATGTTTAAATTGTTGATTGTTATTGTTTCTCAAACACATTTTGTTGCTGTATTAGACAAATTGATGTAACAATCACAACTTGTATGCGTTATAGTTTTTTAATTCACAATGACATTTTCAGGTTGGATAACTGATTCCGATGGCATCAAGGATGGCTGCAAGTTTCTCACTCGAAGGCTGTCAAGTAGTGGAAAGATACTGAGCGAAGAGGAAAGAGTTGCAGAAAATGTTTATATCAAGGTACTTTTTTGATCTTCTAATACATCCTCATATGTTGTCCTTTAAAACTATTTGTTTGCTTACTTGTTGTGCTTATATTACGAATTCTTCTTGTGTTGTGGAACCATCACCTTTTCTCCTTTAAGCAGTTCAGTAGACTGTACTCTAGGTTTGAAAATATCTTGTTTATTAAAGTAAGAAGCATCTTGGATACTCTTCTGGTTGTAGCATGTTCTTTTACAAGTGTGGTTAAACTTTGAATGAATGTGCAAGATATCTCTCAGCTTAGTGTTTCCATTGTCTGCTTCTTTGTCATATATTCAATGAAATCATGATATATCCTCTTACTGTTTATGTTTACTGTTTCTTATTTTGCAGAAAACTGAGCAAGAGAAGCTTGCACGAAAGGTATGACCCCTCTGTAAATGTTTTTATATTTTGATACTTTAGGCAATATTATATTGTCTTCAGAAGCCAGATTTCACCTCTCAGAAATTTGAAATACTTTGGAGGGCTCTGCTGAAGCATGAATCCTTTTTACTTCTTGCGAACCACAGGAGCACCTTGCACCCAGAGGAACAAAACTCTATTTCCTTAATTTTTAGGCAGGTTAATATTTTTAGCATCGTAGTCGTTGTGAAGCAATTTGGGTCTACCTAATCTGCTATTATATTGGTTGCTCAGTGAACTACTAGAGCTTATTTCTTATATTTATGGTGATATTTAGCATAGTTATCGGTATCATCGACAAGCAAATTTTTTTTTCTGTTGAAATAATCTATTCCAGCTTACATGTGATTCACAGTAGCTGTTATGTGACCAAGCTTAAAAGAAAAGTAAGAGATCTGGGTGCTAGTTTCTTCTCCCCCAAGTTATTTTTTGCTGAATGACTCATTTGTTTCAGGGTCTTAAACTAGAAGACAAAGCAACTGCAGGCCCGGGGGAGTCGATAACTGATGCCAAGCCAAGTGGCTCAAGCTCAGGTTCTGGAGCATCAACTGCCAAAGTATCAACTGACAAGTACATGAATTATGCTGTTGTCGCAGGTGTTGTGACTGCTTTTGCTGCCCTGGGATGCAGGGCTTGGGGCTCGGCCTTTTTAAATTTTTTTACTTGGAGCTTAGCTTCTACATTTATCTCTTTCTTATTTCCTCCTCTCCATCACTCTCAATGCAAACAATAGGAAAACATGTGAAAAATGATTGATGGGAGAAAATCTGTTGTCCCTGTGTCCCTGTCCCCTTACCTGTCTCCACTCATTTTTTGACATATGTCTTACCATGTCAGCTGAACTTAATAGTTACCTGACAGAGTTAAGTTTAAGAAATTCACAAATTCTTTTATTTACCAAAAATTTAACAGAAATATAGCAAACAATAACTAATAAAAAAAAGCATAAACCAAGATCAAATTGAAGATTTCTGTCAATCTCCTTATGTTAATCATCTTTCTATCCTCCAATAATATTTTTCTTCCCATGATTATTGACCGAAGAAACTCCTCAAAAATTCCGTTTACAAATCTTTACTTCCTTAACATAACTCTTCCAGTCATGTTCTTGCTCATGGATGCAATATAGAAACAAGACTCAGTGAGAAACAATCAACAACTGATTTCTCAATGAGAATGCCCAGAAAGATAGCTTTTACATTTCCGAATCCTCCATCCCCTAAATCTCCGATCATGACGCTATTTCCTTCGAATTTCAACGAATCCCCAAACACCCATCTAAAATTACAACCCCCTCTACAAATTGCACCTTCCAGATTAGCTCAATTTAGCCTCCCATGTCGGCGTGGTTGCACCAACGCCCCCTCCACAACCCATTTTAATTTAGATCCACATCCACTATCCCAACCTTCCTCAAATCCCTATAGAACCACTTCTCATTTTTTAGCCCCACCACTACCAGAAAATGGGTCTTGGGCGACGAAACAAAAAAAACCGGGTGACGATTTTTTTTTTCGTCGCCTAAGAGGAAACTTAGGCGACGAATTTTTTTTTCGTCGCCTAAGGAAAAAAAATCGTCGCCTAAGTTTCCGCTTAAGAGACGAAAAAAAAAATCGTCGCCTAAGAATACATTTCGTCGGCCAAGATAGAAACTAGGGCGACGAAACAATATTTCGTCGCCTAAGTTTTTTATCCTTAGGCGACAAAACTCAAATATTTTGTCGCCCAAGAGTTTTTTAATTCTTAGGCGATGAAACTCAAATATTTCGTCGCCCAAGATTTTTTAAATCTTAGGCGACGAAACTCAAATATTTCGTCGCCCAAGATTTTTTTAATCCTTAGGCGACGAAACTCAAATATTTCGTCGCCCAAGATTCTTCTATATATTGAGAGGCCGGGATAGAAGAATGAGAACTTTGAAAATTTGAAACATAAATTTCTCTAGTTCTTCAAATCGTTCGGTGTTGTGGAAATCTGTCCATACATAGTTTGTGGAGCTACTCCCAGGTACGTACATATGCATATGCACATATATATATATGCATATATATATATATTGATTTTCAGTTTTATTTGAGTTGAATTAATGATATATATATATATATATATATATGCATAGAGTTTGTTCCAAGCTGAGTAAGGGACCGTTCTGTCATAGATATGGTTCACAGGTTTGTTTAACTGGATCTCAAGATCACAAACTGACCACTCTTCTCGGTGAAGGGGTCGATAGGGGTTCGCCTCCGTGATCACAAACGAGTCCTGCCTGGTTCCTGTAGGGGGTTCGCCCTCCGTGACATTGACACTTGCCTTCTGAAACCACGGAATCCGCTCGAACTAGATATATATAATTAATAATTAGTATGTTGTATTACATTAATATATATATATAAAAGATATGTTCATTAAATATTGATATATATATATATATATATGTGTTATTTTCAGGATATGGATAAGAGTTGGATTTCTCTTCCAAGATATCACAGAAAATATGCTGAAGGAGTTTGGGATTTTATGCAATATGCGCAGGCCAATGCTGACGGGAGTGGCATGTTCTATTGCCCGTGCAAGATGTGTAAGTGTCGCAGTGATATGCATCGATTTCCGTTTGATACAGTATGGGACCACCTGAAGAGTAACGGATTCTGGGAACGTTACACATGTTGGATATATCACGGTGAAACCTTATCACGCCCGCATGATCATGGCAGAGGATGACATGTCAGAGGCCATGTCCAGGATCGACACTTTAGATCCTACCGTTGGGGCGCGGATTATGGCCACTGCCTTCGCGCAGCGTTCCAACACCTACTACTGCCGGGGTATGGGAGGCGCTGGAAAGGGGATCCTGAAGACGACGCCAGGATTTCAGCGCAAGGGAGCCGCCGGAGCCTCAAGCAGCAACAGTCGGCTACAGGATCAGTTCGAATGTCTACAGTCTGAGCTGGAAGCCCAAAGAGCGAGGGAGATGGCGGTGATGGCGGAATCATATGCGGCTTCCACGGCTGCGCATATGGAGCGGCTGAATGAAGTCACCAATGCCAACCAGGCGGCTATGAGACAGTGGATGACTGCCTGCATCGCTGCACATGCGGCCGGACTTGATTTTCCGCCCATGCCTACGCCTATACCATTACCTCAGTGGGCCCACCCTCAGTGGCCCCAGCCTCAGCAGCAGCCTCCTCAGCCTGACCAGCCGCCGCCTCAGCCTCAGGACCCTCCGAACGGGAATGATGAGTTAGATTTCGAGTTTCTCCATAGGCAGATGGACTGAATTTTTGTAATAAATTATTTATAAATTTATAAATTTGTGTTATTTTTAATTAAATTTTAGTATTAGAAAAATTTAAAGAAATGCCGAAAAAAAAATTCCAACAAAAATTAAAAAAACATTATTTATATATTTAAAAAAATTATTTAAATATTTAAAAAAAAATTTAAATATATCTTAGGCGACGAAATTGCTAAATCGTCGGTCAAGGACTTACCATATAAGACGACGAAAAAAAATTATCGTCGCCTAAGATGTAGTGATCTTAGGCGACGAAATATTTAGTTTCGTCGCCCAAGGTTATAAGATCTTAAGCGACGAAAAAATTTTTCGTCGGCCAAGGTGTTAAATCTTGGGCGACGAATATTTTTGGGCGACGAGAAGTAGATTTTAGGGGACGAAATTCGTATCGTCGCCTAAGAATTACTCTTAGGCGATGACGGACTGAATTTTCGTCGCCCAAGTTCTTGGCCGACGCATTTCTGGCGACGACGTCTTGGCTGACGACATGTCGTCGCCTAAGTACTTAGGCGACGAATTTTTTTAACAGGGCGACGATTTTTTTTCGTCGCCCAAGATCTGTTTTCTGGTAGTGCACAAGCCTTCTAGTCATTCTCTACTTCTTAATCATTCTGGGTGTTTTTCTTCCATGACCAGTCCGCCTTCAAACTAAGATAAGAATATAGGAAGTGATCTAGGATTCTGGGTTTATTCGTATTCTTCTGAATTTTCTTATTTGGTTGATTATTTAGTATATTATAATTTAGGAGATAAATAATTTACGTAAACTCTATCAAGTAGCTATTAAGTTTAGTTGGCATGGTAAGACATATGTCAAAAAATGAGCGGGAGACAGGTAAGGGGATATGAAAACGGGGACAGCAGATTTTCTTCCACGATTGATAATAACTCTGAATTTAGATTAAAGTTTTGAAAGAAAGGTCCTGAATAGAATGAAAAACGAAATCAACACTTAGAAAGACAATAATCCAAGAGAAACACAAACAAACGTGATAAAAGAGATAATCACAACCCATTAAAGCACAAACAAAGTAATTAGTAATTTCCTTTTTTGGAAGACTTGGAGAATTTTTTGGACCAAAAAAAGTCATAATGAACCAAAGATATGAGTTTAGGAAAGTATATTTACAAAATTCAGCATAAATAGATCCATAATAAGACGCAAGATGTCATCTTATAGTTGAAAAGAAATTTTATAAAATCTAAATCCATCATTTTCTCTTTTAGAAAAATGAAAATTCCCAAAAGTTTTCAAAAATCTAGGCTGGAGGGAGTTGATCAGGCCCAAGAGGCTTGGAAAAGACCAAAAGAAGTAACGTAGGAGATATCACTCATATCTGAAGCACTCATTTAATTAGTTTTAGCTAAGATGTAATGTTCTAAAAACATATATATTAAAAAGGAGAGGTTAACTTTATGAGGCTTATTGGTTCAGGGGCTCTAGGCCGTTGCCTTCTGGGCCTATACTCAGGGTCGGCTCTGCTAGGATGGTATATGAAGGGAAGTGAAAAGAAGGCAGAAGTGCAGGACTGAGGTTCAAGTATTTCATGTGGAAAATTTGAACCATCAATTTTTTTTTTTGATAGTATCAACGACAGTATCCTCAAAGGCTTTCCAGGCCCAGAGACTAATCCGCGCCGAGGGATCATGTCAGAACGCTTTCTCCCCCTAGCCACCAAAAATAAATTGGGATTTAACTCCAATTAGCGTCGGTTGAGATTCGAACCTGGGTATGGGGGTTCCACACCTAGGCTCTTACCAACTCGACCACCTGTGGTGGTTAATTTAAACCATCAGTTAGTATCACTCAGTTAGCATAGAAATAAAGCAAACTATGAACTCTTCTAAATGTTTATGTTCTGACTGGTGTATACTTTGTTTAGTTTTGAGGCACTGTTTCCATGTTGACCTTTCTTTTCCCCGCCCGCAAGATATACATAAAGGTGTTAGTGCTACCTTTAGAGCACTCAATTTTGGAGTGAGTCTGTTATTTGTTATATTCTCCCTTGTTTAATAGTAGGTATCAAATGGTACGCTAATTCTCTGAGCAGGTGAGAATGCATATATGGCTGAAGAGCCATGTAATCCCAGTTTCATGCCCTTGTGAAGAGCACTAGAGTGCTTCGATAAAATGGGTTGATGAGACCCTGAAGACATCTCATGTGGGGTGTTAGTGCTACACTTTCTCGGGCATGATATCAAGAGTATTTTTTTATTTTATATTTTCTCTTTTTCATCTTTTGAGAAGTGAGTAGTGAGTAGTGAGTTCAACTTATATGTTCACAAAGTTTAATTGCATGTTTGATGACCACATTGTGGTGATGCTGCCTGGAACCCTTTAAATAGTCTTGAACTGGGATGAGTGGGATCTGGTGCCTTCATGTTTCTTTGTTCTGGGGACGAGGGAAGCTGAACAGGGGGAGTTTGAACTCTGGATGCTCTTCTGCTCATGAGCTACAAGCTTCTCGAGCAAGCAAAAGGAAACAAAAGGAAACTTTGGGGTGACTGTACAAAACCCTTTGTATAAGGGCAGACAATACGGATTAAGATACCTCATTGGCAATGACCCCTAATGGCAACATCTATGAGCCAAAGGAGACCCCATTTCGAACCCTAGGAAAAAAAAAAAAAAGGTTGGGGGATCGGGAGAGGCGAGGAAACAAGTAACCGCTAGCGCCTGTGCGGGCGGGTAGCACCACCTTCAAACCTCTCAAGGGTTTCTTACCGTGGGAAATGACACGCGAGGGAACGGTGTTTCTCTTTTTTAACCTCTCGAGGGAAACACCAATAAAAGACCCCCGCTACATAAATTGTTTAGGGTTTGGGATAAACACACGTCACTTCCCAGCCCAACATGAGGCAAGAGAGCTCTAAATGAAGCACTCGTTTCTTTACTTTTCTCCGATATGGGACGCTGCCTTTCTACAACTCGCACAGTTTTTTCGACTTAGTGTTATGGAGAAGGCGGTGACAAAGCACGTAAGAATGAGGAGAGGAATTTACCCTAGGTTGGCATAATTTCTTTGCAAATGTCACACCAAGGTCTGTTGGTACCCAACTTCGGAAGCTACTTGTGCTAGGATTTCTGGTGAGATATTTTACCAGTTTGGTGTTTGGAAGCTACTCTCATTGTGACTGCAAAATGCTTTCCATCTATTCAATCATCAAATGACCTATAACGAATCACACATCTTTGTATTCATTCAACTTATCACCTTCATTATTTGTTTGGAATAGTTATCAAAACATAAAAACAAAGATTATTTCGTTTGAAATAATTACCATCTTTAATTTATCATTTATACGTTGCATTTCGTTGCTACATATTAACAAATCTTCGTTCTATTCATAAAAAGAACGATATCTCAAGTTATTCATCCTATATATAAACTAACCGAAAACCATTTTTCTTTTTGTCTAGAAAACATTTAATCATTCATATGTTTCCTAAATGATATTAACCAAAGACATATATTTCTCAATTTGTTACAGGATCAGTAACATTTCTCTCCCGAAGGACTTATATGCAGCCATGTACACGACTACTAAAGTTTTAAACTAGCAAATCACAATTCGATCGTAATATTTAAAGAAAATAAAATCATTTTTTTTTTTCAAATTATATTGAAAATTTAGGAAAATAGAAAGAATAATATAAAGAGCGGTGCGAAAGAGATGAGCATCGAGTCCACCGAGGCAACCTTTATAGAGAGAGGAAGGAGACTCTCTCTCTCTCTCAAAATGGAGAACAACAAGGGCAAGAGGGAGGTGGTGGTCTCAGCTTTGCAGTTCGCTTGCACCGACGACGTCGCCACCAACGTCGCCACCGCCGAAAGGTCTTCTTCTTTCACTTCCTCTTTTTACCTGCTCAATTTTAGAACCTACACCCAAAAGTAATCATGAAATTGTTTAAGTTATTGGGAAATTGTGTGTTTGAATCGAATCTGTATCCGGAGGGATTGGAGTTACTTTTGATGGCTAAGTAAGTAAGTCGCTCTGTGAGATAACGGAAGTAAGCTCTGTGCTTTAAGTACTGTAAATGTAGTTTTGGGCATGGATTTCATTGATCTAAAGCTTTCTCATCTTTGAATTTTAGCTTACGTCACCCTTTTTACCCGAAAACTCTGCTTCTCTTTTGTGAGTATCACCTACCACAATGTATACCTCTTACTTGCATCCACATATGGTGAAGTTTGTGGCAAGGGTTTCCGCAGGTTATGTTGATGTACATTTGTTCACTGTCACACTTATTTATTTGATTTCCGATATCCATTTATACTTGAGCTTCTGGTTCCTTATTTGAGATCCTTTAGTTGTGTGATTTGCGTTCTTTCCGGTCAAAACTGATATCTGTGCTTCTTTTACCCTTCACCTTTTCCGGACCAGTTATTTTCTTCAGTCATGTTCATTGCCCTTTTCTCATTCAGGTTGGTTAGAGCTGCTCATTCAAAGGGTGCAAACATCATTCTTATACAGGTATGAACCTGCGAACTTTGAAATACCAAGATTTCTAAGCGTTTGGGTTTTTATTTTCTTTACTTGCACATACAACTGCATCTGCTTATACCCGTCCGTCATCAAGCCTATTATGATTTCTGTTTCTCCATTTCGTGTTTCATTTGTCATGCATTCCTCATCTCCTCGGTTTGCAGTTACTTGCTTGGGATTCTTAAATGGTCTTGTCCTATATGGGCTTCGATACTTTCCCTACAATGATAGCCTCAGCAAAGAACAAGGCGTTATTTTTGGGAGCTCCCAAAAACATGCTCATGGTTGTGCTTCGTTTTTGATACCCAGAAATTGCCTGACCCATCAAAGACTACAATCTTTAGATAATCTGCATGTTAACACATATTCATTTTAAAATCTTTATACAAGTTTGTAGCATATAGTTTGAAATCTGATCTTTCCACCTCACGTCGTAAGGTTCAGTTAGAACAGCATTGAAGAGACTCTATGCTCAAATTTTGCGCTACTATTAAATGAAGGGTCTTGTATCTGTTCACTGATATGAATCTCCATTTTGTTTAAGATACTGGTTACAACTATTATATAGTATGTGTTATGTGCTTTTGTATGCTAAAAGCTTAAAAGGCCTCTATGAACTAGTAATTGGTCAAACCAATGATTTGCTCCCATTCTGTCATTCAAACCCCTTCAACCAGAGATATCTGCTAGTTTCCTGTCTCGTAAAGATTGTACCGTCGGCAGGAGGTCCTAGTTTCCGTCCTGGGTCTGCGAAGTAGGTTTGGGGGATTTTCGGGAATGAAAAGAAAATTAGTAATTGTGGTAATTTAGGGAGGACTTCAACCTGATAACTGATAAGTATGCTTTTTACAGAAATTTTTCCATGACAAGTATGTTTGAGTTCACACTTCACACACCTTAATAGTTGAGATGCTTATGTTCTGATGAATGTTTATAGGAGCTTTTTGAAGGATATTACTTCTGTCAAGCACAAAGGGAGGATTTCATTCAGCGAGCAAAGCCCTACAGCAACCATCCAACTATTGTTAGGTGAAAGCACAGGAAATCTCTTTTTAATTTAGGCCCTAACTTTCTGTATGCCATCATCCTGGATAGCATCACATTATTAACCTATCCAAAGGAATATTTGAAAAAAGAAAAAGAAAAAGAAAGAAGATAGTAGCACTTGTTCTTAATTGATTTATTTGCCAAAAGAAAATAATAATAATAATTGAGTTGGATGATCAATTGTGCAGTAAACTGATTACACATTTTTATCTGCATTATTGTAGGATGCAGAAACTTGCAAAAGAGTTGGGTGTGGTAATTCCTGTTAGCTTTTTTGAAGAGGCAAACAATGCCCACTACAATTCGATAGCCATTATTGATGCAGATGGTGAAGATCTTGGACTTTATAGAAAGTCCCACATCCCAGATGGACCAGGTATCAAAATTCCTTATGTTCTCATTTTGATCTTATCTTTTAATTTTTTAGTAACTGCTACCTTTCTGCTATAGGCTACCAGGAAAAGTTCTACTTCAATCCAGGTGACACTGGATTCAAGGTGGGTGCGAACTACAATTACAATCTATTTTTTCATGCTGTTTTGGTAGCTTTGATTTATTTTTCATGTTTGATAACAAGTGGTACTTATACTATTTTTTGCAAGCAGGTTTTCCAGACCAAGTTCGCAAAAATAGGAGTTGGTGAGAAACCTAATTACTTTTTTTTTTGGGGTTTGGTGAATTTGGGTGTAGTAAATTACCAAATAAATTGGTGTACCTATTTGATTTGTTGCACAAATCTTATCATTTTATTTTCTGGGAAGGCAAGGCTGAAAACTTTGTTTGGCTAATACATTATTTTCATTTCAGCAATTTGCTGGGATCAGTGGTTTCCTGAGGCAGCCCGAGCTTTGGTTCTTCAAGGTGCAGAGATTTTGTTTTATCCTACTGCTATTGGTTCTGAACCTCAAGATGGAGGACTTGATTCTCGGGATCACTGGAGGCGAGTAATGCAAGGGCATGCCGGGGCAAATCTGGTAATTTTCTTACTAGTAGTTTGGCTGATATGCTTTTGACCTGGAATTCAGTTTATTGTCTGAAGATCTGAAGCTCATTTGTTCTGGACTATTCGTGTACCTTTTTTTTTTTGGGTCAAATGTGCCTTGTGTCTTAAAGTATGTTAATTAAGAGCTTCTATCAGAGTATTGTCAGCATTGCATAGTATAGGAAAACGCTTATGTTTGTTGTCTTCTTTGGGATTGTGATAGACCAAAAACCAATTAACATGGGTGGAACAAAGCCTACATTAATCTAGATTTGATGAATTCAGGTGCCTGTAGTAGCATCAAACCGCATAGGAAAGGAGATAATTGAGACTGAGCATGGAAAGAGTGAGATCACATTTTATGGTAACTCTTTCATAGCAGGTATGTTATAAGGCATTTTACGGCAGCCTCAGAGTTGGAGTTACCTTTATATAATTGATCTTGTGTCAATGGATGTTCATTTAAAGAAATCCTTTAACTCACATTTTGATGTCCAGGACCTACTGGAGAAATTGTTTCAGGTGCTAATGATAAAGATGAAGCTGTACTAGTGGCAGAGTTTGATTTGGATATGATCAAATGCAAGAGGCATAGCTGGGGAGTATTCCGTGATCGACGTCCAGATTTATACAAGGTGCTACTGACATTAGATGGCAGGAACACCCCATAGTGATATTAATTTCCTTTACCTTGTAGTATGCATGTTGCAGTATTTTATAATGGAAGTACTTAAAACACATCGGAATCATGCATTAAGTTTAGGAAGTACATTGAGCATGCAGTGATTACTGACAGGATCCTCACTTGCATATCTGTTGGCCAATCATGAATAAAAAAAAATTGGCTTTATTCTAGAGGAAGAAAAGTGGTCTTAAAACTTTCGAGTACCTACCATGTCAAACTCACTGCCTCCCAGTAATCTAATTGCTCGCTCTTCCATGTCAAACTTTTGTTCTCATACGGCTTAAAATATTTTGGTTTGGTTACTGGTACTGAATTTGAGCATCTATTTCTTTTCGTTTAGTTTGAGCATTAATTGGTTGTTCAACTTATTTTTGATATGTTTGTGTGCATACACGTCATTACTAGTAGCCTGCAAATTCAACTATACACAGGTGTATGGCATACTTCATGTCTTACACTGCTGGTTCAGTATATAAAACCGACCTAATGGTGAAGAAACATGGAATATACGTACTGGTGTTTGGTAGAAGCAAAACTAGTAGTCTGCAATAGCAATCAACTGGAAAACATTGCATATATTGTCCATGAAGCATTGCTAAATTGAAGTATGATCCCCGTAGCAGATAAACCTCTATTGATGGCTTCTAGTACATTTATCTTTCATGCACGAATCTGTTGTTGTCTCTGTTTTTTTAACCAAGTTTAAATCAGTTGTTGAAAAGAACTTTAATACTCTCTTGTCACATAGCTGAATGATTTGATCACACTCAATATGGATGGATGAGGTCTTCTGTGCCATTAGAGCCCCAGACAGTGGACTCATTTCGTCCAGTATTTGATGCATTGCTGAAAGTCATTTTTTTTTTCCTATGGTCATGATAAATCAAGTCTTTATCTTCCAAAGACTTTGGACAAATTTTTATGCCGTATGTCTGGCGGAAAGAGTTTCTCTTTGTGTCCACATACACAGGCGGAGCTAAACACAGACCAAGGGGTCCCATGGCACCCCTCTAAAGCTTGGCTTTATATGTATTTTGTGTTTGGGATCTAGCTAAACTGGAAGGTTTATTATAACCTTCTTATATTGGCTGCCCTCCTTTGTATTCTCTGGCTCCGCCTATGTCCACATAAGTTTCAGTGACAATTTAAAAAAGCATCTCTAGAAGTGTCTATCTGTTGTCTCCCTTTTCCCGTTGCCCTCACATATAATCTAGCTCTGGTTTTAAGAATATTTTCTGTACCACATAGGGTCTGGGACGTTCTATTACTTCAACTTGTGAAGTTGTATTCGTGAGTTTCTCTTTTCCTTTGAGATTGTGGACCGTTGAAAATTTTAACCAGTTGTGCATGAAATTGCTGAAACTAACTCGGGATATATCCAGATTGTTACCTCATTGGTCATATTCTGTTAGTTTTCCAAGTATTACTGATATTCTGGTTTACAAATTAGATTTTGAAGCATATTAATCAAGAAGCCGACCTAATGGCCATTGACTAGAAAATCTGAATTTTGTGATGAATTCATTGGATATATGCAGGATTTCTTGTTTGGTGTCACTGTCATGATCTGATTGTGTGATCATGGTATCTGTTCTTTGATTTATTAAATGTACTCAAGCCTTATTCACATATGTATGCGCTACATTTTCTTTATCATGTAGTGACTGCAATCCTTCTATTTCATTAGTCTTTCTCTACTGATGTCCTCAGATTGTTTGCGCTTGTTTGAGCCATCTTAGTCATATCTATCGTGCTATTTCTAATGTATATATTTTCACTTTGATGTTGTGACTTGTGAGATGCCATATATATGGCTATGCCACTGCCACAGCTGTCTTAGTTTGATTGGTTCTAATGAGAAACACGGATTCCCCTAGACTGAGGCTTCTTAGCACTTAATCGCTATGATATTTCCTTCTATTTTCCTTTATTGATATAGTTACCATTGGATGTTGAAGATTTCTACGTACTAAATGCTATATCTTGGCAAAATGCAAAAGGCAGGTTACTTTTGTAAAAGAATATAGTTATTATGGAACTCCTGGTAAAGTTGTGTAAAACAGTAAATTTGAATATAGTTTGGTTGCCCTGTTTTTATTTTTATTTTTTATTTTTTATATTATTTTTTGAGTTTGGTTGCCCTTTTCTATCAGTTAGTTTGCCTTTATATCTCTATTTTGCTCAGAACTGCCACTTTTTTATAAACCTTTTCAATTGCAAAACTATTCTAGGACAAATTTATTTTTTTCATTTGAAAAAAAAAACTTAATTTCTGTAGTGGTTTCAAAAGAAAGTGGATGTGTTTGCAACCGTTTTCTTTTAGCCGTTTGGGTGTACTTCTCTGTAGCATTTGGCCTGCATGTAGTGCTATATGGTATTTGGATAATTGAAGAAATAAATATAATAAAGCTATATGATGTGGTTGAGATTGCTAATGCTTTGACTCTGATTGTTACACTGTAAAAAGAAAGGCAAAACAATCTATTTCTGAAGAGTTAACTGCAGAAAGAGAGATTATTCTCAAATTGGCGAAAGCCATATCTCTTCGTTTTCTTGTGTCTAATTATCTGCATATATTTCTTTTCAACGAAAGAAAAATCTGCATGTTTCTCTGGAAGGAATGACAAAATACTTGAAACCCTTACTGTAAAACTACATCACTTCAACCTTGAAATTTATTCCTACCTAACATGAAGAACCTTAGACCTCATTTGCACTGCAGGTTCCAGTGTCTGCCTCATTTCCTTCAATCACAGCACATGCAGCTTCTGCATGTTCATGTCCATTTTCTTCTTCCCGAACATCAATATCATCATCATCATCATCATCGTCATCCTCACAATTTTCTTCGTCATCATTATCAGCATCATCCTCATCATCTTCCCGTTCTACCTCACTGAGGATCTGTTCGTCCTCATGGTGAATGAAGTGCAGCTTGAGCCGACCGCCTTCTCTGTATGCATGAAGGAACTCCTGGGTGGGAATTCTTATTTCTTTGAGGATAAACCTGCCATCGTGCCTGTAAGACTTGAAGCAAACCCAAGGCTTCCCACTCTTGCTTATGCAAGAAATTGGCGGAGGGAATCCTCCTACACCAGCACTCCTTGTTTTCCTATGTCCACAAAAATGACTATCTGATGTTGCCAAAAAACATGGCTTTGTCGTGAAATTAAACTTCTCTTGAACATTTTGCCATTCTTCACTCACGTCGCTGCTCCTCGTGTCCTCAACATCGCCTGAGCTCTCAAAACCAAGCCCCTCTGTGCACAGTTGCAAGCTTTCTGAATTCATTGATGAAAAGCTGTCACTGCTTTTGTGAGACCTGTTGTATTTGTTGTCTGTGCCTGAGAAAGATGCTTCGTTTGACATGGGGTTGATCTTATGGTCAGTCCCTTCATTTTTGTTGCCATCAATAATCTTGGGTTGTGAACCCAATTCGAACGAAGAGGATGATGAGAAGGATCTTGACACTACAGGTAAAGCTGATGATGATGACACTGGAGAATTATCATTGAAATGAAGCTCCCCGAAGATCTCGGTGAAGGAAGACTTGTGGATGGGTTTGGCAGGTTGAAGTTTGTTCCATGAGGAGAGGGGGTCAAGCAGTCTAGGGCTCTCGGCAGACAAGGGGGTCTCAAAGATGTGTTGGAGGCTTCCACAGGCAGCCATGGCGTGCCTGGTTTCTGCAGTATTAGTCTAGCTTAGCTCTAATGTTGCTTGAGAGAAAAGAAAAGAGAGATAGGTCGTTCCAGAAAGAAATATGGAGGATGTGCTTTTGATGGTACAGAGAAAAGAGGGCACGGGATGAGGGTGAGTTGATTTGAAAAAATCAAATGATGTTGTTGCTGTTATTTATGATGGGTGCTGATTTGGGGCATCTGTCTTGGTTGGACTGGAATAAGGGATGGGTGGTGCTGGTTTCTCTGCCTCTATTTCGGTTATCTCCTAAAATCATGTCTAGAAGAAAAATGGATTACATACTCGTTTTGGAGTTACTTGAATGTCAATCTAGGTTTACTTCAATCCAAGGATTATCAATAAAGTGGTGCCAAAGGTAATAATAGGCGTAGACTAAATTTGACCAAATCGCTTTGCTATTGGGTTTTTGTTATGTTCCATCCATTATAGTGCCTTGATTACATTGTGCTATACTTGCCAGCCAGTGATTCGATTTGCTAGATGATCTGAGTCCAGAGACTGCGAATCTTTGCGCGCACCTCTTATCTTTTGGTGTTGTACATTTTCTTGTCCATGCCAACGAAAATGGAACTTTGGAAGTGACACCCGGAAACAAGTAGAGATTACTTGAATTTGATTACTCTTGTTCAAACAACTGCTGTTGCAAAGTAGAAACAAAACCAAAAGGCGAACGCCATGGCCTCAAGAACATCTCCACCAACCGAAATGAGGAGACATGCAGACGAAAAATGATCACACCATTCCACATCAAGCTCAAAGATACCACATTCTCTACTAACTCTCTCATACACAAATGAAAGATCGACCGCAACCACTTAGATGACTATATATGTAACTTCTGGTACTCCAACGTGCCTTACTGCCTTTTCCATTACATATTACAAAATCTGATGCAGCAAAAAAAAAAAAGAATATCCATCACTAAAAAAATCATAATCAATCACCGTTAGATGTAAATTCAAGGATGAGAAATATTATTTTAAAGTTAAGTTGTTTTATTTTCTATCTTTGGATTTACATCAAACGGTGATTGATCATGATTTCCTTAGTCATTACGTGACCATGTGAACACTCATGTTCCCTTGTAACGTACTATCTGTAGTTTTGTACACACCTGCATAATATTAATTGAAGATATTACTCAGGTTAATCCAGTAATGCTCATAGCATCAAACTCCAGCATTCTGGAAGAGGAGGAATGGTTTAGAATTAAGGTTGTACCTTCCTCTAATGATCATGGAACATAATTTGCGGTCATAACTTTGAGAAAGTTATGTTTGCCTATCTGTGGACTCATTTAACACGTACGTACATGAACATGTCTACTCGGATTAATTCCTGAACATCCACAAATATGCATGAAATTTGATGTATTTTGGGCACACCCTAAAATGGCAGCTTAGTGTGCTTCTGATCTGCTGCAACTAAATCTGATATCAAATACAGTTACACATCAAGTCTAGTCTCCTGACTTTTATCTTATAGTTTCTTCTCTTAATCATTCTCTTATCCAAGGAGAAAATGAAGGAATCTGTACTCTCCCCTTCCCCATTGTGTCTGAAAATGGTAAAATCAATTAATTTTTCAACGTTATGGGAGGACCACATGACAATATGACGTGGTCCTATATTCCAATCAAATATTGACACATGAATTTTATTAAGGAAAAATTACATCAGCTATTTTGTCAAAGACAATTTTGGGTTTGTTGCTGCTTTTTAAACCCTAAACTATAAACTCTAAACCCTAGACATTAAACCCTAATCTGACCATTTCGTTTTTCCTGATTTCTGGCCGGATTTTCTTCTGTCCACGGCCGGAATTACATATCCACAGAAAACCCTCGACCTCCCGGTTCCAACCCCACAGGTCTCACCATGAGAACCGGCCGGAAAGTACCTGAACCCGGCCGTGGGAATTTTCCAGACCGCCGCCGCCACCACCGACCACTGGTTCACCGCCTTCCCGTGATCTTATCCACCTGATTTTTGGACAAAAGCTTCCTCTTCCAGTGGTGCT
This sequence comes from Fragaria x ananassa, assembly GCA_034370585.1. NCBI lineage: Eukaryota > Viridiplantae > Streptophyta > Magnoliopsida > Rosales > Rosaceae > Fragaria > Fragaria x ananassa. The sequence continues at coordinate 15,917,222 of CP139766.1, forward strand.
CGTCCTGTCAAAATTTCAGCTCCAAAATCGAAGCATAAGTAGGTGAAAAGTTGTTTTCTCCTCTCGGCAGCCTCTAGAAACCAATGATCTCAAGATAGCGTCTTCCAAGAAAAGCCAGAAAGGTTCCCGATCCTCGGTCGAAGCCTGCCATCAACTCAAACTCTTCAGAGGTAAATTTTTAATTAAGGTTAATGCTTTCCGAATTTCAATTCATAGTTCAGGCTTAGTAGTCTTTCCATCTATCACCTTTCTATGACATGATTGGGTTTTGAGGGGGGAATAAGGTTTGGGAGTTTTGTTGGGGCTCCTATCCTTTGTTAAACTTTGTGACTGTGACATACGCATCACCATATATTTGCGACTACGATTACGCATCGCTGTGATAGCTGTGAGCGTCGCCTACAAGGGAATAATCGATTGTGATTGCGCTAATGCATCACCTACTTTTATTTGCATCGATTTTATGACTACATCCTTGGTTTATTGACTAATTCCAATCCCCTTGTCTTTTGTAGATGACTGAGCCATCCAGGCCTGAGTTCGAGATCCTCAATAACCGAGGTAAGGAATATCACTGATGGGTGTCCGATGTGACGAATACGTTCATCGATAAGCGGTTGACAACCACCATCTTTCCGCCACCGAATGACCCTCTAGCAAGTGACGAGGCCAAGGCACAAGCCCTCATGTTTCTGAGGCACCACATTCATCCAACTCTGAAGAAACAATACCTGAAAAGGTAAGACCCCAAAGATCTATGGGATGTCTTGAAACAACGCTTCAACAATATACATGATGTACTCATTCTAGAGTTGACTGCTCGTTGGGAATCCATTAGACTAATGGACTTTGCTAAAGTTGAGGATTACAACCAAGCTATGTTGGACCTCCAAGCAGAACTAAGCTTTTGTGGCGTCGACAAGACTGGCAAAGATATGATTGAGAAGACTTTGTACACTTTTCCGATATCGATGAGCTTACTTAGCCACCAATATCGCCTTGAGTATGAGCATAACCGCTTTACGTCGTTCAGTGACCTCATATGCGTACTAGCAAAGAAAGGTACCAGGAGATTATCCTCAATAACAATGCAAGGCCGGTCCGGACCAAGACGATTCCTGAGTCCAACCAAACTAGTGGAGGTAAAGCTCCAAGGAAAAGAGGAAACATCAAATCTGCACCATATGAACATGAGTAGAATCAGCCACGTGGTCACGGTAATGGCAATAATCGGCGTGGAAACAACTGCAACAACACTTGGAGGCATGATGACGGAAATTCTCCCCTCTTAGGAACAATAACAGCGGCCGTGGCTTCCAAGGTGAGAAATCCTGCCAAGGCCGAAATCCTCCCTCTAACTCGAACCAGAAGAAGCGATTTCCATGCTATATTTGCAGAACTACCGCTCACTTGCATCATGATTTCCGTGCTAGCAAAGAAGCTATTGATACCTATAGAAGACACAAGCAGTACTTGGCTCAAGAAGCTAATTTACTGGGGGAGATGACATTGGAATTAGACATCCTTTGATGCATTTTGAGTTGGCAATTAATAAAATCTCTCCTTTACGTTTCACAATGTTCAGTTGATTGAGAATTTATTCCCTTATGAATGGTTCAAATTGCACAAAGCTATAAGCTTCATTACATAGCAAATATACTAAATCCACATGTTTTCGTGGTCTTACAACTGGTTATGGCATAAAGAATGGCAAAACATATGCAAAAATTGTGAAAAAACACTAAGGAAGAACTGCCGTGTTTTGACATTGATACAGTGCCCCTAAGGCGCCCTTGAGTGTCTTTGCCGTGCGCTGGGCGGCTGCCTGTGCCCCTAGATGGCCTCTGCCACAGTCTGGGGCCGTAAACGCATCTTAGAAAAGCTCATGAGTCAAACTAGCGGTTTGTATCTTACAACCATCAAGATCATCGAATCCTATGCAGTTTCTCGCAACTTCTGTGACTCTAACTCATACAAGCTTGGACATGATCGTTTGGGGGCATCCCGGACGTGACATGATGATCCGAATTCTCAAGAATTCATATGGAAATCCATTTTTCCATATGGAAATCAATTTTTCCAAGCACTGAAGCGTGTTGGAGCTCTTCCTTCCACCGAAATAGGTGATGCGGCTGTGCATGATGCACCTGCCATAGGCTCGGCCTCCAAAACCATTTCCGAGATTCCAAATGCCTCTATGGCTATCTCTAATGCTCACTTCTCATTTTGCAAAGCTTGTTCACTAGCCAAATTGAATGCAAGACCATCTTTTGCTAATGATTCTAAACAAAACATTCCATTCCTACAAAGAATCCAAGGTGATATTTGTGGACCTATCAAACTAGAGTACAGACCATTTTGATATTTTATGGTTCTGGTTGATGCATCAACGCGTTGGTCACACGTTGCTTTACTATCCAAAAGAAACGTTTACTATCCAAAAGAAACGCTGCAGATTCTAAACTCCTAGCTCAAATTATTAAGTTTCGGGCTCACCACCCTGATTATCTAATCAAGTCTATTGGATTTGACAATGCTTGAGAGTTTACGTCTAAGTCTTTTGACGACTATTGCATGTCTATCGGGATTGAAGTAGAACATCTTGTACCCTATGTGCATTCACAAAATGGTCTTGCAGAAGCTACAATTAAGCGCTTACAATTGATTGCATGGGCCTTGGTGATGTGCACCAACTTGCATGTTCTTCCTAGGGTTATACAATTTTGCATGCAGCTTCACTTATCCGTTTTAGACCCACTGCAACCCAACCATTTAGTGCGTACCAGTTGGTAATTGGATATGAGGCTGATATTTCACACTTACGCATATTTGGTTGTGTGGTTTATGTACCTATTACGCCTCCACTGCGTACTAAGATGGGTCCTCAAAAACGATTAGGTCTTTATGTTGGCTATCAATATCCTACGATTGTCCGTTATTTAGAACTTTTGACAGGAGATCTCTTTACTATGAGATTCGCAGATTGTCACTTTGATGAGACATTCTTCCTGCCGTTAGGGGGAGACATGATCGTTTTTGTTCCAATTGAACGTCGAGAATTTACGTGGTCCGACCCCACTATGTCTCATTATGATCCCCGAACTTCTGACAGTGATTTATGAGTTCAACGCATTCTCAATCTTGGAAGAGTTGCAAATTTGATGCCTAACTCTTTTACCGATATTGTGAAAGTGACGAGATCAATTATACATGCTGCAAATGTTCCTGCAAGGTTAGATGTCCCAAGTAAAAGGACATTACCGGCCGCACCCGGGCTCGGCAATGCCATCATTGACTTGCCAGATGCCCACGGTGGAGGTGTGGCCGCGACCTCTGCTCTCACCAAGAAGAGGGGGAGACCTGTTGGTTCAACATATACTATGCCTAGAAAAAGTCATGATAATAAGACACTAAATGATCCACTCATCATCAACACTGTGAATCCTTCACATGAGATTTTCTCTGCTATAGTTATATCCAAGAATCAATGTTAGCGTATCTGGGGGACGCCTCGGATCCAATGTTGATGTTGGAGAACAAAGAAATCTCACTAAAGTATATCGATGTGCACGGTATGATGGAAAAAACTTCCACGACTATTGATGATGTTTTTGCTTATTCTGTCGCTTAAGATATTATCGACGACGATGAGATTGAACCGCGCTCCGTTGCAGAATGCCAATGTCGAGCAGATTGGCCGAAATGGAAGGAAGCAATCCAGGATGAACTAGACTCTCTAACAAAAAGGCAAGTTTTCGGTCCGGTAGTGTCATGCCCACAGAATGTTAAGCCTGTTGGACATAAATGAGTTTTTGTTCGAAAGCGAAACGAGAAACATGAAGTCATGCGCTATAAAGTGCGACTCGTGGCGCAAAGATTTTCTCAACGCCCTGGAATTGACTACGAGGAGACATATTCTCCCGTTATGGACGTTATTACTTTTCGCTACTTAGTCAGTTTAGTAATGTCCGAAAAACTGAGCATGCAGCTTATGGATGTGGTTACTGCATATCTCTATGGGGATTTTGATCTAGAGATATATATGAAAGTGCTTAATGGACTTTCACTACCCAAGTCAAGTGACTCTAAGCCACAGAGTGCCTTTGCAATTAAATTGCGGCGTTCACTATATAAATTGAAACAATCCGAATGAATGTGGTATAATCGTCTAAGTGACTACTTGATTGGGAAGAGATATAAGAAAGACATTCTTTGCCCATGCGTGTTCATTAAAAGAACAAGTACCGGATTTGCTATAGTAGCCGTCTATGTTGATGACATGAACATCATCGGTAACCTCAAAGAAATTGATGAGACCGTGACCTACTTGAAATCCGAGTTTGAGATGAAAGATCTTGGGAAAACTCAATTTTGCTTAGGCCTAGAGCTAGAGCATGAAGAGACTGGAATATTAATTCATCAGTCAGCTTATGTCCAAAAGGTGCTCAGGCGATTTAATATGAACAAAGCTCACCTCTTGGTACTCCCATGGTCACGCGAAGTCTGGATATAAAAAAGAACCCATTCCATCCTAAAGAGGACGATGAGGAAGTCCTTGGAGTAGAAATTATGTACCTAAGCGCTATCGGAGCTCTATTATATGTGGCTCAATGCACAAGACCAGACATTGCATTGTCAGTAAACTTGTTAGCTAGGTTTAGCTCTACTCCTAAGCAACGTCATTGGACCGGTGTTAAACACATCTTCAGGTACTTGAAGAGTTCAATTGATTTGGGCTTGCTTTTCCCTTACAAAACTGAAGTGGAAGACATGAATGACAATGTCCCTGTTGATGGAAACACTGCCGGCACATGGGCTGAGCCCCAAGGGCCCCTGCCGTGCCCAGCAGTGCCTCGACAGCACTAGGCAGCGCACAGCGCCCCTACCGCAATCTGCCTCGGCCGGCAGCATGCAACGCACCCCTACCGTGCCCTTCCGAGCTTGCCGTGTTTCAGCGTGCCCTTGAGCGCTCCTGCCGATGCTGCAGCACAGCCCCTGTCGCGCCCCTACGCGTCCTCTAGAGCTTCCAATGCCGCAAACGAGCAAATTTTGTTCCCCAACCAAAACAAGCTTCCGAAGCTCCTTCTAGCTCAAAATTGACGCAATGCGGTATTGTCCCCTATTCTGAAACATCGAATAATGTGTTAGTTGGATTTGCTGATGCTGTGTATCTTTCTGATCCACACAGGACATTCCCAAATTGGTTATGTGTTCACCATTGAGACTACGACGGCTTGGAGATCTATCAAGCAAACCCTTGTTGCTACTTCCTCGAATCATTCAGAGATTATTGCACTACATGAAGCAGTCAAAAAAAGTGTTTGGCTTCGCTCTGTGGTAGCTCATATTCGAGAGTCAAGTGGGTTGACATCTACCACTAATGCACCAACTTGTATCTATGAAGACAATGCGACATGCATTGAACAAATGAAGTTGGGATTCATCAAGGGTGATAATACTAAGCATATATCGCCTAAGTTATTCTACAATCAGCAACAGCAACAGCTTTTGAATATCCAAGTGATCCAAGTGAGTTCCGAGGATAATGTAGTAGATTTGTTCACCAAGTCTCTACTCAACTCTACTTTTGAGAAGCATGTGCGAAGTATTGGTATGCGTCGCTTATCTGAACTCCATAATTGATTTAATTATCAAGGAGAGTTGATTGTGTAGACATCAGAAGGAGTCTACGTCACATGTTTTATATTCAAGTTGTAGTTGACGTGTTGTGCTCTTTTTCCCTTCGACCAAGTCTTTTGTTTTTACTTTTTACCTAAGAGGTTTTTGTTTTACTTAGCAATGTTTTTACCGAGACAATGTTCATGCGCCATGTGATTCTGGTACGCGACACAAAGGGGAGTGTTGAAGAAATTTACATTTCTATCCTTGATGATGTGTCTTGACCGAATCTTCTCCTTATTAGACTAAAATATCTCTTAGATATCTATCCCTGATTTACAAAAATTCTCTATGTAATATCTATATAAAGACCAATCTATCAATGAATGAGTAGACATTTTTCTCTCATATTCTCATACTCTACAACAAGTTTATATTTTAATTACAATAAATACATATGTCAATATTTAATTAGAATGTATGTTCACGTCATACCACATGGTCTTCCTGTAACTTTCAAAAATTTCTCCATATTTGCTTACTCTATTTCCATTGCATAATGATAGTGGATAACATGAATGAAATGGACTGAGAACCCAGTAGTTTATCTGTGAGAACGAATAAATTACTTTGATTTTGGGTCTGTAAGAGCATGTCCACCCTTACCCAAAAAACAAGACCCAGGCCTTCGCCATGTCAAACGAAGACCCAGCCGAAAAAACCCTCCCTCCACCCTTGAAATTTCTTTGACCTGGGCATTCGCTGGGTCTTCGCCTGGGTCAGACCTATGACCCATGCCTCCATTTTGAAGACCCAGGCCTTCCTCTGCCAGCTCAGCCCGAGTCGTGGGGCCATGGCATCGTCAACCATGTGAAGCACGCAAGGGGGCCGAGCGACGCCGGAACTAGTCAGTGGAGGTGATGCCGGAACCATGGCTTGCCGGAAAACTCAACATCCAAACAATCCATAAACACAAAAATAAGGTTATTGAAATTACCTTACAAATCGGATTATGATCCTCTCCTTGGCTCTTATTGAAAACACAGAAGATTTGTTGAGGGACGGATTACCATCGGAATTGAAATTGGTCGCCGGATTTGCCAAGAACTCGTCGGACAGTGACACCTTCTTCTCCGTCGATCTCCTTTGTTGAGGGTTGCATGTGGTTATTGATTGAGGGGTTTTGAAGAGGGAGAGGAAATGAATGCTTTGGTGGAGTTTGGTGGAGTGTGGTGGCCGGAAATAGCCGGAATCGATTGGAGAAGAAGGTGGCCCAGATTTGATCGGGTCAACGCCAGTTTTGGTGTTTTGACCGGGTCAACACACCTCTCTTCTTTTAAAACAGTATTCGGTGGCCGGGTCAACACACCTCTCTTCTTTTAAAACAGTATTCGGTGGCCCAGATTTGATCTAGCAATTTGATCTAAGGGTCCATATTAAATTTTTTTCATCATCAACAATTAATTACCTAATATAAAATTTATAAAACAGTCACCGCCACGTGGCGACCCAGAAACATAAATCGTGGGTGGAAACTGCAGCCCGAAATCACTGCCACGTGGCGACCTGGGTCTCGCCCATGACCCGGGCCTTCCCAACGAAGGCCCAGAGGGTGGACTTGCTCTAAAGGAGTAAAACATAATATCAAAGACTTTCTTTTGGATTCATTATTTTCATCAGATTCTGTAATGGAAAACGCTCGTTGGAGTAGCAGAACATACATCAGACCACACATATGACATATATAGTCATTTAACCAAGACCAATAAAAGTATGAAACACCAAATTATCATCAAGGAATAAGTGAATAACCAAATATTTCATTGAAGCTTACTGGCTAATTAAAGTTGAGGATTAATGCAAAGCCAAGTTTCTTGGGTCATGGACTCAATTTTGATGGAAAGATTAGCTCTTAGCTACCAAAAGAATTGATTGGCGGCAATGTAGTATAAGTACCTTAGAAGTTATCAGCTTCCACAAATCTACAACCACCAACAATTGAAATACAAAGGCTTGTGCTTTCTGAAACATCCCAGTCGGTTTTTAACTGTCAACAAACAAAGAGATCCAACTCCGACTTGTTTTCCTGCTCAACAACATCAAGAAACAGAGGATCAACAGTCACGTGACTGGCCACGTGCACCACGAACTTGTGGTCCCACCACAGAACCCTGGCGGCACCGGCGATATCGACGGCGGCGTCGAGCACCATCTCCCTCTTGGCGACGTCGGCGACGAAGCTGGCGGCGTGGTGGGCGAGCTGGAGGCCATCGAGGCGGGCAGGGAGGCGGAGGAGCTTGCAGGAGTTGGCGGACTGAGAGCCGGCCTTGACGTCAGCGGAGCCGAGGAGGGAGCCTTTGTAGAAGATGGACATGGTGGAGGAGGAGTAGTGGATGGGGACCACGTTGGGGTTGGTGACGTGGACGGTGAGGATGAGGTCGGCGTCGAGGAGAGGGAGGTTGAGCTTGAAGGAGGTGAGGTCGATGGAAATGAGGTCGAAGGTCGGGTCTTTGGGTTTGGCGGAGAGGAGGCCCAAGGCGGCTGCGGCGGAAGCGGCGCCGACGAGGGCGTGGGTCCAGCTCCATTTCGATTCCCTGCGGCTCATGTTCGGGGCGGTAGGGAGAGGTTTTGAGATGGAGAAGAGGGTTGAGGTTTGAGAGATATTGGAGGGGGACAGGTGGCAGGAGGAGATTAGCCTTCGGTCCTCTGCCGTGGGAGTAGTGTCGGCTTCACACCTAATGAGATCATTTTGGCCTTTCCATTTTTTTTTTTGCCTTACGAACTATGGTTTTTCATGAAGGCAGTGTAGAATGTAGATTTAAACTACAGGAAAATAGGTCTTAGCCGACGGAATGTATTCGTCTCCTAAAACAGAATATTCGTCGTCTAGGATTTTGGCAGATGGACAGTCCGTCGTTTAAGTTCTGTCGCCTAAGTAACGTGAGGAAGATACTTAGGCGACGGAAATTAACCAATCGTCGACTAACAACTATCCTAGCCGATGGAGTTATTTCTACCTCGTCAACAACAAGAATCGTCGATAGAAATTCTTTTCGACGGAAGATATTTGTCGGAATGTTTCCTACACGACGAATCAGAATGTTTCTTAGCCGATGAAATATGCGTCGGTAACTATGTGTACCGACGAATATTGTTCCGTTCTTGGACGACGAATAGTTCGTCGGTAAGTATTTTTACCGACGAATCTTGTTCCGTTCTTAAGCGACGGAAAATTAGTCGGTATGTATCTATATCGACGAATTTATATCATTTGTTAGTCAACGGATATTTCTGTGTCCGTCGGTTAGGTGTTAAATCTTAGGCGACTGAATATGAGTTTTCCGTCGCGTACGTGTGTGTTTTTTTTTACCTGTGAAAAAAATGTTATTTTTGTGTAAATTACCTTATTCACTGTTTCAAAAAATTACATATCAGTAATTCCAATCAAACACATACATATACATATATACCAGAAGCACTGGATTTGGAAAAAATATTCATATATATATTGATCATGATAACTAGGTAAATGGAAAAATTACAGCAGGGTCCAAATATTCCTAATTACATTAATGTTCATACATACATAATCAATAATGCCAAACGACATTCTCGTCTACTCCTATGTCGCCTAGATCATCGTTGTTTTGTGGGGAAACATGTGGAGGAGGAAAAACAACTGGAGGAGGAGAAGGAGGTGGCATACCTAAACGCTCATATATGACGGAAAACTAGGACTGCATAGCGCTATACATAGACTCCACTCGCAGGGCACGTTGTTCGGCCGCTTGATATTTTTGTTGGGCACGCTCCTCTGATTCTTTTAGTCTCTGCTCATAGTGCTCCTGCAGCTCTAGGAGTTGCTGCTCATCAACTCTAGGAGGACGACTACGTGAAGTGGAGCCATTTGAAGAATGGCTCAAGTCTCGCTCGCCTGCTTGTCCCATCCCTCTGATCTCCTCACTACTAGAAAAAAGCTCTTAGCTGACGAAATTTTTTCGTCACCTTAGAGCTTCTATCGTCATGTGATCACTTAGCTGACGAAAATTTCGTCACCTCAGAGTCGTCATCTAAGGCCGGTGGTTAGAGCACTTAGGTGACGAAAATATTGATTTCGTCATCTTAGTCATTACTAAGATGACGAAAACGTTTTCGTCGCCAATTTACTTAGCTGACGAAACATATTCGTCACCCACCTACTTAGCTGACGAAAATTATTTCATCACCCAGTTACTTAGCTGACGAAACTTATTCGTCACCCTTCTACTTTGCTGACGAAAATTATTTTGTCACCCATCTACTCAGCTGACGAAATTTACTCAGTTACTCAACTGACGTAAATTATTCAGTTTGCTAACAATTCTTCATCGGGCTAAGGCCACGAAAGTTCAACTTTCGTCACCTTAGTGCTATTTATTTTTATTAAATTTAATCATTAAAAATTATTAAAATCACATTTAATATTAAAAATTAAAAAAAAAAACTGGATAAAGCATCTGGACAATAACGAAAATTTATATATATAAACAAGTTCATATATACAAACTCATCAAGAGTAGTACTTGATCAATATAGACTTGTTCATACAAAATATATACTAGAAAATGAACTAGCTAGTGACTATGAAGTGTCAATTGAATCAATGCCTCCAACATCATTGGGCTGCTCCTGCGGTGGGACTGCCGGCTGACATACGCCGAATTCGGTGAAGAGAAATTGTTCACATTGTTGAAGACGTGCCGAATGATAACTGCCCATTTCCTAACAGGACAAACCTAATATTAAGATTTGTTACAAGCCACTAAGATGAATACTTTAAAGACCAATCATATGCAGCCAGAACGAAGACAACATAAGCATTTTTGCAAAAACCACAGGGCACATTATTACATTTCAAGTCCGGCATACCAGCAGACATGTTAGGCTTGATCTACCACAATATCTATGTTAAGGAAGAACAAGTCTTTCATAATAGATTTTGTGCGATCTCCAAAGTTAACAAATATGTTACACCATGTATCATTAACTCTAGAAAAACTATCTTTTAAAGGTCATGTTGCTTGACAATTCAAATGACTTGATGTTATGCAAGTATCCAACACTACCACAGTTAAGGATGGCAACATAATATTTCAACAGCATTCTCACAAGATCAAGTAGAAAAGCACCTTAGCAGACATTTCCATGGACTTCCAATAGAGATCGTTTGCCGGTTCAAAAACCAAATGATTTATAAGCAAACACATGTCATCATAATAACACTAAGATTAACCACAATATCCATAGATATATAGAAGCAAAAGCAACAACATGAAAATTTCAAAAGAAAGGCAATAACAGATCTAACAATGTACCTGTAATCAAGACCCCTTTCCCATATTTTCTTCTGTTGAACTACCATCGCTGCAACATAACACACATTGATCATAAGTCCTTAGTTACTGCAACACAAAGGCAATTTAGAGAAGCACCTTCGTTGAAAAATTATGATCTGCGAAACATAGCAATAGGGAGATGAACTGATATAGAAATACGGCCACATGTTCATTAGAATGGTTCGCCTGCATGGAGCCCCAGTTGGATTTGTTCTATCAGCTTCATGAAATCAGTACTTTGATGCTTCATGAATTGTGAGTTAAATTTGATGCAGTTTTTGCTACATGAAGTAGATATATCAGGGAAGATATTATCGATATGTATTTATGATTTGAAGGTAAATAAAGAGTTATTAATTTGTTGGGTTCTGCAACATTATTAAACTCAGGCAAAAGTCGATCATGACCTAACAAATTAAAGTTATAGTAAAGGGCATATTGAAAGGTTATCAAGAGGTCACAATCTAAACAAAAATGCATCAAATTAAGACACTGTGCTTGAATGAAACATAATAATAGAACGAAGATGAACTCTAATGTTATGATCAAGCTAAGATCGATCGGTTAATTGTAAAATGACTGTTGAAAGCATCTGAATTTTACTGACCAGCTGAATTATTCATCATCATCCATGTTAATCAGTTTCGATTAAATTTGGTACGTAGGGGAAGTTGGGAATTATCTAAATGTTGTTAATTGTTCAGATTAATTGCTTATTCTCTGCGAACAAGCTAGGTATATAATGTTGATACAGCAGACTTGTTTGATACAATAATGTAGGTTGAAAATTAAACTGCTGAAAATGTATGAAAGAAAGCCAATCAGTTTGTTTGTTTGTTATTTTAATTAATTAAGTAGATTGGTACAATGAGTGGAAGTATGGACCAGGGTTAGATGTAAACAAACCTCAACAAACCTCAAAAACCGTAAGGAGAGTAGAAGGATACATGAAGATGATGGGGAAGTATGAGCAACAGGAAAAACTTACATAAATCAAGTCCTGAGAATATCTAGACTGAAGATTGCAAAGAACCGAAGGGTCATTTAAAAAGCTTAGCTGTACAAGATCATCCACACCTTCCAGAACATCTGGGTTTGCTGGTAGGAGCTCAGCTCTGGGCACTTTGATTACCTGAAACACAACAAGGGCATACAAACCCACGGACTTAGACAAAACATCAATTCAGATTTTCACAAACAAAATCCCTAGACTTAGACAAAATACTTGCACAATTTAAAACAATGACAAATTAAATGCAGATTTCAGATCTAAATCACCAAATGAGCATCCATTAACCAAAAACTAACAAAGATCAGTAACTAAGCTCTATAAAATTACCTTCTTAATGAAATAACCAACGTTATCATCACAATCGGACTTAGCCACCTTCTGCCGGCTCGGAAGCTCCTCCTCCTCCTCCGACGCAATGACCGGCGAGTCCACGTCCTTCTCCGTCCTCTTGACCCCAAAATTACACCTCTTGCCCCCCACCGAAGCCCTCTCCTTCCTCTTGTTCAAACTAGGGCTGGGGGCCCACTCCGGCGACTTGTCCAGCTTCTCCACGCTGAAATTATTCGGCAAGGAGCACCGCGCCGACGGCAGCCGGGCCTTGGAAGTCGGCCGGGACGGAGACGGCGATATGGGAGGGGACGGCGATGTGGAGGAGGGGACGGCGTCGAATCGATCTAGGGATTTCAGAGTAACTATGAGAGAGACAACGAGTATAGGACTGGATTTGGGTTTACTAAAAGAAACTAAGTTCACAAAAACAGTCTAATATCGTCACCTAAGTGAAAATACAAAATTTGGCCAAAAAAAATTGGCGGAAGTTCGACCCGCCAAATATTATGAAGTTAGGTGACGAATTCATCAACTTTCGTCATCTAAGTGAACCAAATTTTAATTTTAGTAGTCTTATTTTAATTTCAACACATTTATTTCTTTTTCTTTTTTTCCTAAAAGGAAAAGGTTTTGATAGAACGTGATATTGTTAAATAGGGAGGAAGCAATATTTTCAAAAATCTTGTGAAATAGGATGTGATCGGTAAGGTGAAATACGACTATGGTTGAAAAATCACATATTTTTAGTAAAGTTTGGTCTCCGATACAAGCGGTCAACCCTATATACGCTTATGTTTCCCTATGTGGAGCCCTATCGTCGAAAGGTGAACGTACCCAAATTTTTCACGGGTTGACTTATTTCACCGTTCCGGTCATATCTTATTTCACGACTTTTTTGCGTTTGAGGCCTCTACGTATACGTTGTCTTCAAAACGAAACTTAAACTCAACACTAGTATAAAAAAGTTATACAACATTAGTACATATATCGTGAGTTTGGTGATCGGAGAAGAGGAACTGAAAACCGACCGTCAGATATGACCAGCATAACGAATTACGTAGGTGGGAAAAAATTCAGCTCCATCGGACAACGATAAGGGCTCGATCCGTCCGGTCAATCGGCGCGGTCAAACCCCTAAACGGACTGAAACGGCTATTCGACCCTCCAAATCACGTAATCTGGCCGGACCTTCAACTGAGAATAGTTTCCAATCGACGAGACTCTTACGGGGCTATAAAAATTTGGTAAAAAATAAATACCCGGGATAGGGCTACCACTAGGTAGAAATAAGAGAAAAATTCGTTGACCGGAACAACCGGCACCGAAATTTTACCGGAATATCTTCATTTTTCACAGGTTGACATATTTCACCGTTCCGGTTATATCTTATTTCACGACTTTTTTGCGTTTGAGGCCTCTACGTATACGTTGTCTTCAAAACGAAACTTAAACTCAACACTTGTATAAAAGAAAGTTCAGTAAGGTGACGAAATAAAATATTTCGTCACCTTAGAGAGACACTGTAGTGACGAAAATATATTTTCGTCACCTAACCTATCACTTACATGACGAAATGTATTTTCGTCACCTAAGTGATCAAAACTTAGGTGACGAAAATATATTTCGTCACCCCACCTATCACTTACATGACGAAATATATTTTCGTCACCTAAGTGTTCAAAACTTAGGTGACGAAAATATATTTCGTCACCCAACCTATCACTTAAATGACGAAATTTATTTTCGTCACCTAAGTGCTCAAAACTTAGGTGACGAAAATATTTTTCGTCACCCAACATATCACTTACATGACGAAATGTATTTTCGTCACCTAAGGTTGCTCTAAGGTGACGAAAATAGTGACGAAATAATGTTTCGTCACCTTACCTTACTTAGATGACGAAAATTGTCACTGATGTGACGAAACAGGTTTCGTCACTAAAGTGTTCTCTTAGGTGACGAATTAAAAATATTTCGTCACCTTAGAACCTTTTTCTAGTAGTGCCTTTCCTTTCCGAGTTTTCAGCACCGTACCCAACACCTCAATTTGTTGGGATTGAACACTCTCCACAATCTCCTCCTCTATCGCGTCAGGGTGTTGTTTCTTAAATACATCCTTTCGTCTATTGACTTCATCAACCATGTCATTCTACATTTAAAATACATCAATTAAGCACTAACTTGACATTGTGCAGAAACAAGAACCAATAACCAAATATAACTATTTACAGATAGCTCATTTTATGTGTACCTAATAAACTTTACATTTTGCATAATAAACTTCATAAGTGCATACATCAAACAATAAAATAGTAAAAGGAAAGACACTTACATAATGCTTGGTCGTAGCTTCATCACCGGCCTTGACATAGGTCTTCTCAAAACCTTTGATAATTGGAAGTTCCTCCCCTTGTATTCTGAGTTCCTCCATTGTGGACATGATAGGAGAAGACCCCGTGTGGTGGTGCATAGTCTTCTCCCCACGGTTCCCCTTGTTTGCCAAGGAGAGTCTCTAATACACGAAAAAATATTAAATAGATTAGTAAAATACAAGGGAAACAATGAAGGTAATTTTAAAAAAAAATTGAAGGTAATTTAAAAAATCACCTTGAACGTATCTGACTCGAAGTGAGAACATAGAAACTCCCACTGGTTTTCTCTCCCAATGAAATCTGAAGGCATCCCAGAGGCCCCTTCCCTCAGATAAGCTTTGTGGCACTGGTACTTCCAGTCCTTGTACCTCCTGTGCCTTCTTCAGTATCCAATTGAACATTGGCTCATTATTTTCATCCCACTCGTACTTCGTCTAAGTAACAAATAAAAAAAAACATCGTTGTTAAGAACTGAAAAATAAAATAAACTTATGTAATTAAGTAAATTTACTTTTCAAACTGTTTTCAGTGTTACTTACCGACATTGCATTCCACACCTTCCACTTCTCCTCCTGATCAAGGTCATAGAACGTCATTGCCCTCATTCCCACCAGACTCCGTATGGCGGAACCGATATCATTTGTCACCAAGCTGTTTACCCCCCTCATGCTAGGCATTTTACACGGGGGCAATACTCCAGCTTGATCTTCTGTCCCGTTGCTGCAACGATATCCTCCGCCTTCTTTCCAGAACATAAACCCCCCTTCTTCTTCAGGGCCGGAGCTATAATTAATATACATACAAAACATAAGCACTTGAAATGTCAAAAAATCTGAAGTAGTAGTAATTAAGCAGACACCCTGGGGCGCGCATGCTTAATTTACCTGTTGGGGTTTCTAACTTTCAACCAAGCGCTGCCGACGATGCGTCTTGAAGATTCGAGCGTCGGTGTAGATGATGGAGATCCCGCCGAACTACTGTCTACGGGAGGGGACCGCACGATCAAAGGGGGACCCCTGGTGGTATTGTACTAGCAGGCATTGAGGTAGGCTCGCTGCTACTACCCGCTGAGTCGACGCTCTGTCGTATAGACTCCATCAAGGCACTGACCTTAGTGGCTCGGTCCTTCCTCTTCCTAAAAAACATGGTCTTGCAAATGAATAACACACACTTGTTATAGCTACACTAACAAGAAACTATAACAGGGAAAGCAACATGTATATATTAACCCGTCTGCGGAACAAAAACCCCTACAATGCTAGCAGCCTAACAAACTACTTAAAATCAATTTAAGCATGTGTTAAACCAACTCCATTATTCATCATAGAAACACCTCTCATTGCATCAACAATTGAAACTAATTTCTAATTTTAATAAACATACGGGCATATATACATCATGTATTTAGTCAATTATGAATTCATACAACAAGGGGTATAAGGCCTAAGAAATTCATACCAAAATTCAACCCGGTTCTTCCCAAAATTCATCACAACAGGGGGTATAAGGCTTAACAAATTCATACCAAAATTCAACCCAGTTCTTCCCAAAATTCATCACAGCAGGGGGTATAATTAAGGACTGAGAACGCTGTACCTTTTTTGGAGACAACACGGGTTCAGACTTGGGAGAGGAAATCCGGCGAGATTATCGGCGGATGGCGGGGGTCTCCGACGGGCTCTACGGCGATCAGAGGGGCGTAGTCGGGTATTGTGTTTCTGGCGATGAGTGTGAGTGAGGAGGAGGCGCGAAATAGTTATGTATCGTCAGACGGGATTTAAGGATCCATTTTAGCTTATCTGACGGAAATATTGAATTTTTGTCGCCCTAAACCAACTTAAACGATGAAAACATCCACCTCCGTCGCCTAAATGTTAGTCGACGGAATATATTTTGTCGGCTAGGACAATTAATCCGTCGCCTAACAAAATCAATTTTCGGCCCAAAAATAAGGTAGAAAATATACCCGCCCAATCTTTTGGCTCCCTACGCGACGGAAAAATCACGTATCAGTCGCCTTGGAAAGCCTAACCCGACAATTTATTATATTTCTGTCGCTTTAGAAATCCAAACCGACGGAACTAATGTACTCTGTCACTTATGTTAAAAGTAAATTGTATTTGCTGCCTAATATTTCGGGGATACTACGCGACGGAAAACGTGTTGTCCGTCGCCTAGGAAATACTTAAGCAACGAAACGGTCATTTTCCGTCGACTAAGTCTTTTTCAGAAAAATAATGTTGGCGAGGTTTCTTCGAGTTATGCGAGGCAAGATAGGAGGCTGGCGAGGGAGGATAGGAGCCTGGCGAGGCGAGAGAGGAGTCTGGCAAGGCGAGAAAGTTTTTCCTAACCGAAGGAAATTGGACAGTCCGTCGCCTAAGAAGTTCTAAAGCGACGAAACCATTATTTTCTGTCGACTAAGTTTTTTTCAGAGTTCGCGAGGTTTCTTCGAGTTATGCGAGGCGAGATAGGAGGATGACGAGGGAGGATAGGAGCCTGGAGAGGCGAGATAGGAGTCTGGCGAATCGAGATAGTTTTAACTTACGCGACTGAAATTGTACAGTCCGTCGCCTAGGAAATACTAAAGCAACGAAACCATTATTTTCCGTCGACTAAGTCGTTTTCAGAGTTGGCGAGCTCCATCCGAGTTATGCGAGGCGAGACAGGAGGCTGGCAAACGAGATAGGAGGCTGGCGAACGAGATAGGAGGCTACGGTGAGATAGTTTTTCCTATGCGACGGAAAGTGGACCTCCGTCTCTTAGGTTTGTCTAAGGCCACAGAATTTCCATGTTCCGTCGAGTAGTTGTTTTAAAAATAATTTACACATATTTTTAAATATGTACGTCTGAGTAATTTCGTGTAATTTATGAAACTAAACCCAAGCTAATTTAAAAATACATATCCGGACTTAATTATGCTAAATTCATGTTTACATGCAAGTATATATAGATTATATAGACCTATCATATCCGAATTAATAATATTGAACAAGCTAGTACATTAATCATACTCATGATTCGTCTGAATCATCATCCTCCTCAGTCTGGCTAGAATATTGATCCCCCTCTATGTCTGAGTCATCTATGAACTCGTCGTCATGTGTGGGTTTGATGCGTTGTCGCGAGTTCATTTTAGATGGTGTAACTGGCATGTAACCTATGATTACCGGAACGTGTTAGTTGTTGACACGAATATCCTCAGTATCAGGGACTACATGTGGAGATTCCTCTTGATATGGTTCATTCGGTTGATCAATTGTTGTTTCACTAGGCCCACTCTCATTATCCCCTCCCAGTGTAGCTGCACTCTAAATATTCCTATGTGACATCACTTGCACCACTTTCCATCCCTCACCCATAGCCGAATCATCAAGATAAAACATTTGTTTTGCCATGGTGGTAAGAATTAACGGTTCATTCTCATACCATACACTGTTTGAGTCCACTGATAACAAGCCACGATCCAGAACTGGACTCCTTCGTCTTGTTGGGTCAGTATTGAACCATTTGCACTTGAACAACACGACTAGCATACCCTTGCCGTAGATTAGTTTGATCACACTGACAAGAACCCCGTAATAGTTGGAAACCCATACCTTCAACCATTACTCCATTGTTTTGGGTGACATGGCCTTCATCTCGTTCTGACGTCACAAACTTAACACCGTTCACAAAACATCCAACACGAATTATGTGGCTTTGGGGTCCTCCAGCCAATAAGTGCAAATCTGGGTGGTAAGAATCAAGAAAATACTGTAGAATGTGCATAATCTGTAACAATTTTAAGAGCAACGTTGTTACGTTATGTAACATCAAAGAACAACATATATATCATTTTTATGTAACATCATATATAGAGATCGATAGAAAGGTACCCAAATAGGGAAGTAATCAGGAAAATCTGACAGGACCCACCCCGGATTTCACCCTAAAACCCGTGGTAAATCCTGCAGGGTCCACCTGCAAGGAAAATTTACCAAAAATTTGGCTAAACCTTTCTTGGAAATGGACAACCCTTATCTGAAAATCCAACTTGACCCTTCTAAACCAAACAACAAAGACAACATTAAATCACTAGCGGGTTATCAGAGCATATCTAATAAGGAATGAATGACCATGAATGAAGATGAAGCGGAAGCAGCCTCTGACTAATGGACTAAGCCTCGACTCCATGTACGCTCGACCTCAAATTAACTTAGCTTGCAAACTGGGCATTTGAAAACAAAGGGCCCAGGGGAAAGTAATTTAAAACGTTAGAGTGAGTGGACAAAAATAAACTAATTAATTTAACAAAACGTAATTTTTAATACTTTCCCAATTTTTCGATAAGCAATAAATCAATTGCATGCAAGTGTTGATAACGCCTCCAAAAGAAAATCCCGAGAATACGGACTAGCCTCGCTAGTCAAAATATCGACAAAGATAATTAATAACCTCCATAGAAAAATGTACCAAAATAATGGACTAGCCTCGCTAGTCAAAACAACAACAATAAATAGAAAACATATATATATATATATATATATATATATATACAGGGCCCTTCCAATGAGGGATCCCTATTTTAAGCCATTTATAGGGATATGGCATTACACCAACTTCCCGATTATAATTTTACATCTCCACCGTTCATATCTTAGGTCTATATGAGTAGATCACCTCTACAAAATTTCATATGATTTGGTGATCGTTAAGGCTTTCAAAAGTTCAATTTAGTTTTAATGACTTTCAACGGTTTTAGTTTGACATAAGCTGGACCGTTCAAGATCATTAAAACTAAATCAAACTTTTGAAAGCCTTAACGATCACCAAATCATATGAAATTTTGTAAAGGTGATCTACTCATATAGACCTAAGATATGAACGGTGGAGATGTAAAAATTCAATTGGGAGGTGGTGTAATGCTCTATCCCTAGAAAGTGGCCAAAAATAGGGATCCCTCAATGGAAGGGGGCTGTATATATATATATATATATATATATATATATATATATATATAGTCATACAAGTGAGCCTCCCAGGCTCGGGTGCCTCCCAGACACAAAAGTACTCCCATACTCCCTACACCTCCACGTTATGATAACAGAGAGGGTGCAGAGCTTGCGTGATGTCGTCGACTACATCACATCACCCGAAGGCGGAAAGGGCTGAGTAACCCCACTTAAAACGTGGAAGCCACATCGCCTCAAAAGACAAACTATATGCTAGCATGAATAATAACGATCCAACAAGTATGTCATAATTAAAGAAACATAAATCCATATGAGTTTCCCCGAAACTTATAACTAAAGCATAAGTATGATTTCCAACCGTACTCAAAGAATTCAAAGATCAAAGAAATTAATTAAATTCAATGATGTGCCCCACACGTTAAAATGCACAATGAAATAAATAACTCAAATAATTATCATCTTCCGAAAACCCGACAATATGCAAATCTGAGAGTAATCTCAAATCCGGAAATTATAAAGAATATCAAAACTCAAATACCAAATTAATAACCCGCTCAAATCCATAGATCATGACCAACACTTAATCGATGCATCAAACTCAAATTAATGTTTTGAATGGATGTCCATGTATCTATTCAAAATTAATTCATAATTAATTCATGTATACATGGACATCCATTCAAAACAATAATTAATTATGAATACATGGACATCCATTCAAAATAATAATTAATGTTTTGAATGGATGTCCATGTATCCGTTGTAAGACACACCCTTTTCCCCTTCAATTGACCAATAAACTTCTCATTCTCCCACATATACACCTTAAACACATCTTTTTCTTAAATCAGTAGAACAAGTTTATGCCCTCAATAAACAACACGAAACATGTCAACTTTTTAGTCCTGAATCAATTAAGAAACATCGAAAAGATGGTCATAATTTCCTTCATATTGGATTAGTTCAAATAGGTGTTAAACCTTTAACTAGAAAAGGTCTTAATGCCTCCATCCTTTTATGTTTAAGAGATGCAAGGTTTACTGACTTTAATGATAGTACTCTTGGATTAATTGAGTCAAGTCTTTTCAATGGTCCAGTTCATTTCAACTGTTTCCCAGATTTTACCATTAGCCTTAGTGACCCCCATATCTTAAAAGCTTTAACTCTAAATATTAAAACTTCAGGACCGTATATCATGTTCTTGAAGGAACTCAACCTTTAGCTTTAATTTACAGAATCCACTATAAAGTCACTGGCACAAACATGAACTTCCAAGCTATTAGCAAAAGTCCCAAACATCATACTCTATTAATTCAAAGCAGTCAACAAAACGCCAATATTAGTGTTCCACATACAATTAGATGGTCAGATGTCCATCTTCCTTCTGAATGGTCTCTCACCAGTGAGAACCGCCCTTCCAATGCACAACATAGTCTTGCTGATTTAGACTGTATTCAACAGTTTAATGATGATACAGTAAGAATTAATTTTCAAAATTCAAGGATAAATCGAAACTTAAGAATTCAAGAAATAGGAAATTCTTCTCGACATTCTTTCGCAACCGCTAGACATTCATTTGCTGGTTCAACTACAGCTAAACAATGTCTAGACAAGATTTTGATATTGATAAAGAAATTAAAAATATTAGGATTAAAGAATTAGAAGAAGAATTACAAAAGCTCAAAGTTAAAAACATCAGAACTAATTCTCAAGTTAGTTATCCAAATTACACAGAAAATGAAACTCAAAATATTTCAGTCACTGATGACGATCAAACTTCTCCCACTGCCTCTGATTTTCTAGTTACTCCTCCACTAAATCCTCAATTAAGTACACTCACCAAACCTTTTGTAATTAATTATTCTAAATTAGATGAAAATCTTGAGTTAAAAGAAAATATCCTTAGAAGAAATCTATATAGGATGAAGTTCCCCTTAATAACTCAACGAAAACAATTATTTAGTGATTGACAAGCCTTTATGCTTGAAACAGAAACAGAAATAGAAAATAAATTTTCTTGACTTTATAGATCAACTAAACAATCTGAAAATTGTTCAAACATTAACAAAAGCAAAATGGAAAACTTCCACTAGCTCAGTCCTTTCTAGTCATCCCCTGTCAAAATAATAGTAATTGATATACTTTCCACAGGATTTACAGGAATGCTTCATTCCTAGTAGGAAAAACATCTCACTCCTGCTTCTAGATCATCCATTAAACATGTCATTAAACGTGATGAAGATGAGACTCTCATCTTCGACGAACGCACAGGAACAATGATTTCTGATGCAGTTAACACTTTATTTTACACAATTATTCAACATTTTATAGGTACCCCTAGTCACATTACTTCCAGAATTCATGACCAACTCAGTAATCTTCGATGTCCTACCTTAAGTGATTTCAAATGGTATAAAGATGTTTTCATTTCCCGAGTTATGCTTAGAGAAGATAGTAACCAACCATTTTGGAAAGAAAAATTAATAAATGGTCTCCCAAAATTATTTGCTCATAAAATCAGACAAGTCATTAGTAATGAATCATGTCACATTAATTATGATTCCTTAACCTATGAAAATATAATTACAATAATCCAAAAAGAAGGGTTAAAAATGTGTATCGATATGAAACTAAATGCCCAATTAAAATCCGATAAGAAAACAGTTAAATATGAATTAGGAAATTTTTGCGAACAATATGGCTTACCCTCATTACCTCCTTCAAGAAGAAAAAAGGCAAACAATAAATTCATTCCACATTATTCAAAACAAAAATTTAAACCTTACAAAAATAACTTTGAACCAAACAACTTTTATTCCAAAAATAAATTTCGGAAAAATTGGTCCAAAAAACCAACTCGTCATTCAAAGAGTAAATCTTTTGATAAAACTAAAATTAAATGTTTTAAATGCAACAAAACAGGTCATTTTGCAAATAACTGTCCAGTTAAAAATACTATTAATCAATTAAAACTCAGTCAAGAAGAAAAAAAACTCATACAAACCTTAGAATTACGAAATACTGATTCAGAAGATGAAATGAGTAAAGATGACATCACTTGATTGAATCTTCTTCTGAATCCAGTGAACATTCTTCCCCAGATATTACTTTTGGGTGTAAAGATGCGTGTAATTGCAAAACAATCAATGTTCTTTCCAAGCAGGAAGAACAAGAAGAACTATTAATTGATTTAATAAGTAAGATAGATAACCCTGAACTTAAAACTGAGTACCTTAAAAAATTTAAAAAATTAATTACCCAAGAAAATACAATCAATCCTCCACCATAAAAAATTAGCCTCACTTCAACTTTTGATAGATTTGCTACTAGTAAAAAGGAAATAACAATCCAAGATCTACAATAAGAAGTAAAAACCATCAAGTGTCAAATCCATGCCCTGCAACAAACACATTTAGAACTTACGAATGACAATAAAGAAATTAAACAAGAAATAAATCTACTTAAAATAAATAATCAATTTCTTAATTTACAGGATCCTCCTGAAAATCTTCTCCCAAATCAATCCCCAGTAATTAACGAAGCTGAAACTTCTGAACGTAACACTATTAGTACCATACGCCAAATCCAATTAAAAAAATGGTACACTACTGTCCACCTCAAAATAAACGATTTCCAATTAACAATACTAGCACTTATTGACTGCAGTTCTTAATTGCATCCAAGAAGGCTTGATACCTTCAAAATACTTTGAAAAAACAAAAGAATCATTACGATCAACCAACGGAACAAAAATAGATATTAAATACGAAATCCCTAAAGCACATATATGCCAGAACAATGTCTGTTTCAAAACTCTATTTGTCTTAGTCAAAAATTTAACTGACAAAGTAATTTTAGGACTTCCTTTCATTACTTTAATTTATCCCTTCACAACTGAATATGATGGTATTATCACCTATCCCTTTAATGAACCAGTCAAATTTGTTTTTCTTTCTAATCCTGAAATCCATACTTTAAAAGCATTCCAAGAAAATAATATTTCAAAAACCATTAGTTGCATTGACGCAAAAAATAAACAAATATCCTTTCTTCAAGAAGAAATTAATTTTAAGAGAATAGAAAATCAACTTCAAAATCATTCCCTTCAGCAAAGAATCAAAACTTTTGAAGAGAAAATTATAAAAGAAATATGTTCAGATATCCCTATTGCATTTTGGCATAGGAAAAAACATATTGTTTCTCTTCCTTACATTAATGGATTTAATGAGAAAAATATCCCTACTAAAGCTCGTCCAATCCAAATGAGTTATGAAATTATGAATTTCTGTAAAATCGAAATTAATTATTTACTTAACAAAAACATTATTCGGCATAGTAAATCCCCTTGATCTTGCCCTGCTTTCTATGTTCAAAAAAATGCTGAACTCAAAAGAGGAACCCCTCGATTAGTTATTAATTATAAACCTCTTAACACAGTGTTGGAATGGATCAGGTATCCTATTTCCAACAAACGAGATCTCATCAATAGATTAAACAAATCTGTTATCTTTAGTAAATTCTATATGAAATCAGGATTTTAGCAAATCCAAATCAATGAAACCGACAAATACAAAATGACATTTGTCACGCCTTTTGGCCATTATGAATAGAATGTCATGCCTTTTGGCCTAAAAAATGCACTTAGTGAATTCCAAAATATAATGAATGATATCTTCAACCCTTATAGTCATTTTTCCATCGTCTACATTGATGATGTCCTGATCTTTTCACAGTCAATTGACCAGCACTGAAAACATTTACACCAATTCTTTTCAATAATAAAGAATAATGGTTTAGTTGTTTCTGCTTCAAAAATCAAATTATTTTAAACCAATATTCGTTTTCTTGGATTCAACATTCACCAACTCCAAATAAGACCCATAGATAGAGCAATACAATTTGCTGATAAATTTCCAGACGTCATTTTAGATAAAAATCAAATACAAAGATTCTTAGGATCTTTAAATTATGTACTGATTTTTATAAAAATCTTAGGAAATACTGCAAACCTTTATTTGATAGTACTACAAAAAAATCCTTCCCCTGGACCTCAATTCATATGTCTTTAGTCAAAGAAATTAAAAATCATGTTAAAACCCTACCATATTTCGGTATTCCTCTTCCTGATTCCTATAAAATAGTAGAAACCGATGCCTCTGAAATTGGTTATGGAGGTATCCTCAAACAACAAATATCTCCCACTCATCCAGAACAAATTGTTCGATTTCATTTTGGGGTTTGGAACCCAGCTCAATCAAACTATTGTACTATCAAAAAAGAAATCTTATCCATTGTTTTATGTATTAGTAAATTTCAAGATGATTTATTAAATCAAAATTTTTTAGTCCGAGTTGATTGCAAAAGCACAAAAAATGTTTTAGAAAAAGATGTTCAAAACATTGCTAGTAAACAAATCTTTGCCCGTTGGCAAGCAATCTTAAGTATTTTTGATTTTAAAATTGCATTCATTAAAGGCAGTGACAACCATATACCAGATTTCCTAACTCGTGAATTTCTACAGGGCACCAAAACATGAAGCCCAGTTCCTCCAAAGGGAGAAATCCCGAAAAATCAATATCCAAATCATCTCCACCTATTAAAACAGAATCATCTGAGTCAAAACCAAACATTATTCCAAGCATTGTTCCTTATACAGGTCATGTTCCTATTCCTTTAGTCAACCAATACAGTGCTCTTGGTAGCACCCTCAGTCCAACTAAACCCAATTACCAGTCCGTTTTAGTCAACAAGTATGATCCCTACAAAACAGGGTACCCTCCAGTTATTCATAAAAAATCATCTCCTTATATTACCAGGTCAGAAGAGTTCATGTTTCAAATTGAACCTACTTTGAGTCACCTAAAAAATCCTCCAACTTTAGTAAAGATATTTTATGGTCCAAATACTCATTATCTTCCAGGAAAACCCTTAGCATTCTATAGGGACATCATATTCAAATCCCAATCACTCTCTATTAAACCAATCCATGATCCAAAAGACCCCTCTAAAATATTATACCATTCTCTTTACATCATCCGTATTATTTCATTATCCCAATGGGGCGATTCAGCTTCTACTCCTCACAAATGTGAATCCATTACATTTACCTGTCATGAGTACATTGAAGCATGGAGTAAAATCTTCCTCTATCAAACAGAAGATTTTTCCCATTCATGGTTTCTAAATTTTGATCTAGATTCAATCGCCAATTCCCTATGTGCTTCGGTGACTGGTGGGATATTCACGGTTGCCCTTATGATCTATTACCTTCTGATCTTCAGAATGCAGTTACCAAATTTCATACAGTCATGACCTTCACTAACTATGAAAAAAGATTCACCCCAACTCTCCAGTTCATAGCCAAATATAAAATCCCTTAGATCTTCAAATGACAATATAAAATTGAGAAAATTGAAAATGAAGATTGTATGGTCCTCAGACAATTCCTAGTCAAATGGTGGGATAAATTCAATACAGACAGAGTCTTATCCCAGTTCAGTGAAGAATTCTTAGTTAATCCAGCCAAATCTGGAACCATCGTTCCTACCTAGTCAACATCTCCAATCCCCCAATTAAAAGATCAAGCTCCGCAGTTACCATCTTCATCTAAAACCAAAGGCTCCAGTTCATCTTCCAAAGCAGAAGAATTAAAAGAATTGGCCAAACAATTATTAAAGCAAGCAATATCTTTATCCTCAGATGAAGAAAGTGAACATTCTCCAACAGAATCATCATCTCATAGTCATCAAAGTTCTCCCAGTCAACCACTCAAGTGGGCCGATTATGAAGATAGTCAAGACCCATATGCCGATTTCCAGTAAAAACAAGACCAGAAAAGCATCATCAGTAAATCAGTGGCGGACAGACTACTATTCATCAACAGTAAACTCGTGGCAGACCAATCACTATTCATTACTTTTGTAACGTCTATATATAGGAGCCTTCAGTTTCATTGTAACCAGGCTTCATTTTTTCTCTTCTTCCTTTTCACTCTCACCTTCTCTCTCTAGTAAAGCATAGAGAGCCCCGGCTCTTCCAAATTCATGCATTGATTTAAATAGTAAGTTGTAATTTATTTACTCAGTTCATCAATCAAAAGTTCATCTTTCATTTTACAACAATTATTTAGTTATGCTTCCGACTATCAAACTAGTTCCACCTTAAGTGATATATATATATATATATATATATATCATATCTATTTTAGTAACCAAATTTCAGTAATATACCTGAGAAAATGAGGAAGAATTGTTCATTGTACAACTCGTAACACCACGGCCACAGCCACGACCATGACCATGACCAACTGAGTCAATGGACATTGAGGAACCGCGCTTCACTGCCTTTGATGAGTTCAATCTAACCCTCTTCATTGTGAGAGGGAATGTTGTCTGCAAAAGAAAATGAATCAAAGATTTAAGCACATAACAATTAATAAGTTACCACATTATGAAAGTTGTTCATCAGCCATTAAAATTCATCATCAGTTACATAATGAAAGACCATGCCAACACTAAAAGACCTGGGATCAACAGCAATGGATGGATGCATGCAAATGTGATACCTTTGCCATATCTAAAAATGGTAGGGAAGAAATTAAAACATACTTTAAAATAGTTTTAAATCATAGGTGAAGAACTCTTAACACCATATACTTCTCAATCTTTATCAATCCTTTGAACAAAATCGAGTTCACATTCATGAACAGAGTTGCAAACACCAAAATGCATAACAGAAAGTGATCCCAAATGCACATCCTTAGGTGAGAAAACAACTTCATTAACTCAAATCACTTTCATCAATTCCACTAAATACTAACCCCAATACACAAACTAAAACAACAAATTTCAAAGATCATCAATTACAAAAATAGATTAGAAACACAATGCAAGTAATTTAACGAGCTTTCTTCTTTGCGGCAACAATGACCCTCTTACTCTTCAAACTTCAAAGTCCTGGTGTTGTTCTTAGTCCTCTACCCTCTACAAGGCAGACTCTGAATATGCGAGATTGGGAACTTCCGGCAAGAGGGGAGAAGAGGGCGAGTCCGACGAGAGGGGAGAAGAGGGAGAGTCGAGTGGTGACAGGGCGGACCGGCGAAAGGGGAAAAGAGGGACAGTCCGGCGAGACGCAAAATAAAGGGGGGGACTCGGGAGTGAGAAAGAGTGAAACAGAAAGACCAAGGAACGATAGGCGTGAGAGACTGAGAGGGAATGGCTGAAGAACTAGGGTGTTTTTTAAATGATGTCGTATTACCGTTTGACTGTTGACTTTGGTTCAAACGGTTCAGTTTGGTTTTGACTGGGCCAAAACCGAAAACCGAACCGAACAGATCTGGTTCAGCCCGGTTTTCTTTTTTTCGGTGCGGTTTTTTTCGGTTTTCGGTTTCGAAGTAACACCCCTAGTAACACGTACACCATGAGAGATAAGAGTAAGAATAGTTTGCTGCTTCTTTTGAATAAAAATAAAAATAAATAATCTGTTGCTAGATCCTATATTTCCACCATCTTTTTTTTTTGAAAACGAGCCCGTACAGCTACCCTCATGTGACGACTCAGAATTTTAAAGAAATAATATTAATATCTAAACTAATTTTCTACATTGTTGGTTTTAAACTTTTGTGTGTATAGATATATATATATATATATATATATTTATATATTAATACATGATAAAAACTGTTTTAGTTGTTAAGATTATTTCTATTATTCTAGGTGAGTTTTTAGCCCATAAACCAAAACCTGACCCAATATCAATTAACCCAAAACCTGAGCCCAAACCAAAACATTGTTTAGAAAGTGTTGTCACAGATAGATAGACAAAAAATACGAGACTAAAACTCAGAAGCTTGTCCTTCTTCTTCACTGACCTTCTCCTCCACCAAATGCTTCTCAATCCGAAACCATGATCAGTCACATCCGAAATCTTGCTCAACCACCTTGAAACCCATAAACCGACCTAGAAAAGCTTACACAAGAGTAGCCGACCTCTTTAAGCAGGACGTGTCAGTTTCCTAGAGACCAGTTGATGACTCCTTGAAGCTATGCAGTAGGAGCTAGAACCCTAGGGGTCTAGCCTAGAACCTAAACAGGTAAGATATCGATTAAACAATCCAATTTTGCTTCTTATGTTCTTCTCTTGGACGCCAATTTTGATCCCCTTTTTTAGGCCCTATAAATAGGTAGAACATTCTGCATTTTGAGATAAATTTTCAGCAGCTATTCATACTTAGAGAGAGTCATTGGTGTCAGGTGTGAGTCTTTTTACATTCGGACCAATTGGTTTGTTTATATGTTCTTAGTTTGTGAAACTATATTTTGAATTCATGTTGGAATTTTCGTATGATTGTTTATTTGATTGGAATAGTTTCTATTAAGAATTAGTTTTGTTGTTGTTGAATTCTGTGGCAAATAGGATTACTAATCCTTTTGTTTTGGTTATCTTTGATTTGATTTCTTTGTTAGCCATATCAGTTCTTTTATGTTGTTAGTAGATAGAGAATCAAGTTTATGATGTTGTTGTTATTAGGATTTCAGGTCTTAAACACTTTCCTTCAAACATGAAACATAGACATATATCAGTAGTTTTTTACTCTGCTGTATCTTAATTTCGAAAAATCATAAGTAAATGTAGAAAAATTCTTTTTGTGCGATTCTAGTTCTTGATTGATCTTTAGCTTGTCTTTTACAATTGTTATAAAGAGACCAACCTGAAATTTTTAGCTGAGCTATACTCGTTTTAACCAAAAATGTCTGCTGGTCAGGAAGTTAGGCATATATTTTCTGAATTTGTTCCTTTGCTTTTAGTCTCAGTGTTTGCCTATGATTCTTACTCTTTTTGGTATGATATTATATAGATTAGATTATAAGGTTCTTATACATGTTATTTGTTTCTCAAATTCACATTAGAGATCAAAGATTTGGGTTGCTTAAAATCAGTTGAATGATTAGAAGTTTATGACTTACATGTTGCTTCTTTGTAGTTGCCTTTGTGTCATTTAATGTCAGCCTTTTTCATTGAATGTTTTGTCATGACCCATCTTGAATTTCACCCAGAAATCCGGAATGAACCCTGCGGGGACCACTCTCAAAAGAGATGCTACTAGAAGTTCGGTATAACCTCCCTTAAAAATGAACAGTTCTTCCTAAAAACACATGCAAATACACTTCTAAAATCATACTCCAACCATGTACTCCTAGAGCCTTCTTGCTCCTCAAGTTCATCACATCTCCCAAAACATCAAATACTAATCTAAAAAAAATCTCACAAGTAATAACGAAGACATTTAATAATTTACTAACTGAATTATCAGAGCATATCTAATAATGAAAGAAAAACATGTCTCTGACTATGCCTCAACTCCATGTACGCTCGACCTCAAATAAACTTAGCTTGCAAACTGAGCATTTAAAACTGAAGGGCCCAGAAAAAAGTAATTTAAAATCGTTAGAGTGAGTGACATTGTTTGACTTCTCAAAACGTACACCTATGGATATTGCAATGGTTGCATTTTTGGGACTTTTTAGGGATTGAGATGTTTTTATTAATTGCTTATGTTTGTTTATGTAGCTTCTTTTTGCTGCACATTTAGGGTAGTCAATAACCCAAAATTGTAACTATACCTATCAATTAACATTTTGTTCCTTATTTTCCAATTATTTCAAAAACAAGCAAACAAATAAAAAGATTTGAAGCAAATCGTTCATCCTCTAATGGATATTGCTCGCAGTCACTACTCATTCCCCTTCTTAATTTCTCATGTAGTTAATCATTTCATTCTCATTAGAATAGTTAACTTGAATTGATGGGTTCAACTATTAAATCGTTTTATTACTTTGTTGGAGGAATTGAAAGGATTCTTCTTGATTGTAACTCCAAAAGTACTAATTCATTTAATTGCTCTATTAATTGATATTACAGTTATCAATTCTCATTAATAACATGATCATAACGTATAAGAACCTCTCTAATTTTGTTAGGTACATTTAGTAGTACCCATAATACAATTATATTCGGTAGTTGTTGATTGTTGTTTTTTCAATTCGTAGTTAGTAATTACTTGTATGGTTTTCAAACTATTAATGGTTTACCGTTTTGATCGTTATAATTTGATGATTTTGATGAATAAAATTTCTCCTTCCCTTGAAAGTGGTGGCCTTTTTATTAAAAAAATAGAGAGGACAAATCCGTAATACACCACTACCCTGTATATAATTGAAGGTGCAGGGCACTCTCAATCTTCTTCTTCATCGTCTTCAATTTCGAACCACAGGCGCTACGCGCCTGCGCCTACTTTCAGTTCACTTGGTTACTTTCACGCCAAGCCCACCCATCTCTTCTTTTCCAGTCATATTTACTCTCATCTATCTCCAGAAAGTTACAAACTCACATTTGAATGTTGCTTTTCATCTCAGGTTTGTGGGATTCGAACTTGAAATTCACCCCTGAGAATTGTATTTGAGAAAATTACAAATCAATACTAGTACCCATTGCTGTTTTGATATATGCAATCATTTGAAAGTTGAAAAAATGAAGACGCTGTTCATTTCTTATGCATATGGTTATCAAATTGATTATGTTTATATTGAGCAGAGTGGTGAAGTAGAATGAGGTCAATGATGAGTATAGGCAGATGAGTAGGTGTGGGTGTCTCAGGTCCTTGATGGTCACTCTAAACCAATGCCACAAACCCATGTTCTTGCATCGCTACCGCCTTGATTTCAGAACCAAACCCACTTCAGTTATCAATCTTGGCAAGGTAATCACTCTTTCTTTCGTAATGGGAGGGAAGGAATATAGTTTTTCTTTTGATTTTGTTTTCGGTTTTCTTGTTTGTTGTTTTGATTTATTGATTATCTGCAGCACTTTCGTGGGAGTGTGATTAGTTTGAGCTTGGCGGAGTATAGTAATGCAGTCAATGCCCATGTCTTGGATGAGGATATAAATCATCAAAATGAAGGTGGTCCAAAGGGGATTGATTTATTGCATTCTATGGAATCACGTTGCATTCGTGCTAATTCTCAGACATATATTTGGCTTTTGAAAGGGTGCTTGAGTTCTGGGTCTCTGTTAGAGGCTAGGAATCTTCACTCTAGAGTATTGAAGTTGGGTTTTGGTGGAGATATTGAAATAAGTAACTTGTTTGTTGGTGTTTACCTTGCAAATGGTGATGCATGCAGCACAGTTAAGGTTTTTGATGATCTGCCATATAGAAGTTTGTTTTCATGGAATAACATAATTCATGGGTTTCTTGCAAAGAAGTTGACTGGTCAAGTATTAGGTTTCTTTTCGCGAATGATGGCAGAAAATGTGCATCCTGATGAGACTACCTTTGCAGGAGTTTTAAGGGCATGTGGTGGTGGTAATGCCAGTATTCAATATGTGGAACAGATTCATGCTAGGATTATCCATCATGGTTTTGCTACTAGATTACTTGTATGTAATCCTTTGATCGATTTGTATGCCAAGAATGGCTCTGTGGATTCTGCTAAAAAAGTCTTTGATAGATTGTGTTTTAGGGATAGTGTTTCCTGGGTGGCTATAATTTCTGGCTTATCTCGGAATGGACTCGAAGAAGAAGCTGTTCTCTTATTCATCCAGATGCATACTTCAGGAATTTTCCCAACTCCTTATGTTTTCTCGAGCGTGATTAGTGCCTGTGCAAAAATAGAGTTATTTGAGCTGGGTGAGCAGCTGCAATGCCTTGTTCTCAAGGGAGGCTTTTCTTTTGAAACGTACGTATGCAATGCTCTGGTAACATTATATTCCCGTTCAGGGAACTTCATATCTGCTGAACAAGTTTTCAATACAATGTGGTACAGGGATGGTGTATCATATAACTCATTGATATCTGGGTTAGCTCAGTGTGGATTTAGTGATAGAGCTTTGGAATTGTTCAAGAAAATGCAGAGTGAATGTATGGAACCTGACTGTGTAACAATTGCTAGTCTTTTGAGTGCATGTGCATCACTTGGTTATCTGTATAAGGGGAAACAACTGCACTCATATGCAATTAAAGCCGGAATGTCATCAGATATTATCCTCGAAGGGGCTCTGCTTGATCTTTATGTGAAATGCTCAGATTTGCAGACTGCCTATGAATTTTTTCTTACAACAGAGACAGAAAATGTTGTCCTGTGGAATGTGATGCTAGTTGCTTATGGGCAGCTAGATGACCTGCAAGAATCGATTCATATTTTTAAACAAATGCATGTTGAGGGTATGATTCCTAATCAATATACTTACCCGAGTATTTTGAGAACCTGCACTTCTGTTGGAGCTCTTAATTTAGGAGAACAAGTTCATACTCAAGCCATAAAAACTGGTTTTCAGTTTAATGCATATGTCTGTAGCGTGCTCATTGATATGTATGCTAAGCATGGAAAACTGGATACTGCCCTTGGAATACTCAGAAGACTCACTGAAGATGATGCTGTCTCGTGGACAGCTATGATTGCAGGGTATGCACAGCATGATTTGTTTGCTGAAGCTCTTTTACTTTTCGAAGAAATGCTAAACCGAGGAATTCGATCTGACACCATAGTTTTGTCAAGTGCAATTAGTTCATGTGCTGGAATTCAAGCACTCAATCAAGGTAGACAGATTCATGCTCAGTCATGCATCTCTGGTTATTCGAATGATCTTTCTGTTGGCAATGCACTTGTTACCCTTTATGCTAGATGTGGTAGAATATGGGAAGCCTACCAAGCATTTGAGAAAATTGATACAAAAGATAATATATCATGGAATGGATTGATATCAGGGTTTGGACAGAGTGGGTACTGTGAGGAAGCACTGCAGGTATTTTCTCAGATGCATCGAGCTGGAGTAGAAGCTAATTTGTTCACATTTGGCTCTGCAGTCAGCGCTGCTGCTAATTTAGCAAATATAAAACAAGGAGAGCAGATTCATGCCTTGGTGATAAAAACTGGGAACAATTCAGAAGCTGAGGTTTCCAATGCTTTGATCACATTATACTCAAAGTGTGGCAGCGTTGATGACGCGAAGAGAGAGTTTATTGAAATGCCTGTTAAAAATGAGATTTCTTGGAATGCCATGATCACTGGCTATTCTCAGCATGGGCATGGTATTGAAGCACTACATCTATTTGAGCAGATGAAACAACTTGGTGTGGTGCCAAGCCATGTCACATTTGTGGGAGTACTTTCAGCTTGTAGCCATGTAGGCTTGATAAGTGAAGGGCTTGCATACTTTGAATCCATGAGCAAAGAGCATGGACTAGTTCCTAAGCCTGAGCATTATGCTTGTGTTGTGGATCTTCTTAGTCGAGCTGGTTCTTTAAACTGTGCAAGAAAATTCATAACCGAGATGCCAATAAAACCAGATTCAACAATTTGGAGAACTCTCTTAAGTGCTTGTATAGCTAAGAAGAACACAGAAATTGGGGAGGTTGCTGCCCGTCATCTTCTAAAACTAGAACCTGAAGACTCAGCAACTTATGTTCTCATATCAAACATGTATGCAGTGGCTGGATTGTGGGGTTATAGGGATCAGGCAAGGCAATTAATGAAGGAAAGGGGTGTGAAGAAAGAGCCTGGCCGCAGTTGGATTGAGGTAAAGAATTCTGTTCATGCATTCTATGTTGGCGACCGGCTGCATCCACTTGCCAATAAGATATATGAATTCTTAGGGGATCTGAATGAGCGGGCAGCCGAAATTGGTTATGTGGAGGACCGTAACAACCTTTGGAATGATATGGAACAACAGCAAAAAGATCCAACAGTGTACATTCATAGTGAGAAACTGGCAATTACTTTTGGCCTGATTAGCCTATCTAGTACGATTCCGATACGTGTAATTAAGAATCTTCGTGTTTGCAATGATTGCCATAATTGGATCAAGCATACGTCAAAGATCTCAAAAAGAACTATCATAGTACGAGATGCTTATCGATTTCATCATTTCAAAGATGGAGTTTGCTCCTGTAAAGATTACTGGTAAGAATGTTGAAAAGGTTAGTTAAAAGAAGTCTCGACAATGGGCATTTGGAATCACTTCATTGTAAAGGATTGTTGCCCCTATTTGACTTTCCTGTTATAGAAGACCATGGACACCGGTATGAATTCTAACTGTCATTTTTTTAATGCTTTTCTGTACAGAATTCTAGGGACTGTGGTTTGTTAACTAGTTACCTTATTTAATCTATCTTACATAGGAAATGCTTCTTAAACTTGGGGTTTCCTAATGTGTGTAATGGCTATGTTGCACATTATCATATTGATCCAGATTTGAGTCTTATCAATTCAAGCTACCATGGTAAGACTCATGTTTTGATATGTAAAATTTGATTTGATAAGGATTATTCACTTCTGTGCTTTTATTTGTTTGAAAATAGTGATGATCAAGTATATTTTATTGAAAATAAGTATACACTATTGTGGACTTGGAACTCATCCTGACAGTCCTGACTGCAGTTTGGAACTTTAAAGTTGTCATTTGATCTATTTATTAGCTTAAAAGTTCTGCCAACATGTTGATACGCTCTCTGTCATAGTTATAAAGATTCGGAATGTAATGCAGATACTTCGTCCCATTTGTTGATTCCAGGCAGATTAGGTGGATGAGGGGAGACCTTGACGTCCTTATAGGGTCCAAATGGCAAACGTGTAGTGCATCATGCTCAGTCAGGAATGATTACTCGTTTTCTTCAAGGTGTGGTGTCAAACCTGTCTTCAAAGTCCTATCATTATTATTCAGTTGAGGTACGTTTTCATGCTTATAATTGAAATAAAATTAAATGGAAATGGTGAACAGAGAGTTTTGTATTATCCAGTTTTCATGGATTTTCTCTGTTATGCTGTGCCAGCCTGGGGTTCTTGGCTGCAACCTAATGTTTAGGAATGCATAATGCAAAGAAATGCTCCTGGGCTCCCTACGAACACTGGTTGGTCCTTATTTTCAAGAGAATTAGATGGTTAACGCTGTCATGATATTGTTGCATATCAGATATTAACTATATTAGTCGTAGTATGACTTCACTCATCTCCTCTAGTACATCGTTTCACTTTGGTTCTACGTTCTTCATTGACATATATCTTCTATAGGGGTGAACTTAGAGTTTCTTAACCTCACCGCATGATATCATCATTATATCCTCAAAAAACATGCATCAGTTTTAACTTTTAAACCAAAAATCATCATCA
This sequence comes from Fragaria x ananassa, assembly GCA_034370585.1. Taxonomy (NCBI): domain Eukaryota; kingdom Viridiplantae; phylum Streptophyta; class Magnoliopsida; order Rosales; family Rosaceae; genus Fragaria; species Fragaria x ananassa. The sequence goes on from CP139766.1 coordinate 15,953,045, forward strand.
TCGTTATTTTATACTTCTGCCTCTGCAGTGAACTAGTTATTGTTATTTCATAAAAATCTCGTGTTGATGCAGGACAAGACTGTTAATACAATTCGGTCAATTCCACATCCTTTGGAAAAGACAGAACATGCATGGGAATGTAGGAACTCAACTATAATATCATGAGGTTTCTCTTTCTGATTGTGAAACTTTTGTCTCCCTACTTATAATTTGGAACAAGTGGTTCTTTATTTACATTCAAAATAGCATGTTAGAAATGAATCAAATGATTAGGTACCATGATGGGAGCAGACAATGAGCCAGACCATTCCTACTAACCACCGCGTTGTTTTCACCAATTATTTGATTGTACCAGAAAGATTGATCTATCCTCAAACTCCCCACCCTAGAGTTTAATTAACGGCACACTGTTTATATCTTTAGCTTTGCCATAGTTTCAGACTAGATTTTGTGGTCATTGCTTGGCATTACTGCAGTGGACTTCTTACAACTTTGATTAGACACTGTCCAGACCTTTGCTGAGTGACTAGGAACCCAACATTCAGATTTCATCTCATCAGACCATTTATAGTGCTTCTGAATAGTATGCAGTGTGTTTGTGTTAAGTTCATTAATATTGATCTACACAATGTCTCAAAGTATAAGTAATTGGAAGACCTGGATGTGAACCAGTTGTCCAGTTCTCCTAATGCAATGACCAATGATCTAGTTCTTTAGACGTAAAATAAGTCTTTGCCTGTGGAACATACCTCGTGGTCTCTACTTCCACATAGAGCAAATGGTTACTGTTACAATAATTCAGACCAGTTACTCTGGTGATCATGTTTCTTTTGCTTTGCCTCTAAGATCTGTTTTATTTGTACTCTTAAAGTTTGGTATATTGGCATTCTGGATTCACCTTGCGTTTTAATTGATAATCACGATCCATTTCCATCATAATTATCTTCTAGAACTGGAACCCGGATACTCGGCAACTTACTTTCTCCTATCAAATATGTATGCAGCGGTAGGAATGCGGGGTTTTGAGGGATCAGTCAAGGCAACTTAGGAAGGAAACATGTACGAAGAAAGGGCCTGGCTGCATTCGGATTTGAGGTCAAGAATTCAGAATTCAGTATTTCCGTTCCATGTCGGCGAACAACCACGTCTGTACAAGAATTATTTGCGGATGAGCATCTGAAGTTGGTTGTGTTCAGGACCAGACAACCTTTGGAAGGAAACAGAACAAACAATTGCCTTCCTTGGAAAGATCTCAAATGGCACCATGCTGATACTTTTCATAATTTCAAAGGTGGTGTAAAGATATGACTGGTAATATCTCGAATCAGCACCATCACAAAATATAATGTGCTTCATATGTTTGTTATTCCTATAATGACGACAACGTAGTCTTGTCTGTGCCAAAATAACTTTATCATTATTAGTATTTTGACGAGTATTTGGGCTCTAGCAGGACATAATTAGAGCCGCTTTGTTTAGTTAGCATGGACTTACTTGTGGTTGAGCCTTAATTCATGTTCGATCCCGTTGTAAGCAGTCGAGCCTTAATTCAAGTTCGATCCTGTTGTAAGCAGTCGTGCAATCTGTAATCTCTTGCGGACAATTTATACATGCAGGCTGTTGTGAGAGGAAGTCTCGCAGTCGTGCAATCTGATGTTTCACGGTGGTGCAGATTTTTTGTAACAAAAGAAGGGTAGATGTGTCAATTTAACTAAACCGGCAGAAGATATTCTGAGAGGGAAGTGGAGCACATTTGCAAAAACATGTGGCACAGCTTGTTTGCGTGGACTCCCTTTTATTTCCATTTTCTGCTTCATTACTCAAAATGACACAAGAAAAGTAAGCATTTGATCATGGCACGCTTAGCTGCACAAGCCAATGTGAAGTCGCTCTTCAATGGTGAAGGAGTCCCAAGTACCGGAGTCCCAAGTACCGGATCCGGGTCGGACCCAAAAGACCCATTTAGCTGCATGTTCACTTTCTCATCCTTGAAGCCCCAGAAGCGCAGGCTCACCTCATTTGACTCCACCAGGCTTTACTCTTCGTCTTCTGCTTCGAACAAGACCAAGCGCCTCAATGCCGAGGTTCGTTTGTTTTTCGGGGACGAGATGGCTGACAAGAAGGGTGGACTTGGTGATAGTGAATATGATGATGATGAGTTTGAGAGGGATGACCTGTCCTGTTTCAGAGGTCTGGTTTTGGATATCTCGTACAGGTCGGTGATCAGGACTACCCCACTTGTTCTGTTTGGTGTTTTTTTTATTTTTTTATTTTTATTTTTTTGCTGGTTTTTGATACCATGATTGTTGGTTCATGTGGTGAAGTAAAATTGTGTCTTAAATGGAACATCTAGTGTTACAGTTCAACTGAGGGTATTGCAGGAGTTAAAGTAATGTGTTTTCTTTCTTGATTTGTGAACTGGGTTTGTTTGGTTTTCATGCTTTCAGTTAAAAAAGAATGAAAATTTGGCATTATAGAGAACAATGGGAGTCAACATTTTCGCCAAACCAGTTGTCTAGCCTTGTGATCAAATAATCAAATGGAGTAAGCATGTTTAAATTAGGTCGTTTCGAAAAGAAGTGAAGTTGATGGATCTATTATGAGAATTTGACTATTGGATTAGTATAGTAGTGATACTTCATATTTCTCTATTTCAATTTCTTATCTAGCTGATAATGCTGATCTGAAAACATGAGGTATGTTATATGATTCTTAGTTTCTTACTATCCAGTAATCATTAGTTGGTCTTGTAACAAGTATTTCTGTACAATTGGTAGTTTTTTTTTTTTCTTCCTAGTTATCCCAAAGGGTGTAGTTTCATGGAGGACCATAAAGTTACACAATTTGCATCTGATTTCCTTGGTACTTTGAGTTGTGAGGGAAAACCAGGAGCAGTTTTTTTTTTGTTTTGTTTTTTTTTTTTTTTTTTTTTACTTTTGTGGGAATTTCTCAATTTCAAATCATGAGCAGTTTTTTTTGGATGCTACGTTCTTGAGTATTCTTCCCCATCTTTCCTTTGAACTATTTTAAGTCACTTAAAATTTGCTAGCTCGTATTAATTACCACACTGTTTCTTCTGCTATTTTATCCACATGCTTCTTTTCTTTTCTCTTCATAATTTTGTTTGGTGTACTGTGCCAGGCCAATTAATGTGGTCTGCTGGAAACGTGCTATTTGTTTGGAATTCATGGATAAGGTGGGATTTCCGTGCCTCACGTGCTCATTTTAGATACTCTTAAAATCCTAAAGCACCTGAAAAGGATAATGTTATGTGTAGAAATTAGTTGTAATGTCAACTACAGTAAAATTGTAAAAACATATCATAAACCTCAAAACTATAATTACCTGGAGGGGTTAGAACTCAGAAGTTATGGTTGTATCATGCCTTTCTGAAATACCTGTTTAATTTGGGTTCAATTATTCTGTTGTACAAGGCGGATGTTCTAGAATACTATGATCAGACTGTTAATTCCCCAAGCGGATCCTTCTACATACCGGCTGTTTTAAGGGTACGTATCATGATTTTTACGATGGTTTTTCTTGACATTGACATCTTCCTGGATCCTTAATTTTTAGTAGTTTTATACTGTACCCTGTTCTCTCTAACCACAGTCTTCACTTATCCATTTAGTCCACTTGGACTGATGACATTCAAGTTTTGTTCCAGGTTCCCCATCTACTGCAGGTTGTCAAGAGAAGAAGAATTAAGTGCAGTCTCAGTCGTAAAAATATACTTTGTCGGGACAGTTTCACTTGTCAGTAAGTATATTACCCTTTAGTTAAAAATATTTGTGCCTACGTTGATTGTGTACCCTGTTATAAGATGGGAGTAGGTTAAGTACTTACATCTCAGGGAAAATTAGTAAACAAGCAGCTTATTGTAGCTCATAAAGTCTCATGTGGTCATACGGAACACCTGGGACTGAACTTCACCTTTTCCAGGGGTGGGAATTTAGGTGGAATTGAGAGGTTATTTCTATGTAGCCACCAGAAAACTAAAAGACATAAGAAAACTGTAAAAACAGTATAAAATGATGTCAAGGATGCTAGCTATAGCAAGCGAGATTTGCTATATGATGTGAAAACTTGAATGTGAAAACTGAAAATAGCTTACAAAAGAACAGCACACAACATCTCATGACAATATAGGTCTTTTCGATTATGTTCACACAGTGGGCATTTTCCTGTTGTTTATTGTGGCGGTATAGGTTGGTCAGCACGTTCATGAGGACTCCGACTCACAATGCATAGGGTTACTTTCTGAAGGATATTATAAGGTAGTTGATTGAATAACAGTGGAGAGCATAGGCAGAGAACCTGGTTGATAAATGCCTTGATAGTTATGATGGAAATGAGCATGATTCTCAAGGTATAGGATTAAGGGAATAACCAAACATTTTTCAATGAAGAAGGGTCCATTGAGTTTTAAAGATGATGGATAGATCAATGTATGTATGGAAGCATTCTTGCTAAATACTTTCCCTTGAGGTAGTCAGCACAACAGTATCTATGAACCAGTGAACATCTGCAGCTACCGTTTTTTCTCTTTAGAGTTCTAGAGGAGATATAGACGATATAAACAATATTATAATTTAATAATACGCATATGAATAGTACATTGGTGAATGGTGTTTAGACTGTTGATAGTTGGACAAATTTATGCAATACGTTTCTCAATTGCTTTCAAGTCATCTGCTTTCCACATAATGTATTCTGCATTCGAATTTGCAAGTGTCTTCAGACTGTTGATACTTGGACAGAGGAATGCAATACATTTTTGAATTGCCTTTAAATGAAATCTTCTTTTTAGATAATGAATTCTATTATTCAAAGTTTTAAGTGGAACCAAAGGTCAAGCTAGTTTTATATTGGACTCTAAGGTTCCAATAAAGGCCAGGCTATTAGGCTGTATGGTTGATGGCTCTTGGTGAGGTGAAACTTGTGACATGCTTCAAAGAAGATTGCATGCTTGCTGTGTCACATGAAATTGAAGGGAGAGAGCTTCTTTGTGTATCGTGAAGCTGCTTCACTTACTAGGCATGACCTATTTAGGGGGGATGGGGGAATTGGGGGACTCTAGGAGCAAGTCCTGCTCAACCAACCAACTCCCTTAAAGGACTTCTAATAAAATTGGAACCAAACTTTAGATTTGTTTTGTGTGCATTTTCACGATGCAATCATCAACAAACTGATTGAAACCATGAATGGACATTCGCTACTGGTTTAACAATGAATACACCTAGATAACTGGTTGGGGCCTTCACTGTTGTAAGACAGGAAGTCCATAGCTTAGATTCAGTGATCTGTTAAATAGGTGGTCACCAATAAAGAAACTTCATTAGCCATGAAGTTCTGAATATACATTCAGATTTTCAATACTTATTTTTTTTTTGTCTTTTGTGGACAGGTACTGTTCTTCACGTGAAAACTTGACTATTGACCATGTTATACCAATTGCACGAGGTGGAGAATGGAAGTGGGATAATCTGGTAAGAGTGTAAAACAACCAATTACATTTAAGATTAAATCTTTGATGCATTAATGGTTACCTCATGCATCATGGTTTAGGGTACTGTGCCAGACAAAAATACTTGTTTCGATCAACTGATATAACAAAGTCCCCATGATCCTTCAGATAAAAAAGCAATCTTAGTGGGATCCTCTTGTCCATCTGCTTCTGTTAAAATGGATGCTTCTTAAGCTCTGAACTAGATTTTTTTGGTTTTCTTTTCTCCTCCCAACTTCTCTGAATCCCCTAATTTGGAAAGGTGGTGAAGTTGTAAATTTATGGTCATTAGATTAAGCATTGAAAATACGATGTCTACTTAGGGAAGTTGTAAATTTATTCCAACTTGTTGCTCAACTGCTACTAACATAAATTATGAATCTGGGATGGCACATTAAAATATAACGAGGAACATGAAAAAGTTCAGTAAGACAGATTCCAACCGAGTATTAGTTCAGTTAAGAGATAGAATTCCCACTTGGGTATGGTGCCTGAATCTTTTTTCCCATTGTTCAGCTATATTAAGACTATGTTCTACATCAGATGTGATAGGGAAAAAGAATTGGATGGTGTAAACATGCGTTATGTTTCACATTCCCTTCTCTGAGAAGATCAATTTTCAAAGGGAAGTTTTGCAATACAATATGGGTTATGAAATATGGTAAATTGGATTCTCAAGAAAACCAAGTCTAATAGATTTGGTTCCTATGAAAATAGCATTCTCTGCAAATACTTGCTTAATGGTTTTTGATAATGCAGTTTTCCTGTTAATATAATAGGTTACTGCATGTGCAAAATGTAACTCAAAAAAAGGGCAGAAGACAGTGGAGGAAGCATGTATGAAGCTGATGAAAATTCCCAAGGTATGTAGTGTATGCTAATAACTAATGATCAGAAACGAAGAAGACGATATGTTATTCTCCCTCTCTAATCACTATTGACACAATGACATACACTTGATCTTTTCAGGCTCCAAAAGACTATGACATACTTGCCATACCCCTAACAAATGCAGCAGTAAGAATGCTGAGAATGAGAAAGGGAACTCCAGAAGAGTGGCTCCAATACCTATCAAACTCTTCTTCAATGCCATGACATCAATAGATTGTTTTCTCCCTGTACATATGTGCTTGCTCACTCTTGGTGCTGAAGTCTCCTAAAAGCACTTCAGCATTCCATTGATGGCAATGCCTAATGAATAGTAAAACATTATGTATAGTAACTGCATGTCTGACTTTGTATTAACAGCCATCATACTGTTCGGGTATAGTAACGTGCTGCATCTTGTTGATGAAGGCATTAAAAGTTGTACATTTGCAGATATTTCTCTCTTTTTGTTTGTTGATATACCGAATATGATGCAAGAGGGAAGAATAGCTGCCTTGTATGAATCAAAGATTTCTGGTCCACAGGATTAATACAACTAAAGTAGATAAGTTAATGAGCTCCTAATATCATATGCGTTCTTAAGATTGAAACTCTAAGTGCTTTTGGGCTCGTATCAGGTCGGGATCTTGGAGGTGTGATTCCCCATAATCATCTTTTACCAATTTCAGTACGTATTTCTCTGCCTTTGATATCAGCAAGCACAAAGTTATTATTCCTTAACCAATTGGCCACACCATGGAAACAATAACATTTGCATATAGGTTTCTATTGATCTGTGAGGCATTAGGCGTGCTTACTGAATTAGGGAACTTCTTATATTACTCTCAAAAAATTAAGGCAGAACCAAACCGAAATGGTTCATTTGAGTCATTTTTTTTTTGGTCAGAATAATTCGAGGTATCTAGATAGACTAGATGCATATCTATGAATTACACTATATGCCAAACCTCAGCAACCAGAGGCACGTTTCGTTTCGGGTCAGAGTTACGTAAAACGAAAGTTCTGAAACTACATCATCACGTTCAGATATGAGACCTTGTCACACGACCCTTAAAACAAAATTTTCGAATCAGAGCTACACTAAAAGACTACCATTATTCCATCTTTATGTGCTTTCACATTATTACTTCAAGATAAGAGCCTACTGTAATGGTAAATATGAAAATTATCTAGAAATTAAAAGCTCTGCAACATACCTACGTATGGTTGGTTCAAAAGGAACATGAGGCGTAATACATATTAATATATAGATTTATTTTATCCTAATTCTTAAAAGGTCATGACAATATTTGTACCACCTCCGAGGGGGTTAAACCACAGAGCCTTAGCACTACACCAACAAGAAACCGACAAATATCAGTTTATCAAGCTTTGGAGTTTTAAGTAAATTTCTGAATGTTTTTCTTGATTTCCATTTTGTTTTCGACATATTAGTGTTGTTAAATTAGTTGTGTCATGTTTCATGATGTCTTGTAGCTGAATTTTAAGTCATGTCAAAGTTGATATTTTGGTCAAAGTTGATATTATTGTACCCTTGTAGTGGTTTCACTATATGTACTCTCAAGTAAAAGCTTTGGAGCTTGTTACTTGGCATTACCTTCTCTTAGTGCATTGTATCTTGCTCCAATTGAGAACAAGAGCAAAGATACTGATAAAATGAACTTCCTTTGTAGATAGAATTAACCACTCTAGGAGACTAACTTCAAACCCATTTGCCCATAAGCAAAAGTGCAAAACTTGGGTTGTCACATTATAGTTCATTTTGTCTCGTTGAAAGTGCACTGCAGTAAAAAAATATACCCACGACCAAAAATGAAAATACAATGAGCTGCAAACTGCGAAACAAAATCTTGTTCTTCCGAACTATCTAAAAATAGGACAATTCAAGAATAATTTGGTCAAACACATTTCTGACAAGATGATTCTCAAATAATTTGTAAGGCTATCTAAACATCGGTGAATGAAGGTATATAATCGCTCTTACATTCATTGTGGTAAGATTCATTTTTTTTTTGAGAGAAATATCAAGAATTTCATTTAACGGGAAAACAATATTACAACTATGAGAGATATCGGTGGTGGAAATAAATTCCCCACTCACCTCCCTACCCAAAACACCAGCGATTACAGTAGCTAAGAACCGAAATGGGTTCACCTGTAACCTAACCTACTCCAGAAGTATTGATACATCCTTACAGTCAACCTCAAGAAGAAACAACCCTTTCAGACACTACATGCCAAACTTACCAGCATATATGCACAGGTATAACCTCCCCATTACATTGACAACAAGAACAAATCAACATTAATTTAGTCCCTGAAGACGACACCATAACCATGGCTCACCCCACAACACAACCAACAACACCAAACTACCTAAAAACCTAAACCCTCGCTCACATAGAGGAGGGACAACTAACCAACCAAAAAAACCAAACAAACAAAACCTAAAAGCCTATGCCCGACCAACCAGTGGACCTCCAAGAAACAATCTACCTAAGACCCGGCCCATTGAAGGCTGGTACAACCTGGAGCAGAACCGTCACCCTGACATCGACGCCGGCCACCGCCAAAAGAGCATCATCCTCAACGACCTACCCTTGCGAGGCAGCCTCCATTCTTCCTCCACGATTCGCAGCAGAACGAGGCTTTACAGCCGGGTAGTCCGCCGCCGCCGTGTTCTCCCCGTCGTCCCAACTACCGCTCCTCGCCTCAGCCAGGCCTAACCTTGACACGCCTCTCAGGGACGCCGACGAAGCCTCCTCGTCAAAGCAACACCGATCTGCAACACAGTGCCACCACCTTCATGGACAGCCCCCAAGATAGCCTCCTCCCTTTGAATCCACCGGCACCACAACGCCCATCCGGCAGCGACCCAAGCCACACTGACGAGGCTAGAAACCAACGTCGGCGTAGGGGTGCCGCCGGACAAGCAACGAAACCAAACCCTAAAAGCTCTTCCTCCTACTTTTGTGGAGCTCTCTCTTCCGTAAAATATCGGGCTCCGTGGTAAGATTCATTTGAATACACAAATGTTTGAACAAAACCAACAACTAATTAAGTACATAACAATATAGTATCATCACTTAACCGAAATTATCCAATATAGTTCACAAAAATAAACAAATAACTATATAATCAACATAAGTAACATCAGTTAATAAAAAAAATTCAAATGATTGGCACTAAAACAAACAAAACATGTATATAATCAACAAAAATAATATCAGTTAATCAACACAAATTCAAATGATATTTTTTTAAAAAGAGACAAATTCAAATGATTATCACAAAAAATAATAATTTTTTTAAATAAAGGATTAGGCCAAATACACATCTCGAACACAAGAAAACTCCTCAAACAAAATTTTATTGTGCAAAATCAATCAAATCCAGGACTTGATTGACTATTTGACTTATATGACCGTTACACTAAACCGCGTTAGAACAGTGTAATCACCCTGGAATAATCCAATTCCGATTAGGATTAGGATGAGGATTACTCTCTCTCTCTCTCTGCCTTTATAAAACCCATTCCCCACTCTACCCTCTTTATTCAACCGAGGCTAACTCTTAATCCCGACCCATAGTTTAGAACATCAGATATATGATTGGGTAATGGAAAGAAGATGTAAGGAATAAACATAAAAAAAATAAATAAAAAAATAAAAAAACTTTTGGTTTTTATTATTATTTGAAAAAGAAGGGAAAACAAGTAAAGGGTAAATTAATCATTTTATATCAAAAGTATGTATGTCGTCAGTCTCCTTAACGGAATTAACGGTTCTAGATACCATTCTTCAATCAAGATAAGAACGTGAGATACCGTTTTGAAGTTTTTAAAAGGTAAGATACCAAAAATTTGTTTCTTTAAAAAGTGAGACACTATTTGGATTAGGGGTGGAATTTTATTTGAAACCAAAAACAAAAAAAACCGAGCCGAAAACCAAACCGAAACCGGATGTCACTTAAAATATTAAATCCTAAAACTTGTCCAACAAAAAATTCTCAAGCAACTAAAACTCATTTGCAGAAATATAAATGTCACACAACCCAACACTGAGTTAAATATTACATTTCCTTGTTTACATAAACTTGAAACATGAAAACAATCTCATGAGTTTAATACTGTCTACCCAAATATAAAACTATATAGACTACAACAAAACCAAAAAGAACCCTGTCACTAAGCCTCCGCCTCAACCCTGTTGATCATCACCTGCAGGTCTAACCCCTACACCAAGAATTGGGGCACCGGGTTATAAAATAACAAACCCGGTAAGCTAAAAAGCTCGTATGAGTAATCTCAAAAATAACACTTCTCACATCCAAATATACCACAAGAGCAATTAGATCAATAATTAAAAATCCACACATTTACTTATGACATGTACCCATGAGTCCCAGATATTAATAAATACCTCTCATTACCTACAACAATAAATTTTGTACCCATGGGTCCCAGATACTATAAAGTATCTCCCATGACCTATACCAACAGACGGACTAGAGCTCTATTCCTAACCGTAACCAATCACCCGGCCAAAGGCTTGGAACCCAGTTTGACTGTTCAATAAAAATCACAAAACAATAATTGCATCATAACCGTAACCAATCACCCGATTAAAGGCTTAGAACCCGGTTTGACTATTTGAACAACAATTCACTATATCACGACATCATCATCATCAACAACACATGATTCATATCATAAAATTATATCCTTCACAAAGATATAATTATATCAATAATATATATTATTCCAAAAGAATAACTTATTAAAAATCAATAACATTATGATCACAAGAACATCAAAAATAAACATATAAGGAAAACTTGTTTTATTCTTACCTATGAGTCGTTGGTGATCAAGCTCATATATTTAAAAACAATTAATAACATGTTACTAAATCCAACATCAACATCCAATGACCATAATGAAATTTGGTCCAAAAATGAACATGGTGAGATTTACTCACCTAGAAATCCCACTGCAAATCCCACAACACAACTTTACAAATCACCTAAAATCACACAATTATTAACCTTAAAAATTTCTCAACAAGGAACAAAGTACCCTTAACCTAAAGGTTTCCCAAAGAAGAGCAATCCTTCCTCTGAGACCTCTCAAGGTCATTGGATACTCAACAACAAACCATACTACCTTCAAGATCAACCTTTCAAGGTTTAAGACCTAATAAACACCAAGAACAAAATACCTAAGATGCTAAAATCAAAACAATACTTAGCCTTCACACACAACAACACACTACTAACTACAAGGACTAGCTAACAGGGAAACCAAAGCCTTCACACTGCCCGGACGCGCTCCCATGTGCCACCACAAGTGGCAGCAAGTGAGCCCCATGCGCCTCCACCAACTTCAAAATTTGGGAAAACTCACAACATGAAACTTGTAGATTGAAGCATGCTGAACAACTTTAATATCTGAGGTTTTAACCGATTTAGCCGGAATCGGCCGGAAAAAGCCCTGAAACTCCAACCCAAAATCAACTTCCAAAACTGCAAATTGTGGTTCAAAAACTGAAAAGCTTGATTCAATCTATGCCTAGCCATAACTAGAAGGAGGAGGGGACCAAAACTCACCCTAAGATTGCCCCTCGTTGCCGCCGTAAATGGTGTCTCCGATTGGTGACACAACAGCTCCCTTTCCCAGCCAACAACTCTGTTTCCGGCGTGCAACACCTGCCCAGACTTGAAGGGGATGTCTGTGTGAGTCGAACGGGACAGGCGGTGGTCCAATCGGTGGCCGGACGACGGAGATAGCTCCGGTGGAAGTTAGCTACGCGGGAGAGTTCGGGAGAGAAGATTTTAGGCTTTTCCAAAAATAAAACCCATCACCTTCTATTTAAAAACTTTCCAAAACTGAAAATTAACTTCCTTTGACCATAACTTTCTCATACGACATCTGTTTTACACGTGCCACATGTTTACGAACTCGTATCGCCAAACCCTACAACTTTTATGAAGGAAGTTTTCACAAATAACTTACAGAAAAAAAAGTCAACTTTTGGCCTCTTAAAAGTCAAAGCACCTTAAAAATTACTTCTGAAACTTCAACTTAACACAACCAAATAAGAATTTTCATAAACAATCCTTCATTAATTATGAGAATAATAGAAGGAAAACGATATTAAAATTTGGGGTATTACACGGGAAAAAACCAAACCGAATTAAGAAAAACCGAACCGATCGAACCGAATTAGTTAGGTTTGGTTTTTGGTTTCGGCTCTTGAAAAACCAAACCGAACCGAAAAACCGAATCCCTCTAAAACGACGTCGTTTTTTGTCTTTATTTTCTTATTAAATATTTTATTTAAAGAATATGATTTTTATTTTTATGTTCTATATAATCATATGTTTATCTTTTCTAATATTTTGCTTTTTATTTTCGTTTTATGTATATATAGAAATGTTCTAAGTGTCGTGTATGCAAAGTAGGGCTGCCACTTGGTTTGGTAAATACCAAACCGATCGAAAACCGACCGACAATTTATGATTTGGTAAACCAAATTTTGGTAATCGAAATCAAAAAAACCGAAACCGAGAAATACCGAAAAAGTTGGTTTGGTTTTTGGTAAATACTGAATTTACCGAAATTCTAATTATTTAAAGACTTATATTTCTAAAAACACACAGACTAATAATCTTATCTCACGTTTTCAATTGTATATACCATTTAGTAAAAAACAAGACAATGAATAGAAAAATTCAACTATACTTGGTACCGTTCGGGTCTCAATTAAAGCGATTAACTTTAATTCAATGTTACTTGTTATATAAAAACGCTCTTACCTACCCGTCTTAGTCGATTCATCACACACACACATAGACAAACCCACTTAGATGACATGTAACCGCCCATGTAAAAATTTAGGAATGTTTTTACCTCTCTTGATGATAGGGCTCCCCATAGGAAGTACAAACGTAAATAAGGTTAGCCGCCTTGATCAAGGCCAAAACATTATCAAAAATACCTAATTTTTATACCATAGTCGTATTTCACTATATTGATCACATCATAGTTCACAAGCTTTTTGAAAATTTTGCTTCCTCTTTGTAGTTGGTTCACAAAGATGTACATATGCATATAACTTACTAAATAAGTTATACCACATTACCAGGCATGTTGTGGTTCCAATTATTACAATTCACAAAATTAAAATTCGACCGTCTGATGTGATCATTATAGTATAATACAATTATGATAGAAAATTCAATTGTACTCAATAATGCTCGGGTTTTGATCAAAACGGTCAACCATAATTTAACGTCACTTATTACACGAAAAAGCTTTTACTGCCCTTATGTGACTTATTTTGGTCGACTCTTCCACACACATACTTTCACATAGATGACACATAACTTGTTCATATAAAAATTTGGAAACATTTACATCCTGACTATTTCGGTAGAAAATTAAATCATACTCAATAATGTCTACTGAAATGACTATCTTTTGTATATGTATTATCAGACTCTAGAAACTCAAGTGATATTTAAATTTTATAGTTTTGTATTGTTTTGTTATATTTAATTTGAAAATATATTTGTTATGAAGTTTGGTAATACCGAAAAACCGACATCCGAAGTTGGTAAGATTTATCTCATACCGAAGTTTTTGGTTTGGTAATTGAAAGTCATATTTCAATACCGAAAGGTTTGGTTTTGAAGTTGGTAACGCCCATTACCGATTCGAACCGACCGAGTGGCAGCCCTAATGCAAAGTATAGAGAGTGATATGTTACCTCTAAAATCAAAAACCTCATTCTTGCGAGCTTTAGATGATGGACTATAATATTTAATTAATTTTTTTATTCAAATTTATGATTTTTAAACTTTAAAATTCAGAATTTATTTGGATGGACTTTAAACTATGGAGTCTATATTTTGTGTTCAAGATGAACTTAGAAGTTTTAAAATTATGGTTTCATGGTGTGCTAGCGTGGTCAATTCCCAATACTTTCGAAATGATTAAGTATTAAACTTTCAAATTATCTATTTGGTTTATAGATTGTTGATTTGTTGGAGAATCATTGTCATAAATTTTATTGATATATTATATGTCCTTATAAAAAACAAGTAATGGAAGAAAAAAAAGACCTAAAGTACGATAATTTTTTACTAAGCTAAAAGCATACAAATGATAAGATTTTTTTTAAAAGAAGAAGAAAAACCGAAACCGGACCAAACCACGGTTTGGTTTGGTTTTCGGTTCAAAGTCTCAAAAAATACCGAACCGAACCGAATCTTTTATTCGGTTTGGTTTCCGGTTTTAGGTAAAAACCGAACCCATCCCTAATTTGGATCATTAATAAATAAAACTCTACCAAAACACAAACAATAAATAAAAAAAATGAATTGAAATGAAATCTTCTTATCAAATGCTATGTACTCTATTTCACTCTCATTATCATCATAAACCTCTTGAATCCATCATCCATGTGTTTCTTGTGATTCTCATTGCTATTGCATGTTTTGATCCTCATTGTTATCCTCTTCATTTTCATTAATTATCATCATTCCACCCTTTCTTCTTGTTAGCTTTGTGAAGACTAATCAATACTTGTGAACTGTAACAAATAAATATATGTCATAAAGCTAGCTGTGTATCATGGAACCAACATTCATATAAAGATAAATAACACTTCAGAACCATCATATATATTGAGCAAGTAGAAGAGTTCCAAAAACAAAACAAAAAACAAAAAGGCAACAAAGTAAAAGCAACATTGCCAAAGACAAACAATTGTTTTGCTTCCAAATTCATGGAATTGCAACATACCTTTTAGTAAGATCTCAATCTCATGAATGAACCATGTGATTTCAAGTATTTTGAAGCTTTACAATGGTACCAACCTGACGTCTGGCCATTTAGAGGCCAATACGGAAATACTCATCACAATAGAAATTGACTATTAAAGTAAATTAATTACCAAGGTATTGAGGAAAAATTGTCATGACCTCCAAGACCAAAGCATTTTCTCAAAAGTCTCCAATAACAAGAGTAGTAAACATCTAGGGGGAAATGAATAGACTTTAACTGAGAAACTTGTTTCCTTAATTAGTTCTTTAACTAAAAACATAAGCAACTGAACCAGAACTGTGTAATGCAATTTCATTTGGTCAGAGAAGCTAAGTATGTAACTAGAAGGATCCAATTAAACCAAGTGAATAGCAGCAACATTGCCATTGTCCTAATAAGTTACCTCAATGAAGATGACTTTAATTACTTTGAATTGCAGGACAGTAACTTGTCATTACCATATCATAAAAGAAGACATAAGCTTTATATAGCAAACATAGATCAGCATTTATGTGGTTGTTGTAACAAGTAATGTACTGGGTGGTTGCGATATAACCCACAAAAAAAGCCAGACACTACAGTTTAAGAAGACTTTGAATATGTGGAAAATCTGATCATTGAACTTGGCAATGAGATTAAACCTTGATAGGAGAAAGATTATCCAAATCTTATCATACCAAATACCACAATAGATAAAATCATACGACTATTAAGAGTTCCATTTTATGCTTCTTGGTGATATTTCAGTTCTACTGCTCTCTTGAAGGTTTGGAGCTAAATAAAAACAAGTAGAGGGATATAGACACAACATGAAGAATCAAAATTGTTTTCTACTTTTGAAACCCTTGCATTATTGTTGGCATAATTGCTAATTTGCTACCCTAACTTTTCTAAACTAGCTAAATTGCTACCTTAGGTTTTATTTCAGCCAATTTGCTACCCTTTCATCAAATTTGCTACTTTAAAGTTTCAAGATTAATTAACCAATTTGCTTATCGAAATTTCAATATCAACCAACTTTAAGCTTCGATTTTCAGAATTAATTCTTATTTGGATGAAGAAATGAATAAATTAAAATGACAACCCAAATCAGAATGAGAAAGTAGTTATGTTATCAGAGAACATAAAAACGTTGAGGACGTTGAGGTAGTGATTCGTCATTGCTAGTTCGTCATCTTCGATTTTATGTGAGAAAATATCACATGTACGTGGAGGTCGGATTTCTTTTAAGGTTTGGTATTTATACCAAGCACCCTAGAATCCTACAAAATCTAGCAGATCAAATAATCATTGAAAATAGACTAACGTTTGAATAACACCAAATTTAGACGAATATTTTAGAGTCATGATTAAATACCAACAAATTTTTAAGGACTTTTTAAAATCTGAATTGAAGGGAGTGGTTATAATGAGGGCCACTAAGTTAAAGACTAATTGAGTACTTTCTTATTAATCGTTTATTGCACCCATTTTTTTATCACATTTTTCTATCTCGACTGTTCAGTTTTAAAATCTATATAAGTAGATCACTTCTACAAATTAATGGACGATCCAAATCTGTCAAACAAGAGCCGTCCAAGTTTAATCACATTTATGAATGCTTTAACGATTTTCTATTTGGTTGAAAATTTTTAGAGACTATCTACTCATATATATCTACAACCTAGACGGTCGAGATGTAAATATGCAATCGAAAAATGGACGAAACAAAGAAGTCTTTAACTAGTCTTCAACTTAGTAGTCCTCATTATAATTATAACCGCTCCCCTGAATTGAATACCCATAGAGTTATGAAATACAAAAAAATCCCAGTCTCTTAATTGAATACACCCCTATATGTCTTATCCCATGTTTGGTGAACTAGGAACTCATTTAAATGTGCATACTGAGTCCTCGCGTCCCCCTTCACACCTCCTTATGGAATGACTTCAATATTGGGCGAACTCTATAAGCATATGTTAGAGAACGAATGAAGACACTCACGTGAAACATTCGTCTCTCTCTCTCTCTACCTCTCTTTTCCTCAACTTCAACTCGTCTTTGCCTTATTTTTTTTAATATTTTTTTCGATCTAAAATTAAGTAAAGATATATTACATTGGATATTGTTTATGTGTTGAATGTATTTGATTGATTAATTAATGATTCGCTGTCTACGTAGCTTGATCAACTGTGAATTGATCAATTTCATGGCTGGGTCTTCTTCTTCTTCTTCTTTTTGTGAGTAGTTCATTGATTTCTATGTTCCTGTGAATATTAGATATGGATCGAAGATGAATTATATAATGATATTGTTATTGGTGGTATTGTGACACCTAGAGACCATGTGTGCTTGCATTATATATACTTGTGCTACTGATGCTTAACTTTAGAAGAAGATGTGCAAAACACGCCTAAATAATCGTTCATTCATTAGACGTCAAACTTGTTTAAGTTATCTAAATAGTATCATAGGCAATAATGACACCAAGTGTGTAAACGAACTGAGAATAGATAGAAAGTGTTTTACCTAGTATGGATAAATAGGATAAAATGATGGTTTGGTATCTGTGGAAGAACAATTATGTATGTTTTTACATATACTTGCACATCATTTGAAAAATCGTACAATTAGAGGTAGATTTTTAAATCTGTAGGGACAGTTAGTAGGTACAAAAAAAATCTGGTATTTAAAATTAATTTAATCCAGTACATAATCAAATATGAGATCAAACTATTGTGATTATTTCGTTTTGTAATCCTAAGTTGTACCAAACATGGGTCAAGTATTATTATAGCATAAGCCAAGCTGCAAGAGCCCATGACTATTACAAAAATCTGGATGGAGACTAACGGAATGGAACTATTGGTTCAAAATTGAGAGTTGGAGGAGTAAACATGTCAAATTCAAAGGCGAGGTAGTGAAATTTTTTTTTTCAGCAAAAGTTTAATGAGTATGTAGTATTTAACCCTATAAAGAATAAACATGTCTAAGACAGTTCTGTGTAACAAATGCCTATAAGATCTTATGTTATAAAATAATTACCAACGTTTTTGGTGGCCTGGAAAGAGGACAAAAAAGTGAAAAGGATTCATGACACGCGCTTCATGTGCCTTAATCTTTATCGCTCCAATAGGACTGGTAAGAATCAGGTTCAAAGCAACCACATATACTAGGTGGTGGTCGTCGTGGCCGAACTTAGGTCTAGCCATCTTGCATCTCCTCTTCCCTAGCAAATAAATCGATGACATATTCGTTCTTTTAGTAAACCCTCGATCAGATTAGTTTCTATCTAGCCGAAACACCCATTGACCCAATCTGTTTTAGACCGAGTTTGATTCGATTGGTTACCGATAACTCCCACAAATGGTATCTCGATCGGCTCCACGCTTCTCAAGATATGTTTGGATGCGCTTTCCATAAAAGCCTCGTGACGATGTCATTAAACCCAAAGGTTTTGTTAGCAAAAGTGAAAAAATATGGATTGTTTGTGTCAGAACCCACTTCGAATTTCAGGTCCGAATTTCATCCTGAAATCCAGAGTAAACCCTGCGGGGACTACCTTCAAAGGAGATTCTACCGAAAATTCGATATAACCTCCCTTGCAAATAGACAGACATTCCTAAAAACACCTGCAAACACTTCTGAAAACCAACTTCAAACTTCTGGAGCCTTTATGCTCCCCAAATCACGACATCTCCCAAATCAATTTACTAACTTTAATAAGAAAATCTCACAACCAATAACCACAGTTCAGAACAACTCTATTTGAGAGGAAATGGACTAGAAATATAAAAATGAGCGGAAACTATACTATTGACTATGCCTCTTTTTCATGTATGCCCAACCTCAACTATACTAACCTGCAAACTGGGCATTTTTAAAACGAAAGGCCGAGGGGAAAACATTTAAAACGTTAGTGGACAAAAATGAATTTAATGAAAATATTTATGCTTTCCCAATTTAAATTTCCATAGAAAATATGCTGCATGCGACAACTCAAATCTTTCTACTCACAAACAGGCAATTACATGACTAGCTCCGGCCAGTCTCCAAAATTCAATAAAATGGAGCCTCTCAGGCTAAAATATATATCAAAATATGTATATATTTACATTCGTCCATACTCCCTATATAAATTAATAGATTTAAAATAATCTATATAGGGCTACTACGCTTGCGTCCAACGCTCATGTCATGCCTTAATGCGGTGATACATTACGCCATTAAGGTGGACAGACGAGTGTATAAATATGTGTCCATACCCCCTAAATGAATTAAACACTCATATAGAGCTACTACACTTACGTCCAACGCTCACGTCACACCATAATGCGGTTATATACTATGTCATTAAAGTGGACAGACACATATGGCTAGCTAGCATTTATATACATACTCTCCTCATAAATATATTATAATTTACCGAAAATCTCATTTTCAGTAACTCATCACAATGAATAAAATCGTCAAATAAAAATGACGTCAAATGCTCCAACAAAATAAATTACTCAACAATAAACAATTTCATGCACATTATTTATACCAAGAGTCCACTCACAACTTTACGCATAAGCCCGACGAAATCCAATTCGCCACTCAAGTGACATCTCCTCGAATCCTGGCACAATAATCATACTTAGGACCAAACTTCAATTTCGGAAAAATAATAATACTTAAATATATAACCCAAAACTCTTTCGCTTAACCCACTACCTTTTTCAGGGTTAAGCTTATCGGATTCACACCAAACTCCAACCATAGCCTCAATTCATTTATTTCAACATTCTAAAAAAATGGTAAGGGAAATTCAACGGCCGGATTCTACTCTAATTAACGGCCAAAATACCAAACTTTGAAAAATCCCAAACCTATCCCAAACCCCTCCAAACATTCCAAAATTCACATCATTAACCTCCCTTTAATATTCCACATCTAAAACCATAAAAAATCCCCCTAACAGCGGTGGCCGACTCTGGCGACCTCCAATAGCTACCAAATTTTAACAGCATCTTCATCTCAACTCCCTCTAAAACTTTCCTAACTAGCACAAACACTAATTCCAAGCCTAATTATGCCAATCGAACGAAAACATTACGACAAACCCTAGAACTTCCATTCACCGGTTCTCCTCACCTAAAGCAAACTAGACCGAGTCCTTCTAGGGCAAGGCAACTGGGTTGAAGACCTTCAAAAACATATAAGGCTTGCCCGGATTGGTGGCCGAAGGAGGAAGTTCCGGCGACGGAGAGGTTTGGGTAGTCGGGACTCTCGGGCTTGATTTCTCTCGCACGGCGGCGTTAGGGAGGCTGCTACCAGTCCAGGAAGGAAGAGGGAACAAGGGCCGACCGATTGGGATCGGTGCGGCGGCGTACGGTTACTGAACAGTGACGGAGGGACGGTTGGAAGTTTCGACAGTGGGAGAGAGAGAGGGAGAAAGTCGGGAGGAAGAGAAAGAAGTGAGGGGGAGAGAAATGGTTTGGGCCTCCCCAAACCGGTCCATCACCTTAATACCCACAACCAAAATGAACCCAACTTCAAAAATAACACTAGAAAATAATACCTAATAAAAATTACCTTTTACTAGCTAAAATTTACCATATTCGTCACATTTTTGTCCCACGAATAATTCCTTCGAAATAATCGTCCCCCTAGGAACCATTTAAAATATAAACTCATTAACAAAGACGATAAAACTCTTATTAATACTGTGCTAGTAAATAAGGTAAAAATTTAAGAGTCGGGGCGTGACAGTTTGTAAAGATTACATGCTTCCCATCCACTTCATTCAAACCATATTTTGAATTTAGATGATTACTTGTTATGTGAAAAGTGTCACAAGTAATTGATTAAGGCTACAAAATTATTTGTTGTTGTTTTGTGGTTGCAAGTGAATTATTGGCTTTGTGGTATCCGTAATCACTGATGTTGCATTACACACTACAGGAAATATCCTCTTAGCTGACAAAAAAAAAATTCATCGGCTAAGTTCGTCTTCGTCGACGGAAACATAACCGTCGTATATGACACCACAACCGTCGCCTCTATTCAGGCGACAAAAAATGACTGTCGAGGATGTCCGTTGACTAAGATATTCCTATTCGACGAAAAAACATTCGTTGTCTAAGTTCCATCAACTTAGTAAATCCTAGGCGACGAATATTTTCTGTCGGTAAGCTTTCGTCGGCTTAGTAACTCTTAGGCGACGCAAACTGACTTTCAACACCCTCCGTCGACTAAGATCTTCCTAGGCGACGACACATTTCTGTCGGTAAGGCTGGTCTTGGGCGACAAACCATTTTCCGTCGGCTCAGTGAGTCCTGGGCGACGAACCTTGTGCCGTTGGCTAAGTAAATCTTGGGCGACGAATATGTCTTTCTTAACCGACGCTTTATTCCGTTGACTAAGAAATTCCATTATGGCCTGACACAACGCAGAACGAATATATTTTTTGCCAACGCTTTTTGTCTTATGTGACAAAATATTCTGTCGGCTAAGTAAACACATCATTTATACAACTTCTGCCCAGAAGAGAACACAGATGAAGGCCATAGTTACTCCCCCCCCCCCCTCACAGAATTCATCCGATCCAAATCTAGTTTTGAAATCTTTTTTTTCATGAATTTGATCGATCTTCAAGAGCTGCTTTTGTCCTAATTTGTATGTAACTATTTTAATTCATCTACCTTCTTCATTTAGGCATATTTTCTGGCGAACTTTCTGGCAACTTTGCTGGTGGTCCAATTTTGCCGGTCCAATTACTGGATTCCTTGATGCATGCATGATATATGTAACTTTGATAGTGTATATACATGTTGAATATGTTTGTACGTATATGTTTTTGTGTGTATAATATGTTTGTACGTATAATATGTGTGTATACATATAATATGTTTGTACGTATATTATGTGTGTATAATATTATGTTTTTGTGTGTGTATATATATACACTTATATATATCTTTAGCTTTTGTGTGTATTATTAATAATTATGTGAATAATATGTTTATCAAATTTTCGTTTTCATTCAAATCATTTGTGTATTCAAATGATAAAAAATAAAATGATGAATCATGCATGTAATTAAGAGTTATAATATTCTTATACATTCATCAATATATTGTTATCCTTAGAAATCCCGTTCGAGAATCATTATGTTACGACTGTGTCTAAGAAAATGGTTTTTGAATTGTCCCATATTTTGACAGTTTGGGACCATATGACATTGAGATTTCGTTTGTTATTGGTGCGTTTCGTTTTCGGTTGTGGGTATATATATTTCGACAGGATTTTCCTTTATTGTTCCTCAAGTGCATATTAGGTATAGATATTCGTGCACTTAAGGAACTGCCGAAATTTTCTCACATATGCAAATTCGAAACGCCCCAACAACAAACGAAATCACAATGTCATGTGCTCTCAAACGAGATTAGGGCCATAACCGGAGGCATAATGTGATAAGCGATATGAACAACGTACATTAATATATCTTATATATATAATAGTTAAGTGTGTGTGTGTATATATATATATCCCGTTTATTATTCACGAATTTTTGATTATATAATTTTGTTTCCTGTTATTATAGTGCATAACATGGACAAGAGTTGGATTCAATTAGGGAAGGGATCCCCTCTTTATATGAGAGACATTTTTGATTTTCTTGATTTCGTGTGTCTACATAGTCCTCCAGACAAAGTTATTCACATATGTCTGTGCAACAAATGTCTCAATCGGAAACCAGTAATATATGAAGACATGTATTCTCACTTGGCACTAAACGGTGTTTGTCCTAGTTATACCACATGGTCATGGCACAACAAAAATCAAGTTCAAATTCCTACAATTGCAGAAATTCAAGCACAACATAATCAGCAGGCAGGATCTTCCAATGCTAGTTACGGGGAGCCTGCTGTGATGAACATCTTAAACGATGCCTTTCCATTGGCCGACTCAGGATATCAGGAAAATGTTCTTTATGACAACGCCCCTGACACCTTCCCTAATGTCTCCCACGTTGACTACATCAGTGATTATGATAAGTACAACAAGCTTCTACGGCAAGTACAAACCTCATTGTATCTTGGCAGTGAGCATACTGTGTTGGGTACCGTCATGAAGCAAATGAAGAGCAAAAACAAGTGGTGAAAAACTAACGTATGTTTTGATGAGGATATTACACTTATGAAGGAAGTGTTTCCCAAAGGTAACAGTTGTTTGTAAAATTTTGATCAGGTAAAAAGCATGTTGGCTGACCTCGGTCTTGATCACCAGAAGATAGATGCTTACGTCAATAACAACATCTTGTATTACAAAGAAAACAAGGATGAAGTTGAGTGCCCACACTGCTACGAGCCAAGGTATAAAGTTTCCACTTCATCTAAACAGAAACAACTGCCCATTCCTAGGAAGGTTCTTCGTTATTTCCCGTTGGGTCCTCATCTGCAGCGTCTGTACATGTATTCACATACAGCCAAGCATATGAGATGGCACCAAGCAAGGCACCAGGGAGAGGAGAGGATAGATCCGGATAATCTCACACACCTCGCAGACGGGGAGGCTTGGAAGCACTTTGACCGTTCTTTTCCCGAATTTGCTGGAGACTGTTGACATGTCAGACTCGGACTTGCAACAGACTGATTCAATCCTACTGGAAACATGAATTTGTCTTATAGCATTTGGCCTGTGATAGTATTTCCGTATAATTTACCTCCCAACATGTGTATGAGGAAAACATACAATTTTCTCACGCTTATGGTTCCATGGCCGTATTCTCTAGGAAAGTGCATAGATGTGTACATGAGACCATTAATTGACGAGCTGCAGGAGTTATGAGAAAATGGACTCCCTACTTTTGACAGGCATGGTCAAACTTCATTCATGATGAAAGCAACTGTTATTTTTACCATCAGTGATTTTCTAGTAATGGGATGTTGTCTGGCCAACAAATTAAGGGGTACAAAGCTTGCCCGGTATGCTTAGATGACATCAATTCTAGTCACCACGCTGACAAAATTTGTTTCTTGGGATCTCGTAGATGGCTTGACGAGGATCACGAGTGACGGTGGGATACTG
This sequence comes from Fragaria x ananassa, assembly GCA_034370585.1. Classification (NCBI taxonomy): domain Eukaryota; kingdom Viridiplantae; phylum Streptophyta; class Magnoliopsida; order Rosales; family Rosaceae; genus Fragaria; species Fragaria x ananassa. Next base: position 15,977,320 of record CP139766.1, read on the forward strand.
AGGCATTTGATAGTGATGAGCACATTTTATATCATATTATTATCTCTGATTTATATGTGTTAGTTACTTGTTTTAATTAGTTTGAGTTATTTAATTTGTTTCTATGTTCTTATAGATGTTACATCTAAATAAATAAAATGTTAAAGTTATGGAAACAATCTATCTATTTTCATAGTAAATTGAGTCCTTGTTTTTAACATGAGTCTTTTCCCTTTAATTAAATAACCAAGTGCAACACATGTTCTCATTGTTCTAATAGCATGTGCCTACAATTGGTAGAATGTTTTCCCTTTGCATTAATTGTGTTCCATTGAAAATATTTACCTTAGCTGTTAATTGTTGAATTCACTCTACTCATTGATTCATAGGTACGTACATGTTATTGATTCAAATGGAAGGGATGCATGAAGAATTTGTCAAAGACAACATACCATGAAAGAAGGTGGCAAAGAAACAAGCATGCATGTTTCTAGGAACTAAATCTCATTCCTTCAAAGTTTGTGTACGTACTCATGCACATCAAAAATGAGAGAAGCAAATGTGTTGTAGATGAAAAGGAATTGATGTTTGAAAGCATTTATGTGTGAAGAAAAATGTTGCCATCAAGCATGAGAAGGTTGAAGGGATGAAAGTCATATTCACATGAAGATGGAGTTGGAATGGAGATCTATGTTGCCCTATAAATAGAAGTTGCTTGAAGTGAATAAAGGAGAGGAGGAGAGAGTAGAGAATTAGAGACACATTGTTGCTCTTAGTTCTTCTCTTTCTTTAGCTACTTTTTGTATGATGTTTTATATTGTTTTAAATATGTTTTCAATTTGTACTATGTCTAGCTAATTTCCTTAACTAAAGTTAAGGAGGAAACCACATTATGAAATAAGTTTCTTTTAATTATCTACAATTCCCATAGTTATGTTATCCATGCCTATGACTCTTGCTTCAAAATGCATTAATAAAATCCTTGTTCTTTTCACCTCTAATGTCATGCATTTTTGGTAGTTTGGAAGTCAGTTTTATTAATCCATGCTTGGCTTTGTAAAATATTTAATATGAACTTCTTTGATCTATTGTCATTCAAATGAGCTTGTTTCACATTTGATGCTTTGTAAACACTTTGATCTTTTGTAGTTTCAATAAGTTTGTGTACATGTGATGCTTTGATGTTCATAATTAAGAAGCGAAGAAGAGTCTACTTTAGATATATTTCATGTGTGCTTCACTGTTAAATATTGAGAAAGCAGTAGATTGATTTCCAGATTGCTACTCCTAATTCGGGAATTAGTAGATAATATTTAGAGACTTATCAAGTAATGTGGTGGAATCCGATGCTTTAGTTACTTCGTCATCAAGGTAATTTTTTATCTATTTTATTTGTCTTAGCTACTTCACCATCAACTTTCATTCAACTAGGTTAGTGTTAAATTAATTTAGATTCGATTAGTTTTTCCTATTTTCATACATTCCCTGTGGGTTCGACCTCGCTCTTGCATATCTGTGCTGCAACTGATTCGTGCGCTTGCGAGTAATATTTTAAAACACATCAAGTTTTTGGCGCCGTTGCCGGGGACTGTAATGGAAAACTAATTTTGTTTAAGTTGATTTAATTCTTCCACTAGTTATAGCTTAGTTTTTCATTCATTATAAAATAAAAAAATTAAAAAAAAACTGCATCAATTACGTAGACACCAACTTGCATATTCATTGTAGTATTTTATTTCTATATAAGCTTGCCTCTTTTGACTTTGGTTACATGCATATATACATGTGTATATATATATATATATATATATATATATATATATATATCAACTTGCATAGCATTGAAAACAAATAGTTTCTTGTGTTCTTGTTTTTCCAAACCTACGTTTCCTACACTTATTGTCTATTTTATTTCAATTTGGTAACATAGGAATAGGAACAAACATAAAAAATAAAAAAAATAAAAAATTGTAGGCTACATTTACGTTTTATATATCTATTGCATAGAGTAGTATTAGCTAGCTTCATTTCACATCATTTTGCACTTTTTAGGCTACTATTGTTCTTACTATTCTTACAATAGTTTATTTTCAAGGTACTTTTCTTGAGTCAAAGAAGGAGAGCTAGCCGAAGAAGATCGAAAGTTTGAGGAATAGAGTGGAAACTGAAGGAAGTGAAAGTTATTGTTGCTAGGCAGTGATTATAGCGAAAAACAAATTGGTCTTGACACAACATTGTCCACTTTTTCGGGTGTGTCACTTCTAATTTCTCAACTTTTGGTTTCTTTTGTTAATTTTCTTTTGTTCCTTGTTGTGTGTTTTCTTTTTCATTTTTTTTTAAACATTTTATGCATTTAAATAATTAGTAGCATTCTCACCTTAATGACATAAGGATTTGATTTAATCACCAATTCCTTGCCCATCTAGGTTAACCATCTCCTACATTTGTTAAAACTCAAGCCAAATTTAATCGTAAAATCTATTAGACATTGGTTTAGGTTTTCACACAGCTCATAGGATCCTCTTGCATAGTGTAAATTTTTGGTAACTCCAGTGAGTACCTTCCAAAAGTGTGATGTCTAGAAAAGTTTTTTAAGGAAACACCTTCGGTGTTTAAGAAGAATTGGGTTTTAAGTGGGACCATTGTGACCCCTCCAATCTTCCCGGAACTCACCTGGTTACATTTTTGGCAGCCCTTAACTGGTCATCCTCTAATTCACTCTAAAAGAGAGTAGGAGCTGACTTGTAATTAATTGTTGCTTTGAGTAGATTTTCTTGTAGATTTGTGTGTGCAAAAAAAAAAAAAAAAAAATAATAATAATAATAATTTTAAAAAATAAAATAAAAAATTAGTGTTGTAGTTTATGTTTGGTCGTCGTTCACTCAGTTTAGAGTTGTTGCCTTACGACCCTGAGATTGAGAGAACAATTAGGAAAGGAATCGAGAAACTTGATTCTCAGATCACGATGGGAGAAAATTTAGAGACCAAAACTCTAAGGGAGTACTTTGCTCCCATCACCACAAATTCCCCATCATGCATAGTGTTACCGAACACTACTGCTGCTCATTTTGAGTTGAAGCCTCAGATTCTTCAACTATTGCCCAATTTTCGTGGATTAGATCGTGAGGACCCGTACATGCATGTCAAAGAATTTCTAGACATATGTGCCACCTTCAAATTCCAGAACTTTTCAGATGAGTCTGTTCGCTTGCGTCTGTTTCCCTTTTCTTTAAAAGATAAGGCGAAGGGATGGTTGAATTCCCAACCTCCAGGTTCCATCACCTCTTGGGACGAATTGGTCAGAAAATTTCTGTCTAAATTTTTTCCCATGTCTAGAACCAATTCCCTTAGGCGAAACATTTCCGACTTTAGGCAAAAAGATGACGAACAATTCTATGAATCTTGGGAAAGATTCAAAGATTTGATTTTGCGGTGCCCCCACCATGGTTTTGAAACATGGAGACTGGTACAATATTTCTATAATGGTCTGACCCAGTCAAACCGTCATATGATAGAGTCAATGAAGGGAGGAGCATTTCTAAGTTTGAGAGACGATGAAGCCTATGAATTTCTCGAAAACTTGTCTGAAAATTCTCAGCAATGGGATTTTTCCAATCAATATGATAGACAAGTGAAGGAACCCAAGCGAGGAGGAATGTATGAGGTGAGAAGTGGCTCTGATTTAGAGATAAAGATTGAGAGTCTGTCAAGAAAGGTTGAGGCGTTAGCGTTAGATAAAACCATGAGTTCAGTCAACCAAGTCCAGTTTGAAGGTTGCTCTCTTTGTGCAAGCCCAATGCATTCAGCTCAAACATGTCCTTCCATGTGCGGCTACTCTGAAAGCCACCCTGAGCAAATCAATGCCTTGAACAATTTCAGGAAACCATTTGGTACTACATTTTCTGAGCCCTACAATCCAAATTGGCGGAACCACCCTAATTTTTCTTGGAGAACAACCCAACCTCAATTAAACTTCGGAGGGAACCAAAATTCACAGAATAATCAATTTCGCCCTCCTAATCAACCTTATCATTCAGCTCCTCAATCCAATCCACAATTTGCGGCACCACAGCCACAACAATCATCTTTGGAGGAATCCCTCCAAAAGTTCATGCAAGTTACTGGTCAAGCCATTTCGAAATTAGAACAACAAATAGGCCAGTTAGCGACTGTTGTTGGTGAGAGAGAGAAAGGGAAGTTTCCTAGTCAGCCGTTGCCTAACCCAAAAGGACAATTTCAGATTAGTGAACCTTCAAGTTCTTTGAATTCCCATGAGCAAGTCCAATCCATAGCCACACTTAGGTCAGGCAAACAGGTTGATAACAAAGTTCAGATGCCCGACTTAGATGAAGATGCTCCCACCAACAAATCCAAAGATGGAGAGGTGCCAATCTCTTCTGACATCCACTCTTCGAGTGTCCCAAAAATCCAAACTTTTCCTGTAGTTGAACAGCCTGTTAGGAATTATGTCCCAAAAGCTCCATTTCCTCAGAGATTAGTGAATCCTAAGAAAGGTGCCCAGTTTGGTGAGATCTTAGAAGTGTTTAAGCGAGTCAATATAAACATTCCATTCTTAGATGCCATTCAGCAGGTGCCCTCATATGCCAAGTTTCTGAAAGACCTTTGCACCCTTAAACGAAAAACGAATGTTCCAAAGAAAGCTTTTCTAACAGAACAAGTGAGCTCAATCATTCAACGGAAATCTCCTGTCAAGTACAAGGACCCTGGTAATCCTACCATTTCATGTACTATAGGAGATAATCATTTCAAGAGAGCTTTGCTAGATTTAGGGGCTAGTGTGAATTTGTTGCCATATTCTGTATATGCGCAAATGGGTTTGGGGGGAATGAAACCGACTCGTGTGGTATTACAATTGGCAGACCGATCGGTGAAATATCCTAGAGGTATTGTTGAAGATGTCTTGGTTCAGGTTGACAAGTTTTACTTTCCTGTCGATTTCATAATCTTAGATACCCAGCCTGTCTCTAACCTAAGTGATGAAATTCCAGTCATTCTAGGTCGTCCTTTTCTAGCTACTTGTGATGCCAATATTAGTTGTCGGAGTGGTATGATGACAATTTCCTTTGGTAACATGACTTTAGATCTCAACATTTTCAATATAAGCAAGCAGCCTTTAGAGAATGACGAAGTTGGTGAGGTCAATTTGATTGACAACTTAGTGACAGACACTTTCCACCAGTCTAGCATTAAGGACCCCTTAGAGTCATGTCTAGTTCATTTTGGTGCTGATTTTGATTTTGACAAATCTATTGAAGAGGTCAATGCTTTGTTAGATTCTTTCCCTCTTATAGATTCTGCCAATTGGAAATCGAAGGTGGAACCACTTCCTTTGTCTTCATCCCCACCAATCCCTTCCATTGTCAAGCCTCCAAAGTTAGACTTAAAACAATTACCTGATACTCTCAAGTATGCGTTTTTAGGTCCATTTGAGTCATTGCCTGTTATCATTGCTTCTGATTTGAGTAGTACTCAAGAAGAAAAATTGTTGCAAATTCTTAGGGAGCATAAGGAAGCCATAGGATGGTCGATAGCAGATATCAAAGGTATTTCCCCGTCTGTAGTCATGCATAAGATTCACCTTGAAGATAATGCTAAGACTTCACGTGAAGGTCAAAGACGTCTGAATCCTGCCATGAAGGAAGTAGTTAGAGCGGAAGTGTTGAAACTTTTAGATGTTGGTGTCATTTACCCAATATCTGATAGTCAATGGGTGAGTCCTGTTCAAGTTGTCCCAAAGAAGTCTGGCATCACTGTTGTTAAGAATGATGACAATGAGTTGGTTCCCACAAAAATCCAAACTGGTTGGCGTGTGTGCATTGACTATCGTAAGTTAAATGCCGTCACGAGGAAAGATCATTTTCCTCTTCCTTTCATTGATCAAATGTTGGAAAGGTTAGCCGGTCATGCATACTACTGTTTCTTAGATGGTTATTCCGGTTATAACCAAATCCCCATTGCACCTGAGGATCAAGAGAAAACCACTTTCACTTGTCCTTTTGGAACCTTTGCCTACCGTCGCATGCCCTTTGGGTTATGCAATGCACCTGCTACTTTTCAGCGGTGTATGGTCTCTATCTTTTCTGATATGGTAGAGCGCTTCCTTGAAATATTCATGGATGATTTCTCCGTGTTTGGATCGTCATTTGATGAGTGTTTACACCATCTTTCCCTTGTCTTGATGCGTTGTAAGGAGAAAAATCTTGTTTTGAATTGGGAGAAATGTCATTTTATGGTCAAAAAGGGAATTGTTTTAGGACACGTGATTTCCTCCAGTGGCATAGAGGTTGACAAGGCCAAAGTCGATTTGATTTCCAATCTTCCACCCCCACGGACCGTTAAGGAAATTCGGTCATTCTTAGGTCACGCAGGTTTTTACCGTAGGTTCATCAAAGACTTCAGTAAAATCTCACGTCCTTTGTGCAGTTTACTTGCCAAAGACGCTCCATTTGTCTTCACTGATGAATGCCTCCATGCTTTTGAAAAGCTTAAGTCACTTTTGACTTCTGCACCCATCATTCGACCTCCCGACTGGAGTGTCCCTTTCGAAATCATGTGTGATGCATCTGATTATGCCATAGGTGCTGTCTTAGGACAACGAATCGATAAACTTCCTCATGTCATTTACTATTCTAGTAAGACTCTCACTGATGCACAACTCAATTACTCCACCACTGAAAAGGAGTTACTGGCGGTTGTATTTGCGCTAGACAAGTTTAGGTCTTATCTCTTAGGATCTAAGGTCATTGTCTATTCGGATCATGCTGCATTGAAGTATCTTTTGTCTAAGAAGGATGCTAAACCTCGTCTTATCCGTTGGATTTTGTTGCTACAAGAGTTTGATATTGAGATCAAAGATAAGAAAGGTTCAGAAAATGTTGTTGCTGACCATTTGTCTAGATTGATTGTTGAGTCTAGTGAGGATCCTTTTCCGATCACCGAGTCTTTCCCTGATGAACAACTGATGCATGTGTCTCATTTGCCATGGTATGCCGATATCGTGAATTATCTTGTAACTGGTGAGATGCCATCTCATTGGAGCAAACAAGATAAGTCAAAATTCTTAGCCTTGGTAAAATACTTTTTTTGGGATGATCCTTACTTGTTTAAGTATTGTCCTGATCAGATAATTAGGAGATGTGTTCCTGATAGTGACCAAACCAATATCATCTCCTTTTGTCATGATCATGCATGTGGTGGCCATTTTAGTTCCAAAAAAACTACTGCCAAGATCCTACAATGTGGATTCTACTGGCCATCTCTTTTTCGCGATACACATGAGTATTGCAAAGCCTGTGAGCGATGTCAAAAGTTAGGAAGCCTTTCTAGGAGAAACATGATGCCCTTGAACCCAATTCTTATCGTTGAACTCTTTGATGTTTGGGGTATTGATTTTATGGGACCATTTCCTAATTCTTTTGGAAACTTGTACATCCTTGTTGCAGTTGATTATGTGTCTAAGTGGGTAGAAGCCTTAGCATGCAAAACAAATGATCACAAGGTTGTGATCGGATTTTTGAAAGAGAATATCTTTTCTCGTTTTGGTGCCCCTCGTGCTATCATCAGTGATGGTGGAAAACACTTTTGTAATAGGCCATTTCAGCACTTAATGAAACAATATGGCATTACACATAGAGTTGCTACCCCTTATCACCCACAGACAAGTGGTCAAGTTGAAGTTTCCAATAGGGAAATCAAGCATATCCTTGAGAAAACGGTTAACCCCACTAGGAAAGATTGGTCTTTGAGACTCACTGATGCACTGTGGGCATACCGTACTGCATTCAAGACCCCTATAGGAATGTCTCCCTATCGTCTTGTTTATGGTAAGGCATGTCATCTACCTGTTGAGTTAGAACATAGAGCTTATTGGGCTATTAAACGTTTGAACTTCTCTCTTGATAAGGCAGGTTCTCACAGGAAACTCCAACTCAATGAACTGGAAGAAATTCGAAATGATGCTTATGACTCTGCAAAATTATACAAGGACCGAATGAAGGTGTTTCATGACAAGAACATTTTGAGGAAAACATTGACACCTGGTCAAAAAGTTCTCTTGTATAACTCTCGTTTGCATTTGTTTCCTGGTAAGTTAAGGTCTCGTTGGACCGGTCCTTTTCTTGTTCGTACTGTCTATTCTCATGGGGCTGTTGAAATTGAAAACCCAAAAAATGGTGATATGTTCAAAGTTAATGGTCAAAGGTTGAAGCCGTTTTTGGAGTTGAAAACCCCTGAAGTTGAGGAGGTACTTCTCGCTGATCCTGTTTATCAGGATTAATGCTCTTTTTTGTGTCTTGTGTTTGTAGCTGTAGATGTTCTTTGTTTTTGTCAGTGTCTTTCTTGTTAGTCATGCTTGGTTTTCTTAATTTCTATTGAAAGTGCATTTATAACTGATCAATTACATTGCACTGTTGGAATGATTTCAAAGGAAATTGGAAAAGCGTCAATAAGGTACTATCTTTCCTACTCTTACTCCATCTTATTTAATGTTGTCATGCTTTACATTTGTAACATTGAGGACAATGTTCGATTTAGGTTTGGGGGTAGGATATCGAAAGTTTGGTTACTTTTTGTGTAAAAAAAGAACAAAAAAAATTAATAATAAAAAATATATATATATATATATATATATATGTGTAGTTCATTGTGAAGAATTCTGAGAGAGTTCTTGGCATTTTAGTGTGTTAATAGTCGGAGGGTAGAATTCTTTCAGTAAGTTCTTACTCTTGGGGTATATTGAGATACGAGCCACATGATACAATTTGACGTTGAAGAGTGAGATTTGAGTTAGAAATCTAGATGAATACCAATGGAGACTTATAACCCATGTGAGACTTGAGCCTGTGTCCTATTTTTCTGAGGGTTATACACTATTCTGATCTCTTTTGTTCAAACATTATTTTTTCGATGATCTCATTATTCATTTCATTTGATCGGTTACCGAGAACAACATCTACTTTGAATCACTACACCTGAGTTCTTTTAAGAGACTTAATGACCACATTAATCCTCAGATATCATTTAGGTCATGTTTGATTACATAAGCTTGAGCCTTTCTTGCCCTAGCTCCCATTGAATATCAATTTGCCAGAAAGCCTTTGAGCCTAAATAAATATGTTTCTTTGTTTAGCACATTCACCATTCCCTACTCAAATTGAGGAGTACGAGCTACTGAATAAACATCCAACACCCTATTTTTGAGAACTATTGTTAGAGTTGAGATAGTTTTGTGGCATTTTTTTTGTTGTTTCAAAAAAAAAAAGATAGAAATCTGTATTCTTCCACACAATAGGAAAGAGTACGGAAAAAAAAAAAACAAAAAAAAAAGAAAAAAAAGAAAAAAAAAACAAGAAAAGAAAGAATATATATATATATATATTATGTTTGAGAAATTTAGATCAATGCCTTGTTCATATGTGAAGACCTCTACATAGTTCTCAAAGAATTCTTGAAATCCTTCTTTTTCTTTGTTAGCTATTACATTAGCCTTACATTACAACCATAAATAAAGCCTTTTTTCAATTCTGTGGAGACATGTGGTCAGAATGTGGAAAGTAAATTAAAGAACTAAGGTGTGTGGGATTCGACATTCTCAATGGTAACTGATATCCTTTCATGAGATCAATTTTACATTTATTTCCAAAAAGAGCAAAATTTTCTTGATGCACATATGTGAGACGTTTGCATTCATCTATAATTACTCTTCCTCACATATGAATTGAGTGAAACACATAGCCCATCTCTGAGCGTTTCAATTTTGAGTGACTATCTGTGAGATTTGAAGTCGAAGCGAATTTTCAGAAAGAGATTTGACTTGGATTTAACTTAGATATGAAATGTTGTATTTGTGTTGGCGTTACTCATACAAACTTCGAGTTAAGATACTTTCTGAGAATATTCTAACCTCTGTCTTTGCACACTAAAACTCTGAAGTACTTTAGCAGAATTTGTCATGTCGGTCTAGCTAAGTGAATAAATTGTTAATTGTATTTTTGTTTCCTGTTTTGCTCGAGGACTAGCAAAATATAGGTTTGGGGGTATTTGATGAGCACATTTTATATCATATTATTATCTCTGATTTATATGTGTTAGTTACTTGTTTTAATTAGTTTGAGTTATTTAATTTGTTTCTATGTTCTTATAGATGTTACATCTAAATAAATAAAATGTTAAAGTTATGGAAACAATCTATCTATTTTCATAGTAAATTGAGTCCTTGTTTTTAACATGAGTCTTTTCCCTTTAATTAAATAACCAAGTGCAACACATGTTCTCATTGTTCTAATAGCATGTGCCTACAATTGGTAGAATGTTTTCCCTTTGCATTAATTGTGTTCCATTGAAAATATTTACCTTAGCTGTTAATTGTTGAATTCACTCTACTCATTGATTCATAGGTACGTACATGTTATTGATTCAAATGGAAGGGATGCATGAAGAATTTGTCAAAGACAACATACCATGAAAGAAGGTGGCAAAGAAACAAGCATGCATGTTTCTAGGAACTAAATCTCATTCCTTCAAAGTTTGTGTACGTACTCATGCACATCAAAAATGAGAGAAGCAAATGTGTTGTAGATGAAAAGGAATTGATGTTTGAAAGCATTTATGTGTGAAGAAAAATGTTGCCATCAAGCATGAGAAGGTTGAAGGGATGAAAGTCATATTCACATGAAGATGGAGTTGGAATGGAGATCTATGTTGCCCTATAAATAGAAGTTGCTTGAAGTGAATAAAGGAGAGGAGGAGAGAGTAGAGAATTAGAGACACATTGTTGCTCTTAGTTCTTCTCTTTCTTTAGCTACTTTTTGTATGATGTTTTATATTGTTTTAAATATGTTTTCAATTTGTACTATGTCTAGCTAATTTCCTTAACTAAAGTTAAGGAGGAAACCACATTATGAAATAAGTTTCTTTTAATTATCTACAATTCCCATAGTTATGTTATCCATGCCTATGACTCTTGCTTCAAAATGCATTAATAAAATCCTTGTTCTTTTCACCTCTAATGTCATGCATTTTTGGTAGTTTGGAAGTCAGTTTTATTAATCCATGCTTGGCTTTGTAAAATATTTAATATGAACTTCTTTGATCTATTGTCATTCAAATGAGCTTGTTTCACATTTGATGCTTTGTAAACACTTTGATCTTTTGTAGTTTCAATAAGTTTGTGTACATGTGATGCTTTGATGTTCATAATTAAGAAGCGAAGAAGAGTCTACTTTAGATATATTTCATGTGTGCTTCACTGTTAAATATTGAGAAAGCAGTAGATTGATTTCCAGATTGCTACTCCTAATTCGGGAATTAGTAGATAATATTTAGAGACTTATCAAGTAATGTGGTGGAATCCGATGCTTTAGTTACTTCGTCATCAAGGTAATTTTTTATCTATTTTATTTGTCTTAGCTACTTCACCATCAACTTTCATTCAACTAGGTTAGTGTTAAATTAATTTAGATTCGATTAGTTTTTCCTATTTTCATACATTCCCTGTGGGTTCGACCTCGCTCTTGCATATCTGTGCTGCAACTGATTCGTGCGCTTGCGAGTAATATTTTAAAACACATCAGATAGGACTGAGGAGCATAATCTGAAACTCCTAGGGAGGTCTGGTGAGTGAATTTTGGAGAGGCTTAACGAGCACTGGTTCAGATATTTGAGCACCAGTAAAGAAGTAACCGACTTGAATCCTCCCACGCCTGATGAGTTTAAGTATTGGACGAACAAAAGTGTATTCTTTGAATTGCCTTACTGGTCGATGTTGAAAATCAGATACAACTTGGACGTTATGAACATATAGAAGAATGTTTGTGACAACATTCTTGGAACAATTCTGAATCTCAAAAATAAGAACAAGGACACCCCAAAGCTCATGTTAATCTTAAGAAAATGGGTATACGCCCTAAGCTATGGCTAATAGAGAACAAAAAAACAAAAAAAAACCATAATGCCTCAAGTAGGCTACACAGTCCATCCTCAGAAGAAGGCAGAAGTGTTTCAGTGGCTTCATGACGTTAAGTCTCCTCATGGGTATGCAGGGAATATTGCTCGATGTGTTAAGACGGGGGAAAAATAAGATTACTGGGTTGAAGAGTCATGACTGTCATACCTTGCTGCAACGTCTACTTCCCTGGTCATTAGACCGTATTTGCAGAGAGATGTGGTTGACATGTTAGTGGCTTTGTCCAAGTTCTTTAAGAGGATATGTGCTAAAGAGCTTAAAAAGTCTGATGTTCGGTCATTGCAAGAAGACATTATGTACATCATGTGCAAGCTGGAAAAGATCTTTCCCCCAACATTCTTTGACATCATTATTCACCTCATGATCCACATTCCCGAACAAGTGTTGCTTACTGGTCCGATACAGTATACCTGGTGCTATCTAAATGAGAGGTATGCACTCATTTTCTAATTAATTATCTTTTCAAATTAAGATAATTTTTTAAAATATTTATTGTGAAAGAATAAATATTTATTTTGCAAGCAACTGGGGGATTTCAAGAAGTCAACCAGAAACAAACGTTTCCCAGAAGGGTCAATCACGACGGCATACATTCAGGCTGAGTGCGTAACTTACTGCAGCACAGATCTCAATGATGAAGACATAGAGGGGGAATCACATAGAGGGGGAATCATCTAGATCGCGTAATCAATTCAATATATCAGTTGTTTCCAACGATGTTCAACCGTATGGCAGGTTAAGTAATTCTAAAAGATTAAGCAATTCTGAGATCAAAGAGGCTCATTGGTCTGTCCTTCAACATTGAGACGAAGCCGAACAACACTTGAAGTCCCATTCAGAAAGGCAGGATGGTAACGAGGCCATTCATAAGAGAGATTTTCTTGATTACTTCCCTATTTGGGTACCTTCTATCTCTATGATGTTACATAAATTAAATATATGTTGCTTTTTGATGTTACATAATGTAACAATGTTGCTATTAAAATTATTATAGATGATGCACATTCAACATCATTTTCCTGTTTCTTACGACCCGGAGTTGCACTTGTTGGCTGGAGGACCCTAAAGCCATAGAGTTCGTACTGGATGTTTTGTGAACAGTGTTAAGTTTGTGACGTCAGAACTAGATGAAGGCCATGTCACCCAAAACAATGGAGACATGGTTGAGGGTCTGGGTTTCAACTACTACGGGGTTCTTGTCAGTGTCATCGAACTAATCTACTGCAAGGGTATGCCAATCGGGTTGTTTAAGTGCACATAGTTCAATACTGACCCAACCAGACGAAGGAGTACAATTCTGGATCGTGGCTTGTTATCAGTGGACTCAAACAATGTATGGTATGAGAATGAGTCATTTATTCTTGCCACTATGGCGAAACAAGTGTTTTATCTTGATGATCCAGCTATGGAACGAAAGTGGTGCAGGTGATGTCACATAGGAATATTTGGAGTGCAGCTACACTGGGAGGGGATGATGAGAGTGGGCCCAGTGAACCAACAACTGATCAACCGAATGAACCATATCAAGAGGAATCTCCATATGTAATCCTCGATACTGAGGATATTCGTGTCAACAACCAATATGTTCCGGCTATCATAGGTTACATTCCAATTACACCATATGAACTGAACTCGCTACAACGCAACCCCAATCATGATGACGACGGCTTCATAGATGACGAATACATAGAGGATGATGAGTATTCTGACCAAATTGAGGAGGATGATGATTCGGACGATTCAGATTATCATAAGTACGATTAATAATATAACCATTATTGTGGATTTCGATCGGTCTAATCTACTTGTATTAATTTGGCATAACTTTCGATATGTATTTTTAAATTTGTAACCACGTCCAACCATTTATTATTCATGCAAATTTGAATTTGTCTACATGTAATTTTCGGTTGCAAATTAAGTGTTTTTTGTTTTTTGATGTGTATTTGGAGTTGTGGTTGAAATTCAGTTGGGTTTACATTGGAAATCTACACGAAAATGCTTGGGTTCTTCATTAATAAAAAACCTTGAACTTTTAAACATCTACTTTCCGTCGCCTAGGTTCCCGAAATATTAGGCGGGTGAATTTTGCGCCTTTTTTGGGCCAAAATTTAATTTGTTTTAGGAGAAGAATATTTGTCTTAGCCAACAAAACATTTCCGTCGGCTAAGATAAAATCGATAAACACTCACTCTTAGTCTGATACACACTAAACCGATCCCTAAAACCCAATTTCCTTCTCCCAGAGCTGCACGACCGCATGAATCCACCGCCTCCACCCATCGGAGACCCCGCCATCCACCGATTGGCAACCGCATCTCCACCACCCACCTTCTTCACTCATCGCCACATACCTCCTCCACTCATCATCTCCGCTCCAATCTCGCTTCTCCCACCTTCTCACCGCCTCCACTCTCGCCACCTCTTCAATCCTAAATCCCCGATACTGAGGTCTGTATTCTCTCGTAATAGTTATTATAATTGCTTCATTCTGTAAAACCTTTCTGTCTAATCTATGAGTATTGTATGAAAGTTAAGTGTGAGTTCATATAAGTCTTCATTTCTAGCTTGTTCTGAATAGAGGGGATTGAGGGATATTTATGTACCTGTTTCTTTTAGGGTTAGTTCTAGATAAGATGTCACTAGGACTCGATTTAGCAGATATGCTTTCAAAATAATATGGACCTAATAATAATGCATATTCCCTGGACCATAGGTAAGTCTGTCAGTAGTTAAGTTGAGCATGTAATTATTTCCATAACCATTTTAAAGAATGGTATAGTATGGAGATAGAGATATCTATATCTTTTGATTATATGTATGATTTGTTGCTCCAACAAATTAATTGGATGCCCCGTCTATGATGTTCTAGTAGTTGTGGACCAGTAGGTTTTGAACAAGTGAAACAACACAGTACAACAACATCTAATTAGCAATTTTGTAGTTTCCAATCTATGAAACTTTAGATTTAGTACTATTGTTGGTAAACAGGTTAGCTGTGAGGATTAGTGGATCTATCTTGTTCAACGATTCTTAAGAAGCATGGTTTATGAATGTGGAGACTGATGAACTTATATTTCATGTAAGAATTGAATGAACATGTAATTGGGAAGTTTTCGCACATACCTTGATCATTTAATTAAATTTTGTGAAGCTATAACATGTGATGTAAACATTCATATTTGAATCCATTTGCATATGTTGAAGGCATATACATTAAGTCTCAAATCTGTATAGTTTCAAGACCATTAATTTAGACAACATTGATCAAGTTTAAAGCTAGAAAAATAGGCCTGCACATAAATCAATTTTTCTAAGTATTGAACCTAAAGCTAGAAACATAGCTATGCACACATAAATCAATTTTTCTAAGTATTGAACCTAGTTCTCTATATGCTGAAAACTGTATACTTTTGTTTGAAATTCGCAGTTGGTGTCTTCATAAGAATTTTAATAGATATCTTAATGTTTGTTCTAGAACTTACACTACTTGGAAAGGATTTTTCTAGATTAAGCTATGATTTTTCAAAGTTTAGGGTCTGCATTAGGAAATTCTGTAGATCACTGTTTTCTGAGATTTTGAACCAGTTAGCTTCTTTCTGAAAACTGTGCAATTTGGTTGATTGTTTGAACTTGGTATCTGCATGAAAGTTACAGTGGACATGTTAAAGATTGTCTTAGAATTGGAATTTCTTGAAAATGATTTTCCTATATTTAGTTATGATTTTTGAAAGTTGATAGTTTGCATCAAGAAATTCTAAAATCTTCACTAAACCTTGTTTGTTCTATCATATATGTATGCATGCACCTTTCTCTCATGCCTATGCTTTCCTTGTTATCTATAGTAGAGCTCATTAGTTTTGTCTTGTTCGTGCTTGACTACATGATGTTTTTGTATTTGAACTTTTCTTAGAGTTATCAATCAAGTAATAATGCTCTCAGCACTTGAACAAAAAGTTGAAGTTAGAATTTAGGGGTAGTGCTTATTTGAGTTGTTTTCCTGCATTTCATGGTGTAAGTTTCTTACCCTATTTTAGTATACCAATTTATATACACTTCACATCAGACTTGCCTTAATCCTCAGAGCTTTTTTATTTTTTTTTGTTTTTTAATTATCCCAAAAAAAAAAGTGTTTGCTTATACCAATATCATATTGTATCTTCTGCTTAAGTGACTCACAACTTTTGTTAGTATACCAATATACACTTCACATCAGACTTGCCTAAGTCCTTGATGCATTTTTTTTAATTATCCAAAAAAAAAATACCAATATCACATTGTATCTTCTGCTTAAGTGGCTCACAACTTTTGTTACTGTTTTCTGTATCCCCAAAGCATCAAGTCTAAAAAAAAAAAGAGTGAAGATAGACAAGTGATTTGGTCAACATGTATTCTTTTCTATGGACTATTTTTCATAATCTTTATCTATTACTCACTCATTTACTAACAATTATACGTGTGTTATTCATGTTCAAGATGGTGATCATGGGGAAGAGGTAGGACCGAGCCACTAAGGCTAATGCTTTGATGGAGTGAATACGGCAGAGCGTCGACTCATCTAATAGTAGCAGCCACCCTACCTCTATGTCGGCTGGGACAGTACCACCAGGGGCTCCCCCTTTGATCGTGCGGCCCCTTATAATTGACAGTAGTTCAACGGGATCTCTATTGGCATCTGTAACTGCACTCAAATCTGCAAGACGCATCGTCGACAGCGCTCGAATCAAAGTTAGAAGCCCAACAGGTTACTTTTTAATTCATCTTACACTTATATTAATTTATTAGAATCCTCTTGTATATTAAGTATCCTAATGTTTTCTCACATATTAATTGTAGCTCCGGCCCCGAAAAAAAACGGGGTTTATGTTCTGGAAAGAAAACGGAGGATATCGTTCAACAAAAGGGGAAGAAGATCAAGCTGGAGTATTGCCCCTGTGTAAAAGGCCCTAGCGCATGAGGGGGATAAACAACTTGGTGGCACATAATATCAGTTGCGTCATGCAGAGTATGGTGCGAATGTGGGCAAGGATGTTCTACGACCTTGATCAGACTGAGAAGTGGAAGGTGTGGAATGGAATGTCGGTAAGTAACTAAAAAGTATATAAAAAATAAATTTACTTAATTACATTTGTTTGATAACATATATATGATTTCTTATGTAATTGGAAGGCATGAACTGACTGAATTGACATCTCTCTATTGATAAAATTTCATGTCTATGGATATGTTTGCATAAGATTGAGTTTTCTTATAAAGTGAAAATGTTATGGATATGTGTAAAGTATGATTGAATGTGTGTAAAGTATTGTGTGTTGATATGAATTGAAAGATGTGTTTTGTGATGGTAATTGGGTGTATTAATTTTTTTATTTTATTTTTCAGTGCTTAACATGTAATTTTTTATTTATTTCTTACTTAGCCGAAGTACGAGTGGGATGAAAATGATGAGTCAATGTTCAATTGGATACTGAAGAGGGCACAAGAGAGGTACAAGGACTGGAAGTACTAGTGTCACAAAGATTATCAATTGGAAGGGCCTTCTGGCATGCCTTCAGATTTCATTGGGAGAGAGGACCAGTGGGAGTTTCTATGCGAGCACTTCGAGTCAAATGCGTTTAAGGTGATTTTTTTTTTAAATTGAAATTTGTTTAGTCCTTGTGGGGTTTGAAGTCGATATTTATTTAGTCTTTATAGTTTTATTTTAATCTGAATAGTCCTTAAAGTCACAATTTTTCATCCAAATAGTCCTTATGGTTTTATTTTAATCTAAATAGTCCTTAAAGTTATGATTTTTCATCCAAATAGTCTTTCAGACAATTTTCTTAGTTAAAAACCATAAATACTATTTGGATGAAAAATCATGACTTTAAATTTAAATAAAACTATAAAGACTAAACAAATATCGACTTTAAACCAAAAAGACTATACAATATTTTACCCTTTTTTTAATTACCTTCATTGTTTCCCTTGTATTTTATTATTAGCTCATTCAATACCATAGTATATTTGTATTACATAATTGACTATGTCTTATTCTACCTTGTTTAATTGACTGATCAAGACCATATTTGGTATTACTATGGATAGGCTTTGAGAACAGTGGGTTAGCTAGACACTTTGTTAACAGGGGTCATATTTACATGTATAATTATGTATTTATAACATGTATAGTTATGTATTTATAACTTGAAATGTGAAATGTGCAAGATGTTAGAACTAATCTATTTAATATTTTTTCGTGTATTAGAGACTCTCCTTGGAAAACAAGAGGAACCGTGGGCAGAACACTATACACCACCACACGGGGTCTTTTCCTATCATTTACACAATGGAGGAACTCAGAATACAAGGTGAGCAACTTCCAATAATCAAAGGTTTTGAGAAGACCTATGTCAGGGAGGGTGATGAAGTTACGACCAAGCATTATGCAAGTGTCTCTCTTTTTACTATTATGTAAGCTTATCAGTGATTAGTCAAGCATGTGTAAATCCGGCTATTGGTATATATATGATCATAAGCTTATCAGTGATTGAATGAATGTCATGTTTTCCTGCTTCTTCCAAAACAAAACAAAAAGTGTTATTATCATTATCATTAATTAAGTTGTAAAGTTTTAGGGTGAGAAGCTGAGTTTTCCTGTGATGGGATTGACGTAAAACCTAGTTTTAGGGTGAGAAGCCTAGATTTGGTGAGAAACCAGGGAGTGTTTCCCAAATCAAAGTGTTTTGTGTGTTTTGGTACTTGGAAAAGTTTAATTTCCTATCGTACTCGTGGTTTTATAAATAAATTTGGATCTTCTGTTAAATATCTGGGTTTATATTCATGTCTGCTTTGATTGCATGATATTTTGTTATTTAGGTCGTTTGCGATAGTAGATGTTTTGGTTTCATTTTGGACCATGCTCTTGTGCTATTGTGGTCTGAATGCTTTTTTGTTCATTTCTTGTACATTACTTTGTTTGAGAAACACTATTTGGGATGTCTCTGGCTTTAGGTTGTTCTCTTTATGTGGTTCAAGATTTCAGTGAACAAAACCCAGAATTGAATGTTGTTCCAATTGTGCTTTAGATGCATTGGAAGTTTGATCATGTGCATGGTTGATCAGGTGTACATAAGTGCATGGTTGATTAGGTCTATTAATAAATGTCAAGTTTATTAAGCTTCCTTTATTGTTTGATCAGGTGTACCTAATAAGTGAAGCTTCCCTGTTTATTAGGCAAAATGTCAAGTTTATTATGGAAATGTTGATCTGCATGTTTTGTTTATTAATTGATGTATTTTAAATGCAGAACGGCATGGTTAATGAGGTCAATAAACAAAAGGATGCATTTAAGGAACAACACCCTAACGCAACGGAGGAGAAGATTATGGAACGTGTTCAGTCCCAACAAATTGATGTGTTAGGTACGGTGCTCAAAACTCGCAAAGGAAAGGAGATCAGAGGGATGAGACGAGGAGGCGAGTGAGACCTGAGCCATTCTTCAAATGGTTCGACTTCACGTAGTCGTCCTCCTAGAGTTGATGAGCAGCAACTCCAAGAGGTGCAGGAGCGCTATGAGCATAGACTAAAGAAATCAGAAGAGCGCCCAGCAGCATATCTAAGAGGTCTAGCAACGTGCCCTGCTTGCCGAGTCTATGTATAGTGTTATGCAATCCCAAGTTGTAGCCATATATGAGCACCTAGGTATGCTACCTCCTCCTCCACAATTTTCTCCTCCTCCACAAGTTTCCTCGCTGAACAATGATGATAGAGGCGACAACATCGGATTGGACGAGAATGACAATTAGCATTATTGATTTTATAGTACTTCATTCATAGTTTAGCTAGATTGTAAGAACAATTTTCTAGCTAGTTCATTATTTGGCACTAAACATGCATGATTAATAGACATGCTTGTTAATTTGTATATATGAACAATATTTTTCCATCTAGTTATCATGATAAATATATGAATATGTTTTCCAAATCTAGTGCAACCTGCCTGATGTATCTATATGTGTTTCATTATTGTTACTGATTTGTAATTTTTGGAAACAGTAATTTTTGGAAAAAAATTACAATTTTTGGAAAAAATTACAATTTTTTTACCCTTAATAAAATCTCTTAAGCAACGGAAACAGTAACATTCGTCGCCTAAGATAAACCACCTATCTGATGAATATAAAGATCGATCATCGACTAAGAACTGTTATGAATTCGTCGGTTTAAAACTCTGTCGACGAATATTCTGTCGCTTAAGGACGATGCAATATTCATCGATAAACATACATACCGATGACAATTTCGTCAACTAAGAATTGTTCTGACACAAACATTCCATCGACAAAGGATTTTATCGACGAACCTGTTTGTCGACAAGGCAAGAAAAGGTCCGTCAGTTAGGATCCCTCTTAGTCAACAACTAACTTTATTTCCATCACTTAAGTGTCTACCTCACGACACTTAGGTGACGGAACTTAGTCGATGGATAATTCGTCTGCCAAGATCTTAGGCGATGAATTGTTCGTCTTAGGCGACGAGTTGTTTCTGTCTCTTAGGACGAGGTTTCCTGTAGTGACACGTGTATAATTTTTTCATTAGGTAGGTGCCACTTTCTGTCTAGAATTTTTCCCATTGAGATTTGAGAAAATTTTATTGACACATCTCTAAATATTTTTTTGAAACAAGTAGTCAACCAGATTTATAGCTCAGCAAACAGTACAATGAATAAAACACCCATTAGGGCCGACATATAGAGTTACTCCCTATGAGTACTAAAACCCTAGTTGCACCTAGGACCATAATAACTAAAAGTACATCCACCTTCTAAAAGCAGCTTATAACTAGGGCTGGGCTCGGGCCAAGACCGGGACACTTTTTTCAGGGACCGGGCCCGAACCGGTCATTGTTAACTTGGGCCGGGCTTTGATGTTAAAAAATGAAGGACCGGCCAAAAACCGGACCATCAAAAACCGGGCCGGGCTTACCGGTTTTCGGGCCCAAATTCTGTCAAAACCTGATATACACATTCCTACTGTATTCTCAAAATTTACTGAATAAAAGTTACAACAATTACATAATATGCATTTTAATCTCATAATCTCATCTCTCGGGCTTTCACAATTGCAAAAAATCAACTTGTAAATGAAATTATGCAAAAGCACAGTAAGCCAGTAACTAGATGTAGACTAATTTCAATGATGTCAATCTCAATCATGTCATGCAGTAGGCGGCACTGAAGGCAACAATCAACCAAGTTATTAGTTATCAACTGATTAACTCATAAAGGAGGAATAAAGTTATAAAGCCACTCAGCAAGTCGACAATAGAAGAAAAAACATAAACTAAACGACTAACTGCCATAAACACAAACCAACTGCCATAAGCTCCCAGTCAGTCAGTGAGTCACAACTAAGTACCTCACATTCACAAACATAAACTAAACTACTAACCAACATTTCATTGTTTCATAGCAAATTAAAGTTTCAACTTTCAAATCCAGATTGGTAAGTTAGTAACATAAATAAAAACAAGAAATAAGAAGGACTGAAGCGACATGCCCAGTTCTCCACAATTTCCAACAGTAGATTTGTAAGAGCTCTAGCACTCTACCTTTCTTTCCCTTCATCTTCACCCTACAAGTTAATGATGCAAACATGAATCTAAAATTCTACCAAAATCAACCAACTTGTTGATGCAAACTAAAAACACAGTAAAAAAATTAATCAAATTATACCTTTCGATTTTTTCGTTGCAAGAACCATTTGTTTTAGTTTTGCAAGCTAGAACTTGGCTTGGACATCAGTAGGGACAGACCGAACAGTAGCAGGTGGAAGAGTTTTTTTTTTTATTTTTTATGATGTTGCAGCTGGAAAAGCAGAAGGACCTGCTGTGTGACTTTTTTTAGCAACTTTTGCTGCTTTCTTAGGCTGTGAGGGTGTAGCCGCCGCCACAACTTCATCTTAACTTTCTGTTTCTGATACAGCCACAAGCTTTCCTTTCCCCCTTCCTTTTGCCTTCTTTTCCTTTACCTCGCTTTGCATCATCTAAAACAAAGTTCGAAAGAATGAAACAAATTAAGTCCAATTGATAATAATAATAAAATCTAAAGAATGCAATATGCAACAGTAAAGATGTAAACTAGCAAAACTGATTCATGCAATGATGCAAACATACCACTCACTAGTGGAAAATACTCTTAGCTGACAGAATCATAGAAATTCCATCGACTAAGACATAGCTAGGCGACAGAATAACAACCGTCGTATAGGATAACATAATCGTCGCCTGAGATATTGCTACACGACAGAAGTAGATTGTCGGGATCTTCTGTTGGCTAAGACATTCATAGCTGACGAATATCTTCCGTCGGTATGTTTTGGTCGGCTTAGTAAGTCTTGCGTGACATATAGTTTTCCGTTAGTGTAGTTTCTCTCCTGGGAGACGAATTTATGTTCCTAGTCGACGAAATAATCTGTCATCTAAGAAATTCCATTATTACCTGACACACCGCAGTACAAATCTATTTTTTGCGACGGATTTTGTCTTAGGCGACGGACTATTTCATCGGTGTAGATGGTTTTCAGCGACGAAAACTTTTGCGTCGCTATAGTGCGTCTAGGGCGACGAATCTTTTACCTAAGCCGACGGATTTTTCTGTAGGGTAGGAAATTGAATTATTGCCTGACACACCGCAGAACGTATATATTTTTGGCAACGGGTTTTGTCTTAGGCGATGGACTATTTCGTCATTATAGATGGTCTTATAAGACGAAAACGTTTCCGTCGTGATAGTGAGTCTAGATAGACGAATTTTGTTGCTAAGCCGATGGGTTATTCCGTCGGGTAGGAAAATGAATTATTACCTGACACACCGCAGAATGAATATATTTATGCCGACAGTTGTTGTCTTAGGTGACGGACTAAAATTTTCATTAATACATCCCCTGGCAGAAAAAGCATACTCCCCCTCTACTCCCCCTGGCAGAAAAAACATACTCTCCCCCCCCCCCCCCGGCAGAAAAAGCATACTCCCCCCCCCCGGCAGAAAAAAATACCAACCCCCCCCCGGGCAAAAAAAAATACCACTCCCCCCCTCCGGCAAAAAAATACTCCCCCCGGCAGAAAAAACATACTCTCCTCCCCCCCCCCGGGCAGAAAAAATACCACCCCCCTCCGGTAGAAAAATACTCCCCCCCTCCCCGACAGTAAAAACATACTCTCCTCCCTCCCGTACAAAAGAAACATACTCCCCCCCAGACGAAAAAATACTCCCCCCTCACAGTAAAAACATACTCTTCCTCCTCCCGTGCAGAAGAAACATACTCCCCCCCAAACGAAAAAATACTCTCCCGCCCCCCAACACAGAAGAAATAACATACTCCCGGCCACCCGCAGACGAAAAAAATACTCCCCCCCTAATTGGTATGTATGTGACTACTTTAATATTTCTTCATTTAGACATATTTTCCGACAACTTTACCGGTGATCTAATTACTGTATTCATTGATGCATGCATATATATATATATTTGATAGTGTATATACATCTTAAATATATGTTTGTTGACAACTATATTTTGGTTTCCTGTTATTATAGTGTACAACATATGGACAAAAGCTAGATGCAATTAGGGAGAACATCTCCTCTTTATATGCAAGGCATTTTTGATTTTCTTGAGTTCATGCGTCTACATAGTCCTACAGACAAAGTTATTCACATATGTCCGTGCAACAAATGTCTCAATTGGAAACTAGTAACAATTGAAGAAATGTATTCTCACTTGGCACTATACGGTATTTGTTCTAGTTATACCGTATGGACATGGCACGGCGAAACTCAAGTTCAAATGCCTACACTTGTAGAAATTCAAGCACAACATAATCAACAGGCAAGATCTTCCAATGCAAGTTACGGGGACCCTGCTGTTCAGTCCCAACAAATTGAGGTGTTGGGTACGGTGCTGAAAACTCCGAAAGGAAAGGAGATCAGAGGGATGAGACGAGCAGGCGAGCGAGACTTGAGCCATTCTTCAAATGGCTCCACTTCACGTAGTCGTCCTCCTAGAGTTGATGAGCAGCAACTCCTAGAGCTGCAGGAGCGCTATGAGCAGAGACTAAAAGAATCAGAGGAGCGTGCCCAACAAAAATATCAAGCGGCCGAACAGCGTGCCTTGCAAGCGGAGTCTATGTATAGCGCTATGCAGTCCCAGTTTTCTATCATATATGAGCGCCTAGGTATGCCACCTCCTCCTCCTCCTCTAGTTGTTTTTCCTCCTCCTCATCCTCCAGTTGTTTTTCCTCCTCCTCATGTTTCTCCACAAAACAACGATGATCTAGGCGACATATGAGTAGACGAGAATGCCGTTTGGCATTATTGATTATGTATGTATGAACATTAATGTAATTATAAATATTTGGACCTTGATGTAATTTTTCCATTTACCTAGTTATCATGATCAATATATATATATATATATATATATATATATATATGTGAATATTTTTTCCAAATCCAATGCTTCTGGTATATATGTATATGTATGTGTTTGATTGGAATTACTGATATGTAATTTTTTGAAACAATGAATAATTAGAAGATTGGATAATTAGAAGATTGCTTCTGGTATATATGTAATTAGAAGATTCGTTGGAAAATATATTTACCGACGAACTATTCGTCGCCTAAGAACGGAAGAACTATTCGTTGGCACATATACTTACCGACAGATATTCTATCGGCTAGGAAACATTCCAATTCGTCTTGTAGGAAACATTCCGACAAATATATTCTGTCGAAAAGAATTCGTGTCGGCGATACTTGTTGTCGATGAGGTAGAAATATCTCCGTCAGCTAGGATAGTTGTTAGTCGACGATCTGGTTAATTTCTGTCACCTAAGTATCTACCTCACGCTATTTAGGATTTGAAACTTAAACGACGGACTTTCCGTCTGCCAAGATCGTATGCGACGGATAGTCTGTCTTAGGCGACGAATATGTTCCGTCAGCTAAGAGCGATTTTCCTGTAGTGTCTTTCCATCTTTTCATAAAATTCAAACTTTTCTTGGCTTGGATAATACTCAATTTCGGATTGATCCTTTTTCTTTATCCAATTTTGCAAGCAAAGCAATGCTTCCACTGTTTTAGGAGTTAAAGAACTCCTAAAAGGGTCAATCACTCTACCTCCAGTAGAGAAGAAGGACTCGGATGCAACGGTGCTGACTTGGATAGCAAGTACATCCTTTGCCACAAGTGCAAGATTTGGATACTTGCAGCCATTTGTCTTCCACCAACTTAGTAGGCACCAATTAGCTGCTTCTCGTTTTGGTGGAACCTCTATTGGATGAAGTAGGTATCTATCAACTTCACTCTCAACAACAACTTCGTCAGATTCAGCTAGAGCTTTTTGCCACCTTACAACAAAAACATAATACATCACACAGTGACACAGTAACATTGAAAGTAGCATATAAAGTTATAAACTATAATACTCATCGATCACATAGTAGAAAACTATAAAGTACAAACACACTGTAGGTACTACCTTCCGACAAGTCGGCCATTTTCCTTGACATCTTCATAGCCTTGGACTTCTTTGACTTGGAAGATGAGGTTTTTGCTTTTGTGGTGTTGTTGGAAACGACACTTGCTGTAGTGCTGCTCTTAGAAGATGCATTGTCATTGGAAGATGTTCTATAGATGTCAGTTAAGGATACCAAGAGCTCCTTAACAAAGTTGGCTTTAGTTTTTGCTTCTTGAGGTGAATAATGGAGCACTTATAAGTATGAGATATGTTCTTCAGCTTAAACCTAGGATCCAATACAAATGCAACCAACAACAATTGATTCATGTCTTCAATACGTCCAAAATATTTTCTAAACTTGGAAAGCATCTTTTCTGCCATCTTCAACATCAAAAATTGAACTTCACTTCTAGTTCTAGCAATAGGCGAAAAAAGTGCATTAATCTCCCCTTCTATTGCTACAATGTCATGAAATGCTTTATTAGCAGTGGGGTGTTTAGTCATACTCATTCTCATTGTCACATCATAAAAAACCCTCAAGATCAACACAAAAATTTCAGCCTTTTCCCAGCCCTCATCCTGCGGTGGTCCAACTCTTGTTTTTCTTGTAGTTGGTGTCACCGGAACGTAATCTTGTTCTTCTTCCTCATCGAGCTCATCTTCTTCATTAAAATAGCTTCTATACTTGTTCATTTCCTCCACAGCCATCCTTTCAAAAGCTGGCCTCACATCTAAAGCTATGTCCAACATTAAAAATGTAGAATTCCATCTTGTTGGAAGATCAAGCGCCGATATTTTTTCAGTGTTTGTATTCCCTTCTAATGTCTCCTTCTCCATGCACACCTTGAACACGTCCAATCTATTAGAACTACTTCTAATATACTTGACCGCATTCCTAATTGCCGCACAACTTTTATCCATTAAGGACAAACCAGCCTTCACTATGATGTTCAAGATGTGAGCCAAACACCTCACATGAAGGTGATTTCCATCAAACACCGGAGGGTCTTTCCATGCAACTATTTTCCCTTTAACATATATACTCTATCACCACCTTATTTGTACTTGCATTATCGATCGAGATAGTCAACACCTTATCTATCCTCCAACACAGCAGACAAGATTCTAAAATCTTTCCTATTGTAGTGCCTTTGTGATTAGGAATCACACAAAAGTTGATGATCCTCTTGTGAAAATTCCAACCAGTATCTATAAAGTGCGTCATCAACACCATATAGTTGATGTTCTGAATTGAAGTCCAAGTATTTGTCGTTAAGCACAACCTATGACTACTTAACACTTTCCTAAGCTCCTCTTTCTTCACCTCATACAACTTCCAGAAGCACCTTACTATTGATCTCCTAGATGGTGGAGTGAATTGCGGGACAGCCACCTTACAAAAATGCTTAAACCCTTCATTCTCAACATGGCTGAACGGCAGCTCATCAATCATTATCATCTCACAAGCTGTCACGTCCCGAATCTTAATTTTTACCTTAATTACTACCATAGCGGTAATAAGAGTTTTTACCATGTTCGTCACTAAGTGTGTAATTTAATTAGTCCCCAGAGGGTGTTGAAGGACTAATATTTTGAGGGAATTATTCTAAGGAAGAATTTTTGACGACGGTAAAAAATGGTAATTTTTGCTAGTAAAAGGTAATTTTGTTGGGGTATTATTTTGGGGTGTTGAAATTTGGAATTTTGGGTTAAAAAGGGGTGTTGGGTCGGCTGGGCCGAGTCCAACCCGTTTCTCTTTTTTTTCTTCTTTCTCTCTCTCCCGGTTTCTCTCCCCCGCGCCCTCACTGCCCGATTTCTTCTCCGACGCCGTTCGCCGCCGTCCGGCCTCCGTTCGCCACCAGACCGGTCCCGTTTGATCGGTCTCCCTCCCAGCTGCATTTCTAGACCGGTGGCAGCCTCCCTAGCGCCGTCGTGAGGGAGAAACAACGCCCGAAAGCCCCGGCTGCCGAAACCGATTTCTCGCCGGAACTCCCTCCTCCGGCCGCCATAGCGGGCGAGCCATAGCCCAAAAGGAAGCCCTCCTTCCGTGCTTCAATCCCTCCAAAGGGCTTGCTCTGTCGTGAGCTAGGTAAGGAGAAATCGGAATTTGAAATTTCTAGGGCTTATTGTGTATTTTCGTTCGATTGATGTGCTTAGGCTTAGAATTGGAGTTTGTGGTGGTTAGGAATGTTGTAGAGGAGGTTGAGAGGAAGATGCTACCAAATTTTGGTGACCATCGGAGGTCGCCGGAGTTGGTCGCCGGCCACCGCCTCCGGCGGAGCCGCCGAGAAAATTTTTTTGGTGGAGAAAAATGTGGGGAGTTTAATGGAATAAGTTTTATAATTTTTGGATGAGTTTTGGATAGGTTTGAGATTTGGTGAAGTTTCGTATTTTTGGCGGATTATTAATTTATAATCCGGCCAGTAGATTTTATTTTGTGGAAGGTGTTTTTGAGGATGTCAGTAAAATTTGTGGAGTTTTGAGGTTGGCAGTGGATTTAAGATTTTTGGAGTGTTAGGCTTGGTTGAGCGCGAAGCATATTTAACTATGCATGTTTTGTCGGTGTTTTATTTTAAGGAATTAATTATGTTTGGAACAGGACGCGAGGAGGCTCGAGCAGAGGAGACCTCCGATCGACGTCAGGCTTAGGCCTAAGTTGTGAGTGGACTTTTGTTTTATATAATGTGTTTAAATTGTTTATTGTTGAGTAATTTCCTTCGTTGGATTATATTTCCCAAAATTGAGAATAGATTTTCTGCGATTATACTCGAGGCAAAATTCTGATAATAGTATGTATGAGAGAGAATGCTAGCTAGCTATATACGTGATTTTCCCCATACGCGAGGCAAAATTCCGGTATGGGTGACATGAGCGTT
This sequence comes from Fragaria x ananassa, assembly GCA_034370585.1. Taxonomy (NCBI): domain Eukaryota; kingdom Viridiplantae; phylum Streptophyta; class Magnoliopsida; order Rosales; family Rosaceae; genus Fragaria; species Fragaria x ananassa. The sequence continues at coordinate 16,005,659 of CP139766.1, forward strand.
AGACGCGAGTGTCGTAGCCCTGTGCGACTTCCTAATTTTGCATTTATTTGTTCAAAGATGTCGTACAAGGAGTAAGCACGTATTTAAACCACTCGGCCTTGTATCCTCCATTTTGAGGAAAAATGCCAGTATGGAGCGACGTGAGCGTTAGACGCAATCGTATTAGCCTAGTATGACTATCTAATTTAAAGCTTATTCATAGATAGCATACATGGAGCATACGAGTGGTTAATACATACTGATATATATTTATAATTTGAGCCTGAGAGGCTGTCTTTGTTTAAGATTTGGGGACTAGCCAGAACTAGTCATTTTTCATTGATAATTTCTTGGGGAAATATTATTGTTGTTGAGATTATTTTTTGTCTACTCACTTTGACGTGATGAAATATTTTCCCCTGGGCTTTTCCTTCGTTTTTAAATGCCTAGTCTGCAGAGTTCGGGTGGGGTCTAGAAGGAGGCGGCGAGGCATAGTCACTCATTTCTTCACTACTGTTCACTAGTAGGTCTTCTGTTTAATCACTAGGATTTTTAGTAGCTTCCGCTGTATTGCTTGTAGTAGCTCTGAGTACTTTCGGAAAAATATCTGTGTATTATTTTATTTGGTTATTCGGATTAAGTTGAAGAAATTATATTATTGGTTAAAAGTGTTCTGTAATTTTTCCGGGTTAGAGTTGTCCATTTTCAAGGGAGGTTTGCCGAGTCCTTCGGTAAGTTTTCCTTGGAGGTGGTCCCCGCAGGACTCACCTCGGGTTTCAGGGTGAAATTCGGGGCGGGTCCTGACAGTTTGTATCAGACCTCTAGGTTTCATCTTCTGTTTCCTATTCACTATCGTATTTGCCTAAGTAGCCATAGTGTCTATAGAGTGATGATCCGACCGCGGTGGATTCATCGGCAGTTTTCTGCTTTTGATACTATGTGTTATTGGGTTTGTGTGATAGTTCTGTTAGTCTTATGGACAGACTACTTAATGTCTTCTTCCTTAGGTACTATGCCTCCTAGGCGCCGACCCCGTGTAGCTTCCTCGACCAACGCCAGTGAGGGTGATGAGGTTAGAGGATTGGTTGATTCGATTGGGAGCATGCTGAGAGGTGTGTTAGATAGAGTTCAGCAGCCTCGGTCTGTGAAGAAGAAGGATTTCTTCGATGCTAGTGCAATTGAGTTCAAGGGCGCCAAGGGACCCCTCGATGCGCACACTTGGGTAGATAAGATGGAAATGGCTATTGAGAGCACTGACCTGCCGGAAGAAAAGAAAGTGAAGATGGCATTGACTTTTCTGGATGACTCAGCGCATCACTGGTGGACCCTTGCTAGCAGGAATCGTGGTGGTGCTCAGGACATGACTTGGGAGGAGTTTAAGACGCTCTTCTTGGGTCAGTATTTCGGTCACGCTCAGCGTATCAGGATTCAGTCAGACTTCCTGAACATGCAGAAGGGGGATAATGAGGGTGTCATCGAGTTTGAGTAGAGGTTCACTTCCCTGAGCTACCATGTGTCCTATTTGATTCCTGATGAGAGGACCAGGATTGACAAGTTTGTTGGAGCTCTTGGCGAGGTTTATGCAGATAAGATGGTCGGTGGTATTTACCCGACTTTTCTTGATGCGGTTACTGCAGCCATGGCCATTGAGACCAGGAGAACTTTTAGTGCACGACCCAGAGATTTCGGTGGTCCCGGCCAGGGTCCATCGAAGAAGGCCGCTTCCTCATCAGCTTCTGGATCTTCAGCTGGCAGTGGTAGTAGTAAAGGATCAGGTTCTAGTTCTCGTGGTAGATTTGGAGGACGTTTCAGGAGACCCTCCAGGAGCCAGTTGGGCAGGCAGCAGACTGGTCCTTTTAGTGCTGGTGGTAGTTCCCAAGGGGGATCTTCTGGTGGTCAGGCTTTTTCTTTTGGTCAGCAGCAGTCTTCTTGATGCTTTGAGTGTGGTAGTCTGGATCATTTCAGGAGAGACTGCCCTTTGTTGGCACAGAGGACCGCTCCTTCTCAGCAAGGCGGTTAGTTTTCAGCTAGAAGCTCTAGTGGTGGTTCTCGTGGAGGTTCAGCAACTAGGAGTGGTTTTCAGTAGGGGAGTGGTCAGCGTGGACGTCCCATGACTCGCGCTAGACTCCATGCTATGACCCAGCAGGAGGGTCGTACTTCCTCAGATGTCATCATTGGTACGTTGTTAATTTTTGGTCAGCCAGCATTTGTTTTAATTGACCCTGGAGCTACGCATTCATTCATGTCTAGTAGATTCGCTCTCCATGCCAATGTGCCATCATCGTCTCTTCCAGGCGAGTGGCATGTATCTCTTCCCTCAGGTGAGGTGATGAGAATAGCTTGGGTGTTTAGTGGTTGTGAAGTTTTGGTGGATGGAGCTCAGTTTAAGGCAGATTTAATCCCTTTAGATATGGTGGAGTTTGATGTGATCTTGGGGATGGACTTCTTAGAGTCTTATAGAGCTATGGTGGATTGTTTTCGAAAAGAAGTAGTGTTTCGGAGCCCGGATGGATTGGAGGTTGTGTTTCAGGGGGAAAGAGATGTGATTTCGAGTTGCCTGATTTCAGCTGTGGCTGCCAGGAGATTGTTAAGCAAAGGCTGTCAGGCATTCTTAGCTCATGTTGTGGATGCAAGTATAAGAGTGTTGGAAGTGGGAGACATTCCTGTAGTAAGAGAATTTCCGGACGTGTTTCCCGAGGATTTGCCTGGTTTGCCTCCTATAAGGGAGATAGACTTTTCTATTGAGTTGCTTCCTGGATCTATGCCTATCTCTCAGACACCTTACAGAATGGCTCCAGCGGAATTGAAAGAGTTGAAAACTCAATTGCAAGAGTTAGTAGATAAGGGTTTTATTCGGGCAAGCATGTCTCCATGGGGTGGTTCGGTGTTGTTTGTTAAGAAGAAAGACGGCACCATGAGACTATGCATTGATTATAGGAAGCTGAATCAAGTCACAATGAAGAATAAGTACCTGTTGCCTTGCATTGATGATTTGTTCGATCAGTTGAGAGGTGCCTCGGTGTTCTCAAAGATTGATTTGAGATCTGGTTATCATCAGTTGCGGATTCGGGATAGTGACGTAGCCAAGACTGCCTTTCGATCAAGCTATGGTCATTATGAGTTTGTGGTAATGCCTTTTGGACTTACTAATGCACCCGCGACGTTCATGGATTTCATGAATAGGGTGTTTAGTCCATATCTTGACCGCTTGTGATCGTGTTCATAGATGATATTTTGGTGTACTCAAAAAGTGAGAAGGAGCATACCAAACATCTAAGATTGATTTTTGCGGACTTTGAAGAATGCGCAGTTGTTTGCCAAGTTCAGCAAGTGTGAGTTTTGGCTGGATAAGGTGGGTTTTCTGGGTCATATAGTTTCAGCTGAAGGTGTTAGTGTGGATCCCCAGAAGGTAGAAGCAGTGTCCAATTGGAAAAGACCCACAACTGTGACGGAGATTCGTAGTTTCCTGGGGTTAGCAGGTTACTATCGGCGATTTGTGCAAGACTTTTCGAAGATTGCAGCTCCACTAACTAGATTGACCAGAAAGGGAGTCAAGTTCGAATGGTCAGATCAGTGTGAGCAAAGTTTTCAAGAATTAAAGGATCGTTTGACTAGTGCTCCTGTTTTGGCACTTCCAGACGATAGGGGGGAGTATGTGGTGTTTTGTGATGCTTCTAGACGAGGTCTAGGTGGAGTGTTGATGCAGCATGATCGAGTGATTGCCTACGCTTCTAGGCAATTGAAGCCGCATGAGGTGAATTATCCCACTCATGATTTAGAGCTTGCAGCTGTGGTTTTTACTATCAAGTTGTGAAGACACTATCTTTATGGAGCCAAGTGTCAGATTTTTACCGATCACAAGAGTCTTCGGTATGTGTTCACACAAAGGGAGTTGAATTTGAGGCAAAGAAGGTGGATGGAGTTGATCAGTGATTATGATTGCACTATAGAGTATCATTCTGGAAAAGCTAATGTGGTAGCTGATGCTCTTAGTCGCAATCCCTCAGTGTCTTTATTTCATTTGAGGATGGTTCGAGTTCCACTTCTTTGTGAGCTGCGGGCTACAGGGGTGGATTTAGCGGTGGGTGAAGTGGGTGCTTTGGTAGCCAGTTTCCATGTGAGGCCAGTGTTGGTTGATAAAGTGCGGGATGCACAGTATAATGATCCTTCCATAGTTCGGTTGATAGAAAGAGTAGCGAATGGAGCCGCCGTAAATTTTTCGGTAAGAAGAGATGGGTCGTTGTTGTTCAAAAGCAGGCTTTGTGTTCCAAAGAGGAATGAAGAGTTAAAGATTAAGATTTTGGAGGAAGCTCATAGTTCTGCGTATGCTGCTCATCCAGGTAGTACAAAGATGTATCGGACTTTGAAGGATTATTATTGGTGGCCTAACATGAAGAGGGAAATTGCAGCTTTTGTGAGCAGGTGTCTGATTTGTCAGTAAGTGAAAGCTGAAAGGCAGAAATCTTTAGGTTTGCTTGAGTCGTTGCCTATTCCAGTGTGGAAGTGGGACCACATCTGACACGACCCACCCCGAATTTCACCCTAAAACCCGGAGTAACTCGTGCGGGGACCACCTCCAAGAAAGATATTACCGAAAAATCGGCATAACCTCCCTTGAAAATGGACAACCCTTCCTAACAAAAACCTGCAAACACTTCCAAAAGTTTTTGATCCAACCTTAAACTCCTGGAGCCTTCGTGCTCCCCAAATCACAACACCACCCAAATTATTTACTAATCTAAATAAAACTCATATCTAACCATTTAAAGATTCAGAGCAACTCTAACAGGAAGAAAGGAAACAAAATAATTTAACAAGCGGAAGCTATATGACGACTATGCCTCATCCCCATGTACGCCCGATCTCAACTATGCAATCCTGCAAACTGGGCATTTTTAAAACGAAGAGCCCAGGGGAAAACATTTGAAACACGTTAGAGTGAGTGGACAAAAACATAAATTTAATGAAAATATTTATGCTTTCCCATTTTCTAATAATCAAGAAATCCGTTGCATGCAAGTGTTGACAAAACCTTCATAAGGAAAATCCCAAAGAAACGGACTAGCCCCGCTGGTCAAAATATTGACAAAGATAAATAATAACCTTCATTGAAGAAGGTACCAAAACAAAGGACTAGCCCCACTAGTCAAATCGACAACTCAAGTAAAATATCCTATATGGCCATATAAGTGAGTCTCCCAGACTCTATTGCCTCCCAGGCATAGTACTCCCATACTCCCTGTACCTTCACGTCGAGTTGACGGAGAGGGTACAGGGCTTGCGTGATGCCACCGGCAACATCACATCACCCGAAGGCGGAAAGGGCTTGCGTGACCCCACTCGAAACATGGGTGTCACATCACCTCGAAAGGTGGAACGACATACTAGCATTGACATCATATATTTTCCAAGAATATGGCATAAGGAAAAATATAATTCATATGAGTTTCCCCGAAACTCATAAATAAATACAAGTACGATTCTCAACCGTACTTGGAAAAATTATAAGAGTAATATAGTTAATTAAATTCAACGTGTTTCACACGTTAACATACTTAAAATATATTAACTCAAGTCATTTTCAAAATCTATTCATAGGAGAAATAATAATTTCAACTCAGAAAATAAATGATGATTTTCTAAACAAATCATGCATGCATACTCCTTTAAAAATAAAATGTCCACTCACAGTGCTCGGCTATGCTTGCCGACGACCCGAGGCTTCCTCCAATGATCCATCTCACGTCACCTTAATTCTCAATCAACAATAAAACTTCAATAATAATTCCAAAAAAAATAAGGGTCTAAATTCCATCCTCTTCTTTGCCCATTTTCCGTAACCTTAACTTGGAATCAAGATTACCATCAATTTCCATGCCTTAACACATTAACCAAAATACATCCAAAATTAATTTATGATCCCCTACGATCAAACAAGACCAAGAATTTCCTTCATTTCCTCTCTACACAACTTCACCCTAAAAATTACTAAGGGCACCCAAAAAGGGTTTCCATAAATAGGAAGTTTTCAAAAAGGGAAAGTTTCCCCAAAATAGGAACTTTCCTCACTTAGAAAGATATCTGATTATAAACCGACAAACTTTCCTATTTATGAAACAACGCAAAACAAAAAGGAAAACTTCGATAACTACCTCAACTGATCTGTCGGACTAACTGCCTTTGCCGGATTCCGACAACTTGCCGGAATATTCTGCCGGATTTTGGCCACTTGCCGGAATTTCGCCATGACCTCCCCGTATTTTCTAAAACACCAAGTTCTCGACATGAACACAAACCAAAAATGCATTCAATTAGTCCGAATATCCACATAACAACTATATTACATCAAAGGAGATCGAGATTACCTTCCATCGATCTCAAGTGCTATCCCAAGAACTCACCAGGTTGGACTCAATCTGCCGGACCCCAAAACGTCCATGACCGCTGCCTCATTCTTCACGGTAACGACACCATTCACCCTGGATCCTCTCCGGTCAAGGGCACCCGACCTCTGCCTTGGTCCCGATCGACATGCAACTCCACCCCTGTCTGTCTCAACTTCCCACAAAGCTTGTAGAACCTACCAAAATGCTGAAGAACTCGCCAGAAACCACCGAGCGCCGTTCGCCAGAGCTAGGAGCTCGAAACCCAGAAAACACAGAAAAAGGGGTTTTCAATTAGGGCACGATTTGGGGAAAGGAAAGGTACCAACAGGTGAACTAGGAAGAGAGGAAGATAACCCTACCTCCCACTCGTCACGCCGTGGTCTGAATCTCGAGGATTCGTCGGAAAAACAGCCGAGCTTCTCTCCCTCGGATTGGCTATGAATCGAGATAACTTCGAGTTCTAAGAACTGGGTTAGATAGAAGAGAAGGAGAGGAAGATATCGGTGGTAATTTCTTGACCAGAGGTGGCCGGAATCGGTGACGCCGTGCCGGAGAGAGTGGAGGCAGGCGGAGAAGAAAAATCGAGAGAGCTAGCTCGGTCAACGCCCGAGTGTGTGGGTTTGACAAGGTCAACCCATCTGTTTTCCCTTTATACCCGAACCAACGGTCCAGATCGAAACCCTAACTGATCAGATGGCCAAGATTAAAAGTTATAATCTGATTTCAGAAAAATTAACTATAACGCCAAACCTTCGATAAATCGTAGAAAATAGCTCGAAACTCCAAAAATAATTGGAGGACACCGATGAACTCGTATCGACGCGCACTAAGACCTCGGGTCCATAAAAGAAGAACTTGACATTTTGAGAAAAACTCGACAATAAACTCGAGTGTTAAATTACTAAATTACCGAGCACGGTTAAATTATTCAGTAACTCGTGCAATACCTAGTAAATAGGTAAAATTTGGGTCCGGGATGTTACAACATCACCATGGATTTTGTCTTCAGTTTACCTCGTTCCCGTGAAGGCATGACGGTATTTGGGTGATAGTGGATATACTCACTAAATCTGTTCATTTCTTGCCGGTGGGAAAGAAGTTTTCGCTGGATAAATTGGCTGAGCTGTTTGCAAATGAGAAGATCAAGGTGTTCAGGGATATACTCAAGGCTGCTCAGAGTAGGCAAAAGAGTTATGCCGATGTCCGCAGGAAGGACCTTGAGTTTCAAGTAGGTGACCGGGTGTTCCTGAAACTATCTCCTTGGAAAGGGGTAGTATGTTTTGGCAAGCGTGGGAAGCTTAGTCCGAGGTATTTTGGTCCTTATGAGATAATAGAGCGAGTTAGCTCTCTTGCCTATCGGTTAGCCTTGCCTTCGGAGTTGTCCAGGATACATAATGTGTTTCATGTATCCATGCTTCGCAAGTATATTGCCGATCATTCTCATGTGCTGGAAGAGCAGCCGATTAGTCTGCAGAAGGATTTGTCCTATGAAGAGGAGCCGGTTCAGATTCTAGATCGGAAGGAGCAAGTGCTTAGGAGCAAGTCAATTCCGCTCATCAAAGTGCTTTGGAGAAGCCACCATGTAGAGGAAGCTACTTGGGAGCCAGAGGAGAAGATGAGGCAGCAGTATCCTTATCTCTTTGAGTAGCGAGTTTGTAAATTTCGAGGACGAAATTTTTATAAGGAGGGGAGAATTGTCACGCCCCGAATCTTAATTTTTACCTTAATTACTAGCATAGTGGTAATAAGAGTTTTTACCGTGTTCGTCACTAAGTGTGTAATTTAATTAGTCCCCTGAGGGTGTTGAGGGACTAATATTTTGAGGGAATTATTCTAAGGAAGAATTTTTAACGACGGTAAAAAATGGTAATTTTTGCTAGTAAAAAGTAATTTTGTTGGGGTATTATTTTGGGGTGTTGAAATTTGGAATTTTGGGTTAAAAAGGGGTGTTGGGTCGGCTGGGCCGAGTCCAACCCGTTTCTCCCTAGCGCCGTCGTGAGGGAGAAACGACGCCCGAAAGCCCCGGCTGCCGAAACCGATTTCTCGCCGGAACTCCCTCCTCCGGCCGCCATAGCCGGCGAGCCATAGCCCAAAAGGAAGCCCTCCTTCCGTGCTTCAATCCCTCCAAAGGGCTTGCTCCGTCGTGAGCTGGGTCAGGAGAAATCGGAATTTGAAATTTCTAGGGCTTATTGTGTATTTTCGTTCGATTGATGTGCTTAGGCTTAGAATTGGAGTTTGTGGTAGTTAGGAATGTTGTAGAGGAGGTTGAGAGGAAAATGCTGCCAAATTTTGGTGACCATCGGAGGTCACCGGAGTTGGTCACCGGACGCCGCCTTCGGCGGAGCCGCCGAGAAACTGTTTTTGGTGGAGAAAAATGTGGGGAGTTTAATGGAATAAGTTTTAGAATTTTTGGAGGAGTTTTGGATAGGTTTGAGATTTGTTGAAGTTTGGTATTTTTGGAGGATTATTAATTTATAATCCGGCCATTGGATTTTATTTTTTGGAAGGTGTTTTTGAGCATGTCAGTAAAATTTGTGGAGTTTTGAGGTTGGCAGTGGATTTAAGATTTTTGGAGTGTTAGGCTTGGTTGAGCGCGAAACATATTTAATTATGCATGTTTTGTCGGTGTTTTATTTTAAGGAATTAATTATGTTTGGAACAGGACGCGAGGAGGCTCGAGCAGAGGAGACCTCCGATCGACGTCAGGCTTAGGCCTAAGTTGTGAGTGGACTTTTGTTTTATATAATGTGTTTAAATTGTTTATTGTTGAGTAATTTCCTTCGTTGGATTATATTTCCCAAAATTGAGAATAGATTTTCTGCGATTATACTCGAGGCAAAATTCTGATAATAGTATGTATGAGAGAGAATGCTAGCTAGCTATATACGTGATTTTCCCCATACGCGAGGCAAAATTCCGGTATGGGTGACATGAGCGTTAGACGCGAGTGTCGTAGCCTTGTGCGACTTCCTAATTTTGCATTTATTTGTTCAAAGATGTCGTACAAGGAGTAAGCACGTATTTAAACCACTCGGCCTTGTATCCTCCATTCTGAGGAAAAATACCAGTATGGAGCGACGTGAGCGTTAGACGCAATCGTATTAGCCTGGTGTGACTATCTAATTTAAAGCTTATTCATAGATAGCATACATGGAGCATACGAGTGGTTAATACATACTGATATATATTTATAATTTGAGCCTGAGAGGTTGTCTTTGTTTAAGATTTGGGGACTAGCCAGAACTAGTCATTTTTCATTGATAATTTCTTGGGGAAATATTATTGTTGTTGAGATTATTTTTTGTCCACTCACTCTGACGTGATGAAATATTTTCCCCCGGGCTTTTTCTTCGTTTTTAAATGCCCAGTCTGCAGAGTTCAGGTGGGGTCTAGAAGGAGGCGACGAGGCATAGTCACTCATTTCTTCACTACTGTTCACCTGTAGGTCTTCTGTTTAATCACTAGGATTTCTAGTAGCTTCCGCTGTATTGCTTGTAGTAGCTCTGAATACTTTCGGAAAAATATCTGTGTATTATTTTATTTGGTTATTCGGATTAAGTTGAAGAAGTTATATTATTGGTTAAAAGTGTTCTGTAATTTTTCCGGGTTAGGGTTGTCCATTTTCAAGGGAGGTTTGCCAAATCATTCAGTAAGTTTTCCTTGGAGGTGGTCCCCGCATGACTCACCTCGGGTTTCAGGGTGAAATTCAGGGCGGGTCCTGACACAAGCAGCCTGCACACAACAGTCATTGGCCACACTTCCTGTAGTTCCATATTTCAGGTTCGGCTTCACCATCCCCAGCAATCACAGCTTATCCATCATCTATACTTTCCCTACCAGCATACTTCTTGCATACTTTTTGAATATGCATACGTAAAGTGCTCGTGCTGTTAAAAGAAGAATCTGCTTTGAGTTCAGCGCCACAATGCACACATAGTGTATGCTTCTCATTCCCCGCGTGCACTTTCTTCCCATCTAGTTGAGTAAAGAGTTCTCTGTCATACTTCGAAAAGTGCTTCCACACCATTGAAGTCAGCTTAGAAGCAGGCATAGGCCTAGTTGATGCAGAACCTCTTCTTCTTTTTTTCGGCACACCCCATGAAATCTCAGTTGCTGCTGGTGCTTCCTCTACAACTTCAATTGGAGCTTCTGGTTCTCGCTCCTTGGTCTCACGCATCTCAGCCTCCGCCGTAACCAAATCATTCCCGGTCTGAGTCTCACCAGGTACTTCTTCAATGTCATGATTGTCATCTCCTGAGTTGTCACACCCAGTGTCAATATCACTACTGACTGAATGACAACCATATTGTGAAGAAGACGAGTTAGACGACGACATCTCAAATGTCAAACCTGCATAAACACAACTCCACAACCACCAGTCCAAAATTACCAAAAGATCTAAGTATCTAACCATTTCATCCAGCATTCCAGCAACATTAACTCATTAAGTCATTAACAACATGAAATCGAAAACAGGTAAAAGTAACAAGCCTCTATTACTTAATTATGAAATGAAAAAGTCAAGGTATGAAATCGGAATAATAATCGAGGAAGAGAGGGAATGAATCAAATGAATCATTAAGTCAATAACAGAGAGGAAGAGAGGCGCATAGGCCGGACTACTAAAGAGGCGCGCTGTGTGCAGGCCGGACAACCAGAGTCCAGAGAGGCTGAGAGGTGCGTGAACAACGTCGTCGAGAGAAAGAAGAGAGGCGCTGACCGCGCAGTAACGACTAATGAGTGTTTGACTTAGGGCTAGGTTCGTTGGTTTACTGAGTTTACTCAAATTTGTCATAATCTTGTGTAGTTGGACCTATACTACAAGTATAAGCTCTCTAAAATTAACCAATAGCTAAATGACACATATGGACACCGGGCTTTCGGGCCTAACAACACACTCAAAATTATGGCCCGGGACCGGCCCGGGTACATCTGGGCCCGGCCCGAATAGACAAAAACACAATGAGGAACCGTCAAAAAACCCGGCCCGGTCCGGTCTTTTTTCCCAGCGCGGGTTTTTCGCCCACCCCTACTTATAACACCTTTATTGACACATCTCTAAATATTAAACACACATATCATTTTTAATATATAAAATATCAAAAAAATTGAGTACATCAAATTACCAAAAGAGGTACGTATATATATTAATCAGATAAAATTTCTCATCTCTAGAAGAATGAAGCTGCAAACTCTTAGAACTTGACTAAATAAACTCACTAAGGATTAATCATAGTCACAAGAGCTTAATAATCTTTATAATGAAATGCGCAAGCAAGCAAAGGTTTTCGGGGCGACCGCCCTGTCTATCTCAACCTTTTATTGAGGCACCAATCAAATCCCTTTTGGTACTCAATTCAATGACAAGAACAAAACAATAACATGTTTACTAGGAGTCAGCAATACCGGCGACCAGATTCAAACGATCATTCTAGTGCCGGTGACCGGTGATCGGAATCCGGCAGCCGGTGACAGGATTTCGACAACGGATGATCAGAGTCCGGCAGCCAGCGATCAGAGTTGGTGTGATTCTGACCTAGTTTTCTCTCTCTTTTATTTTTTTCTTTCTAAGCATGTTTAAGGGGTGATGGTATAATGATATTAAAATGGGCACAATTTCTCTTATTAAAAGTTCAAATAGTCACTTTTAAAAAAAAATGTTGGAATGGGAATGGTGCTAAATTTTGGAGTGAATGGACATTATCTAAGAAATAAAATAATTCTTTCTCAAAAAAAAAAAGAAGAAGTTATGCGTAGATCTATGACATCATTATCCAACGGTCATATTAGGATCACATGGCTGAAGCAAAATCAATCTACGAAGTCAATGATTGATTGACTTCTTTTTGTGACCGTTACGAAACCGCGTGGGTCTGGAAGCCAATTCCAATTGTGTTTAGGATTTACTCTATCTGCTTCATGAACCCAATTCCGATTAGGATTTGGATATCTCTCTCTGCCTTTATAAATAAACCACATTCCCCACTCTCCCCTCTTCACTCTCACGTTTCCAATCTCTCTCCGTTCTCCAATCTCTCTTCCCTGATCGAAACCCTAATTCTTTCCTCTCTGAAACTATTCCGTTTCTGCAATTATGGTGACACTAAGACCCAGGCCAGGTTCCAAGAATAACAAGCAACCTTCCTCCGTTTCTGAAACCACGGGGACACCCAGATCGAGGCAAGGTTCCCAGAACAAGAAACAAGATTCCAAGAAACCATCGTCATCAACAAACGAATCGGGTCTCCCGGTGGGTCTGAGGTTCAATCCTACAGACCATGAACTCGTGGATTACTATCTCCAATCCCGGATCGCTCTTGGTGACAGCTTCCACTCCGATTTCGTCTCCAAATGTCCGGATTTTTACGGCGAAAATGAGCCCTGGGTTGTTTGGCAAATGTACGGCGGCGGTGAGTCCAAGAAAGAAGAGAATAAGACTCTCTATTTCTTCACCCACCGGAAAAGGTTGAATCCCACATCCACGCGCTTTGATCGGAAGGTCGGTTCCGGCACTTGGAGCGGCCAGTATTCCAGAGATGTTTTTGACGAGGAGGATGGCAGTGTTGTTATTGGGATCAAAAGGGAGTTTCGGTATGAGGAAGGTTGCGACGATCGTCACAACAAGGCTTGGTTGATGCAAGAATACCAGATTGTCGATGATGATTCCGATATTGTGTTATGTGCTTTGAGGAAGAACCATAGAACGCCACAACCTGCTCAGAGCTCCTCTGTTGTTGGAAAGACCAGAGTTGATGTAAAAAAGAGGAAGACCATTGTGGATAAGCCTAAAGCGAAAAGGCACAAAAAGAAAGAGATTTATGATGAGGAAGAAGATGGCAGCAGTGTTGATATTGATCAGCCCAAAATGGAACAGATCCTCGATTTCGAGTTGGATCAAGATCATCCCATGCTGCAAGAAGTGTTGCCCTATGAGCATCATCAGCTTCATGATAATCAAGATTGTTATTATCCTGAACTGCTTGTTGATGATAACCCTGATACCGCTATTATTGATGACTTGCTTGCACAAACTCCAACTTGCTATGACAACAACTTCAACTTGGTATCAGGTGGTTCAGTTCAGGATGAGAGTGATAAGTTTTTGGATCTGCTGCTCAATAGTTGAATACCAGTGATCCAATTGAAGATATCTGCTGGTGAAATCAGATGAATGAATTATTGGAAACTTGGAGCAAGACTTCTTGCATAATCTGTTTATAGAAGCTAGCTAAGACTTTTAGATAGTTTAGTCTCTTCTACTCCTACATGTGTGTAGTTATGTACAATTCTTACATTCTTAAACCAGTTAATTGGTTACACACTTCTATGTGTATCAATTTATTCTTATTGATGAAATCAACACTGCATTGGTCCTTCTCTCTTTAGATGTGCATTTGCTTTTCAAGATCAAATTTTTTAACTTGGTTATAACTCAATTGACTAAATTCTGTTTCTGTCACACATCAAAGTTTGGTTACTTTAGTTTCTTGTTCTGTTAAACAGCGCATATAAATGAGAATCCCACTTAACTGGAACTTTTTGCACATATATAGCAATCTATAATGAGAATTACCTTCTGGTTTCATGAGTAACTGTGTGTTCCGTATGGTGCTTAAGGTTTTAACTCACACTTTTCCCTTGTTAGGATCATAGAGGTGCATATCCAATGAAATAGCTTTTATATTTTGGATCACAAAATTAAAATCACAATTAACAGACATATCTAGGTGACAGGTGAGCAAAACACACAGAGAACTGCAGATTCATCAAAATCAAGTAAAAACTTTGTACAAAAAAAACAGTAAAGAAAACAAAAGAATCATCAAGTTTTCAACATATAAATTTCTGCATTCATCCAATTCCTTATCATTTTCTTCTTGGAGGCCAGCCTCCACAGCACAAGCTGAGGTCGTTATTCTATACAGGTCTTAATGTATTGCTCTGTGAATACTTGATCAAAAATAACTAATGCAATATTTGAGCTAGCTACAAGGAGATTTACCTTCTGGTTTCATGAGTAACTGCATGTTTCGTATGGTGCTGAAGGATTGAACTCATAAATTGGTCCCTTATTAGGATCCTAGAGGTGCATCTCCAATGAAATAGCTTTCATATGTTAGATCACAAAGTTAAATCACAATTAACAGACATATATAGGTGAGAAAAAGACACAGAATTGGAGATTCATCAAAGTCAAGTACAAACTTTACTGAAAAACCAAAAAAACAAAAAACAAAAACAAAAAACCAAAAGAATCATTAAGTTTTAAAACATATCAATTTATGCATTCATCCAATTCCTTATCATTTTATTCTTTGAGGCCAGCCTTAGCACAAGCTGAGGTCGTTTCTATATATATGTTGGTGCAATGTTGTTTTGACAGGTCTTAAATTCTTAATATATTGCTCCGTCAATACTTGATGAAAAATAACTGATGCAATCAGCAACTGTGTTCTCCTCTCACAAAGGACTCAGGTAATTTTTTGAATTTAATGATGCATTCTAGGGTTAGTATCTTATGCAGGCATTAGTAACAAGGTCCTTGTGTGTATTAACAGAAAATGTTAGTTCAAGCCTTCAAGGCCTCTGGCATGACAGTGGTTGGGAATTGAGGATTAATGCAATTTTGCTACTTCATGCTTGCTTGTCTAGCCAGGTGCCTGAGACAATTCGTGCATGCCGGCCTATTAGTATTCATCTTGATGACAAACCTGATGAGATTACATAGAGGAATGCTTCTTAGGGGAGCTTTCATTGTCAAAATTCCAAAAGTGCCCACTGGATCTTGATGAATGATGTTAATGTAACAGAATTACTTTCAAGGTGTATGAAATGGATTCCCATGATTATATTCATATGTTCGGGAGACAAGGTTTGTGATGGGATTTGCATATTGGCATTATAATGCTTCTACAACTTACTGTCACAAAATATACAAATGAATGGCGGCTTGATGCTACTGCCAAAAGTAAAATCAGAATGATCTGGTTGAGATGTAAAATTGGATAAAGCTTGATCTCATTGTAATATTTATCTCATTGATGATGGATGTAGGGGAACTTTTGGTTCAATTGGTGAGGAACAGTGCTGGTAGTTGGATACATGGATTTATGCACAATGATAGTCATGAACTCATGATGATCAGGTACTGCCGGAAGAAGCTAATTGGGGTTTTTGTGCAAAATTTTATTCAAAATTAGTCAGATTCAGCTGGAGCAAGTATAATGGATTTCCAACCCAGGCCAAAGCAACTGCAGACAACTAATATGGAGACGTTTCATTTTACTCGTGCTCATTGTTAGAAAACTTGCCGGCAGACACTTCAGCAAAGCCTGGTATTATTCAGCGTCACAGGAGAAAAACATGGCAATATGACGTGGTCCTACATTCCTATCAAATATTGACACTTGGATTTTACTAAGAAAAAATTACATAAGCTATTTTATCAAAGACAATTTTGAGTTTATTGTTGTTTTTTCAACCCTAAACTATAAACTCTAAACCCTAGACCCTAAACCCTAAACCCTAAACTTAGACCCAAAACCCTAACCCCTAATCCTTAAACCCTAAACCCTAACCCTAAACCCTAAACCCTAGTCCAAACTCAACAAAGACTCATGAAAGTCTTTTCATAAAAAATAGAAAACTTTAGTTTATATTTTAGTTGTAATAAATTCATGTGTCAATATTTAATTGGAATGTAGGACTACGTCATACTGCCACGTGATCCTCCTGTAGCATCTAAAAATTTCTCGTATTATTCACCAGTCTCTTGGCTTTTTTTTTTTTTATGTTGGATGCTCCCATCCTTGCTGTTTATATATGATTCTGAATGACATTGATTATGCTAGGATCCTCTTCTAATGGCTAGCTAGGTGGATAAGTCTTGTTGTTTCTTTGGGATCTTCAGTTATGTAAAGAGTAATTTTAAATACACACATCTAATCTCTTAATACACACTACCAGAAGAAAGGTTATAGCCGACGAAAAAAAAAAATCAGGCCGACGAAGCACTTTTTTGTCGGCTATAGTGGGCTTTAGCCGACGAAATTTTCTTTCGCCGGCTATTTTAAATTTTCGTCGGCTATGGCAAACTTTAGCCGACGAAAAAAACTTTCGTCGGCTAAAGAATTTATTTCGTCAGCTAAAGTTCACAAACCATGGCCGACGAAATATTTAAAAGTTTAGCCGACGAAATTCATAGTCGTCGGCTAAAGTGCTTTATATTTGCGGATCTGGGCAGCAGCAGCTCATTTCGAAAAAAACGGGAGAAGAAAAAAGGGGAGAAAAAGTTTGGGTGTTGTCGAAATCTGTCCATAATCAGTTTGTGGAGCCATATATAGGTACGTATATGTATATATATGTTGATTAATTGAGTTTTATTTGAGTTGATCGATTTTAATTAGTGTGATTAATTGAGTTTATTGATTTTGATTGTGATTAAGTTGATTAATTTTGAGTACGTTGGATGTATATATATATATATATATATATATATATATGTGTGTGTGTGTGTGTGTGTTGATCGATTTGGTTGGTGATTTGAATTGATAATATATATGAATTAATGTGTTGTTAATAAATAGTAGATATATATATATATGTTAATATTAATTTATAATATTATTGTGTTGATATGGTATGAAGTTGTTGATGATATATATGAGTTCATGATGATAATTTTGTAATTAATTAGTTGTAGTACGTACGTAGAATATATATACTAAATGAATTGAGATTTTATATATGGCATGAAATTTTATTAATAATTAGCTAGCAGCGTTATAAATATATATATATATATATATATATATATATATTTTGTTATATTTTCAGGATATGGATAAGAGTTGGATTTCGCTTCCAAAATGGGACAAAAGATACGGTGCAGGAGTTATGAGTTTTATAGAATAAGCGCTAGATAATGCTAACGGGAATACAATTTTCTATTGCCCGTGCACGAAATGTCAGTGTCGCAGCGATATGTATCGATTTCCCATTGACAAAGTATGGTAGCACCTGAGGAGTAACGGGTTTTGGGAGAAGTACACATGTTGGTTATATCACGGTGAAACATCATCAGGTGGTCTGCATGATCATGGCCAATTTTCCGAGACGGGCAGTGCTAGTACATCCAACGATCCAACAACGACATTCATCAACGACATGTTTCCTTATGATAGCGGTGTATGCGCTCAAAGACAGTATATGCCTGACCCGGTGCAGCCCTTCCCTAGAGCTGTGAACACTGCTGGTATTGAAAAGTACAACAAACTGTTTGCTTTCCAACAGACCCCTGTGTACCCCGGTTGTCAGAAGACCGTTCTTGAAAGTGTGATGGACGTAATGAGGATTAAAGTTGAGACAAAATCGACCATGAAGGCTGTTGATGAGTATCTACAGTACACTGCTTCGATGCTGCCCAACGGTCATCGTCTTCCTACCACTCATCGGAAGGTCTGATGTATCCTGAAAGATCTTGGGCTTTCCTACATCAAGATCCATGCATGCAGATATGACTGCGTTCTCTTTTGGGGTAAAGATCCAGAAGGGAATGACCTTGGTGGCCTTGACGCATGTCCGGTATGTCACACTGACAGATATAAGCTGACTCCTGCAGGCAACAGGAAACCTGTAAAGGTACTTCAGTATTTCCCTTTGACGGATAGGTTGGAGCGGTTGTACATGTCTTCACACACGGCCGAAGCGATGAGATGGCACGCTGATAGGGAATTGCATGACGAAGATACCCTTATACACCCTGCTGACGGGGAGGCTTGGAAGCATATAGATAGGGAGTTTCCTCATTTTGCGTCAGAGGTCCGAAATGTGAGGCTCGTGCTCTCATCCGACGGGTTCAACCCTTTTGGCAACATGAGTCTGCAATACAGTATATGGCCGGTGATTTTGGTACCGTACAACCTTCCCCCATGGATGTGCATGAAGAAGGAATACAATATGTTGAGTTTATTGATTCCGGGGCCCGGTTATCCGGGGAAGTGTCTCGATGTGTACTTGAGACCTTTGATTGAAGAGCTTAAATTTTTGTGGGACGTTAGTCATCCCACTTATGACAAGTACATGCACGAGGTGTTCTAGATGCATGTCATGGTTGTTGGCACCATCAGTGATTTTCCTGCCCGTGGGATGTTGTCGGGCAACGTTGTTAGGGGATACAAGGCTTGTCCAGAGTGCCTTAGCGATGAGGGAGCAGCAGTCATTGCAACAAGATATGCAGATTGGGTCACCGTGCTTTCCTTCCATATGATCACGAATGGCGGTTCGATGACAAGGCATTTGATGGGACCATAGAACACGGTGTGCCTCCCAGAAGATGGACGGGGGAAGAAATTTTAGCGGTGCTTAATGAGTACGATTTTGGGCAGCTCAGCAATCATCCCAACATTGTGGCGGCAATACCTGAAAGACCCGACAGGTACAAATTCTGGACACATAAGAGCATATTCTAGGAACTCCCATACTGGAGTAAGTTGTTGATCAGGCACTACCTGGATGTGATGCACATAGAAAAGAATGTGTGCAACAGTGTGGTGGGCATAGTGCTGAACTTGGAGGGGAAGACGAAAGACGATCCTAAGGCACGCATTGATCTAAAAAAATACGGAATAAGAAGACATTTGTGGTTGAAGGAAGGGAAGAAAAAAATGTCTCAAGCTCCTTACACCGTGAAGCCTGACCAGAATAACCTAATTTTCAGGTGGATGAGTTGTGTGAAGTATCCTTCAGGCTATGCAGGAAATATAGCCCGGTGTGTGCACTTCCGGGACAATAAGATGCACGGGTTGAATAGTCATGACTGTCATATCCTGCTACAACGTCTCTTCCCTGTTTTCATTCGACCGTTCCTTCCCCGTCAGGTGGTGGAGCCGTTAGTAGCGTTGGGAAGATTTTTCCAGAAGTTATGCACACGGGAAGTGTCTCGATGTGACCTCCGGGAAATGCAAATGGACATCATTTATATCATGTGTAAATTTGAGAGGATATTTCCTCCAAATTTTTTTGACATCATGCCTCACCTGATGATTCATCTTCCCGAGCAATTGTTGCTTACCGGTCCAGTACACTACACTTGGATGTATCCCATGGAAAGGTACGTTTTTTACTTTCATGAATTCCTCAATATATATACATGTTCAATAATCATAATATTTTGCAACTTGATTTACAGGCAACTTGGAGACTACAAAGATTATGTGGCTAATAAATCCGCTCCTGAAGGATGTATAACTGAAGCATATATTGCACACGAGTGCGTCACCTACATGAAGTTGTATTTAGGAGCGTTGAAGGAAACTCCGCAAACCATGCCGGTAGATGTACCGAAGTTCAATCTTTCCATAGTCTCTAGTGATGTTGAAGTGTATGGAATTTTGCCAGACTCCTACAAGTTGCAACCACATGAGTTAGTCATTGCCCACTGGTGGGTATTGATTAACTGTCCAGAAGTTGAATACTGGAAAGACATCCATCTCAATCATCCCAACATTCAACGTGATCTCGAGTACCACAACAGGGAGTTCGCAGATTATTTTGGCGGTTAGGTACATAATTTAATTTTTCTCTACGGGTTTATGTTTATTGCATAATTATCCATATTTACAGTTGAGATGGTTGGTTACAGATGAACCATATTCAATTTGATGGTCACCCAAATTGGTCGCATGAACTAAGACTTCTAGCCATGAAGCCGATAGTCTCAAGAGTTTATCCGATATGCAAGGTGAATGGCGTGCAATTTATATGCGAACAAAGAGACAGCAGAAAGAGAACACATAATTCTGGGGTCATGGCACATGGTGGGCGGAATGGAGTTGACTATTACGGTGTTCTTGATTCAGTGGTGGAACTAGTTTACGGTGAAGGCATGACAGTGCACCTCTTCAAGTGTAGATGGTTTGATACTAGGCTGCAGAGCATGAAGACCGATCAGTACAGAATATTATCGGTGAACACTGCTACAAGTTCTTACGAGGATGACCCCTTCGTTTTTGCCACATCGGTAAAACAAGTGTTTTATCTTGATGACCTTGCTAAGGGTGACGCGTGGAAAGTAGTCAACCTTGTGCACCCTCGAAACATTTATCGGGCGGCTACACTTGGAGAGGCCGAAGACGAGGAAGAGGATGTTGCGTATCAAGAGCCCAACGCAATAGGTATTCCTAACTCCTCTACCATTCGCTTTAATAATTTTAAAGCGGGTCGTTCGGTGCGAATTCGTGATGAAGAGCCAAGGCTTGTTGATGTTGATCCAAATCAAGAAACAGACGAAGACTCTGGCGATGAGGAAATACATATATTACCAGCAATTAATTCTGACACCAAAGAAGACTCATCGGATGATTCCGATTACGAGCCTTAGTTTTAATGTATGATTCCGATTAATTTGTATAATTTTCAATTGGAGGCTTTTTCCTTTATAGTTTACACATGTTGAATTCATATTTCAGTTATTTTATATGAATTTCGGTGATACATGATGAACAGTGTTTTTTTAATGTATGGTTTATGAATATCGTATGTTTTTTTTCCCTGTTTTTTTACTTTAGCCGACAAAATAAACTATAATTCGTCGGCTAAGATGTTTTTTGCTGACGAAAAAAGACTTAATTCGTCGGCCATAGATGTTTTAGCCGACGAAAAAAACCTTAATTCATCGGCCATAGATGTTTTTTATTTGTTTTATTACAAACTTTAGCCGACGAAATACACTGTCATTCGTCGGCTAAGAGAGTTTAGCCGATGAAAAAAGCCTTAATTTCGTTGGCCATAGATGTTTTTTATTTTTTTTATTACACACTTTAGCCGACGAAATACACTGTGATTCGTCGGCTAATATGGTTTTTGCCGACGAATAACCTAATATTTCGTCGGCTATAGTTATTTTTTAAATTTTTTAATTACATACTATAGCCGACGAATATGTTAGGGTATTCGTCGGCTAAACCCTAAAATATTTCTATTACCTACTATAGCCCTATGTTCGGTGGTTATTTTGCGTAAAATTTTTATACGACTTGTTGCGTGTCATCGGTTTAAAACTATTTTCAGTTGGAGGTCCGGCCAAAATAAGTAATTTAGACGGTCGAACGACCTTTTCCGTGCGTTTAGGGGTTTGACTTACGAGATTGACCGTCCGGATCGAGCCCTTATTCTTTTCGGATCAAATTGAATTTTTTCCCATACATGTATTTTATCATGATGGTCAGATCTAACGGCCGGATTTGTGTTTCTCAAGTTTGATCATCACGATCACAACATGCGTACTAATGTTGTATAACTTGTTTACCAAGTGTTATGTAAATGTTCCGTTTCAAAAACAAACTATACGTAGAACCTTCAAACGTAAAAAAGTCGTGAAATAAGACATGACTATAATGGTGAAATACGTCTACAGTTGAAAAATGACGGTATTCCGGTCATGTCTCGGTGCCGATAGTTACGGTCAATGCAATTTTCAATTCTTTCTCCCTATGGGGAGCTCCGGGTTCGGTGGTTATTTTGTGTAAAATTTTTATACGACTTGTTGCGTGTCATAGGTTTAAAACTATTTTCAGTTGGAGGTCCGGCCAAAATACATAATTTAGACGGTCGAACGACCTTTTCCGTGCGTTTAGGGGTTTGACTTACGAGATTGACCGTCCGGATCGAGCCCTTATTCTTTTCGGATCAAGTTGAATTTTTTCCCATACATGTATTTTATCATGATGGTCAGATCTAACGGCCGGATTTGTGTTTCTCAAGTTTGATCATCACGATCACAACATGCGTACTAATGTTGTATAACTTGTTTACCAAGTGTTATGTAAATGTTCCGTTTCAAAAACAAACTATACGTAGAACCTTCAAACGTAAAAAAGTCATGAAATAAGACATGACTAGAATGGTGAAATACATCTACGGTTGAAAAATGACGGTATTCCGGTCATGTCTCGATGCCGATAGTTGCGGTCAATGCAATTTTCAATTCTTTCTCCCTATGGGTAGCCCCGGGTTCGGTGGTTATTTTGCGTAAAATTTTTATACGACTTATTGCGTGTCATTGGTTTAAAACTATTTTCAGTTGGAGGTCCGGCCAAAATACGTAATTTAGACGGTCGAACGACCTTTTCCGTGCTTTTAGGGGTTTGACTTACGAGATTGACCGTCCGGATCGAGCACTTATTCTTTTCGGATCAAGTTGAATTTTTTCCTATACATGTATTTTATCATGATGGTCAGATCTGACGGCCGGATTTGTGTTTCTCAAGTTTGATCATCACGATCACAACCTGCCAAATGTATAAAGTTTTAGCCGACAAATTTCAAAGGTTTAGCCGACGAATTTATGTAAAGCCGACGAAATTTTAATCTTTAGCCAACGAACAAATTATGTCATCGGCTAAAGTCTTCGGGTTTTAATTGCGAAACCCTAGCCTCCTCCCTCATTTCCGCAGTTTTTCCCTCCTCCCGTCGCCGCCTCCTCCCTCCTCCCTCCCTCTCCCATCGCCGCCTCCTCCCTCCTCCCTGCCTCCCGGTCTCCTCCCTCCCTCCTCCCTGCCCTCCGCCCTCCTCCCTGCCTCCCGCCCTCCTCCCTGCCCTCCGCCTTCCTCCCTACCTCCCGCCCTCCTCCCTGCCTCCGCCCTATTCTCAGGTTCGGTGCTTAATTTTATTGTTGTTGCTTAATTTTGTTGTTGTTGATATATTGGTGCTTAATTTTGTTGTTGTTGTTGATAAATTGATGCTCATTGTTATCGTTTGGTTTAATTTGTCTTAATTAAATTTATGTTAATTTAATTTATCTTAATTTAATTTGTGTTAATTTAATGATGTGTTAATTTAATTATGTTAGTTTATGTGTTTATTTTTGAATATATGTGTTAATTTATTTTTTATTTCGAATTTAGTTTTATGATATGTTAGTTAATTTATGATGATGTTGATATATATAATATTGTTATGTAAGTAAAATATATATATATATATATTGGTATATGTATCTATTTATTGAATAAGTATAATTTTAAACATGTATAATTTTTTATAAAATAAAGACAAAATAATCTAAAGCCTTAAATTAATATTTTAAATAGGATGAGCGGCTTTTTTCGATCGAAGAAGAGTTCGAAGGGCCAAAGGTCCGAATCGTCTGAGGGAACCTCTAGCAACCCTCAAACGACGTTTCAGGGCCAGATGGCAGCCAGACGTGCGAGCCTTTTGGAGACGGCGCCGGAGGTGCCCCTTTCATCGAGGCAGGCGGCCGTCCCTCGTTCCCCGAGGCCCTTGTGGCCTCAGACGGAGGTGTCTGCACCTCGTATGCCTGAGATACACCGGGCGCCCACTCCGGGTCCTACTTCTTCGGATAGTGGGTCACCTGGGGTACAGATGCCGCCGCCTCATCTGTTCCTTCCGCGGATGATACCGGCGTTACCTGTAGTCGATGGCTCAGGGACGCCGATTTATCCACTGCCCCCGCCAGTGGCTCCATCAGCGGCGTACCAGTTCCTGTCTTTTGATACGCCTCTTATTTCTGCGAGGGTATCATCATCGGCGACTCCTCAGGTAATCAGTGATGCATGATTACTTTTAAAGGGTCATATACATTTTAATAATCAATTTGGCCGAATCATGTCATAGGCACAAAGAAGAAGAGAGGCCCCGTCACAGGGAAAGCTCTCGGGAAGATGGTGAGTACCGTGGGGAGGATCGCCCTCGATATTGACGGGGATGGCCACGTAGTATCGGGCGCGAAGTCTAGGACGTACGCCGGCTGCGTGGGAGCTCTCATTAGGGATAGAGTCCCTATGTTGTGGTCCGACTGGGGCGAGGTCCCGCAGGAGGTTAAGGACATGGTCCACAACGTGATGTCGGTGAGTTTACAAAATAATATTATGTATTAAATTGTTGATTTCTCGAAAAGCTAAACTAATAATAAACGGTTAAATGCAGGTGTGGTTTGAGGTTCCCGAGCACCTGAGGGACAGCTGGGCCGACGTTGTGCATGGGGGAAGCTACGTTGGGAAGTTAATGAAAAACAATTTTGTATGTGATATTAATAATATTTCTAATATTTTTGTTGTATCTGTAGGTAAAAGGAGTGGAAGAACGAGCTGCGGACCCATTGGACTAAGCACGGGAACGCACGTTCTGGTACCCCTACTGAGTTCCAGTACAGGGAGTACGAGTGGCGTTGGCTTCTGACATCAGAATTCAACAACCCTCGTAAACAGGTATTTAAATAAATTAGTTAGTTAATTTAAAAATAAGTACGTGCGTTTTAAAATATTCTACTAATAGTTTACTTTTTTCTTTGAAGGCGGTTTCCCGGGTGAACGCTCAGAACCGGCAACGCAACACAAGGAACCATCATGCCGGTTCTAGACCGTTCGGTGTCTTCATGGACGAGGCGGCCAAGGAACATCCAGAAGTCAACCCCTACGTCTATACGTACGAGAAGGCATATCCTGACTCCCAGGAGGATATTGTAAGTCACTTTACGTTTTTAAATTTTTAAATTTATGTAAAAATTTTAATTAATAATTTTTTTCCTATCCATATAGGCGAGGGTGAGGGAGGCTAGTGACGAGGTCCTGAGTACCTTAGTGAGGGAGGGATGGCCGGACACGCAGGATTCCGAGATGTCCGAAGCCATGTCCCGGATCGACAATTCGGATCCGACGATTGGGGCGTGGATCATGGGCACAGCCTTCCCACCGAGAGGAAACAACTTCTACTGCCGAGGTCTAGGAAAGAGAGGCGAGGGGGTCCTGAAGACCACTCCAGGATTTCAACGAAAGGCAGCCTCGACCAGCAGCAGGACCACGTCCACGATGAACAGGACGACTCAGTTAGAGTCGGAAGTTCAGAGACTACGAGATTTCCGTGCTGCTCAGGCTGCCTATAATGCCTCGCAGGCAGCCTTTAATGCCGCGCAGACAGCCTATGTTGCCGAGTTACAGACCCAGCTGTTACAGTACATGCAGGACTTTACAGCTGCCCAGATTCAGGGACTTCCGCCTCCGCCCATGCCTCCGCTACCCCAGCCGCCGCAAGCTCCGCAGCAGCCCCTAGAAGAGGACTTTAATTTAGACGATATAAACTTTACGTAGTTGATATATACTTTTATGTAATTGATACTTTTATGTAGTTCATATATTCTTTTATGTGTTTGTTGTTGGTTATATGAAATTGTTAAATATGTTTTTTGCAGCTTGCTTGGAATAGTAATTCAGAAATTTCGGGGTTTTTTTTTTACTGGAATTCACTTATAGCCGACGAAAAAAGCCTTAATTCATCGGCTAAAGTTTTTAAAAAAAAAAAAAAAAGTTTAGCCGACGAAATATGCTTTAATTCGTCGGCTAAATGCCTATAAAGCCGACGAAAAACACTATATTTCGTCGGCCATAGATGAATATGTTAAATTATTCGCCGGCTAAAGTTTGGAAGATAACCGACGACACAAAATGTCGTCGGTTAAGGTATGGACTATAGCCGACAACAAAATCGTCGGCTATAGTGCATACTTTAGCAGACGAAATAATGTCGTCGGCTATAGTATGACTATAGCCGACAAAATAATGTCGTCGGCTAAAGGTTGAACTATAGTAGACGATATTATTTCGTCGGCTATAGTCATACTATAGCCGACGAAATTTTTTGTCTCATCGGCTAAAGTCATCACAGACGACCCTTTCCCGACGACACTATAGCCGACGAAGGCTCGTCGGCTAAGGTTTAGCCGACGAATTTTTTTAACAGGCCGACGAAAATTTTTCGTCGGCTAAAGTGCCTGTTCTGATAGTGACACACCCCTTACTTAATACACTACTCATCTAGTTTTTCATTTCAATATTATACTAAATACACATCCTAAACTGTCTAAAAATACACTCAATATCTAAAACTAATAATAATCTGTTATTTAATATAATTAATATATATTTACTATTTCACAACTCTCTTTACATATGCTCTTTTATTTTCTAGTTAGATTTTTTGTTTATTAGGTTAGAAATTTTTCCTTGATATTTTTTAATTTATAATCAAAAGAATAATATTATATTCAAACTCCAAATCTCCAATATGACATCAATTGGCTAAAATTTGAAGCAAAAAAAATATATTAAATATACATAATTTTTTCAAAGTTAAGAAACTAGTAGAAGTATAATAGCATAAAAACTAGTTTTTAGTCTGTAAGATAAAAACTAAAATTGATAAAACAAAACCAAATGAATCAGTAAATAGTACATGCGATTATGACAGTAGTTAAAATTCAGGTGATGAATTTTGGAGAAAAAAGTTTTTATTTCTTTTATTTTGATGTGTAGTAATAATAGAGAAGAGTGTTAGGTTTTAAGGAAGATGAATAAGTTTTTCTTTTTTTCTTTTTTTTCCCTTAATAATTTATGGATGTTTTTGTAATTAAACATACCTATCTTATATTGATGAAGGATAAAGTGTAGAGACAAAGAGATAGCAAGAGAATCGTGAAAGATGATATCTTATTCATTGATATGAGCCCTTTATATAGTTTGACTAGATCTATGTATTCATTTTCCTTACCTAATTGGTATTGTGTAATTCCCTATATAAAGGGCTCATTTTTTTTTTTTATTATCCAAAAAAAATGAGCCCTTTATATAGGGAATTACACAATACCAATTAGGTAAAGAAAATGAATACATAGATCTAGTCAAACTACATATCCTATTGGCATAAGGTCAAGACACACATAAAGAATATCTAGAAAGATACAAAATATCCTAGAACACTCCTCCTGCTGCGGCGCACTGATATGCCGATGGTACTGATCTGTTGCCTCGTCAAGTCATAAAATCCCTATGGGAGAAAAACTGAACCTTGATCGTAGGAGAAAAAGAGTACAACGCACCCTTCACATTTGATAGTGACATGTATGTATTTGCTAGACTCCCCCTGAAGTTCGCACCTCCCCCTAATCTTTATATTAATCATAGGGCTCTTCCAGATTCTTACTAATCACAAAAGTTTCAACAACTTAGCGTGTCCATACTCTTTAACATGTCTTCAAATGTGGCATTGGGTAATGATTAACTAAATCATACCGTATTGTCCTCAAACATGATCTTTTCGAGTTAGATCTTGAGAGGAAGGCCACTTGTGAACTCAAAACATAAGTTCGTGCAGGAAATCAGATTTCCGCGTAGCATGACCTTTAGTTACTAGAACAACCGTAACTTCCTCTAGGAAATACATATGAACAAACCGTAAACAGTTTTCAAAACTAGACTCATTTAGCTTTCTATTCATATATTAAAAAAATTCTGGTTCATCAGGAGCTGTTCACAAAGTCCCATCGAAGTTAACTGTTTTGCCAAAATCAGATTCTCAAACATATTCATCCTATTTTACGAAAATGGCCATAACTCACTCAATATGATAGGTATGATCAAATGATTAGTGTCCTTGGAAAGTAGATACATAGACCTTTCCAATGGTACTAATTTCACCATTTTCCAGTAAGTGAGATTTCATGTAGGTCACATGAAATTTGACCTACGAAACTTGACAGATTTTGATTTCGTTTTTTATGTGTCTTTCTTATTTAGGGATAAAACAAGGCTCAACCTTTCATACCATTATGAAAAAGAAGTTACTGCCATTACATTGGCATTGCGTGGGCGCATAGCTGCACTTAGCTTTTACAACTTTTCATAGCGAATGAGATGTCAAGTCTTTCGTATTGTGTTGAGTACATTGATGCGTCTTATTGTACTTAGATGGGAACTCCATCTCTTAACACATATTTGTCATCTTGCTTTAGACAAAACAACGGATCTCTCTTTAGAGCAAAGACTTTGACTAATCATGAGAGTATATGTAGGTCTCACTAGTTATAGAGTGCCTAAGCCGATTGATGGAAAATCATCATCAATACAGTCATCGAGTACCTTTTCGAGACCGTGTATTCCCAAGATCTTTTTCTTCAGATGTTAATACATATTGCATCTCTTGATCCATCAAGAGTCCATGTAAATCCGGAATAAACACGCAAATACATAATTCACCATATCCCTTCTAAATCAAGTAGAGTCCATGTGCGTTCCAATATATAGAGTCATTTGATTCGGATGAATGAAGTCCGATTAAGACCTTCATGTATATCTCTGATCCCCTAAAAATATTATTACGACCTCATTCATAGGCTGCATGTTCAGTTATTCGGAAACTACTAAACTGACAAAGTAGTAGAGTGCAATGACATCCATTACGAGAGCATATCTCATTGTAGTCGACCCCAATGCGTGTTAGTGAGAGACCTTGTGTCATAAGGTTAGTCTAAACTCTTGTTCTCACTATGCTATCTAACAAAGACATAGTTGATAGGGTTTAGCTTGCGGTGTCGGCATCACCTGCCCAAGGACCTATGTCTTTGTTAATGCTGGATCACATCTTTCCATTAGGTCAATCAACTAAGTTGATATCCATCAACGAAAGGTAATTTGATAGTAGACTCATTATCCCACGTCCTCATGTACACTAGTGTAATACTTGTAGAGATCTCTATATGGATTGGATTTGACATTGAGGCGTCCCCCAACGATAATCACAATTCAGACTTCATGAAACGGATTTGAGTATCATTGATCAATGGATCAGGTTGTGCCAAGCTCGCTTTCTTCCTAGTGAGAGAAAGTATTGAACCTAAGGGCCTCCCTCCTTATGGGGAGCCACACGGCCTTGTGACACCAATTTTGCCACTATATGGCGTCACCATTTCACCATTTATGGTGATGGCGTCAAGACCAACACCTTTTGGTCGCGCCATGTCCTTTTGTAGGACATCAATCCTTACAGACATATTTTCAGCATGTGATCTCGTCACTTTAACACTTTAAGCATTTGAGATCAAGATGAGACTTAGTGGGGACAAACAACGACAATTCACGTCGTTCCACTTGAACACTTGTGTTCTTATGTCCCCCTAACGGCGGGGATATTGTCTCATCAAAAAGACAATTCGCAATTTAGCGGTGAATGAGATCGCCTGACAAGGTTCTACATATGCAGATTATAGGTGGAGGTGCATATCCAACCGAAACTTATTCATCTCAAATGACCCATCATTGTGCACAGTGGCATTACGATTTGGCACCTAGAAATAACATCTAGCCGACCTCAAGGATTGGAGATCCGTTTCAATCTTGCCGAACTCAAGGATTGCAATTTCGTGTCAATCCTAGTACATAGTCACAAGCTGTAGTACAACAATATTCAATGATGGTGGGTCGTAGGTGAATAGTAAAGCTGCATGTAAATATTGCATAGCCTCAAGACGTAATAGAAAGATTGGTGCGCATCAATAATGTTCGAGCGACAAGCTAAAGTTGCTTAGTCGTAGCCTCGGTGAGACCGTATTGCATGTGAACATGGGGTACATGACACTTCAAATTACATCCCGATACACTTCTTTAAAAAATGGGTAGTGAGCCCGTAGAAGTATAAGCAACATAAGCAGTAGATAATAGTGTAACATGTGACCAGTGTGTTAACACTTCAACCAACACCATAAAGCATAAAAAGATGTCCGCAAGTTGGTTGTATCTATCAACATAGTTTAATGTTAGAATGAAATGTTCACTTTTGTGTCATTTAGCATAGGAGGGTCTCACTCCTAATTTAGCTAAAGAATAGGCTTTCAAAACGAGCAATGAACATTGTAGGGGGCCAATGCGATATCAAGGGAAGGCCGGTGCACCTCAATTGCTTGAGGAATTGACCGGACGGACTCCAAGAAGTTGGAGTCATATTCGGGTGACATCAATGTCCCCCGAGTCACCACCATGCTTCATGGTGATGCTAGATCTCGAATGTCTTCGTTTTGAGCGGAAGAATGGATGTCCATGAGAAAATCTCAAAATTTGGACCATCTCTTCTAGGATGACCAATTTGGTCAAACCAAACCCTATATGAGTCGATGTCCCAAATATCATGTTTTGCGACAATATGAGATTCAATATTTGAATCGTAGTGATATACAATCCACTAGATTGACTCGTGAACTTCTCCAAGATGCGTTTTAGTTCGCATTCATGAGAAGGTATACATAAAAGAATTCTTGTTCATTCTCACAATGTGTTTTCAAATGAAAACTATTAGCATGAATGTCTTTAAAGCTCAACATGGTTCGGTTGCCTCTCAATGCATAAAGGGCATCTGTGAAGTTGATTATGGTGCTACGAGGCATCAAGATTCAAGCTAAACCGCATCCCTGAATGACCGGTATGATTCAAGCATTGTAATCACAGAAGATTTTTGCGGACCAAAATCCAAAGATAGTTGCCGGTTCCTTAGAATGTTATGGATAGTTCCATTATCTGCGAAGCACTCAATGTATCAATGAGACATACCTACAAGAAGTAGTAGATAGGCGAGTTAATAGTTCTACTTGAACCCTTTAGAATGATTAAAAGAAGCTACGAAAAGCTGCAATCCTGAGAGTGCATAAAAATTTCCGCGCAGAATGACATTTGCGCACTAAAACAGCCATAACGTCTTCGTTAAAATAGATATGGACGAACCGTGAAAATTTCTGAAAACTAGACTCATAGAGCTTTCCAATAATATAAAGCTCACTGTCTGGTTCGTTCGGAACTATTCATAAAGCTCAAACGAAGTTGACTATCCAGAAGGGACAGATTGCTGTTTTTCACAGAATTGGCATGTGCGAAGCTATGAAGCTTGCAGGTGGCATGTAGGCTTATGCCTTAGCCAAAAGTGACGTGTGTATGATCAAAACCAAGTCTTTTCGGTCGTTCTAAGGTCGTAAACTCCATGACTAGTTAGCAAAATCTCCCTGACATGAACATAAACTAACTCAGAGGACCTAGAGGATTCGATCATGATGATAATTTTCCGGTTTTGATAAGTCTTCA
This sequence comes from Fragaria x ananassa, assembly GCA_034370585.1. Lineage (NCBI taxonomy): Eukaryota > Viridiplantae > Streptophyta > Magnoliopsida > Rosales > Rosaceae > Fragaria > Fragaria x ananassa. The sequence goes on from CP139766.1 coordinate 16,036,938, forward strand.
ACGTCTTTTACAAGACGGCAATTGGTTTAATAGCGTAGGGGGATCCAAAATCAAAAGCTTTCAGTAACTCCAAGTCAGTATAACCAGGCATGTCCGTGGAGGGTCGGTAGTGCGAGGCACACTTGAAACCATTATCTCCTTAATTTCGAACAATTCTAAGACATCACACTGAGCTTGGATGAGCCTAGTTGAACAATTGATGATGGAAAATCCGCTATAGGGTAAAAGACTTAACACGTTGGCAATCCTCCTTGAGGATGCAAGGCCGTGCGTCATCTTCACTTGGAAGAGACCAAAACGGCACAATCTAACCATGTAGATTGTAAATATGCCATGTTTCTAAGGACGATGTAAAAATGTACATCTTATTTGTAAATCAATACGAACCATAAGAGGAGAATAGTTTCATAACTTCGAAAAAATTCTCAGTGCATTCATTATTGCTAATGTGAGTACATCGAGGTCACAAACAATGTTTTTAATGATTTATCCTTCGTATTGATCACACATAATCCGGAAAAATCGTGATTGATCAAACACAATTCGGTGATAGGTCGGGTTGATCATATATACACAACCCGGACAAGGAAACAAGAGTGATCAAACACACTCTTGACCTGCGAATAAAATTTCGGGATTTTCGGTACTTGCACGCACAAAATCCCAAGCATAGAATGGAGATGGAGAAAGGAGAAAGGATTTTATCCCCCGAGTTATTCCAAAGTAAATAACTGTAATATTAAAGCTTACTTGCTAGTTTACCAAATAAACTGCGTTTATAGGAGCTTTGATGAGTTTGAGTCGATTGCAGGCTTCGATCGAGGGTTGGGAACCTTTCTGGCTTTCCTTGGAAGACGAGCAATCTTGAAATCTTTGGTTTCTAGAAGATGCCGAGAGGAGAAACAATGTTTCACCTACTTCTACTTCTAATTTGGGGCTGAAAATTTGATAGGAGAAGAAGCTCTGGATGAGGAAGCTTCTATCAAAAATTCAGGTTGATCGGAGCAAGGAAAGATGGTGAACCGGTGGTCGGTAGTGGCGGCGGTGGCGGCCAGTTCAGAGACTTTCCAGCCGGTTCTCAGGGTGAAGCCGGCGGCGTTGGATCCGGGAAGGAGAGAGCTTTCTGGGGATATAAAATTTCGGCAGAGGGTAGTAGGAATTTTGGTCAGAAATCGGGAAAAACAAGGCTGCCCGATTTTAGGGTTTTGGAAAACAAATGGTGGACTATTAGCTCTAAGGTTAGAACAAAATGCATGATAACATGATGAAAGATAAAGTGTAGAGACAAAAAGATAGCAAGAGAATCATGAAAGATGATATCTTATTCATTGATATGAGCCCTTTATATAGGGAATTACACAATATCAATTAGATAAAGAAAATGAATACATAGATCTATTCAAACTACATATCCTATTGGCATAAGACCAAGACACACATAAAGAATATATAGAAAGATACAGAATATCCTAGAACATGTATGAAATATAAAATAATATAGGTGTGTATTAAGAGATTAGATGTGTGTATTTAAAATTTCTCTTATCTAAAATATGTGTGCATCTACTAAAGCTGTTATATATATTGTATTATTTATTGATTTCATCTCCCTTTATATCATTCAATGGAAGGCATTAATGCCGGAAAAACCAGAGAATTTTTCGGTGCATATTCATTAGTCAAATTAAGCTGTGTATCTGAAATACTCAAAAACCTCTCAATCAAAAATAACGAATTACAAGAGACTAGTAGACGAGCATGACACAATGTAGTGGTACAATATTTTTCCCAAATTGCTTAATTTTCTCCAACACAAACTAAATGAGGAAAACTCTGACCAAATCAAGTCTGTTGCCTAACACCACGTACTGTTTTGACTGAAGCAGAACTTGCATTGGACAAGCAGTAACAACAAGACCGCATGGAACGGCATAATGGGGATAAAGTTAGTCCCAGGAGTAGCCATCACGAAACGTTACCAAGACTGGATTTACATCGTTCCCTTCGGAAACCTGGATGCAAATGAGAGCAATTATATCAATGTCCCCCATATGAATCAGAGTCGAAACTACACCACTAAAACCTCTCCCAGAATCTTTGTCAATCATTCTACATTTCCCAGCAAACTTTAAATATCATAGATCGATTCTCTTCTCATCTTTAGTCTATCATCATTTGCAAGTGCCTACATTATAGATGAAGCATCGGAGCATCCGAACATCGGAGAAGACGGGTTTGCTAGCTGCAGGTTTGGTATTCTTCATCGGTGCTGCTCTATTCATCTCCAGCCTCACCGAAAATGGAAACTCATTCATTTGCTCTCTACCCATTTTCGACAAGGATGATAAAACCCCCACAGCGATTCAATTACATGCCATTCTCCATTACGCCACATCACGAACAACACCGCAACTATCCAAGGATGAGATCAGCCTCGCCTTTGACGTCTTGAAATCACGAACCCCATGCAACTTCCTCATATTTGGCCTCGGCCACGACTCGCTCATGTGGGCCTCATTCAATCCACGAGGCACGACACTGTTCCTCGAGGAGGACCCCGAGTGGCTCAAGAAAGCCTTGCAGGATGCTCCGCAGCTGCGTGCGGTACATGTAACCTACCACACGCAGCTGAAGCAGGCGGACGACATGCTCACGTCGTATAAATCCCAAACGACATGCAGGCCGTCAGCGGCCGTGCTACGTGGCAACACACAATGCAGGTTGACATTGAGCAACCTACCGGATGAGGTGTACGAGAGGGAGTGGGACTTGATCATGATCGATGGGCCTCAGGGTTGGTTTGCCGAGGCGCCTGGTCGGATGAGTGTTATATTCTCGGCGGCTGTCATGGCCAGGAAAAGGCAAGGTCCGGGATCGACGCACGTGTTCTTACATGACGTTGATCGGAAGGTGGAGAAGGCGTTTGCGGAGGAGTTTCTGTGCCGTAAATACCTTGTGAACGCCGTGGGGAGGCTCTGGCATTTTGTGATTCCGTCCGCTGTTGATGTCAACGATACTGACGACGCATGTTTTTGCTAGCTAGCTGTTACTTTGTTACTAAAAAGAAGCATAAGGAAGAGTTTCAGGCTAGGAATGGTAATTTAATCCGTACAACGTTGTAGGTCATGATAGATTATTTCTTGGGTTAATTAGGGGTAGAATAATGATGAGCGATTAAGAAATAGTGTGAGTTTACCTTTGATCACATGTTCTGCGACTTCTGCCACATTGGACGTAAAAATGTCCTTGATTGCTAGGTCAAGGCTTCCAATTGATGGAATTTGGTAGAGATTAGCTTGTAATCGTTTGAGTTGTGGAAGGCTGTAATTTCAACGATTCATTCATTCGTCTTGCATGGTAAAAAAAACCTTGAAACATGAAGCACAGAACCATTACGAAAATGGAGGAAAGAGAACCCTCGAGTCCTCTCTCGACCTGCGACTGGTCTAACGGGCACCGACCAGCGCTCCTCCGTCCGGCGAGAATACGGCGACGCACGGGCACCCAGCAATTCATCTCGACGTCGTCGTCATGACTGTGTTCGTGCTTGCTCAACCGTCAATGGAGGAAAGAGAACCGACGCAAAGAAGCTCCCAAATTCCTCCGGTAAATTTTACGAACTCCGGCGACTTCGGCCATCGTTGGGGCTGCATGAGGTAGGAAAGAACCTCTCTAGTGGTTCATTACATCGTGCTATGATTAGTTTTGGTTTCGATTAAATTTTGATGGATTGTTGTTTTGGTGTTCTTGGGTCGTCGTTGAGGTGACTGTGCACAGCAGCTTTCTAGGAGTCTATGTGGATGTATCATGTATGATGCTGGTGTGAGTTCCAGATTAAGAGTTTCAAGATGGGTCGTGTTTAATTAAAGAGTAGCACAGTCCAGGTATCGGTGCAAGGAACTTGAGCAGAATTTAAAAGAAAGTCTGGCAGCAAGTTTCTGGATGGCGAATTGGAACAAGGTGAGGAGTGTCGGTATTTATCCATGAAGCTCTCCTGAGAAGGAAAGAGTATTCCGACTCTACTGTGGCTGAGGTAAACCCATGATCATGATTCCTCTTAAGAACTAGGTCTTATTTAAACTTGGAATTCTGTGGCTATTATTTGGTTTGAATGAAAACGGAGAGTGACAGGATAAGCTTGTATTGGAATCAAGATCAAGAAATATGGTTCACCTTGGTAAGCTATTTTATTAAAAAAATTGGGGTTTTGCTGTGTGGTTCATCTTTGCTAGAAAAAGGTTAAATGGCATAGTAAGTGCAGATGTGGAGTTGGAGGCAATACTACAAGTTCAATTATTTTAGGTTGTGGTTGCTAGTTAAAGTAGTAGCAGTTGTTGGGCAAAAATTGTAAATGCATGTATACCCAACATAACTTTACCTCATCTTATTGACTAAGATAGGGTTTTAATTTATGTCTAGTTCAATCCATTCAAGACAGAATGTGTCTCTTAATTACAATTCCTTGTTACAAGGGAACACCCTTTGATTTCGTTTACCAAGAGACCGTTGTAGGTTTGTTTGTTTTTGTGACTGCACCCACATTTGGAAATAGGTTGCCTACGTACCCTGGAAAGGATCAAGTCACTCGTAGTTCAAGGGTTCCAACAAGTGAATGACTCGTTGGAGGGCTTTGACTTTAGGATGTGTTTGGATTTGTGTCTGAAGGCATTTGAGCTTAGAAGCGTGATTCTGGCTTCAGGCGATCCGGGGATTTATTTAGATTGGTGGTTACATCCAGATTTAAGTCCAGACTGCCTACATACCCTTGTAAAGGGATCAAACCAATGTAGTTCGAAAAGATTTGGTTATGGATTAATTTGATTTGTCTAGTGCTTTAGGAATTTTGACCAGGATCATTTGGACTGGAAGAATTTGACTGGTGGTGTCAGGGATTCTGTTTGAAATTTGGGTTGCATCTAGTGGGTTGCTAGACTGCCTACATACCCCTTTATGGGATCAAACCGACCGTAGTTCAAAAGAGGATTGTAGGCTTTATGGCTTAATGCCGGCTTTTGGTTTAACATACAGACGTATTTTGAGTATATTAAGAGATTAGAGGTGTGTATTTAAAATTACTCTTTACATAACTGAAGATCCCAAAGAAACAACAAGACTTATCCACCGAGCCATTAGAAGAGGATCCTAGCATAATCAATGTCATTCAGAATCATAAATAAACAGCAAGGATGGGAGCATCCAACATAAAACAAAAGCCAGGAGACTGGTGAATAATACGAGAAATTTTTAGATGCTACAGGAGGATCATGTGGCAGTATGACGTAGTCCTACATTCCAATTAAATATTGACACATGAATTTATTACAACTAAAATATAAACTAAAGTTTTCTATTTTTTATGAAAAGACTTTCATGAGTCTTTGTTGAGTTTGGACTAGGGTTTAGGGTTAGGGTTTAGGGTTTGGGTTTAGGGTTTAAGGATTAGGGGTTAGGGTTTTGGGTCTAAGTTTAGGGTTTAGGGTCTAGGGTTTAGAGTTTATAGTTTAGGGTTGAAAAAACAACAATAAACTCAAAATTGTCTTTGATAAAATAGCTTATATGTAATTTTTCCTTAGTAAAATCCGTTAACTATGTTTCTTGTGGACGCCCAATTTGATAGTGTCTGTTGATTATTGATTTAGGCACCCGGAACAGATGTTACAACAGCGTGACAAAAGGCTTGAATGGTTTTGACCACAACCCTTGATAGTGGCGTAGGTGATCCGCGGGTGTAGGCAGACTGCTTCTTCATGCAGACTCTGCGTGTATGTTTGTAGGCAGACTCTGCGTGTATGTCTGTGAGCGGACTCCGCGTGTATGTATGTAGGCGGACTCCACGTGTTCGCTTGTGAGCGGACTCCGCGTGTTCGCTTGTGAGCGGACTCTGCGTGTTCGCTTGTGAGCGGACTCCGCGTGTTCGCTTGTGAGCGGGGTTCGCGTGTTCATTTTGTGGGAGGGCTCCGCGTGTGTAACTGTAAGCGAACTCCGCGTGTTCACTTTTGAGCGGACTCCGTGACTTGCTTCTTCTGCATGAATGGATCTCGCCTCGCTTGTGTCATCATCTCGCCTCGCCTGGGCTTAGAGCTTCTGAATATTAGCTCGTCACCCCTTATGCTTCTGCCTTTGCTTGAATATTGGCTCACCACCCCTTAGGGTTCCTACCTTGGCTTGGATGTTGGCTCGCCACCCCTTAGGGTTAAGGGTTCCTGCCTTGGCTTGATTATTGGCTCGCCACCTCTTACGGTTCCTGCCTTGGCTTGAATGTTGGTTCGCCACCCCTTAGGGTTCCTGCCTTGGCTTGATTGTTGGCTCGCCACCCCTTAGGGTTCCTGCCTTGGCTTGAATGTTGGCTCGCCACCCCTTAGGGTTCCTGCCTTGGCTTGATTGTTGGCTCGCCACCCCTTAGGGTTCCTGCCTTGGCTTGAATGTTGGCTCGCCACCCCCTTAGGGTTCATGCTTTGGCTTGATTGTTGGTTCGCCACCCCTTAAGGTTCCTGCGTCGGCTTGATTGTTGGTTCGCCACCCCTTAGGGTTCCTGCCTTGGCTTGATTGTTGGCTCGACACCCCTTAGGGTTCCTGCCTTGGCTCGAATGTTGGTTCGCCACCCCTTAGGGTTCTTGCCTTGGCTTGATTGTTGGCTCGCCACCCCTTAGGGTTCCTGCCTTGGCTTGATTGTTGGCTTGTCTTTGCTTGTTTGTTTCCTTCCCCTTTCATGGCTTGTTATGCGAGGTGCAAGGCCATATATTTGTTGTAACAAGAGGAAGGGCCGAGCAGACTCATATTTATTACAACAAGAGGAGGGCAGAGAGGAGAGAGATAGGAAGAGAAGTGAGAGAGTCCTTGTTTTCTTATTCTTTAATGTGTACCCATTATTAATATCGTGGAAGTGTTTTCTGCCTGTGGATGTAGGCAAAAGTTTTGTTGAACCACCTTAAATCTGTGTTCTTTGTGTCTTATCTATGTGGTTGTTTCTCTTGGTTTGCTGTGTTCTTTTGGGGTTCCTTGATATACATAATTGGCCGATATCACAACAAAAAGAGTGTGAGTAAAAGAGCTTCCGCCTTGAATGCAGATTTTCTCTGCTTAACAGGCATCAATTACTGCAGTCTAGGTTTAAGCTGTTCGCTCCTCTAAGAGTTTCATGTAAGATTCCTAATCTAGTAATCTACCATTTGGTTTAGTATCTTATAGTAAAATTTGGTTTCTTTCAAACCAGAATCTACTAATCCCTACACAAAATTAAAACTACGCCTACACATTCACATAGCATGGGCATCATGTGCAAAAGAAACACATGTAAACAAGAAAGGAACAGGGTTCAATAGGTCAAACAAATGGTGCTATCCACAGTTTCACACTAACATATTATTTCAATAAGATTGTTCAAAAAAACTCAATGCTAGTATTAATGATTAAGATTGTGGGGCTCAGTTACTAGGTTTGTGCCAATGCAGGCAAGCACCATTCTCCAAACAGTGGTAGCATATATATTCTCTTATCCGTGTAGTGTGTCACAATAAGGAATAGAGGGATCATTAAATATGATTATTATTTTCTGGCTGAGGAAATGACTGGCACAACAAATAGCGGTAAGAAATAATTAAGCAGAGTGGATCAGGTCATTAAATTAGGACATACTTTTCATCCTATCATGGATCTGCTATTGTAATATCATTTTCTACCATACAAAAATATAATATTTGCATTCCTGTTTCCAAATATATAGCACCAAGTAACATATTAGAAATTGAAAAGTGACATAGTAAGAGATGAACGAATAAAAAGAACTCTGAGCAGAGAAGGAGCTTTTTAATATTTTTAAACTATAAGAACATTGGCTCCATAATATGTGACACTGGGACCCAAAAAAAGCTGTAGAATTTCTTTTTTCTCAATCAACCATTCACAAACAAGTAGCGTGACCCAATTTAAATATCCTCCACAACCCTCGACACCAATGAGACCCATCAAAGTTATATCTTTGCAATTACGTATCAGAGACCAAGATTCTAAGAAGAAGAAGAAAAAAACAAAGACCAAAATTGAGCTGTTCACGATCCTAACTAGACAAATTGATCTGTTCATGAAGATCCCTCTTAAGTTTTGAATTCAACTTCATCTAAGCAGAGTTTTAAATTCAACTGCATCTAACCATGGTTAAAGTCTAAACATCTTGAGAGACAAAGTCTTTATAAACCTCCTTGCTGCAGTCCAATTAGATTGTTTCAGTCCTTAATAATAACTTGGACACATATTTGATTCGACTGAACCTCTAGAGTTCACAAAATGCCAAGATAGACTGAAAATAGAAATCCAACCTTGGCCATGCCACACAACTAGTTTAAGCCAAGTAGGTTATACATACTTGCAAGCTTATGGATGAACTGGCACATGTACCACAGAATCCAAGTTACCTAATCGGATATGTACACATGGGATCATTGATTAGAATAAGCATGCAGCAATGTACTCTTGACACCTATGCCTGAAATTATTCACAACTGTAAAACCAAAAAAAACAACTGATACATGTAGAGCTTTCATTAGCTTATGCCAAAGGAACGGGCAACAGGGTAACAAATTCTATGACTGTTTTCATGAATGTGAAAGGAAAGAGTGAGTTGTACATACCAACAGCTCAATATGGTTGGAATTCAATTTGAATTTCGTGACACTCGTTGTAATCAGCTTGCAAGTATCATTCCCCCATCCTATAGGATCCCAGAAGACCAGAATTATAGCAGTGGCTTCTCATTTTCTAATTTTTCCAGGGAAAATGGAGGCAGCAAGTAGCATATATTATTTTAGGGTGCTAATCTGTAGGGTTCAACAGGTTGACCAAGCTTGGAGCCCAGTTGTGGAAAGCAGCTTTGGGATATAGGTAATTTAAACAAACAAACAAAAAATTGAGGAAGAAAAGGGATTGGGAATAAAAGAGCTTTTAGCTCGAGTGCAAATTTGCTCTCTTTATGGGGATCAATTACTGCTGTCTAGTTTAAAGTTTTTTTGTTTCTCTTAGAGTTTCCTGTAAGATTTCTCATCTACCATTTGGTTTCAGTATCTTCTACTGAATAATAATAAATAACAACTATATATATATATATAGAGGCCGGATCAGTGGCGGACGTCTGCACTAGGCTTAAAGTGCGGACGTCCCTCCGTTCTCCACCCTCCGACGCCGGCGACGGCGCGCCTCCACACCAAAAGACTCCAGCAACGTCCCCGACCACTTTCTCTCCCCGGGTGATCTCGCCGGAAAACTGGAAAAGAACGGACTCACCGGTGAGGGAAAGTGGTCAAGAAGGCTGCTGGAGTCTTCTGGGGTGGAGGCACGCCGTCACCGGCGCCGGACGGAGGGACGTCCGCACTTTAAGGACCGTGCGGACATCCGCTTTTGATCCTCTCTCTCTCTCTCTCTATATATATATATAAGTGGAAATCTGCACCATAAGAATAAATGCGGACATCCGCACCTGAGAAAATCTGTATACCAGAGCTTCTCAGTTGCGGACATCCGCATTTATTCTTACGGTGCGGATTTCCACTTTACACTCACTTTTCAATCGAATTTTCACATCTACACAGTCTAGTCTTTAGATACTAATGTATAGATCATCTCTACAGAATTTCAGTCAATTTGGTTATCATTAAGGCACTCCAAACTGCGTTTTTCTGTTATAAACACGAACGGTTCAAGTTCGACAGAATTATGTTCATCCATTGGTTTAATTGAGTTTGAGTGCCTTAGTGATAACCAAATTGGCTGAAATTTTGCAAAGATGATATATACATTAGTATCTAAAGACTAGACGGTGAAGATGTGAAAATTCAATTGAAAAGTGAGTGTAAAGTGGAAATCCGCACCATAAGAATAAATGCAGACATCCGAACCTGAGAAAATCTGTATACATATGTATATATATCTGTGTGTCTAGAATTTACTAAAATTTGCAAGAATTGCAACTATGCCTACACATGACCATAGCATGGGCATCAATTGCAAGAGAAACACATGTGAACAAGAAAAGAACAGGGAAACCCAGTGTTGCTGCAAGACCCTCCACACGTTTACTAGTTCATTGGTGCAGTTAACAGTTCCACACTAACATATCATTTCAATGAAATTGTTCAAAGAAACTCCATTCTAATATTAATATTGTGAGGCCTAGTTAGTAGGGAGTGTGCAAATGCAGGCGGCCACCATTTTCCTAATAATTGTAACATACATATTCTCTTATCCGTGTAGCGTTTCACAGTTACAAAGACAAGGATTATTAAATATGATTATTTTTTCTTAGCTCAGTAAATGACGGAGGCACAACCTACAACGGTAAGAAACAATAAGGACAAACTTTGTCATCCCCTCATGGATCTGCTATTGTAATACCATTTCTAACTAAAGATATAAGGTTGCACAAAGATTAGAAAACGATCTTTGTGTTCCCGTTTCTGAATATATATAGCACCAAGTAGCATATAAGAAGTTGAGAAGAAGACATGGTAACAGATGAACAAGTAAAAAGGACTCTGCACAGAGAAGGAGCTTTGCAGCATATTTATGAGATCACTGCCTCCACAAAATTTGACAATGGGACCCAAAAATTAGAAGAATTTCTGTGTTCTCAATTTCACAACAAGAGAAGCATGACCCAATTTAAGTATCCTCCACAACCCTCAACACCGAAGAGACCCATCAATCTAATATCTTGGTATTTATATATCAGAGACCTATGGATATAACGAAGAAAAGAAAACAAAGACCGAAATTGAGCTGTTCATGTCCCTAACTAGACAAATGACAATTCAGTTCATGAAGATCCCTGCATATTTTTGAACTCAACTTCATCGAACTAGAGTTTTGAGTTGAAATGCATCAAACCATGTTTGAAGTCTAAACTTCTTGAGAGACAAAGTCCTTATAGTCCAACTAAACCGTTTCAGTCCTAATAAATAACTGGTATTCACATATGATTCCACTGAACCTCTAGAGTTCACCAAATGCCAAGATATACCTGCAAACAGAAAATCCAACCTTGGCCACGCCACACGGCTCGTTTAAGCCTAGCAGCCTATACATAAACACAGTTACCTAATTGGATATACTAACCATAGGACCATTGATTTTATAACAACCACTCGGTAATGCACTCTTGACACCCATGCCCGAAATTAATCGCAATAGCAAGACCAAAACACAACTGATACATGTAGAGCTTTGACTAGCTTATGATAAAGGAAGCAGTAACAGATTTTCATGAAAGTGGAAATAAAAGGTGAGTTATACATACCCAGGAGCTCAATACGCTTGTAAATCTCCCTCATGTCCGTTCTGAGGTCGTTCGAGTCCAATTCTTGGTCCTTGGTGTGTGGATTTTGGTTGTTTCTACCCATTGGTCTCGTAGAGGATCGCCCTCTTTCGCCTCCTCCCTTGTTCTTGTGCATCTTTTTTAACCGGTTGGAATAAATTGGAGGGGAAAAGAGAGAGCGAAGTGGGTATGGAAAACGGAGCCCTGAGAAGCTCTTTGGTTTGCGATGCCGTCAGAACAAGTAGCGAAACAAGGTTTCAATGACCTGTCGCGGAACGACGCCGTCTCGGCAATTCTAGAAAACAATAACTAGCTAGGACAGAACCCCAAATTATTTTTTTAACCAGAATATAAAATCATTTATATTAACCAAAGAAAATGTAGGATACAATATGAACGTTTTTTTAAAAACAAATAATAATAAATTATTAATAACTCACGCACCCCGTCTAGTGAGGTTTGAACCAATAACCTTAAAGTTGTTAGTTAAATTGTCAATACTCATCCCGAATTTCACCCTGAAACCCAAGGTAAATCATACGAAATCCACCTCCAAGGAAAATTTACCAAAAATTCGGCATAACCTCCTTTTAAAATGAATAACCCTAACCTGAAAAATTCAGATAAACACTTCTATAATAAACCAACTATCTTCAACTCCTAGAGTCATCCGCTCTCCACAATCACATCCACCACAACATTTAATAATTTCCAAATCCAACACATAAACATCCAACTGATTAATTAAACGCCAATCTCCAAATATTCTAAAATATTACTGATCACAAAGCTCTGTCAAAGTTGACTGATCTGTAAAAACAGATTTTCTGATTTCGTCTTTAATGCGTTTTTCTTAATGCATGGCTTGCGTCGATGGCTATGTGATGCAATCTATCATGTCATATACTCTCTTCTCTTTGTAGGGATAGAATAAGCCCAAAAATGATAAGTATCCAAAGATTAATCTAATGTCAATCCATAGGCAATGCGTGGGAGCATAGCTAAATCTAGCTAACAAGTTCACAATATGGATGAGACATCGAGTCTTGTATATTTTTCTCGGTACAATAATGTGTTTATTGTACTTATATTAGACATTCAGCCTCTAAAACGTGTTCGACATCATCCTTTCGATGAAACGTATCCCTTTAAGGGTCAATTCTATGAACAATCATGGGAATACTTAAAGGTCTCACTTTATCATCATTAGACTGCCTTAATATCTCATAATATAAGCCGATTGATGGACAATACCATCATTATGGTGCTCGAGTTCTAGGTCGAGACAAAACCATGCATTTCCAAGATCTTTTATCTCAAAATTCGGATTTCAAATCCATAGCGGCATACCTTTGTTCATCAAGAGTCCATTAAAATTCATGTCATCGACATAAACTACAATAATGAAAATCCGGAACTTGTCATTTTTAATTAATAAACACGCATGGACATAATTTATCATATCTCAATCAAGTAGTCACTTAGTGAACGTTTCAACCTTTGTAAAAGTGCTCTGTGGTCTAGAGTCACTTGAATTTCTCTTAACTTAGATCCCGATAGAGATATATTGTTACCACATTCATAGGCTGCAAGTCAAGTTTTTCAAAAACTACCAAACTGACAAGGTAGTAGAGTACAATGACATCCATTACGAGAGAATATGTGTCACGCCCCGACTCTTAATTTTTACCTTAATTACTAGCATAATGGTAACAAGAGTTTTACCGTATTTGTCATTAATTTTAGGAGTAAATGCTTGTGACACCCTGTAGTTTATACCTAAAATCAGTTTTGTCCCTCACTTTTTTTTTAAACTGGTATACACCTATACTTTGAATTCTCGACTGATTTGCCCTTGTCGTCAATTGACCGTTAAAGAAGACTGTTAAGTTGCTGAGATGACCGGTTTTGCGATTCCAACTCAGCTAGAAACCTGCAACATCGACATAATATGTCCAATACACCCCTGACTATAGTGAGCTGCAGCCGGGTGAGTTGAGGTGGCGGCAGAGAGGGGAGGAGCAAGGGAGGGAGGAGAAGGAAGAGGATTTTCTCGGGTCGAAAACCGAGTCGGTTTGGGAGTCGCAGTGTTTACAAGGGGCGCATTGGAGCCAGACGACGTCGGAGCCGGTGTCGAGGACCATGTAGAGGTATTTGGGGGGAGAGCCGACGCCGATGCCGATGCCGGTGAAGTACTCGCCGTTGCCTTGGGAGAGGCCGGAGACGATGGAGGAGCTAAACCGATCACAAGAGGTTATATATACCTCATCCCTACCCACATCAACACACCTCTCTTCAGCTTTAAGTAACCTCTGCTTAACAGTACATCTTCAGGATCAAATCTCTAAACCAGCATCAAAGGAAGCATAACAGACATAGAAAGAGGAGCCTTCACTTGCAAGTTAACTGTAAGAAAGTATGTAGCATGTTTCCAAACATAGCCTCCATCATCTTTGGCCACTGATTCATTGTCATCCTTGGTCATCAACAAACGATGGATTGGGGAGTTGGGTTTCCAACAGGGTGTTACAGTTAAGATGGGGCAGGAAGAACATATGATCAAGCAAAGCAATGATTAGTAATTCTAGAAGAAAGAAGAACGTGGCGACTACATTAGCATTTCCTGAAATACTCGACTGGCTTCGAGAAATATACTCTCACTACAAAGCCCATCAACTAAAACGCCATAAGTTTCCTTGTCAGTTGCACAACCACCTGCTTTTCCAACTTCTTCAAAAACTTGAAAGCCAGAACTGATTGCTTTTCATGACGAAGGCCTCCCACCACCATACTGAACAATTTCACAGTTGGAACACAGTACGCCCACACCATCTCCTTTTCAATCAGACTCTGTTGCTGCTGAGGCTGAGGAGGAATCAGTTTCCGATATCCACCGTGATCGGATCGCTCATCATCGGAGACGACCCGATTCAGGTAATCAGGCGGCGAAGAAGAGCTCACCGGCGCAGAGGAAGGCATAATAGTAGTCGGCAACGGCGGCGGTGAAGACAACACCACAAAGCTGCCGCCGTCATCTTGCTTCTGCTGCCCAACCAACCCCACCGTCATCTGAGCAAACTGCTCTTCAATCCCCACCTTCTGATCCTGCCGTCTTCCACGTGGACCCGAATCGGAGGCAAATTCGCCAGCGACGGAGACGACGAGGTTGATAGTCACCCCTCACGACGAGGTTGATAGTCACCCGATTCACGACGAGGTTGATAGTCACGACGAGGTTGATAGTCACCCGTTTCTGAAAAGGATTCGGGTTGGGAGAGAGAGGGGGTGGAGGGGAGGGGGGAGAGGAGGGTGTGGTGGTCAAGGGCGGCAGAGGAGAGGGAGAGGAGGAGAGTGAAAAAGTTGATGATTCAAAATGGGTTTGGAATTGCTATGGGTAAAATTGTCATCTCAATACCTTGGTCTCATACATGTGTCAACATGTTAGCCATGTCAGCTACATAACGGGTTCACTTGACGACAAGGGAAAATCAGTCGAGAATTTAAAATATAGGGGTATACCAGTTTAAAAAAAAAGTGAGGCACAAAACTGATTTTAAGTGTAAACTACAGGGTGTCACAAGTATTTACTCCTTAATTTTATAATTTAATTAGTCCCCAGAGAGGTTGTGGGGACGATAAATTAGAAGGAATTATTCGTAGGAAGAAAATGTGACGACGGTAAAAATGATAAATTTTAGCTAGTAAAAAGTAATTTTTACTGGGGTATTATTTTTTGGGTGTTAAATTTTGGAGTGGGTTTATATTTAGTGACGTTGGACCGGATGGGCCGAGCCCAACTCATTTCTCTCTCTTTTCTCTCTCCTCCCTCCTGATTCTCTCTCCCTCTCCCTCCGCCCGGAAACTTCCGGCCGCCCATTCGCCGCCTTCTGGCCACCCCAGACCGCCGCGCCGGTCCCGGTCAAACAACCACCCTTTCCTCTTCCTTCCTGGGCTGGTGGCGCAGTGAAGGAGCAGCCAAGCCCGAAAGTCTCGGCTGCCGAAGTGGTTCCCGTCGCCGGAACTCTCTCCTCCGGCCGCCATAGCTAGCGATCATTAGCTCAAAAGGAAGTCCTCCTCCTGTGCAGCAACCCCTCCAAAGGATTCGCTCCCTCTTGAGCTAGGTAAAGAGAAATCAGTGTTTGAAATTCTAGGGCTTTATTGTTGTTTTCGTTCAATTGACATGGTTAGGCTTCGAATTGATGCTTGTGCTAGTTAGAAATGTTGTAGAGGAAGTTGAGAGAAAGATGCTGCCAAATTTTGGTGGGCATTAGAGGTCGTCGGAGCTGGCCGCCGGCGTAGCCGCTGAAAAAATGTTTTTAGTGGGATTTTTAAGAGGAGTTTAATGGAAGGAGTTTTAGAATTTTTAGAGGAGTTTTGGATAAGTTTTGGAATTTTTAAAGTTTTGTATTTTTGGCGGATTAATAAGTCAAAATCCGGCCATTGGATTATTTATGATTAGGACGGTGGAAGGTGATTTTCAGGATGTCGGTAATTGTGGAGCTTTATGGTTGGCAGTGAAGTTAAGATTTAGGGCGATAGACACGGTTGAGAAGCCCATATTTAATTATGTCTATTTTCTTTAAGCGTCGGTGTTTTATTTAAGGATTTATTTATGTTTGTGGAACAGGACGTGAGGAGGCCCGAGCGGAAGAAACCTCCGACTGACATCAAGCTTAGACCTAAGTTGTGAGTGGACCTTTGTTTTAAATAATGTGCTTGAAATGTTTTATTGTTGAATAATTTCTTTTGTTGGAAATTAACCGAAATTGAGAATTTCGGTTATTATACTCATATATAGATATTTATCAGAATAATATGTATATAAATAAATGCTAGCTAGCTATACGTGATTTTCCCCCATAATGAGGTACGATTCCATTATGGGGCGACGTGAGTGTTAGACGCCAGCGTCGTAGCCTTGTATGACTTTCTATTCTTCGAATTCATTCACAGAATTCGTACAAGAAATCAGCACGTATATATATCCACTCGTGTGTTTCCTCCATAATGAAGAAAAATGTCATTATGGGGTAACGTGAGCGTTAGACGCCAGCGTCATAGCCTTGTATGACTATCTATTTTTCGAGCTTATTCATAAATAACATACAAGGGATAGATGAGTGTAAATACATACTGATATATAAAGTTCTAGCCTGAGAGGCCATTTTATAAAGTTTTCTTGGGGAAATATTAAGGTTTTGTCGAAATTACTTTTGTCCACTCACTCTGACGTAATTGAATATTTTCCCCTGGGCTCTTCGTTTTTTTATTGCCCAGTCTGCATCGTTCGAGTGGGGTCTAGAAGGAGACGTCGAGACATAGTCACCCATCTTTTCGCTACTTTTTGCCAGCAGGTTATCTGTTTAATCTACTAGGAGTTTATCAGCTTCCGTTGTCTTTCTTGTAGTAGCTCTGAATACTTTCAGAAAAATATTGTATATTATCTTATTCGGTTATTTGGGTTTAGCTGAAGAATTTATATTTTGGTTAAGAGGGTGGTTCTATAATTTTTCCGGGTTAGGGTTGTCCATTTTCAAGGGAGGTTTGCCGAGTTCTTCAGTAAATTTTCCTTGAAGGTGGTCCCCGTACGACTTACTTCGGATTTCATGGTGAAATTCAGGGTGGGTCTTGACAATATGTCTCCTCGTAGTCGATCCTTGGGCAATATGTCAAGCCTTGCGCCATGAGGCGAGTCTACTAATCATGCTTTATAACAAAGACTTATTTAATTGATAGGCTTTATAATTAGTGGTGTCGGCATCACCAACCCAAATACCTTTCTTGCAATTCAGCCTGGATCGCTTCTTTCATTTTAGGCCAATTTACTACGTTGGCAGTTTGCAACGAAGTAAGGTTCAATATCTCAATATCTCACGTCCACATGTACACTAGTGTAACATATAGTTTGTAGAGATCTCTACATTTCATAAATTGGTTCTAACATTGAGGCGTCCCCCAATAATAACCATAATTCATAAATATTCACATGAGACAGATTTGACTATCAATGATCAATGGATCAAATTGTGCCAAACTCGCTCACTCCTTTGGGTGAGTATTGATCGAACCTATAGGGCCTCCCTCTTTTCCTTGGGGAGCCACGACCTGTGACACCATTATGCCACATGATGGTGTCACTATGCTACCATCCATGATGGCGGCATCGACACCAATTTTATTAGGTGGCGCCATGTCTTATTGATAGGACATCTATCTTTACAGGCATGTTTGCAGCATGTATATTATGATCTCGTCACTTTAATAATATCACATAACGCATCAGGCATCAAATCTGCTACGTTATGAAGATCAAGTATTCTACGCAATTTAATAATGTGCAGTTTTGGGGATCTGATGAGACAAAGTGGGAATAAATCACAATAATTTCCTATCGTTATCTTTGAACATTGTTGTTCTTATCTCCCCTTAATGACAAGAAGATTGTCTCATCAAAGCGGCATTCCGTAAATATGGCGGTAAAGAGATCGTCTATCAAGGTTTCAACAAAGCGGATTATAATTGGAGACTTATATCCAACATACATACTTATTCATGTCGAAGAACTCATCATAGTGCGTTGTGGCTGCGCAATTTTGGCACATAAATGCGTAAGTAGTCATTAGCTTTAACTTATAAAAAGGTTAAGTGGTGATGGTTCGTATATGAATTAGTATAGCTGCATGCAATTGCATAACCCAAGCGAAAAAATTGATGCACATTACCAAAATTTAGGCTACTATTAGAGTCATTTAATTGTAACTTTCCGCGAGACCGCCCAGAACGCTCCTCTCTTATCCAAAATCACCCCTAAAAACACGACAATAATCCCAAAACTTTTGACAGCCACGTCACTCCCCTCCACCCTCACCAATTATTATTTCATTATCATTTTTAGTTTTTTACAGTACACTCCCTCCTCTCACTCTCCTCCTCACCCTATTCCAACCCTTTCTCATTCTCTCCCTCACATGACACCGGGATTCCCCTGACCCGACCCGAACCCGTCACATGGACATTCCCAACCCGGCTCGCCACCGCCCCACGAAAACCTCTCCCTCCGAACGCTTCCTCGGCGCGTACCCCCACGCTCCTCCCCCAATCACCAACCTTACCTCCGCCCCCGACGTCGGTGACGAGCTCACCGAGGACGATATCTTGTGGACCAACGACTTCGCCGCCGAATCGAATCACCACCACCAAAACAGCCACCACAACAACAACAACAACAACCACTCCACCCCTCCCTTCTCCGCCTCCTCAACCCCTCGCCCCCACCACAAAGGCTTCTCCCAGCCGGAGAGCTTCGGAATCCTCGCCGCTCTCCCCGATCGAGAAGACGCCTCCTCTCTGAATTCCCGGAGCCACTCGCACTTCTACCGCAAGGCCTCGACCTCGTCCTCGTCCTCGTCTTCGCCGTCGTACGCGCAGATGATTCCGACGATTCCGAAGCCGCCGCCGCTGCAGGACCACCACCACCACCGCTCGTTTTCCTCGTCGTTCAAGTACCAGTCGGCGCCGGTTAACATACCGGTTCTGATGAGGAAGAAGTACGAATTGGAAGCCGTCGCCGACGAGGAAGACGACGACGGCGAGATGCTGCCGCCGCACGAGATTGTGGCCAGAAGCTCCGCTCACTCGCCGATGGTGGCGTACTCGGTTCTGGAAGGCGTGGGGAGGACCTTGAAGGGAAGAGATCTCCGGCGGGTTCGCAATGCCGTGTGGCGACGGACAGGTTTTCTCGATTGATTTAGAACTGACTCTTTTCAACTTTTTCCTCTATTTTATTTGGGAAAAGAATTCAGAGTTTGTTTCATTATAAAGTAGTTAATATTTTGAAGTGTTTGATTATCCCTAGTACCATCATTAGGGAGATTTTAGTATATATTGGGGAAAGCATAGATCATGAGTTAGGATTTTTCGGTTTTCGCTTATTTCTTGTTTACTCCCAATAGTTTAGCTATTGTGTATTTGTGTTTGTTAGTCATTGAATCAAACATTAATAAATGCAATAATAGTAATTGTGGTTTGCCATGTATATGGTTATGATTATGAACTGAAAATCTTTGCATGAAACAAGTTCCTTGGACTGATTTACTTGTAGTTCTAGTCATATTCCAAACACACAAGTCACTGTGGATGATCAAATGGTATTATGAATTGTTTGAAGAAATAAGTCTGATGGTGTTGGCCTGCTACTGTGGCTTGTCAACAATGAGCTATTTTACTTGTTTCTTTCTGAAGATTTAGAATTCGCTAAATACTATTTATTTCCTAAACAGATGTTTTTTGGTTTTGATTTAAAATTTTATTGCTCTAAGTTATGTGATCTACCTTAGGAAATATTTTTTGTATGTTGGCCTTTCTGCGTTATGCAATTAAGCTGGTAGTTGTTAAAGGCAACTTCTGCCAATTTAAATTCATAAGATTCAGTAGATGAAGTGTTGCATGGAGTTAAGTTGTCTGGTTGTTCTTTACTTGACATAGAACTCATCCGAGGACTAAACTTGTCCAAGATTTTTTTTCCTTTTTGGTCATTGAACTCATCAAGTTAGATATTAGAAGCTTATTGATGATTCCAGTTTCTTTTATCTTTATTTTTTCATCATTTAAAATGAAAAACGGCTAAAATTATCATAATTACTTTGTGACAATTTATTACTTTCAAGGAATCTACTCAAAAACCAGTTCCAATATTTATTGGGTACACGATTGCGATTCATGATTGAGGTTACTGGTCAGTTTTATAGGTGCTGGGTTCGATTTCAGATTGGTGCTACAACTATGTTTTAGTAATTATCACTCACCTGTTATGTCAGATGGGGTACTTGACAGCTGTATCTAGTAATAAGAGAAAAGGAATGGAAAAGAAAAATCCAAATCAGTGTGTGAGAGATATAACAAATTTGCATGAAAATTCAATCTTACTGTAATTTGCACAAGATTTAGCTCAAATGGCGATGTGAATTGTCATTCATTTATTTATAAACAATAGAAGCTGGTTATCTATTTTAATATTGCAGCGTGTTCAAATTCTTATTTGAAATTTAGGTCATTATGCTCTCTCCCTCAAAGAAACCAGTCTTGTAGATGCGTTAGCTAAGAAATCACCACTTCAGTTTCTCGGATGTACAATATGTTGGAAATGATAAAAATTTTGGGTTGAATGTGGTTTTTTTTCTAGTTTATGGTGATCTGCTACTGTTGGCTTTAAGACTACGCTTTTAATATTGTTGAATTTGGTTAGTGATGCTGAGTTTCCTGCATGTTCAGTGTGTCTTTCTGTTGAATATACTTAGACTTTCGGAGATTTTTCAGATTCTTTCTCTCTATTAATGACTGTGGATTCCTTGTCACCTCTTGTATTATCATCTATTATTAGCTTCTCTAAAAATGTGTCAGTTGTACTTCTATTAGAAGTCTATTAAAATGCACGAGGGTGCTTAGCATATCATCAAGAACCCAGAAACAAGGGCCTTAGTGCACAAAGCAGTTATAGTTTCATTCAAATTCTATTTCTAATCTTTCATCATTACATCATTTGTGGTACATTTTTTTTATAGGGAATAGTACTGTTAACTGGCAGGTACAACAAGTATTCAGAGTATTACTCTTTGGCTCCCTTTTTTAATTTTTCGGTATTGTGGGTTGGACTTGGAACCTATTAAATATCAATTTAGAGACAAACTTGCAAGGGCTTAGAGCCTTAGACCTTTTAGGGGTCCTAAAATTCGTAAGAGTAGTACTGGTCTAAACTGAGTGTTCAGATTGCTTTAGATGGAGATAATTGTTTTGTGCCTTGGATATCCTTAGTAGAGAGGGAGGATCATTTTAAATTCCATCAGAAGGCTGTGAACTCAAAGTAAATAATTGAGAATGAAAAAGAAAATGAAAATGTTGCTCAGCAGTAGCTTAAGATTTAGCAGGGATTCCTGGAGAAGTGGTGTAACCGTGTAAGGAGAATTTCGGGACTAGTGTGTCCTTTTTTTGTTTTTTGTTTTTTTTTGTTTTGCCCTGGTTAGGCATGCTTATCACAGATTCTGAAAATAACACCAGCTAATGATGGATTCCAGCTCAGCTGCCAAATTTTCACGCTTGATGGGGAGGAAAGGTTGTGGTGGGAATCTTTATCAATCTTTTTGGCTGAATAATGTATGTATGTTCCTTTTCTACATTTTTGTCATATTGTAACTCGACAAGGATGTCACAATACATTACATGATCATTATTTTGGAGGTGAAAAGATTCTGGAGCATTGCATGAGTGGTATTGAAGTAGCATGCTAAGTGGGAGATATTAGAATTAGTTGCTGTTTTATCTATGTCAATTTGTTTATTCTAATATTCTTTAGTGACAATCAGTCGAACTTTATAATAGAATTGGTAGAGGTTCTAACTATTACTGTGACTGTTGAATTGAGTCCGGGTGTTTCTCCTTTTGTTAAAGTTTGAAGGTAATAGTTAAAATCAGAACCCTTTGAAGTATATGATTAGTTGAAGTGTGTTGTAAGTGTAACCTATGGGGACAGTCAAATGCATGAACTTTAGAAGCTGTAAAGAAATACTTTACAGTAAATGATCGAGGTTGTCATGAGTAGTAAATTTTTCTCTGAGGTGATGAAGTGGATCTATGTCTAACACACTCTACCTTAGAATTGGAGCCCTCTCCTGTTAATGTCCTAATTGATCTACTTGTCATGTGCTCTCCTATGATATTGAGTTGGTTCACTAGGTTGTAGCTTGGTTTTAGATCGATTCATTACAGTCTGGTCTTTGTGCTTCTTCCTTATGGTTTTCAGCTGTACATATTGTTTGTTTTTGGTTTTGGTATGTTGATGTTGTTCAGACTCTGTCTGATATATTAGTTCTCTACAGAGCTCTATAACAAGTCTTATCACGACAACAACACGGTATTACACTATTACACCTCTGGATGTTCGTTTTGAAATGTCGCATCGTTCCTATGTATTTGCTTTTGTTTTCTAACTGGTGGTGTACATTGTCACTTGCTGTATAAAAGCTGGCTAATATCTTCCTACTCTACTGACCTTAACTACTACTACAAGCTAAGATTATGGAAGAACAATAGTATAAGCTTGAACAACTCAAGCTAGTCAGATGGTACACATTTATATGGTGCACTCCTTCCCCAGGTAAACCAGTGTAATGCCGTCTAAGATCATCACCGAAATTGTTACTATATCGTTAGTTACAACGTCTGAAATGTACATCACAACACATATGGAGGCGAACATTAGAATTGAGCGTCTGCAAATAAAGCTGTAATGAGGTCTTTCGGTGCCAACTCTGTCACTACGGTGCCAAACTAAACTTCATCTCTGGGTGGTGACCTGATGGGATTGATTTTATATCTGAAGGCAGTATTTGGTAGCAAGTTGCTGTATTACAGAATCCCAACAGCTAATCTATGTATATACGTAAGTGTGTTTTGTAGGATTGGATTTAATAAGCTAAACAGTGATACATAAATCATAAATGGCACACACATGGATGATGGATCTATCATCTTAACACGTACATGAAGCAAACACATGAAATCTTAAGCACTTTGACGTGTAGACCAGGACGTTCAACTCCCATCATTAAAGTGGTCTGCTCACAATGAACAACTGAACATGCATTCTCGCCCCAGCAGTCTGCTGCCCCCTGCTACTGATGCTAACCCTTTGCGTATCCACTTCATTCCAGGCGTTCCACTTTTCAGCTTCAAAATGAACATGAACTTGAATTATATAGGATGATCTGACCTTGTAGAATGCCTTCTTTTACATCATCAATCTTCAGATGTATTTTTTTTTAACATACGTACCCATCTGTTCGTGCAGCATCATTGCTCTTATTTTCTGTATGTTTGATGGTCGATGGCGTAATGGAATGTCACGTAATATGTCTCTCGATCATCTGTTGTTGGTCTGCGATAATCGGATCATCATTGTTTGAGGTTTACGCTTTGACTTGCAAGTTTGATTTGAGCACCTAAAACTTGAGAGCTACAAGCCTACAAGCATTCCAACGTAAACTTATACGAAGTGCAACTGACCCATAATTCGTTGACGCTACATAGTGTATCATTTTGTCAAGGAAAAGTTACTGTTCTTGCAGGACTTAGATTTTGTTGCTCCTGAAGTAATTTGTTCTTTCTTTCTTCTGGATTTGTGAGCATTGTCATAACTGATGTTGAGTATTTATTTGTACGTAGTCTATTTTTGGTCTAAAATGTAACCTTCAGTGCCTGCCTAAGCCTGGATATAGTTCCTTATATATTGTTTGCAGTACAAATATTTTTTTTGTTTGTTTTTCGTATAACCTTGTCCAGAACTCCACATACATTTGATTTATTAACTTTCTCTATGGAGCTCTAACATGAGTTTTGTGAAGCCATACAACACAAAATTAAGCCTCTAGATAATCGTTTTGAAATGTCGTAGTGTTGATATCTTACTGCTTTTGTTTTCTAACTGGTCGTATGTATACTTTGTACACTACTTCCTGTATTACGAGCATTGTATTTGAAGCTTGAACCACGTACTCAAGCTAGTCAGATCATGCTCGCCTTCAATGGGGTTCGGAAGTTGTTTCCAATGGTATGTGCGACACACCGTACCTTTGGAACATGAGGCTATTCTTTCGGTTCCGGACGCCCTTACATACGGTGCCAACCTTCATTTTATCTCTAGATGGTGTTCATGACGATGATGTTGATATATTATAACTGAAGGAAGTATTAGGTAGCAAGTCGCTGTTGTTTCATCAAAGAAAATCTAAATGCAAAACAAAGTACATACCAAATGGTTTTAGTATGTTTTCTAGGACTGGATTTAGTTGCCCCAGCAACTCCAACGAGCTAATTATATCTAAACAATGACAGTAATGTATATATAAATGGCAGACATATGGATCTATCGTCCTAACAAATGAAGCAAACACATGAGAGATCTTAAGCACCTTGACGTGTAGACGAGGACGTTCAACCTCCCCCATTAAAGTGGTCGGGACAACGAGAAAATGGAGCTCGCATTCATTCCTGCCCAAGTTAGTTGTGCCCTGCTGCTGCTGCTGCTAACCCTGTAGCGGTTCCATTTACTATCCTTTGCTTCCCAACAGCTCGATCATATATATCATTCCAGGTGGTAACGTTTCAGCTTCAAGTATACATGGAATTGAATACGTACTATGGAAATGATTTGATTGATCTTGTAGAATGCCAAATATATGTACATCATATTCTGATGTATTTTTTTTGACGTATCCATTAGTTGGTGCAGCATCATTGCTGTTATTTTGTTTGTTTTGTCGATCGTGTAGCGGAATGCTGCGTAATATGTCTCCCAGGCACCATGTGTAATTCGTCTCCGGCCGATAATTGGCTCATCATTGTGTAAGGTTTGAGCTGAGCGCTTAAATCTTGAGAGCTATCGATGGAATTAGTTATAAATATAAAAGTGAAATTGATCCTGTAGTTTGTTTATGCATGCTACATTGCAAGGAAAAAATCGAATACCGTGGTAGACTGATTCATGCATTTGTATATAGACTAGCTCATCCTAATACTGAGTTAGTCTAAAAATGTACGAAGGGAGCTGATCTACTATTGTAAGGATTTGATCTGTATGGCAACATTGTCACTGAAATTTACTCGACTCCAAGCCTCCTAGCATTGTTTGAGCGTGATAAAATACCATAAGCCATTACGCTCCATTTACAAACAAATATATATATATATATTTATATATATATATATATATATATATATATATATATATATATATATATATATCCTCAACTAGTCATTGCAACTTTGGGTATCTCTCATTACTTTGGGTGGTAGGATTATTATCTCTGATCCCCTTCTTTATTACTTGACCTAGCTAGCTAACACCAGATGATGTATAGAGATCGAGTTATAGTACACAGTAGAATATATCCACCACATGGTTGGGTACCCTGGCCTTAACTGTGTTGTACAGATGGATAGGTAAGAGCTGCTATAACATTGAACTGATTGAAGTCAAAAGATCAATAATATTGATCGAGTTATTGAGGTGGATCACCGAGGATGTGTTCTAGTTGTGACAAGTTAAAAGACTGAAACTACGTACGTTGAAACATTGTGGTGTCATTTTGATATTGAATGTCTGGACTGAAGGAAATCCATCTTGAACAACCATTTCATATCCCCTGGTGTACAGACAGTACGAACTGCACTGCTTATATGCAATTCACTCGTGGTGTAAGCTAATTTCTTTCGCTTATTATCTCTTTCAGCTAGTTTCTTTTCGCTTATAATCTTGCAAAATTTCCAGTGAGACTATGAGCTAGACAATGCAGTCCAGTTTACTTAAGTCTGAAGGTACATCAACCACCAGCCTCCAGTGAATTTAATTTTCTCTCCACCAAAGAAAAAGAAGAAGAAAAATTGAGTAGGGCATCTAATAATATCCGATTCTTTGGTGGATTTGGGATATTTGTTTTCGTTTTAGTATACAAATATGATTGCTTCCTTGGTGATCCCACTGCAGATAGGGAGCGGGTAGCGAGTAGCGCGCTATGCCAAAAACAGCAGCAGACGACAGTTGAGCACTGTCGTCTAACCAAAAATTATATGTCATCTGAGGGTCTGCCGTCTGATAGGCTATCAGACGACAGTTTTCCACCCCGTGTGAATGTCAGACGACAGATAATAAGTCGTCTGAAATTTGACAAGTTTGTAAACTTTCTAAACTTTATGTCGTCTAGATGAAAGAGCAACAACATTTAAATGTCGACTGAATCAAGAAAAATAAAGGTTTTGACACAGAATACGTTTTGTGGTACAACCTTAGACTGCATATAATCGTTGACCTACTAAACTTGCAATGACAAGTGTAGTGAAAAATAGTGGTTAGAAGAGGTTTCTGAGGACATTTTTCTGTCGTTTGATGTTTTCAAATTAGGGAAACTACTAGATTCTGAATGGTTTACCAACGACAATTAGTTGTCATCTGAATTGTTTTGTAACTACTAATCTTTATGTTTTCTAGTTTTAGTACATGTTCTAATCACAGATAAATGTCGACAGGGAGAAGAATAACATAGGTTTGTCAACTTTTTTGTCGTCCAATTGTGCTTAGTCTACATATAACTGTTGAGCTAGCTCATCTACATCGACCAATCATATGTTTTTATGTGGTTTGATGATGTTTTGGACCACATATTTCTGTAGGTTGAGTGAAAGCAAATATGTTATCTACACGACTATTTTATGTAGTTTGATGACGAAACATATGTCGACTGATTGTGATGTTTCACTACATTCTTTTGTAGTTTGATGATAAAACATATGTTCGCTTAAGCCATGTTGCACTACATTTTTCCGTGGACGTTGTTAGTACATAGCCAAAATACTTGGCTAAGCCGAGAATACGGTACAATTACCCGGTCGAGATAGCCCTGGTGGGCCCTTCACAGACATCCAAAGAAGGAAGGGCCGGTAACAAACCACTTGCCAAAGTCACTCTAGCGGCAAAACACCCCCAAAAGGGGAGACACTCCAAAGGAGGGCAAGAAGTCCCACATTGGAGATCAAAGCAAAGGTACACAAGCTCAGCCTATAAAACAAGCTCAAGGTACACACATCTATATATGTGTGTACATATATTCTCCCCCACTTTCATTCCTCTACCTGTACAAGTGCTCAAAGCTAACTTAAGCATCGGAGAGTCGAAGACTGGGCCACCCCAGTCCCGACCCCGTGACATTGTCATTTGTGCAGGTACCGAGTGAAAGACCCCAAGAATTCTATTTTGTTCCGCCCCGCGACCACATCCCGGCTCGGGACGAAACAGGTAGAAATAGACGTTAACCTCATTTTTTTAGGTTATATGTCATCTATTGGAGAAGGAGACAACACGTTTCTGACGTTTTATTTTCTTGTTCATATGGTAAAACTTGCTGAAATGCACTATTCATTTGGTACAATATCTTCATCCTACCTCTTACATTCTAAAACATGAACAATCAAAACCTCGTATTCTGAACCACAATAAAACCAAATTGTAGGACATAAACCTCATTTCAAAACATACTTACATAACAAGCTAGCCAACTTCAACTTCCAATTCCATGTACGAGCAGGCCATAATGCCTTTAACAAAAAAACAACATTGGGGCACTGATATAGTTTGTTTCACATAGCAACCTAGCTAGCTAGTTGGCTTCAAACCCAAGATATATAATACCAACTGCATGCATTAAATTGTTCAACATCTTCCAAAGTCATAATGCACAAAAGCAGTTCCTACATACGAGCTACTACCATGAACCTACCATAAACAAAAGTCTGATGGCCTAATTCAGTTATCTGGAAATGTTAGCATATGCTTAGCCCATTCCTCTCGGACTTCATCAAGTTGCTGGGTTGTGTAAGTCTGAGCATCCCTTGTTCCAGCCCTTGTTCCCCACTACAACAAGGAAATGTAGCACGATGATCAATTTTATAAGAGTTTAATAAACTACACAATGGACTCAAAAATTTATTTTATATATAAAACCTTATGTTGTAAAACAAAAGTAAAAGAGATTAAGAAAGGAGAGAAACAACCAAGAGAATGAGGAATATGTTATATCATATTGAGTAGGGAACCATCTCTTATATAGAGATGTAATCAATATGTAAATTACATGAATATTCATAATAAGCTAATTACAAGAATGCCCATTAAATAAACTATTTACAACACTCCCCCTTAGGTATTCTCTATTATTAGCTTCCTCTGATATGTGCTCCAGTGTTGCCTCGTCAAAACCTTGCCAGGTAATAAAAACCCTATGGGACAAAAACAATCTTGGTCGAAGGAGAAAAGAGTACAACGCACACGTAGTGGTGGTAGTCAGAACCCTTGATTTTGGTGAAGCGGTTTAGTTTGGATCATAAGATGTTAATCCGTGGGAGACAGATGCATAATAGTTGCTACACCAAAACCTTGCCTGGTAAACCCAGTGGGACAAACCCGTGGTCGAAGGGAAAAGATGAGCAATTGCATATATTTCAAATAAAGGCATATTCAAGATGAAGTATGAGTATGATGACCAATTTAATGTGTGCCTCGTTAAAACCTTGCCATGTAACAAAATCCAGTGGGACAAAATAACCCTGGACGAAGGACAAAAGAGTACATAATGGTCAAGAGTATGCTTCAGGATACTCCCCCTGAAAACTACACACTACGTAAAACTGCTACATTAATCATGCTTCTTCAATAACTTAACAGTCAACATGACTTAAAAAGGTCTTTGTTTCATATACCTATAAGATTATTGTATTCCCTATAGTAAAGACATAACTAGTCGGGAATAAGCTTTGTGTAGGTTTACATAACTCATGTCACCATATTTAACAAGGCAAACATCATTCCAAAGATCATAGGCGGTTGATTCATTTCACAATGCCTAGGGATATAATGAGCCCTTTTTCTGTCATACATTTAAAGTAACGAAAATTGTCTTTTATGTCATTTACGGAGGCGGCGTGTTGGCGTAGAGCTATATCTAGCTAACAAATTCACATCGGGTGAGATGTCTGATCTAGGGCATTTAGCCAAGTACAATAATGCACCTATTGTATTTAGATATGAGTCTTCTAGTCCCAATATCTCTTCATTATCATCTACACGATGATACGAGTCTCACTAGACTTCAGACGATTATGAGTGAGCTTGAAGACTTTGTTTTATCCTCATTAAAGCATCTTAACATCTTCTAGATGTAATTTGATTGATGAACCAAAATTCCATTTGCACTTTGCACGACTCTAGGTCGAGAAAATGAATTGGTCTCCGAAAGTCTTTCATCTCAAACTTCGACTTCAGGTGTTTTGTGGTTTTCTTGATCTCTTCAAGAGTATCAATCAAATTCATGCTATTGACGTAGATCACCACAAATTGCAAACCCGAAGTTTGTTTTCTTAATAAACACGCATGTGCATTGTCCATTGTTCATATATCTCATCCCAAGCAAATATTCACTAAGACGGTTATACCAACTCCGTCTGGATTGTTTGAACCCATAAAGTGAACTACTCTAGCAAATGGAGAGCATGTTCTGTGGTCTAGAACTATTTGCATTGGGTAACAGAAGTCCTTCAGGAAACTTCATGTGTATCTCTATATTCAGATCCCCATAGAGATAAGTTGTTACCACATTCATAGGCTGCTTATTCAGTTATTTGGAAACTACCAAACTAAGAAGGTAGTGGAACGTTATGACGTCCATTACGGGAAAGTACGTCTCCTCATAATCAATCATAGGGCGTTGAGAAAATCCTTGGGCCACTAAACAAAACTTATATCACAATCTCGTTTTTCTCATTACGCTTCCTTACAAATACTCATATAAACAATATAGGTTTAACTTGGATAGGTGTGGGAACAACAGGCCCATAACACTTTTCTCTTAGTTAAGGAATCTGATTTGACCTGGATTGTTTCTTTCCTTTTTAGCCAATCGTCTTTTCGTTGAGATCTATCAACGAAGCAAGGTTCGACATCATCGCTTATTATAATTTCGGTCGCCACCGCAAATACAAACACATCATCGATGAACTCTCATTCCGATTCAATATCTCATTAAATTTACTGAGATTTTCTTTTCTCGAGAATGGGTTTAAATGTTGGAGCGTCCCCCAACTTCGTCTCTTCTAGGACGAACCCATAATCTGGATTAATCTCATGAGTTGAATTCGTTTGAGATTGCGATGACGTACAAGAAGATTCATTTGTGCCAAGTTTACCCTCTTCTAGGGTAAGAATCGTTTGAACCTAATGATCTACCTCGCTTCTGGGCAGGGACATATGACTGGTTAGCCGCCATGGCTGTACCTCGTCCAACTAGGACGATACGTCCTATGAGGACGTTTATCCTTGCAGGTTTGCAGCAAGTATATATGATCTCGTCACTTTAACCAGATCTAATGAAGTGTCTGGCATTATGGGCTACACTACGTAGATCTAGAATTCTTTGCACTTAAACTGGAAGTAGAATTCTTCGCACTGCAATATCACAAGTGCGGTTTGGGGATCAAAATGAGACATTCTACATGTCATTCATCAGGAACGGTGACGTTCTTATCTCCCCCTAACGGCCGTAAATCTAGCGGTATAGAGATCGCATGTCAAGGGCTCTAAGGAGCACATAATAGATAGGGTTCATAATCGACATATATGCTCATCCTTTGTTGAGGACCCGATTTTGTACATTGTGGCGGGACAATTGGCACGGGAACTACACACCCAAATCTGTGTAAGTGCGAAACACCAGGTTTGCACCCAGTCACCAACTGTAACACAAAGTAAGGTGGGTAGCAGTGGGCCTCAACCAGACCGACATGGCTGCATGCAAGATTGCATAGCCTGACGCAAACACTAGAAGCTTGGTGCGCTTTACCAAGGCTCTACCTGTGAGACCATCTTGGGTGTGAACATAGAAAACTATATGTTCAACAGATCCCAAGGGACATGCAATAATCATCGGAAGTCATCGATGTAAACTCTCAGGCATTATCAAGCCTTATAGACTTTATAAGATAATCCTACCCTAAATTTCATGGGTGAGAGTTTAGCAAACGCAGCATTTTTTCTTGTGGACAGTGATGTGACATCTGATCACTTTGTCGATGCATCAACCAAAACTATTAATATTTAACTGGTCCGTGTGGTGGTTGGATAGGTCCACAAATTTTTCTTTGCATTCTGTGCATAAAGAGATAGTGTACATTCTAGTCTTTGCATATGATGATCTAGTATTCAACATCCTTAATGAGCAACTTGTAATAATATGTCATTAAAGACAAGACCCTTATTCTGAAGGGGATGCCTGTGTGATAATTGAGTTGAGGATACGGTGCATCATATATTTTTCCCGGATGCATCAAACACCAATACTATAGCTAGTATTTGCTCGAATCATTTAGCTTCTAGCTAATAAATTTGAATATAATCAATGTACACTTCTGGCCGCACACTCAAATGTTATGCAAAGATATTACACCATTTTTTTGGTGATTTCAATGTTTTAAGCATTGATTTCAATGAACATACCTTTTGATAACATTCTTCTGAAACGTAGAGGTATTTTGCCTTGTCAGCCAGAAAACGCTCAGTTCCTTAATATTGATAACACATATAAATTTTAATTTAGATTCTAAGGCATCAAGCCTTTTCATATATTTCAATATTCTCTTGCTTCATGCAAGAAAGATGTCTAGTTTAGATTGTTTCTTCTAGAGACTTCCAATTAACATGATATGAATAAAAGTTATTTATTTTATCATGTTTGGTGAATTTATGAATGAAACTTCAAGTTTCTTAAGGGGGTTATTATCGAAACTACAAGTTCGATTTATACATGAACTACTGGTTCATTTCTGAACTACCGATTCATTAGGTACATGTATTTTCAAATTATAATCATGTAGCAATTGATGATATTAATTCTACGCTACTAATTTAGCATAGTGAATATGTCACATAAATATGTGTAAATGCTTCCGGCAATTAACTACACATTAAATATGGTGAATATATTAACAACAACCATTATGAGAAAGTATTTGGAGAGTCTTATAGACATACATAATGACTATGTACGAAAAACCAGTGTCATTAGATTATTTTCCTTTTGTTTGATTCTGCTGGACCAAAGGAATTGACTGTAATTAAAGTGAAAGAAATAAACCTAGCCTCTACATACTTTACAAGCCTACGAGGCACAATCTGAGTGGTATGTTGGGCTTCTAGGTCTAGTAGAGAGAGTGGGCCTACTAGGCTCAGAATGGTCTGCCAAGAAATGCAATGTTATTAGTCAACCATTTCGATAACTCCAATTGTATAAAACCAGGTAAGACATGATGAGGTGGTGGAGTGAGGCTCACTTAAGTACACAGCCTCAAAAGAACTTTCCTAGACATCGCATCTAACTGGATGAGCCTAGTTTGAGAAGAATTATATTCATTGTATGTACTCATGGCGAGCTTCTGTGCTAGCCTTGCTGTCAGGACCCGCCCCGAATTTCACCCTGAAACCCGAGGTGAGTCATGCGGGGACCACCTCCAAGGAAAACTTACCGAAGGACTCGGCAAACCTCCCTTGAAAATGGACAACCCTAACCCGGAAAAATTAAAGAACACTTAACCAATAATATAAATTCTTCAACTTAATCCAAATAAAATTATACACAGATATTTTTCCGAAATTATTCAGAGCTACTACAAGCAATACAGCAGAAGCTACTAGAAATCCTAGTGATTTAACAGAAGACCTACTGGTGAACAGTAGTGGAGAAATGAGTGACTATGCCTCGTCGCCTCCTCCTAGACCCCACCCGAACTCTGCAGACTGGGCATTTAAAAACGAAGGAAAAGCCCAGGGGAAAATATTTCATCACGTCAGAGTGAGTGGACAAAAATAATCGCAACAACAACAATATTTCCCCAAGAAATTATCAATGAAAACGACTAGTTCTGGCTAGTCCCCAAATCATAAACAAAACAGCCTCTCAGGCTCAATCTATAAAATATATATATATATATATATATTTCAGTATGTATTAACCACTCGTATGCTCCATGTATGCTATCTATGAATAAGCTTTAAATTAGATAGTCACACCAGGCTAATACGATTGCGTCTAACGCTCACGTCGCTCCATACTGGCATTTTTCCTCAGAATGGAGGATACAAGGCCGAGTGGTTTAAATACGTGCACACTCCTTGTACGATTTCTATGAATGAATGGAAAAACATAGAATAATTTTAACAAGTAGAAAATCGTACTAGGCTACTACGCTCGCGTCTAACGCTCATGTCACCCCAACTGGCATTCGTCCTCAGAATGGGGGCCATCACGTATATAGCTAGCTAGCATTCTCTCTCATACATACTATTCTCGGAATTTTGCCTCGAGTATAATCGCAGAAAATCTATTCTCAATTTTGGAAAAATATAATATCCAATAAAGGAAATTACTCAACAAGAAAACAATTCAAACACATTATATAAAACAAAAGTCCACTCAAAACTTAGGCCTAAGCCTGACGTCGATCGGAGGTCTCCTCTGCTCGAGCCTCCTCGCGTCCTGTTCCAAACATAATTAATTCCTTAAAAGAAAACACCGACAAAAACATGCATAATTAAATATGCTTCGCGCTTAACCAAGCCTAACACTCCAAAATCTTAAATCCACTGCCAACCTCAAAACTCCACAAATTTTACCGACTTCCTCAAAATCACCTTCCACCAAATAAAATCCAATGGCCGGATTATAAATTAATAATCCACCAAAAATACCAACTTCAACAAATCTTAAACCTATCCAAAACTCCTCCAAAAATTCTAAAACTTATTCCATTAAACTCCTCACATTTTTCTCCACCAAAAACATTTTCTCGGCAGCGGCGCCGGCGGCGGCCGGTAACCAACTCCGGCGACCTCCGATGGTCACCAAATTTTGGCAGCATCTTCCTCTCAACCTCCTCTACAACATTCCTAACTACCACAAACTCCAATTCTAAGCCTAAGCACATTAATCGAACGGAAATACACAAAAAGCCCTAGAAATTTCAAGTTCCGATTTCTCCTTACCTAGCTCACGACGGAGCGAGCCCTTTGGAGGGATTGAAGCACGGGAGGAGGGCTTCCTTTTGGGCTATGGCTCACCGGATATGGCGGCCGGAGGAGGGAGTTCCGGCGAGAAATCGGTTTCGGCAGCCGGGGCTTTCGAGCGGCGTTTCTCCCTCACGGCGGTGCTAGGGAGGCTGCCACCGGTCTAGAAATGTAGCTAGAAGGGAGACCGTTCGAACAGGACCGATCCGGTGGCGAACGGAGGCCGGACGGCGGCGGACGGGCGGCCGGAAGAACTCGGGCAGAAAATGGGTCGAGAGCGGGAGAGAACCGGAAGGAAGAGGGAGAAAAAGAAACTGGGCTTGGGCCCGATCCGGGTCCAAGTCCTTAAATAACCCAACTCCAAAAATTCAACACCACGAAAATAATACCCCAATAAAATTACCTTTTACTAGCAAAAATTACCATTTTTTTTACCGTCATCAAAACTTATTCCTTAGAATTATCCCACAAAATAATCGTCCCCTACCCTCTCTGGGGATCAATTATATTTTACACTTAACGACGATCACGGTAAAAATTCTTATTACCACTATGCCAGTAGTAAATGTAAAAATTAAGATTCGG
Organism: Fragaria x ananassa; assembly: GCA_034370585.1. Lineage (NCBI taxonomy): Eukaryota > Viridiplantae > Streptophyta > Magnoliopsida > Rosales > Rosaceae > Fragaria > Fragaria x ananassa. Next base: position 16,071,477 of record CP139766.1, read on the forward strand.
GGCGTGACACTTGCAGCTTACGTCAAGCTTCTGACTCAATTTGTGTATATTCAGGCTTAATTTAAGCTTCTAACTTAACATAATTAATATTCACCAATATAACATAAACCAATGCAATATATGTTATTAAATCGTAACATACAAACTTAATGTGAAAGCAATTATATGAAACCGAAATAAATTAAATTATAACGGAAACAATTTAATTCACATTGACATAATGTATATGCAATAAAATTATTGAACCAATAAATGTCAATAAGGTAGCGGTTACATGCAAAACTAACTCATTTGCATCATCAATTGCTTCTGGCATTAATGTGTCATTACATACTCATAATAATTATCGATATAAACGATAACATAATTGAGAACTACTTGAATAAAACTGACGCGATTTGAATTTGGTAACTGACAGTTAATATATTGCATAAATTACTAAATAAATATCATTTATGCAACGGTTAAGTACCAAAGCAATGAGTTCAAATCTCATTAGTGCTTCTAGCATTACACATAAGTATTAAATTGGATAAATGCTTCTGGCATAACATTTATGTAATAATCGCGTAATTAAACCCTAATGCTTCAAGCACAATTTATGGGGTTATAAATGTGTAATTGCTTCTGGCATTATACCCTCATAAAATTCAAATTGAAATGAATATGATTCTAATTCGTAATTAACATTAAATTAGGATCCGACATAAAGTCAATAGTAAATATCATTTATGTAGCGGTTATAGGTTTAAATCTCATTAATGCTTATGACATTATGTATTACTGTATTAGTAATAAATGAGGTAAATGCTACTGGCATAACGTTTATATAATAATTACGTAATTAAACCCAAAATTCATGTTTTTAGCATAATGAATTATAATGGCAATTATTCAAATTGACGTAACTGAATATTAAATTTATAACGTTTCTATCATAATTTACACAATAATTTGGCCCATAATGCTTGTAGCATAATGTGGGTTGTAAATTAGTAAATGCTTCCGGCATTAATTACATACCGTTAAATGACATTGAATTTGACACAATTCAAATCTGCAACTGACATAACGTATATTTTAAATTATGATTAAATAATATAATCAATGCTAAAATGTTGTTGTACCAATAACGTTACATTTCAAAACGATTTTATTCAAACCTCATTAAAAGCAATATTAATTCGTTTATAAAACTAAATGCTTCGGGCATAAATATTGCTTATATGTAACGTCTAGCATAAATGACTGAGTTAATGATTATGGTCGTTACTTCTGGAACACATGCATATATATACTTGAATTTGAGGGTGATCTTGAATTTGATACATGTACTTGTTGATCCATGCCCCTTTTGGTTTGCACTACTAGGCAAGAGGTGGTGGCTAATTACGAAAGCTACTGACCGTTCAATGATTTTCAATGCCGATTTTTCTTTCCAAAATCGAAACATTAACAGAAATAGATCAATAATATGAATTTCGTGGTTCATGCATCAAAGGAGATTTTTATATATGCTACACAAAATAATAAGCATATATATATATACAAATTTAGAAAGGAAAAACGAAATATGGTTTATGCTTCATGGTGTAGCTTTTCATATAATCATGGCTTGAAGAAATGAATCAGAATTAAGATTTGGAAAACTTTACTCAATACGGAGTGAGAAGGATCTTCATCGTAGTTATGTGCAAAGCTTGCCAGCCAATCCAATTACTTCTTTATGATGATCCTGAACCAAGTTGAATGATCATCCTTTGCTTGGTTGATCAACAATTTCAGAGCTTTTCGTGCAACATCAAATTAAACTCAATGTTAGAACTATTCGTGCTAATAACGTGTTGTGAAACAAAAGTAAAAGAGATTAAGAAAGGAGAGAAACAACACAGAGAATGAGGAATATGTTATATCATATTGAGTAGGAAACCATCTCTTATATAGAGATGTAATCAGTATGTAAATTACATGAATATCCCTAATAAGCTAATTACAAGAATGCACATTAAATAAACTATTTACAACACCTTATACATTTTATTAAAAGGCATTATGCTTTGAAATCTAAAATTTTATCTAGTTTCCAGCAAGGTTAATAAGCAAGTCAGGATTAATCTTTGAAATTGTTGTACCTTTTCATCCGGGTCCAAGTTGTCGTCCTCCACAATGTCTTTCATGTAGCGCATCACATAATATCCACAACTCTTCGCATCTCTTTGTATCGGAGCACCCTGAAAATGAAGAATCAGGATCATTGAACATGACACATGACTGTGAACGTAAAACTATACTGTATAAAATATAAGAGCACTTACAAGAAGAGGCTTCCAAGGATTTGCTTGCTTCTTTCCTGTGTTTTTCTTCAGACCCTTGTACATTTTAAGGGAGTTTCAGTATTCTCTAATACACAAGTAGGGCTAAACATCTTCAGTATTCTGTAATACACAAAGGTGTGCAAGATGCATCTGCTTTCTGTAAACTGATATCATTCTTGGCCGTGACAAGGGCCTGCTCTATTTGTAGTGTCCAGCTATGCTTGTAGAGGGAATTCCCACAGTGGTGGCATCTTCAGCAAGGATACGGTCCGCACAAAACTCCATAGTCTCTTCAACAATGTACTTCTCAGCTATGCACCCCTTAGGAAAATGTCGATTTTTGACATACCCTTTGAACACTTTCATGTACCTCTCGAAGGGGTACATCCATCGGAAAAACAGTGGACCACACAATTCAACTTCTCTAACAACATGGACTGTCAGATGAATCATTATTTCGAAAAATGAAGGTGGGAAGAACTTTTCCAGCAAACAAACTGTATCAACCAGATCACATTGCATTTGTTTAAGTCTAGAAACATCTATGACTTTACTACAAATTGCCTTAAAGAACAGGCAAAACCGAATAATGGCATACCTAACAGGCTTCTCTAAAACTGATCGTAATGCAATCGGGAGACGGTACTGCATCAGCGTGTGGCAGTCATGTGACTTAAGACCGACCAATATTAAATCTTCCATACTGACCAGATTCCTAATATTTGAGGAGAACCGTACGAGAACTGACATGCCGAAAAAGGATTTGCACACTATTTTCTTCTCCTCTAGCAACAAGTTCCAACTACCCAAAGGCAACTTGGCCTTTTTTGGACCAGCAGTGGGATTCAAATCAGTTCAGATGCCCATATCGACCATGTCCAAACGGGAAGCAACTCCATCCTTTGTCTTTCCGGGAATATTCAATAGGGTACCAAGTATGGCATTGCAGCAATTCTTCTCAATGTGCATCACATCAAGAATATGGTGTACTGGAATATATTTCCAGTAATCAAGTTCAAAGAAAACACTTTTCTTTTTCTAGCAAGGTCTTGGTCCACCAGCACGCTTGGCAGGCTTTTTTCCTTTTCCAAAGTCACAAGGCAAACCTTCCACCCTTGACAGCATTTCTTCTCCAGATAATGGTTCAGGAGCGACTTTGTCCTCGATAGGGTTGTCGAATGCAGCAGCCTGCTTTCTGTATGGATGGTGTCTCCACAGAAATCGGCGATTCCTCAAAAACCCCAATTTTCTTGCTATGTTTCAGCCTATAGGGTTTGACCGAGACCCGAACATTATCGAAAGTGTCTAAATTTTGTACCATGGCTAGGTTTCGCTATCATGATAATATCCAATACTCAAACTTGAATTTTTTTTAGTTTTAGTTATTTCAATCATAACGTGTCTACTAATGTGCTATAAGACATTTACTACATTATACCTAAACATGTATCTTTATAGGCCAACTGTATGAACAAAATCTAATTTGCAAAATTTGACCGTACGATGTGATCACATAAGTAAAATATGGATACGGTAGAAAACTTACCAATTTTCAATAAATTTTGGGTCTCGATCGTATGAGTCAACTTTATTTACTTTTAAATTTTTCTATGGGGACCTATATAATCGGTTTATAAACGTGTCTAAATTTTCTCATGGATAAGTTTCGCGGGTAGAGTTCCAACATTCACGAATCAAAAAAATAAGTTCGGCCGGAGGAGATAAGAGTGTTTCCGTATGGATAATAGGCATATCGTTTGTTGACCAATTTCGAACCTCTTATTTATGTCCTCTGAGTCACACAAAGAAGTGGTGCCATAATTTGTTAAGAGCGGGAAAATTTCGAATTCGCTAAGGGTGAGAAAACTGCTTAATTTCGAATTTTGAATTCGAATTCGCTAAGAGTGGTGCCATAAATATGTCGTCTCAAAGTTGAGCACATTAAAACTCGCATAGGGAAGTTCGAATTGAAAATTTCAGATTTTTTTCAAACGACATATATTTATTGTCTCCAAAACTACATTAAAAGAGTTGAAAACTAGATTTGGACAGCCTTCCTCACACAACATATATATGAGGTCTCAATTTTCAGCTAAAAGTGAGAATTTTTGGGTTTGTTGACAACACATATATGTTTGTATGATTTTTACAAACCTAGAAAAAATAAAGCAGCCTCTAAAAGTATTGAAGTAGCATGTCATTGAGAGTGACCAAGTAGAGCATATGACTACTGAAGAAAAATAAATTTAAAGCATATCAATCAGGACCAAACGATCAAATGTGTACTAGAGGAGTGAAGAGTCCCATTTCTTATTGTGTCTGACCTCAAAGGCTCAAAGTCATAGTACATAGATTGCTACATCTCATATATCTAAACTGCTGAAGAAGGTAAAAAGAAATGTACAAAAAAGAAAAAAATAACCAGAGTATGTGAGCTGGTGTAATAAATCCCTGTTTGGAAAATAGGTGAAAGCATTTTATTATACCAACTAGAAATCTCACTATTGGGCCTTCCATTTATGATGGTCTTGTTTTGATAATCTATTTATATTAGCTGCATTGGAGTCATCTTCTGCTCATATCAAGTTTGTGGAGTACTTGTTTTTGCAGTGTCTGTAATTTGCTGCTTCCATGGCTACTCTTTCCGGCTGGGTCGTCTCAACACTTCTCTTTGCATTGTTTCTTGCAAAGTTTGAGCTCTCATATGGCCAAGTTCTGAAAGCCAAAGTCACTTGCCTTGATTGCCACAAGAATTATGATTTTTCAGGTCCAAATGTTCGTTGCATATAATTATTTTTCTTCCACTTTCCCTAGCAAACATATATTTCATGTACATAAAAGCACTTTTGGAAGCCATAGAAGTGATAGCTAAAAATGCTTTCTGGGTTATGAATTTCAAGGAAACACTATACATCCAAGTAATGAAGTTTTAGGGCTTTTCAATATTAACGTGCTGTTTTGTGGTTTCATGTTTCAGGAATTAAGGTTTTAGTGAAGTGTGACCAAGTGAAGAAGCTGGCTACGGCAACCACAGAAGCTGATGGATCTTTCGAGGTTAAGCTTCCATCTGACGACTCGAAATCTCCAGCATCTCTTCACTGCCTTGCCAAGATTCTTGGAGGTACAAAGCAGCTCTATGTCTCAAGGAAGGTCGTGGCATCAAAGATTCTGAAGACTCATGACTCTAATTCCTATACCATTTCAACTCCTCTTAGTTTCTTCACATCATGCCCCTTGAGTATCGAAGATCAGGCGGCTTGTAAAGCCAAGAACGAGGTCGGTTCATCCAAGACATTCAATCTGCCTCTTCCACCAGAATGGGGTTTGGCACCTTCTAGCTTCTATGTTCCTTTCTTCCCTATCATAGGCATACCCTAAGTAAAAATGCTTGTGATATAGTAACATGGGGCACATCTAGTCCGCTCATATCTTATATAGCCAGTACCATCAAACCAGGCTACGTCGTCCTGTCTTAGTTGTTTTCTATGGGTTTTTACTTTCGTTTTGAGTGTGTTTTTCATTTAGAAGAAGTAGCCAGCTAGTACTGGATGGAAGCAGAGAAAGTTATGTTTCTCCCCTATAGCCATCAAATTCATATATATGATGATTATTACACCTAGTGTGTTTTCTTGTTGTATAAATGAAGTGATTTTATTTATTTTACTTGATTATCGAAGTCTTATTTTCCATCTTTAATTCGTTCTCCATTCCTATTTTAGAAACACACACATATTTGCCTCCCAGTAAAATTTAGAAATTAAAGTATTTTGGATCTCCCATTGATCATCAAAAATTACCATGCAGACATGAAACCCTAATTCAGCTGGGGATGAGAAGAGATGCACATGCCACAATTAATCCTGACAATAGTTGTCCTTTGAAGTAATAAATTTGTGTTCCTCCCTCCAGTATTATTGAGGCATAAATTTAGTTTGGTGAAGAAGCTATCATCATCACCATGTATATAGTAATGTGCATTGGTGAAAGAGTGCCTTCAACTATAATGTGGAATTTGTGGGGCATTTTGTGATCGAAGTTTAGATACAAGTCAAAACCAATTCAAATGCTCCCCCAAACATTTCTTGCGCATTGAAAGAGAAAATAGTTCCAATTTTCATATGATCATATGATGCAACATGCAACACGAATAATCTCAAGCAAAAAGTTGTGTAGTGATTTTATAAGAAAGAGCTGTGTTGAATTTATGTGGAGAAATCAGATCAATATATATTTCATTTTACCGATACCAAATACTGAACAAACTTGATTTCAGTTATGATGACTACAGCACAGTGACCCGCATCCTTTGTAAGGCTCATCTGCTTCGGCTCCCTACCTCATTCAAGCTTCTTCGTATGATGAAACCCTAGATCGATCGAGATGAGCTTTTCTTGTAAAGACTAATTTAGTCAAAGGAGCTACATGTTGTGTTATATGCTCATTTTATAGGGTATATACGGGTCTCGACCCTATATCCTAACTTTTCCCGTCCAAACTGTTTTGAGAATGATTATGGAGTAGCTAAAATGGTTAAGTGTTGGACCAACTCTTCGCCACGATCCACCAACACAAACAACCAAAAAAGAGAAAACTTTTGATATTATTTGGTGTCGCTATTAACATATATTTTTTGTTATTAATACACTCTATCTATTTTCCTATCAACATGTTTCAATTTTATTTACAAATTTGTCATTTGAATTTGTTTCATGATTAAAGACAGCCTTATTAAAGCCAAAGAGTTAAACTACTCTCATATTTGCTCTCATTATTAATTGTGTTATTGGGCGCTTCAAGTGTCCATGGAAGCTGCTCCAAATTGTCCAAGACATCAAAACGATTGCCTCTGTCTTCAGTTTGGTCTCTTTCCACCATGTCCTTCGTGAGGTGAACTTTTGCAACCAATGCCTTAGCAAATCTGGGGCAGAATCTGGATACTCAGCATTAAATGTTGGGAGTTGAATTTGCCAAGCTCTGTTAGGATAGCAGTGGATTTTGATTTATTTGGTGGTGGTTACCCGATGAGCGGTTCTTTGTAATTCAGTCTATTAGCTTAAAAAAATAAAAAAAATTGTTTCATGATTGGTTATCATCATAGATGGGGTGTGTTAATAACAAAAAGAAGTGTGTTAATAGCACCACCCTTGGTGTTACTATATATTTTCTAGGGAAACCAGGTGCATTGCATATTGCCTGAGATTAAAGTCTTGTCAATCCGGCTTAGTATTCTCTTAACCAGCAACAATGCCCGTTGTAAAAAAAAAATCTGTATGTAAATCAATTAGAAAAAATAAAGGATCCTCTGTCCGTGACTATGCTTATCATCATCAGAGAAATAAAAGGATGGAACCTGCCCTAGTTTGCGCCGATACTTTTCGAGCCGGTTCATTTGATCAGTTAAAGCAGAATGCTACCAAAGGAAAAGATTCTGTTATGGAAGCAGCTACATGGATTCAGACCCTGTGAAGACTGCAGTGGAAGGAGTGGAGGCTTTTAACGAGAACTGTGATCTTATAGTAGTAGATAACTTGATACTAGTGGACGTCTCAAACAGGAAGCTGCTCCTTTCAAAGAGATGTGTCAGGTGGCTGAAGCTACCAAACCTGATCTTGTTATATTTGGGATGGATGGTAGTATTGGTCACTGGTTAGTGCATTTGATCAAGATCAAACATTTAAGCAAAGTGCTGATGAAGTTGGAACTGTTGTTACTAAAATGGATGTTCATGCATGCAAAGGGAGGTGGTGCTCTTAGTGTTGTTGTAGCAACGAAGCAAGTAATTAGTTTTGTATCATTGTCTTTATTCTTGTAATTGTTTTCCTTGTACAAATGGGTTGCCTTGTTCAACCTAACTAGGGTTCTTGATGTAGCCTATAAAAAGACATGTAATACTCAGCCGTGTGTGTGAATAAAATAACCACCAGTTACAAATTCTAGTTTGGATAACTATTAACTTTTTTGGGCTTAAGACAGCTTTCCAAGATTGACTATGTTTGGTAAAAAGTTTCGTATCATGCATACATATTGATAAGTTAGCAGATAAGATTTATGGTACATTAGGTAAACAATGTATAAAAATCAAAGTACTAAAACAAAAGTAGAGGAGTCTCAGGCTAGTCTATTTCTCTTATGAATCCAATAAGTAGACTCGATTTACCATATCTTGAGCTTTCTAGATTCTTCTTGGAGAGGTGATGACTAGGTGAGGTGGTATGCATTTTCAAGTGTCTTCTTGTCAAAAATTAAAATGGTTTGATCTTCATGAAACACCATATCTCTACTTCTGAATAACTTATTTGTCCTTGGATTCCACAGCTGGTAGTCCATCTCTTCATTGTCATACCCAAGAAAGATGCATGGTATAGTCATGTCATCATCTAGCTTTGACCTTTTCTCCTTTGGTATATGTGTAAATGTCTTGCACCCAAATACCCTCAAGTGGGAATATGATGCACTTTTATCGGTCCATATGCTTTCTGGAGTCTCCAAGCCCAACGATACACTTGGTGTTCGGTTGATGAGGTAACAGGTTGTTACCACTGTTTCGCCACAAACCCCTTTGCCAAGTTGGCTGTTTTCAACATGCTTCTCACTTTCTCCAAAATGGTGTTGTTCATCCTCTTTGCTACACCATTATGTTGTGGAGTGTAAGGAATTGTCCTTGTATGTCTAATGCCATGCTTCGAACAATAGTCTTTGAACTTGTTCGTCATTGTTACTATGGAGACATTTGAGCGTTCCTGTCAAGACCCACCCCGAATTTCACTCTAAAACCCGAGGTAAATCTTGGGGAGACCATCTTCAAGGAAAATTTACCGAAAATTCGGCATTATCTACCTTGAAAATGGACAACCCTTACCTGAAAAATCTAACTTACACTTTTATAACCAAACAAACTAGCCTCAACACTGGAGCCTTCCCGCTCCTCAAGATCATCACATCTCCCAATATAACAATTACTCAACTACAATAATCCCACAACCAACAATAGACCATTAATAATTTACTACTGAACTTTCAGAACATATCTAAAGTTGAACTAAAAACAATGAATAAAGAATAAGCGGAAGCAGCCTATGACTATGTCTCGACTCCATGTACGTTCGACCTTATTTAAACTTATCCTTCTTACTGGGCATTTAAAACCAAAGGGCCCAAGGGAAAGTAATTTAAAAACGTTAGAGTAAGTGGACAAAAATAAATTAAATAATTTAACAAATACATAATTTATATACTTTTCTACGTTTCAACTTTTAAAACTTAACATAACCCATGTTAGTAAAGAATATCCAAACTCAAATACCAAATTAGTAATCCGAGCTCAAATCCATAAATCATGACCCATAATTAATCAATGCTTCAAACTCAAATATTTTCCAAGATCATTTCATAAGCCGAAATTATAATATAAGCTCAGAAAATAAAATAATAAATTATAAAATCTTGCATGTATATTTATTTAAAATCAAAATATCCACTCACAGTATATGGCTATGCCTGCCGTTGATCCGAGATCTCCCAACACGATCTTCTTCACGTCCTGAACAATAGATATTATTAAATCTCAAGACTAACTCGATACTTTAAATAAAACTGCAAGAATAAAAGTGAGTATAAATCCTTCGCCCTTGCCCAACTTCTCCATCCTTAAACCAATAAGGCTTCAACTTCACCCCAAGCATCGAAATCCCTAAAACAACTTTCTGAAGTTTAATCAACACTAATCCAATGGCCGGATTCTATCCTATCAACCGCTTATTTCACTAATCTTTGAAAAATCTCAAACCTAATCAAAACTCCTCAAAAAATTCTAAACTTCACATCATTAAACTCCTCTCATTAAAACAAACTCAAAAACAAGAAAAACTACCCCTAAGCGACGACGGCGGCAGCCGAACTCCGGCGACCTTCAATGGCTACCAAATTTTGACACAATCTTCCTCTCAACATTCCAAACAACTTTTATAACTACTACAAACCTCTCAACATTCCAAACAACTTTTATAACTACTACAAAGTCCAATTTCAAGACTAACTAGGGTAATTGAAGTCAAATATTAAAAATCTCAAACTTAAAACCCTAGAATTTCAAACCTTCGATTCTCCTTACCTACCTCGAGTTAGGATGTATCCTTTTAAGGGTTTACTGTTGGATGAGAGAGCTTTAAGTTGAGACCAACAACTCCGGCTATGGTGGCCGGAAAAGGAAGTTTCCGGCGAAACTCCACGACGCACAGTCGTGGCTTTCAGGATTGATTTCTCCTTCATGGCGGCGCAACACGACCAGCCACCTACCTAGACTTGAAGAGCATGTTCCACGCTTCGATTTGATACCTAGCTCGCCCTCTAACTCGGCCGAACGGCGACGGACGGAGGCAATGAAGTTCCGGCAAATTCTGGAATTATCTCGAAATGGTGGTTTAATTTGCTATTTGTAGAACTTGAGTTTCCTATAAAATTACCAATCTACCCCTGACTTGAAACCCTTATAACTTTTTCGTACAAACTCCGATTAAAATGTGCCACATATCCACGAACGCGGTTTAACATCCTCTACGACTTTCATGAAGAAAGTTTTCCCAAATTTTAGACGAAAGAAAAAGTCAACTTTTGGAGATTTAAATAGTAAACGGTTACTAAAAACGGTAAAAACCAAAGTAATACCAAAAGTAAATAACCGTAATTTAATTTAAGAACCGGGATGTGACAGTTCCTCCTGTATGTCTCCGTCTTCACCATGGCATGGAAATCTTTAAAGGTTTGGATCACCTGGTCTTTTGATTTCAACAAATAAACCCAAACCATCAACAATATAAGTGACAAAATATTTGTTATGACCTAGTGAATCAACTTCCATAGGGTCACATACATCTGAGTGTACTAAGTCTAATACATTTTCTTTCCTTGTGAATGTTTTAACGAAGCTAACTTTATGTTGCTTACCAAATAGACAATGATCACAAGTGTCAAGGGAGGTACTTTTGGCAAATGGGATAGGAGTCTTCTTTGCCAAAATTTGCAATCCCTTCTCACTCATGTAACCTAGCCGCTTGCGCCATCGACTTGGAGAAGAGTCATCTACCATATTCAACCCCCCTTTGCATATCTTGCCATATATGTCTTTTAGAGTGTGCAACACAACTTTCATCTAGCCACCACCAGTGATCCCTTGGTAAGCCTCCATTTTTATCACCTCTATGATGATGGAACCCTTGTCGTTCAAGCACACCGGTTGACATCAAATTAAGACGTAGACCAGAAACATGTCTCACATCTTTCATAAGCTTGTAACCCAAATTGGTAAAAAAAAACATATATCTTCAATTCCTGCGATCTTGGCATAACCATCATTGCCCATTTTCACAATCCCAATGTCACTACCTTTGTATGTAGTGAAGAACTCCATGTTGGAGTGGCATGGAAAGAGGCTCTGGAATCAACGACCCATGCAACACCAAGAGAATCATCAACATGTAGGCATTTACCATCAAGACAAAGAACCTCACATTTCTTATGTGATATGGCAGCAGCGGCAGTGGTACTTTTGTCCTCCCTCTTATGATAGGTGTAGCCATCTTTTCCTTCCTTCATCTTATTTTTCAATTTGTTGCAATTTTTCTTCATGTGGCCAAAGATGCCACAATGATGGCACTTTCTGTTGAATCTTGTCCTCGAATAGCTTAAACTATTTCCATGACTTTTGGGTCCTTTGCTCTTGCTCTTTCCTCTGTTCTCCGCCATAAAGACTTGGCTATTGTTGGAGCTTGAAGATTTTCTTCTAGTCTCTTCATTCAACTTGTTACTTTTAACATTATCCATAGTCAATTTACCATCGGGAGCAGAGTTAATTATAGTGACAATGAAGGTCTCCCAGTTATCCAGCAACGAGCTCAACAACAACAATGTTTGCAATTCATCATCAATCATCATGCCCATTGTGGTTAGTTGATTGATTGTGCTTTGGAAATTGTTTAGGTGCACAGTGACCCTCATGCCTTCACGGTACTTCATATTGACAAGATCTTTGATTAAAAAAGCTTTCGTGGTGGTGGTCTTCTTCTCGAATAACGACTCTAACTTTGTCTGATCCACAACTCATGCGCATCGGTCTCATTGGGCACATGGTGGAGTACACTATCATCCATCCACTCTCGGATATAGCTAATTGCCTTACGGTTCATCTCCGTATAATATGATCTGAAGTCCCTTATGGCTTAGCCTAAGCTCCTTCTATTGGCTCATTCAAATCTTTACAATATAAAATGTTATCCATTCTTAACTTCCATGTGATCCAGTTTAAGTGGTTGAGTCGAACGATGGTACTCCTTAAGCCTTTTATTTTAATGTCACACCCCACGAAAAGGGCTCATATACCACTGTTAGGAAAATTAAATAGAATGGAAGTAATTACGCAAACCACATAAATGATAAATATGCAAAAAGATAAAAGAGCAACAAAAAGAGACACCAGATATTATGTGGTTCGACAATGTGTTTATGTCCATGGGGCAGCAACAACAAGAACCTCCACTATCAAACAATGGGTGCACAAGAAATACACAACTTCAAGAACACCACTTCAAGGAAACGCTCTCTCACACTTGTTTTGCTACGAACTACTACACTCTCAACTTAGAGTGGACACTCTTTACTCGCTACTTAGATAAAGATGATTAAGATGATTCAGATGGATGAGATGATGTTATTGGATGAGATGATGGGATGTAAAAATGATCTATCCTTATATAAACTAAGGAGGAACCATCTAGACCACTCATTAGTGCTCATCCCACAATAATGACAGTAACAAAACCTTGCTCCAATATAGAATTCAGAACTAAACCAAAACTCAACAACTCACTATGTTCCAGATTAAGGGTCAGTTTGGGACTACTGTGTTGTGAGAGGAATTGCTTCTGATGTTTCTGTAAGAAGAACTCTGAAGTTTCTGTAAGAAGAAGCACTTCTGATATTGTTGTGAGTAGAATCAGCTGAGGTGTTTGGTAAACTTTTTTAAAAGTGTTGTGAGAACTGAAAAGCAGTTTCATGTGTTTGGTAAGTTATAAGTAAAAACTATTTTGGATTGGTATAATGACAAAAATGGGATTGTTATAGATTGATATTAAAATAAATAGTTGTTACTTTTGTATGTAACTAAATTATAAAGTTAATCCACGATATTACAAAAAATTTCTTAACATCATAATCAAATGAAATTCTTAAATAATATACAAAAGATTTCTCCATCATAGTCAAAGAGTGCATTACACAAAATATAGTGAAGCCATTTCAAATTGGAACTAAATGCTAAATAGATGCATTTATTAAACTTTGTGCAATGGTGTTTCTTAACACCTCCATTTCTTGTCTTCCCCTACCATCTTCTTCATGTTCATTGTCCTTCATATCTTCACTAATCTCTTCACTTTGGAAATCATCATTTTCATCAAAATCATGATCTTGGTGAGCATACTTTCTTATGTAGTTATGAAGAGTCATTGTAGCAATAACTATCTTCACTTGTTTTTCATAAGGAAAGCTCGGCATATCACGTAAAACACTTCACTTTTTTTTTCCATACCCCAAAAGTGCGCCCAATAATACCCCTAAGTGAAGAATGTGCATGATTAAATATTTCTTATCACCTCTACGAAAATGTGGAAGGTGATACCTCTCACCTTTATACGGTCCTAAATAGCCTCTCATTTGTGGATATTCGGTATCTACCACATAGTACTTTCCTGAAAGAAGTAAATATAATGAATGATTGATTATGATTTAATTAGATTAGTATATCACAATCTAAGAAAAAACAAATATTACCATTTGGGGGTTTGAGAAAATTTGCTAAAGGGTTGCGTATGGCCGATAAAAATACTCTACTATCATGGGCAGTGCCTTCCCACCCTACAAAAACAAAGTGAATTGCATACCCACCCATCACATTTTGGGTGGGTATCCATTTTCTACCGATATACGACACTTGATCACATGGAGAAATAATAGCTTGAACATGAACACCATAAATTGTGCCAACGCAATCCTACAAATTAATTTTTCTTTAATATATAAGCAGTAATTATGTTGAAAATAATATTGAACATACCTTAAAATGAGGCATGTATCTTGTGTCCCTTTCAATTTCTTTTGGGGTGCTTCTGAATTCGAGATCTAATGGTTTTATTAGCACTCTAGCCATATTATAGAGAATGTCTAGCATTTGGGAGAAATACCTGCTCACTATCTCACCCAAACTAAACATTCTTGTGTATTCGTATTGGTCTCACCCCCTCCCAAAATATATAGAAACATAGCCAAAACTTCAGCAGTGCATATGTTCTTAGAACCCCCCAACACCTTTTCTATATCTTTCAATAGCATATAGAAACAATTCTTTTCCATCCTGAATGCATTATAACATCTAGTGTCATTACCTCTTAACACATCCATCAACCAAATGTAACATGTTTGAGAGTTTGTGTAGCATGGAGTTTTCATTATGTACTTTTCAAGATACACTTGAATAAGACGACCGGCTACACATATAATTTCATCTAACTCCTCTTCATCTCTGGAATTGTCCATACTATACAAAACAAACCTGCAATAGCATTAACAAAAACAAACAACAACTAATTAAAGGCTGCAACAACATTTACATATATTACCAGTACCCAAGTTTATAAAAATAGATATAAGCAAACATGAATATCATGTTATATCCCTAGGCAATGATAATATGAATATCAAGTAAAGAGCAACACTATTAAAGATGAACAACAAAATAACATTAAAACAAAATAGCATCCTTAATGAAAAAATAGTCACACATCAGCCTTATTAGAAAGAAGAAAATCAAAAGCATCTCTGAACATACTCTTCAACAGAGTACCATTAATTAAAATTATTTAAGAAGACCTTATTGGCCCACTCTCAGTATTCAACCAACGAAAAACAACAAACTTCATATTACAAAAGAAGGATCAGCCTTTTTTTGATTAAGAATAAAAAACTGGAGCTTCAGATCAGCATCTGTCATGATAGAGAACATCTCTCGCTTTTCTTGAGAGTAAAACAGCTCTGTTGCAAACCACCACAGCTTAGTTCCAGTTTCAGCTCCTAGTAAAGTTGCAAAACTTGCATGACCTCCTGAATACTAGTTGCTTGTGTACTTGTGGGGATTGATGTAGCTGTACTCCTACTCTTAACTACTTCGAAAAGGCGATCAATTTTCTTAGACAAATTTGCCACACCTCCCACCCTTCATTTCTTCCTATTTGCCCCTTTTTAAACACCTTTGTCTTTAGTACCTTATGTTTGCCTTTCCACAGTTGTTCTCTTTTTCTCCCTACCTTGAATATCTTCCACAGGATTGGGATCCTCATCCTCATCATGCTCAAAATCCTCCAATACCTCTTCAACAGCTATACTAGCTAAGGGGATCATGACAGATTGCCCTAGAGCTACGCTACCTTTGAACATCTGATCATAAATATCCATCATGTCAGGACAGATTCCCACATCACAAAATTTGTGGTACTCTGAATTGGACTGCAAAAGAAGAAGAATTTAATTCATAATTCATGCTTAAAATGTAAGAGAACATTGGAACAACAGATTAATTGAGAGCACACCTAAATTTTACTTTTCCACCATTCAGCAGATGCATTGACAGGTTTTTTAACACGATCCCATCAAATACCAGTTTCCTGATGCAATAGAGAACTCCACAATTTCCAGTCATTTTTAAGTGAATCCCATTTGTTTTTCAACTGACCTTTAGTATAGTCTCTTCCGGTTGAGTCCTTAAAGACTTTGACAACATTTTCCCATCCCTTTTTATCAAATGAGTACCGGGCTTGTTTCCCTTTGTAACTTTCTTACGAGCTATATCACAAAATATAGCTACTATATCATCAGGCCATGTGGCCTTTCTTTTCCTTGTTCCCTCAGTTTCAGTACTTGTAGCTTTCTTCTTTCCCATCTGATGGGAAAGAAAATTAAAAGAAGGAGCTCAAAGAACAAATGATATAGACAAACATGTTTACTTAGAATCATTCACAGGTTGAATAGATAAGATAACTGATCCACCAATTACTCAAATATATCACATTCACTTTGAATGCAAATCACAGACTTTATTTCTTTCCTTTAACAACATAAGTCATTCAACAATTATTAATTCATTAACAAGGGCTTTTAACAATGCCCAAAATCTAGCAAACCCAACAACCTAAAATTATGATAATCAAACCTAAAATCATACCAAATAGTTATGGAAAAGATTTAATCGATAAGAGGTTTTACCTTTTGGGTTTAACAAGGGCTATTAACAACGCCCAAAATCTAGAAAACCCAACAACCTAAAATTATGATAATCAAACCTAAAATCATACCAAATAGTTATTGAAAATATTTAATCGAAAAAAGGTTTTACCTTTTGGGTTGGGGATGAAGTCGCTCTCCCAAGATCTCAACAAGGTTCCTTGAATCTTGAATTAGCGACGAAACAGTTTTGGAGAACAACGCTGGTCTGCTTGGACTGGAGTGAGGCGGTGAAGAAAGAGATAGGGTTTATTTGTGAGGGTTCTTTTCATAATGAATGAGGGTATAATAGGACTTACAAAAAATTCATTAAAGAAGCTCCGTGTTTTCCAACTGATTCCTGCAAAAACAGTTTCAAAAGCATCTCCTACCCTGCTTCTCCAAAATCCACTTTTAAGAGAATCTATTTTTCTAAAATCAGTTTTATGGGTTATTACCAAACACTTAAGGTTAGGCCCAGAATCATTTTTGACCCCAAAAACAACTTGGGAATCCCTACCAAACGGGTAACCCATGGGTCATGGTCTTACCACCTCCCCCCACAACAATTTCTGAGTTATCCCTAATCACAAACCCAACTCCACCTACCTTTGTATCATGATGAAAAATGCCTAGATGACATGTAGTTTATTTGTTTATAAGTTGATTGAAGTAATGTGTTTATTTGCTAAAATAAGTTTCCGGTTATTCTTGAAAGCATCTTCAGTACACGACGTATATCTTCATAGGGAGGGGTTCTAATGAGGACCACTAAGTTAAGGACTAGTTAAGGACTTCTTCGTTTCACCCATTTTTCGATCGCATATTCACATCTCGACCGTCTAGTTTGTAGATATATATGAGTGATCATCTCTACAAAATTTTCATCCAAATTGAAAATCGTTAAGGCATTCATAAATATGATTTACCAATTATAAACTTGAACGGCTCTTGTTTGACAGATTTGGATTGTCCATTGATTTGATTTAGTTTGATCCCTTAATGATCACCAATTTTGCTGAAAATTTGTGGAAGTGATCTACTTATATAGACCTAAAATTTGAACGATGGAGATGGAAAAATGTAATTGAAAAGTGGGTGTAATAAACGATTAATGAGAAAGTCCTCAACTAGTCCTTAACTTAGTGGTCCTCATTAGAACCCCTCCCTATCTTCATATATATACATTGATGGTCAGGATTAGAGAAAATAATATACAAACATGATGATCAAACATATAAATTGTTATAAACGATTAATATTGTGTCGTGTAAATACATATCCATCAAAGAATTTCCGGTTATTCTTACCGATAAGCACGAATAGAACCCTAAGCTTTGACCATTGTAAAATCAAAATCACGACTCTTGACTTGTGTTGTTATAAGCCCAAAAAAATAGCAGAAGAAAAACACTGGTTGAGAGAGTGAGAGAGGAGAATGGAAGACCTGAAAGCGAAGACCCCAGCATCATGCAAAGACCTCCCAGCTCTCCTAACCTCTTTCGTCGACACCTTCGTCGACTTCTCCGTCACCGGACACTTCCTCTTACCCGAAACCCCCACTCCCCCTCAACCCTTGCAAACCTACTACCCTCCGCAGGACCGTCTCATCGCCATTGGCGACCTCCACGGCGACCTCGCCAAGACCAAGCAATCCCTCCGCCTCGCCAATCTCATCGACGCCTCCGACAAATGGGCCGGAGGATCCGCCACCGTGGTCCAGGTCGGCGACGTGCTCGACCGTGGCGGCGACGAGCTCAAGATCCTCTATTTCCTCGAGAAGCTACGACGCGAAGCCGCTAAATGCGGCGGCACCGTGATTACCATGCACGGCAACCACGAGATCATGAATGTGGAAGGAGATTTCAGGTACGCCACCAAGGAGGGTTTGGATGAGTTTGTGAATTGGGCACATTGTTATAAAACTGGTAACAGAATGAAGTCTCTTTGTAAAGGCTTGGAGAAGCCGCGGGACCCGTTCGAGGGGCTGCCAAGTGTATTCAATAATGTCAAGGCCGAGTTTGCAGAGGGTTTTCGGGCCAGAATTGCCGCGCTGAGGCCTGATGGTCCGGTTACTAGTCGGTTCTTGTCGAAGAATGTGACTGTGTTGGTTATAGGGGACTCGGTTTTCGTCCACGGTGGGCTTTTGGCAAAGCATGTTAAGTATGGACTAGAGAAGATGAATGAGGAGGTAAGGGAGTGGATTAATGGGGTGAAGGGGAGACTGGCGCCGGAGTATTGCCGCGGAGGGAACTCTGTGGTTTGGTTGAGGAAGTTTTCTGATGAAATCGCAGACAAGTGTGATTGTTCGGCGCTGGAACATGTTTTGGCAACTATTCCTGGTGCTAAGAGGATGATCATGGGTCATACCATTCAAGAGTTTGGGATCAATGGTGCTTGCAATGAGAGAGCTATTCGGATTGATGTGGGGATGTCCAAGGGCTGTGGTAATGGCTTGCCTGAAGTTTTGGAGATCAATGGGAATTCGAGTTTGAGGATCCTGACGTCAAATCTGTTGTACCAGAAGAAGTATGCATCTTCTGCTGAAGCTGGGAGGAGGGAAGGGGTTGGATTGCTGGAGCATGGACCTGAACAAGTGGAAGTGAAAGCTTGATTGTTGGGGTATTTGTTCTTAACCATATTGGTTGTAGCCTCTTATGTACAGATATGAGTTTTCCCATTTATACTCCAATTAAACTACTATTCAGCTGACACTATTGAAGGGTAGATAATTGCTAATGAATCATTCAAACTTGAATTGGATGGATGTAAAAAACATTAGTACTTTCACGTTCATGGAGTCTATGCTAATGGGTGGGAGTCTTTTAGATTTTTGAAAGTGGTTCTCTCTGAATTTTTAGAAAATAAATCTCCCAATGTTACAATTTCTTCTGGTGTGGAATTGACTTCTAAACTTGTATTTCCTAGCATATATTGGATTTCTTCGAATAGCAATTATACCACCCATCTGACATCATAACTTGTTGAACTTTGACATTTTTGTGTTTCTCCTAGATCTGTTGTTGGTGTTGGTTGTTTTGAATGTTTGTTTTGTAGCTCTGCCCGTTTTTGGACTTCTTCTCCACTTTCTTATAGTCTCTTTCTTTTTCATATAATAAGCTGGTTGTTTATGAATTACAAATGTCAGATTCATGAAAGATTGTGGTCAGTTAACTCATCTAGTCTTTTCACTGGCATTTGATCATCAATTTATTGGATCCTACTTTTGATTAAAGATGATTTGGACCACCGGTGTGTGCAAATTTTGGGTTTTAACAAAGCAAGATGCAAATTTTCACTAAGCAGTTAATTACTTGTGTATGCCTCAGAGAAGAAGCCACTTTGTATTTTTATTGCCTCACCAAAGCATATACTGTTATGAGTGTAAATATGGAACTCTGTTTTTTGCATTCTAGGCTTACAAGTACAAATTAGGCAATGTATGGGGTATTGTGGGTGCGGCCTAGAAACTTTTAGGGGCTGTTGTCAAGGATCCCAGGGAGAGGGCCAACAAGAAATTATTATCCTTTGGAGCTTTCTTGATTTGGCTATTTTATGTTGCTTTTGGTTGTAACAGGATAACTAGATCCTGAATAGAATGGGAGTTGGAACTGATTGTAGTTATTTGCGATTGAACCGGATTCTTAGCCTTCTATTTCCAAACAGTAGACACTTCTTCTTAATGGACCTGCCGTACATGTTGTGGTAACTGTCTTTTCTTGGAAAGTGGATGATTCTTCGCCTTGAATGGGAATGGGATTTATGTGGTTTATGTTGTCCAATTCTGTGTGGTTGTGTTTTTTTTTTTTTTTTTGAAGTTTTTCTGGATGTACATTTTCTTGGGGATGCTGGTCATGTTTCATATCTTATTAATTAAAATATCTTGTTTTTCATCCAAAATAATAATAATAATAATCTCATGATTTTTTTTTCTTTTGACATCTACTGTTTAGGAGAATGTTGTAAGTTCAAACAATTGTGGACCGAGTCCGGTAGTTGAATCTTCAATTGATTTGTAGCATTGATAAAATGAAGAGCATGCAACTGTAACATATCCAAGTGTGTTCAACTGAAGCGTACTGTTCTAGTTTTCCTGTTTATACAGCTTGCTGTTTTTGGTAATTGCATTTCTGCATATATTTGGACCTTATCACCAATAACTTACTGATCTTGACAAGTAGAAGTTTAAGTAAACTGAGAAGATTACTTTTTGTAGATGTTGGGGTTCCAGAAATAAATTCATAATAGGGTCTTGTTAAGGTTTCAAGATTATATCCTGTGCTGTACCTGTCATGTGCCTGCAGAAGTGTATGGCTTATGTGAAGCTGTTAACCATATTAGGTATTGCAAAGCAACCTGGTTTTGCTTGGTAATTGGTTATGCATGTTTCCCTGGGAACAGATTACTTGCAAGCCTTTGTCTCATTAGAATTAGAAATATATATGGAATCTATGCAAAGTTGCAAACAGGTCGGATTCTTGGATAGTTAAAATCGGTTCTTTCCAAAGTTGTTGATAATAAATCTCCCAAGGTTATAATCCAATTTTCCGGTTCTTCTGTTTAGTAAAGCTCTTTGCTGGTAATGAGGGTTGATCTCTTCAACTCTTAATCTCCTATTTTCTTTTTTTTTTTTGAAGAAAAATGATACCATTCAAACTATAGCATCGTACTCCTCCATCACTCGTTTAGCTGACATTTTTTCTTGCATTTGATCATCAATCAGTTAGATCCTGATTTTGATCCTCTTAAGATGGTTTAACAGACGAGTGTTCCAATGAAAGTGGAAACTTTCACTAGGCCAGTGACTCACATGGAGTCAAGTACATCTGTAATATGCTTGTGAGGAAGCCCTTTGCTTGTGTGTCTCCTCACTGGATCAAGTCTATTGAAGCCTTCTGCAAACTGCTATGGCATGCTGTCATGAGGAGAGGGGCAAACAGAAAAAATGTTTTGGCTGTTCTGGCTCTTTTGTGGTGTAGTTTGTTGGAACACCAATAAACCAATTTTTATGGGAAGGGGAGGTGGAGAGACTTGGAGTTAAATTGGGATTCTATCAGATTTGTAGCCTCATTGTGGGCTTGTCTTTGTAAACCTTTGAGATACCTTCCCCTTAGTTACACTCTTCTGGACTGGAGTGCTGAGTTGCCGCGACTCTGTAAGTGAAAGTGAATGATTATCTGTCTTGAATGTAGTTCTGGTGGTTATTTCCCAATTCTGTGTCGTTCTTTTAGGTAATATGGTTTCCAGTTTTTAGCTCAATGGAGGCTGGTCATTTTGTAATGTATTGAATAGTATCTCATTTCTTCATGACAGTTTTTGTTCTTTCATGTCTACTCTTTAGCAGACTGCTGGAAGTTGTAGCTAAGATGCTAATCTTTAAATGAGCTTGAACCAAATCCACTGCTGGTTCAACGCCTTCAGGATTTTCATCCATCTTTTGAGATATCTTTTAGGTTTTGACAGCAATGGTGATGCGAAGTAGTGGAAGTACACTACTTTGACATCTCCAAGCATAATAAACTTAGACCTGGCAACTCATGGATGGTACAAGGATACTGATCTGGCTTTCCCAATGTATACATCTTTCTTTTCTTCCGGTAATCAGATTTCTGCTTAGATTTAGAGCTTATCATCAACTAGGATCTCCAGAGTAAAACTTTGTGTACTATTATTGCAGATGTTGCTTATCATCAATTTATACGTCTTTGCTTTTTCTGGTATTAGGGTCCTGCAGATGTTCCACTATTCTATAATGTGTTGTATATCCTATAGTCTATATCTCAAAAGATTTCACGAGTTTACAATTGATATGAACTATACGTTACAGCAGACATGTTGACATGAAACAGTAGGGAAAGCTCATTAAGCTTAGCTGTTTACTCGAATGATTACACAGAATGTTGTGATGTTGTTCATATTGTGCACTGTTGCTTCAGTTACGGTAACTGATTCTTCCTCTTTGCCTTGCTAGGTTTGTGTTTTATATAGAAGCAGGTTCCCTGGAGGTGAAATTTTTTATGAATGAGGAGCACTGCGAGCACATTACAACTAATGAGTGTGAAGACTAGGGAGTTCTTGTTGCCCTTGTTGTCAACATCTATATTTTACGTGAATGATCGGAGTTTCTGATTTTATTTGCAAGTAGTTTTAAAGAAAGTTAAGTTTTTTATGCGTGAGCGTGTGTTAAGAGACTCATAGCAAGTTTGAGACTCATACGATGGGGTCTTTAGGCTATTAGCTGGTTACAGGTTGAATGAGTCTTGCCCAAAGAACACAAAAAGGTGAAGCTACTAGTATGACGGTGTAGCTAACTCTTTCATTAAGGTTATACAGGTCGTTATCTTACTTCGCATGGAAAACCCCTATGATTGCTCTCATTAAAGAAAGCTATAAACGCACGTCCATAACGACAACTGTGGTCTATTGTTAAAGAACGACAAGCGTGACTCGTGGATCATTATAGTCTTAAACTAACCATTTAAGTGATAAATTTAAATCACAAAATGTCTTGGTACAATTAAATATGATTCACCTACTTATACGTTATATTAAGAGTTTGAGACTGATAGAGAGAATATAAGAACTAGAGAATAGCTTGATTCCGATAATCAAGAGTTTTGCGGCATCATCAAACAAATATATATTTAAATTCGGGGCGGATCTGTGACAACTTAATTTATAGTTACAATTATACTCCAGATCTTGTCCGTCAAATTTAATAACAATAGACGGGTGAGATTAAACACAAGTCATTAAACCTTTCTAATAAAATAAATATATAATATCTATAAGATAATTATCTATTTATCTCTCTTCTACTTTCAATTATTCCTAATTAAACCAAAGATAATTATCATGTGATGGTTATCGATGTCCTTACCAAATAAACCCAGAATACGTACATGTCTGCCGATTGAAACATTGATTATCAAGAACAACCATTAACTCAAGTCATATAAAGTCTTAATGAAAAAAAAAAAAGGAGATTGTTGAATGAACTACAAGGACGAAAACTGATTGATACAATTTGCAATCACTTGATAATCATTCTGGAAAAAACAAATTATGACGACGATCAATTCAAAAGCCAAAATATGGTGCAGCTCTCAGCAATTCCGAAATCGATCAGTAGATTCTTCTAGCAACTTTGATCACTTCGAAGATTTTAATCATCCCTACAAGAACATGAAATCATATTAGTCCTCAACCAAGCATATATGACAATTACAGAATTCAAAGTCCATAAACTATCATCCAAATTGTATGCATGTTTGGATACCATAACATTCAAATGAGTCTAATGAATAATCTTGTTTCTTTAATGCTTATCAGTTGAAAGCATATAGCTTCTTACAGTGCATGGCTATGTTCAGTACGTATAAACACAAAACCAAAAGAATGATTGAGACAATGACAATGAAAAAAATAATTACTTACATGTAGTAGGTCACTCACTCCTTCTTCTCTGTGGATTCAAGGAACAAGTTTGTTTGTTGTGTCTTGACTTGGAGCTGTAGACATGTAAAATTTAACAAAATAATTGGGTTTATAAGTGATGACTCGCAAGAAGTCAGGCGAAGCGAACTGGACTTCACCTAGAAATAAATGAAGGCGAGGCGAATCGCATTTCGCGAGGCGAACCGCATTTCGCGAGGCGAGCTAGACTTCGTGAGGCGGACTGAACTACGCGTAGAAATAAATGAAGGCGAGGTGAACCGGACTTCGCCAGGAGAACCTCACTTCGCGAGGCAAGCTAGACTTCGCGAGGCGAAACGGACTTCGGGTAAAAGTAAATAGAGGTAAGCCGAAATGACTTCGTGCTTGTAGATTTACATGAAGGCGAGGCGAGATGGCTCCGCGCGCGTAGATTTATATGAAGGTGAGGCGAGATGGCCCAGCGTAGGGAACCTTGCGAAGGAGCTAAACGACAGAGTTCGCATGCATGTGGCGATGTACGTCCAAGATAAGTCATCTGTGAAGTGGGACCAGAAATCACCGCTTCTTGGAAATCAAGGTTCCTCGCGAGATACCTTCCATATCCGCGAGATGGCTCACCCCTTGCTAAGGATCTTGATCAAAACAGGACATTCAATCCAAAGCGATATGGGCATATCTAAATCTTAAGATTTGATTGATTTGATTATGTTAAAATTGGCAAGTAAATCAATCAGTCAAGATTCATTGATTCGATTAAGGAAATATCATTGATTCAGTATCTTCATTACTTGTCAAAAGCGAAGGCATGTTAACACTATAAATACCCCCTCTTATACCAAGAGGAGGGGGCCAAGGAAGAAGCGGACCAAGGAGCAAACAAAAAAAAGAAGGCAGCGGACCAGAGAGAGAGAAAACCCACTCCCAAGAGCCTAGAAGTCTTCCAAAACCCCTGAAGAATCATCAAGCTGCCAAATAGCCGATTCTTCATCAACCTCAAGTCTAGAAGTTGCCAAAGCCCCTAAAGAATCATCAAGCTGTTAAATAGCCGATTCTTCATCAACCTCAAGTCTAGAAGTTGTCAAATTCTAAAGAATCATCAAGTTGCCAAATAGCCGATTCTTCATCAACCTCAAGCCTAGAAGTTGTCAAACTCCGAAGAGTCACCAAGCTACCAAATAGCCGACATCTTCACCAACTTCAAGACGAAGAACAAACCACCACGTGAAACCGCTCGTGGATCAAACCCGATCAACATGAAGCCTCCACGGCCCTTGATCAACCATCGTCTTCAAGTCTTCAACAAATCAAAACCTCTACCAAGTTCATCAACAAAATCGTGGAGAATCAACAAGCACCGAACACACTTGCTGATTCATTCCTTGTCAAAGTCGAAGAACACGCACCACGTGACACTGCTCGTGGCCTAAGTCCGATCAAGAACAAGCCTCTACGGCCCTTGGTTAATCAACTTCTACAAATCGTCAACACGATAAGAAGTTCAAACTACAACAATTCGATTCAAGATTAAGTGCTCGCCACCCTTGGATCAAATCGACGTCGGAGATTGAATCAGAGGAAATTCTTGTAAAAGAATACAAACAGAGATTGTAACTTGCAAATTCTTCAATACAAATATTTTATCTTGTACACGTGTTTTTCTGTTATTTGTTGCAGATATTTTCGTGTTTACAGGAGCATAATGTACACTCTCTCCATGACCAATTCTACACCACTCTTGATTCTAGCAGAACTCTTAGTTTCTTTCTTCTTGCCTTTGGTCTTAGAAATATTTGGATCCAAAAGTAATGACTGGGTGGAAGGAAGATTAATACATAGATCATTATTATGTGGGGAAGCACTGGTTTCTATGGTATGGTCATCTTGGTCTAGAGGAGTAGCGCTAGTCTCCTTATTGATTGCAAACTGGTCTAGAAGCTTTAGCAATTTTTTTGAGATTTCGTTTAAAGCATCCATGAATAGTGTGTATCCCTCAGTTGAAGTTGCAGCAATACAAGCCAATTTGGTTGCTTGGTGACACATGTGGCTAAGTCTTGCTGCTTCTGAGTCTTCTCTACCAACACTTTTGACCAAATCTTCAGAGTCAATTATCCTAAATTTGTTTGCCAGTTGTCTCCATCTTGGAAGAATAAAATGTGCCGGTATTGTTTCCATATCCAAACGTAAAAATACCTTCAACAAGTGCCTACAAATTATTCCAACAAACTCAAAATTTTGGTACTCACAAGAACCCTCGTAAGTCATCAAATCTAACTTCACCATAAAATCTTGATCATGTTCTCCGAGCCTTTTTTTCACCAAGTATGAGTGCCATTCATTGTCATGTTCCCTTTCTTCAACTTTATAGTGATTAATTTGACTTCATTGTGCCTTGAATTTGTTGAAAATATTTCTGGTATAGAACTTTGATGCATCTTTCAAAAGGAATTCATCATCATTCACGATTCAAAACTTGTGTCCTGACTCAAAGTCTTCCTCACTTTGATTTTCTATAATCCTCTTCAATGCTTGATCATATCTGACAACAAACTCTCTAAGATTTGTCGTTGACATAACAAACCCATCAAAAAAAGAGTTAATTCCCTCATCGTGTCTAGTAGTATTCATTCCTACAAAGAAGGTTCCACGATGATAAACCGGCACCCAAGAAGTACATATCTCATAAAGATTATCTAACCAACCATTTTCTTCTAATCCATATTCAATCATTAAAGTCTTCCATTTATCTTCAAAGTCTTCAGTCCTGTATGTAAATTGAATACATTTCTTCATCTCCTTTCTGAATTTTGATTTCTTGTAATACACATGGGACAACTTCTCAACAAACTTCTTCTTGATATGCCAAAGGCATAAGCGATGGTGAGTGTTTGGAAATATCTTGGCAATTGCTCCTTTGATTGCCAAATCTTGGTCAGTTATAATGGAAATTAGATGACGACCTCCCATTGCTTGTAACCATGTCTCAAATAACCACAAAAAAGTTGTCTCTTTCTCATCTTGTAGAAGTGCACAACCAAACTGTATCGACTGTCAATGGTGGTTCACTCCTGTGAATGGCGCAAAAGGCATATCATACTTGTTTGTCCTGTACGTTATGTCGAATGTGACCACATCTCCAAAATATTCATAGGCCATGTGTGATCGAGGGTCAACCCAAAAGAAATTAGTTGCTCTTCCATCTTCATCGCATTGGATTGCATAAAAAATTTGGGATTTTCAGCTTTTTTTTTTCTAAAGTAAGTGAGCATTGACTGAGCACCTCCTCCATCCAGCTGTCTATGACGAACATTTCTTAAATGATTATAACAATCTCTTTTGTTAAAACCAATTTGAGCACCACCAAGGATCGAATGAACTTTTGCAATCGGCAAATTTTCTTTATGAAATATCTCTGTCCCGATTTGAATTATACATCATAAAAACATATCTTTTTTCAACCCCAAAATCTTAGGAGGACACTAGTGTCCTCTGTACCTAGATCCGCCCCTGCCCTTTACCTTATCTTGCCATAAAAGTTGGGAGTGACAAATAAGCTTAACGCGGGTATGAAGAAGTAAACGAATCAATTTCCCAAACCCGCGTCCAAAGATTGGGTTTGGATTGTGATTGTGCCATTGACACCACTTTATCCATCTTAATGTGCACTCGATCATGTCCCCTTCCATTAGGACTAGGTCTTTGATGCACTCTCTCTTATATCCTCTCTATTGGAAAAGAATCAGTCTATCTCCCTTTTTTCCCAATTACCCCCAAAATATATACATTTCTTGCTTTTATGTCCCTTTCAATTTGATTTTTGCTGCCTTTTATTTCTTCTTTGAGTCAATGCTCATGGTTTTGGTGTTTTGTACTCCAGCGTTACGTTTGTTTACCTGTCACATTTTGATACCTACATTTGCAAGACCATTTTCTTTTTTAAGATTTTTACTAGATGAAGAGAGCATCTCATCCGACAAAACAAAGAGTTATTATATAGGTTTAAGTACTTCGATGCAACTATCTTATTTTTTTTAATACCAGAGTTGAAAATTACTCGAAGTCTCAGATCAGGGTTGGTCATATAGTCGAGTTCGTTTTATTGGAAACTATACTCTTACCCGTGTGATATTGATGCATGTGTTATTGGTGAATAGAAGAAAAATGTGTAAGGCTTTTTGTCACCGCTTTGTTTCATTTTGTATCATGTTTTTTTTTTCTTATAACACATTATCTACGATAATTCTGTGAAGTGATTTTTTATCAATATAAAGGATAACTTAAGCAATTCACAATAATTTGGTGAAGCTTTCGTTTAACTTGGCTTTAGGTTAGAAAAGGGATGTCAAAAGTGTTTGCGGTAAGAAACATGTTTTGGATTTTTTTTATGCCCCGGCCCCAAAATCAGTTGAGCCACACATATTAGTTCTTGTTAGGTCTTGTACAGAATTGTGTCACCATCTCTTATTCAATGGAGTGTCCACTTATTGGTGAAGGTTTGATGGCACTGCTCTGCTTGTTGATGTAGTCATGCAACAAGATTTGTGGTTAAGACCCATTAAAAGAACATACTCATGAAGGTAAAACTCTACTGCTAGGACGGTCAAATCTTCAATCGACAAAATTAAAATTTATTTTAATCGTCTCTCACAAAGATGTTGATAAAAAAGGCTATAACCTCTTCTTTCTTTAACAAATGAGAGGGACCTAGAAATTTAGTTTTTTTTTTTTGGGGGGGGGGGGGGGGAGGTTGTAAATAGACTCAAACAGCGCGTGTTTGACTCATGTTCAGCTCGTATTAAGTCAGACAAAAAACATGAGCTGAGTTTGAGCTCAATATTAAGCCTGATAAAAAACATGAGTTTGTGAACACATTTTGCACGAAGCTAATCTTTACACAACAGAGATGAACAACCATAGAGTATGAGTTTTAACTCAATACAGTTTTAATTTTTATATAAACAACTCAAATATTATAATAAGTCTATCGTGATGAACTCAAAATCTCCGACCAACAAGAGTGAGAGAGACTGTCACTATATACATGAAATGGCGAAAATTCTTCTACGTCACTATATACATGAAATGGCAAAAATTCTTCTACACACTGAGATATAAAATGTAAGTAAACCGAATAATTAATATGTAATATTTTAATCTGACTATTTACATCGCACTACATGCATGTGTAATAATATCATTACCGGTGTATCTCACGCTCACAAAAAATCTCATAAACATGGTATAATAACTCGGGAGGGGTTCTAATGAGGACCATTAAGTTAAGGACTAGTTGAGGACTTTCTCATTAATCGTTTATTACACCCACTTTTCAATTACATTTTTCCATCTCCATCGTTCAAATTTTAGGTCTATATAAGTAGATCACTTCCACAAATTTTCAGCAAAATTGGTGATCATTAAGGGATCAAACTAAATCAAATCAATGGACAATCCAAATCTGTCAAACAAGAGCCGTTCAAGTTTATAATTGGTAAATCATATTTATGAATGCCTTAACGATTTTCAATTTGGATGAAAATTTTGTAGAGATGATCACTCATATATATCTACAAACTAGACGGTCGAGATGTGAATATGCGATCGAAAAATGGGTGAAACGAAGAAGTCCTTAACTAGTCCTTAACTTAGTGGTCCTCATTAGAACCCCTCCTATAATAACTCAACAGGTGGGCTCGCTCTCAAAAATTTGTCGGGCTTGATTTTAACGACAGATAATAAAGCCTGAAAAGAGTGACATTACGGCAAGACCTCAGCATATGACTTGTTCAAACGAGGTTTTCAGGTACAGTTGTTGGATGACCTCAGCACAATCCTCAATTCTAGGACAAAACAAGAACCTCATTTTCCAACAAGCGCGTGGAAGTTTCCACCAAAACCCAAAATCCCCTAAACTTTTCCCAACTTTCACTCTCCCTATAAATACCTCTTTCACCAATACACAAACTTAAACATAAAATTATCTATCACCCATAATTACACACAAAGATGGATCATCAAGAACCCACAACAGGCTTTCGTTTCTACCCAACTGAAGAAGAACTGGTCTCCTTCTACCTCCTCAACAAGCTCGAATCCAAGCGCCAAGGCAGCATTCGGCGCGTCATTCCCGACCTCGACATTTACAGCACAGAGCCATGGGATCTCCCAAGTACGTCCTGCAGTTCAAATTAATCCCACCGAAGCTTTGCAATGAGTTGTAGCTACTACAAATTCAGTACATTTGTATGAAAAATTAACCATTTTATTGCAGGGTATGCTGCGGAGTTGTGCCATGGAGACACTGAGCAGTGGTTCTTCTTTACGCCGAGGCAGCAACGAGAAGCGCAAGGAGGGAGACCTAACCGGACTACGGCTTCTGGCTACTGGAAGGCCACTGGCTCTCCGGGGTATGTTTACTCGTCGGATAATCGAGTCATTGGAGTGAAGAAGACGATGGTTTTCTACAAAGGGAAAGCTCCGACGGGAAGAAGGACCAAGTGGAAGATGAACGAGTACAGAGCCATTGAAGGAGCAGCAGCAGATCCCTCAGTTGCTACCACTAGCAATAGTGCTACTACTACTACCATTCCCAAGGTGAATTTTTTATCTTCCAGATTTTTACTTGCCCAAATTTGAATAATTACCCATTTTGACTTCTTCTTTTCTTCCCACTTGGAGTTTGGACAATCTTGTTTTACCTTTAAATCTCACCAATCTCTTAAACCTTTTGCTTTTTTCGTACATATTTGGTGACATTTCCTTGTATTTTACTATATATAGTTGAGGAATGAGTTCCGACTGTGCCGAGTGTACATAATATCGGGGAGTTCTCGAGCTTTCGATAGACGCCCGCTGGAAGCAAGCGGCGACACATCACATCGACAAAGTGACAATTTACTGGGAGCAAGTACTTATTCATCTCACCAAGCAACAATGGTGGCAGAGAAAGCAAGCTCATCGTCTGAAACTCATGATTCAAATTCAGGAGACCTAGCTGATCTTCAAGCATCAGAGACTACTGATTGGGAAATGAATGATGATCTTCAACAACCTCTATGGGAATGGGAGCAGCTAAACTTACTCTAAACATATTTAGAAAAAGATAACACTCAGGTTTACGTAAGACCGAGCCATGCACAACTTTGAACTTCGATGCAAAAAAAGTTCACACCTACACTTACGGTATCAATTTGGAAGGAGCAAGTAATGATAGGCATAACTTAATCTAAGTGTAGTACTTCTCGATTATATTTTGGTAGAATTTCAGTGTAGTTAAATTCTAATATTTTTTGACACTTGCTATTGTAAAAGTGAGTGATGGGTAAAAATAAATGTACTTTTGTATCATGAAGCAAGTAAAACCGATTCCTAAAAGTTTGGTACTGTAAAAAAATGTGTAGACAGAATCTAAGACGTGTGCAGTTCCCAGCCATCATGATTTATGCAAATTCACTCGTGTCCCCATTTTGATGGTCGATCTGTTTGTTAAACTGAAAAGTTCAACAAGAGGATTGTCATCTACAATTAAGAACTGTATTTTTGACGCAGTCAGTCCAACGAGAAAAGGAAAAGGCATAGGAAGTCAGTCAGATGGAAGATTACGTAACTAGTATTTTACAAATCATTTGCCCATAGACAAATTTAAAATCAAGTTCATGGTTCATTTCATCGGACTAAGTATGCATCTATTGCATTGTAGAGTATGAATTTCAATTTTGAATCCTTCTTTGTCATCTCACTACTAGAAAAAAGTTGTTAGGTGACAAAATTTTTTGGTTATCTCAGAGCTTCTGTCGTCATGTAAATACTTAGCTGACGAAAATTTCATCACCTAAGGGTCGTCATCTAAGGCCTGTGGTTAGAGCACTTAGGTGACGAAAATATTAATTTCCTCATCTTAGTCACTACTAAAATGACGAACAACTTTTCGTCACTACGTTACTTAGCGGACGAAACTATTTTCGTCACCAGGTTACTTAACTAACGAAAAACATTTCGTCACCACGTTACTTAGCTGACAAAAAATATTTCGTCACCACGTTACTTAGCTGACGAAAATTCGGTCGTCACCCAGTTACTTAGTTGACGAAATTTATTCAGTTTGCTGACAATTTTTTCACGTAGAAAAAGTCACCCAGTTATTTAGCTGACAATAGTTTCGTCTCCAACTTCTTACAAAATAGATCCAATCAACCCCAAACAACCTCAATATCTTACAACCAATATCAAGCAACCCAATTTCAACCGAGATCGTCTCCATAGTCATTTGCAAAAACACATTAACAAGGCCAAAACGGAAAGGGCGCGGAGTCCGTTGGCGAGAAGGCGTGCGCATTCCGTTGGCGAGATGGCGCGGAGTCCTCTTTCGAGATGGCGCGCGGATTCCGCTGGCAAGATGGGCGCGGAGTCCGATGGAGGAGGAAAATTAGTCATTCCATGAAAACGGCTGAATTTGAGAGGCAGAAGGTGACGGTGGCGAAGAAGAAGGAGAGGCAGAGGGAAGAAGAAGGAGAGGCAGAGGGAAAACGGCTGCCAACGATGAGGGAGGAGGCGACCATGGGGAAGAAGAAGGCAGAGGGAAAGCTAGAGGGTCTCTCGGTGCGTGGAAACTGGGGCAGAGGAGAGGAGGGAAAGAGAAGAGAGTCTGGAAAAGAGAGAAGAGAGAGTTCAAAGAAAAAGATAGAGAAATGAAAAGTGAGGCAGAGGATATAGAAGGAAACTTTCAAAAATGTGGTTCAAATTTTTCTGAAATTTTTGGCGGAAGTGATTAAAAATTTGGCCAAATAATTTGCGGAATTTTTTATCCCTCATATATTAAGTAGTTAGGTGACGAAAACATGAATTTTCGTCGTCTCAGTGAACCAAAAATATTTATTTTTATGAAAAGGTTTTGATAGAATGTGATCTTGTTAAATAGGGAGGAAGCAATATTTTCAAAAATCTTGTGAAATAGGACGTCATCGTTGAAAAAATCACATATTTCCGGTAACTTTTGGTCCCCGATACAAGCAGTCAACCCTATATACGTTTATGTTTCCCTATGTGGAGCCCTATGGTCGAGAGGTGAACGTACCCAAATTTACATGAGTGGTTGCATCTCATCAATGTGAGAGTTTTGTGTGTGAAAGAATCAATCAAACTAGGTCATATAGGGGTAGGAAAGAGCGTTCTCCTGTAATAAGTGACGTTAATTTAATGTTGATCGTGTGGATAGAGACGTAAATGTTTTCAAAAATTGGTGGATTTTTTTTCATAGCCGTATTTAAGTACACTGATCATATCAGACGGTTGAATTTTTATTTTATAAAATTTAGCCAACAGAACCACAACGTGTCTACTAATATAATATAACTTGTTTAGTAGGTTATATGCAAGTGTAGATATTTGTGAACCAACTATAGGGAGGAAGCAATATTTTCAAAAATCTTGTGAAATAGGATGTCATCGGTATGGTGAAATACGACTATGGTTGAAAAATCACATATTTCCGGTAATGTTTGGTCCCCGATACAAGCGGTCAACCCTATATACGCTTATGTTTCCTTATGTAGAGCCCTATCGTCGAGAGGTGAACGTACTCAAATTTTTACATGAGTGGTTGCATCTCATCAATGTGAGAGTTTTGTGTGTGAAAGAGTCAATCAAACTAGGTCATATAGGGGTAGGAAAGAGCCACTACCAGAAGAAAGGCTTTAGCTGACGAAAAAAAAAAAAACCAGGCCGACGAAGCATTTTTTCGTCGGCTAAGTTAAATTTTCGTTGGCTATGGTAAACTTTAGCCGACGAAAAAAAATTTTCGTCGGCTAAAGAATTTATTTCGTCGGCTAAAGTTCACAAACTATGGCCGACGAAATATTTAAAAGTTTAGCCGACGAAATTAATATGTCGTCGGCTAAAGTGCTTTATATTTGCGGATCTGGACAGCAGCAGCTCATCTGGGAAAAAAAACGGGAGAAGAAAAAACAGGAGAAAAATTTACCGAGCGGCTACACTTGGAGAGGCCGAAGACGAGGAGGAGGATGTTGCGTATCAAGAGCCCAACGCAATAGGTATTCCTAACTCCTCTACCGTTCGCCTTAATAATTTTAAAGCGGGTCGTTCGGTGCGAATTTGTGATGAAGAGCCAAGGTTTGTTGATGTTGATCCAAATCAAGAAACAGACGAAGACTCTGGCGATGAGAAAAGACATATATTACCAGAAATTAATTCTGACACCGAAGAAGACTCATCGGATGATTCCGATTACGAGTCTTAGTTTTAATTTAGAGGACGAAATCCATTAATTTGTATAATTTTTCAAAGACGTTTTCCTTTATAGTGTACACATGTTGAATTCATATTTCAGTTATTTTATATGAATTTTGGTGATACATGATGAACAGGAAGTTAGTATGGTTTACTAATATCGTCTGTTTTTTTTAATGTATTTTTTTCCTTTAGCCGACAAAATACACTATAATTCGTCATTCGTCGGCTAAGATGGTTTTTGCCGACGAATAACCTAATATTTCGTCGGCTATTCCGGTATTTTTAATTTTTTAATTACATACTATAGCCGATGAAAAAAGCCTTAATTCATCGGCCAAAGTGTTTTATTGTTTTTTAAAATAAGTTTTAGCCGACGAAAAAAGCCTTAATTTTGTCGGTCATAAATGTTTTTTATTTTTTTTATTACACACTTTAGCCGACGAAATACACTATAATTCGTCGGCTAAGATGGTTTTTGCCGACGAATAACCTAATATTTCGTCGGCTATAGTTATTTTTTAATTTTTTAATTACATACTATAGCCGACGAATACGTTAGGGTATTCGTCGGCTAAACCCTAAAATTTTTCTATTACCTACTATAGCCCTATATTCGGTGGTTATTTTGCGTAAAATTTTTATACGACTTGTTGCGTGTCATCGGTTTAAAACTATTTTCAGTTGGAGGTCCGACCAAAATACGTAATTTAGACGGTCGAACGACCTTTTCCGTGCGTTTAGGGGTTTGACTTACGAGATTGACCGTCCGGATCGAGCCCTTATTCTTTTCGGATCAAGTTGAATTTTTTCTCATACATGTATTTTATCATGATGGTCAGATCTGACCGTCTGATTTCTGTTTCTCAGGTTTGATAATCACAATCACAACATGCGTACTAATGTTGTATAACTTGTTTACCAAGTGTTAAGTAAATGTTCCATTTCAAAAACAAATTATACGTAGAACCTTCAAACGTAAAAAAGTTGTGAAATAAGACATGACCAGAATGGTGAAATACGTCTACGGTAGAAAAATCACGGTATTCCGGTCATGTCTCGATGCCGATAGTTGCGGTCAATGCAATTTTCCATTCTTTCTCCCTATGGAAAGCCCTATGTTCGGTGGTTATTTTGCTTAAAATTTTTATACGACTTGTTGCGTGTCATCGGTTTAAAACTATTTTCAGTTGGAGGTCCGGCCAAAATACGTAATTTAGACGGTCGAACGACCTTTTCCGTGCGTTTAGGGGTTTGACTTACGAGATTGACCGTCCGGATCGAGCCCTTATTCTTTTTGGATCAAGTTTCATTTTTTCCCATACATGTATTTTATCATGATGGTCAGATCTGACGGCCGGATTTCTGTTTCTCAAGTTTGATCATCACAATCACAACATGCCAAATGTATAAAGGTTTAGCCGACAAATTTCAAAGGTTTAGCCGACGAATTTCAAAGGTTTAGCCAACGAATTTATAAAGTTTAGCCGACGAATTTCAAAGTTTTAGCCAACGAGTTTCAAAGGTTTAGGCGACGAATTAGTGTATAGCCGACGAAATTGGTATCTTTAGCCGACGAACAAATTATTTCGTCGGCGAAAGTTTTCGGGTTTAACTGCGAAACCCTAGCCTCCTCCCTCCTCCATTCTAATTTCCGCAATTTTTTCCCTCTCCCGGTCTCCTCCCTTCTCCCTCCTCCCTCCCGGTCTCCTCCCTCCTCCCTCTCCCTCTCCCGGCCGGCCGGTCTCCTCCCTCCTCCCTCCCTCTACCGTCGCCGCCTCCTCCCTCCTCCCTCCCTCCCTCCCTCCTCCCTCCCTCTCGGTCTCCGCCTCCTCCCTCCCTCCCTCCTCCCTCCCTCCCTCCCTCCCTCCCTCCCTCTCCCGGTCTCCACCTCCACCTCCTCCCTCCTCCCTCACTCTCCCGGTCTCCAAGGTTTATTTTTGATTTTGAATTTAGTTTTATGCTATATGTGTTAATTTATATGTGTTAATTTATATATGGGTTAATATATATGTGTTAATTTATATATGTGTCAATATATATGTGTTAATTTATTTTTGATTTCGAATTTAGTTTTATGCTATATTTTTATGATGATGTTGATATATATAATATTGTTATGTAATTATTAATTAAGTATATCTATATATATATTGGTATGAAGTTATTTTTGATTTCGAATTTATTTTTATGCTATGTTAATTAAGTATATCTATATATATTGTTATGTAATTATTAATTATGTATATCTATTTATTGAATAAGTATAATTTTAAACATGTATAATTTTTTATACAATAAAGACAAAATAATCTAAAGCCTTAGATTTGAGAAGGATAAGCTTGAATTTTTACTTTTTCAATGTTGCCTCAGCCTTGATTCAAATTAATATTTTAAATAGGATGAGCGGCTTTTTTCGATCGAAGAAGAGTTCGAAGGGCCAAAGGTCCGAATCGTCTGAGGGAACCTCTAGCAACCCCCAAACGACGTTTCAGGGCCAGATGACAGCCAGACGTGCGAGCCTTCTGGAGACGGCGCCGGAGGTGCCCCTTTCATCGAGGCAGGCGGCCGTCCCTCGTTCCTCGAGGCAGCTGTGGCCTCAGACCCAGACGGAGGTGTCTGCACCCCGTATGCCTGAGATACACCGGGCTCCCCCTCCGGGTCCTACTTCTTCGGATAGTGGGTCATCTGGGGTACAGATGCCGCCGTCTCATCTGTTCCTTCCGCGGATGATACCGGCCTTACCTGTAGTCGATGGCTCAGGGACGCCGATTTATCCACTGCCCCCGCCAGTGGCTCCATCAGCGGCGTACCGGTTCGTGCCTTTTGATACGCCTCTTATTTCTGCGAGGGTATCATCTTCGGCGACAGAGACGGAATCCGCCACGAGCTCCTCAGGTAATCAGTGATGCATGATTATTTTTAAAGGGTCATATATATTTTAATAATCAATTTGGTTTATCATGTGATAGGCACAAAGAAGAAGAGAGGCCCCGTCACAGGGAAGGCTCTCGAGAAGATCGTGGGTACCGTGGGGAGGATCGTCATCAATACTGACGGGGATGGCCACATAGTATCAGGCGGGAAGTCGAGGACGTACTCCGGCCGCGTGGGAGCTCTCATTAGGGACAGAGTCTCTATGTTGTGGTCATACTGGGGCGAGGTCCCGCAGGAGGTTAAGGACATGGTCCACAACGCGATGTCGATGAGTTTACAAAATAATATTATGTATTACATTGTTGATTTCTCGAAAAGCTAAACTAATAAACAGTTAAATGCAGGTGTGGTTTGAGGTTCCCGAGCACCTGAGGGACAGCTGGGCCGACGTTGTGCATGGGGGAAGGTACGTTGGGAAGTTAATGAAAAACAAAATTGTATGTGATGTTAATAATATTTCTAATATTTTTGTTGTATCTGTAGGTACAAGGAGTGGAAGAACGAGTTGCGGACCCATTGGACTACGCACGGGAACGCACGTTCTGTTACCCCTGCTGAGTTCCAGTACAGGGAGTACGAGTGGCGTTGGCTTCTGACATCAGAATTCAACAACCCTCGTAAACAGGTATTTAAATAAATTAGTTAGTTAATTTATCATTAAGTACGTGCGTTTTAAAATATTTTACTAATAGTTTACTTTTTTCTTTGAAGGCGGTTTCCCGGGTGAACGCTCAGAACCGGCAACGCAACACAAGGAACCATCATGCCGGTTCTAGACCGTTCGCTGTCTTCATGGACGAGGCGGCCAGGGAACATCCAGAAGTCAACCAGTACGTCTATACGTACGAGAGGGCATATCCTGACTCCCAGGAGGATATTGTAAGTCACCTTACGTTTTTAAATTTTTAAATTTATGTAAAAATGTTAATTAATAATTTTTTTCCTATCCATATAGGCGAAGGTGAGGGAGGCTAGTGACGAGGTCATGCGCGCCTTAGTGAGGGAGACATGGCCGGACACGCAGGAGGAAGAGATGTCCGAAGCCATGTCCCGGATCGACTCTTCGGATCCGACGATT
Source organism: Fragaria x ananassa (assembly GCA_034370585.1). Classification (NCBI taxonomy): domain Eukaryota; kingdom Viridiplantae; phylum Streptophyta; class Magnoliopsida; order Rosales; family Rosaceae; genus Fragaria; species Fragaria x ananassa. The sequence goes on from CP139766.1 coordinate 16,109,790, forward strand.
GGGGCGAGGATCATGGGCACAGTCTTCCCACCGAGAGCAAACAACTTCTACTGCCGGGGTCTAGGAAAGAAAGGCGAGGGGGTCCTGAAGACCACTCCAAGATTGCAACGAAAGGCAGCCTCGACCAGCAGCAGGACCACGTCCACGATCAGCAGGACGACTCAGCTAGAGTCGGAAGTTCAGAGACTACGAGAACAGCAAGCTGCTCAGGTTGCCTCGCAGGCAGCCTATATTGCCTCGCAGGCAGCCTTTAATGCCGCGCAGGTAGCCTATGTTGCCGAGATACATGCCATCCAGCAGGCCCAGCAGCAGCAGATGTTCCAGTACATGCAGGACTTTATAGCTGCCCAGCTTCACGGACTTCCGCCTCCGCCCATGCCTCCGCCCATGCCGCAACCCCAGCCGCCGTAACCTCCGCCGCAACCTCCACAGCAGCCCCCAGAAGCGGATATTAATTTAGACGATATAGAATTTATGTAGTTGATGAATTATATACTTTTATGTGTTTGTTGTTGGTTATATGTAATTGTTTTGGTGTATTTTGCAGCTTGTTTGGAATGGTAATTCAGAAATTTTGGGGTTTTTTTTTTTACTGGAATGGACTTATAGCCAACTAAAAAAGCCTTAATTTGTCGGCTAAAGTTTTTTTTTTTTTTAAATAAGTTTTAGCCGACGAAATATGCTTTAATTCGTCGGCTAAATCCCTATAAAGCCGACGAAATATACTATATTTCGTCGGCCATAGATATTTTATATTTTTTTATTACAACCTTTAGCCGACAAATATTTTAAATTATTCGTCGGCTAAAGTTTGGAAGATAACCGACGACACAAAATGTCGTCGGCTAAGGTATGGACTATAGCCGACAAAAAATTCGTCGGCTAAAGTCTGGACTATAGCAGACGACATTATTTCGTCGGCTAAACTCTGGACTATAGCCGACGACTTCTACGTGTGTCGTCGGCTAAAGTCAACAGACGACACTATAGCCGACGAAGATTTGTCGGCTAAGATCTTAGCCGACGAATTTTTTTAACAGGCCGACGAAAATTTTTCGTCGGCTAAAGTACTTGTCCTGGTAGTGAGCGTTTTCGTGTAATAAGTGACGTTAATTTAATGTTGACCGCGTGGATTGAGATCTTATCGTTTTCAAAAACTGGTGAATTTTTTTTCATAGCCGTATTTAAGTACATTGATTATATAGTACGGTGGGGTTTCTAAAATTTTACTTCTACCCTGTAGTTAGTTCAAAAGGACACACAACTTTATGTTTCGTCACCTAAGTAAAGGTGTTTGACGACGAATTTATTTTCGTCACAAAAGTAAGTTCTTAGGCGACGAAATGCATTTTCGTCACCAAATTGCTCAAACTTTGGTGACGAAAACATATTTTGTCACCTAACTTATCACTTACATGATGAAATATATTTTCGTCACGTAAGTGCTCAAACTTTGGTGACGAAATATGTTTTCGTCACCTAACCTATCACTTACATGATGAAATTTATATTCGTCACCTAAGTGCTCAAAACTTTGGTGATGAAAATATATTTTGTCACCTAACCTGTTACTTACATGACGAATTGTATTTTCGTCACCTAAGTTAGCTCTAAGGTGACGAAGTAATGTTTTGTCACCTTACCTTACTTAGACGACGAAAATTGTCACTAAGGTGACGAAACCGGTTTCATCACTTAAGTGTTCTCTTAGGTGACGAATTAAAAATATTTCGTCACCGTAGAACCTTTTTCTAGTAGTGTCTTTCTTTAGACGAAATGGATCTTCCTTTAAATCCAAACATCGACCGATCATTGTGAGTGCTAATAGTATACACTTTGTCCATGTAAATGCTTGAGAATCTTTTGGACACATGCAAAATGGTGTATTAATATTCCACAAATTCATTATTAACTGAAATTCCCAAGATTATTCATCTTGATTCGGATTTCATGTAGCTCGTGGTTTCCCTTATTTTATCAAGAATACCTACTATGTTTGTAGCATCAACATCGATGGCTATAATTGCAAATCCGGAACTCGTTTCCTTTATAAATACGCAGTGGCATAGTTCATCATTTGTATTCCTTCCCAACCAAGCAGTCACTTTTAATGTAGTGAGCGTTTCAATTCTAATTGCAAACGCACTCCGTGGTTTAGAGTTACTTGAGTTGGATAATGTAAGGCCATCAGGCCCTTTAACAAATATCTCCCAATCAAGATCCCCATAGAGATAACTAGTAACCACCTTGATGAGCTGTATTTCCATTATAAGAGATTATGTCTCCTCGTAGTCAATCTAGAGCGTTGCGAGAAACCTTAGCGTAACAAAGCTCGTCTTGTCCTTCAAGGCTTCATTCTTCGCATTACGCTTTTTGACAAAGACTTATTTATGTCCTGCATGTATTACACTTGGTAAGGTTAGCACTACCAAAAACCAAATACATGTCTCTTTGTTAGAGAATCTAGCTCTTTTTGGATATTGCACTTTTATTTAGGCCAATATGCTCTTTGTTGACATTCTTCAACATAGCCTGGTTCAATATCATCGTGCTCTATAGTTCCTTTAGCAACAGTGTGAATATATCATCAATGTGTATACTCTTGTAATTCGTTGAGATTTTGTCTCTCGAATCATTTTAAACATCGGAGTGTCCTCCAATATTAATTCATGGACATAATTGTAATCAGAGACAATCTTATGAGAGAGATTCACTACATTGATGATTATTGGGTTGTGCCTTACCCACCCTTTTCCTTTGGGCGAGTAGGTGCCCTCCCCCTCTTCCTTTAGGGAGCCATGAGCTCAACTACACCTTCACTAAGTGTAGTTACATCGCCTCTATCTGCGGTGACGTGCCCCTTATTGGGGACTTTTAACCTTGCAGGCATTTGCAACTGGCATGTGTGATCTCGTCTCTTTAACAATATCTTTAAACGCATCAGGAATCAAAACTGTTACATTCTAGATATCGATTATGTGGGGATCAGAATGAGACATAGTGGGGCAAGCACGACAATTCATGTCATTCTCCTAGGTTATTCTTTTTCTTATCTCCCCCTAACGACGAGAATATTGTCTTAAAAAAGTGACAATCTGCACATCGAGTGGTAAGATCACTTGTAATTGTTGGAGGGTCGTATCCAACATAAATACATATTCGTTTCTAAGGACCCATTTTTGATACGTTGTGGGGGTGCAATAGGCACATATGTTGTGCAACCAAATATGCGTAAATCTCAGGCTCATGTCCAGTTACCAACTAATGCACATTAAATGGTTGACTAGTAGTGGGTTTAAAAATGAATAAGTAAGGTTGCGTGCAATATTGCGTAACCCCAAACGAATATAGACAGGTTGGTCTACATAACCAGTGCTCTAACCACCATCGATGATCTTCTGCGAGACCATTTTGTGTATGCAAACGCGGTACATGATGCTCTACATCTATTCTGATAGACATGCAATAATCAATTAATATTTTTGATGTGAACTCTCAGCATTGTCAAGTCCTATAGACTTGTTGGTGAACCCTTAGATGTATAAGATGTGCTAAGAGTTTTTAACCGTAGTATTTCTTGTGGATAATTATTCGACATATGACTAGCGTGTCAAAACGTCCTCCAAAACCATAAATGGATAATTCCTTTAATGCTCCATCATTTCTGGATGGATAAGTCCACAATAATCACATTGTATTCTTCGTCACTATATTCTTCGTTAGAACGAAATATTTTGGTTATCTTTAGCATAGGAAGGTCTCGATCCTATTTTTGCTAAAGAACAGGCTTTGCAAAATAAGTGATGTGTCTTTGAACTAATCAATAAGGTATAATGGGAGGCATGTTGTGCATCATGCGCTTTAGAGGGCAATGGTTTCGTTGGAGCAACACTAGGGCGGTCAGAGTCAGTGTCGTCACCTTGCAATGTGACTAAGTTTTGTCCTATGTTTTTTTTCTTACTCAGAAGGGGATGTCCATATGAGTTCACTAAAATACGGATCATAACGTCAACCATATATATATATATAAATATATATATATATATATATATACAGGGCCCTTCCATTAAGGGATTCCTTTTTTGACATATATGAGGGATGGAGGATTACACCAACTTTTCGATTATATTTTTGAATCTCCACCGTTCAGTTTGTTGGTCCTTATATATAGATCAATTTTACAAATTTTCAGCCAGTTTGGTGATCGTTAAGGTGTCGAACAAGATTAAATCAATGAACGAACCAAATCTACCAAACCTGAACCGTTCATGCTTATAATTATAAATCGTAGTTTTGAATGCCTTAACGATCACCAAAATTTCTGAAAATTTGCATAAGTGATCTACTCATATAGAACTACAAATTGAACGGTGGAGATGTGATTTTGTGATCGAAATGTTGGTGTAATCCCCCATCCCTCATACATGTCAAAAAAAAGGATCCCTTAGTGGAAATGCCCTATATATATATATCAAAACTATTTAGGGTTTTACATAAACTTTGGGTCCATGTCCAAGAAGCTTTTACGGGGGTGCCTTTTGAGTTTGGATCGGTTAGATTTCTGGTCAAGCTTCGCTTCAAGTATGACAGGGCGGTTGGATACTGTCATGTTGGTGGCATGTTGAAGCGCTCGATGGCGAGCTGCGGCATATGACTGCTTCTGAGTCTGAAGTTATCAAAACCGAATCCATGAAGACCCATTTTGGGTTTGAGAGTGCAGTTAGGGTTTCTGCAAACCCTAACCCTAAACCTACGACAATGTTTGGGAAACAAGAGAGCGGCTCTGCCTTCTGCAGCACCTCTTGGTGGTACCCTCTATCTCTAAACCTTTGGCTTTGACAGGTACTCATCAGGCTAGGTAATGGTAACACACCTAATGTCTAAAATATATGCAAATATGTGTGTGATGTTACATACTCCTAAGTAGAGGAGGTCAATAAGTTTTAATATAGGAAAAAGTAGAGTATCGTACCCAAGGGATTGAGGGAAACTCAACTCTAGCTTAGATTACTGCAAAACAAACCTAGAAAACACATGCAAGTCTACCTTTTTACAAGTTAATGGTGTAGGCCTTTTGGAAGCCAACACCACCCAAGTGATGATATTAACAATGGAAGTAGTGATTCGGCTTAGAGTTGATTTTAACTAAAGTAAGTCTAAAGTGCAAATAAGGCAACTAAACTAGTAAAGTGTGAGAGAATAGATCAATGAGAGAAGTAGAGACTTAGGCATCGCACCTAGCCTTACTCATGCACAATGTAACTCATAAATGATGTGAAACTATGCTTTGACAAATTCCCCCTTAGTGCTTTGGTGAAGCTACCAAGAAACCAACTAGTCATGCAATCTAACAAAGTCTTTTGGAGCTAGGTTAAATCACATAACCTTAGTCTCATTTATGTCTCTTTAAAACACAAGTGAGTTATGTACCGCAAGCCCAACCATCTTTTGGAGTAGTTAAACTCACCGCACATGCATTAAGTCCAAAGTAAGAAATTCAAGCAACTTAATATTTCCCGTAAAAAATACTAAGCCACCACCTAAAGACCACTCATGCTCACGGATTCAAGAAGTTATTTTAAGTTCCCGATTCATTAGTTTCATAAACATGCTTTCTAGGTGACAAAACTAGCTAACACATTTAGTAACCATTAATGTTTAGAAGCCCAAAGATTCAAACCATGCATCAACATCAAATTAAATGGAAAATTACATTGTTTGCACATAAGTTTGGCTAGAGCCAGCCTTACCCTTAAATTCAACTACTCACTACTCATATTTACACAAACTCAACTCATAATCTTGTAATACATCAAATAAAAGAGAAGGAGAGTAAGGAGATGAGAAAAATTACCATGGGTTTGGTACAAAATATCAAACCATACCTCTAAGATACTCTATACTCAAAAAGATGTAGCACAAGTTAAGAGAGTGCTTCCAAGTATGGTATCTATGGGCTCTAACAATAGAAAAACACCATAAACATGTGCACCATACAAATCCACACAATCTAAGGAACAAGTTGATATATGAAATATGAGTGTGAGAAGAGAAGAAAGATAAGGGAGTGCTTCCAAGTATGATATTTATGGGCTCTAACAATAGAAGAACACCATACAAATCCACACAATTTAAGGAAAACAAGCTAAAGTGTGATGAGTAGAGGATGAAGAGAGTGAAGTGGGTGTGGCTTTGGTGAAACCCCAAGCTATCACAACTCTTTCTTACTCCAAAACTACAACTACCAACTTGCAAAATGAGAGAGAAGAGAAACCAACTTTATCAAAATGGAGGATGGGGGTTTAAATAGGCTAGAGCACTTCAAATGAAGGGTGGAGATCAAAAATAATGGATGGTTGGATGTGGTGGACAAATGTATAGCACAAAATGTGGATCTAGTCTTTGGCTAATACCTAAACTATTTATAGATATTTTGTGTAGGAGAATAAAGCAAAGACATTCTAAGTATTTGGCCTATAAAATAAGGGGACAATGTCAACATCAAGGGGACAAAACCAAATATGTCATTTTCTTTTAAATTAAAATTAAAATATGCATTTCCCTCCATGCTCTTTTGACTTCAAAACCCTAGTCAACATCATCCACTACATTTCTGATCACCACCTTGCCGATCGCCGGAGCTTGACTTGCTTATCTGGCGTTGACTTTTGTTGACAAGGGTTGACCAGTCAATTTTGTCTTTTAGTGAATTTTCCGTATTTGCTCCATTGGCTTCGATTCTTCACCCCATGTCCGGAATATATACATAAGCCACTTTTTTGGCACATTTCCGCTCCTTTGCTCATTTTCCTAGCATGAATAGGAAACATACTAATAAGTATATAAACAATCAAAAAGACATCACAAAAGAATAAGATAAAGGTAATAATTACTAGGCAAATATTGACCTATTACTACGGCAGCGTTAGGGTCCTCCTCTATTTATTTTTCTCTGCCCGACATCTCTTCCGCCGATCTTGATGCGTAGCTGGCACGTTTTAGGGTTCCCCCGGTTGTCCCCATCCTCCATGTGGTCTCATCAGTGAGCGCATCTGCTGCTAGCGTGGTGCCGATCCTATCTACGATCAAGAGAGGTCTGGAAATGGCTTTGGAAGAAAAGGCGTGGAGAGGATGCTCACGCTCATGAATAGCAGGTGTTGGTGCCTTATGAGCTCACTTTTCCGCCCGAAATAACGTTGACTCATTCATGCGGGTTGATCATCGTGTCACCAGCAAAGAAGAGAAAGGAAGCTAGAAGCCATGGATGACAGAAGCAAAAAGGCTCTCATGAATTTTGCTTACTCATTCTCTTTGTTGGATCGGTCTGAACCACTCTCCTCTCTAAATACTATTTCTTTCATAAAGGCTCAAACATTTTGGTTGCTACATAGTTGCAATGTGCTGGGTTTCCTCTTCTTCGAGCTCAAGGTCCAAGAACAATCCAGCACCATCAAGAAGATCAAGAAGGTTGTGGCTTTTTTGAGGGCATCTCATGCGGTACAGATCGATAAGCTCCGAGCTCAGCTAAAGGAGGACATGGAAAATCGTTCGTCTAATCAGGTGTTGCAACAACTGAGGGGCACCGGCACACATCAAAGCAACAATGTAAAATATGGCAGTAGTGATAAGTGTCTTATCTAAGGAAGAGATCATTTATTAAACTCTGGATTCAATTTTTTTGAATAACCCTGATGTTTTGTTTTCCTCAAACTAATGTGGTTTTTGTTCATAGGAGACTGTGAGTAAGAAGATTTTTCAAGTTACTTGGATGTGGTAAGAATGTTGCAAATATTCCTGGTGATGAGTACTCATGGAGGATAAGGCTTGGACCTTGAGCTTGAGAGCATTTTTGCTTCTGTCATCCATGGTTTCAATTTTTCCAGCTTTTCGATCAGAGGAAGATGAAGATGGCGGTGTGTTAATCTTTCTTTCATTAAATGTCTTTCTAGTAATATTTTTTAACAAATTGCTAAAGACATTGTGAAGTTTTTTGAGAAGTTATGAAGTTAACAATCATTATCTTTTAACCACTACAAGGTAGTCTAGTGGTTATTGTCTAGTTGGGTGTGCTCCCCAACCTAAATTCGAATCACGACACTGTCAAAAGTGGTCAGGCGAGGGGCAGTAATGCTCTGCTGGCTGTCCGGGCCCCCAGCGGATTAGTCCTTGGGCCTAAGAAGTCTTTAGAATATCATGATCTTGAATAAAAAACAATCATTATCTTTTTGTCAAATTTTGTATGTTGGTAGTAAAATCTAACAACAATATTTCTTTAATCCGGTTAAATAAAATTATAAGGATGAGAATAGTAAAGTCTTTTGTAATCTAGTGAAAACTCTTTCGTATTATAACTTTCCATCCGCATATATTTACAAAAGTTGTTCAAGACGTTGTTTAAGCTGAGGTTAATGATCATGTTTTTTTTGTCTTCTTGTTGCATTCAACATTTATTACAAGTCACAATTATAGGCATGAAATAAACAAAATTAATATAAAAATCAAGTGAACAAAAATAACACCTAACATAAAAAATTTCTTCGATTTTGACAAATTATGAGGTTAACAATCATGATTTCTTTTCTTTTTTTCTTCTTCGTGTCTATAGTAGTGAGAAATGTTGAATGCAACAAGAAGATAAAAACTAAAAAATCGTGATTGTTCACATCATAACTTGAACTAATGGCTTCAACAATTTCTTTAAACGTACGGGGATGAAAATTTATAATACAAAATAGTGGTCAACAAATTACGGAATAAATATTTAAACATTAGGGTGTTCTTTAAACATCTTAGGAAATTATTGATATGGTGTTAAAACCCACCCTGAATTTCATCCTGAAATCCAAAGTCAACCCTACGGGGACTACCTCCAAATGAGATATTACCCTTCCTAAAAACACCTGCAAACACTTTTAAAATTCAACTCCAACCTTATACTGCTAGAGCCTTCGTGCTTCCCAAATTCACAACACCTCCCAATTTATTTACTAATCTAAAAATAATCCCACACAACCAACATTTATAGGTTCAGAGTAACTCTAATAGTGAAAGAATGAAACAAAAATCCGTTATTGGATACCGATGAGCCTCGCCGGCATCATTGACAATAACTCGCCAGAAATCCGTTTGGGCGCCAAGTCATGGCCGACATCATCGAGAATCGCTGGAGAACAGCTCGGGCTTCATGGTGTCGATCCCCTCCATAGATGGTTGTATGTGGGATTTAAGGGTTGGGTAAGTAGAAGAGATGGAGATGAGTGTTTTGGTGGTGGCCAGGTAGCGAGCGGTGGCCGGACGACGTCCCTCCATCATGGGTCACCAAAGACAACGAGAGAGAGGAGAGAGAGAGAGAGAGACTAGAGCTCGGGTTAACGCCCGAGTTTGGGCTTTGACACAGTCAACCCATCTCTTCCTTTTTATACTTAAACCAACGACCAAGATCAAAACCCTAATTGATTTGACAGCCCAGATTAAAAGTTATATTCTAATTTCAGAAAATTAATTTCTTTTATCAAACCTTCGATAAATCGTAGAAAATAACTCGAAGCTCCAACAAATAATCCGAAGGCACCGGTGAACTCGTGTTGACGCGTATTACGATATCGGGGCCTTAAAAGAAGAATTTGACATTTTGATAAATACTCAAAAATAAACTTAAGCGTTAACTTACCAAGTTACCAAGCACGTACGGTTAAATTCCTCAGTAAATTATCGAAGACCCGGTAAATTGGTAACGTTAGATACGGGGCGTTACATGTGGTTAATGACGAAACATATATATATATTTTTTTTCTTTGTACGAGATAAAATTAATTTTGCAATGGTTCTTAACTGTCTCAAGGTGGCAAATAGTAATTAGTTGATTTGGTAGTTAAAAGTCTTTTCATCTATATCTTTTAAGTCAAAGTAGACCTAAGGCTTTATTGTCTAATGCGCAACAATGAATACAAAATTTTCCCAAATGATGTTCATCTTCGGTTTCAAGAGATTTGGTTGGGCTTTAATACCTACGTCTTTAATCGCATACTAAGTTAAATCATTGTTGAACTTAGGTGTTTGATGAAGGGTGTCGTGTACCTTGTCTCGGGGTGATAGAAGATGCAGCTGGAATTTTAAGGTGAGTAACCTTCCTAAGGTTCAAGTAGGAACCGATTTTCTTTTATAGTGTTGTAGACATACAAAATTTAACGATAATAATAGTCGTTGAATAATCCAAGCAAATACGTGGCTCGTGAGTCGACAAAATTAGAAAGCTGTCGGAAATGACACGTGACAACGTGTGGATGGTCGGCCGACAACAAAACCTTAAATCCCGATTGAAATCAATTATCAAGTGTCGATTGATGATCAGATATCAATTAAATTAAATTAATTATCAAAAACAAAGAAGTCAGACATCCCCAATAATAATTGGTGATGGTTCGCCAGGGGTCAGGCGAGCTAGATAGTAGAGTTCGCGAGGTGAACTGGACTCCGCGAGGCAAACCAGACTCCGCGAAGTGAACCGGACTCCGCGAGACGAATTGGACTCCGCAAGGCAAACTTGACTTCGCGAGGCGAACTAGACTTCGCGAGGTGAACCGGATTTCGCGAGGCAAACGAGACTTCTCAAGGAGAAATGACTTCGCGCTTGTAGATTTACATGAAGGCGAGGTGAGACGACTCCGTGCGCGTAGATTTACATGAAAGCAAGGCGAGATGGCTCCGCGCGCGTAGATTTACATGAAGGCGAGGCAAGATGGCCCCGCGCGCGTAGATATACATAAAGGCGAGGCGAGATGGCCCCGCGTAGGGAACCTCGCGAAGGAGCTAAATAACAGAGTTCGCATGCATGCGGGGATGTACGTCCAAGATAAGTCGTCCGCGAAGTGGGATCAGAAATCACCGCTTGCTTAGAAATCAAGGTTCCTCGCGGGATACCTTCCATATCCGCGAGATGGCTCGCCTCTTACTAAAGATCATGATCAAAACAGGACATTCAATCCAAAACGATCTATGTATATCTAAATCTTAAGATTTGATTGATTTGATTATGTTAAAATCGGCAAGTAAATCAATCAGTCAAGATTCATTAATTCGATTAAGGAAATATCATTGATTCAGTATCTTCATTACTTGCCAAAAGCGAAGGCATGTTAATACTATAAATACCCCTCTCATACCAAGAGGAGGGGGCCAAGGAGGAAGCAGACCAAGGAGCAAACAAAAAGAAGGCAGCGGACCAGAGAGAAAGAAAACTCACTCCCAAGAGCCTAGAAGTCTCCCAATGCCCTTGAAGAACCATCAAGTTGCCAAATAGCCGGTTCTCCATCAACCTCAAGTCTAGAAGTTGTCAAATCCCGAAGAATCATCAAGCTGCCAAATAGCCGGTTCTTCATCAACCTCAAGTTTAGAAGTTGTCAAATCCCGAAGAATCATCAAGCTGCCAAATAGCCGGTTCTTCATCAACCTCAAGTTTAGAAGTTGTCAAATCCTAAAGAATCATCAAGCTGCCAAATAGCCGATTGTTCATCAACCTCAAGTCTAGAAGTTGTCAAATCCCGAAGAATCATCAAGCTGCCAAACAACCGGTTCTTCATCAACCTCAAGCCTAGAAATTGTCAAATTCCGAAGAATCATCAAGCTGCCAAATAGCCGGTTCTTCATCAACCTCAAGCCTAGAAGTTGTCAAATCCCGAAGAATCATCAAGCTGCCAAACAGTCGGTTCTTCATCAACCTCAAGCTTAGAAGTTGTCAAATCCTGAAGAATCATCAAGCTGCCAAACAGCCGGTTCTTCATCAACCTCAAGCCAAATAGTTGTCAAAATCCTGAAGAATCATCAAGCTGCCAAACAGCCGGTACTTCATCAACCTCAAGCCTAGAAGTTGTCAAATCCTGAAGAATCATCAAGCTGCCAAACAGCCGGTTCTTCATCAACCTCAAGTCTAGAAGTTGTCAAATCCCGAAGAATCATCAAGCTGCCAAATAGCCGATTCTCCATCAACCTCAAGTTTAGAAGTTTCCAAAGCCCTTGAAGAATCATCAAGCTGCCAAATAGCCGATTCTTCATCAACCTCAAGTCTAGAAGTTGTCAAATCCTGAAGAATCATCAAGCTGCTAAATAGCCGATTCTTCATCAACCTCAAGTCTAGAAGTTGTCAAATCCCGAAGAGTCACCAAGCTGCCAAATAGCCGACATCTTCACCAACTTCAAGACAAAGAACAAACCATCACATGAAACCGCTCGTGAATTAAACCTGATCAACATCAAGCCTCCACGGCCCTTGATCAACCATCGTCTTCAAGTCTTCAACAAATCAAAACCTCTACCAAGTTCTTCAACAAACTCATGGAGAATCAACAAGCACCGAACACACGTGTTGATTCATCCCTTGTCAAAGTCAAAGAACACGTACCACGTGACACTGCTCGTGGTCTAAGTCCGATGAAGAACAAGCCTCTACGGCCCTTGGTTAATCAACTTCTACAAATCGTCAACACGATAAGAAGTTCAAACTACAACAATTCGATTCAAGATTAAGTGCTCGCCACCCTTGGATCAAATCGACGTTGGAGATCGAATCAGAGGAAATTCTTGTAAAAGAATACCAACAGAGATTGTAACCTGCAAATTCTTCAATACATATATTTTATCTTGTACACGTGTCTTTCTGTTATTTGTCTCAGATTTTCCGTGTTTACATATGTGTTTGATTTGTTAAATTGTGGAATTGTGCTCTCGAAAGTGAAATGTTCTGTTTTAAAATCATGTGAACTTGATCATCCACGGTTCATGGGTAAGTAAAATGTTTTCTTTTAAAATCGACTTTCTTGAGCATTTTCCCAATTGTAGCTATAATTGATATTTGCGACGTTTATACTTTTGTCGTGTATTGTATTGATTATTAATAGAAATGATTTGGGGAAGTTGTTTGGCTTTTGGGCTTGATTGAAGCGATTGTTATTTGATGAGGATCTGTGGGTTATGAGAACACATTAGTTTATGATGTTCTTCTTTTTTTATAGTTATGAGAAATATTGAATGCGACAAGAAGATAACAAATCATGATTGTTAACCTCATAACTTGAACTAACGTCTTCAGCAATTTCTTTAAAGATATGAATATGAAAGTAGAGTATGAAATCGATATCCAAACATTTGGATGTTCTTTAAACATTTTAGAAAATTTTAACAGTGATGAATGACGAAACATCATATTTTTTCCTTACAAGATAAACGTAGTTATGTAAAAGTTCTCAACTCTTTCAAGCTGGCAGATTGCAATTGATTGATTTGGTGGTTCAAAGTATTTTCATTTATAGTTCAAGTCTACGATTGGCCTAAGTCTTTATTTTCTAGAGTGCAACATTGGATGCAAAATTTATTTCGAATTGTGTTTCTCTAAAAGATGGCTCTTGGAAGGTATGTTGTTTGCCGAAGAACAAAGGTGGTTTGGGGTTAAAGAAGATGTGTATTCTCAATGATAATACTATACTTATTAATAGAGATTGGGACGTGGTTTCTACTCTGACTAACTCCCTCAATTTCGTTTCTTCAAGCTCGTTTCTTTACAATCTTATTTTTCTATCAAACAATTAATTTGAGCTGGCTTGAGCTAAGATACACACAAAACATTTTGAAAACTTTATTTAATATTTGTCACTTAGGATGAAGATAGACATTGTTCACAGTGATCTGTCCAATGATTGGGCTTATCAATAATAGAGTTGCTTCACAAGCAGTGAAAGATGATGCTACACTTTTTCAAATTTGTGATTATGCTCAATCAACTTCTCATTCCCCATATGTTGCAATGCTTATTGTTGAAGACAAGCTATATATTTCCCACTTACACATTTTTACGATTCTCCCCTCCATTTCAATTATACTAACAATCATTCTCATTTGCTTTTCCAAACAAAAAAATTCATTTACTAACATTGCCACAAATCATCAAGACATAAATATGCATGAAAGAGACTCGACATATATATGAAGCAACAATCTCACTCAGGATAACAAGCTACTCATCAGCTTCTCCAGGGATGTAGTACAACCGCATGGGTCAAACAGTTTGGTCGTTATCTTGGAAATGGAAGGAAGGGAAATGTGGATAATAACTGAGTTCATCGTAGTGGATTGAGCATCTTCATACAACGACATCCTGGGAATGTCGACTCTTTGGAAGAGGAAAACCTTCATTGTTGGGCACATGCTTATGATGAAAATCTCGTCGCCCACCGAGATCATTATGGTCCGAGTAGACCAAGGAACAAGAAGAAGTTGTTACACTCTAGCGGTAGACCAAGAAAGGAGACGATCAGAAATATTCATAGTCAACAACCCAGCGCCCATACCATCGGATCCCTACATGGACCCACAAGATGACATAGATCTAGATGAGGAACTATCAGGAGTATAGAAGAAATAGAAGTAGACATATAAAATTTAACGATAATAATAGTCATTGAATAATCTAAGCAAATACGTGGCTCGTGAGTCAACAAAATCGGAAAACCGTTGAAAATAACACGTGCCAACGTGGAAATGGTCGGCCGATAACAAAACCTTAAATCCCGATTGAAATCAATTATCAAGTGTCGGTTGATGATCAGATATCAATTAAATCAAATTAATCAGACATCCCCAAAAATAACTGGTGATGGTTAGCCAGCGGTCAGGCGAGCTAGAGAGTAGACTTCGCGAGGCGAACTGGACTTCGCTAGGCGAATTAGACTTCGCGAGGCAAACTGGATTGCGCGAGGTGAAACGAACTTCGCATAGAAGTAAACAGTGGCGAGGTGAAGTGACTTCGCATAGAAGTAAACAGTGGCGAGGTGAAACGGACTTCACATAGAAGTAAACAGTGGTGAGGTGAAGTGACTTCGCATAAACAGTGACGAGGTGAAACGAACTTCGCATAGAAGTAAACAGTGGCGAGACGAAATGACTTCGCGGGCGTAGATTTACATGAAGGCGAGGCGAGATGGCCCCGCGAGCGTAGATTTACATAAAGGCGAGGCGAGCTCCGCGCGAGTAGATTTATATGAAGGCGAGGCGAGATGGCCCCGTGCGAGTAGATTTACATGAAGGCGAGGCGAGATGGCCCCGCGGAGGGAACTTCACGAAGAAGTTAAACGACAGAGTTCGCATGCATGCGGGGATGTACGTCCAAGATAAGTCGTCCGCGAAGTGGGACCAGAAATCACTGCTTACTTGGAAATCAAGGTTCCTCGCGAGATACCTTCCATATCCACGAGATGGCTCGTCCCTTGCTAAGGATCTTGATCAAAACAGGACATTCAATCCAAAACTATCTGGGCATATCTAAATCTTAAGATTTGATTGATTTGATTATGTTAAAATCAGCAAGTAAATCAATCAGTCAAGATTCATTGATTCGATTAAGGAAATATTATTGATTCAGAATCTTCATTACTTGCCTTAAGTGGAGGCATGTTAACACTATAAATACCCCCTCTCATATCAAGAGAAGGGAGCAAAACCAAGGAGCATAAACAAAGCATCGAACTTGAGAGAGAGAAAAATCCCTTCGCGAGCTCAGAAGTCTCCCCTAAACCCTTGAAGAACTATCAAGCTCCCCAAATAGCCAGTTCTTCACTAAACCCTTGAAGAACTATCAAGCTCCCAAATAGCCAGTTCTTCACTAAACCCTTGAAGAACTATCAAGCTCCCTAGATAGCCAGTTCTTCACTAAACCCAAATCCAAATCACAAATACTTGTTGCGTGATCAACCCGTGTAACCCTCAAGAACAAGTGCTTGTCACCCTTGAGTTAAACCTATATTCGGAGATAGAATCAGAGGAATTCACAAAGATTGTAACCTGCATTCGCATTGATTAAATTAAATTATTCTTTGTACACGTGTTGTTCTGTTATTTGTTGCAGATATTTTCGTGTTTACAAAATTGGCACGCCCAGTGGGACAACTTTGCCTCTCATCTCCTTCTCCGCAAGCAAGTTCAAATTCGTTCGACGTAATTGCCTCCAAGAGCACCCAGGCCATCTCGATGAAGAAGTCTAAACCAACGATCGTGAGGTCAAATAGCGAGCCATCTGGTCATGTTACCCGTAGCATGGCCAGGAATCAACCCACAACATTCGTGGCTTTGCCTTCCAATCCTCGCGAACTAGTCATCACCTTGGCGAATCTCGCGGAGCAGTATGCCTCGCGAAGTGAAGGCAAGTGTGCCTCGCGAAGTGAAGGCAAGGAAACTCCAAACAAATCAAGGGAGCGATCATTCTCACCTGCCACGGATGATGAATCAAGCACGGCTTCATACAATGGAAGTCCAAATAATGATGAAGACCACACGTATGGCATGCCAACGGATTATTCATCACAACCTATCCCTATGCAAGTCATGGTGACAGGTGCGTCCACCATTGAAGAGCAAATAGCCAATCTGATGGGAGTGGTTGAGAAGCTCACCAAAACGGTGGAAGAAAAAGACATGCAGATCGTCGAGCTCTACAGCAGGCTTGAAAGTCAAGATGAAGAAAAGAAGCACAAAGTAGGCGAGAGCTCCAAGAACGATGACAAAGATGATGATGGCTCACTTAGATCTATGTCCTTTCAGTAATTACAAGACATCATCACCAACTCCATCAGAGCTCAATATGGAGGTCCTTCTCGTGATTCTCTCACCTACTCCAAACCCTACACCAAAAGAATCAATGGTCTAAGGATGCCATTGGGATACCAGCTGCCCAAGTTCCAGCAATTCGAAGGGAAGGGTAATCCAAAGCAACATGTTGCTCACTTCATTGAAACTTACAATAATGCCGGGACGGAGGGTGACCATCTTGTCAAGCAATTCGTTCGCTCTTTGAAAGGTAATGCCTTTGAGTGGTACACGGACTTAGAGCCCGAGTCCATTGACAGTTGGGACCAAATGGAACGTGAATTCTTAAACTGCTTCTACAGTACAAGGCGAACTGTAGGCATGATGGAATTTGGCCTTAGGCGCCTTAGGTGCGTAAAGCGCGTCAGTGACATGTATCATTGTGGAATTTGGCAATAAGAACTGCGCATTGCCTTTGCTTTGAATTACATGCGAGGAACCAATCATAGTTGTCACTGAGGATTTGTGAGGCACAAAGTTCTTAAATAATAGCCTATTCCGTAGAATAGTGTGGGTAGTCCACTGTCAGCTAGACACTCAATTTCGCTACGAGACATCTACATAAAGGTGTGAAAATAATTAGTTTTGGATCAAGACAAGACGAACACTCTAATGAAACATAGAGGGGTTAATCGGGAATTGAACCAAGTTAGAATCCTGAATGAGTGCAATTACACGGCATGAAAATTAATTTCATGAAGTTACAGTAATTTGGACGGCCAAGAGGCTCGGCAGTGGCATAAAAAAAAAGTGCCAGAAGTGTGCTTACAGCACTGGAAGCAGAGATGTGCATGGGCGCGGTCAGAGGCTCGTTCGGGGCGCGGTCGGTGCGCTGCAGCGCGCAAGGGCGCGGCAGGGGCATAGTCGAGGCTCAGCAACATGCAACAGCACCCGTAGCGGGCAGGGGCGCGGTCTGGGCCTGCCGCCGGCATGGGCTCGGCAGGCTGTGGCAAGGGCTCTCTAGGGGCATAGGCAGCCACCCAGCGTGCACAGCGAGCAGCAGAGACGCTCAGGGGGGCTGTCAAAACACGGCAGTTTGTTGCCTTAGTTTTTTTTCGCCTTTTTTTCGCAATTTTTGCATATGTTTTGCCATTCTTTATGCCATAGCCAATTGTAAGACCACGAAAACATGTGGATTTAGTATATTTGCCATGTAATGAAGCTTATAGCTTTGTGCAATTTGAACCATTCATAAGGGAATAAATTCTCAATCAACTGAACATTATGAAACGTAAAGGAGAGATTTTATTAATGCCAACTCAAAAATACATCAAAGGATGTCTAATTCCATAAAAACTAACTGAAAAGTCAAAATAACTGTGGCTAAACAAGTGCCAAACAGAAAATAGCAGAGAAAAAACATCTAATTAAAAGAGTTTAATCAAAATCCGCAGCATCCATGTGCGCAAGACCAGTTTGCTTCTTAGCTTCGAAATCTGCTATGGTGAGATTGGTGGAAGGCTTAACACCAATGTCATCTCCCCCAGTAAAGTTAGCTTCTTGAGCCAAGTACTACATGTGTCTTCTGTAGGTATCAATAGCTTCTTTGCTAGCACGGCAATCATGATGCAAGTGAGCGGTAGATCCACATATATAGCATCGAGATCACCTCTTGTGGTTCGAGTTAGAGGGAAGATTTCGGCCTTGGCTGGATTTCTCACCTTGGCGGCCACGGCTGCGGTTATTGTTCTTAGGATGGGCGGAATTTTCTTCATCACGCCTCCAAGTGTTGCTGCGGTTGTTTCCACGCCGATTATTGCCATTATCGCGACCACGTGGCTGATTTTGCTCACGTTCATATGGTCCAGGTTTTCGGTTTCCTCTTTTCCTTGGAGCTTTACCTTCACTAGTTTGGTTGGATTCAGGAAACTTCTTAGTCCCAACCGGCCTTGCATTGTTATTGAGGATAATCTCCTAGTGCCGCTCTTTCTTTGCTAGCACGCATATGAGGTCATTGAACGACGTAACGCGGTTCTGCTCATACTCAAGGCGATATTGATGTCCGAAAATTGTACAAAGTCTTCTCAATCATATCTTTGTCAGTCTTGTCGACGCCACAAAAACGTAATTCTGCTTGGAGATCCAACATAGCTTGGTTGTAATCCTCAACTTTAGCAAAGTCCATTAGTCTAATGGATTCTCAACAAGCAGTCAATGTCTTTGAAGCGTTGCTTCAAGACATCCCATAGATCTTTGGGATCTTCCCTTTTCAGTTATTGTTTCTTCAGAGTTGGATGAATGTGGTGCCTCAAAAACATAGGGCTTGTGCCTTGGCCTCGTCACTTACTAGAGGGCCATTCGGCGGCAGAATGATGGTGGTCGTCAACCACTTACCGATGAACATATTCGTCACATCAGACACCCATCGGTGATATTCCTTACCTCGGTTATCGAGAATCTCAAACTCGGGCCTAGATGGCTCAATCATCTACAAAAGACAAGGGGATTGGAATTAGTCAATAATCCAAGGATGTGGTCATAAAATCGATGCAAATAAAAGTAGGTGGCGCGTTAGCGCAGTCACAATTGATTCTTCCCTTGTAGGCGACGCACACAGCTGTCGCAGCGACGCGTAATCGCAGTCGTAAATATATGGTGACGCGTATGTCGCAGTCACAAAGTTTAATAGAGGATAGGAGCCCCAACAAAACTCCCAAACCCTATTCCCCCCCCCCCCAAAACCCAATCCCGTCATAAAGAGAGGATAGATGGAAAGGCTACTAAGCCCAAACTATGAATTGAAATTCGGAAAGCAGTAACCTTAATTAAAAATTTACCTCTGATGAGTTTGAGTCGATGGCAGGCTTCGACCGAGGGTTGAGAACGTTTCTGGCTTTCCTTGGAAGACGAGCAATCTTGAGATCTTTGGTTTTTAGAGGCTATCGAGAGGAGAAAACAACTTTTGAGCTGAAATTTTGACTAGAGGAGCACCACTGCAAGAGGAAGCTGTTGTCCAAAAATCAGGTCGATTGGAGCGTGGGAAGGCGGTGAACCGGTGGTTGGTGGCGACGGCGGTCTGAAAAATTCCAGCGGCCGGTTCAAAAACTTTTCGGCCGGTTCTTAGGGTGAGACCGGTGGGGTTGGAACCGGGACATCGAGGGTTTTCTGTGGATATGTAATTCCGGCCGTAGACCGAAGAAAATCCGGCCGAAAATCGAGAAAAACGAAACGGGCAGATTAGGGTTTTGGGAAAAAGTTTGGGTTTTCGAAGGTTTTAGGGTTTTTTTCAGGATGGTTGACCTATTATCTCTTGATTAGGGCACCAAGTCTGATAACGTGTTGTAGAGTATGAGAATACGAGAGAAAAATATCCACTCATTCATTGATAGATTGACTTTTATATAGGCATTACATAGAAAATCCTTATAAATCAGGGATAAATATTTAAGAGATATTCTAGTCTAATAAGAAAAAGATTCGGTCAAGACATATCATTAAGAATATGAATGTAAATTTCTTTAACACGAAAATATTTTTTAATTTTTAATTTTAAATATTCAATTTATTAGCTTCAATTAAATTCACTTGATAAAAGGTTCACTTGAAAAAGAGTACGTTCTACTTAAAATGGGAGAGGCAAAAAAAAAATTTGTTTGAAAAATTCAATTGATTGGCCTCAATCAAATTCAGTTGAAAAAGAGTAGGTTCTACTTAAAGAGGAGAGGGAGAAGGGGGGTTGGGTGGAATTGCAAAACGAGGCAAATCTGGAGCCTGCGGAAGGGAAGCAGATCCGGTACAGATCGCCTTCCTCGGCTGAACTGCTTGAGGCTCAGACGACTTCTCCGCCGTCCTCCGATCAGATGCTGAAGCGTCCTGGCAGAGGGAGCTCTGACTCCCTCTCCGACAAGCTCTACAAGCACCGCAGTCTCCTCCTCCTCGTCTCCGTCCCTCTTCTCCTCCTCACCATGGTCTTCTACGTCATGCCCTCCCAGACTCAGATTCAGATTCACTCCTCCTCCTCCCCCAAGACCTCCTACGCCGTCATCTTCGACGCCGGCAGCTCCGGCAGCCGCGTCCATGTCTTCTGCTTCGACCACAACCTCAACCTCCTCCCCATCGGAAAAGATCTCGAGCTCTTCCTCCAGACCAAGCCCGGTCTCAGCTCCTACGCCTCCAACCCTCGCAGCGCCGCCCTGTCGCTCTCAGATCTCCTCCACAAGGCAGAAGCCGTCGTTCCTAAGGACCTGCGTCCCTTCACCCCCGTCCGCGTCGGCGCAACCGCCGGCCTCCGGGCGTTAGGTGTTGATGCATCTAATCGCATTCTCCAGGCCGTTAGGGATTTGCTCAAGCAGTCAAGCTCCCTCAGCTCCCAACCTGATGCTGTTACTGTCATCGACGGAACTCAGGAGGGCTCGTTCCAGTGGGTCACTATCAACTATCTTCTTGGCAACTTGGGGAAGGAATATTCTGATACTGTTGGGGTGGTTGATCTTGGTGGTGGATCTGTTCAAATGGCGTATGCTATCTCTGAGGCTGATGCTGCAAAGGCACCGAAGCTTTCCGACGGCGAGGATATATATGTCAGGAAAATGTCTCTTAAAGGAACAAATTATAACCTCTATGTTCACAGGTATTTAATCTTTTCCTTAGTCTCAGTTTGATATCAACAACTTTGTTATAGGCTAATGCTTTTGTACTCTCTGTGTTCACAGTTATCTGCATTACGGGTTACTAGCAGCTCGAGCTGAGATTTTAAAGGTTTCGGAAGATTCTGGCAACCCCTGTATTTTAGAAGGATATAATGGTTCTTACAATTATGGAGGAGAAAGTTTTAAAGCTTCCTCATCTGGTTCAAGCATAGATGGTTGCAGGAGGGTAGCTATGAAGGCACTCAAAGTGAATGAGGATACATGTACACACATGAAATGCACATTTGGCGGGGTGTGGAATGGTGGAGGAGGGGATGGACAAAGGAACCTTTTTGTTGCTTCGTTTTTCTTTGACAGAGCTGCTGAGGCTGGTTTTGTTAACGCTAAAGAACCTGTTGCCAAGGTTCACCCTGGAGACTTTGAGGAGGCAGCTAAGCGTGCTTGTCAAACTAAACTGGAGGATGCCAAATCCACATATCCACATGTTGACAAGGACAACCTGCCTTACTTGTGCATGGATCTTGTTTACCAGTATACATTGCTCGTAGATGGATTCGGTATAGATCCAAGGCAAGAGATTACGTTGGTGAAGAAAGTTAAATACAATAATGCCTTCGTTGAAGCAGCATGGCCACTAGGCAGTGCCATTGAAGCGGTTTCCAAATTAAATTGATTGTTTACAGATCACATGGCCATTAGGCCCAAAGATTTTGTGTTTTTCTTAAGTGTTAGTTTGACCTAATGTCGAAGTTGATATATGACTGGAGGTTTGTTCCCAGATTCTAATAACTTGCATTGCAAGCTGCAAATTCGTTTCCTTAACTAATATTGTAAGCTAGAGATGAAATTGATGATATGACATGTTGAGGTTTTATTCAAAGATTTGAAATGACAAGCAAAAACTTACACTGCAAGCTGCAAATAATGAAAAAGATGGAAATGACATTTGAAAAGAACATGTAGCTATTGTTTTTAAGTTCAGGAGCTAGTTTCATTGGGCACGATTTTTGCATGATACAGGTACTTCAAAACTGTTTACATTAACTTTCTGGTTCTGCTATGGTCTACATTTTCTATTATTGCCTTATGTTTGGTTGTTGATTACTCTTGAAAATCTCACAATGAGTTATCTGATATCCAGATACAAACTATAATGGTCGTTAACACAGAAAAGATATTGGAGAGAGGCAACCCAATTGAACTCCTTGTTGACAAAATTGCAACTATGCAAGACACTGCATTTCACTTCAAGAAACAGTCAAAGCGCCTTCGCCAAGCTCTGTGGATGAAAAATGCCAAACTCTTGTAAGTGCTATTCATTTGCAGTATATCTAATCTTGGGAGGATTAAGTCGTATACTAAATATGAAATTATGTGCTTAAGAGACCTGGAAAGACAAGAGTCTTTAAAACAGTGAAAAGTATGAAAAGAGAAATAACCAAAGAGACCAGTTAATCAGTAAGTATTATATATCGAAGTTTCTGTACAGTTTTCATGTGGCTTCTAGAAACATGTTGTATTTGTTGGATCAAGCTTGTACTTATCCTAGGGATTTTCTGTCAGTCATAAATAACAAGATTTTTAGCATTCCCAGAAGTCATTAATCAATGTAGTATAATGTTTGCGCTATTTTTGGCATCTGTAGCTCTGTACAAGGCTCCTTGTCTACTGTTAAATCCGGTAATGAGATCGCAGGTGGTTTATATCAAAACAATGTGTCAAATGATTCTTGAGAATTGTTTGGTGTGATTTTAAGAAACTTTACTGAAGTGAGTCCAAATTTTCTCTAATCTTCTTTTCTTTAATGCCTACAAGCTTTATCACCAACACCTATCTTCTAAACCTTACCCATTAAGACCTTAAACACAGTAGTTCCTAGGTATTTGTACATACTATTTCCCTTCAGCCAGGAACTCGACCAGGTCAAGTTAGACCCGGGCCAAGGATAGAATCATCATCAGCCTCCATCTGTTTTAGGAGAAATGTACCTGTTCCCTTCTGGAGCTTTTTTTTTTGGGAGGGGGCGCGTGGGGGCAAAATTTTGTTGGCAGATGCCGGAATTTTATATTGCGAAATTTTAATTTTATCAATGCCACTCAATGAGGAGGTTGTGCCCAGTAGTGAACCCAAGCTTGCGGGTGCATCTTCAGATTTAAGTATTGAAATTTGTGGGGGGGGGGGGGGGGGGGGGGGGGGTGAGAATCTTTTAAGGCAAAAGCTGAAATTCCTATTTGTAGACAGATAAGTATGATTATAGCTGCTGTAGTCTCAGCAAAGCTAGAGAATATAGACAATGGAGGGAGGAAAAAAGAGAACAAGGTAGCCAGGAAGATACTGAGGCACCATTCCTCCAATAGCTCTTTTACTTGATTACAAATTTTTGCCTTGGTTGGCTGCCCATAGCCTCCTGTATAGGTGTCAATTACAGCTCCCTTGTGCTTGTAGAAAAACCAAAAGAGTGAAACTAACAAGTGACCCTTTCTAGGGCCTTAGTTAAGAATTCTGCAATAACTAAAAGGACATTCTATTTTTTTTGAAAAACTAAAAGGACATTCTTTTGTACCAATAGCTTTGATCTCTTGCTTCTATAGAGGGTGCTTCTCTTCTAACCAATTTGGGCTACAACAGCAAAGAAAAGCTAAAACCGTTCCATTGTTAAAAATAAATAAAAAATTGCAGATGCCAAAAGACTCGGATTTTTAGAGGAGAAGAAAGAAGTTATTATCCTTAAGATATGCATGCTGGGAAGTGACAAGTGTAATCATGAATAGCCAGCAAAATTGGAATCCTGCTTTTTTTAATCAAGACATCAAGTAACGATGGGAGTTTCTGAAGCGAGTGTTAGGAATTTGAACTGGCAATAGAGATAGGATGTGATAAGGTGAGTGGAACCAAACGAAGCTGTAGCTAGACAATAGACATCAATGTCATCTAAGAACTCATCTAAGATATCAACATCTGAACAGAATAAATCTGTGGAGGACTGTTGTCATTTTCTAAAGCAGATCTCTATTCTGTTTAGTGGTGCACAGCTTTTCTCGTAGTGGTTATCGTGTTTTATGTTACTGATGAAATTATGTTTATTAGAAAATGAAATAAAGATAACCAATGCGTTTTTTCTTGCTGAATTCTCCTGCTTGTCAAACAAAAGTTTGTAGATGGAAAATAATTCTATGATTGTTTCAGGACATTGCAAATTGTTTAATTTGCACAGGGCCCTGTTGACATGCTTGATTGTTGTGTTCCTGTGCATTATCATTGCTGCTTGTTGTGGAGGAATCACGTTACCGTCCTGCAAATCTTTATTAATTCACTTCTTTGTGTATATAACAAAGACTGTTAAGACAATCTCCATCATTCTATAATCAAAGGGGTTTCTGTGCTTAACGGTTCAATTTTTTTTTTTAAAGAGTTGTATATGAAAGTAAATATTTGTAGCTTGCAATATTTTCTTTGCAACTTAACTTGGAGTGTCTGGTTCCTCGAAAAGTCTGTGATGTTTTTCCCATGTCACATTATCATATCATCTGTATTTTATGAACACGGGGACATTGAGTAAGGGCTTCACTTGTTACGAATGGAAAATCTTAAAATACCGCTAGTTGTATTTGATGATTCAATCCATTCTCTTCTATTTTACCAGTTTTGAAAACCTTCATTTTCACACATTGCACATCATCTTTAAAAGAAACCCAATTGATGCAGCACCTGATTTGAATGAACTCGGTTTTTTTTTTTTTTTCGATTTCAATGAACTCAGTTGATGTGATATTGACATTGAAGGGTGTCAATTTCGTTCCCCTCGCTTGATCAGGTTGGAGTCAGTATTTGGACAATGTTTGCTTCAATATTTGGTCAATTTCGATCACATGTTTATTTTTTGACAAATAAATTCTCTGTTGTAGTATACATTCCACTCAAACAAATACCCCCGCCTGATACATCAAATAGACCTGAAAATGAGGCGGCTTCAATTAGGCAATTACCAAATCAAAGGCGGCTTCAATTGTTTCAGTAACGAATGGCCCCCAGCACGTTTACCTTACACAAATGCTGCACTACCCAAGTTTTAGAGAAAAGCATCACATTCATTCTACTGCTTTCTATTCTCATTCTGTCTGTATCTCGCATACACCTTATGGTTGGGTCAGTAGGAAGAAGCTCAAGAAATTGTGGATGTAGAGGTGTCACTCCAATGGAGTCAAATTCCACAAGGCCAAGGTTTGAGCATAAAGAGTTTGAGTCTTTGATTTTGTGCGATGATGGGAGTGAGTAGAAGGCAAGCTTGGTTGTTGATGCTAGTGGTTTGCAACTAGTTGTATTCATCTCTGATCTTCACTTTGATAATAGTTTGAACAAACTATTTGTTTAATAACAATATGTTGATAGTTTGGAAGTAATGACATTACTTCTAAATTCTTGAGTGCTTCATAAAAAAACTCAAACGGTAATCTGCCACTAGAAACCATGTAAAATGTGATACTTAAGTATGTGTGAGAGAAATTACTTGCATTGTTGTTTTGTTCATCTCTAATCTTCACTTTGATAATAGTTTGAAACAAACTATTGGTTTAATTAATAACAATCTGTTGATAGTTTGGAAGTAACAAGATTCTCTCTTCAGAGCCTACTGATCAAAATCTAGAGTGCTAGCTTCTCTAAACATGCTACAAAAAAAGGAACTAGATAATGCTCTAGAGTGCTAGCCCATTGATTGGAAAACTCTAACAGAGGATCATGCTCAGTTCTGGCTACTCCGAATACGGCTAGCAAGATAAAGATGAATAACATGAATCCTTGGTACAATTAAATTTCTTCTAAAGGTAACAATTTTTCCACCAATACATGGAATGCAAGCTCTCCATTGTGGATAGGTAGTCACTGGTGCTTTTTAATTTTATGAGACTTTAATTAGCATGAGAAAGCGGCGGATTGAAAAAGCCAATTCAAAGATAAAGACGTTCAACAAAGTCATCAGAAAATGAGATATTTGTGACTTGCCTTTGAGGGTGATAAATTTAAATGGAAGAAAGATAACATTAGGGAGAAGCTTGAAAAAGGATTGGTCATAGTAACATGAAAAAAAAAAAGAAAAAAAATCTTCATTCTCTTTGGGTATTGGATCTAACATATGGAGATATCAATATTAAGAGAGATTGTTATCAGCGACAACTCGACATTTATAAGCTTCACAAATCACTCTCTAAATCTATATCAAAAAAAAAAAAACTATGTATCACTAAACTGCATAAACTTTTTTACTTTATTAGTTATTATCATCATCTTGAACCAAACAAGTTATACATGAAAAGACGCAAAACCCAGAGGAAGAACAAACTCTGAAATTCACTCACCTATAAAATGAACAAACGAAATAAATATATAATTACGAAAACCATCATAAAGTATGTGTCATTGGTGATAAAGTTTAAAGCATGTCATTAGAGAATGATGTCTTGGTGATACAATAAAACATCAATATGGTTGAAATTCAAAAATCTCAAGTTTTTGACCTCACACTTGGTTTGGGTTTGCCACCAACCAATGGATATCTTCACTCTAAAGAAAGTGATAGATTTTCAAACGCAATTTTGCGCATGGTCATAATAAGACAGTTTTCCTGCCGTTCGAGGGAGAGAAACGACTATTGTTATTTGAATAACAGCGTGAATTTGAGCGAAATATATCTAGCATGTCTAAAGGTTTGAGCTCCTGAAAATGAAAAATTATACAGGTCCTATAATGATCTATGATATTACAAGTAAAAGATCCACATTCGCTAGATAATGTTTGTTCAAGAAATGACAACCTTTGCCCTAGAAGTGGCAAATGGGTACCCAATATCAATGAGCTCATACTAGCTAATGCACGCATATAAGAATGTGTGAGATCTATGAATGATGATCATCTATGATTAATTTACATATGGTAGCTACCGAACACCATTAAGGATTGTATGATGCAATACCATGTTTCATTTGAATATCGACAAAATTATATAATTGGTCAAATTAGAAATAGACAATTCCAATGAAACTAAACAAATGAAACGTGATAAAATACTTATATCTTTCACTCTACGAATACAAAAGGGTATTGATCATAGTGAAAATAAATCACTATGGGACAATGTTTACAAGAGACATAGGGATTACGAATATCTTTCCTTATACATGACAATTTTCTGTAAGTAGTACAAATGAAACGTGATAAAATACCTAGATCTTTGACTCTAAGAATACAAAAGGGTATTGATCACAGTGAAAATAAATCATTATGGGACAATGTCTACAAGAGACATGGGGATTACGAATATCTTTTCTTATACATGACAATTTTCTCTAAGTACAGTGTTACATATAGTTATTGACGAGAGACTTACGACATTTGTCATCATATATTATGAGAAACTTAAGAAAACTTTGCTAAAAATAAACTCTCGAAAGTAAAGAGTCATTATAAGCGTATCGCTTATCAATTTCTCAAGTGGTCCAAGTACATGAATGATTTGAATGTAAGTCGATCCATAAATACTTGAGAAGAGTTTGAATGTGAGATTTCTCATCGCCTAATACAGGCAAACACACCTCTCATTAGTGAGACGTGTCTTGGGTTGGAACCCAAGAAGAAAACCGTGAGGGGGAGCCAAAACGGATCGTTATGCTAGGCTATTTAAATAAAGCTAACTCATGCAAGCGATAGTCTAAGCCTAGCTCATATATACTCATCTTGTCATGGTTAACGTGATTGAATGTCACGCCCCGACCCTTAAATTTTACCATATTTACTAGCATGATATTAATAAGAATTTTACCGTCTTCGTCATTAAGTTTTAGTTCTAAAGTCCCAAGAGGTGTGTTGAGGGACTAATATTTCGAAAGAATTATTCATAGGAGAAAAATGTGACGACGGTAAAAACGGTAAATTTTAGCTAGTAAAAGGTAATTTTTATTGGGGTATTATTTTTGGGGTGTTAAATTTTGGAATGGGTATATGGTGGAGTTGGTGGACCGGTTGGGCTAAAGGCCCAAATCTGTTTCTCTCTTTTCTCTCTCTCTCTCTCCCTCCCGTTTCTCTCTCTCTCCCCAAGCCCTCACTGTCAAAAAATTTCGACCACTCGTTCGCCGATGTCCGCCCGCCCCAGACCGCCGCGCCGGTCCCAATTGATCGGTCTCCGACCCAGCTTCCGTTCTAGAAGTATGCTACCTAGGTTATATCCAGAAGTATGCTACGACTTTCTATTCTTCGTATTCATTCATAGAATTCGAAGACGCAAGTTTTGTACGACTTTCTATTCTTCGTATTCATTCATAGAATTCGTATAAAGAATTAGCACGTATATATACCTACTCGTGCGATTCCCCCATAATGAGGAAAAATGTCATTATGGGGTGACGTGAGCGTTAGACGCAAGCGTCGTAGCCTGGTATGACTATCTATTTTTCGAGCTTATTCATAGATAGCATACAAGGAATAGACGAGTGTAAATACATACTAATATATTTATAATTCAGGCCTGAAAGGCCATTTTCTAAAGTTTGGGAGTCTAGTGAGGCTAGACACCAGTTAAGAAATTTTGAGTTAAGCTTTTAAGCTGTCGCTTGCATAGCGCTTTCCTTTAAAGTATACTTGGGGGAAATATTATTATTTGTCGAAATTACTTTTGTCCACTCACTCTGACGTAATTAAATATTTTTCTCTAGGCTTTTCCTTTGTTTTATAAATGTCCAGTCTGCAGAGTTCGGGTGCGGTCTAGAAGGAGGCGACGAGGCATAGTTACCCATCTTTCCGCTACTGTTCGCCAGTAGGTTATCTGTTTAACCTACTAGGATTTTATCAGCTTTCGTTGTCTTTCTTGTAGTAGCTCTGAATACTTTCGGAAAAATAATTGTGTATTATTTTATTCGGTTATTTGGATTGAGTTGAAGACTGATGTTTTGGTTAAGAGGGTGGTTAGGGTTGTCCATTTTCAAGGGAGGTTTGCCGAGTTCTTCGGTAAATTTTCCTTGGAGGTGGTCCCCGCAGTCTTGACACTGAAACTGCCTCAATGAGTTCTATGGCAAGACTACAAAATCGAATTCGAATTATGATCATTACGTTGCAACATATTATAACTTTGGTGAAGTTATAAATTACTTGGAGCTCTTGAAAAGCTTATATAAGACATACATACAAACAAAGATATTGATGTGTATGGCTAGATATGCCATAATAATTTTCCAATCTTTTGGACCATACATAGTTAAATGTGTAAATTGGCTTATGCTGTTATTAATTAGTGTATGATTTTGAGCATATCAGGTTGTTTCTAACTTTACTAAATGAGGTAAGACCTATTAAAAATTATATAGTTCTGTTGGTATTGTTTTAACTTTGCAGGTATGAAAATTTTGTGATGAGCCCCTATATGCAAAACACACAAGATCTCATTTCAGTGGTAAACAAATCAAACTGCTATTTATGGTGCATGAAGCTTGCAACAATCAAGGGAGATTCTCATCAGGGGGACATCCAGAAGTATGCTACCTAGGTTATATGCGTGTTGCACTCTTTCCTCCTTCTATATGGACGAAAACAAAGAAAGTAGACCCAATACCCTAGGAACAAGCACATTCCATAAGCCGTTTGTGACAATGCAAATATAATCTCTTTTTCCTACAACAGATCAATTAGGACTTTTAATTAGAATATGCATCTAACTCCGAAAATCATCAACTTTGGTTCTATAGTAGACTGTGTGTCAGTATTGATTTTGTTTCATCATATCCTCTCAAATAGTTAGTTAAAATAATAAGTGCCACAAATTTTGTTCCATACACTTCAGTAACCAAAACAGGTTCTACTAAAGAAAAGCACGCCTGGCTAAGGAACTTATGGGCATCATCAAATTTTCCAAGGATATTTTCAGAGAATATGTCTAAATAAAGGAGAATTAAATAAGATTGGTGTACAAACTACCCGGTTGGCGCTATATGGAAATAAAGAATATGTGAGCGTGTAGTTTGATCAAAGATCTTACCATGTCAACTCGCATGCCAAAGAGAATATCTGTTGTTATGGAGCGAAAAAAGGTAGCAGTTGAAGGTAGTAGTTGTTTCAACTGCTAGCCTTAGTTTAAGCAGAAGCAAATTTTGAGAAAGGATATACAAGGGCTCTGTCAATAGTTCTAATATACACACACTGTCTGAAAAATGCATTAACTCATGTGAGTGATGCATTACTATGAATAATGAGTTCAATCATGCAGAGTTAAGTCCAATCATCAACAGATTCTGAAATTTAAGCAGTACAAATGATTCAAAAACCACAATTGGATTTATAAACAAACACATGTCATCATAATAACACTAAGATTAACCACAATATCCATAGACATAGAGAAGCAAAAGAAACAACATGAAAATTTCAAAAGAAAGGCAATAACAGAACTAACAACGTACATGTAATCAAGATCACTTTCCCATATGGATCAGAAAAGCTTAAGCCTTTCCACTAGAAGACAAAACAGGCCGCTGCAATAGTAATAATAATTCCACACGGCGGAACCAACCATGCAAATTTCATGATTTTTGCTATATTTTCTTTCTGTTGAACTACCATCGTTGTAGCATAACACACATTGATCATAAGTCTTAGTTACTGCAACACAAATGCAATTTAGAGAAGCACCTTCACCGAAAATTTAGAGAAGCACCTTCACCGAAAACCCTAAACCCTGAAACCCTAGAAACTCAGAGAGAGATGAGGCTGTTGTGGCTTACCTTTGGCTAGAGAGCTTCGGCTGTGTCGGTCTCCTCTGTAATTTAAGGTTTTCGAGAAAAAAGGGTTGCGGAGAAAAGAGATGGAAATTGAGGGAGGGGGGGGGGGAAGTCGAGTTTTGACTCGATTAGGGTGTCGTGTGGGTTAAATGTTGTTTTTAGCCTTTTTTGGTGGACTTGATGCTGACCACATCAACAAACAGACGACACCGTGACGGAAATTGACCTCAGACATTTTCTTGGTAGCAAAAACAAAATTTAGGTATCACATTAATAGTTTTTAAAGTCTGGATACCACTTTGACCGTGCCACAAAAGTTATGATACCGGTGCTGTTTAAAAATCCATATAAATCCATGTAGAATGCACCCTTAAAGAGACCGAGAGTAGTTTGGGGAGTTGGGTAGAGTTCAGAGTCAGAACCCATTAATTACCGACTCCATCTTGATCGTTCATTCACAACCATCCAAATCAACAGTACACGCCAATTGTGTTCAACACGACATGTCGTTGGTTCCCATTGTAGAGGGTATAAATAAAACAAACACAGGGTCGTATCAAATTTCACAGTGCCTCCTCGCTGAAGAAAAGCACAGAGAGAGAGAGAGAGAGAGAGAGAGAGAGAGAGAGAGAGAGAGAGAGAGATTGAACTCGGAGGAAGTGACTCAGTGAGTTAAGCCATGGAAGGTCAAGAAGAGACTCAGCAACCTCATCTCCAGCTCGCGAACAAGCTCTTCCTTCTCTCGCACCCAGACGTCCAAGACATCGAGAAGGTCCGCCTACGGGAGGAGGTTTTCGCCGCCGTAAAAGCCGACGGTAAATCAAATCGATCAATTCTTCTCCGATGTCTACTGTTTTTTGGTTTTACGTTGCTCGATTTAACTGTATTTCGGTTCGGGTTGTGTGTGTGTTGTAGATATGGCGCCCTTGTATGAAACCCTAGTTTCGGAATCGGTGCTGGAGATGGACCAGGGCCTTCTTGACTCCATGAAGGCCAAGATCCAGGAGGAGCTCAAGAAGCTTGATGAAAAGTGAGCTCGTAATTTGAGTATATGCTTTAGTAAATTTAGAATTAGGGCTTTAGATGAGTAATGTTTTAGTGTCTTTGTTTCTAATGCAACTAGTGGTGGTTTCACAATCGATTGAATACTATGGTAAGGTGTGTCATGAGCAGAATTGTATTGATTCTCTTAAACTGTGGTTGATGAACAAGTAGACATTTGCGGTATGTCTCAGAAAAATTCAGTTAATCTGATGTTTTGGTAGTCCGGTAATTTTGTTAAATATGTATAGATCAGTATTGATTTGGGTAAGTGTACTTGAGATTATTTACTTTAACATCTGGGTCTGTTTCTAAAGTGAGGAACGTATATTGGGTTTGTATGTACATGCTATACCACGCTATCTTGGTGGCAGGTCTTCTCCATTCTAATTGTGTTTAATTGAGAAGTAGTTCTGTTTGACATGGATGTTTTCACAGTTAGGTATTATCAGGTTTCCAACTTCTACTAAAAGAAATACTGAAATAGAAGGACCTGAAGCACGTATCTATAGAGATTGTCTTTCTGTTTGAAGTCAGTTGCATAAGGCATCAAACTTTAAGTAAATCTTTCTTAGGAAGACTGTTAATAAAAATTTACTTTTTTAGTTGATCTTTTCCAAAGTAAATCTCCTGGTTATACCTAATGTTTTGCGGGAAAAACGCTTGATTTGATATCAATGGTCATAGCTAAGTCTAATTTTTCTCACTTGTCCATATAATTATAGGCCAACTTCTTATAGGGTCTTCCTGAGCTTTTGGTTTATGGATGGTTAATACTATTATTAGAACTTTTTTGCTTAAACACTTTTACGTAATACTTTTATATGTGCTTGAACATCTTAAAATTTTCAATTTTAGGTTTAATCTTATTGTTCCAAGCTCTAGTTGTTTCTTCAGCCTTGTAATTTATGTTTCTACTGATCACTAGCTTTACTTGGTTTATGTGAGTCATCTCATATTACTTTAAGAGATGAATCAATATCAACTTGATTGAGCAAAAACCCTTATTTGGTTTGCCTCCTGGCTCCTCTATGTGTTTTTTTGTATACATAAAACCCAGAGTAGTTTCGTGATTCCATTGAACAGCAGAATATAAATTCCTCCAAGAAATCTAATTGGATTCATGAGTCTACATTCAACCGACTTATCTGGTTGCATTTTCTTAGGATTGCTGATGCCGAGGAAAACTTGGGAGAAAGTGAGGTTAGAGAAGCTCATTTGGCCAAGTCCCTGTTTTTCATCCGTATTGGTGACAAGGTACATATGTTTGAATTTATTTGTTCTAGAAATCATTTTTTTTTGTTGTGTGTTACATTTGATAGTAACTTTTATCCTTGTGACCCCAGGAGAAAGCGTTGGAACAACTCAAGGTAACAGAAAGCAAGACAGTTGCAGTTGGGCAAAAGATGGACTTGGTGTTCTACACATTGCAGCTTGGTTTCTTTTACATGGATTTTGACCTCATTTCTAAGAGCATTGAGAAAGCAAAGAAGTAAGTAGTGCCCTGGGCTCTGTGAGCTGCATTAACAATGTCCTCTTGTTACCAAGTTTTGTTGTTGTCTTCTTTTTAACCATTCTGTTATGTTGACAGCTTATTTGAAGAGGGTGGTGATTGGGAAAGGAAGAATCGCTTGAAGGTATATGAAGGCTTGTACTGCATGTCCACTCGAAATTTTAAGAAGGCAGCCGATTTGTTCCTGGATTCCATATCTACTTTCACCACTTATGAGATATTTCCCTATGATATCTTCATATTCTATACCGTCCTGACAAGCATTATAGCTTTGGACAGAGTTTCTTTAAAGCAGAAGGTATAATGTATTATGTGATTGTGATTTTACTGTTATGGTTTATATGTTTCTATCAGTTTAGGTATTATCTGTGAGTTTTAATTTCAACCAATGTTTCACAGGTGGTGGATGCTCCAGAGATATTAACTGTGATTGGGAAAATCCCGTACTTGTCTGAGTTTTTGAACTCACTGTATGATTGTCAATACAAGTCATTTTTCGCAGCATTTGGTAAGTAGATAATCTGTTTCATTTAGAAATTCCTAAGCGAGTTACTGGTCACATTTCTTTTTCCATTTTATTCATAGCTGTCATCTTCTGTCTTTGTTTTTTGCAGCTGGTCTGACTGAGCAGATAAAGTTGGATCGTTATTTGCATCCACACTTCCGTTACTACATGAGAGAGATCAGAACAGTTGTTTATTCTCAATTTTTGGAGTCCTACAAGAGTGTCACTATTGAAGCAATGGCTAAGGCATTTGGCGTAACTGTGGATTTCATTGATCTGTAAGTTACTTTCTTCAATATTTTGTTTCTTTGTGGTGTTCTCTGTGAATTTTATGCCTGGTCCTTTAATTTGTGGCGAGGCATTTGGTAAGACATTTCATGTTCCTTCTACATAAATCTAATCCCATTCTATGATTTCCAGGGAACTGTCTCGGTTCATTGCAGCAGGGAAACTCCACTGCAAGATAGATAAAGTTTCAGGTGTTCTAGAAACTAATCGTCCGGATGCCAAGAATTCTCTGTATCAGGCAACTATCAAGCAAGGGGACTTCCTATTGAACAGGATCCAGAAGTTGTCCCGTGTAATTGATCTTTAAGCACAGACAACTTGAAAGCATAGCAACTTGTGACTTTTCAATTCTCACTTGATGAACTAAATGGTATTTCCTTTCATTCCAAACTGGAAAGACTTGAGCGATGATCTTCAGGTTCCCGTTTGTGCCCTAATGTTTATTCATAGTGATTTTTGAGTCGGTGGAGTTTCAAGTATAAATTATTAAGGTGACAAATCTGTGGGGAGGAATGAATACTTTGAGCTCCAGGTCTCTCTCAACTCCCAGAATATCGCAGGAGTTCCGATTGTCGTGACTTGACAAAATTGAAAACATAATTCTAAGTGTTTTTTCTTCCATACAGACTAGCTAGATGACTGCCTTTGATAATGGCCTCGAAGTATCCTCTGTTACTTCTCTTAATTTGCTTTTCACAATTTCCCTACTTGGTAAAGTGTTCACTCCCAATTCGTGAGTTACACTGTTGAGTTTCAGTCACGAAAGTTCATACATTGCCGATTCCAAAAGTTTTCTAGTTGTTTCATGCACAAGGTTGTTCATTTACAAACCAAACAGACAAGATGAACATGAAAGGTAATATGTAAGCCACCAGTTTTGGGTGGACGTAACATGCTAAATTGAGCAGAACTAATACAATTGATGTCTTAAATCACAGATTAAGCTGTTGATGAATAAGGAATAGCAGCGACTTTCGGACGATCTGCTTTATGAATTGTAAACCAGCTGTTTCAAACATGTTTAAATCCTCGTTCCTACTCAGCCCGGCGATGTCCAATCAAACTTGTGCACTAAATTTGCTAGAGCCATCTCATTTAGAACACTGAATCCGGGGACACACCCCTCCTGCAAGTTCCAAACAAAATCAACTCGAAGTGTTTCCTTAATAACTCGTACCACTCTTGGGATCTCTCCCGATTTGTCCATGACTTGTGTGTTGGCATTATTGTTGTTGTAACCATTTATTTTCACATCTTGGGTTGATTCTCTTAGGCAATAGACACGAAAGTGGAGGATGTAAGCGAAAAGTCTCCTGGATCACAGCCTTCCATACTTCAAGTAGTGTGTACCGATTAATCCATCCTCTGTCAGCAACTCCGTTGACAGACATTGTTTCTTTCTGCAATGTGCTAATGACTTTGGGTGCTTTATAATATCAGCCGTGTTCCATTCTAGGAGTGTAGCTATCGTATGATTGGTATCAGTTCCAGCAAGAAGCATATCTTACAAACTAGCATTGTTTAGAATCTGCTATGCAACTCCTTTTACATTTACTTCTGGAACCGATGAACACTCAGTCACTCACACACGAGAGCATGTATCAGGTGGAAGAGTAAACTAGGTCAACGATTTGTGATGTAAAGGCAATGTATGCTGATCAAATAGACCCTTGCTTGCATCTCATTTAGTCCCTATAAGCAGAGCAGGTGGATTTAACAATAACTGGGATTATTATATTTCTCCTGATAGGATTCATAGATCTCATATTGTCATATAAAATATAAGTGATTGTGCTATATTCGTCATGATGTTCATATACACTAAAGAACTTTCATTACAAATTTTTTTGAACACATAGATAATTGTTGTTGGACACTAGAGATCTTAAATCAGAAAATTAATAAATAAAATATAACTTATAAATAGATGTATCATACTCAATTGTATCAAGACTTTCTGTGATAAGTGTGTTATTTACTAACTTGAACTCCTATGCTCTTTTCACCTCCTATCAAAAATTTTAAATAGTAAATTTAATCATTGAAGCTCACTCAAGTCAAAATTAGAAGGAAAAGAAATTGGTGAAGAATATGTTTTCTTATCATTCATCAGAATAGGGTACAACTCTTATACAAAAGTTCTACAACTAAGATACACAATTTGTAGTCTACAATTGGAAGGTAATTATACACAATTACTAATACAACTAGTTAACCAGCATATCAAGATGAATTATTTCCTTCAACACTCCCCCTCAAGTTGAAATTGTACTGGTAACTCAAAGGCTTTGTAAACATATATGCTGGTTGTTCCCTTGTTCGAATGTGAGCTGGTTTTATAACCCCTATCTACATTTTCTCACGCACAACATGACAATCAATTTCTATATGCTTCGTCCGTTCATAAAAACTGGATTTGAAGCTATGTGTATGGTGGTTTTTTTTTTTTAATCACAAATTAGCTTCACTTGTTGGGTGAAATTCCCTCCCAAATCCCTTAATATACTTCTCAACGAAGTGATCTCATAGGTTGTCGTTGTCATGGCACGATACCCAGCTTTTGCACTTGATCGTGCAAACGTGGTTTGCTTCTTTGTCTTCCAAGAAACTGGCACACATCCAAGCATAACAAAATACCCTGTCATTGACTTTCTTGTGTCCTTGCAGGCCCAATCTGCAACACAGTATGCCTTTAATTCTAATGAGCCAGTGGAAGGCAAAAGGATATCGTGCCCGAGCCTGGAGCTTGCTTGATGTAGCGTAAAACCTTATGAGACAACATCAAGGTTTGTCCATAAATTGTCTCAGCACATGAACAACATAAACCAAGTCTGGTCTCGTAATAGTGAGGTAGATTAGACGCCCCACTAATCTTCGGTACTGAGAAGGATCCTTCAACAAATCTCCATTTGTCTGCGTAAGAGAAAATCCTTGATCAACCGAAAACCGTGAGGGTTCAGCGGCAAGAAAACCTGTGTCTTCTAGGATCTCCAAGGCATATTTCCTTTGACATAAGACTAGTCTTTGCTTTGACCTCGCAACCTCAATCCCGAGGAAATACTTGAGTTGTCGCATATCCTTCAATTTAAACTGACTTGAAAGAAAATGCTTAGCATCCTCTATGTCCTTCAAGCTGTTTCTTACTATAATCACATTATCAACATAGATTAACAAAACAATAATACCACCAGGCCTGTTTCGGACCAAGAGTGAGTAGTTTGCCCATGATTGATGGAAGCCTCCTGCTTTAAGTGTCGTTGATAGTTTTATGAACCACCGACAAGAGGAATGCTTGAGTCTGTAAAGTGATTTGTGTAATTTACAAACTCTAGTTTCCCCCTTTTGTCTGAAAGCAGAAGGATGATGCATATAGACTTCTTCGTATAAGTCACCATTCAAGAAGACATTATTCACGTCAAGTTGGTGCAAATGCCAGTGCCATCCCTTTAGAGCAACGAGACCAAGTGAGCGAACTTGTATTTATTATTCCGAGAAAAAAGTTAAAAGGGCAACATTTGAGGACTGAATTTTCAATATAACAACAAAAGAGGGGCATTTTGGCTATAACTGCCCCCCGTTTTCCTCTCTGGCACCTCTTCATTTCCACAGTCTCTCTGCTCTCATTTCTTCGTCTCAAGGTTTCTGTGAAGATCTGAAGTCTCAATTGCAATGAGGCCGGTACGTCTTCCAGAGCCGCCCAGCCCCAAATTGGGGACGCCGGAAATCTTTGAAGGTTGTTTCTCCGGCGTCGTTCGTCGCGCTGTCGTAATTGGCAACGGCTTCCCTGGTTCTGAGAATCAGAGCATCGGCTTGGTTCGCGCTCTCGGCCTCGCTGATAAGCATGTCTTGTATGTAAGTTTTACAATCGTTAAACCCTAATAATCCCGTTTAATTTCTTGCATCATATGGTTGTAAAAATTAGTCTATGAAATTCTCTAACTAAAGTTTGTATTAAATTTGTGTAATTTGCAAGTTGCAAGAGGATGTTAACTTCAGTTTGATTCTCAGTTTAGTGTTGTTGTTAGCTTTATCGCTAGCTTTATTCTAGTGGGATTCTTGTTGTTGGGGGTTTTTTTTTCCCCTAGTTTTGTAGGAGTATATTGATAGTGTCTATCTTGGGTTTTATTAGAAATTCAAATTTCGGAGACCTGGGTTTGCTTGCATGAATGATTTGTTGCGTTTTTTATGTGTGTGTGGACCAGTATTTACTTAACGGTGTTGAACGCCAGAATTGTCTAAATCGAATGAGCTTTGGATTGAAGTTTTCTTCTTTGTTCTGTTTAAGCAAGTCTGGTGTGAATGCCAGTTCCCAGTTTTCCTTGCCTGGTTTGTCTGAGGTCTAGTATTAGTTGGGATATTACCTACTAGACATTTGGTATCAGAAACCGTTATGAAAGGTGAAAGGCATAAGACAAGGAGTCTTATTACTTAGAAACGAGGTGTAATTGAGCAGGGAACAATAGGTGGGCCTCTAAGGAAGAAGGATCATGCCTCTGAAAAAGGTCTCTTCCTCCTTTTTGGAAAGCAGAGAAATGTCAATGTTATTGAAGCGTTGAATTCGCATATATATGCTTATATGGCTACCTCTGTCAGTGCAGTAACCAAGTGCTACCCAACCTGTCCTATAAATCATCTTCAGTTTTCACAATATGTTTAGTTTTGAACTTCACTAGAACTAGTCTAATCAGTGTACAGCCATCCAAAATCTGATTATTATTTTTTTAAATATGTAGGAGATTGTATTGGTCAACATGAGAGAAGTGTGCAACTTACTTTTGATGTATGCTTGTTTGTCAGTCTTGTGTGTATTGATGTTATCATGGAAGTATGTAAGAGCGTAGCTCCATAGCTATGGCAACTAGAAAACATAAACTTTTATTTGGCAAGTAATTTAACTAAAGATTTTGGTTTGTTATTGCTTCTGTGCACATGGGAACCACCTCATCATAATTGCTTGCTACAGTCCCTTGGTTGAATCGAAGGAATTATTGATTGTATGATATGTTTCAGGTGTTTCAGGAATTATTGATCATATGATAAGTTTTTCGTATTTTCACTTTTCAACAACCCAGTCATGTTAACATATATGTCCTGATGCAAAATGCACAAGTTATCATCATGCAGTTGTGTTTTGTTCCTATGTATAGGCTATGTTGGTGTGAAAATCGCTCTTGTCTAGGTCTAGCAACAAACTTTTTATCCCTGTAAATTATAATTTCATCTATTTGTGTAACAACTGCTGTTTCACTTATATATGTAGTCTCATTTTGTCTTTTTAATTGTCAATGCTATGCAGCGAGTTACAAGGCCAAAAGGAGGTATAAATGAGTGGCTTCACTGGCTCTCGGTTTCTGTTCACAAGAAATTGGATTGCGTCTTGAGGAAAATGTTTATTTTATTAATATATCGGGGAAAGAGAGTTGGGTCTCTACCTACAGAAAATGGTGGCGGTCTTGGTTTGAAATGTGTCTTAGAAGCTGATGTCCAGGAGATTGTAACCATGGCTCGTCGGACTTATGAAACGTAATATTTGTTTACTGTTTCTTTATAAATTTAGTTATCACAAGTATGTTCCTTTAACAGCTTGCTAAATAGTGTTGTTAGGAATCAATTAATTGCGCTGCCCAGATACATTTTCTCTTAATATTAAGAATATGGTTCTTAACTTGGTAGATTCCTCATTTTTGGTACTTATTCTTTTTCTTTATTAGGGATGGACCCATACTGGTGGTAGCTTGTGGCAGGGATACCATTTCCGTTGCAAGTTCTATTAGACGACTGGCATCTGAAAACGTCTTTGTTGTTCAGGTTTTTTATTGGACCCTTAATCTACTGCAAGTTCCACTTTTCTGTTGTTAGTATCAGTGTGTGGTTAAAGTCTTTAATCTGTTCTGAAATGATCTTTAGAGAAACAGTTCATATCATATGACCTGATTAGATGCTTATGTAGCAAGAAATGGAATATGTGAAGAAGTGTAGACTAATTCTGATGCTGTATTGACATGATGATAATCACTATGTACCTTGACTGCAGTTTCACCAGTGGGGCAGTGATTTTTAGCCCTCCAATTTCAACACAATTACTTGCACTGTAATTTTAAGTAGTCAAGTGTATTACAAGTTTGAAAGTGGAATGCCAAAATTACTTTCTAAACAATATATTTCCAAGCGCTGGCATGTAACTAGTTTACTTATTTTTTGATGTAATGGATTGGTCATCTATTTTATGTGAACTTTGTGAGTTGATGGTTATATGTGCTCCACTAATATCCAGTGGCTGGTGTTTTGCTTTACTATGCCTTTAAATAGTATATACTGATGACCACCTTTATCCTGTCTGTGCTGTGTTCTTGTTCTTGTGCTACTTGCTATTTGTTGAATCCAATCTATTCAGGGTTTTGGCTCTAAAGTATTGTTACTTTTTAATGGCTTTATGATTTTTGTTAAGATTCTATTTTCAATATGGTTTCTGAAATCAATAGTCATCTTTGTTGGCCATATGATTTAACATAGCAGATCCATTTTACCAACATATGTGATGCTTGGAAACATGAAATACTAACTTATTTACTTTTTTTTTTTTAATAGATACTAACTTCTTTACCAACATATAAGTTCATTAGAGATGATGCTCAGCAGTATCCAACTGATTTTGATGCATGGTCCTTAATATAACATCAAATGCAATTAGTTAGCGGAGACGAGGCTAATGCTTTTTGGTCTTGCAAAAAAGAAAGTAGTACTCTCAGAATGGTTGACCTTTAGATTTTTTTCTCAACTTTTCAGACTGATGAGAAGATATGTAAAGATGGTCAAATCACTCAGAGAATACTGCCTTCCTTAAATTTTGCTTAACTGAAGGGCAGCTCTCACTATGTTCTTGTCTCAGCTAACTTATTATCTTTGTATAGGTCTCTGGTTTTTCTATTGATTTCTCTGTTCTCAACCTTGTGTCCGCTTATTTCTATATCATACATGGTGATTAGTAAAAGTCTGGGGAAAGGTCTCATGTTTCCGAAGCCTACATTTTGATTTGTTTTTAAGTGCATATTCTGTTCTTAAGTGCTATGGCAGGAGAGATCTTTCAATCCTCATAATACAGTTTAGCTGCAAAAAGATGTCAACTCTAGAAGACTGTTTTGTGGCCTATTCCCTCTTAGCTGCTGTTTGTCATGCTGTGGTTACATTAGTTTACTTTTGAAATAATATACTAAGTTTTTGCAAGGTTGTGCTCTTTGTTAGAATTTCATTCTCTTTCATTATTATGGGATAAAATTCCAAGTTTACAAATCATTAGGGTAATGTAAAGTTACTATTGGAAATGGTGTCTGAATTTGTTTCTGTATCACTCAAAGTCTTTGACCAGGTTTATAATTTTCAGTTGTGCATCCTTTTGTTATTTCCTGTCTTGTGGCTGATCATTGTTGGCTTATCACTTTCATATATAGAGCTACACAGACATAATGTGCTTTCTTTAGTTCTATATGTATAACATATATTCTCATTTTGCTATTTCTTTCGTAGATACTACATCCCAGGTTGCATCTCAATAGATTCGACTTGGTTATTACCCCTAAACACGATTACTATCCATTGACTCCTGAAGCACAGAAGCAGGTTCCTCAATTTCTACGCGGGTGGATAACTCCTCGTGAACCTCCTGACAGGCAT
Organism: Fragaria x ananassa; assembly: GCA_034370585.1. NCBI lineage: Eukaryota > Viridiplantae > Streptophyta > Magnoliopsida > Rosales > Rosaceae > Fragaria > Fragaria x ananassa. Next base: position 16,151,784 of record CP139766.1, read on the forward strand.
GTGGTATGTACAATGGCGTCTAATAATACACACTTGTTTGCTGTGTTTTACAAATATAAACCTTATTCTTTTCATTAATAGCAAGCTATTTCATACTAAAAACTTTTAAATTCAGGTCCTCACTATTGGAGCTTTGCACCAAATTGATGCTAATTCCCTTCGTAACGCTGCCAGTCAATGGCGTGATGAATTTTCAGCTCTACCAAAGCCCTTACTGGTGGTGAACATTGGTGGTCCTACAAGTAATCTTTTGTCACTTACTGAATCTTTGTTGCTTGTTACTTATCGGATTGGCATAGAAGCACTTGAGTACTACGCAGCTTGCTAGTTGCTGTTATTCTGTTTTGAATTAAATGCTTGCTTATGATAGCAGACAATTAGTTGGCTATATAGTAGGCAGAACCATTTTAGAAGTGACTCCACAAGGAAATTTAACTGACACAAAGTAGGGATTGCTTCTGAAAAGCTTATATTTCTACCACGGGCCTGTCTAACTTCTGTCCTAAAAACATTTATGTTCCTCTCCTTCCAAAGTTCTTACAACGTTGTTTGAGGGTAACTGCTTAAATGCTACAGTTAGCTAGAGGACATACTTGCACCCCTCAGTAAGGGCAGCCAAAGCAAGTTGGATTTACTAGATACTAAAAACAACATTGGGATGGTTCCACATGTTTTGGAAACCAGTAGTATTTTGGGTGGTTCGCCACACTTCTTGGTTATGGTTTTGACATGTGCAACATAGTAACAAATAACCTATGTATCGTTTGTGTGGTTGGTCAGAAGTTTGATACATTTAGTAGAATTATATATTCACTATTTTTCAGTATTTGTGTGCTGTTTCCTTCCCCGTCTTATTTGTAAGATATTTGTTTATTAGCCAGTATACATAAAAGGTTTTGAGTTCCTCGAAATTCACTATTTTCTGTAGGCATGGTATAAAATACAGAAGCAGCCTAACCCTAAAATACTACCAATACCAATCTTGCAGACCTTTGATATCTATGACCTTTAAAAATTGTCAAATTAGCATTCAGCTATTCAGGAAAAAAGACCCGAGTGTAAAATGTTTGCTGGGTGATTTTTGTTAGCTCTTCTGTATTGTTATGTTACCTTATATTTCTTTGACTCCCAGTGTAGACTAGGAAAGGTGCAACTTATTAGGTGTGATTTTAGATCTCATAGTTGAAATCAATATGGCCAGCATCACATTACAGGTTTTTAGTGTTCATATTCATAATTGGTTCAGGTCATATCTGTTATATTTGAAGAATATTGGATCATTCTTTTTATAGGTTCTGTTGAATGTTTGGAATAATTTTGATGTTTTGAATTTCTAAATGTTGTTTCAAATATTCCATTTATGAGTTCACTCTTTCATTTGATAGGCAATTGTCGTTATGGTGTGGACCTTGCAAAGCAATTGACAACCTATCTGCTTAGTGTTCTTGTAAGCTGTGGAAGCATCAGAATATGTTTCTCTAGTAGAACACCTGAAAAGGTATTGCAACTATTTCACAAACCCAGACACAGATAACATGTTCTTACAAAATAATATTACTTTCCTTGGTAGTGGGTACTCATCGTTTTACCCTTTGGCTTTCTTGTACAGGTATGCAGTGTTATAACAAAGGAGCTTGGAGGTAATCCTAAAGTTTACATTTGGGATGGTGAAGGTAACATGTAAAATTCAATTCAAGGGTTTTTAGGTCGATTCTTATAATGGGAATTCATCTTTTAGACTGACAAAATATTATCATCTCCAGAGCCAAACCCACATATGGGCCATCTGGCGTGGGCCGATGCGTTTGTTGTTACTGCAGATTCTGTTAGCATGATAAGTGAGGTTTGCAGCACCGGGTATGGCTGAGAACCTATCTGTATAACTGATGAGTAGTGACTTATTCTATTTAGTTTAATTTTAGAGTTTTTTTGGTGTGTAAGGATTTTAGTTGTGTCTGCCTGTATTTCCAGGAAGCCTGTCTATCTAATGGGATCTGGGTGTTGTAAATGGAAGCTTTGCGATTTCCATAAATCACTCAAGGAGCGAGGAATGGTTCGACCATTTACAGGCTTGGAGAATGTAAGTAAACTGAATGAAATTGTTTAAGAATGGACAATGCTAAATCCTGTTTTTTGTTTTAATAGAGACCACATTATGTGGCAGTTCATGCTTGAAAAAATTCTGACCATGTGGTCTTTTAAGGATTGTTCAGTTTTAATTGCCATGTCATGTAGTTAAATGTAAAATGCAGTGTGGTCCATTGAGCATTTGTCCTCTTAGAATTGCATTATTCTTTCAATTCTATCTATATAAATGTGCATGAAATAAACCAGCATGACCAATCTCTATGTATCCCTGATTACCAAGTCATGATGATCTCCATTTGGTTGCCATGTTTATGACCACTTGGATGCCGTCTTGACTCTTTAGTTGGCCCTTCCTCCCTCATCTAGAATGTAGTTTCATTGTATTGAAACCAATAGTTCCTTATGACTACAGATCCCATATTCACGTAAATGAAACTGACTACAGGCTATTTTTTTAGACTGTTAGTAAACTAGAATTGTATGATCTGGTTGTGATTTATCCTGGTTTTTATGTCTAGTAGTATTCTAGTTAGATAACACACTGTAACTATTCTGTTGACTTTGAGCTTTTGCGATGTCAACATCTTCATGAAATTTATGGGCCATTCATGGTGTTATGAGGTTCTTAGTCTTCTAATTTCTTGGTGGCATCAATATTGATTATAATGAAATTTTTGTTTATATGTGGAACTTCCATTACTTTTAGCACATAATTTTCTTTATTCTTGATCGCTGTCTTCACTATTTGCAATTTTCTTGCACACAAAGTAGTCTTTTGTTCATTTTTGTACAATCTTGATGTTCTGTTTTAAAATTCTTTTGTATTCTTTTTATACAGATATCAGAAAGCTGGAGTTATCCACCGCTCAATGAAACTGCGGAAGCAGCCAATCGAGTGCATGAAGCCCTTGCTGAGCGGGGATGGAGATTGCCAGCATAGGCGTTTGATAATTCTTTCCTTGTAGACGTTCTTCAATCTTCTGAACATAAAAAAAAAAATAGGGATTTGATATCACGTATAGGGAACAGCTAAAGGCTGTGATAGCTCATATATTTGATTCCTCCCCTTTAGGGGTCTTGAGATACGTAGAACGAATACTATCCGTAATTGTGCGGCCTGTAAAATAGGAAAGTGGTTGAGCTTTTCTTTCCTTTCTTTTTGGCAAGGGTGGGTTTGTTTATGTGAAAATAGTACTAAGAAAAAAATCATGGATATTCTTCTCATGAACTTGTAGTGCGTTTGGGTGAAATGCCTAGTTGCATTGCAATTTCCAGCTTTTAACAGTATTTGCTTGGATGGTAGAAATGGCTCCAGCCTTTGATGGATGTATAGAATCCCCACGGATTACATATAAGTAATCCATCATACTCACACTTGTATTCTCATTTGGTTCATGATCTCAACCAAAGTGGAGCAAGATGATGTATAACACATCACTATATGTTGAATTGAACTAAACCTATCAACTGTATTCTCCTCTCCAATACCCTTTTATGTAATCCATCACTTGCTAATTTTGTTTAAACTACCTCACATTCTAAAGCATCCGGCCTATTATGGAATTAAGAGTGAAAACATAGCAGACTGATTGAAAGGCTGTGGACAGAAACGGCTGCAGAAGTTGCCTCTTTCTACTGCTTTTGTCACCACACATACTGGAAGAGGATCCACGGAAGGTCTGTAATTTGTAGACTTGGGTTCTGAGGCTTGGTGCCAGTGCAGCTACTTTTTGCTACTGCTTACACCACAGGCAATTCTAACCAGTTTCTTCCATTCTTCACACAGTTCCTCCAGTTCCATGCTGAATACAATGATCCTCTGACTTTTACCTATGCAAATTAGAGGCAGTTTTGAACGTCTTTCGAGTTCTCTAATGGTACTCATAGAGTCAAAGCTAACAAAATAGGTGCATAAATTATGGTATTGATACAGATTTCTCTATTTATCAATCCTAATTAAGACTACCACCATATGCCTCTGAAAGGTAGCAGTATTTTCTTTTGAAATGAAATCTTCTATCAGGCCTCATCAGTAATACTCTATCTCTCTATTCGATGAGATATCAGGGAGTAAATGATTGTACTAGTATCCTTCTTCGAAAAATAACAAGTAAACAAGTTGTACTATCTAGTATGCTTAATGTGTGATCATTCAAGCACATATCTGTAAGACAGTTACATGTTCTCTTTCGTGCTTGCAAGTCAATGTTACTCAGCGATGCATCGATCCATATGTCTTTGCTATTCAATAATCTTTCGTTCTTATGTCTTTTTTTCCCATTTTCTGTTGAAATTAAGATGATTAAGACATCTGTAATCTTTCGTTTTATGTCTTTTTCACTTCGGCACGCTTTTAATCAATGAGAAATGACTTGAAATGAAATAAATGGTTGCAATCTTCCATTTTCTATAGATTCGCAGATGAGGAACACTGGTAAGGAATAAATGGTTCACCCCATGTTATATAATATCACATCTTGTTTTATCCTCAGCCTATATATATATATATATATATATATATATATATATATATAATGGTCAGAAATTGTATTTCAATGTGAAGGATATAGCATTTCTTTGTAACTGAGGGCTGGAACCCAGTCTAGCTGGGGGGTTAGGCCCTCACACCCATATTATTAGTTGAAGATAGATACAATAGGGGGGGGGGGGGGGGGGACTTAATGCCTTAACCCCATGATATTTACATGAATCGATGTAATTATGTAAAAGCTAGAGAATAAACGTTAACTAAAATGCCAAGTCAAAACCTGAGAGACCAGCATTCCACTCTCCCACTTCAATGGCATTTAGCAGCTCATCATTCATTAGCTCTTTCGTTAGTTCTTCCATAGACCAGTTTTCTTGAGCTGCAAACAATGGTACTGCATCAAATTGCTGCTCCAGATTTTTTTTTTCTCCTAGTTGAGATTCAGCTTGCAATTGTTTCAGCCCTGAATTCTCATCAACTCGCAAGGAAACTTGTTCATCAAAACCTGGATAAACAGCATTCCACTCTCCCTCTTCCATGGTATTTGGCTGCTCACCATTCATTAGCTCTTCGGCAAAAGACATATGCCAGTTTTCACCATGCATAGCGTCACCCAAGTTATCACTATACATATTGGCTTCACCTCCCACTTGCTGCACCATATTTTCATCGGGGTGAAACTGAAAGCCTCCCGATATCTTTTGAGCTGCAAACAATGGTACTGCATCAAGTTGCTGCTCTAGATTATCTTCCCCTAGTTGAGGTTCAGCTTCCAATTGTTGCAGCCCTGAATTCTCATCAACTAGCAAGGAAACTTCTTCAGCTTCTAGTGCTGTAGGTCTTGCTTCAGATTCATCTTGCAAGAACTGTTCTAGAGAAGCGAAGTCCGATTCTTGCCATTCCATAAACTCACCCTCTTGCAAGAACACCGGATCATCTTCTAATGGTGTGGGTAATGCTTCTTGTTCAGCTTCTAATGAAGGTGCTGGCTGCACCTGCAAGAACTGTTCTTGTTCATCTTCTAAGGATGGGAGAAGACGTTGTCGTTTTTCTTGGGGCTCCTCCTCACTAACCGATTCAGGATCGGTGTTAACTGCCTCATCGTCCTCGACATAGTCTTCAAGACTCTCCTCTTCTTGTTGCCTTTTTCTCTTCTTTTCCGGCAGAAGATCGTTCTTCCTAAGTAAACAAAGAACATAGTCGTTCTTGTTTACTTGTTTCTTGAGTTGTGACTTATGAAGCTCAAACTCATACATGATCCATCGGCCGTCATGCACAGACCCCTTGTTCCTATAGGTGTAGGTTTTCTTTAAACCAAGAACAGTAGTTGTTGGCCGCTGATTCTCATCGAGAAGAAAGACGTCCTTGCCTGCCGTCTGCCCTTTCCAAGTACCTCCAGTCCCGACTGTGCGCCTTACACGCGAGCTTTTTGCAGTCGTCTTCTTCTTTTGGGTGAAGAAATAGAGATCCTTGTTCCTCCTCAAGTCGTTGGCCCTTTCTTCTTCGTATCTTTGCCATATCTTCCATGGATCTTGGTCACCGTAGAGATCCAACTCGTAGATAACGTCTCCGTCGCCGGGTACTGGCATCCCGTTCACCTTAGGCTCAAGGTAGAACATGAGAAGTTCGTCTTCCATGGGGCAAAATCTTTGGCCCGGAAGAGGCATACGATCGCCCTCCATGAATGAAAAAACTTGATTCTTTTGTTGCTTGCTGAAAGAATTGGTTTGTCTTAATTGCGTACGGAAAGATTGCTGCGACGGTATTTTGGAAACTGATGCGACTGCCTAGGGTTTGGTATAAGAAAGGATTTATAGAAACTACTGCTTGCAAAGGACTTACTGCTACTCTGCTAGGGCATATATATTACCTGGACCAACTAGGTTAACTTCCAAATGATAAAATGGAATTTTGTTTCTTTTTTCTTGATCTTTAAGTAATGCGATTTTTTAGGCTACAAATGGATTTTTTAGGAAGTAACAAAGATACCATCGATTTCGTTGATATTTTCATATGGATAAACTAAAGATCGTTAGCAAATATCAATTGATAAAACGTTTATGGATTTCTTAAACCATTAACTGATAAACTACTGGATTTTTTACGGGTGAGAACAGCTTGCAGTTCTGTGTAAGAGATGTCCAAAAGTTACATATTGGATGATCAAGGAAATACGTCCTTATGATCCCATATTCATGTAAATGTTTGTTTTGGTAGACTAACTTGCTGTAAACTAAAACAATATGATCTGTTAGAGTTAATCACTCGAGCACATAATTGATTAGTTTTGAAATAGCTACGTTTCAGTTTTGATATTGCTTTCTCTAAATCTGCTCATGTATACTGCTATATATTGTATAGAATGTAATTGAAAAGATCAATGGATCGGAAATACATTTCTACATGGTATCAGTAGTAGTTTAGGTTTCATACATTATTCGATCTTGTCTTCCTCTTTCTCTTTTCTATTCTTCCAATTCAAAACAACATTTTTACTCATTCAATTGTTCTTGCCCTTACGTACTACCTTTATCCTCTTCTCAAAACTGTTTCATTCTCTTTCTCATGGAATGTTCATTATGCCTCCTCCAACCACTGTGATCACAGACCCTGTGCCTATCGTTCCTTTAACGTCGGCTGGAATTGTCACAACAATGTGCACTGTGCAGCAATCCCCTTCCCCGCAGCAGCTCTATTCATTTTTCCCGCAGCAGCAACAATCTGGCGTACACCAACCTCAATCGTGCCCCAATATTATTCCTCAAATCAGCCTGGGCTTTCTCAATATCCACATAAGCTATCCGGTCAATGTACTGTTGTCCCGTTTGCTGGAGTTCATTCTACTGCTGATCAGAATTAGTACCCGGACACATGTGCAACCCATCACATGACGGATATGCCTGTAATCCACAACCTTATGGTGGGCCTCACAATGTCTATATGGGAAATGGGAACTCATTGTCCGTTTCTCATACTGTAATCTTTGCATGTCATTGGCCTCTTCCAATTTCTCTTTACAAAATGTCTTTCGTATTCTGTCAATTCGTAAAAATCTTCTCTTTGTTGCCCGTTTCACCAAGGACAATTTTGTTTTCTTTCTTTTTGCTCTAGATTTTTACCAAATCTATTTCTTACGTTCTAGTCATCTCTTGTTTCAGGGTCCTTGTAAAGATGGTTTGTATCCACTTAATTTATGTCTCCAGTCCTCCGCAAGCTCTTGCATCTATTCATTCCTCTATCTGGCACAATCGTCTGGGTCATCCATCCTCCAACGTCTTAACTCATCTCTAGGTTCTACCATTGGTTTTAAATTGTCTTTCAATTCTTTTTGTTGTGATTGTGCCCTTAGTAAATCTCATCAGTTGCTTTTTAATTCAAATAAAGAGACTGCTTCTTCTCCCTTTCATATTATTCATATTGGTTTCAAATAGTATGTTCTTTTTACTGATGAATTCTCATGATATACTTGGATTTACCCAATGCGTCGCAAAAATGATGTTCTCACCCACTTTCAAACTCTGGTTGTCATGATTCAAAATATTTTTCTTCGGAGTGACAATGAGACTGAATATGTCAGTCATGCATTATCTCATTATTATTGTAAATCCTTCGGCATTCAACATAGATTTTCTTGTCCTCATACACATCAGAAAAATGGCCTTGTTGAACGTAAACATCGTCATATTGCAACGATAACCACAGTCTCCTTCTCGCTTCTTGTGCCCCACACACCTTTTCCCTACATCCACTCTTGATTGGGATACTCCCCATAATTGTATGTATGGTCGTCCACCCACATACTCCTTTCTTCGAGTCTTTGGTTGTTCTTACTTTCCTCATCTTGGGTCGTATGTCTCTAATAAGCTTTCTAGTCGTAGTGTCGAGTGTGTGTTTATCGGTTATAGTCCTAAACATAAAGGTTATCGATGTCTCAATCCCGCCAACAATCGGATGTATGTCTCTAGAGATGTCTTATTTAACGAAACAGTTTTTTCTTACAAAAATTTGCAGGTGAAAGACCCAGGCCCATTGGAATTCATTCTCTTATCCAGCCCCATATCTGCTTCCAACACAGCAGCTTTTCCAACAACCAGGTCAGGGTCCCAGCCCATTGTCTCAGACCCACATTCTCGTGCCCACTCCTCTCAGCCCACTGGTGCTACTTCAATGCGTTGTTCTTCACCACAGACATCTCCAGCGTCGACTCAAGACGTTGTCCTCCATCTAGCACTCCCAGTGACACCGGCGTTGGCCTCCACCAGTCAAGTCACCCAGATCAGCCATCATACTGATCCGCTTCAATCGGATCTGCCCACCACCACTCCGACATCACCTGTATCAGATGTGATATCCTTAGTTCAAGCCTCGGTGGCCAACGCACGTGCACATGCTTCTCCATCTATTCCGGCGAGTAGCACTGGGAGTGCTCGTTGGAGGACAGCATTGCGAGTGTCACCACCGTCTCCGCCTCCTCTGGTGCCTCTTATCACCTATCGGCGTCGCCAAGGCATTGCTCTACAACAGCCTGCCTCTACCCATCACCACCGCAAACCCACTGCCTCCGCCTTTATACCACCTAACGCGGCTGCCCAATCCGCCATTCTGACTGTTCCCGACGCCCAAATCGCGCCCTCACCTCCAAATCCACCAGCGGCCCAACCTCTCTCTTCCGCCACCATCACAACATCAGTAGCCCCAATCCCTCACAGGCCAGCTCCTCCAAACATTGATTCCTCCATTGCGGCTCCCCCTGGGTCTTCTACTTCTACTCATCCAATGATCACCAGAAACCACGATGGAACTCGCAAGCCCTGACTCCGTACGGATGGAACTGTCAGTGGTTGATACGGCTGAACCCACATGTTATTCTCAGGCGTCTCAGAAAGCTGAATGGCGTGCCGCAATGACAGAGCAAATCAATGCCCTGCTTAAAATGTCAACTGAAAGTGGATGGCTGGAGATCTAATAATGGGTTGAGAGTCATCAGAGATAATTATGGAATTCGGATATGTGGATTTTATGATAAATGTTGGTGCTGGTGAAGTTTTGCAAGCCGAAACTTGGCACTTTAGTCTGCAATTAGCTGTTAAACCTGAGGAAGCTCTTCTAACGAGGACTTTTAAATTGAGGGTTTTTTAGTTTATCATATTTTTCGATCTTATATCCACATCTTGACTGTTTAGTTTATAAGTATTTATGAGTAGATCATTTATGCAAATTTTCAGCTATATTGAAAATCGTTAAGACATTCATAAGTGTGATTTACCAATTATGAATTTGAACGGTTCATGTTTGACAAATTTGATTTGTTCATTAATTTGATCTAGTTTGTTACCTTAACGATTATCGATTTGGCCGAAAATTTGTAGAGCTGATCTACACATATAAACCTAAAAACTGAACGGATGAGATGTTAAGATGTGATCGAAAAATAAATCTTTTAAACTATAAACCGAAAAATCCTCAACTTAAGGATTCTCACTAGAAAGGCTCCCGTTAACCTGAAGATCAATCAATTTGAAGTGAATTCTACTTCAACTATTTGGTCAATATAATTTGAGTTAAATCTAGTCTTGAGTTTAGTGTTAAGTATATTTATAGGGAAACGTAATATAGTGCTTGCTAAAGATAGTCTGAATAACTCTAGAGGAGATTGAACTCTCAATACCCCTCCAATCCTTTTTTTGATCAAATTCATTGGATTAGTGTTGGGATTGCTAGGTCAAGAAGGGTTTCGAATAGCTATGCTTTGGTTTCGGACTTTGAGCTGGTGCCTGGCTTGTACCCAAAAAAAGAGAAAAAAAAAAAACACTTTCCAGTGCCTGTATATATGATTGAAATCCAGACCTGAATTACCTTACACTTGATTTTACACACCACACTTTAATCATTAATCTGAAAGCGGGAAAACATAGAACTCTTGTTTATTTGTTCTTCTCCACGGGCTTCATTCTTTCTTTCATTCGAGCCCTGTTCATATTCAACAAGAAGCCTCTCTCTTCACATTACTTCTTTAGAGCAAACGTAGAATTCACAACCAGCATCATGAAAAAGACCGCAGCAACGAAGGAAGCCACAACAGCCCCACTAAGTGTCTGGCAAAAGTCACTATATTGCATGCAAATAGCAAGCCAGTTGGAGTCCAAATTGCCGTTATGAGCCAAGTAGACAATCGCAGAAGAAGCTCCGGCAGCAGATATCAGTAGAGCAATCATCACCTGGGGAAAAATCTGATGATTATCCGATGAAAGCATCACATTGACAGTGAGGCAAGATGACATGAAAACTAGGCACGACAAAACATTCCAAACGTTTGAAAGAGAAAAGCACATGTATATAACAAAGACCGAAAATGGAATTGTCTGAGCAGCTTCAGTCATATATATAGTTAGCTCACCGTGTCAAAGATAACCAGTACAAGCCTTGGCCCTATTGCTCGTGGTCGAATGATGCATACAATAGAGATGGGCATGGAGAGGCCTATATATCCAACAGCTACTGCATTTGCAACCACAAAGAACCTGCATTGATCAATAAACGCAGTAATTCAATACGTACTCTTTAGTTAAACACCTATTAGTTAGACATCATTGTTAGCGTGAGTCATGGAGTTAGTTTAGGAATGTAAATTAATTTGTTATTACTTTCCTATTCTGTATGTGTAGTACATGTGTAGTACATAGTACGTAGGGTTTGTACAACTTGTACCTCTATATATAGCCTCCTCTGTGAGACGAATAACATATCAGAAAATTCATTCTTCAAACCTTGTTATATTTGACTTGGTATCAGAGCAAAGATCCGAAAGGACTTTGTCTCTTTATTTTTCCGCTGCAAATTCTTCGTCCGACGTCGGTTATTTGTCAGACGATTGTTTGTCTTTTTTTTTAAATAAACCTCATTGTTAGGGTTTATTGTCTCGATCGTCGAAGTTTTTTCCGACTGTTCTCAGTTTGACGTAGGCCCCTTGTCAGACTGATTTCTTTTTGCTGCTCAGCCCTCTGCCGCCGCATCTTCTTTTCCAAAAGTTGTTGCCGTTGCTGTATCCAGGCCGGGATCCAAGTGCCGCCCCGCCGTCGTCGTCTCTGCCCCGCCGTCGTCGTCTCTGTCGACGCTGCTCTTTCTGCCCAGCGAACGCAGCCGTGCCCAGCGGACGCAGCCGTGCCCGACGCCGTTGTGCCCAGGTCTCAACGCTGCCGCGCCGTCGTGCCCAAGTCTCAACGCTGCCGCGCCGTTGTGTCGTGTCGATCCGCTCTGTCACGACGCAGCCGACGCCGCACTCCTCGACCCGTTTCTGCTAATCCGACCCGACCCGTTTCTAGTCCGACCCGGTTCAGTCACCATTTATTGTCAGCTCCAGTGCACCGACAGTGCAAGTGCACCAGGCGCAGGTTTATTCAGCCCTTTCTTGTTTTTTGCTCCATAAATTACTGATTTGGTATTTGTGTTGCAATGGGTTCTGGAGTTGAAAGTTCTCAGGGGAAAGATGTTCAGACAGTTGAAGTATCCGTCAAGAATTCTGAAAGTGGTTCATTTGGGGGTGCCAAACTCAATGGAACCAATTTTCGGAAATGGAAGAAAATCATGACGGCTCATCTTCGAGGGATGCACAAGATGGGGCATGTAACTGGGACAATTAAGGCCCCTAGTGAAAGTGATGTTGATGCTTACACTAAGTGGGAAGATGATGATGGTCTTGTGATGTCAGTCTTGTACAAGGCCATGAATGAGGACATAGTCGACCTGGTGGAACAATGTGATACAGCTCAGGCGATCTGGAAGACACTGGAAGATTTATATACTAATGAGTCTGATTTCATACAGGTTCATGAGTTAATGTGCACTGCTTCTTCAATGCAACAGAATGGGCAGCCAGTGGCACAGTATTTCACCAAGTTAAGGAACATTTGGGCTGAAATTGATACGAAACGTCCTTGCAAGATCAAGAACCAGGGGGATCTTGTTTGGTACTTGAAGGAAAAGGAGCTTGAGCGAGTTCATCACTTTCTGAGGGGTCTTGATGCAAAACACAACAGTGCCAAAGGAGAGCTGCTCAGAATGACAGAACCTCCTAACCTGATTACAGCTTTCACATATATCCGTAAGGATGAGTCTCAGCAGGAAAGTCTTACTCAAGCACAACTTGAAGTCTCTAGTCTCACTATTCAAGCGAGAGCACCAGCCCCACTCCTTCAGCATTCAAGTTCAGTTCCACTGAACAAGCAAGGACCACCACCAGGCTTTGGGGACCAACCTCGTCCCCCTTGCTCTTATTGCAAGGGTGACCATGCTCGTGAGTCTTGTTGGAAGTTGTACCCTCATCTTAGGCCTAAGAGGCCTACTTATCGTCCCAAGGCAAGAGCAGCTATCCAGTTGGTCCAAGAACCAGACATCTATGGTGTATCCGGACATGACCATCATACAGCAGAAGGCGCCACACCCACAGCATCAGTGGCTGGTCGTGGTAAGATAGGTATGGCCTTAAATATTTCTAGCTTTGTTGGTGGTGATACATGGATTATTGATTCAGGTGCTTCAGATCATATGACTTATGACAAATCTTACTTTACTGAATTATCCTCTCCACCAGTACCATATGTTACTAATGCTAATGGTGAAGCCTTCCCTGTGTTAGGAAAAGGGTCAGTTTGTATCACTCCCACAATAGTGCTACAAAATGTGTTATATGTATCTGCTTTATCTCATCATTTGATATCTGTCTCACAGTTAAATGTTGAATCCAAATGCTCTGTGACCTTTTTTCCTATGTATGTGATTTTTCAGGATCTTCTCACTGGGGAGTTACTCGGTCGGGGGTACTTGAGGGGCAGGCTTTTTCGTCTGGACCAGACTTATGTGGGGGCGAAACCAGGAGCACAGCCACGGACCGCTTTAATATCAACTTCTGACAGGTTAAGTGAAGTTTGGTTGTGGCATCGTCGCTTAGGGCATCCATCTTTTAGTGTTATGAAGAAATCCATGCCTTCTTTGTTTATTGGTGTGGATGAGTCAGTCTTACATTGTGAAACATGTGTTTTGGGCAAGAGTCATCGCTCAACCTATTCACCTCGTATTTCTAATAAAAGTGTCGTTCCTTTTGAATTAATTCATTCTGATGTTTGGGGACCTTCAAAAGAACCTACTGTGTCAGGTATGCGATATTATGTGTCATTTATTGATGATTGTACACGTCTTACTTGGGTTGTTCTTCTTAAAACTAAGGATGAGGTTTTTCCGGCTTTTCAAGCTTTTTCTTCCGAAGTCCAAAAACAGTACAATGCCAAAATTAAAGTTCTTCGCTCTGATAATGGAGGGGAATATGTAAACCGTGTCTTTCAATCTTTTCTGCAAACACATGGGATTATCCACCAGAAAACGTGTCCTTACACACCTGAACAAAATGGGGTCTCTGAACGGAAAAATCGTCACTTACTTGATATGGCTCGTTGTATTCTCTTCAGTGCACATTGTCCTAAGGATCTGTGGGGTGATGCTATCATCGCATCTACCCATCTTATTAATCGTCTTCCATCTAGTGTCCTCCTGGGAAAGGTACCATTTGAGGTACTAGCTTCTTATGTCTCTTTACCTTCTTTTCATAATCTCCCTGCTCGTGTTTTTGGTTGTGTTGCATTTGTCCATATACCAAAGAGTCAAAGGTCAAGTAAGTTGGATGCCCGGGCGCTGAAATGTGTGTTTGTTGGTTATGGGGGACATCAGAAAGGATATAAGTGCTATCATCCACCTACTGGGAAGTATTATGTCACTATGGATGTCACTTTCTTTGAGGACATGAGTTATTATACCTCTTCTGATACTGCTCTTCAGGGGGAGCATTCATATTTTGAAGAGCTGTATCATGGAGAGGGGGAGACAGGTCATTCAGTTGAGGTTACTGATGCATCAGCTTCACATACACTAGTCACTCCAGATGTTCAGAGACCAGAAGATGATAGACAGGCGCCACCAGATGATTCTGGTGCAATTGCTCCAGAGATTCAGGAACCAGAAGCTGAAAGTGTTCCTGCCCCTCCTGCCTCGCCTGCTGTTACTAATACCCCTGACTCATGTCTCCCTGGTACAGAAGATCTTCCATCTGAGGTTAGTGATTCTATTGGGGTTAATACTAGTGATGCTAATAGTAGACAATATGTGTTACCAAATAGGTCTACTAGGGGTAAACCAGCAAAAACATATGAACCTACCCTTCAAGCCAAAGCTAAATATCCAGTGACAAATTTTATGTCTACTAAGAGATTGTCTAAGTCATATGAATCATTTGTGAATCAAATATCTGCTGTATCAGTACCTAACAAAGTGCAGGATGCGTTGGGAGATCCAAAATGGAGGAAAGCAATGGATGAGGAGATGGAAGCGTTACAGAAGAACAATACTTGGGAGCTTGTATCCCCACCACATGAAAAGAAGGCTGTTGGATGTCGCTGGGTGTTTACAGTGAAGCATAATCCAGATCGGTCAGTGAGTCGTTATAAAGCACGCTTGGTAGCAAAGGGATTCACTCAGACATATGGCATTGACTATGATGAGACATTTGCACCAGTTGCAAAGATGAATACTATCCGGGTATTGCTCTCTCTTGCTGCTAACTTAAACTGGCCTCTTAAACAGTTTGATGTCAAGAATGCTTTTCTTCATGGAGAACTTGTGGAGGAAGTGTATATGGATCTTCCACCTGGATATAAAACTGCTCCTTCAGGTAACTTTGTGTGCAGATTGAGAAAATCTTTGTATGGTCTTAAACAATCACCTCGTGCTTGGTTTGGAAGGTTTTCACAGTTCATGAGGAAGATTGGTTATAAGCAGAGTAACTCAGACCACACATTGTTTCTCAGACATCAACAGGGGAGGGTAACAGCTCTGATCATATATGTTGATGATATGGTTGTTACTGGTAATGATACTATTGAGATGGATAGATTGCAAAAACAGCTAGCCACAGAGTTTGAGATGAAAGACCTAGGTACACTCAAGTACTTCTTGGGCATTGAGGTAGCCAGGGGGAGTGAAGGCATTTATCTGTGTCAAAGGAAGTATATACTTGATCTATTAGCAGAGACAGGTATGTTAGATTGTACTCCAATTGACACTCCTATTGAGCAGAATCACCGATTAGCAGAGTATCCTGATCAGGTACCTACTGACAAGCCTCGTTATCAGAGGTTAGTTGGACGTCTGATTTATTTGACACACACCAGACCTGATGTTGCTTATGCAGTAAGTGTGGTGAGCCAGTTCATGCATAATCCCAGTGTAGATCACATGGATGCTGTAGTGAGGATTTTGAGGTACTTGAAGTCAGCTCCTGGGAGAGGAGTAATGTTCTCTAAACACAGCAGTATTCTTGAGGTTTGTGGTTTTACAGATGCAGACTGGGCTGGAAATATTACAGACCGGAGGTCTACATCAGGGTATTTTACCTTTGTGGGAGGTAATCTTGTTACTTGGAAGAGTAAGAAGCAAAAGGTGGTGGCTCGGTCTAGTGCTGAAGCAGAATATAGAGGTATGGCTCATGGAGTATGCGAGTTGTTATGGCTGAAGAATGTGTTACAAGATTTGGGGGTCAAACCCAAGTGTGCTATGCAGTTGTATTGTGACAACAAGGCAGCCATTGATATCTCACAAAATCCTGTACAACATGATCGTACCAAACATGTGGAGGTTGATCGTCACTTTATAAAGGAGAAGCTAGATGCAAAGATCATTAGCTTTCCTTTTGTCCCTACAGAGGAGCAACTTGCAGATATACTCACAAAAGGAGTTTCTAAGAAGGCCTTTTATGACTCACTTGGCAAGTTGGGCATGGTTGATGTATATGCGCCAACTTGAGGGGGAGTGTTAGCGTGAGTCATGGAGTTAGTTTAGGAATGTAAATTAATTTGTTATTACTTTCCTATTCTGTATGTGTAGTACATGTGTAGTACATAGTACGTAGGGTTTGTACAACTTGTACCTCTATATATAGCCTCCTCTGTGAGACGAATAACATATCAGAAAATTCATTCTTCAAACCTTGTTATATTTGACTATCATCACTTTAAGAATTCGAAGGCCATGCCAAAGCCGTTTCTAATTTGCATACGTGAAAGTTGGGAGGTCAGTGTATTGAGCATGGAACTGGAGGAACTGTGTGAAGAAGGGAAGAATCTGGTCAGAATTGCCTGTAGTATAAGCAGCAGCAAAAGCAGCTGCACTGGCACCAAGCCTCAGGACTAAGTCTACGACTGCGAAACCTTTCATGGATCCTCTTCTTGTCTGTATTTCGGTTTTTGTGGCGACCACAACAGTAGGAGTACCTTCTGCAGCCTTTCCTTTCGCTGCGGCCTTTTCATCAGTAACTGCTATGTTTTCACTCTCTTTCGAGTCCATAACAGGATCTTTTAGAATGTCAGAGGTAGATATTGAAGAAATTGGCACGGAATGTTCTATATTTATAGGGTAGGGGAGAAGAGAATACAGTTAATGGGTCAGTTTACCTCAATATATAGTGATGCATGTGTTATTAATTCATCATACCATATGTATGTTGAGGAACAGGAGTTGTTGCTGAATGCTTACTTGCTCCACTTTGGGAAAAATCATGAACCAAATATGAATGAAGTGCAAATATGATGTAATACACTATGTTTGTTTTATGTATAGAATCCGCACTGACTATATGTTAGTGCATTGGGTGATGGATCAGGTTAATTTGTGTCATGAATAACTATCATGTTTAATATATCTAGCACCATTCAAAGACAGGAAAAATTATACCTTAGTCCAAACCATTTCTATCATCCAAGCAAATTGTTGTTAAAAGATGAATTCATTTTGACAATAACAAATGTACTTCCCATTTCTCTGTAAAAAAATCAGAACATAAAAAACGGAAAAGGAAATGTCTAGAAACTCAGCCAACAGAAGAGTTCTAGTTTAAAGTAGAATTATATATACTATAAATGAAAACCAGAATTTATTACAATAGATCATGTAGAAATGTATTTCCATTGATCTTTTCAATTACATTCTATACAATATATAGCATTATACATGAGCAGATTTAGAGGAAGCAATAAAGCTACATTAACTACAATAACTGAAACGTAGCTATTTCAAAACTAATCAATTAATGGAGAAGATTATGTGCTCGAGTGATTAACTTTAACATCCCCCTCAAACTTGACAACCCTGGATGGACAAGTTTGCCAAAAAAGAGATGATGGCGAGACTTGTGAAGTGGCTTAGTGAGTAAATCGGCTGTCTGATTCTTGGAAGGTATGAAACACACACAGTGACTTCCACGAGCAACCTTTTCATGTACAAAGTGATAATCGAGCTCAATGTGTTTAGTGCGGGCATGGAAGACCGAATTAGTAGCCATATAAGTAGCACTTAGATTGTCACAATGTAACAATATAGGATACTAAATCTGAGCACCAAGCTCATACAATAAATAGCTGAGCCAAGTTGTTTCTGCACTTGCATGAGCAAGGGAGCGATATTCAGACTCAGCACTAGAACGTACTATTCTAGGCTGCTTTTTAGAACACCATGAGATGAGATTGGAACCAAGGTACACAAGGTAGCCAGATGTGGAACGAAGAGAATCCGGACAACCAGCCCAGTCAGCATCAGAATAAGCAGAAAGATGAAGATGAAGTGGATGATGTTGTGGACGAAACAGTAACCATGACCGATAGAACCTTTGATGTATCGGAGGATTCTCTTAATTGCCACCAGATGAGGTGAATGGGACTGGCTCATAAATTGGGAGACTAAGTTGACAGCAAACGCAATGTCAGGTCGTGTTATTGTGAGATACTGCAAATACCCCACAAGTTCATGAAAAACTGTAGGATTTCGGAGTAAGGGACCAACAGTATCATTGAGGTCTAATTTAGTAGACAATGGTGTACTCAGGTTTGCTGAGTAGGAGGTCATGTTTGAGGATAAGGTCATGAGCATACTTAATATGACTGATATGCAGCCCATTAGAATGAGGAGTGACCTGCAGACCAAGGAAATAATGAAGTGGTCCTAAATCCTTGATGTCAAAGCTTCGGCCAAGAGTGTCAATAAAACTCCAGAGGAGATGTGCATTGCTGCCAGTAACTATTATATCATCAACACACAGTAGAAAATAGATTGTGGTTGGCCCATGACGATAAATAAACAATGAAGGATCAGGAACACTTTGAACAAACCCAACAGTCAAAAGAAAAGTACTCATTGGTTGAAACCAGGCGCGGGGAGCCTGTTTCAAGCCGCAGAGGGATTTGTTGAGCTTGCAAACATGATTGGGCCGGGAGGGATCGATGAATCCAGGAGGCTGGAGCATGTACACTTCCTCCTTGAGAATGCCATGAAGGAAAGCATTCTTGACGTCTAGTTGACGAAGGGACCAACCACGCGACACAACAAGAGTAATCATAGTACGAATAGTTGCAGGTTTTATGACAGGACTAATTATGGAACAGTCCGTAGTCTATGCAGTCATCTCCTCACTTGAGAGTCATCCTCAAGCTGAAAGAGCAAAGGTCTAAATTATGGAACAACGCCTCATCCTCTTATGGAACAACGCCTCATCCTCAGTGAGGAGCAAAATCCACATTATTCTCAGCCATCATCCTCAGTGAACAACGCCTCATCCTCTTATGGAACAACGCCACATGTTATTCTCAGCCATCCACATTATGGAACAACGCCTCATCCTCTTCGGCCATTCTATTAAATGTCAACTCATACTTTAATGCAGTCATTTCCTCACTTGCAACAGATGGAAATGATGGTGTTGAGCTTGAATTACCTATACAACCACTCTGCGACATGAAACAGTCCGTAGCCTATGCGAAACACAACACAAATCATTGATTATAGATAGCTCAACATCATTGATTATACTCATTAATAATCAACATCATAGAATCATAGATAGCAGAACACAGATCTATGAACAAAGAGCAACATCATTGATAGGTGACAAGTATCGCAGAACAAAGAACAAAGAGCATAGAACACAATCAACACATTGATTATCTCAACATCACAGAACAAAGAGCATAGAACAACATCATTGATTAGCTCAACATCACAGAACAAAGAGCATAGAACACAATCAACACATAGATTGATAAATACATACAGAGATTCGAAGCTTGGTGCTGCGAAGTCAACAGCGAGTCGAGGCGCTACCCTTCGTCGAAGAGTCGAGGCGCTGCCCAGCGCTGCCCTTCGTTAGAGAGTCGAGGCCCTGCTGAGTCGAGGTGGCGAGGTGCTGCTGAGTCGACGACGAGAGAGGCGAGGTGGCGAGAAGTTGAGTCAAGGTGGTGGAGCCGCGGAGGTGCTACGAACATGCGAAGTCGAGAGATGAGTCGAGAGGCGAGCGCAAGAGTGAGTGAATGAGTGAGTGTGAGTGTATTATGTTAGGTTAGATTTTTTATTATTTTTAATATAACTCGGTTGGTACATGGTATACTGTATTTTGATAAAACTTGTACCACGTACCAACCGACTTCTAAAACTTGGTACGGTACTACTGTACCGAAAACTCGGTTACCAACTACTTAGCATACCAATTTGCTTGGTACGGTTGGTACATGGTTGGTTGGTTTTGCCAAGGTCTAAATTGCCACCCCTAGTATTTGGTGTCTATTGCTGGAACTATTCAGCTTTCAGTAGTTTCCTGCAGAAACTGTAAGTTGAGCTGTTTTGGATTGTCCCAATACCGCACACAACTAGATCTTTTGGTAGCCAACACCAAAATTTGTGCAGTTCATGACTTACAAACTAAGGGTAAAGCAAGTAATGTTGAAACGAAAAGGTTTTTGAGAGAGTATAGTGCACCATAGTGTACTTGAACCAGTTAACAGATCTATAACGGCGTTTCTTCTCGTTGTTAGTGAACAACAATAAAATAAAGACCAAAAAATTTAACTGCAGTACAAACAAGTGTGACCTGGGGAATATGGTTATGTTGACTGTTATGGGTGGCCACCATAGTTCCTCTGCTCACATCTATTTTCCTATCAATCTTCTACTATAATTATCTAAGCTACACGCCTACACTTGTGGGAGGCACCTCAGGCACGTGATCATACTTCTGCACGGCGACGATTCCAGGAACCCAGAACATAAATAGCCTACAGTGAGGACCAAAGAGAGGTTCTAAGACATAAATTAATTGACTCTGGAGTTATAATCTGATATTTTTGAATACAAAACAGTAGCAACTAACAAGAAAAACAATAACTGTTTCAATTTGCTAAAAATTTCTCCTATAGCATCTTTATTTATGAAAGGCATTCAATAACAGGAAAGAAAAATATAAACTTACAAGATTCCTCTTAAGTTGAGTAAAAATCTGATCACAATCTCCAAGCATGCATTGTAAACAGAGTACCAACTTCTTGTAAAATCTTCAAACCTCAGTAGATTACACAATCAGATTCACCAGGATGTCCGAGAATGTCGAGTTGAATAAATGGCATCCTCTTACTTTGATATCCAGTGTCGAACTGAAAACATTGGAGATTAACTATAAGATCATGTCAATAAAAGTTTACTCAGTTCCATCTCCATCCAACGACTGTGTAATGGTCCTTCAAATTCCAAAATCTTCACAGCAAAACTGAAAACCATCCACCTCAAGCAGAAACTATGTTGTCCACTACAATCTAAATGCATCCAAAACTGGGACTGTTGTCTGTCTTTTGATGTATACCTCGATTCAAGTTTCACTGAAGATTGAAAATTAGTAGAAGCCTGAGTAATCCCAACTTGTCATCACTAAGGGATTTAGAGAGAACCACCAAAAGCAAAGCAGTACTACTTGCTGATACATCATTCAAACATTGTGGCATATTCACATTACAATACCCACCCAACATTACCATATAATCAAAACTGGGATTCTCTCAAGTTCAGATAGACATATCAAATACCCATATGAATCCAACCAAGGATATTTAATACAACTCTTGAACTGAAATCGGAGGACATGTAGTCAATTACTCATTTATAAAATGCAAAGCATTTAACAATGTCTTGTATGTCCTTTCATTCATGGCTCTATCCCTGCTCCTGAAATTCTCCAGCAAATCAAATGCCTCCTCACCTTTTCCATCCCGGCACAACCCTTCCAATAACGTTTTATAAGTCAACAAATCAGGAGATATAGAATTACTCAACATATCAAACACAACATCACTCGCATCCTCATATCTCCGTTCCAAAGCAAGACTGCAAATCACAACCATAAAAGTACTACTGCTCGGCACCAACCCCTTTCCCCTCATTTCTTTGTAAAACCCTAAACCCTGACCTACCCTCCCCTTCTCACACAACCCCTTAGCAATGTAGCCATAAGTATAAGCATTGGGTTCGCATCCATACAACCCCATTTCCCGAAACACCTGCAGCGCCTCATCAACTTCCAAACACTTGGAATAAGCCTTCATGATCATATTCAACACGAAAGTATCCGGTATCACACCAGAGGCGTTCATTTTCTTCGACAACGATCTCACCGACCGCAAATACACATAACAAACAGTCTTGTTATTAAACCTCCTAAGCAAAGAATTAAGCAGCAATGCATATGTCTCCAATGTGGGCTTACAACTCTCGGAATTCAACATTTTCTTGTACACATCAAAAGCCCGATTGAAAAGCATCTTCCTACCACAACAGAATCGAATAATGGAGTTATAAAGAGGGACACTAATCTCACAAGCTCCGGCGACTACCTCTTCGAGAAGCGTTTCGGCGTGGCGGTAGCGGCGGCCGTCGATGAGGATCTTGATCATGGTGAGGTAGGTGGAGTGGCTGTGCTTGTAGTTGCGCTGCTGGGCGGTCCACCGGAAAATGTCGAGGGCGAGATCGGGGTCCGATTGGGCCTTGAGGGCCTCGTCGACGTCGGGTGGGCCGAAGCCGGGTTTGAGTTTGTGGATCCATGTTTCGAATTGCTTCTCCAGTGGGGTTCGGGTCCGGAATGAGTCCGGAGGGTTTCGGGCGGCGGCGGAGGAGGAGGAGAGGAGGCGGTGATAGAGTGACGGGAGGATGACGTGGCGGGAGGAGAGAGGCGGGCATTGTCTGAGGGTAAAGGTGAGAAGACGACGAAACGACATCGCCGGCATTGTGAGAGAGGGAGAGGGTATCGAGTTGGTCCTTCGGTTACATCATTTAAATGAAGGGAGCTACCGTTTTCATATATGTATTTTTATTTTTGAAAATATGTTTGGTAAAATATTTTTAAAAATATTGAAAACGAATAAAAATATTTTTAAATTTAAAAAAGAAAAACTGATAACATCAATTTAACGTTTCATTTTTTTAGTTTAGACAATATGAAAAATATTTTTCATAATTTTCCTGTATTAGTTGGTTTGCTCCTCAATATTTATGAGTGACAAATGGGTTAGTTTCAGATTTATGCTCTACATACTTGTGTGTCAATGTAATACTGTGTTTACTGATGATCTCTTGCATCATTTATGTTCATATACTCTGTATGATCTTTCATCTATAGCTGCCAAGCACAGGCTTATGGAACTATATTCTCTTATATGAGATCGGTCAGGGTTGTCGATCACAAAGACACAAACCTCTGATGCCTTATCATCTCAGTGATTTGAATTCGGGCTGCTTGGAGATGTCATATACTGTCAAGAGGTTCATTGGAGCAGGATCATTCCTCTGTTCCATTAAAGAAGCAGAACTCATGATCCCCTGTCCAATTCTCTTAAAATGCATAAATAACTCGAAAGTGAAGGGCTACGACTGCAAACTCGACCTATTATGTTATGAGAAACAGGACTTATTTCAAATCGATACCCTCCCAGTTGTCCATGGCAATCTATTGCATACTTCAAAACCGGCAGAGGGCATATGGATGTTGCAAATTTGGATTAGAGGACAAAACCAGAAGTAGAATAGAATGAAGACAGCAACTTTACCATCCCATCTGTCTTTTCTGCTGTGTTCAGTATCGTCATATATTCTTCTGCCTCCATAGTTGGTTATTGTGTGCAATTTCTGAAAGTAGAGAACACTGAATCATTGCTGCTAAGGGGCACAGTGACATCGCATTATTGTAAACTGCATGGAGCGATATATTAATATGCTTGTGATTCTGTGAAACAATCATAATGAAACTAGAATAAGGCAAGAACTTCAAAATGACATTGTGAAACTCCTCTTCCTATTAGATTGCAGAGGCGGAGCTGCAGAAGCAGGGGGTGCAGCTTCAGGTTCAGGAAGAGGTCTCGGTAATATGTAATTCAAACGGTTGTGCCTATAGTTCTTCCAGGAGTAGAATTGCTGCCTATATGCCAATTCCTTGTTGGCAGGATGTGCCATCGCTTTGCGAAAGTCTGCATTTTGGAGTTACTCAAGGAAAAACAAGCAATGAGGGTACATTATGAACTTGGTGTACTCAGGACGCTGCTAATACTGAAGATATTTCAAGTACCCAATAAACGCTTAATCTTCAAAGTACCGATTTTGAGCCAAATAGTGGATGTAAGTGGGATTTGCGAGACATTGGATGAACTCCAATTCAAGCAAGAATCTCTGCCTCCCATCATCTGGGTCTTTGTAGATTTCTGGGGTGTGAGAAACTTCATCACTCTCTGTGCCAAACGCCATTAGAATTGAAGTGAGTAGTGATTAGGCCATTAGGGTCTAGGAATTGGCATGATTTTATTTGGTGCCTTATTTATAGGAAGTGGATGAGGTCAGATTGGTTTCCTTTTCCTTGAAACAAATCACATATATGTCTTTAAAAAAAATTTGAAACTCAAATAAATCCACTTGTGTGTTGTTAAACAAATAAGGACAGTTTTTAACAATTAAGAACAATTTTTTCTCTACATGTCATGTGTCATGATTTAATTTATCAAACTAACCCTACACTAATTAAATATACTTTTAAAAGAGAAAAGTCTCTCATTTTGAGATTTTTCAGTAAATGGAATACAGTAGCAGATTTTCAATAATTTAGTGTAGTAGCAGTTAATTTCAGTAGAAGTAGTAGCATGAGTTAACATTCCAATAGAAGTAATAGCAGGGATTAACATCCCAGTAGAAATAGTAGCAGGGGTTAACATCCCAGTATTAGTGGCAGTTAATTCCAGTAGAAGTAGTAGCAGAGGTTAACATTCCAGTAGAAAAGTAGAAGCAGAGGTTAACATCTAAGTAGAAGTAGTAGCAGGTTTTCAGTGGCTCAACTAATATAGTAGCATGTTTTGTTGGAAAAATACACTTGCTGGAATGTTGTTGCTACTATAGTTCCAATAAATGTTGTGGCAGATTTTTAGTAGTTCAATTAGTGTAGTAGCAACTTCAATAACTACAGTAGCAAGTTTACAGTGGCTCAACTAATGTAGTAGCATGTTTTACTAGAGAGTTAGCTGTTACTACACTTCCAACAAATGTAGTAGCAGAGTTTTAATGGTTCAGCTAGTATAATAGCAGCTTCAGTAAGTGTAGTAGCAGGTTTTTAGTGGCTCAACAAATGTAGTAGCAGCAGTAACTATTTTCAGTACGTGTTGTAGTAGTAGGTTTTTATTGGTTCGGCTAGTGTAGTAGTAGGTTCTGTAAATGCAATATTGACATAAAAGTTCATTTATGAATTATGCTACTGTTTGGTTCTAAAAATCACTCGTTTTTTTTTCTACTACACTTGTTGTAGTTATGCTACTGCACTCATGTTTTTCAAGTTTTTGTTACTACATTAAGATTAATTGAGTCTTATCCAATTCTACGCAGGCATATGACATCATCTCTTTCGACCCACAGACCATCAAGCCCTTGGACCAGGCCCAAGAAGAAGCCTAGCTCCTCAACTCATCCGCCGCTCATCACTCTCCCGCTCCACCCCCGTGAGTCTTTCTACACCTCCAACCACAAGGACTACAAGTCGTTGGTCCTCACCCGACTCGGCCGCAACTCGGTCCGAGCCAACTCGCTCAATATGAAGCTCCAACTAGCTTTGCAGGGAGTGAACCGGGCGGATCTAGAGCCCATGCAGACGGAGATCTGACCCAAGGACTTGTCAACTCCCGTAACTTCCAGGATCAACTTGGGAAGCGGCGAGTACTTCACACGCATCGGCGTCGGTAGCCTGGCGAAGCAGTTCTTCATGGTGTTGGATACCGGTAGTGACGTCAACTAGCTCCACTGTCAGCCTTGCTCCGACTGTTACCAACAATCTGACCTAATTTTCAACCCAACCGGAGTCGATCTAGCAGGAGGCAAAGTCGATTGACGAGGTCGATCTAGCAACGACGAAGTTGATCGGCGTCTTGTGGTGGAGAAAAAGAGAGAGAGAGAGAGAGAGAGAGAGAGAGAGAGAGAGAGAGAGAGAGAGAGAGAGAATATGACATATATCGGAGAAAGAGAGAGATAAGATATTTTTTGTTAAGGTATTTTTGGTTGGCTGTTTAGTATATATTTTAGAAAATATTGGTTTTTTGGGTATTTTGCATAAAAATTGCTGACTTAGTGTGGTATTATGCATTGTGGGCCTGGGCTTATGTCTTTATTTGTTTAAATCTGTTGAAATATGGTTTTTCTATGTTTTGCAACTGTCTATGGTAGTGGGATGTCATTTTCTCTTCACTAAACTTGAATGGTATTGAGGGAGAATGGGAAAGAGAGAGAATGGAAAAGACAAGCACTGAGAGAGATGAGTGATTCTCATTCATTTGTTTACTTGTATCTGGAATGAGAAATGGAAGTAGGATGAAATGGAAACATAACTAAGTCAAGTACAAAAATATCATCCACACCCCCTACAACAGATGAGGGAAAAGTTGGTTTATAAGTTGTAAGGTTTTGTTATGAGTAATTTTGGATTTTCATAAAGTTATAAGGTTAATTTTGGAAAAAAAGTTAATTCATGGGTAAATCGGAATGAATACCAACCTCCACCTCCGGAATGGAAGAGGAGGAATGACTCCTGGTTTAGCTATAGGACCCACGCATGTTTGATTCTTCCTTAGGTCAGTAAACACCATTTCAACCTGGAATGAGAATGACTCCCAATTGGATGATTCTCATTCACCGAAAGTAAACGCGCCCATAAAGAGTATTGATCAAGTAACTATCCTTTTCGTTATAGGAGTGGTCAGCCTGGTGTTGACTGGGATGCATGTTGCCACTGCTAATGTCTAGCTACTTCGCTAGGTTAGTGTTATTAATTGTGATTACTGTTTTTGATTTCTATATGTTTTGGTAAAGAATGCATACAAGAGTTTCTCTAATCAACTTGGTCGACAGTATTGTATGTTGTATTGGTGATGCTCATCGAATAGCTATTGTTATTTGCTTTGTTGACAGATTGATTATTCAAGGCCCTATTTCGATATAGCGTCCCTTATATCAACTCTCATCAGCCCTCACCCTTCAAGTTATTGCATCACAAACGTATTTTCAGTTAATGTTCCAAAAGGAATTTCAATGAGGTCTTGAGATTTATGCTATAACCAGAACCAGACTTTTTTTTTTTTTGGTGTTTTGTTTTTGGAGATACACTACCAGATTTTTGGATCGATGTAGGAATACTGTGTTTCATGGATCAATGAAGGAATACCGTGTTTGATGATCTCTTGCATCATTTATGCTCGTATAGAACTGCCAAGTACAGGGTTCTGGAACTACTTTATCTTATACCACTGGAAACGGTGATGCCTTATATATGATCAGTCAGGATTATAACTCACAGACCCCTCATGCCTTATCAATGGTACCAAATTTGAATTCAGACTGCTTGTCAATGCCACGTAGGGTCAAGATGTTTCTATGTTACATCGGAAGTTCGGAACAGGATCATTCTTCTGTTCCATTCTCTTAAAAGAAGAAGCAGAACTCGAAAGTGGAAAGCTATATATGACTGCATAAACTTGAATTGCCTCAACCCATTATGTTCTGAAAAAAAAAAAAAAAAGGGTTTAGGGTTGCCCATGTCAAACTCCTGTTAGAAAACTTTCATCTGCCATCGAAAAAGCAGTTCCTTTAACGTGCATTTGTTCTACATCAAATAATCAAATATTAGCCAACTGAGTTCAGTTTCCATCTTTGTTCAGTTGTTCTAGTCAACAACAACTCCTTAATCTCAACTATTAAGAAATGCAAAGCTGTAAAGACATAGTAGCCAAAACATGATGCTAATAATGGTTCAACACATCAAAGGAGCTTTCCACAATGCGGTGTAGACGCTGATACAGAAACAGAATCAAGTAAGCTTCGTCTTCTTTGGCTTCTCAAGAATTTCACCATCATCTTCAGAAGACTCTTCAACAAGTTCGTCAGGGACATCATTAGGAACACTGTGTTTGGTGATGAAGTCCTTCAATATGGCCATGCTTTCCTCTTTAACCGAAACCAGTTGCTCAGAAAGAATGCCCTTGTTTCTGGTGACATAATATGTTTCTGAACCAAGCTGAAATTGTACCTTGACCTGAGGCCTACTACAATCAACTGATTCTTGGATCTGAACCTCCATCATACTGCAGCATAGGCAATCCACCAAAAAGACACAATTAGAAACTTGCAAAACAAATAAATCTTCCAAACATCTTGGAACCTCCCCAGAAATTGTTCACTTATGGTCATCTCCCACCTTCATCAGTCAGTTACTTGCACCAAATTATTTCAAAAGAAGCATGAATACATGAGTAACAACATCAATGGGAGGCGAAATCTCCAATCGCTTACGGTTTTTGCAACTATAACTGCATCATTCACAGTTGTTCACATATTGTAAAGGTGAAACATAACAGAAACATATATACTCCTTAGTCCTTGGACAATAGCATAAAACTCGAGCTCAAATTCACAGACTTTGCTCAAACTCAAACTTGTCATGTCCTTTCAATATTATACACAACCCAACCCAACCAAAGTAATTTACTAGAAAAAGTAAATCAATCCCATTCTAACTTGAAAGCATGCCTTCGCTGCATAAATGAAGACCCAGTATTGAAGGAATCACAGAAAGAAAAGATTTGACAACAACTTGAAACAAAAATTGGAGTTTCAAATTCAAGCTTGTTTTCAGAATAATAAACCTACTTACCAAACTGTGATTGCAGTCCGAGCCTTTTCGGAGGTATGGCTATCGCTCTCCCTTTTGATGCCCTGTAGTGACAGTCTACGTTGGTGGCGTTCGATAAGAAAAAGATGGACAGGCCCTAATTGTAGACTTCACGCTGTAATTTTATTTTCACCCAAGTAACTTTTTCCTACCAAAGGCGTGAACTAATAACTGGGGTTTTTATTCAAAAACAAATAATAATAATAATAATAATAATAATAATAATAATATGGGGTTTTAGGTAATTTTCTTTCCAATCAACCATTTGGAGTTTCATTTCTTTTTTGGGGTTTTTGGACCAACATAAGAAATAATTCCTTATGTTGTGTTGACGTGGGGCGGAGAAGCAACCTAGCTTGGCGGTTATACTCTAAGGACTCGTTTGTTTAGTGAAAAGGAAGCATCATGAAAGGAATGTTGTTTATTTCATGCGTTTTGTGAAGCAGAAGGAAATAAAACACTTTCTTGATAAAAGGGAAAATACAAGGGAAAGTGGTTCCTTCCAAAATCATTTTCTTTCATTCTTTCCCTATATTTATTACTCACAACCTAATATTTTATTATGTTAATTATCAACTTTTTAACAACTTTTCCGATGACTTTTTTTGTGTTACCAAATATCGGAATGGAAAACTCTTATTAAATTTCATTCTCGTTCACTTTCTCTTCTCATGATAAAGAGGAAAGAATTACTTTCCTTTCCGCGAACCAAACGAGACCTAAGTGTTTCAACTTGGTGGAGATTCCTGTCACTATCGTGAAGATGCCTAAGAAGAGGGGTCGACCTAGTGGGTGTTGGAAGAGAGAACTCTAAGTTGGTCGGGATCTCAACGCTACCGTTGCCAATATCTCGCCATTACATGATTGGGGGAATATGAGATTCACCACCTCCGCTAGGAAAACTGGTTTTCCAAACCTTAAGCCGCTCCGTAAAAGTCGGAGCATTCTCAATTGTTTAAAGGAAACCACTTTTCTTCCTTATTTCCCTGCATTTATTTTTAACATCAAAATAATTCATTATATTAATTATCAACTTTTTAACAACTTTCTCGATGACTTTTCTTGTATTACCAAAATATCGGAATGAAAAGTTTCATATACCTTCTCTTTCCCTTCCCATGAGAAAGACAAATAAACTATGTTCCTTCCCTTTAACGAACGAGACTTAATGTTGTTATGGTATGTATGAAAGAAAGGTAATACAAATTTACTTAAGAATCAAAATGATACTGTACAAAATAACACTTTCAAAAAAGGGGAAGGAAAGCATATATACATGGCTAAATGATTTGTATTTCACCAATTGTATCTCTTATATGAGATCTAAATTCAATTGTCATTATCTAATCCAATCATATTATGCTTAATGTAAAGGGAAGGAAAACATACTTGAATGTCTAAACTTATTAAGACTCAATTTATTGTTCATACGATTCATTTCAATTTATTCAGTATCATCAAAGCTAGCTGGGTAATTTATCTATTCGCTTTAGTACTGTAGTCGGTTATACGTAAAATAATCTCTCAAGCCTATAAACCAGCAGACATTCCACCATGACCAAGACAACCGAGGCCATCCTAAGGTTCCGATCCATAAGCAGGATGGGCCGGGCTCAACCTCGGAGGCAACAAGGGGTTGGGAGCGATTGCAAAAGGCATAGGAGATGTCTATATTTGAAACAACAACAAAGGCAATTGTCCCACATCGATTTCCAAGCAGAAGGAACCCACGCTGGGCCATAAATACGGCCCAACCACTATCTTGTTAGGTATCATTAATTACTTTAGTAATTACACTTCAACTACAAATTCTGACTTAACCATCAGAGGAGGAAAGACCAGAAGCCCCCGATCATCATTTTATTTGCAGGTCATCGAGAAGAAAGATAATCACCCGGTGGTCACGCCTTCAGCTTCTGCAACCTTATCCGGGATGGTACAGAAACATTTGGCGCCGTCTGTGGGAATCTTTACTAAAAACAAGCGTGACTCGATGACTGGATTAAGCAAGAAACAAGAGCAGGATATAGGACAGGAAGAGAAAAGGGAAGCGATATTTGAAAGGACCCCGGAAACAGCAGGGGGAAGTTCACAAATCACGGGGATAGGTGTCCAGGAGGAAATGCTGGAGGGAGTAGTGCAAGACCTCAATCCCTAAGAGGTAGCCGAGATGTTGGAGGGGATGAGGGCACAAATCACTCGGCTGGAGCAACAAAGGGTCCGGGATCAGGAAGAAGCCTCCAGGAGAGAGCGCATGTTGGAAAGGGATAACGTCACCCTCATGAGCACGCTGGCCTGAGGGATTGAGCACCGGGAAACGTTGGATCAGGTGGCCGCATCACAACAGACTGACGTAACGGTTCTGGCGGGAAGGGACCACAGGACCATGCATTTAGGGGTAAATTTGTTCCTGGAGGAAATACGGGATGAGGGGCCGCCTCCCTTGCCTCAACCAATCCTGGAAATCCAAACAGGAAGACAGAGAGATGGAAGAAACCTTAAGAGCTATCTAGGATAACATGGTGAGTTTAACAGAAAGAATCTCGGACGCTGAGAAGAGGGCGTCCCATAATCCAACCCGCGCGAGTTTCGAAGAAAGGGGGGACCGTTCATAAGAGCAATCACCCAGTCCATCAAGTCAAACACTGCCAGACCGTTGAAACTTAGTTATAATGGGGATCATGATCCTCAACTCTTCCTTGATAGCTTCAAATCTCACACGAACGCTAAAGGATATTCGAATGCGACATGCTGCAACGATAGGATTCACACAAGCAGAGAGCAGGTACCCGGATATAGAAAAATTAGCTTCAACGCTCATCGTGACCGCTAGAAGGCTCAGACACTACTTCCAAGCGCACTCCATAACCCTCTATACCAACCATCCCCTGAGGCAGATCATGCAAAACCCGGAGTTCAGCGGGAGGTTGGTGAAATGAGCGATTGAGCTGGGAGAATTCAATATCCACTATCGGCCAAGAGTGGCTATTAAAGGGCAGGTAGCGGCTGAATTAATATCAGAGCTCACGCCCATGAAGGCAGCGAAATGGACGGATGAGTATCACCGGGAAGAAAGTGTAAGGGCGGGCAACAAGGAGGTGCAGGAGCAGGAGCCTCCAACACCCCTCTAGAAGCTTTTTGTCGATGGCTCTGTGAAGAAAAAGAAGATTGGGGCGGGAATTATATTAGAGACCCCCGATGGATTCAAACGTGAGTACACCCTAGAATTTCAATTCAACACCTCAAACAATGCAGCAGAGTACGAAGCCTTGATTGGTGGATTGCAACTCGCCCAAGATATCGGTGTGGAGAGAGTGAAAGTGTTTAGCGATTCACAGCTCGTTGTAAATCAAGTCAACAGGAGTTTCGAGGCAAAGAAGCCTCAGTTAAACTCTTATCAAGCGCTATCCAAAGCCTTTATGCAGTGCTTCAAGTCAGCATCCCTCTTTCATATCCCACGGAAGAAAAACAGCAATGCATACGCCTTGGCCCGGTTAGCCACTGGAGGACCCGGAAAAGGAAGAAAGAAGGCAAGGATCGAGGTATTGGGAAAACTGAGCAGAAGCAAAACCATCTTGGAGATATTCATGGTCGACGCGGGACCCGGAGAACCTATGTAGATGGATTCTATAATCGAGTTCATGAAGGAAGGGGTGCGCTCGGAGGACAAGCGGCAAGCAAGGAAAATGCAGTCAAGATGTGCCAGATACAGGCTCATGAACGGAAAACTTTATCGTAGAGGCTACAATTTTCCAAACTTGAAATGTGTAACAGCCGAGGAAGGTGAGGTGATCATGGGGGAAATACACGAGGGAGTGTGCGGGAATCACTCTGGATCCCGGTCGTTAGCGCATAAGGCACTTTGAATGGGGTTCTTCTGGCCTAATATGGGCGCCATGGCGGATAAGATGTCGGCGAGATGCCATAAATGTCATTTGCACGCTAACGAGACAGATTCCCCTCCTATTTCCTTGTCATTCCTACTGTCGCCTTGGCCTTTTGCACAGTGCGGCTTGGACCTCATTGGGAAGCTGCCAACGGCACCAGGGCAGTTCAAGTATGTAATAGTGGTCGTTTACTATTACACGAAATGGGTGGAGGCGAAGCCTCTAGGGAAGATAATCACCGAGTGCGTGAAGAATTTCTTGATGAAAAACATATACTGCAGATTCGGGGTCCTGGAGACAATCGTCACAGACAACAGAATGCAATCCAACAATGACCATCTGATCAAGTTCGCGGAGGGAATGGGCACCAAGATGGTCTTTGCATTGATGGCGTACCCGCAGACCAACGACCAGGTGGAGGCAATTAACAAAATCATCAAAAAGCTTTTGAAGAAGAAGCTAGATGACGCTAAGGGTCTATGGGCCCAGAAGCTCCTGGAGGTACTCTGGGCAACTAGAACCATAACAACAGAATCAACGGGAGAAACACCTTTCTGTATGGCTTTTGGCAATGAGGCAGTCTTGCCAATCGAGACGTCAGTACCATCGGGAAGGGTCGATAACTACGATGCAACGACTAATGAGGAAGGCCTCCAGTTGAATAAAGAATCGATTTGCACAACCAAGTCTATAAGAAGCTAGTGGTGCGCCATTACAACAGCAAATTCAAAACTTGGATGTTGGGACCGGGGGACTAGGTAATGAAGAAAGTCATAACTAAACCATTGGCCTTGGATCCCATCTGGGAAGGGCCATACGAGATTATTGAAGCAGTTGGCCCTGTAACATTCTACCTACGGGATAAGGATGGGGTGACCACTGGGCGCCCATGGAACATCGAGCACTTGAAATTCTACCCGGTGTAAGAAATAAGGACTGAGGTGCGACCTTCAAATATCGTTTTTGTAAATGTTGATACCCCCAAGAGAATATAATATCCCGGAGGATTCCCTTTCTGTTTTACAACACTATTCAAGAATGGGAAGTTGTTCAATTCAAGTACGTTAAATGTTGTTATAACAGGCGGGATATGTAGTCCACCGAGAGGCATAATTTCTCAAAAAATCTCAAGTTACACCAAGCGGGATATGTAATCCACCGAGAGGCACAATTTATAATATCCCTAATAACAAGTGGGATATGCGTTTCATCGAGATATGTATAATCCAATATTGTAACACTAGGATAAGTACGACAAAAAGATAAGAATAAGGCATCATATATCAAAACCCGGACATTCGGGGAGTATACCACCAATGAGTATTTACAAAAACACCCGGGATGTAGCATCACCGGGATAGGGCATAAGGCCATTGTCTTACACAAAAACAACAAAAAGAAGACAATATACAATTTATGTCTCACGACCGTCCTCTTCCTCGTCTTCGGACGTCTCGGCTAATGCATCCCTGCCATCGGCGTTCTTCTAAGACGGCTCGCCTGTGAACTCCCTTTCCCTCTCCGGCTCTTTCTCGGCAGCCACATTGTACTTCGCCTCCCTCTCCTTGGCCTCCCGGGCAGCTTTCAGCATAGCCTTCAGTTCATCCGACTCCTTAAACTTGGCTATAGCAAGCTCGCCCTAGGTAGGAATCTGGCCCTGCAGATCAACAATATGGTTGTCCCTTTCCTTCAGATTAGACCACAGCTTGGCATTCTCTCGCTAAAGCGTATCTATGTCGCACTCCAAAGCCACCACCCGTTCAGCGTTTCCCTCTAGCTCCTTGGTGTGTAGGTTGAGTTTGGCGACCATGTCGGCCAGAGAGAACTTCTCCTTCTTCACGGCCTCAAATTCTTTCTCCGTTTTCTTCTTCTCAGCCTGAAGGTAGCTGATCTGGTCGTTCGGACTAGCCAAGCGCTCCTTCATCTCGTTGGAGTCCTCGCTGGCGTCAATGATGTAAACAACAAATAGAGCCTGCAAAGAGATAGGTAGTTAAGTACAACATCTTGGACGATAAGTTGATGTCAGAAAGGAGAAGCTTACCTTCATCATGGCCTCCCGGGCGTATTGCTTGTTCTGTTAAGGGGTGTTGGACCCGACCTTAATCCGGTCCAGTTCGATCTCATTTAGGTCATCCACCATGCTGTGGACAAACCGTTCATCGATGCACCCGTATTCGTCCAGGATCTGCCGGATAGGGGTGTTTTGGATTTGGGGAAGAGCTGAAGTGAGAGCGCTCAGAGAAACCGGGTTCTTGACCGAAGAACTTGTAGACTTCTGCTTCTTCCGAGGTGGCGAAGCGCCAGTCACGCTCATGCCAGTCAAAGTGACACTGTCATCCCGCTAAGACTTATACTTCTTCGATGACTGCTTCTTCTTCTTCTCGCCCAGGTTTACGTTGACAACATCACCAGATCTGGCGGGCCCCTCTGACTCAGAGGGCAGCTTCCTGTAACCCCTCGTCAGGAATCTCCAGCAGAACCGGATCCTCTGAGACACGAGCGGTAGAGTCTGCAAGGTTCACTTTGGAGTGGGCGGCCACCTTCCCCACATCTAAGAGCCTACTCAGCAATTCCATGTCATCTTCCATGTCCCGCGGGTGTGAGGGGTGGTGTTTGCGCTTGGGAACTTTAGCTGTAAGAAAACACTCCCAACAGTTAAGATAAAAAAAAACAAACAAACAAACAAGTTTAAAATAGCAAGCGAGAAAAATTTAATTTGGTACCCTACCAGGCATACGGCCGAGTTCATAGTGAACTAACACTTTCCACCGTGTCAAGTGGTAC
This sequence comes from Fragaria x ananassa, assembly GCA_034370585.1. NCBI lineage: Eukaryota > Viridiplantae > Streptophyta > Magnoliopsida > Rosales > Rosaceae > Fragaria > Fragaria x ananassa. Next base: position 16,187,125 of record CP139766.1, read on the forward strand.
GAGCTGCGATCCTCGTCCGAGGGCCAGGCTGCAAATATCTGAGCAATCCGTCACTTCTCGATCTTCGATAGCGAGAAGGACTAATCCCGGATATACCTAAATCGGTTGGGCACAACGAACATGGGGCAGTTTCTCTGCAATCAACCACCGGCAAACACGACCTTAGAATGCTAGTTGTTATTAATGGACGTGAGAAGATCAGTAATGGATGGCAGATAATCTCGAGCAGAAAACGAAATACACCCTTCTGGCCGTCGCCAACCGCCACTGTCCGCCGGACCGTCCCTGTTCGGATCCCGTCACCTCCTTTCTCTTCTTGGGCTAGTAACCGCGCGTGGGATGTCGCCGAGCGGGAGAAAACCGCTCCTAGAAACCCGACTGTCCCGTCACCGAAAATCGCTCCTCTGGCCACCATAGCTCGTGAAACTTGGCTCATCTTATAGCTCTCATCAAGGTTAGTAATCCCTCAAAAGGAATAGACTCAATTCGATCTTGGTGAGGAGAAATGTATAATTGAAGTTCTAGGGCTTATTTTTCTATTTTGGTTCGATTAACCTAGTTAGGCTTAGAAACAGATTTTGTGTTAGTTAAGGAAGTTGTCGTGTAGGTTGAGGGGAGTGTTGTGTTACAATTTGGGAAGCATTGGAGGTTGCCGGAGCCGGCCGCCGCTGCCCTTTAAGGACTGTTTTTCATGTTTTTGAGATGAATTTAATGAGAGGGGTTTAATGAAGTGAAGTTTGGAATTTTTTAAGGAGTTTTGATAAGGTTTGATTTTTCAATGGTTAAGAATTGTGGCGGTTATTAGAATGAAATTTCGGCTATTGGTTTTGCAGGTTTTAAATTCTAAAATGCTAATTTATGGCTATCGGTAAGTGAGGAGTAATGCGAGCCTTATTAGATTAAAAATGGAGAAGTTGGGTAAGGGCGATGAAATTATAGACTTCCTTTTTATTTCAGAAATATTTATTTAAGCTTTAAGCTAGACTGGAGACTTAATATTATTTATTGTTCAGGACGTGAAGAGGATTGTGTTGGGAGACCTCGGATCGACGACAGGCATAGCCGTATATAGTGAGTGGACATTTTGGTTTTTATTAAATTTGCATGCAAGATTTTATAATTTATTATTTTATTTTCCGAGCTTATATTATAATTTCGGCTTATGAGATGATCTTGGAAATTATTTGAGTTTGAAACATTAATTAAGTGTTGGTCATGATTTATGGATTTGAGCTTGGGTTATAAAGTTGGTATTTGAGTTTTGATATTCTTTATGACTCAGGATTTAAATATTATCGGGTTTATTATTTTGATGACCTTGAGATTTATAAATGATTACCGAAAATAGAATATTCGGTAGTTCTCCATCATAATTTAATTGTTTATTTGAGGCATAATGATTTTGACTTGGAGAATATTTTAGCGAGTATTTTCGAGAGGAGATAATATTATTTATGATTTATATTTGATATTGAAATCTCGCTTATATTTATAAATTTAAGAATATTTTGACGTGTGAGACATGCCATTGAGTTTTAGTACAATTTCTTATGATGTTTCCGCTCATTCTTTATTCATTGTTTTTCGTTCATCCTTAGATATGCTTTGAAAGTCCAATAGTAATTTATTAATTGTCTGTTGTTGGTTGTGGAATTATTTTAGATGAAAAATTGTTATATTAGGAGATGTGATGAACTTGGGGAGTAGGAAGGCTCCAGGAATTGAGGATGAATGATTGATAATAGAAGTGTTTACCAAGAGTTTTTTTTTTTTTGCACATAAGGGGTTTTCCATTTTCAAGGTAGATTATGCCGAATTTTCGGTAAATTTTCCTTGGAGGTGGACCTCGCAGGACTTACCTTGGGTTTCAGGATGAAATTCGGGGTGAGTCTTGATACTTCCGGCCTAGACGAGGAGGGTTCACCCGGGTGGGATGGCTGGCTTATGTACTCTTCCATCCTCTCGTCGTCGTCAGTTATCGGCCGAGAGGATGTGCTAGCCCCGCTAAGGTCAGTAGTACTTCGAGAATCCATTTACCCTAGTATAACAAAACTCTAGGATCTATTAGCATGTGCCGCCAGGAGCAAGCACAAAGTGCACAGCTTAACAGAGCCTAAACCCCGAAATCCACTAAAACATTGAAATCCCTAGAACACTAAAATCTCCAGTTTTACCCAAAATCCCCAGGTTTTAACCACGAGTAACACAACACAGGCAACAAAACAAACGCAGAACTTACTGGAATTTTGACGCAGATATGACGCCGGAATCTCAAACGAAAAACACTTCGCAATCACATTGACTCGCCGGATCAAACCACGAGGGCACTATGGCACATGACGTCGGTGATGGACCACGCAAAAATTAGAAGCAGAAACTGAAAAATGAGAAGAAAGCAATGGCATAGAGAAAAGTGGGAGAATGGAGTGATAGAGGGAGATATATAGAGACAAAAGGAAGAGGCGCCTCGGTTCCCCACAAACCACATTTAAAAAAAGCCAAACAGTTAACGAGGAACCCCTCATCGTCAGATCAAACTGTAGGATGTTGACACATGGCTTAAACCACCGAAGCTTCTTGAAGAATAAAGAATGAAGTGACATGGGTTGGTGCATTTATGGCTTGGCAATTGTCCCCAGGAATATGAAGACATCTGGCGAGCATGCATTTAATGCCCCTACCACAGCAACGCACAAGCTTCAAAGTGCATTTCAGAACCCGGATGAGTATCATCGAGCTTATTCCACCAGTGAAATTTCTAACTCGGGTGAGTATCATCGAGATTATTCCACCACTGAAATTTCTAACTCGGGTGAGTATCACCGAGATTATTCCACCATTGAAATTTCATAACTTGGATGAGTATCACCGAGATTATCCCACCAGTGCGTTTCATAACTTGGATGGGTATCATCGAGATTACTCTAGTGAACTTCACACGGGTGATCATCACCAAAGTTACGCCGCTATTGAAATTTAAGTAACTCGGATGCCGGTCACCGGGAGCCCATGAGGAAAATCTTATTATCCCTTTAAAAACAGAGCAAGTAGCTTGATAAACCATAAATGACGTTAACACCCTATCACTCGAGTAGTAACACCGGATATGGAAATGACTCGCTACCTTTGTCTATGGAAATCGTAACCACCGTTCAAAATACGTCATGAGTTCGAACTTGGAGGGACTATGGGCGGGAGCCCATTCTAAATATATTGGTCTACGGGCTTATTTTAGCAAGTCCCCACTCAAGATGTGTCTTGAATGGGAACTTAGGGGGACTTGTAGTCAGTTGTACGTAAAACAACCTCCCAAGCCCGTAAACCAACAGACATTCCACCATGACCAAGACAACTGAGGCCGTCCTAAGGTTCTCGTCCATAAGCAGGATGGGCAGGGCTCAACCTTGGAGGCAACGAGAGGCTGGGAGCGATTGCAGAAGGCATAGGAGAGGTCTATATTTGAAACAGCAGCAAAGGCAATTGTCCCACATCGATTTCCAAGCAAAGGGAACCCACGCTGGGCCATAAATAAGGCTCAGCCACCAGGTTGTCAGATATCATTAATTACGTTAGTAATTACACTTCAACTACAAATTCTGACTTAACCATAGGAGAAGGAAAGACCGGAAGTCCCCGACCATCCTTTTATTTGCAGGTCATCAGGAAGAAAGATAATCACCCGGCGGTCACGCCTTCAACTTCTACAACCCTATCCGGGATTGTACAGAAATAAGTACTATGATCAATTTTTCCAAGTGTTTCCACTGGACTAGTCGTTATGGTGGTTTTCTCTAAATGTTCATATTGATACCAGCCTCCATTGATCATCCTTCTTGTTTCCTAGCCTCCTTTTTCATGAGCTGTTAATGTAATGATCGGAATGCGAACATTGTACAATTTCTACTCTTTCCTTATTTCCCTGGTCCCTTCACAACCATCCATTTTTGGTATCTATTAATTTTTGACACAAGATGTTAGATACATATCAGTAGCATTATCAACAATTCATCAAATTTAATTATATTAGTATTTATCTGGCAGTCCATAAGTATATTGTCAAGACCGACCCCGAATTTCACAATGAAACCCGAAGTAAGTTTTGCGGGGTCCACCTCCAAAGAAAATTTACCGAAAAGCTCAACAAACCTCTCTTGAAAATGGACAACCCTAACCCGGAAAATTAAAGAGTTACCCTTTTGAACGAAACAACCAACCTCCAATTTATTCCCTAAATATCCAAATAATATAACATAAATCTTAGCACACCACTATTTAAAGTATTCGCTAACCCCAAAGATAATCAAAGCTACTAAAGGAAACTAGAGGAAGCAAAAATACATTGGTAGGTTTAACAGGTAACCTACTGATGAAGTGTGGTGGAGAAGTGAGTAACTATGCCTCGCCTTCTACTAGTGCCAACCTGGACTCTGCAAACTGGACATTTTTAAAACGAAGGGTCCAGGGAAAAACATTTGAAAAACGTTATAGTGAGTGGACAAAATAAAAGAATAAATAAAAAAGTAATAACAATATTTATACTTTCCCAATTTAAATTTCAAAGAAAACGAATGCGTGCTCCACGCGATAAATCTTTTATCTCAAAAACATATACCGATATATGTATGTATTTAGACACATCCATACTCCCTATATAATTATTTTATAGATTTAAAATAATTTATATAGGGCTACTACGCTCCCTTCGAACGCTCACGTCACGCCTTAATGCGATGTTACACTACGCCATACAGATAGGTGTATAAATATGTGCCCATAACCCCTATATGAATTAAACACTCATATAGGGCTATTACGCTTGCGTCTAACGCTCACGTCACACCATAATGCGGTTATATACTACGCCATTAAGGTGGATAGACACATATGACTATCTAGCATTTAATACATACTCTCCTCATAAAAATATTTATAATTTACCGAAAAATCTCATTTTCGGTAACTTTTCAAAATAAATAAAACCAACAAAATAAAATGACATCAACAAAAGAAATTGTTCAGCTCAGAACCATAGCATGTATATTATTTAAAACAAAAGTCAACTCACAAATTAGGCTTAAGCCTGATGTCGGTCTGAGGCCTCTTCTGCTCGAGCCTCCTCACGTCCTGATCCAAAAAACATAATTAAATCCTCAACTATATACTAATGCTTATATAAAAATAGGCAAAAATAATTATGAGCTTTGCACACTCATCCATGCCTACCATCTTATTCTTAAATTCGCTTCGATCCATATTTCACCACAATTACCGACATCCTTAATACCACCCTAGTCCTAACGATATTTAACCAATAGCCGTATTCTAACTCATTAACCGTCAAATTCCACAAATCTTAGAAAAATCTAAAGCCTACCCAAAATTCCTCCAAAAATTCCAAACTACACATCAATAAAATCCCCTTAAGAAAACACATCTTATACCATGAAAATCCCCTTAACAGCGGTGGCACCGCCGGCAGTGGCGGCCGGAAGCCGACTTCGAACCTTCAATGTCTACCAAAATTTAGCACTACAATCCTCTCAACACACACAACAACATCCTTAACTAGCACAAACACTAATTTCAAGCCTAGATAGGGTAATCGAACCGAAATAGGAAATAAGTCCTAGAATTTCAACTCCACATTTCTCCCTACCTAACTCAAGAGGGAGGGAGTTCTTTAGAGGGATTGCTGCACGGGAGGAGGGTTTTCAAACAAGCCAAGCCGCTCTGGCTATGGTGGCCGGAGGAGGGAGCTCAGGCGAGAGAACCATCACGACAGTCGAACCTTTCGTGCGAGATAACTCCCTCATGGCGGCGCTAGGGAGGCTGCCATCGGTTCAGGAAGGAGGTTGGGTTGACGGTCGTCCGTTTGGGACCGATGCGACTGTCTGAGGTGGCCGGATGACGGCGAATAGCCGGGAAGAAGTTTCCGGGCAAAGGGAGAGGGAGAGAGAATCGGGAGGGAGGAGAGAGAAGTGAGAGAAGAGAAAAAGATTTGGGCTTTTGCCCAACCGGTCCAACATCAAAATATAAACTTAACTCCAAAATTTAACACCCCAAAATAATACCATAATAAAACTTACACTTTTACTAGCTAAAATAATTTTTACCATCCTTAGATATTTCTCCTACTAATAATTTTTCCAAAATAATCGTCACTTAACCTCCCTCTAGGGACATTTGAAACTATAAACTCATTTACGAAGACAATAAAACTATTATAAATTCCAAGTCAATAAATAAAGTAAAAATTTAAGAGTCAGGATGTGACAATATAGTCATAGAAATGTTCCCTTTGATTGACTAAATCATTGTGAATTACATCTAAAGCTTCTCTTCCATTTTCACAAAGCTTCACAGTTGCACCCAATCGTGACAAAGTCTGCAGTGCCACCGTTCGTATATGTGGTTAAGTCCTCTGCAACCAAAATTTTCTTCCCTGTCAAGGGTTTGATGTCACTGTTTGTTGGGGCTGATACACTTGCTGATATGGAGCCAACATTATTAGGAGACTAATAGTGTCAAAAAAAGTTGGTTAGTGCCCTTGTACTATTTGGTCAGAGGAGTTGTCATCGTCAGTCGGTCCGAATGTATGGATTTCATGATGAACTAGGAGCTGTGGAGACTAGTTTGCTTCTGAGCTTCTAAGCCACACTGTCTACTTCTGGCCGTCATCTTTTTTGCTAATTCTATGTAAGATAAAGATTACAAGGAAAACCCACGCAAATAACTAAAATTCTCTCATGTTTTGTTGTCAAGCAACTTGAAACAAACATGTTTTAGATAGTTTAATTATTATTACATTTTTTGTAAGGATAAAAAAAAAAGTACAAATTGAAACCTCTACTACAATCAAAACTGAAATGTTGGAAAAACAAGTGCAGCTACTTGATCCAAGTAATTGGGGTAGGACCGTTGAACCTTAAATTCATAATCGCATCTATAACCAAGTATGTTAACTTCACGAGAATCATGCTTGAAACTTGAATGTAGGGGTCATATCATGTTTGTTAATTTTCGTTGTCTAATTTTTGATGTGTCAAACCGTTATTAACTTAACTTCCTACTACCCACGTTTTTCTACACAAATATCTATATATTATTCAAGTAAAATATAATTTTGGTGAATTTTCTGAATGCTTTATAGTAGTATTATTTTGAAGGTAAAGTAAAAAGAGAAAATTACATAATAACACATGACCAAATTTAAAAACACAAAAAACTAACTTTTATTAATTTTTATATAGTTTAAGACATAAGCCTAAGCATAAAACTGAGAGCATCAGGTCTGATCCAAATTTTAGCTATCAAATGACCATAATACCCTCTATCCCATTTTTTCTCTCACTCTCTTCCCCTCTTCGTCTTTTTTCTGAAGATCTCTCTCTCTCTCTCACTCTTTCTCTCTCACTCTCTCTCTCATCCTGACCCACACTCCACCACCACCACTGCTTCATTGACGTTACCGGCGACGTCGATCACATATAATCGATTCACCTCAAAACCTGATTCCGACGATGAAAACACCACTAGATTGAATCAAATCTTACATATTCGATCGAATTTGTTAGTCTCATGCCGGAGCTTCCATAAGTTTCGTCACATCCAATTAATCGATCTCTTAATCTGTTTGAGCTTACCGTAGTTGATTGATCAGGCGGTGGAGTTAGACGACGTCGAGATCTTCGCCGTCGTCGTCTTCGATCTAGAGGGGTGAGAGCGACTCGGCCAATCCTTATCTCAACACCTGAACAAAAGACGTCGACGACGACATGATGACTTGGTCGACGATGGCTAGACGCTAACAATAAATGCCGACAACGCCCGAATGTGAACAACTGTGAGGTCTCATCGATGACGCTAAGATCCTTCCTGGTTCTTCTGACGCCCGGCCAACAATCCAAATCGGGCCGATTCAGATGCTCGACGACCACGACGACTGCTACTGAACCAAAGCTCGTTCACATCCATTCCAAGGCCGACGAGTTCCACCGCCCAATCCAACGGCAACTCGGTTGATCTCTACTCATTCCTCCGTTTGGTTCCCTCAGTGGTTCTCCGATTCTGACTACATCAACTGGTTTGTACTTTTTCTTCGTTTATTACGGTGTTTTGATATTGTGGAAATTGAAGGATCAATTAGTATTAGGCTGTGTGGAACCGGAGGGCTTCTATTTTGCTATGTGCTTTAGTTTTGTAGCAATTGATTATGATTATGATTAGCTTCAAAATCCTAGATCTGGATGAGTATGAGTGATGCTACTGTACATTTGGTAGTAGCACCAGCTATTCAATGGTCAGTCGACAGTAGCAGCTTATTCAGTTCACAGTAGCAGAACGTTTGTAAACGGTCGGTGCAGTAGCAGCTAGTTTGGGACTGAGAATTGCAGAAGTAGGCAGTAGCAGAGTGGGATGAGTAGCAAACGTAGGTAGTAGCAGACAGATTGGTAGTAGAAGTCGTCAGTAACAAACGAATTGGTAGTAGAAGTCGTCAGTAGCAAACAAATTGGTAGTATAAGTCGGCAGTAGCAGACAGATTGGTAGTAGAAGCCAACAGTAGCAGTCGACAATACCTGAAGACAACAAAAGTTTAGTTATAAATTGACTCTCTTTAGTTCAATTGACTCTCTTTTAATGAAAGGTAAAATTGTAAATCTGTAGCTGACTGACACGTGTCAACAGCATAACAACTTGTCCTTAATTGTAAAATTTTGTCCTTATATGTGTAAGTTAACGTGTAAATGATGTATTTGTAAACTGAAATTTAGTTAGTAATTAAACTGTAGTTTACTAAAGTAAAAAAGTAATGGTAGTTTTGAAGGTCGACACGTGTGAATCCCGACGTGTCTGACTAGCCGTAGCTAGTGAAGTCCACGTCACGTGGCCGTCTCTCACCCTCCTTTAAAACGCAGCCTCCCATTTTTTCTCTCCTTTAGTTTGCGTTCTTCCTCCTCCTTCATCCCCCTCACCTTTTTCCCCCAAATTCATCAAAACCCTAATTTCACCAATTCAATTCTTCTGATACAAATTCTATTCAAATTCGCTCCCCCCTTTGCAGATCTCTCGCTCGCGCTTGCTCGAAGCTTGTTATCAAGGCTCTCTCTTTTCTCAGGTGAGTCTCCAACTCGTGCTGAGTCGACTCATGGGTTTTCGATGCAATTGAAAAGTTGTTTGCGTTTTTGGGGTGTGGTGGTCTATGATCGAAAGGGGTTTAATTTAGGGAAGGAAATTAAATTTAATGATAAAATTGTAAGTCTTTGAGATTTTTGGTTTCTTTCAATAAAGTAGGTAGCTTTTATCTAAAATTTGCTTAATTATTTTGTAATCTGATTAGAAAGCTGTGTTCTTTATTGATTTTTTGATTTTCTTTGGTTAGTTTTGTTGTGTGTTTTTGTGAGAAGTCAATGGAAGGTGTTTCCTTTTTTTGTTTTGTTGATGTTTCTTGGAAATGTATGGTGTTGCTTGCAGCTTGAGGGGTGAAATTTTTGGCAATTTTACGGGTAAAAATTCGAGTAGCTTAGAGGGGTTGTCTTGTTTAAAGTTCGAGCTCTGGGTCTCATGAGAATTGTTAGGGGAATGCAGAGATTGTTTCGTGAGGAGCAGAACGTGCTGGGCTGGAAGAAATCCTTCAGCCAAGGGATTGGCGTCACTGTGCCCAAGGCCAGAACGCGTGACAAACGAAACTCTATGTTTGGGGTTTTGTGAAGGAAGTTAGGATTGGGTGTTTGTTGAAGACTAACAACAACGAATGCAATGACTAGGATTCTGGTTCAGCGAGGTTCCTCCAGTGGTTCTTCTTCCAACCCAAGCCGCTCTTCTTCCTTGTCTGGTTCTTCCTCTGCTTGGTCACAGCCTCAGATTAATAGTCCTCAGGTCCTGTCGGTTGTGAAAGATGAGGAGATTGAAGTGGAGCTGCAGGAAAATGTTATTGCAGATGATCTCTCAGAGAATTGTGGGAGTAGTGACAATAATGCTGTGAAAAGTGATGATGTGTTGTTGGAAAGCACTCAAAATGATCACTCTCCATGTTTAAGCGAGGAACTTTCTGAAGTTGAGAGAGTTATTAAGAATGATATTGCTGGACAAGGGGAGTTGATGAAAGGTTTAGGCCGTTTGACAATATCTGAAAGGGTGAAAGTTGACAGTGCGGATTCTGGTGGGGCTACTTTACAAAATGTGACTGGGAGTTCACAGCCACCACCACCTCCTGTTCCTCCCCCGAAAATTTCTTCACCAAATTCAAATTCAAGGAGAACCGTCACAGGAAGTTCAAATGCAGTCAGGATTGGACCATCTAGAAGAGCAGTTGCCTGGCCAGTTGTTTCAACTAGGACGTCACCAACTGGATCACGGCCTTCTTCTCCCAGGTCTCATGGTGAAGGCGAGGGATACAATAGTGCCGATGAGCAAGGCCCTTGCTTTGTATCCTCCTATGATGATACTGTAAGTATCTGATCATTATGAGATCTTAAATCTGATGTCCTTGTTGTGCTTAATCCCAAAAATGCCCAGTGGTTTAGAATGAAGAGAAAGTGTGGCATAAAGGAAACTTTCATTCTGGTCTTTTTAGTTAGGTTTATTCAAATGTTTTCTGCGCTTTGCTTCCCCTTTTTTATTTATCAGCTTTTCTTTATTTTATGTTTTTTTTATCACCAAAATACTTTTGTTATTCTCAAATAAGAGATCTTATATCTTAGCATCTTCTTTAAGGAAACTGTAATGCTGATAATATTTATTCTTTTCTAGTTTAGTTTTTGGGGGTTGCAGCTACACCTCAATTGCTGTTATTGGATCCATTTGTGACTTGATTTCTAAATGCCTTCGTAATTATATTTTAGGAAAGGGAACGGCAGTTTGAAATTGATATTAGACGCGCAAAAGGTTTTGAAGTGAAAAGAATGCTGGAGGATGGCAATTGTCTGTTTCGTGCTGTTGCAGACCAGGTTTATGGGGATTCTGAGGCGTATGACTTGACCAGACAAATGTGCATAGATTATATGGTATGGTTTCGTACCTGCAATCCTCACTGATTTATGCTTCAATGTTAATTTTTAAGCACTGCATGAACACCACATATATACACAAATGTACCATTTAGTAATACTATGAGAGCTTAGTATATGGTTTTTTTGGATATTGTGGCCTCTCTTTTAAAATTGGATAACTGCTTAACGGTTTTGTTCTATAGAAATTCACAATGGCTCTGTTGGGCAAATTATATGGTTTATGAGAAAAGTTCATTTATTTGATGTGGTAATCTGTTCAAATGATTCTTTATATCCGTTTTTAGTTGCATCTCTACTATTTGTTTGTTTTCTGTTGATTAGAAGTTCTTTTGAATGTGTTGATAATGAGTAATATAATTAGGGTGTAGTACATCGAGTAGTAGAGACAATTTCTTTCACCAAAGGAGAGTAAAAAGGAAATGTTAGTGTTTTGGTTCTTAGTTCAATAAATGTCAGAATGCAAATCTATCTATTTCTACCATTAATTATTATGAAGCGAATCCCACATATATTTCTGAAAGTTGCATAATCACATAAGTACATGCTTAATATATAACAAATCATGATTGTCTATACTCCTATGTGTCCAGGAGCGAGAGAGGGATCATTTTTCTCAATTCATTACAGAAGGATTTACTTCTTATTGCAAGAGGAAAAGAAGAGACAAGGTATGTAGTTCTAACAAGTTGACAGATGAGGTATGGAGTATGTAGCTCCCTAATCTCTTTTTTCTTTTTTGATGTGATTTATGCTCAAAGTGATGATAGCCTGGAAGTGATTGCTAACGTGATATATTTGTGGTCGTATTCGCTACCATCATATTCTAATTTCTTTCCTAAATTTCTACATCGTACGGTCATTGGTGTAATTGACTTGAATTCAGAGATGAGAGAAATTTTCGTAGTATTAGTTACTGTTCTGGACATCAGAACATGCTGGTTCAATGAATAGTGGTTAGAAGCAGAGGGGGAATGTTATTCAAATGCTACACATGCAGGATATCATTGCTGAATACATTTATCTTAAATTTACTAAAGCACAAGTTATTTTTTGATGTGCCCATGTTTATACAATTATATGTTTATGACTTTATGCCAATACTTGTGGTGTGTAATATATGTTAAATGATAACAACTGTGACAGATTGTTCCTCTGGCAGTTACACTGGTACAGTAGTGTTCAAATAGTTAGGAGCTGACCCGTTAGACCTTGTCATTACTCTTGGATTCGGTTCCAAGAAAACAAAACGATTCAAATACATCTTTAACCTTGGATCTATGTCCAAAGGTAATTGACCAAGCTTTTCCGGGTCAGTGCTCATAAGTTATCACTGATAGTAGATTGTGAACATTCACAATTTTCCTTTGGTATATCAAGTGTCTAATACTTTCAGTAATATCTTGCTGGTTGAATCGGATTTCAACATTATATGAATGTTCAGTTCAATTTCCTAGATTGAGTCCAAAATGTGAGGTTTTGTTGACGAGGTTGATCTTGAATTATTCCCAGAGAAGGCCGGCACCTATTTACTGTTGCATCTATTATATCTAGGTTCTAGTCTTGTTCATTAAAAAGTTGGTTATTGGTTTATTACTATCATCATGCCTCAGTTAGGCCTTTGATGTGTGGCTGGATCCAATATGACCATTTGGTTCAACTGCAGAAAACACCCATGGGAGATTTTGCAGATGGGCCTCGGTTTGCTTTCGGATTTCCTGTTCTGTATCTCAAATACTATACACATATCTTACTCAGAAAGGCCTGTAGAGTAGAGTTACCATATTAAACACGGGAGAGATCAATGAGGGGGGAATGGCCTAACTGAGTAATAGAAGTGAAATTTTCTATTGTAAGAATTTTCACTGCAGGAGCTACAGTGCTTAGATTCTGGTTGCTCATCAAGTTGTAGGATAGCAACCCAAGTGAGTTATTACTTTGGACTGGCATATGTTAGCACAGAAGCTGATTCATATCTAGCTTGAGGGAGTTGAGGCGAGTTGTTTACATCTAGTTTTGCACCCTAGAGAAGCTGCAGTAAATTGGCTATTCATTGGGAGGATAACAATGCTCTGTCCTTTTGAAAATTCATAGGCTAATTTTCTCTAAATTTTATGTATGTTTGTTGTGAGGTGTAGAAGAGGTAGAAGCTGGATTATTGCACATTGATATACGTCAGAATTGTGAAACTTATGCTAAGCAACTGAGTCGTTTTGAGCCGTTGATATGTGTTAACGGGTGACTTTAGTAGTGCTACATACGACAATAATGTTTAAAAGGCGTTGCTGTCTGTTGCTCAATTAAGAGTCCAAAGGTTATGTAGTACCCTTCGCCACCATCCTTGTTAGGGGCGGAGCACAATGCAAGCTTAAGCTGGCCAGCTTTGGCATCTCAAAGCCAAAGGTAAAGTCGAGCGTTGTGATTGCCTCTGAACCTAGGATGGAGAGCAGCTAAGTTTTCACTAAGCTGTCTACCGGTGCACCAACTATACCATTTGTAACATCATTACCATACAATTTACTTTTATCATTTGCATTGAAATGTCAGCTCACATAAAAAAAATTGTAGTCAAACTTGTTAAGCCTCTGTGCTCTATCTTGTTGCTTTTCAACTACTGGTTTTTACCAAGTTTGTGTAGTAATGAGTCAACCTTGTGCAATTAAAAAAAAAAGAGTCAACCTGTTGACTTCTTACAATGTTGATATCTTTCTTCATTTTTCATTACGTTATGAACAATGTTGTTATCTACTGTTCTTTATATTATCAATTCTGTGCAATGTTGGTTGTGTAATGGTTCACTTCTTTCCTTTCTGTCAGGTCTACGGAAATAATGTGGAGATCCAGGCCTTATCTGAAATGTATAATCGGCCCATCCATATTTATTCCTACAGTATAGGTACTATTTTTTAGCAGAACAGCTATATTAGCTTTCTTCAAGTAACCTCTGTTGTTTGCATTAGTTGCACTTTCTAACATGAAGGTTGATGCAGAACCTATCAATATCTTCCATGGAAGTTATAATACCGATACACCACCTGTACGGTTGAGTTACCACCATGGAAATCATTACAACTCTCTTGTTGATCCTCGTCGCTTAACCATTGGTGCAGGACTTGGGTTCAGCAGTCTCCGTGGGGTATGCTTATGCTCTTAACTATTGTCTTTATTTCCATTTGGCTTCAATTTCATTTACAATTACATGAAACATGGATATGTTGGGTTTGTTCCCTATTGTCGGATAGGAACATGCTATAATAGAAATGGGTGTTAATACCATGATACCTTGAAAATGAACAAAAATTAGAGTCGTCCCCTTTAGCTGCTCATGCATGGGGAAACATCCACAATAATCAATTTGGAAATTTTTTTATGATGTTCTAGTATAGATAGAAACACTTTCTTTTGTCAACTGATTTTAGCTTACCGACTAGAAAATAACTCGAATGCCCCTAATCTGATCAATAATGCATATTCTACTTCAATGATCAATATGCATATTCTACTTCAAAAATTAGATTGCGGTTAATATTTTATGGTTTTCTAAGTTATGGACTTATGGTTATGTCAGTAATTTAGATCTTTACCTAGACCTATCTTGTGGTTATGTAAAGTTATAAATTCTGTCATTGTCCAGAGACAAAATTGCAATGAATGGAAAATTGTTTACTTCCTGAGTATCAATGGTTTCGTTCCTATTTCTGCCCTCTCATCTTTTTCCTAGATCGCCTAAATTTCTTCTCCTCATACCCTTGTCTCTTACCTTCCAAGTTTGTTTATCACTGCTTCCAGATCAGTTGGTGAATAATAGGAAGTTAATTTTGAGTAGAACCAAGCAATGTTATGGAAATGGTGTGTTCATTTGTCTATGGGTTGAGACAAATTTTGATAAAATATAAGTAATAAGGTTGGGCAAGAAAGAAGGTGGTGCATAGTTCACTTTGGGGGTTACTAATTGAAGGATCCCAGGAATTCACCATGAAAACCATGCTGGGATGTCATTTCCAGCTATTCTACCATACTGATGAGCTGGTTGGACTACATGATGTTTGCTCCATGTTTTTCTTGCTTCAGACTGATGTTTGCTCCATCTTTTTCTTGCTTCAGACAAATGCTGACAAGGATCAGATCAAGGCTGCCATTAAGGCTCAACAAGACCAACAAATCGATAATGTAAGTATCTCAACTTTTAAGCCATATGAAGTTCACTAATTTCTGATGATATATCATCAAACAGTGACCACATTTTCCTTCTTTCTCTTATCCAACGGACAGGCACTTTTAGCTGAGGGGCGATTTTACTCTGACCTTGAGCTTACTGAGAAGGAAATTGAACGCATGGTGATGGAAGCTTCAAGGGCTGAGTATCTTGCAGATGGCACATTCAAGCAACTTAGCCGTAGAGAATCTTCTACTTCAAGCTGTGAGCCTTCATCTTCTGGAGCTAGTGAGTTAACCCTTAAAACTTTCTTCTGTTTTCTTTTCCACAAATAGTCTCAGACAGAGCTATTTGGAGTGAAGTTTGCATATTTTAGATGGAATTTGAGCAGGCTTTGTTACTGGTTAACAGGATCGTCAGGCAGTGATTCTAAGCCAGGTGGTAGAGACCAGGGTGGCCAGTATTCCACCTTAAGTAGTAGTATGCAAATCGTTCTGTCGATGGGGTTCAGCTATCTACAGGCCATCGAAGCTTACAGCATATTTGGAGATGATGTAGATTCCATGGTTTGTTACTTGTTGGAAACTAGCAGCAGTAGCAGGCGCAAAGGCAAGGCAACAGAATGATGTCCAACTAGAAACCATAAAATGAAAAGGTGAAAGACTTGGGAATGAATGCACATGAGATTGTGTTGGCCTCTTTGTGCTGGGACTGTAGAAAATGATTCAATTGAATGAGCCCTGTGAATCTTTAATATGTTATCGAAGTTCAGTCAATAAAATGGATTGACTAGTCTGTTTACTGACTTTGACTTATCTAGCATTTAAAGTTTGATAATCGAGTTTCTCCAAAAAAGAAAAAAAGAAAAAGAAAAAAGGTTTGATAATCGAGTTAGTCTTTCAGGACCACCACAGTAGCATTCACAGTTCTGCATGACTACATGTGATGGCTTTAGAAATGCAGGTGCGCAATGATAGAAAGATAAAATGACGAGCTTTTCTCCCAATTCTCACAATTGGAGGTGTAGGAACTTGAGCAACAGATTAGGCTTTGCGATGTAAGAAACTTAACATGAAGCATGGTTTTCAATGGTGCAAATGAGAGGCCAAATTGCAGTTGCAATTCAAACAAGTAATTCATTCTAACAAACTTACTTAGATTCAGATCCGAACTACAACCTGAAAAGGAAATGGATACAAAACTAGCAGAAATTGTTCATTCTTTGCTTGAGCTTTCACTAGTGCCATCGCCTCCATCCTCATCTTGGTTTTCTTCCTCTTCCTCCTGCTCTACCTCCTCTTCCTCTTGCTTAGGTGGTGGCTCTTCCAATTTCCTCCTCTTCTTCTTCTTCTTCTTCTTCTTCTTCACTTCCTTTGTTTTCGCTTCCTTTGCCTTTGATGTCCCTGCCTTTGTTCCAGCATTCTTCTCCCTCAAACAACGAAGTAAATATCCAGTTGTGGCTTCTACACGTAATTATCTACTAACATTTTTTTTTTCAATTTTTTTGTTTTGTTTATGTTGTTATTTTTGTTTTCTTTTTAAGTTGTTAATGTATCATATTTTCGTTTTCTTTCTTCCCAATTCTCACACGGCTAGAGGGAACACAGCTCTAAGAGCAGTTATCTATCGTAACTATCCTTTATATATATTATATTACTTGGTTGCTGTATCAGTACTCTGCTAAGGGAAATTTGGGCTCGAGATTGTCTCATGCTGTTGCCGTTTTGCAGTTGGCTCATGTTCCTATGCAGCCTGATGCTCCCAATATTCTTGACAGGCTAGTTCCTTCTTACTCAAATCGACCTACCACTGTTGCTACTCTTTTAACGATTGTCATTAAATATATTTCATTTTCAAAAATGAAAATACAAGCTTGAAAACATTATCACACACTAAGAACAATATTAGCAGACTCTATTTATTACTTAAAAAAAAAAAAGCAGAAACTCTATTTTAGCTTTCAGCTATTTTAGAAAACATGTTTAACTTTTTTTTGATATTTTTGGAGCTTTAGCAGACTAGCCACAATTTAGTTATTATGACTTTTAGCTATCTCGCTAGCTAAATATAAAGAGCGAGATGACTCAGATGAGACTAGCTATAATTTAATACATTCCTTATAAGATATTTTACGTGATATATAAATATATTTAAACTATTTAATCTTTATTTGAAGAATAATGTTGATGTAATGCTAGCTAAAATAAAGAGCATTGACGCAGCTGTATTTCAAAAGTGGCTAGCCAAAATGACATTTTAGCTAATTTAACTAAAATTTAACTCAAAAAAGGCTAGCATTGCTAAAGATGCTCTAATAACCCAAAGATGCCCATGTAAACACGGAAAATCTGTGACAAATAACAGAACAACACGTGTACAAAGAATAATATAATTTATTAATATGAATACGGGTTACAATCTTTGTGAACTCCTCTGATTCTATTTCCGAATATGGATTTGATTCAAGGGTGACAAACACTTGTTCTTGAGACGTATGGGGTCATGCGCGTTGATCACGTAACGAGTGTTTGAGATTTGGATTTGGTGAAGAATTGGCTATATGGCAGTTTGATAATTCTTCGAGGGATTTTGACAACTTCTAGACTTGAGGTTGATGAAGAATCGGCTATTTGACATCCAGCCCAACGAACACGCCAGGGAAAATCCGAAGGTCGGGGCTCAAAAGACCCATCAGTTCGCGTCAGGAGCTGGAACTTCAAAGAATCCGCCCCCGCGTGGCTCTGCCGCTCCCTTCAATGGATTTAACAACTCGCCACGCCAGGGAGCCGAGACACCAGATGACCCGTTTATTGCTCACTCCAGCCCAGCTCCCAAGATTGTTGGACAAGTCGCCAGTTTCTCTGCATGACCAAGCCTTGAGGAAGGAGCGGAGTCTGCACATGTAACGACAGGCGACTGGCGCTAGCTTATCTCCTCCATAGTCAAGGAGCAAACCCGAAAAGGTGATGCTGGCTTGCAGTATTGCGACCCCTACCCTGATAGTGTGGCGCAATACCCTTTCCCTCATGGGTTCAAGAACATCTTTTTCACCACCTTCTCTGGGGAAACGAGGGAAGATGCAGCAACCCATATGACCCTCTTCAAAGTCCAGTGCGGCCAATATGGGAATAACGACATTCTCAAGCTCGAACTCTTCGGGACTTCTTTGTCCGGAGCTTCTTTCAGCTGGTACTCTAGGTTGAAGCCAAGATCCATCTCAGACTGGCCTACCATGGAAAGACTGTTCCAAGAAACCTACAGAACCATTGAGCCAGAGGTCGGCCTCGACTCCCTCACCCAAATGAGTCAGGAAAGCATGGAGTCAGGAGTCTCCTTCCTTCAACGTTTCAAGATCCAACAAGCTAAATGCGACTACCTGCTACCCGAGCAAGAAGCCATCAAGTTGGCTATTCGTGGTCTCGAGCATCACCAGCGGTTGAAGCACCATGGGGAATGCTTCACATCCATGGGCGACCTGATTAACAAAGTCGGCTGCTACGAGTTAATCCTCAATGAAATGGATGAGAAACTGAATGCTTCTAAGGGGACATACACACTGGGAAGAAATAGGACCGTGGGAGCATTAAGCCTCCAGTCCCCCACTTTTGATCCTTATTACTAGAGGCAGGAAGAGACTGAGTCCGCGTCGGAGTATGATGACGTCAGAGCAGTCGAACTGACTGGGAAACCATTGGCTCACAAACTGAAGAATCTCAAAATGACTCGTGAGCCAATCACCATTCAGTCTTTTGCATAGATCAAGCCCAAATACGAGTCATACAAGTATGACGCGAAAAACGCCCATTTTGTCTTTAATGACTTGATCGAGGCGAAGTACGCGCGCTTGGACCACAAGATCTCATCTAAGGAAGAGTTGAAGGATAAGAAGTATTGTGCATTCCACAATGTTTACAATGACGACACCAAAGACTGTGTCAAGCTCCGCGACCAACTGCAAACTTGGTTGAACTCTGGCGCTTTGAAGCTGAAGACGTTGGGGAGCACAACCTCTCTAATGGATGTTTACCCTTTCCTAGCCGTAGTCGGCATGGTTGAAGTGAACTGGAACGACCAGTCAGAAGAGAACAGCCGCCGCCAGGCGCCGAAGCCAGGCTAGCGGAGAGTCACCTTGGACTTGTCTGAACACCCAGAGGATGACAATCTGCGCCGAGCACCCAAGAGAGACCGCGAGGAAGGCAATGATGATGCAATTCGGCCATCTCGCAGGTACACCTACAACGTCAACCTCGCACACGAGGTTTTAGATGATCTTATTGATGGCGGACTCGTCATAGTGGCGAGGGTCTTACCCTATGTTGAGTATAAGGAAGGCCGCACGCACTGCAAGTTCCATGATAGCTGGGGGCACAAAACTCGCTATTGTTACCAGCTCCGCGAGCAAGTCCAAGCTTGGCTCGACCTCAAGTACATTCGTTTTGAGGACAAAGGCGGTTTCATGATTGCAACTGCTGACATTGCCTGGCCTCGCATCGACCAGCATGCGATAACATTGGACCTATCTCCAAACGCAGATCCGCGCGAACCGCCAGGTCGAAACCGTAAGAGACCGACGAATGACTATACCATACTGGCAAACCAAAATGGGAACCACTACTCGGCAAGGCAGTTACTCGCCAGACTACAGCCCGATCGACCTTCAAGGAAAGATAAGGGCAAGGCTATCACGCGGGACGATACACCGTCCCCCGCTGAAAACTACCAACCCATGAGTCCTAGGACTCGCGAAGAGTTGGGACAGAAGATCAAGCGCCTCGAGATCTTCGTCAAATCACACTGGACAGAAGAAGTACCTTCGTCTCCAGCTTCAAGCGAGATGGACATATCAAACTCTGGCAGTGAGCACCAAGATAACGAGGCCTCAAGCCCTCAGCAAGGCATCTTGATTGACCCCTACATTCCCCCGACATCCAAATCAGCGATCAAGGAGGGAATACGGTACACACAGCAAGGGGGCAGGCCAATTACTATTAGCAGATCCAAGAAACGGAAGGTACATAAGAAGTATGGCAGAATCCTGCGTGCCTTGCGAGCTACCGATGATGGCATCATCCGACCCTCGCAGCTCGCACAGACACTTGAGAGGATGTGGAGAGAAGCCGAAGGCCTGCGCGCTCTACTCCAAAGGTCACCTGTCACGTCTCCACGAGTGTGTGCACATGTAGAAGATGACCCCGCTTCAAAGGCAAATGTTTTCTGTCGCCTCACCGTACCACCAAAACAGGATCCGCGCTTTGCCAGAAACACACCATCTCTAGAGCCGAAAAAGAGAAGAGATCCACAGCCCTCCCGGCGCAGGCTTTCACCGGAGCTTGACCGGCGAAGGGAACCGCTTCCTCCACCAAGGCGCAAGTAGTCGCCGGAAGCTGAACGACATAGGGACCCGCTTCCTCTACCAAGGCGTAGGCAGTCGTCGAAAGCTGAAAGAAGAAGGGAACCACCTTCCCTAGTAAAGTGAAGATTGTTCGCCACCTCAAAGCCTGAGCCAATGAGCGAGTCTCCTCGGTCATCACGACACCGGGAGCCTCCTCGCTAGGAACCTGAGGCAAAGACGGAACCACCGCGACCATGTCGACCCCGATCACAATCTAACCCGGAGCCGGAGGCCAAGCAGGAACCTCAAGTCTCAGCCCCTCCTCTATCGAGGGCAAATGACAACGCCAAGATCCCTCTAGCCGCGGATAAGCAGCCAGCTGAGGATAAGCAGCCCTTGACCAAACTTATGTGGCAACCACGGCGGATGGAGACTGACGCATCACCAGGTGCTGAAAGTACTACCTCCAGCCCTAACCTCACGGATCTGATGGCCCAGCGTTTCCGAGAAAATTTGCTATCAGCATCTCGCCGGTACCCCTCTCTATCAGCATCTCGCCGGTCCCTTTCAGCCAATGGGGACTCGATTTCATCGGCCAACTCCCCACAGCCCCGGGACAGTTCAAGTACGCCATTATCATTGTGGATTACAACACAAAATGGATTGAGGCAGAGCCCCTCGCCACAATCACCACTGAAAAAGTAATCAACTTTCTTTGGCGAAACCTGTACTGTCGTTTTGGAGTACCCCAAACCATCATTACTGACAATGGCACCCATTTCGACAATGACACATTCCGGGAATTCTTGTCCGATCAAGGCACAACAATCTTTTACACCTCCCCAGCACATCCCCAAACCAATGGCCAGGCAGAAGCTATCAACAAGCTCATCAAGCAAAACCTGAAGAAACGCTTGGATGAGGCCAAGGGTTTGTGGGCAGCAAAGCTCCCGGATGTCCTCTGGACACTCCGCACCACTCCCACAACGGCCATGGGAGAGTCCCCATACCTCTTGGCTTACGGCACCGAAGCTGTAGTGCCAGTGGAAATGGAAGTCCCAAGTGAGCGAATCACAACTTACGACCCCGAGACAAATGCGACAAGGCTACGACTCAATATGGACCTCTTAGAGGAACGCCGAGACAAGGCATACCTCAGAGTCATCAACAACAAGCAGAAAATAGCCCGATACTACAACAAAAAAGTCGTATCTCGCCCCCTGAAAATAGGCGACTGGGTCATGAAAGAGGTCATTCCCCACCCTACTGGTCTCAAGGCGAAGTGGGAAGGCCCACTCGAGATAGTTGACGCTCTGGGACCCGCCACATTCTATCTCCGAGATTGTGATGGTCGCGTGCTGCCCCGCCCCTGGAGCGCTCGCCACCTCCATCTCTATCCCAGTTAATTACATTGTATATATTTTAGCCCAGTAGCGGCACCAACAATGTACACTTCGCCCATTAGCGGCTCACTCTAAATGCCATGAAATGCTTTGCCATGTAAACATGCTACACTTCATTTCCACACAATGCCACCTATCCGCCCCATAGCGGCCCACCACGCGGCTAACGCGGTTCCCCTAGCCACCCCTTAACCCTAGCCAGCCCGACAACAAAACTCTTACTTTAAGCTTCCTACCAACATCACAGATATATGAACCGCCTCATTCACCCCCGATAAATCCAAAAACAAAGAACACCACCAATTCATACAGCGAAACAGTGGATCCGCGTAGTAGCAATGAAGCTGGATGCAAACAGCCAAGCGCTCGCGCCCACTCGATCGAGGGTGAAGTGGGACGCTTTCCAAATCTGAGGTTTGTCGATCCCCTAAAACCCTAAACCCTCTGACACTTATCTCTTTAGTTGACAGGTTACGGGAGGAAGCCCCTGCATCTAGATGATCCCCTCTCAGAGATCAAGGCAACGACCCGCAACGCTCAGTAGCGAGTCTCCCCAATCAAGCATGGACTGACTCACCACGTAGCGGCCCGCAACACCACCTCGCGACAGTCCCCATCCAAGCGCGGACTGCCTCGCTCCCAAAAAAAAAATGTGGACTGCCTCGTCAAAGCAACGGCCCGCAACGCTCAGTAGCTAGTCTCCCCAATCAAGAGTGGACTGACTCGCCACGCAGCGGCCCGCAACGCCACCTCGCGACAGTCCCCAATCAAGCGTGGACTGACTCGCCACATAGCCTCAGTCCCCAATCAAGCGCGGACTGACTGGCCACTTCGCGATAGTCCCCAATCAAGCGCGGACTGACTCGCCACATAGCCTCAGTCCCTAATCAAGCGCGGACTGACTGGCCACTTCGCGACAGTCCCCAATCAAGCACGGACTGGCTCGCCACATAGCCTCAGTCCCCAATCAAGCGCGGACTGACTGGCCACTTCGCGACAGTCCCCAATCAAGCGCGGACTGCCTCGCCAAATAGCCACAGTCCCCAATCAAGCGCGGACTGACTGGTCACTTCGCGACAGTCCCCAATCAAGCGCGGACTGCCTCGCCACATAGCCATAGTCCCCAATCAAGCGCGGACTGACTGGCCACTTCGCGACAGTCCCCAATCAAGGGCGGACTGACTCGCCACATAGCCACAGTCCCCAATCAAGCGCGGACTGACTCGCCACTTCGCGACAGTCCCCAATCAAGCGCGGACTGACTCGCCACATAGCCACAGTCCCCAATCAAGCGCGGACTGACTGGCCACTTCGCGACAGTCCTCAATCAAGCGCAGACTGTCTCGCCACATAGCCATAGTCCCCAATCAAGCGCGGACTGACTGGCCACTTCGCGACAGTCCCCAATCAAGTGCGGACTGACTCGCCAAATAGCCACAGTCCCCAATCAAGCGCGGACTGACTGGTCACTTCGCGACAGTCCGCAATCAAGCGCGGACTGCCTCGCCACATAGCCATAGTCCCCAATCAAGCGCGGACTGACTGGCCACTTCGCGACAGTCCCCAATCAAGGGCGGACTGACTCGCCACATAGCCACAGTCCCCAATCAAGCGCGGACTGACTCGCCACTTCGCGACAGTCCCCAATCAAGCGCGGACTGACTCGCCACATAGCCACAGTCCCCAATCAAGCGCGGACTGACTGGCCACTTCGCGACAGTCCTCAATCAAGCGCAGACTGTCTCGCCACATAGCCATAGTCCCCAATCAAGCGCGGACTGACTGGCCACTTCGCGACAGTCCCCAATCAAGTGCGGACTGACTCGCCACATAGCCACAGTCCCCAATCAAGCGCCGACTGACTGGCCACTTCGCGACAGTACCCAATCAAGCGCGGACTGACTCGCCACATAGCCACAGTCCCCAATCAAGCGCCGACTGACTGGCCACTTCGCGACAGTCCCCAATCAAGCGCGAACTGACTCGCTACATAGCCTCAGTCCCCAATCAAGCGCGGATTGACTGGCCACTTCGCGACAGTCCCCAATCAAGCGCGGACTGCCTCGCCATATAGCCACGGTCCCCAATCAAGCGCGGACTAACTGGCCACCTTGCGACAGTCCCCAACCAAGCGCGGACTGCCTCGCTAGAGCAACATTAAACTTTTCTTCTTGCCAACAGGTTTCCGGAACATCACCCCCGTCACTTCGCGACTCTCGCGTGGGGACTTGGGGACTCGGCACCATGCCTCCTACTCCCGGGTAAAACATATCATCGGCATCTCTAGAATAACTCCCCACCCAAGAACTCTCTCGGACTGGGGACTTGGGGACTTGTTAGTACATAGCCAAAATATTTGGCTAAGCCGAGAATACGGTACAATTACCCGGTCGAGATAGCCCTGGTGGGCCCTTCACAGACATCCAAGGAAGGAAGGGCCGGTAATAAACCGCTTGCCAAAGTCACTCTAGCGGCAAAACACCCCCAAAAGAGGAGGCACTCCAAAGGAGGGCAAAGAGTCCCACATTGGAAACAAACTCAAGGTACACAAGCTTAGCCTATAAAACAAGCTCATGGTACACACATATACTCAGATATATATATTCTCTCCTACTTTCATTCCTCTACCCGTACAAGTGCTCATAGCTCACTTAAGCATCGGAGAGTCGAAGACTGGGCCACCCCAGTCCCGACCCCGTGACGCTGTCATTTGTGCAGGGACCGAGTGAAAGCCTCTCAGGAATTCTGCTTCGTTCCGCCTCGCGACCACTGCCCGGCTCGGGACGTAACAGGTAGAAACATAGACCATATTCGAGATACAAGTAGACTCGTCTCATTGAAAATGTAATTCGTTCTCATAAAAAAGGTAGAGTTAGGGATCAAGGACTTATAAATCGGTCTCATAATAAAGGTAGACTTGGAGATCAAGGACTTTGCTTATTATTTAAGTAAACCACACTCATAATACATGTAGACTAGTCTCATTGAAAATGTAGAGTTAGAGTCTGGGGGGAATTGATTGGCTTGGTTTGTAAGGTTCCCATCTATTGTGAAACATTGAACATAAGAGAAGTGAACCGCGTTTGATACAAACGTTTATCATTCTCATAAAACCCTTCTACCATCGGCTGCGTTTAACACTTCTGTTGTTGCTCTTTCTGGTGCGAGGTTTGACAGTTCCTTGCACTTGTTGTTTTCCCTTATGGTTGCTCTCGGCTGGTTCAATCTTCACTTGTGTCAGTTTCGTTACATTCTTACCCCGCTCCTCTGACTGTTTGTTCGTCTCAGTGTGTTGCTTCTTCTGGGTCTGCCGCTGTTTCTGAAATCTTTTGATGTTTCTGAGCATCGCCTCCCATCTATTGTTGTTTTGGTTCCTTATCAACATCAAGGTTAACTCTTTGCGGATCTGTTCTGAGTTAAACTGCAAGGTAGGTAATGGATAAGGAACAAAATATAACAAACCTCAAGCCAACAGTCAACATATAAATGAAAAACACACCTCATGCCACCACTCTAAACCATAATGCATCATGCTTTTGATCGTATGTACTTTTTTTCAGTCCCAACACAGTATTGTAACAACTTCAGCTTACTAACCATAACATACATTACATCCGGAATAAAAATGGACAAATCACAAAACACTAAATCATACGTTACATTCATTTCCTTACTGCCAGTGTAAATCCAAGCAATATAAAAAACAAACAAGTAGGTAAATGCAGCTAGGTAAGGCATTTTCCTACTTATTCTTAGAAAACCACCAGAAACTATAATATATGGACAAGATAAGGTAGACTAATGACCAGACAAACTATATTCCATAGACATCGATCCCAACGTTTATAAAAGCAAAATAACCTCTTCAATCTCTCTCGACCTCACCACACCTAACTCATACATTGTATTGTCCCTTTAAAAATAACAACTATGACAGATCATAATGCCAAGAACAAAGTTGTGGTTCTAATGTTATACTACGATTAAATAAGTATAGCCGCAATATCAAGCTTTTGATCTGAAAGAGACGAGCCAGAAGTCTTCATAGTGTGTTCAAAAGTCTTGCTAATTTGTGTTAAGCATCAGTATTCTCTTGTAATATATTGAACTTCTCATGTAATCAAACCTAGCAAAATTCCATTTTACTTCTCTTGTAAGTTGTAATATCCAGAGAGTTGAAATGAAAATATAATTTCACATATTATTGATTCTTTTCACTCAACAAAACAAATGGAGTAAAATTTCACACCGATCGTCTATTGTGATCAGAAACATCCAGTTAAATCATCTCAGCTCCCTCATAGTTTGAGCTTCAAATATTAACCGCTCGACAACCAAAACCATATTCATTTCACATTTTAGGTACACATCAAAGAAACAGAATTGTACGCCTTATATAAACAACTGTAAGAATAAACTTACATGAAATTGAAAAGGCTCGACCCATGATTGGCCTTCCTCCTCTTCCCAATCTGAACCAGTTTGCTTGGAGACTTGATGCACTCCTCATGTACCTCCATTTCAACCCACACCTAGGTTTGGAGATGTGTCTCGTCTGGTTTCTCTGCCCTTTTGCCGGCGGCAGTAGATTCTTCTGCCCTTGAGGTGTCCTTTCCCCTTTGTTCAAAATCGGCTCTCAATTTATCCATCAACGCTTCCTCTGCCTGTGACATTGGAGGCTCTACTGATAAATCATCCACCCAATCTCGGTTGTCGTTGGTTGGCCTCTTTTCCGATTTCCTCACCTATTTTGGTTTGGGTTTGGGGTTTACCACCTTCGCCATTCCAGTCCGATTATCAGACACCGTGGTCTCGCTACAGCTTGGGGCTAAACCCATGATCCTTGAACTCTTTCTCACTTCTCCTTCGTTCTGGCTCTGAGAGGATTTGGTTTGCTCTTTCTTTTTCGGGGCCATTTTTGCGCAACAGAGACGGATTTGAGACTGAAAGAATGAAAGGGAGAGGGATTGAGATGAGATGGAGTTCGAGATGGGTTTTTTGCTAGTTGGAGTTGGGGTTCTTTGCGAACAGAAGAGGGAGTTGGGGATGCAGAGAGAGATGAGTGAGAAACAGAAAGACGACGAGTAGCGAATGAAGGGAGTTGGGGTTTTCTGCTAGATCCAGTTGGGAGTCGGAATTAGGGTTTTCTGCTAGTAAAGGATGAAGGGAGTTGGGATGCAGAGAGAGGTCACTGAAAACCGAAGACGACAACTTTGAGCTGTGAAGGAGTAAAACGACGAGTTTACAGAATGAGACTCGTTCTGGTTTTTTCGCAAGAATCAGTTGGGTTTTTTTTGCTGAGAGTTTTATGTGAATGAAAAAGGGAGTTGAATTTGTGAGTGATTAATGAGTGATGGGGTCAATAACAACAATTAAGTTGGGTTAGATTTCCTATAATTCAAATTTTTAAAACTTAACTGAGTGTTAACATTAACGGAGATGTTAACCGAGTTAGATAACGGTGTTAGTTAACGGAGTTAATAAGTTAGCTAACGGGGTTAGTGACTTGGCTAACGGGGTTAGTGCCACATAAGTGTGGCATAGATACCTCAAGGTATGCAAGGGGAACCCATAGGAAAATAGATGGATTAATAGCAATACTCTTTAATATATTACCTCGCTGTTTCACGGAACTAGTTCTGTCATTTTCTCTTCTGCTTTGTATACATACAAATTAAAACAATTGGAGCATTTATATTTTTGGTAGAAGTGTATAACACAATACTAGATGTTTTGTTATATAAATGTTGTTTTTGTGATAACTCTTATACATATATTAAATATGTATAATGTAGATACTATACCGTGCCAAAACGCGGGTATCAACTCTAGTTTACCATATATCTATTTGTTGTCGACTATTTACATAACTAAATTTACTATTCACAGCATTCACTATGCCATTTATATCATCAGACGACAGTTTTCAGACGACATATTTTGGACGATTTTGAGTTTGTGTCGTCTGATTAATTTTTCGACCCTTCAGACGACATTTATAAAGTATAAGTCGTATGAGTGCCATGCTCCCTTCATACTTCTGGATGATGCTCAATTTGGCTGTCATATACAAAAATTCAGACGGCATATATATGCAGTGTAAAAAAGCAACATTTAGCAACTTTATGGTAATACGTCAGACAACATATAAAAGTTGTCTGTGAAAGAATGTGAAATCTACTTTTAATCCCCTTTTTATATACTTCGTCCAACAACATATTAATGTCGTCTGAAACAACCATAAATCTTTGATTTATACCTCCATTTTGAACCCTTAAATTCACTTATTCAGACGACAAACAAATGACGTATAACAAACCCATAAAATTGAGTGTACGAACCATGTAATGTATAACTTCAAACGACATATGAAAGTGGTCTCTCTGACCCTAAAATACTCAATTTATTATAATTAAATATTGAGTTTGGTTACCTTTTATTGTATTTAATAAGATGACATATAAACGTCGTCTGAGGGAACCTGAAATATAAGTTTGAAAAATGACTCAACCTTTTAATTTATTCATCAGACGAGGTTAATATGTCGTCTGTATGAACTTAAAATAGTCAATTCATTTGAGTTTGGGAGAGGGCGCCAACCTTAATGTATTCATCGCACAACATAAAAATGTCGTCTACACCTGAAATATTTGAATTTGGGCGCTAGAGTTTTCCCTCAATTTTTTTCAACGTGAGACGGCGATTATATGTCGTCTGAGGTTGTAAATAAGTGGTCAACATAAAATGTGCATATTTTCCAAACGGAAACGCCCTTATCTCCTCCGACCAAAACTTATATTTTTGATTAGCCGGTACTCAAACTCTTGTTAAGAGTAGGAAAATAGATCTATGTAATAGTTTGGGCACTTTGATAGTGAAACGATTATGTACTTCTTGCGAAAGCTATAAGAAAGTTTATGTATATATGAAGTTGACTCTAATGATCGAGACCTATAAGTTATTGAAAATGGGTAAATTTTCATCCACATACATATTTAAGTACTGCGATCATATCCAACGGTCAGATTAGGTAAATTTTGTCTCTTGTATATAGTTGCCTTATAAAGATGTATGTTTACAAAGAACTTAGTAAACATGTTATAGCACATTAGTACGCATGTTGTGATTCAAATGACAGAAATAGATTTTTTTCAAGTTTGAGTGTCAGATGTCATCATGATAGTGAATTATGCATGTAGAACAAAATTCATGCATTTTCGATAAAGTTCGTGTCTCGGTCGATGCGGTCAACGTTAATCGAATCTTCCTTAGTAACTTCAGACGACATATATATGTCGTATGAGAAATACTTTTAAAAGTCAACACTTTTATCTAAACGAAAACGCTCTTATCTAGACCGACCAATACTTAAAGTTGGGATTCGTCAATTCTTATACCATCATCTGGTGTCAACAAAACTATTTTATGCGAACATTCAGACCCGTTTATCGATCGATCATATGCGATATAACTTCAGACGACATATGAAAGTGGTCTCTTTGACCCTAAAATACTCAATTTATAATTAAATATTGAGTTTGGTTACCTTTTATTGTATTTAATAAGACAACATATAAATGCCGTCTGTGGGAACCTGATATATAAGTTTGAAAAATGGCTCAACCTATTAATCTATTCATCAGACGAGGTTAATATGTCGTCTGTATGAACTTGAAATATTCAAATTCATTTGAGTTTGGGAGAGGGCGCCAACCTTAATGTATTCATCCCACAACATAAAAATGTCGTATGAATCTGAAATATTTGAATTTGGGCGCCGAAATTTTCCCTCGCTTTTCTTCAATGTGAGACGGCGATTATATGTCGTCTAATGTTGTAAATAGTGGTCAACATAAATTGTGCATATTTTCCAAACGGAAACGCTCTTATCTCCTCCGACCAAAACTTATATTTTTGATTAGCCGGTACTCAAACTCTTGTTAAGAGTAGGAAAATAGATCTATGTAATAGTTTGGGCACTTTGATAGTGAAACGATTATGTACTTCTTGCGAAAGCTATAAGAAAGTTTATGTATATATGAAGTTGACTCTAATGATCGAGACCTATAAGTTATTGAAAATGGGTAAATTTTCATCCACATACATATTTAAGTACTGCGATCATATCCAACGGTCAGATTAGGTAAATTTTGTCTCTTGTAAATAGTTGCCTTATAAAGATGTATGTTTACAAAGAACTTAGTAAACATGTTATAGCACATTAGTACGCATGTTGTGATTCAAATGACGGAAAAAGATTTTTTTCAAGTTTGAGTGTCAGATGTCATCATGATAGTGAATTATGCATGTAGAACAAAATTCATGCATTTTCGATAAAGTTCGTGTCTCGGTCGATGCGGTCAACGTTAATCGAATCTTCCTTAGTAACTTCAGAAGACATATATATGTCGTCTGAGCAATACTTTTAAAAGTCAACACTTTTATCTAAACGAAAACGCTCTTATCTAGACCGACCAATACTTAAAGTTGGGATTTGTCAATTCTTATACCATCATCTAGTGTCAACGAAACTATTTTATGCGAACATTCAGACCCGTTTATCGACCGATCATATAGCTCCCCATGAGGAAGAATAGGAACGTTTATGTATATATGAAGTTGACTCTAATGATCGAGACCTATAAGTTATTGAAAATGGGTAAATTTTCATCCACATACATATTTAAGTACTGCGATCATATCCAACGGTCAGATTAGGTAAATTTTGTCTCTTGTATATAGTTGCCTTATAAAGATGTATGTTTACAAAGAACTTAATAAACATGTTATAGCACATTAGTACGCATGTTGTGATTCAAATGACGGAAAAAGATTTTTTTCAAGTTTGAGTGTCAGATGTCATCATGATAGTGAATTATGCATGTAGAACAAAATTCATGCATTTTCGATAAAGTTCGTGTCTCGGTCGATGCGGTCAACGTTAATCGAATCTTCCTTAGTAACTTCAGAAGACATATATATGTCGTCTGAGCAATACTTTTAAAAGTCAACACTTTTATCTAAACGAAAACGCTCTTATCTAGACCGACCAATACTTAAAGTTGGGATTTGTCAATTCTTATACCATCATCTAGTGTCAACGAAACTATTTTATGCGAACATTCAGACCCGTTTATCGACCGATCATATAGCTCCCCATGAGGAAGAATAGGAACGTTTATCTATATATGAAGTTGACTCTAATGATCGAGACCTATAAGTTATTGAAAATGGGTAAATTTTCATCCACATACATATTTAAGTACTGCGATCATATCCAACGGTCAGATTAGGTAAATTTTGTCTCTTGTATATAGTTGCCTTATAAAGATGTATGTTTACAAAGAACTTAGTAAACATGTTATAGCACATTAGTACGCATGTTGTGATTCAAATGACAGAAATAGATTTTTTTCAAGTTTGAGTGTCAGATGTCATCATGATAGTGAATTATGCATGTAGAACAAAATTCATGCATTTTCGATAAAGTTCGTGTCTCGGTCGATGCGGTCAACGTTAATCGAATCTTCCTTAGTAACTTCAGACGACATATATATGTCGTCTGAGCAATACTTTTAAAAGTCAACACTTTTATCTAAACGAAAACGCTCTTATCTAGACCGACCAATACTTAAAGTTGGGATTTGTCAATTCTTATACCATCATCTAGTGTCAACGAAACTATTTTATGCGAACATTCAGACCCGTTTATCGACCGATCATATAGCTCCCCATGAGGAAGAATAGGAACGTTTATGTATATATGAAGTTGACTCTAATGATCGAGACCTATAAGTTATTGAAAATGGGTAAATTTTCATCCACATACATATTTAAGTACTGCGATCATATCCAACGGTCAGATTAGGTAAATTTTGTCTCTTGTATATAGTTGCCTTATAAAGATGTATGTTTACAAAGAACTTAGTAAACATGTTATAGCACATTAGTACGCATGTTGTGATTCAAATGACAGAAATAGATTTTTTTCAAGTTTGAGTGTCAGATGTCATCATGATAGTGAATTATGCATGTAGAACAAAATTCATGCATTTTCGATAAAGTTCGTGTCTCGGTCGATGCGGTCAACGTTAATCGAATCTTCCTTAGTAACTTCAGACGACATATATATGTCGTCTGAGCAATACTTTTAAAAGTCAACACTTTTATCTAAACGAAAACGCTCTTATCTAGACCGACCAATACTTAAAGTTGGGATTCGTCAATTCTTATACCATCATCTAGTGTCAACGAAACTATTTTATGCGAACATTCAGACCCGTTTATCGACCGATCATATAGCTCCCCATGAGGAAGAATAGGAACGTTTATCTATATATGAAGTTGACTCTAATGATCGAGACCTATAAGTTATTGAAAATGGGTAAATTTTCATCCACATACATATTTAAGTACTGCGATCATATGCAACGGTCAGATTAGGTAAATTTTGTCTCTTGTATATAGTTGCCTTATAAAGATGTATGTTTACAAAGAACTTAATAAACATGTTATAGCACATTAGTACGCATGTTGTGATTCAAATGACGGAAAAAGATTTTTTTCAAGTTTGAGTGTCAGATGTCATCATGATAGTGAATTATGCATGTAGAACAAAATTCATGCATTTTCGATAAAGTTCGTGTCTCGGTCGATGCGGTCAACGTTAATCGAATCTTCCTTAGTAACTTCAGAAGACATATATATGTCGTCTGAGCAATACTTTTAAAAGTCAACACTTTTATCTAAACGAAAACGCTCTTATCTAGACCGACCAATACTTAAAGTTGGGATTTGTCAATTCTTATACCATCATCTAGTGTCAACGAAACTATTTTATGCGAACATTCAGACCCGTTTATCGACCGATCATATAGCTCCCCATGAGGAAGAATAGGAACGTTTATCTATATATGAAGTTGACTCTAATGATCGAGACCTATAAGTTATTGAAAATGGGTAAATTTTCATCCACATACATATTTAAGTACTGCGATCATATCCAACGGTCAGATTAGGTAAATTTTGTCTCTTGTATATAGTTGCCTTATAAAGATGTATGTTTACAAAGAACTTAGTAAACATGTTATAGCACATTAGTACGCATGTTGTGATTCAAATGACAGAAATAGATTTTTTTCAAGTTTGAGTGTCAGATGTCATCATGATAGTGAATTATGCATGTAGAACAAAATTCATGCATTTTCGATAAAGTTCGTGTCTCGGTCGATGCGGTCAACGTTAATCGAATCTTCCTTAGTAACTTCAGACGACATATATATGTCGTCTGAGCAATACTTTTAAAAGTCAACACTTTTATCTAAACGAAAACGCTCTTATCTAGACCGACCAATACTTAAAGTTGGGATTCGTCAATTCTTATACCATCATCTAGTGTCAACGAAACTATTTTATGCGAACATTCAGACCCGTTTATCGACCGATCATATAGCTCCCCATGAGGAAGAATAGGAACGTTTATCTATATATGAAGTTGACTCTAATGATCGAGACCTATAAGTTATTGAAAATGGGTAAATTTTCATCCACATACATATTTAAGTACTGCGATCATATGCAACGGTCAGATTAGGTAAATTTTGTCTCTTGTATATAGTTGCCTTATAAAGATGTATGTTTACAAAGAACTTAGTAAACATGTTATAGCACATTAGTACGCATGTTGTGATTCAAATGACGGAAATAGATTTTTTTCAAGTTTGAGTGTCAGATGTCATCATGATAGTGAATTATGCATGTAGAACAAAATTCATGCATTTTCGATAAAGTTCGTGTCTCGGTCGATGCGGTCAACGTTAATCGAATCTTCCTTAGTAACTTCAGACGACATATATATGTCGTCTGAGCAATACTTTTAAAAGTCAACACTTTTATCTAAACGAAAACGCTCTTATCTAGACCGACCAATACTTAAAGTTGGGATTCGTCAATTCTTATACCATCATCTAGTGTCAACGAAACTATTTTATGCGAACATTCAGACCCGTTTATCGACCGATCATATAGCTCCCCATGAGGAAGAATAGGAACGTTTATCTATATATGAAGTTGACTCTAATGATCGAGACCTATAAGTTATTGAAAATGGGTAAATTTTCATCCACATACATATTTAAGTACTGTGATCATATCCAACGGTCAGATTAGGTAAATTTTGTCTCTTGTATATAGTTGCCTTATAAAGATGTATGTTTACAAAGAACTTAGTAAACATGTTATAGCACATTAGTACGCATGTTGTGATTCAAATGACGGAAATATATTTTTTTCAAGTTTGAGTGTCAGATGTCATCATGATAGTGAATTATGCATGTAGAACAAAATTCATGCATTTTCGATAAAGTTCGTGTCTCGGTCGATGCGGTCAACGTTAATCGAATATTGCTTAGTAACGTCAGACGGCATATATATGTCGTCTGAGCAATACTTTTAAATGTTAACACTAAAATTGAAAATAAGGGCGGGCTTCTAAAATAAAAGGCGGGACTCTAAAATGTAGAGCGGTGCATCTCCCTCATTTCTAAAATTAAAACCATTTTTAATTTTAGAACCTTTCCAGTTCTCAACACCTCATCATCATACTTGTCGAAATAAACACCTCATTATCATATCTCCTCTCCTCTCCTCTCCTCTATCTCCAGCTCTCCTCTCATCTCGTTCTCTCTGTTCTTGCGCATGAGAATATGAGGGCTTCTCAAGAATAGCTTATCAAGACCCGAGGAGTGGAAGGAGTCCGCCTGGTCTGATCGGGAACACGACGTTGCAATTGAGAAGGGCTCGTACTTCGCCGTCTTGGGATGGTGATTGAAGGTAAACCTGACGCACGCCAGGTGTTTGTTAAATTGCATCGCTGGGCTATATTGCAATCCATTTCGGAGACGACAGAGCTCTGAGCAAATCCTAGCGCACAGATCCGAAGCAAGACTCGCACCAATCGCCATGGAATCAGCGACGGCTCGCAGAAGCGGTGGTGGCCTCTTCGAAGGTCTTTACAGGGTCATCATGCGCCGCAACTCCGTCTATGTCACCTTCGTCATCGCCGGCGCCTTTCTCGGCGAGCGGGTAAGCCCTCAGATCTTCACGAGCTGATTCTATGGTTTATGTTTCTCTTGGTTATTGTTTATTTGATTGCTAATTTATCTGACGAAATTGAAGTTGCTTGATTTGGGATTAGGTTAATTAACACAGTATGGTGTTGAGCTCAGATATTAGATTTCGGTTTTATGGAATTCAGATATCATTATTGCTTGATGCGAAATTCTTTCTCTTTCAGTATATTATCGCAACAATTTACTATGATCAGTTTTTGTGTTTGAATTTTTTAGGCATTTCTGTAGTTATGAAGTTGTGCGTTGGATTGGTAGAAAGTTTACATAGTGAAGAATGCTCGATTTTGCCATTCAAGGCTTGTGCTTGAATTTCCTAGGTTTAATCAGAACCTTTATTCCTTTTCTGTTTGGGGTTTAGACGGGCCTTTGTCATTTGGTCTTTGGATGATAAAAATTCAGAAATCTGAAATTTAACTATGCTTTGTTTCTGATTGATCTCTTATTTCAATTTCAGGCATTTCCTTTTGTTGGATTTTCATTGGCTATGTTCCTCTTTTACTCATTAGTCCCAATCTTACTTAAGGTACGGGTCTTGAGGTTTTCTTAAACTGGTATTTACCTCACATTTGCTCTTAGTGTGTTTCTTCTTTTGTTCTTTCTTACTATTGGAAATATAGCTTTATTCTGTATAACCTTTTTCTTTGATTTATTTAGTTTTGATCATAATTGTGTCCAATTATTCATTACAACAGCTGAGTACAATGTTTTCAGAAAGACTGGTTCATTTTATAATATCATCTGTAGTTTAAGAAATGAAGTTTGTGCTTTGCTTTTGCATGATTCTGTTCAACAGTTTAAGGCATGGAGTTTTTTTTTTTTGGTTAAATCTTGGGTTTAACTATTGCATGGCAAACAAATGAATAGCTTGGAATGAGTTGTACGAAATAATTTGTAGTAAATTATGTACATCCTTTGCAGATTAATGGATCTACGATGTTAAACCTGTCATTGCTGACATCAGACATGTGGGCAGTCTTAATTCGCATTTTTGCTTACCATCAGAAGGTCTGTAATCTAATTACATGGGCATCATCATTTTTTTTTTCATCTTGAGTAGTGTATATTAGAAGATGTCATTCTAAGCCAAGAATCCTACTCAGGTTGATGGGATGTACTTTGTGGTCTTTGCGATCGTCGTTGTTGGGCTTGTTATTTATTCATGGTACGTAAGGTTTTCATGTTTTTTTGTTTTTTTTTTCTGGCTTTTGAATGGACATCGGATATGTGAATTGCTTGAGCCTGGCTCATACCGAGCTTGGTTTTGCACTTTTAGCATGTTCAATTTGAACAATCTGATGCTTTCACATGCTATGATAATTACAGCTGCAAACATATTTTGATCTTTACAACTGATCTGTACTTAAATATTTGATCTAAGAAATAACTTGGCCTTGTGAAAAGAAAGAATGGATATTTATGGAGATTGACCAACATATGTAGAATCTTTGTAGATCATATCAGATGTCAGCTC
This sequence comes from Fragaria x ananassa, assembly GCA_034370585.1. Classification (NCBI taxonomy): domain Eukaryota; kingdom Viridiplantae; phylum Streptophyta; class Magnoliopsida; order Rosales; family Rosaceae; genus Fragaria; species Fragaria x ananassa. The sequence continues at coordinate 16,223,623 of CP139766.1, forward strand.
ATCTCTTAAGAGTAGGGCATTGATTTCCACTTTGTTGTGGTGTGATGGAAAGCTGTTCTAGGGCGAAGTTTATCTTTCCTTGTGTCTCCATATTATGTTATCAAACTATTGATGTATCTATATGTGTTGTCCTCTCAATATGATGCAGGGGTGACAAGGACGAGGAGCAACGCTTGGCTGATGTTACGCATGAAGATGCAGAGAGAAGCAAACGTTTTGATGAGGAAGTCGGTTCAGTAACTCGCAACCAAGGAACAATGGCTGGGACCTCAAAAGCAGGAGGGGATAACAGCAAGGATGAAGCTCCTACTAGCTCTATAGATTAGACAAGTTGGTATTGTAGCTATTTTCATGGATTCCTACACTTCAAATGATTTTGTAATTGAAGTGGATTATCAAAGTTCAATGAAGTGTTTCTTTTGTTCTTTTATTCTTGGTTTTTCTTTATATATGAAGTTCAATTTATAGAGACAACATATGTGTTTATAACAAGCAACATAACTTCAACACAAATATGCAGTGTGAGCTGGAGTCACAAGACAAAATGTTGATTGAACGTTTTTTATTTTTCAATCACACGACACTTATATGTTGAGTGAAGTACCTCGGCACGACAAAAACCATGATAAACTATGATAATGCTTCTTTCAGACAACATTTAAATGTGGTTACATTGTAGAGTCTAAGCGGAAAAGTTAAAAGTTTGTGGTAGGAATAGAATTGAAAGTACAATTAAATGTCGTCTGACAGAACAACTAGCAAAATATATAATAGTTTACAAAGTTAGACGACAGATAAGTGACATTAGATCTTCTATATAACCACATATATTACAAATTTTTGACGTTGTAAGCTCACACACTCGACACTTTATTGAAGTGTGATTAGATAGAAAAATGATAGAGGCATAAAATGCCGTGTTTATAATGTGTTTCCTACCCTATTTAGCTACGTTATTACCTTAACTTTATCATTTTTGACTTGTTTTATTTATTAGAGGCTTAGTGAGCATTATTTACGAAAAGGATGTTAAAAGAGGAAATTTAATAGAAAACCTAGTTGTTTCAAGAATCCTACTTCAACTAGGAAACGTTGAGTCATAAAATCAAATCCTATTCGGACCAGGAAACCTCTAAGTCGCATAAACCCAAACCTAAGTGGATTTGGGCCGATTGCATGATCCATTTAAACCTCAAAACCCTATGGATTCGGCTAGGCCTTCTTGGCCGATTTCTTGGAGTCCAAATGGACTATCTTTGCCGATTTTTAGGGTGGTAATTCAAGGAGTTTTGCTTCATCAAAATCTCTATTTATTGAGGGGAATATTCTGATTTTATTTATCCTAATTCCTATTGGATTGAACATGTCATTATGCTTATTTGTAGGATTGCTATTGGATGAAAAACCCTACAACAATAAAATCGGCAGCTTTACAAGGAGAAGGAGATCTTTGCCGATTTTTCCTTGGTAATTAGACCATGCATTCGGTCATCATTCAAGCTACATACGAAGGAGTGGTGCGCAAGAATTCTAGAGATTTCCATGGAGATAATTTCCAGATTTTATGTGCAATTAATTGGAGCCATTGGATCAAGAATAAATCAAGGGTGGAGAGCAAAATTTGGTTCGGCCTAGACTCTATATAAAGGGCTGTTTCTCTACAGAAAAATCATCATTCATTCTCACAAAAACCCTAGAGAAATAGCTTCCTTTGCCGCAGCCCTCTCCCCTCCTTTGCCGAGTTCTCTCTCCTTTGCCGAAGCCTTGGTGATCTTCACCCTTGCGTCGCAACCTTGGAGAAGAAGGAACCTTGAAGCCGTGCACCTCTTGCTCATCCTCAAGCCTCTTGAAGATCGTCAAAGTGTAAACTATGCCTCTATCTTTGTTTAGTTTTCTTTACAATTTTAAAGACATGGATTCGGTGTTCATCATTGGTGTTGGATGTTTGTTGCGATTGTTTTGTTATTAGTAAATTCTTTTCTTAGTTAAGCATGTTGATGTTTTGTTTATGACGTTTTAGTATTTTGTTCTTGTCGATTTATGCTTTAGGAAGGAAGCGTTTCTGTTTTAGTAGCTATATAGTTAGAATGCATGCTAACTACCGTTAGAAATTCATGCTAAGCCGCGTAGGTAAGTATGGATCGTAAGTGATGGAAGCCATGTCGTAGTGGCTGGAAACGTGGACTACAATGATTTAATGCGATGACGTTCACGGCAGTGGTCGTGTTCAATCTCGTTCTTTATCTTAATGATTCATGTAGACGTTCTCATGAAATTCTTAGTTCTAGACGTTCTGTGCTAAGTACACTTAAGAAGAACAATAGGATGCGAAGACCTCGTAGGCTCGTGTCTTGAGATTGTTTCTAGATTATAATTTCGACAAGTTTCACTTTACTAAGATTGAAGCATGATATTAATGTGTGGTCGAGATCTGAGTTTCTCTCTTTGGCTATGTGTTGAATGGATTGATCAATTGTACATATTTAATATTTATTTTCTGTTTTGTAGGAATTTAGAACCAAACTCTCTAAACCCCCGTTTATCTTTGTATATATGTAAATAATTGTTTATAGTTCTAATCTTTTTATCACTAAATGCAAGAGCGCCCTATAAGTCCCCGGCCTTTCGACCCCTTACTTATCATATGCTATATACTACAAAAAGGGTTTTAAATTGCACGATTGCCCCGGTGTTTTCGGTGCACGTCAATTTTTGGCGCCGTTGCCGGGGACTTAATAATAAGTTTCTTGTTATTTAGTGCTTTGTTTATATTGTCTAATATTTATTTGTTTTATTTATTTTCAGATTTGGACTTTAAGAATCAAAATCGGTGGGACTAAGGTCACATTTGTTAATAGGGTCTTTCCAAGTCCTTATTAACTCTTGTCGAATTGTCTAACACATAGTAGCTCTTGGCCGAATAAGTCTTTTGAAACCACGGAGTTATTTATGTCTAGATAATAAACCTAATTGGTCCATTTTCGGTTTGCTTCTTAAAATTCGAAATTGAGGATTTATAAGCCTTATAAATTGTCGATTAACATTTCTAACCCTTGTAACGTGTCAAAATACGAGCTCAAGTCTAAATATACTTATACTTATACTCAATTTATACTTGTTAATAATGTTGTTTCTTTAATTTTTTATTTCGGTACTTATCTATTTGTTCACTCTCATGAGAAAGCAAATAACCGGAGTTCAACAAGGAGTGGATGAATCTTTCTGCCCCTTTTACCAAAGATTCAAGGCTCTTGTCGCATCATGCCCCTCTCATGGAATCAAGGAGAGCAATTTATTGCAATACTTTTATGAGGGACTGTTGCCCTTGGAACGCCAACTTCTAGACGCCTCATCTGGAGGCTCATTTGTGGACAAGACGCCTCAAGAAGCATGGACATTGCTAGACAACCGAGCCCTCAATGATCAACAATTTGCGGTCACACTTAATAGTACAAAGAAAGTGAGTGAAGCTAAGGCACTCGAAAGCAAGCTTGATGCCGTACTAGCCCATCTCACCATTGGAGCAAGCCGTGAACCTGTCAAAGTATGTGGTGTTTGCTCTTTGCAAGGACACCCCACGGATCAATGTCCCCAACTGATTGAAAGTGGCGAATGGGAATCTGCCAACGCCATCGGACAACCAAGATATAATCCATTCTCAAATGTGTACAACCCTGGTACTCGAGATCATCCGAACTTTCGTTGGAGCAATACGGAGAATGCAACAAGCCAACCCCCAAATTTCGGAGGTCAATTCCAACGCCCATCCGGATTTGTTCCAAGACCCCAGGTTCCTCAAACTTTTGTTCCAAATAATCCTTTTATGGCAAATAACGCTACTCACCCCTCTTATGATAAGATGCTAGAGAATCTGTTCCAAACACAAGATGCACTTACTAGGGGGCAACAAAGCAATGTGAAGGATATTGCCGACATCAAGAACCAATTGGGGAAGATTGTGGATTTCATGGGAAAGATCACCGAAGTAGGGAAGCTGCCATCCGGTACCATCCCTAACCCTAATCCAAATTTTGAATCCGCAAAAGCTGTACACACAAGAAGCGGACATGTGTTCCACGAAGTACCAAGGAAGGACCCAAAGAAGTCCAACGTAATTCATGAGGAGGAGGACGAAGTCACCATTATCAACACCAAAGATTTGGAGAAAGATCCGGCTACTTCAAGAGCCGAAGCTTCTTTGCCAACAACCAACCCGCCAATAGGTAATGACCCTAACTCTAATGGTTCGGTTACAACTAACTCCCCTTTGGTGCGTCCCCCATTTCCAAGTAGGTTTCAGAAATCGAAGAAGGACGAATCCGATCAAGCCATCTTGGAGATTTTTAAGAAAGTTCAAGTGAACATGCCCTTGATCGAGTGCATTACTCAAGTTCCCAAATATGCGAAATTCTTGAAGGAGTTATGTACCACAAGGAGACAAACAAGAGAGAAAGAAGTAGTAAAGATGAGTGAGACGGTTTCTGCCGTTCTCCAACGAAGAATGCCGCCCAAGCTCAAGGACCCAGGGAGTTTTTCTATCCCTTGCGTAATTGGTGACACTAAATTTGATAATATCATGCTTGATTTGGGTGCATCAATTAATGTTATGCCATATAGTTTATATCTCTCCATGGACCTTGGCGAATTAAAGAAAGATAACGTAATTATCCAACTAGCTGATAGGTCCAACACGTATCCTAAGGGGTATGTGGAGGATGTTCTGGTTCAAGTTAACCATTTGATATTCCCTGCAGATTTTTATATCATAGATATGGAGGACGATTCCCATACAAGTTCAATTCCTATACTTTTAGGACGTCCTTTCATGAGAACAGCTAGGACCAAGATCGATGTGCATGCCGGCGCGTTGACAATGGAATTTGACGGTGAAGTGATTGGCTTCAACATCTTTGAAGCAATGAGGTACCCCTTGTCCAAAATTAAACCATGTTACTCCATTGATATTGTTGATTCGTATGCGCAGCATCATTTAGACACATTGATCGATGACAAGTTGGAAGTCACCATCTCCCAAGGAGTTGGGTTCAATGTGAAGGGTGACAAGGTACCTATGGAAGATTTGGAGGCAGTGTGGGATGAATACGTACTAGAAACCGTTGCGGCCTTAGACAATGTTCCATTCACCCTACACAACGCACCATTCATCGGCCTCCCTGCTTCTACCACTAAGATGTTACCATCGGTAGAGAAGGCCCCTACCTTAGAGCTTAAGCCACTACCCGACCATTTGAAATATGTGTACCTCGGAGATGATGAGACACTACCTGCAATTGTGTCCTCTAAGTTAGATAATGAACAAGAAAGAAGATTGGTGGAAGTGTTGAAGAGAAACAAGACGGCTATCGGATGGACTTTAGCCGATATCAAGGGAATTAGCCCTACCACTTGTGTCCACCGTATTTTGCTAGAAGAAGGAGCTAAGCCTACCCGTGAAGCCCAAAGACGCCTTCACCCGCCAATGATGAAGGTCGTACAAGATGAAGTGATCAAAATTGCTAGATTGCGGAGTAATCTACCCCATATCAGATAGCAAATGGGTTTCACCTGTTCAAGTTGTTCCAAAGAAATCCGGAATAACCGTAGTGAAGAATGAGGAGAACGAGCTTGTACCCCAAAGACTTGTAACCGGTCACCGTGTTTGCATAGATTATAGGAAGCTCAACGCCACCACTAGGAAAGATCATTTCCCCTTGCCATTCATTGACCAAATGCTTGAACGGTTAGCCGGCCATGAGTTTTACTGCTTTCTAGATGGATATAGTGGGTACAACCAGATTTGCATCGCCCAAGAGGACCAAGAGAAAACGACGTTCACATGTCCGTTCGGTACATTTGCTTATCGTCGTATGCCATTCGGTTTATGCAACGCACCAGGTACATTTCAAAGATGCATGATGTCTATATTTTCGGATTACATTGAAAATAAAATTGAAGTTTTTATGGACGATTTCAGCGTTTTCGGTAAGAGCTTTGATTCTTGTTTGGACAATTTAGAACTCATTTTGAAACGATGCGTTGACACAAATTTAGTTTTAAATTGGGAGAAATGCCATTTCATGGTAACTCAAGGGATTGTCTTAGGTCATATCATTTCGGCTAGAGGCATTGAAGTTGATAAGGCTAAGATTGATTTAATTCGTCACTTACCCTACCCCACCACCGTGAGGGAGATACGTTCGTTTCTTGGCCACGCAGGTTTTTACCGCAGGTTTATCAAGGATTTTTCTAAGATATCAAGGCCTCTATGCCGTTTGCTCCAAAAGGAAGTCACCTTCGACTTTGACGACGAATGCAAGCTTGCGTTCGAAACATTGAAGGGATTGCTGACCTCGACGCCCGTGATGACGCCCCCTGATTGGAATGAGCCCTTTGAGCTCATGTGTGACGCTTCGGATTATGCCGTTGGCGCAGTGTTGGGACAACGGAGGGATAAGAAGCCCTGTGCGATCTATTACGCATCACGAACTTTGAATGATGCCCAACTCAATTATTCCACAACAGAGAAGGAGCTTCTTGCCGTTGTGTTTGCTTTAGATAAGTTTCGCCAATACTTACTTCAATCTAAAGTAACTGTTTATACTGATCATGCAGCATTGAGGTATTTATTTGCAAAGAAAGACGCCAAGCCGAGACTCATTCGCTGGATTTTGCTACTCCAAGAATTCGACATCGAAATCAAGGACAAGAAAGGAAGTGACAACGTCGTTGCGGACCATCTTAGCCGGCTTGTGCGAGAAGAGGAAGCTCTACCTTTGACGGAAACGTTCCCCGATGAACAGCTTTTTGGAATCGAGGTAAGTGAACCATGGTATGCGGATATTGTGAATTACTTGGTCACTAGGACATTTCCAACTGACTTGCCTCGGTCACAAAGAGAAAAACTTAAGAAATGGTCTAGGTATTACATTTGGGATGAACCTTACCTTTGGAAAAGATGTGTAGATCAAATAATTAGGAGGTGTGTCCCTGAAAATGAGCATAAATCCATTCTTACCTTCTGCCATTCTGAAGTTTGTGGAGGTCATTTTGGATCTCGTCGAACTGCCCTCAAAATATTAGATGCTGGTTTCTTTTGGCCCACGATTTTCAAAGATGCATACATGTTTTGCATATCTTGTGATAGGTGCCAACGGTTAGGTAATTTAGGACCTAAAGATCAAATGCCTTTACAAAATTTTGTAACTGTTGAAATATTCGATGTATGGGGCATTGATTTTATGGGACCTTTTCCCGCATCTGATGGATTTTTATATATATTAGTGGCGGTTGATTATGTCTCAAAATGGGTGGAAGCAAAAGCCACCAAAACTAACGATTCTAAAGTGGTTGCAGATTTTCTCCGCACTAACATATTTTGTAGGTTCGGAATGCCAAGAGTGATTATAAGTGATGGAGGATCTCATTTCTGCAACCGTACCATCACAGCATTGCTTAAGAAATACAATGTTACGCACAAGGTGTCCACCCCGTACCACCCTCAAACAAGTGGACAAGCCGAAATTTCAAACCGAGAGATCAAGCGGATTTTAGAGAAGACTGTAGGTCCTAACCGCAAGGATTGGAGCAAAAAGCTAGATGACGCTTTATGGGCCTACCGTACAGCCTACAAGACACCCATTGGGATGTCTCCATTTCGGCTAGTCTATGGAAAAGCATGCCACCTACCGGTGGAGTTGGAACACAAAGCTTGGTGGGCGGTAAAGGAATTTAACATGAATCTAAATGATGCCGGCCTTCATAGGAAGTTGCAGCTGAGCGAACTTGAGGAAATCCGAAATGAAGCCTTCGATAGTGCGTGGATTTACAAGGAGAAAACCAAAGCTTATCATGATAAGATGCTCCGTCGGAAATCGTTTGTTGTTGGACAAAAAGTCCTACTATTTCATTCTAAACTCAAACTCTTTCCTGGTAAGTTACGTTCTCGTTGGATTGGCCCTTTTATTGTTACTCAAGTTTTTCCTCATGGTGCCATACAGATCAAGAGCACAAAGACCGGTGAGCACTTTAAAGTGAATGGCCATCGGCTCAAGCCCTACTATGAGCCGTATGAACCAAATGCGGAGGAAGTACCCCTCTATGAGACACCGAATACAAATTGAGGTACTACCGTCTAGCCAATGGACGTAAAACGAAGCACTCAATGGGAGGTAACCCATTTTCAACAAGAAGATATGGAGGAGCCGTCAACGCAGATTTGTTTCCCTTATTCCCTTTCTTCTTGTTTCAATTTATTTGTTTATTTGCTTTATTTTTGAGTGGTAGCTCCCAACTTCATGCTTACCTCTATACTTTATTTTATGAACATTGAGGACAATGTAGAGTTTAAGTGTGGGGGAGGGATTTACATTGTTTTATTGCTTTGAGTCAAATTATCGAAAAAACCCAAAAATATTTTAAAATTTTCGAGTCTTTATTTTTGTTTTGAGTCTTAGGAGCCCTTAACAGTCTATGACGAAATTATTCTCTGAAATAATGGACGAAATGATCACAAGATTGAGTTGATTTCTAACTGATATTCTGCGGTTAATTGAAATAAATGGAAATCATACGATTTGTAGTGGATATGGTTTGTAAACATTGGTACAGATTTTGAGCATGGTAGGACAAGTGTGATTCATATGACCCTATTGTGAGCTTTTGAGCCTTATATATGTGCCATTTTTGTTGAGCGATCATTGAAAAAATTCTTAATTCGTTTTCTTGGCTTAATTTTTGCAAACCTCATTATTCTTTCATGTCGATTTACTCACCATAGCTTTTAATGGACTAGAGATTACTAGAACTCATTCTTGTGGATTTTCAAAGCTTTTATTCATAAACTACCCTGATCATGGAAGGGATTAAATGGACTTTTTAGGATAAACACCATTGCCAAATGAGCTTGTGTCCCTATTTGTGTGCGCTGCACACCCCTTAGATTTAACCCCTTTGAGCCTACATTAAGCTTTTTCTTTCATCACCCATGATTTTTACCTTGAGCTTAGTACAGCATTTCTCTACCCTTGTCCTTTGGGCCTAGTAGAGCATTTGGTGTGAAGATTGCTGGAAGTGATGATCAGAAACAAGTGTGGGGGGAAATGACTTGTCCTTGTGTAAAAGAAAATGCCATGAAAATAAAAAGAAAAGAAAAAAATTTTGGCAGAAAAAGAAGAAATCTGGACATTGTCTTTATATTGTGAAATGGAAGGCCTAAAAACAAAATTATTTGGCCTTTGTCCTTTTTCATGAAGTTATAAGGAGGTTAGAATGACGAAGGGCCCAAAAAGATGATATCTGGCCCTCAATTTCGGAGACATAAGGTGTGCTTAATTGCTCTGCTAGGTCTTTAGGAACTTTGTGATTCCTCATCCTTCAATTCATACCCCTAGCTTAGCCATGTTACATAACCCTAAAGTCCTTTATGATCTGTGAGATGGGTTAAACTTGATCTGTGGAGTCTATTCCAAGAATTGAGCATATGGTTTGAGTCCATTTGTGTGAGTAATTGATTCCTTCATGAGGTTTATTTATTATTTAACATGTGCTTTTTATTCATATAAATGCAAGCATTATGAATGCCTCAAAATATTTTCTCTTGCATACAATTGAGTGATTGAGCCAGAAAATCTGAGTGAAAAATCGAGTGCATACCTTGTGAGGATGGATCACTACTTGTTTGAAACATGCTGAGCTATAACCATCACCATTGTTTTTCCAAGTCCTACTAATATATGTGATCTGTGCATGGCAATTAGCTTTGGAATGTTTTGGAATGATTCTTTATTAAGTGCTAATTTTGAAGCCATGAGATAAGAGATGCTGAGACAAATGTTAAGGGCATTAGAGTTGTTTTTATTTATTTTGTCGATTGGTTTTGCTAAGGGACTAGCAAAAGCTAAGTGTGGGGGAGTTGATAGAGGCATAAAATGCCGTGTTTATAATGTGTTTCCTACCCTATTTAGCTACGTTATTACCTTAACTTTATCATTTTTGACTTGTTTTATTTATTAGAGGCTTAGTGAGCATTATTTACGAAAAGGATGTTAAAAGAGGAAATTTAATAGAAAACCTAGTTGTTTCAAGAATCCTACTTCAACTAGGAAACGTTGAGTCATAAAATCAAATCCTATTCGGACCAGGAAACCTCTAAGTCGCATAAACCCAAACCTAAGTGGATTTGGGCCGATTGCATGATCCATTTAAACCTCAAAACCCTATGGATTCGGCTAGGCCTTCTTGGCCGATTTCTTGGAGTCCAAATGGACTATCTTTGCCGATTTTTAGGGTGGTAATTCAAGGAGTTTTGCTTCATCAAAATCTCTATTTATTGAGGGGAATATTCTGATTTTATTTATCCTAATTCCTATTGGATTGAACATGTCATTATGCTTATTTGTAGGATTGCTATTGGATGAAAAACCCTACAACAATAAAATCGGCAGCTTTACAAGGAGAAGGAGATCTTTGCCGATTTTTCCTTGGTAATTAGACCATGCATTCGGTCATCATTCAAGCTACATACGAAGGAGTGGTGCGCAAGAATTCTAGAGATTTCCATGGAGATAATTTCCAGATTTTATGTGCAATTAATTGGAGCCATTGGATCAAGAATAAATCAAGGGTGGAGAGCAAAATTTGGTTCGGCCTAGACTCTATATAAAGGGCTGTTTCTCTACAGAAAAATCATCATTCATTCTCACAAAAACCCTAGAGAAATAGCTTCCTTTGCCGCAGCCCTCTCCCCTCCTTTGCCGAGTTCTCTCTCCTTTGCCGAAGCCTTGGTGATCTTCACCCTTGCGTCGCAACCTTGGAGAAGAAGGAACCTTGAAGCCGTGCACCTCTTGCTCATCCTCAAGCCTCTTGAAGATCGTCAAAGTGTAAACTATGCCTCTATCTTTGTTTAGTTTTCTTTACAATTTTAAAGACATGGATTCGGTGTTCATCATTGGTGTTGGATGTTTGTTGCGATTGTTTTGTTATTAGTAAATTCTTTTCTTAGTTAAGCATGTTGATGTTTTGTTTATGACGTTTTAGTATTTTGTTCTTGTCGATTTATGCTTTAGGAAGGAAGCGTTTCTGTTTTAGTAGCTATATAATTAGAATGCATGCTAACTACCGTTAGAAATTCATGCTAAGCCGCGTAGGTAAGTATGGATCGTAAGTGATGGAAGCCATGTCGTAATGGCTGGAAACGTGGACTACAATGATTTAATGCGGTGACGTTCACGGCAGTGGTCGTGTTCAATCTCGTTCTTTATCTTAATGATTCATGTAGACGTTCTCATGAAATTCTTAGTTCTAGACGTTCTGTGCTAAGTACACTTAAGAAGAACAATAGGATGCGAAGACCTCGTAGGCTCGTGTCTTGAGATTGTTTCTAGATTATAATTTCGACAAGTTTCACTTTACTAAGATTGAAGCATGATATTAATGTGTGGTCGAGATCTGAGTTTCTCTCTTTGGCTATGTGTTGAATGGATTGATCAATTGTACATATTTAATATTTATTTTCTGTTTTGTAGGAATTTAGAACCAAACTCTCTAAACCCCCGTTTATCTTTGTATATATGTAAATAATTGTTTATAGTTCTAATCTTTTTATCACTAAATGCAAGAGCGCCCTATAAGTCCCCGGCCTTTCGACCCCTTACTTATCATATGCTATATACTACAAAAAGGGTTTTAAATTGCACGATTGCCCCGGTGTTTTCGGTGCACGTCAAAAAATCCAATAAATCAAATTATTCTCCAATCAGTCCACACTTATATGTAGTAGGTATAAAAAACAGACGACATTTGATGTGTCTTGTGATATGATATTACAGTTTTTGGATGCTTATTTAGTCCACACTTAACTGTGGTGTGTTTATTGAAATTTTTCAATCTCCACTCTTCTCAGACGGCATAAGATATGTCGTGTGATAGCATTTCAGACGACGGCTATTCTCCGTCGTCTGATAGACTATCACCCGACAGCTCCTCAGACGACATAAAAAAAACGTCAGACGACGGACTTGGACCGTCGTCTGATGATGAAAATGGCATAGTGATTGTTCCTAATTACTGTTCACAGTGTGTTTCTTCATCTAAAAAGTTTTTTTTTTGATTTCGCGGCAGCGTCTTCGCTCTATCTCTCTCACCCTCTCTAGACTCTTCTGGCTCTTCCTCTATGAGATAGAATCGAGAGCGATCTCAAGATCCTCCCTTTTTTTTCTCGTATCCTTCTGCTCTCTATGTTTTTCATTTGGATATCTCCTCCGACAAGGTGTGATCCAACCCAGCTCTCTCCTCTACCCAATTTACAGTACAAGAAGATCACGTCTTCGATTAAGCTCTCGCTTTCTCTGCATTCAAATACAGCGTTCTAGAGATTTCATCAATGTTCTACATATATGAAAAGAGGAGATAAAGAGATCGAGGTACGTTTATAGGTATGCTTACTGCTTCTAACTGAGTTATCCTAATAATCCAGAAAATCTAATTAGAGAGTTTGTGTGCGAAATAGCTTGCAGATCATGTTGGGGGATTGGGTTTAATCTAACATTGATCAAGACGTAATTAAGTATGTTCATTCTATTGAATTAGGTCTATGAGAGTCAGGACTAAAACATCAAAATTTTGCATAACGATGTCTTTTTTTCCTCTTTTTATACTAATGTTCTCTCTTTCTGTCTCTTCGACAAGTTATGATCGGACCCAGCTTTCGAGAATAAGCTCTCGGGTTCTCTGCTTCGAGAGATTTTGTCAACGAGCCGAGAGATAGGAAAAAGAGGGATAATGAGATCGAGGTATTTTTCTAGGTATGCTTATTACTTCTTACATTCACTTCTTTCTTTCTTTTTTACTCGGGTTTTGCATATGATTTAGCATTTTTTGTGATTCAGGTCTTTCTCAGAGTTGGTACTATATATTACTTTCTAATACTATTTTTATTTTTCCAATTGGCTCTGCGTACACTGTTTATCTTTGATTTTCATAAAGATGAATGATAAACTGGATTTAAATATAGCGAAGTATGAGATTTAGATATGGTGAGTATTCGATATCTTTTGGATATGTTTTGGTCATGTTTTCATTTTAACCAAAAGAACTTTGGGTCTTTGGCTTCTTACTTCGTGTTTTTAGTTAGGATTATATTGTTTGCTTTCACATTCTCAGTTCGGTAGATAAACTTTGATTACGTGAGAATGTATATAAAGAGCTAATATGTGTCTATAATTACATATTGGTGCTTTTGGGAAAGCTCTGTGATTTGAAGAGGAATTTTACTGCTGTCAATGTGGAGAGCCACAATGTAAGCAGCTTCAAATGGGAGATCTAAAAGGTTAGCGTCTTATCACTTTTCAGTTACTATTTGCTTCGTGATAACTGCAAATTCTTTTAGATTTATCTATATCACTCTGTTCTTGCTTTTCTCTAGGTTTTCATTTGTTGAGGATGTTTTGGTTTATGTTTATCTGCTTTACATACTGCTTTACATAGCTGAGTAGTGTTTTTTTTTTCTTTGAAATCCCCACTGAGATGCTGCAATATTGAATTTCATGTTAGAATTTTCACCAGAATTGATGTCGTCCAAGGTTAGTCTAATCAGTCCTGCAATGCTTTCCTCCAATGGAGTTATCGGTTTGTAAGAGGTGATCAAGTTCTCTTGATTTGTCTATGTCAATTTTTGTTATGGACAACTATATAAGTTTTTTTTTTTTTGCTTATTTTCATTGTATTCTTGGGATTCAAGTCAATAGAGATTAGAGAATAACCAAGCTGAAAACAACAAAACCAAACCTCATATATGAAATAAAATCCTAAAAGTTTGTTTGCCCAAATGAGATAGGTTTTTGCATTCAATATAACTAGTGCTGCCACTTGGTTTGGTAAATACCAAACCGATCGAAAATCGACCGAAAATTTATGATTTGGTAAACCGAATTTTGGTAATCGAAATCAAAAAAACCGAAACCGAGAAACACCGAAAAAGTTGGTTTGGTTTTTGGTAAATACCGAATTTACCGAAATTATAATTATTTAAAGACTTATATTTCTAAAAACACACATACTAATAATCTTATCTCACATTTTCAATTGTATATACCATTTAGTAAAAAACAAGACAATGAATAGAAAAATTCAACTATACTTGGTAGCATTCGGGTCTCAATTAAAGCGATCAACTTTAATTCAATGTTACTTGTTATATAAAAACGCTCTTACCTACCCGTCTTAGTCGATTCATCACACACACACATATAGACAAACCCACTTAGATGACATGTAACCGCCCATGTAAAAATTTAGGAATGTTTTTACCTCTCTTGATGATAGGGCTCCCCATAGGAAGCACAAGCGTAAATAGAGTTAGCCGCCTTGATCAAGGCCAAAACATTATCAAAAATACCTAATTTTTCTACCATAGTCGTATTTCACTATATTGATCACATCATAGTTTACAAGGTTTTTGAAAATTTTGCTTCCTCTTTGTAGTTGGTTCACAAAGATGTACATATGCATATAACTTACTAAATAAGTTATACCACATTACCAGGCATGTTGTGGTTCCAATGATTACAATTCACAAAATTAAAATTCAACCGTCTGATGTGATCATTATAGTATAATACAATTCTGATAGAAAATTCAATTGTACTCAATAATGCTCGGGTCTTGATCAAAGCGGTCAACCATAATTTAACGCGAAAAACTTTTACTGCCCTTATGTGACTTATTTTGGTTGATTCTTCCACACACATACTTTCACATAGATGACATATAACTTGTTCATATAAAAATTTGGAAACATTTACATCCTGACTATTTCGGTAGAAAATTAAACCATACTCGATAATGTGTACTGAAATGACTATCTTTTGTATATGTATTATCAGACTCTAGAAACTCAAATGATATTTAAATTTTATAGTTTTGTATTGTTTTGTTATATTTTGAAAATATATTTGTTGTGAAGTTTGGTAATACCGAAAAACCGACATCCGAAGTTGGTAAGATTTATCTCATACCGAAGTTTTTGGTTTGGTAATTGAAAGTCATATTTCATTACCGAAAGCTTTGGTTTTGAAGTTGGTAACGGCCATTACCGATTCGAACCGACCGAGTGGCAGCCCTAAATATAACACAAGGGTGCAATAAAGTTAGTATTGTTAGAATGTTTTATTTTTATCTGATCTAAGTTCCAATATGTTTTTATAAACTATGTCTCAGAGTAAAGAAGACTTCAATTAGTTATAAGTAATGATGTATGCTTTGAAAGCCAGTAAACACATGGTCCAGGATACTAAGCAATTAATAAAGAAGAAATACAATACTAGCTTTCAAAAGAAAACAAATAAAGTAAATGGTACATCTTATGTTTTGTGAGACGAATAAAAGTATTGTAGTCTGCTTATTCTTTGGCTCTTTGCTTATGATAGAGAACTCTACGGTTTTTTTTTTGTTTTTTTTTCTCAAGCTCTAAATTGTTGTTTTAATACTAAAAATTGTTTCTCTTTCGTTTACAACTTCAAGTTCTTTGTATGCGATGTGCAGGTCTTATGCGATGTAATAATTTTTTCTTTATCATTTTGCAGATTTGCACAGTAGTCAGATGTTAAATTCATGAGCTAATTTAAGGAACATTGAGCTCTCATATACAGCTTCTTTGTATTCAGGTATATTACAACTTTTTTGTATATTCAAGTTGAAATCGCAATCAAACTTTTTGATGATATGCTAGAACATTGGAATCATCCTTTGAAAAAGTTCGATGACACTTTTATAATTTAGCTTTTCTGTTATGGTTATGGACTTACCATTTTTTCTGCTTATGAATTCTGAGTTATTGTTATTTCTTGGATTTCAGCATTCTTCAATGATTATGGAGGCTAGCTAAGGTCTGCTGTTGAATAATCTTGGCATATATTGAAAGTTGTCAAGTGCTTTTTTGACCTGATAGCAGCTCAAGTTAAGTGCAGAACATGTCCCTTAAAAATAGTGGTTTTGGATAGTTCATATTGCATAGTCTTTGGTTGAAGGGTTGAATGAACTGAACTAATTCTCTAATTTCTCCATTTTGAGTTAAACTGAATCAATACCACACCCGTAGCAAAGCGTGGGTATACTGCCTAGTTTACCATATATCTATTTGTTGTCAACTATTCACATAACTAAATTTATTATTCACAACATTGTTCCTAATTACTGTTCACAGTGTGTTTCTTCATCTAAAAAGTTTTTTTTTATTTCGCGGCAGCGCCTTTGCTCTATCTCTCTTGCCCTCGCTCTTCTCGCTTAGACTCTTCTGGCTCTTCCTCTATGAGGTAGAATCGAGAGCGATCTCGAGATCCTCCCTTTTTTTGCTCTTATCCTTCTGCTCTCTTTGTGTTTTTCATTTGGATGTCTCCTCCGACAAGGTGTGATCGAACCCAGCTCTCTCCTCACAAAATGGACATTGGGTATCAATATCAATACCACATTCACTTAGTCGACTTCGTGTAGGAAGAATATTTGAGGTAGCTTTCCAAGCACAAATTTTGACTTTACCAAGAACATGGGCCTTCTAGAGCTTGTTACACAATAAAAAGCTCGGATTCGGGTGTGTATCATGGTTCAAAACACGCTTCGGAGCCAAGTGATATGCAGACTTGACAGGGAATTTACCTTTCTTATCTTCAGATCAAATCCATCGATCCTGGTATCCATGGGAGCTAACAGGCAAGGCCAGAATATTGGTCACAATATCTGGGGGAAATAACTCATGGAGAAGAGCGGAATTCCAAACCTCTAGACTAGAAAATAATTCGACAACCCTACTGAAATTGGGATTTCGAAACTGCAATAAGTTCACACCTAGCAGCCATGGATCAAACCAAATATTGGTATTTTCTCTGTTACCAATCTGTTTACTAACACCACTTCTCAAAATATCTCTGCCATCAAGGATACTTCTCCACGCTCCTTAATTCCACTTCCTAAAAATTAACATGAGCAAAATAGATAGCTTTAAGAAGCTGACCTGGTAGAGAGTCCATGTTCTGAATAATCTGCCAATTCTGTTTAGCTAACATAGCAAGGTTAAATGCAAACAACAAGTGCCCCCCCTCCATTTTCGGTTTACATAAAGTATCTCACACACGCCAATGCATTCCTTTCTTCTCATCTGTTCCACCCCACCAAAATTGAGCACAGAGTTGATGAAGCTCCTGTATAAGATGCTGAGGTAGAAGATAATTGTTCATAGTATATATGGGCATAGCTTGAGCAACTACCTTTATCTCTACTATAATAAAGCTAGCAATCAAGAAATTCATCAGTTTGTGCTGCATAATTACCTTTAATGAGCCAATTGAAGCAAATAAAAATATATGTTAGTACTTAGTACAGTAAACAACAAAATAAATAAAAATAAAATACAGAGAAGATTGAGGAGAATTAAAACCAAAATTAACTACTCAGTTTTTTTTTTTTTTACCGTGATCCCGTCCAAATGCACGGGCAATAGGGTTTGGGGTTTAAAATGTGCCTCTTAATTTTTCATTTAAACAAAAAAAAACAAAAAGACAAAATAAATAAAATAAAAAATTGTTGGCAGCAGCAACGACGTCGTGTTAGTCACTTCTGGAGGAAGTTGTGTTTTTGGTCAAAACTTGAAGAGGAAGGTCACCGAGTACTAGAAACAAACTCAATAACTCTCGTCTTCTCTCTCTCTCTCTCAGAGTCTCAGAATCAAAAGAATGGCATCGCAGAACGGGAAGGTGAGGCCGAATCTGGACGAGAAGACCACAAAGGTGTTGAACCTGACGGTGCTGCAGCGAAGGGACCCTTCCGTGGAGGAAATCCTTATCACTTCTACACACGTCACCTTCTACAAGTTCGACACCTCCATCAGCCAATGGAGTCGGAAAGACGTCGAGGGTCCTCTCTTCGTGGTTAAGCGGAACGCGCAGCCTCGCTTTCAGTTTATTGTCATGAACCGCCTCAATACTGGTGAGCGCGTCTTTTCGATTAATTAGAGAAACCTGAATTGAATTCCAAGAGGGGATTAACTAGTGTAAAATTAAATGTTTATATCGGAACTCTTTTAGTACGTTTTAGGGATTCCGGCACTGCGAAAAATGAGCTTGAACTGGTATGTGAGCTCTTGAGTACGCAATCAAGGGGCGATGCATAGGTAGGTGTGTTATTATATGATGAAATATGAGGATACCAACTTGGTTACCAAGTCTGATTGCCTCTCTGGTTTGATGCTCTTCCCTAACTCTCTTGTGTTTTGAGACATTTTCATTTTCTCTTATATGTTGGCTTGTACCGTTGGAACTCCTTGTTCTTGTACTCTACTTCGCAACTTTAAATTAGGCAACTTTAAATGAGAGATAGACAAAAGATTACGCAACAAGAGGTTTTTCTTACTCCACATGTCACTTATGACCATGGTTAAATGGTTTTTTTTATTTTCTTATTATTTCATTTTCAATTGGGAATGCATATAGTCGAATTATTTTTCAGTTTCTTTTGTTAACAAAATTATGTTGGCGTATGCAGAAAATTTAGTGGAGGATCTTTTGGGAGATTTTGAATGTGAAGTCCAGCTTCCGTATCTGCTATATCGAAATGCGAAGCGAGAGGTGAATGGTATTTGGTTTTATAATGCAGCTGAGTGTGAGGAGGTGGCTAATCTTTTCAGCAGGTATTGTTCTCTTCTCGCAGTCTATTAGATAGTCAGACAGATACTCTTTGTGGTATGGGTATGTTGGACACAATCAAGGAACTTGTAGATGCCTTATATGGAAGTTGATAGAATACTTTTAGGTGTTGATGTACGACAAGGAGGGGAATTGGTAGAATAAGAGAGAATGCAGGAAATATAGGGAATATAGGTTGACAGGAAGAAAGAAAGGAAAGGTAGGGTAAACTCAATTCAGTATATCTTAAATCAGCAGGTCAAACTCTGAATGCGCTTCTCATGTAAGCCGTTTATATAGGCAAATGAATCATAGTAAAATACATAAAGGAATGAAACTCTCAGTTAGGAGTCTTTATCTTATAATAATTAGATTCAGTGTAAGAAAATTTGGGTATACTATTATTTCAGTCCGGACGATGGTGTGGTGTATATAATTATATATCCTTTCTCGTTGCTAGGTTTGTATAGTGACGCGGTCCATATTTTTGTGTATTTTAATTTAAAATATTCTTTTTCATGATGCCTTGTCAAGTGTTTACTTTTAGTATTTGGCGGACTCTTATCCTTGTTTGAGTCTATGTATTTTATGATTTGCAAGTCTCGTTCCTCTTAAAATATATAAGAAACGATAGAAGAAGCAACTTACTTGTAATATCGCCACTTATAAAATAGCATTAGTCATGTATCAGTTTTTTAGATTGTGATTAACTTAAATTGCTGGCCATGTTTTAGTATAGAAATACTAAATATTTAAGAAATTGTTGCATAATGGGGTATCATAAAAACCCAAATTTGTCAGACTCATGGTACCTGTATGTTAACCTCACACCTGGCAAATCTACAAAGAGCTAATGTGTGAAGCTCTTCATTTTTATTTAATTACTTACCTTAACACTCACTTCAATGGAAACACTCTGTGACTTGAACCTTACTTATTGTCTTATAGAGTTTATGATTACCTCGGTTGTAATAACTTGATTGGGGGTCTGCAGCAAAGTCATTATTGAGCTTTGGTGGCAGTGGTGGTAGGATGGGGTCGCGCTGTGTTCTAAAGTACACAGTTCCTCAATTTAAGACTTGATATTAAGTTGATTCTTTTATAGTAGTAAAAAAAGTAAGTTCTTCTAGAGTTGGTGGATTGATTCCAATCTCGTGTAGTATGGGGTCAGAGTTGACTCATCTACTAATGTGGGGCACACAAACAGGGAAGCTATGACATGGTTCATAATGTACTCTATTGAGAAAACAAAGAAAACCTATGATTCTCTTATCTCCATCAGGCACATTGAAAACAGAAGCAAGAGTAAAGCAGCAGGCCAGCAATATATGCCATCTAGGTTAGAATTGCTTGCCATAGAATAGCAAAGGAAGGAGACTCTTTTGTTCCCCATTGCCCCTTCTTCGGTGAACGATTATGTAGTTATCACAAAAGATAAGGAATCAACATTTGCTATGGTCTGCAGCAGGCAATAAGATAGGTTTTTGTTTTTTAATATTTGTAAAATGTATGCCTTCAGTTGAACAACTTATCTCATAGTCTGCATATTGCTTGCTTCAGCTCCAACTACTAAACCGAACCCACTGGTTGATAAAACAACCGTCATGCCATCCTTAGTTATGCAGAGTTCTTGCTTCAGCTCCAGTTTCTCTTTTTATTTCACGCTTTTTTTTTTGGTATCAGGAAAAGGTACCATGGGGATTCTTTTTTTTTTATGTAGAATTAGTAAATGCATCAATGTTGTCTATTTATGACTACTTGATGTTGCCCTTCTGATTTGAGTGATTTCTCCCAATTCTCCTTGTCTACTTACTCCCGGTTAATACTTGATCCATGTACTTATTTTATGGGATTTCACAACTATGGCTTAGTATTGAGTGGATACAGTACGATGGAGTCAAGTATTGAGAATATGGATAAATAGGTAATTCGAAAATTTCTGAAGATTTATTTCGATCAACAGTTTGCTTTTAGTGAATTTTGATCTTGTGGCTTGCTTTAAGAACAATATCTGTCATTTCAACATGGCAGGTATGGGATTGCCCAACTGAAACTGAATGTTGCTCAAGTTATATAATGTTTCTTATAAACAACTTCAAATTGAGAGAATATAGCAGAGGAAGAGTTGTGAATTTTGATCTAGGTCTTGCATTTACTAATCCCGCATTGTAACAAAAGAGCTACACGGTTTAGATAGTTTTTTATGGTATAAATTAACAAATCACATGTCATATATCTTCTGTTTGATGGATCTTGGATAGAACTTGTTCTTTTGAATCAAGTTACTTGAAAGAGGACACGGATCTCATGTGTGCACAGAATATGGTCATGTTCAAGCCATGCATCTCATGTTGGGAGAAAATAGAACCTCATCTGATATAGTTGTGCAGTGAAAATAGTTTGGCATACCATGCTTTTGAGTGCTGTGTGTGGTTTTATTTGTTTGCAATACTCCATGGTAGAATTTGGAGACTGTAGCTCGAGGATAACTGCTTGACTTGAAGACAGCTGTAGTCTAACATTATGGTCTTTAGGGTGTTTTGCATGCAGGCATCAAATTATGTATTGTGTAGCTTTCTGGTTATTGCTGATGTGGACCTCTTGCCTGTTTCTTAGTTATCACTTTGTTTATTTTTTAATAGTTGTACTTCATGGTAACTTTATTATAACGGTCAACTGAAGTTTAGAATATACATTTTGCCATTTTGCTCAGTGTTACAGTATCATTATTGAAACGTTGATAGAAGTGTAGTACTTCTGGACGTTACTATTCCCATTGTTCGCTAGGATTTGGATTAATTGCATTTTATTTATCGATCTATGCTGCATACACACGTAAAGGAAGAATGACAATGAGTTGACACGTTTTTCAAAAATACAGTAACTTTCTCATTTGTTCCTATCTTATGTTTTCCGATGTCCAGGATACTGGGTGCATATTCCAAGGTGCCTCAAAAGTCTACAGTATCAACTAAAAAGAGGTATTAGTTCGTTCTTACTTTGCACAGATGTATTTATAATGTAACGTTCTAATTTTTGATAGGATGATTTTTAACTGTCCCCCCCCCCCCCCCTCCCAAAAAAAAAAAAGGTTGATTCATTTGATATTAGTTTTTTTTTTTTTTTTTAAACAAAGGAGCCATTGATGTGATTGAGTAATCTCTCGAGTTGCTCTGGTTTTAAAGTTCCAATGTCATTCCTTACTAGATAATTAACAGTTTTCATGCTATTGTAAATGTTCAAGTATTTTGTGATGAGCTTATGATATAACAGTTAAAGTAATAATATGGTCATTTACGTGTCACTGTAGTGAGTTTGAGGAACTAGAAGCAGTCCCAACCATGGATGTTATGGACGGTCCTTTAGAGCCATCATCATCAACTGCATCCAATATCGCAGATGTTCCTGATGACCATGCCTTTGTTAACTTCTTTAGTGTATGTGCTGTTCTCTTCGCTTTACTAGAGTTGTGGAAATTGGATCTGGCCTTTTCATATGAATCCCTACCTGATATTATAAATTTATACCATAGAACTAGGGACTTTTTTTTTAATCTGTCCTGAATATGATCTCAACACAAGAGATGTTATATAGAAAAGGGTATAGTTCTGTTGCTTAGTTTCGAGTGTACCAAGTATTGATATCATACTGTAACATAGATGGTGTATCCAATGAAAATGGGTGTAGCTATCCTTGATGCGTGTGCATTTGTTTGGGACTTACTTTGCTACGATTTGAACAAAGATTGTTTATAGTGTCAACTGTCTCAGGTTTCCCATGCTTCATGATTTTCTAGTATCTAGTTTAGAAATTTCGAGCAGATATATACACATAGTGGTAGAATATTAAATTTCTAATTCTCTATGAGACGAAAAGTTAATGTTTAGCAATTGCATCTCCAACAACTTCTGCTTTTCATGGTAATATTAGTGACCTTTGGAGTCAGTGATGCAGTACTAATAGGAAAAGATCTTGGTTCTCCAGTTGAAGGAAAATGTAAGAATGAAACAATACTTGTGGAATACTACCCTAAACCCTAATATATAATTACATTTCTTACAACAGAACCCAACCTCCTTACATGTGCTGGCTTTGCACTTCTGTGTTTGTTCTATTCGTATGCCTACATTAAGACTTTGTAGTTTGTACTTTGCGTGTTGGTTGCATTTTTAGTATATACCTACATTAGCACACAAAACAGACATCAAAAGTCGGTATCAATACATTTAAATGTGCTGGCTTTTTACTTTCTGCGTTTGTTATTTTTCAAGCATCTGCCTATTAACAGAAGTGGGCATGGGTAGCTATAGACTATAAACAATGCAGTCCTGAAAATGCATTTAGTATTTCACATAAAGACAATATATAAACTGATAAGTTGTAGGTGAGCTGATTTTCATATTCTTGTTCCTGGGCCATTTGACAAAATTTGATAATAATTGCAGGCAGCTTCGCATACAGCAGTTACTGGACAAGCTTACGAGTCTTCTACAATCTCTTTCCCCTTGCATCAAGTCGGCTTTGCCCCTTCTGCTATTCCTAGCATGCACGTATCATCTCATCCACATTTATCAACTGTGCCATCAGTCCCTTCCCTTGACGTCCCAGAATCCCACAGCAACACCAACCTGGCCACTAATCTTCTAAAGCCATCATTTTTTGTTCCCACTCCTTCTCCTGCAACAGCGATTGCACCCGTCTCTTCATCAGTGCCTAGTGCTCCTCTGTTTCAACCTGCTGTGAGTCTACATCATCCATATGGTGCACCTTTGCTACAACCTTTTCCCCCATCTGCCCCTCCACCATCTCTGACTCCTGCTTCTTATTCTACTTCAAACTATGGGCCGGTTATTAATAGAGATAAAGTCCAAGATGCACTTCGGCTGCTTGTTCAGGTTAGTCTTTCAGTACCATTTTCGGTTTCCCTCAATTGAGAAGATCTCATGTTTGCAATGGTCTTATCAAGGGGTATTGAAAAAACCATTTGTAAATGCACAGATACAGTTCATAGTTTTCTGATATATATGAGGATCAATATTTGGGATACTAGATGAGTCTAGTGGTCTTATTTGTTATTGGAGTAATTCAATTGGATCTTTTATTTTTTGGTAAGATAGTCATATGGCGGTTATTTCTCTTCTTGTTTAATATAGTGTGGAACACAATTAGTTTGGTTATTGTTTGTTGGATTTGGTTACATTATGGTCATTTGTTTTTCTTATCGGAGTAATTCATAAAATGCATCTTTTATTTCTTTTTCTTTTTTGGTAAGATTGTCATATGGTGGTTGCTTATCTTGTTTGATATGATGTGGAAGTTGAAAAAAAAAAAAAAAAAACTAGTTTTGGTTGTTTTGTTTACCGGACTTGATTAATTACATTATGTTTATTGACTAGTACCTCAAGCTTTTGTCTGATAATTGGTTAGTTTGACCAGGCAAGTACATAGAACCGATATCAATCTCTCATTTTCCCTTCGTGCATGTAATTTACCCAGCTTTTATCCCTTGGTGGATTTCCTCTTCTTATAAATATCATTGTTATTACTTTGTTTATTATTTATTGAGTAGCTTTTTATGTCTTGTAGGATAATCAATTCGTTGACATGGTCCATAAAGCAGTCCTTAAGGCACACCACTCATAATCTATTAGGAGATGCATTTCAGTTGACTGAGCAGATATTGGACGCAGCGCTACAATCTACAGAGATGAATAGTTTATCGTCTAGTTTTTTCAGATCGCATGAATGTATAGTCTCTCTTCTCATTGTCATGAGAACACCCGGTGTATGATTTACAATTACCTGTGTCTTACCGCCTTTAAACCCACAAAAGGTACTCTTGAGTTTCCGTCTTTGAACTTGTAACCAATTAGAATAGGGGTGAACTCTAAAATGTGCATGTGACTGAGGAACTATAGGAGGCAGCACTACAGTCTACCAGAGTTGGATTTCCTTTATTTTTCCAGATTGTATGAATGTGCAGAATTTATCCTCTCATTCTTATGAGAGCTCCTGATATATAGTTTCAATTTCGTGCCATTTGCCACTGTTAAACCCAGAGATGGTTCCCGAATTTCTATCTTTCATGTTTGAGAAGTATGCTGCCTTGATTTTGTTGTTCAACCCTTGCATCTTTTGGGTGTGATGACTATCTTGAGATTCAAACATTTCTAGTATTAATAAGCTGAATTAGCTGATCAAACAAATCATCAAAGCAAGAAAAGGAATACAGTTTTCAGGAAACATCTTGCCCATAATTAGCCAGCAAAATTAAGATTGCTCATTGAAAACCCGGGATGGGTTGACAATAGTGTAGCCTCCATCTACTACCAAATAATGCCCACTAACATACTTGGACTCATCACTCCCCAAGTAAAGTACAGCCTCCGCCACATCTTCCGCCGTCAGCACCGCCCCTTTGAGGTTGGAGTGCACCTCACGGACACTCCCGTCTTCCCGCTTAAAGAAGTCCTTGGTCAACGGCGTCGCCACCATGCACGGCGACACACAATTCACACGTATCCCGTACTGTCCGAGCTCCATCGCGGTGTTTTTGGTGAGCCCCACCACTCCATTCTTCGAACTCCTGTAGGCATGCGTGGCGCCGCCCCCTACGACTGAGCAAATGCTAGCAGTGTTGATAATGGCCCCTCTTCGAGCTCCCATCATCACCCGAGCCGCGTGCTTTGTCCCTAACAAGACACCAACCAGGTTCACTCTCAGGACCTTCTCTAACTCGGCCTTGTCGTTGTCGAGGATGCCGGCGTTGTTGAGCATAATGTCTAGCTTTCCATACTTGGCGGTGGCCGTGTTTACGGCGTTTTCGACTTCTTTTTCGTTGGTCACATCGCAATGGACAAAAGTAGTGGAGGAAGGGTTCAGTTCGTTGCAAACGGATCGGCCCAAGTCGTCTTGCACGTCGGCGATCACGACTTTAGCGCCGTGTTTGGAGAAGAGTCTGGCGGTGGATTCTCCGATGCCGCTGGAGCCGCCGGTGATCAGTGCTACCTTACCTTCAAGCCTACGGTATTAATCCACAAACAGTTTAATAGTCGTCTCCATAGTCCATATAACAAAAAAATGGCGCCAGAATAATAATCTATCGTAAGCCAGAACTAATTAATCCCATGCATGCATGTGTGTGTCTATATATATATATGGAAGCTCGATCTCCCTGCTATAATAATTCGATCCATATATGGTACTTATAAAGTTATAGCCCAGCAGCTATATATACACAAACCCTAACACCTTGTAACCCTAACCCTAGCTATATATAGACTTGCAATCTGCTATTTTAATGTAGACTTGCAATCTGCTATTTTTCTTGCATGCTATCTCATCTTTTGACTTGTTTGTTTTGATTTCTTAATTTTAATTTTTCTTACGCCATATATCTCTCAATAATGCTGTATCTTAACAATAGTTACTAGAATGGACTATAAATTAAAGTATAAACCATGCAATCTAGTACGACTAGTATTAATCACTTTGAAGTTATTAGGAGACCAACTGATGATTCTTTTAGTTCATAGCTCATACAACGTACGTACCTTGAGCTAGCGTTTCCCTCAACCAGCCTCTCAGCTTGTTCTTTGAGTTTGAGGTATAGCCAACACACATGCATCTAGAGATGCCTTTTGATCTCGCTGTGTCTAGCTCGGTCAGTAGCTACGTTGCTCGTGCGAAAAGAGTGTCACAAGCCAAGCGAATCCTGATCATCAGAATCGTCATTAAGATTGAGCTGCAAAGAGAGATGTTATAATTAACCTCTTCATTTTCTGGAACAGGTTCACATCCGAAGAGCTTCAACTTCTCTTCTGTACGTGCATACGAGCGTGTATTTCTCATATATACCTCATCTTTTGACATTTTCTTTTCATATCTTTTTATTTTCCCACCTCATATTTCGAAGTAATGCTGATCGTTAACTAGAATTCTTAGAAATGGACCGTAAAGTGTAAACCATGTCATCTAGTACGACTAGTGCTAATGACTTATCAGTTTTCACTTTTCAATTGATCCTATTACTTCACACAACGTACCTTTTTCTCCATCTCACCATTTTAAAGATCGAATAAGAAGGGGTCTAGGCGCCAAGGGGTGTCCAAAGGTCTCGGTTAATTAAAAGTTATTAGCAAAAATGGTCAAGAATTTGAGCGAAGTGAAGCAGCCGCTGCCATAAACAATTGATCTGAGCAGCGTTCGCTGCCAGAAACGGGTTAGTAAAAAAAAAAAAGAAAAAAAAAAAGAGGGAATTGAAGACATGCATACCGGTCAGTATGAACTTTGAAACGTAAGGAACCGAAAAAAAGATGAAGTGGAAGCTTCCACGGCAGGTCAGCTGGCATCAAAATGTTGACAAAAGGTTGTTGCTAGGCCTAGGCTTTGATGGTTCTGCGAGCAACCTGATTTCCAGGTCTATCGATAATCAACATATATGTTGCTTCAATATATATTGCAGTTAATTGTCGAGTCTTGAAAGAGTACTGTTCTTGTAACTAGAAGCAGGATCTGCTTGCCAAACATTTCTGTCTTGAGCCAAGCTTGTGGTTTTCACAACTCGTATCTATCTATGATCAAAGCAAAGATAAGCCTCTGCTGTGTTCTCATATTGGCGAAACTACGAGCAAGAGACCTCTCAGATCATTGTTTCATGTTGGACCAGTTTTCAATGATATGCAGAGGAGATTTCAAAGGTCGAAGAGAATTGATCTCAAGATGGATCATGCGAAGAACAGGCGGAATGGAAATTCCTAGCGGTCGTTGGAATTCTAGGTCATATCGTAACAAAGTCTGGTCCATGTTCGTACCTAAGACTAATCGAGATGACTCAAAAAAGAATGATACCAAAGTTGTATGCTGAATAGGAAACAATAGGTTCACTTTGCGTATGCCAAATCCGAACCCTTTGAGAAATTGCAGCATGAAACATCATACGGACCAAGAGTATGATTCAAACTGTTTAAAAAGAATCATAAGAAAGCCATTATGCTCATACTACAAAGGTCAGTCATAAATTGGCTACTCGTAACCTTGCTACAGCCAAAGAAATAATTTGACAGCTAAAACTGCATCCATTTGCTACAACTTGGTCATGTATCTAGTAAAACCGTGAAAAATCATTTTATCTTCACCTTTGGACCATCTGTTTGGTTGGTATTACACCTTCATGCACATACCTAAATAGTCAGTTCAACAGAATATGGACCTCAACAAAAATGTCCTCGTGACGTTGATGGCCTTGAGTGCTTTAGCCTGATCCAATCAGTCATAAATTGTAAGCCTCTTCCCTAATACCAACAGCTGAATGATCCTCGTGACATAAACTAACCAACACAACAAGAATGGAACTACTAACAACTCGGCAATCGAATCTAGGTCACATAGAGACTCTTCAGTCTTCAGTGCCAGAAAAGCAAAGTTCTGACATATCTGACTTTTGCTAATCAAGCTGCTTTCACTTTACGTGAGGGAGGTCGTCGAAATAAGCTAATTAGATCATCAAGACCCTGCAGAGGCATTAGCAATTGTCAGCAAATTATCCATCTAATCCATTGAAAACTACTACAGATAAAACGAGTGGCAGATAAAAATGTTTCTTCTTTAATAGTGTAAGGCTTATAAGAAATACCCTAGTTGTGATGACAAGAAAACTGAAGAGAACTATCAGATACGATCCCAAGACTAGAAGCAACAGCAAGTCAAATGTCACACTGGCAACCTGAAATAAAGATGGTTGAAAAGAGGATGTGACATACAATTGCCAAATATATAACAAGTTTGAACATAAAATAAATTCAAAAGAGAGTTTTAATTAAACTTGAGGATTATAAAGGCTAGTTCACAAATAGAGCAATAGAAGGACAGCATCAATATATAGTCATCTAAAAGGTAAATTTAAACACGAAATTCGCAGTTTCTTTATGGAATCTATCAGTAAGAATCTAAAAATCATTCTTTTTTATCTAGAAATGTAGCAAATGTGAAACACATACCAACAAATGAAAAAGTAACTTCGACTATACTATAGTCTTACACAGGATATAAAATAAGCAAATACATAAATTTCATATCAACATTGGCACCATTCTTTCTCTCAATAAGAAAATTAGTACCTGATATACGTTAAGGCTAGCCCTAGTTGGATCATAGAAAGTAAACACTCCATCAAGAACCTCATGCTGCACATTCACCTCATCAGTATGATCTTCCAACTCCTGTGAACAATAATAAACGATTTGATGAGAAACATACCAATGGTTGCAGAATTAATAATGTCATCAAATGAGTTTTCTAGACTATCATAGCATTGCCAGCCTAAACACGCTAGCTTTCCCTATTCCCCTCATATTGTATTTCTTGTGTGACGAGAAACATAAACTTTTAGCAATACAAACAATGATATGTAGGGACAAGGTTGGAGATCGTCTCTTACAAACAGTGAGATTCACGTTCATCTCTTACAAAATTAAAACCATCTACTAAGAAAACAGAGGGTGTTCAAATAAAACTAAGAACCAAATAACACAAAAGCTAAAAGTATCACAGAATACCAGATTCCAACCCAATTATTATTGTTAGTATACATATATTTATATAGCTTTAGACGAGCTATCTCTAAATTCTTAAGAAACTGATGCCCAGAGGAACACAAATATCTTGAACACCATCCCACGAGTGATCTACCTCCTCAGCCCTAGCTCCTGAAAGATCTTCCTGTTCTGTTCTCCCCAAAGCCACCCAAGAGACTGCCCAACACTGCACATCCTTTAAGCACAATTCTCATCTTCCTTCCTCCAGAAAACTTATACATCTCACAAATAAGGCCTTGCAAGTAACAGAGGCAAACCATCTCACATTAGCCTCCATAAACTATTTTTTGTCAAAACACAATTGCAAACGGGCAATGAAGGCTGAGAGGCCATCCTTCCATAAGCAAGAACCAAAGATAACACCTGAGGCCATGTTGCAAGAAAAGGACAGGAAAGAGTTGTCCATTAATTGTTTTGACTAGGATATGTGCAAGGAAAAACAGCTGTACACTGACGACACTCCAACTTCCACTCTTCGATCCAGCCAATGTAGAATTAGCAAGATATTTTCTAAACAAACCAGTAACCCAGCAATGCTTTCGTAAAACTGGGCGAATCTTCCTAAAACCTCAAACTTACCCTGTTTCTGCCCTCCCCCAAATTTCTAACCTATAATATCTCTTAAAAGTTTGGGCTGCTTGAAGTTTGATCGTAGCAACACAAAAAGTTTGAATATCAGAAAAGTTAATTCATTCTAAAATAAGCCCAAAAGTAGGTATTTGTTACACAGTTCCATGAAAGTTTTTTAATCCTGTAATGGAGCATTGGCAAACTTCTGCAGGTTGAACGCAGAACATTGTCAACCATAAAGCACAAGCTTCTAACATTTTAACTTTGCAACTTCGTTTATAGACTAGTTGGCATATTATATGTAACTATTATAAATATGTATACAAAAATACAACACGCGTATGTGAACTTGGCAGATTTAGTCACACCATACGACTCAAGATTCAAATAATGTGGTTTAATTTGCAGAGTCCACATCCAGGAGTCCACTTGAGATCAGGCCTATATATATACATATATATGGTGTGCTGAAACTAGCTTTCCCCCACAAACACACACCACACCAGTATGTGAACACAATTGCACACGCCAAACATGAGGAAAAAAAAATAATGAAAACTAAGAAGCAAACCTTTTTCAATGCCAAGATAAATGGATCACTCTTTGATAAAAATGGTGCCACTCGAGGTGTTTGCGACAATAGATCCAACCATGATTTTATGTATGAAGGATTAACTGCCAAACTGCTGTTTTCTGCAAAGATTTGAATGTTCTTTCCTTTGTGACCATATATATGCCTCTGCATGCGGTCAGAGGAAAACAATGTATTAGAGACTGTAACCAACTAAGGTGGACATTCAGTTATAAACTAGTTCAGTATTCAATGCTATATAAGTCAGCAATTTCATATTTGGAGACCATACATTACATACTTCTTGTTCAAGAAACTAATACCATATACACAGCCATAAATTAATTTGAGCATGAATAGACATGCGCTTTTCAAGTACTAGAAAGAGTTTGTTTCTAAATGTTTTGATGCAAAAGCTTCTAATGACATGGTACCCCACTTTTCACCGCACTAAATCAAGGCACACATAGACTTAACGATAGACACTTGATTATGTCTCTCCAGACTGTATAGCAGACAGAATATTCCACAAATTTGCTGTCTAAAAAATTTCAGGTTCTAACTTAGACATTGATATAGTTATAAACATTACTTTTCTTGAAACAAAGAGTAATAGGATACTAAATTATATAGTATGCGAAACAAGAAGAGGTACAGTAGCCAAAGAACCAGAAAGAAAATCATACCCCAAAAAAAAAAAATGTATTCTAACAAGATAACCTTACCACAAGGCTCTCAGCAACTAACTTGACACTTTTAATAACTGCAGTTTCATCAACAAATAGCCTGCAGCAAATCAAGATTTCAGCAAAAAGACTATTATACAATAACATGAGTACATGAAGTGAGTTCAAGAAAACATAACCTGCCATCAAGCAGACTTCCAGTGCTTTCTAACAGTTCAGGAGCAACAGAGAGTTCAGAAAGGGTGGCAGCAGTAACTCTCAGCCGTGAAAACTGCTCATGTTCCCAAGCTACCTACAGCAGGTAAGAAGGTTTACGACCTTGTTATACACTAGAGCGTAGGTGCGCAATAGGAAAGCACATAATTAGACCAGGACTTAAGCACAAACTGGCAAAAGGATTGACAAGCACACAGGAAACAAAAACTAAGCAGTTTTATGTTGTTCCTGGAACCAGAAATTACCAACAAATAAATTTTGAAAACAAACGAGCAATACAAACTCAAAGTCAAAGCCAGCAGTTGAACTGATTTTATGAGTGCGGAAAGTTTCTCAAGTACCAACCTAGCAACAAGGAATAGAAAAACAAGTTCATGACACGGACACAACAACATATGCTACTTCCAGACTTGATAAATAGTCATTACACTATTCCAAAGAAGTAAAAGAAACTGACTCGACGATATAAGCAACGCAGTTTGAGGCATTGAGCATTAAATTTAAACACAGAATCCCTGTTATACAGTATTGAATTGATGATCTCGTAACATGACATATTAGTATTGTTTTTTCACCATTAATATGGTAGACATGGTACTTTAAGTATATCAACTTACTCGAGAATTTGAAATATTTATTTTCTTGTGCTTCAAACCAACTGTAATGCCCAACTCTTCTGCTACATCAGAGAAACCCTACAAGAATAACATAAGATGCAGTAGCATCGCTCAGTCCAAGTCAACAATAATTGTTCTCCATCCTATAAAATAATGTTAGCTTACTTCAAAAATTTGCTTTATGTAAGCATTTTCTGGAGGCTTAGACACATGAAGCCACAATTCTTTGTCCCATGAGCCAACACTATTCAAGCAAATAGCGTAGTCAACACTTTCACGTAGGCGTTGGTCAAAGCTCCGGAGCCACTATAAAATACAAGCAACATAAGCAACAACAGACAAGAGATAACAGACTAAAGATGTAAAAGAAATAAAAAAAAATAAAAATAAAAGAGAGAAAATTGGAAAATGTAAGTAGGAGATTGTTAGCACCTTATAAGTTCCATTGTAGTTATACGGTCCTCCAGACGTCAACCCAAAAAGCAAATTGTACCTTCCTCTCGTCTTGGGGTTTGAGTAAAGAACAGAAAATAACCTAGCAATTTCAAGTAAGGCGACAACACCACTTCCATTGCTATCACTTCCCACTGATAATGACTACAAAAAAAAAAGATAATCACCTCTAAAGCTAAACAGCAGCTGACATTATTTGAGATTTGTCATTACATGTACTTACAGGAGCTGCCCCAAATGTGTCATATGATGCAACAATAACAATAGTTGGAAGTTGATTTGTGTCTTCATCAGTTTTCAACCCAGACAACCATCCCTGAATTCAAAAGAAACATTAAATTTACATATAAGACAAAGCAGCTAAACTCTATCAATTGCAATTTCAGTCTTCCAGAATGATTTCCCGGTTTGAAATAATGCACAAACTCTTTCAATTTACAAAGATTTTCTGTTAATGCTGATCACACAAAAAATATCAACTGAAATCAATATTTTATGCCTGATTACCATCTAACAGTGCCAAATACTTTTAGAAATTGAGATCTGATGTTGACTCACAAGTAGCTCTTACAAGTCAACAGGCTACCCTCACCTAGTTTTGAGAGTGAAAGGGAGTTTTGAATTACTTCTAAAGGTTCACACCATAATAGTGCTGGGTGATGAGAGTTGCTTCAGAAACGAAAACGTTGAATAAAACTTCAATGAACTCATCTCCAAATAAACATACAAACCAACAAAAAGAAAGCAACAAAGTCATTTTATTGTAATGTTTACATACAAACCAAATCTTATAATGCATCACAATAGCATATCTTATTCCAGTTATTCAAAGAAAAAAGTAATCGTATTCCTTCTTTAGTTCACTTCTATGATCTCTTGTTCCTACTTAAGTCAGCCACCAGTAGCCTTTAACAAAGTTTCATTCATTCTCTTTCCCTCACTTCTTTTGGTTTTCTTTTTCTCCTTTTTTTTGTCCCTTATTCTGATCCCAGAAATCACCCAAACCCTGTTGACTGAGCTCAAACAGAGCATCCTGCCACACGCTACGCTAATTAGGATACAGGATAAGTGGATAACGGTGGGGGATTTGAACCCCAGACCACATGAGAACCAACCACGGGCCTGATTATTCCTACTAACAAATGTTTTAATTCTTCATTGATGCATAGAAAATCTATTTCCTCAAATTCTAAAGTTACTAATAAGAAAATTAAGTACATCTAGG
Source organism: Fragaria x ananassa (assembly GCA_034370585.1). NCBI lineage: Eukaryota > Viridiplantae > Streptophyta > Magnoliopsida > Rosales > Rosaceae > Fragaria > Fragaria x ananassa. The sequence goes on from CP139766.1 coordinate 16,257,224, forward strand.
CAACTACTGCCATCAGTAACCAATAGTATCATACATACATTCAGTCTTAATTTAAGCATCTAAATTAAATGCAAAACTAACAGCATAAGTATAAGACTTCTGCAGCTCACAGGACTGTAGCCAATAGGACATAACAGCAACCAGGTGTACATCTACAAGAGAAACTTTCTGAAATAAAATGACCTTTGTTGCCAAAAACACAAAAAATGCAGAATAACACATAACCTTGGAACTTAATAACATAACATGAAACAATTATTTATAGTTGCCAAAAAAAAAAACTTCACTTGCAGACAGTCTGTGAAGGCCTATGTGAACAGACGTCCTAAAGTTATTACCGAACCTTTGAACTTAATGGATCCTGTTATAATGATTCAAGAGCATATGGAAATTTTTTATGATGGCATGTTTCATATAAAATAGTAATCTAGAAATCGAACTTTATGACGCTGCCAAACAATAGAAAACGAGATGGGGAAAATAAGAAACAACCGACTTTTTTGAATTAGCACCTGAATGTTTGTAATGGAGGGTGACGCACATTTCTTAGGTTCTGGAACTGAAACAACAAGCTTGTATCTGCAATATATCATCAGAAAAAAGGATCAGAGAAGAGCTCTACACAACAACTACACATTATCTGATCAAGTTCATTGCAAACAGCATGCATTATATAAAAACAATTCTACTTTTTAGGATTTACTCAAAGCGCAACAAAGATCAGTGGAGAGAGAAACAAGAACTACAAGGAATAAGATAAAAGAAAAAAGCTATGACAATGATAATGATGATCTGAAAAAGAACAAACGAAAACGATAAGAAAGCAGCTAATTCGTATTTCTCTCAATATGTTAGTCAGATAGAAGACAGTTAACGCCAGCAACTATTCACACGATTGGAGCTATGACAGTAAAGTTAATGAAATTGGTTATGGTGTCACACGGGTCGATGTCTAGGTTTCTGATTCTATTAATGCCCAGATGTACAGTAAGTTTGGCTATAACCAGTAATGTGATTCAATAATACCAGACAAAATACAAGAAACCAATAGATAAAATAAACCCATCAAGGAGTTCTGCAATTCTAGCATCCAGCTTCCACCGTGCATGGAGAGTCTATCAATCAAAATTTCCAAAGTAGCAGCTAATTCTTCTAGTCAAAGCTTATGAATATAACAAGCTACTGTAAACCCAAGGGATGAAAATACTGTGATCATTACATTCAAAGATATATTATTTTCCCCCAAATAACCCATACAAGGGTCAAGTCGCAAACTGAAAGAGAACAACAACTCCAATAATAGCCCCCACCACTCCGAATATAACTAACAACCAATCCAAAATTTCCAAAAGAAATTGCAATTTGAATATGATTAGCAAAAGTTACATCCTTGTAAAGATAAACAAGTATAAATCCTCCTTTGGGTAATATCAAAAGTACAACCAGGTAAATATTGTACTTTTATCGGTTTATAGTCTTCCCAAATCGATTTATTCAGCTGTATTGAAAAATCCACTTGATTACTTATCCTTTTTGGCAATCCTTATCCGTCGAAAGCCCGTTTTATGCTGGAACTACAATTTTACCAAGACTACCTAAACAAACATGATTCATCTCATTGTAGATGATATCCATATTATATTATGAAGCTGTTTGTTTACAGTCTCCACATAAAACTGTTTACTTACCCTCCAGTAGTGGCGGTGGCAGGCTGGCCACTGGCATCATTCCTCTTGACATCAGCCAACACAGCCTCAATATCATCATCTTCAAAAGCAAAATATACAGGATACTGTAACAGAACATACCACCACAAAAATTACTCTTTAGACATGCATACCTTAGAGGAACATTTTAAAATTTATAGAACTCATATAAGTAAATAACCTAAAAGATTAAGAAATACTCCAGGTAACATTTTGGATCTACCAACAGATAGTGTAAAAAAAAATTGTGGATGAGCATTAGCATCTCACCCTTATTTACAAGCATCGAGATATAGATAGTTCTAGGATAAAATGTAGTAGGTGGAAGTAAAATAGATTTTGAGATTATCCCTTGAAATCTTCAATTTTAGGTTAAGCATGTACAGCAAAAAGAAAACAAGCGCACACAACATATACTGTACACATACAGTCATGTCGACTGAGATACTGACTTTGGTAGCTGCAACCAAAGCCCTGTTGACTGATACGTGTAATTATGAAACTAAGGACCTTAAATCATATGATATTTGGCATTCACTAAAATAAAAAACAATAATGAAAAACGTATTATTTAAATTAAGAAAGAAAAAAACCAATTGAATATCAGAAGCTGAATCCATGAGGGCCAAAGAAAATGAAGGTACAAAAAAAATGAAAAACACAAGACAAAAGAATAATCTCCATCAATAGTTTAAAGAACATTGTACGTAGTACAACAATAGAAAGATAATGCAAAATCAATAGGCATAAGCATCAAAATCATAGACAAGAAGTTGCAACGGATGAAGACAACTGCATGATTGTAGAAAGAATAAGAAAAGTTAAGTTAGTTCGACTCACAGGTATCTTGGAATGTATAAGTAGCTTTTCAAGTTCAGCCAAAACAGTCTTCAATTGATCGTCTCCATCAGTCTGATGACTTCTCTTTGCCATTTCAATATTTTCATGCCTAAACATCTGGGGAAGCAAAATCAGCAAGCCTCCCAGAGGCTGCTTCTGCGTAATATATTCTGCCATAGGATCAACAATCTCATCAGCGATTACCATAGAAAGGTCGGTACATATCATCCAACTAACAATGCCACTATAACTAAGTTACAGGTTAAGAATCAATTGCATCAAACATCTTCAGGAAACCATACGACATCCATGATCCCTTTTAAAATATCTTATCGAGTTAATCAAAAGCATTTGTTCACTAATGAAATGCTCATTTCACCTGTATAAGGAAATTATAGACCTGGCATTAAGCACATATCCTAGCCTACGCTCCACATCATTTTTCAAATAAACTCACACTGAAAAATACAAATCCAAGAACATCCTCACTCCGAAACTAATCGTATAGTAATCACGTTAGCACTCTAATTCTTTGAGTTTCGCTTGGTTCCGAAAACTAATAATCTAGAAAATCTTGAATGAGATTATAGATGGGAGCAGTAGGGTACCTGTGACGAAGGTGATGTTGAGGTCACGCAAGGGGATGATGAGGACAGTGCGAGAGAGATCAGAGCCAGGAGGAGAGTGAAGGGAGCCAGCGTAGTGATTCAGATTGGCGAGGCGAGATCCGAACTGAGCGCCCGACATGTCGTACTGGATCAGGCGGTAGACGTCGACGACGGTGGCGGCGTCACAGAGCTCGACGCAGGCGACGAGGATGAAGAAGAGCGCGATCGCCGAGTAGACGGACTCCAACACTTGGCGCTGCCCGGGCTTATTCCCATGGCCCATTCTCGATCTACTCTCAGCTCTCTAGGGTTTGGGATCCGAGAGAGAGAGAGAGAGAGAGAGAGAGAGAGAGAGAGAGAGATGTAAATAAGGTGGGAGACTAGGAGGAGGAGAGTGAAGCCGTGAAGGGGTTGGGTTAGTTTAGGGTGGGCTGACGACTCTCACACTGCAACTCCGCTACTTGCTTCATGATTTTTGTATATTGGTTTTTTTTTTTATTTGCCTCTGTTATTTACTTTTTCTCAAAACAAAAACAAAATGAGGGTCAGATTCCTTGAATCTATCGTCGTGTTTAGAGTTTTCTGATGTTTATTCTTTGAGAGATGGATGGCCACCTGTAAGGAAGATTTTTGTTGGTTTACCAGCGTGCCTACCCACCAACAAGATGTTTAGAGGTCAGTGATATGAATGAAATTACAAGGAAAATCTTTAGTAAAGAGAAAGATATTAGTATGAAGAGATTGTTGGAAATTGTGGTCGAAAGGGAGGAGGTTGACGACATATTCAAAATAAACTTTGTACTATACGCTCTTAACACAATGATGTAACCCATGAGTCTCGGCTGTCACATTTTAAAATTCGGATAAATAAAAATTTAAATTCAAGGCATGATAACAAAAATAAAAAGGTTAAATAATATGATCCGACGTTTACATAACTTGAGAAGTCAAGTAAAGGTCAAGCTCTAAAGAGCTCACTACAAATTGACAATCAATAATAAAAATATTCAACTCCTAACAAGCAGCTGCTAGATCTCTACATCTCAATTTTGAAAATCCACACCTGCAAAATCAACCTCTACACCATGGATTGGTGCACCGGGTTGTAAACAACAAACCCGGTAAGCTTAATAGCTCGTATGAGTAAAACTACATTAAAGAACTCAACCCAACATCACATAAAATAAAACCAGTAATTCATGCATTAGAAACTTAGTTCAGGAATCGCCTAAAATCAAGATAATGCAAAAGAGAGTAAATAAGAAAATACAACAATTCACAAACAATCAAAATCATAAATAAATAATGCAAAAAGTATAGTTCAGAATTTCCACTAAAAATCACATAATTAAGATTAAAAAATCTCCTGCATTACGCATAGTTCAGGAGATACTCAAAGCAAAGAATTTAAATGACAACACATAAGAACATCACACAATCATTTCTCCACCCTTACTTATGAGTTCGTCAACACTTAGTCATTCCCCATAAGTAACCAAACAAACACGTACTCATGGGTTCGTTAACACATAGTCATCATTTATGAAGTACCGACAGACAGACTAGAGCTCTAAACTGACCGTAACCAATCACCCAGCCAAGGCTTGGTTCTTGGTTCACTGACACCACCACGAAGGCTTCTAATCTAATGCACACAATCATCATTAAGACACACACATCCACAACTAATGCACACAATCACCACGAATGCACACATCTAATTACTCTCTCATCATAACATTTATCAACCTCAACATGCTACTACATCATTTCAAGAAGAGTAATAATACACAACAACAAATCAAAGCATAAGCAATAACCATATTTCAACATCACAATATCACATGATCACATTGTGTTTTTCACACATACACACGTGGATATAAATATTTAAAACAAGAATAATTTTCCAACTCCAATTATGACTCATGATCGGAAGTCCTTTTGAAATATTATATTATTAACATAAAACTTCTTTTCACTTACTATAAGCCGTTGACGATCAAGCTCATTTATATTTAAAAACAAAAATCATTTTCTTTCAAGGATAACTTCACAATTAGAAATAAAAACTATAAAGTAAACTTGGTTCCTTTATGAAACCATGTGAGATTTACTCACTTCAAAACCAGCTGCGTCTTCGCATGCACAAGCACAATCGTCTAGCTCAAAACCAAACTCCACAAGTCACCCTATTAACAAAAACGTTAACCTTAGTAACTATTCAACGAAAAAGTACCATTTGTCCCCTTAATCAAACCTTAACCTGAAGGTTTATCCAAAGGAGGACAACCCTCCTTCGAGACCTCCCAAGGTCGTTGATCACTTACAAACAACTCTTGTAACTATCAAACATGACTAACTAGCTACAACCTAATATGCCTTGTAAGGTCATAATCTAGTCCCATAACACCTCCACATGCTCGCAATAACTTATACAAGCTAAACATGACAACCAACAACATTGCCACTGCCAAATGTGTCACCACAGGTAGCGGCGTGTGGGCCCCACGCGCCCCCTATGAACTTCACAAACCCTAACATGCTCAAGCAACTCTGAAAACTACAATCTACAAGTTCAAGTGCTCGTATCGACGAGCACAACCTAACAAAGATTACAGACCTCCCAAGGATGGCAGCGAGTGGGCCTCACGTGCCATCACACAAACCTGCAATAATAGCACACCCACAATACCCAACATGAACATCAAGGCAAGGGGAGCAACTTTCATACCTAGACTAACCTCCAATTCAATCGGAGCACGCTAGAAACTCGTCGGAAAGTTCGAAACCAAACTCTGCAACACCAAGTTTCGAATCGAGCTTTAAGACCACCAGAAGTCGAACCGGGCGCCAAGGAGCTTCTATCCCGACCGATTTCAAGCCTCGTAGCTGTCGTCGGAGTGAAAATTCTGATCGGGTTGCAAACCGGGTCGCCGCCCTCACTGTGGCGCTCAATTTACACAGATCCGCTTGAGCCGTCCTCACTCACCAACACAAGGAGGATTGTGTCGAGAAGAGGAAGAGTTTCTGATCGGTGGGCGGTCTGAGTCCGCCGGAGTCGACCGGAAAAATCGGGTTGGGTTGACCGGGTTCGGGTCAGGTCAGAAGGAATTCTTAGATAGTGAGGGTGAAGCGTGAGAGAGAAGGAAGAGAGAGAGAAATGGGTTCTAGAAAAATGAAATGGAACCCTAAAATTTTTCTTATTATACTAGAAATCCCGGAAGCCACAACACTTCTGCTGACCATAACTGTCAAGACCCACCCCGAATTTCACCCTGAAACCCGAGGTAAGTCATGTGGGGACCACATCCAAGGAAAATTTACCGAAGAACTCGGCAAACCTCCCTTGAAAATGGACAACCCTAACCCGGAAAAATTAAAAGAACACTCTTAACCAATAATATAAATTTTTCCACTTAATCCAAATAACCGAATAAAATAATAAACAGTTATTTTTCTGAAAGTATTCAGAGCTACTACAAGAAAGACAACGGAAGCGGCTAAAAATCCTAGTGGGTTAAACAGATAACCTACTGGCGAACAGTAGTGGAAAGATGAGTGACTATGCCTCGTCGCCTCCTTCTAGACCCCACCCGAACGCTTCAGATTGGGCATTTAAAAATGAAGGAAAAGCCCAAGGGAAAATATTCACACAGATGTGCTTGTTCCATCTCCTTACCATAGACTGAAATCATAGTAGGAGCTGATAACGGGTTGGACGCATGAAAGACTTCTGGTTTTAAATTTTCTGGCATACCAGCAGTGGAAGCATCATTTAGCAATCCCTCAGCACAAAACTCTACCGCCTCTTCAACAACATAAGACTCTACTATGCATCCCTCAGGATGCCTTTGACGTCTGACCCACCCTTTGAAAACTTTCATGTATCTCTCAAAGGGGTACATCCACCGAAAAATACTGGACCTCAAAGCGTAACTTCTCTCACTAGATGCACTGTTAGATGGATCATAACGTCAAAAAATGAAGGGGGAAGTACTTCTCCAATTGGCAAAGAGTATCCACCAAATATGGTTGCATCTATTCTAACTTCGAAATGTCAATCTCTTTAGCACACATTGCTTGAAGAAAAGGCAGAACCTGATGATCGCGTATCTTACCGGCTTCTCAAGAACAGAACGTAATGCAATAGGTAGAAGAACCTGCATCACAACATAACAATCATGCGATTTTAGTTTAGACAGTTTCAAATCCTCCATAGAGACAAGATTCCTTATGTTTGACGAAAATCCAATAGGAACCGTCATTCTAAAAGAGACCTGCACACTTTTTTTTTATCAAGCTTACAATTTCAAGCAACCAAAGGCAATTTAGTTTGCTTGCCCCTCTATTTTACGAATATTACCCAGATAAAGGTTACAGCTGTTACAAGAACCCCGAGGCTCACGCTTTTTTTATTGGGAAGCGCGATAAAACTCGATCCTCTGTAAATAACCGGAAACTCGGTGAACCTTGCGAATCAGGGAGTTTCTACCGGGTTAAAACCATGGAAGAGTGATATTATGAGACTAGTCTATCTGGTTTTCGAATTAATTCTTTAAAAAGTACCGATTCTATAAGTCAAAGCATATATACTGTTCAAATTGTCCAGTACCAGATAGCCACAGTTCTTTCACATACACTTTCACAACAGAGACAGTACCCGACCTCAAAACCTACCACAGTCCAACCAAAAAGATAAAATATACAAAACAGCATATGGCTAGGACTGTGAATGAGATCTCTAACATATGACACACCAGCCATTTAGATGCTAAACAACTTTCTCAAGCCTAAACACCATTGGGCGGACGAGTTCCATCCTCACGACATCCCCTTTGGAAATATGGTTGTCCTTCTTCAGTCTTCCAAACGCCCCATGCAACTCACGCTACTGTTGTTTTTCTTGCAGTTTATCAAATATCGTGTCCCATTATCACCAATCAGGCATATTTCGCAGGGTCATTTTTTCGATGTGGGCTCTGAAGAACCTAACAGGAACCGTCTGAAACACATTAACAATCAAACATAGCAATCAACACACATATGTATGAATGAACATCATTATGCAGATGGTTATGTGGAATAACATACCGGGGGATTTTGACCAATACGGATATAGCATTCAGTGTTAGCATTCCCAAGCATGTATACATTCCTAGCATTCCCAACTCTAGCATTCCCAGCTCTAGCATTTGCGGCTCCAGCATTTCCAGCTCTAGCATTCCCGCCTAGCATTCCCGCCTCCAGCATTCCGACCTCCAGCATTCCCTGCATTCCCAGCTCCAGCATTCCGACCTCTAGCAACTCCACCACCTACTGCGTCAGCCTCACCGTCATCCTCAATTTTAACAACATCCGCACCGTCCGCCTTCCGACCTCTGTTAACAGCTCCCTTACCTATATATGCTGTCCTCGCAACTTGGGTGATTGTGTCTAAAATAATCACATAGAACTGCAATTGCCCCTTATGCATGAACACAAGGATGTTGTAATCCTCCCTCAACCTGTTGTCATCCCTGAACTTTGTCCACCCTCCTTTGAATGCCAGTGTATTCCCAAAATCAACTATGCCTACTGACCATCCCTTTTCTATCGCATCATCAACAATCAACCATGCTTTCTCAGACGCAACGCCTGTTTCAAATTATCCCTGAATTCTTCGGGGATGGGCTTCGTACACAATATGAAAGAGTTATTTAATAAACATTATGGGAACATGGTTATAAAATAAATAAAAATGCATAATGTGTGAATTATGCTTAAACAGTAAAAACCGAAAACCAAATTTTCAGCTTAAAATGCATACTGTCTGAATGCATACCGTGAGAATTCTGCCCAAAAAACTGCAACCATTTATATTCTAATTTTCAGCATAATATTGCAAAACCAAATAAAACTGCGTAGTTTCAGTTGAAAAGGTTAATTTTATCAATATATCAGGTTGATTATATTCCTACACATGTTCATGTTTGACACAAACCCAACTACATCAGATTATAGTCCAAAACCCTAAAACATGGAAATTTCTTTTATGTGTAAATGTATATAACCTGGGTATTTTCAAACTTCTTACCAAATGAGTTCTGCCATATATCGGCGACATGGAAACGTAGAAACCAGGGAGGTTCTCAACCATGTTTTGATATAACTTCCTGAAATTAACATGATCAATTTCGATGCCATTATTAGTCCAAACTTTCCAAAAATGGAGTTTATTATTCCCTTTAACCCACTTCAGTTCCATCCAAAACGGAACAGATGAGGTTGAAAAAGTTGACTGCAACTACTATAAAAGTACAAATTATTGAAAAACAGATTCTATTGTACCACACCTCGATGCTTCTGTAATTTATGCGAATAAATAACACTCAGATTCAACAGCAGAATCGCCAGATACCTGAAATAGAAGAATAAATCTAAAATATACTGCCCATGTGGATGGGTTAAACGTGAAAAGGCGAGAGTAAAAGATACTTCACCAGATCTGGAGTGGCATAAAAAGGCAAAGAACTTTCCGACCGACCAACTATGAAGATTCGAAGAATAAGGTTTCTGTGGTAGATCTGCCGATGTCCACGGTCTTGGAACTATCTGAGACAAAGAGGGAAACTATCCCTTTTATTTGCCCTTTCCTTTTCCCGATGTCCACGGTCTTGAAACTTTCTGTGGTTTCTGTAGTAAAGACCGTAAAAGGGTTGGTGGATGTTCTTTATTGAGTTTGTTGTTGCCGGTATTTAGTTCGTTTGATACTGCGTAATTATGAAAACAATTTCAGGGCAGGCAATGGGTAAGGAAGTGGACGGTAATATCAGTTCCGCATCACATGGGGAGAATCTGAAAACGAACAACACAGAAGGGTGATTCTGTTTATGCAGGGGGCCAACAATTTACCGGATGATTCTGTTTATGAAACACCATCCAACTGCTCGTATAGCCCGGCCGCACTGGAAAAGCAGGGTGGAAGGGGGACAACAACCGTGAATCGTGAAGTTGCTCCTCCCTCTTTTGTCCGTGCCTTGTACAAGAAATTTGGAGAGGAGGATGGTCACATGGATGCCTCTACGGCTCAGAAACCAGTCAAGGGCCACGAATCTGGTTTGCACACTTAAGGGCCACAGACAGATGGTCAGAATGGGCACCGGTTTGCTTTGCGTGTTGATGTGAATCGTCAACTCATCTCGATCTTTGATAGTGCTTGGTCAGCTGACAACATGACAGCAAGACGCCGTCATGCCATGGCTATTGTAAGTATCTGGTTTTTGTTAACATAGGGATTGAGATTTCCCAGATTTCCCACTGATTCGATAATCTGTTGGAATGCCTCCCCTTTACATGTCATAGTAATAGATACTTTCGGTTGAATTGATCGTGTAGTTAACTATGCTCGACTGCATCTTTAAGGCTGACATTAAAGCAAGGTAATCCGTACCTCCACAATGGCCTCGATCCATTGCTAGTGTGATTACTATTAGATAAATTTTCGAGTGCTAAATAATGTCATGGTCTTTTATTGATTTCTTACTTACGCCAAAGACTTGTGTTGATTTTGATGATTTCATTCTTGCGAAGAAGGTCGTGTGATTTACACATGCATGGTTACTTGAGAAGTTAGTTAACAAGAAGTTAGATATGGAAGTACAATTTAACACATTTTATGAGCTCGAAATGCTCGATTAGCATTTTATTACCTTCAAAAATATTACCAGGATTATATTATACGGATACTTTCGAGTATAATTAACCCTTAATCATTTACATAGAGTACATATAGTGCAAGAAATAATTAGTTTAGCCATTAAGTTGAGAAGAGAGTTGGAGAAATTAAGATAATTGACATCAAACAAAGATTTTACATGCACCTAATTAAAAAGGATCAAATTCAAAAGTACTTGTCAGTCCTTCCCTTGAAACCGATCTGCCCAAAGGTAAGGGTGATGAAGAGCCCCAAGTGCCAGCAGATCAACCACAACCTGCTCAAAACAAAGAATTTTGGTTCAGGTCATACAGATACTGAGTTTAATTCAAGTAAATTAATTAGTAACATCCAAACACACCCTCTGTAAGTCTGTCTCAGTATAGGCAAGCATTTGTTTTTTTTTTTTTAATGTTTTCCCTTTTATTCCTTTTTTCTTGGCGGCAATTGTGGTGATTACTCAACTTTTACTAACAAGGAAACGGTTAAAAAGCTACAGTAATGCTTGTTAAACAACATGGGTCCCATGGTCTAGTGGTCAGGACATTGGACTCTGAATCCAGTAACCCGAGTTCAAATCTCGGTGGGACCTGTTTTTCTTTTTCCTTCAAATTAACCCGCTACTCATTAAATTTTTTAATTATTTTTAAAAAAAAAAAATTCTGTAAATTAAGTAAATTAGGTTATAGTAGACAAGTGTAACGAACCAGAACTGGGAGGTGAGAGCTGGAGGTGTGGGGAAGTGAGCGAGCTCGGTTCCAATACTGTCAAAGAAGAGCCCGGTCAAACTCTTGCCGTCGATCACCGGAACGCTGGATGGCACCAACCATCCGATCAACCCGAACCCGATCACATTCAGATCCCTCCTCAGCCAATCACTCTGGAAGCTCATGCTGTGATATTCATTCATGCATATGCATTTAACCAACCATCATCTATACATAGTATTCCTTCCCCATAAATAAACATATAACTCCTTTTGTTCTAACAAAATATATAACTTACCAGGTGAACTTTCCTCGAGAAGCTTGTGCTTGCCTCAGCGGGCTCCTAACCATGACTGGCTTCACAAAGTCTGTTATAATCAAAAGGCGCGCATATTAGAGCATATGGGACATTGTAGACAGAGCAGCCTAAGTTAATATGATACATTGATATAGTAAAGTACCAGAAGAGAGGCATGCCCTCTTTGAGAGTGAGCTTCCGAGGCCAACGACGGTGGAAGCGGTTGCGAAGTTTGTCGCCATCTCTGAACAGATTCTCTCGAATAACGTACTCTTGAGTCTCGGAGTGATCCAGTTAGAAAGAAATACAAGTGTTGGGGGGTGGTGGTTAGAAGCTTAATTGAAAGGGGGTAGGGTTTTGTCAGCTCTCTGAGATTGAGAGTATGTGGATCGAAGATGGGTTGGATTTGCATAATATGGTATGGATGGGTGATGCTTCAATGAGCATCTGCCACCTGGGATTTCATGGATAAAGTGGGGACTCGTTCATCAAATACCACTAGGTGTTACATCATTTAGCCTCATCGACGACAGCATGCTGAAAGGTAACTTTACGCATATAAGCTTCATTAGATATTTGTGATATCAACCGGAAAAGTAAAAAAGAAAAACAGAGCGATAAATGTCGGATTATTGCATAAGAGTTTCTTTTGAAGAAGAAGAAAAGAAATTTTTTTATAAACAAAAGCTTTTAGGATAACTGAAGTTTACAATCAAAAAGTAAGGTTCTAGAAGCCTCACTCGGCACTCTATCATTCCGATACAAATGAGAATCATTTGAGTGGCCAACACTTGAAATAACATCAGCCACAAAATTAACTCCACGAAGAACATGTCTAAAACTAATGGAATATAAACTAGTGTTGATACCCGAAAAATCATGCACTTTTCTACGTTACAATTTATTATGCAATTCATGCAAATTCCTATAATCTTAGGATTTTAACACGCCAAACAAATATGCCCATTGATGTGGACGCAAGCCACATCCGCGCATCTTTAGGGCTTGCAGACGGGGGTGTGGTGTGGAAGGTTACGAGAATGCATAATGCTCATCTGCCGATTTAATATCATTGATGATTTTGGTCTTGTGCCCGAAATCCAAGCTCAACGATTTAAATCCGCAAGCTACTCAGCCAATCCAAGAACTTGGTTAAATAATGATCCTCATATGGTTGATCACCGATTTCAGAGCTTTCCATATCAACGTAGACCGAATTCGATGAATCAAATTGAAAGATCATCCTTTGCTTTTAGAGCTTCACATGCAACAGAAAACAAGATAATGTTAGAACTATTTGTGCTGATAATGTGTTGTAAAACATAAAATACAAGAGATTGAGAGAGAAGAGGAACGACACTTAGAATGAGAATGAGGGAATATGTTGTCTCATATTGAGTAGGGAACCATCTCTTATATAGAGATGTAATCAATATGTAAATTACATGAATATCCTTAATAAGCTAATTACAACAAAAATAATATAGTAGCAGCAACTTCAAGTTAGAAAATCCACCAAATATTTATTTTAAGACCAAATGACTTGAAATCAGTTTTGAAACGGCCAATGAAATGTCTACTTGTACATACAATAGAAGATCAGAGGTTAAATGGTCCAAATAAGATTTCGAAACTGAGCAGCAAACAATGAGGTACACTTGAAATTCTGGAAACTTTACCAAGTGCAGACTAAACTTTGAAAATCACTGAGTAATCAATTTACAACAGAATGAGCTGAAACTTTCCAGATCATTAGTCAACTGCCCCAAAAGAAAACTGTCGAATTTTCAGAACATTTGAAGATCTGGAAGTAGAGTAAAAGAAAGGATAAAGTGAGTTTTCTTCTCAGGAAATTCTGCAGAACTTTCTTCAATTCAAAATGCAGTTTCTATCTTAAAAATGAATAGCTTTGCTTGACAAATTACTTTGCCTAAAACCTTCAAATGCATACTCTCATAGACTAGAGGTTCAAAATAAATATATCTGGTAGAGAATGAAAGCAACAAATGAAAAGGCATGCAGCAAAGTACAAAATTTCAGAAAGATACAGGAGAACAACTTAATAAGAGGCTCAACCAAAAGATAAGATTACATGCTAGGGGAATCGATACAGAACACAGTGAATAGCTATTCTTCCTGGCAATGGAACATATATGAATATAAAAACATAAACCATGTGCTGATAGGCCAATAGTTGTCAAATATATGTACATACTACTTATATAGGCAGTAAATTACTATATTTACAAAATCTACTCCGTGGTAGTTAAGGAAAAAAGTGACGTGATGACCAGTTGAATGCAGTTAGTCCAATAAGAGACAATTCAGTGATCTTAAGACATACATCTTTCCATGATGTTGTCTTAGGGATAACTATCAAGTCCATGAAACTACTGAGTATTTAAAATGAGCAAACCATATTGTGTTTAAGGAATAAACTCAGCTCACCAAACAGTACAAATATAAGTACGAAATATGACAATAAACTCTTCCATTGCCCAAACTGCTTGGTGCACCGTGTACCAAACATGGCACAATAAATTCGAATATAGAAGTAGAGTGGTTTCTAAAGTTGATGATGAAACTCAATTCCAGTTTACCTCCCTGAAAAGATATACTCAATATCTGCCACTAATTAAAAGTAATAAATCCATTATTACCAGAAGATTTTCATAAAGAGACTATCTACCATCTGAATAGCCAGCTACATAATCCACAGTCATCATAAAGATTTTTAAGGCCAAATTGGCTTGGTCTTCTGTCAAACTTAATAATATCGTATGGGATCCAGCAAACTTTTTAATAAACTTGGCCATTGGTCTAGCATTAAACAATTTGAAACATACGTTAGCAAGCAACCTAGTTTTGGATCAACAGAAAATGCACAATTCACATAAATACTTTTCCTATAATATAAACCAAATAGCTTCCTAGCTAAATCATCGAACTTCAAGCAGGTAATGCAACTATTTTAAATATATGTTTAACAAGCAACCTAGTTTTGGATGAACAGAAACTGCACAATTCACCTAAATACCTTTCCTACAGTATAAACCAGTCAGTCTTCCTAGACAATATGAGTGAACTTCCAGCAAGTAATGCAACTACAAAATGCTCCTTCCAGAAATTCACAAATGGCCAACTTAAACAAACAAATAGCCCACATACCTTCTTCGATGAACCCTGAGAACCTGAAATCAATAGCTTGAGAAGGGAATTCTCATCCTTCTAGACAGCATGTCTCAGGTTTGAGGTCTCTATGCATCACACCCATCAAATGACAAATATGAAATTTGAAAGGCAACAATCTCAAAGGCAACAATCTTATCCACCCTCTTAACTCCCAACATACTAGCCAGCTGCAACTGTTTCATCATATTCATATGCTGACTAAATGCAACACTACTCTTTTGCAAAATGACACGTTGCTCTACCCCAATCTCATATGTATAAAGGATATTCTGATACTGTTGACATTCTTCTTCACATGCTGTGCCAAACAAGAAACTGTCATCTGCAAATAAAAGATGATGCAATTTCGGAGCCGTGGGCGCCAGTGTCATGCCTTTAATCCATTTATTGTCTGCAAACTTCTGAATTAATGAAGAGAGCTCTTCCTCACCCAAGACATAGCCTCCTGCTCACAAATGAAATCAGCGTACAAGGCAACAATTTTAGAGCCAATAATCAGCCTCAATGAGTTCTCTGTTGTAACTCCAGCTTGGGCAAGCTCATTCGAATGGTTCATACAAACTCAAGTTTAAAAGTGCAGAATCATGAATTTTGAAAGGCAACAAGAATAATAGTTCTAGTAATACACTACCACAGTGGTATCCTTCCTAATCCCGAACTAGTCTAGACATATTCCCTCTCTTGTTTCTAAGCACTTACAACATAGAACACTTTCAGAAGCCTTGTTCGTGAATTCAGCTAACCACTAACAGATTCAACCTTGAACGCTTCTTGGGTTGGTTGCACTACACATCTCTCATGGTATGCAACATGATATGAGTTGATGAAAAAAAATTGAAGTTCAAGCTCTAAAGTTTACAGTCACGAAGAAGACTTAGAGCAGCATGAACAATGCAAGCTAAAACTAGACTCAATAAAGAAAATGCAATAAGGCAGTTTTCAACAACCATTGAGCAAAGTCAAAGCTATAGATATATATAGGCAGACAAGACATCAAAGATGATGCTAGCTGACCTCAACATGTTTCAGAAAGATTTGGACATAAGTGTTTGGCTCCCATACTAAAAACGATGTGTCCAAACATAGAGATGACACAAGCAATCTCAATAAAATAAAGAACTCTTTCCTAAAACATGAACGATTCAAAACAGGGAGCAAAGAGGGTTCAGTCCATTAGTGGATCTTGACATAGTCGATAGCGACTGGTCTTTGAATCACACAGGGACCAACTTTGTATTGGATAATGTATCATAAAATCTAAGCTAGAGTCTTGAGCATCACACCATTCGGTCACGGGTTGGCATAACAAAAGATCTCAATCCTTAGACTGGTTTGAGCGCCAAGACACTTCCCACAAACTCAGTTGTCCATTTGAATTTAAAAGACCTATTAAACTAATATAATAGACTTTGAAACTCAGGACAGCAAAAGAAACTCAGTATTATGATAGCAAGCGAAGCTACTAATCTCTGTGAAAAACAGTGATATGTAGATGCATGTTTTACCTGAAGCCGTAAGGGATGTTAGTCATACTTGTTCTTGATCAAATAACAACATCTCAAAGTGTTTTGCAGGATAAAAAGATTGTCAACTATCCTTATACCTTCATCTTAAATGCAACAATAATTCTCTTTCCAACAATCTCTCTTAATACCCTTTTTTTAGGGATCGTTATTGCTTTTTAACAGTAAGAGCATGAACTTTCAAGACAACAATAATCTTTCAGGCAAGAGCATCATGAACTAGGCACCACCAATGAATCGAAGGCAACACATAATTCTAAAGTGATGATTGATAACTCCAAGTTTTTAGCCAACACGTACTGCTTGGCTTTTATTTTGTTGGATTATAAAAGCTAAATACTTTTTTTTTTATGAATAAAAGAAATTACAACATAAAACCTCGATCTACACCGCTCCTATAAAGATCAAGTTGGAAAGCGGGAGAGGAGGACAAAGGAAAGGAACACGGCCAAATAGAGGGGGTGAAGCTAAGCTATTTGCCAAGAAATTGGCCTCGCGCCAAACATGATGAAACGAGGTAGAAAGAAAAAGTCGGCCAAGAAATTTGATATCTTGTAGAACACTTTTGATACGCCACAGAGTAGAAGTGTGGTCATTCAGAGCATTAATAAGAATTTGTGAATCTCATTCCACCATAAAAGGTTGAGTAGTGTGTGGGAGGAGCAGTCCTCGGGTGGGCGATCAGTATCGTCTCGCTTACTGTATAACTAGAAGAATAGGGGGGTGCGGGAAATGTGATAGTGGTTTGAAGATGACCCCGAGTTCGGCGAGTACCCAGGAGAGCACCAGCTCCACCCGCTGCCAACAACGCTCCAGCCGCCGCCAACAACAACAACACTCCAGGAACAGCTGTGGTGGCCAGAACGACCATGGATGAAGATGAATTTTTTGTGGATGCTTCAGATGATATAGAATTGGAATCTATAAAGCTTATCTAATTTTTGTGTGGCCATATTGTAAACTTGTTAGGGCTTTACACATCCGAGAGTCTGATACTATTATATATGAAGCTTATTCTCGGTTGGTAGATAATGCTTATAAAAGGTAAGGATGTGCGAATAATCTGGATCAATGAGCACGATTGTTTGAATTCAAATCTAAAGCATATAATCAAAATTCCAAATTGAGAGGATAAACATAACAATAGTGAATTAGAGTCTATGTTCTGAGATACATTAGATCTATAATTTTATCAGAAATGGTAATTCCTCCTTGTGTGCATTTTTCAATTGTTTTTCCTGGTCTCAAATATTTTATTAATCTTGATCTTTTTGTCTTCCGGTTTAATTGATGTTTCTGCAGATTCATTTTGTCATTCTTGTTAGCCGGCAAGGAAAGGTGAGGCTTACCAAATGGTTTTCAACCTATTCGCAGAAGGAACGATCTAAGGTACCTTCTGTCACTCTCTTTGATTATACTATTTTGTCTGTTATATAGATGTGCAAATATTAGTAGTTTTGGACAGTTTTGGCTTTTGCAAAGGCAGATCTATAAATTCTTCACAGGGGAGAGATGATGATTGCTGATCCCCACTTCTATTGCAAATCTGTAATGTCACTTTTGCATTTAGACAATTTAGCTCCTCCATGAGATATATTTCATCAGACAGGTACATAGTGATCATAACAACTAAGCAACTGTTTCAAAAAGACAAAAAAAAAAACAAAACCAACTAAGCAAATGAATATACAATTATGTTTGCTTCTTGAAAGCGTAAGACATAGCAATATACAATTCCTTCAAAGCTCTGAAGAGGCAAATGAATGAATTTCTTTTGATGTCGTTTAGAAATAAATACTTCGGATCCTCAACGTACATTGTTACGCCAAATTGCATAATAACTATCGAGATATTTCATCAAACAAACTACCTGGACTAATGTATACATAGGCTATATACTATACAAGAGTAAAAGAGTATTAAGAGAATTATAAAGTACGGACATATATAGCTTCTATAGCTACTATTGTACTAAATATGTATTAAGACCATTCGAATCATATATTATAGCATAGACGTACAACACCCTCAACCTAACTAGCACTACTAGCAAAATGAAGCTTCACACAGATTTAAATCAGTGTGAAATATAGATATCTCATACAGACATTCATGTGATAAAACCATTAGTCACGCTACACTCACGAATTGCCTATCCGTGCTGTTTGCAGGGGGGCTAATGCTCAACACACACAGATAAAAAAGTCCGTGCAAATAGTTGATGTGGGCCCCATAACATATCCACAAAACGTGATTGCTTTATGAGAACTCATTCAGTGAGAATAACTTTGTAATTCACACGGATGTCTGTGCGAATTGGTAGGATCTATTCACACAGATAACTGTGTAAAATTTCATTCACCTAAATCTGTGAGGTAACTTATTCACGGATGAATGTGTCAATTTTGTATACTTTAATTCACACTATTTCGTGTGAAATAAATATAGCATTAAAAAAAATATAATTTCAAATATTAATTTCCTGCTCATATTTTTCTGTAAAATGAAATATATATATTGTTTCTACCTGCTTCGTCCCGAGCCGGGAAGGGGTCGCGGGGCGGAGAGAAATAGAATTCTTGGGTCCTTCACACGGAACCTGCACAAGTGACAGCGTCACGGGGGTCGGGACTGGGATGGCCCAGTCTTCGACTCTCCGATGCTTAAGTTAGCTTTGAGCACTTGTACGGGTAGAGGAGTGAAAGAGGGAGAGAGTATATGTGAGTGTGTACCTTTTATGATAGGTTGAGCTTGTTTTATAGGCCAAACTTGGGCACTTTGGCCTTGGTTTCCAATGTGGGACTTCTTGTCATCCTTTGGAGTGTCTCCCCTTTTGGGGGTGTTTTGCCGCTAGAGTGACTTTGGCAAGCGGTTTGTTACCTGCCCTTCATTCTTAGGATGCCTGTGAAGGGCTCACCAGGGCTATCTCGACCGGGTAATTGTACCTTATTCTCGGCTTAGCCAAGTATTTTGGCTATGTACTAACATATATATATATATATATATATATATATTTCATTCTATTTACAATCAAACATTCAAACAACACAAATCCACAACTCCATCCATAATATAACATTTGATATTCCCATAAAAATGTATATAGTTTACATTCCTACCAACATAGTTTACATACCCTAATTTTTACAATTCTTGGATTACAAAACAAAGCTGCTTTTCTAGAATACAATGTTGTTGAAGGTGGAAAACCACTAAGAATTTCCCCCTAAGAACAACATAATCCTTGTCCAAGAATAGATTTCATCAAAGTAGACATAGATAGAGCCATCAAAATAGATAATGACATATTGGGGTGAAACTAACAAAATTAGCAAGGCTGCAAACGACGAACCATTTGAGGAATTTCGGGCCGATACACATCATTGATATCTGGGGTTGGGATCACATTTCTACTGCCTTCTGGTTGTGTTGGCTCCATTTGTGGTGCCGTCTCAATTTGCGAAAATCTAGCATCTCTCAGCATTCTACTCATTTCATATGTAGCTAGTTCTTTCACCTTATTTGCCATAAGTATTTCTTGCTGCCTTTTGGAGTCCTCCATTTGTGCAGTGAGTCTTTTCTCCATATCAAAGGTTTCATTCCTAATTCTCTCTTCTCTTTCAGCATCTTTTTTCCTCTCATTTTCAGCCTCAATCTTTAATCGTTCCATCTCCACACGTTGTTCATCAAGTTTAGCTTTCATTGCTTCCACGGTGCTAGAAGTAGTTCTTTTATCAATGTGAATATTTGGAACATCACGCCAATGAACTCCACCTCCAAGTCCCCTCACTTGGTTACATTTCTCCGGCCCAAAAACTTCTGCATAGATATCTTCTCTAACCTCTGGAGTAATCTCAACATTTAACTTTCTTCTCTCCTCTTCAGCCTTTTCCAAATCTTGCTGCATTCAATCATGAAACTATTATAAACTAAAATTACCACTGCATTCAATCAACCTACTTTTCTATTTTCAAATTTACTGAATTAGTATTCAACTAAGAATCCACTATTTTCATACCAAAATCTGTATTAGTATTCAACTGAACATAAACATCTTAGCACTTTCATAAAATAAAAACCAATACAAATACCAACTAAGTTATTTCAATACTCACCACTGCTTTGGTAGATGCAGCGTCAACATATTCATTTGTTTTTCCTTTTTTACGATGTGTCAACTTGAAGATTTCCAATCTATCAGGTTGTTCCTCAACCCCATTCTGAACTTGCTGCAATGTAGGATATGCAAAGAATTAAACATCAATCAATTGACACATAATGTACATTAACATGATAACTCACTCATTCATATACAACTGCTGAAAAAGTCCTTGTACCTGTACTGTGATGGCCTGGAAAAAGTCCATTCATTACCCTTTGCGAGCGATTACTGACATTAATATCAGCCTTGGTCTGTAAAGGACATTAATATCAGCCTTCACATATTATATTGGTCTGTAAAAGACACTCATACATTAAATTACTCATCATACATATTATATTGATGAACATTGAAAACGCGAGAAATGCATCATCACCTGAGTATCCTCATCATCTAAGTGAGTAACAAAAGCTTTCCATTGATCACTATCTATAGAAGACAAAGGGCATTGAAAACGCTCATCAGTCCCTTTGTTGGGCACCCAATGCAATTTCTTCAAGTCTGTCTTGTGGTGCTTCTAGCAATCTGAGAGTCTCTCAAGTGCATATTTCTTGATTTTAGATTTCTTAGCAGCAGTGTCAACCTCAGACCAATCAATTGTCCCCTACAATTCCAAATATTATAATCCCTTATTAATTAGATGAATCAACCTATCAATATAATTCTAGATTATCAGTTTACATACCTCAATATGCAACCATGCCTTTCCAAGGTCGTTATCAACATCAAAGTGACGCCAATCATTGACGTCAATTGGGAAATAAACGCCATCAGTTGCTAAACTACCAAGGAAATAGCTGTAATGTGCACACTTATCCCTTGGCCACACAGGTGCCCCATACATTCCCCACTTAACCGGTTCTCTCACTCCACCCACTGCCCATTTTCCAATCGTTTTCCCTCGCCCACTTTTCTTATTACCGCGACTGGCTTCACTACTTCTATTTTCAGTAGGAGATATTGGTTGAGGCACAAATAAACGACTAACATCTTGAGTTTTACTGTCATCATATTGGAAGCTGTCATGCAGCGATTCCAGGCCATTATCAGCTAACTGAAAATCCATGTCATAATGGGACATTCTGCAATTAAACAAGCATTGAGATACTATTGTAGACACAAAATTTAACGAAAATAATAATCGTTAAATTATTCAAACAACGCGTGGGTCCGATAAAATGTATACATGGCCCGTGAGTCAGCAAAGTCAAAGAGACTCCAGAAATAACACATGGCGACGTGTGAGCGGTCGGTCGACAACAAAATTATCAATCCCGACTAAAATCAAATATTGAATGTGGATCGATAATCAGGTATCAATCAAACTAAATTGATTATCGAAAAAGGAAGTCATACATTATATCCAAATCAGTTATACCTTACCAGTCGCAATTATCAATCAATTAAGACTGATTGATTTGATTATATTAAAATTAATAATTAAATCAATTAATCAAAACTGATTGATTTTGTTATTACCGTTAAGGAAATACAATTGATTCGGTATCTTCATTACATGTCATAAACGGAGGTACGTCAACACTATAAATACCCCCTCTCATATCAAGAGGAGGACTTCCGGGCAAGAGAAAACAAATTACTCCCGAAAGCTCAGAAGTCTCAAAACACTTTGTGAAGAACTACCAAGGTTCCAAATAGCATGTTCTTTCACCAATTTGAAGGCTTAGAAGTTGTCAAACTCCGAAGAGTCACCAAGCTGCCAAATAGTCGACATCTTCACCAACTTCAAGACAAAGAACAAACCACCACATGAAACCGCTCGTGGATCAAACCTGATCAACATCAAGCCTCCACGGCCCTTGATCAACCCTCGTCTTTAAGTTTTCAATAAATCAAAACCTCTACCAAGTTCTTTAACAAACTCGTGGAGAATCAACAAGCACCGAACACACATGCCGATTCATCCCCCGTCAAAGTCGAAGAACATGCACCACGTGACACTGCTCCTGGCCTAAGTCCGATCAAGAACAAGCCTCTACGGCCCTTGGTCAATCAACTTCTACAAATCGTCAACACGACAAGAAGTCCAAACTACAACAATTCGATTCAAGATTAAGTGCTCATCACCCTTGGATCAAATCGACGTCGAAGATCGAATCAGAGGAAATTCTTGTAAAAGAATACACACAGAGATTGTAACCCGCAAATTCATCAATACAAATATTTTATTTTGTACACGTGTCTTTCTGTTATTCGTTACAGGAATTTTCATGTTTACAACTGTAATAGCTGTTGTTAAGCATCTAGGTTGATATTGTAATCATTGTCATAGCTGTTGTTACAATTCTAGATTGATAGCATACTTGTATATATTCAGATTCTAGTTTCCCAACAACATATCCAATTCATAATTCCAATTTTCACTAAAGCTTAACCTCATTCCACCAAATCAAAATTAATTTGGCATATCACTTGGTTAGAAATCCCTCTCAATAAACCTGATGCATATGAAAATTAGCATAGAAATTCACAGCCAATTTATAGATCTACAAACCCAAATGACCAAGTACTTTACCCGTTCAGTATGCTCAGAGTTAGTGAATAAATATCATGTACCTTTACCGGCTTTCGGCACAACGGTGGTGTGGGATCTGAGTCGGCGATCGGACGTTCTTTTACCGGCTTCCGGCACAGAGGTGGTGGTGGGATCTGAGTCGGCTATCGAAGCCTCTTGCAGCAGTCCTTGTTCCTTTTTTGTGTGGAACATCAATGACAGTTTGTATCGCGTAGCTAGGTTTTATGCATTATTTCACACGGATTTCTGTGAAAATCTAGAACATTTCTCACGTATATCTGTAGGTATAACACCTCGGTAAACTGATAGTTGTCATGTCAAAATTTCACACTGATGTCCGTCCTTAAGAGTTTTACCTACAGAAGTTTGTGTCAAATTTGGTTCTTCACACGGATATCTATGTAAACATTCCACACAATTAAATGTGTAATTCGCATTTCACATGGATATTTGTAGGAATTAGGATTAGTTACGGAATACTGTAAATATGTGGTCTATATAATTGGAAAAGATAAATATTTTTAATTATTCTAATATTTCATTGTCACAGATATCTATGTGACTTATAATACACACAGATAGCTATGTGAAATGTTATTATTACACACTTGATCTATTCCGTGCCCAATATTTTTTCATACATATTTTTGTTACATGTATATTAGTATAAAGTAATGTGGGCCTAGAAAAGTCTATTCCACACGGTTATATGTGTCATTGAGAGTTTGTCACAGATTTCCGTGAGTTTAAAGTAATATGTGAGAATAAAATCCGTGTGAGATGTTTTTTTTGCTAGTAGTGTAGTGTTATGTAGTAGTCACTGATATACACCTTCAAGCTTTTGCACTGTTGCTGCTAATTGTATATGTTGAGACTATAAACTTTTCTGAAAAAAACAGGTGATGCGGGAACTGAGCGGAATAATACTCAATCGAGGCCCCAAGCTATGCAACTTCATAGAATGGAGAGGACTTAAAATTGTCTATAAAAGGTTGTGCACATAAATATTAACCTCATTTGAATTATAATATAGATCTAGCTAGTAGCAATTATGCTTTTGCATAAGCAGTTATAACTAACTCGTTTAGTTTGTTTGAATATGCATTGAAATATGCTTGGTCAGATATGCCAGCTTGTATTTCTGCATGTGTATTGAACAAGATGACAATGAACTAGAGACACTTCAACTAATTCACCACTATGTTGAGATACTCGATCGCTATTTTGGCTGTGTAAGTGATTAATTTTTCTTGATTGAATTTTCAAGACTTGTCTTCTTTTGAAATTAAAATATAAATGCATGTTATTGTTAGTAACTATTGATTTTGATATGTTGTGGCTGCCTTATGGTATATCAATATTAGGTCTGCGAGCTGGATTTGATTTTTCATTTTCATAAGGTATTTTTCTTTTTTACTCATCTTTAAGTATCTTTAATCTCTGATATATAGTTTCAGTTGAAAAGAACACTTTGAATTAGCAGGCTTACTACATATTGGATGAAGTTTTGCTTGCTGGTGAGCTTCAAGAGTCAAGCAAGAGAGCAGTAGGACGAATGTTAGCTATACATGTAAGTATTACCATTATATTTTTCTTTATTGAAAATTATATATCGTATATTATATATTGTATATCATACTAAAATTGATATGATCTCAATCATGATCTATAAAACTTGTATATTAAGACTGAAAGATAGTTATGGTCATGCTAACTTAAAACTTACTTGATATGGTTTGAGTGAGTCCGGTTTAAGGGACATAATATTTGACACTATTTGTTACACTGATTTTTATCTCTTGGATCTTAACTAATCTAATGGTAGTTATTAATTGCGAGTATGATTTGGCAATGACATGACAATAACATTATTTTCAATAAAAAGAAAGATAAATAAAATTATACAATTTTTTTTATGGAATTATATGATCCAACCTTTGAAGAACACCATTGTTCTTCAACAAGAAAAAGAACAATCCTGGTTCATGAAAGAGGTTTGATTGCTTCTCTTCCAAAAAAAAAAAAAAACAATTCAAAATCCACATTTGATCTTTGCTTTTGAATAACCAAATCAATCTTATTCTTAATTGCATATTTTAACAAACCATGATTCTAATCAATCATGTTACCACCTCTGCTGAGAGATTACAGACTTAGAGCAAAACCTTGATTCATTGCTTTTAGGATACATAGGAAGATGAAATCAAATACTAGAATGAACAACATCTTTATCTATAAACTCTTATTTTCCTTTACTTCGAGAAGTAGATGGTGTTGGATATAATTTGAGAAGGAATGCAACTCTTTAATTGCTATGAACTTGAGATTATCTTTTTCTCCTTGATTTGGGTGTGTTCTTCGATCTGCAATTCAATTTTTTTTTATCAAGTAAATTACAAATGTGTGAATTGAACTCACAACCTCCCACTTACTAAAGAGAAGACTATGTCACTAGACAAAATGATACAGGGCATATGCAATTCAATATTTGTAAATGATTTTCTGGATTTTTTCTAACAAAAAATTTGTTTAACTTGATTTATTTTCTTTGTTTGTTTGAAAAATAATATTATTGTCATGTCATTGCCATTTGCCAAATCATACTAACAATCAATAACAACCATTAAATTAGTCAAGATTCAAGGGATAAAAATCAGTATAAAAAATAGTGTCAAATATTATGTCTCTTGACTGGACCCGGTTTGAGTAGTCTACTCAAATGACATATGATATAGACATTTCGATGTGATGGTTAGTATACACATATTGTAGTGTTTTTGATATAATTTTTTTTTGAACTCAAATACAATTTTGTCATTAGTATTAAAGTAGATGGTACAATACGAATCGATCCGTTGTCATGCGTACAGAGAACAAACAAGATCATTTGATCCATATGAGGGTTGCATCCTTATTACAAATTTCGGCTCACAAAAAGCCTATAATCTATTAATCTAATAGCGAATATATCATAGGCTAAGATCTCACCTAAAAAACTAGAAAAAGACTAAAAGAAAGATAGACTCATGAGGCACAAAAAGTGCTTAGAATCCTAATGAAATGAACTTATTGTACTAGAAAACTATAAACTAAAAAGCATTCCAAAGCCTAAAAAGAAATTAAACCTAAACCCAAAACAGTTGACCTAGCCCAAATTTTCCTTCACAGTTGCATGAAAGACATGGAAGAGGAACACTATAGCCGTTGCCGCCATGAGATGAAGTTGCTTTCGTGAGACGTTATCGTCGTGGGACTCCGCCTCCTTGTTCCGCGCTGCCACAAACACACCCCAAGGAGAAGAAACTCCATCATCGCCACAAACTTAGAGACCAAACAACTTCTCCACCAAACCAAAACTTCTCCCAAGAATAGACAAAGACGAAGATGGAACCGGAAAGATGAAACCAGATCTGCTCCTCGAGTTCATGGTGTTATACCTCCACTCTGATCTGAAAAGCCACGCTGATCAAAAGCTATTAAGAACCTCTAGCCAATTACCTCTCAAAGCATTTGGTTGCTGACATATCCTTCATCCAGCAACAAAGTCATACAGCTTTAGTAGATCTAGAGACCTGCCTAGAGTTAGACCGTCGCCGGATGAGGGTGAGATTTCGTAGTTGGCGGCCGACTTAGAGAGAGAGAGAGAGAGGGTTTTAGGGTTTTTCCTTCTTCCAAAAATGCACTACTGTGTTTTTGATATAATTAATGACGTAAACACTGAGTTTAATGAATGCAGGATCAATTTTTGGAGGCTGCTAAAGAGGAAGCTAGTTCAATTGGCAATTTAATCTCACAAGTCACAATGTAGAAACTTCAACCTTATGAAAGAGTGCTATATTTGTTTTACCTACGTTGTTCTTTTACCAAGTACCCTATGTAACTATACATTATTATATTTACCAACTCAGATTTTATTTATTTGCTATTGTGCACAAAAATTATTATAGTCGACATATAATATCTTCTTTAACATAAGGCAAATTGCTGTAAATATTTACAATCAAGTGTCTGTTCATTCATCTTTTGAGGACTTATATGCAATATCATAATAGTATAAAGACTTGTCTTGTAATCTCTATCTCTATATAAAGGAGACATATGAGACATAATAAGATGTTACTTTTTTCTCTCCTTACATTTTGTTCTTCTTTTTTCTCTCTATCTCATCTTAGTTTAGAACATATTTTCGCTCATTCGTTCTATGAACTCCATGGCGATCTATGAGATGTTAGTGCAACTATTATTGCTTATTATCCATGCATACTCACAATCTATGAGTTCACTTCAATTTTAATTATATCTTGTCTACATATATACTTTAATTTGTTTATATTACTCAATTCCATAATTACAATTACTTATACTAGTGAGCCTGAAGTTTCACCAATAATAATCGAACCTGCAGTTTCGAGATTATGAACCCGAAGTTCAAATATTACAGTAGACTAGCAATTCTAATTGTTTGCATAAACCTAAAGTTTTGTGCATGTATATGTGATCCATTGTTCACAAGATTCGAACCTGAAGTTTCGATATTGATATTTCTTTCTTATGAACATGAAATTCTAAACAGCATAATTGGATCCAAGATGATCGATGTGGTCTATGATGCAAGATTATTTCTTAAGACCATGAACCATGATCTATATGATTATAAGTGGTTTGTATATTTTTGATTTAAATAAATAATTTATGGTTCTTATTCCTATTTGTTTGGATAAGTTTTGCAATATCATGGTGCAATTTCATGCATTTCTATGGATAGTTTTATGAAACTTTTGAACACATGTTCAATATGCGACATTAAGAATCATTGTTCTACCAAAATCAATGAATGAACGCATTTGCATTTTCTGATATATAACATTATATGGCTATAGATGTGGCTATAGTAACCACACTATGTAAAAATTGGATTCTCATATATCTGTCATTCATTGTTTCACATGATATATATTATGTTATGTTTAATAACATAACAAGATTATGTATAATTGATACATATGCATTTTTCTTTTCGTATAATGTTGACAACCGTCTATTTAGAATTCTATAATAAATACAATTAAATATATTTAATATGCTTAATATGTGACACACATTTCCATATGATTAATATGTTTATTATTGCAATTAGTACATATTGAATTAATGATGCAACCGTTCAAATTCTTATACAGTTAACATGACTAATTTTGAGGTCCTTATTGTGAGTGATTATGGTTAGTTGATTACTTTACCTTCCAAATGTTGTTGAAGTCATGAATTTGACAATCAAAGATTATTTTTGATCACTCTGTGCACCACTTAATAAGTTTTTAAGTCATAAATATGTGTACAAATTATATATATACAAATAGTTATATATATCTGTTCTGTGCCTATTCATTCATGATAATTATCGTATTATTACGTTTAATTTCATTTGCTGCGATAATATATTTCATTGTTGCTTATATTTTTTTTTCATTTTATTATGAAGGTATGAAAATGAATCATGAATCATGAACATGCTCAACTTATAAATGAAGAAGATATTTGTCTTGTGGACAATACCACCACACATACAATCCTCTGTGATCGAAAATATTTTTCCATTTTAGTGCCTTCTTAAACTAATGTGACCACCATATCTGGAACTGCCAAATTTGGTTGAAGGCTCCAGAAGAGCCCACATTAGTCTTCCAAATGGAACACAATTTAAAGAGACTTTGCAATCTCATAGACCAAGAATGAATTTCCTAAGTTTTAAGGATATTAGTTTGAATGGATTTCATGGTAAGACCACAAATGTTACGAATGTGGAATATCTTTACATTAATTTCAATGTATGTAGCCGAAGGCGTATATTGAAAAATTTGGTTGGTCTATCATATGATTTATATTACACATTTGTGCGGACGTCCGCAGCTGAGAAAAATCTTATATATATATATATTTGTTGTAAATTAAAGACTAGAAATAAAAGAAATTCAATCTCTTCACCATTTACTGATAGTTGCCTCCATCGCCACCATCCTCATCATGCCTTTGATTCAGAAGCTTATTCTCAAATCTTCATCCAAGTTAAACCTATTATTGCAAATTCGATTAACCCAAAGAAACCATTATTACAAAACCTCACTACGAGATTTAAATTTTAGGGCACATGTGTATGTATACCTTACTTCCAGATTTGCATTTCAGGACATCTGTATGTATACGATGATTGCTAAAGAAAATAAACAATGGGACAACACTTCATCATGATTTTAAAAAAGTAGAACCAAGAACCAAAACACATCAAGCTGCATGTCATTGTTTTCAAATAATCACAATTCTATCGGTTGCTAAATTAGAGTTCACAACAGATGTCCTTATTAAATATTGACAACCCAAAATCTACCATAATTTTTCATGAAGGTTGATGTTTGTAAATGATTACATGGTGACATGGTAGTCTTAGTTCTTTTAGTATCTGAGAATCACGTGTGGAAGAATTCATGAGATTTGTAGATTATAGTTTCAGATTTTAAGAAGAAAGAAAACTTCCACTTTCAGAAAAAAAAAAAAAAAATTTCAATTTTTAAACTTCGTGTTTAAGGAAATTATGTTTCCGTCCTTCTGTTATATGTATTGCCCTAATACACGTAGAATTGGTTAATCCGGTTTCCTTATTAGAATAAATTACAGTTGATAGAACTTCTAGATCATTCGGGAGACTCTATGTAATGCCTATAAATAGTCTTTTTTATTAATGAATGAGTACACCGTTATTCTCGTTATTTTTTCTCCTTCAACACATTATCAGTACGATTAACTCATTTGCTATTAAGCTAATAAAAATTTATCAGCTAATAAATTTCCATGTCACTAAGTGTGTCAAAACAAATGTGTTGATGTGACCCGAGCCACATCATTTGCTATTAATTTTTTTTTGGGGTCTGTAAGAAAAATAGGTGATAGGTGGGAATGGGATACACAAATCATTTTTAAATCTAATAATTTTAATTTACCAATTTCCAACCCTAAAACCGCCGACTCGGATGCTCAAAAGCAAAGGAAGAGAGAGTGAGCAATGATGAACCGGTTGAGCTTGGATCAGGTGCTCAAGGACAACAACACTCGCGACCCCAACCCCATTTCTTCTCTCGTCCTCACTCACCGTGCTCTCTCCGATGTACGACTCGTCGTCTTCTCTCTCCTTCTCGAATCTCTCTCCGTTCTGATATATGTACTTCTGATACAATTGGCTAGGTCTCGTGCTTGGGCGAGCTCAAGAACTTGGAGAGGCTCGATCTCAGCTCCAACACCCTCACTTCGCTCGAGGTAACTAACTCGCTCGTTGTGTGATTTGTTTCTGTTTTCTGATTTGTGCTAAAATTTGTTGTTGTGTGATTCAGGGGTTGAAGTCATGCGTCAATTTGAAGTGGTTATGCGTTTCGCAGAACAAGCTGCAAAGCCTCAAGGGAATTGAAGGACTTTCTAAGCTCACTGTAAGCACTATACATTTCCTTTTTTTTTCTTTTTTTTCGAATAACAAGTAGATATTATTAGAAGTAGTGGATTGTGTAGCATGGAATAGTTTACATTGCTCATCCAATTGCGAGTTTATGAAATTTTAAACATGTATCTTTGTGCTTATATGGTAGAGAGCTATACGCTATGGTTTTGATTTTGCGTGTGCCGCCATTTGTTAGAAATAGCAATGTTAGACTATTAAGTATACTAAATTGTTGTATGTATGGTACGTGCCGTTTTGCGGTGTAAGAGTGAGTATCCATGGCCTTAGTTCACATGGGTCTTTAATTCAAAAGTATATCTTGTTATGGCTTACATGTGGAAGAACCCTAAGAAGAAAAAGTGTGTTTGATACAAAAGTTGTATGGGTATTATAGTTAAAGAACGGTGTAAAGAATCTATAAGGTTAAAATAATACATCAAATCAGTCTCTTGGAGCCATATTTGTGGCTTTGCTAGTCTGTGTGTGTGTGATCTAATTCTTGTGACTGTAAACATGTTGCAGCGTTAAAAATTTACAACCATGTATTTAGCATGTACACCGTCAAGGTTAGTTTGGTGAAGTGGCAGTAAATCAAATGTGTGGAACTATTTCAAGTTTTCAACATCTTCCATTCCTCAATTTAAATGATTTGATGTTCTATATGGGTCTGAGTCTTACAAGTAGATTAGATTATAACAAAAAAAATCCTTCAAATGTGCCTCGAAATGAATTGTGCTTCAACCCACCGACCTACTTCGTGTACTTGTCAAAAGTTTCATATATACTCAAGACCCACGGTCATCTACATTCCTCCTGGTTTATGAGAAGGATCAGTTGACAATAAGGGTTTTTTCTGTAGTGCTTCCATAGGAAACTTTCTCAGAAGTGCCGTTTTCAGAGGCAAATAAAACTTCTTATCAAACACCAAGTGCTTTTTTCATATTTACTTGGAAGCGCCTCCTGAGGACGCACCTGATAGGTACTTCTCCAAGAAGCACTACAAGTGCTATAAAGGGAAAGTATGTTTCACTTCTGTCAAATGCTATAAAAATCACTTCTTTTATTAAATCTTCTCTTGTGGAAACTAAAAGCATTGCCAAACAGATTCAACGAATGGCAGATATTTTAGGATGTGTAAGGATAGACATGCGAAGTTGTATCGAATAATGAATTTGTGATTACAATCATATTAGTAGATGGTATGTTTAGAAATTACTGTTTTGATCTGGAACAGGATCTTGAGTTTCCCAGGCTTGATTTCTCGTCTAGGGAACAAATGGGGAGCTGGAGTCTATTGAGGAACATTATAGTATTGAGTGCTTTTTCCATGTCCTGGGATCTGTGCTTTACTGCTTTGCATTAGCGGCTATGGCTCCTGCTGTTCTTATATATCTGTTTGCAACTCTCATTTAAAGAAAAAAATATTAACCAAAAAAAAAACTGTCAAACCGAAAAAAGAAAAAGAAAAAAGAAAACCAAACAATAAGCAACTCTCAGCATCTGCAAAACTTCCATTTTTGGGAGCAGTATAAGGTGGCCCCTAAGGGCATCTTACCTTTTTATTTGTCTACTTCCTTGAAACACTGTCTTAGACAGCTCTTAACCTGCACCTGAACTTGTATATTTTCTTGTTGGCCATATGTTTGCTCGCGTTTCTTTATCCCTTATTTAATTTCTGTAAACACTAAATCCATATTGCCATCTACAGTCATTTTGTTTCATCTTTGAATCAGGTGTTAAATGCAGGCAAGAATAAGCTCACAGTGATGGATCAGGTCAAGTCAATTGTGAGTTTGCGCGCATTAATTTTAAATGGTGAGTTTTTATTTGACAATCTTGAGAATAATACAGGAATGAGTAGGCAACAATTATAACGGATAATCACACGCATTATGAAACTGGTAGTATTAGTGAAACAGTAAGAGGGGGATCTTCTAAGGGAATACCTAAATCATATTAGAATAGTAAGGCACATTAGAGGTCTCTGATCATAGTTTGTCAAGTACCTTCCATACCAATATAATATTTTCTGTTGTAAACAGTTTTTCCGAGTTAACTCAAATATAATGAGAATACTAGGCATGTACGTATATGGTCAGATTTTAGTAACTGACCGTTTTCCACAACAAGGTTTACTAAAATTAGATTTGCCAAGTCAGTTGTAGAACAAATATTGTTAGCTAGAATATGCATGTGCATATAGGCCCATTCTGAAGCTGACATATACAATGAGGACCTTGCAATGTAAGCAATGAGGTGAGGACAGCTTCTGATTTCCTCGTGCTATTTGTATATTGTATTTCTAGCTGTTGACCATTGAAACCCTTTTGCACGATGATTGCTGAGGTGTGTCTAACCACATAGTAACCCATGTTGAACTATTGTGGTTCCAAGTAAACAATATGCATTAATGTGCAATACGTTTGATTGCGGAATTTATCACTAAATTCACGTAAATAGTCTTATTAGTCAGCTTGGTATACACTGTTTCAGAACCAATGGTTATCAAACATGGTGTGAAAGCATTTTTCGCAGGAGGTCCATAATTCAGGTCCTCCAGTGCCCGAAACTGTCTGTATGCATTGTGTTAGCTTGGCATGTGAGGGTGGATAGTTATGTTGCTGTACATTTCTATACCATTTCCGTATAGCTTATGCTTTTGGGCCGGTTATTGTCTAACAAAACTAACCACCTCAGCATGCTGACATGGTAATATGTTCTGAGAGTTCCTCACACTAATTTTTCGTTTCTGTTGACATGGTGACTTATATTGATGAAAAATAAAAAAGCATTGAAGTTATGATTTATTTAAGAGTGTGTGCATAACTAATCATCTCTTAAACTGTAAGCAACCTAGGTTTTCAGATATTTTTTAGAATTCCCACTACAGAGGAGTATCATCTCCTCTTCAAAAGACACGTCCCAAAAAATCCACAGGCAATTATTGAGGTTATGTTGCGTCAACTCTAATTAGCATGGAACATCTGACAAGTTATTTTGCCTTGAGATTACTATTACTCAGTTGGTAGGTTATGGAGACACTAGTGGCTCATGCCCTTAGGGTTTGAAACCTTGCTGTCTTCTTGTTCGTTTCACTGCACTTGGAAAATTCTTTCTTCTTTATGGTGTCGATACTACTAACTCGCTAATTTTAATTATGTGCCTATCCATTTGCATTAGCTCTGTCATATTTCTCTATTTCTATTTCTGCTTGTATTTTCAGAACTGCTACTAACTTGTTTTGATTTCTTGGTTTTTAGACAATGAGATTGCTTCAATTTGCAGACTTGAACAGATGAAAGAGTTGAACACTCTTGGTATGATTTCTAAGCCTAATTAAGTTCATGAGTTACATTAATGGACTTGTAGTTTCAATTATGATCCAACTTGTAGCTTTCCTCTGTTTTTGATGTACTACATTGTTTATTTGTTTTTATTTATTAATTTAGTTGAGATTGTTAGTTAGTTAGTGGATCCTCAATTCTTCTTCTAAATATTCTCTAATAGTATCAACTATATAGGAGAAGTTGCTGTGATTGGCTTGGAAGTCTTCCAGGCTTATCCCCTTTGACATCCTAAAAGAGCCAAAAAGGTCTTCAAGTAGTTATACTGGTGCCAATCCATAGTGACCAACAGTAAAATTTTGTCCACCTAAAAACTTGGTAGTCAAGGGATTCTTTCAAAGACCTTCCTAGTTTTATGTAGGGAGGCAGGAGCTTGGCTTTACCTGGCGGCCTACAGTCTAATTTGTTGGGGTACCGAGAAGCATATTTGTTTTTGTTTATTTACCTTTAATTCCATTTGAGGGTAAGATTCTGGCAATGTCAAGAATATATATTGACATGAATCACATGAAAAAAAGGACAGTATATTGCAGTTTCATCATATGTTTTAGCATTGATATATAGAGTTTTGATTTGGGAAACATGAGTTGCTATTTACCTCTTGAATCTTGATTTTTTTCTTTTTTCTTTTCCTGTAGTTCTTTCTAAAAATCCGATTCGTGATATTGGTGATTCTCTGATGAATGTCAAATCTATAACAAAGGTAAGCATCTTTCTAGTGGTTAAACTTTGGTTGTAGTTTCACCTGAGTTCTGCTGAAACTCTTCAAATTTTCTTTGTTCCAGCTTTCTCTTTCTCACTGCCAACTTCAGAGTTTAGAGTCTTCGCTCAAGTCATGTGTTGAACTGAAAGAGCTCCGGCTCGCTCACAATGCTATTGAGGTTTGTGCTGATTTACGTGCCTGTTGGATTTTTTTTTTTATTCAATTGTATATGAAGCTTCTCTATTGTAATTGTATATGAAGCTGCTCTATTGTAATTCTTCTTTTTTGCTTAGTTATTGCAATTACTCTTTTTGCTAGTCTTATATTCTAATTGCTGGCTGTCAGTTGTTAATAGTGATTTTGCATGTTTATCTTTTCACTTTATGTTGTAGCTTAGTTTGTTCATTATGTATCTATTTTTGATGTGAATATGTTTGGTTCAGGGTCTCCCTGCTGAGTTGGCTCAGAATAAGAGACTCCAGAATCTGGATCTGGGGAATAATGTGATTACCAGATGGTCTGAACTGAAGGTTAGATGCAGGAAACTGAAACTTTTGGTCTTAAACACTTTATGGAACAAATTTCTTACTACGGTTGTTTCTTATATTCTGAGGTAAGGTGCTTGATGCCTTGGTCAATCTGAAGAATCTCAATCTCCAAGGGAACCCTGTTGCTGAAAAGGATAAATTAGCAAAGAAGGTAATAGTCAATTTCTTGCCTTCTCGTATTTGGATCTCGGTCGATTCCAGTTTGTTATAGCTTCTCATGAAAACAATATATCTGTAGATCAAAAAGATGCTGCCAAACCTGCATGTTTTCAATGCAAGCCCGATAGATAAATACACCAAGAATGAGAAGGGTGCCCGGGTTGATGCAGTTGATGAAGAGGAGCAAAAACATAGAGACTCAAAACATCAAGGGTTCGGTGAAACTAAGGATAGTAACCTTGATAATGCTAGAGAATTGGATATGAAGAGGAAACGAAATAGGGAGAAAGCAAATGAGAATGGCTCGGAGCAGGAAGCTTTGGTCCAAGGGAATGAAGAACGGGATAGCATAAAGAAAAAGAAGAGAGATCAGACTGTAAATGAGGATTTGAGCAATCTTAAAGAAGCTGCTGATTTGGAGGAATCAAAGGGAAAGAAGCTGAAAAAGAAAGGCCATAAAGACGATGATACCAAGGCTAAAAAGATACTTCATAAGAAAAAGCAACTAAGTGAACTTGATATTATCGATGATGCAGACATTTCATTTTTGGAGCTCCTTTCGGATGACAAAGTAGTAGATGCTGAGGATGATGGCAGACAGAGAAAACATAAGGATAAGGCTAGTCAAGACACAAAATTGTCGAGCGGCATAGTAACCATTACTTCAAGTAAAGCTAAGAAGCGGAGCACAGCTTCTACTTTACCACTATTGCCTGTGGATGAAATTGGAGTTGGCGGTACATCAACATGGGACTGATGATTACTAATCATGGGCAGGATGCTATGCAACTTCGGTTACTGGTATGTAAAATTTTGAATCACATATTAACTTGCTCCATGTGAAGAAGCTAGGATCTGGATTGTAGGTAAATGGTTTGTGGGATAATTTTTAACCATAGGCATGCCGTCTAAAATGGATTATTGGGTTTGGCTGTTATTCTGTAGAAAATTATGGGTTATAATCCTGCATTTAAAATCGAGTGTTTTTGTTTCAAATTTGGCAAATGAGGATTTTGTTCGATTGACCTGTTAGCTTAGTTAAGCAAGAATATGTTGTGGCCTAACTTTCCAGGAACCCAGTTGTGTTGAAGACCATATCTTGTTCTTAGTTGTGCTGATTATTGGTGTGATTGACTAATTAGTTAGTGTATAGTTGCAGTGGAGACGAGGCATGTTAGGATTCTTTCAATCTTTTCAGGTCAACATTGCAGATAGGCAATCTTTTGATTGCCTTTGAATCCAAGTATGAAATCGCCATTCTCCATTTTTTTTAGTTACTTGGAGAATTGGAGGATAAAGAAAATGGGTTTCTCCTGTGCTTTTATTGTTTTTAAGATTATTGAAGTAGCAACAGAGTTTGGTGGGAGTGCGACTTTCTATGGTCCTACATGTGGATATTCTGAGACGGTTCACATTGTAGCCAAACCAGGCAGAAGTCATGGTCAGAGACTCAGAGCGTTAGAATCTAGTTACAAACGTGTTAGGCATGTTAATTGATTTTTTTTTCTTTTTCCCGATTGCTTTACCCGATATAGCCTATAAGACCTCTTAATCACGAGTCTGTCTACCAAAATAATGAAGTATGGTAGCAAAAAATAGTATATAAAGGATACACTAATTGTCGGAAAATGATAGTGATGACACTTCTCTTTGAGAGTAGTTTGAGGCACAATGTTAAAAGTACATATGTAATTTTAGTTCATTTCTAATGAATTATACAAAAAGTTAGATCTCATCAAATTAAGCACATTATAGTATCGCGATTTTCTTAGAACTAAAGCTAAGATCCTTAACTCACGTTCCGAAGACCTGCAAAGCGAAAGAGGAGATTAAAATGGAGCAGTAAAAGTACATTTCAAATTTAGATTGCAGAAATGGGGAAGCTCTTGAGGTTTTCTGTACACCAGCTTTTTCTGTGTATGATGAAGTCATTTCCCATCCAAATAACATCATCAATAGGGTTAAATCAGCGTTCGTTAAACGAAAAAGAAAGAAAAAAAAATTGTAAACCAGGCGTACACGTGAACCGGGCTATATGTAGTTGTTTCCTTAAGAAGTATGGAAAACCAACCTGGTGTTATCCACAATTTCCCGCAGAAATGAGGTGAAAATTATAAAATCATTAGAAATCATTTTTAAACAACTTCAAACTCTTCAAGATCTCAGACTCAAGAAGTAAACACATCGAGCTCAGTCTCGGAGTGTAGAGTAGTTCTAACAAAACTCAAATTCCAAATCGGGCAAATTTAAGGACGGATGGTTGCTAAATGTTGGATTGATTGATTAACACTGCATACCATAGAGTTTGCTAATCTATTTGATAGGATCAACTATGGTTTCCCTGAAATTCCTCTATATAGTGTGTTTTAGTTCTTAGTTTCTTACTGTTCCTAATTATATGTAAAATGAAAATAACAAATGGGAAGTCCAAGACATGCAATCCCGATTGCGGTCTTGACA
This sequence comes from Fragaria x ananassa, assembly GCA_034370585.1. Lineage (NCBI taxonomy): Eukaryota > Viridiplantae > Streptophyta > Magnoliopsida > Rosales > Rosaceae > Fragaria > Fragaria x ananassa. Next base: position 16,295,189 of record CP139766.1, read on the forward strand.
TAAACTCAATGTAAGAAAGTCAAGGATGATGGGATTGAATGCAAGTTCATCAGTTCGAAGAACAAATATGTACACGTTGATTGGACGAAATTGAAACACGATCAATGAGGTTGATCATGATGATTTATCGCCATTTCATTTCCGAATTGGTAGGCTACTACTTTTTTCCTCGGTACAATCCCTCTAAATTTTATTCGTGGCTATTATACGTGGATTTGGATGATAAATTAGCAAATTTGCCATCTCTTCTTGGTCTTGAGTCACAATTCGGGGGGTTTGTGCGGCTTTCGGATCATACATAATTTCAAAGACGTCGAGTTTGTAGCCGGTAATTGAGCTTCATTCAATCAAGATAATTGTAGTGTGTCATATGTAGATAAACCAAGTACGTAACTAATGGAGATATGGTTGCACAGCTTGTTACGTACCCAGATGGATCGTTACGTGGTAATGCATATATGTCACAAAAGAAAGAAAGAAAGAAATATCCTAGTCATGATGTCCTAATTGATCTGTCTTCTGTTATTTGATCGTGATCCTTTGTGGGCAGGTAGCTAGCTACCTAGGCATAATTGATCGAGCTCTCAGATATCTGTTACATGTTGGATCATATATGCTTGTCGTTTTGGCAACTCCAATAACAATGGCTTTCAGAGTTGCTTTCTCATTCTCTCTATGATCTTGACTCGGAGGCCGACTGAATCAAATTTGTCCCTAACATTGGCTTGTGCTTTGGCAGATCGACGTCAACCTCTACGTTTTGTTGTAAACTCGTTGGTCGATTCGTTGGAATTACGTACCTTGTTGAGTGTGTGGAGACGAACAAACAATTACAAGCTGCATGTCTTTCAATAAAAAGGAAAAAACAAAAAAAAATCTAGTCTAAAATGGTGAATAGACATGGTAAGCAATCATCTGATCCATACTTCCGTAGTCCATAGTTGAAATGAAGTTGAATTCGAAGCTGAAGTTGTTGATATATCAGCAGGTTCATACAGAAAGTCAGAAAGGCGTCACTGCCGTCCATTATATATGCATGCATGAACTAATCTAATATATATGATCAACTATGATTAGAATTAGAATTAAGAGCAAATTGATCGACTACGTATATACATGCCAAACTAGTTTTACTTTCTCGCAGTTTGAATATTCCATTCACGAGTCAAAGTAAGTACAGAGTACAGACAACCAAATTAGACCCGTCCGCCGTTCGTTATGACTTGGGGGCCGGGAGTACTCGCGTCATCCAATTTGCGAGATAACGGTCTCTACATTAGATAGATGGCTTTTATCCAGTCAAATCTATCACAAAAACATTGTTTAATATTGGATAATTTACTAGGTAAAACAATTTGCTGTTAAATATACAATTAATGTACTATATCATATAATACCTCAAATCCAGAAATCATAAAGAAAATCTTAAAATCGAAAATGAGATAGGATCTCATTCTCAAACCAAACAACAACGCAGTTTTACTGCGTTTGAAACCTAAATTTATTTTATTAATTTGTGGCTGCACCCAAAACTTGATCGGGCTGCCTACGTACCCTTTTAAAGGGATCAAGCCACTCGTAGTTCATCTTTATATACTAATTCTCCACCTTCAACAACCACTGTATCGAATCTAGAATTTGTATGGGTGTAAATCCTCAAATTGATAAGGACACCCAAATTCTCAATCCCACACTTCCTCTCACTTTCTCCAACTTGAAATTGAAATTTAATCTACACTTCTGATATTACTCTGGACACCCATAATCCTTAGCGATCAAATACTACATCCAATCTCACAATTATAAACATTTCCTTCCAACTCAAGTTTCAATCAACTTTCAAATGCCTAACCAACATTCCAAAAACGTCATGGCATCAATGCTGCATTTCGGCAACTCTACTACATGAACTAAACATTGCATTTTGATAAGCTCTCATATTAACAAAACACACATAGCCATTTCTCCATCACCCAACTTCCTCCTTTCTGCCATTCAAGCAACACAGTTGGATTCTGTTGCTACTGCCAAGCTCACCAGAAACCAGAACCACACAACCACCACTATCGCCGTCGTCGAGCCCAACACCCGCACACACTCCCCAAAATCTCCCATTCTCCAAAACTCTACCAATAATGAATTCAAGCATCTCAACCTACTCCTTTAAAATCAGAATACTAACAAAACCAAAAACGACCAGAACAACCACCTACCGCCGCCGTACACAGCATCACTCACGCGCGGCCAACACTACCCAAATTCAAATTCAACAAAACTCAACCAATCTCAATTCCATGTACATATAGAGCTAAAGCTCGAAGAGAAGATTAAGTTTCATACCTCACTTGCCTTCGCCGGTGGCCGGAAAGCATCAAACCGTCGCCGGAAAATCCTAAACCTTCTTCTCTTCGATTCTCCCTCCTCCGAGTTTCTCTTCGAAAACCAGGAACATGGAAAGGTTCCTGAGATCGATATGAAGCTATCCATACCGGTGAGAGGCGTCGCCGCTGCCGGAATCAGAGATTCACCGGCGAACACAGCCTCTCCTTCTCCACTTCGAATCTCTCACCCCAGACTTCTTATTTGAAAATCAAGGGCATGGACATGACCACGAGAATGAGAGGAAGCTGTCGCTACCATTCTTTCTGCTCGTCGTCGCCGGAAAACGGAGAACCCGTCGGGTTGACCCGCTGACTCTGTTCGGGTCGGGGACGACCCGGTCTGGGTCTCAACTGATTTTTTTCTCCCCCTTTCCCGAACCTTCCCCTTTTCCTTTTAAACTGATACTTAGGTCGGTTTAACCGACCCCTTCTAGAACCTCCTTCTTTCTCTTTTAAAAATATCTTCTTCCCTTTACCGAAATAGTAAATTTCTGTTTTTAGACCATAACTTTCTCATACAAACTCCGATTTGAGCGTGCCGCGTGTCCACAAACTCCGTTTTACATCCTCTACGACTTTCATGAAGGAAGTTTTCCCGAATTCCAAACGGAAGAAAAAGTCAACTTTTGGAGTCTTAAATCGTAAACGGTTACTTAAAACAGTAAAACGTCAAAGTAACCCAAAAGTAAATAATCGCAAATTGACTTAAGAACCGGGATGTGACAAGGCATAATTGATCGAGCTCTCAGATATCTGTTACATGTTGGATCATATATGCTTGTCGTTTTGGCAACTCCAATAACAATGGCTTTCAGAGTTGCTTTCTCATTCTCTCTATGATCTTGACTCGGAGGCCGAATGAATCAAATTTGTCCCTCAACACTCACTACGTACTCTTCGGTATCTTTCTCATCATCCTCAGTAATATTGATTTGATTAATCACCGTCCTAGGGCGGGAATGCTTAATTGGTGAATCATATACACTAAGACATATTGACCGACACATTTCTAATTACCTTTCTTAATTTGACAGAGGTGTTAAATTGGCTTGTGCTTTGGCAGATCGACGTCAACCTCTACGTTTTGTTGTAAACTCGTTGGTCGATTCGTTGGAATTACGTACCTTGTTGAGTGTGTGGAGACGAACAAACAATTACAAGCTGCATGTCTTTCAATAAAAAGGAAAACAAAAAATCTAGTCTAAAGTGGTGAATAGACATGGTAAGCAATCATCTGATCCATACTTCCGTAGTCCATAGTTGAAATGAAGTTGAATTCGAAGCTGAAGTTGTTGATATATCAGCAGGTTCATACAGAGAGTCAGAAAGGCGTCACTGCCGTCCATTATATATGCATGCATTAACTAATCTAATATATATGATCGACTATGATTAGAATTAGAATTAAGAGCAAATTGATCGACTACGTATATACATGCCAAACTAGTTTTAATTTCTCGCAGTTTGAATATTCCATTCACGAGTCAAAGTAAGTACAGAGTACAGACAACCAAATTAGACCCGTCCGCCGTTCGTTATGACTTGGGGGCCGGGAGTACTCGCGTCATCCAATTTGCGAGATAACGGTCTCTACATTAGATAGATGGCTTTTATCCAGTCAAATCTATCACAAAAACATTGTTTAATATTGGATAATTTACTAGGTAAAACAATTTGCTGTTAAATATACAATTAATGTACTATATCATACACAATCAGCTGTGAATTATCTACTGCTACGCTAATTGTAACGTCTCGGCACCACCTAAAGTTCGAAAATGAGGTGTGTTTTAGAACCAATAAGATGAAATGAAATTTGTATTTTTAAACAAGCTAGCAAAATATTTACCACACTAATTACTCTCATGAGTCACCACCATGCTAATTATGCACACAAAATTTAGTATTGTTTTCATTTAGACAAAGCCGATTTGTTTCTGCGTGGAAAACCAAACACAAAACTAGACCAGTACGTACTATATATGAGTTTGGTGGGTAGTTTGGTTGAACTAGTCAATAACAACAACTTTGTAACTAATAATTGACCTTGGCAAATCTCAATACCGGTCTGAATTGGACCAAACAATTAGACAATAGTATACACAAAAATAAAAAGAGTCAGTCTCATCAGACCCCAAATTATACAGTTAAACAAAAACCAACATTGAAAATGAAGAAGATATGAAACACGCTTGCGTTCCAACTCCAAAAATAAGATATATAAAATTGGAAAACGAAGTTGGGAGAAGTTTTGCCTGCACCTTCACTCCGACAAGTTGATTAGATTAAACTAAACATGGAAGCCGTTGTTGACTCTCTTCCTCCAAAGACGACCAGCCTCCCCAGTACTATATAACCAAACCCCTCCAACCCTCTCTTTGTCATCACTCCCACCCCCGCTTCAAACTCCAACTCGATCTCAGATTAACACACAGCTAGAACTAGAGCTAGAAGAAGAAGAACAATACTTTGATAGAGAAATGGCTTCTTTCACAGTTGAACAAAGCGGCGACGCCTCCATCTCCGCCCTCCACTCCGACATAATCACCTCCCACATCCTCACCCGCGTCGACGGCCCCACTCTTGCCTCTGCTGCATGTGCTTCCTCGCAGTTGCGCACCTTCTCGGCCGATCAGACACTCTGGAAGGACATCTGTGCCACCACCTGGCCTTCCGTCTCCGATGAACGTGTTCACGATATCATTTCCACTTTCCCGTCCGGCCACCGCTCGTTTTTCTCAGACTCCTTCCCTCTTCTTGATCACTCTGCTTGTTCGTCCGATACCAGCAGCCGTTTGGTAATTCCGGCGTCGGAGCTGATCTCCGCTGTGGATATATTCTACAAGGGAGAGCTAGTTTTCTCCAAGGTTCACGAGACCGAGACCGAGACCCGGTGGTTCCAATGCTCACCCTTCCGGATTGACCTGCTCGACCCAAAAGAGACCGTTCCGACTCCGATACGACACATCGGAGAAACCAACGAGTCCCTTAAGCACTTGGAGGAGAACTTGACATTGAGCTGGATCGTAATTGACCCCGCGCAAAATCGCGCGGCCAATCTTTCCAGCCGGAAGCCAATGTCGGTGACCCGACACTGGCTTACAGGCGAGGTACAGCTCCGTTTCGCGACGATCATGCCCGGGGATCGTCGCGGGGAGTTTGTGCAGTGCGGGATGGTTATGACGTGCAAGGGGAGCGATGGAGGGAAGCTGCACGTGAGGGAGGTGAGCATGCAGATGGAGGCCATGGAGGGGAACCACCTGAACGGGAAGGAGAGTTTGGTAATTTTGCAAGGAGCGATTGAGGGAGGGAAGAGGAAGAGGGAGAGTGAGGAGGGAAGTGAAGGGAAGGCGAGGTTTGGGGAGTTTCTGGAGATGAAGAGAGAGAGGAAGGAGAGGACGCAGAGGAGAGAGAGGGCTTTGGATATGGTTTGCATTGCTGCTGGTGTTACTTTGTTCATGGCTTTTTGGTCCTTCATCTTGTTCCGATAGAGATCGAGTTACAATTACCACATACAGTTTCAGAGTAGCTAGATTCATACAAAAGGATCGAGTACAGAAATGCATACATACTAGCTAATTACAATTGTTTCTTTTCATTTTTTCAATTACAAATGTGAATACGAAGCTGTGAACACATCACCATTTGATTGGTCCCAAGTTCTAATGAAAGCTATATTTTTTACCATTTGTCTGTTCAGTTTTTGGTTCTTAATTTGATCTATGATGATCGTCTAGCTTTCACGCAAACATATTTATAAACATACATTATGGTTTCTTTCTTGGGGACTGCCTGATTATGTGGAGGGGATTTTTCAAGAAGTACTTGCAAGTGTAACTTAGTTATATTAATTTCTGCATGAAGCATGAGCTATATAGGGATGAGAAATGATTTTAATTTGTATAGCTTGGCGTTGGGACAAGCGTGCTAGTATACCAAACATTGTTATGTATGAAAATTCTTGTATGGACGATGTGTAAATACACGGTGCAATCTTAACTGTTTATAAAAATTTATATGTTTGATCACCCATGTTTCTATATTATGGTTTATAATCTTGATCATTTACATATATATATGTAGATATACGCCGTGTACGAAAGATAATCTGTGTTATGTAACGTGAAAGAAAAGAGAAAAATGGTTAGGGAAGTATCATATCAATGGGAAAATCTACTATGGTCTGATGGGTATACAATGAATGTACGTACACTATTTCAAAAATACTCAAGTCTACCTGAATTTGAGTAAAAAGTAAAGAGAAGAAATAAAACGAAACAAAATGTTGTTTAGTAAAAAGTTGGGGGAAAAGTCAAAGAGGTCAGACAAAGCAGACGCCGCTGAATAGGTTTGACTTTGAACAGCATATTCAAAACAGTGAAAACACTTTCAAAACCCTCTCTCTCTCTCACTCTCAATCTTTTAGCGCTCGTGTACGTACGTCTTGCATGTCTAATTAAAGGATTCGCAGCGCCACTGCTGCTGCTACGAATCCGATTAAAACGTGGTTTCTATTATAAAAATTACATAGAATCTCTCCACGCCACTTATATATACGATATTGGTATATAAAAACTGGACCTACGTATATTATGACACATAGCCCACAAAATGGCTGGGATAAAAAAACACAATGCAATCAGGGTTGTTAACTTGTATAATAATTAAGCACAATTTCAAAGTTAATTGTCATAGATGCAAATAACTTGGCATTCAAGCATGGCCTCATGTTCCAAATTTCACATACCTTTAGTTCTGTGGTTTGAAAGATTGAAAACTTGAAAAGGTATGATACACTGTATGCAAGGTTGTCGTTTCCACAGGACACACATCATTTTTACACACGCCGATAAATTTTCTGTAACGGGGTCAAATACATGAGAGTGAAATGATATTTTAACATTCGATAATTTTGAATTAAAATTCAGAAAAACATTTAATTAGAAAAAAAAGCGTCTTACATATTTCTCTAAATCAATGTGTCCTCTCATAAAAAAAAAGAAAAATAAATTTGTGTCCTTCTTCTAGATTAAAATGTTGGACTGACCAATTTGCCCTTTAAAATATGACATTTAACATGATACTTAATGAAAACTTTAATGTCATGTAAAAAAATGATGTCAAACTTGTTAGTTCATGTACTAATGTGTTATTTCGGAAACTTAAGAAACCTAAATTATCGGTAGTGAAAAGTTGTTGATACCAAAAAAAAAGGAAGAAAATGATTTCAAAAAAAGTAATAATAATACTTTTTTGTGCTACATGCACAATGCTTTTGAGTTTAATTGTGACTCTTGCAAACATGTGTCTGGATAGAAACACAATACGGGTATCAAAGTCCAATAGCAACTCAACCATCCTCACCAAGCACTCTATATAAAGAGGTAAAAACCTCCAAGAAAAAAGAGGGAGACAAGGGAGAGGCGGAGCGAAACATAGGAGAACTAGAAGAGAACATGCGAAGAAAGCAAAGAAGCAAAGCAAAAAACAGAAGAAGAGCGGCGAGCCAACTAGAAGGTTGAGCTCTCATTCTAACTCTCTATTTCTTTTGCAGTGTCTTCATCTTTCTGTCTCATCTCTTGCTCCGCTAGAAGCCCCAAAAGCACGTCTTCAGCGAGCCATCTCTCCCTAAGGCGCGGCAAGACGACTTCGCATAGAAGCAGAAACCTTAAGGCGAGGCCAGACGACCTCGCGAGATCGTCCCCAAAAAGAAGACTATGGCCGCTCGGCTCCTCCTCCTCTTGTTACAACAAATATATGGCCTTGCACCTCGCATAACAAGCCACACAAGGGGAAGAAAACAAACATTCCAACAACGCAAATTTGAAGAACATGAACTTACCCTTGGCGGCTTGGAAAATCTCTGAGCAGATTGAAGTAAGCTTGAGTATTCAATACACGCTCTCGATCAAAGCAACGGAGGCGACATATCTCCATTTATAAAGGAGCAGTTTCCTGAAGTCCGACTCCCAATCACATTCGATTTTCATCTGCAAAAAGGTTTCTCAAGATGATAATCATCGAGGTGGTGTCAAGCCGATACAAAATGGGAAAGACGTCTTCGAGGAGTTACGTGATTCATATGATTTCGGCTACAAGTTCTTCTGGCCGAGACAACAGGTTCCTGTTGAACATTATCACGAGAGCTGGATAGTAGTTCGCATGCAAAGATGACCTCGCGTGGAGGCTGAAGCCCTGAGGCAAAGGCGAGATGACTTCGCGTCAAAGCAGAAGCCTTAAGGCAAGGCGAGGTGACTTCGCGTTAAAGCAGAAGCTCTAGGGCAAGGCGAGGTGACTTTGCGTCAAAGCAAAAGCCCTAAGGCGAGGTGACTTTGCGGAGAAGAGAAATTCCAGGCGAGGCGAGATGCCTCCACAAAGATGGAAGTCCAGGCGAGGTGAGATGCCTCCACAAAGATGGAAGTCCAGGTGAGGCGAGATTCCTCCACAAAAGTGGAAGTCCAGGCGAGGCGAGATGGCTCCGCGCAGTAGACTTCGTGAGGAAGCATATACGCAGAGTCCGCTTACACGCAAGGCTCGCATGCACATGGAGTCCGCTTACACGCGAGGTTCGCATACACGCGGAGTCCGCATATACGCAGAGATTGGATTTGCAGGAGTCAGAATCATCTTTGCCCCTACTAAGGACCATGGCCAAGACAAATCAAGCCTCTTGGTCACACTGATGCATCATCCGTTTCGGGTGCCCAAATCAAATCAACAGACACTTTACCAAATTAGGTGTACACAAGAAATACAGTTGACGAATTCAAGATATATCTGTCAAACTAAAATGTTGGCACTAAGCCGCAAAACCAAAACCTTAAGAACTACGGTTGGTTTGATCCCACAAAGAGGGTACGTAGGCAATCTAGCAATCCACTAGATGCAACCACAATTCCAAATAGAATCTCTGACACCACCAGTCAAATTCATCCAGCCCAAATGACTCTGGTCAAATTCCTAAAGCACCAGAAAAATCAAATCCACACCAAATCTTTCAAACTACAATGGTTTGATCCCTTTACAAGGGTATGTAGGCAATCTGGATTCAAATCTGGATACAACCACACCTAAAATCAAATCTTTGGTTCTTTCCAAGCCAATTCCCCTCAAACATACACATTCCCCAGCTGTTACTTCGTAATTAGAATCAAAGGATCTTCCCTTGAAAACAGGGGTTGTAATTAATGAATTTACTTTATTTTGAATGGGTCGAACCAGACATAATTAAAACTTTATCTTAATTAATAAGAGAGAGTGAAAATATTGATTTAGTTACGCCCAATAAGGTATAATTGCTTTGGGTTGAATGTCCTGCTTTGACCACGATCCTCAGTAAGGGGCGTGCCATCTCGCAAACACAGAGGAAGGTGCGTGGAATATTGACTTCCAAACAAGCGGGGAGTTCTGCTGCCACCTCGCGGACTAGGTTCTTACGACTCAACCAGAACTTACATCTCCGCATGCATGTGAACTCTGCTGTCTAGCTCTTTCGTGAAGTCTCCTACGCGGAGCCATCTCGCCTCGCCTTCATTTACTTCTACGCGAAGTCATCTTGCCTCGCCTTCATGTACATCTACGCGCACGAAGTCATTTCACCTCGCCTTAATGTACCTCTACACAAAGTCCGTTTCACCTTGCCTTAATGTACCTCTACGCGAAGTCTGTTTCTTGATTCTATGCGAAATCCTTTTCGCATGCAAACTCTGCTATCTAGCTCGCCTGACTTCTGGCGAGCCATCACTTGTAAACCCAATTATTTTGGGCATGTCTGACTTCTTTTTTTGTTTCGATAATTAATTTAATTTAATCGATATCTGATCATTGATCGACACTTAATAATTGATTTTAATCGGGATTGAAGGTTTTGTTGTCGGCCGACCATTCTGACGGCTTTCCAACTTTGTCGACTCATGAGCCACGTATGCAATTTGTCGGGTCTACGTGTTGCTTGAATTATTCAACGATTATTATTATCGTTAAATTTTATATGTATACAAAGGTCTCTTCCAATTTGTCACCGCTTCTATCTTTTGGGGATCCACACTGACACCTTATGCCGAAACCACATGGCCTAAGAACCCCACTTTATCCATCCAAAACTTACATTTACTAAGCTTTGCATATAACTGAGCTTCCCTCAACATTTGCAATACCATTTTTAAATGCTTAGCATGCTGCTTCAAATTCCTCGAATACACCAAGACGTCATCTATGAATACAATCACGAAATAGTCAAGGTATGGACGGAACACCCTATTTATGAGATCCATAAAAGCAGCGGGTGCATTAGTAAGTCTAAATGACATCACCACAAACTCATAATGACCATAACGTGATCGAAAAACAGTCTTGGCTATATCACTTTCCCAAATCCGCAACTGATGATATCCTGATCTCAAATCAATCTTTGAAAAGACTGTGGCACCCTTCAACTGATCGAATAAATCATTAATATGAGGTAAAATTAAGATATTTATTCTTTACCATAACCTGGTTCAACTTCCTATAGTCTACACAAAGTCTCATGGTGTCATCTTTTTTCTTGACAAATAACACTGGAGCACCCCAAGAAGACATACTAGGCCAAATAAAACCCTTATCCACCAACTCTTGCAGTTGAGTTTATAACTCTTTTAATTCTGCAGGTGCCATTTTATAAGGCACTTGAGAAATAGGCGCCGTTCCAGGAAGTAGCTCAATTGTAAAATCTATCTCCCTTACAGGAGGCAAACCAGGCAACTCATCTGGAAAAACATCGGGAAACTCATTAACTACATGGATATCTTCCATTCTCGCCTCTCCATTTCTAGTATCCACCACATGAGCTAAATAAGCCTAGCAACTCTTATTCAATAATTTCCTAGCAGCGATAGCTGAAATCAAGCAACTTGAAATAACATCTCGCTCACCTTGAAATGTAACCTCAAGCTTTCCAGGACTGCGTAACACCACTACTTTCCGGAAACAATCAATCATGGCTCTATGTGCCTCTACAAAGTCCATACCCAAAATTACATCAAACTCCATAATATCTAATGGAATTAAGTCCACTTCGAAATTAAGACCCTCCACCAACACTTCATAACCTCTAAATATCCAATCTATCTTCATCACATCACCGGAGGGCAAGGAAACCTACCATTTGCCTAGAAGTGGTGATGATGGCACATTGGCGAGAAATGAAAATCTACTAGACATAAAAGAATGTGTCGCTCCAGGGTCTATCAATATAAAAGCAGGATGACCGAATATTAACAACGTACCAATGATGACATCCGGGGAGGTACGTCCTTCCTGCTGCGCATAGCATGGAGCTAGCCTAGCATGAGTAGTGGCAGGACGACCTCTTTGTCCTTTGCCCTGCTGAAAGCCGCCTCTGGCTAGAGCAAGGAATTAAAATGCATGAAATTTAAAGACGCGGAAGAGTAAATTGTATGAAACTAAATTTCAGAATGTAAAGAAAGCGATAAAAAGAAGAAGATAACTAGGCTACAACAAGAATGAAAAGATATTGTAGAGAATGTGAAGTGTTTGACTGAGTTTGTATTGAAGTGTGTTGTGTTGGCAGGGGACCTTTTACAATGAGGTTGAGGGTCGAATATACAATTACAAACACACGACTAAGGAAATAGGATACAATTAAATAAATTAATTTCAGTCTTAGTGACCGAAATAAAGATATGCTCCATATTACTTCATTCCTCAATCACACCATATTTACCTTTTTCTAGTGGCACTGTTATAATCGATTATCTCTTGATCATGAAACATTGTCATCAATGCCTTTAAACGCAATTACATCTCAGTTATTTCCTTCCTCAATTATATATCAGCAATTATGAGAAATCGTCGTTATTTCCTTCCTTTTTATATATCCGCAATTATGAGAAATCATCATTATTTAGTTTCATTTTAATTGCTTCTCCAAAGGTTAATATCTAAATGAATTTTATGAAATTTTATTGAGATATTGCTAATAAAGCACCAAATTTCCTTATATATCATCCAAGATTTCAAGGGTCGATTTACCAAAATCGGGTACAAACAAGTGCAATGGCCGAGATTATTGGGTTTAGCCGAACTGAACAAGAATGTGTTGGTCGAGATGCGTTGATTTTGGCTGAATTGGTTGAGAGTATGATGGCCGAGATGCGTTGAGTTCGGCTGAATTGGTTAAGAGTATGATGGCTGAGTTGCATTAAGTTCGGCCGAATGGGTTGAAAGTGCAATGGCCGAGATGCATTGAGTTTGTTGGCCGAGGTGTATAAAGTCAAGATGAGCTGTTTCATTTTAAAATAGGCAAATGCGTTAATGTACAACGGCCTAATCGGTTAACAACGACCGAACTTAGATTCATGTTACTTTAGACAAATGCGTGATATGTTCCTTTTTGGTCGCATGACCTATGTTTGCACCTAAATTAAGAAATCCTTAGAGGTTGCCAAATTGGTTTGATGACTTCAGATAAAATGGAGTACATGCGGTCATTTGGTTGAAAGTGAAGAACAGTTAGTCATTTGGGCCGAGGATATGAATAGTTAGCCATTTGGCTGAGAGTAAAGCATTTTGGTCATACGGTCGAGAATGAAAGCATTACGGCTGTCTGGAAGGGAATGAAAGAGTTCGGCATTTAGCCGAGAGTAAGGGTGTTCGGGAACCTGGCCGAGAGTAAGGATGTTCGGTCCCCTGGCTGTGGTAAGAACACTAGCCCATATTGTTATTCCATTAGAGCATTTCGAAGTGACTAATGTGCAACGGGCCAAAACAAATAACTATGAGTAATCAGCCGAGCCTAAACAACAATCACGGCTGAGAGTTCATTTAGAATAGCAGTCTCTACAAATTAAGAAAGACACCAATCAAATTGAAACCGCGACAATCATAGATTTCAATCAAATTAAGGCAATTATGCACAAATCACCCCAAAAGGGAAATTGAATCTCTTTGTGATTCCATGACATAGGAAGCAAGCTAGCTAGGGTTGCTGACTTGTATGTATAGGTAACTCATTTTAAAAGGTTTTGCATCACACAAACAAATCAATCTTTCACACAAACTTATCTCTATTTTGTGATAAACACATTTTATGCTATGTTCTTAATGTATTTCCGATTCTATTTAGCTTCGTTATTCCTTTAATGATTCCATTTCTAGCTTGTCTCTGTGTTGTAGGTCGAAACAGACAGTTTTACACAAAAGAAGGCTAAAACGCAAGAATTGAGAGAAATCCTAATCAAAGGAGGATTCCTGGTGTAGCAAGTAGTCTCATTAAGTCACAAAATCGAAGGATAAGTCGTTTAGAAAATTTTCCATTTTTGAAACGGGAAACTTGCCTATTTCATTTTAAGAAACTTTCTTATTTTGATTTAGGAAACTTACTACTTATGAATCTTTCCTCTTCTGACTTTTCTAAACTGTTTGGGATAGTTTCTTTTCTTATGACACAGGGAAACCATGTGAAGTCAGGAAACCTAATCCAACTTGGAATAAGAATTCTGTGGACATGTATAAAAGGGATGGCAAATCCTTAGGGATTCTACCGTAATCAAGGGATATTTTGTGTTCAATATAAATAAAAAATTAAGAGAGATTTCTTCCTTTAATTTCATCATTTAAATTCTAATTATCCCTACCTTATTTTTCTGATTTTACTTCTTTTGCAAGAACCCTAATTGCGCACCAAGGAATGAAGGAAAATCAAGGATTTTTGTCAATGACTTGATTTGTGGCAGAATAAGGGAGGATCTTCATTGCTGTGATTTTCATTGGAGAACAAGAAACGTTGGTCCTTATTCAAGCCTCATGTGATGAATTATTGCACAAGCCATTCCAGAGATTTCAGGGAAGTTTTAAATCGAGATTTTGAGCAAATAATTCATCACCGTTGGGTCAGAAATTGATCAAAGGCTAGGAGAAGAGTTAGGGTTCGGCCAAGCCAGTATAAAAGGGAGTAAAGGAGCAATGTTTTCATCATCACTTCTTCCACCAAATATTCAAAAAAACTCATTGCTCTCTCTCAGTGTCTTCCCAAGCCATGCATCCTCACAAGAAGAAGCAAACCGACGACACTCCTTAAAGCTTCCTCAAGTTGCTGCGTTGAAGTCTTGACGTGTAGCTGCACTCTACGATCTCAGAAAAGCCTTCCAAAGAACAATAAAAGTGTAACTATGATTCATAAACTTTGTGTAGTTTGTTTTCTGTTTGGATTTCAAATTGCTTGGTACAAACATATGAGTTAGTAATTTCAGAATTATTTATGCATGAATTTTATAAAGTTCTGTTCTTAGATTGTTGATGAGATTTGCGTAACTTATTATTGTGCCATTCTTTGGGTTGAAAACTTGTGATGCGGTTTATTCAAATTACTAACTTATGCAGGGTTGGTAGTGTCATTGATCTGTGTTAAACCGCTAAGGCAAACATAGATTGAATAAGTGGTAAAAGCTTAGATTCATGGGAATGGGTTGGACTTAAGTCATAAATTGCATGTGGGTTGTTTAAGCGCTAAGATAAACTGTCTATATGTTTGAATTCTTTTGTGATCTTAATTATTTATGTTATATGTTGTATGGTTGCGCTGAGTATTAACATGACATATTGCGTGAAATTTTCTATGTTTGGAGTTGCTCGAAGCGTAGGATACTTAAGAAGAATATAGGTTATATGACCGCTACGACATGTAATTCTGAATTCGTTTCATTCCTGATTGGCATGGTTTTAGGTTGTGTAGATTGAAACAATTTGTTTACATGATTTTATATGTTTGTGTGGAAAGAAGTTGATCACTTGTAAATATCTTTTGTTTATCTTTTTTGTAGGAATTTAGAAAGCCAAACTCTCAAAACCCCCATCTTATATTGTGTATAATGTGTATATTTGTAAATAAATATTTGTGAATAATTTTATTGATAGCTACCGACTTTTTACATGACCATTGTTACAAGAGCACCCTTAGTCCCTGGATTGATCGAACCATATTTGCCTTATACTAAGATTGTCAAAAAGGGTTCTTAATTGTCCCACCCCGGTTTTGGAGCACGTCATTTTCGCATATGTATTCTACTTTCCAGTTCATCTTTCAAATTCGTTTTCGTTTTAGTTTCTTTACGTTCAACCACTTTATTTTTCTTGTTCTTTACAATATATGCACTTTATTAATCGCACCTAGGAGTAGTTGTAACGTAGAATTTCTATTCCATTGATCTCTTTTGGCTAGTCCGGATTGGGTCGATACGATTTGTTGTTCACACACACATCATCTCACAAAGTTTCAATAACTGAGTCTGCTTCATTTTTGTGTTCACGGTGATTTGCGAGTATCTTAACCCGATAGATCTCTCACATATCACCAGAACATTTGAGTTCACCCAAGAAGTTAACGTATTTGAGGATCCCTGTGAGGATTAACGCCTAGCCGAAAGTTCTTACAACACAGGCATTAGATCCTAACGGTCGAGAGGGTCTTTCCTCAGTCTACAATCATTTGAAGAAGTCAGATCAAGCACACAACATCAATCAAAACCTCGCTTAGTCATTCGGCCGCGAGTTGGCACGCCGGTGCAAATTAAAATGGCGATTGTACCAAATTAAAGTTCCTCGACCCTCATTTCTGCCGAGACGACTTTTGAGCAAATAATGTCCTTGTAGCGTTCGCCCCACTTGCAGCTTACCATGTTTCCATTACACCAACCTATTTGGTATAATTATTATTATTTTTTTTAAAAAAATACGCATAATAATAATCTAATTAATCTTATTTACAACGGTGAATCTCCGATATCGATTTTCTATCCTCCTCTCCACCACCACAAGTGGTGCATGTGCATGAAGTCATGAACCCTACCCTTATATTCAGTTTTATTTCCGTCCGCTAGTTTTGCTAAGCATTTAAATAACATGGTTCTTTGATTGTAGCATCCATGCTCTGCTGCCTCCATATCCCTCTCAACTCTCAACACAACTTATGCCATTGTAGCTTCAGTTGGATTATATTTTTCAAAATTCGAACCAGGAAGCTCCCAAGGACCACAAACAAGAGCATTCGTGACATGTTTCAATTGCAAAAAAGAGGACAGGATCATATGGGGGCACAGTCTCGGGGTACCCTGGAAGTAGCAATTATGTGGGTGTTACTATAAGATTTGTTTTTCAGGTAAGCTCCAAACACAGCAAGGAACCTCCAACAATTCCAAAACATGTTGAGCCGTTGGTTGGGTCCCCGCCTTCTTGGCTGCTCTCTTGGTCGATTTTTTTCTTAAGAACCTTTCTCTTAGGGGCTTTGTTTGATTGTTTGAGAGATCTTGTGAGCTGTACTGGCTTTGATGATAAGATGTTGCCGATGATTAAGTTTGAAACTATATGAATTAGTTTCTTTAATTTTGTATACTGGCTTTAATGATTTTTTATTTTTTTTTGGTCAAGCTTTGATGATTTGTTGGAGACTACTTTTATCTTACTTTTCATAAGATGTTATTCTATTTAACCTACTTTGCATATTGGAAGATTTAAACAGAGATGTAATCATCTTTTTATTTTTCCTTCTTTATTTAAGTTAGCAATGCAAAATTTTATTATTTTTCAGTAAATTTATGTCATGACAATGAGCGTAACAAAATTCATCACCCACTTCTAGTAAAGGATTAATGTTGGGTTTTGCTTATTACGTTCTCCCTGTTAGAACATAGACACAAGATTGAAGGAGTCATTAAGCGAGCTCGTTGCCTTCTGTCAACATGAAAAGTCCTATTACAGTCACCCTGCAATAACGAGAGTCCGACAAAAGTTATATGACGTTTTCTCTTAACACGTGAAGCTTTTCATTAAAGTAACAAGAGTTTATAAACATTGGTCATCTTCAATTATGCAATTCGACACAACTCTACAATTTTTCGATTGATTGAGAAAACTTCATAACAAGCGTTATTTTTCAAACACAGTGTCGAGGAGAGTGATCAACTTTATTTCTTAGCCATCTTGTGATTGGTTTTGCTCAAGCCCATCTTGGTCACTGGTTCGACTGGCATAGAAAGAGAAAGAACTTTATTTCTTAGCCGCGCTGTGATTGGTTTTGCTCAAGGCCGCTGCCTTTGAACATTAGACATATCGAGCATGGAGGTCAAGCGAGTGAACATGTCTATAATCGAGAACATAACCGGTGGAAGACTAGAATTTGGTTAAGAGAAAAAACATTATCAACTGCAGGCATAAGCTCTAGCTCGATTATTGCTCCTGTAGCAGTAGTAAAACTGAAATATATATATAGAGATCTTTTCCACTAAGGGATCTTTTTTTTGACATATATGAGGGATGAGGGATTATACCAACTTTTCGATTGTATTTTTGAATCTCCACCGTTCAGTTTGTTGGTCCTTATATATAGATCAATTCTGCAAATTTTCAGTCAATTTGGTGATCGTTAAGGTGTCGAACAAGATTAAATCAATGAACGAACCAAATCTTCCAAACATGATCCGTTCATACTTTTAATTATAAATCGTAGTTTTGAATGCCTTAATGATTACCAAAATTTCTGAAAATTTATAGAAGTGATCTACTCATATAGAACTACATATTGAACGGTGGAGATGTGATTTTGTGATCGAAAAGTTGGTGTAATCCCCCATCCCTCATATATATCAAAAAAAGGGATCTCTTAGTGGAAGGGTATATATATCGGTTTAGGTTTAGGGTTTAGGGTTACCTATATATATAGAGGGCCCTAAAACCCTTATATATATAGAGGACCCTTCCACTAAGGGATCCCTTTTTTTGACATATATGAGGGATGGAGGATTACACCAACTTTTCGATCACAAAATCACATCTCCACCATTCAATATGTAGTTCTATATGAGTAGATCACTTCTGCAAATTTTTAGAAATTTTAGTGATTATTAAGGCATTCAAAACTACGATTTATAATTATAAGTATAAACGGTTCAGGTTTGGCAGATTTGGTTCGTTCATTGATTTAATCTTGTTCGACACCTTAACGATCACCAAATTGGCTGAAAATTTGCATAATTGATCCATATAAGGACCAACAACTGAACGGTAGAGATTCAAAAATATAATTGAAAAGTTGGTGTAATCCTTCATCCTTCATATATGTCAAAAAAGAGATACTTTAGTGGAAGGACCCTGTGTGTATATATATATATATATATATATATATATATATATATATATATATATATTTGTTAGGTAAGAAGGAACCGAGACCTATCAATTATCATAAAAGAAAGTTGAAAACTTGAAATAAGTTGACTTATCCTAAGTCACATCTTTTGCTAGACCTACCCTAAGTCCCTAACCACTACTTAGACTACACATAATTGGCATAAGTCTTGATCAATGTTTTGGATTCAGAGTTTATGAAAGAAAGAAAAAAAAGAAGGTAAAAATACCAGAAACTAAATAAAAAGAAAACTATTGAGGAAGGTCTGTAAGTAAGCAGAAGTTGCAAGATCCAAGAGGAATGAGGCAGGAAAAGAAGAACATTCCAGCACAGAGAGAGAGGAAAGAGACAAATTTAAATGGAAATGCTAAGAACCTAGTCAATGTTTGTGGCCCTTCATCCTTCCCAATTACACATGCACCACCCTGATTGAATTGGTTCACATGTTTGCCACATCATCTTGCCTTTGTTTTTCTTCTTTCTTTCTTTAATTTAGGGAAATGGAATCAATGGATGAATGAAAATGAAGGAGAAGAGAAGAACCCAACTTTCGCACAACAGCTATCACTCTCTCCCCTCTTTCCCCATTTTCCCTCTCAACAAAATTAGAGATTTTAAAGCTTCCATTTTTATCACAAAGACACAACCTTTGACACCTTTCCAAGCTTCCCCTTGATCTTCTTTAAGACCATACTCTCTCTTCTGCTCCTCTGCCCAGAATCTTTGACAGTCTTCCCACACTTTTCCAATCACTGAATTCAAGGCTCACACTTTGAAATCAAACTTAGCCTTATGAAAAGCAATACCAACTGACCTCCTCCCCCTTCTTATCATCATCAATGCACTTCCACCATCTCCATCTTTCTTCCTCAACATCTTGAAGATCCCCCAACTGGGTCGCCATCATTGCCCTCCAAGATCAAAACCCACATACCAATTCCTCTCCCATATGTCTTTGCAGACCCGCCACGATTTGATCGAGAGGCAATGCAAGATCAGGAAGCGAGGCTGTTCGTCTTCGTCGTCTTCTTCTTTGGTGCGTAGGTACAGACTGAAGCGGGCCATTCTCGTCGGGAAGCGTGCCGGGTCGAGTACGCCGGTGCCTACTTGGAAGACTTCAACGAGCCCCAGATCGCCGGCAACCATGCCGAAGAAGCAGAAGGGTCTTCTTCTTCAGCAGCATTCCAAGGACGACGGGAAAGGGAAGGAAGTCATGTCAGTTTCAGCGAGGAAGCTCGCGGCTACGATGTGGGAGATAAATGAAGTTAATGATTTGAAAAGTAAAGAGTCCAAAATGAGAGAGAAGGAGGGTGTTCCTCAAATGCCGCCAAAATTGCCAGATCCATCTTATTCTCCTATTTCAGAGGTGACATTATTCTGCCTTTTTTTTAATCTTTCTATGATCGACATTGCTCTGAGAATTGTGATAATATTCTGTTTGTGTTTTCATGTTAAACCGTAACACAAAAAGCCATGTTGTCAAGTTCTCTGAGTTGGAAGAACTCTGTTTCGTGTTGATTATTGAAAGTTTAGTTGTTACATGATATGTGAAATTTTAGTTTCTTTTGTTCCGTTGGATTTCCGAATCAGATAGTAACACATTACACAAATTTCATGTTCAATAGCTGAATGAGAGTGCACTACCGAACTCTGTTATTCATATCTTGGTGATTAGAGCTCTATTTAGTTTCTCTAGCTTGAGAGAGTTCTGTTCATGTTCAATCAGTAGTAACTTTTCTTTTTATTATTTTGGTTTTGGTAATTTTGTAGAGGAAAACTGGATCTGGAGGTGGACACCAGAGAAGATTGTCGGCTGTTTCTCAGAGGATTCAACTGAGTGATCGCTATTTGGGAGGGTTTGAGACGCGTAGCAGTCAAAGTATAATTGAGGTAAACCAACCACTTTATCACATAACAGTTAGGAGACTTTTTTGTTAAAAAATGACAAGATGTTGACAGTGAATTATAGGTATTGGTCCCCAGAGATTTGTTTGATAATAGTTCTCTCATAAAGATTCATAAATGGTTTTCTCAGTTGTCCTTTTCAAGGACTAGTAGATTCTTCAAATGTTCATACCTATCAGTCTATCACATACTCTCATCGTTTTCACTGTTAAAACAGTCAGTAGTATGAACCAAACAAATTCTTAGCATTTTACTTTTTTCTTTGCTGTTTGCTGTGGTTACACTCATTCTTGGCTCTTCAAAGGAACAATTTTGTACATTTTCTGATATCGCAAGGCACACGGCCATTATTATCCAGAATTTTTGTTTCTTGAGTTGCATCAGTTTTGTAACTTTGGATATGTTAAAGCTACAGAGATTGCAGAAGCACACATGTTGATTTCATATCACAATATGCAGGTTAAAGATCATTCATATGGAAAAACCGATCGAAAATGCATCAAGAGCTGTTTGAAGGAGGTCAGCAATGGCCTTTCTACATCCAAGGAGCTCGTAAAAGTTCTAACTCGTGTTTCTGGCCTTGAAGAACAGCATCATTCTCTAAATATGCCCTTCCTCAAAGCCTTACGAGCCGAACTTGATCGAGTGCGTATCCAGGTCCATCAATTGATCCGAGAACAGAGGTCAAACTGCAAAGAAATTGAGTACCTGATGAAGCATTTTGCAGAAGAAAAGGCAGCCTGGAAAAGCAAGGAGCGAGAGAAAATACGTGCTGCTGTAGCATGCGTAGCAGAAGAACTTGAAGTAGAGAAGAAGCTGAGAAAACAAACAGAACGGTTGAATAAAAAGCTTGGCAAAGAACTGGAAGATAAAAATGTAGCTTTGTCAAAGGCAATAAAAGAACTTGAGAGGGAGAAGAGAGCAAAAGAGATTTTTGAACAAGTTTGTGATGAGCTAGCTGTAGGTATGGGGGAAGACAGGGCCCAAGTTGAAGAACTAAAGAGAGAGTCGGAAAAAGTGCGTGAAGAGGTGGAGAAGGAGAGGGAAATGCTTCAGCTAGCAGATGTGTTGCGTGAGGAGAGAGTTCAGATGAAGCTCTCTGAAGCGAAGTACCATTTTGAAGAGAAAAATGCAGCCGTCGAGCAACTGAAGAGCGAGCTAGAGGGCTACCTGAGATCCCATAAGGGTGAAGGCAGTGGTGACTCTCCAGACTTCAAAAGAATCAAGGAACTTGAGGCCTACTTAAAGAAAATAAATTTTGGGTCAATTCAGAGCATAAAGGAAGGCGATGATGGAATTGAAGTTGCGTACAGAGAAGAGTGTGATGAAGAAGACTCAGGTGATGATCTTCATTCCATTGAACTAAATATGGACAATAGTAATAGGATGTACAAGTGGAGTTATGCTTGTGGAGACGATGCTGAAGACGATTCAAAAAGGAGTTCAGTTGATAAACCATTTAAAGGAAGAAGGTCTCTCTCTGAAAAGATACAATGGGAAAACATATGCTTAAACAAAAGTTCCACTGGCATTGATTGGGGATTTGGTTTGAAAACACAACAAGAAGACGAGCATCAAACAAAAGAACGCGAAACTGAAATCAAGACTAACGGATCTGCTATATGTCTCATAGACCATATCTTATCTGATCCGAAAGTATAACCAGTTTAAAGCTTTGCCACTACAACTTGCAGTTACCAATGCTTGCCTATAAAGGATATGTGAGAATGAAGTCATTTAAAGAGGAAGTCATACGGCCTTGCCAAAGAGCGATTCAAAACCCTAGCTAACATTAGAAGACACTGCCAAGGTCAAGTTCACATAAATGTCATTTGTGTTATATAATTTCTGTGAGCAATGGTTCTCTTGTTTTCTTTCTTCAAAGCTTTCTAGAACATAAATTGCTTGCATCAATCATATTCAATGTTACAGATAGATCAATTGTATATACATTTTTTATACGATGCTATATGAATCCAATATAATTTATTTGTAGACTTTTGGATATTTATCATTGAGCATGTTATAGGAATCCATAAGATAGTGACCATTCAAGTGTAGTCGAAGTAAGAATGCATTTTCGTCTCAGGTGTATCGGGTTTTAGATAGAAGAAAATGCCATCTTCCTCACTCTCTTTATTTTCCGGATTGACGTTAAAACTTTTATAAGTTCTTGAACTGTTGTAGAACATAATACTTTATCTCAACCAGGAGAATTGGTTAATATGGAGGAAACAGGTTCTTGATGCCGGAACCAGATGGGAGAATTGGTTCTGGCTGGGGAGTCAGTATTCGATTGTATTTAAGACATTTCGTATCAAAACAAGGCCTATTTCTAAATGTGAGATTCATCGAGGTGATGCATTACCCTAGAAATTTTGGCGGTAGTCTACACTGTTAAACAATGGAGACCGTATTGGTTGGGGGTGATGCATATAGTTGCGTGTGCATTATATAGTTGGGGTAATGCATATAGTTGTTGGAGAATGTTGATTCCAGAGCTCAAGGATGTGATGTATATAGTTGTGTGTGCATTACATAAAGGGTCAACAGAAAATAGAGTCCTTGAGAATGTTAGTTCCAGAGCTCTGAAACCAACTATATGCACACGAAATTAGACTCCTTGAGCTCTGGAACCAACTATAAAATAGACTCCTTAACCATCAGGAACCAACTATAAAATAGACTCCTCAACTATAAAATTGGTTGAGGGTAATGCGCACGCAACCATCATTTAAATTTTCATGGGATCCACAGCCTTCATGTGACATTGCAGGTGTTTAGCCCTTTTGCAAAGAAACACCAAGGAAGGTCCCAAATTTATTTCTGACAGAGAAGTTTTATTTATGTGTTGTTACTGATTGTGTTTACATACGAGCAATATCAAGTTACGAATAGTCCTCAAACTTATCAAAAAGCAGAGGATATATTGCTATATATCCTTTCTTTAGATATTCAAGATGGATTATAACTAAGGAGAGATATTCAAGATGGACTAAAAATGATCAAAGAAATTACAACAAAGTCACAGAAATCATATATCCACAAATGATCATGAGTGAACAGGCCCGCATTTTGATTCAATCATGATTCGTGCGAGTCTTCGTTCTTTGCTGAGGCTGATGTAAAAGTAACCGGATTTGCTGGATGGTCCCTCACAATCAAGCTAAGCACTTCAGGCCGTGCATAGTGTCCTACCACATCGAAATCAAACTTCGCCCTTGCTATATCTCCAAGATCTAAGAACCATTTTGGCCAGTTACAAAATCAGAGATCCATTCTTATAACAAAGAATCAAATATAAAAAAATAAAAATTAATTCAAAAAATAAAAAGCTAAATCAGAGATATTATGATTTTTCACTCTTCTTTAATATTGAAAGTTAATGTAGAAATGAACAGCCATGCACTATAGTATTTGGTTATATTATAATGATCATTAAAAAAAAAAGTTATATTCACTATGTTATGGTCTCTAATGATGAAGCAATTTTGTCTGATAATATGCTATTTTTATTAGGTTCCTCTTAGGTGGTTTTATGGGATCATTCTGGGCTTAGAGCAAGTCATATATATAACTACCTAAGAAAAGACACTTGTCCTTGTAAAGCTACCTCAACTTAACTCACTACAGATTATGTTTTGCGTATGACAGAGGGTCAGAGAGCCATAGGATCAGTCAGACCATATTTCTTCAAAAATCGCACTTCTAAAAGCATGAGGCCTAGATGAGACTGTTATTGTAATACTGATTTTGTGTACTGAAAACATATAGACACTCCACTATTATTAAAAAGACACTCCACTATTATTAAAAAGACACTCCACTGTCATTAGAAAACATGGTTCAGTTTCCTGCTAATACTGCTTTAAGAGAAGAATCTTAGACATATAACTGGGAAGAGGCCAGATTTTAAATGCTAAATTATGGGGACTGTACAAACAACAGAGTTGACAGAGAAGTTGACTTAGTTACTGCTGTTGAGCTGATATGCAGGTATATACGCACATATCCCTCTTTTCATGCTGATGGGCAAGGCTTTTAGCCTGACCAGAGCTTGCCATTTGTACCCAAGGAGTGCAAGCTTTTAGCTGCAAGAGTGAGTGCGAACTCAGGGAGGAAACTATGCAGGTAATATAATTGCTAAATATGGGCTCTCTTTGGACCGCAGATGTGTCTTTTGACTCTCCTCCTAGTTGTCCTTCAACTTTATTTTAGGGGATATTATCAGGGCACCTAGGACCAATGAGATCCTTAGTTTATTTTTATTGTTTTAGGCTTCAATCTCCATAACAGAAAAATAGAAGAAACAATAACCCAATTTATAATATAAAATCTCTTATTTATTTTAATTTCTTCATAATACAGAAAACTGATTATCAAAAGTAGAGTGTGTGTGTGTGTGTGTATATATATATATATATAAAATGGCATACCAAGATCTGCGGTGATGAGTGCCTCCCCGTCATAATTTGGCCCAGCGAGTATAGTCCCTGACGGTGATATAATGACACTGCCTCCAGCACAGACAACAGAATCAGGAGTAAGTTCCTCTTCCGTGCCTGAAAATATATACTCTGGCGGAGGGGGATAGTCTTTCCTTCGACAGAATTGGTTAGCTGATAAGACAAAGCACCCACCTTCTAAAGCAATATGGGTCATTGATGCTTGCCATAGATCCCTAGAATCAGCTGTAGGAGCACAATATATTTCAATGCCTACAAAGCAAAAAATTATTCTACATCAAAACAAAACAAAAAAACTGTATAGAAAATGGAACCAGGAGCACATTTATATTCAACCCACAATAGCTAGCAAGTCAGGTTCATATTAAGTGGAAACCTTAAAACTTTCAAATGGTATCCAGTCAAATTGAAAATGCCAATCAGAATGAATGCTCAGCAATGCCAAGTACATATATTGAAAGAAAGGGCATGTGGTGAACATAATGTTCTTCATCTTTAAAAAAAGTGTATCTGAGAGGTAACATACTTCTGATATCAAAGACGAACTTAAACGCTGAGTCAATCTTACAAAATAGTATTTTATCAACCACCCAGTTGCCCCAATCAACTATTAATCTAGGGTGGTATGGCACTCCATTTTTCAGCAAAGTTTAACACTTTCACTTCATTTCTAAGTAGCTGAAGGTGGAGAGCCAAAATCACAGCCCTTATTCTAAACCGGATGATATACTTCAAACTCACAGCAAGCATGGAAATTTGGAGGCCTCAAACAGGGCTATGACCCCAAAGTCCAGAAGTATAGTGAACAAGCCTTTTTAGCATCTCTTCTGTAGAAAAGCTATTCTTTACTCTTATTACACTGAATTAAATCATAATATGAATTCCAAACCTAGAAGAAAGGAGAAAGTTAAGCAAATCAGGGGAAAACTGACACATATAGCAAAAAGAGTTGATACAGTTTAATTAAGTAGAGCTTTTCATTTTCAAGCGAAATGACTAACCTTTAGCATACATTGCTGTCCTTAAAAGTGGCATTTTATTTTCCCAACAAATGGCAGCACCTATCTTTCCAATTGGAGTATCAAATACAGGAATTGTGGATCCATCTCCAAATCCCCAAATGATTCGCTCCAATGCTGTTGGCATTATTTTTCGGTGCTTTCCCATGTAGCAACCTTGAGAATCAAAAAACAGAACAGTACAATATAGTGTATACCCTTCTTTCTCTATCACACCCATTACCAGGAAGACCTTATATTTTCCAGCCATTGATGCCAATCGGTCAACTTCAGGACCTACATTAGTTGACAGAAATTATGAATACATATTCATGCCGCTTCTTCAAAAAAAGTAAATAAAAAACTAAAACCCTACAGCCTCATGACTCGCAAGAATGTGATAATAATTGTTTTAGCACACATTTTCTTTATTCCTGATAGAGAGTAAACTTATGAGCATATTCCAGAGAATATTTGAACTCCATCTGTAAGGAGAAGACATGAAAAACTTGGAATAGGATAACCTTTTACTCAACATATCTGATCACAGAAATGGTCAAAACCCAAGGAGTAAAATGGATTACTGCAAACTAAACAACCCTTCCGATCTAGGTACATTTGTACACACTGAATTGGCTGGCACAACTCAGTTATGTTGATCTAGACCTAACAAGGGCATATGGCTTAAGCATGTTAGTTGCACATTTTTGGGATTGTCAAAGAGTGCAGTACAGTTTCTTCATGGACAGTCTTCAGTGGAATTCATAGATTTGATAGAACTCCATACAGAATCCACACAACTTTGATAGGATACTAATAGGATTTAAAAGAACATATCACAGTTCAACCACATATTAAGCTTTTATGGTCATCTAATATTTGGGTTTATTTTTTTGGAAAAATGCCCATTTAGTACTAATTTGAACCCCTCATTCCCCATTCCAATGACAATCTTTTTCATTAGCCCATTCCAATATAAGGTAACCTTTTTTATGCCCAAATGCACAAATCTTTACTAAAGTCTTAATAAACCATATTATTTTAGGACTATTTTGCCCTCATCCTTTAAACATGCATAGAGAGAGAAAATGAAAGAGAGAATACTTGGTCGGAATCTCACCGGACTCCGACTCCGGTCACCGGAATGTTCCCGACCGTCGGACTTCGGTCACCGGAATTTTCCCGACCGCCGGACTCCGGTCACCGGAATTTTAACCAGTTACTAACCAGTTAACGACCCCTAATAACCAGTTATTAACCCTCAGTAATCAGTTTCTGACACCCAGTAATCAGTTACTGACAACCAGTAACCAGTTACTGACACCCAGTAACCAGTTACTGACCAGTTACTAACACCCAGTAACCAGTTACTAACCAGTTAACAACCCCTGATAACCAGTTATTAACCCCCAGTAATCAGTTATTGACACCCAGTAATCAGTTACTGACCAGTTACTGACACCCAGTAACCAGATACTGACCAGTTACTGACACCTAATAACCAATTACTGACCCCCAGTAATCGGTTACTGACCAATATTTGACACCTAGTAACCAGTTACTGACCCCCAGTAATCACTTTGTTTTCAGTTACTGACACCCAATAAACACCTAATAATCATTTTGTTTTCAGTTACTGACACCTAGTAATCACCCAATAATCATGTTGTTTTCAGTTACTGACCAGTTACTGACACCCAGTAACCAGTTACTGACCTTAATAATCGAGTTACTCACCATAATATTCAAATGTAAGGATAAAAAATAAAAATAAAAAAATTAACTGACTTGATCTGGGCACCCACCTTC
Source organism: Fragaria x ananassa (assembly GCA_034370585.1). Classification (NCBI taxonomy): domain Eukaryota; kingdom Viridiplantae; phylum Streptophyta; class Magnoliopsida; order Rosales; family Rosaceae; genus Fragaria; species Fragaria x ananassa. Next base: position 16,322,928 of record CP139766.1, read on the forward strand.
ACCGAAGAGAAGGAGTTGCAGTCCCCGGCGGCCTCCTCCACCGAAGAGAACAAGTCGCAGTCCCCGACGGCCTCCTCCACCGAAGAGAACGAGAACACCGGCCTCCTCCACCGAAGAGAACGAGAACACCGGCCTCCTCCACTGACCTCGGCGCACGCCGGCAAGCAAGGCCCTTCCCCAGCCACGATCCAGCCAAGTCGAACTCCAACCAAGCCCCGAGCGCACCCCGGCAACACCATCATCGATCTCGGCACGAACCCAGCCCATCCTCGACACACTCATGCCCAGTCTAAACGGAGACGGAAGATGAGTGAGAACCGGACTAGCTCGTCGGCGCAAGAGGATGGCGGCGAATCTCCGACTGACTTGGCCGCACGGAGAGAGAGAGAGAGAGAGTGAGAGAGAGGAAACTCGAGGTGAGGAGGAGGGCAGCCATGAGAGACGGCGAGTGCAGAGCGGTGGCGGTGGCGCTCATGATCGGAAGGGGAAGAGAGAGAGAGAGAGAGAGAGAGAGAGGAAAACCAGATCGGAAAAAAAAGAGGAGAATGAGATAATATAAAGGAGAAAGAGATAATATTTGTGTGGTTTAGTTACAGGGTAGTACTGTCTTTTTCTCAAAAATCATTGGAATGGGCATAAGGATAAGACTTTAATTGGAATGGGTTTTAGTTTTCAAATATTTGGGCATTAGGGCATTTTCCCTATTTTTTTTCCTCTTTAGCTTCCAGAATACCCATTTATAATGTCAACGTTCACAAAGCATCAATACGCTGTTTTTTTTAATGCTATTAAAGCTTGGACAGAGAACAATCCATAAGATCTTATTTAATAGAAACTGACACATCCATGCTATGAACTTATGATATATGAAGCTCTCATCTACTTTAATTTCAACAAGAGAATATGCAACCATGAAGAGTAGTGAAATGAGAAATTTTGTTGCAGGGTATGTTGATTCTAACTTTGCTGGAGATTTGGATAAGAGCAGGTCTACTGCAGGATATTTGTTCACCATGGCACAAGGACCAATTAGCTGGAGATCTGCTTTGCTAGCAACTATTGCCTTATCCACTACAGAGGCAGAATATATGGCAGCTACTGAAGCTGTAAAAGAAGCCTTGTGGTTGCATGGACTCGTTACTGAATTGGGCGTAGATCAAAATCAGGTGGAGCTTCACTGCAATAGTCAAAGGGCTATATGTTTAGCTAAACATCAGGTTTTTCATGGAGAGGTTATTGTGTTGTGGCTCGTTATTTCTCTGTCTCTCTATTATGCAGTATTTATTAAAGGCTGCTTAGAAATAGGAGAGTAGAGGTTGTAACTGTGGCAGTTTACACGAGAAAGAATAAGAGCATATGTTGCAGTCACCTGAAAGTTGGTAGTGTGACAGTCTCAGACTTTGATAGTGAATTTGTCCCTGCTGCTCTGTGGATGTAGGCTAAGCCGAACCATGTAAAGAGACATGACTTAAGTCATTTGGAAAAACTCATACAGAGTCAAAGAGAAGAGTAGTGGAGCGGAACCAAGGGAATAAGTAGTGGAGCGGAACCAAGGGAATATCTCACACACAAATGAGCTAATGACCTTTAGCAACTGGCCAAATTATATAAAAGAAATTACTGAAAAAAAAAAAGAAAACAGGATCTACATACATTCTTCTTGTGTAATAGGGATGACTACAGGTATCAAATGATACCCAAGGGTCTTAGCAAACATAAATTTGCATCACATCTGTGTCCAGAATTTACTAAGACTATGTACTTCTAAGGATGTCGATTGAACATTGACCAGCTTGTAATGTATACCCTAGAATACAGGGAATAACATCAAATCCCACTAGAACATAAGTTTGTTCATGTTAAACTAAAGAACAAATAGCAACCAGTAGTTAACCCTCAAGTTTAAACATGCATTCCAATGCAGCATTCAATTAATCCGAAAATTCGAAAAACAAAAACACAAAGTAGTATTACCAGGTACATCAATGGCAGCGGCATGATACTTTCGGAACTCTTCTTTCCCCTTAGCGGTTCTGTTCCCAATGGCAACCCCGAAATTGGAGCCACGAGGATACCCTCCCACAAATGCTTCAGGAAACACAACCAGCTGCGATCCATACCCAGCTGCTTCAGCCAGCAATCTTTCAGCCTTATCTGCACATACAACAAACATAGCTCAATCAAGAGTGGTTCATATTAAAGATGGTAAAATGTTGATGGGAAACGGAATGAGGTGGTGGAGAGGGACCTAGAGTGGCGGAAGTGTCGTAGAAGATGGTGGAGGCTTGGACGACGGTGGCGCGGACGGTGGGGGAGGATGAGTCGTCGCCCATGTCAACTTCGGCGAAGACTGGAGTCTCCTTGACAGGTGCTACAGCCATGTTTTTGTAGTTTGATGTTTTGGTCCTCTTCTCGCTCTCACTTCACCACCATTCAGTTTTAGAGGTTGGAATGTTTCATACGTTTTTACTTGGGTACTGCCAAGCTTTGGTTTCTCTTCCCATTTTTTATTATTTGATTTATTTTATGAACAAGGGGAAGGAGAGTACCAGGCGTTTCTAGAGCTTCCATTCCATTCCATGTCAGGGAGTCTTTAGTGAGTCAATGACGTTCAACGAAACGAAGGAATTAAAAATAAGTGCAATGACAATTACGCCCTTTACACTACCAAATTTGTGTTTTTCTTGCTTCTTTTTTTTTTGTTTTGATGACAACAGAACAATAGGATTCCTATCTACATTATACTGATCTACCAAAATTGTTCCATTTGTTTAAGTTTTTCTTTATGGTATCAGAGCAGGAACTTTAGTGTCTTGTTTCTGTTTATCTTTCTCTTCTTTCATTGTGAGATTTTGTAATGTTGTATTCCTTTAAATGACTGAAGGAAGTTCAACATCTGAGATTAATCCTTTTTCTGAAAATAGAACCAGTTCAACCATGTCTGGTATTTCTGAGGTTGAGGAAAATCCCAACCTACAGTTATGTTCAGTTTTACTTGCTGAATATAACTACCTCTCTTGGTCTAGAGCGGTCACTATAGCTCTTGGAGGAAAGTCTAAGCTTGGCTTTGTCAATGGTGTTATACCAATGCCAGAAATCAACTCAGCCACTTATGATGTTTGGTTGTATAAAGATCAATTTGTCATGTCTTGGCTCCTCAATTCTGTGGAGCCTAAGATTCTGAGATTTTCAACTATTTCGAGTCGTCCATGCATCTTTGGAAAAATGTTAATGAGATGTATGGAAATCAAAATAACTCTCCTCGAGTCTTTCAGCTCCAGAAACACATTGCTAGTCTTCAACAGGAAGAGAAGTCATTTGTTCAATTTCTTGGGAGTTTGACAACCATGTGGAATGAGTTAGATATTTATCGACCCCATACCAGAGATGTCACTATTTTATCTAAGAGAGCAGAAGAAGACAAGATATTTCAATTGCTTGCCAATTTGAGTGCTGATTATGAAGATTTGAGAAGTCATATTCTCATGAATCCAGACCTGCCTTCTTTCAAGAGTGTGTGTGCCACAGTTCAGAGAGAAGAGCTTCGAAGGAAAGTGATGAAGTTGAAGGTCACCACCAATCTTGGAGACTCAAGAGTTTATGCCTCAAACCACAAATCTCAAGAGGAAAGAGTTTACAAAGGAAAGCGCCCAGATCTAAAGTGCAGTCACTGCAGCAGCATTGGACGTAGTGGTATAGGTCACACAAGAGAAAGGTGTTGGATTCTTCATCCAAAATTGAAGCTAAAGTTTCAAAGAGATAACAAAAGCACACTGCAAAGCTGGAGCAGCAATCCTCACAAAGCAAACCTGGCTGCTACTACTAATGCTTCATCATCTGATGGTTTTTTGGACTTCACTGCTAATCCAACTGCATTAATCAATGAATTTGCAGTATATCTACAACAAAAGCAGGTGAAGAATGAGGCAGAAACTAGAGCACACAATCACACTGCATTACTTGGAAAGTTTGCAGGCTTTCTAGTTGAAGCTGAGAATGTGCATGATAGTGATATTCCAGGTATCTTGAAAGCTTTTAAAACTGCACTTGATGTGAACTTTGAGCATGATTATTGGATTATAGATTCTGGAGCCACAGATCACATGTCAAATCATATAAAACACTTGCATGATTTTGAGAAAGTATCATCTTATGTGTTTGTAGCTAATAGCAAGGGTGCTTCTGTGTTAGGAAAAGGGAAAATATTTTTTTTTTTCAAATCACATCAAGTCTGATGCCTTATATATCCATTCATTTCTTTCCAATTGTTATCTGTGGGAAAAATCACAAAAAGTCTGAATTGTCTAGCCATATTCTCTCCTTACAATGTGGTATTTTAGGAAATCATCACCACCAAGAAGAAGATTGGTGAAGGGTTCTTCCTAGATGGACTTTATTACCTTTCAAAGAAGTCGAAGGCTCTTCAAGTTAGTTCTAGTAGTGTTCTAGATCACCATCTTTGGCATCAACGTTTAGCTCACCCCTCAGAAAAAGTGTTGTCCATTTTGTTTCCAACTCTGAGCCATGATAACAAGCAATGTGAAATGTGTCATCTCTCCAAATTCTCCAGATTACCTTTCCTTTCCTCTGTGTCTAGGGCTAGTAATCCATTTGGAATCATACATTCAGATATTTGGGGTCCTATTCTAGAATCCTTTAACGGATATCGATATTTTGTAACTTTTGTGAATGATTTTACAAGGATTACATGGTTGTATCTTTTGAAACACAAGTGACATTTTTGATGTGTTTAAAAAATTTTACAACCTTGTTAGCATTCAATATTCTTCCAAAATCCAAATTTTGCGATCTAATAATGGCTCTGAATATGTCTCATTTTTTGAACTCTAATGGAATTGTACATCAAACAAGTTGTGTCGGCACACCACAACAAAATGGAATTGCAGAACGGAAAAATAGAGACTTGCTTGAGAAAACCAGAGCCATAATGTTTCATGCTTATGTGCCTAAGAAATTTTGGTCGCAAGCTATTCTTACTACAACCTATCTCATTAATAGACTCCTAAGTAGAGTCTTGAACTCAAAGTCACCTTATGAAGTTCTGAAGGGCAAGAAGATAGAGTTATCACATTTGAGAGTTTTTGATTGTGTGTGTTACGTTCATATTCAAGCTATTCCTTGAGGTAAGTTGGATCCTAGAGCTGAAAAGTGTGTCTTCTTGGGGTACTCTACCATTCAAAAAGGGTACAAATGTTATAGTCCAAACACCAGAAAAATCATTGCCTCAAGAGATGTTAGATTTGATGAATCTGTTTCTTATTTTTCAAAAAAAACTTGATTATAATGCTCAGGGGGAGTGTTTTCAAGATCTATTTCCCTTACCTAATATTTCTATTGATATTGAAGGGAGTTTAACTCCTAATGTTTCTATGCCTACCTCAGATCAAGGCTCTCATGATAATCTCTTGAATCATGAGGTTGATAATGAACCTCATGAACTAGAAGAATCTCCAGCTGCTCAAGATGATCATATTTCTTCAGTTCATCCTAGAAGATATCCAGCTAGAGAGCGAAATCCTCAGGATAGACTAGGTGACTTTGTTGTTTACAAGGTTAAGTATCCCATGACATATTTTATCAACTATAAAAAGCTGTCATCCTCACATTTTTCTTACTTGAGTGCTATTGATAATGCTAATGAGCCTCAATATTTTTATAAAGCTAATCAACACGAAGTGTGGAAGCAGGCTATGAAAGAAGAGTTGCTTGCTCTTGATGAAAATAAAACTTGGAGTGTTGTCAAACTTCCAAAAGGAAAAAAAGCAGTGGGAAGTAAGTGGATTTATAAAACCAACTTCCATTCTAATGGAACCATAGAAAGGCACAAAGCTCAGTTGGTTGCTAGGGGATTCACACAAACCTATGGGGTGGATTACAAGGAAACTTTTACACCAGTTGCAAAAATGAACACAGTGAGGGTACTATTATCTGTTGCTGTAAATCAATCTTGGCCTCTACATCAAATGGATGTAAAGAATGCGTTTCTGCATGTGGAGCTTCAAGAGGAAGAGTACATGAAGCTTCCCCTTGGTCATCCTCAAGCAAATGATCTTGACATGGTCTACAAGCTGTATAAGACAATTTATGGCCTAAAGCAGTCACCTCGAGCCTGGTATGCAAAATTATGCTCAGTTCTTGAAGAAGTTGGTTTTTACAAGAAGCAATGTCGATTCTTCTCTCTTTGTTTGAAATGGAACTTATGGAAAGCTAGTTGTTCTTATTTATGTTGATGACTTAATAATCATTGGTGATCATATAGATGAGATCAAGTGTCATAAGCAAGCTCTCTAAACCAAGTTTTCTATGAAGGATCTTGACTCTCTAAAATATTTTCTTAGCATTGAAATGGCTGCTTCTCAAAAAGGTCTCTTCCTGAATCAAAGAAAGTATGTGCTGGATTTGTTGGAAGAAGCAAAAGTCATAGAGTGCAGACCAGCTCGCACTCCTCTTGACATTAAGCTTCAATTAGATACTAAGGGAGAATCTCTTGAAAGCTTGAGTTACTACCAAAGGTTAGTTGGAAAACTCATTTATCTCATAATTATTAGACCTGATATCTCTTACGCAGTGAGCATTGTTAGTCAATTTATGCATGCTCCTACAATTGGTCACTTGAACATTGTCAAACGCATCCTTAGATATCTCAAAGGTTCTACTGGAAGGGGTATTTTTCCTCAAGAAAAATGGTCACACAGATATAATGGGGTATGCAGATGCAGACTGGGTTGATATTAATGCTCTTGATAGAAAAAGCACCACATGTTTCGTATTTTTGTTGGTGGCAATCTTGTCACTTGGAGGAGTAAAAATCAAAGTGTTGTTGCTAGATCCAGCGTAGAGGATGAATATCGAGCCATGGCATCCTCAACATGTGAGTTGATTTCGCTCAAAGGTCTTCTATTTGATCCAGGTTTTCCTTGTGACAAATCAATGTCTCTTTTTTGTGACAACCAAGCAGCTATGCACATTGCTTTTAATCCAGTATTTCATGAGCGCACTAAGCATATTGAAGTCAATTGTCACTACATCCGAGCTCAAGTCCAATCCCAAGTGAGTGAAACTCATTATGTCAGAAGTGAGGACCAATTGGCAGATAACTTTACCAAATCTCTCACTGTTGCACATTTCCAAAAAATTCTCAGCAAGCTTGGTTCAAAGAATCCGCTAGAACCAGCTTAAGGGGGAGTATTGAAGGGTATAGAGATTGCTAGGATGTTTTACACCGGTGGTTTATCCTTCAATCTAGTAAGAAATCCACACTACCGGAACTCTTATTTTAGAGCTTCTACTCTTCCAGGCTATATTCTACCGGGTTATAATGCTATAAGAACAACACTCCTTGCTAATGAAAAGAAGAATCTTGAGAATCAGTTGATGCCATTGAAGCTTGCATGGAGAGATAAGGGTGTGAGCATTTGTAGTGATGATCGATCCGATGCACAAAGAAGACCCTTGATTAGTGTGATGGCTGTTTATGAAAATGGTCCAATGATGTTGAAAGCTGTAAATTGTGAAGGAGAATACAAGGATCATCAATTGATTGCCAACTTGCTTATTGATTCTATAAAGCAAGTTGGTTATGAAAATGTAGTGCAAGTGGTGACCGACAATGCTCTTGTTTGTTCAAAGGCTGTGCTTTGATAGTAAGTAAGTATCCTACTATCTTTTGGACTCCATGTGTTGTTCATGTAACAGCCAGGCCCAGTCCATTGAGATATTGTCCGCTTTGGGCCTAACGACCCTCACGGTTTTGCTCTTGAGATTTCACCCCAAAACACGTCTCGAAGTAAGGTGCTAGCTCTGCACATAAGCATAGCAACTTGTCTACCCCGGGCGATGTGGGACGGATGCACCTACTAGTTTGCCTGCCTAGTTAGGTCATCACAATCCACCCCCCTTTAGGGCCCGACGTCCGCGTCGGCACACTTCCGGCCGGGGACAGACTCTGATACCAACTGTCAAGACACACCCCGAATTCCACCATGAAACCCGAAGTAAGTCTTACGGGGACCACCTCCAAAGAAAATTTACCGAAAAGCTAGACAAACCTCCCTTGAAAATGGACAACCCTAACCCAGAAAATTTAAAACATTACTTTCCTAAACAATAATAAGCATCAACCAAATCAACTCACAAATATCTGAAAGTGAGAATATAACAATTACAATCTTCATATATTCTAAGTTAAAATTTAGGTCTTAGCACACCACCATAATAATTATACGATAAACCCCAAGAATTTTTAGAGCTACTAAACACTAGAGGAAGCTGAAAAATACTATAGTACACTACCAGGACAAGTACTTTAGCCGACGAAAAATTCGTCGGCCTGTTAAAAAAATTCGTCGGCTAAGGTCTTAGCCGACGAAGGTTCGTCGGCTATAGTGTCGTCGGGAAAGGGTCGTCTGTAATGACTTTAGCCGACGAGACAAAACATATTTCGTCGGCTATAGTCATACTATAGCCGACGACATTATTTCGTCTGCTAAAGTATGAACTATAGCCGACGACATTATTCGTCGGCTATAGTCCATACCTTAGCCGACGACATTTTGTGTCGTCGGTTATCTTCCAAACTTTAGCCGACGAATAATTTAAAATATTCGTCGGCAAAAGTTTGTAATAAAAAAATATAAAACATCTATGGCCGACGAAATATAGTATTTTTCGTCGGCTTTATAGGCATTTAGCCGACGAATTAAAACATATTTCGTCGGCTAAACTTTTTTTTTTTTTTTTTAAAAAAAACTTTAGCCGACGAATTAAGGCTTTTTTCGTCGGCTATAAGTGCATTCCAGTAAAAAAAAAACCCCCGAAATTTCTGAATTACCATTCCATGCAAGCTGCAAAAGACATATTTAACAATTTCATATAACCAACAACAAACACATAAAAGAATATATGAACTACATAAAAGTATCAATTACATAAAAGTATCAATTACATAAAAGTCTATATCGTCTAAATTAAAGTCATCTTCTGGGGGCTGCTGCGGAGGTTGCGGAGGTTGCGGCGGCTGGGGTAGCGTCATGGGCGGAGGCATGGGCGGAGGCGGAAGTCCCTGAATCTGGGCAGCTGCAAAGTCCTGCATGTACTGGATCATCTGCTGCTGCTGGGCCTGCTGGATGGCATGTAACTCGGCAACATAGGCTGCCTGCGCGGCATTAAAGGCTGCCTGCGAGGCAATATAGGCTGCCTGCGAGGCAGCCTGAGCAGCTTGAGCAGCTTGCTGTTCTCGTAGTCTCTGAACTTCCGACTCTAGCTGAGTCGTCCTGTTGATCGTGGACGTGGTGCTGCTACTGGTCGAGGTTGCCTTTCGTTGAAATCCTGGAGTGGTCTTCAGGACCCCCTCGCCTCTCTTTCCTAGACCTCAGCAGTAGAAGTTGTTTCCTCTCGGTGGGAAGGCTGTGCCCATGATCCTCGCCCCAATCGTTGGATCCGAATTGTCGATCCGGGACATGGCTTCGGACATCTCTTCCTCCTGCGTGTCCGGCCATGCCTCCCTCACTAAGGTACTCATGACCTCGTCACTAGCCTCCCTCACCCTCGCCTATATGGATAGGAAAAAAATTATTAATTAAAATTTTTACATAAATTTAAAAATTTAAAAACGTAAAGTGACTTACAATATCCTCCTGGGAGTCAGGATATGCCTTCTCGTACGTATAGATGTATGAGTTGACTTCTGGATGTTCTTTGGCCGCCTCGTCCATGAAGACACCGAACGGTCTAGAACCGGCATGATGGTTCCTTGTGTTGCGTTGCCGGTTCGGAGCGTTCACCCGGGAAACCGCCTTCAAAGAAAAAAGTAAACTATTAGTAGAATATTTTAAAACGCACGTACTTATTTTTAAATTAACTAACTAATTTATTTAAATACCTGTTTACGAGGGTTGTTGAATTCTGATGTCAGAAGCCAACGCCACTCGTACTCCCTGTACTGGAACTCAGTAGGGGTACCAGAACGTGCGTTCCCGTGCTTAGTCCAATGGGTCCGCAGCTCGTTCTTCCACTCCTTGTACCTACAGATACAACAAAAATATTAGAAATATTATTAATATCACATACAATTTTGTTTTTCATTAACTTCCCAACGTACCTTACCCCATGCACAACGTCGGCCCAGCTGTCCCTCAGGTGCTCGGGAACCTCAAACCACACCTGCATTTAACCATTTATTATTAGTTTAGCTTTTCAAGAAATCAACAATTTAATACATAATATTATTTTGTAAACTCACCGACATCGCGTTGTGGACCATGTCCTTAACCTCCTGCGGGACCTCGCCCCAGTCGGACCACAACATAGGGACTCTATCCCTAATGAGAGCACCCACGCGGCCGGAGTATGTCCTCGACTTCCCGCCCGATACTGCGTGGCCATCCCCGTCAGTATCGATGGGGATCCTCCCCATGGTACTCACCATCTTCTCGAGAGCTTTCCCTGTGACGGAGCCTCTCTTCTTCTTTGTGCCTATGACATGATTCGGCCAAATTGATTATTAAAATATATATGACCCTTTAAAAGTAATCATGCATCACTGATTACCTGAGGAGCTCGCGACGGATTCCGGCTCTGTCGCCGATGATGATACCCTCGCAGAAATAAGAGGCGTATCAAAAGGCAGGAACCGGTACGCCGCTGATGGAGCCACTGGCGGGGGCAGTGGATAAATCGGCGTCCCTGAGCCATCGACTACAGGTAACGCCGGTATCATCCGCGGAAGGAACAGATGAGGCGGCGGCATCTGTACCCCAGATGACCCACTATCCGAAGAAGTAGGACTCGGAGTGGGCGCCCGGTGTATCTCGGGCATACGAGGTGCAGACACCTCCGTCTGAGGCCACAAGGGCCTCGGGGAACGAGGGACGGCCGCCTGCCTCGATGAAAGGGGCACCTCCGGCGCCGTCTCCAGAAGGCTCGCACGTCTGGCTGTCATCTGGCCATGAAACGTCGTTTGAGGGTTGCTAGAGGTTCCCTCAGACGATTCAGACCTTTGGCCCTTCGAACTCTTCTTCGATCGAAAAAAGCCGCTCATCCTATTTAAAATATTAATCAAAGACTTTAGATTATTTTGTCTTTGTTTTATAAAAAATTATACATATTTAAAATTATACTTATTCAATAAATAGATACACATACCAATATATATATAGATATATATATATATATATATATTTTACTTACATAACAATATTATATATATCAACATCATCATAAATTAACTAACATATCGTAAAACTAAATTCGAAATCAAAAATAAATTAACACATATATTCAAAAATAAACACATATATTCAAAAATAAACACATAAACTAACATAATTAAATTAACACAAATTAAATTAACACAAATTAAATTAACACAAATTAAATTAACAAAAATTAAATTACAAGTTTTATTCCTTTCTTCAACTTCGCGTTTTCATCCCGATTCTCTAGTTAATCTAGCGTTAAATTTTTAATGGGCTTGTAGTGCTTCAGGTTGTCCATTTTTGGGCTCGGTCAACTTTCTTTATTATCCTTGAAAAGATGAGGCAAAGTAAGTCTTGAAGGAGGAGGATACAAGATTAGTTTGGTAAATACAAGTGGATAAGAAAAACGTATTTTCTTTTGCTTTATGAATGAAAGTAAAACTTCAATTTAGTTTTTCATATGGGATTTGGGGCCTTGCTTTTGATGTTTTCCCTTTGTATACTTATTAATTTCAGCAGACTTGTTCACTTTTGATTTCCATTAATAATGAACCTTGTTGAAAGTTCTGGACAGCGTTACTAGTGAGTCTAAACTCAATATTTTTTTTTCTTTTAGTCCGGAAAATGTCAACAAGATATAAATCCCCACTTGCTCATTATAGTGGAAGTTTCAGTGTATGATTATGAAGCTTGCTATACTCTTCTTTATCTTCCTGTTATAGATTTGCTTGCCTCTTGATGAATACGGATTAAAAATTTAGCATGTAGCACAAAATTAAGCATAGAGAAACAACATCAATTTAGTAAACAATATCTGACGCATTATACATCTATCTATCAGTAAGTTACCAGTTTTGAAAACTGAACATTTGTGGGTGGATATTGGCCGGTAAGATATGCATAATACAAATCAACAATAAGAAAGTTTTAAAAGTTATTGACGCAAGAATCAGAAACTACGACTATCCAAAAAACCAGAATGCAAAAGATCGGTTGCATACCTCAATGCAATTCCCTATCTTCTTTTTGGCAGCTTCTTCTTCTGTTTCTGGCGGAGGGCGGAGGGCGGAGGGCAGGGAGGAGGGAGGGAGGAGACCGGGAGGCAGGGAGGAGGGAGGAGGCGGCGACGGGAGAGGGAGGGAGGAGGGAGGAGACCGGGAGGGAGGAGGGAGGAGGGAAAAACTGCGGAAATGAGGGAGGAGGCTAGGGTTCGCAATTAAAACCCGAAGACATTAGCCGACGAAATAATTTGTTCGTCGGCTAAAGATTAAAATTTCGTCGGCTATACATATATTCGTCGGCTAAACCTTTGAAATTCGTCGGCTAAACATATGAAATTCGTCGGCTAAACATTTGAAATTCGTCGGCTAAACATTTGAAATTCGTCGGCTTAACATTTGAAATTCGTCGGCTAAACCTTTATACATTTGGCATGTTGTGATTGTGATGATCAAACTTGAGAAACACAAATCCAGCCGTCAGATCTGACCATCATGATAAAATACATGTATGGGAAAAAATTCAACTTGATCCGAAAAGAATAAGGGCTCGATCCAGACGGTCAATCTCGTAAGTCAAACCCCTAAACGCACGGAAAAGGTCGTTCGACCGTCTAAATTACGTATTTTGGCCGGACCTCCAACTGAAAATAGTTTTAAACCGATGACACGCAACAAGTCGTATAAAAATTTTACGCAAAATAACCACCGAACCCGGGGCTACCCATAGGGAGAAAGAATGTAAAATTGCATTGACTGCAACTATCGGCACCGAGACATGACCGGAATACCGTGATTTTTCAACCGTAGACGTATTTCACCATTCTAGTCATGTCTTATTTCACGACTTTTTTACGTTTGAAGGATCTACGTATAGTTTGTTTTTGAAACGGAACATTTACATAACACTTGGTAAACAAGTTATACAACATTAGTACACATGTTGTGATCGTGATGATCAAACTTGAGAAACACAAATCCAGCCGTCAGATCTGACCATCATGATAAAATACATGTATGAGAAAAAAATCAACTTGATCCGAAAAGAATAAGGGCTCGATCCGGACAGTCAATCTCGTAAGTCAAACCCCTAAACGCACGGAAAAGGTCGTTCGACCGTCTAAATTACGTATTTTGGCCGGATCACCAACTGAAAATAGTTTTAAACCGATGACATGCAACAAGTCGTATAAAAATTTTACTCAAAATAACCACCGAACATAGGGCTATAGTAGGTAATAGAAATATTTTAGGGTTTAGCCGACGAATACCCTAACATATTCGTCGGCTATAGTATGTAATTAAAAAATTAAAAAAATAACTATAGCCGACGAATTATTAGGTTATTCGTCGGCAAAAACCATATTAGCCGACGAATTACAGTGTATTTCGTCGGCTAAAGTGAGTAATTAAAAAAAATAAAAAACAAGTTTAGCCGACGAAATTAAGGCTTTTTTCGTCGGCTAAGATAGTTTAGCCAACGAATCACAGTTTATTTTGTCGGCTAAAGTGTGTAATAAAAATAAATAAAAAACCATCTATGGCCGACAAAATTAAGTCTTGTTTCGTCGGCTAAACTATCTTAGCCGACGAATAAAAGTGTATTTCGTCGGCTAAAGTGTGTGAAGGCAAAAAATAAAAAACATCTATGGCCGACGAATTAAGGCTTTTTTCGTCGACAAAAAACATCTTAGCCGACGAATTATAGTATATTTCGTCGGCTAAAGTAAAAAAACAGGGAAAAAAACAGACGATATTCATAAACCATACATTAAAAAAACCCTGTTCATCATGTATCACCAAAATTCATATAAAATAACTGAAATATGAATTCAACATGTGTAAACTATAAAGGAAAAAGTCTTTGAAAAATTATACAAATTAATCGGAATCATACATTAAAACTAAGGCTCGTAATCGAAATCATCCGATGAGTCTTCTTCGGTGTCAGAATTAATTTCTGGTAATATATGTATTTCCTCATCGCCAGAGTCTTCGTCTGACTCTTGATTTGGATCAACATCAACAAGCCTTGGCTCTTCATCACGAATTCGCACCGAACGACCCGTTTTAAAATTATTAAGGCGAATGGTAGAGGAGTTAGGAATACCTATTGCGTTGGGCTCTTGATATGCAACATCTTCTTCCTCGTCTTCGGCCTCTCCAAGTGTAGCCGCCCGATAAATGTTTCGAGGGTGCACAAGGTTGACTACTTTCCACGTGTCACCCTTAGCAAGGTCATCAAGATAAAACACTTGTTTTACCGATGTGGCAAAAACGAAGGGGTCATCCTCGTAAGAACTTGTAGCAGTGTTCACCGATAATATTCCGTACTGATCGGTCTTCATGCTCTGCGGCCTAGTATCAAACCATCTACACTTGAAGAGGTGCACTGTCATGTCTTCACCGTAAACGAGTTCCACCACTGAATCAAGAACACCGTAATAGTCAACTCCATTCCGCCCACCATGTGCCATGACTCCAGAATTCTGTGTTCTCTTTCTGCTGTCTCTTTGTTCGCATATAAATTGCACGCCATTCACCTTGCACATCGGATAAACTCTTGAGACTATCGGCTTCATGGCTAGAAGTCTTAGTTCGTGCGACTAATTTGGGTGACCATCAGATTGAATATGGTTCATCTGCAACCAACCATCTCAACTGTAAATATGGATAATTATGTAATAAACATAAACCCGTAGAGAAAAATTAAATTACGTACCCAACCGCCAAAATAATCTGCGAACTCCCTGTTGTGGTACTCGAGATCACCTTGAATGTTGGGATGATTGAGATGGATGTCTTTCCAGTATTCAACTTCTGGACAGTTAATCAATACCCACCAGTGGGCAATGACTAGCTCATGTGGTTGCAACTTGTAGGAGTTTGGCAAAATTCCATACACTTCAACATCACTAGAGACTATGGAAAGATTGAACTTCGGTACATCTACCGGCATGGTTTGCGGAGTTTCCTTCAACGCTCCTAAATACAACTTCATGTAGGTGACGCACTCGTGCGCAATATATGCTTCAGCTATACATCCTTCAGGAGCGGATTTATTAGCCACATAATCTTTGTAGTCTCCAAGTTGCCTGTAAATCAAGTTGCAAAATGTTATGATTATTGAACATGTATATATATTGAGGAATTCATGAAAGTAAAAAACGTACCTTTCCATGGGATACATCCAAGTGTAGTGTACTGGACCGGTAAGCAACAATTGCTCGGGAAGATGGATCATCAGGTGAGGCATGATGTCAAAAAAATTTGGAGGAAATATCCTCTCAAATTTACACATGATATAAATGATGTCCATTTGCATTTCCCGGAGGTCACATCGAGACACTTCCCGTGTGCATAACTTCTGGAAAAATCTTCCCAACGCTACTAACGGCTCCACCACCTGACGGGGAAGGAACGGTCGAATGAAAACAGGGAAGAGACGTTGTAGCAGGATATGACAGTCATGACTCTTCAACCCGTACATCTTATTGTCCCGGAAGTTCACACACCGGGCAATATTTCCTGCATAGCCTGAAGGATACTTCACACAACTCATCCACCTGAAAATTAGGTTCTTCTGGTCAGGCATCACGGTGTAAGGAGCTTGAGGCATTTTTTTTCTTCCCTTCTTTCAACCACAAATGTCTTCTTATTCCGCATTTTTTTAGATCAATGCGTGCCTTAGGACCGTCTTTCGTCTTCCCCTCCAAGTTCAGCACTGTGCCCACCACACTGTCGCACATATTCTTTTCTATGTGCATCACATCCAGGTAGTGCCTGATCAACAACTTACTCCAGTATGGGAGTTCCCAGAATATGCTCTTATGTGTCCAGAATTTGTACCTGTCGGGTCTTTCAGGTATTGCCGCCACAATGTTGGGATGATTGCTGAGCTGCCCAAAATCGTACTCATTAAGCACCGCTAAAATTTCTTCCCCCGTCCATCTTCTGGGAGGCACGCCGTGTTCTACGGTCCCATCAAATGCCTTGTCATCGAACCGCCATTCGTGATCATATGGAAGGAAAGCACGGTGACCCAATCTGCATATCTTGTTGCAATGACTGCTGCTCCCCTCATCGATAAGGCACTCTGGACAAGCCTTGTATCCCCTAACAACGTTGCCCGACAACATCCCACGGGCAGGAAAATCATTGATGGTGCCAACAACCATGACATGCATCTGGAACATCTCGTGCGTGTACTTGTCATAAGTGGGATGACCAACGTCCCACAAAAATTTAAGCTCTTCAATCAAAGGTCTCAAGTACACATCGAGACACTTCCCCGGATAACCGGGCCCCGGAATCAACAAACTCAACATATTGTATTCCTTCTTCATGCACATCCATGGGGGAAGGTTGTACGGTACCAAAATCACCGACCATATACTGTATTGCAGACTCATGTTCCCAAAAGGGTTGAACCCGTTGGATGAGAGCCCGAGCCTCACATTTCGGACCTCTGACGCAAATTGAGGAAACTCCCTGTCTATATGCTTCCAAGCCTCCCCGTCAGCAGGGTGTATAAGGGTATCTTCGTCATGCAATTCCCTATCAGCGTGTCATCTCATCGCTTCGGCCGTGTGTGAAGACATGTACAACCGCTCCAATCTATCCGTCAAAGGGAAATACTGAAGTACCTTTACAGGTTTCTTGTTGCCTGCAGGAGTCAGCTTATATCTGTCAGTGTGACATACCGGACATGCGTCAAGGCCACCAAGGTCATTCCCTTCTGGATCTTTACCACAAAAGAGAACGCAGTCATATCTGCTTGCATGGATCTTGATGTAGGAAAGCCCAAGATCTTTCAGGATACATCGGACCTTCCGATGAGTGGTAGGAAGACGATGACCGTTGGGCAGCATCGAAGCAGTGTACTGTAGATACTCATCAACAGCCTTCACGGTCGATTTTGTCTCAACTTTAATCCTCATTACGTCCATCACACTTTCAAGAACGGTCTTCTGACAACCGGGGTACACAGGGGTCTGTTGGAAAGCAAGCAGTTTGTTGTACTTTTCAATACCAGCAGTGTTCACAGCTCTAGGGAAGGGCTGCACCGGGTCAGGCATATACTGTCCTTGAGCGCATACACCGCTCTCATAATGAAACATGTCGTTGATGAATGTCGTTGTTGGATCGTTGGATGTACTAGCACTGCCCGTCTCGGAAAATTGGCCATGATCATGCGGACCCCCTGATGATGTTTCACCGTGATATAACCAACATGTGTACTTCTCCCAAAACCCGTTACTCCTCAGGTGCTGCCATACTTTGTCAAAGGGAAATCGATACATATCGCTGCGACACTGACATTTCGTGCACGGGCAAAAGAAAATTGTATTCCCGTTAGCATTATCCATCGCATATTCTAGAAAACTCATAACTCCTGCACCGTATCTTTTGTCCCATTTTGGAAGCGAAATCCAACTCTTATCCATATCCTGAAAATATAACAAAATATATATATATTTATAACGCTGCTAGCTAATTATTAATAAAATTTCATGCCATATATAAAATCTCAATTCATTTAGTATATATTCTACGTACGTACTACAACTAATTAATTACAAAATTATCATCATGAACTCATATATATTATCAACAACTTCATACCATATCAACACAATAATATTATAAATTAATATTAAGATATATATATATATATATCTACTATTTATTAACAACAAATTAATTCATATATATTATCAATTCAAATCATCAACCAAATCGATCAACAAATATATATATACATCCAACGTACTCAAAATTAATCAACTCAATCACAATCAAAATCAATAAACTCAATTAATCACACTAATTAAAATCGATCAACTCAAATAAAACTCAATTAATCAACATATATATATACATATACGTACCTATATATGGCTCCACAAACCGATTATGGACAGATTTCGACAACACCCAAACTTTTTCTCCCTTTTTTCTTCTCCCGTTTTTTTCCCGTTTTTTTCGAAATGAGCTGCTGCTGCCCAGATCTGCAAATATAAAGCACTTTAGCCGACGACTATAAATTTCGTCGGCTAAACTTTTAAATATTTCGTCGGCCATGGTTTGTGAACTTTAGCCGACGACATAAATTCTTTAGCCGACGAAATTTTTTTTCGTCGGCTAAAGTTTGTCATAGCCGACGAAAATTTAAAATAGCCGGCGAAAGAAAATTTCGTCTGCTAAAGTGGACATCATAGCCGACGAAAATTTACCTTAGCCGACGAAAGAAAATTTCGTCGGCTAAAGCCCACTATAGCCGACTAAAAAATGCTTCGTCGGCCTGGTTTTGTTTTTTCGTCGGCTATAACCTTTCTTCTGGTAGTGGTAGGTTAAACATGTAATCTACTAGTGGAAAGTGGCTGAGAAGTGGGTAGCTATGCCTCGTCGTCTCCAATCAGTACTAACCCGAACTTTGCAGACTGGGCATTTTTAAAACGAAGGGCCCAGGGGAAAAACATTCACAAAAATTAGAGTGAGTGGACAAAAATAAATAATTTTTAACATTTATGTTTTCCCAATTTTTATTCCAAAGAAAACAAATGCATGCCTCAAACAATAAATCTCTTATCTCATAAATATCGAGTCTCTTCAGCTCAAAATTATATATCAAAATATGTATGTATTTACATTCACCCATACTCCCTATATAAATTAATAATAATCTATATAGGGCTACTATGCTCGCATCCAACGCTCACGTCACGCCTTAATGCGGTGATACACTACGTCATTAAGGTGGACAGACGGGTGTATAAATATGTGTCCATACCCCATATATGAATTAAAAATGTAACAGCCCCGCCCAGTCCTTAGAGATATTGTCCGCTTTGGGCCCAACGACCCTCACGGTTTTGCTTTTGAGGTTTCACCCCACGAATTAATCATTACACCTCATGACCCGAAAAATTTATTTAACATCACCACGCGGCTCTCTAGCCACCACTTAATATTTGCTGCTCCAAGATTCGCAACTTACACTAAATTCGATCACGTACTATCATCATTAGATTTAACAATGATCCCTGACCATGACACAACAACCAGCTTTTCAACCGTTTGAAATTTCTAACAAACTGACTAAAATTTCAAACATTAAAAATTATAGTTTCCGCCCTCTAAAATCACAAGATCGTTAGAAAAATGGAGCGTTTCGGTTATCTAAAACTGCAGCAAAGCCAACTTAGGCATAGTCAAAACACGTTACATCTAAAACTCTTATTATCTTGTTTACCGAGTAGAAATAGGGTGGGTAAACATAATCTCACCTTGAACATCAAAGTTAATCTCCCACTACGAACTCAGTGATGTTAGCAAACACACTTTGGTCATACTATCATAACCAAAAAGTTCAAGACTTGTATCAACTAACCTAAACCATGCCGCTTGAACTTTACAATGGGCACCCAACCTCACTTCTCTAAACAATTCCTACGTCTTCAGTTATGTCATACACTGAATTATTCTTCAACTCCTTTGGCTCCCAGCAGACACGCATATCAAAAATAAAGAACTACTTTCTGAACAACCACACCGCATCTTGAACTCCCAAAATTACACCCTTTTTACTTGTAGAAACAATTAATTGAATTCTTTTTCGCTTACTTTGGCACATCATAACTTATCTACCAAACCCGAGACGAGTGCATATGCTTTAACAAATCTCGAGCTAAGGGTCAACCAACATACTCTGCCAACATTCCACATGGCACCACTCACGCAAATCACTTTGCTCCTTGAATTAACTTCCACTAATTGAATGGCTTGCCCGATATAATTATTATGATACATAACCTCAAATTATACGGATGACTTTGACTTTCGTCAAGTCAAAATGGTCAATAAACTTTGTGAATCACAACATCATCTTACTTTCGTCACCAATTAATTTAAAACAAAACTCGATCATTCACATCAAATAGGACTTTTACCA
This sequence comes from Fragaria x ananassa, assembly GCA_034370585.1. Lineage (NCBI taxonomy): Eukaryota > Viridiplantae > Streptophyta > Magnoliopsida > Rosales > Rosaceae > Fragaria > Fragaria x ananassa. Next base: position 16,343,096 of record CP139766.1, read on the forward strand.
CCTATATGATTGGCCTCAATTGTTATGATGATCGACGACTACCTCCCTTGTCGTCAGATTACACTAATGCGATCTATGATACTAAACCCATATTCTGAATACCTCTTATATCTCAAATCGTATCCATACAACAATGACCTCCCAGGTCCTAAACGGATCAAAAGTGGTCCCACCACAATACGATCACGTATGAATACTCATCACAAGAATAGCATTTAACATGATCTAACATAATTTTTTTTGTTTGAAATTTTAGTCAGTTTGTTGGAAATTTCAAACGGTTGAAAAGCTGGTTGTTGTGTCATGGTCAGGGATCATTGTTAAATCTAATGATGATAGTACGTGATTGAATTTAGTGTAAGTTGCGAATCTTGGAGCAATAAATATTAAGTGGTGGCTAGAAAGCCACACGATGTTAAATAAATTTTTCGGGTCATGAGGTGTAATGATTAATTCGTGGGGTGAAACCTCAAAAGCAAAACCGTGAGAGTCGTTGGGCCCAAAGCAGACAATATCTCAATGGATTGGGTCGGGCTGTTACATTTAGTATCAGAGCCTGTCCCTGGCCGGAAGTGTGCCGATGTGGACGTCGGGCCCTAAAGGGGGTGGATTGTGGTGACCTAACTAGGCAGGCAAGCTAGTAGGTGCATCCGTCCCACAACGCCCGGGGGAGACAAGTTGCTATGCTTATATGTGCAGAGCTAGCACCTTACATTGAGACGCGTTTTGGGGTGAAACCTCAAGAGGAAAACCATGAGGGTCGTTGGGCCCAAAGCAGACAATATCTCAATGGACTGGGTCGGGCTGTTACATTTAGTATCAGAGCCTGTCCCTGGCCGGAAGTGTGCCGATGTGGACGTCGGGCCCTAAAGGGGGGTGGATTGTGGTGACCTAACTAGGCAGGCAAGCTAGTAGGTGCATCCGTCCCACATCGCCCGGGGGAGACAAGTTGCTATGCTTATATGTGCAGAGCTAGCACCTTACATTGAGACGCGTTTTGGGGTGAAACCTCAAGAGGAAAACCATGAGGGTCGTTGGGCCCAAAGCAGACAATATCTCAATGGACTGGGTCGGGCTGTTACATTTAGTATCAGAGCCTGTCCCCGGCCGGAAGTGTGCCGACGCGGACGTCGGGCCCTAAAGGGGGGTGGATTATGGTGACCTAACTAGGCAGGCAAGCTAGTAGGTGCATCCGTCCCACACCGCCCGGGAGAGACAAGTTGCTATGCTTAAATGTGTAGATCTAGCACCTTACATTGAGACGCGTTTTGGGGTGAAACCTCAAGAGAAAAACCGTGAGGGTTGTTGGGCCCAAAGTGGATAATATCTCAATGGACTAGGTCGGGCTGTTACATTTAAAACATGTCTCGATGTAAGGTGCTAGCTCTGCACATATAAGCATAGCAACTTGTCTCCCCCGGGCGATGTGGGATGGATGCACCTACTAGCTTGCCTGCCTAGTTAGGTCATCACAATCCACCCCCTTTAGGGCCCGACGTCCGCGTCGGCACACTTCTAGCCGGGGACAGGCTTTGATACCACATGTAACAGCCCGGCCCAGTTCATTGAGATATTGTCTACTTTGGGCCCAACGACCCTTACGGTTTTTCTCTTGAGGTTTCACCCCAAAACGTGTCTCGATGTAAGGTGCTAGCTTTGCATATATAAGCATATATAGCAACTTGTCCCCCCCCCCGGGCGATGTGGGACGGATGCACCTACTAGCTTGCCTAGTTAGGTCATCATAGTTCATACTTTGAATCTTTCTCTCAAGAATATTTGCACACCTTCTCAAGCTTTGAACAATGTGAATGTGTATGATGCATGTTGTTGGATACAACCGGTTTTGGAGGATGTTATGTTTATTAAGAACTTCATTATGAATCATGGAATGAGATTAGTTATGTTTAGTGATCATTGTAATTTGAAGTTGCTTTCGGTTGCTCCCATAAGGTTTGCATCTACATTTATTATGCTTAAACAAATGGTGATTAGTACAAAATGGGATGATTACAAAGAAGATGATTATAGGAAAGCGGGTAGGGTGAAGGAAATGTTGTTGGATGACTTTATGTGGGACAACATTGATTATATTATTTCTTTTACCAAGCTTATATATGAGATGATTAGGAAGGCGGACACGGATAAGCCTTGTCTTCATTTGGTGTATGAATGGTGTGATAATATGATGGAGAAAGTGAAGAAGGCTATTTATAGGAAAGAAATGAAGCAACTTCATGAAAAATCTCCATTTTGGGATGCGGTACATAAAATCTTATTGTCTCGTTGGAGCAAAGCCAATACACCCCTCCATTGCTTGACACATTCTTTGAATCCCAAGTAAGTACAACACTACTCCTAAATTATTTCATTATAATTTGTTTATTTCATAATTATTTGATATCTAGCAAATGTTATAGAAATTAATCAAATTATGCATATTTATATTTAGGTACTATAGTTCGGAATGGCTTGATGAAGATTCTCATCGGGTTGCTCCTCACAAGGATTTAGATGTTACAAGGGAAAGGAAAAATTGTTTTCTTCGATACTTTGCCAATGAGGATGATAGAAGAAATGCTAACATGGAGTATGCTAATTTTTCTATGTGTATGCAAGGGTTTGGAAGTGGAGATGTGATGAAAGATAGGTTTATATTAGAGCCACTAACATGGTGGGTGATTCATGGATCTTCGGCACCAATTCTCCAATCCATAGCCTTTAAGGTGTTAGGTCAACCTTCTTCTTTCTCATGTTGTGAAAGGAATTGGAGTACTTACAATTTCATTCACTCTTTGAAGAGGAACAAGTTAGCACCACAAAGAGCGGAAGATTTGGTATTTGTGCATACCAATCTTCACCTTTTAGCTAGGCAATCCCAAACTTACAACAAAGGTGCAACTCATATGTGGGATATTAGAGGTGATGACTTTGATTCATTGGAAGACTCTAATGTTGGAAGGCTTGAGATTGCCAACCTTTCACTTGATGAACCTCAATTGGAGGCGGTTTTGTTTGAAGATGATGAGTTTGAAGAGGAAAACATTGAGGAGGATGATGTTGTTGGAGTTTGATGAAGTCATTTGTTGAAGTTGTTATGTTACTTATTTGTATTTTAATTTGACTATGGATATTTTCTCAAATCTTTGTTTAGTTTGGATCTTTGTTTGGTTTGGATTTGGATTGACTATGTGATGAAGTTTTATGTTATTTGTATTGTAATTTGATTATGTAGACTTGTTTGGATTTAGATTGATGTTTTTTATTAAGAAACTATTTTGTTGATGTTATTTTTTTAATTATATTTATTATAATAAATATTATATTTATTTTAATTTTGACGTTTCTTTCATGTTTCGTATCAAACTATATTTGATTTTGACGTTTCCGCGTATCGGATCGTATCGGAAACCAAAACTTGTTTCCGTTTCCGTGCAACATAGATATAGAGTATGATTGTTATCTTGTATTGAAGTTAGCATGGCTGTGATTGTGTTTCTACTGTTATAGTCATTGTAAAACATGTGCTTTATTGTGCAGCATGGTTTTACCTTCTACTATAGCAGCATGGTTGTGATCACGTCTTTTGCTCCATATTTTGTGAGTTTATACAAGTATGGAGCTGTGTACTTGATATAATTAGTTTTTGTTTTCTTTACTTCTGTTTCTTATATAAATACTCTCACATGTAAAGCATTCATACTCAATACATTGAGAAGAAAATTGTTCCATCTGTTTAAGTTTTTCTTCTCAATTGAACTTGTTTTCTAATACAAGCTTTGGTTCTACGATGATCGAGGTCGTTAGTTGATGGTGGTGGTGTCAAGTCCAGTTGAAGCTGCTCTACAGTTATATTAAAAAAATACAGATAGATATTCAGTCCGAAGGACATAGTTTGGTTTGGATAGGTTCATATTCATTTTTGGATCTACACCTAATAGTAGCTAAGGCATTAAAGGGAATCGACAATGGTCCGAGGAACAAAGATCCATGTGTGGTTGTTGAGATCCGGTATCGTGGGTGTTAACGTCGAGGTGGTGTGTGAATGGTTGCAACAGTGGTTGTAGCGTTGTTTGTCGCCTTTGGCGCGACAATGGTTAAGAATCACGTTGTGCATGGTTCGAATGCATTGAGGAATGAGAGACTGGGATTGAGTTGAGCTAGCTCTAATGGGCATTGTGTCACGGGATGAGAACTTCGCTTCTCCACCAACCGTGCGGCCTTAGAGTTGTTCACCTCCTCGAACTCTCTAACTTAGCATCTCCTCTATGCAGCGGAAACAAAAGCAACACAAGAGAGCCAGAAAGTTAGAAGAGTGCTAAGTATGCAAAACTAAGCAAAGCAAACACTTAAGCAATGTGGGAGAAAGGAACTTTGTATTGAATTGAGAATACTTTACAAAGGCTTTCAAGGATGCTCTAGGATCTCTCGAAGATGTTTAGGATGGTTTGGCTAAGTGTCTTCACCACCTATTTATAGCCTAGCACCTCCTCAATGGATGACTAAGATTAATTGGATCTAATGGCTACAATTCTATGTTCTAGAGTGAACTCAAATTATCTACAAGAAAATATCTAACCTTAGAGAATTCTAAAGGGTTCTAGAATTCTCCATATATGTCCACCATGTTATCTCTAAGCTAGAGAATTCTAAAGTGTTTTAGAATTCTCTAGGTATGTCCACCAACTCTAGATATGTCCATCATGTTCTTGAATGTCCAAGTGCTTCTCCTTAGCCTTGGACCTTACATGATGGACTTGTGTCATGGACTTACCTCATTCAAACTTGGTCCATGGCAATTGAGCCTTGGTGGATCAACAAACCCTATTGAAGTTTCTCTGTTTACAAGTTGTGCTTGTAAAAGGGCAAAGGAGGTGGGATTTGTTGATCTTGACCAATTTTCTGAGCTTTCAATGCCTGAAACCTTACATATGTAAGCCTTCAGCATAAATCTATCATTCAAGATCTTGAAATGTCTTGGTGTATGTTTTTGACTTGTCTCACTAAACAAAAATCTGACTACTCAACAGATAATGTAGGATCAAGCAATATGTTGTCATCATTACATAAGTGTGTGAAGCTAACAAAATGAAGCAGATACATTTTTTGTGAGATAGTTATAGATTCTTAGTTCATAATGTCCACTAAGAAAACATGTAAAGAAGGCCAGAGAACATCAATAACCCAAAGAGTAAATGAAAAGAAATTAAGCTTACATCTCAATACACCCAAACCTAGGGGTATTTAAAAACAAAAGCAATCTGAAAAAAGAAATAGAAGTAGGAGTAGAATAACTCCTCATCACAGTAAGGGGGATCGAAATTTATTCATCCTTTTAGGACCAGAGAAAAAATATAGTGAATGCACAACTAACACTTGACATAAAAAAAAGGAATAAATGCTTGTGACACCTTGTAGTTTACACCTAAAATCAGTTTTGTCCCTCACTCTTTTTTTTAAACTGGTATACCCCTATACTTTGAATTCTCGACTGATTTACCCTTTTTTTAAACTGGTATACCCCTATTCACAGTCATAATCAGCTGGAAAAAGGGCAAATCAGTCGAGAATTCAAAGTATAGGGGTATACCAGTTTAAAAAAAAAAGTGAGGGACAAAACTGATTTTAGGTGTAAACTACAGGGTGTCACAAGTATTTACTCCTAAAAAAAAAAACCCAAAATACTGTGAATGTTCTCCAAAATCTAGGTCTGTGAACTATACCATTTTTGGACCTATTGTGGCTTGAACATGCCTTGACCTCGTTGCGGCAAGTGTAGAAGCAGTTGTACTGGTAGCTGTAGGTTGTTTAAACGTACCTCTGATTGGAGCAGCACACATAAATCACATAACCTAGTCAATTAAGTAGTATACAAAAATGCAAAACCAATAGACAGTTGTTCAGTGCAATCTTACTATTTGATATTCATCTCTTTCGTTGGCTTTTTGCCTCCATTCATTTGTAGTCGAAGGACATATTTTCCCTTTCTTGGACTGCAACAACATTAACCATATCCATGATATATAGAATTGCAATTCATTTAATAAAAACATAGAAATATATAAGTGGTACAACAAACCTGAATTTTAGAATCTTGTCCTCCTTCATCATTGACATTCCTCTTCTTAGAAAGAGCATCAGTCTTCTTTTTATATGGGAAAAACTTTGCGTCCATACCAGTCTTGACATAGCTGTTTTGGCCACAATCCTCAGTAAGGGATAGAGAGGTAACTAGCTACCAAAAGTAATAAAGAGGGGATGCGGGCGTGCCACCTTGCAGACGAGGAAAGAGAGTGCGTCGGGTCTTGACTTCTTAATCAAGCGGAGGGATTCAGATGCCACCTCGCGGACGAGAAATTACGAGCACTTCACAATTCGATAATCACTGTGTAGCGAGCAGAGCAACAAATAGGGATCAGGGGTGATCGAAGATGAGTCTGAAAAGGCTCTGAGAGTTTAGAACTAGGGTTTCGAGAGGCTCGAAGATATCAACTGGGTTGAAAGTTTGTTTATTTGTATTGAGTTGTGTTGTGTGGAGAGAGTCTTGTTGTAAGCCTTCGAGCCCCTTTATATAGTAGCTCGCCTTCTGCTAGAAGTAATCATTATCCAAGTCGGACTCTGAAACAGAATACCACAAGGACACTGCTTCATCCGCGTGAACCAACCATCTACGTGACGCATGTCCATTTCGCACAACACATTTCGCATAGGTCACTGCCTCCGCGCTGCTCAACTGTAGAGTCCTATGCGGACTCAAATTAGGAACGTCTTTACCCTGTGGGGTGTCACAGTCCTTGTGGAAACCTATCTTGCGCGGGCCGTTAACTCAAACCATCCTGCGAGCTTCTGAAGCTTGCTTCCATCTAGCGGGCCCTTGAAGCTCGCGAGATTTAAAAAGGCTTTTTTCATTAAAAGTGCCACAGGAGTTGGCCCAAAACATGTCAAAGACTTGTAGGAGTCTTCAACGATAAATGTGGCGCATGCGGACTCCGCTTGTAAATTCTGCCATCCAGCTCGCATGATCTCACTGGCGGGCCATCACTTGTAAACCCAAAGAATTTGGGCTCGCCGGTATGACATGAACCAAGAATGTTATTAATATTCACTTGGACATTTTACCACCCAGTAAAGTATTACTTTGGATGTAAACATAATATGCAGACTTGGACCAAAATGCCCACTAGCTCAAACATTGCCCCCTAAGCCTTGAGCTTTGGATTGTCTAAGCGAAAAGGCCTTATTGAACAAGTCACAGTAATTCAAAATTTGGAAGATGCTGACGTTTTGGCGCCATCGCGACCTTCATCTCACTGAGGAGGACCAAAGTTTTGAGGTGCGTGCTCCCCACCACCTCGCGAGACAACTTGGTTTTGTCCAAGGGGTTCCTTACTCACTACGTAGCGAGCAGGTATGTATCTTGACGTAAGAATAGAGAAGCGAACCGAGTCATCTTGCTGGTGAACATAAGTTGGCGAAATGAACCGAGTCACTCTGCTATTGAACATCTGATTGGCAAGGCGAACCATTGGGAGACATGAACCGCGCCAAACTTGACACCCAGCGCGTACAGGCTGTAGAGGAAACTCAAGAGGCTCTCGTCCAGCTCCACTAATGTTTTTTATGTTGCCCCTATGTATGAACCTTTTCACTATGCAACAAAAACTGCTACGGTTCAAAACCAGTCTTCCATTGAGATTGGGTAAAGGTCTCTACGTGACTGTTTGCTTGGAAAGCAGGAAAGCAGCAAAGCTCTGCATGCAGGACACATGTCAAAGGGAGTCAGTCCATTCTTTTTATAAGAGAATCCGCTAGCCGGGTTTGGAACATCGATCAAGTCTTTCTGGCCCCCTCGCCATGGATCTTTCTTCCCTTATGTTCATCTTTCTATCCCTGCTTAAAGCGAAACCACCATTTCTCCTGCTCATCGTTTGCTTTGATGAGTTTCGAAATCTACTCTTAGGTTGAGGGTGAGTTTCAAAATCCACTCTTAGGCGAAACTTCCACTTGAAAGAGCAAATGGTTTGGACACCTTTTGCCTTATGCCTGCTGTTCTATCCACGCGTGAGGTTTCAGAGGCCTTTTGTCCATTCGTACTTCGGGAGCCTGCCAATGTCCTTGAAGCACCCCCTGAAACTTGGGCGGTAGCATGAGGGACCCTGTTCCAGTGAACCTCTAGCCTCCCGGTGCTTTGTTCTGGGCCAAATATGTGATGTTATTATTTAGGGCCTCTAAAATAGGCCTCAATCTTGTACTTGTTTTTTGTTTAGACTTCGCACGTTTACACAGAAAATAAAGAGAGAAATGAAGAGATTAGCATAACTAATTTGCATGTAAAACTTTATTTAGGGCCTCTGGAATAGGCCCCAATCCTGTACTGGTCTGTTGGTTAGACTTTGTATGTTTACAAAGAAATGATCTAATTACATGCTTCTCTCTCGGGTTGCCCCCTAGTGTGAGGCGGTGGAGCGCTAGTGCGATGACGCGTAGCACTATTAACAGTGTCGCGGGATCAGGAGGAGGTGGAGGATCCTCGTGCTCCCAAACACCAGCGATATGGCGCTTTAACAAACGACCATTAATAGGATTGCGGTGGATGGTGCTATCAAGGTCGCGTAAGTGGTATGCCCCCTTGGGTAAGATGCGATGAATGATAAAGGGTCATTCCCACCGAGCAGACCACTTACCCCGGCCCTCGGTTTTCTCCCAAGGAGGAGCACAACGCGCCATACTGTTTGGCCCTCTGCATACCTCCGCCTGCGGGTAACTCTATCATAGGACCGCGCAACGTGATGCTTCTTGAGGATGAGATTGTTGAAAGTAGTGATATGGTGTTCATCGAGGTCTTCGAGCTCCTGCCACATTGCCTGAACGTAATCGTCACCAAGTAATTGGTGTTGTTCCTGGACGCGAAGCGAGGCGACGTAAATCTCAAGGGGTAGGACGGCGTCATGACCAAACATGAGAGCATATGGGGTGGTATCCGTCGGACCGCGCTTGGAGGTGCGGTAGGAAAGTATGGTAAAGCTCTAGATGTCAGACGCGGGGGTTCAATTCTAGCATCTTGTGCAAGATACTGAGGATAACCTTATTGCTCGCCTCCGCCTGACTATTGGACAGTGCATAATAAGGGGACGAATGCAGGAGCTTGATACCATAGCCGGTGAGGAATGTGACCACATAATCGGCCATGAAAGCTGCCCCCGGTCGGTCACGATGCACTCCGGAAGACCAAAGCGGGAGATAATGTTGCAAAAGATAAAGTTGCGGACCGAGGTTGCCGAGGCGACTTTGAGTGGTTCGGCTTCAACCACCTTGGTAAAGAAATCGGTGGCCACGATAATGAACTTGTGCTGCTCGGAGTAATGGGGATGAATAAGACCGACGAAGTCTATCGCCCATCCTCGACCTGGCCATGGTTTAATAATCAGCTGCAGCGGAATGTTGGGGATGTGTTGCACTAGTCCGTGAGCCTGGAAATCCTAACAACCTTTGGCGAAAACGATACAGTCCCTGAGAATGGTAGGCCAGTAATAGCCGTGGCGACAGATTAACCACAAACCCCGTAATGAACCTCGCGCATAAGCTACTTAGCCTTGTTACCATACACGCAGCGGAAGTCATTACCGTCTTCACTGCGTTGGCGAAGCTCACCATTGTGGAGCACGAAGTTGAGGGCGAGAAACCTCATTTGCCGTGAATGTGTGGCGTCATGAGGGTTCCTGAGATAGGCGATGAATGGTAGCCGCTAGTCCTCGTCGATAGGGTCTAAGGCAGCGACGTCAAGAGAGTCTGCCTTATATTGCCCCTAGCAATAAAAGAAGGAAGAGTGCGTCGTTCGAGCACTCCGTCTCGCTAACTAAGGCTGGAGGAAATCTGGGCAAGCTCATTCGCCGCGAAGTTGAACTCGGGCGGAATGTGCTCGATGTGAACGTCATCGAACTGGTCCAATATGTCAAACGCTTTGCGCAAGTAGGGCTCGATGGACGAACTCAAGCATTTAAACTTCACCACCAATTGGTTGACGACCAATAAGGAGTGGCCGAAGACTTGAACCTCGCGGACCCCTAACTCCAGCAAATTCCAGTCCGATGATGAGCGCCTTGTATTCGCCTGATTATTTGTACATTTAAAATCCAGCCGGAAGGAGTAAGAAAACCGGTCTCCTGCAAAGTTCTCGATGGCGATCCAGGCACCTACAGCAAGTTCAGTACGCGATCCATCAAAGTAAAGAGTCCATGGGGTAAGTGAAACAGCAGCGAACTCCAACTCGCAAAATGCTGTTAGTTCGGTTGGTGGGTGATGAGCGAGAAAGTCCGCTATGGCCTGTCCTTTTACTGCTTTTTGCGGAACATATTGTAAGGAGAACTCAGACAAAGTCAATATCCATTTACCTATGCGTCCCCGAAGTAGGGTGGGAAAACATGTATTTGACGAGATCAGACTGAGCGATCACCACTGTGGTAGTAGCGGAGCTTACAACCTGCAAAGAATAGGGCGAGACACAACTTCTCCATTGGAGAGTAGTGTGTCTCTCAATCGGTTAACACACTGCTAAGGTAATAAATGGCGTGTTCCACCCTGTTCTCATTATCTTGTGCCAAGAGTCCACCAATGGACAGATCGGCAATGGCGATGTAGAGCTTAAGCGGAACGCCTAGGCGAGGTGAACCAAAACAGGAGGGTTCGTAAGGTAGTCCTTGATACGATCGAAGCCTTCTTGGTGTTGTGGCTCCCATACGAATTTGGTTGCCCCATGGAGCTTGAGGAAGGGTGAAAAGGGCTGAACCTTCCCTGCCGCGTTTGAAATGAAATGGCGGAGGAAGTTGATTCGCCCGATCAATTGTTAGAGCTCGTTCTTATTTGTAGGAGGCGAGGCGGTTATTACCTCCTGCGCCTTGTCTTTGGGGATCTCGATACCTCTTTGGTGGACCAGAAATCCTAGGAAGTCGCCTGCCTCTACGAAGAACACACATTTGGTGGGGTTCATCTTCAGGTTATGTCGTTGCATCTGCGTGAAAACTTGTCGGAGGTCTTCAACGAGTGTTGCCCGCGTATTGGTTTTAACCACTATGTCATTGATATAAACTTCAATCAAGTTCCCCAAGATATCGTGAAAGATAAGGTTCATGGCGCGCTGATACGTTGCCCCCGCGTTCTTGAGCCTGAAAGGCATGACAATATATTCAAACGCATCTGCAAACCCTGGGCAGCGGAAGGCGGTCTTGTGACGATCGTCTTCAGCAACAGGAATCTGGTGTTATCCGGCGATTCCGTCTATAAAGGATAGCACTTCATGCCCCGCAGCTGCATCAATGAGGAGGTCGGTGACAAGCATGAGATATATATCCTTAGGCTTTGCGTTATTGAGGTCCCGGTAGTCAACACAGACGCACATTTTACCGTTCTTCTTGCGGACGTGAACTACATTGGATAGCCATTCGTTGTACTTGGCCATGCGAATGATACCTAATCGATGATATTTTCAATTTCTTCCTTGACTACGATCTAGGTCTTAGTTCGTATGAATCGACCATCTTGGCGGACTGGATGTCGATCAAGATAAGTGGGCAGCCGGTGATAAACTAAGTCCGGAGACAAACCAGGCATGTCTTCGTACTTCTCGGCGAAGCAATCCCTATATTCGCGTAGAAGGGTTAGAAGAGCTTCTCGTTCGTCCGCCGCCATCTTAGCACTAATGGAAATGAGCAGGGGCTTCTCTGCAGTCCCCACGTCGACTTGCAAAATGAGGTGACACACTTAAGGTGGTGTATCGTCTAAGGCAGCGGGAGCTAACTGAATAACTTCCTCTTTGGTATCGGTATAATCCATTATTTTGTCTACGTATTCCATAGTCGCGACCTTGTTGTAGGCTTCGCGTTCCGCCCAATATGAGAGGAGTCTCTCACACAAGGACTCGCCAGCCTCGCGTGCCTCTTCTGAGGAGGCACTATCCATCAGAGGGTTGTAGGCGATCCGCGATGCTGTGAGGACGTTGTAAGTCGTCTCTCACCTGGGTGAGCCCCCATCGCGTTAAATTGAAGGCCGTGACCCCATTAGGGCGGCCTTTGGAATCGACGCCTTGAACGTCCAATAAGCCCAAGTCAGTATTGTAATAGCGGGCGTCATTGAAGTTGGCAGAGATGGAGAAAGGACGCGGATCCGCTTTGATGAGGACCACCTCGTGTTTCTCAGTATCCCAGATCATGAGTTCTTGTTGCATAGAGGAAGGCACACAGAAACTTCTATGGATCCAGTCGTGGCCTAGGATCATGCTGTAGGATGAAGCGCATTCGGCGGCGAAGAATGTATAGAGCCGTGATGCCGGTCCCACCTTGACTCGTAAAAATAACAAGCCTAGAGTTTTGGAGACTTGTCTAGTGAAGTTCTTGACTGTCAGGGATGTGGTTTGAATCATTGAGCGCGGGATACTAAGGAGTCCCGTGGTACGGGTTGTAATGACATTCACCTCAGCTCCGGTATGAACCATGACTTTGTTGACCGTGATCCCTTCAACTTCAGCCGTAATTTATAATGGCCTCATGTGAGTGGCCATGTCTAGGGTTGGTGTGGAGAAGGTCAGAGTCTGCATGCGTGTAACGCTGCTCGTAGCTTCCAATTGTGGAGCGTTCTCAGGTTCCGCCAAGACTGGACCCATCTCGCTGCTACAAGGCGGGGACATGTCGCAGACATTTTTGCTACTGTTTGGGATATCCGCCGCGTTGCATGTTGTGTTTGGTGGGAGAGCATATTTTTCAAATATGAAAACACCATCCCAACCTGAAAAGAGAATTGCTCGCGAATTGGGATCAATGGAGTCTCAATGATCCCATGTTCTCCTTCGAGCATAGTCAATGCGCTCTCCGCTGGGTTGACCTCTTCGTCCTCAGGCCATGCAGAGACTTCAAGTATATTGTAGGTGAATGATTTCCCCCTGCTCTTCTGCTTGGTCTTCTTCTAAGTCAATGCGAGGCTCGGAATGAGCCTCGTCGTTCAGCGAATTCTCTCGGAAACACTGGGCCATCATCTCCACAAAGTTAGGGCTGGAGGTAGTACTTTCGGCACCTGGTGATGCGTCAGTCTCCGTCCTCCGTGGTCACCACACGAGTTTGGTCGAGGGTTGTTTGTCCTCAGCTGGCTTCTTATCCACGGCTAGAGGAACCTTGGAATTGTCATTTTCCCTCCACGGAGGAAGGGCTGAGATTCGAGGCTCCTTCTTGGCCTCTGGCTCCAGGTTAGTTTGTGGCCGAGGCCGATGTGGTCGTGGTGGTTCCCTCCTTACCTCGGGGTCCTGGCGAGGAGGCTCCCGGGGCAGTGATGGTTGAGGTGGCTCGCACCTTAGCTCGGGCTCCGGGGTCGCCAATAGTCTTCGCCTTGCTGAAGGGGGTAGTTCCCTTCTTCGTTCAGCCTCTGGCAATTGCCAGCGCCTTGGTTGAGGAAGCGGTTCCCTTCTTCGGTCAGGCTCCGATGAGGGTCTGTGCCGGGAAGGTTGTGGATCCCTTCTTCTTTCCGGCTCCGGTGAGGGCCTATGCCTATAAGGTTGCGGATCCTGTCTTGGTGGTACGGCGAGGCGACATAAGTCGTTTGCCTTTAGAGCAGGATCATATGCTGCCTGTGCACACACCCTTGGAGGCGTTACAGGTGGCCTTTAGAGTGTTGAACGTAGGACTTCTGCTTCTCTCCACATCCACTCAGGTGTCTAGGCGAGCTGCAAGGATCGTATGACACCATCATCGACAGCTCGCAAGGCACGCAGGATGTTGCCATACTTATTCTGTAGCTTTCGCTTCCTGGATCTAGTAATGGTAACTGGCTTGCCCCCTCGTTGCGTGTACTATATCCCCTCCTTGATCGTTGATTTGGATGTCGAGGGAATGTAAGGGTCGGTCAAGATACCTTGACGAGGGCTTGAAGCCTCGTTTTTCTGATACCTGCTGCCGGAGTCAGATAGGTCCATCTCGCTTGAGGCTGGAGATGAAGGTACTTCGTTTGTCCAGTGTGATTGGACGAACGTCTCAAGGCGTTTGATCCTCTGTTCCAACTCTTCACGAGTCTTGGGGCTCACGGGTTGGTAGTTTTCAGCGCGGGACGGTGCATGATAGCTTTGCCCTTATCTTTACCTTGAAGGGCGATCGAGCTGCAGTCTGGCGACTAACTGCTTTGTCGGGTTGTGGTTTCCACTTTGGATCGCCAGCACGGTATAATCATTCGCCGGTCTCTTACGGTTTTGTCCTAGCGGTTCGCGCGGACCCGTGTTTGGAGATATGTCCAATGTTATCGCAGGCTGGCCGATGCGAGGCCAAGTGATATTAGCAGTCGCGAACATGAAACTGCCTTTATCCTCAAAGCGAATGTACTTGAGGTCGAGCCAATCCTGAACTTGCTCGTGAAGCTGGTAGCAATCGCGAGTTCTGTGTCCCCAGCTATCATGGAACTTGCAGTGTATGCGGCCTTCCTTATATTCGATGTAGGGTAAGGCCCTCACCACTGTGACGAGTTTGTTATCAATAAGGTCATCTAAAACCTCGTGTGCAAGGTTGACGTTGTAGGTATACTGGCGAGATGGCCGAAATGCGTCGTCATTGCCTTCCTCGCGGCCTCTCTTAGGTGCCCGGCGTGGGTTTTCATCCTCTAGGTCTTCAGACAGGTCCAATGTGACTCTCTGTTAGCCTGGCTTCGGCATCCGGCGGCGGTTGTTCTCCTCTGGCTGGTCGGCCCAGTTCACTTCGACCATGCCGACCATGGGCAGAAAAGGGTCCGCATCCACCAGCGAGGCTGTGCTCCCCGGCGTCTTCAGTTTCAGGGCGCCAGAGTTTAGCCATGTCTGCAATTGGTCTCGGCGCTTGACACAATCTTTAGTGTCGTGATTATAGACGTTGTGGAAGGTACAATACTTGTTGTCCTTCAGCTCCTCCTTGGATGGGATCTTGTGATCCAAGCGCACGTACTTCGCCTCGATCAAGTCATTAAAGACCAGATGGGCATTTTTTGTGTCATACTTGTATGAGTCATATTCGGGCTTGGTCCATGCAAAAGACTTGATGGTGATTGGCTCGCGGGTCATTTTAAGATTCTTCAGTTTGTGAGCCAATGGTTTCCCAGTCAGTTCTACTGCTCCGACATCATCATAATCCGGTGCGGCCTCAGTTTCCTCCTGCCTCTGATAGTAAGGATCAAACGTGGGGGTTTGGAGGCTTAGTGCCCCCACCGTCGTGTTTCTCCCTGGCATGTATGTCCCCTTAGAGCCATTCACTTTCTCATCCATTTCATTGAGAATCAGTTCGTAGCTTCCGACCTTATTAATTAGGTCGCCCATGGATGTGAAGCGCTCCCCATGGTGTCTCAGCCGCTGGCGATGCTCGAGACCTCGAATAGCCAACTTGATGGCTTCCTGCTCAGGTAACAGGTAATCGCATTTGGCTTGCTGGATCTTGAAGCGTTGGAGGAATGAGACTCCAGACTCCATGCTTTGCTGGCTCATTTGGGTGAGGGAGTCGAGGCCAACCTCTGGCTTGATGGTGCCATAAGTCTCCCGGAACAGTCTCTCCATCGTAGGCCAGTCCGCAATTAATCTAGGCTTCAACCTGGAGTACCAGCTGAAAGCAACTCCGGACAGAGAAGTCCCAAAGAGCTTGAGTTTGAGAATATCGTTATTCCCATATTCGCCGCATTGGACTTTGAAGCGGGCCATATGGGTTGCTGCATCTTCCCTTGTCTCCCTTGAGAAAATCGTGAAGACAATGTTCTTAAACCCGTAGGGAAAAGGGTACTGCGCCACACTATCAGGGTAGGGGTCGCGATATTGCAAGTCAGCATCACCTTTTCCGGTTTGCTCTTTGACTATGGTGGAGATAAGTTAGCGCCAGTCGGCTGCCGTCACAGGTGTGGATTCTGCTCCCTCCTCATGGTTTGGCCATGCAGAGAAGCTGGCGGCCTGTCCAACATTCTTGGGAGCTGGGCTGGAATGGGCTATAACCAGGTCATCTGGTGTCCCGGCTCCCTGGCGTGGCGAACCGTTAAACCCCTTAAATACAGCAACAGAGTTACGCGGGGGCGGTGTCTTTGAAGTTCCAACCTCTAACGCGAACTGTGGGGTCTTTTGAGCCCCGACTTTCGGATTACCCCTAGGGCGTTCATTAGGCAGGATGTATTTGGATGATCCCTCGTTTACGCTTGCGTCGGTGAGGTCAAGGGCAGGATTCTTTGGTGCTTGAGACCTCATCCAGTCTTCCACCTCAAGGACTCTCAAGCTCAACCTATCATGTTTTTCTTTGAACTCCTCAAGCTTTTCTAGGTTGTTCTTGCTTCCGAAGGACGCGTTTTGCTGGTCGTGCAACTTGGTATCGTGTTCATCCAAGTGATGAGTTTGCTCGTTCACTGTCGCGTGAGTGAGCGACAGGGTCTCCGCGGTCTGCTTCATGGTCTCAACGTTCTGATCCAGATCTTTTTGGATCCGTTGGAGGGAACCGTTGACCAAGCCCTTGTCTTCCCTTACTTCGCCTGCAAATTTGTTGAAATCCTCGGTGAGTATGGCGAGGTTGTGATGGTCTACTTCCCAAAGGATCTTGTCCTTCTTGACTTGTTCAACAAGGTCGTTGACCTTTTCAGCAAGGTCAGTGACGCTCTGTTGGGTAACAGTGGCCTCGAGTCGGCTCTTCAGTTCCTCGAACATCTGGAGAATTTGCTCCATAGGCAGAGCAAATCATGTGTCTTGGGTTGGCTGTGAGCCTACCATTGTGGTCTCGCTGAAGTCTATGTTACCAAACTGAGCAAGAACCTGTTCCGTGGTGAGAGATCGGCAAGCCGTGTTGTTATGAGGCTTGTACCGTGGTGATCTATGCTTGAGACAAGAAATCTGAGGTTTCCTGTATGGTAATTCTCCTGATTTCCCTATGGTGAATCACTTGTACTCCTGGTCCCACTGGGCGTGCCAATGTTTTGGCCATGATCCTCAGTAAGGGATAGAGAGGTAACTAGCTACCAAAAGTAATAAAGAGGGGATGCGGGCGTGCCACCTCGCGGACGAGGAAAGAGAGTGCGTCGGGTCTTGACTTCTTAATCAAGTAGAGGGATTCTGGTGTCACCTCGCGGATGAGGAATTACGAGCACTTCGCGATTCGATACTCACTGTGTAGCGAGCAGAGCAACAAATAGGGATCAGGGGTGATCAGAGATGAGTCGAAAAAGGCTCTGAGAGTTTAGAACTAGGGTTTCGAGAGGCTCGAAGATATCAACTAGGTTGAAAGTTTGTTTGTTTGTATTGAGTTGTGTTGTGTGGAGAGAGTCTTACTGTAAGCCTTTAAGCCCTTTTATATAGTAGCTCGCCTTCTGCTAGAAGTAATCATTATCCAAGTCGGACTCTGAAACAGAATACCACAAGGACACTGCTTCATCCGCGTGAACCAACCATCTACGTGACGCATGTCCATTTCGCAAAACATATTTCGCATAGGTCACTGCCTCCGCGCTGCTCAACTGTAGAGTCCTATGCGGACTCAAATTAGGAACGTCTTTACCCTGCGGGGTGTCACAGTCCTTGTGGAAACCTATCTTGCGCGGGCCGTTAACTCAAACCATCCTGCGAGCTTCTGAAGCTTGCTTCCATCTAGCGGGCCCTTGAAGCTCGCGAGATTTAAAAAGGCTTTTTTCATTAAAAGTGCCACAGGAGTTGGCCCAAAACATGTCAAAGACTTGTATGAGTCTTCAACGATAAATGTGGCGCATGCGGACTCCGCCTATGAATTCTGCCATCCAGCTCGCATGATCTCACTAGCGAGCCATCACTTGTAAACCCAAAGAATTTGGGCTCGCCGGTATGACGTGAACCAAGAATGTAATTAATATTCACTTGGACATTTTTTCACCCAGTAAAGTATTACTTTGGATGTAAACATAATATGCAGACTTGGACCAAAATGCCTATTGGCTCAAACAATAGCCATCCAAACTCACTGCTTTTGACCACTACAAAAGTGACACCTAATTTTCAATCTTTTTAAATTATTTAAGAACATAAATAGCAGGTGTATGTGAAAACCAAATCGACCCACACATTGAAGTTAATCCCTCCTCTTCTTCATAGACCTCTCAAACTTGTTCATCCCCTGTTGTTGATCAACATCCTATAACCCTAAACCCATTAGGGCCGGCGGCACCTCCCCCTCTTTTCTAGTCATCGACACTGCGTTTTCTGCCGTTGTTGTGACCCATATTGTTTTCCCCACATTAGGGGACAATCCCAAATAAGTTTATCGTATTAGCGTATGTACAATTCCCCTTTGCAATTGTATGATCAAAATTAAGCCTCGTTGGTAATTCCAAACCAACTTGTAGGGCCTGGAGAATTTGATGATGATCGAATCTGCTAAAGATTATGGATCAGGATGCCATGGAATATCATCGACGATATGTAGTCAAATATGGTGGTAAGTAATCCACTTGACTTAATAACTTAACAAGTTGAGTTAGGTGGATGTTTCAAGAAACGCTCCATGAGCGCATTCCACAGTACTTTATGGTCATTACTTTTTGCACAAATTTCCGATGAAGGTTGTTGTCGATGTGGCACCTTAAACTTTGAGTGCGAGAGATGTATAATCTCGGCATCTAGGTTTGATAGTTTTGGGGTCAAAATATATGGTTTAATCCTTCCCAGAGAAAGGTTCCACAAATACCTAGCGAAGATTTGCCTTAGGCATCGAGTACGTCAAAACTCAAAGGAGCAGAATGTTACATTGTTCTTGCATACAAAACCACGCAGTTATGGGACTCGATAGAGGTCACAAATGATGCTTTTTAATGGTTTGTCCTACGGATTGATCACACACAATCCGGAAAAGCCACGAATTGATTAAACACAATTTGAAAAAAGGCCTCGGATTGATCAAACACAATCCAGAGAAAGGTCGGCGTTGATCACACACAACCCGGACAAAGAAACAAGAGTGATCAAACACACTATTAACCCGCGAATAAAATTTAGGGATTTTAGTACCTACACGCACAAAATCTCAAGCATAGAATGGAGATGGAGAAGGGGGAAAAGATTTTATCCCCCCGAGTTATTCAAAAATAAAGAACTTGAATATAAAAACTTACTTGCTAGTTTGCCAAACAAACTGCATTAATGGGAACTGCTTTGCAATTTTTCATGCTTAATTCCACGTGCGTGCTGCGAAGTTGCTTGCGTAATTCCATTGTGATTCATCCCGCAATTATGTCATGGAAAACAAAATATATGGTTAGTCATATTCACCATATATATAAACCATAAAACTTTCAAAACATCAAATTTGAAAGAAAAAGCTGAAAAATTAAGCCGAATGAGGCCAAAAACCGATTGCGGGCGGCAGCCGGCCGGAGATGTCGGACGGCGGCCAGGAAAACAGGCGGCAGCGGCGGCGGTCGGACGTAGGAGCCGAAAAACACTTTTTTAGGGTTTCAGAAATCAAATGGGGGGCTATTAGCTCTAGGGTTAGAACAAAGTGCATGATAACGTGATGAACAGTAGAGACAGAGAGATCTAGTAAGAGAATAGAGAATCATCATCTTATTCATTAATAGAAACCCTTTATATAGCGAATTACAAAGTACCAATAAAGTACCAATATGGTAATAATAAGAAATACATAGTCATATCTAACTACATATCCTGATGACATAAAGCCAAAACACACATATGAAATATCCTAGAACATACTTTTAATTGTCTAAACACAATAAAATTAAAGAATACTGACGCCAAAACCAAATCGTAAGTTAAAATATAATCTCAGAAAGCCATTTTTCCGATTTCACAAATACTACCCCTCTTAAAATGTTTACCTGCTTGCCTGTTATAAGGAACTTAAGTAGCCACTCATTCTGTGATCAGTGACTTTCTTGGTCATTGACATACTATTCTTTGGGTTGTAGCTGCTTTTGGCATTGTGTCAAGTGTTTGTTACGTTTCTGCATTTTGTTGAAAATCGTTGTATGTCTACAATCCAATGGAGTTGACAGAACCTCCTAAATATAAAGATTGGAGCTGACAGAACGAGATTTCGACAACTACTGCGGACCGATGGCCTCAAATTTAGTGTGTGGAGAATATGCATCATGTAGCAAACATCTGCTGCACTGAAACACGTAAAATTAACCTCAAGCTTTTCATTGAGAGAAGAGTAAGACTGAAAACTCCAAAACATAGAATTATAATTAAAACCCCAGTGTCACTCCAATAGACAATCCATGGGAATAATAATCTTATGCTCCAACAAAGTCCACCGCGGGTCATGTACATGAAGCCTAATATTTACATTTTGTGATAGAAACTATATACAGTGATTATGTGTCGACAAACTTTACATACTTCACTCATTTATGAAGTTTTTCGCTTGCCAGAAACCTCCCACCATAAAAAGAAACAGACCCAGAAATATTAGAAAAACAAAAATTTGACAGAAACAGAACCAGCAATACTAGAAAAAACAAAAATCCATATATCAAGACCTGATTATTTGCTAAACATTTTGGTGACTGCCCCGATGTCAAAGGTTCTATTGATGCTTGTGAATGAATCCTTAACCTTGTCCTTCTTAATCTGATTCTTCGATTTGCAGTACCTTGAAATGGAATGGCCTGAGAAACAACGGCTGGCATCGACTCTTGTTGGGCTTCTGAATTATTTTCAACCACAGGTAGTATGTTATCAGCAACAGAGACTGAAGATTCATCTAGCTTGATTATATCATCTTTAAGTATATCAGCGAAGAAGTCATCATCATATGAACGCTGCAGAGTAACAAATGACATGGATTCAAAAACAAGGGAGATAGTGACATGAGAACTAAGGTATAATAACATCATTTAGAATTTCATTAACTGTATTCTCCTATTACCTATACCTCCACATGGTTTAATGAACCAATTCAATAAAACACATCATGGTTCTTACTTATAATGCTGTAAACCAATATAAGAACTTATGTTCAAGCTTAGGAAAAAGTGTGACGTGACCTAGCCACCTTTGTTGTGCTAAGTACCTATCAGCAGAGACATTGTACCTATCAGCAGAGACATTGCTCCGCTATGCATGCTTACTGAAGTAATACAAAGTCCATCAACCACATATTACATAGAGAGTCACTATGTGTAATGTACATCTAATTATTATTTAAAATCAAACTAGACTTTGGAAGTTGTTACCAAATAAGAATCTAGAAACTATAATAAAAAATAAACTAAAAAGAAAGAGCAACATGCTGAGATACAAACAAACCTACCTTTTGGTGCCCAGATGATTCCATTTGTGTCACTTCCGGTGTTAGTTTTTGATAGGAATCTGATGCAGAATCCATTTGCTCAATAGAATGAGAATCATAACTGCTAGTAGATTTCTTCGAGTTGCGGTCAATTGCCTTCTCCCCTTGATCAGTACCAATTTCGGATACAACATTTTCACTATTATGCTGAGCTGATAAAGGACTTTGACTTGAGGAACCTCGGTTTGTGGTGTCATTCAGATGGAACTCACTGTTCTTCCTGAGACGGCAAACAACCATAGAATCCTGCGGATACAACCAGTTCAGAAAATAAATAAGTAATACGCTCATGACTTGTGTGAAACGCATACCAACTTTCTGTGGGTGGTTAAAATCAAATAACTAACAGATTTTATTTTGAGTTTTTGACTAATGAAAAATTCACCTGTGATTTATCATTCAGCATGCAATATTCATGCATAATCCATTCTGTCCTTTCACCTTTCGGTGCACGTCCGATGTGGAACACAAGTGTCCTCTTGGTACCGATAACATTAGAACTTGACTTTACATTACGCTCTTTGCCTGTGGCTTTCCAATAACCAGATTCAGTTGCTCTTCTGCTCTGTGAACCATTTGGATACTTTCTGCCCCGTGGAGAAAAGAAGAACCACTCATTCTCCGATTGAATGACAGACTTAGCTACAAAAAACCCCAGTATCAATCAAACATAAATCAGACGTACAGTTTTTTATTTCGCAGACTCAAACTACAATAGAAAAATCTACATCCGATACAATTAACATAAGTTTACACGCACAAACACACAACATATTAAAGTGAGCTTCCCCAAAATTTACTCTGTCGCAACCAAACAGACCCACCATGCTACTCCGTAATTGCAAATAATAATGTTTCTACTGGATCATTTTAGACTCTTATATACAATCTCCTAAACATTAGCGCAGCGTTACATTATAGTGGAACTCTCACACTTGGTTTTGTAAATAATGCCCAAAATGGATGTGCCTAAAATGTTCCCATCAACTAGTCAACTGAAATAATACAACTGCAAAGGACTGTGTACTCGTAAAATTTGGCTCTCTCGTGGTCATCTCATACTAAATAAAGTTTCTGTCCTTATCGGCTTCCAAATAGACTGAATTTACTCAACTCAAAGCTGTCCTTCTCAACTCTCAACTCAGAGACATAAAAAACACGAGGCAACTTATTGTTCGAAGAAAATCAATCACTATAATTACAGAAACAAAAACCCAATTCCCAAACAAATCAAAAAGTCCAAAGCAAAACTGAGACATGCAAAACAAAAATGGAAAAAACAAACCTGGTAAGTCCCATGGCTCGAAGTTGCAGATATCAATCTCAGAAATAACCTCGACGCTCTTCTCGGGGGACTCCAACTTATTCTTAAGGTAGTACGAAATCAACTCCTCGTCTGTCGGTGAGAATCTAAACCCCGGAAACATCGAAGAGGCGGCGATGGACAGCTGAGCCTCCTTGGAAATCCCACCCATCTCTCTTCCTCTATTGAATCTAAGTTTCTCTGGATTTTGTGGGTTGATTTTTGTTGAGATGAAACGGAAGGGGAATTTTGGGGTAAGTGAGACTTGGAAGGGAAGGTTGGTCAAATGAGAATCTCTCTGGTCTGGTATGGGGGTTTCAGGGTTTTATGCGTTGCTTTGTTTGATGTGTCTAGTTTTGCGTGTTGAGGTTTGTTTGATTGCGGGCCAACAGTACGAGGGGGTTTAAGAGGTGTGGTCGTCACGTGGAGAGACGCATCGTCTTTTGTTTTTCCATTTTTTTGATAGGGTGTTTTGGTGGTGGTGTGAATCTATTCATCACTTTATCTCCTTCGTTCTCATTTTGCCTCAAACCAAAGGCAAAAGCTCATTTTGCCTCAAACCAAAGGCAAAAGCTGGACTACGTGCTTTGTACCGTACGCCTGACGGATTCGTTAACGGAAGGGCAGTTGTGTAATTTTTGGTCGTCACGGTAACTGGTTGATTTCACTGCTGTACTGAGGGATAGAAAAGAGACTCGGCCCGAGATCGATCCCGCGTCTCAAGCTTTCGTCAACTATTTCGATACAGTTCGAAGTTATGGTCTGGATATAGAATCCGATAACGCAGAGATATTGCATACGTTACTCGTTGCCGAGAGAGAAGAGGTGAATAATTTCGAAAGTATTCGAAGATACAGTCCGGATCTGGAATCAGACACCTAGAGAGATTAGTGACGAAGCTCATTGCGGGGAGGTCAGAGTCAAATCTAATCTGGTAGCCATCGCCGGAAACCCAATACAGTCCGCTTCAGGTTCATTTTCTTTCTAATTATTAGAATTTCCCCACTGATCGCCCGCCCTCCTCGCCTCATTCCTTATCAACGGTTTACCTGTGGAATTTACTATATACTAAAGCTTGGTCGACTGTTCACAAGCACTGTTCATAAGCTTATGAACAGTGATTTTGTGAGTTGTGCGGGCTGTTCGCGGGCACTATTCATAAGCTTATGAACAGTGGTTTGTGCGAAGGTTTTGTATGTTGGAAGTACTGTTCGCATGCACTGTTCATAAGCTTATGAACAACAACACTCAAAATCCAAAAAAAAAAAAAAAAGTGATCTCTGGAAGAACCTGGACCCCTCCCTCCTCTCTCTATTTCCTCTATTTTGGTAAGGCTGAAAGAGAGAGGAGATCAGACTAAAAAAGAGAGTTTGGGTGCCAGATCAGAGAAAGAGGGATAACAGAGGTGGTGTGCGCATACATTTGCAGAAATAGAGAGAGAAAACAGTTCATCCAAAAAAAATATTGATCTCGCTAAAGAGATAGAAAAATCTAGAGAGATTGAGAGAAATTTCGTCCAAAAAAAAATTGTGATCACCCAGCAGACTCCGCGCCCTTCTCTTGGGCGGGGAGAAATAGAAAGATCTAGAGAGACATAGAGGGTTCGTCCAAACAGTAAAAATAAAAATATCAGCCCGCGGACTCAGCGCGCCTTCTCGCGGGCGGAAAATAGAAACATCTAGAGAGATTGAGAGAATTCGTCCAAAAAAAAATTTAGAACGTGATCTCCCAGTGGATTCCGCGTGCCTTCTCGTGGGAGGAGTCTGCGCCCTCCTCAGTGTGGGAGAAATAGAAAAATCTAGAGAGATTGAGAGAATTCGTCCAAAAAAAAAAATTTAGAGTGATCTCCAAGCGGACTCTGCACCATTCTCTGGGGCGGAGAAATAGAAACATCTAGAGAGAGTTCGCGCAAAAAAATAGTGATCTCGCCTAGGAGATAGAAAAATCTAGAGAGAATGAGAGAGAATTCGTCAAAAAAAAAATTAGAGAGTGATCTCCAAGCGGACTGCGCTCCAATCTTGCGGGCGGAGTCCGCTCATTCTCCGTGTGGGAGAAATAGAAAAATCTAGAGAGACTCGGAGTCCGCGCACTTCTATTGGGTGAAGAGAGAGAGTTCCAAAAAGGGGCGCAGAGTCCGCGCACTTCTCTTGGGTTAAGAGAGATAGTTCCAAAAAAAGGTAGCGGAGTCCGCTGGGGTTCTTTTTTTTTTTTCTTGTGAACGTTCTCTGTCTCTCTAGATTTTTTTTTATTTTTCCCCCCAAAGAAGGGGGCGGACTGCACTTGGATATCATTGTCTCTTAATTTTTTTTGGACGATCTCTCTCTCAATCTCTCTAGATTTTTATATCTTTTGGGCGAGATCACTTTTTTTTTTGACAAGGTCTTTATCACTCTCTTTCTGCGTCCTAGAGAAGGGCGCGGACTCCGCTAGCAGATAATTTTTTGGGCGAACTCTCTCTCAATCTATATAGACTTCTATTTTCGGTCCAATAGAAGAGTGTGCACTCTGCCCGCGAGATGGGTGCGGAGTCCGCTGGCAGATCGCGCAAAAAAATGGGACGTAGTCGCGCAAAAAAAAATATTGAGAGAGCGATAGAGCTCGATAAAAAAAAATAGTGATCTCTCAGCGGACTTTGCTCCCTTCTTTAGGGCGGAGAAATAGAAACATCTACAGAGACTGAGAGAGTTCGTGCAAAAAATAGTAATCTCGCCGAAGAGATAGAAAAATCTAGAGAGATTGAGAGAATTCGTCCCAAAAAAAAATTTCGATAGTGATTTCCAAGCGGACTGCGCGCCAATCTCCCGCGCGGAGTCCACCCACAAGATGGGTGTGGTTTTTTTTTTCGGAGTCCGCTGGCATATGGCTTTTTCTTTTTTTTTTTACGAACGAACTCTCTGTGTCTCTCTAGATTTTTCTATTTCTCTCCCCCAAGATGAGGGCGCGGAGTCCGCTGGGTGTTTTCTTTTTTGCGAACGCTATCTGTCTCTTAAGATTTTTCTATTTCTCCCTCCCCAGAGGAGGGCGCGAACTCCGCCCGCGAGATGGCGCGCGGAGTCCGCTGGCATATCGCTTTTTTTTTTTTTTACGAACGAACCCTCTGTCTTTCTAGATCTTTCTATTCCCCCCCCCCCGAGAATGGCACGGAGTCCACCCACAAGATGGGCCCCGAGTCCGCTGGCAAATCTTTTACAAACTCTCTCACTTTAATTCGCAGGTGGAATCCGTTTGGTGTTTTTTTTTTGGCGAACGCTATCTATCTCTCGCGGGCAGATAGTGTTTTTTTCCCTAACGGTCTCTCATCGCCCTAGAAAATGGCGTGGAGTCCGCTAGCTGATATGTTTTTTTACTTTTTATGCCGCGCAACAGAAGGGCGCGGAGTCCATTGGCTGATATTTTTTTTTACTTTTTATGCTGCTCAACAGAAGGGCGCGGAGTCTACTGGGGGTTCTTTTTTTTTTATTCCTTACGAACGCTCTCTGTGTATCTAGATTTTTTTATTTCTCCCCCCTAAGGAGGGCGCGGACTCTGCCGATGAGCACGGAGTCCGCTGGCAGATCATTTTTATTTTTTGAACGAATCCTCTATGTCTCTCTAGATTTTTATATTTCTCCGCTAAAAGAAGGGCCCGGCTTTTTTTTTCTGTCCTCTTCATTCCCAGAGATGGACGTGGAGTCCGCTGGAAGATTTTTTTTTTGTGTGGAGATATTAGCTATAACTTACAAATGTTTTCCATGCACTGTATACACCGCGACAAGGCGCGGGTATCTTCCTAGTACTAAACTGTTGCATGCGTATATGTTTCTTTGTTTGATTTATCATTTTGCATCTTAGATTGCATATATGCCCAACTAATTTTACATTTCGAATCCTGGTCCTCGATAAACATATCATCTGGGATTGCTACTTTTGTTTATCTATTAATGCCATTTGATCTTGGATGCTGCAACTGGATGGTAAGTTGCTAACATATTGATTGAACTTCATGAAATTCTCATTATATATTAATCTTCAATGTTTAGGGTTCATATTTTATTCTTGCAGAGTTGCAGATTAATTGAACTGATTATGTTGGGTTCTTATGATAATGGTTATTGTTTTGCTCAACATGCAGTAGGTAGACTGAACTGATGAGGAATGTTTCAGCCGAATAGGAAGATTGCATTGTCAATGATGTTGGACTCTGCTGCAGATATCATGCTATATGCACCTTGTGGGATCTTATTGATAATGCTTCAGTCTATCCCATATTGTAGACAGGGCCGGCCCTTACAATTTCAGGGTTCTAGTCGACAACAAAAAATAAGGCTCCTTATTGTTAGATGTATTAAAAAAAAAAAATTCTTTTTTAACAATAAGTATGTAACTATGCAAGCAACATACGAATACTAATAGAATTAATCTAACAATATATCAATCCAGTCATTTAATCAGATATTATAACTAATAATTATGTAAGACTATAAGACTATAACTAATAATTGATTCACCAAGAACTGAAAAATAATAAGAAAAAACTTTGCAAAACTTCAACAACACTCAGTTGAAAGGGTTAAGAACCAAACAATCAAACAATAGGTCAATAGTATACACACAAACAAAACAAAAAAATAGGTCTCATCTATTCATCAATCATACAATTAAACAAACAAGTAAAACCATGAAATCATAAAATTGCAGCAATTCAATGGAATTATGGAACTAAAGCAAATGACATCATCGGAAAAAAAAAACCAAAAGAAAGAAGAAGAAAATACCTGGTAATATGAACAAGGACTAAAAGAGAAGAGAGAGTCTAAACCAAAAAGAAAAAAAGAGAACAAGAGACTTTGGGAACGCCAATTTGCCGCAATAGAATTATGGAAGTGAACAAAAGAAGACGAAACGTGCCTAGTGCATTTTCTGGAAAAAAAAAAGAGATCACGGTTGTATAATATTTTTTTTTTCATTATATATAAGGAGGAAATTATTATTTTTTGGGCCCATAAAACTTAGGGCTCTAGGCCAGCGCCTGCTGGGCCTATGGTCAGGGCCGGCCCTGATTGTAGAACATTAATTTCATTGAATTGCTGCAACACGACGTATGGGTGGCTTAGCAAGAAGAAAAGATTGGGATGAACGTCTCACATGACCTCCTCCTATCTTCCCCAAATCTGGCACTTTTCCACCATCGGCCAAAGCCAAGGAGGCGGCGAAGGACGCTGTGACGGTGTCAATGGAGGACATGATAGCGATGATGAATGAGAGAGGAGAAAGTTGATCGCGGCTACGCTAGGGTTTGAGAGGGTTTCTCTCTTTTTGTCTCACATGTATGTTGATTTAGATTGATGTATTTATAGAGGACTCGAGGCACTATTTGAATCCAACAAAAACTGAGAACAGTAAGACAAATTCATATACAACATGCTGCTAAGCTATGTTGTAGTGATTGATAAAGTAAGAAATCTTATTAGAAGCCATGTTGCTGCAACAATAATACTTGCTTTATCAATTACCATTAGATAACATCAAGAAGACTACTAAAGATGTTTACTATAAAAATCAAGAACACAAATTACATGATAAATGTTGCTGAAACCGTGCATGTATACTATGGTGTATAGAAGAATTTTCGAAACTTTACTAAAAATCAGTCTTACTCGTCATGACATGTCAAGGATGATTTATCTCTCTTATTTTTTATTTAATGATAATAATAAAAAAACCCAGAGTTGAATATAAAGTGTACGAATTGTTTTTTGTTTTTGTTTTTTTGAATACGAAAAGTAAATTACAAAATAGAACCTCGAGTACAACCTGACTCTAAGCGGTCAAACAATAAAGCATTTCTAATTTGAAGAGGACAAGATCCTTCCAAGTCAATATCCATGTTACTTATGTACCCAAGTTTCCAAAGGCATCCGCTAGGAAGTTGGCTTCTCGAAAAACATGTTGAAAAGAACAGCTCTCAAAACATTCGCATATTTGCTTAATGTCTTGAACCATTGTCTTGAGTCTCCAAGGGGTAGCACAAGTGTCAATAATGCAGTCAATCACCAACTTTCAGTCTCCTTCTACCATTTACCTTCTTGATGTGCTTCTCTCTTGCTTTTTAGAAGTCCTTCTCTTAAAGGAGCAACTTCAACTGTTGGAACACTTGAGGAACCAACTCTTTTCACACCAGCAGCTACAAACTGACCATTATCATCTCTGATAATAAGGCCAGTAGCAGCCGAGTTCATATGGTTAACAGAGCCATCAAAGTTTAATTTGCAAAAATTCGGGGGTGGTGGATGCCATTTAATTATGGCAAAAGGGTTTTGAGTAGAAAATCCAACAAGCCCCGAATTATGGTTCCTGTAGGAATGTAAGTAATGAAGAGCCAGTTGAACTGTATCAAAAGACTTGGGAGTTCAGTTTCTAAAAACGCAATCATTTCTTCCTTTCCATATTTGCCAACATAGAAGAAGTTTGGCCAATAAATCTTTATCATAGGCATTATTGCCAGAAAGGCTTCTCATATTATGCAAAATTCCATTGCTCTAGTCAACTAGGTTATCAATGCCTGCAATTCTCCAGACATCTTGTGAGAAAACACAACAACCAAAAATATGATCAGCAGTTTCAAAATCGTTATTGCAAAGCGGACAAGAATTATCATTGATGTAGCTGACCCTAGAAAGTCTATCCTTAGTTTTCAATCTGCCTCTTAAGAGAAGCCAACTAAATATTTTTACTTTTGGTGGAATATTCAATCACCATATTTTCCTTAAAAGATCTGCATTAGCATGAACATTTTGATCCTTACCTTGCAACCAAGTTGCTGTTTTGATTGAGAAATTCCATTAGAAGAGGGTCCCCAAATAAGTTCATCTTCCGGATCACACACAGGAATAGGAATGCCCAATATCTGGTTTACAATGCTATGATCTAGTACCTGCAAGAGTTTTTGCTTATTCCAACACTTGTTAGTCATAAAATCAGCAACAGAATCATTCCAATTAATACTAGCTTTT
This sequence comes from Fragaria x ananassa, assembly GCA_034370585.1. Lineage (NCBI taxonomy): Eukaryota > Viridiplantae > Streptophyta > Magnoliopsida > Rosales > Rosaceae > Fragaria > Fragaria x ananassa. The sequence continues at coordinate 16,372,690 of CP139766.1, forward strand.
TGACTATCATTGAGAAGATTACTTAGAGGAAAAGGGAAAACCCAATTGAAGGTCCAGAAGTTGATACTTCTTCCATTGCCAACAGTCCATCTCAACCCTTGAGTAAGAAGATCTCTGCAATCAAGGATTCCCTTCCAAGCCAAAGAGCTAGCTTGCTTCTTTTTTGCTTGAAAGAAATTAACCTTTCTCAAATATTTTTTCCTCATAATCTGAGCCCACCAATTTCTGGTTCCTTAATAATTTTCCAGTCAAGTTTGGCAATAGCAGCATTATTAAAGAAAAATGGTCTAATGCCAATGGGAGTCCTTAATTAAGCACTTGGTCTAATGCCAAGTCCACCCACATGTTTAGGGCAGTAAATTTGGCTTCAACCCACAGGAGGACTCCCATTGGAATTCCAGAAAAATTTTCTAGCTTCCTTATCAATAGCATTTGTAAACCCATTTAAAACAAGACATAACATGATTAGGCATGCCCGACAAATTAGATTTAATAAGATTCAATCTGCCTGCTCTAGAAAGAGTACCTTTTTTCCAACCTGCTAACTTTTTTGAAATTCTGAGCATAAGTTCCTTTGCATTTGAAGGGTCTTTCTAGAAAATCACATTGTGAATGCCAAGATACTTGCCTATGGTAGCTTTCTGTTGTATAGCTAATATACTAACTATATTAACCTTGGTCACATTACTGACCTTTGGAGAGAAATACAAAGAAGACTTGTCAAAGTTTATTTTCTGACCAGAGGCAGCAGAGAAATTATTCAAACAGTAAGAATATTTCTAGCAACTTTGGGAGAAGCTTTCCCAAAAATAAGGCAGTCATCAGCAAACATTAGGTTTGAAATCCTAAAACCTAGCCGGGAAGAAAGCATACCAACATGGGTTTTACTTCTGGTTGATAAACTATTTAGGTGTCGAATGAGGGGTTCCATAGCTGAGATAAAAGATATAAGGGGATAAGGGATCACCTTGTTTGATTCCTCTTGAAGGTTTAAACCAATCTTCAGACTTGCCATTAACCAATATAGAAAAAGAAGCAGTAGTGATACATTTCATTACCAGAGAAATCCAATCTGTATTGAACCCAAATTTATGGAGACAAGCCTCGATATAATTCCAATTTAAGAAATCATAAGCTTTCTCAAGGTCAAGCTTGACTGCCATTGCACCTAAGTTCCCTTTTTTTCGCTGAAAGTCTGAGAACAACTCATGAGCAATTAAAATGTTATCCTGAATGGATCTTCCTGGTGCAAAGGCACCTTGGTTTCTAGAAATACACTTTTCCAGAAGAGGTCTAAGTCTCTCTTAACTAAAATATTGGTAATGATCTTGTAACAAACATTACACAAACTAATATGTCTAAAATCAGCCGCAGTTTCAGGATTATCTTTTTTAGGAATCAAAGCAATATTGGTATGATTTAACAGCTCAATGTTCAGACCATGCTGGAAGAAACCTTTAATCAAAGGAATGATGCAGCTTTTTACCTCAGTCCAGCACTTTTGGTAGAATATGGCATGTAGTCCATCCGGTCCAGCTGTCCAGGTGCTTTCAAGGGGCCAATTGAATTTAAAGCTTCCAAAATTTCAGTGTCATTCACCTGTTGAGTAAGCAAGGAGTTATCATCTGTAGATATACAAGGAGACAAACAATCCAAAAAAGTCATCATAGAGTTCATATTCGGACTAAGATCTAAGGAGAATCTCCTTTTAAAGTTATGCACAAAATATTTAGCAATATGTTCTTGACTATTTAACCAAACACCAGACTCATCTTTAATTTTTGTAACAAAAGTCTTTTTCTTCCTTATATTAGCTCGAGTCTGAAAGAATTTAGTATTTTTATCTCCCAAGCTAAGCCAATTAGCTCTTGCTTTTTGAGCCCAGGAAATTTCCTCGTCACTGTACATCTTAAGCAATTCGTGATTAACTTTAGCATTTTTCTCCTGCAAAACAACAGAAAAAGGAGAGTTCATAAGTTGTTGAATCAAACTACTCTCTTCTTGAAGATCCTTAAGTTTTTTGAACAAGTCTCCAAAAACATTTTTATTCCAAGTTTTCAAAACCTTGGCATAACTACCAGAAATCGCCAAAAAGTTCTTTAAAGGGTCACTGTCAAGGTTCTGACCCCAAATTTCAGTCGTTAACCTCTTGAAATCATTGTGGGATAACCACATAGCCTCAAACCTGAAGGGTTTATGAAAATTTTGGGACCTTGGATAAAGATTTAGGCAAATTGGACCATGATCAGAAGAATTTATGGGATAATTAACTAAAGTCATATCCGGAAACAGATTAATCAAACCTGCATTTGCACTCGGTTCAATCTTTCATAAATAATTGTATTGTCCTTATGACAATTTGACCAAGTAAAAGGAACACCAGAGGCATCTAAGGAACAAACATTTTATTTAGGAAAACTGTAAAATTAATCATGTGGTTCGTAACCGACTGGTTACCACCAGATTTTTCATTGAGACTAATAATATTATTAAAATCACCCATAAGTAACCAGGGTTCATCATTCACAGGCTTCATGGCTAGAATTTCATTCCAAAGACCTGTTTGTTTTTCCTTTTGAGGAAAAATATACACAAAAGTAGTATACAAGGAATTGTTGGTAGCAATCTCAGTGATCACGCAATGATAATATCAATGTTAACCATCCAAGATTTCCAGAGTAAAAGGAGGCCGCCACATTGCCCTCTTGCAGGAATAACATATGGAGTATCAAAAGGAAGTTTCATGGTCTTATTAATTATATCTGTAGAGGCCCTAGTATCCAAGATACAGAGGACATCAATATCTAAACTAGAGGCATAGAAATTTGTTTGTGCCAAAAAACCTGACCAGGAACTTCCCCGGCTATTCCAAGTAGAAATCTTCATGAAATAAGATTATTATTAGACTGAGAGCTGTGCTCAACAGCAATTCCTAGAGCTTTAATCAAAACACATGGCAAGTTCATAGTCCTCTTAATTGGGTTCCAATTGAAACCCCCAGACAGCTTATCAAGCACGATTTCTAAAAAACAGTCACCAATCACATATCACTGGAGATCAAGAAAACCCGTAACAACACTCACCATTGTTTCCACGAGATTAAGGTTAGGATTTGAAGGGTCTAGTAAACAAGAAGAAACCCCACTTACCTTTTGTAAACTGCAACATGCAAAGATATAATAGCAAATAAGTTGAAAGAGCAAAGGTCTAATAGAGGAGATACGTACTCGTTGCCGTAAGAACACATATCGAAAGACACTAAGTTTTGAAACACCAGGGTCACCCATTCCAAGGGTGCAGGAGAAGACCAATAGCAAGCTGTCAGATTCGTCATCCGATGCCGCGAACGCCGAACGCAGATCAAGGATAGGAATGAAATCCATGAAATTGGCCATGGCGGCCACCAAGCAATCCACCGAGCAGAGCCCAGAACGCTAAACTCTTGGCGCGTGGTGACATAAGCGCTTTTTGTCTGGTTTCTATTAAGGTGTACGAATTGTATGGTGACATAAGCGCTCAAACTTTCTGTTTTGGTCGAATTTGCGCTCAAAACAAAAACATAACAAACCAGAAGAAGAAGAAGCAAAACAGAAAGCTTTTGTCTCGGACCCAACTACATCGGAAAGCTTCTTCACTTCATTCAATTCCAGACGCCGATCATCAACTCAAACTGTTCTCTGTAAGTCATCACCTTTTTGTTTCCATTTGGTCTCTTGAATCTGTGGCCTTCCCCAGAGATAATCAAATCACAGCTTTTCCTCTTTCAATTGTTTGTATTAGATTGGATTGTATAGGTTGAGACAGAGCCTAATTCAAATCAGTTAAACTCAGCTGAAGTGAAATTATTTTCCTTTGAACATGTCTATTAAGACCCGTCTCATAGATGAGTTATCAGATTTGAGAGTTCTTCGGAGTTATGGTTTGGTTTTGTTTGGTGGCTAAGAAATTATGGGACAAGAAAAAACGTTGTGAATTTGTTGTTTGCATTCTACTATTCTACTGATGATGACTGGCAATAGAAGGTGCTTCATATTTCATTGAGGTTTGATTGAGATGATTTTTGACATTAAGATCTCGCAAGTCTTTTCTTAGGACTTGGTTTTTAAAAGAAGAGACCATAAATTCTATTGATGTTAACTTGAAGCCTAGATGAATCACAGGAAGAAAGTAACTAGAAACAATTTTGCGAAGATAACAAACATAAACTAGTATAATCTGAAGGACCCAGATAAGTTTTGCTAGATGAGACAGATGGAGTTCAAGTTTGATTCTTTTGTTCTGTTTTTTATTCGTTTCTGAGATTAGAAGCCTAAACAGCATAAGGTTTAGAATGCAAAACATGTGCGAAATCCGTCTCCTTACAGATAGAAGATTCTTGTCAAGAGTAAGGGATATGTTGAATGTCAAGGCTGGTTTCTGATGATTATTGTTCTGATTTTTATTGCGAATAGGTTTTGTTTTCTTATGAATGACGCCTGGAGCTGTACTACTTTTAGCTTTTGATTCTCATTATCAATTTGGAGATTGAGTTAGAGCAACATCGTGTGCCTGACCTTGAGCAAGTTCAAGTATCTCTCAACAGATCAGATCATAAAGAAGGAGGAGGCTATTAACGGAGAAGGTAATGAATCGCTTTCGTATTCCATTTGTGACTCGTCTATCTCCAGAACTGATCATTCTCATTACGTTCAGACATGTATGTGTCTATTGTGTAAATTATTTCTTGTGGTTGGGAGGAAATGCATATTTTATGGTTTTTTTATTTTTGCTTTTTGCTTTCCTTTTATATATGCTATTGTTTAAGCTGTATACTAATACCATGCTAGTGCTAGGTGATTACTTCAAGTCAAAATATGTCTTATTCCGAGTTGTCACTGTAAAGTTTCTATTTGGTGCTATCATAGTGAACTGCAAGCTCATAGAAACCCACAATATAGTTGACCTTCACTGTTATGTATCCATTGAACCATGTGTGTTTTTTTCTCACTTCTATTTACTCTCAGTAAATGAAGGAGAGACTTACTTTCAGTAGTATCAAGTATAAACTTAATTTCCCAGCTTATGACATTGTTGATTATAAGATTATCAATGCATTGATAAACAAAACATATATCTGGTTGATTTCAAAGAAGATCAGAGTTTATTGGGAACTTGTATAAGGCCTTTCTCCTTGGTGACAAGTTTATAAGGCCTTCCTTGGGAACTTGTAGAGAACTCAAGACCTTTCTTGAAAGACATTGGAAATAATATCTTTATTGAAATTAATTATTACACCTAGCTTGGGAAGTGGTGTGGAGATATCAATTGGAAGCAGATTCCTTGTGGCATAGAGTGATAAAGAATAAGTGGTGTTTTTGCTTATTTCCAAAACTTGGGATTTAGGAATCTCAAAGATTTTGGAAATGGAAAGTTTCCTTCTCTGTCATTAAAGCTAGATGGTGCACCTAGTTTCCTTCTGGGGAGATGATAGGGTCTTGACATTTAGAGAAAGTCTTTTAACAGTTACCCTTGCAATAAATATGAGTTCACAAATATTTTATTAATCAAATTTGGACACCAAGGTTCCTCCTAAAGAAATGCTTGCTCGTTCAATATTCCACTGTAGGCCATACCTTTAGCGTAGTCCTTGCATGCCAGGGGATACTGTTTCAGTTCTGGTCAAGGTTTTTTAAAAGGGCCTGTGTTGTTAGGTCATTCAATGAGTGTGTTATATTGCTCAAGAAGAAGCTAAAGGGTTTAGATGGAGGAAAGAAAGTCAAAACCCTTTTGGGGCTGAAGAAATGTTGGCAGTAATTGGAAGAGCTCTAGATCAAATCAGTTTTTAGTCTGGTTTGTCGGAATCGGAATTCAGATACTATTCCTTATCAAGTTTGTGTTGTTACCTTGAAAATCCGTTCTTTAAACAGTTATATACTTTAGGCTTATTAGAGCTTTTCTTTTCTCTGGTGCTGTGAAAGTGCACGTCCTGTCCTCTAGTTCATTATAGTGTTTTTCGGTGATAAAACTTCAATTCTTGTCAAAGTCAAAAGTTAAAAGAAAAGAAGACAAGACTGAAAGTGATAGTTGCAGGAGGTTTTGGGTTCAGCTCCCCATCCCCATTTTCCACTTATTTGTTATTTGCAAGGTACATGGTTGTGTACCTATATGTTTACATTTTTGATTGTCTGGCAGGGAAAATATTGAATCGATATACATTGTTTGTGTGTTCCCTAAATAACTTAAGGTTTTGATGTCCAATAGCCTTACATGACGTAAGGGACAAACTGTGAAGTGGGATTTGAAGTGTAGAATTTAATTTAATATGGGAGGCAGCAGGGATCTGATTCTGAGAGCTGTATCTTCTTTGGTTTGAGTCAATCTGTAGGAATACCTACGGTGTTTAATCACATTTGTTCCATAAACAAAGTCCCTGAAATGTGCTACAGTAATCCTCCGGCTAATTTGGTCACTGTTAAGAAAATTGAAGAATGATGCAAACATGTAGATACTTGTACAAGAGCACCATTTGAAGCATCAAATAGGAAAACATATATATATACTGGAATAGTTAAATATCTTGCACTGTTTATTTCTTCCTATATCTTTGGGCATTCACATATATACATGTATTCTTTTTCTTCTGCAGATTTTGAGTCCCGGGCTGCTTAGCCAAAGAGGTCGCAGGAATTGAGACCCAAAAGGAGTTTTAGATCGACCTCTGTAATCTCGCTGCCCTTTGACCATCATCACCAATTCTTCCATCACTACATCCTCCAGGAAAGACTTGCTGCTTAATGCTCGTTTCTGATTACAATTGTCATTCTTTTAACTGTCATGATTAAACACCAATTGAATTTCAAAACCCTCCAAAAAATAAAGAGTTCTAGGGAGTTCAGGCCCGAGTGTTGTTCCCCAACAAAGAGAAAGAAGAGCATAGAAGTAATGGCACCCCAAGTTAGGTTGCCAGGTGTTGATGATAAATTGCAGAAGCTTCTGGATACTAACATGGATGAAGCTCCGGCCAGAAGGAGAGTTCGTGAAGCTTTTAAGGACATTCAGCTTAAAATTGATCATATATTATTCAAGACACCAACTGATGGACTTAAAATAAAAGAGTCATATGAAGTGAACTCCAGGGGATTGGAGATCTTCTCCAAGAGTTGGCTTCCAGAGACATCTCAGCCCAAAGCAATACTTTGTTACTGTCATGGTTATGGGGATACTTGCACGTTTTTCTTTGAAGGAATCGCAAGGAAGTTGGCAACATTTGGCTATGGAGTTTTTGCAATGGACTACCCTGGATTTGGTCTTTCAGAAGGTCTTCATTGTTATATTCCTAGCTTTGAAAGGCTCGTAGATGATGTCATTGAGCATTTTTCTAAAGTCAAAACGCAACCTGAGTTCAGTACTCTCCCAAGCTTTCTTTTCGGGCAGTCCATGGGCGGAGCTGTAGCTCTTAAGATTCACCTAAAACAACCTAGTGGATGGAATGGTGCCATCCTAGTTGCACCTATGTGCAGAATTGCAGATGACATGGCCCCGCCATGGCTACTAGCACAAGTCCTAATTGGTGTTGCGAAATTCCTTCCAAAGCAGAAGTTGGTTCCACAAAAGAATCTGGCCGAGGCAGCCTTTAAAGACTTGAAGAAACGGGAACTGACTGCCTATAATGTTATTGCTTACAGGGATAACCCACGCCTGCAGACTGCTGTAGAAATGCTCCATACAACCCAAGAGATAGAAAGCCAATTAGAAGAAGTCTCTCTTCCATTATTAATCCTTCATGGAGAAGATGATATTGTGACTGATCCATCTGTAAGTAAAGCGCTCTACGAGAAAGCAAGCAGTTCTAACAAGAAGCTAATCCTGTACGAGGATGCATATCATTCCCTTCTCGAGGGTGAGCCGGATGAAATGATAGTTCAAGTTTTCAATGACATCATATCATGGCTCAATGAACACAGCACAAAGTATACAGCCAGTTAACCCTTACTCTTCATGCTATTAGTTTTCTTTTTCATTAATTTTTTTTTCCAAGGAAAGAAAAAGAGCATTTATTGTATTTATCTAGTCTTGAACATATTTTGTACTGAGTAGCTGATGTATTGTGTTACTTCAGACCTACAATTGGCAATTTGATAACTTACATTCGATTGAGCAGATTGATTCTGTATCGATCTGATTTCTATGATAATTTATATTAAGTAAAAAATAATGGTAGTTAAACAAAGATTCTGGTATCCTTTTTGCCTGCAATGTCCTCTCTTTCTAAGTTTTTTTTTTTTTTTTTTGTTTCCCCCTGCAATCCTATCTGTTGAAGAGCCTCATTCGAAGTGCTTGATTTATACCTGACCAAAAGATTGTGCTTGATTTTACTTTTTGATGCAAGGATAAAGAATGTGCTTGATCTTTATTTTGATAACAAATTAGCTGTTGAATTGCTCAAAATCTAGCAGCGTATGGAGGTAGACAAACATTTCAGTAGGAAATGTGAAGACAGGATAACTAGTTTTTTTTTTTTTTTTTGCTCAATCAGAGGATAACTAGCTGGTATGTACATACACTAGCAAGTTTTTTCATGACTCATGAGACAAGTTAGACATATGCCAAATCCACTGCATGAATACCATGATTTGTCAAAATCATTTGATCCTAATACTAGCTTTTTGAGTTGTATATCAAATTAGAAGATGCAAGGGTTAACAAGAGAATCATTATCTTATTCATTAATAGGAGCAATTTTTTGTCAATCAGAGGATAACTAGCTAGCTGATATGTACATACACTAGCAAGTTTTTTCATGACTCATGAGACAAGTTAGACATATGCCAAATCCACTGCATGAATACCATGATTTGTCAAAATCATTTGATCCTAATACTAGCTTTTTGAGTTGTATATCAAATTAGAAGATGCAAGGGTTAACAAGAGAATCATTATCTTATTCATTGATAGGAGCCCTTTATATAGGGAATTACAAAGTACCAATATGGTAATGATAAAGAATACATAATCTTATTCTAACTACATATCCTGATGGCATAAGGCGAAGACACACATATGGAATATCCTAAAACACTCCCCCTTGTGCCGCGTGCCGGTATGTCTGTGATGCTGATATGTCGCCTCATTAAAAACCTCGTCAAAGAACAAAAACCTTGTGGGAGAAAAACTAAACCTTGATCGTAGAAGAAAAAGAGTACAACGCACCCTTCACATTTGATAGTGACATGTATGTATGTGCTAGACTCCCTCTGAAGTTTGCACCTCCCCCTAATCTTTATATCAATCATAGGGCTCTTTTTTATTCTTACTAATCACGAAAATTTCAATAACTTAGCATGTCAATGCTCTTTAACATGTCTTCAAATGTGGCATTGGGCAATAATTAACTAGTTCATGCCGTATTGTCCTCAAACATGATCTTTTACACTTCAATCTTGAGGAGAAGCCCGCTTGTGAACTTAAAACATAAGTTCGTGCAGGAAATCAGATTTCCGAGCAGCATGACCTTCAGTGACTAAAACAGCCATAACTTTCTTTCGGAAATACATATGAACAAACCGTAAACGGTTTTGGAAACTAGACACATTTAGCTTTCCAACCGTATATTAAACACATTCTGGTTCGTCAGGATCTATTCACAAAGTCCAGTCGAAGTTAACTGTTTTGCCAAAATCAGATTCTTGGACAGATCCGTCCTACTTTACGAAAATGGCCATAACTCACTAAATATGATAGGTATGATCAAATGGTTGATGTCTCTGGAAATTAAACATATAGAACTTTATAATGGTACCAATTTCACCATTTTCCAATGAGTGAGATTTCATGTATGTCCCGTGGAAGTTGACCTACGAAACTTGGCAGATTCTGATTTCGTTTTTGATGTGTCTTTCTTATGTAGGGATAGATTAAGCCTCAACCTTTCATACCATTAAGTATTGAAAAAGGAGTTACTGCCATTACATTGGCGTTGCGTGGGCGCATAGCTACACTTAGCTTCACAACTTTTCATAGCGAATGAGATGTCAAGTCTTTCACATTGTGTTGAGTACATTGATGCGTCTTATTGTACTTAGATAGGAACTCCATCTTTTAACACATATTTGTCATTTTGCTTTAGATAAAACAACGAATCTCTCTTTAGAGCAAAGACTTTGACTAATCATGAGAGTATATGTAGGCCTCACTAGTTATAGAGCGTCTAGGCCGATTGATGGAAAATCATCATCAATACTGTCATCGAGTGGCTTATTGAGACCGTGTCTTCCCAAGATCTTGTTCATTCTAACTTCGAATGTTGATACATATTGGCATCTCTTGATCCATCAAGAGTCCATGTAAATCTGAAATGAACACGCAAAGGCATAATTCACCATATCCCTTCCAAATCAAGTAGAATTCATGTGCTTTTCAATACCTTTAGCAAACGCGTGCTCCTGTGGTCTGGAGCCACTTGATTCAGATGAATGAAGTCCATTTAAGACCTTCATGTATATCTATGATCCCATAGAGATGTTATTATGACCACATTCATAGGCTGCATGTTTAGTTATTCGGAAACTACCAAATTGACAAAGTAGTGGAGTGTAATGACATCCATTACGAGAGAAAATCTCATCGTAGTCGACCCAAGTGCGTGTTAATGAGAGACCTTGTGCCATAAGGTGAGTCTAAGCTCTAGTTCTCACTACGCTATTTAACAAAGGCATAGTTGATAGGGTTTAGCTTGTAGTGTCGGCAGCACTTGCCCAAGGACCTATCTCTTTGTTAATGTTGGATCACATCTTTCCATTAGGCCAATCAACTAAGTTGATATCCATCAACGAATGGTGGTTCGATAGTAGACTCATTATCTCACGTCCTCATGTACACTAGTGTAATACTTGTAGAGATCTCTATATGGATTGGATTTGACATTGAGGCGTCCCCTAACGATAATCACAATTCATACTTCATGAGACGGATTTGAGTATCACTAACAATGGATCAGGTTGTGCCAAGCTTGATTTCTTCCTAGTGCGAGAATGTATCGAACCTAGGGGCATCCCTCCTTTTAGGGTGCCAAACGGCCTTGTGACACCAATTTTGCCACTATATGGCGTCACCATATCACCATCCATGGTGATGGCGTCAAGACCAACACCTTTTGGTCGCATCATGTCCTCTTGTAGGACATCAATCCTTGCAAACATATTTGCAGCATGTGATCTCGTCACTTTAACACTTTAAGCATTTGAGATCAAGATGAGACTTAGTGGGGACAAACCATGATAATTCACATCGTTCCACCTGAACACTTGTGTTCTTACCTCCCCCTAACGGCGGGAATATTGTCTCATCAAAGTGACAATCCGCAATATAGCAGTGAAAGAGATCCCCAGACAAGGTTTCTACATAGGCAGATTAAATAGGTGGAGGTTCATATCCAACCAACCTAAGTACTTATTCATCTCAAATGACCCATCATTGTACACAGTGGCAGTGCAATTTGACACCTAGAAATAACATCTAGCTGAGCTCAAGGATTGGAGATTAGGATTGCAATTTCGTGTCAATCCTTGTACACAGTCACAAGTTGTAGTTCAAAAATATTCAATGATGGTGGGTCATAAATGAATAGTAAAGCTGCATTCAAATATTGCATAGTCCCAAGACGCAATAGAAAGATTGGTGCGCATCAATAATGTTCGAGCGACAAGCTAAAGTTGCTTGGCCGTAGCCTCGGTGAGACAGTATTGCATATGAACATGGGGTACAAGACACTTCAACTTATATCCCGATAAATTTCTTTAAAGAATGGGTAGTGAGCCCGTAGAAATATAAGCAACATAAACAATAGATAATAGTGTAACACGTGACCGGTGTGTTATCACTGCAGCTAACATCATAAAGCGAAAAAAGGTGTCCACATGTTGGTTGTATCTATCTACATAGTTTGATGTAAGAATGAAATGTTCACTTTTATGTCATTTAGCGTAGGAGTATCTCGCTTCTAATTTCGCTAAAAAATAGGCTTTCAAAACGAGCAATTAGCATTGCAGGGGGCTAATGAGACATCGAGGGAAGGCCGATGCACGTCATTTGTTTGAGGAATTGACTGGACGACCTCCGGGAAGTTGGAGCCGTGTTCGGGTGACGTCAATGTCCCCCAAGGTGCCGTCATTTGCAACCACGACGTCACCATCATGCTTCATGGATAAGCTAGATCCCAAATGTCTTCGTTTTGAGCGGAATAATGGATGTCCATGAGAATTTCTCAAAATTTGGGCCATTATGTCTCTTCCAGGATGACCGTTTTGGTCAAACCAAAACCTATATGAGTCGGTGTCTCAAATATCATGTTTGGCGACAACATGAGATTCGATATTCGAATCGTAGTGACATACAGTGCATTAAATTGACTCATGAACTTCTCCAAGATGCGCTTTATTCCGCATTCATGAGAAGGTATACACAAAAGAACTCATGTTCATTCTCACAATATGTTTTCATATGAAAACTATTAGCATGAATGTTTTTAAATCTCAACATGGTTCAGTTACCTCTCAATGCATAGAGGGCATATGTGACGTTGATCATGGTGCCATGAGGCATTAAGATTCAAGCTAAACCACGTCCCTGAATGACCGGTATGATTCAAGTATTGTAATCACAGAAGATTTACAAAGGCACAAAATCCAAAGATAGTTGCCGGTTCCTTAGAATGGTGTGGATAGTTTCACTATCTGCGAAGCACTCAATATCTCTATGAGACAGATCTACAAAATGGAGTAGATATGAGAGTAAATAGTTCTACTTGAACCATTTAGAAGGATTGAAAGAAGCTACAAAAAGCTGCAATCCCGAGAGTGCATAAAAATTTCAGTGTAAATGACCTTTACGCACTAAAACAGCCATAACGTCTTCGTTAAAATAGATATGGACGAACCGCGAAAAGTTTTAAAAACTAGACTCGTAGACCTTTCCAATGATATAAAGTTTACTGTCTGGTTCGTCCGGAGCTGTCCATAAAGATCAAACGAAGTAGACTGTTAAGAAGTGACAGATTTCTGTTTTTCGCAGAATTGGCATGTGCAAAGCTGCGAAGCTTGCAGGTGGCGTGTAGGCTTTTGCCTTAGCCAAAAGTGACGTGTGTATGATCAAAACTAAGTCCTTTCGGTCATTCTAAGATCGTAAACTCCATGACTAGTTAGCAAAAGCTCCCTGACATGAACATAAACTAACTCAGAGGACCTAGAGGACTCGATCATGATGATGATTGTCCGGTTTTGATAGGTCTTCAACGTATTTTACGTATGGGGATCCAAAATTAAAAGCTTTCGGTAACTCCAAGTCAGTATGACCAGGCATGTTTGTGGAGGGTCGGTAGTGCGAGGCACACTTGAAACCACTACTATCTCCTTAATTTCAGACAATTCTAAACATCACACTGAGCTTGGATGAGCCTAGTTGAACAATTGATAATGGAAAATCCGCTATAGGGTAGAATACTTAACCGGAAACACGTTGGCGATCCTTCTTGAGGATGCAATGCCGTGTGTCATCTTCACTTGGAAGAGACCAAAACGGCACAATCTAACCATGTAGATTGTAAATATGCCATGCTTCTAAGGACGATGTAAAAATGTACATCTTGCTTGTAAATCAATACGAACCATAAGAGGAGAATAGTTTCATAACTTTGAAAAAAATCTCAAGGCATTCATTATTGCTAATGTGAGTACATCGAGGTCTCAAATAGACGAAGGACATCGATATGACGCCTTATTACATATAGCTTGGAAAAAAAAATCAATGTCTAGCCAATGACATCAAAGTCAGGGGTAGCTAGAGCTAGATCCGAATCTTTGAAATTTGTGATCATAAGGATGACGTTATTGTCCTCATGTTGATTTTCCGTACCTTTTTGTATGCATTTATAATTTGAAGGAGAGCTCGACAACTCTTGAACCAGCGATTCGAATATCCACAACGGTTTCATTGTCATGAGCTGGCATGAGTAGTTTTGGCAAATTAGTGTCTAGAACGGGAGTGTCGCCATTAGGGCCAGCGACACCTCCCCCTCTTTTCTAGACATTGGCATGGTGTTTTCTGCCGTTGCCGTGACCCATATTGTTGTCCCCACATTAGGGGACAATCTCAAATACGTTTATCGCATTAGCATATATACAATTCTCGTTTGCAATTGTATGATCAAAATCAAGTCTCGTTGGTAATTCCAAACCAACTTGGAGGACCTAGAACACTTGATGATGATCGAATCCGCTAAAGATTATGGATCATGGTGCCATTAAAGATCATCAACATTATGTAGTCATTTAAATTAATAAGTAATCCACTTGATTAATAACTCAACAAGTAGAGTTGTATGAACGTTTCAAAAACGCTCCATGAGTGCCTTCCACAGTACATTGTGGTAGTTACTTTTTGCATAGATTGTCATTGAATGCTTTTGTCGGTGTGGCGCGTCAAAGACTTTGAGCGCATGAGATGTGAAATCTCGGCATCTAGACTTGTTAGCCTGGGGGGTCAAAATGTGATTTTATCATTTCCAATGAAAGGTTCCGCAGATACCAAGCGAAGATTCGCCTTAGGTATTGAGTACGTCAAAACTCAAATGAGCAGAATGTTACGTTGCTCTTGCATACAAAATCAAGCTGTTATGAGACTCGATAGAGGTCACAAATGATGCTTTTAATGGTTTGTCCTTCGGATTGATCACACACAATCCGGAAAAGCCGCGAATTGATCAAACACAATTCGGAAAAATGCCTCGGATTGATCAAACACAATCCGGAGAAAGGTTGGGGTTGATCATATACAACCCTGACAAGGAAACAAGAGTGATCAAACACACTCTTGACCCGCGAATAAAATTCCGGGATTTTAGTACCTACACGCATAAAATCCCAAGCATAGAATGAAGATGGAGAAGGGAGGAAATAATTTTATCCTCCCGAGTTATTGAAATTGGAAAAGTTTAAGGTTTCAAAACATACCTTTCGAAACTTCAAATACTTGAAGAAGTCAAAAATTGTAGTCGAAGGAAACCAAGAATCATCGGCAGGAGGCGGCCAAGGGATTGGCAGCCGGTGATGTCGGACGGCGGCCGAGAAAACGGGCGGCAGCGGTAGTCGGACAGAGGAGCCGAAAAACACTTTTTAGGGTTTCAGAAAACAAATGGTGGGCTATTGGTTCTAGGGTTAGAACAAAATGCATGATAACGTGATGAAAGATAAAACATAGAGACAAAGATAACAAGAGAATCGTCATCTATTCATTGATATGAGTTATTTATATAGGGAATTACAAATTACCAATATGGTAATGATAAAGACTACATAGTATTCTAACTACATATCCTGATGATATAAGAACAAGACACACATATAAAATATTTTAAAACATTACTTTTTTATTAAATAATTCACCCACAAAGATTTAAAGTTTGAACTCAAATTAAGTAATTTTAAGTAGTTTCTTTAATAGTTTATTTATTTTTATTTTTTTTTTAAGAAAAGAAAGTGGGCAAAATATAAAAAGAGAAAAAAAAATATCATGAGCGGTTTTGAGTGATGTTGGGAGCCTTTGTTTTGCCGATTAACTTCAGGGGATAGGGAGAGCTCCGGCGATTTGGAAGAAAGGGAGAAAAGTTGAAGGCTTGTCCTTGGAGCAGGGTGTTAGAGGTGAGAAAACTTTCAAAATTTGGTAGTCCAGTGATTACCGTTTATTTTCTTTCCCTCTTTCTTTGTCTCGATTATTCTTAGAGCTGTTGGTTTGCCATTGAGATTTTCACTTTCTATTGATAAGAATTTGAATCCTAGGAATGCTTGGTTGTGTGATACATGGGTTCAGTAGAATTTGAATCCTATGAATGCTTGGTTGACTGAATGGGTTCGGTTGGATTTCTCTAATTGTAAATTTTGGTCGAAATTGTCGTTATTGGTAACTTAAATATCCTTATTAGTCCTTAAATCGTGAACTGTTTGCACAGACTTGTTGGGCTTCTTGAGTAGTATAAAATCAATATATTACACCCTTAAATTGATTGAGAAATATGGAAGTTATGGTGATGCGAAGTTGTTCTGTTTGTTGGTTCCCTACGATGGCAATTCAGTTGGTTTCAAGGACTTACCTAGTTCTCTGTGTTACTCAACTGGGTATAAAACTCACACGGGATTGAGGAGGGTTTAGTTTTCTTTCTGTAAAATCAAAAATTACCAATGGTTAAGATTTGAGTCTTTTAAAGGACTTTGGGGTTGGGGAGCTACATCAGATTTTTCTATGTGAGAATCTAAATAATATAGGTTTCGTTTGATGCTTACTTAGCAACTGCTGTGGTGTAGCATTGAGTTTTTGGGATATCTTTTTCTGTAGTGTTTTTGTACTGAAAATGTTATTTTGCCACCTCTGAGTTCATGCAATTTTTGTGTAAATTCCTGTATCATGTTAGAAACTAAATTTTACTTTTTCTCATTACTTTTGTTAGAAACTAAATTTTTCTTTTTGAAGGAATTATACCATAATCGTCATCTATTGTTCTGTGCTGATCTTGTCTTGTATAGTGACAGCTATAGTTTCTGCATTAGCATGTCCGAAACTGTGTAGGGGCTTTTTATTTACTTTCTTTCTCAAGTTGGTTAAAATCTAATGTACACTACCATTGGTTTTACTAAGTCATTGTATAATCATATGAATAGACGTTTTATGGGGATAGATTTACTTGTATTGTTTAGCAGGTTATATATATATATAGGATTTTTCTCAGCTGCAAACGTCCGCACCAATGGTTTTGGTGCGGATTTTCATTTTTGCACCACTTTTTGATCGAATTTCCTCATCTCCACCGTCTAGTATCTAGATAATATTATGTAGATCATCTCTGCAAAATTTCAGCCAATTTGGTAATCGGTAAGGCCCTCAAACTCGAAAAACCAATGGACGGACTGAATTCTGTCAAACATGAACCGTTCATGTTTATAACAGAAAGATGTCATTTTGAGGGCCTTAACGATAACCAAATTGGCTGAAATTTTGCAGAGATGATCTACACAATATTATCTAGATACTAGATGGTGGAGATGAGGAAATTCGATCGAAAAGTGGTGCAAAAATGAAAATCCGCACCAAAACCATTAGTGCAGACGTCCGCAGCTGAGAAGGGCTGTATATATATACAGGACTCTTCCACTAAGGGATCCATTTTTTTGGTTTATATGAGGGATGAGGGATTACACCAACTTTTCAATTATATTTTTGAATCTCCACCGTTCAGTTTGTTGGTCCTTATATATAGATCAATTATGCAAATTTTCAGCCAATTTGGTGATCGTTAAGGTGTCGAACAAGATTAAATCAATGAACGAATCAAATTTGCCAAACATGAACCGTTCATGCTTATAATTATAAATCATAGTTTTGAATGCCTTAATGATTACCAAAATTTCTGAAAATTTGTAGAAGTGATCTACTCATATAGAACTACATATTGAACGGTGATGTGATTTTGTGATCGAAAAGTTGGTGTAATCCCCCATCCCTCATATATGTCAAAAAAATGGATCCCTTAGTGAAAGGGTCCTATATATATATATATATATATATATATATATATACACACACGGAGCCGTTCAGAGGCAGACGTCCGCACGGTCCTTAAAGTGCGGACATCCCTCCGTTCTCCACCCTCCGGCGCCGACAACGGCGCGCCTCCACCCCAGAAGACTCCAGCAGCGTCCCCAACCACTTTCCCTCACGGGCAAGTCCGTTCTTTTCCAGTTTTCCGGCGAGATCGATCTTGTTTGAAGTTTTGGGTGATCTCGCCGGAAAACTGGAAAAAAACGGACTCACTCGGGAGGGAAAGTGATCGGGGACGCTGCTGGAGTCTTCTGGGGTGGAGGCACGCTGGAGGGTGGAGAACGGAGGGACGTCCGCACTTTAAGGCCGGTGCGGACGTGCGCCTTTGATTGGGCCTATATATATATATATTTCATATCTTTTTCACTAATGTTACATTTAATTTAAGCTACCCTCAATAGTATAACTTCTGATGCCTCTTGTTACTTTTATTATTCACATATTTTTGTTCTTGATAGAAACAGAGTCTAAATAAGCTTGAAAAAGTGTAAAAAATTAAGGTCTATTTCATGAAGGAAAAAATATTCTCATAACTCATAAGCTTTAGGGCTAAGCCATAGCCTGCCTAGTTTAAGGGGTCAAGCTTGCCCATCTGATATTGTTTTCCTATTACATTGTCAGATTCTGGTAGAGAAGTCCAGAGGCATAGAGAGAGATGGCAAATCAAGGGGCAAAAAAGCGCAAGGAAGAGAATGCTCGGCACATGGCTAGTATTGGTCGCTTGATTCTGGCCTGCAATGTAAGCTTTGGGAGTGTAAATAAGTGATATATGTTAAAACTTATGGTGAGCAGAGTGATGTTGATGCTCGGTTGGTGACTTGATGTAGGTGATTTATGTGGTAGTAAGGATGCTCATCTTCCATTCTACTTTTACCTGGAAAAACTGGGTTGCTTTGCTGCTGACATCTGTAGCTTATTATATTCCTTATCAACAACTCGCCCAAATGGCAAAACCTTCTTATGCTGATGATGGTGAGCTTCTAGACGGTGGATTTGATATGTCCACTGGTGGAGTGTGTGGGTATGTCCTTCCAATCAATGATTTCTTATAATTTACAAGAGCTTTAAAATTCTTCACATACACTGCTACATTAGATAAAAAAAGGACCACGGATTTTGATCTCTTTACCATATTCTGTTGATTCTGTATGATAAGTGCTTAGCTGAAAGTTCTCTTACATTCAGCACTGTAGCCATTATTTTTCTAGAGATTTATTGTTTGGCATGTGGATACAGTGTTTCATCTGATAGATATCAAATAAATTAGTAGACCATAAACTTCATTCTTTTCTCATGCTACATTATTGACGTGTAATAGTTAACAACCTAGGTGCTTTAAAATTTTAGAAATGTAATATGTATTGTGTGTTTATAATACCAAGCTTATTAACTTATGTAGTCAACTTACACTCACACACACAAAGTCGAATAAAAATGGACACGCAGGCTTATGCGCACACATTAATCTGATTTGTTGTAAAATCTTGACTTTTTGGGTTGTCTTACTGTTCAGCTATTTGCATGATGTAATCTACATTACAAGCTTCGTGCAAGTCATGTCCATAATCTCTGGAAAATTTTGGTACACGTATTTGCTGGTAAGACCTGACTAACCATTTTTCTTTTTGTCCTGCACTGACATGCTTCTGATAGTATTTTGCTTGTATGTTTTGGCAAAGACTTTCAATTCATGATGTTCTTGCTAAAGGAAACTTAAAGAATAGGATGTAATTTCTTTACAACTTATTACAAAATTAATTGTTTTAGTTGGTAATATCAATATCATGCATGTTGCGCAGTCTCTTGGGCATTGTGAGGTATTGGCCCCACAAACAGTGGATGGATGAGTAAGCAGACTGATGTTTGTCTTTAGCAACTTTCTTTGTTCTAGGATGGATTTACAAGGTGTCCCTAGAACATTATCATAGTTAGGAAAGATTGGTTGATGAAATATAAACCGAAGTATATATATGACACATTTGAAGGATTGGAGAAGGTTCCTTATGCCTATGGGAGGAGTTTTTAGTTTGAAAATTTAATTTTGATCAGAGACTTTGGCAATGACGTCTTAGGATACATTCTGCTTATTTTTTTTTTGCAGATACCAGGTTTTGGAGCATACAAATCATTTGGTTTCTTTAGAGGATTTATGTCCCAAGGTCCAGAGGTACCCTCTTTTGCTCTTGAATTTGGATTACGGAATAGTTTATAGATTTTCTATGTTCTGTATGATTTGGTAAAGCACATTATGTAATTAGGGAGGCGTGGAGGATGAAAAGACACGAAAGAAGAGGGAAAAGATGGAGAAGAAGGCATCAAGACCACAGTTTGTCAAGACAAGAAACAGATGAGTTCTCTTGAAATTTGATACAGCTTCTTCATACCCAGGAATTGTCAGTATGGATTCTCTGCAGCAGTATTATGACAGGGAGTGTTCAGTGCTCTGTATTATGAAGCAATCTTATAAGCACCATGTTCTTGTGCTACATCCACATTATCCCTAAACCGAAACACAACCAACTATGGTATATACCACATATTTCTGCCGATTCTGCGGATGTTATATGAGTTAGATAATGGATTTTTGATTTTAACTTTAGAAGTCTGGTGGCGTAGTTCTAAGTTCTAACCAGTACGGTTACATCAAAATGCAATCTTAAATGTCATGGAAAAAATATTGCGAACTGATGATCCTATTTGTGTAACGTGTGTTGCCAGTATTCAACAAAAACAAGATGCATAACTGCTCAATAGAATGAAAGCACTTGATGTGACTAGGACGTCGAGAGATAACACAGTGAAGTAAAATGAGCCAGACATTTACTATGATGCATAGTGTTCAGGCGGTCATCTAGTGACTAAAGAAATCATGGTCAACAAAACAATTTAACTTTAAATAATACTTCTCATATTTAGATTTACATCTAACGGTGATTGACCATGATTTCTTTGGTCACTAAATGACAATATGAACACTACTGTTACTATGATATTCTAACTCCACTTTTCAATCACGGTCCTCCTGGACTTACAAAGTTATCAACAAACATGTAACATTCAAGTTATCAACAAACATGTAACAACTCAGAGAAAACAATTCATACACTTGTAGGATTTTGACTCAAATGTTCGAATGCCGTTCTTATACTTCGGTTGTAGACGTTGTTAATTAGAGGCAATCGAAAAAAAAAAAAATCGAATGCAGTAGTATCGTTAGGGTTGTGAATAGGGCTGCCACTCGGTCGGTTCGAATCGGTAATGGGCGTTACCAACTTCAAAACCAAACATTTCGGTAATGAAATATGACTTTCAATTACCAAACCAAAAACTTCGGTATGAGATAAATCTTACCAACTTCGGATGTCGGTTTTTCGGTATTACCAAACTTCACAACAAATATATTTTCAAAATATAACAAAACAATACAAAACTATAAAATTTAAATATCACTCTAGAGTCTGATAATACATATACAAAAGATAGTCATTTCAGTACACATTATCGAGTATGGTTTAATTTTCTACCGAAATAGTCAGGATGTAAATGTTTCCAAATTTTTATATGAACAAATTATGTGTCATCTATGTGAAAGTATGTGTGTGGAAGAGTCGACCAAAATAAGTCACATAAGGGCAGTAAAAGCTTTTTCGTGTAATAAGTGACGTTAAATTATGGTTGACTGCTTTGATCAAGACCCGAGCATTTTTGAGTACAATTGAATTTTCTATCATAATTGTATTATACTATAATGATCACATCAGACGGTCGAATTTTAATTTTATGAATTGTAAACATTGGAACCACAACATGCCTGGTAATGTGGTATAACTTATTTAGTAAGTTATATGCATATGTACATCTTTGTGAACCAACTACAAAGAGGAAGCAAAATTTTCAAAAACCTTGTGAACTATGATGTGATCAATATAGTGAAATACGACTATGGTAGAAAAATTAGGTATTTTTGATAATTTTTTGGCCTTGATCAAGGCGGCTAACCCTATTTACGCTTGTGCTTCCTATAGGGAGCCCTATCATCAAGAGAGGTAAAAACATTCCTAAATTTTTACATGGGCGGTTACATGTCATCTAAGTGGGTTTGTCTATGTGTGTGTGTGATGAATCGACTAAGACGGGTAGGTAAGAGCGTTTTTATATAACAAGTAATATTGAATTAAAGTTGATCGCTTTAATTGAGACCTGAATGCTACCAAGTATAGTTGAATTTTTCTATTCATTGTCTTGTTTTTTACTAAATGGTATATACAATTGAAAACGTGAGATAAAATTATTAGTCTGTGTGTTTTTAGAAATATAAGTCTTTAAATAATTAGAATTTCGGTAAATTCGGTATTTACCAAAAACCAAACCAACTTTTTCGGTATTTCTCGGTTTCGGTTTTTTTGATTTCGATTACCAAAATTCGGTTTACCAAATCATAAATTTTCGGTCGGTTTTCGATCGGTTTGGTATTTACCAAACCAAGTGGCAGCCCTAGTTGTGAATGATATTATTTACCCACGGTAACTAAAGTCCCTTAAAGTAAAATTTTGTAAGAGTAGAAACAACCAAGAGTGGAATCCCTTGTCTGGAAGCAAAACTTGAAAATTGCAGAAGCTTTCCAAAGCAACAATACCCAATTCGAAGCAACTCCATGCTCTTGTTGCCGACGCCGATCTGTAAGTTCATTTCCGGTTCTTGAATTTTACTTGTTTTCTGTGAATAATATCAAATGCAATTTACCGTTTCGATCATTTGGCTAATATGTCAGATGAGAATCATGAGATTGAGCTAGTCATAGTCTGATTGAATCTCTCTTTTCATTCATAATCCCAAGGTGGAGTTGTTCTTCTATTCTTGTTTGATTGCAGACTCAGACACTGCTTAATGTGTGGAATAACTCCAACAGGAGTTTCATTACATACTTCAAATCATCATTGTTTTTGTGTAACCTTCCTTGCAAAATCACCCAAATCTCTAATTGTCTTCTATATCTCATTCATATGTCAGACTCCTTCTCCTCCTTGTTCTACTTTTCTTTTTTCGCAATTTCAATACAAGCAATTTGTTTTCCACAATAATTTCAGTTTTTTAATAAGCATGGGGCATTTCTTGAATTTTTTTAGCTCTTTACTCTTTTTCTTTAATACTGGAACACAGAAATCGTTCTCGACTTTGTGGTAACTTGAAGTTAAAATTGTTCACTGGAAAACATTTCCTTCAGCTTTATCGATACCTCTGCATTTACTCGTTGATCCTTCGTTCATAGGTGATTCAACAACTAGGTAGTCCAGACTTGGCGGGGTTCTACTGCTTTGTATATTAGAATCTCTTTTGGGTCTTCCAGTATCTCTCTCTTCTTCGGAAGAAGAAAAACACATTGCAATGCCGCACGCAAAAAGAATGAAATGAAATAGTAAGATAAGTGGAGCTTTAAGTTTGGTTTCTGCATCTTTTCCAAGACTAGAAACTAGAACAACATATGTAATGGAGTATAGGATGTAACTTGTGTTTCTTTGATCAAATTTGTTTCGACTGAAGATTTTTGTTAGAAGGAGGGATATAGTGAATTCCAAGTTTCCAACTCTGATATTTGATGCTTGTTTTGTTTCACTTGTATTTGAAACAGGATTTTTGACTGTGAATGATGTCAAGACCGGTGTTGCTAGTTTTTCTTCTAGTTGTTCTCATAATCACTTCCCAGTTTGAGTGGAAGCAACAACTTGTCCCTGACCTTGATGCAACTCCAAGTATCTCGCAAAAGCCAAGTGAGAGCTCAAAGAGGGAAGAAGCTGTAAAAGAGAAGGTAATAAGTATTGTTTTGCATTAATATTTTGATAAAGTTTGGTTTGGAAATGTTAATGCTTATAGTGCAATGTCTTTTTCATTTTTCGTGATGAATTTTGTTTTCTTTTTTATGCTTTTTTTAAAATAAACCTAGGTGCTAGAGCTCGTGCATATTAATCGACACCAAAAATATATGATTTTCCTCCGAAGAAAAACAAGAAAACCACTTTGTATTCCTCGTGACTATATGGGAGATCTAATATCAGCAGCAACTTCTATTTCTCTGGTGTTAACTTCCAAACACAGAATCACCTGTGAGACAAAAAAAAAAGAACAGAAAAAGAACACTCTAGGTTTATTTGTGCTGTACATAGATTGTTCTTTCATGCATAGTGATATTTAATTATAAAAGATTCCCGTTAGGTAGTGAAGTCTTCATGGGGGTACTTTCTGAAGAGAAATGGAATTGTTTGATTGAAGTAGATTGTTGATTACAAACGAAAACACATATTTGAACTAATACAAGCTATTAATGCTAGACATGCAAAACAAGGCATGACAGACAAGGTTTTTGTTTTCATTTGCTCCAGATTTATCTTGACATGTAGCATAGGGATGGACCTTGTGAGCAGAGTGCAGGTGGCCATTGGCATGCTTGTGCTTCAGTCTGTTTTGGTACTTCAGATTGGGTCCACTGTGTTGCTTTGTATGATACCTAGGAGCTAGGATTTCTGGTGCGTTGATATTCGTTTTTAATCCTAAATTAAGACTGCTTAGTTTCCAATCCCATACACTTGACACTTTCCTTACTGTAAGCATGAGTATGAGCAGTCACAAAAGAATTAAAATATGGAACCTGTATTTTCTATGAAGTTTCTTGATGTGGCCTTTTGTATATATTTTGGCGGTTATTGTGAGTGGATTGGTTAAAAGAGCATGGGACATGCAACTGATGGAAGCACTGAAAGTAGGAAGGCAAGGAGTGGGGATCTCTCACCTATAGTTTGCCAATGATGCAATCTTTTTCTTTCAGCGCTGATCAGAATTTGTGTAGTTTACCGAATGTGTGAATCTTTGTGTCTTCTATGGGAAGAAACTTAATATATGAAATTGTTCATTACTCTGCAAGAGGTGAGAGTGGAAGAGCTAAAATATATTTTGGGATTGGTTTGGGAAATTGGCCTACTATGAAATTGGGGCTGCCTTTCGGAGGTGCTTTTGGGATCCGGAGGTGGAGAACGGGGAAGATAGTTAGAAGGCTCTAGAAACACTCCTGCAACTTTAGTCTCCAATCTGTTCCTAGTAGTTTGCAACGATTAACTTTAATCTCAAGCAATGTGGCATAAATGTTAGATAGATTACTGAACCACTTTGTTTTTTGGTGGTTAGGGGTGGAAGGAAGAAGGTATCTCTTAATAATTTGGGAGGTAGTTTCTCAAAAATAAAGAAGAGAGGGGATTTGGGGATGGGGAATGTGGAATGTGGAATCAAAAGAGGAAGGAAGAAGGGATAACTAAATTGATTCTCAAGTAAAGGAGAAAGGGGTTTGGGGGTGGTGGGGAAAGTGGTGAAGAGGAACGAAGCTCTTCTTCTGAAGTGGTTATGGAGATGTCAGTGAGAAATAATTAATTATGTGGCACTCACTCAGAATTAATTATGTGATACATGCTAATGGCTGGATCCCAATATTGTGATCAGTGGTTCAAGCTGAACCCCCTGGACAGTTTTCTCCCCATGACCTAGTTCATTTTCAATTTGTTGACATCTCGTTGTGAAATGGACTGAGGATAAAAGGGTTTTGGAAGAGGGATGGGTGCGGAAACAGCCTTTTGCCATTCATATCTGCTAGGACGTGTACTTAATGTTCTATTTTTCCTTGAAATTGTGATTTTTGGGTTTAGAAGGAACTTCAAAAACTTGGAAGTTAGGGAGCTTTCATGTTTTTCTCAGCTCGAGGACACATACGAGAAGGCAGTTGTTGAGGCTTCAGGCAGATTTCCTGTATATCCTACTCAATGAAGTTTACCTACAACCCTAGTTCTCTTCCACAATTTATTCCCTATTTTGTAATTTGGAAGGCTGAAGTCCCTCCTTGTTTAGAACAGGAGCAGCATACTACAAAAGGAAAGAATGGAGGGAGATAAAAATATAAGCCTTTGTTCACCTCAAAACTATAGAACTAGAACAAGAGAAAACAGAGGAAGTTTGGTTAAACTCTTTTTCCTTTTGCCGGTAAAGTTATGGTACCCTCTTATGTAAAATTTTCAAAAACCCATTGGCTGGGGTTATCTCTTCTCTTTTCTATTTTCTTTTGTTATAGTGAGACTTCCAATGCATATGAGTATATTTATAGATCTGATTTCAGAGATCCAGTGCATGTAAGTTTATTTATAGATCTGATTTTAGAGATTGCTCATGAGTCATGAGTCTTATGACTAACTTTATGTTGGATTAGCCTATAAAACCATGGCTTAGACTCCTTAGAGTTCAGTTGTCTTTTCATTGAATTTACAATACATATATCAGAAGATCTTTTATGACTTGTGAGGTTTTTCAGTGCCTGAAATTTTCATTTTCTTGTTGTAGATCATATTATTGCAAGAAAAGAACATTAAGAGACTCAATGAGGTTGTCAGTAGCCTGCGGGAACAGTTGCAACGATGTAAAAGCAAGAATGAGACAAGGCAGCACACTTTAAGTTTCCTAACCGAACGTGATACAGATATTGAAAGGAATCAGATATTCGAGGACTAGGTTGAGCCTGTGGAAGTATATGACTAATACATGTAAAAGTTTGACCTGTATAACCTTGCTAGGTCCTTGCTTTTGACCAATTCTCACAGTGAAATTCCATCTTGGTCAAGTATAGAATGGAATGGGAAATTACTTATTGTCAGAGATTCATGAATCATTCAAATGTAAAGCTATATCTGAAAGCTTACACCATTTTACTAACTTTCAATGATTGATAGAAATGTCCACAGCATTTGGTGTGAAAAGAAAAGTTCTAAACCTAGACTGGGGTTTTCTGGTGTCATCACTCATCAGCCCTGAAAAGTCTAGCGACCGGTGCAATCGAATCGGAGGAGTACAATTTCCAGATTTTGGGCACGGCATAATGAATGTGAAACTGTGGTTCAGAAACAGCCTTTCTGTGAGGGGGAGGGGAGTGAAAATGGAAAGAGGTGAGGACAATAATCCCACCAACATTTCATTTCTGGGTGGCGATAACCCAATTATCATTTCATAGTCTACACTCCAAGGGAAGCCAGTAACAATAATTCTTTCACATTAATGGAAAGTGGTCTGCACATTTCTTAACCAACTACTGATTAAAGCAAGCGGTAAAAATCTAATTTGTTTGTGTTCATGTGTTCATATATTGAAACACTTCCCAGTGCATATAAGCTTGGTCTGGGTAAATTCTTAGGTGTCGCACAAAAGGAACATGCCCATACAAACAAGCATATGAAAAAATATAAGTCAACAAATGTAACAGACTTTATTAAAACCAGCAGTACAAAAATCAGCCATTTTCATTAATATTTTCACTGAAAACTATGACAGATTGGGGGAGAATAATGAACTGAGCCTACCTAAAAAGAAAACAGTACAACCACCAAGTTTGATCCCTTGTTTCACCAGTAGACAGACTCTTTACACCCAGCATCCCCCTTTGCCACTCTAAATCCCCCACCAAGATCAGCCTGTTTGCATTTATTCGTGATGCACGCTTGAATACCCTGAAATAGAACAAGTTTCATGCAGGCGACAATAACAATCAGAAAAAGGTAACAGCTATAAGATGGCAGTAAATAACATTTAAGTCACTAGCTCTCCAAGACTAAATCAATACTTTGACCTTTCACCGTATTTTTGGTGGTAACTGTGGCAGCTGCTCCTTGCAGCCAGGATCCAGAGCACACACAATGTTCTCTACCCTGCAGGCAAGTTCCAGCTAAAATTAAGTTCAACACACCCTGTAAGCGTCAACTGCAAATCATCAAGCACGTTTTGCCCAGCCTATACAGAAATAGAAATGGTCAAATTGTGATACTAAAGCTCAAATCTTTAGCACATGAAAACAAATAAAGATCTCATCTTCAAGATGACATGAGTAAACACAACAATGACCAAATGAATAAAACAAAAGGACAATGCTTAGACATCATTCCTCAGAAACTGCACACAACAAAACAAGACCCATAAGCATCATGTATCCGGTCTCAGTTTGTAAGTGCAGATTTTGTGTGTGAGAGAGATATAGATTGTAACTGACAACAAACAACTGATTACATATTCATCAGAGAAACAAAAGCTATATATCAATTATGGAAGCTATAGCGGGGGTTTAAACAAAATTTATAATTCAGCGGATATCAAAATAGTAATTGTTCATACCACACGAGGTTAAGAACGGTTTGCACAGCCAATGCACCCTACACCCCCGTAATCCAGGCACTCATATAAAGATCTAGAGGCTACGCATCCACAGTAACCCTACACCCCCGTAATCCAGGCACTCATATAAAGACCTAGAGGCTACGCATCCACAGTGGAGAGGCTGCAGAAAATTAAACAAATAAATCAATAAAGAGAGAAGGGGAGGTGGAAATTCAAAAAAAAAAAATGATCAAAATGCCAGTTACCTTGTGGCACGAACTGCAGTCCCTCCAAACCGTTTCCCCTAAATGAAATGTATCGCAGAAAACTGACTTCTCATATGTGGCTCTGCATTACATAGTCCGATGTCACCAACAAAGAATTTAACAGGAAACCAAATCGGGAAGCATACATATATTACATAACTAGAAAAGCATCCGCCCATTGCTGTGGTGGGGTTTTTGGTAGGTGTATTGGAGAGTTAGCAATATACAGAAATTTCAGAGAATTACAGAAAACTGAAATTACATATGATTTCAGCAATTGTTGGTTACATATGATTTCAGAGTTAGCAATTGTTGTTGATTTCAGAAAACTGAAATTTCGAGTACACTCCCTAGGAAGGTGCCCCACCTACCCACAAATGTAGCAAGCCTAAGCCTTCCGCTTGTTGCACTCCTTCGAAGTATGTCCCAACCCATTGCAAAGGTAGCATCTTATAGGCTCTGCCTGTCGGATAGATGCAGTTGGCACTGTAGCTATAGCCTGCTGATAAGTCTGTTGCCTCATCCCATAACCACCTCTGTGGTCCCCTGAACAGCTGCTCCCTGCTAGGGCCTTGCCCTTAACCTGAACATCTCTCTGCCTCTCAGTCTCATGCATGACCTCCTCCTCCTCAACTGCAACGGCACTCTCAACCGCTTCTGCTAGAGTAGCAAAACGGTGTGAAGACATAACATTCCGGAGCTTATGCCTCAAACCCCGAATGAACTTTCGTGACAAGGCCACTGCATCCATTTCTCTAGCGAATCGATACAGCTGAGAAAAACGTGTCTCATAGTCCCTGACACTCACCAAGCCCTGCACTAGAGCTATGAACTCAAGCTCCAACTGCTCCCTCACAGTATCACGAAAATACTTCTCCCGAAAGAGCTGTACGAACCCCTCCCAAGACAAAGCGGTCACATCTCTAGATCTCTCTACCCCTCTCCACCATACCCGTGCCTGATCCTTGAGAAGAAACGTAGCAATGCACATCTTCTCAAACTCCATACACGTGATCATGGT
This sequence comes from Fragaria x ananassa, assembly GCA_034370585.1. NCBI lineage: Eukaryota > Viridiplantae > Streptophyta > Magnoliopsida > Rosales > Rosaceae > Fragaria > Fragaria x ananassa. The sequence continues at coordinate 16,401,769 of CP139766.1, forward strand.
GAAGTATGTCTCTATGCCCTCTATCTAGTGATTCGCTACAAGAAAGTCTGTACCTCCAAGAAAGGTAGGTGCTCCCAACCTAATAATCCCCTAAGCCAGCCTAGCCAGACGTAGACCATCATCTACCACAACTGGCACCGGTGGCTCCAACTCCACTTCCTCCTCATAAAACTCATCCACAGGCGGAGCCCTACCTCTGCCTCTAACCCTACCTGCTCCTCTGACCCTACCTCGGCCCCTAGCTCTCCCTCAAGGAGGATCCATCACCTAAGAAACAAGTAAACCTTAGTTAACTCATGCATAAAACTTAAACCAAAGTATAATTCTAATACATCATGCATTAACCAAGGCACTAATTCAAGGTGGAACACAATGATTCAAAATTCCACTAGCAAAGTAATCCAAACTCTGACATCCTACTAACCTAGAGGCGACACCTAACCCTTCACATACCCAATGACATATCAATACCAAAACCTTATGATGGTGATCTGTTGCAGTCGGGCCATCATTCCGAAGTACTGATTATCACCAAATATGTAAATCAGGCTCTGATACCAAACTGTCAAGCCCCAATTTTCGAAGGATAATTTTCAAAAATTTGGGCATGATATATCTAGAGCAAATATTAAGTATCCTCCTAGCAAGCTGGGTCTTATCTAGGGTCCTGATAATAGTTTGATCACGAAGCTAGCTTCTTTGCTGAAACCATAGAAGAAGAGGGGTCGGCCTATTGGATCTCGAAACAAACCAACCAACAACGTTTCAAAGGTGACAAGAGAAGATGTTCTGAGTGTGTTTTGCCCTAACACTCCACCAAGCCTTTACCCAAAGGGAGAAAATAAATTCTAGTGAGTGTTTAATATGGATAGTTTGGCAGACTATGCGAGCTAGCTGCTGCTAGATTTACATAGGGCTTGGTACCGCAATTGAGTGTCTTGACTCTACTTTTATATTTCTCTTGTATCTTGTTTTGTATCTAGCTTAATCTTCGGCTAAGCTCTAAGCTCACATAAATAAGTGAACTAACTGTCTAATTTAATGGTGCTACCATTTATCAATGAAATATTTTATTTCAGAAAAAGAAAGAAGAGCAAATCGATTGAATCCTCTAGTTAGTTTAGGGAAGTGAAATCTACACTTCCCAAATTAAAATTCACACTCATTTTTCATTTTTAGTCATCATTCTCATAAGAATACAAAATTTGAGTCATTTAAGGACAAAATTTAAGTTACCAAAAATAGAAAGTGAGAGTGTCGATTTCAATTTAAGGAGGGTGAATTTCAATTCCCTTTTTTTTTTGGGTAATAAATTTCAATTCCCTTAATTTACTGTTATTTGAGCAAAACTAGAATTAAAAATGTTTACAAAAATATGGGATCTGTGTCTAGGAATTAGCTATACGTAAATAAAATTTCTCGACTGTGTATATATATGGCGTATTATACGTCCCCAAACATTTATATTGCTTATTGAGAGTCTCTGAGTCGTCGTCTCCTTTATTCGCTTCGTGCCTACACATTATTCTCCGTAAGCTTCACAACTACGCGTTGTCCAGAAACCCTCTTCTCTCTCTTCTCCGATCGGATTTCGATTTCATGACGATTGGTTCTGCCGGATCTAGTATCGTCGGTATATCTTCTTCACTCTCCTCTCTTCTCTTCAGCTTTGATTTTCCTTTCTTTTTCTCATTCGATTTCGTGTTTTTGGTTCTGAAATTTCTTCCGATCTCAGTTCAAAGTTGTTTGTTTTCAAAATTTTAGTAGCACCTGACCAGAGTCCTCAACTTGAATTGTATTTTGTTTATATATGCAGCAAAGTTTATAGGTTTATATATGAATTTATGGTTTATGTTGGACTTGTAAATTTCAAGTGGAACTCGACCATGAGCTCCAACACTTCAATTCTTTATTGTTTTAGGAGAATCGTTAGTCATAGTGCATAAAATTTATTCAATTAGGACCTTTTTTAGCTGTTGAATCGGATACGTGTAAATCGATGTATCGAGGTCATGGGTTGAAAGAGTCTGGTAGGGAAGTTAATGAACAAGTAAAAGTTAGGGTGGCGATCGTGTCGGTAGGAGGTGTTTTTATGTTTAATCTGAGTTGCCTTTTTAATTCAGTTCTTTAATATGCCAGACTAGATGTATCATGTGCGAATTTTCATTTATTGCATATCTGTTGTAACATATGTTTTTTGATAAATGTCGTCGTGAACTCTTTGCGTCGCTTTCAACTCCATGGTATCCCAATAGGTCTATTAACTTTGGTTTAATCTCAGCTTTTTAGTGTCTTATTGTGGAAACTAGAAGCGTCGGTACTGTTATGTGTACTTTGCAAGTTTTGGATGGCTTCTCATGTCTTTTGTTTTTGTGCACTGTGCAGTGCCACGAAATTTCAGGTTGCTGGAGGAACTTGAACGTGGAGAAAAGGGCATCGGAGATGGTACTGTCAGTTATGGAATGGATGATGGAGATGACATTTATATGCGCTCCTGGACGGGTACTATAATTGGCCCACATAATGTAAGCAAGTGCGTCAGTACTATTGTCCCTCCCAGATATTCCCCCCCCTACCCCTTCTTCTCTTGCGGAGAATATCCTCTTGATTCCATTATTTTATATTGGATGCATTAATACATGATCATGTTTTATGCAATGTGTATTCTCGATCAATGATCAATTACTGTAGATATGATTATATCTATTTCTTCTCATATCCATGATTTCGATTCAGTTGATTGGTATTAAGCCAAGTGGATTGTAGACAAGTTTATCTTTGATTTAGTTCTACATATTCTGTGGCCTGCTATTCCACTTGGCAATGGCATAAGTCTTCTCAAGCAATTGCTTGAGGCAACGTCAGCTAACTAGATAAATCCTCTTCACAATTACAACTACATACAAGATTTCCAAGACAAGTTTATTTTGTCAAAAAAATTCCTAAGATAAGGCAAAGCCTAGTTATATTGACAAGAAGGTTATGGTGTATGTTTTTTTTGTCTTATGTTTTATTTTTTGCATAAGGCAATGAAGGGGAAAGGTGATCCATCAGTTAGTAATAGCTTAGCATATTTGTTTTAATTGTCAAGTCTAGCTAGGGGATCAGGTTTGTAAACTATAGATTGGATGGATTGGTAGAATTGTTAGTTGAGTGTGGTTTATGAGAGGCATTCCTGTCTACGTTTTGTGGTAATCCTTTTCTTTTTGCCTTCTTTGTTTCTTGTTTGTGTTTGTATTTCCTTTTGTGTCTGTTACTCATGCGGCATTATTACCATAACTGTTCATACTGTTGCTTGTATTCGTGCAAGTGGCATGCTTGTGTCCCTGGGTGGATCTGCCCTTGCAGAAAATTTTGTGGTGATGGGTGCTCAACTGCTTGTTTTCAGCTCAAAAGATCCTATTTTTTCTGACATTGTTGTTACCCATACAAAGAAAGACCTGCCTTTGCCACGCCCACTGCTTCAGTGAGTTCCACCACTAAAGGTTCTTCAAGTGTGTTTTCCGGGCTCTTTTGATTGAAATTGTCTTTCCACTCGTTCTTCTTTTGACACGAAATCCGTTTTAAACTGGTGAACGAGCATTTTCAGTCCTCTGCTCTACCAGCTGAGCTATGTTGACCATTACGACACATCATCCTCATTTTATTTTATTATAGGACTTGGGTCTATGTCAATTTGAAATTAGCATGTAGTAGCTCTCTCCACTCGAGGTTGCTATGCCTGTGGTAGCACCCTCTTCAAAAGTAGATTCTTCACATAGCCTTGTCTTTTTGTAGCTTTCATTTACGGAACGGTAGTACTCTTCTCAAATAGCTTTACTAGTAAATTGTAATCCTCTTTATTAGGTAGATCCATAAATCCCTCTCACATAAACCCACTCATCAACCATCTCCCCTTTGTTAACTTTAAAATTAAAAGGATCCATATTGGAGTATTGATTAAATGGTTGTCTGCTATCCCAGTACCTCTGCAGTTCCCCCCTGATGGATTTTTGTAAGCAGTCCCAATGAGATGTTTCACTTTTAAGCATAAATACCTTTAGTAGCAATTGAAGTGCAGCAGCAGTGTGCACCTGCAGTTTAGGAGTACCTTTTATTTTTTTTTTCTCTTGGGAGCATCATGATGGGTCTTCGTATTATGTTACTCTTTTTAGTAATCCTTCATCTCTGCTATATGTACTTCTTGTCCATTGTTTGTTGTCATCTTCATGAGGGGTCTTAGGACTTTTTTCCCTTGAACTTGGCAGCAACCCATTTCCATTTGCTGGTTGGTTTGGGCATCAACCCACTCCGACTTTCTGGTTGATTGTGGCAGCGCTCCTCTCTCATTGTGATATGAGGTGGATGCTCTTGTTGATCAGGGGAAGATAATGATGGCAATGAGAGTGACTGGAATGAGTTGAGTGATATGTCTTGGTATATATGTCTTGGTATTGCTTTTTAAGTGTTTTGTTCGCATTGCTTCTTGAATCACCACTATGTGGTAACATTTTGTAGGGATTTCTATTTAAGTTAATGGTTTTATTGAGTTTTACTGTGTTTTGCAATGGTTGAATGATTATTATTATTATTATTTTTTGAACCATATAATCATGTACCATATCCTATCAATACAATATTTGATCTGTGCGCGGGAGAGCTTCCTAATAAGCCTTTGCCATTTAGAACCTTGCATTGTATGAAACAGAATGCTAGCAGCCTGGTAGTGATGTTCGCAGTGCCAACATGTTGTCCTTATATATTGGGCCAGAGCTTCAACCCGTGCTATACTTGTTGGAACAGTGATTTTCCACATTTATTTGTCAGCATAAATGATTAGTCAAATTGCTTTGTTGTAATCACCCAGTTGAATTCCGGACATGATCAGAGATTATATTGACTAGCACTTTGTTCTGTCAGCATGAACGTGTGGTTATCATGACTTGTTTAGTCTAGTTGAAACCCAGGTCCTTCCTGACTTCCCCTTCACTCTATGTTGTGATTAGTTCATGAAAACAATTTCCAGTTTTCAGTCTCCTTTCCATGATATATCTCCAGATACATTTTCCAGTGTGATACTTTCAGTTGATATAAGTTCACAATGATGTAGGATTTTTATGTAATTTTTCACCATGGTATAGGCCATAAACCCACCAGAACTGGATTAAATCCATCCTTGAACTTAAGCAACGTTTTAAGCAAGTATAACTAAGCAATCCTAATCTTACTCATCCAGGGAATTGCACCTTTTGTTCTTTTTGTCTTCATGTTTGTGCTTGACCTTTTCTCCCATCTAATATGTATTGACTATTGTTTAGTCTTCTTTTTTCCTTCGCTTGCACGTTTCACATAGCTGATTTTGGTCTAACTTCAAGGCCCAAAGTCGTGTCTGTGGTATTACTATAAAAGAAACCAATTTTTTTCCTTCGCTTTCACATTTAACATAACTGATTTTGGTCTAACTTCAAGGCCCAAAGTCATGTCTATGGTGTTACTATAAAAGAAACCAATTTTGGCTCCCTGATTTACTCTTTGGCATGAATAAATATAGAAAATGCTACTCCCGGGATGTCAAGTATCTATGGGTTATGTTGGACTTTGTGCTCGTCCAATTCCTATTATTGTGATGGGTGCGAATAAAGCATGGATCTTTCATTCTGGAACTTTAAATAGTATTGCAGTAGTGTGCCAAATTTTCTTCTGATTCTTGTTTTGATGCCTATTTGTGAAGTGGTTATGTAGTCCAGTTTCATTTGATATTGCCATTTTTCACAACTTGCTTGAAGTGAATGCACGTTTTACAATATTTTCTTTTCAGATATTCTCACTGCAGGAATAGTTGCTTGCAATTAGTTCTGCATTATTTGTAGGAAGTTGATATATGTATCTTCAATTTTTTGGCTTGTAATTCATGGTTTGAATAGTAAATGCTCATTTTGCTTGTTGAAATTGTCTCAGACTGTTCACGAGGGGCGCATATATCAACTAAAATTGTTCTGTGACAAAGATTATCCAGAGAAGCCACCAAGTGTACGATTTCATACACGCATCAAAATGACTTGTGTCAATCATGAAACTGGAGTGGTATGTTTTTATATTACCTGCATTTTAGGAAGTTATTCAATTGCTTGTTCTTGACAATTATTGGCTTAGCTCCTGGTTTTAATATTTGTTCCCTGTTTTCATAAATGATTATCCGAACCCTTATAATGCCAACAGGTTGAGGAAATGATTTCAATGTTATCAGGAGATTAATTAAAGCTTATCACTATATCATATGTACTAAGAATTAGGAAATCAGACTGTCAGGAACGTTTTGTTTCTTTCATATAGGTGTAAGCTCTTATATAAATGTAAAATTCTGGGTTGCAGTTTGTTTCGTTGAGCCATTCATATTTCCATCTTGTTGCAGTGATTTCTTCTACTAATTTTTTTCATGGTTTTGCTCCCACTGTTCAAGAATTTGTTTTTGTCATTTGTGTTTTTTAATGAAGTGTTTGGGAACAGGTTGATCCAAAGAAGTTCGGAATGCTGGCAAATTGGCAGCGGGACTTTACCATGGAAAACATATTGATGCAGCTGAAGAAGGAAATGACAGCGTCACACAACCGGAAACTTGTCCAACCAGTTGAAGGTACATATTTCTAATGGGAGGGAACTTTGAAGATTGGCTGTAATCTGTTGAAATGATGGATTGACATAGACTGAATCTCATTTATACATGTACGATATTTCCATTATTGACAACTTAAGATATTTCCATTATGGACAAGTTGAGGAAAAAAAGAGAAAGGAAGTGGTCCTTAAGCTCTGTCTCTATTGTTTTTCTTTTTTGGATTATTGTTTAAACTATTCTCATTGGGAATTTAATCCATGTATTGTGTGAAGTGCAATTATAATCAGTTATGGAGTGCTAATTTTTCTTTTGATACTTTGCTTTATGGTTGCCTGTGCCTTTCTTGGTTTTCACTTAATAGCTCGCGGCAATTGTTATCAGAAAGTACTAGACAACATAACAGTAGATAGTTATTTCATGAAGTCAAGTCACCAGTGTATGAAGTCTGTATTTTCAAATAGAGACAATCACTAGCTGGCCACACTCGTGGGTATTTTGAAGGTAGAATTGCACTTGAGTACAGTGATTACATAAGGTCATTGTTGCCTCACGTCTAAGAACTCGATTCACGGTTCACCTGAGGGTGAGTTGCTACTTTCTTGAGTTGAATAAGTTTCAGACTTTCTGGAAAATCCTAGCAACCTAGGGAACAATACATTCAGCAACTATTACATCTTGTAAGAAAGGAGGAACAGAACCGTCTCATAAATCACCGGCTGGAGTGAATCGGTGGTCACATGCTGCAGTACTGCACAGCTTCTCTGCATGCCATCAATTCTGCATGTTCTGTAGAGTTGCATCCGGACAACCCATACCGCTGCTGCCTTGCCGGTACTCCTAATGTGGAGGAGCAATACATTTACCCACCCTAGAGCTATGGAGACCCTTATGCAACTTTGAATTATGGAACAAGCTCCCAACCTCGTAGATTACAGTAAAGCTACATCACTAGCTGCTGTGATTTCTCTTCCCAAACCCTAAGCGCCAAAATTTTGTTCTGACTCAGCTATCCCTACCTCATGTTACTCACGTCGTGGTGATGACGGGGAGAATGGTGGAGCTGAAGCAGTAGTAGCTTTTACTGGCGTTGGTAGTATGCCATTGCCACCATGGTAGGGGTGTTCTATGTTTATGTTGTTAATTTAGTATGGTGAGATTGATCCCCTTCAGTGTTAAGACTCCATTTCCAGCGTCCCTCATGATTTCAGGGAATAATAACAACCTAACTTTTTCTTGTGTTTTGTCCTTTAAACCGGTGAAGTTCCTACCTAGTTTAGCCGAAGCGATCCAGGTGTCTAAATGTCTTTAGTTTCAGTCCTTCAGAAACACTTGAAAGTGGGTTTGAAAAGTAGACCAAGCTTCAAATTTGTAAAATCACAGTAATAATAAAACTAAAACAGAGGAAATCACATACAAATCCCATATACAGTGACATTTTTTCCCCTTTTTTGAACAATATTTGATTTCTAAATAATTATACATTACACCTGTAATACAGTTCAAGAAGGATACTTTAAATCCTGACCTTACACAGCTCAAGAAAACGAATCACAGTGGCTAGAGACTAAATTTTGAGCATCCTGGCTCCTTCATTCTTTAACATCCTTCTAAACGTGATTTTATGATTATTCTAGTTACTTTATATCTCCAACTGGCTCTAACTCCACTTTAACCAATCTCTAATTTAAAACTATGCTTCATTTTAACATGCCTTTCATATGTATTCCCCCAGTTGTGTACACTTCTTGCAAATTTTTCTAGAGAAAATGCTGACATGCACCATTTTTTTAATATAATTGTTGTTTCTCTCTGCCCTTAAACAACAGACAGATTCCAAGCCTTCTCATTTCCTTCTAGCTCAAAGCAAAGGACAAGAACAAGAATTTGAAAGAAAACACACTACCCTGCTGCTGAAATCTGCCTTTTGTCACATCGGTTGAATATTCCATAATATTTATCATAGACATTGTTAAAAAACATATATAAGATCAATTTGAATAGGACACAGTCTAATATTGGTAAGAATGATAAAATATTTCATTACTGAAGGGATCACAGTTATTTAAGCTGTGACTTACAAGAGCAGGGACAGTTTGTCCACACTTACATCATCCATATCACAAAAGCAAAATCTAATAGTACTGTTAAGCTAACAAAGTTCTAATCAACTAAGCATACCACATTTTGAGGTGAATTGGTCTTATTCAATGAACTCTTGGGACCTAATGAACTCTTGTATTTTTGCCTTCAATTCAATGTCTGGTATCAACATGTCCGCAGTTAGATGGGAACGATTGAATGGATCGGTACTATTACTAAGAAGATGCCTCTGAATCACTGGCCGGTCTATTGTGATTCTTGAAGAAGGTAGGATAGCTGGATCCTTCATTATAGTGTACTGAATTGGGTCCAGGAACTCATCTGGTATATCTCCAAGAGCAGCTTCAACGTCCATGGCCTCCGAAGCAGCATCCTTGGCTTTGGAACCAAGCTCAATAAACTCTTGAATGACCCTCCCATCTTCACCAATTCTCCTCAAGACATCTACAGCAGAACTAAACAATTGGTCATTGTAAGACCTTCCATCATTTGAGATGGCAGCTGCAAAAATATTGTCTCTATCACCTCTTGCCAGATGAGCATATACCCTGACAATCTGCTTGATCAATTGCTTCGGGTCGGACTCATATTTCTCGGGGTCTGTCAACTTTAGAGAGTTTCTTTTAGGACCTACTAATTGCAAGAGAAAATAATTCCAGCATGCTTGCCACACTTTCAACCATCTCCGGGAGTAGGAAAGGAGCTGTAATCTGTTCTGAAGTAAATGCCAATATACTCAGATCTTCATTTGCGAAGATCATATTAGTTCGGATAATGTTTTCCGGAGAGTGGAAGAGGCGAGTTTTCTCCTTCCTCTCATGTTCAGGTACATGCGACCATGCTGCAGTGTTCATCTTGGCTTCCAGTTGTTTGTGTTCAATAATTGTTTTAAAACCTTCATCTTCATCCAGAAGATATATGCTGTCATTCATCAAGAAGTTTAAGAAATTCAAATAGACGCCCTTTTCCTCTTCCTTAGCAACCTGTCTTCAAACATTTCGATGACTAGGTACTTGCCACAGATACTTGAGAAGCTCGGCAATGCTATGGCGGATGCTAAACTTGTCATTGAACTGAGTGTGAGAGCCAGTGTACTCAATGTCCACATATGGTTTCAATAGATTCCTCACAAGATACTCAAGAGACAGTTTGTGCCCTTCGAACAGCATAGCAAGAGCAGCAGATGATTGACTTCCATGCATCAAGCAGTTGAGGACTTGAACCATCTTTAATCTTAAATAAGGGTTCCTGATATATTCCGGACATGCCATGAACATAACAATAAAATTCATAAAATCATCCAACAAGACCCCACTATTCCTTTGGAATCAGCTGGGAAGCAACTATAAGCAACTCCATGGCATCTTCCACAAAATGCTCTGGCATAGATGCAAATTCTATGGGGCAAGTTGAAGGCAGAGGCATTTTAAATCCACCAATCAAGCCACCTAACCACACCACCATCAACCGGTAGAAAGAAATCGTCTGCTGTACAAGGATTTCATCCTTTAGTATCTGAGCGTCGTGGCAATGCATTTTCTGTTGTGACAACTTTATATTGTTCTCGAGCTGAGCTATATAAGTTTTCAACTGTGGAGAAGGTGCCTGGTTTATTATGGCTTCAAGTTCTTCTTCAGACTGGTGTATGTCCTTTACAAGATCTTTATATTCAGAAATTGCTTTTAATAAACCCAGATTGAGCACTCTGGCAGTCATGAAGAAGCAATGGCAAACGAAAGAGTATTCGGTGCTCCTCGGTTTAATCCGTTCAGTAACTTCCTCAGCAGTTGCATGTAGAGCAGTCAAACTTCCCAACTCCAGATGGTTTCTAGAGAACACATTCCCTAGAGATTTTGTCAATCTTGGTTAAGTTTTCATCTAGAAATGCCTGACAAAGCCGAAGCATGACGGCACTCAGATTGACAAACATCCCCGAACTTGCGCAAGAATTAGGATCCACCTGCATACGAGCTCTTGATGAGTTCAGGTTGATAACCACAGCAAGATACTCAAGAACTCTCTTCCGGGCGTCCGGAGATTTCAGTAGTGTGTGGAGAACTTGGTGAAGGCCAGCATATAATTTGTTCATCTCTGTCTTAATCGTGTATTACGAAGATTGCATACCAGCTGTGTTAGAACCTTCTGAAAAGAATTCGCTAACAGAAAAAGGACAATCAGGCAGAGGACTGATATGAAAGAAAGGACCTAAAATACTGGACCTTTCAATTTCACGTCCATTCAAGTAAACGCTTTTGGGAATCCACCTTGGGTGATTCACAAGAGACTAAACACCAGCCGGGAAACTAATCAAGAAGTTCAGAGCCCCCAATGGTTCCTGAAAGTTTCCAAGTGGAACTTTTAGCACAATCTCCCTCAGCTCCTCATACAGATCCTTCAAAATGGAGTCCAACATATCGAAATCCGAATCGTGAAAGAACTCATTCAAAAACCCAGGTGGGCCACTACTGCTGCTTCTTCTGAATGCATCTACTGGACTTGCAACCTCTGAGAAAATCAGCCGCAACAAAACTGATTTATCTGACTTCCTACTCGGACTAGGAAACGATTCCGGGTTCCCCAAGTAAATCCTGCAATATGACACCGCCAGCTTCTTGGCTTGCCTAATCACATATTCCAAATAAGACCTCAGATTCTTATCTTTCACAGAAGCAATTTTCTTACTCTCATCATGGGCACGTCTGTAGCAGTTAACAAAGTACTGAAAAGGCGATTCAAAAGAGCCGAAATCACCCATGAGCCGATCAATTAGGACGGACTCCATGAGGGCTATACTGAGCCTCATCTCCTTGCCTTCGCTCAGAATTTCTGCTGCCTTCTTCTCCAAGTAAACTATTCGAGAATCGGGTTCGGAGGGCTTGGTGAGTGATACATGAAAGATTTTCTGGAGGACTTTGTCCTCCAACTCGTCATTGGACCTTTGGGGTTTTGGGATCGACATATGTTTTTGTGGGAATTTATGTAAAGCTAAGGTTTGTTCAGAGTGGTGGTGCTGGGTCTGTGAAGTACATAATACAGCATACAGGTTTGACGAGGCAGGGATAATGGAAGTGCGTACCTATATATCTAGGGACTTAGAAAGTTCAAACACTAATCCTGTAAGAATTAGGAATAGGAAAACCCTTTCCCACTTGTATATTGAAAAGTATCAGTTCAAATCTTAAGTTGGCATTCTATCTTATCCCCTTGAGATCAAATTAATCTGTAATCATATAGATAAAATCATAATCTCTCACACGAAATTATAGGTAAATTATGATATTTGAAATTCAAGACCATGAGTATCTTTATTGTCTTCGAAGAAAATCTACAGTAACTTCTTATGTACAACATTCTTATGGACAAAAAAAAAAGAATTTTCTAGATCGTTGAAGTGCTTACACCATCTTGATTTCTAAAACGCTGAAGAACAACAACAAAGAGGAATCAGCCTAATGCAGTGTACGCTTGGCTCTTGGTCTATCTTTGTGTTTTTAATTATATCCGATGCGACTTACAATATTGGTAAACATTACTAGTTTTAAGCTTGATTATACGAAGTTGGACTCATACACTAGTTCAAGCACAAAGGCGTGTTTACAAACCAAAAACCTACCCTGACAAGAACATGACCCTTATTCTCATATGCAATGTTGCTTTGTTGGTTCCAACAAATCAACAATGATACATATACAATACCGCATTATCGGGTCTCACTTTAGAAGACCCTCGTATTATTAACGGTGAACATCGTTTTGAGTAAACATCACTTAAATTTTGATAAATAAGGAAAAAAAATCCGTAGCAAAACAACACGAACAAGAATCCAACATACCTGAAATTGCAATAAGCTAGATCGACTAAAAGTCCAAGTGCCCAGCCACCATAGTGACCATACTAGAGTAGGTCTGTCCTTCCAATAATTGAAAAATCTAACAGAAAATATAACAATAATTAAATAATTAAACACACACAGGGAAACAGAGTAGAAACTAGAAAGATTGATTCATCTGAACCCAAGTAACGAAAGTGACAAGTGAGAGTCAGAGAAGAAGAAGAAGCCAACCTTGACCAGGTCCGTTACACAGGTCAGTCAAACCAAAACCCCCCAAAGACTCCATTACAATAATACACACACGCACACATTCCTCATTCTCAAATCCCCACCTTACGCACTTCCTCTTCTTCTCAGAACCATCCCCCCACCTCTTCTTCTCCCTTCATATAAAAATGGCAACACTTCACTCTTCTCCAACCCAAAACGACTCTCACTCAAGCCAGTCTCCGTCTTCTTTATCGAGATCACACGGTTTCCTTTTTAGGCTCAGCGACTGCCGGGCTTCGTCTTCTCTTAGTATTATATTAATTCACTGAATCTCGAGCTATGTACTGCGACCAGAATCATCCTCGGGATCCCAATCCCATCCTGATCCGTGAAGTCTGGGCCCACAACCTGGACGCCGAATTCGCGCTCATCCAAAACGTCATCGACGACTTCCCTTACATCTCCATGGACACCGAGTTTCCCGGCCTCGTCTTCCGCCCCCAGCTGGACCCCACCCGCCCCTACGCCAACCAGCTCCGCCCCTCCGACCATTACAAGGTGCTCAAGTCCAACGTCGACGCGCTCAGTCTGATCCAGGTGGGCCTCACGCTCTCCGACGCCAGAGGTAATCTCCCCCACCTCGGCAGCCGCGGCGCCACGCGCTTCATCTGGGAGTTCAATTTCAACGACTTCGACGTGACGCGTGACCCCCACGCGCCGGACTCGATCGAGCTCCTCCGCCGCCAGGGCATCGACTTCGCCCGCAACCGCGCCGAGGGGATCGACTCGGCGCGGTTCGCGGCGCTCATGATGACGTCGGGGCTGGTCTGCAACGACGCCGTCAGCTGGGTCACGTTCCACAGCGCGTACGACTTCGGGTACCTGGTCAAGATCCTCACGCGCCGGAACCTGCCGAGTGGCATGAAGGAGTTTCTGAGAGTTACCAGGGTGTTTTTCGGGAACAGGATTTATGACGTCAAGCACATGATGCGGTTTTGTAAGAGTTTGTACGGGGGGCTGGACCGGGTTGCCAGGACCTTGGAGGTGGACCGGGCGGTCGGGAAGTGCCACCAGGCCGGGTCAGATAGCTTGCTGACGTGGCATGCGTTTCAGAAGATGAGGGATGTGTATTTTGTAAATGACGGGCCGGAGCAACACGCCGGAGTGTTGTACGGTCTCGAGGTGTTTTGATACTGGAATCATAATTTGTTCATTCTATTTATTCCTTGATAAATTGGAGATATTTGGTAATTAAGATAAAACTTCTTCTTGATCCGAACCAAGTGAATAAGTGAACGAGTGATTCCGTTTCCGTTTCACACGACTAGATATAATACACAGTAAAAAAGGAACAAATAACTATAAAGAATCCACCGTTGAGTATTGTTAGCGTGAGTCATGAAGACAGTTTAGGAATATAAATTAATTTGTTATTGCTTTCCTATTCTATATGTGTAGTACATGTAGTACATAATACATAGGGTTTGTACATGTAGTATTTCTATAAATAGCTTCTTCTGTAAGATGAATATATATCAGAAAATTTATTCTCCAAACCTTGTTATATTTGACTTGGTATCAGAGCAAAGATCTGAAATGACTTTGTCTCTTTGTTTTTCCGCTGCGATTTCGTTGACGTTTTTCCCAACGATTTTTTATTCTCCGGACGACGTTTTTCCGTTCGGGTGTTTTTTCTATCACGGGTTACTGTTCACAGAAAGAGAAAGGGAGAGCACGAGGTCTCCGGTCTCTAGCCTTCCCCTGGCTGTCATCTTCGCCCAGAAGCCGTCGCCGTGCCTTGGCAGTCATCTCCGTCCAGAAGACGTCATCCCGTCCAGTCCGACGTCCGGCTTGATCCGCATCTCCGTTGTCGTCTCGACCCAGACGTGACGACGCGGCCGACAAGCCTTCCCCGACCCGGTTTCGCTTCTTGCTCAGACCCGACCCGGTTCGTCTGTTGTGACCCGACCCGGTTTCAGTTGCTGGTGACTGGCAGTGCAAGTGCACTGACAGTGCAGGTGCACCCAAAGCAGGTTTTCTCATCCTTGCTTTATTATTGTTGCTGCATAAACTATAGATTTGGCATTTGTGTTACAATGAGTTCTGGAAAGGAAAGTTCTCAGGTCAATGATGTTCAGAAGTTTGAAGTATCAGTCAAGAATTCTGAAAGTGGTTCATTTGGGGGGGGGACCAAACTCAATGGAACCAATTTCCGAAAATGGAAGAAAATCATGACGGCTCATCTCCGAGGGATGCACAAGATGGGACATGTAACTAGGGTGATTGAGGTCCCTAATGCAAGTAATGTTGCTGCTTACACTAAGTGGGAAGATGAAGATGGTCTTGTGATGTCAGTTTTGTACAAGGCCATGAATGAGAAAATAGTTGACCTAGTGAAGCAATGTGATACTGCGCAGGAAATTTGGAAGACATTGGAAGATTTATATACTAATGAGTCTGATTTCATACAGGTTCATGAGTTGATGTGTACTGCTGCAGCAATGCAACAGAATGGGCAGCCATTGGCACAATATTTCACCAAACTGAAGAACATTTGGGCTGAAATTGATGTGAAACGTCCTTGCAAGATCAAGAATCAGGAGGATCTTGTTTGGTACCTGAAGGAAAAGGAGCTTAAGCGAGTTCATCACTTCTTGAGAGGTCTTGATGCAAAACATAACAGTGCCAAAGGAGAGCTGCTCAGAATGACAGAACCTTCTAGCTTGACTACAGCTTTCGCATATATCCGTAAGGATGAGTCTCAGCAGGACAGCCTTGCTCAAGCACAACTTGAAGTCTCCAGTCTCACAATTCAGACAGGAGCACCAGCACCACTCCTTCAGCAATCAAGTTCCGTTCCTTTCCACAAGCAAGGACCACCACCAGGCTTTGGGAATCAACCTCGTTCTCCTTGCTCTTACTGCAATGGTGACCATGCTCGTGAATCTTGTTGGAAGTTGTACCCGCATCTTAGGCCTAAAAGGCCTATATAACGACGTCCCAAGGCGAAAGCAACTATCCAGTTGGTCCAGGAACCAGACATCTATGGTGTGGTCGGATGTGATCGTCATACAACAGGAGGTGTCACACCCTCAGCATCTGTCGCGGGTCGTGGCAAGATAGGTATGGCCTTAAATATTCCTATTTGTATAAGACAACATAGCTGGTGTTGCATCTCGTATTTTGGATGGAGGTTTTCACAGTGTCTCTTAAAACAAACGAGTAATCTAATTCTATGTAGGGTACCAGTATGAGTACTAACATATGTTTTTGTATGTCTTGATTAAAGAAGAAGGGTACGTGATGGTCATTCTGGCTTTTGGTTTTTGTAAATAGCTGTGATGTTGATGTGGTCATAGCGGCCATAATATAAGTAGGCATAGTTGAGGGTATTGTTGTTGTTGGTGAAGTTGAACTGGGTGAGCAAGGCATCGGTTACCCTAGTGTTGCCGTCACTCGGGGTTGCGGAGAAGGCAGCAATGAGGAGGAATATGGAAACGAGGAAGCTAAGATGGCTATGAACCAGTAGAAGAATTTCTTCAAAACCGGGTGAAGAATAAAGAAATCATTAAGGTTATCAGAAGCACTTCTTAGTATTCTCTTAAACTCGTTCATGGCTGTGGAGAGGTGAAATAAAAGTTTATTAAGAGGCTCTGCGGCTATAATTAGGATCTGGTTGTTGTGGAAAGCATGTAGCCGAGGGCCTGTTATATATATGGAGAGCATGAGGGTTTTCTTTTCTCTTCTTGGCGTACAAGTTATAGGTATTTCCGTATTCGAGAAATATATTATGATGATTACGAGCAAAACCAAATCTGGTAGCTTAGAGAAGGACCTTGCCAAGATAGGTAAGTGTTTGTGAAATCTAAACTCTCTTTGTGTATTGGCCTCGGGGCATTTGGACTTGAAAGTATGATCTTTATAGACTACGTACGTTAGTTTCAATGACTATGGATTATTATAAGAGCACACTGTAATGACTTGTAGTTGGATCACCATTGTTGCTCTTTTCTACTGACCTCCGGGCTTGCATTTGGACATCAAAGTATGTTATTTTCTGCATTGTTTCTGTTTTTTGTTTATTTTTTTTCTCCCAAACTAGATTTACATAAAATTTGATCTCCCAATATACTCATACTAGAAATAGTTGTTATGGAAGCTAGAGAATATACATAAACACGAAAGCATTATGGAATTGGGGCCTAAGAAACTTCCACATTTGGTTTTAAAAAAAGAGGGGGGGGGGGGGGGGGGGGGGGTAAAAAACACATGCATTGCCCTGGTATGCGAGTATGTGACTAGTAACAAATGATTGCCTAGGGCATCAAAAAATGTGACTTGTGTTGTGATTTCACAAATACCATGGTATATTTAAACTCTAGAACCATAACGCATGTGTCTGTGGAGACTCTAAACTAATAATAATATGTCTGTGAAGAGAGAGTTAAACTAATAATATGGTATATTTAAGCTCATCCATTGCAAAAGCACCCAAAATAATAAAACAAAAACATTAAGAAGAGCAACGATGGTGGCATGGTTCAAATGCATAGGTACATGAATTATTGTTGAGTTAGATTCAGAAAAATATATAAGCTTCACATCACTACACACCAATTTTGAAACTACTAAATTCTATTCACCATTAATTACTACTAGCATCTTGACCTGCACTATGTGCGTGTGTGAATTATTTATTTTTTTTACTATTCCAGTACCTTATGCTCAAAGTCTTATTTCCCTCCCCACTTTTCTCTCCCACCTCCCACGTTTTAAGCTTCTTTTTTTCTGTTTTTCTTTTTTTTTCTTGTTTCTAACAATTGCAATTACTAATTTGTTCTTCTTTTAATCAATCAAGAACATTATAGATAGTTTAAAAATTTAACCGTTGACAGAGTCAAAAAAAACCTTCTGGCTTTATTAATAGAGATAACTAACAGTTCATATACCCAAAATAACCAAAGCAGTATCAGTATGATTGATCTATCTGTACCCAAAATGAACAAAACAAGAGGATGGATCTGTACCCAAAATGACCAAAACAAATTGATGGATCTGTACTCAAAATGACCAAAATAATATGATATATGGATCTGTACCTTAATTTCTCCACCGCAAAATTAAATTGCTTATCGATCATCAACCTCCTCCAACCATGCATCCCTCTATGGCTCATCAAAGTTGAATATTCCCCAACCTCCCCATGCCCCATTACTTCTTATTTTCCTCCTCCGATCCCCTACTTGCCATTCAATTCAATGCCTCACATGGCGTATGATCTTCACACGTTCCACATCTGGGATTCACACGTACGCTTCTTTTCCTCGTAATGTCAACCAGATCACCATTCCAGATTTCTGTGAAAGCTTGAATGATAACATCATGGTGATGTCTAGAATTGAGCTCGAGGAAGCAGCTCAGAAGCTCCTGGAGTTCCTCCTTGGAGTATATCTCTTTTTCTTCGATCATCTGAAGCATGGACCGCCGGAAATCCTGATAAGGGTCGTCGGAATCTTTCACCACGGCAATGCTGTTGTCGATTTTGGTCTGCGGTGGGATTGGAGGCTTTGACTTGTTGGAACAGTGAATCTCTGCTGAATCTGAAGGTTGGGATGAGGATACTGTTGAGTCGTTGTTGAATGAGATGGTGGTGGAGGTGCTCTGATCTTCGTCATCTTCGTCGACTGTGAAACTTCCGTTTCTCATGTCACAAGAGCTTGAAGAGGAATGGGGTATTTGGTGATTTGGGGTGATTATTTTGCAAATGGGGATTTTGGGTTTTGGGGTTGGCTCGTAAACGTCCGAGAGCTTTGGTCTTCCACAACCGCAGCCTCTAATGTTGGATTTGACTAGGGTTTTCAGAAACTTGGTCTTTTTGGTAGAAGACATAGTTGGAGATTTCGATCGGAGAGAGAGGGAGAGAGACAGAGAGAGATATGGTTAGTTGGATCGATAGGGTATAAAGGGAAGGAAATTTGAAGTACTAGTCTTGGTAGGAGTCTTTATCAGTATTCAATATATATTTTGGGCTGACGAGAAATGTCTGTGTGAACTGTGAATGATAGAAAATGGTGAATTTGGTAAGAGTCCTTTTCTTTCTGCAATTGTTGTTGTTAAAGTGGAGAGGTGTTAAAAGAGATTTAAACTTAAGCATGTGAGCCTTAGAAATTGAGGAACCTTCGTGATAAAATTTTCTTTTTCTTTTTCTATTTAAACTTGAAAGATAGGATTGTTGAAGGAATTTTACATATTCTTATCCTTGATGATGTGTCTTGACCGAATCTTCACCTTATTAGACTAAAATATCTGTTAGATATCAAACCCTGATTTACAAGGATTCTCTATTTAATGCCTATATAAAGACCATGATATCAATGAGATGAGTAGACATTTATTCTCATTTTTACATACTATTTATCACGTTATCAGACTTGGTGCCCTAACCAAGAGATAATAGGCCAACCATCCCAAAAAAAAAACCTTCGAAAACCCAAACTTTTCCCGAAACCCTAATCTGCCCGTTTCGTTTTTCCCGATTTCAGGCCGGATTTTCCTCTGTCCACGGCCGAAATTTCATATCCACAAAAAACCCTCGACGTCCCGGTTCCAACCCCACCGGTCTCACCCCGAGAACCGGCCAGAAGGTTCTTGAACCGGCCGCCAGAAGTTTAAAGACCGTCACCGCCTCCAACCACCGATTCACCGCCTTCCCGTGCTCCGATCGGCCTGATTTTTGGACAGCAACTTCCTCTTCCAGTGGTGCTCCTCATGTAAAAATTTCAGCTCCACACTCGAAGCAAAAGTAGGTGAAAAGTTGTTTCTCCTCTCGGCAGCCTATAGAAACCAAAGATTTCAAGATTGCTCGTCTTCCAAGGAAAGCCAGAAAGGTTCCCAACCCTCGGTCGAAGCCTGCAATCGAGTCAAACTCATCAAAGGTAAATTTTTAATTAAGGTTACTTCTTTCTGAATTTCAATTTATAGTTCGGGCTTAGTAGCCTTTCCATCTATCCCCTCTCTATGACGAGATTGGGTTTTGGGGGACAATAGGGTTTGAGAGTTTTGTTGGGGCTCCAATCCTCTATTAAACTTTGTGACTGCGACATATGTGTCACCATATATTTGCGACTGCGATTACGCATCGTGACGACAGCTGTGAGCGTCGCTTACAAGAGAAGAATCGATTGTGACTGTGATTACGCGTCACCTACTTTTATTTGCATCGATTTTATGACCACATCATTGGTTCACTAATTCCAATCCCCTTGTCTTTTGTAGATGATTGCGCCTCCAAGGCTTGAGTTTGAGATCCTCAATGTATGAGACAATAATTTCCTTCAATGGGCATCCGATGTTACACGATTGTTTGTCGAAAAAGGATTTACTTGCACTATTTTTCCTCCTGATGGCCCAGATGCGGTTCCCAGTGAGATAATCAAAGCCCAAACCCTCATGTTCCTGAGGCGTCATATCCATAAGGAATTGAAGATGCAATATCTGATGATAATGGATCCCAAAAAACTGTGGGATGACTTGAAGCTCTGCTTTGCTTACGTACATGATGTACAGTTTTCAGCGTTGCCGGCAGGATGGCAAACCATCCGCCAACTTCTATTGCATTCAACTCAGCTCCATGGTCTTCCTTGCTTTCATTGCGGATCCAATGCCCGTATGCATGAAGATTGTCGTGCCAGCGAGGATGCTAGAGATACCTATAGAAGACACAAGCAGTACTTTAACTCAAGAAGCTAACTTTACTAGGGGAGATGACATTGGTGCTGCGCCTTCCACCAATCTCACATGGATGCTGCGGATTTTGATTAAACTCTTTTGATTAGATATTTTTTCTCTGCTATTTTTTGTTTGGCACTTGTTTAGCCACAGTTATTTTCGACTTTTCAGTCAGTTTTTATGGAATTAGACATCCTTTGATGTATTTTTCAGTTGACATTAATAAAATCCCTCCTTTATGTTCAAATGTGTTAAATGGATTGAGAATTTTATTCCCTTATGATTGGTTTGAATTGCACAAAGCTAAACGCTTCATTACATGGCAAACATGCTAAATCCACATGTGTTTGTGATCCTTGAATTGGTTATGGCATAAAGAATGGCAAAACATGAGAACAATTGCGAAAAATTGGCGAAAATACACCAAGGCAGCAAGCTGCCCCTGAGCGTCCTTGATGCGCGCTGTGCGCTCTGGGCAGCTGCCTGAGCACCTAGAGGGCCCCTGCCGCAGCATGCCGAGCCCTAGTACCGGCTGTGAGCCCCTAAGGGGCCCATGCCGCACGTTTGTGTCTGCAGTGCGCCCCTAGCGAACCCCTGCCGAGCCCATGCCGGCAGCAGGGCCCCTGTCGTGCCCCGGCCGCGCCCCTGCGCATCGCTGGGTGCCACTAAGCTTCGCTGAGCCCTGGATGAGCCCCGTCAGCATCCCTGTGTGCTGCTGCGCGCCGACCGAGCCCCAGACAAGCCCCTGCGCGCCCCTGCCGTGCCACGCAACAATACCTCGCCCATGACCGCGCCCTAGTGTCCCGCACGCGTTGTCGTGCCGCGCAGCAATACCACGCCCCTGTCGCGTTGTCACACGCGCTAAGTGCGCTGCCGAGCCCCTAGCGAGCCCTTTCCGTCTACCAGCGCTGCTATCGCACTTTTGGTGCTGCTGCCGAGCCTCCAGGTTGGCCACATGCAATGATTTGAAAGTGATTTTCATGCCGTGTAATTGCACGCATTCGGGTTCCAACTTGGTTTAAATTCCCGATTAACCTCTCTATGTTTAATTAGAGTGTTCGCCTTGTCTTGATCCAAGACTAATTAATTTCACATATTTGTGTAGATGTCTTGTGGCGAAATTGAATGTCTAGCTGACAGTGGGACTACCCACACTATTCTAAGGAATAGGCTGTTATTTACGGACTTTGTGCCTTACGTATCTTCAGTGACAACCATGATTGGTTTCTCGTCTTTGATTTATGGCAGAGGTAATGCGTAGTTCTTGTTGCCAAATCGCACAATAATACATGTCACTGACGCGCTCTATGCGCCTAAGGGTAATCGAACCTTGCTATCATTTAGGGACATTCGTGCTAACGGATTTCACCTGGAAACGTTCGAAGAGAATGGACAAGAGTTTTTATTTATTACCTCTAATGACTGCGGCCGTAAACTCATCTTAGAAAAGCTCAAGAGTCAATCAAGTGGGTTGTATCTCACAACCATCAGGATTATTGAACCCTATGTTGTTTCTCGTAGAGTTTGCGACTCTGACTCTTACATGCTTTGGCATGACCGTTTAGGACATTCCGGATATGACATGATGATCTGAATTCTCAAGAATTCATATGGACATCCATTTTTCTGAGCACTGAAGCGTGTTGGAGCTCCTCCTTCCACCGAAATAGGTGATACGGCCGTGCGTGATGCATCTGCCATAGGCTTGGCCTCCAAGGCCATTGCCGAGACTCCAAATGCCTCTATGGCTATCTCTAATGGTCACCGCTCGTTTTGCAAAGCTTGTTCACTAGCCAAATTGAATGCAAGACCATCTTTTGCTAGTGATTCTAAACAAAACATTTCATTCCTACAAAAGATCCAAGGTGATATTTGTGGACCTATCAAACCAGAGTGCGGACCATTTCGATATTTCATGGTTCTGGTTGATGTATCAACGAGTTGGTCACACGTTGCTTTGCTATCCATAAGAAACGCTGTAGTTGTTAAACTCCTAGCTCAAATTATTAAGCTCCGGGCTCACCACCCTGATCAACCAATCAAGTCTATTCGATTAGACAATGCTGGAGAGTTTACGTCTAAGTCTTTTGACGACTATTGCATGTCCATCGAGATTGAAGTAGAACATCCCGTACCCCATGTGCATTCACAAAACGGTCTTGCGGAAGCTACAATTAAGCGCTTACAATTGATTGCACGTGTGATGACCTGACTAGGCAAGCAACCTAGTAGGTGCATCCGTCCCACATCGCCTAGGAGAGACAAGTTGCTATGCTTATATGTGCAGAGCTAGCACCATACATTGAGACGCATTTTGGGGTGAAATCTCAAGAGCAAAACCGTGAGGGTCGTTGGGCCCAAAGCGGACAATATCTCAATGGACTGGGCCGGACTGTTACATTTGATATCAGAGCTGCTGCGCCACTCTTAAGACGCGTTTTGGGGTGAAACCTCAAGAGCAAAACTGTGAGGGTCGTTGGGCCCAAAGCAGACAATATCTCAATGGACTGGGCCGGACTGTTACATTTGGTATCAGAGCATGTCCCCGGCCGGAAGTGTGCCGACGCGGACGTCGGGCCCTAAGGAGGGTGGATTGTGATGACCTGACTAGGCAAGCAAGCTAGTAGGTGCATCCGTCCCACATCGCCCAGGGGAGACAAGTTGCTATGCTTATATGTGCAGAGCTAGCACCTTACATTGAGACGCATTTTGGGATGAAACCTTAAGAGCAAAACCATGAGGGTCGTTGGGCCCAAAGCGGACAATATCTCAATGGACTGGGCCGGACTATTACAGCACGGGCCTTGGTGATGCGCACCAACTTGCCTATTTTTGCTTGGGGTTATGCAATTTTGCATGCTGCTGCACTTATTCGTTTTAGACCCACTACAACCCAACCATTTAGTGCGTACCAATTGGTAACTGGATATGAGCCTGACATTTCACAGTTACGCATATTTGGTTGCGCGGTTTATATACCTATTACGCCTCCACTGCGTACTAAGATGAGTCCTCAAAGACGATTAAGTATTTATGTTGGCTATCAACATCCTACGATTGTCCGCTATTTAGAACCTTTGACAGGAGATCTATTTACTGCGAGATTCGTAGATTGTCGCTAGACGAGACATTCTTCCCGTCGTTAGGGGGAGACATGACCGTTTCCGTTCCAATTGAATGTCAAGAATTAACATGGTCTGACCCCACTATGTCTCGTTATGATCCCCGCACTTCTGACAGTAATTTAGAAGTTCAGCGTATTCTCGATCTTGGTAGAGTTGCAGATTCGATGTCTGACTCATTTACCGATATCGCGAAATTGACAAGATCAATTACACCTGCTGCAAATGTTTCTGCAAGGTTAGAAGTCCCCACAAGAGGGACTTTACCGGCCGCACCCGGGCTCGGCAATGGCGTCTTGGACGCGCCAGACGCTCATGGTGGCGATGTGGCCGCGGCCTCAGCTCCCACCAGGAAGAGGGGGAGACCTGTTGGTTCAGTAGATATTGTGCCAACAAAAGGCGTGACAGTAAGGCACAAAATGATCCACTCATCATCAACACTGTGAATCCTTCACATGAGATTTTCTCTAACTATAGTTATGTCCAAGAATCAATGTTAGCGTATCTGGGGGACGCCTCGGACCTAATGTTGATGTTGAAGAACAAAGAAATCTCACTAATGTTTACCGATGCGCACGGTATGATGGAAAGAAGTTCCATGACTATTGATAATGTTTTTGCTTATTTTGTCGCTCAAGTGATTATTGACGACCATGAGATTGAACCACGCTCCGTTGTAGAATGTCAATGTCGAGTAGATTGGCCAAAATGGAAGGAAGCAATCCAGGTTGAACTAGACTCTCTAGCGAAAAGGAAAGTTTTCGGTCCGGTAGTGGTATGCCCACCGAATGTGAAGCCTGTTGGACATAAATGGGTCTTTGTTCGAAAGCGGAATGAGAAACATGAAGTCATGCGCTATAATGCGCGACTTGTGGTGCAAGGATTTTCTCA
Organism: Fragaria x ananassa; assembly: GCA_034370585.1. Taxonomy (NCBI): domain Eukaryota; kingdom Viridiplantae; phylum Streptophyta; class Magnoliopsida; order Rosales; family Rosaceae; genus Fragaria; species Fragaria x ananassa. The sequence continues at coordinate 16,426,247 of CP139766.1, forward strand.
ATGCCCTGGAATTGACTACGAGGAGACATATTCTCCTGTAATGGACGTTATTACCTTTCGCTACTTAGTCAGTTTGGTAGTGTCCGAAAAACTGAGCATGCAGCTTATGGATGTGGTTACTTCATATCTCTATGAGGATCTTGATTAAGAGATATAAATGAAAGTGCCTGATGGACTTTCACTACCCAAGTCAAGTGACTCTAAGCCACAGAGGGCCTTTGCAATTAAATTGCGGCGTTCACTATATGGATTGAAACAATCCGGACGAATGTGGTATAATCATCTAAGTGACTACTTGATTGGGAAGAGATATACGAAAGAAAATCTTTGCCCATGCGTGTTCATTAAAAGAACAAGTATCAGATTTGCTATAGTAGCTGTCTATGCTGATGACATGAATATCATCGGTAATCTCAAGGAAATTGATGAGACCGTGACCTACTTGAAATCCGAGTTTGAGATGAAGGATCTTGGGAAAACTCGATTTTGCCTAGGCTTAGAGCTAGAGCATCGAGAGACTGGAATATTGATTCACCAGTCAACTTATGTCCAAAAGATGCTCGGGGGCTTTAATATGGACAAAGCTCACGCACTTGGGACTTCCATGGTCACGCGAAGTCTGGATATCAAGAAGGACACATTCTGTCCTAAAGAGGAGGATGAGGAAGTCCTTGGAGCATAAATTCCGTACCTAAGCGCTATCGGAGCTCTCCTATACTTGGCACAATGCACAAGACCAGACATTGAATTCTCAGTAAATTTGTTACCTAGGTTTAGCTATGCACCAACGCAACGTCATTGGACTGGTGTTAAGCACATCTTCAGGTACTTGAAGGGTTCAATTGATTTAGGCTTGTTTTTCCCTTACAAAATCGAAGTTGAGAACATGAATGTTGATGTTTCAATTGAAGATTGCATTGCAGGCAGTTAAGCCGAGCCCCTAAGGGCCCCTGCCATGTCGGGCAGCAGCTAGGCAGCGCAAGGCAGCACCCAGCGCGCCCTTGCCGCAATCTGCCTATGCCGGCAGCGTGCAGCGCACCCCTGCCGCCCCCTTGAGTGCGTCTGACATGCCCCTGCGAGCATCTGCCGACATTGCTGTACTGCAGCCGCGCGCCCTGCCGCGCCTCTGCCTTTCCCCTGTGCATGCAGCGCTGCAGCCGAGCCCTTGCAGGGCCCCTGCGCGTCCTCGAGTTCTTCCAATGCCATAACTGAGCAGATTTTGGCTCTCAACCAAAATCAAGCTTCCAAAGCTCCTTCTAGCTCAAAATTGACGCAATGTGGCATTGTCCCCTATGCTAAGACACCGAATGATGTGTTAGTCGGTTTGCTGATGCTGGGTATTTGTCAGACCCACACAAAGGACGTTCCCAAACTAGGTATGTGTTTACCATGGGAACTATGGCGATTTCGTAGTGATATACTAAGCAAACCCTTGTTACTACTTTCTCGAATCATTCAGAGATTATTGCACTACATGAAGCAATCAAAGAATGTGTTTGGCTTCGCTCTGTAATAACTCATATTCGAGAGTCCAGTGGATTGACATCTACCACTGAAGCACTAATTTGCATCTATGAAGACAATGCGGCATGCATTGAACAAATAAAGTTGAGATTTATCAAGGGTGATAATACTAAGCATATCTCACCCAAGTTCTTCTACAATCAGCAACAACAACAACTTTTGAATATCCAAGCAAACCAAGTGAGTTCCGAGGATAATATAGCAGATTTGGTCACCAAGTCTCTACCCAAATCTACTCTTGAGAAGCATGTGCGAAGTATTGGTATGTGTCACTTATCTGAACTTCATGATTGATTGATTATCAGGGGGAGTTGATTATGTAGACATCAGAGGGAGTCTACGACACATGTTTTACATTTCAAGTTATAGTTGGCGCGTTGTGCTCTTTTTCCCTTCGACCAAGTCTTTTGTTTTTACCCAAGAGGTTTTTGTTTTACTTGGCAAGGTTTTTACCGAGGCAACGTTTATGCGTCATATGATTCTGGTACGTAACACAAGGGTGAGTGTTAAAGGAATTTACATTCCTATCATTGATGATGTGTCTTAACCGAATCTTCACCTTATTAGACTAGAATATTTGTTAGATATCAAACCCTGATTTACAATATAAAGGTCATGATATCAATGAGATGAATAGACCTTTATTCTCGTATTCACATACTCTTTATCAAAGATTTTATTTTATTATTTTTTTATTTTTATCAAAAGAGAATTTATTCATAAGAACAAAAACTACAATTCGAAGTATAAAGTGGCTTCATTAAACCTTTCCACAAACAGACAGGAAGAGTACCACACTCCAACAAACATAGGATTTTGGAGATGGATTAATGTGGGGATTGCCGTTTTTTTTTTGACGAATAGAGAAATATATTAATAGGTAATGTCCATATATTAAACAAACAAAAGAAATACAACATAAGCTTACACATAGACACAACAGACTGGGCCAAGAAACAAGAAAAACATAAACTATTTGGTTTAAACTAGGCAAGCCCAAGGGTACAATAACACAGTAGCAAACAAAAAGCCTAACCAGACATCTTAAGATCTAGGGCTGGGCATAAAACCTGTTGAAATTTAAAAAAACGATAAACCGACCCGAACCGGCCGGTCTGAGTCAGGCTTTTTTACGGCCCCATTTTCTTTTTTGGTCAAGCCGATCTAGTCCTTGTATTTGCCGGTCCGGTCCCGGGCCGTCAACTCAGAAATGTTTAAAGCCCGAAGCCCGACTAACACACATGATATTAGTATTAAGCTTACATGGCATACACCTATTGGGTAGTTTTATGGATTCTATGGTATTAGTATATTATCAACCACACATGATTATTACTTTTAGTCAAAATCAACCCTAAAGACAAGCTAAATACTAAAGTGCTAAGCTCTAAAACTAATTTGACTCTATTCTGCCGACCTCGAGACGAAATTCTTCGTCTGCCTAGTGCCTTCCACTCTACCCAGAAGTCCATAATCTCTTGCGAACAAAGAAGCTTCAAGCTCATCGATAAATAGCCCATTATCGGACTACTACGAACAAATGGCAACACACAGGCAAGAGCGCAACTACATCACGGATGCCGGAGCTCATCTCCAGTTCAGCAACCGAGGCACATCGGTCTCCGACGACCGTAGATCAGATCACCAATTGATCGAGCTCATCGCCACTCTCTTCCTTCTGTTTCGTCTCCAGACGCATCAATGCTGACCTGACTAATCCGCGGCACTGGCGGCGAACTTAAATCCCCAGGCTCCCAGCTGAATTCAATGGTGGTTTCTTACAATACGAATCTCAATTATGTGTGTGCCTCGTACTTGAATAGTTGAATGATAAAAAATCATTGATTTGGAATTTGGAAATTGCATTAGCAGCAATTGATTTTATTATTTGGTGTTTACTAGTTCTCCAGTGTGTTTTTCGCTACTTCTGAGTTGAGTACTTGAGTTGCAGAGAATCAGAGATGTCAAGGACCGGCCGGTTATTGGTCGGTCTTGAAAATTTTAAGGTTATAGCCCGGCCCGATTTTAGTGTGGCCGGTCCGGTCCTAGTCCCTCCAAAATAGTGACTTGTTTGGGCCCGAGCCCAGCCCTACTAAGATCCACTCCAGCAACGCGGCTCAGAGCGAGAACAGAGCCGCGATCCTATTTGGAGTAGTTAAATGTTTAAGCATTTAAGTCTCTGAAAGGACTGAAATATTGAGAAAAGAAGTTCAATTATGAGAAATTTATTCACACACTCCCGTTTGCTTAATACACATGTTTTTTTTTTGTAAAATTTTAAATTCCTTCAATACCATCTCTTCTTCCAAAAGAACAATAGAACAAAATATAGTATTCTCTTTCTTCTTCATTCACAAACACCTGCAAACCTAATTACCATATCTCATGTTGTTTATTCTTATTCATCCGCATAAATAATAACTTAGCAAAACCCACTTCTGTCGACATATCAGAATATTTTGATTGAAAATTCCTCTTGAATTAGACCAAATGTAGATTCTTCATATGATCATCTGAACAACTACTATTAATAAATTTAATGAGCACATGAACCTATTTTAATCTCTCTCTCCCTCACAATGCACAATGCATTCTCACTATTTCTTTATGATCAATTTATAAGCTCACAAACCAAGTCATGTTATGATGTTTTATTTAGAAGAAGGAGAAGGAATTGAAGAGAGAGAGAGAGAGAGAGAGAGAGAGAGAGAGAGAGAGAGAGAGAGTCCAGCTCCGTGTGCAGTGACAGGGAAAAACAAGAGCAAGAGATGAGGGTATTTTTTTGAAAGGAAAAAGATGATGGTATAATAGGAAGAATATAGAGAAAAATGGCAAAAAAAAAAATCAAGAGGTGTGTATCTAAAAATTAAGGATGTGTAAATAAAATTACTCTTCAAGTATTTGAGGTCTAAAAAAGTTCAGAAACAAAAACATATGAAGCTACCAGCATGAGTCAACCATGGACCTAAAAGAAACAACAGTGCCACAAACGTACCAACTTTGCCAAACTTGTAACCAACAACAAATTCAAACTATATGTTATTTATCCCAACTTTAGTGGGGCACGGGAGCCACTAGGTCCCAATGTGGCTCCGCCTCTACCATAACTCATAGGTGCTCGAGTTGGTAAGAACATTTTTCGTCAACAAAACATACTTTTTTACGGTGTCAAGAAAATGTATTTAGTATAATCAAGTTTAAGAGGATATGAAAAATAACATATAATGATAACAACAAAAATTGAAAGATGTTTCAGTTGACACCCACTGGGTAAGGAAAAGAATGCTTTGACAAATACAGAGCGGTTTGCCAAGGTGAAACCTTGGTTTCATGGTGACGGCGACGAGCTTCATGCTCACCAGGATGTGCAATGGCGAGATAGCTGCGACGTGGGTTCAAAGGCGTTTTATCTTCTCAGACGGCGACGTCGGGGTCGCAACCAGTTTGTTTCAGCAGCTTTATTTGCGGTGGTCTTTGACTTTAGATATCGAGGGTGTGTTCTATGGGAGAGGATAAGCGGTTTATGTCAAAGATCCGGTTGTGTTGGATCGAGGCTTCTTCGGGACGGGAGAAGTTAGAACAGGTCCTGCCGGTTAGGGGACGACGACAGCTGTTATATATGGACGTGGAGATGGCAACAGTGGCGTGAGGTCCCTCTAGAGCAAGGTTTCGAAAACGTTGTCCTCTAGGATTGTTGTTCAAGAGGCGGTGGTCGGAGCAGAAACAACACGAGCTCAGTTGGAGGGTAGCGTGGTTGTTCGAGACAGAGGCCAGCTTCTCTCTCCTCGTGGTTCAGTTTGGGATGTGTGGGGGTATTCTAGGCCGGCTGTTTGTGTTTGAATCTTTGGGCCCAAGATAAGTGCTGCTAGACCAATTGCAAGCCAAAGGGAGGTTTGGGCTTCATCTTTCTAGCAATAAGGACAGTTGGGCTTTGGACGAGTTTGCAACAAGCTCCAACCCGAATGAGAATGAAATAGTTTTGTTTTAATTTATTCTAGTATGGGATGAAGTCTCTGTCTCTCCAGATGTTGAAATATCTCTACGAGTCTTCTAAAAAGTGTCTAGTTTTTTGTTTGTACCACAATTGCGTGATTCATAAATTAGGGCTAGACATGATTAAACAAGGGTAGAAGAGGGTTTTTTTTTTTTTTTTTTTGAATAAAGGGGTGAAGTTTTTATTTTTTTTATTTTTTTATTTTTTTTATTTTTGTAAAGACTTGCTTAAATGCCAGATTGTCAAGTTCCAGATTTCTTATCCCTAAAAAAATAAAAAAATGCGGGTGCCCGCGACAAAATTAGCATATGCGAACATAATCGAAATCGAAGGGATAAAAAGAGCTACTTGTCTTGTGTCACAGCCTCATGTGGAATTGGAGAAACCTCTTACTTCTTGCGTGGTTCACATAGGGATTGATTAAACTTTCTTCTTTCCCAATTCTGAGGCCACTCCTACAGAACACTCGATGAGTAGTATGTTCAATTAGATAGAACACTTCGGTAGGCAAACAATATGGCAACTCTGTTACTCCCCCCTTCTCCTTGTCTTCCCTCTGCTTCTTTCTTGAAGAACAATGGAGAACCAAGAAGTTGCTGCTGTGCCTCAGTTCAACAATCCAAGCGTAACACTAACTTGAAAGGTTTCAGAGTCCGAGCCCTCAAAGAGAAAAAGGAGAAAATCGAAAACCCATCTTCATCTTCTTCGTCTTCAGCTGAGGAAATCACCAAGAAGTATGGTCTTGAAGCTGGTCTGTGGAAGGTATCCTTTTCTCTGTTTCTCCCTTTTCTTCATCTCTGGGGTTTCCCAATTGGGAATTTGTTATAGTAATACTAATTATGAAACCGAAATGTGCTTAGGGTTATAATTTCATAGTTTTGTCGTGTGCAAGTACATTGATTAAAAGCTTCAACTGAAAAGCACAACTGTAGTTTCGCTACCAACCAAGTGAATGAACGTTGAATCCCAGTTATGTAGGACAAAAGGTTAAGCTAATTACTTGTTTGGTTTTTAGTTTTTACTGCCTGTATTGTCAGCAAAAAGACACTGTAACATAAACAGTAGGTATGGCTAAGCTAATTTAAGAAATCCAGCAGTTTTGGAGTGGAAATAGTCCAAGTGCCATCATCTTTAACCAAGGATGTTATGGCAAAATAAATGCAGATATTCAGTTCAAAAGAGGAAGGAAAGGAAGATGAAGAGAAGAAGTCAAAGGGTGATGAAGCCAAGGAATTGCTAGCTAAATATGGAGGGGCTTACCTGGCCACCTCAATCACTCTATCCATTATATCGTTTTCGTTATGTTATGTGCTAATCAGCGCCGGTGTTGATGTTCAAGCTTTGCTGCAGAAGGTATAAGCAATCTTCATATCAACTCTCTGAACACTTGGCTTGTTATATATTATGCACTAATGGTTACTTTCCATTTTACTGTGTCAGTTTGGAATCTCAAGTAATGAGGCGGGAGAGAAAGTGGGGACTTTTGCTTTGGCATATGCTGCACACAAGGCTGCATCTCCAATTAGGTTTCCTCCAACGGTGGCTCTCACTCCGGTGGTAGCCAGTTGGATCGGAAAGATAGTCGGAAAAGAGAAGTAACTTATTCAGTTACTTATTCCATAAATCGGAGTTTTGTTACTATGTAATATCAACATGTAAAACTTGCCTTTTCCCATGTAGTAAAGGTTAAACTCTCCTGGTCCTTTGAACGAGTAATGCAACTTCAGCTTGTGTAGCAAATGTGTAAATTGCAGAATTTGGTGATATATATGCTGACAAAGCAAACTTGCATCCAAACGCTATTTTTCATGCATAAAAGGTCACGCATAAACATACAGATATAGACAATATACATTTCTCCGATCATGAGCCCAGAGAATGTCAACAGTAACTGAGAATTGATTGAAGAACGCAGCCTACGTCAGTATATATACATATTTACATGACCCGACCTTGCAAAGACCGAGGCTATAAACCTTTCAACGGCAACCACCATGAAGAAAATAGCTACAAAGTAATGGAAGACATAATGGGGCAAGAAGATAAATCCTTTTCCAACTTTAGGATCCTCACACTACTGGTACAGGAAGTTCTCTATAGAACAATATCCAGACTTGCTTGTCATTTGCTTACTTTACTACTTATGATACAACATACTGATATACAGGGGTGGATGAACGCCTTAAACCATACCACCAAAGCACGTTAATCAGGTATAGTTTATAATACATTACTGTACAACCAACTAGCCACCACCATCTACCTTCCTATTACTGCACATGGATCTTCAGGCAACATTTCATCATCTCTCAGAACCTTTTGATCCAACCTTGTGGTAATGGGATAGTAGTACACCACAGGTTTTCTGGAAACAAGTCTGCGCATCTTCAATTAGATCCATTATAAATGATTTCATTTCTAGCTTTTAACTCCTAGTAGGATTGGCTGTAGAAGGTACTTCTGTTGCACTCGATGGCAGGGTTTGGGCGCGCGGTGTGACATTACCCATGGTATAATCTTCAGTAAGCGCACCAAACTCATCCCATTCAACTCCAGCTATTTAATAGTCAAGAAACACAGTATTCACTACCCAAACATGATCCTAAGTGAAATATGCCTTTGAGGAAAAAACGATGAAAGAGATAAAGACATCTATTTAAAGAAGGATACTTTCTGTTCTCCAAATGTCTGTGATGCTAACAGTAGCATCATCTGATAAAAGCCAGTAATCTGCATCACTCTGTAAAAGGTAACAAACAACGTTAACACTTAACGGTGCAAGTCAAAATTATTCTCTTAGTATAAACATGAAATACTTGACATGTGGCACAGTTTTCTTACAAGATTCTTAGAAAGAGACATGCTTCAAGAACTAGAACTCCAGAAAATGGTTCAGAATGGATTTGCAACAGGTTTCAACACATAGGAAACTTTTACTATAATTTGTCCAACTGTTAGTTACTGACTCAGGATAACTTTCTACTCGGACATCCAAAAAGCAGAATATGTTAATCTGCTCAGTTATTTTTTACCAGATGGACTGAACAACCAACAGTAGAGAACAGCAGTTTTAGAATATTGCATCTTTTGGATTGGTAAAGGTTCAAGCTATTTAGATACCCAACTCACATTAACATCTGAGGGAACAATCTTCATGATCCCACTCATGAAGTCCTGAGCAGTGGGATCAGCCGAAACTCTATAATCTTCTTGTCCCTGTATTTCAACAGCTTTCCCCCTCTCCTCAGTGACCATTGTTGGAGCTGGGTTTTCATTTAATCCTGAAGTTGAGGGGATATTTCTAGGCTCTTCAGCAGCGTTAATCTCCTCGAACTTCTCCTCAAATTGACTAGAATGGTAGGTGAAGAGAGTTGGATTATGAAAATTCATTATCATTTTCAATTATACCAGCATGAAAACAAATAATAAAATTAAAAACATGGTTGCTCTAAGTGAAATATGATGTAACATCAAGGAACAGTACCTGACAAGGTAAACATCTATTGGACCCATCATGCTTCGCAGGACCATCCTGTATCTCCTTTGGGGATAGTCAACAGCCTAAAACATAATAGAAAAGGTTTATTTCAAGAGACTCATCGAAAATAAGACTAATGTTTTGAATACATTATTTTCTTCTGAACTACCTCATCAGGATCTGGGACTTCAAGAGTGGTGCCATGGGGAGCTTTAATTGCTATTAAGGTTTCATTCTGATGGAAAAAATCAATCATATATGCAGTTCAACAGAAAAAGGTAAATGTTTTGTTAGAACATAGAGAATGGGGTATACAATGACAATAGCAGACACCAAACATTTACCTGAAAGCACGGTAAGCCCTTGATGTCTTCTTCGGTGACAAAAAGCCATCTACCAAACAAAATTGTATACAGAGATAAGAGTTTGCATCATTTGTACGCGAAGCCAGAAAAAGGATATGTTGAAAACTAGTAAATGGTAATTTCACTAGAAAGTAAGTGAATATTAGAAGTATAGAACTTTACTTCTTATTGCTTTCCTCTTCACTGAGATTGCTCAATTTTTCCTGCATTTCTCTGAACAAAGAATACATCAGAACAACGCAGAGGTTACCAAAACATCAAACCTAAGAAATTAATAAAAAGAGAGGAAATCAGAAGCATCAGCCAAGGAACAGCAAGATAACCTTATTTGCTCATCTAGTCTGCCTTCCTCCGTAGATAGGGTTTCAACTTGTGCCTGCAATGAAAAATATTTTGAATTAGCAACCCTGCACCTTTACCACATTCAATCAACAGCTGACATATTTTATGAAGGATTCATCATATCTAAATCTAAAATCGACCACTGATGTAGCAAGTGCAACCAAACATACACCTTATCATACTGGTCAAGAGTTCAAAACTTGCTTTGGCAAGCCAATCATTAATTCCAAATGCGTACACAAAACTAGAACGGGAAAATACATGTACGCTAAATCAAGCAAGATCACCAACCCAACAGCCATGTCAAACTATTCCATGAAGTGTATAATCTTGCTTTTCCATGCAAGTGTTCATACTGAAGCACATTGAAGAAACATAAGAACAAAATAGGAACTGGACAATACAGGTGGACTGAAGTGAAGTAGCTGATGTTACATAACATGTGGACAAGTGAGGTGGCTGACTAGTAACTTACAACATCATGCTGCAATTCAAACATGCATTAAATTTGCATAGCAAACACAAACAAAAACCAGTTAGCAGAAGAGAGTTTCAATTTTTACTATCATTTGCTTCCTTAAATTGGCTAGCACTTTCCACTCAGGTCTGGATGTATAACAAGGAATGTGTCCTTCCAAAATGACACGAAATGAAAACAAAAACAGTAATGAAACAAAAATAAACAGATGTATACTCACAACCAAACAATATGAGAATACATACAAGAACTATCCAGGCTCATGCATGGCAAGAATAAGTTTATATTAATTCCATACCTTCAAACCATCATAGTTTTCATCTGAGTCTCCTGTCCTCGTGGCCTCAAGTCCCCTAGTCGATAAATAATTTAACTTCTCAGTTACTTCCAATCAGTGGATACTGGATTTTTGACAGATTATTATAAAGTGGAGATAAAACTGTAGAACTCAACGAAATAATCCAACTAATGCTCCTTACTTCCACTGAATTCTGTTTTTCAGCTTCTTTTCTATGAGGCCAATTCCTTCAAGAACATTTGTTATATCGTATATCCGTCTCTTTTGTACCTATAACAAATGAAAAGTTATTGTTAATAAAACCTTGAGACAGGATATACTAAAGCAGAAAGGAATATAATCACCTCTAAAGTATCAGCAGCTTTATTGAGATCCAGAATACCATCTTCCGCATGTTTGATCAGATTGATAAATTTTTTCGTTAAGAGACCTAAGTGAGAAAGACAGGGCATTCCTTTAACACTTGCACATGCATGTTTACTGTTCTCTAAAGAAAAAACTAATAAAAGGAAGTGAAGTTACTGTTCTTATTAAGAAGCCTGAAAAAGAAAAGATTACGCTTCTAGGAGAGGCAAACGTATTGTTACCTAATGAGCTGTCATAACGACAAGGACCAGCAGGAGTAAGATTACCGCCAGAAGGAGAACCTGTGAATTGTACAGATTATATGCTCGTGTCTATGGATGCTAGTAAAATAGCAACTGAACTTTGCAGGAGAGACAGTAAAGTTAGAAGTATGAGAGCCCATTTATCTCATTTATCCTAATAACACTCACCCACGTTGGAAGCAGGCGTCTGCGGTCCAGATTTATTGAGCTTTGAAGCCCTAGATGCTTTGGTTGCCTTTCCCACCTTGACTGGAGCAGGAGTTTGTAGTGGGCTATTAACAAATTCAATGTGCTCAGAAGCTGCTGTCCTATCAGTAGGCTCATCATAAACTACTGCATCACTCTTCCGCTTTAGCTGCCAACACACCATTCAGTATTAGAGAAACAAAATACAGCACGAAACGAATAAATAACATCACATTACAATTACGAGTGTGAAAATTAAGTTTTAATTCACACAATAAAGGTAAATCAGCTGAAAAATCATCAACAAATGTATGCTTATGATTTATGAAAAGAACACATATTTCAATCAAGCACAAGTAAGGGAAAACAAGTTGATATTTATTTGTTCTTTTATAAACCCTAAATCATAATTCCCTGCATCTATAATGCTTAGCCTCCAAAATCAATCAACAGCAAACTTAGAAATCGTAACCCTAACTCGATTCAACACTCTAAATTTCAACAAATCGTATTCATACACATCAAATTCCGAACAATTAAAATCACAGCCTAAAACCCCAGTCAAACACACAGCATGAGCTAATTCCAGCTTGACTCTTGAGTAAGGAGAAGCAGATCTATTAAAGTGAGAAAGAGGACTCACGGAGGGCTTGACGGTAATGCCCTCGGGGGGTTGTTGGCGGACATCGGGAGCGAAGGTGTGATAATCGAGTGAAGCTGAGAACGGCGGCTTAACGGAGGTAAACGGTGGAGGCGGCGGGTAACCCGACATGGTGGATCGAGAAATTGGAGGGAATCGGAAGAAAATGAAAAGAGGCGGGAGGGGGTGAAATTTTGGGGGATTGATTTTAGGGTGAGAGAGAGAGAGAGAGAGAGAGATCTGGCGGTGTGATTTGATGGATTGGTGGGAAAAACATAAAAACAATAAAATATAAAAAGCGGGAGAGAGAGAAAGAGAGCCGAAAGGAAGCGAGGGAAATTGGTTCGGATATTGATATGGAGGGAAGCACTTGCACTTAACCCTCTTTTCTATTTTTACTTCTTTTTTTCACTTTTATTTATTTGTTGGGATTGAATTCCATAGTTATTTTGTATTTTCATTTACCAATTTGGTCTGGCTTTGTCAATTATGACCGGCCCCTTCCTCCTTGATTATGATCATCAGGTTATTGTTACCGAATTATATCATTACATGTTGTTTTGCTATTCTTTAATATTATAGGCTCGCTTGGTTAGTGAGTTTATTGGGTTGTAATGACTAATAAAGATGCAAACTTTTACAAGTCGTTTATCTTTATTTGTTCTTGTTGAAGGAGAAAAGATAACGAGAATAACGGTCTACTCATTCATTGATAGAAATACATATTTATAGGCATTACATAGAGTCTCCCGAAGGATCTAGAAGTTCTATCAACTGTAATCTATTCTAATAAGGAAACCGGATTAACCAATCCTACGTGTATTAGGGCAAGACACATAACAGAAAGACGAAAACATAATTTCCTTAAACACTCCCCCTTGTGTTGCGTCCCTAATACGATATGGTGCTTATGGTGTTGCCTCGGTAAAAACCTTGCAAAGTAAAACAAAAACCTACGAAACTGGGTAGATTCTGATTTCACATTTGATGTGTCTTTCTGTAGGGATGAATAAGCATGAACCTTTCATAAAAGGAATCACTGCCATTACATTGGCGTTGCGTGGGCGCATCCGGCCATTACCTTGATGTTCCTTCACACTCATCTAAGAGGGAGCGAAGCTGCTCGACCGTTAGAGAGTTGAATGACTAAGGAGAACTTGGCCTTACAAGTTTATAGTGAATGAGATGTCGAGTCTAGCATATTGTAACAAGTACATGAATATGCTACCGTACTTAGATGAAGAATTTCTCCCAAGACTTCTACGTCATATGGACGAAACAAGTCTTCTCAAGACTTCGACCGATCAAAGCATACATATAGTGATATAGGCATAACTTCATCGTCCTTTAGATTGCCTTAAGCCAACAGATGAATAAGCATCATCAATAACGGTCCTTACTTTCAAGACCAAGTATTCCCAAGATCCTTTCATTCTTAATTTTGGATCAGTGGCATCTCTTAGTTTAACAAGAGTTCATCACTATTCATCCAGAATTTACACGTAAATAGGCATAATTTTTCATATCACTTCCCCATCAAGTAGATACTAAGCAAATACCTTGCAAACACGCTCCGTGGTCAGGAGCCACTTGATTTGGGTGAAAACCAATCTATTCAAGATCTTTATGTACATCTCTTAGTTCCCAACAGAGATAAGTTGTGACCACAAGCTGCTTGTTTAATTTTTTAGAAACTACCTAACTGACAAGGTAGTGAAGTGCAATGACATCCATTACGAGAGTATATCTCATCGTAGTCGATTCCAGGGCATTTGTGAGAGACCTTGCGCCAGAAGGTGAGTTTAAACTCTTTTTCTCACTACGCTTTCTAACAAAGACATAACTGATAGAGTTTACACTTGGGGTGTCGGCATCACCTAACCAAAGCACTATCTCTTTGTTTAAACTAGATCGCATCTTTCCATTTAGGCCAATCTACAAAATTGGTATTTTCTCAACGAAGTATGGTTCGATATCAAACTCATTAAACCATGTCATCATGTACACCAGTGTAATTTCTAAGTGTAGAGATCTCTATATGGATTGGTATTGACATTGAGGCGTCCCCCAATGATGACCATAATCCAGAAATAACAGAGGAATGAGTATCATTGATCAAATGATCAAGTTGTGCCAAACTCGCATTCTTTCTTGGCGAGTATGTATCGAACCAAGTGGCCTCCCCCTAAACTGTGGGAGCCACGGCCTAGCGACACCATCTACCACATTTGTGGTGTCACCATGCCACCATCTATGGGTGACGACATGTCCTCTTATCTGGACATCAACATGTCTTTATCTGGACATCAATCCTTGTAGGCATGTTTGCAGCATGTATATGTGATCTCGTCACTTTAGAAAACTTGATGAGACACAGTAGGGACAAACCACGACAATTCCAAGTCGTTCTACTTGAACATTCTTGTTCTTATCTCCCCCTAACGACGGGAAGATTGGCTCATCAAAATGACATTAAAGAGATCGTCTGTCAAGGTCCTTATATAAACAGACTATATTCGGAAGCTCATGTCTTATTCAAAAACAATATTCATCAAATAACCCATCATTGTGCGCTTGTGGAGGTCTAATATGGCACATACAACATGTGGACGATATAGATTGCAGAACGTTAACTCAATCAGTTAACAAATATGCATATCGTTACAACCGTAACATAAAGATTTGAATGATGGTGGGAATCAATGTTAAGATTCCCCATAACATGTAATTGTTATGGTTTGAGTTAAACCATTGTGAATATCACCATAACATCATTATGCCTTAAAGTGAACAATGAGAAGCCATTAAGCCAACATCTTATGTATCATTCTTGTAGAATCACTTATAGACATTGTAATGTCTTACATAGTCAACAACGACTTAGCAACTTGTTTATATGCTAGTCTATACACATTGTCTTTAGCGTAGGAGGGTGTCACTCCTAATATTTGCCAAAGAATAGGCTTTACAAAACGATTAACGAGCATGGCCAATGAGAGATCATGGAGGATTCTTTTGTGTCATATTTGCTTATGTAAGCATAAGTAGTGCCTCCATTGTATAGGAGGATGACGTGAATGGCTTTAATGCCATTCATAGGCCGTGAGCATTGCTCATGGCTCCACCAAGTTGTATTTTGGTGATGTTTTATCTCAATGGTTACTTTGCTCAAAAGAAAGGATGTCCGTGAGAGTCTTTACTCTATAGTATACGGATCATCAAAACACGTCTAAAATTGTCCCAGACGATTTATGTTAAAGTCTACATGAGTCGATGTCTCCATTCTCATCATTGGTGACAATAACCGATTCAATTAACCGAATCTTAGTGACTCATGAATGTTGCACATTCATTATAGTGATACATAAGAAATTCTCATCAATTCTCACAATGTGTTTACAGGTGATAAACGTTGGCGTGTATATCATTAAGTTATAGCATGGTTCGATTGCTTCCTTATGCATAAAGAGCATGTGTGACTTTAATCATAACGTCATTAGGCATTGAAACTTGAGCATTAATCCGCTCTTTGATTATTTGTGATGATCTAATCATCGTAGTCATAACGGATTTATAAAATACTAAATCCATGAATAGTACGTTCTCTATTCCTTGCAATAAGCTAAGCACTCAATCTCGCTACAACACATTCATATACCGGAATGTAGAGACAACAGTCTTATGTCAAGACATAGAAACCGAAATATGTTAACAATTTCAATGGAGATTGAAAAAAGGTTTTGGAACCCTTTAGAGTGTATTCCATGACATGTAATACTACAAAGATGGACAAAACAAGGCTTAGAACATGCCAAAGTTGGCAAAACAGGTCGTTAGCGCTATATATAGGGGCGGTGCCATCGCCAACGGCTCACTATTAGATCTTGTAGAGAAAGAGGAGGATTTTTCAACATCCAATTTTGGATGGCATATAGCGTAACGCAAATTCCTTTTTGCAATTGTGAATCCGCTGAAGAGTGTAGAAAACTACTCTTGTTTGTATTGTCTTTGCAATTGTATAAGTGTGCATTGTGCCACACTTGACATCACAAATCCTCTTTTGATCCAAAACCGATTTGCATTTCGCCACATCATGATATTTAGCATTTAGAAACGCCACCTTATAATAACTGGTGGTCCAATGTAGTCCAATGTAGTGTCATATTGTAATGCGATATATTGCATTACATATAGCTTATGTAGATTGAACCATATGTGCAAGACAAAATTCGAATATATATGTCAACAATTGTATTGAGGTCTTGACCATGAATTTAATTCAAAATATAACGACTAAGTAACTTTAGTCAAATATGTGAGGTGTATGCCTTCACAAAACTTGGAAAAATAAACGGATTTGTAATCACTTAGACTATTAAACCGAAGTCATATGTTTCATATCTTCCGCAATATACCGTTTGCTTTTAAAATCCGTAACTGTGAGAATAATGATCTCATCTTTTTCCATAGAGTGAGTTTCTTGTTTCAAGAACTCCATATATATCTTGTACATTGACCATATTATTACTGCTTTGCAATTAATGAACAGATGTAGAACCATATCAATAACAAGATTTTTCTTTCATTTGCTGGCCCAATCTTTTTATGACATATAGGTTTCGAGGCGTTGCATCTCCCTTTTTTCAAAACTCGTGACATGAAATTCATCACCTTTTTTTTGTCAAATTCAGGGCTCATATTTCGGTCAAATATGTCAACAACAAAATGGAAGATTAACCATTATCGAGATATGATAATTAATTCTAAGTATTGAATTAGGTTAAGACCAAGGTTTATGGTAACTCAATTCGATGTGAACCGTGACAAATTCCGTGACAAATCGATATTAACTGTGACAATTTTCGTCACTAATCGATGTTAACCGTGACAATTTCCGTCACAAATAGATGTTTGTCCATTTATTAACCACAACAAGATTTTGTCGTAATACCGTGACTTGTCAAACTGTCACAAATTTCAACTTTGATGTGAGGGGTCTAAATTCCTCACATCAACCCATTTTATAAGAAATGTGGGGGGTAGAAGAAGGCTACGAAGCCCGACTATGAAATTAAAATTCAAAAGCGGCAACTTTTATAAATGCTTACTTGCTAGTTTGTCATGTAAGAGAAGTTGCCCTTTTAATTTTCATACGTACTTCCACGTGCGTGTAGAGAAGCTGCTCTTGTAATTTCATCGCGATCCGTCGCGCGAAAAATTTCATGCAAAATATAAACATATGGTTAGTCATATTCACCATATAATATAAACAGTAAAACTAATTAAACAATTACTTCAATAAATAAACTGATTCTACTGATGGGGTTAAAACTTATTACTGGGAAGGGCAAATTTACCGTTTTGCCCCTCATTCAATAGTATGTATTATTCTGCCTTCGGATCCGAGTATGATTCGGGCTGCCGGCGCTCGGAGATGGAGGAGAGAGCGCCGGACTAGGTGAGACGGCGGGCGAGGCTAAGCTGCGGGTTTGGATTCGATTGGAGCGGCAGGGATTGCTTGACCGGGGCAGGGCTAGGACAGACGCTAGCGAGGCTAGTTGTGGCTGTCGGCGGCGGAAACAGGTGCGCTACTTGTTTCGGGTGGCGCTCGTCGAGGTGCTGCAGATCTGGGTTGCAAGGGGGCTCGGCTCGGCTGGTGTTGGGTGGCAGTGCGTGCCAGCGCGCTAAGGGCCGTGGGTGCCCAGAGCAAATTTCTGGGTTTTGTTGCAGGATCGGGTCTCAGATGGAGAGACATGTCGGGTTTGTGCCGAGAGCGGCTGCCGGAACCGGAGGTTCGGAAGGGGGGGTTGGGGTGAATCGTTGTAGTGAGGCAGGAGGTCACCTAGGGGTTCTCAAAACTAGGACCCAGTTGAAGGCTAGGCTGAGGTAGCCGGAGGCGTTTTTTTTTTTTTTTGTTGGTGCTAGGGTTAGGGTTTTTCGTTATCAAGCTCGGGTCAGAGCAAAGTGCTGATAACATGTTGAAGGAGAAAAGATAACGAGAATAACGGTCTACTCATTTATTGATAGAAATGCCTATTTATAGGCATTACATAGAGTCTCCCGAATGATCTAGAAGTTCTATCAAACTGTAATCTATTCTAATAAGGAAACCAGATTAACCAATCCTACGTGTATTAGGACAAGACACATAACAGAAGGATGTAAACATAATTTCCTTAAACAATCCTATATATGTAAGACAGTGGAATGATTTGTTTTATACCACTATCTTTAATCAATGAAATTT
Source organism: Fragaria x ananassa (assembly GCA_034370585.1). Lineage (NCBI taxonomy): Eukaryota > Viridiplantae > Streptophyta > Magnoliopsida > Rosales > Rosaceae > Fragaria > Fragaria x ananassa. Next base: position 16,444,407 of record CP139766.1, read on the forward strand.
TGTATTATTAAAAAAGAATGTTTATCTCGACAAGTGGGCGGAATGACTATTTCAATTATAAAAAGATTCACTTTTAGTATCTTATCAAAAATGCCATCATGGCTTGGGCCTTCAACAATGGCGCTCGACGCTTAGGCCAAGCAGAGATCTATAGGTTTCATTTCCTGCCACTTTAGTACCATCATATTTGCCTAAGAAGCACATAGTTCCTATAGAGTGGTGATCCGACCGCGACGGATTCACTAACATTTTATGTTTTGGATGCTATGTGTTATTGAGTATGTGTGATATTAATGTTAGTCTTGTATACAGACTACTAAATATCTTTTTCTTTAGGTAATTATGCCTCCTAGACGTCGACCCCGTGAGGCTATCTCGCCCAACGCAAATGAGGCTGATGAGATTAGAGGATTAGTTGGTTCTCTTGGGGACATGTTGAGAGGTGTCTTGGAGACAGTTCGCCACCCTCGATATGTGAAAAAGAAAGATGTTTTTGATGCAGGAGCAATTGCGTTTAAGGGTTCCAAGGGACCCCTTGATGCATACACTTGGGTAGATAAGATGGAAAAAGCTTTCGAAAGCATTGATCTGCCGGAAGAAAAGAAAGTGAAGATGGCATGTGTCTTTACCCTCCAGCGAGGTGATGAGAATAAATTAGGTGTTTAGTGGTTGTGAAGTATTGGTGGAAGGGACTAAGTTTAAGGCGGATCTAATCCCTTTAGATATTGTGGAGTTTGATGTGATTTTGGGAATGGACTTTTTAAAGGCTTATAGAGCTATGGTAGATTGTTTCTGAAAAGAAGTGGTGCTTCGAAGTCCAGGTGGATTTGAGATTGCATTCCAAGGAGAAAGAGATGTTATTTCGAGTTGCATGATATTAGCTATTACTGCTAGGAAATTGTTAAATAAAGGCTGTCAGGCATATTTAGCTCACGTTATGGATACAAGTATGGGAGTGTTGCGAGTAGAGGATATTCCTGTAGTAAGAGAATTTCCAAAAGTTTTTCCCGATGAGTTACCTGGTTTACCTCCTGTAAGGAGATAGATTTTTCTATCGAGTTACTTCCCGAAACTATGCCTATCTCTTATGCATCTTACAGAATGGCTCCAGCAGAATTGAAAGAGTTGAAGACTCAACTGCAGGAGTTGGTAGATAAGGGTTTTATTCGGCCTAGCAGATCTCCATGAGGGTGCTCCGGTGTTGTTTGTTAAGAAGAAAGATGGCATCATGAGACTATGCCTTGATTATAGGAAGCTAAATTAAGTCACGGTGAAGAATAAATATCTGTTACCCCGTATTGATGATTTATTTGATCAGTTGAGGGGTGCTTCTGTTTTCTCAAAAATTGACTTGAGATCTGGTTATCATCAGTTGCGGATATGAGAGAATGACATAGCCAAGACTGTTTTTCGATCACGCTATGGTCATTATGAGTTTGTGGTGATGCCTTTTGGACTTACTAATGCACCTGCTGCGTTCAAGGATCTCATGAATAGGGTGTTTAGTCCATATCTTGACTGCTTCGTGATCGTATTCATAAATGACATTTTGGTTTACTCAAGAAGTAAAAAGGAGCATGCCAAACATCTAAGAATGATATTACGGACTTTGAGAAATGCTCAGTTGTATGCCAAATTCAGCAAGTGTGAATTTTGGTTGGATAAAGTGGGATTCTTGGGTCATGTTTCGGCTGAAGGTGTTAGTGTGGATCCCCAAAAGGTGGAAACAATGTCAAATTGGAGAAGACCCACCACTGTGACGGAGATTCGTAGTTTTTTGGGATTAGTAGGTTATTATCGACGCTTTGTGCAAAACTTTTCAAAGATTGCTGCTCCACTTACAAGATTGACCAAGAAAGGAGTTAAATTTGAATGGTCAAATCAATGCGAGCAAAGTTTTCAAGAATTAAAGAATCTTCTGACTAGTGCTCCTGTTTTAGCACTTCCGGATGATAGCGGGGAGTATGTGGTTTATTGTGATGCTTCTAAACGAGGTTTAAGCGAAGTATTGATGCAGCATGATCGAGTTATTGCCTACACTTCTAGACAATTGAAGCAGCATGAGGTGAATTATCCCACTCATAATTTAGAGCTTGCAGCAGTAGTTTTTACTCTCAAGTTGTGGAGACACTATCTTTATGGAGCCAAGTGTCAGATTTGTACCGATCACAAGAGTCTTCGGTATGTGTTCACTCAAAGAGAGTTAAATATGAGGCAGAGAAGGTGGATGAAATTAATCAATGATTATGATTACACTATTGAATATCATCCTGGAAAAGCTAATGAGGTAGCTGATGCTCTTAGTTGAAATCCCACCATATCTTTGTCTCACCTGAAGATGGTTAGAGTTCCACTTCTTTTTGAGTTGCGAGCTACAGGGGTGGATCTAGCGGTGGATGAAGTGGGTGCCTTGGTAGCTAGTTTCCATGTGAGGCCAGTTTTGGTTGATAAAGTGCGGGACGCACAGTATCATGATCCTTCCATTGTTCAGTTGATTGAAAGAGCAGTGAATGGAAATGCCGTGGATTTTTCGGTAAGAAGAGATGAAACTTTATTGTTCAAAAATAGACTTTGTGTTCCAAAGAGAAATGAAGAGTTAAAGATAAAGATAATGGAGGAAGCTTATAGTTCTGCATATGCTGCTCATTCGGGTAGTACAAAAATGTATCAGACTTTGAAGGATTATTATTGGTGGCCAAACATGAAGAGAGAAATGGCAGCTTTTGTAAGTAGGTGTTTGATCTGTCAGCAAGTGAAAGTTGAAAGGCAGAAACCTTCAGGATTGCTTGAGCCGTTGCCTATTCTAGTGTGGAAGTGGGACCACATCACCATGGATTTTGTTTTTAGTTTACCTCGTACCCGTGAGGGGTATGACAGTATTTGGGTGATTGTGGATAGACTCACCAAATTTACACATTTCTTGCCGGTGGGAAAGAAGTATACAATGGATAAATTGGCTAAGCTTTATGTGAATGAGATTGTGAGACTTCATGGTGTACCTGAATCAATATTGTCGGATCGGGATCCTTGATTTGCTTCTAAATTTTGGGGAGCTCTTCAGGCAGCTTTAGGTACCCGACTACACTTCAGCACTGCTTTTCATTCTCAGACTGATGGGCAATCAGAGAGGACTATTCAGACTTTGGAGGATATGTTGAGATCTTGTGCCTTGCGGTTCAAGGGGAGTTGGGATAAGAACCTATCATTGATGGAGTTTGCTTATAATAACAGCTACCATTCTAGTATTGGTATGACTCCCTTTGAGGCACTTTATGGGAAACAATGTCGTACACCTTTATGTTGGAATGAAGTAGGAGAAAAAGAACTTTGTGGTCCTGAGTTAATCCATGATACTAATGAGAAGATTAAAGTGGTCAGAGATAGACTCAAGGCCGCTCAAAGTAGGTAGAAGAGTTATGCAGATGTTCGCATGAAAGACCTTGAGTTTCAAGTGGGTGATTGGGTGTTCTTGAAACTATCTCCTTGGAAAGGGATAGTATGTTTTGGTAAGCGTGGGAAGCTTAGTCCAAGATATATTTGGCCTTATGAGATAATAGAGCGAGTTGACTCACTTGCTTATCAGTTACTTTTGCTTCCAGAATTGTCCAGGATACATAATGTGTTTCATGTATCCATGCTTCTCAAGTATATTGCCGATCTCTCTCATGTGTTGTAAGAGCAGCCAATTAGTTTGACGAGATATTTGACCTATGAAGAGGAACCGGTTCAGATTCTTGACCGAAAGGAGCAAATACTGAAGAACAAGACAATTCCACTTGTCAAGGTGCTTTGGGGAAGTCATCAAGTAGAGGAAACTACTTGGGAATCAGAGGAACAAATGAGACAGCGGTATCCCTACCTTTTTGTTTGACAGTTATGTAAATTTCGAGGATGAAATTTTTATAAGGAGGGGAGAATTGTCACGCCCCGGTTCTTAAGTTATTTTACGATTATTTACTTTGGTAATATTTTTATTTTTTACCGTTTTAAGTAACCGTTTACTATTTAAGACTCCAAAGTTGACTTTTCCTTTTGTTTGGAATTTGGAAAAATTTTCTTCATGAAAGTCATAGAGGATGTTATTACGAGTTTGTAGACATGCTATGCGTTAAAATCGGAGTTAGCATGAAAAAGTTATCAATTAAAAATGTAAGTTTTATTGGGGTATATTTTTTGGGGTGTTAAATTTTGGAGTTGGGTTATGTTTAAGTTGGACCGGGCCCTTTTTTTTGGTAAAAGCCCAAAACTCTCTCTATCTCTCTCCCCGCACCCGCACCCAATTCTCTCTCACTCCCGCTACCGGATTTTCTTCTCGTCCGTCCACCGCTCTCCGGCCACCGTTCGCCACCGCACCGGTCCCAAACGGTCAGCCTCCAACCCAGCTTCCATTTTAGATAGGTGGCAGCCTCCCTAACGCCGCCGTAAAGGAGAAATCAATCCCGAAAGGTCCGACTACCATGGTGGTTTTCTCACCGGAACTCTCTCCTCCGGCCACCATAGCTGGATCGGCTTAGCTCATTGGAAAGCCCTCCACCCGTGTAGCAATCCCTCCAAAGGATTCGCTCCCTCTTGTGCTAGGTAAGGAGAAATCGGTAAAGAAAATTCTAAGGCTTACTAGGTGTTTTCGTTTGATTGACATAGTTAGGCTTGGAATTGGTGTTTGTGCTAGTTAGGAAAGTTGTAGAGGAGATTGAGAGGAAGATACTGTTAAAATTTGGTAGCAATTGCAGGTCGCCGGAGTCGGCCGCCGGCGGAGCTGCTGGCGGCGCCGCCACTGTTTTGGGAAATTTTATAGTTTTTGATGTAGAATATTAAGGGGATGTTAATGATGTGAATTTAGGAATTTTTGGAGGAAGTTTGGATAGGTTTGAGATTTTTTGAAGTTTGGTATTTTGGCCATTAATTGAGATAGAATCCGGCCGTTAGATTATTGTTGTTTCGGCCGTAGAAGGCGGATTTAAAGCCGCCGATAATTGTGGTGAAGTTTGGACGGTATATAGTTGAGGATTTAATTATGTTCTTGGATCAGGACAGGAGGAAGCTCGAGCAGAAGAGACTTCAGACCGATTTCAGGCTTAAGCCTATTTTGTGAGTGAACTTTTGGTTTAAATAATATACATGCAATTGTTTATTTGGTTGAACCATTTGACGTCATTTTTATTTGATGATAATACAGCCTCTCAGGCTAAATTATATATATATAATTTAGCCTGAGAGGCTGTATTTTGATATATAGTTTTGAGCTGTAGAGGCTCGATATTTATAACGATAAGAGAATTATCGTTTAAGACATGCATTTGTTTTCTTTGAATTAAATTGGGAAAACATAAATGTTAATAAATATTTTCTTTATTTATTTTTGTCCACTCACTCTAATTATTGCGAATGTTTTTCCCCTGGGCTCTTCGTTTTAAAAATGGACAATCTGCATAGTTTGAGTTAGTACGAATAGGAGACGACGAGACATAGTTACCAATTTCTCAGCCACCTTTCACCAGTACGTTACCTGTTTAACCTACTAGGGTGTTTTCCTGCTCCTCTAATGTATAGTAGCTCTGAATACTCTTTGGGGTTTATCGTATAATTTTATTTGGTGGTGTGTTAAGACTTATTATTGTATTTTGGAATATACGAAGTTTGTAATTATATTCTCACTTTCGTATAATTGTGAGTTGTTTTGGAGGTTGCTCAATATTATTTTTGGGAAAGTAACACCTTAGTTTTGTAGGTTAGGGTTGTCAATTTTCAAGGGAGGTTTGCTTATCGGTAAATTTTCCTTGGAGGTGGTCCCCGCAAGACTTACTTCGGGTTTTCAAGGTGAAATTCGGGGTGGGTCTTCACAGTTGGTATCAGAGCTTTAGGTTTCATTTCCTGCCACTTTAGTACCATCATTTATCTCATACATATCGAGCCTCTTCAGCTCAAAAAAAAAAATATATATATATATCAATATACGTATGTATCTACACATGCCCATACTCCCAAAAATAATGTATATTGGGCTACTACGCTTGCGTTCAACGCTCATGCTACGCCTTAATGCGGTGCTACACTACGTCATTAAGGTGGATAAACATGTGTAATAATATGTGCCCATACTCCTTATATGAATTAAACACTCATATAGGGCTACTACGCTTACGTCCAACGCTCATATCACACCAGAATGCAACTATATATTATGGTATTAAGGGGACAGACACATATGGCTAGCTAGCATTTATACATACTCTCCTCATAGAAATATTTATAATTTACCGAAAATCCCATTTTCAGTAATTCTTCAAAATACATAAAATCGTCAAATAAAATGACGTCAAATGCTCAAACAAAATAATTTGCTCAACAAAAATAATTGTATGCATATTATTTAAAACAAAAGTCCACTCACAAATTAGGCCTAAGCCTGTCCGCTCGAGCCTCCTCACATCCTGTTCCAAAAATATAATTTAAATCCTCAACTAAATACCGACGCTTATAAAAATAGGCAGAAATAAAAGTGAGTTTCGCACACTCGTCCAAGCCTAACGTCCTTAATCTTAAATTAGCTTAAAACCATACTTCACCACAATTTCCGACATCTTCAAAATTACCCTCCACAGTCCTAACAATATTTAACCCACGACTGCCTTTTAACTCATTAACCGCCATAAATCACACATCCTAGACAAAATCCGAAACCTATCCAAAACTCCTCCAAAAATTCCAAACTACACTTCATTAAACTCCCTTCAAGAAAACATATCTAAAACCATAAAAATCATCTTAACATTTGCGGCCGGCGGCCGACTCCGGCGACCTCCTTTGCCAACCAAAATTTGACAGCATCTTCCTCTCAACCTCTTCTACAACATTCCTAACTAGCACAAACACCAATTCCAAGCCTAACTATGCCAATCGAACGGAAACATAAATCAAAGCCCTAGAAATTCAAACACCGATTTCTTCTTACCCAAACCGAATCGGGTAGAAACCTTCAGAGGGATTGGAGCACAGGAGGGGAGCTTTCCAACGAGCCAAGGATCGCTAGCTATGGCGGCCGGAGGAGTGAGTTCCGGCGACGGGAAGCTTTGGGCAGTCGGGACTTCCGGGCTCGATTTCTCTTTCACGGCGACGCTAGGGAGGTTGCCACCGGTCTCAAATGAGGGCTGGGTAGGAGGCCGATCAATTGGGACTGGCGTGGCGGTCTGGGGCGGCCTGACGGCGGCGAACGGGCGGCCGAAAATTCCGACAGGGAGAGGGCTCGGGGAGAGAGAGAGAGAGAAGCGGGAGGGAGGAGAGAGAAGAGAGTGGAGAAAAAAAATAGGCTTGGCCTAAACTGGTCCAACACCACCATTAAAACCCACTCAAAAATTTAACACCCAAAAAATAATACCTCAACAAAAATTACCTCTTACTAGCTAAAATTTACCATTTTTACCATCGTCACATTTTCTCCTACGAATAATTCCTTCGATTTTATCGTCCCCCACAACCTCTCTAGGGACCAATTAAATTATAAACTTAATGTCGAAGACGGTAAAACTCTTATTAACACCATGCTAGTAAATAAGGTAAAATTTAAGAGTCGGGGCGTGACAGTGTAGGCACTCGAGCTGGTTGAAGGGCCATTTGTTGATTCCCATTGTTGTTATTATAAGTAGGTCTCAGAGGTGGTATAGGAGTTCTAGTTTGCATCTGAAATCTGAGCTGTGCCCTGGTATTAATCTCTTTCTCTTCATATTTCTTAGCTAACTCACATGCTTCATATAATGTTTTTGGCTTTGTTGTAACAGATATAAGAAAGAACACAGATTTACTTGGTTCACTAACGATGTGTTAGCTACGTCCACGGACAGAAGGAGAACAGTTTTATTATCTTGAGGAAAAACAGAATCACACAACCACAGAATACAACTAGGTTTAGGTGGTTTATATACTAAACCCTAAACCCGATATACTAAGCCCAACAGGAAACCATAACCCAGCATAACAGGGATTCCTGGGCCGAATAGCGAGATCCCCGAATAGCTGGTACTCCCGGATGGCTAGTTCCCCCGGATGGCTGATTCAAGGCATATATTAACAAATCTCCACCTTGACTTGAATCCTCTCACAAATAACAGATGTACCAGATGCACCACAGTAATGCCAGATGTACCAGATGCACCACAGTAATGCCAGATGTACCAGATGCACCACATTAATGCCAGATGTACCAGATGCACCACAGTAATGCCAGATGTACCAGATGCACCACAGTAATGCCAGATGTACCATATGCACCACAGTAATGCCAGATGTACCAGATGCATCACAGTAATGCCAGATGTACAAATAACTCCTCTGCCTCAGATGTTGCCTCCAAAGGGCAACTAACAGCTTGTAACATTTAGCAAGTCTAAATAATGTTGGAACTTACTGTGCGGAACCGACTTGATGAACATATCAGCGGGATTATCAACAGTACCCACTTTCTTCACCTTAATTCTGCTCTCATCTCTCAGAAAATGATACCTGACATCAATGTGCTTAGTCCTCTCATGATGAACCTGATCCTTTGCTAAACATATTGCACTCAAACTGTCACAATATACTATAGCCTAATCATGATGCAAACCAAGACTACTGACCAGTCCCTTCAACCATATTCCTTCCTTGGCAGCTGCTGTCAAAGCCATGTACTCTGCTTCAGTAGTAGACAAAGTCACTGTAGGCTGCAAAGTAGCTTTCCAACTAACAACAGAACCACCAAGAGTAAAAACATAACCAGCCATAGATCTCCTAGTGTCAACATCTCCAGCATAATCGCTATCTGAATAGCCTGTTACTAAACATTTTGTATCACCTCCATAAATGAGACAGACATCAGACGTACCTTTGAGATACCGAAAAATTCTCTTCACGGCTTGCCAATGCTCCTTTCCAGGCTCACCCATAAACCTGCTGACAACACTAACAGCATGTGCAGGATTAGGCCTAGTGCAAACCATGCACCTAGCTCCCTCCAGAAGTGTCTGATTCATACGTTCTGCTACACCATTTTGCTGTGGTGTATTCCGGACTGTATGATGCCTTGCAATACCTTCAGTCTTGCAGAACTCATCAAATTCAGTAGAACAGAATCCCAGACCATTATCAGTTCGCAGCCTCTTGATCTTCTTCCCTGTTTGTTTTTCCACTAGTGCCTTCCACTGCTTGACCTTGTGGCCACCAAGAAGATCATGTTGTGACAGAATTTGCATCCCTCTTTCACTCATATGACCGAGCCTCATGTGCCATAGCTTGGTCATATCATCCTTGTGAACCTCCGATGATGCAACAGCAGCAGAACCTGACAGCGTAGAACCTTGCAAAAAATACAAAGTACCCTGCTTGACACCTTTCAGAACCACATTGGAACCCTTGTAGACATTTAGAACTCCACATGAGCCTTTGTACCTGAACCCTTTGTTGTCTAGTAGACCCAAAGAAATCAGATTCTTCGTCATGCGTGGAGCATGCCTAACATCATTCAATGTACAGAATTTACCATCATGTGTCCGTATTTTGATTGAGCCTATTCCAAACACCTTGCATGCAGAACTGTCAGCCATAGAAATATTGCCTCCATCTATCTGCTCATAGGTTGAAAACCACTCTCTGCGTGGACATATATGATAAGACGCCCCGGTATCCAAAATCCACACATCCCTGTGATATGTGTGTGCATCTGCAACCAAGGCCAAATCTTCTTCAGAATTGGTATCAACTTCTGCTACAACAGCAGTACCTGATGCTTTCCCATGCTGCTTCTTCTTCTTTGGACATTCGGTTTTCCAATGTCCCTTCTCTTTACAGTAGTTACAGACATCATCAGATTTGGAACCCTTTGAAACTGGCTTCTTGAATTTCTTCTTCCCCGAGCTTCCCTGTCCTATACTTCCACTAGCTACCAACCCCGCAGCCTGACTGTCTGAACTTGAACCGGTCGCCTTATGACGCATCTCTCTAGTATGAAGAGATGATCTAACCTCCTCCAGAGTCACAGTATCTCTCCCACCAATAAAAGAATTCACAAAGTTCTCATACGACAAAGGTAGAGATACCAGCAGAATTAGGGCAGCATTTCATCATCAACTTTAACATCAATGTTACGCAACTCTAATAGAATTGTGTTTAACTGATCTAAGTGATCTCTTAGAGTCGTGCCCTCTTCCATTCGCAGACTGAACAGACGTCGCTTTAGAAGCAACTTGTTGGTTAAAGACTTCGTCATGTATAGACTCTCAAGCTTCAACCACAGACCAGCCGCAGTTTCCTCCTCTGCGACCTCGGTGATTATGTCATCTGCAAGACACAACAAAATTGTCGAGTGTGCCTTCTCCTCCAGACTGGCCATCTCAGCGATTTCTGGATCCCCCGACTTCTTCACAAGCGGTGCCCACATCCCTTGTTTTTTTAACAAGGCTCGCATCTTGATCTGCCATAAACTGAAACTGTTTCTCCTCGTGAATTTATCGATCTTCACGTTCAAACCAGACATCTTTCTTCCGTCCCAGAATTCGAACTCCCCTTGGAGCTCTGATACCAATTTGTTGTAATAGATATAAGAAAGAACACAGATTTACGTGGTTCACTAACGATGTGTTAGCTACGTCCACGAACAGAATGAGAACAGTTTTATTATCTTGAGGAAAAACCGAATCACACAACCACAGATACAACTAGGTTTAGGTGGTTTATATACTAAACCCTAAACTCGATATACTAAGCCCAACAGGAAACCATAACCCAGCATAATAGGGATTCCTGGGCCGAATAGCGAGATCCCCGAATAGCTGGTACTCCCAAATGGCTAGTTCCCCCGGATGGCTGATTCAAGGCATATATTAACAGGCTTTAAGGCCTTGACATCAAAGTGTATAGACTCCTTCAAACATCCAACAAAAAAAGATAACAAAGTCTCAGGGGAAAAACCAGGAGCTCTCCTTGCCAACTTAGTGAACTCCTCCATGTAATGCTCCACTGAACCAGCTTGATTCATTAGAGCCAGAGCTGCCTGATGATCAACTTTACGATGTCCACCAAACTCCTCCATCAACAACTCTGTCGAACCAGCCCACAAATGAGAGAACTCATGTTTGAACATAGACCATCTGCCAGATCGGAGGCTTTCTCAGTCAGATTCATGCTTGCCCGTGCTAACTTCCTTTCTTTTGGAATTTGATAAAATTCAAAGAATTGCTCTACCATGTTCAGCCATTCAATCGGATCCCCTCCCCCGAACGAACTGAATTCAAGCTTCATTTGCTTCATGGTTGGAAAGTTAGGGTCTTAAAGGTTCTGTTAGAGCTGTTGTGGCATATATGGTGTGAATTGGTGGTTTATCTGGTTGCCAAATGAGTTAGGAAATTATGGTATAGGAGTTGTAATAGAAGCTGGTGTATACACTGGGTGTGGTATTTGCTGAAAGTGTGGATGCCCAAAGTTCATAGGCATTGGTTGTGTATGAGCAGTGAATGTGTTTGGAGTATATGGCTGTGTACAACCTGGGGCAAAAAAGTTGTGTGCAAAATTTGGCATGGCCATTTGAGCATGAACAAAATCCAGTTGTGTACCAAAAGGTGGTATTAAGTTGTGTTGAAACTGATTTTGTGAAAGTGGTTGAGAACCAAAATTTAAGTGTTGAAAAAACTTATTAGGCTGAGACCTAACCAGACCCTTGAGACTTGGTTCCACTCGCTTGACCCTTCTCTAGATTGATACTCTTCCCCTTATCCTAGGTTGCACGAAAACGCGTAATTCTGGGCGTTTCGCGTTTTAGAAATTGAAACGTTTTCGAAACGCCAGGAAACGCATCGGAAACACGTTTCCATAAAAGTGAAATTTGGAAATGCTGGGGAAAAGCGTTTCTTGTAAAGCAGAAAAGTCTTAGTAAATACCTCAGAAACGCGAGGGTAAATTCGGCTATTCACTAAAAGAACTTAGGTTACTTACTCCCTCTCTCATTCAATCATTCTTCTCCGCCTCTCTCATTCTTCTCTGTCTTCTACGCCTCTCTCTCTCTCTCGTCTCTTCTATGTCTTCTTCTTCTTCCCACTCTTCCATATGCCAATCTTCTCCAATCTCTCTCTCTCTCTCCATACAAGCAGGCTACTTCTACGGCCACTTCTCCGTAAGTCCCACTCTATTTTCAATTCACTTTTACAATTTCGCTTCTTTTTTTTCTGTTCTTATTCTGTTTAATCTTAGGAATCTTTGTCTTCCTTAGTTTTAATCGCGATCGCTGAGAGCTATGATTCTTTGATATTAGATGGAAATTGTTGCTTTGTTTATATTAGGGTTCTTTATGCGGTGCTAAAATTTTGTAGTTGAATTATGTGAAACAGGTAAAGGATGATTTAGACACTTATCATTCGTATTGTCATCTTTAGAGTGTAGGTTGTTTCGAGTTCCATGACTAGCACATGCTTCTCCGCATCTTAGCCTTCATATTTCTTTCTTGTCTTTTTTTTTTCCGCTATAACTTTTGATTTTTCTTGGATGTTTAATTTTGGGTTTATGGTATCTTTGTGGTTGTATTATTGTGGGTTTGTTTAAATGTTTAGTTCTGAAAATGTTTAGTTTTGCAACATAGGTTCAAGTTAATTGAAACCAGTAATTTTCAGGAATACTATGCCAAGACACACACCTCCTGTTAGTTCAGGTGCAAGTGGAAGTGATAATGCCGGTACCAGCAATAATAACAATGAAGCTGCTAATCCCGAAAGTGTGACAGTAGATGATAGAGCACCATTGTGGATTTTGTTAAGAAGATTTCTAAGTACGGGACTGGAGGAAGTTGGAGGTGGCAATGCAACTTCTGCAAGTTGCATTATAATGGGTCTCACACTAGAGTGGAAAACATCTATTGAAGGAAGGAGGAAAAGGGATTAACATTTGTACAAAAGTTAACCCCTAAGCTACTGCTCAGATTACAAAATTGTTGAAGGATTGCAAAGACAAAATAGCAAATAGAGCAGCAAGGCCTGTTTCTTTACCATCATCAACAAGCCAAGGGAATAAAAGAAGGGGGCAGCAGGTGGTCCACTTGAAAATGCATTCCAAAATGCAGCAAGGGAGGAATGTCATGGTGAGATTGCTAGGATGTTTTACACCGGTGGTTTATCCTTCAATCTAGCAAGAAATCCACACTACCGGAACTCTTATATTAGAGCTTCTACTCTTCCAGGCTATGTTCTACCGGGTTACAATGCTCTAAGAACAACACTACTTACCAAGGAACGAAAGAATCTTGAGTATCAATTGGAACTATTGAAGCTTACATGGAGAGATAAGGGTGTAAGCATTTGTAGTGATGGTTGGTCCGATCCACAAAGAAAACTCTTGATTAATGTGATGGCTATTTGTGAGAGTGGTCCGATGATGTTAAAAGCTGTAAATTGTGAAGGAGAATACAAGGATTTTAATTTGATTTCCGAATTGCTTATCTATCAAGAAAGTTGGTTATCAAAATGTAATGCAAGTAGTTACCGATAATGCTCCCGTTTGTGCAAAAGTTGGTGCTCTAATAGCAAGTATCCTACAATCTTTTGGACTCCATGTGTTGTTCATACTTTGAAACTTGCTCTCAAGAATATTTGCACCTCTTCTCATACTACGAACAATGTGGATGTGTATGCTGAATGTTCTTGGATACAACCGGTGGTGGAGGATGTTATGTTTATTAAGAACTTTATTATGAATCATGGAATGAGATTGGTTATGTTTAATGATCATTGTAATTTGAAGTTGCTTTCGGTTGCTCCCACAAGGTTTGCATTTGCGGTTATTATGCTAAAGAGGTTTAAGACAATCAAGAATGGTTTGCAACAAATGGTTATTAGTACAAAATGAGATGATTACAAAGAAGATGACTCTAGGAAGGCGGGTAGAGTGAAGGAAATGTTGTTGGATGACTTTATGTGGGATAATATTGAATATATACTTTCTTTTACCAAGCCTATCTATGAGATGATAAGGAAGGTAGACACAGATAAGCCTTGTCTTCATTTGGTTTATGAATGGTGGGATGATATGATGGAGCAAGTGAAGAAGGGTATTTATAGGAAAGAAAGAAAGCAATTTCATGAAGAATCTCCATTTTGGGATGTGGTGCATAAACTTTTATCGTCTCGGTGGAGTAAAGCCAATACACCTCTCCATTGTTTAGCATATTCTTTGAATCCCAAGTAAGTACAAAACTACAACTACTACTTTTATTTAATTTGCTTATTTCATGATTATTTTTTATGTAGTAAACCTTATAGATATTTATGCATACTTATATTTAGATACTATAGTCCGGAATGGTTTGATGAAGGTTCTCATCGTGTTGCTTCTCACAAAGACTTGGATGTTACAAGGGAAAGGAAGAATTGTTTTTTTCGATTGATTGCCAATGAGGATGAAAGAAGAAAGGTCAACATAGAGTATGCTCATTTTTCTATGTGTATGCAAGGGTTTGTAGGTGGAGATGTGATTAAGGATAAAAGTATTTTAGAACCACTAACATGGTAGGTGGTTCATGGATCTTCAACCCCAACTCTCGAAGCCATTGTCTTTAAGCTTCTAGGTCAACCTTCTTCTTCCTCTTGTTGCGAAAGGAATTGAAGTACTTACAATTTCATTCACTCCCTCCCAAGGAACAAGTTAGCACCACAAAGAGTGGAAGATTTAATATTTGTGCACACCAATCTTCACCTCTTAGCTAGGCAATCCCCATCTTACAACAAATGTGCAACTCATATGTGAGATGTTGGAGGTGATGATTTTGATTCATTGGAGGACACTAATGTTGGAATACTTGAGGTTGCCAACCTTTCACTTGATGAACCCCAATTAGAGGCGGTCTTGTTTGATGATGATGATGATGATGATGAGTTTGAAGAGGAATTAAATGCATAAGATGATGTTGTTGCTTGATGTTGTTGCTTTTATTTGTTTTGTAATTTCGTTATGAATTGTTTCTTGAACCTTTGTTGGATTTGGATTGTGTTTTGTTTGGATTTTGATTTTGATTTGGATTGTGTTTTGTTTGGATTTTGATTTGGAATGTGTCGATGAAGTTCTTTGTTATTTCTATTGTAATTTAATTATGAACTTTTGTTTGCATTTGGATTAATTGATTTTAATTAGTATCCATTTGTTGATTTTTTTTCAATTATATATTTCTATTTATAATAAATTTTTTTGACGTTTCCGTCACGTTTCCTATCAAACTATATTTTGATTTTGACGTTTCTGTGTTTCTGAAACTCGTCTCTGTTTCCGTGCAACCTAGCCCTTATCCAACTTTGGTGTGGGTTCCGACGCCTTAGTCACTGTGAGAGTGTTCATAACCACTCCAGAAGCATTTGTAATGATAGGCTGACTAGTATGGAATTGTAAAAGTGACTCACTTTCAGCAGAATTAGGGGCAACCAAAGCTAGAGGTTGAGAACCATTACCTCGTTGTGAACTTGTAGTTGAGCTTGCCATCGCTCGAGTACATGTAGCAAAGTCGACAAAACCCTCAAACGCTGCAGATCCGACCTCTGGAGGAACATATCCGAACTTAGGAGGTGTAGAACTCACTAGATCTACTCGAGTAGCAAATGCCTCCTTCAAAGCTCGAAATTCTGCCATCATCTCCAGGCGAAAAGCATTAATAGACTCCTGGTACACATTGAGAGTGGTTTGGAGGTCACTAATTTGGGCAGCAGTGTGCTCTTTGTGACTCTGTAGTTTGTTTTCAAGGGATGAAACATCACCACCTTGAGAACCAGCTGTGGACTGGGCAGCCCCTACTCCTTTGTTTTTGGCCATGAGGATCAGAGTAAGCTCTAATACCAGATATTAAGAATCTAGATTTTGAATGTAAGGAACTAAGCTAAGCTGAGAAAAGAAATTGCAGAAGATAAGAAAATTAAAAGCTTCATTCATCCCCTCGAATTAGGGTTTCT
The DNA here is from genome assembly GCA_034370585.1 of Fragaria x ananassa. Taxonomy (NCBI): domain Eukaryota; kingdom Viridiplantae; phylum Streptophyta; class Magnoliopsida; order Rosales; family Rosaceae; genus Fragaria; species Fragaria x ananassa. The sequence continues at coordinate 16,460,351 of CP139766.1, forward strand.
ACTGTACATAAATATCCCATATTGATGCGTGGGATCATGCCACTTGGCATTCATCTAAGACAGTTGAAACTAATCGGAAACAGCTGGAATTGAAGCACGTGCACCGCACGCTTACAAAACTGAACTACAAAAGCAAAAACGATAGTATTCTAAAACATTCCTGCTGTCACTAAAGAACTTACTCTAAGACTCATAACAAGGAAGGGGAAGATATAGGAGGAACAGTCTCAGCGACTAATGCAGGAGGCAGCCCAGTCTGGATCATTAGGATGGATTGGGTATTTGGGTGTGGAGGTTTTGCTTGACGTCTTGTTGGTTTTGGCATTTGATCCTTAGGAATTTAAGGTAGGGAAAACAAAACCTTCCTTATAACTTAGATTCTAATTTGATGTGTGTTGGGTGTGATTGCTGTGATATGTGTTCTCTACGAATTCTTATGCGATTTTGATAAGGATATGTAATGGTGGAACCTTGTTTGAGTCTATTCATTGCAGCAACTGATCAATAGTTTATGGTTGTTTTTATCGAGTTCTGAGATCAATTTCTGAATCATCTTCAAGTATTGTTTCAGCTGAGCTTTGTTTTCTTTCAAAATAGACATTCCAAGAAGTTCTTTAAGCAGGATTTGTCCAAAACACATTGTATTCATAACTCTTAGCTTTTACATAAAGGAAGGATATAATTTCTGAAAATTCCACATAAATGGTTTAGTTTTGCACAACCACTTTGGAAATTCGTTTAACTAACTTTTAAATGTCCAAATTTTCTGAAACTATTACATGTTTCTTGCTTGTCAGCCTACAAGAGATCTGGAAAGTTTTAGCTTATTCCAATGTAAATTGAAAACTAGGTGATTTTTCAAAGTTTACCATGTAGTTGGTAAAGTTCCAGAATTTTGAATATGCTTCCTTGTTTTCTGTTGAGCTTTGGACCTCCATTTTAGCTAATTCATTTATGTTCTTTTTGAATATTGTAGTAGACTTTCTAGTGATTGCTTCGAAAGTGATTTCTTGTCATTTGCTCATAAAATGAGTTCATGGTTAATTTTCCAAGTTGACATTGCAGCTGGCATTTCCTTCCTATATATTCTGACAATTCAGTCAGTTTGTGATCAAGTTTTGCATTACTTCTTACATACCGAAATTCCTGAAAGTTGACTTTTTATTCGAGTTTATTCAAAGTAAAGTTCCATTCCTTGATTGGTTTCATTTGTGGTTCCACCATTGAAGATGTACTCCTGTTGATAATTTTAGTTGCTGTTATAAATTGCAATCCTATACATGCTTTATTATTTCGATCCTTATATAAAGATCCGATATGTTATAGTTTTGTTTCTTGTAAAGGTCAGGGTGTGACACAGACTCGTGATTACTAGGTAATATCTTTGTCTGCTTTATTATCTTTTGTTCAAGTTGAGTTTCATTCTGCTGTTTTTTTATTCCACTTATCAGCTCACTCCAATTCTAATTTCTTTGGTCTGACAAAATTCTAAATATTTCTCATATATTCTCTTTTTAGATCTGCCCCTAATCCTGTTTTTTCTTTTTTCAAATTTTAGGTGCAAAACCAGTGAGATTGTAGTTGTCAGTGACAAACTAAGGATAAATTAGAAGAGCTTTAAGGTATCTCAATCTGTAATTTCCAAAATTACTTCATCTGGAAGAGCTTTAAGATAACTTGGTTATTCTGATTCATGTTTGTTTACTTATCTAATTGAGTCTCACTCCTATATAATGTCTAATAATATGTGGACATGGGTGCAGGTTGAACTGTAACAAATGAGGATTGGTATAGCTATGTTTGAGGATGATGTGGTACTTGACAGTGAAGATGACGAAGTTAATGGAAGGTGACTCGTATAAGTATGTCTCCGGGCAAAAGGTGCACTGCAGGTTTGTATATTTGCTTCTTTTTTGTTGTTGTATTTTTGTTAATTTGTTGATAGCAGTTGGTGTTGAATGTGTTGATGATATGAAGTTTTTTTACTTAATGAATGCTTGAGGAAGTAATCTTTGCAAGACTATGCATTTACTAATTTGAATGACAAGTTACTTGAAATAATTTTCATACTCATACTACAGAGGAGCAAAGGATAAAATATTTGTGCTGCTTGCAGAGTTTAGCTACATCGACTCCCACAATCTTGGTTGGTCGCATTACTGTAAGAGAAAGACATTAGATAAATGGCTTTCAAACATATATATGAAGATAGCATCTAGGATAAGTAACAGTGTTTCAAAACTTTTCAAATATTGATAAAAAATTATGTGTGCTTGGTCATAGTTACTTGCATTACTACTGTTCATTTGGTCAGTTTTGTGTTTGAGGTTTTTGATGAATAAGCTTGTAGTACCTAATTAAATAGCAACATATGCAATATTAGAACAGTAACCAAAGTCTTAATATGATGAAATTATAGAGGAAGCCTGAAAGGCCAATGAGGAAGCCCGAAAGGCCAAGGAGTAGAACGTACATATCATGACACGTCTTTAACATTGTGAGCAGTTTCTCTTCACCAAATTCGGCGTATGCTAGCCGGCAGTCCCACCCCAGGAGCAGCCCAATGATGATGATCATGATGATGGAGGCAATGATTCAATTAACATTGCTTCATAGTCACTTTCATAGTTACTAGTTTATTTTCTAACATATATTTTGTATGAACAAGTCTATATTTTCAAGTACTCTTGAGTTTGTATGAACTTGATTATGAATATATATATATATTTGCTAGTGCCGAGGTGGTTTGGTGAATAGTGAGTGAAGAAATATTGAGTCATTTTGTATTTTTAATATATTTATGTTAGTATTAAATGTGATATTAATAATTTTAAATGATTAAATTTATTAAAAATAAATAGCACTAAGGTGACGAAAATTGATATTTCGTGGCCTTAGTTGGATGAACGAATTGTCAGAAAACTGCCAGGTTTTCGTAGTGTTAGTGTTTTGGTGACGAAAGATTTTGTCACCTTAGCTGGTAAAACTACGTCACAAAAGATCCTAGACCACGAAATATGTTCGTTACTTTAGTACTGTGGTGAGGAAACAGTTTTCGTCAGCTAACCAATTTTGCGACGAAACAATTTTCGTCATCGTAGTCTTATTTTCGTCACCTAAGTGTTCTAACCACCTCCCTTAGGTGACGAACCTTAGGTGACAAAATTTTAGTCATCTCAGTGTTTACAAGACGACAGAAGCTCTTAGGTGGGGTCAAATTTTCGTCATCTCAGTGTTCACCTAAGAACTTTTTTCTAGTAGTGTGGTGTCAAATTTTTTATGAATAAATTTACAAAACACCTTGACTACTAGACGAGAAACTTAACAGAGAGCCTATTTGACAACTGAATAGCAATTTGGCTAATTTAGAAAAGTTAGGGTAGCAAATTGACACTATAGGTAAAGCTAGGGTAGCATTTTGGCAATTAAGCCCATACTTAATACACTACCTACTAGCTTTATTGTTTAATAATTTTTATTAGAAACACATCCCCAAACTTCCTAAACTATCCTCATTAACAATACACAACTTATTCACGAAATACTCAACTCTTTTCCAAATCTGTTAGTTCATCTTTGGGGTTTACGAAAGTAACTATTGAATCATTTTTTAAGAATACAATAACAAGGTGCATGAACAGTCAAAACATTTCAAGAGATTGTTGTTTTATATCAAAAGTGTCACACCCCGGTTCTTAAGTTATTTTACGGTTATTTACTTTTGGTATTACCTTGGTCTTTTACCGTTTTGGGTAACTGTTTACTACTTAAGGACCCAAGAGTTGACTTTTTGTAGGAAACTTATTTTGGGAAAATTTCTTAAAGGAGGTTGTAGACGACGTTAATACGAATTCGTAAACATGCTATACCTTAAAATCAGAGTCAGCATGAAAAAGTTATCAAAAAAAAAAGTAAATTTTTGAGTTGGTAAAAGGGGGTAAAAATTTAGTAGGTTTTTTTTTGTTGGGGTTTTAAGTGTTGGACAGGGTGTGGAGCAGCCCAACACCCCCTCACTCACTCTCTCTCTCTCTCTCTCTCTCTCTCTCTCTCTCTCTCTCTCTCTCTCTCTCCCCTCTTCCTTCTCTCTTTCTCTCAAGCTCCCCGAGCCCTTCTCCCGCCGGAAGTTCCAAGCCTCCGTCCGCTGCCGTCCGGCCACCACAGACTGCCGGACCACTTCCGTTCGGACCCCTGCCATCCCCTTTCTCTTTCTGGCCCGGTGTCCAAGCCGGTAGCGCCGTCGGAGAGGAGAAAATCCGCCGGAAACGCTGGGCAGCATTCGCCAAAGTTCTCTCCTCCGGCCACCATAGGTCGGGATTTTTGGTTCATCTTGTAGCCCTCATCAAGGTGAGTAATTCCTTAAAATAAATTGGTCTAATTTGATCTTGTTAATGAGAAATGTATAATTGAAGTTCTAGGGCTTAATTTAATTTAAGGTTTTGGTTTGATTAACCTTGTTAGGCTTGGAAATGGTTTTTGTGCTAGTTAAGGAAGTTGTTGTGCGGGTTGAGAGGAGTGTTATGCTAAAATTTGAGAAGCATTGGAGGTCGCTGGAGTACGGCTGCCTACGCCGCCCCTTAGGGGCAGTTTTTCATGTTTTTGGGTTTGTTTTCATGAGAGGAGTTTAATGAAGTATAGTTTGGAATTTTTGGAGGAGTTTTGATAAGGTTTGAGATTTTTCAATGGTTAAGAATTGTGGCGGTTATTAGATTGGAATTTCGGCAGTTGGTTTAGCAAGTTTTAAATTCTAAAAAAGTTAAATTATGGCTTTCGGTAAGTGCGGAGTATTGTGGGCCTTATCAGATTAAAAATGGAGAAGTTGGGCAAGCGAGATCAAATTATAGGCTTCCTTTTATTTCAGAAATTTTATTAAAGTATTATCTTAGTTTGGAGGCTTAACAATTATTTATTGTTCAGGATGTGAGGAGAATCATTTGGAGGAAGCCTCGGGTCGTTGGCAGGCATAGCCGAGCACTGTGAGTGGACCTTTGATTTGAATGTCATACATGCACTAGAGTTTATTTAATTTTTAAAGGCATATTGGAGATTTAATATTTTCATGGAGTAATGAGTTTCATTTATTTTTCGGGAACTCTCTTGAGCATTTTATTTGACATATGGGACATGCCAAGTGATTTATTTTATTATGCAATATTTCTAGGTACAGTTGGGAACTGTATTGAGTTCAATGGATTTTATATTATTTTTGGGGAAGTGACATTCTTGATATTTGTTATTTTAATTCACCATAAAAGGGTTGATATATATTGTCACGCCCCGACTATTAAATTTTTACCTTATTTACTAGCATGGTGTTAATAAGAGTTTTACCGTCTTCGTCAATGAGTTTATAGTTTAATTGGTCCCTAGAGGGGTTTTGAGGGACGATTATTTTGAAGGGATTATTCGTAGTTGAAAAATGTGATCACGGTAAAAATGGTAATTTTAGCTAGTAAAAGGTAATTTTTATTGGGGTATTTATTTTGTGGTGTTATTTTGATGTTGGGTTTTAAATGATTTGGGATGGTGGAACCGGTTGGGAAAGCCCAACCCATTTTCTTTTCTCCCTCTCCCGGACTCTCTCCCTCTCCCCCGAGCTGTCCCCGATCTGCCAGACTTTCCATCGCCAGCCCGCTGCCGTCTGGCCACTGTTCGTAGTTGCACCGGTCCCAAACGGTCGGCCTCCAACTCAGCTCCCATCCTAGACCGGTGAGAGGCTCCCTAGCGCCGTCGTGAGAGAGATATCGAGCCCGAAAGGTCTGACTGTCCAAAGCTTCCCGTTGCCAGAACTTCCTCCTCGGGCCACCAATCTGGGCAAGCCTTATATGGTTTTGAAGGTCTTCAACCCATTTGTCTTCCCTTAGAAGGACTCGGTCCAGTTTGCTTCAGGTGAGGAGAACCGGTGAGTGGAAGTTCTAGGGTTTTTCGTAATGTTTTCGTTTGATTGGCATAGTTAGGCTTAGAACTGGTGTTTGTGCTAGTTAGGAAAGTTGTAGAGGGAGTTGAGAGGAAGATGCTGTCAAATTTTGGTAGACATTGGAGGTCGCCGGAGTTAGCCTCCGGCCGCCGCTGTTTGGGGTTTTTTATGGTTTTAAATGTGTTGTTAAGGGGAGTTTATTGATGTGAATTTTGGAATTTTTGGAGGAGTTTTGGATAGGTTTGGAAATTTTTGAAGTTTGGTAATTTTAACGGATTAATAGGGTAGAATCCAGCCATTGGTTTAATGTTGTTTAGATTGTGGAAGGTTGCGTTAAGGCTGCCGTTATTTTTTCCGGTGAAGTTGGATAATATTTAGTTAAGAATGACAAAGTTAGGCAAGGATGAGCGTGGTTAAGGCTCACGGTTAATTTTGCCTATTTTGAATAAATATTGGATTTTTAAGTTAGGAAATTAATTATATATTTGGAACAGAACGTGAGGAGGCTCGAGCAGAAGATGCCTCAGACCGACGCCAGACTTAGGTCTAATTTGTGAGTGGCCATTTGTTTTAAATATTATGCATGCAAAAGATTTACTGATGAATATTTTCTTTTGTTGGGGAATAACCGAAATTGAGAATTTCGGTGATTATATATTCATATATGGATGACTATGAGGATAGTATGTATAGAAATAAATGATAGCTAGCTATACGTGTTTTTCCGCCATAATGAGGTAAAATATCATTATGGTGTGACGTGAGCGTTAGACGCAATCGTCGTAGCCCTATATAAATATAAGAATTTATATACGGAATATGCACGTATATATACACTCGTGCTTTTCCACCATAATGAGGTAAAATTCCATTATAGCGTGACATGAACGTTAGACGCAAGCGTAGTAGACTTGTATGAATTTCTATCTTTCTTATATTTCTTCGTAAGAAATCATACAAGAAGTATGACGAGTGTAAATACATACATATATATAGTTTAGCCTAAGAGGCTGTATTTTTTTAAGTTTTGGAGACTAGCCGAAGCTAGTCATGTATTTGCCAGTTTTTGAGTTGAGAGCTTTTGAGCTGTCGCATGCAGCATATTTTCTATGAAAATTATATTTTGGGAAAGATAAATATTTTATTAAATTTATTTTTGTCCCCTCAGTCTAACGTTTTTAAATGTTTTCCCTTGGGCCCTTCATTTTTAAAAAATGCCCAGTCTGCAGAGTGCGGGTCGGTACTAGTAGGAGGAGACGAGGCATAGTTACCAATCTATCAACCATTTTTTACCAGTAGGTTACCTGCTTAACCTACTAGGGTATTTTCCTGCTTCCGTTGGTTTTAGTAGCTCTAAATACTCTTGGGATTATTGTATAATATTCTCAGTGGTGTGCTATGACATATGTTATAGTATTTGTGAATTTATGGGTTGAAATGGAGAATGGTTAACTTGTTTCAATGAGTAGTTTTTCAATTTTTCGAGTTAGGATTGTTCATTTTCAATGGAGGTTTGCCGAGTTTTTCGGTAAATTTTCTTTGGAGGTGGACCCCGTAATACTTACCTCGGGTTTCAGGTTGAAATTTGGGATGAGTCTTGACATATATTCATTATTGCTAGCTAATCATTATTAGCGGCAACTCACCATAGGTGAGTAGGGCGCTTAGCGTATGACGCTATTATAGCTTGTGAGGCAACCGATTGGTATTTATATTTATATGTTAGCTAGCCATTATTAGCGGCTACTCATCATAGGTGAGTAAGGCGCTTAGCATGGGACGCTATTATAGCCTGAGAGACTCCGACCCTATCCTGGGAGGCTCATCGTTATGGTGAAACCTCTTCCCCATTTTTATTTATTGAGAACCAATGAGATTGGTTCATTAGTTTTGTCTATAATTATTTTGGGAAAGATTTCCAAGAGTGGCATGCATAAATATTTTTCTCAATGGAAAATATGGGAAAAGCATAAATTTTGATTTCAAGGCTCTATCATTAAGTTAGTATTTTTATTATTTATTTTTGTCCACTCACTCTAACGTTTTAAATGCTTCTCCCCTAGGCTTTTTATTTTAAATGTCCAGTCTGCAGAGTTCTGTTCGGCGAGGGTAGGAGACGAGTCATATTTCCTACCTCATCCAGTTTTCTCTCATAGGTTACTAGTTTAACCTACTTGTATATTTTCTCATTTCATAGTAGTTGCTCTGATAACCATGGGGTGTTTTAAATGAATTTATGTCAAGGTGTGTTAAGAGTTTATGACTCCACTTAGGAGTGATGAAAAATAGTTATTTGGTTTGTTTGTATGAAAGATTAAATTCATTAAATTATTTTGAATTATTACTTTTTTTGAGGTGGTGGATGTTTATTTGGTGGAGCGGGCGGCTCCAGAAGATGTGGATTTAATTGTTTTAGAAGTGTTTGGGTTGTGGTGATTTTTCTTTCAGGTTACCCATTTTCAATGAAGGCCAAAATTTTGATATAATTTTCCTTGAAGTGGGTCCCGTAGGATTTATCCCGGATTTCAAGAGGAAATCCATGGTAGGTTCTGACAAAAAGAATTAGCTATTTATGTTCAAACTTGAATGTTTCAGGACCACCTAGCGTGAAGAATGATTTGCCCACCATTTCAGCATTTACAATTTATATATTGTATAAAAAAAATATGATGAGATATCTATGACATTCAATTATAAACAATTTTGTCTCAATCTAGAGTAGACTTTTATATATATCGATATGCAATAAAAGAACTTGTAGGCACTATTCTTCATCTAAGGTAATAGATCCCCAACTTCATCTCACGGTAGACTCATGCAATCAAGTTACAGTACCAAATGCAAATGTGCGCACTAAAGGCCATATATTTGTGTTTTGCATCTTCACTTAAGTTGTTTTTATAGAGGAAAAAAAAACTCTTAAGCGTTCAACTAGGTTTTTTCATTTTTGATATAAATATCTTTTTTGGTAATTTTGCGTACTCACAATTTTTTTTATTTTATATATAAGAAAATTTGTATCTAGTAATCAAAGACGTATGAATAAAATTTTTCAAAAAAAAAATGTCAACAACAAAAATGTCACCAGTTTTTTATTTTATTAATTTTTTTACTGCAAGGTTATCAAGAAATAGATACAAATTCGGCATGAAGATCAACATAACTAGGCCTCATCATTTGGCCCTTCGAGCCCTAACCCGCCCTACCCTATAGGGCCGAAGCCCTACCTGGCCCTCTGTTAGGACGGGCCGGCCCTAGCCCTTTTCAATTATGGTAGGGCAAGGGTCAAGCAAATGAAACCCGGCCCTACCCTATGGCCCTACCCTATTGACCCCTTTAGGGCCAAGTCTGGCCCGGCCCTAAAAGCCCGTCCTTTAGGCTCTAATAATTACTTATTTCTATTGTTTTTAATATGTTTCTTATTTTTTATACAATACAACTAATCTTGTAAGTTTTATTTCTTTAATTTGTATATTTTTATTAAATAATGATTGATTTTTTATGATTTAGAGAGATAGTTAATGAAATATATGAATATAAATACTTAGATTAATAATGCTAGATGTCTTAAGTTAAATATAATGTATATGTATGTTAAATATGACTAAAAATAGGGTCGTGTATCATATATATCTCTTGAGGTAATATTTGAGAAAAAAATTAAAACTCATGAATTTATTTCGTTAAACAAAATAACGTCATATTCGGCCTTTTCGGCCCTATTATGCCTATTCAAAGGGCCGGCCCTACCCGACCCTATTAGCCCTAGCAAAATGGGCTTGAAGGGCGGGTAAGAGCTTGGATATTTGAGCCCCGGCCCAACCCTACCCGGCCCTAAATTTTGTTGACCAAGTCAAAGCTTTATCCGACCCTACCCTAAGCCCGGCCCATGATGAGGCCTAAACATAACCTATCTAAGTTAACACAAGTTAAATGTGAAGCTTCTTTTAACAAGAAAAAGAAAAATCTCACCCCATGTGAAAAAAATATTCAACTAATCCTTGTAGGTTAGTAACGTAATTAAGGTTTGCACCATGCCTGAAAGGTTGAAGGTCTCATCCCAAACTCGAGTCACCAAGGCAAAAGCAACGATATGCTGCTCGTGCAAGTTCGTCGCCGCGTTGAACTTTTTGGTAGTCCCTCTTGCACAGCAATCCCCGCCTACAAGCCGCCAAGCCCAGCAACCGCGACTACCCATCAAGCACCGCTATACTGGATCTACCTCCGCCCCACACTATAGCACAGAGCCTACCTTCAACAACACATAATAACCACAAGCCCATGACCAAGCATGTAAACCATCGTCCGCCAACCAATGAGAATGATAGCCTTGATCGAATCTGCGTTAGCATCCTTGGGAGTGGACTGGGATCCTCTCCTCATATTTCTCTGCTCATACTTCCTCATAAATGAATCTGAGTCATCCAATCTTAATGGATGGGCAGGATTTCTCTGACTTTATTTCCTCAAATTTCAGACCCAGAGTATAAACCCAGAAGTAGGGTGATCAATTTTGGGTTGATATTGGTACCGGCGATGATACCAAAATGATAAAAGTTCTCATTTGGAAGGAACACTTTGAATATAACTAAATTTAACACACGGCTAAATTTTTGCACAAAGTGAGGCCAAGTTTAAACTGCCCATCTATTTCCATTCTTCCTCTTGCATTGCTCATATTTCTAGTACGTATCTATTCAATCTTTGATCAATATCCTTCATCTTGACTGAACTACTTGGCTTTAAATTTTTTCTTTTAGTTTTAACTCTCATCCCCAAATAAAAATATTTCTGATCACAAATCATATATGGCTTCAGTTGCAGCATATTAGCAACTAATTATAACAAGCTGGGATCTCTCATATCATGATTTCCATAACACTACAAGAACCAGTCTTTCTCACAAAACATAAACCCAGTAACATGCAAAGAACATTGCTTTTTCCATCGTTGAAGACAAAAGCGAAGACCCATCAACGAGACCTTCTTGCTTCTCTCTCATACTCGAGCAGGATGAGGATGTCGCTCTACCTGACCGGTTCCTTGAGGTTTCTCATGATTAACCGGTTCTGGTCGTCGTAACGGCTGCGACAACAGACGATCCTCGAGACCCGTCAACGCATCCTTCTTTCTCTTTCGGCTGCTGATTCGATTTGAACAACAGAGAGGTAGTAAAAGTGTTAAACTATATGCAATAGAATTATGGAGCGAAAGATATCAGCTTTAGGGTTGGGGGTGAGAGAGGGAAGAGAGAGATGAGAGGAGATCGGCGATCAGAAATCTAGACGAGAATTTGGGAAGAAGATAGACTAATCACCTTAAAAATGTAAGATAAATCCTGACCATCTATTAAGATTGGATGGTTCAGATTTATTTATGAGGAAGTATGAGCAGAGAATTATGAGAGGATCCAGATCCATGATTTAGTAATGTAATATTGTAATTGTTTAATAATTCTAGCCTTCTATACATTTTTTTTTTTAACAAAATGAAAGTTTTATTGTATAATGCGGAGGCCAGCATGGCTACATGATAACCTCAGGACATTTGGATTGATGCTCACCTATTCAGGAGCATAGAGAGTACACAATTTAGAAACAACAAGATACTAAGAAACATACTACTAGAGCCTAATCGCTCAATTAAAGTAATATGCTTAAAGTAATATGCAACCATTTTGGTGCAAGTAAAATTCATAGTCTGCTAGCTCAAAACCAACGTAGTTACATTCTACACTTTTGCTTTGTCCTTTGGATCCGACTTTGGTGGTGTTCCAGAGCAAAGAACACTCAGTACTTGCTCATAAGCAGGACTTTCTTTTTCTGGAGGAGCAGTAAGAATTGGAGGTGCAACTTTAGGGGGCATGCTATCCTCAATGGCCTCATTCATCTTAGACTGCATCGTCTAATCAGTGGACACAGGTTGATCCACATCCTCACTTCACAATGTAATTGTCTGAACTAGACTAGCATCCTTGCTCAAAACAACATTCCGAGTAGACTATAATGTCACTTCGATTATGTTGCTTTAAGAGTCTAGACTTTAGTGTGAGTAATACTCGGCTATTTACCGAAATTTATTGTATATACATAGACACACAGTCATTTTCCTAAATATTTTCCACACTTAACAAAATTAATTTAATTATTTTTTGAAAGAAAATATTTTATTGATAAAACTCATGCCACAATGACATCATAACACCACTACATTAGATAATTAGCTCACTTATTTCTGTGAGCTTAGCAGATGATTAAACTATATACAAAACAAGATATCAGAGAAAATAAAACTGGAGCCAAGACGCTCAATTGCGGTACTCGAAGCCTTATATATCCATCTAGCTGCAGCTAGTTTGCACAGTCTACAAAGTTATCAAAGCACTAACAATTGTTCAACTTTGATTTTGCCTTCTTGGCCGGTCAGGGCTTGGAGGAGTGTTCGGCTCAACTTTCTTCAAATTGAGCTTGGACGTAGGTTCAGTGACCTAAACCTAAACTCGACTAGGTATTTGGTAGATCTTTGACACAGGCATGGATTCCGGCGGCTTCCAAGGGATCACCATCTTCCTTGATTCAGTTTTTTGCTCTTCACTAGCAGATATGCATAGTTTCCTGCCAAAAATCTTCATCAACGTCAGCCAAGGCGGCTTCACCACCAACACTCTTGATCTCGCTTACGTCATCATTAAATCCAACCCAGCGAGAGCTCAAACAGTTTCCTCGGTAGAGACCATGTCTTTGGTTGTCGTTTTCAACAAATACGGTAGCTAGAAAGCCTCCATCTTGCAATCCTCTTCAAATTCGGTAAATAGAAAGCTGCCCTCAACATATATGGTGGCCAGAAAGCTTCCACCCAGCGCCACTGTATGAACAGAGGCAGAAGAAAACCGACTTGGTATTGGTGCCGAGCGCCCTGAAATTGGTGACAAGCGCCCCGTAATCGGCGATGAGCGCCTTGGTATCGGCGTTGAACACCATGGTTGGATGCCCATGCCATGGTGGCCATGGTTTGGGGGAAAAATGGAGAAGTCACATGGATGCTAGGGTTTTTATTTTTTATTTTTTGCAGATCGCTACAAAATTTAATTTAATTTTGAGAAATTATATTAAGGATTTAATGCATTTTACCCCCCCCCCCACACCCCCACCCCCACCCGAGGTTTGGGGTTAACTTCTCTTTTTGAAATTATACTCCCTAAATTATATAATTTTCATCACCTTTGTCAATTTGCTAACAATCTGTCAAATTTGTACGTTAATTTTGACTTTATGGCTCAACTACGTCTAAAATCACTTGTTAGAACACTTTTTCTAAGATTTCTTGTTAGACTTAGCGTCCAAATTAGATGGAATCTTATCAAATATGCACAACTGATGAAAATTGAAAAATTCAGGAGGTAAATTTTCAAAATTGAGAGAATAGTGACTAAAATGAAGTACCCCAAATCTGAAGTGAATAAACTGAATTTATAGAGAACTCTTGACAGAAAAAATAGTCAACTAGTCGTTGTGTTACCTATTTAAGAAAGATACACATTTGACTCATATTTAATTAGATGGCTATTTCTTTCTAAAGCACCTTTTAGCAATTCATATGATGTTATATAAGTGTACCAAAGACAAGAAGATCTTACAATCATCGCAACCTCACATCATTATCATGTCTATGGCACACTTGATGATGTTTTTAGCATATTATATGACAATGTTTTTTGTTTTCGCCTTTTCATCACCAAATATCAGTTGTATTGCTAAACATGTTCCGTTTGAAGAAAACTACAATATCACATACAGTGCAGATCATACAAGATTTCTTAACCAACATGAAGAAATTGTGCTTTCCATAGATGAACATTCGGGTCCTTTTCTTTTTCTTATATTTACTACATAGTTACAATACATAATATCTTTTTAGTCACTTTTAATGAATATTTGTAGGAACGGGATACAGATCCCAAAGGAAATATGGTTCTGGATTTTTTGGTGTAAGACTGAAGCTCCCAAGTAATGATACCACAGGAATCCTCACAACCTTCTACGTAAGAACTCAATCTTCGTATATTTCTCATTCGTTATTTGTTCTAATGTTTTTATAGCATTTATAATCATATATTGGGTGACAAAATACCAGTGCTTACTTTTTATCTTACAGTTGATTTTGAATTTTTGGGTAACAAGCAATCCCCATATGTGCTAAGTACCAATGTGATTTCAAATGGCAACTTACATCGAGAGCAACAAATTTCTCTATGGTTTGATCCTACCGAAGATTTTCATTTGTACCAAATTCTATGGAATCAACATCAGCTAGTGTAAGTACTCTGATTTCAATCTCTTTCACCCTTTTCAAACAAATTTTATAAGTCAACGAGGGCCACTATGTGCATTTTTGGTAATACTTATGTAGAAATTCTTTTTGGAATGTTAGCTTTTTGGAAAGTATAATATCTTATATCAAAGAATGCTAATGCATGTAAAAATACTTTAACTAAATGCTTATCTACACTTTAGGGTATTTTAAAAGTGTTTTCAATCTATCAACTTCAATGTCAAAACATACTTAAATTTGTGTTCACCATATATAACTTTTCGCTAACTTTTAATTCGAAATTAATTTTCAGGTTATTTGTAGATCAAATCCCTATTAGAGTGTTTAAAAATTACTCTAGTATTGGACCTATTTTCCCAACAAAGCCCATGGATATTCAAGGCACTATTTGGAATGCTACATGGGCAAAACCTGGATCATTACCTGATTGGAGCCAAGGACCTTTTGAAGCACACTATCAAGGATTTGATATTGATGGGTGTCCTGCAACTAACTCGAACATTTCTGAATGTTATGATTTTAAGTATGCATGGAATGGTCGAAATTATACGTCCTTGAATCAAGATCAAGAAAGGGCATATGAAATTGTTAAGAAATACTACTTGACATATAACTATTGTAATGCACAACACCCTTCACCCCCAGAATGCCTAATCAATCATTGAAATATACATATACGATTGTTGTATTGCAATTCATTCTTCAGCTCTGTATACAAGATCAAATGTCTAGATTCAAAAAGAAAAATGATTGCAACCAACAGACGTACTATATACTGAGATTAATATTACATATAAAAGACATGAATAAATTTTTATTAAAAACAATTTGACTATTCTACTAGCTACTTCATTCTTAGGATTTTGAGTTGTGTTTATGAGCTTATTGTTCAAAATGTATGCAGACATTGGTTCATACATATCACTACTAGAAAAAGGTTCTAAGGTGACGAAATATTTTTAATTCGTCACCTAAGAGAACACTTTAGTCACGAAACCGGTTTCGTCGGTGACAATTTTCATCGTCTAAGTAAGGTAAGGTGACGAAACATTATTTTGTCACTATTTTCGTCACCTTAGAGCTAACTTAGGTGACGAAAATACATTTCGTCATGTAAGTAACAGGTTAGGTGACAAAATATATTTTCGTCACCAAAGTTTTGAGCACTTAGGTGACGAATATAAATTTCGTCATGTAAGTGATAGGTTAGGTGACGAAAACATATTTCGTCACCAAAGTTTTGAGCACTTACGTGACAAAAATATATTTCGTCATGTAAGTGATAGGTTAGGTGAAGAAATATGTTTTCGTCATCAAAGTTTGAGCACTTTGGTGACGAAAATATATTTCGTCGCCTAAGAACTTACTTTTGTGACGAAAATAAATTCGTCGTCTAACACATTTACTTAGGTGACGAAACATAAAGTTGTGTGTCATTTTGAACCAACTACGGGGTATAAGTAAAATTTTAGAAAACCCACCGTACTATATGATTAGTGTACTTAAATACGGTTATGAAAAAAAATCCACCAGTTTTTGAAAACGATAAGGTCTCAATCCACGCGGTCAACATTAAATTAACGTCACTTATTACACTAAAACGCTCTTTCCTACCCCTATATGACCTAGTTTGATTGATTCTTTCACACACAAAACTCTCACATTGATGAGAGGTAACCACTCATATAAATATTTGGGTACGTTCACCTCTCAACGATAGGGCTCCACATAGGGAAACATAAGCGTATATAGGGTTGACCACTTGTATCGAGAACAAAACGTTACCGGAAATATGTGATTTTTCAACCATAGTCGTATTTCACCATACCGATGACATCCTATTTCACAAGATTTTTGAAAATATTGCTTCCTCCCTATAGTTGTTTCACAAATATCTACACTTGCATAAAACCTACTAAACAAGTTATACCACATTAGTAGATATGTTATGGTTCTGTTGGCTAAATTTTACAAAATAAAAATTCAACCGTCAGATATGATCAATGTACTTAAATACGGCTATGAAAAAAAATCCACCAGTTTTTGAAAACATTTAGGTCTCGATCCACACGGTGAACATTAAATTAACGCCACTTATTACACGAAAACGCTCTTTCCTACCCCTATATGACCTAGTTTGATTGATTCTTTCATACACAAAACTCTCACATTGATGAGATGTAACCACTCATGTAAAAATTTGGGTACGTTCACCTCTCGACGATAGGGCTCCACATAGGGAAACATAAGCGTATATAGGGTTGACCGCTTATATCGGGGACAAAACGTTACCGGAAATATGTGATTTTTCAACCATAGTCGTATTTCACCATACCGATGACATCCTATTTCACAAGATTTTTGAAAATATTGCTTCCTCCCTATAGTTGGTTCACAAATATCTACACTTGCATATAACCTGCTAAACAAGTTATACCACATTAGTAGACACGTTATGGTTCTGTTGGCTAAATTTTACAAAATAAAAATTCAACCGTCAGATATGATCAATGTACTTAAATACGGCTATGAAAAAAAATCCACCAGTTTTTGAAAACATTTAGGTCTCGATCCACACGGTCAACATTAAATTAACGCCACTTATTACACGAAAACGCTCTTTCCTACCCCTATATGACCTAGTTTGATTGATTCTTTCACACAAAACTCTCACATTGATGAAATGTAACCACTCATGTAAAAATTTGGGTACGTTCACCTCTCGACGATAGGGCTCCACATAGGGAAACATAAGCGTATATAGGGTTGACCGCTTGTATCGGGGACAAAACGTTACCGGAAATATGTGATTTTTCAACCATAGTCGTATTTCACCATACCGATGACATCCTATTTCACAAGATTTTTGAAAATATTGCTTCCTCCCTATAGTTGGTTCACAAATATCTACACTTGCATATAACCTATTAAACAAGTTATACCACATTAGTAGACACGTTATGGTTCTGTTGGCTAAATTTTACAAAATAAAAATTCAACCGTCAGATATGATCAGTGTAGTTAAATACGGCTATGAAAAAAATCCACCAGTTTTTGAAAACATTTAGGTCTCGATCCACACGGTCAACATTAAATTAACGTCACTTATTACACGAAAACGCTCTTTCCTACCCCTATATGACCTAGTTTGATTGATTCTTTCACACACAAAACTCTCACATTGATGAGATGTAACCACTCATGTAAAAATTTGGGTACGTTCACCTCTCGACGATAGGGCTCCACATAAGGAAACATAAGCGTATATAGGGTTGACCGCTTGTTTCAGAGACCAAACATTACCGGAAATATGTGATTTTTCAACCATAGTCGTATTTCACCATACCGATGACATCCTATTTCACAAGATTTTTGAAAATATTGCTTCCTCCCTATTTAACAAGATCACATTCTATCAAAACTTTTTCTTAAAAATAAATATTTTTGGTTCACTGAGATGACGAAAATTCATGTTTTCGTCACCTAACTACTTAATATTTGGGGGGTAAAAAATTCTGCCAATTATTTGGCCAATTTTTAATCATTTCCGCCAAAAATTTCAGAAAAATTTGAACCAAATTTTTGAAAGTTTCCTTATATATCCTCTGCCTCACTTTTCATTTCTCTATCTTTTTCTTTGAACTCTCTCTTCTCTCTTTTCCAGACTCTCTTCTCTCTCCCTCCTCTCCTCTGCCCCAATTTCCACACACCAAGACACCTTCTAGTTTTCCCTCTGCATCTGTTTGCCCCTGCCTTCTTCTTCGCCACTGTCGCCTCCTTCCTCATCGCTGACAGCCGTTTTCCCTCTACCTTCTTCTTCACCGCCGTCGCCTCCCCCCTCATCGTTGGCAGCCGTTTTCCCTCTGCCTCTCCTTCTTCTTCGCCACCATCGCCTCTCTTTCTTCGCCACCGTCGCCTCCTGCCTCTCAAATTCAGCCGTTTTCATGGAAGGACTAATTTTCCTCCTCCATCAGACTTCGCGCCCATCTCGCCAAAGGACTCCGCGCGCCATCTCGCCAGCAGACTCCGTGTGCCTTCTCGCCAGCGAACTCCACGCCCATTTCGCCAGCGGACTCCGCGCGCCTTCTCGCCAGCAGACTCAGCACCCATCTCGCCAGCGGACTCCGCGTGTCTTCTCGCCAGCGGACTCCGCGTGCCTTCTCCCCAGTGGACTCCGAGCCCTTCTCGTTTTGGCCTTGTTAATTTGTGTTTTTGCAAATGACTACGGAGGCGATCTCGGTTGAAATTGGGTTGCTTGATATTGGTTGTAAGATATTGGGGTTGTTTGGATCTGGGTTGTAAGAAGTTGGAGACGAAACTATTGTCAGCTAAGTAACTGGGTGACTTTTTCTATGTGAAATAATTGTCAGCAAACTGAATAAATTTCGACAACTAAGTAACTGGGTGACGACCGAATTTTCGTCAGCTAAGTAACGTGGTGACAAAATATTTTTCGTCAGCTAAGTAACCTGGTGACGAAATATTTTTCGTCAGCTAAGTAACCTGGCGACGAAAACAGTTTCGTCAGCTAAGTAACCTAGTGACAAAAAGTTGTTCGTCGTCTTAGTAGTGACTAAGATGACGAAATTAATATTTTCGTCACCTAAATGCTCTAACCACTGGCCTTAGATGACGTCCCTTAGGTGACGAAATTTTCGTCAGCTAAGTGTTTACATGACGACAGAAGCTCTGAGGTGACGAAAAAATTTCGTCACCTAAGAACTTTTTTCTAGTAGTGTATATACATATATAGTACCTTTTTTTTGTTTCGAAGGGACACATATAGTCTTAAACAATGACAAGTGTGGCAGTGAATCATTATTATACCGATATTGTCTCAACTTATTAAGTGTTAGGTTTAAACTACAAAATGTCTCGGTACAATTGACTGAGTATAATCCACCCATTTATAGGTTACATTTTTCTGACTTGAAATCTCTCGTTCACCACATCTCCCAAAATACATCAAGCCTTAATCAACTAATAACAATCTCAAATGGTTATCAGAGCATATCTATAATGAAAAAAAAATAATGAATAAAGAATAAGCGGAAGCAGCCTCTGACTATGCCTCGACTCCATGTACGCTCGACCTCAAATAAACTTAGCTTGCAAACTGGGCATTTGAAATTGAAGGGCCCAGTGAAAGTAATTTAAAAACTTTAGAGTGAGTGGACAAAAATAAATTAAATAATTTAACAAAAACGTAATTTAAATACTTTCCCACGTTTAAACTTTAAAACCTCGATGCACGCAACTTGATATAACATTTAACTTTAAATTCAGAATCACATAAAAATGGACAAACCAACCTCGTTGGTTAATCAAATACAGAAATCTCTCCAGAATAGATAAACCAGCCCCACTGGATAATCAATTACATAAATGAGAAAAATAAGACAAGGGGAAGAGATATCACCATGTAAGAGGAGCCTCCAAGGCTCGGGACGGTTCCTCCCAGGCTATAGTAGCGTCTCATGCTAAGCGCTCGAGTCACCTATGGTGAGGACCGCTAATAAGGCTAGCTAGCAATAAATAATAATATCGGATCGGTACCTCCCAGGCTATAGTAGCGTCTCACGCTAAACGCTTGACTCACCTATGGTGAGGACCGCTAATAAAGGTTAGCTAGTAATGAATAATAACGACCCTAGTATGGTGACTAAAAACATACAAAATCACTTAAATCCATAAAATTTCCCCAAGATCATATGAATGGTATGGTTCCCAACCGTACTTGAAAATTATCATAAGAAATTAAAATAAAACTCAATGACGTGTCTCACACGTCAAATGATTCTCAAAACCATCATATAAGCGAGAGTTAATTAACAAGTAAAAATCGTAAATAATATCTCAATCCAAAACACTCGCTAAGATATTCTCAAGGTCAAGATCGATATTCTACAAATAAATGCGAAAATTATAAATAGCGAACTACCGAAAATCCCACTTTCAGAAATCTTTTATAAATCTCAAAGTCCACAAATAAACCAATCATACTGAAATCCGAAATTTATAAAGAATATTCAAACTCAAATACTAAATTAATAATCCGAGCTCAAATCCATAAATCATGACCAACCATTAATCAATGCTTCAAACTCAAATAATTTCCAAGATCATCTCATAAACCGAAATTATAATTTAAGCTCAGAAAATAAAATAATAAATTATAAAATCTTGCATGCATATTTATTTAAAACCAAAATGTCCACTCACAAATTTAGACATAAGCCCGAAGAAATCTGAATCGCCACTCAAGTGAGGTCTCCTCGAATCCTGCCACAATAACCATGCTTAGCACCAAACTTCAATTATGGAAAAATAAATACTTAAATATAAACATCCAAATATTTTCCGCTTAACCCACTACCCTTACTAGGGTTAAGCTTACCGGATTGACACCAAACTCCACCACAACCTTAAATCATTGATTTTAACATTTTAGAATAGATACCAAGGAAATCCAACGGTTCGATCTTTATTCTAACAACTGCCAAAATCTTTAATCTTTGAAAAAAAATCCCAAACCTAACCAAAACTCCTCCAAAAATTTCAAACTTCACATCATTAAACTCCTCTCATTAAAACAACTAAAAAACATACAAAACTACCCCAAAGAGGCGGCGGCGTCTACTCCGCGGCAGCGGCGGCTGGCCAACCACTATTTCGGCCACCTCCAATGTTTACCAAATTTTGACACAATCTTCCTCTCAACATTCTAAACAACTTTCATAACTACCACATTGAACAATTTCAAGTCAAACATGTCAATCGAATCAAAACATAAAAATCTCAAATCAAGAACCCTAGAATTTCAAACATTCAATTCTCCTTACTAGCTCGAGTTAAGTCCAAACCTTAGACTGGTAGTATTGAGAAATGAAATTGGATAAGGCAAGTGATGGAAACCAAAAGTGATCACTTGCATGCGAGGAATCAACATGCAAGTTGCAAGTGATTCATAAATAAATTGGTGGGATTCTCTTTTAGAATATCAAGTGGCGGATTGCATATATTGAGCTTTGAGCATGCAAGTACAGGTCACATCTCAACTATGGATCATTGGCTGTAACTAGGAGCTGGGCGAGAGGAAAAACTCTACGAGTTTCAAACAATAACAAAAGTATTTACAGATAGAGAGAAGCAATCCAAGAAAATATATCATATACATATTTACTTGTATACATACGTACTTCTTTGTTACGTCTGTTTCACAGAGGCTAAAAGTACCATTTATTACACATAATGTTCATGTACCAGAGGCTAGAAGAAAGAATGTGAATGATAAGAGTTACAAGTGTGTGATGTTGGGGATAAGCGAAGAATCGACAGCTTACAGGCTATATGATCCTATATCTGGACGCATGGTGGTAACTAGAGATGTGATTTAGAGAAGATGAAGAAAGTTGGGATAGGGAAAGGTTGTTGAATTAGAGGTGACGCTTGACCTGTTAGATTGGAGTGATAGTGAAGAAGAAGATGAGTCTGCTCAAAATGAAGAGGAAGCTAGATGTGAATAATGATGATGCAAAAGAAGAATAGTTAACTCCTCAAATGAGTCACCATTTGGATAAGCTTTCAAAAGTGCAAGTGGAGCGCTGCATGGATCAAGAATGTGAGGCAATTGAAAGGAATCATATTTGGGAGTTTACAACCTTGCCGACTGGAGCAAAAACAATTGGGGTAAAGATGATCTTTAAGATAGTTTGAAAATGGTGAAGTTGATAAATGCAAGTCCAAACTTGTGGCAAAAAGGCTATGCTTACCAATATGGGGTGTGCTACAGTGTATTGTGACAATAGCTCAACCATAAAGCTTTTGAAGAACCTAGTGATGCATGGCGAAGCAAGCATATTGATGTATGTTTTCACTTTCTTCATGTGCTTACCAAGGATGGAATTGTGGAGCTTATTCATTGCAACACATAAGATCAAACTGCAGATGCTATGCCTAAATCACTGAAGCTAGAGCTGTTCGAAGACTTTGAGACTTGACATTAAAACAGCTATATATATGCTGCTTCTAGTTTCCAGATTTTTTCAGTAGCCTTCGCTAGTAAAATGAGCAGTCTGCGTTACATTGTTTTGCTGATAAACGGCATCTCATAAGACTCCTTAAATCTCATTAAATCTCAACAGCCATAGAATTGTGTAAAATAAAGAGGTCATCAAACAGGATTCTTTGTACGCAAAGGAACTGAAAAAGATGATATAAGCAGATTATATGAAACAAAGATTAAACTTTGGGAGTTCAGCTTCCTGAACTCAAAAACTACACTATGGAAGATACAAAATTAGAGTTTCTGTTAGACCTCGACTTGTCATGTCTTGTGGCCTCTAAACCAGCATACAGAAAACAACAAATCAATAACAAAATAGAACAAGAAAGTTTTCTTGGCCACTTCTACACCATAATTTGAGCTCGATACAAAATGGAAATCTTACATTCAAATAATGAAGGTCTCATCAACCATCCCTTGTTTTTTGGGATGCTTTTAGGTTTCTCTTCCGTTTTTTGATAACCTCAATGTTCTCCTGCTTTCGTTCCTTGCCTTTCTGAAATAAGAATCACAGCCACAGAAACAGATTAGATCACCGGAGGAAACTTATGAAGTTATAATAAAACTACACTGTAGTACTTAAAACAAAAAAAGAAATAGATCTATATTCTGAGTGTGACAGAAAAAACTATACTATATGGATGACATGCATGAGCATAGACAACTAGGTTCAAGATGGTTAATCAAAGAGTTCTTAAACCTGCAAACAGGTTCACAATGGAATGAGGACATACTGAAAGCAACACAGCAGATCAAAAAGTAATCATTTTACCAATCTGATTATTTTCAAGCAAGCACGCTAAGCTTTGATTCTGATTGCCTTTCTTTTTGTTAATGGAGTTAAACCAGGAAAAGTAACAGAGCAGTAATCAATTTACCTTCATGGCTTCATAAAGACCCCTCTTTTTCTTGGTCATAAGTTTTAGATGACGTTCATCATTATCCCTGGCAATTTGTTCATAATCAGGATCCGATTCTTCCCTGTCCTCAGTCGACTTGGCAGAAATCTGATTATCTGTTTTTGAAATGGAGGATGAAGCAGGGACACCCTTAATTTCTTCTTTCAATCCCTCGAAGTACTTCTCCTGAAGAGCCTTCAGCTGCAATTCAGTTAACAGCAAAGCAAACCATCAAGAAGTCTGATATACAATGACATAAAATAGCCAAAGATATGTGCACTATGCAATATTGTTTAATAGCGGTTTTACCTTCTTCTCATTCTTTGCAGCTTCTTTTGCTTTCTCAATGTCAGCAATATCCTGAGGATCTTCCAAATCTTCTTTTCCGACATCTGGAAGCGGGAGGATTTCAGCAGCCTTCCATTGTTCAATTTTCAATGCATAGTCCGGAACATAACCTTCTTCTTTCGGGTCAACAAAAGGTGACAAATGTGGGGGAAGTTCTCTGTCAGAAGATTAACTACTTAAAAACTAGCACAAGGTATAAGCTTTGATTACCAAATAAAAAGATGGAAAACAGAGTTGACAAAAGGGGAAGGTGAGAAGACACATATCCATGATGTGACAGAACATGCCAAGCGAAGATAGCAAATGAGAATAATAACTCAAGGAGCAAGGCTAAAACATATGACCAAAAGAACAAAGAAAACAAAATAAAGTCTTTAAAAATTACCGTCCCGCCAAATAATCCCGAGAAGGAAGAATTTTCTTGGCATTTACACAATCATAAACCCACTGCGGTTGAACATATTTTCTTCCTTCACATAGCTCATGCTGCAACGGCCTGTCAACAATCTGCAAATTACAGAAGCAATCAAGTTGTCAGAATTCTGATATTTAGTATCAAATTTTCTGGTGCCACAGATTGCAAAATGCATATGTATTTGTTCATAGCGAGCAAGTGAAAGAATTTTAAGAATGTCACACAGCATACCTGATGGGTGATGCTGTAATCATCTTCTTCAAATGGAGCGCCATCACCTTTCCAGGACACAATCCCACCAAATGCAGGAATCACAAACAGTAATGATTCTCTGTTAACCTGAACAAAGAGAAGGGTAACATATGAAGCGCAAAAGTAAGGAAATAATGAACAGTAGTATAATACTTAGACATGGTTTGTCTTGTTCGAAAGGACAAAAATAACTCTGTATTTCCTCCAAGAACCCCTTACCAACCAATTACACATAAACCGGTTGTTTAATTTTGTTGTAGATATTCCAAGTTACAGACCAAGATTTCGGACTCACCTCACGGTTCAAGAAAAATTTCATATCCTTGAAGAGTCCCTTACACACCATTGTATCATTATCCTCTTCGTCCTCTCCAGGAATATGTTCAACCAGGCCCATCAATGCACCAGGTTCATTGGAAGGTAGCTGATGCTGAAGTTGGGCAAGTCTTAATTCAGACTCAGCAACTTTACCAGTTCCAGGCAAACTTGAAACCTGAGGATCCAACTCAGAGGACCAAGAACTTGCATCGAAGTATCTTGATAGTGCATATAGTTCTACACAGTCAATAAGAAAGAAAAGGTCATATTCATTATTCATTGAAACACACAAAAGTATGTGCAACATTGTTAAAAACTCTGAAAGAGAACCTAAGAAGATTTTGTAGCTTTTAGGAAATTAGTAAAAACACGTACCTGCTGCAAACGCTTCCAATTGAGGATCAAGAATTGGTGGATACTTCACATTTATGGAACGATATAAATGACAATTCACAAAAGCAAGAAGAGCCTGCAACATAACAGGAGTGGAACTTTAACTATGATATGGTAAGTGAAAAAAGAAGTTTGGGTTTGAAAAGGTAGGAGAAATGGTGATGAAGAAAAACAAAAGCAAAACATATTGGTAAAAATGTAACCTTGTAAAACTCCAAAAAGTTTAGCATGATATTGAAGTCAATATCTTCAGTCAAAACTTGCTGCAAAGGGTGAGGAGTCAACCATGTGATCAATTGCCCCTTTACCTCGGCCTGAACATACATAACAACAGAACCATATAAATCCTATCCGTAATACAAGATGAAAGGCTAAAGAATTAAAGAAACAGTACCGCACCTGATAATATATGCCTTTAACAGATACAAAGACTTTGCGCAATTTATGAGTCCGGGATATAAAAGCTTGCCATTCATGGCTCATCCTAGAAAGAAAGCAATACCAAGAATAAGATAGGTTTCTACGAAATCACCATACCACCGTCATCATTATTCGTTTGGCAGAACTCAAGCACCTACCTCCAACAGTTTTGGATGCATTTCACTTCAATTCTATCCTCTATAGCAGGTAAGCACGCAAAGAGGTGAACCATTGTGAGACAGTCATCCAAATCTCTTAGCGCATCGATGAACGTCGGATACCTGCAATATACATGGTACAAAACCTCAGAAACTCATCCCCTAACAACAACAGACACATCACCAAGACAACGTCAAACATACCTCTGCAAAATGACATGATCTAATTTGTAAGTGGGTCTTCTCTGCTTAAGAATAACAGCGCGGTCCTTGTTCTTCTTGGCCTCGGCTTTCTTTACCTTCTTTCCATATGCCCTGATGTCCCTCATCTGCTGGACCAGCGGGTCATGCTGAATGAAGGAGACATCCTTCAAGTGATAGTAAGTATGGTGATTTCCCTTCACCTTCTTCTTCGGCTCCCGAGGGAATATCCCCTTCAGAATGCATAGTTTCCTGCAATTTAACACAACCCAATATCAGCTACCAATATCAACTACCAACACGCTCAAAAAACCAAACCGTAACGAATCGAGTAGTTGAGTACCTGAAGAGGGGGAGATTGACTTGGAGCTGTTTTACGGCTTGGGACCTGGTGACGAACCTGGCGGCGTTTCCTTCCTTTTTCTTGCCCTGAAAAAATGTAAGAAAGAGATTAAAGGAGGGAAGAGTTGGAAGGTGTGGATATTAGATAGCGCTAAGTTTGATTGGGATGTTGAAATGGAAGAGGAGGAGGTAGTTGGAACTCACGGCAGGCCTGTAATGCTTCTTCCGGGCCACCATGGTTGAGACAAGGAGTTTCAGAGACTCAGAGAGAGGGGGCGAAGTTCGACTCAAATGATATAGGTTAGGGTTTAAGAGGTAGAAGAGAAGAAAACAAAACCAAAAAACAGGATTTGGGCCTTGGGTCGGTGTGCGGGTCGGGTTTAAGATATCCAGTTAGGCCAACCCAAGAAGCTCAAGTTATATTTTTCAAGTACAGTAGTGTTCACCTAATCAGTAACTGACCAAGGGAATTCATGGTCACTCACCGTTGGATGTAAATCTAAGGGTTGAAAACAAAACGACTCTACTTAAAAATAATTCTCCACATCATTAGATTTACATTTAATGGTGACTGAACATTAATCACTTTGTTAATTACTAACCAGGTGATCATGATTGTTTTCTAGTTTTAAGTTTCTCTTTCTATTTTCTCTGTAATATTTTGATTTATATCTGCAAAATTTTCTCCAATTTATGCATACCCTTTACATTACAAGTAATGCAAATGCAATGCCCTAAGATAGAAAACAACCAATATGGCCAGAACTCAAACGCATACTCAATCAAGAAAAAGAAGCTAATGGTACTAGAGATTAAGTAAAATAACATGGAGATAAAAATAACTAGGACATTGCTCCAACAAGATGAGAGTCATTTCGTTTCCCACTGCTTATTACAAAAAGAACAACATGTGTTGCATTTCTACTATAAAACGACCAGAGGCTCACTCGATAATAACCAACCGACAACATTTTCAAAGATTTAGAAACTCTTTGTTCCTTTGAAACCTTGAGCAATCTCAAATGAAGTGTTGCTGAAATTGGACATGGTCTAAACTTGGTCTGAAACTAGTCACCAACAAAGAGAAGAAAAAAAACATGTACTTTAAGGGGCCTATTCTCTCTGGTTGCTAAGAAAGTTGTCTTTTCATCAGTCTTATTGAACAAGAGGTTAACAATTGGTAGAGTTCTGTCACACTCCAATTTTTGAAGAAATAATTTTCAAAAATTTGGACATGATTTACCTCAAAATATGATCCCAAAACCTACTCAACAACTTCAAAAACTAAACTTAAATGCAGAAAATGTAAATGTCAACATAAACTCAATACTGAGTCAAATATTACATCTCCTTGTTTACATCAACTTGAAAAGTCAAGTAAAATGAAAACGCTCACATGAGCTTAATACTGTCTACCAAATAAAATAAATAAAAGTACAACATCTAAACCCTACCACTATGCCTCCACCTCACCCATGTTGATCATCACCTGCAGGTCTAACCTCTTCGCCATGAATTGGTGCACCGGGTTGTAAAACAACAAGCCCGGTAAGCTAAAAAGCCCGTATGACTAATTCTCAAAATTAACTCAACACATTTACAACAACCATTAAAACACATGAAACAAAATAAGAACAATCATTAATTTCACATATCCAACACATATACGTATGTTTATTTACAAATAAATATGTACCCATGAGTCTCATATACCAATACCATGACCTACAACAAACACATGTACCCATGAGTCTCAGATACCTATAAGATACCTCTCATGACCTACATCGACAAACGGATTAGAGCTCTATCCTAACCGTAACGAATCACCCGGCTAAAGGCTTGGAACCCAGTCTAAACAACAATTCACAATATGATAATATCATCATCAACAACACAATGAACACATCATAAAAATATATCATTTTACATTGATATATATATATATATATATATATGAATGCACATAGATATTCCCACAAGAATAATCTATCAAGAACCAACAATATTATGATCACATGAACATTAAAAATAATCATATAAATAAGAAAACTTTTTTTATTTTATCTATGAGCTGTTGGCGATCAAGCTCATATATTTTAAAACAAACAAAGCATAATCTCTTAAACCATCAACATCATCCAAATGACCATGATTAATTTGGTCTCAATGTAAACCATGGTGAGGTTTACTCACCTAAATACTCCAGTTGCGTCTTCAACAAAAACACAAGAGTCAAGCCCAAATCACAATTCACAAGTCACCTAAAATTTCGTACACAATTAATAACCTTAGTAACCATTGTACTATAGGATATCAAAACACCTTTAAACTAAACCTTAGCCCAAAGGAGGACAACCTTCTAAGGTCGTCGAACTTAATGACCCAATAAAGCTGCATCTAATCCTCAAATCCTAAACTCAAAACCTCTCACAAGTTTATGATTAAACATAAAGTCCTAGCATGCAATCCTTGCTCAAAACCTAGAATTTCCACATCTCAACAAACTCATAACAACAAGAGCTAGCTAACAACAGAAAACTAAAGCTACAAACATTGCCGGACGCGCTGCCACGTGCCAACACAGGCGACGGCGAGTGGGCCCCACGCGTCACCCCGAAACTTCCGGATTTGAGCAAACTCAAAACAGCAAACTTGAAGCTTGAAAGCAAGGTGAGCAACTTTAATACCTGAAGGTTCAATCAATTTGGCCAGAATCGGCCGGAAAGTGCTTCGAAACACCACCCCAAATCCAAACTTCAAATCTACAAATCCAGCGCCCAACTTCAATCATTAGGTCACCAAAGAGGCATAAACATCTCTAGGCAAAGGAGGAGAGCAAGACTTACCAAGCTTCAACCAAATTCGCTGTCGAAAAGAAGAAAATCCGGCAAGGAAGACCGGCGCTTCACCAGCCCAGCGCTCCTCCTCTAGCTCCAGGCACGGCGTCGCACCACCACAGGTGGAAAGAGAGTGGCCGTGCAATCCAAAAGAGACCGGTGGCGGCCAAAACGGTGGTCGGACGGCAGACTTCCAGTCGGCAGAGTTGATGGCATGCGTGAGGTGTTGGGAGCTTGGGAGGAGAGAGAGAAACTGTTTTCTCAAGACAGAAATTTAGAGTTTCCAAAAATAAAACCACCACCTTCTATTTAACCCTTTCCAAAATCAACTCTAAACTTTGACTGGTCATAAGTTCTTTATACCTCATCCGATTTACATATGTCACGTGTCTACGAACTCATATTGCCAAACTCTACAACTTTCATGAAGAAAGTTTTCGAAAATAACTTGCGGATAAGAATGTCAACTTTTAGCCACTTAAAACAAAGCACCCTAATATAATTGACTCCCGAAACTTCAACTTCCCACATACAAATAAAAATTTCTACAAAATAATCCTTCATTAATTTTGAAAATAATACAAAGAAATTGATTTGAAAATCTGGGATACTACAAGTTCCTTTTAAAGATGATTAATTTTGGTCCTTTATGTTCAATGTTGTGTGCTGATGTGTACACTGCATAAAAAGCATACTAATGTTAATTTGCTTTTGGGATATTAAGATAATGATACAAATATCATGCTAATATGGTCAATACATGTTGCAGCAATGCAGTTCCGAATAAGGATCAATCAAACAAAAGTGCTCAATAGACGGAAGTATAAGGGGAGTGTTAGGCTCATACTTGCAATACATAATATGATAGGTGTTTCTCTTCTATATGTATAATTGTATATGCACTTATCTATCAGGTTTTTCGTAAGTTTATAAGGATTTAGCTAGGTCGTTGCAGACTTGCAATACATAATTTGATATAGAAAATTCTACATGTAAGTTCATCCGGCTTTTCATGTTTTAGTCGACCAACATTTCTCACCTTTATGTTATTTTGGAAATAGTAAAAATGTTGGTCAGAGTCTCCAGCTTTCTTTGAAACTTAACCCGATGGAGTAGTGAATTTTACATATTTTAAAGTTATGAAATTTAAATTTTTGAAGGGGAGGTTTTATTTTAATAATTCATTCATAGTTTATATAACATGAATATAACCTACTATGGGCAGATGAGAATATATAACACACCATGTATTTAGAAGAGAAGAACAGAGCTTAGACACTAGCAAATAGACACGTGTTAATTGGCAGAAAGAGTATTCAAACCAAAGAAACCTTTAAGCCGTTTCTTGCACGTTTCATATATATATATATATATATATATATATATATATAGACTAGGAATTTTCACCCGCATGTTGCTCCGGGTATGAGAAGAGCAAATTTATATACATGATTGTTTTCTTCAATTCCCATATTGGTACATAGGACCGAAGAAATATGAACAAATGGAGTTCTAGAAATCTACATTGGTTTTGGAATTCAGGTGGTACAGTAGTTATGCAGATGAAAGGCAAAACAGTCATTTTACAGAGTTAATGACAGTTATGTGATTAAAGAGAAAAGAATGGCAGAATTGTAATTTTCTAGGCATAAGGGTATGCTCGTAAATAAACACAAAATCAGGACAAATCAGCAACTTCATAAGGGGCTTATGAATAGTATTTAAGCTGTACGAGTTTTCTTCATTGGTTTTGGAGTTCATGTGGTACATTAGCTATGCAGATGAAGGGCAAAACAGTCATTTTATAGAGTTAATGACAATTATGTGATTAAAGAAAAAAGAAGGGCAGAATTGTAATTTTCTAGGCGTGAGGGCATGTTCGTAAATAAACGCAAAATCAGGACGAAGCAGTAACTTCATAGGGGGCTTATAAACAGTGTTTAGGCTGAACGGGTTTTAGTATATAGTAAATATCAAGCTCCAGTAACCTTTCCCTACCTCTCATTCCATTTTTAAAATTCCAATAACGTGTCTCTCTCTCTGAGATTTTCAAAATTCAAAATGGAATTGTTTGGCCAACGACCGCCATGGTTCGCTGTTCTTTGGCTTCACCACCACGAGGTAAAGCCCTCAACCTTCTCTTTTTCGTTTTGTTCTTCTCAGTTTCTCTAATCATCTTTGTAAATTCAATTGAAATGATCCTCTTCAATTTTGTATCTTGGGTTTTGATTCTGGTATTCGGTGATTGAATTTCAGATATGTTCGTGGCATGGGTTTCGGAGGTCGTGGGTTTCAGACGAGTATACCCTTTGATCAATTTCATGTGTATTCACGGCCGTGAATTTTAGATGGTGTGAGTTTTCGCTGGGTTTTGTCATTTGATCATGAATCAGTGAAATGATCTCGATTTGTCTCGGTAAATCTACAAGGTATGGGTGAAATCTCAATTCAAAATATTGGTGCTCCTTCTTTTCTTGAGGTCGAGGAGCCATGTTTGACTGGGTTTCATGCTCTTTCATCAGTCCCTTAATTATTGTTACAGAGTAACATCAAGGTTGCCGTATATGAATGTTTCGTAAAGACTATTCGGAATTGGTCCCTAATTGTTGCATTTGAGATTAAAGAATGGGTAAAATACTGTATAGTTCTTGTGGTTTGAAGTTGATATCTGTTTAGTCCTTATGGTTTTACTTTAATCTGAATAGTCTTTAAAGTCACGATTTTTCATCCAAATAGTTCTTATGGTTTTATTTTAATCTGAATAGTCCTTAAAGTCATGATTTTTCATCCAAATAGTCTTTATGGCCTTTAACTGAGAAAATTGTCTGAATGACTATTTGGATGAAAAACATGATTTTAAGGACTATTCAGATTAAAATAAAACCATAAGGACTATTTGGATGAAAAATTATGACTTTAAAGACTATTCAGATTAAAATAAAACCACAAGGACTAAACAGATGTCGACTTCAAACCACAAAGACTAAACAAATTTCAATTCTTAAAGAATTGTCGGTTTTATCTTATATGCATTGTTGCCTCGGAATTGTTCCCTAATTGTTGCCTCTGGGTATTGGATTGTGGGTCTCAGATATTACATGGTTTTGCTACTTGATTATCAATATGTGATATGCTCATTTTATACCTTCACATACGTCAAACTTCAAAACAAGGTTAACAACTTACACATTAAATATATTTCTCATCAAACTCTAATCTACGTGAAAGCAGTGAGAGCCGCCGAACTTCACACACGGTGTCTCAATGGCCAGAATCAAGGGACATGAGCTGAGGTAGAAGTTGAAAGCCGATCTTTCTGGCCCAGCTCAACGATCTCAAGGTGGAGCTCGCACTCCTCCGTGTCGCCAAGGTCACCGGTGGCGCACCCAACAAGCTCTCGAAGATCAAGGTTGTGAGGCTTGGATTGCTCAGGTGTTGACAGTGATCACGCAGAAGTAGAAGGCTGCTCTAAGGGAAGTGTACAAGAAGAAGAAGCTCTGAAACCCGTCCCAAGAAGACCAATGTCAGGACCCATCCCGAATTTCACCCTGAAACACGAGGTAAGTCCTACGGGGTCCACCTCCAAGGAAAATTTACCGAAACTTCGGCATAAACTACCTTAAAAATGGACAACCCTTACTTGAAAAATCTAACATACACTTCTATAACCAAACAAACCAGCCTCAACATCTAGAGCCTTCCTCCTCCCCAAGTTCATCACATCTCCCAAAAAAATCGAATATTAAACTTCTAGAATTCCACAACCAACAACAAAGACAACATTAAATCACAAACTGGTTATCAGAGAATATCTAGTATTGAAAGAATAACAATGAATAAAGATTAAGCAGAAGCAGCCTCTGACTATGCCTCGACTCCATGTATGCTCGACCTTAATTAAACCTAGCCTGCAAACTGGGCATTTAAAACTAAAGGGCCCAGGGGAAAGTAATTTAAAAATGTTAGAGTGAGTGGACAAAAATAAATTAAATAATTTAAATACTTTCCCACGTTTCAACTTTCAAAACATATATGCACGCAATTTTAATAATTTAAATAACATTAAATCCAAAATTGCATAAAATAGACAAACCAGCCCTGCTGGTTAATCAAATATATAACTGAGAAAAATAAAATAAGGGAAAGAGTTATCACAATGTAGAAGGAGCTTCCAAGGCTCGTCGATGTCTCCCAAGCTATAGTAGCATCTCACGCTAAGCGCTCAACTCACCTATGGTGAGGACCGCTAATAAGGCTAGCTACCAATAAATAATAATATCCGATCGGTGCCTCCCAGACTATAATAGCGTCCCACACTAAGCGCTTTACTCATCTATGGTGAGGATCGCTAATAAAGCTAGCTAGTAATGAAATATAAGCGACCCTATATTATGGTGACTAAAAACATACGAAACACTTAAATCCATTAAACTTCCCCAAGATCTTACGAATGGTACAGTTCCCAACCGTACTTGAAAATCATCATAAGAAATTATATTAAAACTTAATGACGTGTTTCACACGTCAAAATATTCTCAAAACCATAATATAAGCGAGATTTAATTAACAAGTAAAAATCGTAATTAATATCTCAAACCAAAATACTCTCTAAAATGTTCTCAAGGTCAAAATCGATATTCCATAAATAAATGCGAAAATTATAAATGGCAAACTACCGAAAATTCCATTTTCGGAAATCTTTTATAAACCTCAAATTCCAAAATTAAAACAATCATAATGAAATCCAGAATTTATAAAAATATCCAAACTCAAATATCAAATTAATAATCCGAGCTCAAATCCATAAATCATGACCAACCATTAATCAATGTTTCAAACTCAAATAATTTCCAAGATCTACTCATAAGCCAAATTATAATATAAGCTCGGAAAATAAAATAATAAATTATAGAATCCTGTATGCATATTTATTAAAACCAAAATGTCCACTCACAAATTTAGGCATAATCCCGACGATATCCGCAACGCCACTCAAGTGAGGTTCCCTTCGTATCCTGACATAATAAATATGCTTAGGACCAAACTTCAATTCCGGAAAATAAATACTTAAATATAAACATCAAAACTCTTCCGCTTAACCCACTACCCTTACTAGGGTTAAGCTTATCAAATTCACACCAAACTCCACCACAACCTTAATTCATCAATTCTAACATTCTAGAATAAATACTAAGGAAATCCAACGGCCGGATTTTTATTCTAACAACCGCCAAAATTCTCAATCATTGAAAAATCTCAAACCTAACCAAAACTCCTCCAAAAATTCCATACTTCACATCATTAAACTCCTCTCATTAAAACAAACTCAAAAACATGAAAAACTACCCCTAAGTAGCTGTGCCGGCGGCGGCGGCTGGCAGCCAAACTCCGGCGACCTCCAATGGCTACCAAATTTTGACACAATATTTCTCTCAACATACCAAACAACTTTCATAACTACCACATTGATCAATTTCAAGCTTAAATATGTCAATCGAATCAAAACCGAAAAACCCCCAATTCAAGAACCGTAGAATTTCAAACCTTCGATTCTCCTTCCCTAGCTCGAGTTAGGATGAATCATTTTGAGGGTTTGCTGCACAAGAGGAGAGCTTCCAAATGATACTAGCAGCTCCAGCTATGGTGGCCGGAAAAAGGATTTTCCAGCAAAAAACCTCCGCGCACAGCCGCGGCTTCCGGTCACTCTTTCTCCCTCATGGCGGCGCTAGGGTAATTCTCACCAGTCCATGAAGAGAGCTGGGATGATGGCCAACCAATTGAGACCAGTGCGGCGGTCTGTGGTGGCCGGACGGCGGCGAACGGAGGTGGAGAGTCCGGCAGGTTGGGAGAGACGCGGGAGACAGGAGAGAGAGAGAGAAAAAGTAATTCTGATTTTTCTACCTTACCCCATCCGGTAAGTTTCCCTTTTTATACTCCCGACTGAAAATAGTAACTTTCGTTTTTAGACCGTAACTTCTTCATACGAACTTCGTTTTAAGCGTGCCGCGTGTCCACGAACTCTGTTTAACGTCCTCTATGACTTTCATGAAGAAAGTTTTCCCAAATTTTAGACAAAGGAAAAAGTCAACTTTTGGAGCCTTAAATAGTAAACGGTTTACTCAAAACGGTAAAAGGTCAAAGTAACCCAAAAATAAATAACCGTAAAACAACTTAAGAACCAGGATGTGACAACCAGGGCCATTCACTAGAGGCTCACCAAGCACCATGTATCTTTGAAGATTGAACGTGAGAAGAAGAGGGAGATGTACTACCGCTTGAGAAAGTTTGCCATCAAGGCATAGAGTGTCGGTCTGCTTTATTTAGGTCATCTATCTTTTGTAATAGAAACTTCTGGGTCACAAGTTTTGATTTTGAATTGATATGTTGAACATGAGATCTTGGTGTTTTATTTGACTTCTCTAGGTTGGGTATCACACAAACTAGTAATGTTCTTCTCTTGCGTGATGAAAGCGGATTGTGTTCCAGTGATTAGTAGCG
This sequence comes from Fragaria x ananassa, assembly GCA_034370585.1. Taxonomy (NCBI): domain Eukaryota; kingdom Viridiplantae; phylum Streptophyta; class Magnoliopsida; order Rosales; family Rosaceae; genus Fragaria; species Fragaria x ananassa. Next base: position 16,495,745 of record CP139766.1, read on the forward strand.
ACAATTCTACAATGCCGATTAATCCCATTGGAGTGGGCCTTTAACTATTTTGGCCAAGTTTAGTATATCGGTACAAGGTCATTACCAACCATACCAAGAAGTCGGTATTCCAACATTGGCGGTTAGTTTTGGTAGCGGATTTTGCCTACCAATCATAAGTTGGTTGGTACGCGGTATGGGCAAAAAAAGCCTGTATTCGTACCGAATCCACCCCTAGTTTTTTTCATTAACAGGTTTGCTAAATATCTTTTAGATTATTTAGGAATAATTCCTATAGTTTTTTTGTTTTGAATAAATGGCTGGTGTGGCTGTTCTCAAGCATTCATTAATGAAACCGTTGAATACAGGAGGGGACATAAAGTCTAAACCCTTGATTACAAAGACCTCGAAATAATATCGAGAATCTCTACAACGTACCTGCATGTATTATAACAAGCACCAACTAGCAAAAAATATTATCCTAAAGGCGACTCTATTTGCTTTGTCATAGCAGTGACATAATGGAAAGATCACTAAATGTGTAACACGATTACGCATCCTAATATCCCATAAAGCAACTTTCCTACTATGTTGTCGTCAGATAATAAATCCGACGATACTTAGTTTTATCCTGCTACTATGAGGTTGTGACCATTTAACCAAGCAAACGACATGTCTCATACCTAGAGCAGCTAAAGCACACAAGGTGCATTATTCGATATCCTAATATCCAATAAAACAGTTTTCCTACTATGTTGTCGTCAGATAATAAATCCGAGGATACTTAGTTTTATCCTGCTACTAAGAGGTTGCGACCATTTAACCAAGCAAATGACGCGCCTCCTACCTAGAGCAGCTAAGGCACACAAGATTCATAGATTGGCAGAAGGCCCTTCGTGCCCTACCAATACATGATAAGGAATTATTGGCGACATCCGCTTAGTACTAAATTTTAAATGCAAATAAGCAAGATTAAATTAGGATAGGTTGGGCCCAGATTTGAAATGCAAGGAAGGCCCACATAATGGACCCAACCACAAGCCCATACCCAAGCCCAAATAGCCAACCAGAAGGAGAGGGACTATATTGCCTCCTGCCAAGCTCAGCCCAACCCTCCTCCGGCCACCGCCAACAGCCCTTTGAACCCTAAACCTCTCCATTAGCCTTGTCAGGAAGCCATTGTCAATTGTCTGTTAGCATAGACGACGCCCAATCTGGATCTCCCCAAAACGAATCTTAGAAATCTGCTCGAAATCAAAGCACAACCGAGACAGATCAAAATCAGACCCGATCGGGATGAATTTGGCGAGGCAGCCACCACCTCCGCGTCATAACTACCTCCCAACCACCTTCGCACTCCAAACCCTCGTTGTCATCCTGTCTAGATTGGATCAATCCAAACCATGGCCGTTGCTCTAGTCTCTCTCCTCCTCGTTTCTAAACTTGCCACCGCAATACTCGATTCAACGACGAGACGTTGATTGAAAACGCGGCCTAGACAGACCCATTAGGTATTGGTGAGTACGCTAGCCTGTCTGGGGAGAATTTGGTAAGCTAAAGAAAAGTTTTATAAAATATTCTTGTTTTGTAAGCTAAACCTGGCTTGAAATTTGACTTACGGTGAGAGATGCTCTTATTTCATCTGAAGATGTTTAGGACTACAGGATGCATAAGGTGTTAATTGATTTAGGGCAACAAAAACCTGAGGTTTTTATTAAGATCAAAGACCTAGGCAACTACAATCAAAGACTTTTGATTTTCCTTTTCTTTCTTTCTTTCTTATGCGCGTAAAACTTGAGGTCTTTATCATGATCAAAGACCTAGGCAACTACATCAAAGACTTCTTTTGCTTTTCCTTTCTTTCTTTTTTGTGTGTGTTCTAGTTCATCGAGAATCATGATGAACGGACTCATGAATGACAACAAGTGAGGCCACGGAAAAGAGGAAACACTTTTGGACATTGTTTTGCTCTCGGACAGAATCTGCCAGAAAACGTACATCAACTTCAAAAATTCATATCTAGAGTTCCAGGAGGAGTTAGAAGGCGTGCCACATATGGAATCAAAGCTGTGTGTGTCTACTTTTCAACCCCATTTGGATCGCAGCAATCGGAGTTGAGACGAAGGAGTTATGAGCAACACAGTGGACAGAGGTCAGGCTGCAAAACTGGGCAGAAACTGCCTAAGTTGTCTAACGAGTTTTGGGAGATGATTCTTCAACAAAAGGCTTCCCAAATTTGTCAAGAGATGTATCAAGACCTTAATGAAGTGTTAGGAAGCTGGACAAAAGAAGAAAATACGAAGAAGCATCAAGGCAGCCATATTTTGGTTAAGTGTAAGGTTTCCCGGTCAAACCGGGAAAGCTGACCTTGCCGGACCTATCACTGGTTTTGGCTGCCATCAAAGCCCAAGATTTCGTACATGAGGCCTACATGGATCCATAAACATGTAGGAAGGTCCAAAAAGTCAGAAGAAGGAGTCCAAATTCAGATAAGAAGCTGCATTAAAGAAGGAATCATGGAACAACTAGGAAACCTATTTGTAATAGGACAAGGTTTCCTTGCCGATTCAGCTAGGGTTTTCTCCCTTAGTTTCTGTATAAATAGGGCTGTTGTATGTATAGTTTAGGAGTCCTTCAATTGTTTTAAGTTCTAGCAAGCCTAAACTCTACCTAAAAACCCTCCCTTACACAGCAAACACAAGCACAGCCGAACCATTCCTTGCCGCACAGCCATCTTTGCCGACTGCCTCCACTGCCATCTTCCACCAATTTCCCTTTCAACCTTGCCGAACCTTATAGGTAGGTTAAGGATGAAGACATCCATGGTTTGTGTTTGTAATTACTGTGTAAGAACTTTGAGTTTATTGATAAATATTTTCTGGTTTTTGGTTTTATATGATATGTGTGATTGTATGATCTTCTTTGTGACTTGATTATGATTGTACATGTTGTGTAACAGTTTAGTATGCATGTTAGGATTATTAAAGAAGTAAAGAATCTGTGTTTATGTGTTTAGTAATTGTTAGGTTAATTAATCCTCACCTGATCATGTAATTGAACCCTAGGTTAATTCAAAGTACACGAGTTAGCTATTAGGGGGGAGTTTAATATGCCGTGGTATTCTAGGTCGAGTTGAGCGCAAAGACAACTCGGTTCTAGGTGCTGAATAGGGTAGGCAGGGTGAGTGATTTGCATGGGTTCGAGGATGGGTGACGCCATTGCTAACGAGCATGTCTCCAACGACTCGTGGACGGTAAGTGTTGCTTGATTAGATTGAGCGCAAAGACAATTTAGTTAAGTAGTCACATAGTTTTTGGTTGAGCGCAAAGACAACCTTAAACACATGAGAAGTCTTAAGGGTTGGAACTAACTTGCAATTGTGAAAACATAGATAAGATAATTTAACCTTTCATAAAAATACTTGCATGCTAATCGGAGTTTATTTGTGAAGTGCTTACAACGTTGAAGTGACCAAACTTTGTAATTATTTGCCTTTGTTTTATTTTCTTTATTTTCAGCCGATTTCAATCCCCCATTTTATTCTTTATGTATATATTGTGTGAATATTTCTAATGACTTTGTTTTGCAGAATAAATTCTTCCCTAGTGTCTCCGGCTAGAACGATACCCTACTTACATGTACTACAACTATAGGGTTTTAAATTGCACTAACGTCATCTTTTGACAGGTCAATTTTTGGCGTCGTTACTGGGGATGCTAAAAAGGATTTATTTATGTATTTATGTATATTATGACTAACTATTTTTCTGTTTTATAGGTACATTGCCGAGCTTATTTGCATATATATTGCCGAGCTTGTATACTTGTATCTATGTGTTTATATGTAAAATGTTTTTGTAAAAATTCCATAAGTAGGCCGACATGTTATTGAGTTTAGAGTGCTTATATGGTTTGTTGTTTTGGTGTGTCTAAAGTGAAACATGTAGGTGGAGCCACTTGTGTTAATCTTAGCCTAAACCTCTCTTTTGAGCGATGCTTCTTCGAGTCTTTGACTCTTAAAGGCAACTTAGCTTGTTTGAGGTTGAGGGCGGCTTTGATTAACATAAGGTGACTGATCTAGGGATCCGAGTTTGTTCCTAGCTGAGTAAGGGGCCGTTCTGTCATAGATATGGAATTCAGGTTTGTTCAATTGGATCTCAAGATCATGACTGACCACTCTTCTCGGTGAAGGGGTCGATAGGGGTCCGCCTCCTTGATCACAAACGAGTCCTGCCTGGTTCTTATAGGGGGTTCGCCCTCCGTGACATTGACACTTGCCTTCTGAAACCACGGAATCCGCTCGACCTAGTCAAAAGCTCGGGCCGTAGCATCACCTTGCTTTAGATTTTAGAAAGCAACTTGGTATATGGGCATTCTAACTTCAATTTTGAAATTGGTCTAGATTTTCATGGTATATAGGACGAAGCAAAACACTACCTTGAGCTGTGCAAGCTCATTGCATAGTGGTCTTCCCTGCTCCACGTACCATGAAGTTAAGAGTTAATAAAATGAACTAGCAACTTTATTAGGTTGCCAACGATATGTGCTTAAGTGAAATTGAACTTGTTATTGTGCTCGATTGGGGTGATGATGATGATGCCGTGTGTGGAGGAGCTGCCGCGCAAGGGAATGCCAACCAAGGGGCTGCCGAGCATGAACATGTTGCCATGCAAGGTGGGAATGTCGAGCCAAGTGGGAGGAATGCCGAGCAAGGAACAGCCGAGCAAGGGACTGCCGAGCCTACACAACACCGAGATCAAGGTACCGAGCAACACAAGCAAGCTAAGCCAAGCAAGGGAGACTTGGAAGCTATGAAGAAAAGGGCTCTTGAGAAAGACCCTGCTGCCATGGAAGGAAGACATTCGGCTGCCAAAGATGCAGCCATGCCGAGCACTTGTTGTATACCCTTCCCCTCACGTTTCACCAAGAGCAAGCGAGCCAAGTCCGACGAAGAAGTGTTGGATGTTTTTCGAAAGGTGAATGTCAACATCCCCTTGTTGGAGTGTATTAAACAAGTACCGAAGTATGCAAAGTTTTTGAAGGAGCTTTGCACCACAAGAAGACACACAAGGGAGATAAAGGTTATGAGCATGAGCGAGACCGTGTCCGCCGTGCTACAACGCAAGATGCCGCCAAAGCTTAAGGATCCAGGAAGCTTTTCAATTCCAGTTGTCATCGGCACTACAAGGTTTGAGAAAGTGATGCTTGATCTAGGGGCTTCCATTAATGTCATGCCCTACTCTGTTTACTTGTCTCTAGGTCTTGGTCCACTTCAACATGATGACGTAGTGATCCAATTGGCGGATCGATCAAGCAAATACCCTAAGGGGTATGTGGAGGATGTCCTTGTGCAGGTTAATCACCTGATATTCCCTGCAGATTTTTATGTATTGGAAATGGAGGAGTCAGTTGATTCGACACAGCTTCTGCTAGGAAGACCCTTCATGAGAACCGCAAGGACCAATATCGATGTGGCTGGGGGTAATTTGACTATGGAGTTTGATGGTGAAGTCATTAAGTTCAACATCTTCGACACCATGAGACATCCAAGTGCCATTCAAGACGCCACTTTTCAAGGAGAAGGAAGAAGAGTCTAGGCTGACAGACTATAAACATTAAGCGCTGCATGAGAGGCAACTCATTTCAACCGTAGCTGTGGAGGAGCCATCACCGAGAGTTTGAATTTCTTAATCCCTTCACTGTTATTGTTGATATTTTTATGTATATATTTATTATGTGTTTTCGATCCCTACTTAGAGAATTATACATAACTTTGAGCTTACATTGAGGACAATGTAATTTTCTAAGTGTGGGGTAGAGATTACATAATAAATGTATATTTTATTTTTTGTGTTAAGCTCTAATTTTAAAATTCCGTTTTTTTTGTTTTTATTTTGAGTTTGTTTTATTTTTTAAATATTTTTAATTGTTTTGAGTCTTATACCCTTAGAATGTCTATGATGAAAATTATCTTTTAAAATGCATAATGGATGGTTGAACATTTATCTTAAGAAAATTGCAACTTTTCATGAATTTTGTAAAGTATGAACACTTGAGATTTTTGAAAGAAAAGTTTGCATGTTTTGTTATTTTGTTTCCATAAAAACCTTTGTGAGACTTTGAGCCTAAAAATACCTTCTTTTTGAGTGATTAAAATTCATATTTTTCGAAAATTCACTTAAAGCCTCATTATTTTCATTATTCAATAACTAAGTGCTATAGAACTTTTAATGGACTCTAGAATTTACTAGAACTTACTTATGTGATTTTCGAAGCTTTATAATCATAACTTGTTCTGATTTTGAATATGATTGAATATAATCTCAATTAGGATCACCACCAAAGTCAAAATAAGCCTGTGCCCATTTTTGTGCCCGTCGTGGGACTTCTTAGTAAAACCCCTTTGAGCTTACATTAAGCCTATTCTTTCATCACCTTCAAACAGTTTCATGTGCTTAGAATAGTTATCTTTCACCTTGTTGTCAAGACTTGGCAAAGAATTTTTGATGAAGCTGTGCTGTGATGTTAAAGAACAAGTGTGGGGTGGAGTTGAAGTGTGGGGTGAACACCATTCTTTTCCATAGATAATATGCCGAGAAAAAAAAATGTGTTTTTGTCCGAAATATTTTCAAAAGAAAAGAATTTCCGAAACAAAAGAAAAAAAAAAGAAAATCGGAAAAAGATGAAAAAAAAAAAGAAAGAAAGAAATTTCGGACAAGACAAAGAAAAAATTCTAAGGCATTATTTAGATGGTGTTTTGTGGATTTGGAGTTGAAATTATTTGAGGGTCCAAAGTTGTATATTTGACCCTTGTCCAATTCATGGAGTGGAGACATAAGGAGGGTGAAGCTTAAATTTGCTAAGTCTTGATATCTTACTATCACCACTTATATCCAAAAAAATTCCTACCTTATGAAACCAAGCCCCGTTACAACCCTTGAGATTATTTCATGATTCTTAAGATGATTAACTTTGATTTGTGGAGATTTTCATATAAGTAAGTATATGGTTTTGGTCCATTATTGCACTTAGTTATTAAATGAGGTTTTTCCATGAAAAACGTTATTCTCAAAAGAGCTTTTATATGCAAGTTACTTGTTATTTATCATCTTTTCTCTTGCATATACTTTTAAGAGAGTACCCTTTTTCGAGTAAAAAAATAAGAGAGTATACCTAAGTGAGGAGGATCAAAATTTCAAACATGTTTTACTTAAGAATATCGAATCTCTCACCTTTTCATGCTATATTACAAGTTTATGAACTTTTGCAATTGTGCTTTCCACTTGAATATTTAAACTTGAAATTATGCATACTTAAGAATCTGAGACAAAAAAAAAAAAAAATTTTTAAGGGTATTAGAGTTTTTGTTAGTGTCGTTTTTTGTTTTTGTTTTTGTTTTTACTTTTAGTTAGAGTCAGTTTGCTAAGGGACTAGCAAAGCTTAAGTGTGGGGTAGTTTGATAAGTGCGTTTTACACCATGTTTTTAATGTATTTTCACCCCCATTTATACTTTGTTTGTGCCTTAGTATAGTCGTTTTTACTTATTTTAGAGTCAAGAGGGTTTTTCTGTAGAGTTGTGGCTACTAGCCGTTTTTATACAGAAAATTGCACTTAAATGATGAAAACCGTTTTTGGACTATCACTTGGACGTTTTATTATGATTCGTTATTTTGTTACCTTGTCAGTTTTGAGGTATTTTGTTTAAATGTGCAGAAGACAGGTAAATACGCTTAACATATCGAGAATCATGATGAACGGACTCATGAATGACAACAAGTGAGGCCACGGAAAAGAGGAAACACTTTTGGACATTGTTTTGCTCTCGGACAGAATCTGCCAGAAAACGTACATCAAATTCAAAAATTCATATCTAGAGTTCCAGGAGGAGTTAGAAGGCGTGCCACATATGGAATCAAAGCTGTGTGTGTCTACTTTTCAACCCCATTTGGATCGCAGCAATCGGAGTTGAGACGAAGGAGTTATGAGCAAAACAGTGGACAGAGGTCAGGCTGCAAAACTGGGCAGAAACTGCCTAAGTTGTCTAACGAGTTTTGGGAGATGATTCTTCAACAAAAGGCTTCCCAAATTTGTCAAGAGATGTATCAAGACCTTAATGAAGTGTTAGGAAGCTGGACAAAAGAAGAAAATACGAAGAAGCATCAAGGCAGCCATATTTTGGTTAAGTGTAAGGTTTCCCGGTCAAACCGGGAAAGCTGACCTTGCCGGACCTATCACTGGTTTTGGCTGCCATCAAAGCCCAAGATTTCGTACATGAGGCCTACATGGATCCATAAACATGTAGGAAGGTCCAAAAAGTCAGAAGAAGGAGTCCAAATTCGGATAAGAAGCTGCATTAAAGAAGGAATCATGGAACAACTAGGAAACCTATTTGTAATAGGACAAGGTTTCCTTGCCGATTCAGCTAGGGTTTTCTCCCTTAGTTTCTGTATAAATAGGGCTGTTGTATGTATAGTTTAGGAGTCCTTCAATTGTTTTAAGTTCTAGCAAGCCTAAACTCTACCTAAAAACCCTCCCTTACACAGCAAACACAAGCACAGCCGAACCATTCCTTGCCGCACAGCCATCTTTGCCGACTGCCTCCACTGCCATCTTCCACCAATTTCCCTTTCAACCTTGCCGAACCTTATAGGTAGGTTAAGGATGAAGACATCCATGGTTTGTGTTTGTAATTACTGTGTAAGAACTTTGAGTTTATTGATAAATATTTTCTGGTTTTAGGTTTTATATGATATGTGTGATTGTATGATCTTCTTTGTGACTTGATTATGATTGTACATGTTGTGTAACAGTTTAGTATGCATGTTAGGATTATTAAAGAAGTAAAGAATCTGTGTTTATGTGTTTAGTAATTGTTAGGTTAATTAATCCTCACCTGATCATGTAATCGAACCCTAGGTTAATTCAAAGTACACGAGTTAGCTATTAGGGGGGAGTTTAATATGCCGTGGTATTCTAGGTCGAGTTGAGCGCAAAGACAACTCGGTTCTAGGTGCTGAATAGGGTAGGCAGGGTGAGTGATTTGCATGGGTTCGAGGATGGGTGACGCCATTGCTAACGAGCATGTCTCCAACGACTCGTGGACGGTAAGTGTTGCTTGATTAGATTGAGCGCAAAGACAATTTAGTTAAGTAGTCACATAGTTTTTGGTTGAGCGCAAAGACAACCTTAAACACATGAGAAGTCTTAAGGGTTGGAACTAACTTGCAATTGTGAAAACATAGATAAGATAATTTAACCTTTTATAAAAATACTTGCATGCTAATCGGAGTTTATTTGTGAAGTGCTTACAACGTTGAAGTGACCAAACTTTGTAATTATTTGCCTTTGTTTTATTTTCTTTATTTTCAGCCGATTTCAATCCCCCATTTTATTCTTTATGTATATATTGTGTGAATATTTCTAATGACTTTGTTTTGCAGAATAAATTCTTCCCTAGTGTCCCCGGCTAGAACGATACCCTACTTACATGTACTACAACTATAGGGTTTTAAATTGCACTAACGTCATCTTTTGACAGGTCATTCGTCACTTGTTTCTGTTCTTCTTTTGTTTTGATCGATTCAAATTGGAATGGTATTTCCTTTTTTTTATCTGGTAAATAACTCAAATACCACAACTAGTTTTTCATGAGTTGAACTCACAACCTCCCACTTATTAAGGAGAGACTATGCTGCTAGACCAAACGGTACTCGGCAATAGTATTCACTTTTTGATTTATTCTTTCCTTTAATAAATAAAAATTTAATTTAGGGCTTTAATCTAAGTATAATTTGCTATGAGCATATATATATATATTAATGCCATGTCATATTCATACAACAAATCCAGAGCGTCAAACGTAATGCGAGCAAACCGGGCCCCAGAAAACAAACATATACTGCCTATGAGGACTTCGAATTTTTTAAATCTATTGGCTCGTAAATTGAGTAAAATATAGCGTCCTTTAAATTGGACCCTAAAATATGTCCCATAGTTTAGTAAGAGAGATTTGAGAATAGAGAGTAGAGAGAATCGTGAAATAGTTGTATCTTATTCATTGATATGAGCTATTTATATAAGGAATTACAAAATACCAATATGGTAATGATAAAGAATACACTACGTCAATTTCACAATCATACGACAGGTATCAGACGACAGAAGTCGTTTTTACTGTCGTCTGATTAAATTTTATGACAGACATTTAAAATTCTGTCGTATGAATGTAGCAACCCGCAGACAGTTAAAACTAGCGTGTTCATGAGATGACAACCATCTGTCGTCTTAAAAATAAGAGAATTTGTGTCTGATACCGTGTTTTTAAAGACGACAGAAAACTGACGTATCTGAGAGACATAAATTTAATGATACATCGAGACATTCTTCTTCTTCTTTGGCGTAAATGTAGATAATTTTTTGACACTTAAAGCTTTTTCATCAACTACCCTGATACACACTTCAACCTAGCAGCCTCACTCAAGTTCTTTCGATCTGAACACCCAACCTCACTCTTTCGGTCTGAACACCCAACCTCACTCTTTCGATCTGAAAGATGAATACCGATCTCAACACCCTCCATCCCCAGCCATAGATTGATGCGAAACTTCTTTCCTGGTAAGTTTTCTGGCAACTACATCTTATCCTATCGACGACCGGGGAGAAGTCGGAAACGCGGCGCCGGTTGAACTTGGAGTGGTCGGCGCTTTTCGCCAGGAGAGAGGCGGCGAAGGTTTTGAAGCAAATTCTCCAAGGCGACTCCCGACGGCGGTCCGTCGGCTTTATCAAGTCGCTCGTTTACGGTCCGTTGGTGAGGAACAAGTAGGGGACCTTTGCTCTGGTCTGTGAAACCCTAAAGCGTAAGTTGAAGAGCTTCACCTAATTCGAAAATATGCTTATTTTGTTGTTTGTTTGTTTTCAGATCTCAAGATAATCAAACAGGTGTTGAATGCTGTACATGTTCTGAATAGCAAGTGGAGGGTACTGTGTTGTTCAAATTCGCAATCCAATTCATGTTTGATTTTGTTAATGTGGTGAATTTATTGAAGATTTTACTTGTGGTATTGCAGAAGCAAGATGAGTTAGTTTACATTGTCACCTATGATATTCTTTTTGGCCAGGTGATCCCTTTTCGTTCGAATACTACTAGGCTTGAGCTCATCTTAATTGTTAAGAGTTATGATTAGTTTTTGAAGATTGATTTTTGAGAGTTCATAATGTCTCAATTTAATCATTATGCTTGGCCCTGAGTCTTATAGCTTTCTACATTTTCTTTATCTTCCATCGTGGTTGATGAATCTAAGGTATGTTGTATGGGGTATCCCTTCATGTCAATTGAGTAAGATGGCAAGTAAGAACCTGCAGATTAAATGCATTTATAAATGTCGATGCAAGTTTTTACTTTTATATTTTATAATTTTTTTTATGTGCTTTCTCATTTTCTAATCTCAATACTTGGTTACTGAGGAATGTAGCTTGACAAGAAGCTTCTGAAGACCTTCTTTGAAGCGAATCCTCACCCAAACCTTCCAGATTTTGCTGATAAGGTATTTTTTGCAAACATTTGGAAGTTGTAGATCCCATTTAATAATTCAAGCTTGTATTGTTTTTTCTTGCTAGGAAACAATAGTTACTATACCACCATCCTTGTTAGAGTTCTAATCTGTGTTATTTTATTACTTATATATTCTTTGTCCTTCAGTGTTAAAGGCTTACTGAGCAAGACGACAATCAAAGAGCCAACCTTTGATAGGATAATTGTTGTTTACAGGTAATGTTGTTTTTGATAATGTTGTCGTGAATTGTGCACGGTTAAGTTGGTTCTTCCTCTTTAACAAAACTAGGCTGGTATTTAGTCACCAAGTTGGGGATCTGTTTTATGGAATTATATTGTCTAGTTTCCTAGTTTCCTGTTTCATATAGTTAGACTATCACTATCAGAAGAAAGGCTTTAGCCGACGAAAATAAAAAAACCAGGCCGACGAATTTTTTTTCGTCGGCTATGGTCAACTTTAACCGACAAAATTAATATTTCGTCGCTTGAATAATTTTTTTCGTCGGCTATAGTCTGTGAACTTTAGCCGACGAAATTTTTAAAAGTTTAGCCGACGAAATTATTAAAAGTTTAGCCGACGAACTTTTTAAACTTTAACCGATGAAATTTTTAAAAGTTTAGCCGACGAAAAATTATAATTTCGTCGGCTAAAATGCCTTATATTTGCAGACTTTAGCCGACGAAAAAAAAACCAGGCCGACGAATCAATTTTTCGTCGGCTAAGTCGGCTAAAGTATACTTTAGCCGACGAAATTTTCCTTCGTCGGCTAAATTATATTTTCGTCGGCTATAGTCATCTTTAGCCGATGACTTTAAATTATATTTTCGTCGGCTAAATTTTAATTTCGTCGGCTAAAGATGACTATAGCCGACGAAAATATAATTTGATCGGCTAAAGATGACAGGAAGTTAGTATGGTTTACTAATATCGTATGTTTTTTTTTAATGTATTTTTTCATTTAGCCGACGAAATACATTATAATTCGTCTGCTAAGATGGATTTTGCCGACGAATAACCTAATATTTCGTCGGCTATAGTTATTTTTTAATTTTTTAATTACATACTATAGCCGACGAATACGTTAGGGTATTCGTCGGCTAAACCCTAAAATTTTTCTATTACCTACTATAGCCCTATATTCGGTGGTTATTTTGCATAAAATTTTTATACGGCTTGTTGCGTGTCATCGGTTTAAAACTATTTTCAGTTGGAGGTCCGGCCAAAATAAGTAATTTAGACGGTCGAACGACCTTTTCCGTGCGTTTAGGGGTTTGACTTACGAGATTGACCGTCCGGATCGAGCCCTTATTCTTTTCAGATCAAGTTGAATTTTTTGCCATACCTGTATTTTATCATGATGGTCAGATCTGACGGTCGGATTTCTGTTTCTCAAGTTTGATCATCACAATCACAACATGAATACTAATGTTGTATAACTTGTTTACCAAGTGTTATGTAAATGTTCCGTTTCAAAAACAAACTATACGTAAAACCTTCAAAAGCCAAAAAGTCATGAAATAAGATATGACGAGAATGTTGAAATACATCCACGGTTGAAAAATCACACTATTCCGGTAAATATTCGGTGCCGATAGTTGCGGTCAATGCAATTTTTCATTTTTCCCCCTATGAGTAGCCCTATATTCGGTGGTTATTTTACGTAAAATTTTTATACGACTTGTTGCGTGTCATCGGTTTAAAACTATTTTCAGTTGGAGGTCCGACCAAAATACGTAATTTGGACGGTCGAACGATCTTTTTCGTGCGTTTAGGGGTTTGACTTACGAGATTGACCGTCCGGATCGAGCCCTTATTCTTTTCGGATCAAGTTGAATTTTTTTCCATACATGTATTTTATCATGATGGTCAGATCTGAAGGTTGGATTTCTGTTTCTCAAGTTTGATCATCACAATCACAACATGCCAAATGTATAAAAATACTTTTAGCCGACGAATTTCAAAGGTTTAGCCGACGAATTTATAAAGTTTAGCCGACGAGTTTAGAAGGTTTTAGCCGACGAACTCCTTTCTTGATATGGAATGGGAAAACCTTGAGATATTTCTTGTAGAACTGGGAATACATGTACTCTTTGAATCATTATCTACGTTATTGTCCTTCAAGCTTTAGGGTTGACGGTCTTGTAACATGATACTTAAGTTCTCCACAAATGTTTTCAAATCCGAGCAGATTTTCTAATATGGCATTTCTTCATTCAAACGATCATAACTCGGTCTAGAAGTATCGAAATCAAGATCCGTAAACTTATACAGAAAGTAGACTTCCATAGCTTTTCAATGATATAAGGCTCATAGTCTGATTCAATCTGAGTAAATCCCAATAATTCGGCAAAGTTGGACGTTCTGCTCAGACATATTCTGACAATTGGGATTGCAATCGTCTTTCAATCTTTATTTGCTCGTTTTCTTCTCTGTATAACACAAACCTACAAGAACACTAAAATAACGTAAATTAATCACAAATAAGGAAACTAAATACAAAAACAAAGATTATGAGGCATATAAATATAGGATAATATGAGCACATCAATACTCTCATATTTGTTATCGTCGTCCTGGATCACGTTCCAAAGAAGCGATGTCAACTTCATTGTCATTGAAATTAAATTTCACCGATTTAAGAGGATTTTCAAGAACCGCTGCTTCTATATCAGTGTTAGACAATTGTAAAGGTACTGATGTACTAGCTTCATATCCAATTCTTTTTCTTTTGAAATATCCATCAATTGTTAGATTGTTTACTCATCTTGACAGACTGAAAAAAGAAAAGATGTTGGGGTTGATGTTTTCTTATATGAATATTGTAATGCCCTAATTTGCACCTCATCAAATCGAGCACCTTACAGTGCTGCAGATTCATAGAACCCAAACTAGGATCCATCACTCAAGTTCTAAAAACCCGCAAGGCAAAGGAAAAATTAAAAATTTCAAAAAAAGTTAGCATAAGTGTTTATTTAAAATGAGGTGAAACTACAAAGTGTTTAGGTATCTTTCAAATCAAACAAACCCTTTCTGAAACAAAACCCAAATACCGGTTCGAGATCATTGTTCGAAAAACTTACAAGAGAAGAAATTTCCCGAATAAACACAGACTCGATCAAAGGGCTATACAAGGACTCAAAAAGAAAGGAACCTGTCATACGGATCTAACTCCGCCAATGACATGAAATACAGAGTACTAAGCCACACCCATCGTCGTCCAACTTTCCCGTCTTCGTACACAGTACCTGCATCTATAAACTGTTGTAGGGGTGAGCTTTCGTCCTCGTTGCTCAATAAACTTTACCCCAGTTTAAAATAAATATTCCTGGTAAAAATGCAAGTAGGGCCCAAAGTAGATATACAAACCTGATGATCGATCTATCTCAAGCCAACTACAACCTTACAACGATTGTTATCGTACACACGGGCAAGGTGTAACGAGAGTGTCCATTTACGCCATACCACCTAGGAGCGACGCCACACCTCAAAGGATTAAACGTCCTCCAGTCCGTATAGCCCCTCCAGAGGTTTAGGGGATCGAAACCCAAGGAAGTCGCTATGCCCCGCCCAATCTCAAGTCATCAAAGAGTAATTCACAAGAATTCGAAAATATATCTTTCATGCATAAATCTCTTTACTTTAATATCATATGCATAAATTCACTAACTGAGGCAAGTCCAGAATCCCCTACCTAGAATATCGCAGCTTGATTCCATTAGGTTTCCCTACGCCAACACCATTATCTTTATTGTTCCGGGTATCTGGAGTCCATAATCCGACAACAAATAATATTCGACTGTTAATAAGAAATCCATATGATAACACTCGGTAAATATTATCAAGTCCATATACATTTTTCTTTCAAATACACGAAGTTCCTTATTTGACGTATGTCTTCATCCAAACTCTTTCACAAGGATCATGAGATAACACATTGACACTACCAAATTCTAAATCCAGATTTTCTTTACAAAGGACAACTTCATACTTAACATTGTTGTGCAAACCAAGCACTTATCAATATTTCAACTATATTCAAAACTAGTCATTAACACGTTAATTACTACCTTGATTAGCAACCAGGACCACCCAACATAATTGAATTTATTGTATTGCCTCCAAATCTGTATTTACTATGGCATTTAACATGAACCACACAACTATTCCAACTTCATAATGGAATAACTTATTAAGATGAACTATATTACTTGATCTTGATTCCAATATGAGCCAAACTAGATACTTTTCTTCTACGTTCAAACCAAAATATACCCCAAAAGCTCCCAATTGGAATAGCATCTATTGTAGATAAATAAAAGTTCAAGTTCTTAAGAGGAATCAAGGTTTTACCTCAGCCACAACAGGATCAGAAACTCAATTAAGGTATTGCTTTCTTCCCAGAAGAGCTTTCGGCTACACATTGACATTGACACTCCTCAGTCCTTACCTATTTCACAAGCACCAACATCTTATCTTATGATCACAATATATATATATATATATATATATATATATATATAGGGCCCATCTAATGATAGATCCTTTTTTTGTTCATTTTTAGGGATATATCATTTGACGAACTTTTCGATTACAAAATCAAATCTTCACCGTTCAGTTCGTTGGGCTATATGAGTAGATCATTTCTACAAATTTTCAAAAAATTTGGTGATCGTTAAGTCATCCAAATGAGGGATTTATTTTTAATAATATTGAACGGTGTAGGTTTGACATAAGTGTTAAGTTTTTTGTTTTAATCTCAACCATTCAAGCCTATTAAAAAACAGATCTAATGGTGTGGACCTATCCCTAGAAATGAACAAAAAAAGGAATCCCTCATTAGAAGGGCCCTATATATATATATATATATATATATATATATGAAACCAACACAGAACATCCCCTGAAAGGTAATGTTCACTTTCACTTTTTCATTATCTCTTGGTGCAATATCCCTTAAACAAGTCTAATCAATTTTGTACTCCAATGCAACTCACATATACCAATAGTAGCATATGATTAGTTTAGCTACCATAGTCACCGAAACCTTTTCTCTTTTAGCCAATACTACTACAACAATTGCATATCAACTGGTTATCCATTCTCAAATGATTACCTTTAGAGAAAATCGTACTATCCAATTCTGGGTTCAACACCCAAAATCTGTCTGGCTCCACAAGGTCCTTCTTGACCTTTCAATTAACTCGAGAAATTGACAAAACAAACATAAATCATTCCAACCAACATCAAACATCAGGTAATCAATAAAATTTATATACCCTATATGATCCTAAGCCTCCAAACGAGAACTCAACCAACCTTGATGCCAAAAGAAGTAAAGCTCAAAACAGAGCTCCTTTGACGAGGAACACAGTAGCCCTAGGACCAGCTCCTCCTTTGCTCCTTTCTCCTCAAATTCATCAACTCTCATGCATTGAAAACTGCCGCCGGAGCCGGCTGAGAAGGCGTCATCCACCAAGAGCAATTCTCCTTTCTCGTTTTGTCATGGAGAAAACCGACATCTAAAGGAGATCGTCGAGATGAATTTCTGGGTGCTCGTGCATCGTCGTATTGTCGCCGGACGGAGGAGCGCTGGTCGGCGCCAATCAGACCAGTCGCAGGTCGAGAGAGAGAACTCGAGGGTTCTAGAGTTCTTACCTGTTCCAACTCCTATTTATACAATAGATTTGTACGGCCTCGATTAAACGGTGAGATATTAGATGGCCCAGATCGCACCGTGCTATTTTCCCATTTTTCTTTTATAATTTCTTAATATTCCATAACTTCTTAATATCATAGAAAATAGCTTAAGAATCCGAATAATTTCCACACAAATTACCACGAACTCTAAGTGAAACTTGCTTCATTTTAAAACCTCTAAATTGAAGAGTTCACTTCTATAAGAAAAAATTTAATAAATTTTTCAAAATGTTCTCCTCAGTTAACGAGATTAAAAACTAAATCTCAAACCATTCAGTTTATGCTCCTTAAATATTTCCAGGTCTCACTGCTATGAGTTTGATTATTTATAGAAGACAATGTTAATTGGTGCGGTGAGGTAGAAGTATAATTGTATTAGGAATATGTTAATATAATATAGCTTTTATCATTCTTTATTTATTGGACTAAACAACTACTTTTCCTAAAAAGAGAAAGTTTTTATTATTTTTATTAGTAAACCAAACCAATATAAAGAAACTAGTTGGACCACGTTAAAAACCTACCTAAAAAATCTGAAAACTGTAAGGGTTTGGTGATAAAGAAATAAAGTCAAAAGACCAAATATATGTGGGTACAGGACTGGGGGTGCCAGCATAACTAAAGTTTCTAAACTAGCTAGAATTCAAACACCAAGTGCAGATAAAACCATGAATCTTAGGGTTGTCATGGTCTCTATATACCTCCGCCAGTGTGCACTTTCCTTGGAGAAACCAAACCGGTTATGACTTGTTTAAAGGGAGTCTTGGACTCCTATATATGTTGCACAACAAAGGCTACAAGGCCGTGCTTCTAACGCAAGAGATTATTGTTCATCTCATGCTATTGTGTTTTCGTGAAAACCTAAAAGCATCGATAAATTATATTGAATCACTTGTTCCTTGTTAAGTGATTCATTGTTTATGTATTTGCATAATTCTCCCAATGTCTGTAGAGAAGTTCTTGGTGCAAGAAGATTGAAGGTCATGATCAGTACCTCAAAATCAAGTGAAGAAGAGATTGCTTGAAGAATAAGAGTGCTTCAAACATATCTGTTAGGGATCTATAGATAGTAGCCACGGCCAGTACTACGTAGTTTGTAATTGACTCGTTCTTGATTCATAGTGAATTCTCTTTTCATTAGGGTTTTCAAAAGTTAAAGCCCCGGCAGTGTTTTTCTCAAATTGAGATTTCACTGGGTAAACAAACTGTTGTGTTCTTTATTTTTGTTTTTATCCAGTAAGACGAGGATTGAAACATACCCAGAAAATGCTCATCGTAGTCTCTTTATACCTAACAGCTTTGAACCAGCAATTCTACTTGCACAAGTCAACATCTAATACTCCAAACTCCAAAGTCTAGTTCAATAGTTTGATTCTGATTTTTTTTCTTCTCCTTTTCTGCAGTAAATCGAAATTGTATAGTGAAAACGAAAGCGTAGACACTGTAAAAACAAGGTGAAAACCAAGTGAAGAGAGATTGCATTTCAATTACCAGTTGACGGAATAGGATCACTGTGCGGCCGTGCCCGATTTTTATTGATTAGCTGGACAATTATATTGTTGGGTTTATAATCAAGTGCGGTCGGTAAGTAAGGACTCAGGTCCTCTCCTCATATTTGTGTGTTCATATTGCCTCATAAAGCATTCTTAGCTGTTGGATCTAAATCAATGGCCAAGATGTCTTTATTTGAGGGTGAATGATTTTTCTTCATCTCTGTTTATGTTTTTTCCAAAATTTAGTCGAAACCCTTTCTCATCTATACTTCATCGAAAATTCATATACATACCTGAGCTCATCTCTCTCATCTGGTTAACTCTCTCATCTATTCTCGTCTCTCTTCCTCACATCTACACAAAAAGAACCCTTCTTTCCTTTTCTCAAAAATATACCTCATACCCCCAATCGAGCCCAGAGCGGGATGGGCTTTGACTTTCCTGTGCCGGAGAAGCACAGTTAAGAATGGGACATTTCCATCTCAGACGAATCAGAGCACGACTACCAGAATTCCCCGTTGAACACAAAATCCTATCTCAAAGTTGCGCCAATTCTGAAGCCGAAATCGAACACGAAATCCTATCTCAGAGTCGTATTTCGGTGTTCTAGGGACCGGTTTCGAGCTCTACAAGCAGTCAGCTGATCAGGAATTGCAAGGAAAGGAGTAGCAATGGAGATGTGAACTTGAATTCGATGCATTTCGGGAGTAATTGAATCTGGAAATTCCAGGAGACAAAATAGAACTTCACTCTTATCTGCAAAATTTTATGAGTGAACCATTTAAGGAGACTTTTTGAAGATAGTTGTTTAATGAAATTTCCAACATCGGAATTTATGAAATGAAGATTATAATCAAACATAATGCTAATTACGAATTCATTTTATGCAATTTCAAGGAGCTTGAGAATTCTAGATTGATAATTGGCTTTCCAGAGAAAAATGTATAAATGAGAGAGAGAGAGAGAGAGTCCGTCTCAGTTTCAATAAACTGATAAAGTATTATCTCTGATGAGATTTTGGGAAGAGAGAGATGAGATGAAGAAAATCATTCACCCTCAGAGCCCTTGATCCTTTGGACCTCGCAGACTCAGAGTAATTTGCAGAGTACATGGAATGAGGTTGAGATATGAGAGATACCCTGTTCTCTAAGTTTGGCATCTTTGAGCAGGCCATTAAAGGAACCCTTTCGTCTTACTCAAATGTCCATTTTGAATTAATAAGATCAGCATTTAAACTTGTTCACGAGTGCCAAAGGCTCCCTTCGCCTAGTAACCCCCGGTTATGCCCATCTCTGATAAGAGGGCAATGCACAGCTCACCTATAAGAATTTGCTGCAGAGGGCGGCATGGTAGATCACCTATAATTGGTTTCATGCTCTAAAGTTCTATCTCTTTGTTTCAATTCTGTGGTGGTTGGCTGGTTTTAAACAGGTCACTTCAAGTGAAACTTCACAAATGGGAAAACGGCAAGGAATCCGGACAAGAAGAGCCACACTACTTGCTACAGAAGCATAGATAAGACTAGTTTTATTTTGGTAGAGTGTACTAAGTTCTCATCTTGTAAACATAAATATACATGTATAGCTTTGTTTTCTCTGGCAAGTCAATCTCATCCTACGAAAAACTACTCTGGTTGAATAGTAATATCCAAGCCAAAACGAGTCAAACAGCGAGTTTCATACAAGTATTTCTGCTTAGTGGTTCAGCAGCTATGTATCTAATTACTACTATCCAGAGTTCCAGACTGACCTTTCCAGTTCAAAATCTGGACTTCAAGAATCAAATAACACTAGGGCTCAAGTCACGTAATATGAGTTCCACCACTCGGCATTAGCACCCCCTACTGAGTTGTCAAACTAGACACAACATAGAAGCTGCACTTGACTTTGTATGCTGCTCGCAATCAGCAGTTAGGCATCAACGCTTATCATTGACACACGACAAGGTTAGGCAGACCAAACAGCTCATTAAGCAAATGATTGAGAGTTAGCTTGATGAGGATTTCTACAATACTTATGCAGGACTAGCTACTCCCTGAACTCTACACCCGAAGTCCCAAGATTTTGTCCCCCACACAGAATGTTATATCTGGAGGATAATTAGAGTGTTCACACTCAAAAATGGTCCCAATAATCAGCAGCATTCAAATTGGGTTATGAAGACTACATATTTATTAACAAATTATTTCAAACATGGATCAAACCAGAAACAATCACCAGTTCATTTTCTGCTACTAGATCGATAAATCGTGTTACTATTTACTAACCTTAAAAATATTGCAATCCTTGATCTTAAACTACTAACAATCAGAATGATAAGATCCATAATATCATATTACTGAACACAACAAACAAAAGAATTGAAGTTAAACTCTATACAGCAATTGAACCTAACCCATCAATCTCATTAGTAAAAACTCATGATCCTAAAACCATACATTTTATCAATGGCACCGTGAGAATCAGACAAACTTGAAAAGAACTGAACTGAAGTGAGATAAAACCAGTCAAGAGGATGCATCCACTCACTCTCACACAGCAACGCTGCAATCTCTACCTCCACCGGTCATCTTCCCGGTCCCATTATTCGAAATCACAACCGGCACGTCAAGGCACAACACTCTCAGCATCCGCCGCCTCAGCCTCCACCCACCTTTTCTGAACTGAACCCTGGCCAGCAGCTTGATATTGAAGCTAACCTCCCCACGCGCCGCCCTGTCCGCGTTGATCCCAGTTTCCACCCTGTCATCGACGAACGAGTTCGCCGCCGAGAGAGTCGCGTTCACTGCGCTCCGGACGCGCTTGCCCTGCTGGAACGGCGGGACCCTTGTCTCGGAGATGAAGCCGGAGCGGTAGAAGGCGTAGACGAC
The DNA here is from genome assembly GCA_034370585.1 of Fragaria x ananassa. Classification (NCBI taxonomy): domain Eukaryota; kingdom Viridiplantae; phylum Streptophyta; class Magnoliopsida; order Rosales; family Rosaceae; genus Fragaria; species Fragaria x ananassa. Next base: position 16,517,334 of record CP139766.1, read on the forward strand.
GATCTCGTCGTACTCGATGGTCATCTTCTTGTTGGGGTTGAAGACGTCGAAGCCGACGGACCAGGTTCCGGTGAGGGTTTGGCGGGAGGAGGAGACGTTGAGATTCGTCACTGTAAACGAGTCGACTCGGAAGTCAGGGATCTTGGGGCGGAGGATGAGCCAGATCATGAGGAGGAGGGAGCCGAAGACGACGAAGAGGAAGACCATGGCGATGACGAAGCGGCGGACGAAGGCGGCGCGTGCGGTGTACGCGTTGTAGGAGGCTTGCTGGTAGACAGGGTAGTTTGGGTAGGCGCCGTTGGGGTGGCCGTTGGCTGCGGCGGCGGGCTGAGGGTAGGGCTGGGCGTAGGGAGGGGCTGGGTAGCCGGTGACGGGTCGAGAAGGGTCTGCCATTTTTAGGGTTTTCTGAGATTCGGGGGATTGGGGATTCTGTGTGTGTTGGGTTTTAAAAGGGAAAAGAAAGAGCGAGGAAAGGAAATGTGGGTTCAGTGAAGAATCTGGAGTAGACGAACAGTGCCTCCTGCCTCTGGGGGAATATGACGCGTAGGATATGTCGAATCTTCTTGAGCAGTTTCTTCTACCAAATTGACCTAGTACTATCTGCTCTTTGGTTTTCCCGACAAATGGAGAAGAACGGGAAGATAAACAGAAATGAAAAAAGTGAAAATTATACAGCGCACCTAGGTTTTTTTTTTTTTTTAAATAAGTTTTAGCCGATCAAATATGCTTTAATTCGTCGGCTAAATCTCTATAAAGCCGACGAAATATACTATATTTCGTCGGACATAGGTGTTTTATATTATTTTATTACAACCTTTAGCAGACGAATATTTTAAATTATTCGTCGGCTAAAGTTTGGAAGATAACCGACGACACAAAATGTCGTCGGCTAAGGTATGGACTATAGCCGACAAAAAATTCGTCGGCTAAAGTATGTAATTTAGCCGACGAAATAATGTCGTCGGCTAAAGTCTGGACTATAGCAGATGACATTATTTCGTCGGCTAAAGTATGGACTATAGCCGACGAAATAATGTCGTCGGCTAAAGTCTAGACTATAGCAGACGACATTATTTCGTCGGCTAAACTCTGGACTATAGCCGACGACTTCTACATGTGTCGTCGGCTAAAGTCATCACAGACGACCCTTTCCCGACGACACTATAGCCGACGAAGGTTCGTCGGCTAAGATCTTAGCCGACAAATTTTTTTAACAGTCCAACGAAAATTTTTCGTCGGCTAAAGTACTTGTCCTGGTAGTGTAAGTTGGTAATCGTTAAGGCCCTCAAAATTGCGTCTTTCTGTTATAAACATGAACGGTTCATGTTTGACAGAATTCAGTCCGTCCATTTGTTTTTCGAGTTTGAGGGCCTTAACGATTACCAACTTGGCTGAAATTTTACAGAGATGATCTACACAATATTATCTAGATACTAGACAGTAAGGATGAGGAAATTCAATCTAAAAGTGGTGCAAAAATGAAAATTCGCATCAAAACTATTGGTGCGGACGTTTGTAGCCAAGAAGCCATGTGTGTATATATATATATTATAATATAAGAAATAAAATATGTGTTTACATTATACTTCTACATAAAATATGTATTTACATTATACTTCTTCATTTGTTATTTTATTCTGCAACTCATACCTCTTTCTTATCTCTCCGTCTCTTTTTCTAGTTTCAGAACGGTGGCTGGTAAGTGGTAATAAATGAAAATTTTCAATCACAGTTTTGTTATAATGAAACCGAATGAAACCGAACGAAGAAAAATTTTCTTGTATAAAATTTTCTTATATAAGTGGTAATAATTGAAAACTTTATATAAGAAAATTTTATGCACAGCTCTTCATGCTTGTATAAAATTTTCTCTCACGCGTTATGGAACTTGCTATGACAAAGCATGAAGAGCTGTGCATCGATAAACAGTAAATCAACAAGAGAATAATATAGACTTGGTGCAATTCTAAACAAGAAGGTTTATAAAAACAAAATAAACATTAATCTGCAAAATCAAATGTACAGAATAGTTTTCCATCCGTGCAGATACTATCTATGGAATCTTATTCAGAAGAAGAACAAAGCTGTCAGCAAGTTCTGCGTTACTAACATTGACTGCAAGCTCAGCATATCATACATTTGGCCAGAAGACAATGTTATAATACGTACTGTCACTATGTACAACAACCGGATGCATCCCCACAAATGCATTCAAAGAATCACAAAATGAATAGAAGAATCTCAACACCTGGCTGTTCTCTTTAGAATTCAAACGGGATTTGAATTGTTAAAAGGGGCGGCAAAATCTGAGACTGGAATTGCAATGTCTAGTAATATCAAGAAGCGAAAGCTTGTCCGCCCTCCTCAGTCCTCATACCTTTAAGACTCTTTGCTAACCAGATAGCTGTCTCTCTTGGAGAGCATTTATCTTTCCCAAACGGATTCAAAACAACTGCGAGCTCCTCTAATCTATTATTCTGCAGCAAATCTGCTGATAATTCTAGCAGTCCTTCAAGAGCCTCGGCCCTCTGTCTAAAAGACTTGACATCCATGATCTCCTTTTCTGGCGCTTCTTCTTCGGTGATAGGAGGACTGGGCTTTGTTGGCTCAGCAGAGTCACATTTGTTCAGAGCTGAAGGAACAGGATTTGCAATCTCAGTTTCTTTGGCACCACTGTTTTCAGAATCAGTTGAGGGTTTAGGGTTTACTGTTTCAGTTGATTTTGGGCTTACTGTTTCAGAGCAAGTTGATGATTTAAGAGCCATAGGGGAATTTGCATTTCGCATCTCCATTTCATCCCTTACTACATTTATCAGCTTACCAACATCCATATTCTGAACCCCCATCTCTACAGTTTCCATTACAGGCTGGTCACTCCCAACACGGAAACTACTATGGCGTATGACATGTATAACATCATCAAAAGCTGGAGGAAGATGTGCAGCAGCTGGCATTTCAATTGTTGGATTTTGCAAAATAGTGCCTTTCTCTGCAGGAAAACCTTTCTGGTTGGGAGGAGCAGTTGAGAGGGTAGTATCTGTTGCTGGGGATAGAAGTTCCCTCACCATGAACTTGTCATGACCACTAGACGTAGATGTAAGTTTTGATTGGACCACTGTTTCTGGGGTACTACTTGGCCTGCTTACAGGAGTGTGATCTCTACAAATCAGTCTTTCTTCAGAAACTACGACTGGGGGATCAAGAGTGACAGCTGAACTGATTTGTTTATCATCAGCTGTTTTATGGTGAAGAACTAGATTAGCCACAGATGTTTCGGCTAAGCATTTAGATATATTATCATTCCCAGTGTTTTCCACAGTTTCAGACACCACTGGATGGCAATGAGTAGCAGCTGAGCTACTTGATGGAGATTCTTTACTCTCAGGTCGGATGACAGTACCAACATCAGGAATCATCTTCTCTGTCATGTCAATAAAAGGAGTCGTTGCATCATCACAAATCTCAAATGCTTGAATAGACACAGAAGAGGAGATAGAATTGCTGCTGTCAGTTTGCATTGCTTTTGAACCTCTTTCTTGATCTCTTTGTGGCTCTTGCATTACCTCTCTACATAATTTTCTTTGGCAACCATTGGACACTTGAGGATTCTTTTCAGGCTCCAGAGAGATCTCTCTTGAACCTACCTTAGGAACAGTGCTCACTACATTTGGAGCATCAACCACTACTTGCTTCATCCGTGGAGGAAAGGAAGGGCGCTTAATCATTGTAGGAGGAGTTTTTTGCCTAGCTTTAGGAAGTCCATCTTCAATAATTGGTTTCACAGGAACAGGGGGAGGAGTACCATCGTTTCTGGGTTTAGGTTTTGGAGAAGACTCAACAACAGGTAGCTGTAAACGATCACAATATATAACGATCAGTTTAATCCGTGTATTAAACTAAAAATAACACTATAAACCTTATTGTTACCTGATGCTTTATAGGATGGGATCCCTGTGCCCGTTTTGCAGATTCAGGGACTGCCTTTGATGGCAGAACAGTTGGTGTCTCAGGACTGGACTTGATACCAGAAGTAGTCAGCCTGGGTATTTTAGACACTGCTTCCACATTAGTTCTTTGGGTGGGGCCAACAACCTTTGCACGATTACTTCTCATTGGTGAACTTTCCCGAACTTTTCCTTCTTTCAGAGCAATCATTATATTCCTAATGGTTCTTGGTTGCCGAAATTCAACATTAGATTTCTGTTCAGGATGTGAAAGTCTCGTCGACTCTTGTTCTTCCATTCTGATGTTGCAAACATTCGGACCATGCTCACAGCCTTCTTCATCATCAAGGGAAACCAAGTATGACTCAGTATTTCTATTATCACAGGTTGACTCCATTTCTGGAATGTGTTTCTCAATTGAACGCAAACTATCTTTATCACTGCTTGAACCATTACTGCTTTGGCTTTCTGCCATGTGTCTCCGAGATTCACGGGCTGCAGAGATAGGCTTATCCGGGGAGAAGGCTGTTCGAGTAATAAATGACGGACGATATTGTTCAACATAAGGCTGCAAATAAGGGTGCTTCAAAACCTCGGTTGCCTGACAGAGAACAAGTTATAATCATTAGGCTCAAAATTGTCAATCGTGATGCCAAGTATCGCAGAGAGAGACTTACACTTGGCCGATGCTCGGGGTTTTTTCTCAGCATGCCTTTGATTAGTGTTTTCCTGCATGCATAACGTCCAACCAATGACTATTATGCTAAAGTGGTATTAAAATCAAAGAAAAAGAAAAAGTGGACATCAAATACCAGCAGTGTTAATTATACCTATGGATTTATGTATATCCTTTCAATGCATAAAACTATGAGTGTGTATCTGTTTTATGTTCATGTATGTATTGCCATGTTTATGCTCAGAGATGCACATACATGATCTATCTATTTATCGCAGTAACACAGAGCAATACCAAGTTGCAATGAAAAGTCCAGCAGTAAGAATTGAAAGTACTGACATAACACCTGATACAGTTGTTATCTGTGAATTCGGGAAACAGTAAAAGTTAACAATAGCAGCGGAAACTTACAACGATGGAGAATAGCAGGAAGGCAAAGGACCTATAGAGGAACGATTGATCTTGCTTATCAAACCTGCCATATCCTGAAACCAGATTAAATGAAACGTCAAGGAATGTCTATCAGTAGCAAGTCACCCTCTTCGACCATTCACACATCATAAAATACTAATTTAATCAGTTGTTTTTCCTAATTGGACAAGAATTAAGAATTGAATTAAAAAATTACATACTGCATGGCCTTTTAGCTTTTATCTGCATATATTGGATGGCCAGTTCAAATACATATATTGCTAAAGTAATCCCATAAACATCCGATTACTGGATAAAGATCAGAATTTCTAGAAAACCGTATTTGAGAAAACACTAAAGAGATATTTTTTCTTCTCTACTATTACTTGATGTGAAAAGGAAGGAAATAAAATGTTGCATCTGCCAATTAGAATTCCTATCAAATCATACTGGATTTATAAAATCAATGTCAAGAGAGATGTATAGAATCTTACAAAAGCTTTGAAAGCTGGACGATAAGCGGCCATCTCATATATGCAGCAGCCTGAACAACAATCAACCATGTCAGCCAGACAAGGATAAAATATACAGCAAAGACAACAAGACACATCTAAGATATCATACCTAGAGACCAGATATCAGATTTGAAGCCATATGGAATATCAGCAAGCAGTTCGGGACACATGTAATTGGGGGTCCCCACAACCTGCCCACGAAAGTATAGGAAAATTATCAACTCCATAATAGCAGCAATGTCACTATTACCATCAAGGATAAATACCTCAACTTCACTAGAATAATAACCAAGTCGTCCTTTCAAAAAAGAAAAGAACCAAGTCATTTCCTTGGTAGATGTAAAAGATTCCAATTTAACCCATCAATATGGTTATCCAGACATTTATTCACTCAGTTTACTAAACGTGGTTTACAGTAAAATACATAGAAACACAAGCAATCTCCATATGTACATACCGAAGAAGCCAAGTCATCCGCCTTTAAAGTTTTAGCAAGACCAAAATCCCCTGTATAAAACAAAACAAAACAAAAAACGAAAGGTAAATACATAGTTTATTTAAAAACAGTGTAATGACAATATAGTCGTGTAATCATTTCCTAAACCATTGTCAAATCCATCTTCAACTCACCAAGACGAACATCGTGATCCTTAGTAAGAAATATATTGGAACACTGCAAAAAGAGACCAGCAGATTGATCTTAGAAACTGTAAAATGCAAATAAAAATTCAGATGGGAAGTGCTAGCAGTGGTGAACATACTTTTAGATCACGATGTAGAACATAGTTTGAATGCAGGTATTCAACTGCCAATAGTAGCTGTGTGAACCACCTGCATAGTTTCTAAGCAATGAAACACAACCAGAACAGTTGCAACACGTAAGTTTAATTATTAAATTAGCTTGTGAGAACAGAAAACATGGTTTTGTTTGAATAGAGAAATGAGTATACCTCCTCTGGAAAATAAACCCCATTGGCTTTCTTCATCAACTCAGCCCTGAGAAGTTAATACAAGACAAACAGTGTGAAAACTGGTAAACAAGCAACATTATATGAATCCAGACAAAATAACAAGGTTTGCAAAAACAGAGAACAACTCACATATCTCCACCTTCACAGTATCCAGTGACAATGCAAACATAGCAACCCTACATTACCCATCCAATACTTCCGATTCAGCACAAACACATAATTCTAAAATCCAACCAATAAGACACAAATCTGATATAATCATCAACACACACGTAAACAAGAATCCCTAACCTTCTCAACCCAAGCTTCCTTAAATTCGACAATGTAGGGGTGCTGAATCCGCGCAATGAGAGCCATCTACAATGCCGAAACACATATCAAGCAACACAACATAACTAAATCTACACAAAACTACCAGCAAATCAAACTATCGAACTCGAAACCTCACCTCTTGATGAGCAGATCTCCGGCACCGCTCCGTCTGTCTCGCAAGCCGGATCTTTTTCAACACATACCTGAAACACATCAAAAGAAGAAGAAAAAAAGAAAAAGAAAAAATTAGCTACAATCATCCACCCTAAACCCACAGCATTACACAGATTCAACTCACTTCTTCCTCTCCAACTTATGATGCACCAAAATGGCAGCCCCAAAAGCTCCCCGCCCGATCTGCTCCATCAGCTCATACTGATCCATCCTGGACTCCATCTCTCTCTCCCTAGACCCCTAATCAACAACACCAATGTCTCGTCTTTAAATCAAACAGACACTCTCGCATTCACTCCAAGCTCACGCCATTCCCGCTTAACCTAATCAATGTTGTCCTGATCAGCTTTCAATTCCAATCCCACCAGACTGGTCCTGGTCCTGCTCTCATTGCAAGCAATGCGGGCTCAGCCGAATGTGGTTGGCCTCGGCTTAATCATTGAGGGGTGAAGCAAGCAATAGTCCAGCTTAGCTCAGGGTGCTTCTTCTTCTCTCTGTGAAGTGGGTATGCTGGCTTCTACGCCGACACAGGTAGCTGTCCTCACTAATTGAGTTTTGTCTATTCATTTTTAAAGAAATAAAATCTCTTTAATTGTATATGCCCACTTGTTTTCCGATCTGCAGGTGGAGGTGGGGGCCTTTTGGAGCAAGCAAGACGTTACTTGATTATCATTACATTTTTTACCGTTAATTACGGGAAACCCCCAAAACTACTCTAAGAGCGAGTCCATCCTCAGAGATTTCGTTGGAAAGGCCTGTTATGGGCGAGACCAAAGTCGTCACGTGACAGTGATTTTGAGCTACAGTTTTCACTTATAATTTCTGTTTATAGGTCGTCACGTGGCAGTGACTGTTTATTAAATTTTATATTAGGTATTTTGAATGTAAATAATGATTTGATATATTAATAAAATTATGAATAACGTATTGAAATTATACAAAATGTAATAAATAAATTTAAAAAAATGATATATTAAAATTAATTTATTTATTACATGACTTGAGAACATTATCCCAAAATTGCGCTTTCTTTTGATCGGTGCCCTTTTCCACATCGTGGCTAACAAATATCCATGACTTGCACAATTGGAGGTCTTCATCGGCTTCCCAAAGTTTTCTATTGGAAGTAGATCCATCGGTCATGAATCGAAACAATAAAAAAGATGAAAACTATAGGATATTGAAAGAAAATAGCTGTAGAACTATGGATCACAATTTTTTGTGTGGTATGAAAAAACTATAGGAGGGTGATATGTATTTGGGATTTAAAAAAAAAAAAATCATTTTGAACCTTTGGAAACACAACGGTAACTTGCTATATAATTGAATGTCGTTGATTTGCTTCTTTAATCTCCAGATCAAATGACCGTTGGATTTGAAATGAAAACCAACGACAGCTACTGACACATGGCCCAGGCGTTCGTCCTCAGCGTCGGTAGGCGACAAAAAGCGCTTGGCTGATTCGCCTGTGCGCTATACGCGCTCGCCTTCTCGCTTCATTAGCGCCACTTGTGCGCGCTTCACATGGCTGACGTCTGCAGGGCCCCGCGTTTTGGGCTGAGATGGAGACGAAGGCCCGAGTCTTTAGAAATAGAGGCCTAGGTCATAGGTCTGACCCAGGTGAAGACCCAATAAAGGCCTGGGTCAAAAAAAATTATGGGTGGAGATGGGTTTTTTTAGCTGGGTCTTTAATCCTAGGTGGATGAAGGCCTGGGCCTTTAAAACCCCTTAGGGTGGACTTGCTCTAACCTCACCTCTTTTGAGAGAGGTTAGAGTTTGTTGTGTTGCTTTTCATACAGACTTTTCATATTTCAAGTGTTTTGTAGCGTTGGTGTCTCATCAATTCGATTTCAATAATGTGTTTCAGATCGAAGATAAGTATAAAATTGTTTGTACGATTGTATGTTTAATATCAACGGAATTTACGTAGTTACGATTTTACAATAATATAATCTCAAGTGAATGAGATCTAATAACATATTATGAGTCTTTGAATCATAAGGTTCTAGTTCCAAGGTAATTTGGTTATTCTTTACAAACATAAGATTGCATATCTCCAAGCAGGCTCTTGTCTCCTGGTGAGTTGGAGAATGATAAGTTTGTTCTAAAGTGATAAGTTTTTTGTTCTCATGAGTCATGATGTTGTCCTCGTCTAAATTTATTGTAATACATCTCTCTTTTTTGAATGATAAATCTCTCTAATTAGATGACTGTATGTTTTGGGACTAAGGAGTAGTGTGTTTTAGTTTGGAATATGTTTGGTGGAAAACGATACAAAAGTAAATTACATATCATTTGTTTTTACTTTAAACCTCCTTAATTATATAGTGTTATCTTAAATACTTATATTGTATTCACTCAATTCGTTCTCTTCTATCCATGGATGTGACTCAAATCACTCACAGATGCGTAATGTTACAGTAACTAAAAATACATGTGTGGGGATGAACCTCCAGCCTGAATAGGTTTGAATTTTTTTTTATTTCCTTAAAGAAAAATAACCATATCTTAATTCAATTTTGTAATTTCAGTGATTCAGACCCTAAAATTGATTCTTAGCCATTTAGTTGGGAATTGCAGGAACTCTTATCAACCAAAGTCTTGTTTGGTAGATCTGAGGATGTTGATGGTTCAATCACATTTTTCAATCTCCACCGTTCGTTCATTTTATAGGTCTATATGAGTATATTAATTATGGAAATTTTCAGCCAGAATGGTGATCGTTAAAGTCTCGCACTACCTTAAAGCAATAAACGGATCAAATCTACCAAACCGGGACCATTCATGCTTATAATCTTAAATTGCAGTTTTGAGTACCTTATTTATCACCATTTTGGCTAAAATTTTGCATAAGTGATCTACATATTAAGACCTAAAAACTGAATGGTTAAGATCGAAAAATGTGATCGATTTATCAAATGCTCAATCCCTCGTATAAGTGTCAAATAACGGATCCCTTAGTGGATGGCCATGTATACAGTGGGATGGCCCTGTGTGTGTGTGTATATATATATATATATATATATATATAGGATCTAAATATAATCTCAAGTGAATGAGATTGCATGTTTAATATCAACGGAATTTACGTAGTTACGATTTTACAATAAGGCACTCAAAACTATGTTTTTCAGTTATAAACATAAACGGTTCAAGTTCAACAAAATTATGTTCATCCATTGTTTTAATCGAGTTTAAGTGTCTTAATGATAACCAAATTGGCTGAAATTTTACAGAGATGATTTATACATTAGTATCTAAAGACTAGAAGGTGGAGATGTGAAAATTCGATTGAAAAGTGAGTGTAAAGTGGAAATCCGCACCATGAGAATAAATGCGGACATCCGCACCTAAGAAAATCTATATATATAACTCTTCTGCTTTGGAGGAGGATGAACTGGAGGCCTTCTTCTTATATATATATATATATATATATATATATATATATATATAGAGCTCTTCCAATGAGGGATCCCTTTTTTTGTTCATTTCTAGAGATAGAGTATTTGACAAACTTCCCGATCACAAAATCACATCTCAACCATTCAACTTGTAAGTCTATATTAATAGATCACTTCCACAAGTTTTCAGAAGATTTGGTGATCGTTAATAAAGTTTGATTTATTTTTAATAAAGTTGAATGGTTCAAGTTTGTCAGAAAGTGTTGAATTTATTATTTAATCTTAGTCATCCAAGATCATTCAAAACAGATCTAATGGTGGGTTACTATCCTTAGAAATGAATAAAAAAAGGATCCCTCATTGTAATGGCCCTAATATATATATATATATAGTCCATTAAATGAGGGATCTTTTTTTTATTCATTATATATATATTAGTCCGAATCTAGAAAGGACATCCTTAAACTCTTAAAGTAAGGATGTTTTTAGTTCTATAATATATTTTGACGATCAAAACCATCTATTCTTTAGTTACTTACCCACATATGAATCCTACAAAAAATTAGCCTAAATGAAAACGGTTTAATCATTTGATTAGCACAATATTCGTTTTAATTTTATCTAACAATCTACAATTTTGTACGTCAATTTGAATGAACAAATGATTATGGAATTAGTTGAAGTTTTGTAGACATGCTTCTTGTATAGGAATCTAAAGGATTAACTGTTAAGATCGTTAAGTGAAGTCATCTACTAATGTAAAATAGTAGAAATCTTCAAATTTTTAAAGTAAGGAGACCCGCTTTAGATCATATATATATATATATATATATATATATATATGACCCTTCCACTAAGGGATCCCTTTTTGACATATATGAGGGATGGAGGATTACACCAACTTTTCGATCACAAAATCACATCTCCACCGTTTAGTTTGTTGGTCCTTATATACAGATAAATTCTACAAATAACAAATTGAACGGTGGAGATTCAAAAATATAATCGAAAAGTTAGTGTAATCCCTCATCCCTCATATAAACCAAAATAAGTGATCCCTTAGTGGAAGGGCCCTATATATATATATATATATATATATATATATATATATACACAATTTCCTTCCAGAGCGGGACACTGCTTTGAAATTAAAGAGTGTTGCTCCTCATTTCGCTCACTTTTAGGTCACATTTTCACATCTCCACCATTCAGTATCTAGAACATTGTGTGTAGATCATTCATGCAAAATTTCATCCAATTTGAAGATCATTTGGGCTTCCGTAATTATGATTTACACAAACGGTTCCGTTTAGACAAATTTTATTTAGTTGATTTATTTAATCTAATTCGTTACCCAAATGATCTCCAAATTAGATGAAACTTTGCATAAATGATCTACACACTATATTCTATACACTGAACAGTCAAGATGTGAAAATGTGACCTAAAAGTGAGCGAAACGAGGAGCACCACACTTTAATTTCAAAGCGGTGTCCCGCTCTGGAATATATATATATATATATATATATAGGATTTTTCTTAGCTGCGGACGTCTGCACCAATGGTTTTGATGCGGATTTTCATTTTTGCACTACTTTTTGATCAAATTTCCTCATCTCCACCGTCTAGTATCTAGATAATATTGTTTTGTGACTGTGATTGAATCAACACTAATCTTTCCTCATTTTTGTACTATTCTTTTGTGACTGTGATTGAATCAACACTAATCTTTCCATTGGCAGATAATCAGAAGATAAGATCAGCTAATTCCATTTTGATTGTTGGAGGAGGACCTACTGGTGTAGAACTTGCTGGAGAAATTGCTAGTGATTTTCCAGATAAGAAAATTACTCTGGTTCATACTGGATCAAGGTTGTTGGAATTCATTGGACCAAAAGCTGCAGACAAGACTCTTAATTGGTTTCAGTCAAGGAATGTTGAAGTGATATTGGAGCAATCAGTCAATTTAAACAATATCACTGACTCACCTGGAAGCAAAACCTATCAGACTTCAGAAGGACAAATGTTCCAAGCAGATTGTCATTTCCTCTGCATAGGGAAACGTCTCAGTTCAGCATGGCTCAAAGAAACAGTTCTGAAGAGTAGCTTGGATATTCATGGGAGGTTGGTAGTTGACCAGAATTTGAGAGTCAAAGGGAGAAAAAACATCTTTGCAATCGGAGACATTACTAATATTCCAGTAAGTCCAAACTACAACCTAGTTAGTTTCTGTTGTCACTCTGATTGTTTTATTCCATAATTCTAGGTTTAAATCACTCAGTCAATAGAACAGTACTGTATACTCAGAGTTCAACGGTAAAACTACTGCATATTTTCAACGCTTCACCATCTAAATATGACCTCAGTTTATCTAGAGATATAGATGATAACTTGCTCCTTGCTATTTATAAGTTATTAACATAACTGAGTTCTGGAAAATGTTGATGAGGCTTGTGTTCTTTTGGTTTTTGAATTGCATAACTCTTAGTGCCATAATTATAGATTCATTGGAATTTATATGAATTCATGAGTTCATGCCGTTTCTGCTGTGCTTTTGTGAAATCTTACTGCAAACATCATCTACAGCTGTCTTTAGACCATTCCAGATTTTAAGGCCTTTCTGGTACTTCATGATTCTATATTCAATCTACAAATTAAAACAGTAGGTGCCATTCCACTAAAAGACAAAGAAGATTCAATTTCTATCAGTTGTTTGCTTAATGATGCCTTGTGATTATAGTTAGCTAATCTTGTATTCTCATGTATCTCAAGCACCAAAGAAGTGAAAATGAATTGGGTCACTGTGCTTTAACTGTATGGATCTTTGATAAATGAAGCACTATGTGCCTTTTGAATGCTAGTCTAATGGATTTTTCATGTGAAATCCCAAACTGCAGGAAATCAAGCAAGGGTATTTGGCGCAAAAACAGGCTTTGGTGGCTGCAAAGAACTTAAAGCTATTACTTGCAGGTGGAAGAGAAAGTAAAATGGCAACTTATGAAGCTCATTCAGGGGTGGCACTTGTTTCACTAGGAAGGAAACATGGGGTTTCACAGTTCCCATACACTACTTGTATTGGACGCATTCCTGGACTGATCAAATCTAAAGATCTTTTTGTGGGGAAGACCAGGAAGCAGCTGGGGCTAGAAGAAGCCTAGAAGCAGCTACATCTACAAATATAATTTGGATTGTAAGTGAACACAGACTCTTCATTCTTCTTTTTGGTCGGGTACATATATGAGCAGCATGCATAATGAGTGATGTATATATATATACATAGAATTCAATAGTTTTTTGTTATGATTGTTCTCATCTCGATCAGTCACTTTGCTGTTTGTTACAAGTCTTGTTACAGTATTTAAGGGTGGAAAATTTGAACATGTGAGTATTTGTTACTTGTTATTTAGTTATGTTGAATCTGGTCTTCTTATCAAACTATCATTTGATTATTATGATATGTGGACGGTGTTTGAGTTGATGGAATTCATGTGGGTGAACAGGAGGCATCAACAGTTGAAAAATTCATGCTTGTAACTAATTGACTTTTATCAAAATCAATTTCAGACCAAAAACCAAATATGATTTTAGAATAGAAATGTGCTCAATATGATTTTAGAATTGTAAGTTAAGTGTAGTACTCTGTATAACTCAGAAATCAACAGCTGAAAATTAAATTTATAATTAATTTAACACAAGGGAGTTCAGAAAGTGTTGGTATTCTTTTGGTTTAGTATTCTTTTGGTTTATGAGACGCAGAACTCTAATTGGGATCATTTTGTTTTGATTTGGAATATAAATCAATGAATTAATGCTTCATTAACGTGAAATTTACTGTAAACATACACGTACGGCTGGCTTCAGACCATTTCACATTTTAAGTACGTGAGAACTTAATGATCCCAGAAACAGATGAATTCGTATACAGAGTAACAGAGATGCTTGAAATACTTAGCTGCGCCAGGGAAAGGATTATGAGAACTTAATGTCACAAGATCCGTATATATACCGGACCGAAAACATGCAGCACATACAATATCCGGTTATTTCACTTTGTTGGATGAAATCTTGTAACTTGGCGAAGCAAGACACTTACAAGATCAAGTGCAGAAGTATAATTCTAAGGAATGGCACAATGTGTGTGACCCCAAGAGATCCTGCATACCCTAAAGGTTCCAGAGTTTTAAGTCCACAAGACATATGGACACATGCACTGTGACAATCGGATAGCTATGGATATTGCGCAACTGAGTACATCATGATAGTACTAAACATGTGGAGCTTGGCCCGACACTTCATTAAAGAGAATCTGCATAGGAAGGTGATTTGATTTCCATTTGTTCATTCAGAAAAATCAACTTGTTGAAGACAATCTCCAAAGCAATATCAGCAAAGGTATTTAACTGTTGATTTGCCAAGCTAAGCATGATTGACATCTATGCAGCAACCTGAACGGGAGCGGCAGACAGATCTCACAGCTCAAGGAACAAATTTGAAATTATAGCTAAGCAACTTTGAGTACAGCAATAGCCATTCTTAATTCATATGGAGCAAAAAAAATGAAATTCTGTAAGATAATATCCTAAACAACATCTACTGAGCAAACCAAGCAATTTATTCAAGGAAAATGCTATAAGAGGCAATGTTTGCTCTAGATTTACCAATACAAAGTTTACTCATCAACCACGGGCATTAGTGTAGGCCTCTGCATATTCAGTAGATCTTGCAGTAAAACCTCCCTTGCTGTCCTTGGGGTTGATTCTAATAAATTCTGAGACTTTGTGATTGATCTCAACTGGTTTCGACCTTTAAACAAGTGCAATGCTTAGCAAGTTCAGCTATGAGGGAGATCCTCTCTAATATTTCTGCACTAGTAAACGGAGATTGACCAATTGCAGCCAAGTACCGATCCAACCCAAACATGAACACAACTACTTCTAGATGTGACATTACCAACAACACAAACATATACTCATTCTCACTTATCTAAACGAAATACTCTTTCAGGACTACGAAAGTTTGAATAGCATGCAAGTCAGTTATCACATTGGGGGAACAGTTAGAAGCGATTTATCTCTTATAACTGATAAAAAGGACAAGAAGTCCATCTCATGTTTATGAAATACATGCAAATATACTAATACACGTATTTAATGGAACAGGGGACCTAACTTCGGCAGTTACAGCAAAAGGTCAAGAATTGATATTGCATTAGAAAGCCTTTTCATAGCGAAACACAGCAAATAAGACTCATTTACTATTGCAACCTACTTCCTCAGGCAACTGGTTTGAAGTATTGTAAGGTAACCTGGTTTGAAGTATTGTAAGGTAAATGGTTTGAAGTATTGTAAGGTAACTTGTTTGAAGTATTGTAAGGTATCTGGTTTGAAGTAAGACAAAGGATGATGAGCCAGTTCTCAAACACAGATCACTGGGGTGGAAAGTGAGTTCATTCCTTCAGGCTTCAGTTCAAAGGGAAACTAGGAGTGAAATTCAACATTTTTCAACTTTAAGCTTTTCTATTACAAGAGGTGCGTACAGCATACTCAACAAAATTTTGGGAGAGGCAACTGGAATTTGGAACCTTCTATCTCCTCTTATTCAAATATAACATTCCTTGGTTTCTCATTGGTGGCTTATACTTTATCATGTCTTTGGATGAAAAAACTTGAGAAGGACAATTATAAGCTTGTATCAATTGTATTTCATCAGCTTTATTACATCAAATTGATAAATCCGAAGGATTTTCTTCTTCACAGGATTATACCCTGGAGCTGTCAATATTTTTATAAATATGAGGAGATTTTCGGGCTGATAACACAATGAACTCTTAGCTGCAGATTGGTGACAGAACACCAAATGTTACAACACACTAAACCTGAGAATGCTATGTAAATGTGAAATACAGAGAATTAACAGACTATACCAGAAGATGTTGACTTGTTGACTAAACTGCATGCTCAGTACATAGCTATACTTCCAAATTAAATGCCATACCATATCTGAGAGGAGACTTAAAAGAAACGCTTACCTGTATATACATG
This sequence comes from Fragaria x ananassa, assembly GCA_034370585.1. Lineage (NCBI taxonomy): Eukaryota > Viridiplantae > Streptophyta > Magnoliopsida > Rosales > Rosaceae > Fragaria > Fragaria x ananassa. The sequence continues at coordinate 16,533,779 of CP139766.1, forward strand.
TGCAAGGTATCCAAATGTCTCTGAAAACTTTTCAACAGAGCTCTCCCCATCCAAATCAAGTTTAACCAACTCAAAATCCAAACTTTTGGGTGTAAGTAATCACCCCGAAGAATATTACTAGATTTGAAATATTGGTCTATGAAAGTCTGGCCAGCTAAATTGCAACTCATGAAGTGCATTTGATATGTCTTCGTACTAAGCATGATTAGCAGTAAGTTTTAGTCACGCTTGTATTATTCCCTTATAATTTGATCAGGAACATACCCACATAATTTGAGCTCAAAAGAGAGAAGCCCTAGTGTCGAATATATATACTCTGCATCAACATGAGATTTGTCACCAGCCACAAATTCATGAATGTCACAGTCAATCTCAACTGAACTAAAACCCGGAGTCTTCTGGATTCTGAGATCTTTCATAGTTTTTCTAACCTTGCTTGCACCATCCCACCTACCGTCTGCTGCATATATATTGGCAAGGAGCACATAATTCGAATCAACACCAGGATCCAGCTTGAAGAGGTACTTCATTAGTCTTTCAGCTAAGTTAACATTCCCACTAGTTCTACAAGCAGCTAGCAAAGAACCCAAAACCACTTCATTTGGCTTCATGGGCATATTCTCTATTATACTCAAGGCATCTTCCAACCTCCCTGCACGGCTATAGAGATCAACTATGCAGCCGTAATGCTCAATTCTTGGGGTTATTCTGTGAATCCTCTTCATTTTATCAAAGAAATGGAGCCCCTCATCGACTAAACCAGCATGTCTGCATGCAGTAAGAGCCCCAGTGAAGCTGACACCGTCTGGCTTAAACCCTTCCTTCTGCATCTGGTGGAAGAATTCAAGAGCTTCTTCTGCATGCCCATTCACAGCAAAACCCACAATCATCGAGTTCCAAGAAACCAAGGTCCGATCGGGCATGTTCTCAAACACTTGCCTAGCAAAATCAATACATCCACACCGAGAATACATATCAATCAACGAGTTACTTATCCGAATATTGTGTCTAAAATGTTGCTTCGTAACAAACCGATTCACCCACAATCCCAACCCAAGAGTTCCCAGATCAGCACAAGCAGCAATGACAGCAATTATGGTCACATAGTCTGGTTCCACACCCGAGACCTGCATCTCACGAAACCACTCCAGCGCATCCTCAAACCGCCCTTTCTTCACAAACCCGCCAATTAAAGCAGTCCAGGAAACCGCATCTCTCTCAGGCATTTCATCAAACACGTCAACTGCATCCCTCACATTCCCGTTTTTCATACACCCGTCAATCAGAGTATTCCAACTCATGGAATTCTTCACCTCCATCCCTCCGAAAGCCAATCTAGCAAACTCCACCCGACCAGATTTTGCATACATATCAATTAGAGCTGTTCCCACAATGACATTAGTCCTATCTAATCCCAGTTTACATACATAAGCATGAAGCGAGGGCCCGAAAAATGCTGCTTTGGCGGGAAAGTGAGCACAGCCGGAGAGGAGTGTGACGAATGTGATGTGGTTTGGTTCGACCCCGGCTCGTCTCATTTGGATGAACTGTGAGACGGCTTGAGCCAGCTGGCCATTTCGGCAGCGTTGGGATATAGAAGAGGTCCATAACACAGTTTGGTCTATTTGTTCTTTCCTGCTTTTCAGCAGAACCGAGTGTTTGTTGTGGTGTTTTGGAGTAGGAGTAGTGATGGGTGGTTGTCGTTTGGGGAGTTGAGTTGGGGTTGCTGTGCAGGCGGGAAGAATCATTGTTTGAAATAGGAGAGCTCGTATCTTACCCTTGTTGGATTTCTCAATGCTAAAGAACTCAACTTGGTTAGTTGAATTTAGCAGAGTGAACGAATTGGAAAGAGGAGTTGGACTTGGAAATGGCCCGACGGAAGAAGATGGATGGAGAAGATAGAGGCTTACGGGTTATTAATTATATACATCTGTGCTGTTAGGAAATTAATGAATAATGAATAAGTGAGATTCGACCAATATCCGGTGGTGGACGATGGAAAATATTGTTGCGGGGATAAGTTTTCTGTTACTCAATTATGAATTGATTTTTACCAAAACAATACTGACATACAACCTCACGTAACTAAAAAAAAGGAGGAAAAGAATTGAGAGTTCTAAATGCAAAGGAGATGTAAAGTACATTAAAGTATAATCCAAATATATCTCATAATTAGATTAAAGACTATTATGCTCCGCTCTTTAGCTTGGAAAAACAAAGAGATTTTGGAGACTCAATGGATTTCTGGACTATCATGTTTTGGGATTTTGGGGATTTCTAGACAAAAATAAAAAGAAACAGAGAATATAAAAATGTTTAGATTTTCAGTGTGATCTACGTAATCCCACAATTATAAAAATTACAATCATGTAATATAAAAAGATAATACATATGTGGCAAAGTGAAATGAGATACATAAACGTGGTTAAGAGGGAAAGGGAAAAAATTATTCATGTGTCAAATGTCAAAATATGAGTGGGGGCAGTGGCCCTTACTAGCCCTTACCTACGCCCGAGGTTACACCGTCAGTTTATGCCTAACCCAAGACTATGTATCTAAAAAAACAAATACTCCTTGTACACATTCTCTCAACTTTAAAGATCACTCAATCCTAAGAGCTATTCAAACTCATTAAACACAACTTCTCTCGTCTTTTATACACGTAGTCCTTAGAGTTGTTCTCTTTCTTTCCTTCCTTTCTTTGATTCCACACAAACTTCACCTATTTATAATGTTGATAGAAGTCTCTATTCTCTAGACTTACTTCATGTCATTCGTGAATGTTGATTTTCACTCAAATCCATATACCATAAACTAGAAAAGAATTGGAACGGAAGGAGTCCATAGCTTATGTTTTCAGATAAATCCAAATGTTCGACTTGGGAAGATGTTCTGAGCCAACCGTTCCTCCGGTATTTTTGTCCAAGATTCCAGCACCGCCAAGAGTGACATACACTAGTTCAGTTTGAGATTGAAGGCATAAGGCAAACAATGGACCTACTTGGCAGTTTTGGGATGATAATTGTGCTGAGCTGAAGCGCATTTGATAGATCTCACAAGATTAGAAGAATTTGCACTAGATTTAGAGTCCTCAGATCAACCAATGGCAGTTTACTTACCAGCTCATCACAGCCATTCAAACGTAGAGACACTACTGTATTTCTTAAACAATCCAAAAATCTACTGAAGAACTCTTGAAGGCCACTATCAAATTGATCTCCCCCAAACAATGCAAAAGAGATATTAAGATATCTCTAGCTACTTGTTAAGCTGTCCAAAACAATCTGAATTGGAATCCCTTAGAAATAATCCCGCTTAAGTCTAGGTAACTTAAATGCTTTAAGGTAAGCAAAGAAGGATTTAACTTAAATGCTTTAAGGTAAGCAAAGAAGGATTTATCTTACCACTCAAGGCAGATTGATGATAGTCATCCTCGCTATCATGAGACAAATATATGTTTCTGAGGTCAATCCCTGCAACATGACCGGTACGGTTGTCGCAGAAATTACCTTTCCACTGACAGTAGTCTTGACCAACCGAGGAAGAAAACCTATCAAGATGATCACCATATGAATACTGAGCTCTCCTTTAAAGGCGACAAGCGCCTCCCTTTCTTTCACCATGCATTTCACACTTACAGGTACCTCAGCTAGACAGAAGTTACAAGTTTGAAGATATAAACACCCCAAAATTGATAAGATTAAAAACAGAACAACTAGAGGGAAGACATCCATGATGCAAATTATAGTTGCAGGTTGCAGCAGATGGCTACTTTAGCCACAAATGAACAGCAGGAGAAGTATATAGGGTACCAATAATTTGAGATGAAGAAAGTGAATAATTATAACAGTCACCATATCACCCAAAACTCAAATTACGTATCTCAGTCCATAAGTCATATAGTTTACTTTGAAAATAAGAGCCCAGCTAAGTATATAGATTTATGTACATATCTATGTTTGAATAACCAATAATTTAGAGAATAATTATGTCTTTTTTCTACCGGTAAGATAGAGAAACATGAGATGTGAATGTGGTTCTAAAATATTTAAACAATTCTGAATGATTTTAAAAGATAATTCTAAAATGGGTAAAATATTATATAGTCCTTGTGGTTTAAAGTCGACATTTGTTTAGTCCTTATGGTTTTATTTTAATCTGAATAGTCATTAAAGTCAAGATTTTTCGTCCAAATAGTCCTTATGGTTTTATTTTAATTTAAATAGTCCTTAAAGTCATGATTTTTCATCCAAATAGTCCTTATGGCCTTTAATTGAGAAAATTGTCGGAATGACTATTTAGATGAAAAATCATGACTTTAAGGACTATTCAAATTAAAATAAAATCATAAGGACTATTTGGATGAAAAATTGTGACTTTAAGGACTATTCAGATTAAAATAAAACCACAATGACTAAACAGATGTCCACTTCAAACCACAAGGACTAAACAAATTTCAATTCTTCTAAAATCTAAGTGATGGTACTCATTTGACCAAACAATGTTTCTGTTACTGATAGGATTATATTCACCATCAGTTCAAAATTCTTTGATTTGGACACCCAGACTAAATAGTAAGGAATAAAATCATGCTTCCTAATTCTATTCAACTTCTGTGAATTATTTGGGATCAAAGATGGAATTAATGTTTCAGTGCTTAAAAAGTTAAAATGGTAAAGATACTGGTAATTCATCTGTGTACATAAGCAAAAACACAGATGTTTTCAGATGAGGATGCAAATCAGTATTTAGATAATGAAACAAAACTAAAACGTAAACCACAAAACATGGTTCACGAAGAACAAACAGTATCGGCAACTGTCTATCTACAATTCTACATTGATATACCAGGAAGCCTCACAGCTGAAGGATCAAATCCAGATAAACAGCTCAAATGAGCACCTGGATGGCTGTTGCCGTATCCATGCAGCAATAAAAAGGAAATGCTTAATAACGTACCCTATATAAGCACAAAATAGATCAACTGAGAAAACCTAGAGATGAATTTTATTTAAGGATACTGATCAATAGTAAGTCAACTATCGACCATCAGCAGAAGTGAAGGAATCTGCAAATCCAGCAGGTCTAGCAGGAATACTTCCCTTGCTGTCTTCCAGGCTAGTATAGCTGACCTCTCTGCTTTCCGCTTCCTGCCAAACTTTTAGCATCTGGGAAAGAGGTTGATTATAGTCGATTCCAGAGAGACTTTCTAATTTTTCATCAAATGGTTTCCACTTTTCAACAAGTGGGCCTAGCACGTTCACTGCATGTCCCATGTCAGGCCGATGGGTTGGCTCCCTCGCAGTACAATGTCCAGCAAGTTCAGCTATTAAGGAGATGCTCTCAAAAGTTTCTTCAGTAACCTCAATAGTTGGATCAACTGCAGCCATAAGCGTCTCCTTGCTCGACTTGATTCGCCAAAACCACTCAGCCAAGTACCGACTTTCCTCTGCCCGTTTCTCATCCAGTGCCATTAATCCAGTCACAAGCTCCATCAACACTACGCCAAAGCTGAACACATCTACCTTAGTTGTGATTTTCCCCATCACTGAAAATAAGTATATGAGTTAGTATTTACTATTTACACATATACAATGAGTTGAAAAATCGCAAAAAAAAAAAAAAATTCAATGATCATCAAGATATCCCATAAATTCCCACCATAGCTGGTGAAATCCTTTTATGTTTATGACAGATCTAAAAGTGATAGAATGATCTATCTCTTACAATATACCTGGAAAATTTGACCGCACAAGAGTGTTCATGACTTCATTATGTCATTGGTTTTCATGCTCTAACCAAAATCACTCTAATAAAGCTAAAGAGAATTGTACAAGTGGCTAGCAGGTTTTCACCCTGGGCTCTATTTGAAGTGATATATCTCTCTCAAAAGAAAAATAAATAAATAAAAAGATTAATTTTGTTTTTATGACAGTTGTAGACATGTTTTACTAGTACATGATTCTGGTACAGACTACTGATCATTTGTATTCATTGCAAAAACTTGAGAATAAATAATACTGCAAGTTAAGCCTTACGCCTGAAAAAAATAAAAAATGCATTTTCATTGGCAAAACAAATTAGAAGCTCTTCAAATACAGAGCTATGTACCATTGCAGACCTACTTCTCTCTTGGACACTAAACTTGTTTTCAAACAGGCCAAGAATGCCGAGCCTGTTATCAGACAAAATTTACTACAGTGCGAAGGATAGTGATTACTTCTCAAGCATTGGTTCAGCACAAACTCAATCGAGAATATTCAGATTTGGTTTTTGATTAAACTCTGTTCTTCAATGTTACTACAAGTACATGCTCTACAACTCTGTGCCCTAAAAAACCATCAAGTTTAAACACAACTACCAAGTATTAGAAAATAATGTTCTAAGGAACTGTAAGAGAAGTATATGCCTCATTGTTCCAATTAAGATTTTAAAAAGTACTAAAACCACTAGATGTGTATATGCTAGCAAGAAGGGATTTGTAAACCCCTACACATTCTAATAACTTTTGCATGCTCCACATATCACTATGGTTTTAAGTCCATGGAAAACGTTGAAGCTGGGATTATCTTACCTGCATATTCAGGTGCAAGGTATCCAAATGTCCCGGCAAGCCTAGTGGCAAAAGATTTCTCCCCATCTGGAGCAAGTTTAACCAATCCAAAATCAGAAACTTTTGCGTGGAAGTCATCACCCAGAAGAATATTAGAAGATTTGAGATCTCGGTGGATGAAGGTCTGGCGAGCTAAATTGTGCAGATACTCAATGCCTCTGGCAACATCCAATGCAATTGTAAGTCTCCTTGTCCAAGACAAAGGCTTCAGACTTAGGGTCTTCCAATGGAAAAGATGCCTGCTAAGAGCGCCTTGAGACATATACTCATAGACAAGAAGCCTTTCACTCCCTTCGACTAAGTAACCCAACAAAGAAACCAAATGTCGATGACGAACCTTCGAAAGAACAGCAATTTCTGCCTGAAATTCATCTAGTCCTTTACTGCTGATTACACCACCCTCCATTCTCTTAACAGCCAAAATTGTCCCGTCTTCTAGTTCACCCTTGTAAACAGTTCCAAATCCACCATGGCCTAGCTCGTTTTCAGGTGCAAAGTTATTGGTCACCTTTCGAAGTACTTGAACAGATATGACAAGGTTACCGGACTCAATTATATGAGAGCTGTCTGTTCCACTGCTGTTGTTACTCAAATAAGTAGTCCCAGTTTTGGTTGATAAGATTCCATTATTATTGCTGGAAACTGCAACCTTAAGCTTGTTTCCTGGATCAGATGGATCTCTAGGGTGAACCACAATAGAACAAGGAGCCTCCGAGATTCTTTTTCTGTACTTACACCAGTATATAGATAGACACATCAACAGAAGAATTGCGAAGACAGCTATAATTGCGACTCCAGCCACAACAATAACTGGTTTAGATGTTTTGGAGCTTCTAAGTTGAGATTTAGACTTAGGTGGAACTGCATTTGTCTCAGTTGGCGAAGGTGGACTAGGGGAACCAGGTGATTGAGGAGGTGTTGTGGTACCTGGTGGCAGATTTTCTACTGGAGCTGGTGTTTGGGTTGGGGGTGGGCTTCCGGTAGGTAAAGGAGGTGGGGTTGTTTTATTAGCAACTAGGAGAGGATTTCCATCAGTGATCAGTTTCACACTATCACGAAATTTTGGTAATGGAGGCTCAATATTGTTTCCACTTATATCCAATTTTGCCAAGGATTTCAAATCAGTGAGATTAGAAGGAACTGTACCACTTATATCATTTCCAGCAAGCATAATAGTAACCAGAGAATCTAAACTCACAAGCGAAGGACTCAGCTTACCAGTTAGATTGCGCTTAGGCAAATTGATGACAGAAACTTTCGACTGTGGATTGCAAGTTATTCCCAGCCATGGCCCCCCACAGGGGTCATTACCAGACCAGTCAGAGGTCAGACTTGATGGGTAGCTCAGATCACCAAGAAAATCCAGAAGTGCAGTAACTTGTGGGGCGCATAGAAGTCCAGGATCAGATTGACAAAATGAATTAGAGCTATAGGAAACATTACCAGACTGAAACTTCGGTATTGGACCCATTAACTGGTTGTTTGCCAGGTCCAATTTGTCTAGCTTCAACTTAGCCAATGCTTGAGGAATCTGACCAACAAGTTGGTTACCATTGAGGTTGAGTTCCTTAAGAGATAAAAGACCTCCTATGTTCTCTGGTATTGTCCCCGTCAATTTGTTACCATGCAGCCAAACCTGTGTCAAAGACGTCATTGATCCAATAACATCAATTGGACCAGTCATCCCACCACCATCTTGATTATTCAACCACAAAATCTGCAACAAAGACTGTCCAAAACTCTTGGGCAAACCACCAGTTAATCTGTTATAGGAAAGTTGCAGCATTTTGAGATTCGACAATGTGCCTAAGAATTCAGGCACTTGTCCAACCAAGTTGCATTCAATCAAGGAAAGATTTTGTAGCTGAGCTGACATTTCTAACTCATCAGGACAAGACCACCCGGTAGACGCATTCAGCGGATTGTGATCCAAAGCCATGACCATGAGACCGCTAAGGCCATTGAAGAAATCGGACGGGATAGTATCAAAATCATTGTCCCCCAAATAAGCATACTTCAGTTCAGATAAGCCACTAAAAGTGGGCAACTTGCCATTGAACTTGTTCCTTTGGAGACCAAGGTTGGAGAGCTGTGAGAGCTGATTAAAGTTCCGAGGCAGAGGACCTTTAAGCCCCATACCCTGAACTTGAATCTGTGAAACTCTATCCCCACTACAAAACACATGAGGCCATTTGGAACCACAAGGGTCATCCCCATTTTCAGGCCATTCAAGAAGCTCTGGATTCTCCAACCCTTTTCTAAAATCATTCAGAATCTTCATGTCATCCGGGTTAGTAGCACCATAAGCCACACCCAATAGACACAAAAACACCAAATTCCCTACCCTCCACATCCTATCCATGGGCTATCTCAACCAATCCACAACAGCAACAAATAAAAAGCACAACGCCACCGACATAAATTTTCAACCTCAAAAGCTCAAAACAGAGTATAACAAGCAAAACCCAGATTGAGAAATGCAGGGAAAGATTGAGAACCTGAGAATTTATGCTGAGAAGAGCAAAACCCAGATGGGAATTTCGACCCCAATCCCACAAAGCACAACTAATATCACTTCATTTTTTGCAAGATTCAGAAACAGTGCAAGAAAACGAAAGGCCTTTAAAGTGAAGTGACAAGTGATAACCACCCAAAATGAGTGAAAGTGAAACAATGCTCTCGCTTTCTTAACCGTTCCAACAAAGCCACAGTCAGTCTAATTACTACGCCCCTGAAATCAGTGGACATTGTCGATGAGGTTGTGACACTGACAGATCACTGTCCCAAGTGTCAGCAGCGGCCGGAGACAAATAAAGAGGTACCCTATTCTTCTTGCGAAAGATGACAAATTACTAAATGGTAAAAAATACCAAAACAGAATTGATCTGAATCTTCTTAACTGGGTCGGCTTGAATTACAAGGAAGCTCCGGTGATTACGGGTTCAGCATTGGCGCTGGTCAAATATCTCCTTGGATTCGGAATCATGGAGTTTCCATTTTGCGGAGGAATATTTTTTTTTAAAGTAATGAAGAGAGGAAAAGGAAATGCTTCCTTTTTGTTTTGTCTGATGAGGATCTGAGAAGGAGTGTGTGTGTTACGCTGCTGCTGTGCCCAACTTGATGATGTGCCGTAAGGACACGCGTCGGATACTACAGAGCCGTTTTGGAGGAGTGGACCAGTCGGCTCACGTCATCATCATTTGGTGGGTGCTACAAAAGAGAAGTTATGTCGCCATGCGCAACTGTCATCTATACGAGCAGCTGCTGTGCCACGATACGTTTTGGGTCGACCGACATAAAAGAGGAGTGGTTGGACTGCAAATTAGTCGCTATCGTGATGAGTATGATCTTTTACCCGCATGTGTCATGTTTTATCTCATGATTGTGATAAGAATTGTTATGTGTGCTAGCATATTGACGTTTAGGGAGTGAACTTTTGACCCTCAGGCGTCACTTTGATCATAGGGCTATCGTCATGAGGCTGTGAGTAGGAGTGGTTGTTTGAAGCCGTTTGAGATCTGGATTATGTGTGTATGGATTAGTTGCAACCGAAAATGTGTTGTCCGTTTGAGAGGAAGTTCGCCAGAAACACCGGACTGTCCAGTCGCCGGAGTTTTCTCCTTCGGCCACCACAAGTCGGAATTTTTGGCTTATCTTGTAGCCCTCATCTAGGACGTAAGGAGGATCATTTGGAGGAAGCCTCGGGTCGTTGGCAAGCATAGCCGAGCACTGTGAGTGGACATTTGATTTGAATGCCATGCATGCACTAAAATTATTTAATTTCAAAAGCATATTTGAGATTTAGTATTTTCTTGGATTAATGAGTTCCATTTATTTATTTGGGAACTCTCTTGCTCATTTTATTTGACATGTGGGACATGTCAATTGATATTTTATTTTAATATTTTACTTCACCATAAAAATGGTTGATTGATATTGATTATTGCTAGCTAGCATTATTTAGCAGTCCTCATCATATGTGAGTAGAGCGCTTAGCGTGAGAAGCTATTATAGTCTTACCAGCGGTCCTCATCATATGAGAGTAGAACACTTAGCGTGGGACGTTATTATTGCCTGGGAGGCAACCGATCAGTATATATAAATATATATATTTATTGTTAGCTAGCCATTACTTAGCGGTCCTCATTATATGAGAGTAGAGCGCTTAGTGTAGGATGCTATTATAGCCTTATTAGCGGTCCTCATCATATGTGAGTAGAGCGTTTAGCGTGAGATGCTATTATAGTTTGGGAGGCTCATCGTTATAGTGAAACATTTTCCCCATTTCTATGATTTATTGGGAACCAATGGGATTGGTTCACCACTCTTATCCTTATTATTTCTAGAGAATTTCCGAGAGTGGCATGCATAAATATTTATCGCAAATGGAAAATTTTGGAAGAGCATAGCTTTGATTTCATTGCTCCATCTTTTAAGTCAATATTATTATTGTTATTTATTTTTATCCACTCACGCTAACGTTTTAAATGCTTCTCCCATAGGCCCTTCGTTTTTAAATGCCCAGTCTGCAGCATTCGGTTCGGCGAGTGTAGGAGGCGAGTCATATTTTCTACCACTTCTAGTTTTCTCTCGTAGGTTACCGGATTAATCTACTTGTGTATTTTCTTGTTTCCTTCAAATTAGTAGCTCTGATAACCATGGATGTTGTATCAATTTATGTTTATGTGTGTTAAGAGCTAATGACTCAATTTAGGAGGGATTTGAAAGATTTATGGGATATTGTTGCATGAGAAATTAATTTATGAAATTGTTGGAATTATATTGATTTTGAGGTGGTGAATGTTTATGTGGGGGAGAGGGTGGCTCCAAGAGTTGTGGATTTACTGGTTTTAGAAGTGTTTGGGTTTTGGTGATTTTTCTTTTAGGTAGGGTTACTCAGTTTCAAAGGAGGTTATGCCAAAATTTTGGTAGAATTTCCTTTTAGGTGGGTCCCGTAGGGTTTATCCCGGATTTCCCTTGAAATCTGGGGTAGGTCCTGACAGCTGTAATCACTAACAACATGAGCACTAGAGGCAGGCCTGTCCACAGTGTCATGAGCAGATGGGATTCCAGCAGTCTTGTCCTCCAATAAGAGTTTTGCTAAAAACTCAACCGCTTCTTCAGCAATATAATTCTCAGCCATGCAACCTTCAGGCCTAGCTCTATTTTGAACATATCCCTTACAAACCTTCATGTACCTCTAAATATAGGGTTAATTCGTGATAAACATCTAAATATAGTAGAAGCAGAAAGACTTGCAGGATTTAAATCTTGGCCAATGACCAGAACAATATTTTGAGCTCAAATTTATCCAATGCAATCATGCAATCCAAATCCTATTGCTAAAGTAGTCTTCCTTTCTAGTAGATTCTGAGCCGAGGCTCAGATATGAAATTATGAATTGGAAAATATATAGCTATTATATGTATGTGTAAACAAAAATATCACATTTTACCCATTTTCAACCTTCCCCATCCTCCACACTCATAGCAACTCAACAAGTTCCACATGATACGTTGGGAGCTCTCCGTTTCTGATCATGTTCGGTAACTGTTCAGCTTAACAAGCATTAAATATCTGTGGGTCTGCAACAGTCCGGCAATTCTTATACGTCTACAATTGTTTTTCTGTTAAAGAGAAGAATTTGATGGTGGAGAGGTTTCGGAGATAGGGTTAAGTGTCTGATCTTAGAATAATTTATGCTTTCCAAATATCAAAAGATAGATTCTCTATAAGAATGTTGATCTTCTAAAGTATGAAGCAAAGGGTTCTGGCTTGTCATACCTAGGAAATGAACTCAGAGAATTTGTCACAGTCACTGACTCAACAACATGGGAATTTTTACAGCATGGTTTTCCACCTCACATGAAGTTGTGATTAGGCCACAAGTTAAGATCCCTTCTATCTACTAATTCCAAGCCTATAAATGATGTTCCTTTTCTGATAAAAAGAGAAAATATGACAGTAACAAACAACATGTGCAAACTGAAATCAAACAAAATCAGCAAAATAGAAAGATACTTATGCAGAACAAAGGGAAATTTTATTCACGTCTTACAAAATACTAGATATACATATCTTTTTTCATGCTTTTAATATTGAATTTTATAGGTATATTAAATTACCAAAAAAGACATTTTTGTTTCACATAGTACGAACCAAAACAATAGTTACATTTGAAGTTTTTTCTTTTCTCTTTCAGATCTACCACATATGTAAATTATGTAAATTTCTAAAACTCTTATGGTTCTTCACCACTTGCAACTTTCTAATAAGCAGAGTTCTTCTTTGCTCAATCTAAAGTCACAACTCTTGAAGGCTGCTAAAGCATTGAATCTGGACCTAATGTTAAGAAAATAGGGAAGAAGATCCAAATATAAGTTTTAGCAACCTAAGACATTGAAGAATTTAGAGGAACCATAAGTATCATTATCAAATTTGAAGTAATTCTTTACTTTTGAATTTGCAATGATAAACACTGAAGATAAAAATACTATGGTTCTTATTTTGTTAGCAGACTTGGTGACCGGTGGAATCGTAATTTATCTATACTGCAGTTTGCCTTCATGAAACAACTAAATTTTGAACATTGTAGGATTAAATGGAGAAAACGTAAAATATGTGTATTAAAAAGGGATAATTTAGTAAATTTAGGGTTGTGTTTCTACTAAATTGTTAAAATGAAAAAAATTGATAAGTGGTGTATTAAGTAGGATATATGTATTTAGTATTTTGATATGTGTGAATAAAATTTCTCCAGAACAAATATGTCGTAGCCTGTTGAAAATAAAAGCAAGGATATTTTTGAGGTAAGTAATTTAAAGGGTTAGTGTTACAAAAACATAATATTTTTTATGAATCTTAATTAGAATGAAATAGAGAAACAGAAGTCCAAAATGATAACCCTGTGCTCAAGCTATGCCTATCTATACCATGAATAATTACCTTGTTCCTCAACATCTTATACAAGAACTTCACCAACTCTGTGCTCAATTCTGGTGGGGTGGAACAGATGAAAAAAAAAAGAGGGATGCATTGGAGAGCGTGGGACACACTTTGTAAGCCGAAATTGAAGGAGGTATGGGCTTCCGTCATTTGTTTGCTTTTAATTTAGCTATGATAGCTAAACAAATATGACGTTTAATCCAAAACCCGACTTTGTTACCGGGCCGATTATTGAAAGCTATTTACTTTCCTTATGGCAATTTTTGGGAAGCTGAATTAGGTACTTCTCCCTCCTATGCTGGGAGGGGTATCATTGATGGCAATGATGGGAGAGATATTCTGAAAAAACATGGAGTAGGTCGACAAATTGGTGATGGTCAGCGTACTAATATTTGGTTTGATCCGTGGTTAAAGGACGAAGATCTGAGGATGTTTCGGTCTCCTGATTTGAATAAGGTATCAGATTTATTCTTGAGTCCTGGTGTTTGGAATGTTAATCTTTTACAAGAGCTTTTCCCTAGGCATATTGTGAGCAAGATTCTTGCACTTCCAATTAGCTCCCGTGGACATCAGGATAGATGGATATGGAGTGAAGATAAGAAGAGTAAATTTACAATCAAGTCGGCTTATCATCTAGCTCGGAAACGTGTGTCGGATCATGAGGTAACCCCAAATCCGAGCTCTTTGCTTTGGAATAAGATATGGAAAGCTCCTGTGCCGGGTAAAGTTAAGGTGTGTGGCCTCCAATATCCTTCCCACAAGAAGTAGGCTAAGTGAACGTGGTGTAGATATCGACACCTTCTGTGGGCTATTTGGCGTAACCGAAATCTGAAAGTTTGGGAAACTGAAGCCAAATCGGCGTCAGAGATTGTTCCATTTACATTGGGTTGGTGGGCAGATTTTAAACTTGCCCAGGCCTCTCATCAAGAACCTAGAGCTGTATATCGCACAAAGTGGAAAAAACCTTCCGCTAGGTGCGGCCTTCGATCCCTCTACTGGGAGGACCGGTTTAGGAGGTATTTTCCGTGATCATAATGGATGTTGTCTTGGTGTTTTTACCAATTAAATTCATTACTGTTGCTAGTTCTCCTCAGCATGGTGAAATTCTTGCTTTACTTGAGGGTGTAGGCTAGGCATGTGTGCACAGTTGAGGTTCTTTACTCAGGTTCACTGGGCAATTCAGGTCTTGGTTTCCTTCTATCTGACTTGAAAGAAAGCCTTAGTTTGGCTTATAATGCTAGAGTGATTTTTACCAAGAGAGAAGCTAATTGTGTTGCTCATTAGGGGTGGGCATGGGACGGGACGGGCCGGGATTCACTTGATCCCGGTCCCGTCCCGTGGATGTAAAAGACGGGACGGGATTAAAGTTTTTGAAAAATGATCCCGCAGAGCCCGGGATCCCGTTCGAGACCGGGACGGGACGGGACCAAAACGGGATCCCGAGCATCAATTATAATTTTCTTATATTCTTTGAAGTGATCCCAAACAAAGCTACTACGTTTAATCAAAGCAGTATTGGTTGCATCAGAATCACCTGGAGTTGCCGAGGGAGCTTGCTGGGTCGTAGGAGTTTGTTCGGTCGAAGGAGTTTGATGGCTGGAAGCAATTTGCTCACTATCCTGCTGGGTTGGAGGAGCTTCTTGCACCACAGCTTGTTCAATTTGAAGGGACTCAGGAGGTGATGTAGCTGAGAAGACCCCATCGTTTGAATCTTCAAGGCCTGAAGCTTCTTCATTTCGTCGAGCAAGCTTCTTCCCCCTAGCCATTGATTGGAAGAACGAAGAAGGCAAGAAGCTTGGGAGGGAGAGGCCGAGAGAGAAAGTGGGATTGAGAAGCTTGGGAGGGAGAGGCCAAGAAGCTTTGGGAAATTAGGATTTGGGAGGGGGAGCGGCCGAGAAGAAGTGAAGAAGGGAATAGTGAAGAAGGGAAATTAGGGTTATATCACTTATATATATATTAGTATATATATAATATAATTATTTTATTTTATTTTTTAATACGGGACGGGACGGGACGAGACGGGACTTAATTAGCTGATCCCGGTCCCGTCCCGTTGTTTTTACGACGGGACGGGACGGGACGGGATATGCATTTTTCAAAACTGAATCCCGTCCTCGTCCCTGTAAATTTAGGGACGGGATCGGGACGGGACCGGGATTTCGGGACCAAATGCCCACCCCTATTGCTCATTCTCTAGCTCAGTTAGCTTTGTTTTCTCGTATGAGCATACGTTTCACCATTGTTGTTCCACCGTATGTGGAGGAAATTATATCTTTTGATTGTAATGATCCTTGATCAATGAAAGAAATTTCATTCCCCCCCCCCCCCCCCCCCCCCCCCCCCCAAAAAAAAAAATCCATAATGATAACCCATGTGTGTGCAGTACATGTCATTAATCATAGTCACAAGGGAAGAAAAGCTTTTGCATTTTTTACTTGTACGATATAAGAGAAAAGATAACCATAACTCTATTTCTCACTATGATCGGAGAAGCTAGTATTTGGAAGGCAGAGTATGGAACAATTTAGAGGTTTAATGAATTCATGCAAACAGGCCAAGACAAAGCGATTTTCACCCTTATTGGGGATGTTCATAGAGAAACAATATAGTTATGAACCAAGTTTATTATCGTACAGATAGAACGAAGTAAATCACACTAGCATTTTGCAATAACATTACCATGTCATAGACAGAATTCTACAAGGTACCACAATACAAAACAAATTAATTACCTTTCAAAAACGGTACAGTATCTTTCTGGAACCTTTTAATGGAATCAATACCTTCTACAGATAGTCGCTCATCCTCAGGGTAATAAGCAATGGGATCGGATAACAAAGGAATAGGTAGGTTCAGCACACCTTCAAGTGTTGCATGAAGACAATAGGCTGAGTATGTAATGTGATATCCACCTTCTTGGACAATCAGAAGACGTTCGCCACAATGTCTATTCACCAGGCTGCGAACCTTCTTGCCAATCTCTCGATAACCCTCCATTGTCAAGCATTGCCTTCCATTTGGATCAAACTGCACAAGAATCGGTATCTATAAGCTACTTAAATTTTTTTGTACACTAATAGTAAATTAAATCAGTGGTAGCAAAAAAAAACTTGATTTCCACATTTCATTCAGTGGTAATAAACTAGAAAAACTCTTCGGGAAATAATTCGCTACCTGAAGACAGTGACAACTTTGATTCTGCAAGACTCAAATTTTTCAATTCAAATCTGAACTGTCAGTTGGGCAGAACACAAGCTCTCCCAGAACACAGCAGCAATTTTCTAAGCATACTAGTGCAATAGTATATCTAGATGGATTACGATTAAATTGTGATTCTCTTGTAGAGCACTTATTGAAATAGTAAATACAGAATCTTAAAACAAAGACATGTTCCGTATACAATAAACAACTAAATATAATTTGAGCAGAAAGACTAAACTTACAGCACTTGAATCTTGGCCAATGATCAAAACTAACATTTCAGGCTCAAACTTTCTGATTGCTGGGGCAACCAACTCATTCATAGCGTACACATATCCTCGGTCCCCTGTCCCATTGGGTAAAGGTATATTCAAATTAAAACCAAAGCCATCTCCTTCACCGAGCTCATGAATAGAGCCATTCTGTGGGTGAGATGGACCCCAAGTACCATGATTCATATGGAGGGAGGTTGTAAGAACCTTATCAGACCGATAGAAACCCTCAGCAGTCCCATTGCCGTAATGAACATCAATGTCTATCACAGCAACCTTTGCACAGCCAGAGTTTAAAGCCAATTTAACAGCAAGACCAGCATTGTTAAGGAAGCAATAGCCATCAGCCTGAGTAGGCTGAGCGTGGTGACCGGGAGGCCTGACCAATGCATAAGCAATTTTCCCATTTCCATCAATCACATGCTTCATTGCAGATAGTGTAGTACCGGCAGCAAGAAGGGCGGCATCCCATGAACCGGAGTTCAAGAAAGTCCCGGCACATAGCATCTTGCCTCCCTCTTTATCTGCTTCAACTAGTTCATTTATGTATTCTGGAACACAGTTACATATGGGAAACATACATTAGAAAGTAATAACCTGTGTATGAAAATAAGCAAGCAAAGCATGATTACTCATTACTTGACAAACCCATATCAAATTTGATTCACTCAACAGAAAAAAAAAACATATTGTAAAAATCCAAGCAAAAGAACACATAATTTAGAGTCTTGGAGACAACAAAACCCGAGTAATATGAAAATTGAAACTATTACCTTGAGAGTGGAAAGATAGCAATTCAGGAAGCAGGGCATGCCTTCCAGGAAGCCAAGAAATGTAAGGAGAGATTGGGCCTCTCTTTAGAATAGAGACCATGTTCTTGACTCTATCAGAGTTCTCTGGGTGCTTCTCTAAGACGTCAAGGAATCCAGGATCCATTCCAGTGTCGAATACTCCGGTGCCCGAGTCATGGGTCAGCATGCCCGAGTCCCAGAACACATCAACGCGCTCAGTTGAAGCAGCCATGGATGTCTGTTTAGTTGGACTTTTGTCTTTTAAGGCCACTGGGAAAACGCATTTATTAGCTTAATACTTCACTCTTTTCTATCCTTCCATCACTTAGAAAAAATTTGCATATATCTGAATACAACACCCCCCTTTATTTTACTCTTTCTATCTCCATTGGTTTAGTAAATCAACGAGATTAACAAAAATCAGAACTTAACTAAAACTTGAACTATTGCTTGAATTCAATTTCTCCAAGAAAATACCGTTTGATTCGATTTAATTAAGACAAACAAGCAATCAAAACTCCATTGAGGATGTTCATACCTTTCAAACAATGGGAGTGTAGCAACTACTGTAGTTTACTTTCAAACAATTTTAAACAAGTAAACCATGCTTTTACTTTTCTTTGCAATAAAATTACCATATATTACACAGAATTCTACGTGTTATTTCAAATTAATCACCTTCCAAACATGGTACAGTATCTTTCCGGAACCTTTCCAAGGATTCAATACCTTCTACAGACTGTCGCTCGTCCTCAAGATAATAAGCAATGGCATCAGACAACAAAGGAATCAGTAAGTTGAACACAGCTTCAAGTGTTGATGAAGACAACAAGCTGTGTACGTAATTTGATATCTCCTTGGAAAATCAGAAGACTATCCACCACACCGGCCACAGTGCCTATCCACCAGGGAACAAACTATCCAGGCAATCATAACACTCCATTGTCAAACATTCCCTTCCATTTGAATCTAACTGTGCATAAGCAGTGATATCTATGAGCTAGTCCAAATTTATTGAACACTGATAGTAAATTTCTAAAAGGTAGCATGACAAAAATTGTAACTGCTACTGTGTTCAGGATTAGTGCTACATAAATAGTAATATTGGGTACCATAGGCAAATGACTTCAGAAAATGATGAAACCCTCAACATAAACACAAGGAGAATTTTGGTTCTCTTAGACATGAATGTTTTCTATTTAATCTGAACTGTATGTTCTGAAAGAGTTGTGATCCACATTAGGCAGTAGACATATAAGCCCTGGAGATTGTATCCTAATCTGTTCTTTGGCATATAGTTTTGTAACTTTAGAGCATACTTATCTAGATGGCATATTTATAGCAGAATGAGGCAAAATGGCAGATAAAACTATATCTAGATGGCTTAAATTCAAGTTCTTTCATAGAATACATATTGTATAGATAGATATGCCACTTAAAAATCGAGATAAGATAAAAGGTTAGCAGAAAGACTAAACTTACAGCACTTGAATATTAGCAAATGACCAGGACTATGATTTCAGGCTCAAACTCTCTGATTGCCGAGATGTAAAGCCAACTGAACAGAAAGACCAACATTGTTAAGTAGTAGCCATCAGCTTGAGAATGCCGAGTATGGTGACCTGGAGGCCTGACGAATGCATAAACAATTTTGCCAGGTATATCAAGCATATGCTTCACTGTATATACCTCCCTCTTTAGCTGCTTCAACTAGTTCATATAAGTATTCTAAATAGTCATGTATCTGAAACATTATTAGGCACTAGTAACATATGTATGCAAATAAACAAGTAAAGCATTAATATTTGACAAATCCAGATCAAATTTGCTTGAAAGCAGCACTGAATATTGTTACTACAGAGAAGAAAATTAATTTAAAACAGAAGCAAAAGAAAAGATGACGACTACAAAGCATAAAAATTTGACAAATCCATATGCTAAAAATAGTACTGGATAATTGTATTAATAAATAACAAAGAAAAATTAAACAGAAAATATGATCTAAAGACTGCGAAATGTCAATTGAACTAAAAATGAATCCAATTACCAGGAGAAAAGAAGGCAATTCAGGAAGGCATTCCCTCCATGAAGCCAAGAAACGTGGGGAGAGAGGCCTCTCACTAAAATAGATGCCATGTTTTTGACTTTATCAGAGTTCTCCAGTTGTAAATCCTGGATGCAAAAAGATCAGAAAAAGGCAGAACGTTGAGACATATGGACTACAGATTAGGAAGTGATTCTCTAAAATATTAGAAATTATTTATTGTTCTCATACTTGTGGCACAAAGTAAAACAAAGGAACAAGTGAGTGTGACTCAGATTAACAACACAAGTATCTTTTAGGATTCTGCATTTAGCAATTTCAGGTAAGATTTAATGAAGTCGTTAAAATGTTTTAGAATAGAAATAGGTTCTTTCTGATCTCCCTTACTAATGTTATATTATGATTAATTTCCCTAAACAGGAATTTAAAATTAGTGGATGAGTACAGTAATCAATGTAAACAAATACATCACCTCGATGCAACAAAGTATTTGTCAATAAGGTTTTTTTAACACAAAACGTGTAGTTTTTATTCCATAACCAAATATGGAAAAGAATAGCAACAAGGAACGTTCCTACAACAACAAGAGAATGTGTTCCATACCCGAGATCACCAGTAGTCTCCACAGGAGCAACATCCATCCTTGAAATGATGAAACCGGTGTCCATCCCGCACTATAAGTTCCCTTGAGGTAACAACAGAGATCAGCTTGATTACCAAGTGACAATCATGGCAAACTCGAAGATTTTTCATTACATATATCGGCATCCACGCAGGCAAGCTAAGCAGCCCAAAAGCAACAGCAAGCTTCTCACTATGATGGAGCTGAGAACGAACTTCATTACTTGAACTGACATAGCATCCTGTATCTTCTATCTTCTTGACTATCTCCTCCAATATTCCATAAACATCCTTGATTTGTGGATGATTAGTGTCATCTACGGTAAACACATGTACCCTATTATTAACCTCTATCCAGCTACAGCCAGGATTTTTCTCTATTCCTTTCTTTCTCATCTGTTTTCTTACATCTGCAAAAGCTTCTAGTTGTCCACAATCTGAATATGTATTAGCTAGAAGGACATAACTGCCAGAATCATCCAAATCTAATTCAAGTAAATTTCTCGCTGCAAATTCTGCTAGATTATAATCGCGATGAAGCCGGCAAGCACCAAGAAGAGCCCCCCAGATAGCAGCATTTGGCTTAAACGGCATTGCATCAATCAAATTCCTGGCCTCTGTTAGTAACCCAGCTCGACCAAGTAGATCTACCATACAGGCAAAATGTTCACATGTAGGATTGATGGCAAAGTTTTCGGTCATAGAACTGAAGTAGTGTTTCCCCTCTTTTACAAGCCCTGAATGGCCACAACCTGATAGAACAGATACATAGCTTATATGATCAGGTGGGCAGTCCATTTTCAACATATGCTCAAAAACCTCGATCACCTTCCTACCTTGTCCATTTTGAGCATATCCTGCCATAAGTGCATTCCAAGAAACCAAATTTTTATCACATATTGAATCAAAAACTCCTTTTGCTTCTATAATTCGTCCACATCTTGAATACATA
Organism: Fragaria x ananassa; assembly: GCA_034370585.1. NCBI lineage: Eukaryota > Viridiplantae > Streptophyta > Magnoliopsida > Rosales > Rosaceae > Fragaria > Fragaria x ananassa. The sequence goes on from CP139766.1 coordinate 16,555,218, forward strand.
GTAATAATGCTATTCATGACTGAAACATTAGAACCAAATCCTAATTTTTCAGCTTCAGCTATAATCTGCAGCCCAAGTTTCAATATTGCTAAATCAGCACAGGCACTGATTGAAGTTACTAGTGTGATCCAATCCGGGTTAACCCCCACCCTTCGCATTAAAGTATACAATTTTAGGCCTTCTTCCCATAAACCATTTTGGAAATATGTTCCCAACATTGAGTTCCAACTTATGACATTTCGCTCTGGCATTTTATCAAAATATTCTCGGGATTTTTCAACATTACCAGTTTGAGAGAATGCTGTGATCATGGATGTCCATGATATTATATCTTTAGCAGGCATCAACTCAAATGCTTGGTTGGCTTTATCAGTATTTCCACATTTTGCATACATTGTAACAAGAGCATTCCCTACAGGAATAGAGAAGATCATTCCACCCTTGATTGTATATCCATGGAGCTGCTCCCCAACACAAGCATGTTCATGGCCTGAACAAACCCCAAGAACTGTTGCAAGAGTAAACTCATCCAAGACGACAGGAGCCTTTCTCATTCGGTTAAACAGTACTAAAGCTTCATCTTTGAGCCCAAAATGCATGATTCCACTGATCATAGAAGTCCAAGAAACTGCATTGTGTTCTGTCATATTGTCAAACACCTGCCTTGCAAGATGCAACTGTCCACATTTCACATACATATCAACCAGCCCGCTACCCATGAAAACATCCATACTTGGTTCCATACGGAGTATCCTAGCATGCAAATGCCTACCCCATTCAAGATCATGTATACTTGCACATGCGCTGAGTACAGTGGCATATATCATAGCATTTGGTCTAAAACCATGATTCCACATCTCAACAAACATACTGAGACTCTCAACCCCAAAACCATGATGAGAAAAGATTGATATTATAGTATTCCAAGACACACAATCACGTTCAGGCATTTCAATGAACATATGGAAAGCCCTTCTGACCCCATAAAGTTTTGAGCAACCATAGATCATACTGTTCCAACAAAACAAACTAGGATTAGGGATTCTCATAAATAGCTTCTCAGCCAATCGAAGTGCACCACACTTGATGTACATATCAATTACCGAATTATGAATAACCATATTGCCTCCAAAATATAATTTCTCCAGTAGGCTATGCAACTGAAGGGCCAACTTAATGTGACCGAGGCTACCACAAGCCTTCATTACACAAGAGAAGGGAAATGGGTCATAGAAACTGTCATGATTCCATACCATTGAAGCAAACACTTTAATTGCATCCTCAGGTTGCCCATTATGAAAATAGCCAGACATCATTGTCGTCCAGGAGACGGTGTCTCTCTCAGGCATTTTATTGAACAACGTCTCTGCCTCCCCCATGTGACCCAAGTCTACCAACACGCTAATCATTGTATTCCAACTAAACACATTAGGACGTTGAATACTAAAGAAAATTCGGCGAGCATCATCTATCAAACTGCAACGGGAGTACATGTGCAAGAGATGGTTCTGGAGGAAAATGGCAGAGTCCAATCCTACAGAAATGAGTTGGCCATGGAGTTTTCTGGCAATGGGTATCGACCTTAGAGATGCACAGGCTTTCATGGCTTCATAAAAATTTTGTGACAATTGCATGTAAGATTGTTCTATGGAGGGATCGTGGCAGAGAATAAGGTTTGATGAAAGATTTTCTTGGGTTGAGATACAGCGAATTATTAGGCCGGAAAAATTCCGGAGACACTTCAATGGATGATGCATTGACATCATTTAAGCTTGTTCACTCCTAGAGAGGTTCCTGTGAGTTTGCATACCTCAAAGATTATAAAATAACAGAATTTATAAGACACTAAAACACAACAGTGAAGTAATAGTAAATGATAGAAAACACAAGATATAGAACATATACTGGTCAAGACTTTGCATCATACAAAAAGTTACATACAAACTCAATAGTTATGTGACAAGGAAGAAAACTAGAAAATGCAACATGAAATACGGGTTGACATGAGAATAGAAATGACTAAGAGATGCAGAATAAAATCCAAATATAATAAATGTACAGCTGACACTAGATCTATAACTGCTTTTTTCTGGGGTCTTATTTATATTTCCTTTTCGTGTTCCAGAAGATGCATTCAGTTCCAGTCCGTGTCAAACCAACCAGGTTGTTATGAAATGCGGGACATCAGAGTTGTTTAGTTGTATGCATATAAGTTATAAGGTATAAAGATCACTCGTCCTTTGTAATGTAAATCATGACTTGGTGATAATGGTTTCCCTTCCATGAATATTTCTCTCTTCTCTTCTTCCTGTCCCCCAAACTGTGATTTACAGTATTGTATATACATTACTACATATATTCCCAGTTTTATGATTAATCATAATAAGTTCTGACATGACGAGAAGCCAAGATGATGCCAAAGTACCAATATCAGAGAGATGGTGGTCAAATTGAAGTTCAAGTTTTAGATGCCTATTCCATTCAGATTAATCTCAAAATTCCCATCAAACAGGAAAACAGAGAATCAAAGTGAAGAAGCGACTCACCAACAATGATTCAGAAAGGCTGCAACACTGGTCAGCGGTAGTCTCAAGTTGGATATAAAAGTCTGTGTCAAGTTCAGTACTTGATTAACTAACTGATTCTTAAATCTTTCAGCATCCAGCTTCCTCTACACATGAAAACTGTATAATATTTGAGCATTCATTCCTGTATAATGACAAATATATTTCTAAGAAAACCTCACAATCACGTTAAAGCAATAGTTCTAGGCACTGATTACTGAACCAAATAAGTTTCTACTTCCAACAGGGTGTAAAGATTATGCAATCCTTTTTCAAATTCTAACATAGAAAATCAAAACAGATGGCATAAGTACACTCCTTATCACTTGTTAATATACTCTATAAATAATTAGCATCACACTTGATATAAAAAGGGACGGCATATGTACGGTCCTATTTAGGAACTACAACTCTCCTATTTAGGAACTACAACTCTTATCGAAGAGGAACTTGAACACTACCTCTACGGTCTCTGCCGGAAAAACTCCACCGGATTCCAGCAACTTGTCGGAATATTTTGCCGGATTCTGGCGACTTACCAAAATCTTGCCATAGTCTCCCTATATCCTCCGATCTCCAAGTTATCGGCATACAACAAAAGATCACAACTATTTCAGCCACAAATGATCAACACAGACTTCACAATCCAACACAAAAGCTCCAAAGACTAAGCTTACCTTAAATCGGCTTGAAACCAAAAAAAACCCAGCGGCTCCTCCCTACTTGGAATCGACATGCAGTCCCTCTACCACGATGCCGCACAGCAGCAGCTGCCCCAAAGCTTCCCAACTCTATGTATCGGCTTTGCCAAGGATGTACAACGCTTGTCGGAGCTCGTGGTGGCGACTAGAACACGAAGAACCCAGTTATCGGAGTTAGGGATTCAAAACCCAGAAAAACATAGAATAAGGGTTTTCAAAATTAGGGTTCGATTCAAGGATTTAAAGCATGAAATTGGAGAAAAAAAGAAGAAGGAGAAGACCCATACCAGCTGGGCTCCACGTCGTCGCCGAAGCTCGTCGGAGTCCGATGAACACAACCATGTTCTTCGATTCCGATCTGTTCTAATAGTGGATGCACGTGCGATTTGAGGACTGGGTTTTGTAGAGAATGAAGAGAGGAGTGATTTGGTGGTGGTTTCGCAGCATGTGGCGGCCGGGATCGACGACACGACGCCGGAGATGGCGGAGGCAGGCAAAGAGTGAGAGAAAGGGGGCTGGGCTCGGGTCAACGCCCGAGTTTGGGTTCTTGACCGAGTCAACCTCCTCTTTTCATTTTATACTTAATCCAACGGCCAAGATCAAAACCCTAATTGATCCAACGACCCAGATTAGTCCACAATGTTTCTAATTTCAGAAAAGTTAATTTCTTTTTACTAAACCTTTGATAAATCGTAGAAAATAGCTCGAAGTTCCGACAAATAATCCGAAAACAGCAGTGAACTCGTATCGACGAGTATTTCGACATCGAGGTGTAAAAAGAAAAATTTGACATTTCGAGAAAAACATGAAAATAAACTTAAACATTGACTCACTAAGTTACCGAGCACGGTTAAACTCTTCAGTAATTAAAAGAAAACCCGGTAAATTGGTAAAATTAGATCCAGGGTGTTACATGCAATGAGATGTGAATGCCCTGATAACCAAGTACCATCTTCCAACAACATGGCAAAGAAAACATGACCAGCTTTATAAACAACCTGCTAGATAAAAACAGCTGAAAAGACTGCAAACTGCTGTTTAAGACAATAAAAGACCGTTAAACACCAGACATGAAAAGTCACTGTAAGGTTTGTCATCTAGTTAGCTCGATAATTCGGATACCCTAATGCATCTCTCAAAAGAAAAAAGAGATACACTAGGAGGAGGAGAAACATGTTAAAGCAATGAAGAACCCAAACCCAAATTTGCAAAAAAGAAAGTTTTGAATAAAACTTTACCACAACACAATTTAAACTAGTTATTGTACCTTTAATCCTACTCCTTCAAGACTACGCTTTTCTTTGAATGAAGCCTTATTTCTTCTATTTTGTTCTTGTTTTTTTTTTTTCTCAGATTCATTCTTTTTAATGACAGGCGACCTCTTGGTCTTGAACTCTACAAAAACAACATAACGATGCATAATAAATTATTATTCATAGACAAATAAAACTCAATTTCTATTTAAAATAAAAAATAAACTTTGCAAAACTTGGTTGCATAACTTATATCCAAATTCTTCATTAGAACTGATCTCACCACCTTTCTTCTTTTGCTATTTTTTTTGTTTCTTCCTTACTTCTTCCTCTACCTTAGATACATTTCTTTAAGATGGTAGCCGGTATTTTTTTTGTTAATAGAATATGTATATGTAGAGTTGGATTTGAAATACCATCTGAGTCATCAACGTCACACCCATTTCTATTGCTAGGTGAGCCAGGCAACCGTTCAGCACCACCACAAGCACTAGAGTTCTTGGACTCTGATAGTTCATCATTTAGGTTATCGAAGCTAGTGATAACAATCATGCACATATGTTCAGAATCATACGCTAATTCTTTAATGTCATCAAAGTTCTTTTGCATCTTGTTAAACCTTTGTGATTCAGGTCTAGCATCCCATCCGCTTGCATTATGTGACATCTCTTCACATCCTTCCTCCATCTTCTCCTGATATATTTATCTAGAATCATGTATTTCTTACGACATATGAAAATATATTTTGCATGCCTACATAATATACCTTTAAACCGAAAGAAGCAACAATTTCAGTTAACTTCCTCATTGTCTTCATTGATCGAATTAAACCTGAAAATGAATAGTTGTCATCATCTCCTCAATCTTGATATCTTATTATATACTGTGAAATTGAGTTATCCACTTCAACTAAAATAAAGTCACAATACATTATAATTGTTAGTTCATCTCGAAACTCTTTGAACTTCGAAATTGTGTAAATATCAAGTGCTTTTTTTTTCATGTCATAACAATGAGTTGCACCAGGAAAACTATATGAGAAACACCTGAATCCTTCATAGTTCTCTTTCTCCACCTTACTTCTATCCTTCATAGTTCTCTTTCTCCACCTTACTTCTCAATACATTTTCATATTTCTCAACAAACTGTTTCAGAGTCGTCATGGAATTGACATGGCCATCAAAAATTGAATTCATACTTTCACTTTGTTGCCCAAAAACTATCTTTGACAAAGCTTGGAACCCAACGATATCTCTGATGTTACATGACATTCAACCAATCATTAACCTGCAGCCTATATTTCTAAGAGAAAATTAGATAAAAACATAAAATACTAGACATTTTTTAAGATAAACTCATATATATTTTTCTTTCATTTTACACCCACTCCACATAAACAAACTTACTATATAGAGCATATGTCTATAATTAATAGTTTTCTTAATTTTCTAATTTCTCTGATTTGCCCTTCAGGCGATATAAAGCTAAATTTGGTATCTTTATCAATTTTAGCATCAATTTGAAACTCAAATACTGAGCTAAAATTTAGCTGGATTTAACTTTATCATAATCAATTACATTATCTAATTTCTTATCTTGTTGTTACTAACTTGAGTGTATATATATATATATTATATATAGAAGTATGTCATTTGTAATAGAATGATTTTTTCATTCTTAACCTCACATTTAGTGTCTTTCTACATATATAGTCGAAAAATGTCTAATTGTAAGGTACACGTTCTTGTTCTTTGATTAATTTTCTTCTTTTTAGGTATATTATTATATCATTTCTCATCCTGATCGAGAGAATATTTACATTTCTAATGTACCTATTAAGTAGGACATGATATGATAATATACCTACAAAGAAGAAACTCAAAATTGGGTTTAGGGTATAGGGTATGGGGTATAGGGCTTATGGCTTAGGGTTTAGGGTTTAGGGCTTAGGGCTTACGGTAACACTAAAATTTTTTCTTTTTACTTTAATAATCAAATATCTTATTTATATTATATTTTACCTGATTTATAGATCATGGAATGTATTTATTTCACCTAGATTTTTTCATAAAAATAAAGAAAATTGCATGACTCTTGCAAATTGATTGAAAAATGTTAGTGTTAGAAGAAAAACTCATAATCAAGGTATTTAAGACAACATCAATTAGGCTTATTTATTATGTTTATATGTTATAGTTGAATGGTGACAATTGTGTAAAATTTAGAAAAAATAGGACATAATATGTATCATAATTGATACATTTTAGATGTCTATCAAAATGAAATAATAGGTGGGTTTTATTTAAAACCACTCTTCAAAATTGAGTGTATATGAAAATCTCCCTATTTCTAAATCATCTCATTCTAACGTCCCTCAAACTCAACACAAGATAATCAATCATAAATTGTATTTAGCATGGTTATCGAGATAAACTTATATTCTGTATATCCTCTCAGCTTTTCACGAATCTTCTTTAATATATGCCACAAGTACCAACGATGCTTAGTATTTGGGAAGACAATCTCAATGACATTTTTCATGGCTCTATCTTAGTCAGTAATTATTCCATTAGGAGTATTCCCAAACATACATGCTAGCTAAGACCTTAACAGTCAAACAAATGTCTCAGTATCTTCATCACTTGAAATCAATCCACATCCAAGCAATATTAACTAACCGTGATGATTGAACCCCACAAATGGAGCAAATCGCATTTCATACTTATTCGTTAAATAAGTAGTGTCAAATGTATCAATATCGCCAAATTCTTGAAATGCCGCCATACTCTTTGCATCTGCACAAAAAATAAATTTCTCAACCAACATTTCTATTTAAATCAATGGCATAAAAGAAATTAGCATTCTTAGCTTGCATATCCAAAAAGTAAGTTTGAGCTGTTGTAGCATCAGCTTCCTTGAGGCGTAACAACCTAACTTAGTCTATGTGATTTCAAGCATTCTTTTCAAAAAATGGCACATTCTTATATCGACGAGCTTCAACAATAGTGGAGTTAAAACTCTTGTTTAACCCTATTGTAGAAACATTATTTAGTTCAAGCCTTCTCTTCATCGATGAACTTAATTCACGGTTGACTAGGAAACAATGAGAATATCTTGGACTCAAATTATGGTTATGCTCAAGCTTTGCCAAATTTATTTTCCACTTTCCGTCGAGAGATTTACCAAGTCTAATAAGTGTCTTGAAATCAATCTCCATATGTGAATGCGGTTTTAGAGAGTTACTTGACTTGCTTTTAATTTTTCCAGCTCGACCACAACAAATAGTAATGTATTTTGTCTGCATCATCTATGTTTGCTAATGTTCTCTTTCTCACAGTGAACCGAAATTGCTTCCCATATTTTCTATAATAGTCATACGCCTCATCAAACAGCGGGCTCTTGCGTTAATTCTTCCACCTCATTTTATTGATTAATTCTTCCATCTCAGTTGCGTTAATCATCAACTGTAAGTAAATAAGTTTGGTAATATATTTTTTCCAATGTGTCATCATAAAAAAAAACTCTTAATTATCTCATAATTTTTTATATATATATACCTTTGTTATAAATATTATAGTCTATGTGGTTGTCCACGTAATTACTCATTAGTTATGTACTTTAATGTAAACTCTACCTCTATATAAGGAGGCTAATGTGAATGAATGAGAACACTTTACCTCCTCCCAACTATTCTTCTCTTCTTTTTTTCTTTACTTTACAAACGTTATCAGCACGACTCTACCTTTGAGTTGATAACAATCAAATCTTACAAACCCAATTTTTTTTTCCTACACTACAATATGCTTTTATTGTACTCTATGATGATCTATGAGTCATATGGGATGACTTTGTTGCTTGGCCATAATTCTCTGATCTATGAGTTTTTTTATTTCGGTGAAATTTCCATAGTCATATAGTCCATGTATTTGTAAGGCTTCTATATATACATTGATCCATCAATACGGTTAGGATCCCCATCTTAATTTATCATTCATTTTATTAATGATTGGTGGGTAATCTTGTTTTCAATTTTAACAGACTAGGTGTCTTCAATTTGTTAAATTGCTTTGATTGAGTTGTTAGTGTTTGGGGATAAACACATAGTTGTTAACTGCCTCTGTTTTAATTTAAGATTTGGTTAAACCCTAGAAAACCAAAACTCATTTTTTTACCCAAAACTCGATGATGATCAAGGATTTTTTGGTGCAACGCTTGTTGTTTTTGACCATGATGAATGATCTATGAGTTCAAATTTCATAATTTTATATAGCAGTTGATTTCAATCGCAGGTTATGTAATTATGCCAATAAATTGGTTCGGTGTGCATATATATGAGAATGTTTTCCTAACATGTTTATTAAAGGATGGCTAGCTAAGCCACTACATGGCTTGCATATCAAATCGTTTGATTTGGTTAAATTTAGGCTTTTGGCAAGCAAACAAAAGCAAGCCTTTTTTCTATGTTATTATTGTATCATGATATATATGGATCTCCATGGTTGGGTAATTACTTTAAGGCAAGATAACATTCACAATAGATTCAGTGCGATCTCCTCCTTTTTAACAGCGTATCTGTCTCATTAGCGTGATTGATTGTCATTCTAATATGGATTTTTCAATCCAGATCGAGACCTGAAGTCTCTTGATCAAACAATGGAGGGCCTGAAGTTCTTTAAGAGTAATATTAGAATTTTAAAATAAAGTTTCCCAAAGTTTATACAATTAACGAGGGCCAGAAGTTCCTCCGAGTTATAAAAAGATCATTAAAGCCACACTTTGTGATCCCTAATCATATGAAAACTCGAAGTTCCTCACCTTATTTTGATATTATGTTCTTGTACAATTAAATGAGATAAACAAGATTATCGTTCATATTGGTGAATTTAACCAGACCAGAAGTTCTGTGTATTTTATTCATCCATGGAACCAGAAGTTTCCTATTACAATTTATTTACTTTTTGTTATTTACGGTTTTCTTATTTTGTTATGCAATTTTATTATTGTTGTTTAAATTTTATTGTTATTTATACGGGCTAACAACCTTATTTGTCGAAGATATGAATTTTGAATACATGTAATATTGAACCAGAAGTTTCAATATTGTATTGTAGAACCTGAAGTTTCAATATTGTATTGTAGAACCTGAAGTTCTAATAATAAATAAATATTTAAACCCGAAGCTTCGATCACACAAATGATTGATGGCTACAAAAGAGCGCTACAATGTTAAATTTCTACAATAACTCGAGGCACATAATATTATGAACCAGAAGTTCATTGAACCAAATACATTATTTGACATGACAAGTTATGTCATATTTTACTTATAGTGTTGCTTGGAATTAATAACAAGTTTTGACGACCACTAGCCCTACTCATAGCTGATTATTTATTTGTAGCATATTTTTGAGTTGTTACTTTAATGAGACAATCCTCCCGTCATTAGGGGGAGATAGATTGTTCCTGAAGAATGATGCAAAGTGGTGTGATTTGTTTATCCACCGTTTCATTTTGGTTTTGAGAAATATCTCAGCAAATGTGTTGATAAAAAATCTTGACAAAAGCACATGTAAAAGCACATGCTTGTTTTAAAGTCCTGGAGAACCACCATATTGATCTCATTTGATTTGTGGGATGTATGCGTATCCAAGTAACATGGTTCTCCTAAAGAGAATATCATTAAAGAATGCCATAGTTTCTAATATGGCTACGATGCTTAATGTACATCATTAGAGAACGATTTCTTGGTGATACAACAAAATATTAATATGGTTGATACTCAAAAACTTAATATTTTTGACCTCAAACTTGGTTTTGGTTCATCACCAACCAGTGAACATCTCACTCGAAAGAAAGTGATAGAGCTTGAAACACATTTTTGCGCATGGTCATAATATGACAATCTTCTCGCCGTTAGGAGGAGAATAAAACTATTGTCATTTGAATAACGGCGTGAATTTAAGTGGAATGTATCCACCATGTCTAAAGTTTTAAGCTCTTAAAAAAGGAAGATTATACAGGTCCTCTAATGCTTTACATGATATTACAAGTAAAAGATCCACATTTGCTAAACAATATTTGTTTTAGAAGTGACAATATTTGCCTCAGATTGACATGGGTACCCAATATCAAAAATCCATGCATATAAGAATATGTGGGATCTATGAATGATGATCATTTATGACAAATTACAAATGGTAGTTACCAAAGACCATTAAGGACTGTATGATGTTATGCCACGTTTCATTATGCATGTCGACAAAGCATATTATTGGCCAAATTGGAAAGAGGCAATTCCAATGAAACTAAATATTTGAAACGTAATGAGATACTTTGACCTTTAACCCTACAGATACAAAAGAGTATTTACCACAATGAAAGTAAATCACTATGATTTAATGTCTACAAAAGACATGGGATTATGAATCTGCCCTTATACAAATGATACTTTTCTATAAGTATAGTATTACATGTAACTGTTACATGGACGAGAGACTTATGACATGTTGTCATCGTATATTACGAGGGCCTTTAAAAACACATTGATAAACCAAATTCTCAAAAGTGAAATGTTATTGCAAGCTTATCGCTTGTCAAATGCTCAAAGGATTCAAGTACATGAATGATTATAATGTAATTTGATCTATGAATACTTGAGAAAGCCTGAAGCTACTTCATGGAATCAAATAGTCTAAAGTTAGCTCATATTTACTCATTCCTTTATAGCTAACGTGATCGAAATTGCCTCAATGAGTACTATGATCGGACTACAGAATTGAATTCGAATTATGATCATTATGTTGCTACATATTCTAACTCTTGGGAAGTTATGAATTACTCAAAGCTCTTGAAGAGCTTATATGAGACATATCACTACACAAAGATATTAATGTACGGCTAGATATGCCATGAGATATTTCAATGTTTTAATGCCAATTTGCTTATCATGTTTATCTATTACTTAGTGTATGAATTTGGTCATACAACTCAATGAGGTAAGACCTATTTATAATCGTTTAGATTTGTTAATATTGTTTTAACTTTGTAGGTACACAATTTCGTGATGAGCCCCTATATCCAGAGCACACATGGTCTCACTTTAATGATGGACAAATCAAACCGTTATTACGGCGCATGAAGCTTGTAACGTTTAGGGGGAGATTCTCATCAGGGGGAGCATCTAGAAGTATGCTACCTAAGACATATGCGTGTTGTACTCCTTTTCTCCTTAGACCGGGTTATTTTTCTCCCACTGAGTTTTTGTTACCTGACAAGGTTTTTAACAAGACAACATTAAACGCAACTAATTTCATCATTCATTGGTGGACATCCAAGAGGGAGTGTTATAAATATTATAGTCTATGTGGCTGTCCACGTAATTACTTATTAGTTATGTACTCTGATGTAAACCACACCTCTATATAAGGAGGCTAATGAGAATGAATGAGAATACTTTTACATTCTCCCAACTATTCTTCTCTTCTTCTTTTCTTTACTTTACAACAACCTTGACCATTATTTTATAATTATGTTCTCCGAATCGTTGGACGATCGTTCAATACCTTGAGCACCTGAAAAGTAAAAACAATGACATATATAGTGAATACAACAATCTTAGGTATTGGCACAATCATGGTAACCACGTGATATTTACTTTACTTCTTGTTTGGGTAGTATGTCTAATAAGTTAGCTAGAGATTAACTTTTATCTATATATCTTGAGAGTAACAAGAACAAAAATAATCAAGGAAAGCTTACTGGAATCATGAGAAAGATAACTGGCTATCAATATGAACTTGATATGGGTTAAACAGAAGACATCTCGACCCGAGTTCTAGATTCGGATCTGGACCCCATCGAATTCTTGGGCCTAGGCCCAAACACCACCTGCATCATAACGGAAACCTGGCTCCTTATTTCTCTCTGCGTCAATTTGCTTCCCAATAGCTTTTCACTTCCAAATGGTCCTAAAAATGTGGAAACTCTTTCAACTTCCCAAGGTGTGTAGGAAACAATTCAGGACTCAAAGGCGTTACGACTCCAACCGTTTCCAGAAGAGTCACATCACCTGTCCTCGGCCCAGCCCCCAAGTAACCTTAATTCTTCCGCTGCCCTCCACCACGCCAACTGTATCCCATCGTAACAATCGACTCTTTCTGATATGACTGGCCGCCTTTCGTCTGCAACTGGCTGGCATGCACCCTCCAGGTGCCGAAAAAGAATTTTCTTATTCTGAAAAGGTAATCGTTCTATGATGATATGACATTGCCACGTCAGCTGCTATGTAAGGTGGACTCTAGATTGTTCTAAAAAATATGGTTCACCTAGCATTACTCTAGACTATTATATGTACAACGATGATAATGGTGTAGGTTATACAACTTAAAACAAAAAACATAAATTTTTTGTTATAAAATATAATATTTAGGACAATGAAAGTAAATTTCCTCATTATAAACTATAGAACTTACAATGAAAATGTAGATTTTCTCGCTACAGATATATACTTAGGTCTTCAAAAGTATATTTCGTAACCATAGCGAATATAAATTTTAATGACAAAAGTAAATTTTCTCGCTATAACCCGTATAAGCTATTTCGACAGTTTTCAGTGACTAATTTGTTCCTCGCTAAAAAGCCTTTTTGTTGCAGTGACACTTACCTACCATCTGCATGACTTTAGCTAGTTTTACGTACATACTTATATAAGGCTGTGGCAGATGCACTGAAAGCAAAGCAATTTGCCAATTAGGAAGTATCAACTATCAAAGTACGCAAGAGCTAGTAATTTGAGGGTGATTCTGGTAGAGAGGGAGAAAAACAAATGAGACAATATACTTGCCACAATGGTGGTGAGACACTGAGACTGGTTATATTCAGTATCATTTCCCAAATATTTTGTTTAACTTTCATACAGTAATTTGTTTTTGAAAAATTACAAAATCTCATCTCGGATTTTTTTTAATTTTTTTTTGTAAATAATCATGAATTCATTCTTTTAATCAGAAGAACTAATATTAGTTTTATGGTTGTTTTATAACTGTCATCGATTTTATTTCTCCATGATAGATTCCTTGGACAATATCATATGGTGGGTTTCATCCCTTTGGTTGGTGGATTTGTCTTGTCCGGTGTGTTGGGATTGGATTGGCATCAGAATCTCATGACGGCCTGACGGCTACAGCTGCTTGCGGTGCGATTTGGATTGCAACACTAGATTTTATAAAATGGGTCGGGCCACCTTCTGGGCCTGTGTTTTAGTTTATTTTGTAATAGAGATCGATATTAGTCTCTTACTATACCTGTGTAGGGTGTAGTAGATTTAGATTTACTTATTCTTTATTTCCTTGTATTGTTGGCTCAATTCTTGGGTCATATTTGGGTTTATCCCTAAATGAATTTATTTCATTACCCAAAAAAAAAAGGCGTGACTTTATCATTTGTTGCGCATTTGTTACATGGGACAAGTGGGGATTTGGCTGCTTATATAGTCTAATTGTCAAGACCCATCCCGAATTTCACTCTAAAATCCAAAATAAACCTTGCGGGGACAACCTCCAAAGGAAATTATATTAAAAATTCGGCATAACCTCCCTTGAAAATGGACAACTCTTCCAAAAAACACATGCAAACACTTTAAAAAGTTCCAACTCCAACCTTATAAACTCCTGGAGCCTTTGTGCTCCCCAAAAATCACAACACCTCCCAGAATTATATTTACTAATCTAATAATAATCTCATAACCAACAATTTATAGGTTCAGAGCAATTCTAACAGTGAAGGAAAAATAAATATATAAATAAGCGGAAGGTATATGATGGACTATGCCTCGACTCTATGTACGTCCGACCTCAACTATGCTAACCTGCAAACTGGGCATTTAAAAACCGAAAGTCCCAGGGGAGAAGTATTTGAAAACGTTAGAGTGAGTGGAAAAAAATAAAGTTTAAAAGAAACAAGTAATTATGAAAGTCTTTATGCTTTCCCAAATTAATATCATAAAGAAGACTGCACTGCATGCAATAAATAATAAAACTCTTAACTCAGAAATTGACAAATACTATAATACTCGACTAGCCCCGCTAGTCTCCGACACTTTATAATATTGAGCCTCCCAAGCTCTAGTATATAAGTATGTATTTACGCACGTCATACTCCTTGTATGAATTCTTGTGAAAAAAATTAGAAATTCATATAGAGCTACAATGCTTGCGTCCCACGCTCACGTCACACAATAATGGGGGATTTAATTGCTACATCATTATGGCGGAAAAGACGGGTGTATATACGTGCTGAATATCCCCTATATGAATTCCTACATTCATATAGAGCTACGACGTTTGCGTCCCACGCTCATGTCACACCATAATGGCTGCTAATTGCTACACCATTAAGGTAGAAAGACACATATGGCTAGCCAGCATTTATATACCTATTATCCTCATAAATATCCATATATATATATACCCATCGAAAAATCTCATTTTCGTTAACTCTCCAAAATAATGAAAATTGCCAATTATTAGAAGAAAAAACAATATATTCCAACAGAAGAATAAACTGATTATCAAAATAATGCATTGCATGCTTTTAATTTAAAACAAAAGTCTACTCACAGTATTCAACTTAAGCTTCCCAATATAATGTCTGAAATACTCCTCGAGCATTGCCCCCAAACAAAACCTTAACTTGGAATCGAAGTCACAATCAATTTCCGTGTCTTTAACACATCAACCAATTTACTTCCAAATTCGTCACATAGTAATCTGGTCTAGATTCTAGAGTTACTATGGACAATGTTCATAGTACCAAAAGTATTTTATGGTGCCCTACGTTCAACCAAGCCCACATACAATACCAACAATTTCCTTTATTTCCTCTCTACACAACTTCACTCCAAAATTTACTAAGGGCACCCAAAAGGGTTTGCATGAATGGAAAGTTTATATAAAGAGGAAAATTTCCCAAAATAGAAACTTTCCTAACTTAATAAGTTTTCCGATTACAAACCGAACATTTCTATTTCCGAAGTGACATAAAACGAAAAGGAAAACATCGATCACTACCTCATCCGCTTTTGCCAAATCTGCCCCTCGCGGGACTTCTGCGACTTGCCAAAAAATGGCCATAGCTTCCTCGTATACTTTGAATCACCAAGTTCTCGACATGCAAACAACCAAACAATTGAAATAAACACCAAACAACCAACTCGGTTCCAAACAACATCAACACAGCAGCTTCAAAATATCAAAGGAGATCGAGTTTACCTTCAATCGATCCAAAAGCTCTAGCCTAGCTGCTCTCCTGGTCGGAACTCAACATGCAGAACCTCCATACATCTCGAGCTACTGCCACAAATGTCACATCTCGAGCTACTGCCCCTAATGTCACATCCTGACACTTAAATTTTTTACCTTATTTACTAGCTTAGTATTAATAAGAGTTTTACCGTCTTCGTCAATGAGTTTATAGTTTAATTGGTCCCTAGAGGGGTTTTGGAGGACAACTATTACGGTGGAATTATTCGTAGGAGAAAAATGTGATGACGGTAAAAATGGTAAATTTTAGCTAGGAAAAAGTAATTTTTATTGGGGTATTTATTTTGTGGTGTTATTTTTGGAGTTGGGTTTATTTTTGGTGTGGGTATATTGGTGTTGGACTGGTTTGGGGAGGCCCAAACTATTTCTCTCCTCTCTTTCTTCTTTTCTTCTTCCCGACCTTCTCTCTCCCTCTGCCGGATTTTCTTCCCTGCCGTTCGCCACTGTCCAGCCGCCTCAGACCGCCGCACCGGTCCCAATCGGTCGGCCCTTGTTCCCTCTTCCTTCTTGTACTGGTGGTAGCTTTGCTAGTGCCTCCGTGAAGGAGCAATCGCGCCTGGAAGCTCCAGCTGCCGTAGCTCTCCGTCGCGGGAACTCCCTCCTCCGGCCATCAAAGCCGGAGCCACTTGGCTCGTTTGGAAGCCCTCATCCCGTGTAGCAATCCCTCCAAAGGATTCGCTCCCTCTTGAGATAGGTAAGGAGAATCGGTGAGTTGAAGTTCTAGGGCTCAAATCACTGTTTTGATTCGATTACCCTATCTAGGCTTGGAAT
The DNA here is from genome assembly GCA_034370585.1 of Fragaria x ananassa. Taxonomy (NCBI): domain Eukaryota; kingdom Viridiplantae; phylum Streptophyta; class Magnoliopsida; order Rosales; family Rosaceae; genus Fragaria; species Fragaria x ananassa. The sequence goes on from CP139766.1 coordinate 16,571,825, forward strand.
TTGTGTTTGTGCTAGTTAGGGAAGTTGTTGTGCGTGTTGAGAGGAAAGTTGTGCTAAATTTTGATAGGCATTAGAGATCGCGGGCTGCCGTTGCTGTTAAGGAAATTTTTAGGGTTTTAAATCTGTTTTCTTAAGGGGAGTGTATTGATGTGAAGTTTGGAATTTTTTGAGGAGTTTTGAATAGGTTTTGGATTTTTATAAGATTTGTGAAATATGGCGGTTAATGAGATATAATGCAGCTGTTGGTTAATTGTTGTTAGGACTGGAGAAAGTGGTAGTAAGGATGTCTATATTGTGGTAAAGTATGGATCGAAGCGAAGTTGAGAATTAAGACGTTAGGCATGGATGAGCGTGCAAAGCTCATAATTAATTTTGCCTAATTTTATTTAAGCGTTAGGTTATAGTTGAAGATTTAATTATGTTCTTGGAACAGGACGTGAGGAGGCACGAGCAGAGGAGGCCTCAGACCGACATCAGGCTTAAGCCTAATTTGTGAGTGGACCTTCATTTTAAATAATGTGCATGCAAAAGATTTATTGGTGAATATTTTCTTTTGTTGGAGAATAACCAAAATTGAGAATTTCAGTGATTATATATTCATATATGGTTGATTATGAGGTTTGATTATGAGGTTAGTATGTATATAAATAAATGCTAGCTAGTTATACGTGCTTTTCCGCTATAATGAGGTAAAATTCCATTACGGTGTGACGTGAGCGTTAGACGCAATCGTCGTAGCCCTATATGAATATAAGAATTTATATAGGGAATATGCACGTATATATACACTCGTGTTTTTTCCGCCATAATATGGTAAAATTCCATTATGGTGTGACGTAAGCGTTAGAAGCCAACTTCGTAAATCTGTCAAACCTAGAATCGATCTGATCACCAGCAGAGCTCACCCACACCTCCAGGTACCCTATTTCACTTCCAGAAGAGAGGGAGAATACCAGTGAGCCTCGTCGGCATCAATGACCATTACTCACAGAAAATTCTTGACAAAACTCATAAACACAACAGAGGGCTTTTAGTATTAGGGCTTGATTCAAAGGATTAAGGACATGAAATTAAAGAAGAAGAAGATGAGAGGAACAAAACCTTACCTATCGGTAGCAGCCTCGTCGCCTGAGCTTGCCGGAATCCGATGAACAAAGTCGTGTTCGTCCACTTCGATCTCCTCTATAGGTGGATGCGTGTGTGAATTAAAGGCTGGGTTTAGTAGAGAATGAGAAGAGAATGAAATTGGTGGTCTCACAAGCTGGGGTGGTCGGAGATGGCGTCGTGGAGCAAAGGACGCCGGTGATAGAGATGAGGTTGAGAGGGGAGAGAGAGAGAGGAGCGGGTCAACGCCTGTAATGGCTTTTGACTGAAGTCAACAATTTCTTCTCTTTTTAAAGGGAAATAGACGGCTGAAATTGAAACCCTAATGATTCAACGGTCTAGATTAAAAGTTATATTCTTATTTCAGAAAATTAATTATAATACTAAACCTTCAATAAATCGTAGAAAATACCTCGAAGCTCTGAAAAATAATCCGAAGACACCGGTGAACTCGTATCGACGCGTACTACGACATCGTGGCCTTAAAAGAAGAATTTGACATTTCAAGAAAAACTCAAAAATAAATTTAGACGTTAACTTACTAGTTACCAAACACGGTTAAATTTTTCAGTAACTCATACAATACCTATTAATTAGGTAAAAAATTAGAAACGGAACGTTACACTAATCTGATAATCCTATGTTTGGTAACAACAAGGGTTATTTTAAATGGGGGTTACATAATCCAAAAAGCTCCCCAACACCTTCTTATAGAGAGACACGAAAAATTTGGGTTTATAGAAGCCACCTCTCTCACTCACCCCGTTCAATTTTGGAAGCCGCTCCCACTGAAACCTACAATAAAACTTCACCTATCTATGGATGAACAGAGCTCAAGTAAGAATTTCAATTAAATTCGTTCAACGTTAACCTGTTCTTGGATCTCTTCTATAGAGTTATAAGAGCCGTCAAAGGGATCAAATTCTTCTTGCTGTTTGCGATTGGGTTTTGGATTCGTCCTGGGTTCAGGTCTGTTGTGACCAACCAAGATTCTGTGTTCTCTGAAACGGAGGCTTGGAAGTTTACGAGCTGGAAACTGGTTTGATCTTAGATTGGGTTGCAGGAGGAAGAAGACAAGAATGAGTTCTTGATGAAGCTCTTGACCTTGTCTTTCATGTCGTCCATTCCGATTCTGAATCTGATCGAGGTGTCTGCATCTTTTTTAGGTGATCGAAGAACAAAAAGAGCAAAATTGAAATTAGGAGCTCAAGAAGATCTCTGATCAAAATCGCACCCCAAGAAAATTGGGTTCAATGAAGTGGATTACACCATTCATCTTAGCAAAAGGGTGGTCAATAGAGGGGCTATAAACAAGGAAAACCCATATGTAATAATTGTGTTCAAGGATGATAGTTGTGATTGGTTCTGATGTAGTGTTGATCGTTTTGCTTTTTTGCCAACTTCAGTCATACACTCTTGCCTGCACCAAACGTGAGACAGGTCTAACGCAGAATAAGGTGAGCTTGAATAGGCTAGGACTCCATTAAAATATAAGCCCGGATTTTGCAATCCCGTGTACCAAATTTGCAGTTGGGGTTTTGTTTTGCTGACACCTAACATGGGAATTTCCTTTATTATGCCATATTGCCAGTAAAAAATAAAAATAAAAATAAAGATGAAGAGCACCCCGAGCAAGGCTGGCTCCAGATTCATTACTTGGGTTAAAAAATATTATAGATATGCTTTTACCTGATCGATGGGAATGCATAACATATTTTATGTGTGCAATTCGTCCTATAGCGTACTATGCACACAGCACACCTTTCTGAGTTATAAATACATGACTCCTCTGCTCTGTTCAACCACTCTATTTTCTAGACATAATTATTCGCCCACCATTTACATTACTAGGTTGAGAGCTGCTTCTCTCTCTATCTTATCCTGCAGTTAGCTTCAAGTCGCTATGGATCCACTGACATCCATGGCATCCTCACACAAGGACCATGATAAGGTTAAAGCTGCAGGGCTCTTCGAGAGGTTATGGGGGGAGATAGTTAAGCTCACCTTGATGTTGGAAAAACTAGGGCAAGATGATCCAAGAAGAATTGTTCATTCACTTAAAGTGGCATTCGCTCTTACATTGGTCTCCCTGTTATTTTACTTTGAACCACTCTACGAGGGTTTGGGTCTCGCTGCTATGTGGGCGATTCTGACTGTTGTGGTCGTTTTCGAATTTTCTGTTGGTGAGTTCATACTTCATACACGTAAAAATCACCCATATTAATCTCCATATAAGGAGTTAAGTTAATCTCAAACAACCCGTATTAAATCGTTTGAAAACTTTTCAGGAGCAACCATAGGACGAGGCTTGAATAGAATGATGGCAACTTTAGTTGCTGGTGCTCTTGGCATTGGAGCTCATCGAATTGCGACTCTGTCTGGACATGATGGAGAGCCTATACTTATTGCTCTTTTTGTCTTTGTAGAAGGTACATATATACTTACATATGGATATAGAGATAGTAAATTCTAATTAGGTTATGTATTTGCTTCAATTTTTTAATTTTGTTTCAGGGATCCCTTATGTTTTTTAAGTCTCTTGGTTTTGAATTTGGTCCAGCCGGAATAGTGACATTCTTCAGATTCATTCCCCAAATGAAGGCAAGATACGACTATGGGCTGCTGATATTCAACGTGACATTCTGCCTGATATCGGTGTCCGGCTATCGCGACGATGAGGTTATACACATGGGATTGGAGAGGGCAAGTACCATCACCATTGGAGGCTGTATTGCAGTTGCCGTTTGTGTTTTCATTCGTCCAGTATGGATTGGGGTGGAGCTTCACAATCAGATTGCTAACAACATGGACAAGCTTGCCAATTTCTTAGAAGGTACCATCTATATATCTAGCTATAAGCAAACAACAATGAATCTAAACCGTGAAATTTTTCCTTTTCAATTATCATGTACATACAGATGCAGATACATGCAATCATCTTTCTTTCATCTTTCATGTATTTATATGTTCTTGCATTTATATTTAACTTTCCCAAAAAGATTCATGCACGTACCACTTTTAATTGACGTACTAGCCACCGAGAAACTTTAAAATAATTAACGAACAAGTTCTTGCACTTAATTACAGGATTTGGAGATGAATACTTTAAATTGTATGAGAATGGGCAGACCAGAGACAAGCCATCTTCTCTTGAGGGATATAAAAGTGTTCTAACTTCAAAAGGCAGTGAAAACACCATGGTAATTAAGAACAAATCTTCAAGCTTTCTTGAGTTAATTAATTATAGCTCGTTTACAATCCGATTTCAATTCAGTTCTTATTATTCTCCAGGCTATTTTGGCAAGATGGGAACCGCGCCACGGGAGATTCAGGTTTCGCCATCCATGGGAACAGTATTTGAAACTTGGAACTGTAACTCGCCAATGTGCATTCAAAATTGAAGCTCTTAACAACCACCTTACCTCTGAAACCCAAGTATGATAAGCAAGCACTTTTTACCAATTTACTTTGTTATTATACATAGTAGCATACCATATACATACGATATGAAATATATATTATATATACTATTATTTCCTACAGACACCTCAGGAAGTTAAAGGAATCATACAGGGGCCAAGCGTGGTTATAAGCTCAGAGTGTGGGAAGGCATTGAAGGAATTAGCAACCTCAATGAGAAATATGACCAAATCATCCTTGGACGAGCCTCACATTGCAAAGTCAAAAGACGCCGCTGAAGAACTCAAAGCTGTTATAAGATCAAGCTTGTGTAATCACCCAGCTGATTCCCTACATATAATACGAGAAGGAGCAGTGGCTTCACTACTCTTTGAAATTACTGCATGTATAGAAAGAATAGCCGAGGCTGCGCATAAAATAGCATCCGAAGCACATTTTAAGGACGTAAAGCCTACAGTCACACCGGATGGGACGCAACATGTTATTACGATTGAGGGATGATAATAACGCTTGCAGTTTACCAGAAACTGAGAACACTCCTAATCATTTACATGAGTCCAAGAGTGGAATTGTACAGTACGTTGTGGTCTTGTGGATGGAAGAGCTTATTTAGCTTTTTTACATTTTGTTTTTCTATCTCTCGATGCATTTAGCATCTTTACGAGGGAGTTCTTGTTTTCTTTTCTCATTGGGGTTTGTCTGCTATACCAAACGGTATAGCATACCTATCACTAAAAGAGAAGGATCCGCCACGGGGGGCGGGGGTGGGGGGGGGTTGGTTTCAAATTTGGACTCTGTTTCCAACAGGCATGTTATACCAGACGGTAAATTTGTTCTTGCTGCAAATAAATGTCACCCTTTGTGATCATAATTAATAATTGGTCCTTCACAAATTTAACAAGAGATTGAAAATAGGATAGAGAGAGGAACAAAACTTTTCTATGTACTTCTCGATCGTCACTCAAAAAATCATTACACTTACTGTCTTACTAATAGGTAATATTGAGTTTGGGGTCCAAACCTGAAAGCCCCTGAACCTATCAGGCACGCGAAAAAAAGACCCTCGGATCCTTTCCTTCCTCTCCCTTCCCGGCCAAATGCCGCCGGCCCTACCGTTGCGTTTTGGTCTAGGAGAGGATGTAGTTGCCCCTCTTTTTGTTCCATCCTAGATCTACTGTTGGTTTTTGAGATGGATTCTGTCTACTGTTGTTCCTTGATTCGGTTTCCCTCTCTCTCATCCGGATATGGTCTCATACTTTGTGTAATTCACCGATGATAGGAACGAATCCCTATCAATGGAATCCAGAAAGAGAGTGGCTAAAACTAACTAAGAAGAAAGGAAAATTGCAAATTGATTGATTGATTGATTGATTGATGGCTTTTCTCAAACCCTAGAGCAGCTTAAGTAGTTACAAAGGAGGGACATGATGTGGACACCTGTCGAACATCCACTGGAACCAAAACACGAACCCTAACATGGTTAACTAGCTTAATTAAACTAACTGATCAAAAGTAAGCATCATTAAATGAATTAATGCAGCGTCATGCATGACCTGGCCCAAAGCTATTATTCTTCCACAGTCCACTAAGAAAGACACAGCTTCAACTCACAACATTCCATCCCGGTTCCAAAATAAACTTGTCCTCAAGTTTATGCTGGTTAAAACTGAAAGTCTGGATACCTTTGCATAATGTACTCTGCAAACTCCCAAGTGGCCTCTTCATTCGAGGTCCCCAACCAATGGATTAACCATTGCGTTGCTGCTGCTCCCTTATGCTTGATCATTCTGATCTGCAGTATCTCTTTTGGAACCCATTTGAAAGCTGATGAATCATTGATGTCAGGAATTGTGGCCTCAACTGCAGCATCATGTCCCACTCTCTTTTTCAGAAGGGAAACATGACATACATTATGAATTCTTGCTGTGGCTGGGAGTTGTATCTTGTACGCCACCTCTCCAATTCTCTCGAGTACCTGAAACGGACCATAATACCTTGAAGCCAACTTGTGGAATGCAGTAGTACTCACTGAGGTTTGCTTGTAAGGTTGGAGTTTCACATAAACCCAATCCCCAACTTGAAACTGGCGTTCAGTGTGGTTCTTGTCATAATATGTTTTCATTCTGGCTTGAGCTTGGTGGAGATTCCGTTTAATCAAAGCTAGGAGTTCATCTCTGCTACGTAATTGTGCATCCACATTAGCCACCGTAGTAGATCCGGGTATATAGGGCTTGATTGCAGGTGGAGCATAACCGTATAGAAATGGTGTCATTTTCAGAGTTGAATGGTAGGCAGTGTTGTACCACCACTCAGCCTAAGGAAGAGCAGCCACCCACTCCTGAGGCTTGTTGCTAGTAACACAGCGTAGATATTGCTCCAAGGTCCGATTGAGGTTCTCCGTTTGACCATCTGTTTGAGGGTGGTAGGCTGTAGACTTGTTCAGCATAGTACCCTGTAGGTTGAAAAATTCCTCCCAAAAAATACTCATAAAAATGGGGTCTCAATCAAATATTATGGCATCAGGCATGCCATGTAGTCGAAACACTTCAGATACAAAGACATTGGCTAGAGAAGCTGTTGTGTAGGGATGTGAGAGAGGTATAAAATGAGCCACCTTAGTGAGCTTGTCCACTACAACCCATATAATAGTCTGACCTTGTGACTTGGGTAACCCTTCAATGAAGTCCATGGTGATGACACCCCAAGCTTTGTCAGGGATGTTGATTGGCTGCAGCAATCTTGGGGGTCGAATGGCTTCGTAGTGGTTTTGTTGGCATACATCACAATTAGCCACAAACTGTTTTACATCTTTTTCCAGCCCTGCCCAAGAAAAATTCTTCCTCACCCTCATGTAAGTCCGGGACCTACCAGCATGCCCTCCTACTCGACCACAGTGAAACTCTTGAATCACCTTTTGTCTCCAATCTCCACTATTTGACACAAATATCTTACCCTTGTATAACAATTGTGAATTGTGGAGAGAAAAGTGTTTCTTGCTATTTGGTGAAGTCTGCAAAGCATGGATCAGTTCTACCAAAGTTGGGCCAGCAAGGCACACCTTTTTTATGTCAGTAACAAAGTCATGAGTTGGTACTGATGTCCCTAAAATGGCATTGAGAGCTGCAGACCTTGACAAGGCGTCTGAGGCGGCATTATTCTTCCCCTTTTTGTAGTGAATCGAGTAATCATAGCCAAGGAGTTTCAGCAGCCATTTTTGTTGTGAAGGAGTGGTAACTCGCTGAGTGAGAAAGTACTCAATGGTCTTATGGTCAGTGTATATAGTGAAGTGGTCACCTAAAAGGTATGGCCGCTAATGTTGCACAACCATTACCACTGCTAACATCTCTTTGTCATAGACTGAGAGTGCGAGGTGCCGTTAAGATAGAGCCTTGCTCATAAAGGCTATAGGGTGCCCGTCTTGAGAAAGGACTGCCCCGATTCCCACCTTCGATGCATCACACTCAATAGTGAAGGGCTTAGAAAAATCCGGAAATGCTAGGACCGGAGTGGATATGAGGGCTGCCTTTAATTCTTCGAAAGCCTTAGTCGCTCTTTCATCCCACTTAAAGCCAGCCTTTTTGAGCAAATTGGTCAGTGGCTTTGCAATCAATCCAAAACCCTTGACATATTTGCGATAGTATCTTGCCAAACTGGGAAACCCTCGCAATTATTTGATAGTTTAAGGTAGCGGCCATTTCTCTACACATTCTATCTTCAAAGGATCCACTGCCACACCTTTCCCACTAATGATGTGACCAAGGTACTCAACTTGAGATGCTCCAAAGCTACACTTACTCTCTTTTACTACTAAGGAATTCTTCTATAAAGTTTGAAACACCCACTCCAAGTGTTGAAGGTGAACTGCTAAAGAGGGACTGTAGATGAGAATGTCGTCGAAAAACACAAGAACACCTTTCCTCAAGTAAGCTCTCAATACATCATTCATGAGAGATTGGAAAGTAGAAGGGGCATTGGTGAGGCCAAAAGGCATTACCAAAAACTCATAATGGCCAAATGTTGTTTTGGGATGTCACTCTCAGCCATCCTAATTTGGTGATAACCATCCCTTAAATCTAGCTTTGTGAAAATCATGGAACCGTGGACTTCATCAATCAACTTATCCACAACTGGTATAGGGTACTTATCTTTAATCATAGCAGCATTGGGAGCCCTATAATCGACACAAAGCCTCTATGTACCATCTTTCTTCTTTACCAATAACACAGGAGAGGAGTAAGGACTAGTGCTTGGTCTGATGACTCCATTATCAAGCATCTCTTGAACTATTTTCTCTACTTCAGCTTTCTGAAAGTGAGGATACCGATATGGTCTCACATTGATTGGAGGAGTGTTTGGAGCAAGTTCAATCTTATGGTCTTGTGCTCGGGAAGGAGGGAGCTTGTTGGGAGGTTCAAATACATCTGCATACTTATCCATCAATGATTTAATAGCAGGGTGAACTTTAGGTTTGTGATTCTCAATAGCCATGGAATGTACTTGGACCATCATTGCCTCTCTCTCTTTCCTTAACAACTTTGTCATGCTCTTGCAACTCACTATTGATGCTTGTGGAGTTGTTAAACCTTGCAGACACTCTGTCTTTCCTCCCACTTGAAATTTCATCACCATTGTTTCAAAATTCCATATTATGTCACCAAGCGTTTTTAGCCATGATGCTCCCATAACAACTTCACAACCTGATATAGGTAGAACATAGAAACAATTGGTTAGCGTGATACCTTGCAATGTTATTTCAAGTTCTACCTGCCCTTTTGTGTGCATAATAGCACCACTAGCAAGGTGCACTTTGAGTGGATTGATCTTCTGAACCAAATGCTTAGATGTTTTCAAGGCTACAAGGTGCACAAAATTGTGCGATGCACCTGAGTCAATTAAGACATGGACTGTCTTGTTCAAGATCTGCACTTTAAGTTGCATAGTAGAAGCACTTCCATCTCCCATAGCTCTTAATTTGATCTCTTCCTCCTCACCCCCATTGTCCCCCTGGTTAACATCATCAACGACAACAGGTGGTAAGTCATTGAGAATGGGTTGAGGTGCTTCTTCCTGTAACACTTCGATGACCATAAGTGCTTGTCCCCTCCTGCAATTGTGTCCCGGTCGGAATATCTCATCACAAAAAAAACATTGGTTCTGTGCCCTTCGCTCTTGGTACTCGGCTTGTGTAAGCCTCCTAGTCCCCCCAAAGTTACTTCCAGCACCTGGATTCCCCACTACCGGTGCCACCATAGCTCTTGGTATAATGTGAGGTGGAGGGACCTGAGAACGCAAAGGTGTTGCCGGAAAAGGAGCAACCTGATGTCTTGGTGGTCCAGTCACTCTTTGAAAACGTTGTTGTGACTCCCCTCGTTCAAACAAATTAGCCAACTCGCACGTTGCATAGAGAGAAGCAGGTCTATGAGCTCTCACACTAGTTCTAATGCTAGGCCTCAACCCCTCAATGAAAAATGAGAGCAATGCTTGCGACGATAACTCGGGAGCTTGTCTAGAGAGCTTAGTAAACTGGTCCATATTTGCATCTACCGACCCTTCTTGAGATATGCGAGCTAACGCAGCTTGGTATTCACCAAAGTTGTTCACATTGAACTCTCGCATTAACAGCTCCGACAGTCCCTTCCAAGAATTAGGAAATTCATGTTTAAACATGAACCAACGATCTGCTGCTTTATCCACCAAGTGCAAAGCTGCAATGGAGACTTTTCTCTCCTCTGGCACCTGATAGAACTAAAAAAATTGCTCAGCTTTGTGTAATCATTCCACCAGGTCTCCACCTCCAAATGTAGAAAATTCCAATCTCATTTGTCTCAGGGAAGGGAGTGTGGGATCGAAATGGTTTTGGTTACCATAATTCACATCCGAATGGTTGCCATGATTTGCACCATTGTGGGGTGGTGAGTAGGGGCCTTGTTTGGTCTGATGAGTGGGATTAGGTGGTTTGTATGATAATGGCAGTGGTGTTGTGGTGGTAGTTGTGGCATAACTCGGTTGATGTGATGGGAGAGAGATAGAGTTTGTGTGAAAAGGTTGAGTGGGAAAGTAGGGAGGAGGACCAAAAATGGCTAAAGTAGCTAAAGGATTAGGCCCATACTGTTGTGAGTAGGGTTGGTACACCGGGATACTCAACGGTTGTGAGAAAGGGAACTGAGTAGGGACATGATAAGACTCATAAGGTGGTGGGAAGGTATTTTGTGGGTAAAGACTAGAGTTCTGGGTATTAGAGAGGTTTTGAGCATCAGTATGTTGATAAGTATGGTTAATGAGTTGTTTCCTATTGTGTACAACCCTTTGAGCACTTGTTTCACCTTTCTCCTATACTGTTTGGGTCATGAGAGACCTCGATATGCCCCTCTCCCCTCGAGTCTTAACCCGAGATGGGTTCATGTTTGTTGTGTCACACTCACTCACAAAACCCAGCAAGACATCTCGGTCTCCCAGATTCAAAGGATAAGATTGATGGGTGGAACTGGCTACCGAGTTACCAAGGGCGAAGGATGCAGAGACACCATCTGTAGAAGATGGAGTGTGTCCTCTCGCTGGTAAAGCTGGAGACCCAGTAGGTGGTGGGAGTGACCCGAACCGCAACATGGTATTATCTAGCCTTTCTGCTTTCTCGTTCATAACCCGAAATTGCTCCATTATTTTTGCTCGAAACGTCGCTATGTTCTGTCTGTGGTTAACCAGCGAGTTGCTTAAGGCTGTGATTTGAGCGGAGGTGTCATCACGGAGTTTCTGTATGTCATACTCAACATTTAAAATCTCAGAAATGACAACTTGATATTGTGATGCCCCTGTTCTTAGCCATTGCCCTCAGATCGAGGGTTCTGAAACCACTTGATAGGAACGAATCCCTATCAATGGAATCCAGAAAGAAAGTGGCTAAAACTAACTAAGAAGAAAGGAAAATTGCAAATTGATTGATTGACAGCTTCTCTCAAACCCTAGAGCAGCTTAAGTAGTTACAAAGGAGGGACAGGATGTGGACACTTGTCGAACATCCACTGAAACCGGCCAAAACACGAATCCTAACATGGTTAACTAGCTTAATTATACTAACTGATCAAAACTAAGCATCATTAAATGAATTAATGCAGCGTCATGCATGACCCGGACCAAAGCTATTATTCTTCCACAGTCCACTAAGAAAGACACAGCTTCAACTCACAACAACCGAATATCATCTTACAAGACTCCATGACAACCTTCACCTCCATACTCAGATCGCATGTCGTTGGCATCGCTATAGTTCTTGATCTCTACAGCTTTGTGGTCTTCTTTCCGGCTGTTGCTGTTCTATGATGGTTGTGCATCTTGTTGTCTTGCTGTGTTTGTTTTGGTTGGGTTCTGTGTTTGACAGGTGTAGCTATCTCAGATTGGGATCGGTTTTTGGCCTTCAGCACAAGTTTTCCTGACTGAGGACGCGGCTCTTACGGCGGCAACTTTGGGTGACGGCCAGCGTTCCCCTTGCTGTAATGTGTTTATGTTAGCTAGGATTTGTTCTGATTTTGGGCCTGTCTTTTGGCTTTTTTCCTTGCTTTGTTAGGTCTAGATCAATTTTTATTTTTTTAACCCTTATACTGTGTTCAGAAGTGACAGCCTGAGCTTGGTTGAATGGTTTAGATTTTATGTTTTTTTTTTTGTTTTTTGTTTTTTTTAGCTTTTGTATGGGGTATGACAGTGGGGAAGACCCTCCTTTTAGTATGGCCGTGATCGGTTTCCCCTCATTGTCTGTACGTATCATATACATGTGGGTTTGGGAGATAGTAGTTGGTTGTTGGATAGGAGCTTATTTTCAGTTCGTGGTTGGTTTCTTGTAATTGAATGATGTCTTGTACCTAAATCTGCTTTAATAAAATGTTAACGTGTCTTCTAAAAAAAAATAAAAAAATAAAAACTAATTCCTATTCTTGACCTTACTCCTAAGTCCAAGAGCTACCAAACATGGAGTCCACCTCAGTCCACAGAGTCATTGAGCTAGCTAGGTTTCTTTGTGGCGTTGTTTATGCCATTTCTGCTATTATTCAATTCCAGTTAAAAGTCTCATAATTTTGTTGGAGATAATAGTATAGGATTATTGAATGTATACAAATAATTCTGTCAAGTAATAAAGAAATTGAATTTTTTGAGATCCCCAACCTTACCCACGTGTAAGGTCACCAATTAAATATTGAACGTCTAGAATGCTGATGACTTCTTTTCTAAAACATAGCTTTACTTCTGAGAATAAATTTCATCAGATGTGAATTCTCTATTTGTTTTTGCAGTCCTTAGGAATAATTTGAATTCTCTTCCAGTCTTGTTTTGTTGTAATGATTCGTAGGATACATATCGATATGTATCAGATTGCAATCTCGGATTCACGGTGATATCGATTTTGATATGACCAACAAAGACATATATATATATATATATATGACAAATTAAAACTATAAAAGAACGGATTTCATTCTGATCATGCTTGTCTCGTTCTTTTGGCAAGAATCTTCTCATGGTACCGAAAGCATGAATTGGCAGATCAAATATTTTAACGGTAGCTGATTAGCTGAAGCTCTTCGTCATGGTTAATGGTGTTTTTATTTTATTATTATTATTATTATTTTTGCTGTTGTTTTTTTAAAGAGAAATAAATTACATTAAGAAGCCTCTAGGACAACCAACGCTTACAATGTCAAATAATAAGACTCTCGAAGCCTCACGAGGAACCGTATCAATCCAATATATAAACGAATTACAAGAATGCCCAAGATTAGCTATGCCATCGGCAATAAAGTTCGCATTCCTAAAACCATGTCTAAAAGTAATGGAATTGTTTTAGCCAAAGGACATTTTTGTTCAAGTAATATGACTTCACGCGGACTACACAGTTCGCGCGAGGAATTATTAGTTGACTCCGCGTAGGTGAAGCGAGGCACTCCGCGTAAAACAGGCGAGGCTAGATTAACACCCCGCGTAGGTGACAAGCGGATTACGCGAGGCGAGCTGACGAACTAGCCCGCGTGGGAGGCTCCGCGAAGAAAGCACAGGCTGAGTCCGCGTGTATCACATTAATCGTTAAAGACTCCTAAAAGTCTTTGACATGCTTCGGGCCAATCCATGTGGCCCTTTTAATATAAAAAGCCTTTCTAAGGCTCGCGAGCTGCAATAGCCCGCGAGATAGAGGCGAGATTCAAGAGCTCGCGGGATGGTTTGAGACTATGACAACTCGCGGGATAAGATTGTTCCTAATTCCAGACCGCATAGGAGTCTATAGTTGGCAGTACGGAAGCAATGCCCTATGCAGAATGAAGTGTGTGAACTGGACATGTGTCATAAGTTGGTTGGTCCGCGTGGGTTAAACCGTATCTTTGTGGATTAGGGTTTCAAAGCCCGACTTGGATTCTAAGTTAACTTTCTTCTACCGCAAGTTGGACCACTATATAAAGGGATTGAACTCTCTCTCAAAACACATAACTTTTACAACAACAACTCAGAGACATTCTCTAAACAAACTTTCAACTCAGTTGAACCCCTTCGAGTTACTTCGAAACCCGAACCCTAAGCACACTACCACCTAGGTTTTCTCAGAGCCCTCCTAGACTCTCCCCTGATCTTCTTGATTCCCTATTGTTGCTCTGCTCGCGTCCCGCCATGAGTATCGATCGCCTTATGCTCGTAAATTCCTCCTATGAGATGAAACCTGGAAACCCCTTCTGCCGTTACAATCACCCTTTCCTCGTCCGCGAGGTGGCGCGCCCGCAACACACTCCCCTTCACTTTGTTCACTATTTACCTCTGCTCCGCGCTCTGAGGGTCGTGGCCAAAACATTGGCACACCCGGTGGGACCGGGAGTACAAGCGATACATCATAGGGAAACCAAAGGAAACGCTGTATCGAAAGCCTTAGCTTTCTTGTCTCAAGCGCAGATCACTATGGTATAAGCCCCATAATAGCGCGGCTTGCCGATCCCTCACTCAAGAACAGGTCCTTGCTCAGTTTGGTGACCCAGACTTCAACGAGACGACCATGGTAGGCTCTCAGCCGATTCAAGACACATGCTCTGCCCCGTCTATGGAGCAAGTCTTACAGAAACTTACGGAGCTCACGTGCCAGATCTAGGGTTTGACAATCCAAACCCAGGGTTTGACAACCCAGAGCTCCGCCACTCAACAAAGTGTCATCGACCTTGCTAGGAAGGTTGACGGCCTTGCTAAACAGGACAAAAGGGACAAGATCCTTTGGGAAGCAGACCAACACAACCTTGCCATACTCACTGAAGACTTCAACCAATTGGTCAGCGAAGTAAGGGAAGACAAGGGCTTGGTCAACGGTTCCTTCCAACAGATCCAAAAGGACCTGAATCAGAACACGGAGACCGTGAAGCAGAGCACGGAGACCGTGAAGCAACATACAGAGATCCTATCGCTCACTCGCACGACAGTAGATGAGCAGACTCGCCGCTTGGACGACCACGATGCCAAGATGCATGATCAGCAGAATGCTTCGTTCTTTGGAAGCAAGAACAGTTTGGAGAAGCTGGATGAATTCAAAGACAAATATGACCGACTGAATTTACGGGTCCTTGAAGTTGAAGATTGGATGAGGGCACATCACCAAAGAATCCTGCTTTAAACCCTACTGGCCCGAGTGCGAACGAAGGAATGTCTAAGTACATTCCCCCAAACGAGCCCGCCAGGGGAAACCCTAAGGTCAGGACTCCAAAAGTCCCGCAATTCGCGTCAGGGGTTGCAACTTCAAAGAGTCCACCCCCGCATGGTTCTACTGCTCCCTTCAAGGGATTGAATAACTCTCTACGCCAAGGAGCCGGGACATCAGATGACCCGCTTCTAGCCTACTCCAGCCCTACTCCCAAGAATGTCGGACAGGCCGTCAGTTTCTCTACATGGCCAAACCATGAGGAAAGAACGGAGTCCGCGCCTGTGACAACAGCCAACTGGTGCCAGCTCATCTCATCCATCGTCAAGGAGCAAACCGGAAAAGGTGGTGCTGACTTGCAGTATCGCGACCCCTACCCTGATAGTGTGGCGCAATACCCTTTCCTGCATGGGTTCAAGAACGTCATGTTCACCACCTTCTCTGGAGAAACAAAGGAAGACACAACAACCCATATGGCCCGCTTCAAAGTCCAGTGCGGCCAGTACGGGAACAATGATATTTTTCAAGCTCAAGCTCTTCGGGACTTCTCTGTCCGGAGCTGCATTCAGTTGGTATTCCAAGTTGAAGCCAGGATCCATCGCGGACTAGCCTACCATGGAGAGATTGTTCCGAGAAACATATGGCGCCATTGAGCCGGAGGTTGGCCTCGATTCCCTTACTCAGATGAGTCAACAAAGTATGGAGTCGGGAGTCTACTTCCTCCAACGCTTCAAGATCCAATAGGCCAAGTGCGATTTCCTCCTGCCCGAGTAGGAAGCCATTATGACAAGACCCGCCCCGAAAACACAAAGTAAAATAGACAAGTCTTGCGGGGTCCACTCTTAAAAGAGATTATGCCGAAATTTCGGCATAACCTCCCCTAAAAATGGACAACCCATCCTGTAATGAAATTGAACACTTCAACTATAATCATCAACCACCACTCCAGGAGTCCTTCACTCCCCATAACAATAACCAAAGTCATAGCAGTACTTAACAACCAAACCAAATACTTAACATTAATTAACATGAACATCAACCAAGTTTAAGCTCTCTACTTGAGTCATAGTCCTAAAGAAAAACACTTCAACTTAATTTACATTATCCCATGGTTCTCAGAGCACTAAGGGAGGAAAATAAAACAACTACACATAGGTTAACAAGTAACCTATGATTCGCGAGGAGCAGCGGGAAAACTATGCCTCAACTCCTAGGGAAAACGAACAGGAGCTCTGCAATCTGGGCATTTGAAAACAAAGGGCCCAGGGAAAAGCATTTAAAAAACATTAGCGTGAGTGGACGAAAAATAAACTAATTAGTATACATCCGTAAATAAAATAATACAAAATCACTTTTTATATGCTTTTCCATTTATACATAATTAAGAATTTCTATGTATGCAAATAATATAATCTAAACAAATTCACCCTAGCCCCACTAGTCATAAAGCAATACGAAAGATTTACGGAATCCTCATATAAGAAACTTCCAAGATGATGGGCTAGCCCCGCTAGTCAAATTAATAACTTAGGTAAAATATCCTATATGGCCATATAAGTGAGTCTCCCAGAATCTATTGCCTCCCAGGCACAGTACTCCCATACTCCCTGTACCTTCACGTCGAGTTGACGGATAGGGTACAGGGCTTGCGTGATGCCGCCGGCAACATCACATCACCACTAGGGTGGAAAGGGCTTGCGTGACCCCACTTGAAACGTGGGTGCCACATCACCTCGAAAGGTGGAACGACATGCTAGCATTGACATCATATATATTCCAAGAATATGGCATAAGGAAAATATAAATCATATGAGTTTCCCCGAAACTTATAAATAAATATAAGCACGATTCTCAACCGTACTTGGAAAAATTCTAAGAGCAATATAGTTAATTAAATTCAACGTGTCTCACACGTTAACATGCTTAAAATAGATTAACTCAAATCATTTTCAAGATCCCTTCATAGGAGAAATAATAATTTCAACTCAGAAAATTAATGATGATTTTCTAAACAAATCATGCATGCATACTCCTTTAAAAATAAAATGTCCACTCACAGTATAGACGGCTAAGTCTGACGTCGGTCAGAGCCCTTCTCACGTGGTGTCTCCTCTCGTCCTGTACAAAACGAGATTTAAGGTCCGAGACCAAAAATAATACAAAAATATCAAAGTAACAAAATAGGGCAATGTCATCTACCCTCACTCTGCACTCTCCAAAAACTAAAGAGAACTCCAACCATTTTTACTAACCGTCTCCAACTTTTCCTCAACGTTCTAACACTTAAGCCCAAATATGGAAATTCCCAAGGATGCGGCTCACCTCTACTTTTTCACCAAAATCAACTTAAAATTTCCTAAATTCCTACCAACAAATACCATAATTTCCAATACTTCAATACCGCTCATCTCTCACCCATGGAGCCACCAAAACCATCCCAAATTCCAAACACTCTTCATCAAAAATCACCATACAATACAACAACATTTATCCCTTCTAGAAATCATTCAAAATTACTCTAAACCACCACCAAAACCGGCAGCAGCCACCGGTAGTGGCGGTCAACTGCCAGCAGTGGCAGTCAACCACCTTCACTACCTCAACTCCGACCAAAATTAACAAAGTATATATCAATCTCTTCTTCTCAACAAGCATGACAACAATTAAAACTAGCACAAACCCTAGAAATCAAAGACTTGGCCGGAAATTACTTCCAAGCTCAAGAACACCAACAATACCGATTTGCCCTATACCCCAAATCGTTCTACCTCTTTTGGGTGGTTGAAGGACCAATCAAGGAGTTGCAAAACCCCCCCCAAAGATTGCTGGATTCGGTGGCCGGAGAAGGAAGTTCCGGCAAGGCTAAGCGCACGGCAGCAGCGGCGTCCCTGCGCCTCAACGCCGACGAGTTAGGGTCGGCTTTTGCCCAGGAAGCACGTGTGGTGTCCCAGCTGTCAGTTGGGGCTGGTGTGGCAACCTGGCGTGGCCGGGCGGAGGCGTTCTGCCGAGGAGGGTCCGACGGGTTCGGGAGGTCGGGGAGAGAGATATAAGGTGGCTGGATTTCTGTTTTTCTTTCTCTTTTCCCTAACAACCGGGCCTCACTTAATATACCCAAGCCCACATATAAAAAAAGCCTTATTATTTAGCTAGAACTTTTACCTACGAACTCTTATTCGGGTAACTAAAAATCTATGAACTCGACTAAACCACCTCTATTAAGGATAGCATAATGAATTTCCGAATTGATTAGCTACCAATAAATCGGAAATCACAATATAAAATTACTTACTAGGTTCGGGGTGTATCACATTAAGTTGGTTGTCCGTGGCCTTGACCATCGCCAACAGTTGAAGCACCATGGGGAACACTTCACGTCTATAGGCGACCTGATCAACAAGGTCGGCAGTTATGAGCTGATCCTCAATTAGATGGACGAGAAGGTGAATGCCTCCAAGGGGACGTACGTACCGGGGAAAAACAGGACAGTAGTGGCATTAAACCTCCAATCCCCCAAATTTGATCCTTACTACCAAAGGCATGAGGAAGCTGAGGCCGCGCAGGAGTATGATGACGTCGGAGCAATCGAACTGACTGGGAAACCATTAGCTCACAAACTAAAGAATCTCAAAATAACTCGCGAGCCAATCACAATCCAGTCTTTTGTATGGACCAAGCCTGAATACAAGTCTTACACATATGACGCGAAAAACGCCCATCTTGTCTTTAATGATTTGATTGAGGCGAAGTGCATACGTTTGGACAACAAGATCCCGCCAAAGGAGAGGCTAAAGGGCAAGAAGTACTGTAGCTTCCATAACGTCTATAATCATGACACCAAAGACTGTGTCAAGCTCCGCGACCAACTGCAAACCTGGTTGAACTCTGGCGCTTTAAAAATGAAGACGCCAGAAAGCACAGCTTCCTTGGTGGATGTAGACCCCTTCACGGCCGTGGTTGGTATGGTCGAAGTACACTGGAATGACCATCCATAGGAGAACAGCCGCCGCGCTCCAAAAGGAACCACTACCGCGTAGAGTCACTTTGGACTTGGCTGAACACCCAGAAAATGACAATTCGCGTTGAGTATCCAAGAGAGACCACAAGGAAGGCAATGATGGCGCATCTCAGCCATCTCGCCGATACACCTACAACGTCAACCTCGCGCATGAGGTTTTAGACGATCTTATCGATGGCGAACTCGTCACGGTAGCAAGAGCCCTACCCTACGTTGAATACAAGGAAGGCTGCGTTCACTGCAAGTTCCATGATAGCTGGGGACATAGAACTCGCCATTGCTACCAGCTCCGCGAGCAAGTCCAAGACTGGCTAAACCTCAAGTACATTCGCTTTGAGGACAAAGGCGGCTTCATGATCACAACTGCTGACATCGCCTGGCCCCGCATCGGCCAGCGCACGATAACATTAGACCTATCTCTAAACGCGGGTCCGCGTGAACTGCCAGGTCGAGACCGCAAGAGACCGGCGAATGACTATATCGTGCTGGCGAACCAAAACGGGAACCACTACCCGACAAGGCAGTTAGTTGCCAAACTACAGCCCGATCGACCATCAAGGAAAGATAAGGGCAAGGCTATCATGTAGGACGATACACCATCCCCCGCGGAAAACTATCAACCCATGAGTCCTAGAACTCGCGAAGAGCTGAAACAGAGGATCAAGCGCCTCGAGACCTTCGTCCAAGTACACTAGACTGAAGATGTACCTTCGTCTCCAGCTTCAAGCGAGATGGACATATCAGACTCTGGCAGCGAGCACCAAGACAACGAGGCTTCAAGCCCTCAGCAAGGTATCTTGACCGACCCCTATATTCCCCCGACGTCCAAATCAGTGATCAAGGAAGGGATCTGGTATACGCAGCAAGGGTGCTGGCTAGTTACCATCAGCAGATCCAAGAAGCGGAAGCAACAGAAAAAGTATGGCAACATCCTGCATGCCTTGCGAGCTGCCGATGATGGCATCATTCGACCCTCGTAGCTCGCGCAGACACCGGAGAGGATGTGGAGGGAAGCCGAAGGCCTGCGAGCTCTACTCTAAAGGCCACCTGTTATGCCTCCACGTGTCTATACGCAGGTAAAGGATGTACCCGCTCTAAAGGCGAATGTCTTCTGTCGCCTCACCATACCACCAAGACAGGATCCGCGCCCTACCAGGAATAGACCATCTCCAGAGCCGAAAAAGAGAAGGGATTCACAGCCCTCTCGGCACAGGCCCTGATCAGAGCCTGACCGGAGAAGGGAACCACTTCCTCAATCAAGGCGCAGGCAGTCCCTAGAGGCTGAACGTCGTAGGGACCCACTGCCTCCACCAAAGCGTAGGCAGTCGCTAGAGGCTGAAAGAAGACGAGAACCACCTTCCCCAGTAAAGCGAAGGTTGTTCACTACCTCAAAGCCTGAGCCAAGGCGCGAGTCGCCTCGGTCATCACGTCCCCGGGAGCTTCTTCGCCAGGAACCTGAGGCAAAAAGGGAACCATCATGATAATGTCAGCCCCGACCACCTCCCAAGCAAGAGCCTCAGGTCTCAGTCCCTCCTTCATCAAAGGCAGATGACAACGCCAAGGTCCATCTAGCCGTAGATGAACGGCCAGCTGGGGACAAGCAGGCCTCGACCAAACTGGTGTGGCGACCACGGAAGCCAGAGGATATCGCCTCGCCAGGTGTCGAAAGTAGTATCGCCAGCCCCAACCTCGCGGAGCTCATGGCCAGTGCTTCTGAAAAAATTCATTAAACGAGGAGACTCATTCCAAGCCTTGCATCGACTTAGGAGAAGACCAAAAAAAAGGGCAGGGTGAATCATTTGCCTGTAACATGGTTGAAGTATCCGCAGGGCCTGAAGACGACGAGGTCAGCCCAACAGAGAGTACATTCATTGTGCTCGAAGGAGTAAATGGGAGCATTGAGACGCCATTGGTCCCAGTCCCCGAACAATTCTCCTTTCAAGTTGGCATGGTGTTTTTCATATCTGAAAGATATGCTCTCCCGTCGAACGCAACATGCAACGCGGCAGATATTCCAAACAGCAGTGAAAATGTCTACGACATATCCCCGCCTTGCAATAGCGAGACGAGCCCAGTCCTGGCGGAACCCGCGAATGTGCCACCATTGGAAACCACAAGTAGCGTCACAAGCATGTTGACTCTAACCTTCTCCACTCCGACCTTAGACATGGCCACTCACATGAGGCCTTTGTATATCACAGCTGAAGTTGAAGGGATTATGGTAAAAGTCATGGTCGACACTAGAGCTGCGGTGAATGTCGTCACCACCCGTACTATGGGACTCCTTGGTATCCCGCGCTCGATAATCCAAACTACGTCCTTGACAGTCAAGAATTTCACTGGATAAGTTTCCAGAACTCTAGGTTTGTTGTTCTTGCGAGTCAAAGTCGGACCGGCTTCACGGGTCTATACATTCTTTGTCGCCGAGTGGGCTTCATCCAATAGCTTGATCCTAGGCCGCGAATGGATCCATAGAAGTTTCTGTATAGCTTCCTCTATGCACCAGGAACTCATAATCTGGGACAATGAGAAGCACGAGGCCGTCCTTATCAAAGCGGACCCGCGTCCTTTCTCCATTTCCGCCAACTTCAATGATGCCCGATACTACAATACCGACTTGGGCCCATTGGAGGTCCAAGGCGTCGATTCCAAAGGTCGCCCCTACGGGGTCACGGCCTCCAACTTAACGCGATAGGGACTCACTCAGGCGAGGGACGACTTACAATGTCCTTACACCATCGCGGACTCCTTCAAAACTTCTGATGATTAGTACATCCTCAAAAGAAGCACGCGAGGCTGGCGAGTCCCTATGTGAGAGACTCCTCTCTTATTAGGCAGAACGCGAAGCCTACGACAGGGTTGCCACCATGGAGTATGTAGACGAGATAGTGGACTATACCGATACCGAGGAGGAAGTTATTCAGTTAGCTCCCACAGCCTTGGACAATACACCACCTCAAGTCTGCGACCCCATCTTACAAGTCGACGTGAGGACGGCAGAGAAGCCCTTACTACTCTCCATCAGTGCCAAGCTGGCGGGACAAGAAAAGGAAGACCTTCTTGCCTTACTACATGAATATAGGGATTGTTTCACCGAAAACTATGAAGACATGCCTGGCTTGGCCCCGGATTTAGTCTGTCACCATCTACCTACTCATCCTGACAGACGTCTAGTCTGCTAGGACGGCAGATTCATGCGAACTGAGACCCAGATCGTGGACAAGGAAGAAATCGAGAACATGCACCGATCAGGGATCATTCGCTTGGCCAAGTAAAATGAATGGCTATCTAACGTCGTTCCCGTCTGCAAGAAGAACGACAAAATGTGCGTCTGTGTTGACTACCGTGACCTCAACAACGCAACACCTAAGGATATATATCTCATGCCTGTTGCTGACCTCCTCATTGACGCGGCCGCGGGGCATGAAGTACTATCCTTCATGGATGGAACTGCTGGATACCATCAGATCCCTATCGCTGAAGAAGATCGCCACAAGACCGCTTTCTGCTGCCCGGGGTTTGCAGGTGCGTTCGAGTATGTTGTCATGCCATTTGGGCTAAAGAACGCGGGGGCAACATACCAACGGGCCATGAACCTCATCTTTCATGATATCCTAGGCAAGTTAATCAAAGTCTACATAGATGACGTGGTGGTTAAAACCAAGACGAGGGCGACACATGTCGAAGACCTCCGGCAGGTTTTCACACGGTTGCGGAAACATCACCTGAAGATGAACCCCGCCAAGTGTGTTTTCTTCGTGGAGGCAGGCGACTTCCTAAGGTTCCTGGTCCACCAAAGGGGCATCGAGATCCCCAAAGACAAGGCGCAGGCGGTCATAAGCGCCTCGCCTCCTATAACCAAAAAGGAGCTCCAACAATTGATCAGGAGAATCAACTTCCTCCGCTGTTTCATTTCAAACGTGGCAGGGAAGGTTCAGCCTTTTTCATCTCTTCTAAAGCTCCAGGGGGCAACTGAGTTCGTATGGGAGCAACAACACCAAGAAGCTTTTGATCATATCAAGGACTATCTTACGAACCCGCCTGTTTTGGCTCCCCTTCCCCTTGGCGTTCCGGTTAAACTCTGCATCGCTGCTACTGACTTGTCTATTGGCGGACTCTTTGCACAAGATGATGAGAACGGGGTGGAGCATGCCATTTACTATCTTAGCAGGGTGTTAACCGATTGCGAGACTCACTACTCTCCAATGGAAAAGTTGTGTCTCGCCCTATTCTTTGCAGGTTGCAAGCTCCGCCACTACATGTTAGCCTTTACCACGGTGGTGATCACTCAGTCTGATCTAGTCAAACACATGCTTTCTTGCCCTATCCTACGAGGACGCATAGGTAAATGGATATTGGCTTTGCCTGAATTCTCTTTGCAATATGTTCCGCAAAAGGCAGTTAAAGGACAAGTCATAGCGGACTTCCTCGCTCATCACCCGCCAACCGAACTAATAACATTCCGCAAGTTAGAGTTCACCACAGTCTCCCTTACTCCATGGACTCTTTATTTTGATGGCTCGCGCACTAAACTCACTGCAGGTGCCGGGATCGCCATCGAAAACCCTGCAGGACACCAGTTTTCTTACTCTTTCTAGCTGGACTTTAAATGTATAAATAATCAGGCGAAATACGAGGCGCTCATCATCGGACTGGAAATCTTGCTGGACTTAGGAGTCCGTGAGGTTCAAGTCTTTGGCAACTCCTTATTGGTTGTCAACCAGCTTGTGGTGAAGTTCAAATGCTTAAGTTCGTCCATTGAACCTTACTTGCGAAAAGCCTTTGACATCTTGGACCACTTTGATGATGTTCATGTTGAACACATTCTGCGCGAATGAGCTCACGTAGATTGCATCCAGTCTTAGCTTGAGAGATGGAGTCCACGAACGGCTTCTCAAAGTTGAACGGCGATCTCTTCCTTCTTTTATTGCTAGGGGGCAATATAAGGCAGACGCTCTTGACGTCGCTGCATTAGATCCTATCGATGAAGACTGGCGGCTACCGTTCATCGCCTACCTCGAACACCCTCATGATGTTACTCATTCCCGGCATATGCGGTTTCTCGCCCTCAACTTTGTTTCGCAACAGTGAGGTTCACCGGCGCGGTGAAGACGGTAATGACTTCCGCTGCGTGTATGGCACCAAGGTTAAGCGACTGATGCGCGAGGTGCATTCCGACGTTTATGGTTCGCATCAGGCTGGACAAAAGATGCGTTCGTTAATCCGTCGCCACGGTTACTATTGGCCTTCCATTCTCAAAGATTGTATTGCGCTCACCAAAGGATGTGAGGACTACCAGGCTCACTGACCAGTGCAACACATTCCAAACATTCTGTTACAGCCGATCATTAAACCATAGCTAGGTCGAGGATGGACGATTGACTTCGTCGGCATCATTCATCCCCATTCCTCCAAGCAGCATAAGTTCATCATCGTGGCCACCGATTTCTTTACCAAGTAGGTTAAGGCCGAGCCACTCAAGGTCGCCTCCGCGACCTCGGTTTGCAACTTTATCTTCTGTAACATTATCTCCCGCTTTGGTGTTCCGGAGTGCATCGTGACGGACCGGGAGGTAACTTTCATGGCAGATTCTGTGGTCACTTTCCTCATCGACTATGGTATCAAGCTCCTGCATTCAACCCCCTATTATGCACAATCCAATGGTCAGGCGGAGACAAGCAACAAAGTTATCCTCGGTATCTTGCACAAAATGCTAGAGTTGAACCCCCGTGCCTGGAATCTAGAGCTTTACCATACGTTGTGGGCCTACCGTACCTTCAAGCGCGGTCCGACGGATACCACCCCTTATGCTCTCATGTTTGGCCATGACGCCGTCCTTCCCCTTGAGGTTCACGTCGCTTCCAGGAACAGCACCAGCTGCTTGGTGACGATTACGTCCAAGCGATGTGCTAAGAGCTTGAAGACCATGACGAACATCGCATCACTGCTTTCAACAATCTCATCCTTGAGAAGCAGCGCGTTGCGCGGTCCTATGATAAGATTACCTGTAGATAGAGCTTTACCGAAGACCATTGGGCGAAAAGACCGAAAGCCACGGGAAGTGGTCTGCGCGGTGGGAATGACCCTTTATTATTCATCGCATATTGCCCAAAGGAGCATACCACTTGCGCGACCTTGACGGTACACTCCATCCCAACCCTATTAATGGTCATTTCTTAAAACACCATATCGTTGGCATTTAGGAACGTGCGGACCCTCCACATTCGGCTGACTCCGCGACCACTGTTCATAGTTCCCCGTGCCTTCCCGATAGCACTCTACTGCCTCCCACTAGGTGGCAACCCGAGAGATAAGTTAGTTGATTTCTTTGTAAACGTACAAAGTCTAACCAACAAACTAGTACAAGATTGGGGCCTATTCCATAAGCCCTAAATAAAATTTTACGTACAAATTTCTTCATTTCTCTCTTCCATTTCATCATAAACGTGCGAAGTCTAAACAACAGACTAGTACCAGATTGGGGCCTATTTCCGAGGCCCTAAATATAACATCACATATTAAACTCTGATACAGGCTACATAGGCGGCTTTGCGGCCGAACCAAGTTTGTTTACAATAAACTCTGAATGTTTTGCGCTTAAAAGCATGGATCTAAGGATTAAAGCATCGGAGACAGGGTCCCTCATGCTACCACCCAAGTTTTCGGGGGTGCTTCAAAGACCCTGGCGAGTTCCCGAAGCACGAGTGGACAAAGGGCCTCCGAAGTCTCACGTATGGACAGAACAGCAGGTGCAAGGCAGAAGGTGCCCAGACCGTTTGTTCTTTCAAGCGAAGGATTGGCCTAAGAGTAGATTTCGAAACTCACCCTCAACCTAAGAATAGATTTCGAAACTCATCAGAGCAAATGATGAGCAAGAGAAAGGGTGATTTTGCTTTAAGCAGAGACAGGAGGATGAATAGAGAAGAAGAAGGATCCATGGCGAGGGGGCAGAAAGACTTGGTTGATGTCCCAAACTCGGCCAGCAGATTCTCTTATAGAAAGACGAGACTGACTCCTATTAACATGTGTTCTGCATGCAAAGCTTTGCTCAGAGATATGGGCCTTAAAGATAAGGTGAATGCGTGATTCTATAGTGACTTCCTACTTCCCAAGTAAACAGTCGCGTAGAGACCTTTACCCAATCCAACAGAAGACTGGTTTTGAACCATAGAAGTTTTGTTGCTTAGTGAAAGAGTTCACATGGGGACAACATGACAAGCGAAATGAAGTTGGATCTGAGTTTCTTAAGTTTTCTTTATAGCTTGTAACACGCGGGATGTCGAGATTGGCGAGATTCGTTTCTCTCGTTCGTTCACCTCGTCATTTATTACATTCACCATCGAGATAACACAGTTCGCTTCGCCAACCTTACGTCAGGATACATACTTGCTCGCTATGCAGTGAGTAAGGAGCCCCTTAGATAAAACCAAGTTGTCTCGCGAGGTAGTTGGGAACACATACCTCAAAACTTTGGTCTTCCGCGAGACGCAGACTGCAATGACGCCAAAATATTAGGGTCTCCCAAATCTTGAAGCGGCGTGACATGTTCAATAAGGCCTTCTCGCTTAGTCCCAAAGCTCAAGGCCTAGGAGGCAATGTTTGAGCCAAAGGACATTTTTGTCTAAGTAATATGACTTCGCGCGGACTACACAGTTTGCGCGGAATTATTAGCTGACTCCGCGTAGGTGAAGCGAGGCACTCCCCATAAAACTGGCGAGGCGAAATTAACACTCCGCGTAGGTGACAAGCGGATTACGCGAGGCGAGTTGACACTACCAGAAGAAAGGCTTTAGCCGACGAAAAAAAAAAAACCAGGCCGACGAATTTTTTTTTCGTCGGCTAAAGTGGGCTTTAGCCGACGAAATTGTCCTTCGTCGGCTAATTAAAAATTTTCGTCGGCTAAAGTGGACTTTAGCCGACGAAATTAATATTTCGTCGACTGAATAATTTTTTTCGTCGGCTATAGTCAGTGAACTTTAGCCGACGAAATTTTCAAAAGTTTAGCCGACAAATTTTCAAAAGTTTAGCCGACGAAATTTTTAAGAGTTTAGCCGACGAAATTTTTAAAAGTTTAGCCGACGAAAAATATAATTTTGTCGGCTATAGTCTGTGAACTTTAGCCGACGAAATTTTCAAACGTTTAGCCGACGAAATTTTCAAAAGTTTAGCCGACGAAATTTTGAAGAGTTTAGCCGACGAAATTTTTAAAAGTTTAGCCGACGAAAAATATAATTTCGTCGGCTAAAGTGTCTTATATTTATAGATTTGGACAACAACTCATCTGGAAAAAAAAAAACTATACGTAGAACCTTCAAACGCAAAAAAGTCGTGAAATAAGATATGACCAGAATGGTGAAATACGTCTACGGTTGAGAAATGACGGTATTCCGGTAAAGTCTCGGTGCCGATAGTTGACTTACCCTTATTATTCACTATGCTGCAGATTTGGTTTTTGGTGTCCGATTGACTATTGTGATACCTTTCCGGAAGCGTAACGGCCCTACGAGTCAAACTCATCACTTCGCCATGACGTATAGGCTTTTTTGGCCATCCGAGTCCGTTTAGGGCTTAAAAATGTAGTTTTCTTATTTTCGATTAGAGTTGACCGTTTCGATCGAGCCCTTAACTTTGTCGAATCCAGTTGATTTTTTTACCATAGACGTATTTCGTCATAATGATCATATCTGACGGTCGAATTTTGGTTTGTGAATTTTAGTCATCGGAATCACAACGTGTCTACTAATGTTGTATAACTTGTTTAGTAGGTTATACAACTTTGTGAACCAACTCTACATAGGAAGCAAAATTATTAAAAATCTCGTGAAATAAGATGTGTTCAGAATGGTGAAATACGGCTATGGTTCAAAAATCACGTAAATCGGGTAAAGTCTCGGAGCCGATAGTAGCGGTCAACCCTATTTACCGTTATTATTTCTTATGGGGAGCCCTATCGTCGGAACGTAAATGTTTCAAAATTTTTATATAGGTGGTTGCGTCTCATCTACGTGAGAGTTTTTCGTGTGGAAGATTTGACCAAACTACGTAATATAGGGGGAGATATGAGTGTTTTCGTGAATTTATAGACTTTAGCCGACGAAAATATATGAAAAGTCGTCGGCTAAGGTCAAAAATTTCAAAATTTTTTAGGCGGTAAACCAAAGTTGGAGGAAAATTTTCAAAAAGGACTTTTTGCCGACGAATAACCTAATATTTCGTCGGCTATAGTTATTTTTTAATTTTTTAATTACATACTATAGCCGACGAATACGTTAGGGTATTCGTCGGCTAAACCCTAAAATTAGGGTTTAGGGTTCAAAGGACTAAACCCAAGTTTTAGCCGACGAAATTGGTACCTTTAGCCGACGAAATTTTCAAAGGACTTTAGCCGACGAAAATATATGAAAAGTCGTCGGCTAAAGTCGAAAAATTTTCGAAATTTTCAACCAAAATTTTTTGGCGGTCAACCAAAATTTTCAAAGGACTTTAGCCGACGAAAATATATGAAAATTCGTCGGCTAAAGTCGAAAAATTTTCAAAATTTTGAACCAAAATTTTTTGGCGGTCAACCAAAGAGTTTAGCCGACAAAAATAAAGAATTTCGTCGGCTAAAGTTCTTTATATAGCCGAAGATGGTAAGAAGTCACTCAACGTCTTCCTCATCCTGCTGCCTCTGATGTTCCACCAGGCTTTCAACCAAAGGCTTCCTCTACTTGGCTTTCAACCAGGCTTTCACTACTAGAAAAAAGCTCTTAGCTGACGAAATTTTTTCGTCACCTTAGAGCTTCTATCGTCATGTGATCACTTAGCTGACGAAAATTTCGTCACCTCAGAGTCGTCATCTAAGGCCGGTGGTTAGAGCACTTAGGTGACGAAAATATTGATTTCGTCATCTTAGTCATTACTAAGATGACGAAAACGTTTTCGTCGCCAATTTACTTAGCTGACGAAACATATTCGTCACCCACCTACTTAGCTGACGAAAATTATTTCATCACCCAATTACTTAGCTGACGAAACTTATTCGTCACCCTTCTACTTTGCTGACGAAAATTATTTTGTCACCCATCTACTCAGCTGACGAAATTTACTCAGTTACTCAACTGACGTAAATTATTCAGTTTGCTGACAATTCTTTATCGGGCTAAGGCCACGAAAGTTCAACTTTCGTCACCTTAGTGCTATTTATTTTTATTAAATTTAATCATTAAAAATTATTAAAATCACATTTATTATTAAAAATTAAAAAAAAACTGGATAAAGCATCTGGACAATAACGAAAATTTATATATATAAACAAGTTCATATATACAAACTCATCAAGAGTAGTACTTGATCAATATAGACTTGTTCATACAAAATATATACTAGAAAATGAACTAGCTAGTGACTATGAAGTGTCAATTGAATCAATGCCTCCAACATCATTGGGCTGCTCCTGCGGTGGGACTGCCGGCTGACATACGCCGAATTCGGTGAAGAGAAATTGTTCACATTGTTGAAGACGTGCCGAATGATAACTGCCCATTTCCTAACAGGACAAACCTAATATTAAGATTTGTTACAAGCCACTAAGATGAATACTTTAAAGACCAATCATATGCAGCCAGAACGAAGACAACATAAGCATTTTTGCAAAAACCACAGGGCACATTATTACATTTCAAGTCCGGCATACCAGCAGACATGTTAGGCTTGATCTACCACAATATCTATGTTAAGGAAGAACAAGTCTTTCATAATAGATTTTGTGCGATCTCCAAAGTTAACAAATATGCTACACCATGTATCATTATCTCTAGAAAAACTATCTTTTAAAGGTCATGTTGCTTGACAATTCAAATGACTTGATGTTATGCAAGTATCCAACACTACCACAGTTAAGGATGGCAACATAATATTTCAACAGCATTCTCACAAGATCAAGTAGAAAAGCACCTTAGCAGACATTTCCAAAGACTTCCAATAGAGATCGTTTGCCGGTTCAAAAACCAAATGATTTATAAGCAAACACATGTCATCATAATAACACTAAGATTAACCACAATATCCATAGATATATAGAAGCAAAAGCAACAACATGAAAATTTCAAAAGAAAGGCAATAACAGATCTAACAATGTACCTGTAATCAAGACCCCTTTCCCATATTTTCTTCTGTTGAACTACCATCGCTGCAACATAACACACATTGATCATAAGTCCTTAGTTACTGCAACACAAATGCAATTTAGAGAAGCACCTTCGTTGAAAAATTAGGGCTGGGAATTGAGAAGCCCTAATTTTTCACGACATTTAGCTTCATATTCATAATTCCCACTTCTATCCACTAAATGAGCATCGGCGCTTTCCTCGCTACGAACCATGGTATCAACAGTTTTTGTCAGAGCAACTTCCTTCTCGGATTTCTCAGCGGAAGCTACCTCAGCTGTCTCCTCCTTTAGTAAGGTCAAGAACTGAACCAAAATAGTCAGTACAACACCCAGCAAACTACCAATTACAACACATAAAAATGATAAACCAAAATTAAACTTGTGAGCTAAAAATTCAATAAAATCTGTACTCCTCTTCCAAGCAAACAATGGAAATCAAACTAACAGCGGTAACCTTAATCATACATGATGCCAAGAATAATGTAGTATAATGACACATTTATCGATTTCAACAATTCGAAATTCAAAGAAATAAGAGATGATGAATGAAGAAAACACACCGCTCCTACATGATGCCGAACTTGTGATGATGATCCTGCAGTTTCCTTCAGCCCCTTCCATGATTTGTCCTCCACTCCAAGAAACCTAAAATTCAACCAAAACAACTATAGAATCAAAAACTGCACAATCTTAAACCAAATATAAGCACAACTAATTAAACTGATTAGTTTTAGATTACCTGAGAACAGGATAAAGCAAACCAGAACTCTCGTGGATCCAAAGCCCGGGATCGTCCGAAACCGAAACGGTCCGATTCTCCTTCCTCTTGTTCAAACTAGGGCTGGGGGCCCACTCCGGCGACTTGTCCAGCTTCTCCACGCTGAAATTATTCGGCAAGGAGCACCGCGCCGACGGCAGCCGGGCCTTGGAAGTCGGCCGGGACGGAGAGGGCGATATGGGAGGGGACGGCGATGTGGAGGAGGGGACGGCGTCGAATCGATCTAGGGATTTCAGAGTAACTATGAGAGAGACAACGAGTATAGGACTTGATTTGGGTTTACTAAAAGAAACTAAGTTCACAAAAACAGTGTAATATCGTCATACAAAATTTGGCCAAAAAAAATTGGCGGAAGTTCGACCCGCCAAATATTATAAAGTTAGGTGACGAATTCATCAACTTTCGTCATCTAAGTGAACCAAATTTTAATTTTAGTAGTCTTATTTTAATTTCAACACATTTATTTCTTTTTCTTTTTTTCCTAAAAGGAAAAGGTTTTGATAGAATGTGATATTGTTAAATAGGGAGGAAGCAATATTTTCAAAAATCTTGTGAAATAGGATGTGATCGGTAAAGTGAAATACGACTATGGTTGAAAAATCACATATTTTTAGTAAAGTTTGGTCTCCGATACAAGCGGTCAACCCTATATACGTTTATGTTTCCCTATGTGGAGCCCTATCGTCGAAAGGTGAACGTACCCAAATTTTTCACGGGTTGACTTATTTCACCGTTCCGGTCATATCTTATTTCACGACTTTTTTGCGTTTGAGGCCTCTACGTATACGTTGTCTTCAAAACGAAACTTAAACTCAACACTAGTATAAAAAAGTTATACAACATTAGTACATATATCGTGAGTTTAGTGATCGGAGAAGAGGAACTGAAAACCGACCGTCAGATATGACCAACATAACGAATTACGTGGGTGGGCAAAAATTAAGCTCCATCGGACAACGATAAGGGCTCGATCCGTCCGGTCAATCGGCGCGGTCAAACCCCTAAACGGACGGAAACGGCTATTCGACCCTCCAAATCACGTAATCTGGCCGGACCTTCAACTGAGAATAGTTTCCAATCGACGAGACTCTTACGGGGCTATAAAAATTTGGTAAAAAATAAATACCCGGGATAGGGCTACCACTAGGTAGAAATAAGAGAAAAATTCGTTGACCGGAACAACCGGCACCGAAATTTTACCGGAATATGTTCATTTTTCACGGGTTGACTTATTTCACCGTTCCGGTCATATCTTATTTCACGACTTTTTTGCGTTTGAGGCCTCTACGTATACGTTGTCTTCAAAACGAAACTTAAACTCAACACTAGTATAAAAAAGTTATACAACATTAGTACATATATCGTGAGTTTGGTGATCGGAGAAGAGGAACTGAAAACCGACCGTCAGATATGACCAGCATAACGAATTACGTGGGTGAGCAAAAATTAAGCTCCATCGGACAACGATAAGGGCTCGATCCGTCCGGTCAATCGGCGCGGTCAAAC
Organism: Fragaria x ananassa; assembly: GCA_034370585.1. Classification (NCBI taxonomy): domain Eukaryota; kingdom Viridiplantae; phylum Streptophyta; class Magnoliopsida; order Rosales; family Rosaceae; genus Fragaria; species Fragaria x ananassa. Next base: position 16,604,448 of record CP139766.1, read on the forward strand.
CCCTAAACGGACGGAAACGGCTATTCGACCCTCCAAATCACGTAATCTGGCAGGACCTTCAACTGAGAATAGTTTCCAATCGACGAGACTCTTACGGGGCTATAAAAATTTGGTAAAAAATAAATACCCGGGATAGGGCTACCACTAGGTAGAAATAAGAGAAAAATTCGTTGACCGGAACAACCGGCACAGAAATTTTACCGGAATATCTTCATTTTTCACGGGTTGACTTATTTCACCGTTCCGGTCATATCTTATTTCACGACTTTTTTGCGTTTGAGGCCTCTACGTATACGTTGTCTTCAAAACGAAACTTAAACTCAACACTTGTATAAAAAAGTTATACAACATTAGTACATATATCGTGAGTTTGGTGATCGGAGAAGAGGAACTGAAAACCGACCGTCAGATATGACCAGCATAACAAATTACGTGGGTGGGCAAAAATTAAGCTCCATCGGACAACGATAAGGGCTCGATCCGTCCGGTTAATCGGCGTTTAAAAAGAAAGTTCAGTAAGGTGACGAAATAAAATATTTCGTCACCTTAGAGAGACACTGTAGTGACGAAAATATATTTTCGTCACCTAACCTATCACTTACATGACGAAATGTATTTTCGTCACCTAAGTGATCAAAACTTAGGTGACGAAAATATATTTCGTCACCCCACCTATCACTTACATGACGAAATATAATTTCGTCACCTAAGTGCTCAAAACTTAGGTGACGAAAATATATTTCGTCACCCAACCTATCACTTAAATGACGAAATTTATTTTCGTCACCTAAGTGCTCAAAACTTAGGTGACGAAAATATTTTTCGTCACCCAACATATCACTTACATGACGAAATGTATTTTCGTCACCTAAGGTTTCTCTAAGGTGACGAAAATAGTGACGAAATAATGTTTCGTCACCTTACCTTACTTAGATGACGAAAATTGTCACTGAGGTGACGAAACAGGTTTCGTCACTAAAGTGTTCTCTTAGGTGACGAATTAAAAATATTTCGTCACCTTAGAACCTTTTTCTAGTAGTGTTTCAACCAAAGGCTTCCTCTACGAGGCTTTCAACCAAAGTCGAGCGTTCTCTGGACTTCATGCAGGATGCTGAGGCTGCTGCACCCTCTTTCAAGAAACCTTTTAATCCTTGGGAGCCCGATGAAAAGAAGAGCTCTTCAGATGATGATAAATGGGGCAAATGGTAGTCATTCCTTTGGCATGCTCTTCAATTCCTTTAGGCTTAGAATTGAGCTTCGACTTCTTCTAGAAAGTTGTTCAAAATGTTGAGAGGAACATTCTGTCAAATTTTGGTCGTGATCGGAGGTGGCCGAAAGTTTCTGCAGTTTTTTTTTTTCAAAACCCAGCAACTTTAGCCGACGATATTCAAACACTATATTCGTCGGCTATAATATTTTTTAATTTTTTTATAAGGTTTAGCCGACGATATTCAAACACTATATTCGTCGGCTATAGTATTTTTGAATTTTTTTATACGGTTTAGCCGACGAATAACCTAATATTGCGTCGGCTATAGTTATTTTTTAATTTTTTTAATAAGGTTTAGCCGACGAATAACCTAATATTTCGTCGGCTATAGTTATTTTTAAATTTTTTTTATAAGGTTTAGCCGACGAAAAATTTTATATTCGTCGGCTATAGTTATTTTTTTATTATTTATTACGCACTTTAGCCGACGAATATTTCGTCGGCTAAAGTCTGGGACTATAGCCGACGACATATTTTTCGTCGGCTAAAGTGGGACTATAGCCGACGAAAAAAAAAATTTCGTCGGCTAAAGTCATCACAGACGGCCTTTTCCCGACGACACTATAGCCGACGAAGGATCGTCGACTAAGGTCTTAGCCGACGAATTTTTTTAACAGGCCGACGAAAATTTTTCGTCGGCTAAAGTACTTGTTCTGGTAGTGTGACGAACTAGCCCTCATGGGAGGCTCCACGAAGAAAGCACAGGCGGAGTCCACGTGTATCACATTAATCATTAAAGACTCCTAAAAGTCTTTGACATGCTTCGGGCCAATCCCTATGGCCCTTTTAATATAAAAAGCCATTCTAAGGCTCGCGAGCTACAATAGCCCGCGAGATAGAAGTGAGCTTCAGGAGCTCGCGGGATGGTTTGAGACTGTGACACCCCGCGGGATAAGATTGTTCCTAATTCCAGACCGCATAGGAGTCTACAGTTGGCAGTACGGAAGTAATGCCCTATGCGGAATGGAGTGTGTGAACTGGACATGTGTCATAAGTTGGTTGGTCAGCGTGGGTTAAACCGTATCTTTGGGGATTAGGGTTTTAAAGCTCGACTTGGATTCTAAGTTAACTTTCTTCTGCCGCAAGTCGGACCACTATATAAAGGGATCGAACTCTCTCTCAAAACACACAACTTTTACAACAACAACTCAGAGACAATCTCTAAACAAACTTTCAACCCAGTTGAACCCCTTCGAGTTACTTCGAAACCCTAACCCTAAGTGTACTGCCGCCTAGGTTTTCTCAGAGCCCTTTTGGACTCTCCCTCGATCTCCCTGATTCCCTATTGTTGCTCTGCTCATGTCCCACCATGAGTATCGATCGCCTTGTGCTCGTAAATTCCTCCTCTGAGGTGGCATCTGGAAACCCCTTCCGCCTGATCAGAAGTCAAGACCCCGCTACAATCACCCTTTCCTCGTCGGTGAGGTGGCACGCTCGCAACTCACTCCCATTCTCTTTGTTCGCTATTTACCTCTACTCCGCGCTCTGAGGATCTTGGCCAAAACAGGAATCAAAACTAGTAGCTAATATTCTGATGTCTTACACTAGTTTGATTAATCTCCAAGGCTGTTTAAGACGCCCATTCACTGCATCTATCACCAACTTGGAATCTCCTTCAACTTCAACATTGGTAAAGCCTTTCTGATCATTTGCTTTGATTAGGCTGTCTCTTAATGCTATAGCTTCAGCAATTGGGACTAAAGCACTTCCTATGTGACAAGAGGTAGTAGAAACTGGTCTTCTATTGTCATCTTGAATTACAAAGCCACAAACCGCTGAATTACTTGTGACTGATTCATCAAAGTTAATCTTACCAAAAAAGTTAGGAGGTGCTTGCCACTTAATAGTGGTACAATGGTTTTGAGAATGCACCTCATCAATAACTCTTTTGCTAAGATTATTCTAACCTGAAATCATTGCAGCTGCTGCTAAGGTAGTTAATAGAGGATTAGAAACAACACCTCTAAAATATTGTCGTTTCTCATTTTCCAGACTTGCCAGCAAGTGGTAATCACTTTTGCAAATATACCAACATCATAAGGCTGTGAAATAAAGAGTTCCTTAAGGACATTAAGGAAACCTCCTTCCCAATCAAGTGGGGAAACAACATTAGAAAGGTTCCAAACATTTTTAGTAAAGTCACAATAACCAAAGAGGTGGTCAGCTATTTCATTATCACTGTTACAAAGGGGACAATAGTTATCAACAATGAAACCAAACATGGATAGCCTATCTCATGATCAATATACGAATATGTTTTCCAAATCCAGTGCTTCCGGTATATATGTATATGTATGTGTTTGATTATTGTTACTGATTTATAATTTTTTAAAACAGTGAATAAGGTAAAAAAACAATTACAATTTTTTTTACCCTAAATAAAATCACTTAGGCGACGGAAACAATAACATCCGTCGCCTAAGATACACCACCTATCCGACGAATACAAAAATCGATCGTCAACTAAGAACTGTTACGAATTCGTCGGTTTAAAATTCTGTCGACGAATATTCCGTCGCCTAAGAACGATGCAACATTCGTTTGTAAACATACATACCGACGACCATTTCGTTGGGTAAGAACAATTTCCTATTCGTCGGCTAAGAATCCTTCCGACCCAAACATTCCGTCAACAGAGATTCTTATCAACGAATCAGTTTGTCGACAAGGCTGGAAAAGATCCATCGGGTAGGAACGCTCTTAGTCGATGACTAACTTCAGTTCCGTCGCCTAAGTGTTTACCTCACGACACTTAGGCGACGGAACTTAGACGACGGATAATTCGTCGCCCAAGAGCCTAGGCAACGAATAGTTAGTCTTAGGCGACGAGTTATTTCCGTTGCCCAGGACGAGATTTCTTGTAGTAAGTGGTACTTGATAAAAGGACAATGTGAATCAAAGTTGTAACTATCGCATTGACCCAAGGTTGGATTTGGTGCTGTGAATCACAAGCAAAAACTCAAAAAGAGACAAGAAATTCCATTTAGTGTGCAGTACTGTAAAGGAGTATGTGACATCTGGTTTGGTTGGTACTCGTCCCTATACAAACAAACCAACCCATGTCTCATGAGACGTGTTTCCTTCAAGATCGATGCTAGCTACTTTATTTGAAAACCCTTCTCAAATATCCCCCACTCATTTATTTTCATATTCATAGAATAACGTATACGCGTAGTATTGTCCTTTAACCTAGCTCTCCATCTCTTTCCATGCAGCTTCTCCATCTCTCCTGTACTCTATAAAAGAGTACAGCTACTTCCATAAACTTTTATCGGTCTATCTCAACACTGTAATGGCATCTCAAGTAGCAGGAGTTAAAAATACCAACGAGGGTGAAAATGTTCAAAAAGATCATGGGTTTTTTGGGAGCAGGATGAAGAACAAGGTTGTTGAGTTTCCTATGAAGTTAAAGAAGCTAGGGCAAGATGATCCGAGAAGGATTGTTCATTCTCTCAAAGTAGGACTAGCAGTTTTGTTGGTGTCATTGCTATATTACTGTGATCCTCTCTATGATGGCCTTGGTGCCTCAGCTATGTGGGCTGTTTTAACTGTTGTGGTTGTCTTCGAATTTTCCGTAGGTACGTATGTTTTATTTTCCACTACACAATTCGAATTACTGATCGAAGCAGTTTGTCTTAATGATTTTGTTTTATGATACAGGAGCAACACTCGGAAGAGGTTTGAACAGGATTTTGGCAACATTTCTCGCAGGTTCTCTAGGATTTGGTATTCACCATTTGGCAAATCTATCAGGAGAAAAAGGTCATCCGATACTGGTTAGCCTTTTTGTCTTTCTACTAGGTAAATACACTTCACTAAAGCACAATATTCTGATCGATCATCATCTCCAACTTTGTATGTTGTCTTCAACCTGTTGATTTTGTCATTTTGCAGCTGCATCAGTGACATTTCTCCGCTTCTTTCCCCGGATCAAGGCAAGATATGATTATGGACTCCTGATTTTTATCTTGACATTTTGTATGATATCGGTATCCGGATACAGAGATGAAGAGATACTAGAAATGGCACACAAGAGGGCTTCCACAATCCTTATAGGTGCCTTAACAGCTGTGTCTGTGTGTGTTTTCATTTGCCCGGTGTGGGCTGGTGATGATCTGCACAACTCGGTTGCTACCAACATCGAAAAGCTTGGGAGCTTCTTAGAAGGTAAATTTATTATGAGATATGAATATACACATAGCTACGCCGCAATATGAAGATGACTAGAGAAAAGCTTACAATCTTTGCAATATATGAAACTTACAGGGTTTGGGAATGAATGCTTCAAAAAATCTTTCAAGGGAGGAGATTCTAACAAGGCACTTTTAAAAGGATATTGCAGTGTTCTAAACTCGAAACAGAGTGAAGAAAGTCAGGTGAGTCTTAATTACCACATGTATGATGCCACAAAAATCAGAAATACTGGTACAATGGTTTCCTTCTAATCGAAGAACCTAAAATCACAGACAAATATTAAAAATGTTAGTTACAAATAAATACTTAATACTAAACCTCATGTTTAATTTGGAGGTTAATTTTGCTAGGTGGGAGCCTAGGCACGGTCGGTTTAGGTTCCGTCATCCTTGGAAACACTATCTAAAGATCGGAAGCCTTACCCGACAATGTGCTTACCGGATTGATACTCTTAGGGCACGTTTGTTACCCCGGACTGTCTAATTCCGGACTAAGTCTCTGCTTAGTCCCGGACTATGCAAGCTCGGATTAGGATACAGTAATTCCTGACCCATGTTTGGTACAATCTCGGACTAAAGAACAGAATCAGCAGAATAGTCCAATCTCATGTTTGACGAACCACCGGACTAAATAAATTTTGTAACTCAATTATTTTTTGTATTATAACAAGTATTATTCAATTCAGAAACTATATCTAGTTTACAACAACAAAGCCATGGATCAAAACCACGCCCATAACACATACAACTATGCAAACTACCAACTGATCATATAACCATTTTTCTTGAATTTTCATCTGATATTCAAAACAGTGGTTAACTGATTTGATTGTTCCTACCCTGGTCATACTTCTATTATGTTTAACTGATTTGATCCCTATAAGCTCATGTACTCCTCATCAAACTGGAACCATATCAACCTCCATATCAACCTCATCAAACAAGCTTAGATAGAATTGATCAGCATCAGAATAAAAAAAATTAGCATATCAGAAACAAAGCATTTTAATATATAAAAACAGAACAAGGAAAATTAATACATAAACAATGTCAAAAAGACACAATCCAATACATAAACAACAATTCAAGACATAAACAATCCAAGACACACAACACAACTCTTGCTACAATTTAATCCCTTGCAGATCTTGCTTCCCTGGTAGCTCTGCCACTCCTTGCAGCTCTTCTGCCCCTTGTAGTATTTTCTTGAACTTCAACAGCTCTTGCTTCCCTTGCAATCCTTCTTCAGACGTGGAGTACCAGTGGACATAAATTAGATTACCCCATTGCAGATACATTTGAGTAGTAGACTAGTACAAATTCTCAAATATGCAATTTTCGCTTTACTTATATGCTTTGTATACAGGAAAAACAATATGTAGCTCAGTAGCTGTTATGCAAGAAATATTACCTGTTATGCACAGCAATATTCCACCTAGAGACATCCATCCAAAATTTTGATGTTCTTAGCTACACTTCTCTACACCAAAATGCCCATAATCCCTCACAGAATTCCACCTTTTTTTTTCACCCACATTACTATGTAATCTAAATTCAAGGTATTCATGAATTTATACTAACTTATGTACCCATTACTGAAGCCAAATCCATCAAATAAATCAAAAGAACAAAAAAAAAGAATAAATCAAGATTTCGCAAGAACAAGTCAACCACAAAATCACTACTCAGTGCACAGAAATTATTTTCCATAAATATAAAGAAAAAAAAACCAAGAAGACGAACAAGAAAATAGAGCAAAGTAAAGAGAGAGAGAGAGAAGAAGCTGACCTGAGATATGAGGGCGTTTCCGGAAGAAGAAGAAGAAGCAATAGGGAATTGGGTTGTGCGAGAGACTAGGAAAGGCAAGCTGTGGAAGACATGCAAACAAAGACAGAGAGAATCAGTATGCTTCAAATTCAGATAAATTTTGAGGACAAAGAATAGAATAAACAGCAAGGAAGGAAGGAAGGAAGGAAGGTAGGGTGGGTTTATAGAGAGAGAGAGAGAGAGAGAGAGAGAGAGAGAGAGAGAACCTGCTGGAGTCGATGGAGGCGGTGAGAGGTGAGGCGTGAGAATAGGTTTGCGCAGTGAGTGATTCTTATGGAACGAAATCTTACGGAGTCCCCCCAAAATTGGGGCCTCTCCGTAACACCAAAAAAGAGAGATACGGGGACTCTTTAGTCTCATTAATTCTAATTCCGTGTTTTCCCAAACATGGGTTTCAGACTAACTTTTTTCACTACATAGTCCAGTCCAGTCCAATCCTGAGAAACAAACGTGCAGTTAATGGCTACATCAACTCCAAAATCCAGGTATGCAAGTACAACAGAAAGTACTGTATTTTGTTTATAACAAATTCAGTTTAGTTCATTGTTTCAAACAAATGATACCGCTAAATACTTTTGTTGTAACATAACAATACTTTCGATCTTCTTACAGACACCGCTAAACATCCAAAGCCGCAAAGTTCAAGAGTTGTGCATGAAGATGAGCACAGAGTCGAGCGAGGCATTGAAAGAACTGGCATTGGCCATGAAAGCAATGACTCGACCAACATCTGCCTCTGCACACATAATAAAATCAAGAACTGCAGCTACTACCCTGAAATCCTTTTTCAAGCCTCCAGGCTTGGGTGAAGATATTCTTTTGCTAGACATCATACCAGCTGTGACTGTAGCTTCACTGTTAACTGATGTAGTGGCCTATGTTGAACAAATTGAAAAATCCATACAAGAATTAGCCTCTCTTTCACATGTACAGTTCAAGAGTGCAGAACCAAAAACGGAGCAAGAGCAGACAAAGTTACACCATCATGGCATGGTGCACCCTTGTGCTGAAACCGAAGGACCACATCATGTTATCACAATTGTTCAACTATCGCTGAAGGAAATATATAGAAAACAAACAAGCCCCTTTTAGGCTAGCATAGACGGAAATGGGTAGAGATGAGATGCTTACAAATAGGTCATGTTATGTGCAACAGGCAAACACAAACAAAACTACTTGCATGTGTTAATGTCTCAAGAGTTCATATCGATGCCTACGAATAGATCACGTTTTATCCAATATACAGACAAAACAAAACGTGAGTTTATGTCCCTGTTAGAATCCCAAAGGTTGAGAAGACTGGGTGTGGTGTAGAATCACCTAAGTTGATTGAGAAGATGCAATATTGTTGAGAGGCTTTGAATTTCTTTCTGTTTGCCTTAAGTGAAATTCGTCTATATGGTATATCAACTTTCAGTCCTTATAAGCTTTGGTATACCAACTTTCTTAAACATCAGAATGATATGTCATGTTTCGCCCCCGACTGAAGATTGATACTTTTGACCGTCAGCTCCGTTACAGCAGTTGTTAGATGCCACTTTTTCATGGGTATTTTGGTCTCTCTAATCATCCCGCCCCAATTCCCTAATATTTTCCTTGCATGACCAATTCGTCGAAAGCATGAATATGATGAAGTTATGACAGTCACCAACCAATAGGGCTGTCAATTCCGACACGACTTGACAACACGACTCAAAACCCCCCACGAAATAAAGTGGGTAGAACCCGCACGATTAAAAACCGGGTCAATGGCAGGTCAACTTGTCATGACCCATTTAATAAACGGGTCAACCGCAGGTGAACCCCCCAACACGAAATGAACTCAAATAACACGTTTATCAGATGAGTTGGGTTATATAATATATAACCCGCGTACACGACCCATTTAAAAAGTAATATTACATGTGTATAAGGGTCAAGTACGTCTTTCTTCACTTCACCCTAGGGTTACAAAACACTATAAATTCTCTTGTTTCAGTCTTGTATCAATACACAAACCTTAAAGTTCACGGCTTATTAGCTCTCTATGTTCGCGGCTCATCAATTCTTTACAAAGGTATTTTGATCACGTCAATGACAATTTTATATATGAGAAATATTTGATTGATTCTTAGTTTTGCTTGATCAACTCTTGCGATAAGAGACATGGTTGTTATCAATTTAGTGTCTCCCACACCATCCTTATTCTCTTGTTTTGTTTCACGTGATGCTTATTGCTTATTATAAATCTCAATTGAGTTTGCATATAGTCCACATGCTAGTGTGAACCAATTTTTTATCAAATTCTCATGAACTTCTTATGGTTATTGTTTGATGTCATTATTTATATAAACTACATGAAATCTATACGTTTGTTATACATTCAGCCTTACTCACAATTAAGAGAAAACATTGTTCTACTTATAGCTAGCTTTTTAGTTACTAATATATTGTATTATGTATGATAGATGGATGTTATTCATGACAATACTCAAGACGCTACATGTGATATTGCCGAGACCAATGAGAATGTGATGCAAGCATCCACTTACTCATGATGAGTGGAAAAAAGTGGAAAAGATATGCAAGTTTTTGAAGGTGTTGAATGACGTTACTTACTTGTTTTCTGGAACTCATTATCCCACATCCAATTTGTATTTCCCTCAAGTCTTTGTAGTTGAAGATACTTTGAGAAAGACTAAGGATGATCATGATATGTTTATAAGTAGTATGGCATCCCAAATGATCACCAAATTTGAAAAGTATTGGTCTGAGTATAGCTTGATTCTTGTAATTGCTGTAATATTTGATCCTCAATACTATGTATATATTATGTTCTTATATATTTTTATTACTTTCTAATAAGTTCTGGTTATGTTTTTAATTATTTTTTTCGTCTATTGTTCACCTGGTTATGTTAACATTGTGTAACTGTAGGATTTTGATGAGTTTGAGAGTGAAGAATCTGTTTTCTCTACCCAAAAGACTCAGTTGCAATTGTACTTAGATGAAACAAGGTTACTAAGGACTACAAACTTGAATGTCCTTCACTTTTGGAAGGCAAACCAATTTCGCTACCCAGAATTATCTATCATGGCTCGTGATGTACTATCCATTCTAATTTCTACAGTTGCTTCCGAGTCCACATTTAGCGTTGGTGGTAGAGTTCTTGACCAATATTGTAGTGCACTTAAATCTGAAACTGTAGAAGCTCTTATCTGCACACATGATTGGATATTTGCGGAAGAAGGTATTTGTTCTATACTTTTTCTATAATAGTTTCTCTTTTAAACATGCCATATTAATTCGTTGTTTTCTTCTTATAAGTTGATGTTCATACTTTGCCACCAAAATTGGATGACTTGATTGAAGATATTACCAAGTTAAGCATTAGTGACTCCAATAGTGAATCTGTTGGTTGTTCCACTATTGCTACTCATTCAAGCTAAGAGAAATAAAGCTGAAACATATTAGAAAGTAACTTTCTCTTCTTGGTACGTAAGTCATGATTTTATTTTTGTTATGCATGTATTTGATTGTGAGGAGTAGATTTCCCGTTATGTATTCTAATGTTTTCTTATGAGTTTGATACTAGTCTACTGACTTGAATTTGTTTTCGATTGTAGGTGGTGATTACTTGCTTTGCCTTTTATGCTGAATAAAATGAAGTTAAATAAAATGAAGACTTAGATTCTTGGAACTTGGAAGTTAGGATTTGAGGCTTTTATTTTCAAAGTTAAACTTCAAATTTTATTATGGATTATATCTTTCAATTTCAGATCGGGAGTGTTTGACTTTATATTAAAAATTTGGATTTGATTATTCATGAGTTATAAAATTATGCTTTTGTGGAGTTTTTAATGAATATACTCAAGTGATGTTTTTTTTTATTAAATGGGTCACAGTTGTCATGGGTCATTTTATCGAACGCGATACGACCTATATATTAAATTGGTTAAACAGGTTGGAAACGGGTTGGATTTGAGTTTAGATTTTTGACATGATTATTAAATGGGTTGGGGGTTTGGGTTTGTATCTTGTGACAAGTGAAATTCATGTACCCGATACGACACGATCCAATGACAGCCCTACCAACCAAGCCCCAAACACAAACCTCTTAGTTCATGTTGAAAACCCCCAATCTGGGCAGTGGTGGAGCCAAAGCAATGGTTGGTAAGGCTCAAGCCCAACCATGTTTTTTGGAGTTAAAAAAAAATCCTAGGCATATTATGTTTTTTTGTTTTGATATATGTATTTTTATTCAGTCAAGTCCACCCAACTTCCCGACTAGCTGTGCATCTCCTTTTTTTTATACATGATTACGTCTTTATTCTTTAGATCCTTAGTTTCTCAGCTCATCAATCGCTTTTTCTTCTAGTTTTCTAGTCTTCTCCTTCAATCTCAAAAAATCCAAACTTTTGGAGAAAATTTTGTTAAGTTTTCAAATTTGTCTTTTATTTTTAGAAATTTCTTCTACTTTCATTGACACCTACGTTTTTTTTAAAAACTTATTAACGTCTACTTGAGTTCCTACATTTTGCATGATTGTATTTGAAATATTTTTTTGCCCTTCGGCCAAATTTGAAGCCCACAGTTCAGATCCTAGATCCGCTACTGAATCTGGGGGAATTAAGAGACCCTCACCCACACACCCCCCATGTCCCGATCCTTTCTCTATCAAATCCCTAACAACTTAATTCCCGACATCATAGAGACAACCCTAAAGAATAATAGTACATCAAGACAAAAACTTTTAAAAAACAAACACAGTAAACACCCAAACCCTAGACAAGCCAATGAAATAAGAAAACATAGACAATGGCCATAAACAATACTAAGTATTGCGATTCATTCGAGTAAATTGAATAAATTTGAGAGGGGGACCATTAATTTTACCTGAGTATGTTGGTGGCTCCCCAGAGAAACGAAAATATCTCCAAACTTTGGACATCGCAAAATCTTTGCTTTCTTTGTTTCAGATAAACTAAAGGTATGATCGATGGAGAGAGGTTGATTGGACTGTAAGATGGTGAGAGAGAGCAATCGTCTTTGACGAGAGAGAGCGCTAGCCAAAGAGACAAGATACAGAGAGGCTGAGAGAGAGTTTAACTTGTGGGGGACAAAGATTAGGATTAATCGGTCGCATATAAATTTACTACAGTATCCCCCATCTTTGAATTTTGAATCGCGCCGTAACGGAGCTGACAGTCAAAAAGTACCGATGTTCGATCGCGGGAGGGGAACTTGACATTTTGATGTTTAAGAAAGTTGGTATACCATAGCTTCATTATAAATAAGTTGAAGAGTTGAAGCTGATTCGGATATTATTGAAGATTTCACAATAACGGGGCCGGGTGCTATAAATATATACCCGCCAATGCCCACTAATCTTGAGAATGGAGTCGTGTGTGTACTAACATTTTAACTGTACATTTTAAACGTTATAAATGGTTATAGTAATGTCATCTGAACTTCCATTTTCAGCTGGTAGCTCCTTTGAATTATGAATAATTGCAATAGCAACATGTGATTCATCAGAAATCACTGGCTCCTGAAGTACTTGTGCTTCTACAGTCTTGAAATTTGCTGCCGATCCTAGTTCGTGAACTGCTTCAGCAACCTTCTCAACACAAGTTACAACTTCAATGTGAAGCAATGCCACCGCAGCCGACGGTACCATTTCAAGCGCATGGGGCTCTCTGCTCTTCTTTTGAGTGTGCAATGTGGTAATCAGCTGATGATGATAGTCATTTTCTTGAGCGCTGCAGCTAATTCCTTCGGAGCTTTGCCAGTTTCGGTGCAAATATTTGTGCTTGGTTCTCGAATTATGTTACGAATTGCAGCGGGGGCCTGGATTAAGAACATCACTAGCTAGTTAGATTAATTTTCAAATTGATAATTTGAGTGGTAGCTAGCGCAATGGTATATATATAAGTGGTTTTTGGGCTGTATACCGGAATTTCATTGTTCAAGTATGTGTTAAGAGCCTCAATTTTATAGGCACATTGCCGACTTAGGGTTCCAACATTCAAATATTTATTCCATGGGTGGCGGAACTTGAACTTGCCATGACCTGGTTCCCACCGTGCCAAGTTAGCCTGCAAAATAGAAACAATTATTCACTATTGGGGAAAATGACCAAAATAATGAATCGATTTGTACTTTCTGTGTTAAGATTTTAAATTATATGTACAAAAGAAATAATATTTTATTTGTTGTAAAACACAAGTAAAAGAGATTTAAGAAAGGAGAGAAACAACCAAGAGAACTGTCTCTTATATAGAGATGAGGTTATGATGCAAATTACAATAACTTTAGTCGGCTAATTACAAGAATGTCCACTAACTAATAACTATTTACAACACTCCCCCTTGGGTATTCTCTGTCATTAGCTTCCTCTGATATGTGCTTCAGTGTTGCCTCGTCAAAACCTTGCTAGGTAATAAAAACCCTATGGGACAAAAACAATTCTGGTCGAAGGAGAAAATAGTACAACGTACACGTAGCGGTGGTAGTCAGAACCCTTAATTTCGGTGAAGCGGTTTAGTCTGAATCATAAGATGTGAGTTCATGGGAGATAGATACATAATAGTTGCTACACCAAAAACCTTTCCTGGTAAACCCAGTGGGACAAACCCGTGGTCGAAGGAAAAAGATGAGCAAATGCATATATTTCAAATAAATGCATCTTCAAGATGAAGTATGAGTAGGGTGACCAATTTAATGTGTGCCTCGTTAAAACCTTGCTAGGTAACAAAACCCAGTGGGACAAAATAACCCTGGACGAATGACAAAAGAGTACACAATGGTCAAGAGTATGCTTCAGGATACTCCCCCTAATATTGACTCCTCCTGAAAACTACACACTAGGTAAAACTGTTATATTGATCATGCTTCTTGACTAACTTAATAGTCAACATGACTTAATGAGGTTTTTGTTTCATATACCTCTAAGATTATTGTATTCCCTATAGTAAAGATATAACTAATCGGGAATAAGCCTTGTGTCGGTTTACATAACTCATGTCACTATATTTAACAAGGCAAACATCATTCCAAGGATCATAGGCGGTTGATCCATTCCATGATGCCTAGGGATATAATGAGTCATTTTCCATCATACATTTAAAGTAACGGAAAATTGTCTTTTATGTCATTTCCGGAGGCGGTGTGTAGGCGCAGAGCTATATCTAGCTAACAAATTCACATCGGGTGAGATGTCCGATCTACGACATTTAGCCAAGTACAATAATGTGCCTATTGTACTTATATGTGAGTCTTCTGGTCCCAATATCTCTTCGTTATCATCTGCACGATGATACGAGTCTCACTAGATTTCAGATGATTATGAGTGAGCTTGAAGACTTTGCTTTATCCTCATTAAAACATCTTAACATCTTCTAGATGTAATTTGATTGATGAACCAAAATTTCATTTGCACTTTGCACGACTCCAGGTCGAGAAAATGATTTGGTCTCCAAAAGTCTTTCATCTCAAACTCCGACTTCAGGTGTTTTGTGGTTTTCTTGATATCTTCAAGAGTATCAATCAAATTCATGCTATTGACGTAGATCACCACAAATTGCAAACCCGAAGTTTGTTTTCTTAATAAATACGCATGGGCATAGTCAATTGTTCATATATCTCATCCCAAGCAAATATTCACTTAGATGGTTATACCGATTCCGTCTGGATTGTTTGAACCCTTAAAGTGAACTACTCTAGAGCATGTTCTGTGGTCTAGAACTATTTGCATTGGATAACATAAGTCCTTTAGGAAACTTCATGTATATCTCTATATTTAGATCCCCAAAGAGATAAGTTGTTACCACATTCATAGGCTACTTATTCAGTTATTCGGAAACTACCAAACTGATAAGGTAGTGGAACGTTATGACGTCCATTACGGGAAAGTATGTATCCTCGTAATCAATCACAGGGCGTTGAGAAAATTCTTGCGCCACTAAACAAGACTTATATCACAATCTCATTTTTCTCATTACGCTTCCTTACAAATACCCATCTAAACAATATAAGTTTAACATGGGTAGGTGTGGGAACAACAGGCCCATAACACCTTTCTTTTAGTTAATGAATCTGATTTAACCTAGATTGCTTCTTTCCTTTTTAGCCAGTCGTCTCTTCGTTGAGATCTATCAACGAAACAAGGTTCAGCATCATCGCTCATTATAATTTAGGTGGCCACCGTAAATATAAGTATATCATCGATGAAATCTCATTCTGATTCAATATCTCACTAAGTTTACCGAGATTTTCTATTCTCGGAAGTGGGTTTAAATGTTGGGCCCCCAACTTCATCTCTTCTAGGACAAACCCATAATCCAGATTAATCTCGTGAGTTGAATTGGTTTGAGATTGAGATGGCAAGAAAATTCATTTGTGCCAAGTTTACCCTCTTCCAGGGATAAGAATCGTTCGAACCTAATGGTCTACCTCACTTCAGGGCAGGGACTATGACTGGTTAGCCACTTTGGCCGTACCTCGTCCAACTAGGACGATACGTCCTACGAGGACGTTTATCCTTGCAAGTTTGAATCAGGTATATATGATCTCATCACTTTAACTAGATCTAATGAAATGTCTGACATATTATGGGCTACACTACGTAGATCTAGAATTCTTTGCACTTCAACTGGAAGTAGAATTCTTCCCACTGCAATATCACATGTGCGGTTTGGGGATCAAGATGAGACATTTTACACGTCGTCCATCAGGAACGGTGACGTTCTTATCTCCCCCTAACGGCGGGAAGACTATCTCATAAAACTGACGACCGCAAATCTAGCGGTATAGAGATCGCCTGTCAAGGGTTCTAAGGAGCACATAATGGATAGGGTTCATAATCGACATATATGATCATCCTTTGTTGAGGACCCGATTTTGTACGTTATAGCGGCACAGCACAAGAACTACACACCCAAATCTGTGTAGTGCGAAACACCAGGTTTGCACCCAGTCACCAACTGTAACACAAAGTAAGGTGCGTAGCAGTTGGCCTCAACTGGACCGACATGGCTACATCCAAGATTGCATAGCCCGACGCAAACACTAGAAGCTTAGTGCGCATTACCAAGGTTCTACCTGCGAGACCATCTTGGGTGTGAACATATGAAACTATATGTTCAACAGATCCCAAGGGATATGCAATAATCATCGGAAGTTATCGATGTAAACTCTCCAGCATTATCAAGCTTTATAGACTTTATAAGATAATCCGAGTGGTGTACCCTAAATTTCATGGGTGAGAGTTTAGCAAACACAGCATTTTTTCTTGGGGACAGTGATGTGACATTTGATCATTTTTGTCAATGCATCAACCAAAACCATTAATATTTAACTAGTCCGTATGGTGGTTGGATAGGTCTAAGAATTTTCTCTTGCATTCTGTGCATAAAGAGATAGTGTACATTCTAGTCATATGATGGTCTAGTATTCAACATCCTTAACGAGAAACTTGACATAATATGTCATTAAAGACAAAACCCTTATTCTGAATGGGATGCCCGTGTGATAATTGAGTTTGGGATACGGTGCATCATATATTTTTTCCGGGTGCATCAAACACCAATATTATAGCTAGTATTTGCTCGAATCATTTAGCTTCTAGCTAATAAATTTTAATATCTTCAATGTACGCTTTGGCCACACATTTGAAGGTTATGCAAAGATATTACACCATTTTTCTGGTCGTTTCAATGTTTTAAGCATTGATTTCAATGAACTTACCTTTCGATAATGTTCTTCTAAAATGTACGTAGAGGTATTTTGTCTTGTCAGCTAGACGAGAACGCTCAGTTCCTTAACATTGATAACACATATCAATTTTGATTTAGATTCTAAGGCAACAAGCCTTTTCATTTCAATATTCTCTTGGTTCATGCAAGGAAGATGTCTAGTTCAGATTGTTTCTTCTGGAGACTTCCAATTAACATGATTTTAATTGTTCATATATGAATAAGAGCTATTGATTTTATCATGTCTGCTGAATTTTGGAATGAAACTTCAAGTTTCTTAAGTGAGTTATTATCGAAATTACAAGTTCGATTTATACATGAACTACAAGTTCATTTCTGAACTACTGGTTCATTAGATACATGTATTTTCAAATTATAATCATGTAACAATTGATAATATTAATTCCACGCCACTGACAATTAGCTACACATTAAATATGGTGAATATTTAACAATAGCCATTATGAGAAGTATTTTTTTTAGAGTCTTATAGACATACATAATGACTAGGTACGAAAAACTAGTGTCATTAGATTATTTTCTTTTTGTTTGATTCTGCTGGACCAAAGGAATTGACTTTAATTTAAAGCTAAGGAAATAAACCTCTACATACTTTACAAGCCCACATGGCACAATCTGAGAGGTATGCTGGGCTTCTGCGTCCCGTATAGGGAGAGTGGGCCTACTGGCCGAGCTCAGAATGGTCTACCAAGAAATGCAATGTTATTAGTCAACCCTTTCGGTAACTCCAATTGTATACGACCAGGTAAATAATGATGAGGTGGTGGAGCGAGGCTCACTTAAGTACACAGCCTCAAAAGAACATGCCTAGACATCGCATCCAACTGGACAAGCCTAGTTTGAGAAGAATTATATTCATTGTATGTACTCATAGCGACACATGGCGAGCTTACACTACCAGAAGAAAGATTATAGCCGACGAAAAAAAAAAAACCAGGCCGACGAAGCATTTTTTCGTCGGCTATAGTGGGCTTTAGCCGACGAAATTTTCTTTCGTCGGCTAAGGTAAATTTTCGTCGGCTATGATGTCCACTTTAGCCGACGAAATTTTATTTCGCCGGCTATTTTAAATTTTCGTCGGCTATGACAAACTTTAGCCGACGAAAAAAAATTTCGTCGGCTAAAGTTCACAAACCATGGCCGACGAAATATTTAAAGGTTTAGCCGACGAAATTCATAGTCGTCGGCTAAAGTGCTTTATATTTGCAGATCTGGGCAGCAGCAGCTCATTTCGAAAAAAACGGAAAAAAAAAACGGGAGAAGAAAAAAGGGGAGAAAAAGTTTGGGTGTTGTCGAAATCTGTCCATAATCAGTTTGTGGAGCCATATATAGGTACGTATATGTATATATATGTTGATTAATTGAGTTTTATTTGAGTTGATCGATTTTAATTAGTGTGATTAATTGAGTTTATTGATTTTGATTGTGATTGAGTTGATTAATTTTGAGTACGTTGGATGTATATATATGTGTGTTGATCGATTTGGTTGATGATTTGAATTGATAATATATATGAATTAATTTATTGTTAATAAATAGTAAATATATATATATATGTTAATATTAATTTATAATATTATTGTGTTGATATGGTATGAAGTTGTTGATGATATATATGAGTTCATAATGATAATTTTGTAATTAATTAGTTGTAGTACGTACGTAGAATATATATATACTAAATGAATTGAGATTTTATATATGGCATGAAATTTTATTAATAATTAGCTAGCAGCGTTATAAATATATATATATTTTGTTATATTTTCAGGATATGGATAAGAGTTGGATTTCGCTTCCAAAATGGGACAAAAGATACGGTGCAGGAGTTATGAGTTTTCTAGAATATGTGATGGATAATGCTAACGGGAATACAATTTTCTATTGCCCGTGCACGAAATGTCAGTGTCGCAGCGATATGTATCGATTTCCCATTGACAAAGTATGGCAGCACCTGAGGAGTAACGGGTTTTGGGAGAAGTACACATGTTGGTTATATCACGGTGAAACATCATCAGGGGGTCCGCATGATCATGGCCAATTTTTCGAGACGGGCAATGCTAGTACATCCAACGATCCAACAACGACATTCATCAACGACATGTTTCCTTATGAGAGCGGTGTATGCGCTCAAGGACAGTATATGCCTGACCCGGTGCAGCCCTTCCCTAGAGCTGTGAACACTGCTGGTATTGAAAAGTACAACAAACTGCTTGCTTTCCAACAGACCCCTGTGTACCCCGGTTGTGATGGACGTAATGAGGATTAAAGTTGAGACAAAGTTGGTACAAATTCTGGACACATAAGAGCATATTCTGGGAACTCCCATACTGGAGTAAGTTGTTGATCAGGCACTACCTGGATGTGATGCACATAGAAAAGAATGTGTGCGACAGTGTGGTGGGCACAGTGCTGAACTTGGAGGGGAAGACGAAAGACGGTCCTAAAGCACGCATTGATCTAAAAAAATGCGGAAAAAGAAGACATTTGTGGTTGAAAGAAGGGAAGAAAAAAATGCCTCAAGCTCCTTACACCGTGAAGCCTGACCAGAAGAACCTAATTTTCAGGTGGATGAGTTGTGTGAAGTATCCTTCAGGCTATGCAGGAAATATTGCCCGGTGTGTGAACTTCCGGGACAATAAGATGTACGGGTTGAAGAGTCATGACTGTCATATCCTGCTACAACGTCTCTTCCCTGTTTTCATTCGACCGTTCCTTCCCCGTCAGGTGGTGGCTACTGGAATGCACTTATAGCCGACGAAAAAAGCCATAATTCGTCGGCTAAAGTTTTTTTTAAAAAAAAAAAAAAAAAAAGTTTAGCCGACGAAATAAGCTTTAATTCGTCGGCTCAATGCCTATAAGGCCGACGAAAAATACAATATTTCGTCGGCCATATATGTTTTATATTTTTTTATTACAAACTTTAGCCGACGAATATTTTAAATTATTCGTCGGCTAAAGTTTGGAAGATAACCGACGACACAAAATGTCGTCGGCTAAGGTATGGACTATAGCAGACGACATTATTCGTCGGCTATAGTTCATACTTTAGCAGACGAAATAATGTCGTCGGCTATAGTATGACTATAGCCGACGAAATAATGTCGTCGGCTAAAGGTTGGACTATAGCAGACGATATTATTTCGTCGGCTATAGTATGACTATAGCCGACGAAATTTTTTGTCTCGTCGGCTAAAGTCATTACAGACGACCCTTTCCCGACGACACTATAGCCGACGAACCTTCGTCGGCTAAGGTTGTAGCCGACGAATTTTTTTAACAGGCCGACGAAAATTTTTCGTCGGCTAAACTGCCTGTTCTGGTAGTGTTATGTGCTAGCATTGCAGCTTGCGTCGAGCTTCTGGCTCAATTTGTGTATATTTAGGCTTGATTTAGGCTTCTGACTTAACATCATTAATATTCACCAATATAACATAAACATATGCGATATATGTTATTAAATCGTAACATACAAACTTAATGTGAAAGTAATTATATGAAACCAAAATAAATAAAATTATAATGGAAACAATTTAATTCACATCGACATAATGTATATGCAATAAAATTACTAAACCAATAAATGTCAATAACGTAGAGGTTACTTGCAAATCTAACTCATTTGCATCACCAATTGCTTCTGGCATTAATATGTCATTACATACTTATAATAATTATCGATATAAA
Source organism: Fragaria x ananassa (assembly GCA_034370585.1). Taxonomy (NCBI): domain Eukaryota; kingdom Viridiplantae; phylum Streptophyta; class Magnoliopsida; order Rosales; family Rosaceae; genus Fragaria; species Fragaria x ananassa. The sequence continues at coordinate 16,625,180 of CP139766.1, forward strand.
CCGATAATATAATTGAGAACTAATTGAATAAAACTGACGCAATTTGAATTTGGTAACCGACAGTTAATATATGGCATAAATTACTAAATAAATATAATTTATGCAACAGTTAAGTACCAAAGTCAATGAGTTCAAATCTCATTAATGCTTCTAGCATTACACATAAGTATTAAATTGGATAAATGCTTCTGGCATAACATTTATGTAATAATCGCGTAATTAAACTCTAATGCTTCAAGCACAATTTATGAGGTTATAAATGTGTAATTACTTTTGGCATTATACCTCATAAACGTCAAATTGAAATGAATATGATTCTAATTCGTAATTGTCATTAAATTAGGATCCGACATAAAGTCAATAGTAAATATCATTTATGTAGCGGGTATGAGTTTAAATCCCATTAATACTTATGACATTATATATTACTGTATTAGTAATAAATGAGGTAAATGCTACTGGCATAACGTTTATATAATAGTTACGTAATTAAACCTGAAATTCATGCTTCTAGCATAATGAATTATAATGAAAATTATTCCAATTGACGTAACCGAATATTAAATTTATAACATTTATATCATAATTTGTGCAATAATTTGGCCCATAATCTTGTAGCATAATCTATGTGCTATAACTTGGTAAATGCTTCTGGCATTAATTACATGTCCTTTAATGACATTAAATTTGACATAATTCAAATTTGTAACTGACATAACGTACATTTTATAGAACTTTTGGCATACCCAAAAGTTTTAACATATTAATCCGCCAAAAATACCAAACTTTAAAAATTCCTAAACCTATCCAAAACTCCTCCAAAAATTTTAAAATTCATACCATTAAACTCCTCTTAAAATTTCCCATTAAAAACACTTTTTCAACTGCGGCGCCACCGCGCGACCTCTAATTCCCACCAAAATTTGACAGCATCTTCCCCTCAACCTCCTCTACAATATTCCTAACTAGCACAAACATCAATTCCAAGCCTAACTATGCCAATCGAACGGAAACATATATAAATAAAAACCCTAGAAAATTCAAACACCGATTTCTCCTTACCCAAGCTGAATCAGGAAGAAACCTTTGGAAGGATTGGAGAACGGGAGGAGGCTTCCTTTTGAGCCTAGTAGCTCGGGCTATGGCGGACGGAGGAGGAAGTTCCGGCGACTTGACCTCCACGGATGTCAGGGATTTCAGGCGGCTTCTCTCCCTTACGGCGGCACTAGGGCAGCTCCTACTGGTCTATAATGGAAGCTGGGTCGGAGGCCAATCGATTGAGATTAACGCGGAGGTCTGGGGCGGCCGGAGAGCGGCTTACGGGCTCGGGAAGCTTTTCCGGGCAGAGGGAGAGGGAGAAAGAATCGAGAGGGAGGAGAGAGAAAGGAGAGAGGGGAAAATAACTTTGGGCTTGGCCCAAACGGTCCAACCCACTTTTAACCCATTCCAAAATTTAACACCCCAAAATAATATCCCAATAAAACTTACCTTTTAATTGATAACTTTTTCATGCTAACTCTGATTTTAATGCATAGCATGTCTACGAACTCGTAACAACATCCTCTACAACTTTCATGAAGAAAGTTTTCCCAAATTTCAAACGAAAGAAAAAGTCAACTTTTGGAGTCTTAAATAGTAAACGGTTACTTAAAACGGTAAAAGACCAAAATAATACCAAAGTAAATAACCGTAAAATAACTTAAGAACTAGGGCATGACAGGTGGTCTTATATATATATATATATATATATATATAGAGCTTCTTGGCTACAAACGTCTGCACCAATGGTTTTGGTGCAGATTTTCATTTTTTGTACCACTTTTTGATTGAATTTCTTCATCTCCACCATCTAGTATCTAAATAATATTGTGTAGATCATTTCTGTAAAAATTCAGCCAAGTTGGTAATCGTTAAGGCCCTCAAACTGGAAAAACAAATGGACGGACTGAATTCTGTCAAAGATGAACTATTCATGTTTATAACAGAAACATGCAATTTTGAGGGCCTTAACGATTACTAAATTGGCTGAAATTTTGCAGAGATGATCTACACAATATTATCTAGGTACTAGACGGTGGAGATGAGGAAATTCGATCAAAAATTTGTGCAAAAATGAAAATCCGCACCAAAACCATTAGTGAGGACGTTTGTAGCTAAGAAAAATCTTATATATATATACATACTAGCATTTTGACCCGCACTATGTGCCTGTGTGAATTTTTTTTACTATTACAGTTATGCTCAAAGTCTAATTTCCCTCTCATTCTCAAAAAAAAAAAAAAACTAATTTCCCTCCCCGCTTTTCTCTTCCACCTCCGACGTTTTAAGCTTTTTTCTTTCTGTATTTTTTTTCTTGTTTCCAACATTTGCAATTACTAATTTGTCCTTCATATGTTAGAAGACATTTTTTAAATTTTAATCAATCAAGGATATTATAGTTAGTTCAAAAATTTAACAGTTGACAAGGTTAAAAAAGCCTTCTCGCTTTGTGTGTGTATATATATATATATATATATATATATATCTTTATCTAGTGCATCTAAATTGAATATGATGTTGAATGATATGACTTAATTGTTATATACTTATATTCATCTCTAATCAGTGAGTATATAAGTGACTTATGCAAGCTTTATGAGTTTGGGGTTTTAGTCGTATTTCTATAGCTAGGGTTTATCATATATTAAGATTTGATATGGGGTTATGAAAGTTCAAGAAGGTTAAAGAATATTTTGATCTTTGTTGAGGTATTGAATCATAGAAATAATCTAATATCGGAATATGTCTATGTGAATTACGACATCTTGGGCATGCTACTATTCATCAAGTTGATGTCGTTTTGGCTAGACATTAACGACTCTTGAATCTCAATTCCTAAATTTACAAACGTCGTCTACCTGCACGTTTCCCCATCTCCCCAGCCTTGATTGCTAATTTGCTACTGTCAAATTCTCATCATTGTCCAATTTCAGTCCTTTAGTGAGCTATTTGACCGTCTCAATAGGCGTTTTACTCGACCTCAATTGTCTCATTTGCAACCCTCAAGTTAACAAACATTTCTCTCACTGTCAAGACTCGAGATGGGTTGGATTATTTGATTCTCAAAACAATCTGTCGTAGTTTATAATTCTAGTGACAGTGAAGGACTTACCGAAATCTAGTTGCCAGTTGAATTGGGAACACGAATTCAGCAGAGGACACAGGTAAAGTTTTGTCCTTTGTAAATTTCAAACAACATGAGTTCGAGCCTGCAAATTTCAAAAGATAATCCTTGTAAAGAGAGTTGTTGAAAAACTCGTGGGTCAAGAGTGTGTGCAGGTACCAAAATCCCGGAATTTTATTTGTGGGTCAAGAGTGTGTTTGATCACTCTTGTTTCCTTATCTGGGTTGTGTGTGATCAATCCCGACCTTTCTCTAGATTGTGTTTGATCAATCCGAGGCCTTTTTTCGAATTGTGTTTGATCAATTCGTGGCTTTTTCGGATTGTGTGTGATCAATCTGTAAGACAAACAATTAAAAAGCATCATTTGTGACCTCTATCAAGTCTCATAACAGCTTGGTTTTATATACAAGAGCAATGTAACATTCTGCTCATCTGAGTTTCGTAAAACGTCAATCTAACTCAACTTGTTGAGTTATTAAGTCAAGTGGATTGCTTACCACCTTATTTGACTACATAATGGAGATGGAGAAGGGAGGAAAAGATTTTATCCTCCCCGAGTTATTGAACTTGGAAAAGTTTAGGGTTTCAAAACATACCTTTCGAAACTTCAAACGCTTGAAGAAGTCAAAAATTGTAGTCGAAGGAAACCAAGAATTGTCGGCCGGCAGCGGCCAAGGGATTGGCAGCTGATGATGTTGGACGGCGGCAGGGAAAACAAGTGGCGGCGGCGGCGGCGGCGGCCTGACATAAGAGTCGAAAACGCCTTTTTAGGGTTTTAGAAAACAAAATGGTAGGCTATTGGCTCTCAGGTTAGAATAAAGTGTATAGTAACGTGATGAAGTATAAACTGTAAAGAATGAGAGATAGCAAGAGAATAGAGAATCATCATCATATTCATTGATATGAGCCTTTTATATATGGAATTACAAAATACCAATATGGTAATGATAAGGAATACATAGTCCTACTCTAATTACATATCCTGATAACATAAGGCTAAGACACACATATGAAATATCCCAGTTTGTAATATTTATATGTAGATTCAATAATTTAAATATTTTAGAAAAAAAATTCTTCTTAAAATCCTGATATTTTTTTCTAGATATCCTCGATCTATATATCCGATATCTTTTTTTTTTAAATACCAATTAATACACCGATACCGATATTTTAATCCTTGGTAATGAGTGCAGGATACAGGTGCAGTTAACTAAAAACGAATAAAGAGAAGGATGGATGTTTTTGTTTTTGAATATTTTCTAAGTGGCTGTATCAGAGTCCCAGAGTCCACGCTTACCATACAAAATGAATAAGAGTAAGTGGTGAACAGAGAAAAGCATGCACTGCAAATAATGGTGGGATTTGAGTTGGTTTCCACTAGCCAGCTTCCCTTCTGCTTCTGCATGCTGCTGATCGACCAAAAGTTATTGATTTTGTTTCATACTATAGCTAGCTAATAGTGGAGTGACTGATCGATATAGGATCTGTGCGAGCATCTATCACCTTTTAGAACACTACTACTCTTCTTATCAATTATCATACATTTCCTCCTACTTTTTTAGGTTTTGACTTGTTGTCCTAGTGCGGAAATCGTTAACAATATGATCACCGGAGACAACTTTTGCTTCTTTCACATTAGAGAACAAAACAAAAGGCTAGACTACTTCACTATCTCAGATCGCCCAATAATATAAAAAAGAGTTCTTCCACATTGGTGAATGAAAACTTATGCATAGTCAGTTCATCTTCTTTTTACTCTTGGTATCAATAATGATATTTTGTGACATCCTGATCCAAAATCTTTAGCGGATTCGATCATCATCAAGTTCTCTAGACCCTCTAAGTTGGTTTGGAATTACCAATAATACTTGATTTTAATTATACAATTGCAAACAAGAATTATATATACTCTAATGCGATAAATGTATTTAGGATTGTCTCCTAATATGGGGATAATAATATGGGTCACGGCAACAACAGAAAATGCATCGGCTCTAATGACGACACTCCCGGTCTAGACACCAATCTATCAAAACTACTCATGCTAGCTCATGACAATGTAACCGTTGTGGATCTCTAGATCACTGGTTTAAGATTGTCAAGTACATCCTCAAATCGTGCATTCATACAAAAAGGTACAAAAAATCAATATGAGGACAATAACGTCATCCTCATGATCGCAGATTTCAAAGATTCGGATCTTGCTCTAGCTACTCATGACTTTGACTTCATTGACTAGACATTGATTTTCTTTCCAAGTTATATGTAATTAGACGTCGTATTGATTTGTTTATTCGAGACCTCGATATATACTCACATTAGCAATAATGAATGCCTTGAGAATTTTTTTTGAAGTTATGAAACTATTCTCCTCTTATGGTTCATATTGATTTACAAACAAGATCTACATTTTTACATCGTTCTTAGAAGAATGACGTATTTACAATCTACATGGTTAAATTGTGCCGTTTTGGTCTCTTCTAAGTGAAGATGACGCACGGCTTTGCATCCTCAAGGAGGATCACCAACGTGTTTCCGGTTAACTCTTCTACCCTATAGCGGATTTTCCATCATCAATTGTTCAACTAGGTTTATCCAAGCTCAGTGTAATGTCTTAGAATTATCCAAAATTAAGGAGATAGTGGTTTCAAGTGTGCCTCGCACTACCGACCCTCCACGAACATGCCTAGTTATACTGACTTGGAGTTACAGAAAGCTTTTGATTTTTGGATCCCCATACGCTATTAAACCAATTTTCGTTTTGTACAACACGTTGAAAACTTCTCAAAACCTTACAATTATCATCATGATCGAATCCTCTAGGTCCTCGGAGTTAGTTCTCGCTAACTAGTCGTAGAGTTTACGACCTTGGAAAGAACAAAAAGACTTGATTTTGATCATATACACGTCATCTTGGTGTCCGCTTATGCCCACATGCCATCCGTAAGCTTCAAAGCTTTGCCCATGCCAAATCTGTGAAAAATAGCAATCTGTCCATTCTGAATGGTCAACTTTGTTTGAGTCTTGTGAACATATCCGGACGAACCCGACAGTGAGCTTTATATCATTAGAAAGCTCTATGAGTCTAGTTTTCAGAACTTTTTGCGGTTTGTTTATATCTATTTTAACGAAGAAGTTATGGATGTTTTAGTGCGCAAAGATCATTCAGCGCGGAAATTTTTATGCACTCTCGGGATTGCAGCTTTTCATAGCTTCTTTCAATCCCTCTAAATGGTTTAAGTGGAACTATTTACTCTCCTATCTACTCCATTTTGTAAATCTGTCTCATAGAGACATTAAGTATCTCGCAGATAGTGGAACTATCCACAACATTCTAAGGAACCGACAACTATCTTTGGATTTTGTGCCTTTGTAAATCTTTTGTGACTACAATAATTGAATCATACCGGTTATTCAGAGACGCAGTTTAGCTTGAATCTTGATGCCTCATGGCACCATGATTAATGTCACAGATGTCCTCTATGCATTGAGAGGCAACCGAACCATGTTGAGCTTTAAAGACATTCCTACTAATAGTTTTCATTTGAAAACACATTGTAAGAATAAGCAATAGTTCTTTTGTGTATACCTTCTTATGAATGTGAACTGAAATACATCTTAGAGAAGTTTATGAGTCAATCTAGTGGACTATATTTCACTATGATTTGAATATCGAATCACATATTGTCGCCAAACATGATATTTGGGACACCAACTCATATAGGCTTTGGTTTGACTAAATCGGCCATCTTGGAAGAGATATAGTGGTCCAAATTTTGAGAACTTCTTATGGACATCCATTCTTCTACTCAAAGCGAAGCCATTCGGGATCTAGCTTCTCCAACAAGCATGATAGTGACGCTATGGTTGTAAATGGCGACACCCTGGGGACATTGATGTCATCCGAACACGGCTCCAACTTCTTGGAAGCCGTCCGGTCACCAAAAGAAGACATGGCGTAACCAAAAGAAGTTGGTCTTGACGCCATCACCATGGATGGTGATATGGTGATGCCATATAGTGGCAAAATTAGTGTCACAAGGCCATGTGGCTCCCTAAAAGGAGGGAGGCCCTTAGGTTCAATACTTTCTCGCACTAGGAAGAAAGCGAGCTTGGCACAACCTAATCCATTAATCAGTGATACTCAAATCCGTCTCATGAAGTCTGAATTGTGATTATCATTAGGGGATGCCTCAATGTCAAATCCAATCCATATAGAGATCTATACAAGTATTACACTAGTGTACATAAGGACGTGGAATAATGAGTCTACTATCGAACCAACCTTCGTTGATGGATATCAACTTAGTTGATTGGCCTAATGGAAAGATGTGATCCAGCATTAACAAAGATATAGGTCCTTGGGTAGGTGATGCCTACACCGCAAGCTAAACTCTATCAACTATGCCTTTGTTAGATAGCATATTGAGAACAAGAGCTTAGACTCACTTTATGGTGCAAGGCCTCTCACTAACATGCACTGGGGTCGACTACGATGAGATATGCTCTCATAATGGATGTCATTGCACTCCGCTACTTTGTCAGTTTGGTAGTTTCCGAATAACTGAACATGCAGCTTATGAATGTGGTCATAATAACATCTCTATGGGATCAGAGATATACATGAAGGTCTTAAACGGACTTCATTTCTCCAAATCAAGTGACTCTAGACCACAGGAGCACACGTTTGCTCAAGGTATTGAAACGCACATGGACTCTACTTGATTTGGAAGGGATATGGTGAATTATGTCTTTGCATGTTCATTCCGAATTTACATGGACTCTTGATTGATCAAAAAATTTCAATATGTATCAACATCCAAAGTTAGAATGAAAAAGATCTTGGGAAGACACGGTCTCGATAAGACACTCGATGACTGTATTGATGATGATTTTCCATCAATCGGCTTAGACGCTCTATAACTAGTGAGACCTACATATACTCCCATGATTAGTCAAAGTCTTTGCTCTAAAGAGAGATCTGTTGTTTTGTCTAAAGCAAGATGATAAATATGTGTTAAGAGATGGAGTTCTCATCTAAGTACAATAAGACGCATCAATGTACTTAACACAATACGAAAGACTGGACATTTCATTCGCTATGAAAAGATGTAAAGCTAACTGTAGCTATGAGCCTACGCAACGCTAATTTAATAGTAGTAACTCATTTTTCAATACTTAATGGTATGAAAGGTTGAGGCTTATTCTATCCCTACATAAGAAAGACACATCAAAAACGAAATCATAATCTGCCAAGTTTCGTAGGTCAACTTCCATGAGACCTACATGAAATATCACTTACTGGAAAATGATGAAAATAGTACCATTGGAAAGGTCTATGTGTCTACGTTCCATAGATATCAATGATTTGATCATAACTATCATATTTAGTGAGTTATGGCCATTTTCGTAAAGTAGGATGGATCTGTCCGAGAATCTAATTTTGCCAAAATAGTCAACTTTGACGGAACTTTGTGAACAGATTCTAATGAACCAAAATCTGTGTAATATACGGTTGGAAAGCTAAATGAGTCTAGTTTCCAAAACCGTTTACGGTTTATTCATATGTATTTTCTAGAGGAAGTTACGGCTGTTCTATTAACTGAAGGTCATGCTGCGCAGAAATCTGATTTCCTGCACGAACTTATGTTTTGAGTTCAGAAGCGGCTTTCTCCTCAAGATCTAAGTGTAAAAGATCATGTTTGAGGACAATACAACATGATCTAGTTAATCATTGCCCAATGCCACATTTAAAGACATGTTAAAGAGCATTGACATGCTAAGTTATTGAAACTTCCGTGATTAGTAAGAATCAGGAAAAACCCTATGATTGATGTAAAGATCAAGGGGAGGTGCAAATTTTAGGGGGAGTCTAGCACATACATGTTACTATCAAATGTGAAGGGTGCGTTGTACTCTTTTTCTCCTACGATCAAGGTTTAGTTTTTCTCCCACAAGGTTTTTGTTCCTTGACGAGGTTTTTAACGAGGCAACATATCAGCACCACCAGCATACTGGCGCGTAGCACAAGAGAGAGTGTTTTAGGATATTCCATATGTGTATCTTGGCCTTATGCCATCAAGATATGTAGTTAGAATAGGATTATGTATTCTTTATCATTATCATATTGGTACTTTGTAATTCTCTATATATAAATGGCTCCTATCAATAAATAAGATGATGATTATCTATTCTCTTGCTATCTCTCATTCTCTACAGTTTATACTTCATCACAAACATCAATTTCATCTACATCTAAAACGAGAATTTAGGTTGTTGATAAGATGCACGTTGGTCCACAAAAGTACAATAATCAGACCAAGACATATGACTCATATAGTACGAATTGTAGTGTTGAATATGATAATCATATATCTCTTTGAAGCAGCCGACTGTTTCCCCTATAAGTGGATAGTAAAGATGAATCCAACTAATAGACTCAAAACTTAGCGCAATTGAAACAACATCTTGATCATCATTTGCACCTCTAGTCCTCCTCCCATACATGGTATCCTCTGGCGCTCCATACCTAATACTTCTAAAGTCATGATCATGATCGATCTTGGGAGGCATGATCATAATTTTCTTTAGATATAAAATTGTTCAATCCTCCCACTGTAGAAGATTGTCTATATTCAATCAGATATACTTGAAGGAATTACTTAGCTCTCGAATATTTGAACGTGATTTTTCTTTATGTAAATTTTTTTTTTTACAGTTATTTCTTTAATATATATCAAAGATATATCATAAATATCCTAAATATTAGAGATATTTCCTATATATCGGAGATATTTGACAGTATCGGAGAAATATCGGAGATACGGTGAAAGATAAGATATTTACCCCTCTACATATATCGGTCATTCAAAAAAAGGAGATATCAGAAGATATATCGGATATATCGCAGAGATTTTAATCCTTGCTCGTTACTATATTGTTTCTGTCAATGTGATGTAGAAAGGGGTGCGTCCTTTGATACTTGCTACAACTCAATCGAAGAAATTATAATCTGGGAAAAGATGAACTACTGTTTCTTAATGTTGTTTTAATCACATTGCAGCTGTATTGGGCTCTTTCCTCAGGTGACGTTCAAAATCGACCGTGTTGTCAATTAAGCAACAACGTGGGGTTGATGTTGGAGTTGAAGGAATGTGACAGAACTCAACGTTTACGTATAATGACGAAACTTATATATGTACCTTGTGCTAATATGTATGTGATGGCTAATTGAACAAGCAGACATTCATGGTTTATAGTGGCAAGCATGCAATCTTGAGGAAAACCTTACACAATCCTAATTACCTTTTGCTGTTTGTTCAAAATAATGTAGAAAGTCCTACCAGATTGCCCCATGAAGATGATTAGAAGATGCCTGTGCTCTACTCGTTTCCTTCCTAATTAGTGCAGTGAGGAATATCTTGTCTATTTAGGGTCCATATGTTTTTTCGGTTTAAACTATAGACTACTGAGTTTAATTGTGTGGGCGGGGTTACAATTCTAAAAGTTGTCTCAACTCAACTCATCATGGCCAAGTTTGGACGGCTAGAAGTCTTTTGACAGCTTAATTTGTTATTATGTTGTCTATGTTCATAGGATCATTCAACTACTAATCCATTTGTAAACTCAATTCCGCTTTGTCTTCAAATCTTAGCAAGCAAGACATGTGCTTAATTTAGATATTAACTTGTGTGGATTAAATACATGAACATTTCCTTAATTGTAAGGATTCCATTATATGAGAGTTGTGGCTGTATTTTATCGATCACAAAAGCAATCAAGTAGGCAACATGTTTGCTCTATACTAGTCCATAATTTAATTTTTTCGATGGGTTAGTCCATAATTTAATTTGTTGACTCGTATATATGCATGTGTTTGTACGCAATTTGTAGTCTGAACAAATTAAAAAGAATTCAAATTTGGGTAGCAGAGAAAATTAATCAAGCAGAAATAAAAAGTTATGATGAATAAACCCTAATTAATGGAGGGAACTAGTTAATGGAGGCTCTTCGCGCGCAGGGTTGTCCCTTTCATTTAATTGTTCTTGCCTTTCTAAATATGTGGATGTAGTTGTAATTAAGAATGGATTATGTTACTTAGCAAGGTTAGGGTTAGGTTGGGTTGGGGAATTGCCGGAATTCGATACCCCTTTCAACAGCTCACATGATATGACTGGTGTTGTATTGCATTCCCCTCTCTATATTTCAGACTTCTTTAGGTCCGTCATGCTGTGGTGCCTTTGGGTTCCCTCTTGAACTAGTGAAGAAGATGTCCCGTATGTTGTGACTTTTATGTAGAATAATAAATCATTCCAGCTAAAGTTCATTTTCAGATTATTTTTCCACTTTTCGTTTACTGAAAAGTATATAACCAATATATAGTTGAATCACTTGAATGCAGGATTGTTACGTAATATATAACTTTTTATCTTATGGTGCTCTTTTGTTTTTTGAGAAAATCTAAGGGTTCTCTTAATTACTGCTAAGATCGATAAAGATAATTATTAAAGAAATTATTCAACAATGTTGAAAATTTATGATCCGGATTAGAAGAAAGTGGATTAAACCACACCACTTATTTAGAATAAACCATTAAATTTCAAACTATATATGGTAATTAAAATATGGCTTCATAGATACTCAAAATTGATACAACAATATCAGTTTCGGGTATCATGTCACTGCCATCAATCTAATACACAACTTGTATGCAGGAACATATATTTACACATCAAGTACTTGTTGACCAGTTTTACCAATATTTACTGGCAAAACTGGCGGTCACTCATCTGCAATTTTAACAACAATATGGGGGCAGTCCATCTTCGGGTTTTGTTTATCACTACAAATATTTTCCAACTCGTGTGATTTTTCTGGTGACACAGTTGCTTCGACAGTCTCAAAATTTGCAAGAGACCCAAGTTCATAAACAGACTCGACAGTTTTCTCTGTGCAGTTGACAACATCAAGCAGTAGTGAGCCTACTGTTGCTGCAGGTACCACTTCTAAAAGATCAGTGTCTTCCCACAAGCCCGATTTAAGTAACGACTTGAGAGATTTTGCTGCAGCCTTTGCATTAGCAATGTGGGGATCAGCAGAGGGTGATTTGGTCATTGTCCTGAAATCTGATGCTAGTGCCTTGAGTGCTTTGCCAGTTTCCAAGCTCAGTTTTGTGCATGATTCTTCAATTCTGTTACGAATTACTGGCGATAACTGCAACACATGTTAAACACAATGGTCAGTTGAGATTAATGTAAACAACATCATTTCTTTACTTCTTTCTTTTATATTTTTCCCATACTATTACGATCCCAACATATATAAGCTGGTCATGTCTTTTATAAATTGATATGTGCAGGTGTTAAATACTATGGAGTTGGTCTATGTACTTACTTGAGTGTCAGCTGTTATTAGGCGGCCATGAAGAGCTTCAATCCGGTAGGCGCATTGCCGAACTAAAGCTCCGACTTTAAGATATTGCGTCCATGGATGGCGAAAACTGAACCTACCATGACCTGGCTCCCATCTTGCAAAGTTAGCCTGCAGCAGATTGAGCATGAAAGTTAGAATCTTTCAGTTTCATAAATTAGTAAACATCGGAGAGAGATAGGGAGAGAGCATTAAACCCACCAAGGATTCTTCGCTGCCTTTAGAATTGAGAACACTTTTGTATCCTAGCAGAAATGCCTTGTCATCTTTAGACTCTGCGGTATCCTCCAAAGTTCTAAAGTATTCACTTCCAAATCCTACAAGGTTTGATACAAAACTTATCAATTGTTTAGTTGCAGAAACACTCAATAAAATGAAATTAAATGACAATGACTTGAAATATATAGTTAGGGGTAGCCTAGCTATATATTCAGCTTATATATTGATCGAACCATTTTCTTTTAACTTGCAAGTTCTTACGTTATATAGCTAGTTTCTCCTACTTTTGAGAACTCCTAATGGAATAATTAATCTTTGTAAAGTGCAAAGTCACTCGGAAAAGAACGTTTGGTCGTGGTGCGCTATTGTACTTTTCGGGGTGACATACATACGAGAAATAAATACCTTCCAAGAAATCTCCTAGCTTCTCAATGTTGGAAGCTATGAGGTTATGAAGATCTTCACCAGCCCAGACAGGAAAAACCAGTATGGTTACAATAACACATGCAGAGCCACCAATGAAGATGGTGGATAGCCTCTTATGAGCCAACTCCAACACCTCATCATCCCGGAAACCCGATACCGATATCAAAGAGAACGTCAATATGAAAATCAACAATCCGTAGTCGTATTGTGCCTTAATTTTGGGGAAGAACCGTATGAACGTTGATGTAGCAGCTGAAAGACGTACAAGATATCAGATTTAATTAACAGTGAAAGTGAACAGATAAGAGATTAAGAAACTTGCTGATCGATGACGTTAACAGATTATATATACCCTGTAGGAAGACAAATACGCCTAGAAGGATGGGTTCACCAATGTGTCCAGATAAGCTAGCCAGGTGATGAGTTCCAATACCTAGAGCACCAGCTACTAGGGTTGCCAATCCTCTATTTAAACCTTTTCCAAGTGTAGCTCCTGAAATTAAAATTTACCTGTATATCAGTATATATGTTCATAAAATAAATAGATATAAATATATATATATATAGTGATATACCAGAGGGTTCAGTTTTTAAGATGAAAACCTTGAACAAATATAGATACGTACCAACAGAGAATTCGAAGACGACGATGACAGTCATAACAGCCCACATTGCAGAAGCACCAAAACTGTCGTAAAGTGGTTGATAGTAGTAGAACAATGAGACCAAGGTGATTGCAAATCCAACTTTAAGAGAATGAGTGATTCTTCTAGGGTCATCTTGCCCAAGCTTTTTGGTTCTGCTTGCAATCTCACAGACCTTGGCAGTAAACCTTGCAGGTAAACCAGCTAATAGTGACCCCATTTTCTCATTACTGGCAGACCCCATGATGATCGATGTGATGAGAGAAAGAGAGACAAGTAATGGCTGCAGCAGCTAGAGGTTGGAGCATATAATTGATGCTCTAGGAAGCGCACCAGGGCTTGTTATTTATAAGAGGGGGGGGGGGGGGGGGGGGGGGGGGGAGAGAGAGAGAGAAGATGGAAGAGAGGAACTGAAAATAATATAATATCCCATATATATATTTGAGGTAGGCTATGAACACGTTTTGGTGTCTATTTGTTTTTTTGGTACGGGAAAGTACGATCGAGAAGTCGCTTCTGTGAAACCAAGGGTTGAAAGTTATGCAAAGTGAAAAAGATCTGAGTGCGTTGCAGCTCTGGTCTGGGTGGATGGTGTAACCCATGAACCAGAGAGAGAGAGAGGGCCTACAACAACTTGATCCTCAGTGCCCAAAAATAACCAAAGATGAGTCCCATCAATGGATCAAATGGCTCTGTTTCTTTCTTTTTACCTGGCAATGACCGGTATATCCATTTGCTTCTTCTTCATCTGCTACGTACTGAGAGCACTAATGTGAAGTTGCATGTATGATCTGTGTCCACTTTACCTTAATGATCCCTTCATTTTTACCAAAAGTGTTTGGCAAATAATTTGTCAATGGGTAGTGCTAGAGGGCTTTAATGATATCTGAGATTTATGGCTTTAATCTTAGATATCATCTAGACACTTCATCAATTTTAAAAATCACGCCAAGTTATTTTTAAGTAAAGATACAATTTTAACCCTAACAATTAATGGTTGATATAAACTAATATGGAATATTTTCTTAATAATGATCTGGTTAGTACGTAAACATATCAAATGAAACCTTTATACCATAAATTTATTAATATCGTAAATTTATTAAAATTTCTTTCCTATCTTTGTGAATCTATATCTAGTTCTAGAATTTTAACTTATCATTTATTTATATTATTTTATGGGTTATAATGTCTATATATATATGTCATATTCTCTATCGAATTTAAAAATAAAATAAAACATAAAAAAACTTTATATATATAAACTTTATCTTGGACGAATTATATATATGTAAATTTTTATATTAGATGAAATTTTTTTTCTTGGACAAATTATGTGTACATCTATATATATTAGTATGAACTCATATTTTGAACAAGTATAATATCAAAAATATATGTATTTTCATATTATATTTAGGTGTTTAATCTAGGCAACATTATCTAAACATGATCATGATGAAAATTAAAAGAGAGAAAAGACTAGAAATATATACTTTTGTTTAGAGGTGAATTCATGTTAGTCTCTAAACTTTCAATTTCATCAGATTACCCCCCGAGCTCTTGTTTTTCTGTCTGCCGTCTCCTATTACTCATGCTCCGTCCAATTGGGACGTTGAAATTTGATGACGTGTGATGACGTTTTGGGGGTTGAGAAGCTAAATTACAAGAAAAACAAGAGTTCGGAGGGTAATATGATGAAATTGAAAGTTTAAGGACTGCCATGAATTCACCTCTAAACCACAATAAGGTAAACTGAATTTAATTCTATACTTTTTATAGAAAAGAAAAGACATAATAATCATTTCTTTCTTAATGAAAAACAAAATAATCTAGAGCTAGTAGATTTAAGAAAGATAAGATTGCCTTTTTTGCTTAAGAATGACATGACAAAATCTTTTTAATTATTGATGTGTTTAAGTGACGTAACATGTCACCTAGAATTAATGCCACAAATCTTAGACTTTATTAAGGCCGAGAATCATTTTCCTTTATAAATAACCGCATTCACCCCAAATGAATTAATTAACTAGTTTGTTATACATAACGAGCATTTCATGCTTAGTTAAAAATATTTCAGTTGTTTCGTTTCATCATATGCTTTTAATTTAAACGGAAATAGGTCATTCCAAATTCTGTTATCTTCACCCTAAAATGGGAACTAGACAAAGACCCATAATCAACATACATTAACTAGAACAACTCAAACCTAGTTAATTGCAAAAGAATTATTCTTCAAGTGATTCCGCTCTCTACTAGGGGTTTGGTTGTTACCCCAAGAGGAAGGAGAAGTATGGGTAATTTCCATAAGCTTTTTATGATGTTTCTAGTTGAAATTTGTACACAATTGCGTGCTTGGTAAGTCAGACTAGATGAATATTTTTCCTTAGTTTAGGGCATGTTGTTCAGCAAACGTCCATTTCGATTCTAACAAGTTAATTTGTAGGTTAGATAGGTCACTCGTTGTCATGGGTTCAAACCTCACGACATATGTAGGGTGTGTGAGTTATTAATAAAAGTTTTTAAAAAAAAAAAAAAAAAAAAGGTCACTCGTTGTCCCGGATTTTCTTATGTAAATTCTGTTAAAATCTGATCTTTTTCACTGCTTGGTTACTAACAAAAAAAAAAAAAAAAGACATGTACCACATTCATTAATGAAGTCATCAATTGAATTCTATGAAAAAAAATTCCTGGATCCTAGCCCTCTTATCATCTTGTCACATGAGACTATCTTGATCGTTCAATTTTATATCAAAAAAATTTTTATATCTATAGACCTCACATGAAACAAAATATTTAAATGCAAAAAAAATTTTGATGTATATATAAGATTAGACGGCCAAAATAGTTCATGAGACAATATCAGAAGAGAACCATGAGGCAAGGAAAGGATCTCAATCCTAAAAATATCAAGCATTTTCATTCATTACCATAACATTGAGGATCAAAATCTGTTATTCATAGCCCAAAAAGAAAACATATAATTGATTGAAGGTATGTTCGGTTTCCTTTACTCTACATCATACATTACCTGCCAGAGTGTGGTCACATATTGTACTCGAATATCACATCTTCAAATAAAATCTTAATGTGGAAAAAGAACTCACTTTTGTTGATGGAGATGGACTGCAAACCACTGAAGGTTTGGAGGTACGTACTCTTGGAATATGGTACATCTCTTATTTTTTGGATTGAATATGTTCGAGTTTGGATTTGGCCTTAAAATTCTAAGAGAAAATTAGATAAAAATTTAAAATGTTAGATCTTTTTTAAGATAAACTCATACATATTTTTTTTTCATTTTACACTCACTCCACATAAACAAACTTACTATATAGAGTATATGTCTATAATTAATAGTTTTCTTCAGTTTTTAGTTTTTCTGATTTGCCTTTCAGGCGATATAAAGCTAAATTTGGTATCTTTCTCAATTTTAGCATCAATTTGAAACTCAAATACTGAGCTAAATTTAACTTTATCATAATCAATTACATTCTTTAATTTCTTACTTTGTTGTTACTAACTTGAGTGTATATATATATATGTTATATATAGAAGTATGTCATTTGTAATAGAATGATTCTTTTCATTCTTAAGCTCACATTTGATGTCTTTCTACAGTAAAAAAATGTTTAATTGTAAGGTACATGTTTTTGTTCTTTGATTAAGTTTCTTCTTTTTAGGTATATTATTATATCATTTCTCATCCTAATCGAGAAAACATTTACATTTTTAATATACCTATTAAGTATGACATGATATGATAATATACCTACAAAGAAGAAACTCAAAATTGGGTTCAGGGTATAGGGTTAAGGTATAGGGTTTAAGGTATAGGGTTTAGGGTTTAGGGTTTAGGGTTTAGGGTTTAGGGCTTAGGGCTTAGGGCTTAGGGCTTAGGGCTTAGGGCTTAGGGCTTAGGGCTTAGGGTTTAGGGTTTAGGGCTTAGGGCTTACGGTAACACTATAAAATTTCTTTATTTTACTTTAATAATCAGATATCTTATTTATATTATATTTTACATGATGTATAGATCATAGAATGTATTTATTTCACCTAGATGTTTTCATAAAAATAAAGAAAACTGCATGATTCTTACAAATTGATTGAAAAATGTCAGTGTTAGAAGAAAAACTCATAATCAATGTATTTAAGACAACATCAATTAAGCTAAATTATTATGTTTATATGTTATAATTGAATTGTGGCAATTGTGTAATTTAGAAAAAATAGGACATAATATGTATCATAATTGATACATTAGATGTCTATCAGAAAAAAAATATTATGTGGGTTTTATTTAAACCACTCTTCAAAATTGAGTGTATATGAAAATCCCCCAAACTTAAATCACGTTTGGCACAACCCATAGGAAAGTATCTTTAGTACACAACGTGTATCTTCACATACATACATGGATGGTCAGGATTAGAAGAAATAATATAGAAACATGGTGGTCAAACATATGAATTGTTATGAACGGTTAAGATTGTGTCGTGTAAATACACGTCGTGCATACAAGAATTTCCACAACCCATAACTTTTTCCTTCTGCTCATAGCCAGTAGCTCATTTAGTACGTACCACACCTCTTGTAACTTGTAAGGTATATGATTCGATGAACTAGTTCCATGTATATATATCTACTTATCTTAAAAATTCAACAGTTATTACTGTACTGTCGACTAACTCATTGAAATCTGTAGTGGGAAATTTTCGTGATCATCTTTTAGAGGTTAGTAGGTTACCAGAATACCAGATCCGCGTAAGAACTTGGAAGAGTTTAGAGGATGATAATGCAGTTCCTGTAGGCACTAATTAACTTGGTTGTTCTATAGATTTTCAGGTGACCAGAACCGTCCAAATAGGACTTGTAAAATCAACTTAGCCTCAAAAGAATGGTCACTAGGGGATACGGAGCAGCATCTTCTTTTGACAAGATTTAAGTAACTTTTGGGATAGAGTGATGACTAAGATGTCTACTGTTTGGTCCAGATCAAATTATGTCGTGCACTTGAAGCAAACACCATCTAATGTTTGTTTTAATTTGAAAGGCATCATATTTAATTTGGTTCCTAAGAACTGATTAAGACTTCCACTTATACAAACCTATATGCTTTAATTTACCAAGGTAATAATTAGATATAACTAGCCATCGCTTTCTTGAAACTTAAAAATAATTTATAGATTCGATAACAAATTATCGAATTAGTGAACTGATAAATAAACTGAAACTATCAATGTATTATTAAAGATAAACTAAACCAATACAACAACGGTTCTTTTTTTGAACAGAAATAGATAATTTCATTACTTATTCACGGTCAGAATGCACTTACATCAACCAACGTCTTACGCCAAATACATAAACAACTCAATTCAAACTAACTGACAAGTAGCCCTCGCTATATACATATAAGCTCAATTATTGAACCTACACACCCGAATTTCAAAATCCCTATCTAACTCTCTTTAAAATTAAACTTAATCGCCTAGATACCACAATTTATGTACAACTAAAATTACCAAGAATTGTAACCAAAAAAAAATTACCAAGAATTAAATAGCAGAAATTAAATGAGATGCTAGGCAAATTGAGAGCCCAAACCTAGGGGAAAACTCCCGAAGCCTTTAGCCTAGGCCCAAAAAGGATCCAAGCACAAATGCTTTGGGCACCCCAAAGCTGAACACCCATGGCACATCCTCACCACCCGCACCACGGGATCCGGCGGCTAGCCTTGCCCCCACCGCAGCACCATCATCCTTTCCGATGAGACAGCAACTCGATCAGCCCTTACCCGCACTGTCTTAGACAAAACAAGTGAGAGCACTGATCAACAACACTATCACCGCTGGCTCAACAACACTGTCGTTGACCTTGTCGTAGCCGAAACCTACCTCCACGATCCATAACCAAAGCGGGATCGCAAAGTAACATTTTGTTTTTGTTTTATCAAGAGAAGAACTTCATTAATAATACCATCAATACAAATATACAATGACTCTTCCTAGCTATATTTTTATATTTAATCTTGATGATAATGTCTAATTAACTTATCCATCACAGGTGGTCGAGATTGTAAGTCTAAATGTGAAACCTCCATACCGAGATTCGGATCTCGCCGACACTAATTGGGAGGAGGAAGCGTTCTTACAAGATCTTCTGGTACAAATTAATCTCTAGGCTTAGAAAGCCATGGATAAACTGTGTAATCTTGATAAAAAATAAAAAATAAAAAAATAAAAAAAACTTATTTCGATGTACAAGAATATCAGCTAGTTAACGTAGGTCAGGGTTCGTCTTAGATGTCAGCTTCTTCATGCATCAAGATGGATGTGGCGGCCCATATGGGTCGTCTCTTACATCACCGTCTCCCACCGGATACTTTGTTTTGCTTTAACTTCTCAACCTTTGGTGTTGCAACGATCTCCTTTCAATCTTCATCGGTGTGGCATTTGGTGGTGACAGTGGTTAAGCAATGGCTGAAGGTGTTTTAGTGAGGTTATTGGAGCGAGAGCTAGAGGCGACGACGACTTAGTGGATGCCTAGTTCGACCGTTTCAAGCTTGGTTGAGGTCACAGACTTTTTGTATCCCCGTGTCGGTGAACATATGCAATGGTAGGGCTCTAGGATAGATTGTGGGTGCCCTACAATCCACGGCGGAGCACTGCCACGACTTGCTGACGGTTGGGAGAGACCGAGGTATGGGCTTGAGAGCCCAAAGGTTTGGTTCTTAGGCTTGAGACTCTAGATTGGACTAGTTCGGCCTTTTGTCGATTGTATTTAGGCCCACTCATGCTTTGGCCCGTATACGGGACTTCGATGGCTTTTCTACCACTATTCTAGATATTGGGCAATTTTGGGGTCGGCGGTTGTACTTGCCCATGGGAAGCCACCTTTGCGTATAGATATCCTGGAAGTATTGGGGAGGGAGCTTGACAGGCTCAGATGCCTCCTTGGTAGTGTTATTTTTTGGGCTAATACCCAATAGCCCGTAAAGTGTAGAGAAGCAACACCAATCCATCCTGAACTTGGTGGAAGTCTACTGCGGTTTTGGGAGTGACGCACCTGAATTGCATGAACAAGGCGGGAAAAACACCAGATCGAACATACCCACAATAACAAAACACACCACCTATGAGCTAATACGGCAACACAGTCCGCCAACGTATTAGCTTTCCTGCTGGACCAAGTCCAGCTAACGTTGTCAAACAATGCCGCCAAAGCCAAAACTGAGCTTCAACATTCAACTACCAGTAATAGAGCTTTACCATATTGAAGAAAGGAAAATCTCATATGTAAACTGTGAAAAATAAAATCTACTCAAGTGGTTAATTGTACAAAGTTTTTGTCTTAAAATCTTAAAATTTAAGCTATTAAGTTAAAGACAATATCGGTGTAATGTCCGTTACTAGCGAGTCACAAGGTTGAAAGCTAAAATATTCTAATCCTATCAAGATATCAAAATTGCATTTCCATGTTTGCTCGACTGTCACGATTAAGGAAAGGTAATTTCAATACCTCCTAAGGAGAACAACCCCATAGAGAAATTCTTTGATTTTGTTTGGAACATTAAAGCTCAGCATTGGAGGCACCTTAAGCATTACTTCAAGTAGTTGGAGATTATTTAACTTTCAAAGGACAACCAGTGGTTGGAAAATCTTCCACCTTTGCCCTAAACCCAAAATTCCTTAGGGTAAAATACCACTTTTAATTTAATGG
Organism: Fragaria x ananassa; assembly: GCA_034370585.1. NCBI lineage: Eukaryota > Viridiplantae > Streptophyta > Magnoliopsida > Rosales > Rosaceae > Fragaria > Fragaria x ananassa. Next base: position 16,646,786 of record CP139766.1, read on the forward strand.
AAATACAAAAACGACTATACGTGGACAATACAATTGAAAGAGTAAAAGAATGTGTTTTGGTCACGATCCTCAACAAGGACAAATAGGTAACTTAGCAGTACCAAAAGTAAACAAGGGTTGCGGGCGTGCCACCGCGCCTCTCTGCCCTTGCTGAGGATCGTGACCAAAACACATTCTATTACTCTTTCAACTGTATTGTCCACGTACAGTTGTTTTTGTATTTCTATTAAATTAAAAGTGGTATTTTACCCTGAGGAATTTTGGGTTTAGGGCAGAGGTGGAAGATTTTCCAACCACTGGTTGTCCTTTGAAAGAAATGATCTCCAACTACTTGAAGTAATGCTTAAGGTGCCTCTAATGCTGAGCTTTAATGTTCCAAACAAAATCAAAGAATTTCTCTATGGGGTTGTTCTCCTTAGGAGGTATTGAAATTACTTTTCCTTAATCGTGACAGTCGAGCAAACATGGAAATGTAATTTTGATATCTTGATATGATTAGAACATTTTGGCTTTCAACCTTGTGACTCGCTAGTAACGGACATTCTAATCAAACGAAAGGGGCTCCGGTGCCACCTCACGGACGAGGGATTATGAGTAGCTCACCTATTCACTTTGCAATCGATACTCACTGTTAATAGCAAGCAGAGCAACTAAATGGAAAAGTAATCAGGGGCGAGACCGAACGGGCTCTATAAACTAAGGCGGGATGCGCTTAGCGTTAGGGTTTCGAGAAGCTCGAAGAATTTTTGTTGTAGTTGTATGATTTGATTATGTATTGAGTGTCTCCTCGAACTCTTTTATATAGAGTTATTTTAAGGCCACAGGTATTGGCCTAAAACATGTCAAAGACTTGTAGAAGTCGTCAACGATAAATGTGGCGTAGGCGATGTTAATCACTTGTTGGACATGATTATGCTTCAGCGAAATAACTAACTGCCTATGTAGAAGAGTTGTATTAGAACACCTCATGAACACTTACAAACCTTGTAAACTTCATACTACTGGATGCACATACACTTGAATACATGTGATTAAGGAATAGAAACCTTAATACATGCAAACTCCTCCCCTGGCGAGCCGCACACATATAGCCATTTATGCAATTAAACAACCATGTAGAGCTCGCCTCATCTAGCCTCCTTTTTGTATGCAAACTCCTCTTCTTGATCCTTCGTGAAGTCCTACGCGAAGTCATCATATCGCGTGCGAAGTATGCTATTTGGCTCGCATAACTTTGCTAGCGAGCCATTATTTGTAAACCCAATTATTTTGGGCTGGCCGGTGTGACATGGACCATGAATTTAACTAATATTCACATAGACAATTATTGTCCAGTAAAATATTAATTTAGGTATAAACAAAATGAATTTCTGCTTGATTTCATTGTGTGATTGATACATACATATATATATATATATATATATATATATATATATATATATATATATATATATATATATATATATATAGATACAACTGCTATACAACTATGATAATAATCTACAATGACAATTGCATATAATTAGGAAGGAGAATCAAAATCACCCTTGATTTTAGGAGAAGAGAGATTCTGAGTGATTCTCGCTAACAGAAAAGAGTTTTCTTGGACATCTAGTATGTGCAACTGTGAATTGATTCGAAACTAAAACGGCAGAATTTCTTTCAATAAGAACTAAAACAGCAGAATTGGTTAGGTGTAATACAGAAGAACCAGAAATTATCATTAAACCAACTTTAGGAAAGAAACCCTTCAGCATCTATACATTTGTAGAAATCTTTATCCCCTAAATGAAACTCAAACACTAGCTAAAATAGTAGTTTAGTAGAGCTAAGATTCAAACACATGACTAGACTCTTGGAGTGATCAGGCAATACAGTGATGCACTTCAAATAAACATACATGAAAAATCAGGAGCCTAATTTAACAAATCTTTCTTCGCCAAAAGTGAGAAAGTCAGGACTCGGTGGTCTGTGCTAGATGACATTGGTCAAGGTAAGAACCACCAGAGTGCTCTAGTCTAGAACTCATGTTTGTCATGGCAAGCAAAAACTTGGCTCGCTCTGAACATGTCCAGACCAGCAAACTTAAGCTAATAGTTCATCACTTCATCTCAAACTACCGGCCTACGCATTGCACGTTTAGATAAAAATGTAGAGATTAACAACTGTACTTAGCAAGTGTATCATTGAAAACCACTAGGCCTACCAGTTGCAGGTATTGGGGCTGTTTGGGCAAAAGAATGGTGGACCATACTGTTGCTCTTGATGGCATTGACTGGTGGCACGGTGCCTTTTACAGTTTGTTCCAAAAGGTGAACCAGTGACATAAATATCTCCATCCTTGTAACATCCCTATTTGCCTGCATTAAACAAGTTGACAAATGAAAATAAGTAATAGAAAATAGCCATTGAATAAGGTCACAAAGAAAATTTGAGATGGAAATTGGAGTCACACAAATGAAGAGATGCATGCAATGAAGCAAAACCTTGGCATAACAAGTGGAGGATTACAATTTACAGGATATACTTTAGGTTAAAGCTCAGTCTCAGAAATCACACTGAATTTATTAGCATGAACAAGGCATATATGTACAAATTGCAAGCCACATCAAAGTATATTATTGCATGCATTTTCATTCATAAGTCATCGAATATTTTGAAACTGCTATCACTTCCAATCAAGAAAGTAATGGTATAAGAACTCAGGGAATAGTCTAGAACAAACTACTCACACTAAAGCTGGCATGCTTCTTTGTTTCTGATATGTAGGGTTTCTCAGATACATAACATTTTATGTATCAACAGAGTTAAGGGTTACAGAGGCACATAAGTAAATAAGAATAGAAAGAAGTCATTGTTGCAAGAAATTGAACACTACGCTGATGCAAAATCAGGCAAGTTGAGTGGAATATTCCATGCTCTGTTTGATGTTGTGCCATAATAGGCATAGTATTGAAAGAAATTTCAGAATCTTGAACCAGATTTGACCATGTCCAAAACTAAAGAGCAAGAATTACTGATGAATTCACCAACAAAAATTCCACGTTTCTTTTGGATCACAAAGTTCTAGAATTCATTGGTTGACTTGATCATAAAGGAAGCACAACACCAACATACTAATGCAAAACAACAGGAATAACAGTATTATAAAAAGAAAAGACTTCTAAACAAAAGAAACTACTGCCAGACAGGAATAAATAAAAGGGATACCAAAGGTTCTTACAAAAATAGTTGGAAACAGGAAAGGCTTCTTTTTTTATATTACCTCTACAGCAAAGCGTGCCCATATCTTATCATTCCGAGTTTCCATCATCCCCTTCAAGATGGTCAAACCCAAACCTCTAATCAAATCAGCAATTTCTAAAAAGAAACCCTGTTCTTCACAAAGCATCTGCCCAAAACATAACAAAAAGAAAGTGATAAATGCACTTCTCAGCGTTATTCCAATTTCCAGATGATAAATTTTTGTCATTACCTCCACTAGCATCTGGCGAGGTGCATCCAGATCCTCAACTATGATAGGGCAGACCATAGATTGTGACCCAACATCAAAAGCCCATGTTGCCCTTCCATCAAAGTTTTCTTGAAGATGCAGTCCAGCTTCTTTGCCAATAATCTGCATAGGCAGGAAAAAGGACATACACCATCTCAAAAGCTATTTAATTGTTATATTAGAAAGCAAACAACAATGTACCATCAAATCTTGATAGCACATAATCAAATGTTTCTTCCAGTTTTATAACTTTCTACTACTAATTTATGGCATCAGGAGTACAATATATATTGTGAACATAAACAGTTTGTATGTATCTCTCTTTTTTCAGGAATGAACAATTTGTATGTATGTTAAGAGTACTAATGTGCCACAATATATCAATCATTTTAAACATCTCATATCTAAACTCCCCAATATTAATCCACATGATATGAGAGCTAGATTGTTGTTTAAAGATATGGAGCAAGTAGAAAGTGCTTGTACCTTGCCTTTTCCTGTTTGTTTTAGCTTATCAGCATGCTTGGTGACACTTTGCAAGAAAAGCATATGCTTAATGGTCCGTTCAAGCAGTGCATCGATGCTACACTGAAACCATATAATGAGATCAAAAGAATGGCATCAGCATTTGAATATCATAAATTTCAAAGAAAAAGGAGGCAAAGAAGAGAGGCGTTACTTTTGCTCCATTTGGCACAATTTCTCGTAACTCTTTCACACGATCTTGGATCATCTGGCGATCTTTTGGTCTTGGTCTAGGATTCTCACCAGGTTTCAGCCTTTTGCGATTTGATTTCCCCAATAGATCAGGCCTCTTAGAATATGCAGTTGAAACACTACTCTCATGCTTTGAATTATGGCCCTGTTCAACCCAAGAACTAACTTGAGATCCATACACGGAGGTAGTCTGGGAACAATTTCCTGCATCAGCCCGGCAACTCCCAGATAGGCTAATTTCTACCAAGCCTGCTTTTCCAAGATCATTAGGAAGGTCTGATGTCTCCCCAGGCACATGATTAGACACACTAACCTGTCCATAAGTGGGAGAACCCCTAGGTACGGAAGAGGTGCTGATTTTTGTCAATGTTGTTTTACAAGACACATTATCATCAGAGCTCTGATTGATAGTAGAGTGACCCTTCGAGACCACAGCATCTAAAAGATGGTCAGCACCTGCCACAGAGAAGTTACTACTGTTTGACATCCTTTCACTTACAGAATAATAATCCGAAACCAAATCCTTCACGGGTGTAAACACCACAGTATTCTCAGCTAGATCTCTTTTGTTAGAACCTGGTTCATCAGCCAGCAAACTAGTCCAGTTGTCATTAAGCAACTTATTTTTGAAATCCACACCCAAAACATCAAACAAGTCATCCCCTGATGAAATTTGAGTACACACATCATCATTTGTAGCATTTGCAGATCCCCGTGTGCAACTTTTATTATCAAAGTCATCATGAATACTCTGAGATATGTGATCACTTAAAGGCATATGTTCACGTGGATGAGTCAATGGGATGTCAAGGGCTTGAAACAATTTATTTTCTATCATTTGCTCCACTGGAGGCAAATCACTCTGAGTAAGCTTCACTTCCGTGGAAAACTGTCTCTGGTCAGAGCCTTTTGGAAGTATGTCCTGAGAAGCTGACTGATCTGCCAAACTAGATAAAGAAACCCCACCTGTTTGGAATGAATCAGTCATTCGAAAATTAACCCCAGAAAGATATGTTCCAGAGAGATTCATGTCAGCTGGCCCATGTGGCTCTGAATGAGAGCTTGTAACTAAAGTAGGGGTCGAATGAGTACTCGATCCACCATGTGCTTGACTTCCTCCAAGCAATGGAGTGGTTATCAAACTGTTTCTCTGATCAACGGTTAGAGTTCCATTTGTTCTAGGCTTGAAACCATTTGATGCAGTGATTTTGTTATTAAAATTAGGCCTCATGCTACCAGCAGACAAGATCTGATGTTCCATCAACTCTAAGCTGCCCTGACTTGCAGCTGATTGAACAGAACCACATGGGTATTTGAGTCCACACCTTGAATTAGGAGCAAGGTGGTTCAACCATGCATCAGAATTAGAGGTGATCACTTCAGCTACCCCAACTCCATCCCTTAGTTGGCCTCCAAGAGGAAACTTTGGCATATTCAATGTTTGTTGAAGGTCATCAGGAATTTTAGGCAGATTTTGAGTAAGGTTAGGAGTTTGAAATGTTGAAATGGGAGCTTGATAAATATTCAGAATTTCTTCAAAAAGGGAATGAGAAGGTTGACCAACAAGCCTGGGAGCCTGAGATGAGTGGTTTTGACGAGTGTAGCTATTAGACATATGAGTAGAACTTGTTGCATGTCCACCTGGTTGGCTGGTTGTCAGCATTCCGATATTATAGGGTACCCCAGCTTTACCAATTGAATTTTTTGTCTCATAGTTTTCAGATAAAAGAGCACCAGGAACACATCCAAGTTGCAGGATCAAACTCCTGACATCATTGATGAATCCTATATTCTCCATAATCTGAAACAAGAAACATTTATCAAGTTGGGGGAAACTGATTCAAATTAAGAACTATAATTATAAACAAAAACAAAGAACAAACAAAACACTAACTTAGTCATATAAGGTGAACTGAAATAAACTGAGATTGCTAGAATCTTATCAATGATATATGCCCTTGTAGTTTCAAGGGAGAGGTGTAAATGATGATCATTTATGTAAATGAACTTTACAGTCAACAAACTGATGTATTTGTCCCCAGTCCCATGACTATATTTTACGCCATGCAAATTAATAACTTCTCAATAAGTTATGACATAGTAGTATTAGGAGGTATTGCCTTAACTATATAGATAAACCCAGAGTTCTTGCCTTAACATAGTGCCAAAACCTGAGTACACAGGTGGAATTAAACCAGGATGACTAACCGAAAAAAAATCCTATTGGTTGGACAGACTTGGTAGTTTAGAGAGAAAGCAAATAATAAGAATCAGATGTGGGTGAAAAACAGATAAACCAATGGAACAAGATATTTTATAAAGGCAAGCATCAATGCATCATACAGGGTCATTAGAAATTACATTCAGCTATGTGAATTCATTAAACCACATACTAAATACTAAAAAGGACCAAGCAAGAATTTCTAAATTGTTCCTTTGAACTGAAGTGCTAAATAGAAGACTTACAGTCAAACTAGAACCAAGCTGAACAACACCGTGAGGGAGAACAGGAATAACTGCAACTGTCTGCAAACGAATTGAACAGTGAGACAACAAGATATAGAATATGCAAAACTGTGAAATATATAGGAAACCAGCATACCTGCATTCCAGCTGAAAACTGGTGGTGCATCTCATTTACTACCTGAAACAGCAACAAAGACTAAGTACCACAGAGTAGCATTGCAAACTTCAAAACTTGAATGGCAACATTAAATAATACTTTGTAGTCGTGAATGAAACCATGTGTATGACAGGTCTGGTACTGATCTTCCATGTCAGAAGGTGAAGCCATACCAACATACAAATGTCAAACCCTTATATGGCCTTCCACATTTAAGTCCATTTGTTATGACCAATAGGAAGTGTATATGATTTAGCTTCCACTTGAATTAAATTTTACCCGTCCAAAAAGCACACACACAGAGGATAGATAGATATATGTCCAATCCCAATAGGATGACTCTTTTGTTTTATTAATATTAGTGATTTGATTCCATTCAGCAGTTAGGAGCATGAACTTTGTATTGTAGAAATTTCTTATACCTTCTTATACCATCTTGACCAGCAAAAGAATTTTTATTAGCAAAATGAGGTAGCTAAGTAATGTATACCTCTGGTGGATGGGCATATTTAGAGTAATTGCTTGAAAGAATCCATTGATGATTTCCAGTAAATGCAGCTCGTCCAACTATTCTGAAAAGTCCCAAAGAAAAACTAGTTTTTTCAAATGGCTGTTTACAGCGAACAAATAAACCACTTTCATAACATGTAGAGGCAGAAAAATATGTAAAATTGAATAGTCATACCCTTCACCCATTATAGTAAAGGGTTTATTCATCAACATTTTGTTAAGAAGTGCAGACACAAATTCCTCTGGTTGAATGCCATGAGAAGAGGAACACACATCAGAGGAAGCCCAGCATCCTTCCCACTCTCCAAATGGTGATTCACTACTTTCAGTTCCATCAATGTGTGAACGTCGAGAAGATAGGGATGGTTCACAATGAGATTCTTCCCAAATTAATAAACTGCAACAATGTTGAAATATTTTCTTTACAAAATCAAATTAAAGAGTCTCATCAGGATACCACTAGACAGATACAAACAATTCCCACAACTATAGCCTTTGAATGCATGAAAAACAAAATGCACATGCGGACACCAAAAGATGACATGACACATGCACCTTCCAGGGCAAAAATATTTAATTCGGGAATTTGAGTGTTATGCAGATTGAAAGCTTCAAAAATAACTTCTGGTAGAAAACAAACATAACAAACAAAGTTAAGATTTAAACTCTAAATAGTAAAAGTTGCCTCAATTAACAATGATGTAAGTTTCCGAACATGTCAAATTAAAATGCACAAGCCAGAACAGACGAAAAGAGACCAATGGAGTTGAAATTATCCTATCACTACCGATGGAAAAGAATTCTATTCCAAAATCAATTAAAATAGAAAGGGGAATATAGACAAATAAGGAAGACAGATACAAAATGAAGACATTTTCATAAGCAATAAATGCCTTAAAAAAACCAGCAGGTTTGTGAAACTAGCTTTTCAGCTTGGATTCTTTCAGACAAAGCAGAAGCACCAAAACATAAACTTCCAAAAACAGAGACAAGAGACACCAGATAGCGAATCCAATACAAGAGAACAAATAAACAATGAGACTTCAACATCCCCGAATATATACTGCTATTCTTATGAAACCAAACAACAACAACAAAAAGACTGTTTTTGTCACAGATCCACTCTGCTTGAATCAAAAACAAAATAGCAATGAATCTCCAAAAGCTTCAAACAAAAACAAAATTGTTGAATTACCGAAACAGGAAAAGCTTCACGACATCTGAATTAAAAACAGCAAAATCACTTAAAATTGAGCTCAAAAAATAAAATCTAACTCAACTTTTGCTAAGCTTTTCTGAGCAACCAAACAAACAGACTTTTCAAATTAGTAAAGAAATGAACATGGACTAGATTTCAGTACAAAGATAGAGTAGCGTCCCTAACTAGTCTACCAATGCACCTGTAAAACGAACCAGGTGTCTACTCGATGTATAGGTAGATTAAATCTAAATTAAGCAAGCTTACTTGGGGTTTTGGCAGCCGATCTTCCAAAAGACGGCATAAGCCCAGTGATTGGCAGTGCACAGCCTCTTAAGCGCTTCTTTGAGCAAAACGCCCATCACTTGCGAACTCAGTAATCAAAAACTTGAAAAACTACAATCCAATACAAAACAAGCTCGACCGGGATTTCAAAGATATGCCGGAGACCACCGACTTCCGGCGACTCAGAATCCGTTAAGCCTAACTTCCACGGCACGATCCTCTCCCAGCCTGCTTCGTCCTCAGTCCGCCGCTGCTCTTCCTCTCCGGATCCAAGCTCCACGCCGCCAATCTCAGTCTCCGGCAAGCCATGAAAATGTCGGAGTGCGAGAGAAAGAGAGAAAGAGAGAGAACCGCGACGGAGTGAAGCTCGGAGAGAGAGAGAGAGAGAGAGAGAGAATCTGGAACAAAAACCTACACTATTCCACAAGCTTCGAGCCTGTACAGAGCCTCCATTTCTACTATCTCAAAAGAGCTTGAAAATTTGAGGAAGTGTGAGAGTGGCGAAACACGGATTCGTTTTAGTGCGGCGGGAGATCTAGGGGGTTGGTGAGGTCTCGGGCTTCAGGCACAGGTTGCTTCAGCTGTTGCGTTCTGCACTTCTGCTGCTACTGTGAAATTATCTGAGTGTGTTGGAAACTTGGAATGCGCTAAAGTGCGCCACATTATATAGAGAGAGAGGTTGAGGTGAGGATTGGGTGACAGCCCTGTGACGGTAACACTACATTTCTTTTTCACTATCTTTGTTTTCTGTTTTATTTTGTCGTGTTTGGAGTCAGATTGGAGAGATGTAATCGTTGTGCCGTCTGAACAAATAGCTAGTGCGGGTTGCGCTCGTCATGACGCCACTTTCAAAAACGCCCTTTGGTTTTGGGTTATATTACGGCAGTGCCAAAGGCGGGACCATGTGGTTCACGGCGGCGATTATTTCCGAGAAAGAATGTATTCCGTTCTTCTTTTTTGTATTTTTGGTATGATTAGTGATTAAAGCTATTTGGAAAAGACAATAATAAGGCATCTTCAACAAGGCTTTCTATACCCATACTCAAACCCAAAACCTAAAAAATCTTCTCTCCAACCATGAAAACCCAAACTCATATTTGGGTTTCTACTAAAGAGCAGCACCTGAAGGGGAGACCATTCCCACACATGAACGCACCAGGAGCTCCACTTGTGGGGGACGCGCGCTAGAAGACGAAAAAACAGGAGAAGAAAAACTTACGCGCTTTGTACGCGTTGAAGAGTGCTACAGATTTTCAAATGATCACATTTTCAAATGAAACAAAATTGAGGAAAATATAGAATATAAAATGATTAAAATTTGGGTATGAGTATGAGTTTTGATATAATGGTTGGAAATAGAATATGAGTTTGAATAGTAATGAGTTTAGGTGAGTCAAAATATAGGTTTGAGTATGGGTTTTGACTCACCTTGTTGGAGATGCCCTAAAAGGGCATCTGATTCTTCTCCCCGCCGTTAAGCTTTCCTTTTCGTATTCTCATCTTTAGTTTCTTTTTAACTTATGTCGGTTCTAATATTGCTTTAAGGTAAAAAAAAAATGTTGTTTTGCTCTATCTGCTTGTGTTAGTACTGATGCTTGTACTGTCCTTAATATATATCCAATAGACCTTATATTGTCCCTAATAGACCCCCGGACATACCTCCTACTGCCCCCAATATACCTTTCGACAGACCCCCTACTGCCCCCAACAGACCCCTACTATCACCAATAGATCCCCTAGCTTTCGTCAGAGTCCGGTCAACGGTCGTCGGAGTCCGGTCAATAGTCGTCGGAACCCGGACAACGTCATCGGCCGTGGGAATCCCGTTATAGAATCTTTTTTTGTTAATAGACTCTTATAATGGTTTATTGTAGTTTATTTAATTCATTAAGGGTATAATTATTTTTCTGTTATTTAAGTTAGTTCTTGGGAAATTTAAAACCTGATTTTGTTGGTGGGAATAAAATTCTTAAAATTAGGACTAATAGGCATTGTCCCTTAACTCTATTTTTTGAATATCTCTAATAAAACTTTTATGAGAGCGATTAAGAAGATGTTGTTAGAAGTTAAAACACTAGATACTACATGGACCCTAGTTGAATAACCCCAAATATTCTACAATCTCAAGTTGACTTAAATGACCCCTTGGTAGAGAAGTCTTTAAAATTAAGAGAAAATACTTGTGACACCCTATACTTAGCACCTAAAAATAGTTATGTCTCTCGGTTTTTAAATTAGATCGGTATACCCCCTATACTCTTAATTTTTGACAGTTTTACTTTTTTTATTAATTGACCGTCAAAAGAGAAAATGGCTAAAATGCCCTTATGAAAAATCGATTTTACTTTTGAGATGTGAAATCCATACACCCCAAATTGAAATACACACACCATTTTTCCTCTTTTGGTTAACACATTCACAAAAAGTCAAAGTTTAAGTTACTAAAAAACAAAATTTAAATTACCAAAAAATAAAAAAAAGGTGTGTGGATTTCACATCCCTTATTTTTTTTCTTTCTCTTTCCTAATTTTTTTTATTTCTCTTTCTCTCCTGTCCTTTCTCGAGAAAAATAAATAGAAAAAAATAGAAAAATATTAGGAAAGAGAAATAGAAAAAAATAGGATAGAAAAAGGAAAAAATTAAATTTTAATAGGGGCATTTTAGCTATTTTAGCAACTTAACGGTCATTTTTAACGGTCAATTGACTGAAATGGTAAAACTGTCAAAAATTAAAAGTATAGGGGTATACCAGTTTAATTTAAAAAATGAGGGACATAACTGTTTTTAAGTTCTAAGTATAGGGCGTCACAAATATTTTTCCCTTAAAATTATAATGAGAGTGAAATCCACACTCCCTATATTATAATCCACACTTCATATTTTTCTTTTTTGTGACTTAAATTTTGTCTTTAGTGACTTAAATGGTGTCTTCTTATAAGAATGATGACTAAATATAGAAAGTGAGAGGGTTGATTACAATTTGAGGAGTGTAAATTTCACTTCCCAATCATAAATGCGAAGTACAATATGATGGTAAGAAAACACTTATCAATAGCACAAACAACAACACCAAGTGGATATGGCTAGCTAAAAGTAATTGAAGCTCACATCTCATCTTGTTTAGCCTCGCCAATCCTAACCATTTATCTTTCACACTCAGATAGCGAGCATTATGGATTGCAATTTAGAGGTCACTAGAAATTTTCACCAGCGCGTTGCTGCGGATTTGAGAAGAGCAAATTTATATACATGGTTTTTTTCTTCAATTCCCAGATTGGTATATATAAGATGGAAGAAATATGAACAGATGGAGTTCTAGAAATATTCATTGGTTTTGGAGTTCAGGTGGGCACAACAGTCATTTTATAAAGTTAATAACAGTTATGTGATTAAAGAGAAAAGAAGGGCATAATTGTAATTTTCTAGGCGTGAAGGCATGTTCGTAAATAAACGCAAAATCAGGACGAAGTAGTAACTTCATAGGGGGCTTATGAATAGTGGTTCGGCTGTACGGGTTTTAGTATATAGTAAATTTTAGATCATGCGACTCTTAACTCGCGGGATAACAAAATTCTAGTATTAAGATCCCCAAATCCTCTCACAACTCAGTCCTCATAACCACTGTGGTGGAAAGTTCTCCAACAGCTTCGACCTTGCTTGGGATCAATTCGTCGGCTGCTCTAACACGTCGTTATACTCTCCCTCCCCATGCCAACCATCGGTCCTTAGCCACGACCACATCACCATGCACAGCGATCGTTGCGTACTTTATGAGTGATGTTGACTTGGGCGCAGCCAGACTACTTTGTGACGGCATTTCGGGTCAAGATTGAGTAGAACTCGACCCAAAGGAACATCTTATTGAAAAGATGTATTTTTTTCTTTAACTGATTCATGACGACAACAGAAAAATTAATTGTAAGTCAAAACCAACACTTTGGCTCAAACATGTGGGTTACATTTTGTAGGACATTAGGTGATTGTCCACTAGATGGTCTAAAAAAATTTTGTGAGAATTTCCTTCAATGTTATTCTTTTGTTGTCCATTGTTTTAATTTAAATTTGAATATGCCTTGGGTATGACTGTAAATTGACAAACCAGTTATTCGCTAAGACCATCTCCCACCAAAGGCCAAAAAGCCAAATTTAGCTTATGTTTAGTCCAACCATAAGCCAAATTTCAATTCCCAAGGTAAAAAATTTAGCCTAAGCTATTTGGTAAACCAAATTTGGCCTTCCATTTCCATAAGCTAAAACCAATAATAATATTTTATTTAGTTTTTTTTTTTTGCAGATCTGCCCTTCTAGCTACCATCTTATTTCATTTTGTATCCTTTTTAAATTTGAACTAAAAATCTTTAATCCCTCACAACTACATAATTAAAAACTCGTTTCTATTTAATTTTTTTTACCATTGCGAAGATCTCGAAGAGACCTTTCATATAAGCTTCATATCTAATATATTTAGATAAAATCATATACTTGATTAATTATTAAATTAAAAAAAGTGCATAGTTTATTCATGTAAAAAGGTTACACACTTATTAAAACTAAACAACACAAAATGCTAGATTTAACTAAATTACAACATAACGAAATAACTAACATAAAATGCTAGACTTATTAAAAACACATATTATTTTTCAATAAAAAAAACTCATATTATAATAACCATCAACAATAATTCGGTACTCCATCGCTTTTGTTATAGGGCTCCTCCATGTCCATCGCTTGTTCCGGTACCTCCGCTTCCTCCATAGTCTTTACCTTTTCCATATCCAAAAGGTCTTTCATAAGGACTCATTTCTAAATTATACAGTTATGGGAAAGGATTATAATGTTGGTTATTATCTAGCCGACGATGTACATCTTTTTTTTTTTTTTCTTCTTTTAAAAAGAGGATCAGTAGTGGTTCCCCACTTACCCCCCGGAGACTCGAACCCGCGACCTAACGGAAGCAGGTGAAGCAGCTTACCACTGAGCTAAGCTTCTCGTCCACGATGTACATCTTAAATGGTTCACACTTGTTCAAACTATACATGATCCACAAGGTCGGAAGAAAACTTTGTTTGCCACAAAGCAAGAATCATATAGGAAGGACGTGGAGTGTGCATTTGGAGTTCTTCAATCACGTTGGACAATTATTAAAGGACCAGCATGAATTTAGGATAAACGTGTCTTACATGATATAATGACTACATGCATCATAATGCACAACATGAATATCGAGGATGAACAAGATTTATCAGCTCCGATTAAAAAATTTAATCAAGCACCCGCCCCTACAGTTGAGATGGTGGTTGGCGAAACAACAAGATTTAACCAATTGCTCGATCGTCATAGGAAAATTAAAGATAAGAAAACTCATTATGAACTTCAAGATGCTTTAATTGAACATATTTGACAGCGACATGGAAGAACATAAGTTTGAAATAGTGATCAATAAATGTTTATTTTCAAATAACTATTTTGTTTTCAAATAAATTTGTCGTTCTATTTTTTTTTAAATTTTCGTTGGTTGTATCTTTTAATTATCATATATTTCTTAGGGAATAAGATCCATGTCCTTCTCAATATTTGTTGTTTCAAATTATTTTTAATATTATATATATTTACATATATGAGAAAAGAAAAAATATGCATCGAAATATTATTTTTAATATTATATATATTTATATATATGAGAAAAGAAAAAATATGCATACAAATATAACATTACTGTTGAAGGAATTTACATTCATATCTTTGATGATGTGTCTTGACCGAATCTTCTCCTTATTAGACTAGAATATCTCTTAGATATCTATTCCTGATTTACAGGGATTCTCTATGTAATGTCTATATAAAGGTCAATCTATCAATAAATGAGTAGACCTTTATTATCGTATTCACATACTCTACAACAGGTTATCAAACTTGGTGTTCTAACCAAGAGATAATAGACCAACCATCCCGAAAAAACCATAAAACCTTCGAAAACCCAAACTTTTTCCCAAAACCCTAGTTTGCCCTTTTCGTTTTTCCCGATTTCCAGCAAGATTTTCCTCTGTCCACGGCCGGAATTTCATATCCACAGAAAACCGTCGACGACCAGGTTCCAACCCCACCGATCTTACCCTGAGAACCGGCCGCCGCCACTGACCACCGGTTTACCGCCTTCCAGTGCTCCGATCGACCTAATTTTTGGACAACATATTCATCTTCCAGTGGTGCTCCTCCTATCAAAATTTCAGCTCCAAACTCGAAGCAAAAGTAGGTGAAAAGTTGCTTTCTCCTCTCGGCAATCTCTAGAAACCAAAGATCTCAAGATTGCTCATCTTCCAAGGCAAGCCAGAAAGGTTCCCAACCCTCGGTCGAAGTCTGCCATCGACTCAAACTCATCAGCGATAAATTTTTAATTAAGGTTACTGCTTTCCAAATTTCAATTCATAGTTCGGGCCTAGTAGCATTTCCATCTATCTCATCTCTATGACGAGATTGAATTTTGGGGGGAATAGGGTTTGAGAGTTTTGTTGGAGCTCCCATCCTCTATTAAACTTTGTGACTGCGACATACGCGCCACCATATATTTGCGACTGTGATTACGCGTCGCTGCGACAGCTGTGAGCGTCGCCTACAAGGGAAGAATCGATTGTGACTGCAATTACGCGTCACCTACTTTTATTTGCACCAATTTTATGACCACATCATTGGTTCACTAATTCCAATCCCCTTATCTTTTGTAGATAATTGCGCCTCCAAGGCCTGAGTTTGAGATCCTCGATGTACGAGGAAATAATTACCTTCAATGGTCATCCAATCTTACACGATTTTTCGTCAGAAAAGAATTTACTTTCACTATTTTTCCTCTTGATGGCCCAGATGCAGTTCCCAGTGAGATGATCAAAGCTCAAGCCCTCATGTTCCTGAGGCGCCATATCCATAAGGAATTGAAGATGCAATATCTGATGATAATGGATCCCGAAGAACTGTGGGACGACTTGAAGCTCCGTTTTGATTACGTACATGATGTATAGTTTCCAGCGTTGCCGACAGGATGGCAAACCATCCGCCAACTATTCAACTCAGCTCAATGGTCTTCCTTGCTTTCATTGCGGCTCTAATGCCCATAAGCACGAAGATTGTCGTGTCAGCTAGGATGCTAGAGATACCTACAGAAGACACAAGCAGTACCTGGCTCAAGAAGCTAACTTTAATATGGGAGATGACATTGGTGCTGAACCTTCCACCAATCTCACCATAACAGATTTCATAGCTAAGAAGCAAGCTAGTATTACGCACATGGATGTTGCAGATTTTGATTAAACTCTTTTGATTAGATGTTTTTTCTCTGTTATTTTCTGTTTGGCACTTGTTTAGCCACAGTTATTTTTGACTTTTCAGTCAGTTTTTATGGAATTAGACATCCTTTGATGCATTTTTTCAATTGACATTAACAAAATCTCTCATTTATGTTCAAATGTGTTGAATGGATTGAGAATTTTATTCCCTTATGATTGGTTTGAATTGCACAAAGCTAAATGCTTCATTACATGGCAAACATGCTAAATCCACATGTGTTTGTGGTCTTTGAATTGGTTATGGCATAAATAATGGCAAAACATGAGAACAATTGCGAAAAATCGGCGAAAATACATGAAGACAGCAAGTTGCCGTGTTTTGGCGGTGTTGCAGCTCCCCTTAGGCGCCCCTAAGAATCCTTGATGCACGCTGTGGGCATTGGGTAGCTGCCTGAGCCCCTGCCACAGTCTACCCATGCGTGTTCATTAAAAGAACAAGTACTGGATTTGCCATAGTAGCTGTCTATGTTGATGACATGAATATCATCGGTAATCTCAAGGAAATTGATGAGACCGTGACCTACTGGAAATCCGAGTTTGAGATGAAGGATCTTGGGAAAACATGATTTTGCCTAGGCATAGAGCTAGAGCATCGAGAGAATGAAATATTGATTCACCAGTCAGCTTATGTCCAAAAGATGCTCATGCGCTTTAATATGGACAAAGTTCATTCATTTGGGACTCCTATGGTCACGCGAAGTCTGGATATCAAAAATGACTCATTTCGTCCTAAAGAGGAGGATGAGGAAGTTCTTGGAGCAGAAATTTCATACCTAAGTGCTATCAGAGCTCTATTATACTTGACTTAATGCACAAGACCAGACATTGCATTCTCAGTAAATTTGTTAGCTGGGTTTAGCTCTACGCCAACGCAACGTCATTGGACTGGTGTTAAGCACATCTTCAGGTACTTGAAAGGTTCAATTGATTTGGGCATGTTTTTCCCTTACAAAATTGAAGTTGAAAACATGAATGTTGATGTTTCAATTGAAGATTGCATTGCAGACAGTTTGGCTGAGCCCCTAAGGGCCCCTGCCATGTCAGGCAGCAGCTTGGCAATGCAAGGCAGCGCGCCCCCGTCGAGCCCCTGACACAGTCTGCCTAAGCGGGCAGCGTGCAGCGCGCCCCTAAGTGCTTCTGCCGCGCCCCTGCACGTATTTGCCGAAGCTGCTGTGCAGCAACCGCGTCCCTGCGCGTGCAGCGTTGCAGTCAAGCCCCTGCCGCGTATGGCTAAGCCCCTACAAGGCCCCTACGCGTCCTCGAGGGCTTCCAATGCCGCAACTGAGCAGATTTTGGCTCCTAACCAAAATCAAGTTTCAAAGCTCCTTCTAGCTCAAAATTGACGCAATGTGGCATTGTCCCCTATGCTGAGACACCGAATGATATGTTAGTCGGTTTTGCTGATACTGGGTATTTGTCAGATTCACACAAAGGACGTTCTCAAACTAGGTATGTGTTTACCATGGGAACTACGACGATTTCTTGGAGATCTACCAAGCAAACCCTTGTTACTACTTCCTCGAATCATTCAGAGATTATTGCACTACATGAAACAGTCAAAGAATGTGTTTGGCTTCGCTATGTAATAACTCATATTCGAGAGTCCAGTGGATTGACATCTATCACTGAAGCACCAACTTGCATCTATGAAGACAATGCGGCATGCATTGAACAAATGAAGTTAAGATTCATTAAGGGTGATAATACTAAGCATATCTCGCCTAAGTTCTTCTACAATCAGCAACAACAACAGCTTTTGAATAACCAAGTGAGTTCCGAGGATAATGTAGCAGATTTGTTCACCAAGTCTCTACCCAAATCTACTATTGAGAAGCATGTGCGAAGTATTAGTATGTGTCGCTTATCTGAACTCCATAATTGATTTAATTATCAGGGGGAGTTGATTGTGTAGACATCATGGGCAGTCTACGTCACATGTTTTACATTCAAGTTGTAGTTGGCGCGTTGTGCTCTTTTTCCCTTCAACCAAGTCTTTTGTTTTTACCCAAGAGGTTTTTTGTTTTACTTAACAAGGTTTTTACCGAGACAACGTTCATACGCCATGTGATTCTGGTACGCGATATAAGGGGGAGTGTTGAAGGAATTTATATTCCTATCCTTGATAATATGTCTTGACCAAATCTTCTCCTTATAAGACTAGAATATCTCTTAAATATCTATCTTTGATTTACAGGGCTTCTCTATGTAATGCATATATAAAGACCAATCTATCAATGAATGAGTAGACCTTTATTCTCGTATTCACATACTCTACAACAATTACATATATAATTACATATATATATATGACAAAAGAATTAGATTTGGTTTTACCTTTGGATTTAGCTTACGGTGGGAGTGTTTTTTAAAGCCAAAAGACTATAAATTTGGCTAAAGATTTAGCTTACGGTGGAAGATTTTGGTAAGCTAAAAAAAGATTTCACAGAATATTCTTATTTTATAGGTTAAATTTAGCTAAGGATTAAGTCTATCATAGGAGACGCTATAACACTTGAAGAATATTCAACTAATGTCTGCATTTTAAATAAAACAATCCAAACATTTAATCACACTTCATTATCCAACTCTAATCTATAATCAAAACGTATGCTACATATTTTTTATAAAATGGTTCAAAAAGTTGTAGTGTGGTTAATTTAATTAGATTGGTGTCTGCTACTCTGGTAGCTTTTTGTTATTCCTTCAATATTTATTCTTTGTAACTACTAAGAAAAATGGTGAGGGCATGAAAAGATGGAGCAGTAGTTGGAGACACATGAGTGTGTGGTCCTTTTTGTGCTTTGTTCTGCTTTATGTTAAAATTTATCTGTAGTAAATTGTTGTGGGGAAATGGGTAAAAGATATTCGGATTCATATGTGAATGTGTGTCTTTGGACTATACAAAATCAATTTTTTGACCGAGATCCCTAGTCTTTAAGGCCATCAGAAGCCATTATTCCATTCTAAATATGCAAGAGTACTATTTACTCCATCACTCGATTAAATATTGATTCACTTTTAACTCTCAACCGTATAAGATTTTAAGGTCTAAGATGAAACTAACGAGGTGTTTCAATCTATGTGCAACATCATTCAGACATGACATGCATTAGGGATCATGAAGAAGTATCTTCCTCTTAGTCAAAAACAATCTAAAACATGGGTCCGGTTTAAGGGTTATTGTTTTTTACACACTTTTTGACACTCATTCATGCGTTTAGATTTTAAAACTTTTAACGGTCTAGATTACTTGCTAATATGATGGTAACAAAAAGAATGTGATGTGGAGAATGACATGGATTTACCTATTTTCGTAGCAAATTAGATTTACTTTTATTTATTAAAATAAAAAACCAAATCCAATTCTAACTTGAAAAATCAAAAATCAAATCATATACAATAAAAAGAAAGAAAAGAAAAGAAGAGTGTCAGAAGAACAATGTCCACAAGAAGAAACAAGAATAAGAAGAACGAAAAACAATAGGAACGCAAAAGAACAAACATCGAAAGCATCATTTCTAACTTGATTCTCTCATCTATCAATTTACAACAAGAATACAGGTACGTAAGAACATAATTATCTTCTTCTTTTTTGTTGACATAGCATTACATATAACTAGATTTAGGGTTTAGTAATTGAATCGAAATTTCCGGTATTTGATATATTTATATTGCCAAGGAAACCTACATCTTGTATAGCCTAGAAAAACTAAAGAAACTAAATTGACATGGGGTACATATATGTATGGTTGCCTTTCGTAAGTGTAGGGTTTAGGGTTCTTTGTTTTTCTTTGAATAAGGGTTCTTTGTTTAAAAGTCACAGATTTATTTTGACAAATAACAAAAAAAAAATAGCTTGAAGGTTTGTACTTGAATGCAAAAGAAGAGCTTACGATTGTTGTCCATGTAAATATATTAGAGGAGCTTTTTTCTTTTCTTTCTTTTTATTGTATACGATTTGATTTTTGATCAAGTTAGAATTGGATTTTGTTTTTTATTTTAGTAAAGAAAAGTAAACCTAATTTGTTATGAAAATAGGTAAATCCATGTCACTTTCCACATCATATAATTTTTTTTTTGATATTGTATTAGCAAGTAATCTAGACCGTTAAAAGTTTTAAAATCTAAAGGCTATAAATGAGTGTTAAAAAGTGTGTAAAAAACAATGACCCTTGAACCAGATCCTTAAAACATATATTACATGTTCTACGCATCGACACGGCTAGAGGCTTTTTACCATTTTGGTTTAGTGACATAAGTCTTCATTTATAAGTATGAGGTACAACAAATCTGTAATATCTGAGTTGTTTAACTGATAAAAAAAAGACTAAGAAAAGAAATATTATGTGCTCTTTGTTCTTTCTTCTCACGTCTCTCTTCTTCTCGAGTTATTTTCCCATACCTGGTTGGTTTTTTTAATCTATTTGCTCTCTTCTTTCATCACTAGCAAATTCCATCAAAATTTCTTTTATATTGATTCTTGTGCTCTTTTTGTTATATAGAAAGATCGATTTGAATTAGAAGAGCTATAGTTATCATTGTCTTAGTAACGTATATATGTTTAATTTGAGTTCTACTAAATTATTGGAAGATAAGATTTTAAAACTACGGTGACCCGAATACATTCACATTGTTTTTTGCATTTTTATACAATAGTATTGTACGCGTTTGTCGTTTTCGATTTAAAAAAATGCTATCCGACTAAGTTACAAGACATCATTTCGGATCCTATAAATACACATTCGTTGTTTTGTTTTCATTTTCAGAATTTATTTTTGGAAATTGTTTTTTAAAGCATTACTAAACATTACCTTAATCGCCTAATACCGTTTGGTCTAGGTCTTTCTTTATAAGTGAGAGGTCGTGAATTCAATTCACAATAACACGTTAGGGTTAGGATTACAATACACATTAATTATGTATTTGATAAGAAGAAAATAGAAGACCTGTAGATACAGTAACAACTAACACCTTATTCTGCAAAATTATTATTCAGAAGTAAAAATTCTGGTCCTCCATGAATTAGCAGCCGGAGAAGACACAATTTAAGATAGGCAGATCTTCTACCTCAAAAAATTCCTAGTCCTCCATGGATTTAGTTGTCTATTAAACATGTTCATGAACCGAACTGATTTTGAAAACGTAAGCCGATCTACTTGACCAAGAAGAACTAGAAAAATAGCAAAAGGTTTCACAGAGAGTGAGTGGCATTGTCCCAACAAAGTCAAAATTGCATTCATCAAATAAAAAGAATAAGAAGAAAGAAAGAAAGAAAAAAAAACTATAATGGATGACCATATTTATGAATGAGTGGAGATCATAGTTTAGGTCCTTTGGGTGGGGATGGAAGTGATATATCAGGATAACCCCAGATCTAGGATCATCAGTGATTTGAGTTTGACAAGACCCAAAGCTTAAAACCTCCATAATAACAATGCGGTGTGTGGAAAATTAAACAAGAGGCTAAGCACGACGAGACAAACAAAGCTTGAGAATATTGACCGGCATCAAACATATATTGCCAATTAGCTAGTATGGTGTTATCTTCCAGAATCCATTTCCGATTTTCCCGATCTTCAACTTGTCTACACTTGATTGGTTTGAGGTTTACGTACGACAAGGAACGTGTCTTACATTTCTGAGATTTTATCTTCTGTGGAATCTGATATATATTCACATGGTACCAAGGAGAAATATATGCTCAAGTAATTGGGGCTCTTGGTGACTGGCTGCTGAAGATGGATCAGAGTGAGCGCTTCAAGCCGACTAGAAAGACGAGGGCACCTACAGACTACAGTAGGTCCTTTTTTATTTACTAAATAAAATTAAAAATCCCCAGTAAAAAGGGACATGCCCTCAGCCCCTCTTGGTGAGTTGTTTTTCACACACTGCTCAAACACACCTAAATCATCCTTGATGAAATTTCTTCTCACTCATGATCCTTGAGTCACCCTGATTTCTTCTCACTTGAATCACCCTCGAGGAGACTCTTCTCCTATAGGCTCTTTCAAAAATTGGTCTAAAATAATTCCATGTACGTGTACACATTGTGGATATAAATTAAAGGAAGAAGAACTAACATATAAACGAGGGATTTAGGACATCTTAAATTTACAATGTTAAAAAGAAGACATTGTAGTGAAATATTTAGGTTACGGCCTAGTAAACTATTTGAGTTTTGTCTAATTAAATAGACTTAATTAGCATAAATCTCAAAAAATATTCATAACAATATTCATACATGATCAAATTATCTACTTAGAAGCCGCCATGAGAAGAGCACGGCTCCTCTGCTCCTCTTCTCAAAACCTAGTCGTCATTGCTTGGTTTCCCAATCACGGCGATTGACGCCGGTACCAAGTGGAGTTCTCTTCTCCCACCCACGTTGTCTTCTTGCAGCAATCCAAGATTAGATTTGGTCAACAAGTCCTCCATCGTTTTCATGCTGAAAAACGATGGAGATGCAGGTCTAAGGGCCGGTCCGGGAGATGTTATCCCTCAGCTGCCACACCTCATCATTCCTAAACCCTCGCCACCTTACTCTGTGTCTCCTACGACATTTAGCGCCGACTCTAAGCCGTTTCTTCTTGGCATCAATCCCTCTTGTGGAGGCAAACATTATCCTTTTTTAGTTAGGCTACCATCAAGGTGGAGGACAAAACGTTGCCGATCATGGATATGAGGTGGAGGGTTACCTGTTAATGTCGGAGATCACTATACTGATGGAACAGATTTGGCAGCTGCAGGACATGGTTGCGAGCAAGGATCAGAATCTCCCAATTTGGTTCTGACTTTGGACTCCGGTTAGTAAGACTGAGTGTGAGCTTGAATCCAAGAGAGCTGCGCTTCTTCAACTAGAAGATCTTATGATGTTGCCAACGGGGGCAGGGACGCTGGTGACGAAGCTGTCTTGGTCGCCCATTAGTGCGATTAGAGATTGTCGGCAAGCAACGATGCAAATCTGCTAGGGTTTGGAAATGGGTTCGGGTTTTTGGGCCTAGGTCTAGCCTCAAGCCCATCAAAAGTCAGATTTGGAATTGGGTTATTAGGCCTGATTTCAAACTGACTACGGCTTAAGTCGCAGTGTTTGGATAGCTTGGCAGATTGAGTAAGCTAGCTGCAGCTAGATGAATTTATGAGGTTTGGAGTACCACAATTGAGCGCCTTGGCTCTAGTTTTTATGTTTATTTGGTATCTTGTTTTGTACTAGTTTAATCCTCTACTAAGCTCACTTGAATAAGTGAGCTAATTTTCTAGTGTAACGGTGCTTTAATGCCATTCTGGCCTAAGTTTATCAATGAAAATATTTTACCTTTCAAAAAAATTAGCATAAATCTCACAAGTCACAAATATATGGCCCAATAAACTTTTTAGTTTTGTACAATTTTAAACCCTCATTGTCCATTCTAATCACACAACTTAAAATGACAACATTTGAATGTAAGGTAATTTAATTTGTGCCTAAATGAACAAATCTTAACCGAAGTCATGATAAGAAAAATACTTTTTGCATATGTTTGAGACTATTTCACCCTCACCCCTTTAACATGCATAAAGAGAGAGAAAGTGGAAGATAGAGAAGACTTTACCGGAACCTCATCAGAATCCGGTCACCAATCAATAAATTTTCTCCTACTAAAGTGTACTGCTCTTATATGCAAGTCTACTCATTATATAAGCAATCTACCCGATTAATATGCTAAGTATACTAATTTCATGATACACTTGCTCATGTAGAAGTTGACATTTTGGAGAGTTGTGCTTGAGTGTTAACAAGTATCATACTCTTATATGCTAAGTTTACTCATTTTGTTTGTGTAAGGTCTATTCGTTTATTGTGTCGTACCAACTATTTTCATTAGACATTTGCTCTAATTACTTAATATACTTTTCATAAAAATAAAAAATCACTTGATATACTGATGATCTTGAAACGAAAGTGTACATACCGGGACAACACCCATTTCTCCCTGCCAAACTATAACAAGAGGGCATAAAGCCTTAATTAGCTAAACATAAAAAATAGTAAAATAAAACAAAAACATAGCATGGGTCTTGGGCCAAAGCCTAGCCCCAAATTTACTAAGCACAAACCATGAGTAAGGCTCGCAGCTGCATCTCCATCACCAGTTTGCAACAAGCCTTGCCTCTCCATCCTTTGCATAAGCTCCGACGCCACAACCTTTGCACGATTGGATCAATGGCTCTCTCTCTTCACCCAACATTCCCATTCCACCGACAAGGAGTACCACGTACGCCACCCAACCAGCTATATCCTTGGAGCAATACCATGAATCCCAATTCAGAAAGACACCCGATCCGATTTGCACACATCAGAACCCTTTCTCGCCGTCATCCAGTCCTCAAAGCCAACTGATCTTCCACATGCCGTTTAAATCAACCTCGGAGCCACCCATCTTCCCTAGAGTAGCCGTACTCCTTCCTCCACAAGGCTAAGCAAACTAGATAGCAAATCCACCACCACGCTGTTCCCACTTCGACTTGGCTCACCACCAGACTCTAAGTTCATTCTCACCCGTCTGATGCCGTCACGAGGGTGTGACGTTAAACCGAGCATAAGTAGTCTGGGTTTCACATCCAAAATCAATTGACAATTAATAAAGTGGCATAAAACCCTTATTAACCCACATGCAATGTCTCATTTTTCTGATGTGAGATTTATATTTCAACACGCCCCCGCACGTGTGGTAAATTTTCAAGCCATACACGTGGACAACATTTGGGTCACATAGAGTTCGTGTGGCCGTAACGCATTAACACGTGGACGTGGGTAACCCGCTTTGAAACCATGATAAAGTAGTTTAGGGTTCACATCAAAAAACAATTGACAATGGATGTAGTGACCTAAACCCTTATCCCACAAGTAAGGTCTCATTTTCCTGATGTAGGATATATATCATAACACGCCCCTGCCTGTGTAGCGAATCTTTAAGCCATACACGTGGATAACATTTGAGTGATGTGAAGTTCGTGTGACCGTTACGTATTCACACGTGGACGTGAGTAACCTAATCTGATATCATGATAAAGTAGTTTGAAGTTCACATCCAAAACCAATTATCAATGGATGGAGCGGCTCAAAACCCTTATTAACCCATAGAAAAAGTCTCATTTTCCCGATGTGGGATTTATATCTCAACAGTGCTAACAATAGGAGGTTGTTAGGGATATGAAAGGGTTTTTTATTTTTATTTATTTATATAGTTAAACAACTCAAATGCTGCAATGAATCTATTTTGAGTCGAACTCACAACTTCTCACATATGAATGAAGACTATGTAGAGAGAGAGAGAGAGACCCAATTCCATTTACCGTGAATTCCCAATTCCAATTCCATTTCTGGTAAAGTTGTGGCGTTTCTTGGATGGGTAATTCGATGGATTGGAGATGGTCGCTGGGGTCGTTTCTCGTCTTCGATTCAATGTAAAAAGTGGCTCTCTCCCTTTCTCTCTATTCGTTTTGAATTTGTGTTTGCTTGACTCTCTAATTGTTTCCTGAGAATTGGATTAATATGTTGCCTTGGATCAATTATGATACCCAGTTCATGATTATATGCCCTCGGAAAGGGAATATTGTTGCCTTGAAAACAGAGAGAGATAAATGGTTTACCATTTGAAGGGTTTGATAAATGGTTTACAATTAAACTATGTTGCCTTTGATTAATATGTGTTGCCTTTGATTTATGAGTTCCCTTTGATTAGTTGGTGGTGTCTAGTTCATGAGGATTCTGTTAGAATTTAGAAAGTAACAATCAATCCATATAAAAAGGGTATCAAGAGAGATTGCTAGAAAGAGGATTATTGTTGCCTCTAAGATTGTTGCCTTTGAGATTTTACCTTTCAAAGTCCAGGATTGGTGAATCTGACCTAAGTATTGTTCATTTGAGCTCCTAAATTTTTAATGTGAGCTCACAAAGAGAGATTTTTGTTGCCTTACAAAGTTCATGATTCTGCACTTTGAAACTTGAGTTTGTATTGAACCATTCTTATGAGCTTGCCCAAGCTGGAGTTACAACAGATAACTCATTAAGGCTAGGTATAGGATTTGTAATTGTTGCTTTGTAAGCTGATTTCATTTGTGAGCAAGAGGCTATGTCTTAGGTGACAAAGGGCTCTCTTCATTAATTCAGAGGTTTGCAGACAATAGATGGATTCATGACACTGGCGCTTACAGCTCCAAAATTGCCATCTTCAAGTAACTGTCATATTTTATTTGCAGACAAGGCATGTGAAGAAGAATGTCAAAAGTATCAGAATATCCTTTATACGTATGAAATTGCTTCAGAGCAACGTGTGAATCTGCAAAAGAGTAGTGTTGCATTTATTCGACATATGGATATAAACAAAACAATTGTAGTTGGCTAGTATGTTGGCAGTTAAGAGGGTGTAAACATTATAGATACCTTGGGATTTCAACACATGTTGGTAGGCAGTGGCGTAGTGAGAAATCACATTTAGAATGGTTAAGTTTTAGAACAAACTCTTGATTTTTGGAATTTCATGCACGATAATATTGAAAATAATGTGTTGTTTTTTATTGTTTTAGAGATAATGTTGATGCATGGTATAATATTGAAAAGAATGTTCAAAAGTTAAAGGAGGTCTAACTACCAATTATGAAGTATGAATAGAACTTCTTGTTTAAGTAAATTATGTTTCCGTCCTTCTGTTATGTGTCTTGCCCTAATACACGTAGGATTGGGAGACTATGGAATGCCTATAAATATGCCTTTCTATCAATGAATGAGTAGACTGTTATTCTCGTTATCTTTTCTCATTCAAAACATTATCAGCACTTTGCTATAACCGAGAGCTTGATAACGAAACCCTAGAAAAAAAAAACCCCTAAACAGAAAAAACCCTAGCACCACCACTGGGCACCCAGAAATCTGATCTGGGCACCCATTAGCTTCCCTGACCTCGCCGGCGTAAACCACCTAGCACCTCGGTCGAAGCCCCGCAGCCTTGACCCAGCCCTAGTTGGCCTCCTTCCCCGGCCATCTCCTGCCTCGCCGCCACTGACCCGATGGAGCGCAACTCTCCCACCTCCGGCACAACAACCCAGCGCGACGCACGTCAGCCCCCTTGATCTCGAAGCTCCACCACGCGCCTACCCTCACCACCCTGAGCGCCGCTACACGCACGGCCGGCAGCCTTGCAGCCATCGCACACCGACCCAGCCTAGCTCCAATCAGGTTCTGCTCGACCCGGATTCAAGCATCCAACCCGAAACGAAATGAATATACGAGGGGCAAAACAGTAAATTTGCCCCTCCGGTAAAAAAAAGTTTTTACTTCAAAATAAAAACAGTTTATTTACTTTAGTAATTCTTTAATTAGTTTTACTTCCTACATTTACATACATTATATGGTGAATGTGACTGTTTAATCAATAATCGACTTCAGAATTGCGTAAGTAAATTTAAAGGAGCGACCCTCATCCGTAAAAACTTAGTTGGCTTTTTATTTGCCACGTTGTAAAAAATACAAAACGATGGGATTTTATTCGCGGCTCGATCAATAATCGACTTCAGAATTGCAAAGAGAAACCAGCAGCAACTAGGGGTGTTACTTCGAAACCGAAAACCGAAAAAAACCGCACCGAAAACCGAACCGTAACCGAAAAAACCGCACCGAAAAAAAACCGCACCGAAAATAAAAAAACCGAACCGAACCGGAGCTGTTCGGTTCGGTTTTCGGTTTCGGGTCAGTGAAAACCGAACTGAACCGTTTGAACCGAAGTCAACGGTCAAACAGTAAAAAAAAAAAAAAAAAAACCCTAGTTTAACACCCCTACGTCTCGGTCGCCGTTTCGTGACTTTCTTCAGTTTCTTGAGTTTCTTCTGTTCTTCGGGTTTAGGGTTTACACTTCTTCCCTCTCAGGCTCTCACGCTTCTCAGGCTCTCAGGCTCTCACACTCAGTCTCACTCCTCTCACGGCTCTCAGTCTCTCACGCAGTCGCCGGTCTGCCCTGTCGAGTGTCGTCGCTTGCCAGTGAGGAAACACCCCTCTCAGTGAGTGTCGCCGCTTGCCAGTGACTTTCTTCTGTTCTTCCCTCTCAGGCTCTCAGGCTCTCACACTCAGTCTCACTCCTCTCACGGCTCTCAGTCTCTCACGCAGTCGCCGGTCTGCCCTGTCGAGTGTCGCCGCTTGCCAGTGAGGAAACACCCCTCTCAGTGAGTGTCGCCGCTTGCCAGTGACTTTCTTCTGTTCTTCCCTCTCAGGCTCTCAGGCTCTCACACTCAGTCTCACTCCTCTCACGGCTCTCAGTCTCTCACGCAGTCGCCGGTCTGCCCTGTCGAGTGTCGCCGGTCTGCCCTGGCCCTTCTCATATCATCTTACTAATCAGTAAGTCCTTCGAAACCTTCCACCACAGTTTAGTTCTTTGGTTTCTGCCTTTGCTCACCCTTTTTTTTTTCTTTCTTTTTCTTCTTTTTTCTTTTACGAGAAAACACTGTATATTATAGAACAAAGAACATGAGTACAAACATCCTAGCCAACATCAAAACCAGAAGGAATTAGTCAAGGAACAAAGTTCTGGGGAAGTATATGAGAACTGTCAAAAGATATTGTGGGAACAATGTCCTAGCTAACACTTCCAGATTGAACATCCTACTTATGTTTAGCTGCTTCTTTTACCTTTATTTTTTAAAGTTCTTGATCGAATGATGAACTTTAATATGGGAAGATGGAGAAAACTCCATCAAATACAACTAGAGGTTTTATGTCCAGTGGAGTCGTTAAGCTTTTTCTATGTAAACTACGTGGGATAAAACCATAGATAGGAGAAGAGTATTACACAACCATATATCACTACAGAAGCAAATTGTTCTCCAGAAGTTTTATTAGCCAAATACGTCGATCATTAGCAGGGATCATGTCATCCTAAACCCCAAAACTAGAAAAACGGATATTATAAAAGTTTGCATGTAGAGTGGAGAGGTCAATATATATATAGGCAGACTTCAACCTAATTGAGCGATGGCCATTGTATATCATATTTCCTTCATCGACCCCTGCATAAAAGAAACTCCTACATATTTGACTATGATTGTTTGACTGTGATCCAAAAGCTAGCTAAAGCAATAATACATATATGTTGTTGAATTGAATCAAAGAAAAGTAGCAGTAGCAATCAGAGAGTAGCATAATGCACACACTGCCTATGAAATCAAAGCTTGGGAAAAGGGTTTCCCCATACCCGAAGAATATTGGTTTAAATTTGTGATATATGTTTGAATCATCAGATTTTCATGATCTGCTGTTTGATTACTCTATTGATTTCATATAGAGCAGTCCCAGAACTTCTGTTCTTTGGATTTGTCAGGTTACTTCGCAATATCCATTTGGTCAAATTAATGGCTTTTGCATAGCTTCTTCAATTCAAATTAATGGCTTTTGCATAGCTTCTTCAATTCATGTTGGATGGTTTATACGGTTGTGACTTGTGTGTGCGTGCTGTTAACATGCGGCCTGCAATTTTTTATCTTTGTTACAGGTGAAACAGAAAGCACTTATCATCTGCAGTGAGGAAGATCGGATTATCAGCTACAAGCAAACACTGGTCAGTTTCGGATTATCGGATTAAGGTAAATTGTGCATATTGATGAGATTTTGAGAAAGATGATTGTTTGACATTGTGTATTGGTGAATTTAGTGGTTTGTGGTCTGCCTTGTAGTGGAATTGATGAATTGGTGAATTTAGTGGTCTGCTACTCTGCTTTGTAGTGGAATTTAGTGAATTTAGAATTTATGTGCTTAAATCTTTGATTCCTTTTCTTTTGCAGACAGCATTCCCTCTCACAATGAAGAGGGTTAGATTGAACTCATCAAAGGCAGTGAAGTGCGGTTCCTCAACGTCCATTGACTCAGTTGGTCATGGTCGTGGTCGTGGTCGTGGCCGTGGCCGTGGTGTTACGAGTTTTACAATGAACAATTCTTCCTCATCTTCTCAGGTATATTACTGAAATTTGGTTACTGAAATAGTTATAATATATATATATATTTTGATGATGATGATGATTATATTTGTATAATATGCAGATGCAAGTTGATAGTGTTGGTGTCGGTGAATCGGCAACACCGACACCGGTTCCTAGTATGGGTGGATCACAAGCAACTGAAGCAAGTACCGGTGAAGAAGAGGAGAATCATGAGATGACTGAGGAAGAATATTTGGCGTACTTGAAGGACAATGAAAGGTCAGATATTTGGGCTCATTTTACTAGAAAAATGGTTAAGAATAGAGTTAAGGGAGTATGCATTTATTGCAGTAAAGAATATTGTGCTGATCCGTATTCAAATGGTACGACATCTCTTCTTAAGCATGTAGACAAGTGCACCAAGTATCCTCCTAACATTGAAATGTTGAAAGCTAAAAAGCAAAAGATTTTGTGTTTTAAGAAAGAGACTAGGGAGTTAGAAACCTCTGCTTTGACAAATGAAGAGCTCACTAGGTTGTGTGTGGAGATGATTATTCTAGATGAGCTACCATTTACTCATGTGGATGGGATAGGGTTTAAGCGTTTTATGCAAAAAGCGTTACCTTTTTGGAAAATCCCTTGTAGGCAAACAATAGCAAAAGATGTGCTTAAGGTGTATATGTGGGAGAAAGAGAAGTTGATGGGTCAAATGAAAGGGAAAAGAGTGTGTCTTACAACGGATACATGGACATCCATTCAAAACATTAATTATATGGTTGTCACCGCACACTTTATTGATGATGATTGGGTGTTGCATAAAAGAGTGCTTAATTTTTGTGCCATTGAGGATCATAAGGGAGAGTCGATAGCTGAAATTTTAGAGGATTGTTTGTTGGAGTGGGGCATAGAGAAAATTCTAACAATCACCGTTGATAATGCTTCGGCAAATGATGTTGCAATAAGAGAGTTAATCAAGAAGTTAGATGCTTGGGGAGATCCTAGAATGATTTTGAATAGGGGGAAGAATGTGCATATGCGGTGTGTAGCTCATATTCTTAACTTGATTGTGAATGATGGTTTGAAACCAATGAATATGTCTATTGATGCTATTCGTAATGCGGTGAGGTATGTTAGATCCTCTCCACAAAGACTTGAACTTTTTAAACAATGTGTTGAGAGAGTGAAGATAGAGTGTAAGGGGCTTGTGGTGTTGGATGTCCCTACTAGATGGAATTCCACATACTTAATGTTGGAATCGGCTTTGAAATTTCAGAAGGCATTTGATAGATTGAGTGATCAAGATACTCGTAATTATTGTGCATATTTCAAATTGGGTGAGAAGAATGCAAAGGAAGGGCCACCCGCTTGTGTTGATTGGAGGAATGCCGAAGTGTATTCGGATTTTCTAAAACCATTTTATGAAGTTACATTAAGAGTGTGTTGTTCTAATGTACCTATTATTCATCACACTTTTGGTGATTTGCTTTATCTATATGGTCTTTTAGAAGAACAAATTAAGAAACCAAGTGTCCCTATGATGGGAGATATTGCACCTCCAATGGGAGAGAAATATAAGAAATATTGGGGTGATTTTGATGAGTTGAATCAATATGTGTTTCTTGCTCTTATTCTTGATCCACGACACAAATTTGAGAAACTTGTTGATTATTTAGAAGTTGTCTTTGGGGATGAGGATGAGTACCATAGGGTGGAAGTTGTCTCAATAAGTGTGAAAGAGCTTTTGTATGACATTTACAATGTGTATGAGGAGGAGGAAAAGGATGTTAGAGGGGTTAGTGAGTGTCAAGCATCCAATGATATGATTAAGATTCCTTTAGCCACGGGTGTTACCGAGTTTGAGAGGAAGCTAAAAGAGAAGGAGTTGAAGAGAAAAGCAAAGAAAGCCGAGATCATTAACAATGATGTTGATAGATATATTAGTGATCCTATTGAAGGAGACGATGAAGGGTTTGACTTGTTGAATTGGTGGAGAGTGAATGGGGTTTCTAGGTACCCGATATTGGCCCGCATTGCAAAAGACATTCTAGCTATTCCGGTGTCCACTATATCTTCGGAATCTTCTTTTAGCACTAGTGGGAGAGTCATTAATCCACATCGAAGCTCTTTAAGTCCAAAAATGGTGCAAGCTTTGATATGCACACAAAGTTGGCTTAGAGGTGAAACTATTGCTTTGAATCATGTGCCATCAAGTGAAGAGATTGAGCTATGTGAAGAGGCGGAAAAAGGTAATAGTTTTACGTTATTTTTAAATGTTTGATTTGATTAATTCGTTTTACGTTATGTTACATCATTTACATGTATTTGTTTTTTGTATGTAGAAATATTGGAGATGCCATC
This sequence comes from Fragaria x ananassa, assembly GCA_034370585.1. NCBI lineage: Eukaryota > Viridiplantae > Streptophyta > Magnoliopsida > Rosales > Rosaceae > Fragaria > Fragaria x ananassa. The sequence goes on from CP139766.1 coordinate 16,679,251, forward strand.
ATTGTCAAGTAAGCAAAATGTGAAGTGTGGTATGTTGCCTCCTAAGATGAAGGTTATGAAGCAAACAACATTGCAAGGATGAGATGATGTTGATACTTGATAAGGATTTGAACATTGTTGACTTTATTTTCAATTTGTGGTCTTTTAAGTTTGAACAAATTTTTAGTTTGTAATGTTTAAACTTTGAACATTGGACTCTATTTTCAATTTGTGGACTTTTAAGTTTGAATTATATGGAAGTATGCATTATCGAATATGGATCCCAATATATTAAGAACTCTATATTAAAATTACCAGAATTTTTTTTTTCAAAAAAAAAAAAACCGAAAAAACCGAACCGAACTGAACCGTTCAGTTCAGTTCGGTTTCCGGTTTACATTTTTTAAAAAAAAAAACCGAACCGAACCGAACCGATTTTTTTGTTCGGTTTGGTTTCTGGTTTTAGGTGAAAACCGAACCGTATAAAACCGTTAACACCCCTAGCAGCACAATGGCGAGAGCAGAAGAAGACAACTGGAGCGAGGCAGTGGAAGATCTTGTAACATCAGGAGACACCGACGCAGCCATATCTGTACTGGAATCCGTAATCTCCAATTTGGAAAACAAAGGCTCGCCCGATTCAGGTCCTCCTGAGTTGGCTTCTGCTCTTTCCGATCTTGCGGAACTCTACTCCTCCAAAGGCTTCTCCCTCAAAGCTGACGACCTTCAGTCTCGCGCTTCCCTCATCAAGCTTCGTCACTCTTCCTCTTCTGGGTATATTACTCACTCCCAATTTTCTTTGATTTCGTGTTTAGTTGCCCTTAATTATCGGAAAAGATAAAAGTCCGGACTTAATGTTTTAATTTGGTTTCAGTGTTGCGACAGAGAAGCAGAGCTCGATGCCCGGAAAGCATTCAACAGATGGTACTGTTAAGTTTAAGTTGATGATATGTGAATTGTCAGAACTCATACATTTAATTTTATCAAATTGTGTCTGTGTTCGAATACTTAATGAGCTTTTGTTCTATTTGTCAAGGACATCTTGAAAAATCAACGAAATCGCAGGATTCTTCTGCTTGCAATGGGGCTTCGGATGATGGTACTCTCTTTTTCCTTTTGTGAGGGTCAATTGTAGTTTTTTCCTTTTTTGTGGTAAATAACTTGTGTTTGATCGTTCAACCAATGTGGAACAGGCAATTAGAATCATTTAATCAATGGTTAAAGATGAATTGTTGGCATCTTACTTAGGAATTGCATTCATTCTAGTATAGACCGGAATTTGTTAAGCTCTTAGGGTTTGTTTCAGACTATATTCCCTCATTTCCGGTCTGCCCCTTTAGGTTGCAGAAGATACATCCTGGCACGGTTTTGCCTATATAAGAGTGTTGATGACATGGTACATTAAATTTTTGTGCTGAGTTTGTATCTTTAAGACTCTAGTATAGTTCTACAGGATTTTATATCAAATTTGGCAATTTGTTGGTATGCAAATCATAATTCTGACATGAAGATTCCCTTGAATTTTTGTTTCTATGAGACCCATGGTTACAATCGGTTAATGGATGGGTAAAGCATGAGCGTTGTAAAGCATATTAAAAAGACAGTGAACCCATGTTTGCTTACTTGGTCTGTGGAATACTATCCTGAAGACATGGTGAACATAGGTGCTGGCTATATTCGCTTTGAGAACAAAAGGAGAAAAATCAGTATAATAGATACTGAGAGTATTTAAGGAGACAAATTGTGATCCTATATAATATACCGTTACTTTATCAAATAACTATTCTCACCTTTATATAAGATTCCCTTTTGCATTCCTCAGGATTTAATTGCAAATGCCATTGTTAGTGCCATGGGTGTCTTTTGGGAACTTATTAGGCTTTTTTATATCCAGTATTTTATCCATCTCCTATTGTCAAGTAATTATAGAAAAAACACTTTGTTATTTGGCAACTACAGATTGGGAAGCTATTGCAGACCACACACCTGACGAATTACTCTCTTCACAATCTTTGCCCGGAGTATCAAAATTTTCTTTGGAAGATACCAAAGTTCAAGCCCCTAAGCAGCGTGGAAGAGGAACATTTGCATACAAGAAACATGAACTTTACAGTGATCAATTATCTAGTAAGATAGTAGTTGATGATGATAGCTTGGAGGAAGAAAGTGAGTGCCATAATTTAGAAGGCGGTGAAGAAACAAGAAACTGTAAGTTAATCTTTCCACTTTTTAAGTCTCCCATTTTGGGTTTGCGGGGTCATAATTCGTTCACTTCATGTGGTAAAACTTACTAATGAAGCAAAAAAGAATAGTTAATGCCATATAAAAGGCTGCATGGTGATTGCACACCAAACATACTTAAGCTAGTATATAATATAAAAGAATAGAGCTGTTTTTTTTTATTTGTGTGCTGTATTGAAGAACATTTAGACAGTTTAGGCCATTATGTTATTTTATCTCACATAGCATGCAGAAACTAAAGAATGTTCTTTTCAGCAAAATATGGTACACGCCACATTCTTGTTTTAGCTGGCTTTCCACCAAGTACTAGAACAATGGAGTTGGAGAATCTTTTTAAGGACTTCAGAGATCGTGGAGTTGTTATTCGCTGGGTCAATGATACGGTCGCACTTGCAGTTTTCCGAACACCAGCGATCGGTAAGTAAAATTATTTTGTTTTTCAAGTTATTATTTTTGGCCATTGTGAGAATACATAAAGGGTTAAATAACCTTTGGTCTCATGTGTTTTAGTTAAATTTCCGTTCGGTTCTTGTGCAACCAATTAAGCATTTTGCTCATTGTTAAATTCCGTAAAAGTGCCAACAAAAATCAAATATGAGCGGCATAGTGCACGGTTACTATCGCCTTTTTTCCTTATCTGAACGACTCTGATTTAAGTAGTGGCATACAGCTGTTTCATGTGCTTTTTGACTGCAAGTTAATGAAATCTGGCTTTGGTGCCCAAGATAAAAACATTTGGGAAAACCATGACCAAAATTCTTAATTTGTAGCACAGGGTTCAACATTTAATTTGATCAAAATATAAACTAGATGGAAGAAAAGGTTAGATGAGAGTGTGCTGGGTTGGGTTGACTTGAAAGGATTTCAGAATAGGTTAGTTAGAGTTTCTCCATGTTGGGAGAGCATGTTGGACTATCGGGAGAATTTGTTGGAATTTCTACATGTTTCTACCAATGGGAGGATATATTTTCAAGTGTAAGGCAGTGAGATAGCCCAGTTTAACTGGATATTTGTTCGTATATGATTGGAGCACCCTCTTTTAAAGAAAATTTCCAAGTGGTGGGCAGAATAAGTTTCTGAGGCTGGTAATTGATGAGGAAATTAGAGGATCAACCCTTGAAATTCTAATTTCTAGGTTGTTCAGTCTATCAAAACGCACTAATTCTTTGTTGGAAAGATCAACTATTCATCTCAATTTTCCGGTGTGCTGGGACTTCAGGTTCAGAAGAAAGTTAAATGACCAAGAGATTGAGGAGTTTGCTTTGCTGATGGTTAAACTAGAAAATGTCTGATTGTTGGAGTCCAAACATGATGAAAAAAAATGGAAGCTTAAGCCTGCTGGGAAATTCTCTCGCAAATTTTTCCATAGCTTCTTTTAGTGGCGGATCAGATCTAATCTTGCTCATGCAAAGTTTTTTTTCGGAATGTCAATGCCCCTACTAAGGTGAAGATTTTGGGTTGGCTTGTGACACAAGGGAGAACAAATACATGTGTTCTTCAAAGTGATTTTCTTCAAAGGAGAACACGAGGATGTTGTTTTTGTCACTAGTGCATTTTATGCAATTGTTGGGGTGGAGAGGAAAGACCTGTGGGAGAGAGTCAAGTTCTGGGCATCCTTGTGGAGTCTAAGGAATTTAAGGATTATAATCTTTCATCCATTATTATTAACTGGAAAGCAGCTGCAGTATAAGCCCCTAATTTTATTTATTTATTTAGCATTACTAGATGAGCTTCTAAGCCTTCTGCCCTAGCTGGCTTCTTTTTTATTTTTTATTTTTTTTCAGTAAAGAGCTGTTTCTTTTCCGAAAAAAAGAAATAAAAATTGATGAGGAAGCAAAGAGTAAAAAATATGAATTGGGAGAGGGAAACAAATCAGGTGATGTATAAAGAGAGAAGAAGCAGGTGGAGGGAAGAGATGGAAAGAGGTCTGACTGCGGATAGGTGTAGGTGTAGAAGAGTTTCGGGCCATTGGATGACCTGGGCTTTAGAGAAGATATTTTTTTTGTTGGGACATTAAGAGTTTTGGCTAGAAAAAAGGTGGTAGCAAACTAGCAATACAAGTTTCCTTAAAGTGTGTTTCGATGCGGGTGAATTCCCGAGAATTTGATCAAAAATAAGGAATTCCCAATTTCTTATGACTGATTCCCCCGTTTGGATTCTTATTCCATGGAATTAGCAATTTCCACGGAAAATAATAGTGAAATTTGTGAGCTTAAATTCCCTACTTGAATTCCTCACAAAATAGGTGTCATTTGTCAATTCCCTTAACTGAGGTTAGTCTAAATACAAATTCTTGTCATTTTAAAACTCTACATCATGAAATCCAAACAATGGAATTCTCAATTAATGGAATTTAAATTCATGAAATTGTAATTCCCATGATTTGAAATTTCTATAGAAATTGAAATTATTTTATCCAAACACAACCTTATAGAATATTTAATGGCAGAAGAAAGAGGAACTTCACAGAAACACTAGGAGTGTGAAGTGGCTGGGTCGTATTGGGAGACCGAAGCAGGGAGAACCTTTTTTTCCCTCGTCAGAAGCATTTTGCTTTTGCTTTTGGCAAAGTGATGAAAGACAGTTTTTTGGGGTTGAAGTGTGTATTGGGAGACCTAAGCAGGGAGGATGTTGTTTTCCTCGTCAAAGGCATATTGCTTTTGGTTTTGGCAAAGTGATGAGAGCCAAAAAAATTTGGGGTTGGAGCGTGTTGGCCAAATTCGAGTGCTCCTGAAGGAAAGCAATAGAAGAAATTTTGAAGACTACACAGGTGAAGGGTGGAGGAACTTTGGTTCCTGAAGTCTTTTCTTGTGTTTCTCGGGTGATTATGACAAGCTAGGTTCTTACTACTGGACCTAGATTCTCACGAGCTTATGGCCCCTGACGTCTTTTACACACTCCTAGGGTCAAGTGTTCTGTAAAATGGACGAATAGATGTCCCCATTAGTAACTAGAGGTTTCTCTGTTTCTAGTTTGTTGCCATTTCTTGGAGTTCTTTTTCTTGTTTTCTATGCTCTTTTATCTTTTGGCAGTTGGACTACCTTGAAGCATTATTTGCAAGCTTATTCAAGAGATATTGTGACTTGTTGACTGTGTGCGTTTTGCTTCACAATTATTTGAGTAACCTGGTGAATTTTATCGATGCAGCACTTGAAGCACGTAATCATATTCAATGTTCTATTACAGTTCGAGTGCTTAACGAGGATGATACCCTTTTAAGCTCAATTTCACCAAAAGGTAATATAGCAAAGTAAAGTATATTTTTAGTTTTACCCTTTATTCTCGTTCCCTGGACTTTTACATGTGAAAGTCTAAATAGGGTCCTCAAGGGCACTTATTCCTCTGAATAGCTGTTGATTTCTTTTTCTGCATTTAGCTAAAATATATCTTCCCTACGAGTATTAATGAAAGGCCAATTCTTTTATCTTTCATTTTGTTGTCCTATTATCACTTTCTGTTTGGAACTAAAACTTTTTAAAAATTGATAGAATGAATCCTGCATAAGACAGAAGTTTGGTGGATGCTCTAGTTTAGGGTTTCTTCAAATTTTAATGCAAGTCATTGGTGAATTTGTACGTAGACTGTTGTGCACAGAGATATCAATCAAATACGTGATCGAAGAATACTGTAGGATTGCTTGAAATGTCTGAAAGAATGTTACATTTATTGAGGAACACTAGGTAGGCTTTTATGACAAGATACTTCCCTTTAACTAGCACAACAATTCCCAATCGATCTTATTCATTTCTCGTCTAGCAGAAACTATTCAACCTGTATTTAAGCTGTCATTTATATGGTATAGTGATGTAGAACGGCTTGCAGAAGAGTTCGAGGAGCAGCTGGAACATCAACGTTGTAAGCAAGTTTAAGTTTCCTATTATTCTTAGGATTATGATTTATGATTCATTAAGGATTTCTAGTTCTAATAGGTTTTGTTATTTCCTAGTTCTATTCTAAATAGGATTTAGTCTTGGGTTAGAGCCTATATAAGGCATCCTCTATGTTGTATTAGGCATTCAACAATTCAATAATATTTTAGAAAACTCAGAGATTTAACTCAATTATCACCTTCTAATTCGGTTCGACACTTGTCTATCGATCTCACCTCTCTACCTATAGCTTTCATTGCGTTAGGTGACATCAGAGCCTGGTCTCGCCTGGATCGATGTCAAACGACGAAGCAGAGGTTCCTGTCACATCACTCACCGACGCTGGTCGGGAGATTACTGCTATGAAACAAGATATTGGGAAATTTCGTCAAGACACCAACAATGCTTTGGCAAATTTAACAACTCTTGTGCAGCAGCTTACAATGGAGGTGCGAGCCGGAGGATTTACCCGAGGCCAACGCCGTCGTCAAGAACAAAACTATGATTCTGAGGAAGGAGAAAGTGGCCCACCAAACAATCGACAACAAAATCAACATGAAGAAAATTACCGAATGAAAGCAGACATATCTTTCTTCTATTGAAACGTACAAATTGAAGAGTTTCTTGATTGGCTTTCAGAAGTGGATAGGTTCTTCAGTTTAATGGATGTTCCAGACAATAAGCAAGTAAAGACGGTTGCCTGGAAGTTAAAAAGCACAGCCGCCTATTGGTGGGATGATTTGTAGGAGTCTCGTGTTCGACAAGGAAAAGAACCTGTCAAAACATGGCGAAAGATGAAAGCCCTTCTCAGGGGACGTTTCCTACCTCGAGATTATGAGCAGACTTTGTTTGAAAAATATTATGACTGCGCTCAGAATAATCGGTCTGTGTTTGATTATAACCATGAGTTTATGCGACTAAGTGAGCGAAACAGACTTAAGAAAGAGAGACTCAGAAAGTTGCAAGGTATCTACATGGTTTGGAGTCGGAAATTCAAGAAAAGATAGGGTTGCAGACAATATGGACTCTAGCGGAAGCCATGAACTTGGCTCTAAAAGCAGAAACTCTATTAGCAAGTAGTAAAGTTAAGCAGCAGACTACCATGAGTTATCACAGAAATTGGCTTGAACCATCTACTTCAAAAGGATTGCAAATTAAAGAGCCTATAAGAGAGCAGCAAGTTAGAATAAAAACAAGTAGTGGAGACCGAGGAAAAGCTACTGTTCCATTTCAAAAACAAGAGCAACCTGGCAGCTTAGGGGACTATGCCAAACCGAGGGGAGAAAAGTGTAATCGATGTTTTATTCCTGGTCATACTTCCAACAAGTGTCCCAACCTAAGGGGATTGTATTATGTGGAAGAACATGAAGATGATGAAGAGCAGGATGAGATTGCAACTACTGAAATTGAAGGCCAAGATTTTGATGACATCCCGCAGTTCTTAGTTTGCCAACGACTTCTATTAGCAAAGCAAGGACCCGACACTCAAAGGCATAACATATTTCGCACTAAGTGTATCATTGGTGCCATGACATGCAATCTAATAATTGACACCGGTAGTTGTGAGAACTTCGTGTGCAAGAGAGTGATCGACCGTTTCAAGCTTCCTACAACAAAACATCCAACACCTTATTCTGTTGGTTGGATTAAAAAGGGACCTATGGAGCCTGTGACAGAAACTTGCAAAGTTCCCATAACTATAGGACCACATAAGGACGAGGTGGTGTGTGATGTTGTAGACATGGACGCCTCTCATATTCTGCTTCGAAGGCCGTGGCAGTATGACGTAAGAGTGGCATTTGATGGGTACAAGAATACCTACAGTTTTTTGTGGGGAAAAAACAAGATTGTCTTGAAGCCTAGTACCCCGCATGAAATTAATTATGATGTAAAGATGAAGACAACAAACTTTCTCACTTTATCAAGTTCTGAACGAGAGCTTGAAGATGGAATTAAGGAAGCACTTGTTTGTTGTCCTATTGTGGTGAAATGTCTCTACACCACAACAAGAAGTAATGGAGACACAAGTTCCAGAAAAGGTGAAGCATATAATTAGTGATTTCCAGAAATTGATGTCAGAAGATTTACTGGATGAGCTACCACCGATGAGAAATATTCAACATCGAATTGATTTAATTCCGGGAGCTAGCTTGCCTAATCTTCCTTACTACCGCATGAGTCCGAAAGAGAATGAAATTTTGAGGGAGAAAATCGAAGACTTATTACGAAAAGGGTTCATTCGCGAAAGCATAAGTCCTTGTGCAGTTCTTGTGTTACTGGCACCAAAGAAAGACGGCAGCTGGCGTATGTGTGTTGATAGTCGCGCCATCAATAAAATCACCATTCGGTACAGGTTTCCAATTCCACATTTGGAAGACATGCTCGATGTTCTTGGAGGATCAAAGTTCTTCTCTAAAATTGATTTGCGGAGCGGATACCAACAAATTCGAATCAGACCCGAAGATGAATGGAAAACAGCTTTTAAGAGCAAAGATGGCTTATATGAATGGTTGGTGATGCCGTTTGGACTTTCCAACGCCCCGAGCACTTTTATACATCTCATGAACCAAGTATTGCGCCCATATATTGGAAAGTCTGTGGCCGTCTACTTCGATGACATTCTCATCAATAGCAGGTCTAAAGAAGAGCACCTCGAGCATATTAGACAAGTCCTCGAGGTTCTTCAAGATAATCAGATATACATCAACCTGAAGAAGTGTTCTTTCCTCACCGAAAAATTGTTATTCTTGGGGTATGTAGTGAGCTCCGAAAGGATACATGTGGATGAAGATAAAGTGAAGGCAATTAAGGAATGGCCTACTCCGAAAACCGTTAGCGAAGTACGAAGTTTTCATGGTTTAGCAACGTTTTATCGGCGGTTTGTTCCACATTTCAGTGCCATTACCGCACCTCTTACCGAATGCCTCAAGAAAGGAAAATTTCAATGGGGAGAAGAGCAAGAGAAGAGTTTTGCCTTGATCAAGCATAAATTGTGCACAGCTCCAGTATTAGCCTTACCAGATTTTGGTAAAGTTTTTGAGGTGGAGTGTGATGCATGTGGCGTAGGAGTTGGTGCAGTTTTATCTCAAGAAAGGAAGCCGGTTGCATATTTTAGTGAAAAACTTAGCGAAGTTCGACAAAAGTGGAGTACCTATGATCAAGAATTTTATGCCATGGTTCGGGCATTAAAACAATGGGAGCATTACTTGGTGCAACGCGAATTTGTTCTCTACACCGATCATCAAGCTTTGAAGTATATTAATAGCCAAAAGAATGTGAGCAAGATGCATGTTCGTTGGGCTACATTCTTATAGAAGTTTCCTTTCGTAATTAAGCACAAGTCTGGAACCTTAAATCGAGTGGCCGATGCATTAAGTCGAAGGAGCCAATTATTAGTGACGTTGTCACAAGAAGTTATAGGGTTCGAATTTTTAAAGGAACTATATGAGGATGACGACGACTTCAAAGAGATTTGGAGCAAGTGTATAAAGCATGAACCATGCAGTGACTTCTTTTTAAATGAAGGTTATCTCTTCTGTGGCAACAAACTATGCATACCCTAATCTTCATTAAGAGAGATGTTGGTACGTGATTTGCATGGTGGTGGGTTAAGTGGTCATCTTGGTAGAGACAAAACAATTGCAAGTCTAGAAGAGAGATACTATTGGCCTCAATTAAAGAAAGATGTTGGCAACATTATCCGGAAGTGCTATATATGTCAAGCTTCGAAAGGACAATTACAAAACACTGGTCTTTATATGCCTCTACCGGTTCCTGACGGCATTTGGGAAGATCTTAGCATGGATTTCATTCTGGGGTTACCTTGAACACAACATAGGGTCGACTCTGTCTTTGTGGTGGTTGATAGGTTTTCTAAAATGGCACATTTCATTCCTTGCCGAAAGACCTCTGATGCTTCTCACATTGCCAAGTTGTTCTTTTGAGAAGTTGTTTGTCTGCATGGGGTACCTCGTAGTATCACTTCCGATCAAGATACTAAGTTCCTAAGTCACTTTTGGATTACATTGTGGAAGATGTTTGGGACTGCTCTTAATCGTAGTAGCACCGCTCATTAGCAAACTGATGGTCAAACCGAGGTTACGAATCGAACATTGGGAAATATGATACGGAGTACTTGTGGAGATAAACCAAAACAATGGGATTACGTCTTACCGCAAGTTGAGTTTGCATACAACAATTCCATACATCGTTCAATTGGAAAGACTCCGTTCTCTGTGGTGTATGTTTCCCCACCGAAGCATGTTGTTGATCTTACCAATATACCAAGAGACAAAGGCTTTAGTGTGGCAGCCAAGTCAATGGCTAAGGACGTGCATGGAGTTCAAGAAGAAGTCAAAATGAAGCTAGAGGCAAGCAATGCAAAATATAAAGCACATGCAGATTCTCATAGGGGAGAGAAGGTGTTCAAAGAAGGCGATTATGTTATGATCTATTTGCGCAAAGAAAGGTTTCCCGCTGGCACCTATAACAAGCTTCAACCTCGCAAATATGGTCCATACAAAGTGCTACGAAAGATCAATGATAATGCCTACATCATTGACTTGCCTGAATCAATGGGAATTTTGAAGACCTTCAATGTAAGTGATATCTATGAATTTCGGGCAGATGGCCATGCTTCCTATCCTGATATCAACTCGAGGACGAGTTCTTCTCAAATGGGGGAGACTGATGTAGAACGACTTGCAGAAGAGTTCGAGGAGCAGCTGGAACATCAACGTCGTAAGTAAGTTTAAGTTTCCTATTATTCTTAGGATTATGATTTATGATTCATTAAGGATTTCTAGTTCCAATAGGTTTTGTTATTTCCTAGTTCCATTCTAAATAGGATTTAGTCTTGGGTTAGAACCTATATAAGGCACCCTCTATGTTGTATTAGGCATTCAACAATTCAATAATATTTCAGAAAACTCAAGAGATTTATCTCACTTATCACCTTCTAATTCGGTTCGACACTTGTCTACCGATCTCACCTCTCTACCTATAGCTTTCACTGCGTTATATAGGGATGGAACGATGATTTGATGGCTATTGATCTTCTGCTTTTACTTTTCATGTTGATAAGCTGTGTCTAAAACGATGCTGTTTTGGGGCGTAGGTTATATATAGTGCATGTATAATATTGGAATCATAATTAACTGGATGCCTGAAAAGACATAGTTTTGGATACACAATTGCTAAATCGACATAAAAGAACTTCAGCAATGTTTTCCGAGCTTGCCCAAGTGTTTATTTGGTCTATTTACCATCTACTGTTGATACTCATGCATTGTATTATTTATTTTAGATCTGGAGCCTCCTCGGCAAAGGCCAAAAACATCAGCAAGAACTGCCCAGAGGCTCATTGCACATGGAATGGGACTGAAATTACCTTCAACTGCCTTTGGGTCCCGAGACTTGAAGGAACAGGAAAATGATCGAAGGAGCCGCATAGTCACGAGACAAAAATTGAAAGATGATGCTTGGGGTGGGGATGAATAGTGACATTCTTTTCGCTAATATTATTGTTTCTTACTCCATTTTCTTTTTATTCAAGTTGCCCTTTGTATGGCGCGTAAAGTGTCATTCAACTTGCTGATTCAACAGTTGATTTCCTGTGCATTTAGCTAAAGTATTAATGAAAGGCCCGACCTTACTTGTGTAGTCCTATAGATCACTTCTGTCTACGAGTGCTACACAATTTTTTCTTCCTAATTGTGCGAGCATGACAAAAATGAAAAGTTAAGTTTACATTACATGTAGCTGTGATCTTTGAGCATTGAAATTTAAACTCATTGTACAATGCACGCCATTTTTTTTTCTCTTTTTGTTATTTAAATAGTCTATGATTTTTCCTTTTTTGTTATTTAAACATATATATTTTTGAATCAAATAACAACTTCTCATTGCATTAACTCAAAATGTTTACAATCAAAGTTTGGTTCATCACTAAGCGAATCAGGAGGAATGTTCTGCCAGTCATTATTCTGTGCAGATTTAAAGGCTTCAGCTGGGAGCCTATTAGCGACTGCATTTGCAGTCTATGGAGCAAAAACAACGGTTGCTCTTACTCCATTTTTGTTTTGCATTAGCCTCTTAATATCATCCAGCAGATTGCTAAATTTCAGCTGCAAGTGATCTTCCTGCTGTAAATCATGAACAGCAGTTAGACAGTCAGATTTGTGCACTAATATATTTCTTGCATGAAGCATCTTGAGACCCTGTATAATTGCGTAGGAGCTCGAATTGATTGGCTCAGGAGACAAATTGAACATCGTGAGCAAAAAGAAGCTACATGAGGTTGACAATGTTGATTTTGAGACTAAAACATTTTAAATTTAATTATTATTTCTCTTTTTCAGAAACAATCGTTTGTAGCCCAGTACCACTTGATCTAGTGACATTAGTCTCCCATTTGTAAGTAGGAGGTCGTGAGTTTGACTCACAACTGACTTGTTGTAACATCTCAGTTGTTTGTTTGATAAAAAAAAAAACAATCGTTTGTACGTAATCCTATAATACAATCCTATATCTTATTGTAAAGAGTTTCCGACAAATACAAGTCAAGTTTAAATTATGCATATTTTCTCTCTACCTTACTGGCATTTTGGCAATTTCTTCACCTTCCGCACATTTTCCCTTTACTTTACTTTTTAGCTTATGTCATTTATATTCTTTAATTTGACTTAACATGTTCTTTTCTAAAGTTCGGGGTGCCAGTACTTGAAAGGTCACGACTGGAGTTGTCGGTCTAGGACTCTCAAATGCATTCCCAAACAACACACAAGCAACACACATCATGGTCATGACCGGGGTTGCCGATCTATGACTCTCAAATGCCAAAATTAGCGAGTGTTGCTACGTGTTATGGTGCAAGATGAGTCAAGTATTTTGGACTTACATGTTATGGAAGGTCATGCCTGTTAGATAGGTTTTTCTTGAGAATCATGCCAGCTCCCTTCGGACTAGTTCTCACTTAAAATAGACATGCTGCTAGTGGAGAACTCGCCCTAGATGGCCATGTTGGAGAGCCTGTGGGCAAAGCGTGTAACACCCTGACCCGGATTAAGAGACAATAACTCGAAATTAAGATGTCACAAAAACATTTAGAAATACCAATTAGATCTTACAACGATCTGAGAAAATCAAATAGTGGGATAGATCTTCATGAAATTGAAACACAAACCAAAAGACATAAACCCAAGTAGTTTCATGAAGAAATCATTAACTGCCCGAACCATGGAGCTGCCCTCCAAAGAACTGAGATCGATATCTTTATTGATCTATTCCTATCCTCCCTTATCATGTTGCTTACTGGTGATCTCCAGAAAACCTTATAATAGCTGTTTTCCAAAAGTACAGAAAGGGTGATGCCTATCAAGGTTCTAGAGACACAAAGGGTGACAGAGGCAGTAAAAAATCTCGTGTTCCTCCCTCTCAAATCTCGTATTCCCTCCCTTTCGACTTCTATTTTCCCAAAAGGAGACTCCCCCTCCAGGAGATAGGTGTGAAAGAGATAAAGGCAAGAGCAAGGTCGGTGGTCTCTCTCTCTATTCCCCATCAGTTTCGAGGTTACTGGTTCAGTCTAGAACCTCCTCCCTCCACCGACATCCTTCACAATATATGTACTTGATCTAACGGCTTAGATCAATCAGTGATACAAAACGGACGATATAGATCACACTGAGCATTTTCCTTTATATTTAATTAAAACCCAATGATTCCCGGAACTTCAATTATTATAAAAAATAGTTCGAGTGTGGACAATTTTCCGAGAGATAATCTTACGAACTCGTTGCGTCCCATACTAAAATACATGAACATTATTATTATCCACCGGGTACAAAATACTACTGTACAATCCTCACTTAAATCATCTTGATACAAATCTTACTAAATTGTCAAAGTATTACTACATGGATTATATATATATATATATATATATATATATATATATATATAGCCCTTCCACTAAGGGATCTTTTTTTAACATATATGAGGGATGAGGGATTACACCAACTTTTCGATTATATTTTTGAATCTCCACCGTTCAGTTTGTTGGTCCTTATATATAGATCAATTCTACAAATTTTCAGCCAATTTGGTGATCGTTAAGGTGTCGAACAAGATTAAATCAATCAACGAACCAAATCTGCCAAACATGAACCGTTCATGCTTATAATTATAAATCGTAGTTTTGAATGCCTTAACGATTACCAAAATTTCTGAAAATTTGCAGAAATGATCTACTCATATAGAACTACATATTGAACGGTGGAAATGTGATTTTGTGATCGAAAAGTTGGTGTAATCCCCCATCCCTAAAAAAAGGGATCCCTTAGTGGAAGGGCCCTATATATATAATGAAAGGAAGTCCTAAAATTACTTTATCAGTAAAAATTTTTACTAGGACAAACAGAGTTTTGATACAAACATTGTTCTGGCATATATGGGCTTTGGGGATTTCGTATTTAATATCCATTTTTGTTTCATTAGCTGAACGTAAAGACTCTTTTGTTTTTTCAAAATATTTTGAAGGTATTAAGCCTTCTTGGATGCAATTAAGATCGGCACCAGAATCAATAAGGGCTGATATTGTTAATTGGAAATCTTTTATTTTGAGTTGGACAGTAGTGTACCATTTTTTTAGTTGAATTTGACGTATGATACTAATAGTATTGTTTTCAGAAGTTTCAGTTTCATTATTTACTGGGAACTAATTTGGAAAAGGATTTTCAGGGGGATCCTGTAATTTAAGGAATTGATTATTTATTTTAAGTAAATTTAATTTGTCAAGACCCACCATGAATTTCACCCTGAAACCCGAGGTAAGTCCTGTGGGGACCACTCCAAGGAAAATTTACCGAAGAACTCGGCAAACCTCCCTTGAAAATGGACAACCCTAACCCGAACTCTGCAGACTGGGCATTTAAAAACGAAGGAAAAGCCCAGGGGAAAATATTTTATCACGTCAGGGTGAGTGGACAAAATAATCTCGACAAACAATAATATTTCCCCAAGAAAATTATCAAGGAAAACGACTAGTTCTGGCTAGTCTCCAAATCTTAAACAAAAACAGCCTCTCAGGCTCAAATTATATATATATCAGTATGTATTAACACTCGTCTACTCCATGTATGCAATCTATGAATAAGCTTTAAAGTAGATAGTCATACCAGGCTACTACGCTCGCGTCTAACGCGCACGTCACCCCATAATGACATTTTTCCTCAGTATGGGGGAAATGACCGAGTGGGTATATTATACGTGCTGACTCCTTGTACGAATTCTATGAATGAATGTGAAAACATAGAATAAACTCAAAAAGTAGAAAGTCGTACAAGGTTACTACGCTCGCGTCTAACGCTCGCGTCACCCCATAATGACATTTATCCTCATTATGGGGGAAAATCACGTATAGCTAGCTAGCATTCACTCATATACATATTATTCTCGAAAATGTCATTAAATGAGTATAAACACCGAAATTCTATAATTCCGGATAAAAATCCAACAAAGGAAATTATTCAACGATAAAGCAATTCAAACACATTATATAAATCAAAGGTCCACTCACAACTTAGGCTTAAGCCTGACATCGGTTGGAGGTCTCCTCTGCTCGAACCTCCTCGCGTCCTGTTCCAAAACATAAATAATTCATTAAATGAAATACTGACGTTTAAAGTAAATAGGCATAATTAACTATGAGCTTCTAGCGGTCAACCATGCCTATCGCCCTAAATCTTAACTTCACTGCCAACCACAAATCTCCATAAATACCGACATCCTCAAAAATCACATTCCAACGTCCTAATCATAAAATAATTCAATGGCCGGATTTTAACTTATTAATCCGCCAAAAATACTAAACTTTAACAATTCCAAAACATATCCAAAACTCCTCCAAAAATTCTAAAACTCATTCCATTAAACTCTTCATAAAATTCTCCATCAAAAACATTTTCTCAGCGACAGCGCCGGCGGCAGCTCTGCCGGTAGCAGCGGACGGCGACCAACTCCGGCGACCTCCGATGCTCACCAAAATTTGGCAGCATCTTCCTCTCAACCACCTCTACAACATTTCTAACTACCACAAACTCCAATTCTAAGCCTAACCATGTCAATCGAACATAAACACACAATAAAGCCCTAGAATTTCAAATACCGATTTTTCCTTACCTAGCTCAAGATGGAGGGAGCCCATTGGAAGGATTGAAGCACGGGAGGAGGGCTTCTTTTTGAGCCAAGGCTCGCCGGCTATGGCGGCCGGAGGAAGGAGTTCCGGCGAAAAAACATTTTCGGCAATCGGGGCTTTCGGCGTCGATTCCTCTTTCACGGCGGTGCTAAGGAGACTGCCACCGGTCTAGAACTGCAGCTGGGTCAGAGACCGACCATTTGGGACCGGTGCGATGTTCTGGGGCGACTAGATGGCGGCAAACGGCGGTCGGGAAGGTTTCCGGTCGGGAGGGAGAGGGAGAATGGATCGGGAGAGATGAGAGAGAAAGAAAAGAAGGAGAAAGAAGTTGGGCTCGGCCCAGCCAGTCCAACATCACTTTTAACCCAATCTAAAATTCAACACTCCAAAATAATACCCCAATAAAATTACCTTTTACTGCAAATCTTGGATTGTACGTTATTTCATTTTTACTAGTAGAAAATCTATCAAAAGTTGTAGTGAGGCTAATTTTTTGTGAGGGAGGATTAATTATATTTTCTTAGGTAATTAATTTCTTTAATTTTTTAAGGTACTCAGCTTTAAGTTCAGGATTATCTATTTTACCTATTAAATCAATTAATAGTTCTTTTTTTTCTTCCTGCTTGGAAAGAACATTGAATGTTTTGCAATTACAAGCATCATTACACCCAAAAGTAATATCTGGGAAAGAATGTTCATTGGATTCATGAGAAGAAGATTCCATCAATGTGATGTCACCGTTACTCATTTCGTCTTCTGAATCAGTATTTCATAATTCTAAAGTTTTTATGAGTTTTTCTTTTTCTTCTTGACTGATTTTTAATTGATTAATAGTACTTTTAACCGGACAGTTATTTGCAAAGTGACCGGTCTTATTGCATTTAAAACATTTAATTTTACTTTTATCAAAAGATTTACTCTTTAGTTGACGATTTGGTTTTTTGGACCAATTTTTTTGAAATTTATTTTTGTAATAAAAGTTGTTTGGTTCAAAGTTGGTTTTATAAGGTTTGGATTTTTGTTTTGAATGATAAGGAATAAATTTATTGCTTGCCTTTTTTCTCCTTGAAGGAGGTAAGGGAGGTAAGGATTTTTGTTTTGAATGATAAGGAATAAATTTACTGTTCACAAAATTTCCTAATTCATATTTAGCTGTTTTCTTATTTGATTTCATTTGAGCATTTAATTTCATATCTATACACATTTTTAATCATTCTTTTTGAATAACTGTAATTATATTTTCATAAGTTAAAGAATCATAGTCAATGTGACATGTTTCATTACTAAGGACTTGCCTGATTTTATGAGCAAATAATTTTGGGAGACCATTTATGAATTTTTCTTTCCAAAATAGTTGGTTACTATCGTCTCTAAGCATAACGCGAGAAATGAATATATCTTTGTACCATTTGAAGTCACTTAAGGTGCGACACCTAAGGTTACTGAGTTGATCATGAATTCTGGAAGTAATATGCTTAGGGATACCTATGAAATGTTGGATAATTGTGTAAAATAAAGTATTAACCGCTTCAGAAATTCTCATTCCTGCGCGATAGTCAAAGATGGGAGTTCCATATTCATCACGTATAATGTCATGTTTAATGGATGATCTAGAATCAGGAGTGAGATGTTTTTCCCACCAGGAATGAAGCATTCCTGTAAATCCTGTGGAAAGTATGTCAATGATTTCGGGCTGGCTGAAATTATGATTGGTGACATAGCTATTGGCTGCCAAAGACATGTGATGTAATTTATTTAAGATTTATTGTTCTGATAAATTATCAATGTTTCATTCATAAGTTTAATCTGAAGAAATTGAGAATTGATTGTTATGATGATTATAGGTTGTATATCTAAAGGGAGAGAACGTTCTCTCCAAGTTTTAAAAGGTTGTTTATTGGGATGAACTATTCTATCTAGTTTTAAGGATTCTGTGTTTAAAGTTTGAAATATCTAGTTTAATTCTAAAATTTGGCTAGTGTTACTAGAATCGCTATCAGAAGAAGTGGTTTGTTAGGTGTGAATTACTGCAATTCTACTAGATCCAGGTGTTTCGGTTTTTAATTTTTCTAACATTCGTTCGATTTTTTGAATGGAAGAAGTAGGGTTGAGAGTAGGTTTATTTAATTCACTGAAATGCACTAAAGGAGTTTATAGTTTGGATTGAGGTAAAATGTTGACTTTAGATGATATATTATCAACTTTTGTTTCTATTTTATCTAATTGGGCTCCTATGGTGACTAGGCTCTGGTTTGTGTAATTATTTTGTTTAATAATTTTTTTAGTTTATGGGTTAATTTTCTTAGTCCCTAGATCTTCTACAACAATTTTAAAAGGTGAGGTTATGATTGAACTGTTAAGATGATCAATTATTATTGTTTCAACAGGAAGATGGCTAGAAAGCACCGAACTAGTGGAGGTTTTCCATCTTGCTTTGGTTAATGTTTGAATAATTTTTGGATTGTTTAGTTGATCTATGAAATCAAGAAAGAATATTTCAGATTTTGTTTCAAGCATAAATGCTTGTCAATCACTAAATAATTGTTTTTGTTGAGTCATAAAAGAGAACTTCATCCTATAGAGGTTTCTCTTAAGGATATTTTCTTTTGAATCAAGATAATTGTCTAATTTAGAATAATTGATTACGAAAGGTTGGATGAGCGTACTTAATTGAGGATTTAGTGGAGGAGTAACTAAAAGTGGGAGAAGTTTGATCTTCATCTGTGACTGAAATATTTTGAGTTTCATTTTCTGTGTAACTAACTTGCATTGGGAATTAGTTCTGATGTTTTTAATTTTGAGCTTTTGCAATTCTTCTTCTAATTATTTAATCATAATATTTTTAATTTCTTTATCTAAATCATAATCTCGTCTAGACATTGTTTCAGCTGTAGTGGAACCAACAAATGAATGTCTAGCAGTTGTGAAAGAATGTATGGAGGAATTTCCAATTTTTTGAATTCTTGAGTTTTGACTTATCCTCGAGTTTTGAAAATTAATTCTTACTGTGCCATCATTAAACTATTGAATACAGTCTAAATCAGCAAGACTATGTTGCACATTAGATGGATGATTCTCACTAGTGAGAGACCATTCTGAAGGAAGATGGACGTCTGACCATCTAATTGTGTGTGGAACACTAATATTGGCGTTTTCTTGACTGCTTTAAATTAAGAGAGTATGATTTTTGAGACTTTTGTTGATAACTTGGAAATTCATATTTGTGCCAGTGACTTTATAATGGATTCTATAAATTAAGGCTAAAGGTTGGGTTCCTTCAAGAACGTGATAACCTAAAGTTTTAACATATAGGGTTAAAGCTTTTAGGATATGAGGGTCACTAAGGCTAATGGTAAAATCGGGAAAACAATTGAAATGAACTGGACCATTAAACAGACTTGACTCATTTTGGGAAGAGAAGAGAAAACTGGACCGAAATTAGAAGGATATGAGGTTTTAAGAACCTTTGCTTAAAATCCTAAAGACTAATACTCACTCTATACCGCTCATGCCGCATCCGCTCATGCTCACCTGGGACTTAGTGTTTGGACCTGGACTTATTGTTTGGTTGGAGAGAATAACAGGCTTAAAAGAAGATAAGGAAAAGAGAATAAAACCCAAAATCCTTAAAATTAAGGGACAATTAACAAAAACACTTCAGAAAATAAGTAAAGCAGATAGATCAACTCAAGATCCACTCCTAGGCGGTAGTCCGCCACCTGGGGTTGGAGATCTTTAATGATTAACTATATCAAGCCGTTTTGGCTCGGATACCAAAGAAACGGCCGTTTTGACCGTTTCTACTAGTAAAAAGGAAATAACAATCCAAGATTTGCAACATCAAGTAAAATCAATCAAGTGTCAAATCCATGCCCTACAACAAACACATTTAGAACTTACGAATGACAATAAAGAAATTAAACAAGAATTAAATTTACTTATAATAAATAATCAATTCCTTAAATTACAGGATCCCCCTTGAAAATCCTTTTCCAAATCAGTTCCTAGTAAATAATGAAGCTGAAACTTCTAAAAACAATACTATTAGTATCATATGCCAAATCCAACTAAAAAAATGGTACACTATTGTCCAACTCAAAATAAAAGATTTCCAATTAACAATACCGGCCCTTATTGATTCTGGTGTCGATCTTAATTGCATCCAAGAAGGCCTAATACCTTCAAAATATTTTGAAAAATCAAAAGAGTCTTTACGTTCAGCTAATGGAACAAAAATGGATATTAAATACGAAATCCCCAAAGCCCATATATGCCAGAACAATGTCTGTTTCAAAACTCCGTTTGTCCTAGTCAAAAATTTTACTAATAAAGTAATTTTAGAACTTCCTTTCATTACTTTAATTTATCCCTTTAAAACTGAATATGATGGTATTATCACATACCCTTTTAATGAACCAGTCAAATTTGCTTTTCTTTCTAACTCTGAAATCCATACTCTAAAAGCATTCCAAAAAAATAATATTTCAAAAACCGTTGGTTGCATTCAAGCAAAAAATAAACAAATGGCTTTTCTTGAAGAAGAAATTAATTTCAAAAGAATTGAAAATCAACTCCAAAATTCTGCTCTTTAGCAAAAAATAAAACTTTTGAAGAGAAAATTATCAAAGAAATATGTTCTGATATCCCTACTGCCTTTTGGCATAGGGAAAAACATATTGTTTCTCTCCCTTACATCCATGAATTTAATGAGAAAAATATTCCTACTAAAGCTCGTCCAATCCAAATGAGTCATGAAATTATGGATTTCTGTAAAAACGAGATTAATGATCTTCTTAACAAAGACATTATTCGCCATAGTAGATCCCCTTGGTCTTGCCCTGCTTTCTATGTTCAGAAAAATGTTGAACTCGAAAGAGGAACTCCTCGGTTAGTCATTAACTATAAACCTCTTAATTCAGTCTTGGAATGGATCAGATATCCTATTCCCAATAAAAGAGATCTCATTAATAGATTAAACAAATCAGTTATCTTTAATAAATTTGATATGAAGTCAGGATTTTGGTAAATCCAAATCAGTGAAACTGACAAATATAAAACTACATTCGTAACACATTTTGGTCATTATAAATAGAATGTTATGTCATTCGGCCTAAAAAATGCTCCTAGTGAATTCCAAAATATAATGAACGATATTTTTAACTCTTATAGTCATTTTTCTATCGTCTACATTGATGATGTTCTAATCTTTTCACAATCAATTGACCAGCACTGGAAACATTTACACCAATTCTTTTCCATAATCAAGAATAATGGTTTAGTTGTTTCTGCCTCAAAAATCAAATTATTTCAAATTAATATTCGCTTTCTTGGATTCAATATTCACCAACTCCAAATTAAACCCATTGATAGAGCAATACAATTTGCTGATAAATTTCCAGATGTCATTTTAGATAAAAATCAATGACAAAGATTCTTATGATCTTTAAATTATGTAGATGACTTTTACAAAAATCTTAGAAAACAGTGCAAACCTCTATTTGATAGGCTGCAAAAAAACCCTTCCCCCTGGACATCACTTCATACATCGTTGGTCAAAGAAATTAAGAGTCATGTCAAAACTCTACCATGCTTAGGTATCCCTCTTTCGGATTCCTATAAAATCGTAGAAACCGATGCCTCTGAAATTGGATATGGAGGTATCCTTAAACAACAAATTTCTCCCAACCATCCAGAACAAATTGTTGGATATCATTCTGGAATCTGGAACCCAGTTTAGTCAAATTATAGTACTATTAAGAAAGAAATTTTATCGATTGTACTATGTATCGATTGTACTATGTATCAGGACAGCTCAGTCAAATTATAGTACTATGTATCGATTATAAAAAATCATCCTCTTACTTTGATAGGACAGAACAGTTCATGTTCTATATCGAGCCCTTTATGAGTCATCTCAAAAATCCCATCTCTTTAGTAAAAAATTATTTTGGCCCAAATTCTCATTACCCTCCCGGTAAATCTTTAGCATTCTATAAAGACATTCTATTCAAATCTCAGTCATTATCCATTAAACCAATCCATGACCCAAAAGACCAATCCAAAATATTATACCATTCTCTTTACATAATTCGCATCATTTCATTATCCCAATGGGGTGATTCCCCTCTACTCCTCACAAATTAGAATCCATTACATTCATTTATCATGAGTACATTGAAGCATGAAGTAAAATCTTTCTCTACGAAACAGAAGATTTTTCTCATTCATGGTTTCTTAATTTTGATCAAAAATTCAATCGCCAATTCCCCATGTGGTTCGGTGACTAGTGGGGTAATCATGGATGCCCTTATGACCTCCTGCCCGCAAATCTCCAGAATGCAATTACCAAATTTGTTGTCATTTCCTTTTCACAATACGAGAAAAGGTTTCCCCCCACTCTCCAATTCATGGCCAAATACAAAATCCTTTGGATCTTCAAATGACAGTATAAAATTGAATCTGAAAATCACATGGTCTTACGAAAACTCTTAGTCAAATGGTGGGATAAATTCCACTCTGAAAGAGTTTTATCCGAATTTAGTGAAGAATTATAAGTTATTCCATCCAGTTCAGGAGCTCCAATCTCTATTCAGCTGGCATCTTCGATCCCTCAGTTAAAGTCTCAAACTTCTCAGTTACCATCCCATTCTAAGAACAGAGCCTCCAGTTCATCCTCATCCTCCAAAGCAGATGAGTTAAAGGAATTAGCCAAGCAATTATTACAACAAGCGGTCAATTTATCTACAGATGATGAAAGAGAACACTCTCCATCAGAATCATCATCATCACATAGTCATGAAAGTTCTCCCAGCCAACCAAACAGGTGGGCTGATTATGAAGACAGTCAAGACTCATATGCTGAATTCTAGTCAAAGACAAGTTACTATTCACCAACAGTAAAATCAGTGGCAGACAAATTACTATTCATCAACAGTAAACCCGCGGCAGACAAAATACTATTCATGAACAGTGACTTTTTTACTATTCATCACTTTGTAATTTCTATTTATAGAAGCGTCCAGCTTCATAATAGGGAAGACTTTCATTTTTCCTCTCTTCCCTTTCTCTCTAGTCAGAGCTCCTCCTAGTCAGTTCATATACTGAGCCTTGCTCTTCATTCATGCATTGATTTCAATCAGTAAGTTGTAAACTTTTAATCAATAAGAAAACTTTTATTCAATATGCTTTCGTTTGTTTGGTATCAGAGCCAAAACAGCCTGATATAGTTAATCATTAAAGATCTCCAACCCCATGTGGCGGACTATCGCCTAGGAGTGGTTCTGGAGTTCTTCTCAAGTTATTGATTAAAAGTTTACTTATTGATTTTATTGATTAAAAGTTTACTTATTGATTAAAAGTTTACTTAAAAGTTCTTCTCAAGTTATTGATTAAAAGTTTACTTATTGATTTTAAAGGACATACCAGCCCAAATAAAAAGATTATTTCTTATATTTTATAAAATTAAGGGTATTATAAAGCGTCCGACCCTTTTTGTCTGGGTTGTCGGGCAAGGAGCCGTGGTTGATGATGGCTTAACCTGAGCTTTGGTGGCCGTGTATTAGGCAAGTGCTCCCTGTGTTTAACCCCTATAAGGGGGGGGGGGGGGGGGGGGGGGGGGGGTATGTAAACATTATCAAGAGAGTACAACGAGTTCTGAACCAAGAGTAATGAGACTACCACGGTTTGGAAGCAAAAAATTGTAGACGCTCAGATTTCAGAGCCAAAAAATCTATACTAACACATTAATGGAGCCACAAAAGGCCCTGACACCGAACATAGAGAAGGAAGACACACCGGCAACTATGCACATATGATCGAGACAAATCATTTCATCCATACCAATCAGACAACCTGACCCATCCCGCTTGCTCACATGAACTCGAGATCGCGTCATGCTAATGGACACTATTGGTGGGGGACTATTGGCACTACCAGAAGAAAGACTTTAGCCGACGAAAAAAAAAAAATCAGGCCGACGAAGCCACTTTAGCCGACGAAATTTTCTTTCGTCGGCTAAAGTAAATTTTCGTCGCCTATGAAGTCCACTTTAGCCGACGAAATTTTCTTTCTTCTGCTATTTTAAATTTTTGTCGGCTATGGTAAACTTTAGCCGACAAAAAAAACTTTCGTCGGCTAAATAATTTATTTCGTCGGCTAAAGTTCACAAACTATGGCCGACGAAATATTTAAAAGTTTAGCCGATGAAATTCATAGTTGTCGGCTAAAGTGCTTTATATTTGCGGATCTGGGCAGCAGCAGCTCATCTGGAAAAAAAACGGTAAAAAAAACGGGAGAAGAAAAAAGGGGAGAAAAAGTTTGGATGTTGTCGAAATCTGTACATAATCAGTTTGTGGAGCCATATATAGGTACGTATATGTATATATATGTTGATTAATTGAGTTTTATTTGAGTTGATCGATTTTAAGTGTGATTAATTGAGTTTATTGATTTTGATTGTGATTGAGTTGATTAATTTTGAGTTTATTGATTTCGTCGGCTATAGTCATACTTTAGCCGACGAATTTTTTTGTCTCGTCGGCTAAAGTCATCACAGACGACCCTTTCCTGACGACACTATAGCCGACGAAGGTTTGTCGGCTAAGAGCTTCGCCGACGAATTTTTTTAACAGGCCGACGAAAATTTTTCATCGGCTAAAGTACTTGTCTTGGTAGTGTGGGGACAGTAGAGGTGCTATTAGAGGTAGTAGGAGGTTCTATTAGAGGCAGTAGAGGTTTTATTGGGGGTAGTACGAGTCTATTGGGGGCAGTAAAGATCTATTGGGGGCAATAGGCTCCAGTCAATGGTCGTCGGAGTTCGGTCAATACTCGACGGTCGTCGGAATACGGTCATAGACCTTCTATTGCCAAATAAACTCTATATATATTGCCTAAATAGAGGTCTATTTTAGTTTATTTAAATTATCAAAGGTATAATTGTCTTTTGATTTTTAAGTTGGCTCTATAAAATTCTGTATGGGAATAGAATAGAATTTTATATGGGAATATAAAATTCAAAGTTTGTTTGTGGGAATAAAATTCTCAAAATTAGGGTTAATGGCCATTAACCCAAAAATAAAATCTATTTTTTAATAGAAAAATAAAATTGATTTTTAATGGAAAAAATAAAATTGTTTTTTTATAGAAAATAGCAGAAATAGAAAAAAAAATTAGGAATGAGAAAGGAAAAAAAATTGATTTTTAATTTGGGCATTTTAACAACTTAACGGTCTCTTTTCTCGGTTAACTCACGGAAATGGTAAAACTGTTGAGAATTAAAAAAATAGGGGTATACCAATATAATTTAAAAATCGAGAGACAACTGTTTTTAGATGGAAAGTATAAGGGCTTATTATCATTAGTTAATTGTTGCTTTATGCCAGCAATAAGTCCCTACAATCTATGTCGCGTGATGTGGGCTCTGTCTTATTAGGTGCAATCAGCGTGCCATGATTGCTTCAATGAGGTTGCGAGTTTCTTACGTCGTTAAATAATCGCAACCTCCTAGTGGCAGGATGAAACTTAGTGTCATAGAGAGATTTTCCATTGGTAACATAGTGGGAAAACTGTGAGACATAATAATTTATGGCTTTGTATGAGCATTATCTTTCCAGTATGTTGCTAGAATTGTAAAACAAATAGAGTAGCTAATGATGCCTTTTTTGCTAAATGATGCTTATTAGAATGCATAAGTTATATATTGACTCATATTATTTTGGGATGTTCTTACACTATGGTATTTAGGCATAATTACCCCAATGTATTATGTGGTTTCATTAATGGTATAGCGTGAGTGCTACCATATTCAAAAGAAACATTATTCCGTCGTCTAGGTGATAACTTATGAGACGAAAAATGTACTTAGGAGACGAAATCATTTTTATAAAAAAAAAAATTATTCACTTAGGCGACGAAATCTTAGACGTCTTTCGTCGTCTAAGATTGATTTAGACGACTGAAAAATTTACTTAACCGACGAAAATATTATTTTTTTTAAAAAAATTACTAATATCTTAAGCGACGAAAGTATAACTTTTCGTCGCCTAAGTACCTAAATTTTTAGCGGCACCTTTTCCGCCAAAAATGTCAGAAAAATTTGAACCAAATTTTTGAAAGTCTCCTTATATATTTTCTCTCCCTCCTCTACTCTGCCCAGTTTCCATGCATGGACTCTAGCTTTCCTCTGCCTCTCCTTCTTCTTCCCTCTGCCTCACCTTCTTCCCTCTGCCTTCTTCTTCCCTCTGCCTTCTTCTTCTTCCATCTACCTCTCCTTCTTCTTCCGATCCCTCTGCCTCACCCTCTTCTTCTTCTTTGCCTCCTGCCACTTCTTGGCGCCTTCTCTGCCAGCGGACTCCGCGCGTCTTCTCTGCCAGCGGACTCCGCGCACCTTCAATCCAGTGAACTCTGCGCTCTTCTCTACCAGAGGAGACCACGCGCCTTCTGTGCCAGCGGACTCCGCGCCCTTCGCTGCCAGCAGAGTCCGCGCGCCTTATCAGCCAGCGGACTCCGCACGCTTTCTGTGCCAGCGGACTTCACGCCTTTCTGTGCCAGCGGACTCCGCGTCTTTCTGTGCCAGCTGACTCAGCGCGCCTTCTCTGCCCGCGGAGTCCGCGCCCTTCTCTGCCAGCGGAGTCCGCGCGCCTTCTCCCCAGCAGACTCCGTGCCCATGTTAATTTTTTTTTCACTTTAGCGACGGAATCCAGTAATTCTGTTGCCTAGGGGAAAAATAATTTTTTTTGTCATTAAACAATATCGATCAGTCGCCCAAGTAATTTTGACTTGACGGAATTGTGTTACTTAGACGACGGAATAGTTCTGTCGCATAAGAGTTTTTTTCCAATAGTAAAACTAAAGTTGGCAGCTAGATGTTTATGCGCATAGAATCATTTTTGGTGAACCTAGGGTTATAAGTCCATTAAACATTAAACTCTCAAGTCCCAAATTAGTGCAGTATATGACACTGGACATTGTAGCTGACGAACAAAAATGAAGGATAATGCAGAAATTGTAATAGACAATTAGTCAATAACGGCAATCTAGATAGTAAGTATACTTTTTTAAATTCCACAAATTGTTCAAGTGAACGTACGTAGTTTGATTTATGGTGAATTTGACCCAAAAAAAAAATAAGAAAAAGGAAAAACATGCGGAAATATATGTAGAGCAGTAAAGAAGCACTAGAAGCTGCCCCTGTATACTGCATATGTAGTATATATAGCAAATGAAATTCAACAACAAATTTTTTAAACCATCGAGTCTCAGGTACGAAATATTCCACAACGTCGACTGGTAAAATGACCCACTTAACCATTAGAGGCCGCCTCGCCATGAAAGAGTCACCAATTAGTAAGCACCACGTGGAAGAAAAATCATGCAAATGTTGATAATTTCCTTTTAGTCGTCTCTTGAGTCTTGACTCTTGACCACCAAAACCGAGAATATGAAAATACGACTGGTAAAGCCGACATTTGAATAAGCATTTGCTTTCGGTCATTTAAAAATAGATATAATACTTAACTGTATATATGAGACATTCACTACGTTGCTTACTCTCATTGTGTATTTCTTTGAAACCTCAACACCACCGCTACGCTAGAGCCGCATTCTCTTACCATAAGTTCCACTTTCTTCCACGCACCTCCATTTTCTCTCCATTAATATACTACTGGTCTTTGTTAATACCTTATCATACAGATTTCAATGGAGGAAGTTGATATACCAACATACTTCATCTGTCCCATATCGCTTCAGATCATGAAAGACCCCGTAACGGTGGCGACCGGCATCACCTACGACCGAGAAAGCATCGAGCAGTGGTTCTTGACAACCAATGACATGTCGTGTCCGGTGACCAAGCAGCCCTTACCAACAGACAACAGCAATGACTCCATGACGCCAAATCACACCCTACGCCGGCTCATCCAGCAGTGGTGCACTATTAACGCCATTAACGGAGTGGACCGAATTCCGACGCCGAAGTTTCCACTGAACAGGATCTACGCCGTTAAGCTGGTCAAGGATCTTGGGGTGCCTCATTTGCAGCAAGCCGCCTTGAAGAAAATGGAAGCGCTTGCATCGGAGAATGAGAGAAACAGGAGATCGATGGCTGAAGCAGGTGTAGGAAAGGCTTTGATTTTGTTCATTGTGACATGTTTCCAGGAAGGGCAAACCAACGGTCTTTTAGAAGCTTTGAGAGTTCTTCATCACGTTTGGAGTGTAGATGAGGAAACTAAGGTTGCTGTAATAGGAAACAACGACTTTCTGGAATCTTTGACATGGGTTCTAGGGTTGAATCATGATAATGGTCATAACCATATGCTGCTCCTGAAATTCGAAGCGATACTCGTATTGAAAATGACGATACCAGTCGTCAATACAGCGCAGCTCGAGCGGTTAAAGCTGGAATTCTTCATGAATATCTCAACGCTACTGTCGGAAAAGAAGATCTCACAGCAAGCTGTCAAATCTGCATTACATGTGCTGGTAGAAGCATGCCCATGGGGAAGAAACAGAATGAAAATAGTCGAATCCGGTGCAATCTTCCAGCTCATTGAACTAGAATTACTCAAACCCGAAAAGCACGTTACCGAGCTGATCTTTAATTTGTTGGCGAATTTATGTTGCTGTGCTGATGGGAGAGCTCAGTTCCTAAAGCATGATGGCAGCATAGCAATGGTGTCTAAGAGAATCCTTAGGGTTTCGCATGCTACAGATGATCTGGGCGTTCAAATACTTTCATCGATCTCGAAGTTCTCGGCGACACATGGAGTTGTTCAAGAGATGCTGTTGGTAGGAGCTGTGTCAAAGCTTTGCATGGTAATGCAAGCAGATTGTCCAGCCTATTTGAAGAAAAAGGTTAGAGGGATCTTACGTTTGCACTCTAATGTGTGGAACAATTCACCTTGTATTGCCGTATATCTTTTAACAAGACCTAGGTAACAGTAACAATGGCATGCAAGAACCAGAAAACAATTGAGATTATTTTTCAGTCCTATATGTGTATATTATATATTCATAAATTGTCGAAAATTATTGTTATCATCTCTTACATAGTTTGGCTAAATAACTAAAAAATCACTAGTATTGCGAAAGATGCTCCCGATCTATCTTACTTCATTAATTTTTTGAAGAGTGTATGTTTAACTTTTTATCAATTTTAGCAGCTGCATGCCAACATCAAATGTAACGCCCCAAACTGCACTTCCTCAGTTTAAGCACGTCACAGTGCCGCGAATCTCTAAAACAGAAAACCAAGAGAAACGCTACGCAGTTTATTCAATGAAACATTTAAGAAAAACACAACAGAAGCGTGAAAATATTTTGAGGTGTAAATCTTTATTTCCTGAAAGTACTTTCATTCACCAAAACCTGATATAAGAGATGGTTAAAAATAATAAACTCAAAGAAATACAATTTTCTACTAAGAGTATCATAAAACAAACTCACAATAGGATTGGACTCTTTCATTCCCATAAAACTTGATATAAAATGACCAATAATTAACGAACTTCTGGAATAAAATTACGAGTCGAACATAACAAGACCAACAAAAATAGAATTTGGCACATGAAACTCCAGTATAAAAATAAATGAAACATCATGGAAACCAAATTACCAATCATAAATATGCACACCCAACTCCTCGCCACTATTTTGTCTCAATGCACAGTACCTACATCCACAAATTATTGTAGGGGTGAGCTTTTGTCCTCGTTGCTCAAGAAAACTACCCATGATTAGGTTTGAAAACATAAAATGGAGCTCCAGTATGAAAACATGCTTAAAACCAATTTTATAATGAACGAGAAACTTTAGAAAATAATTTCAATATCAAATAAATGTGGCGCCATAAACTGTACTTGATGGCCTACTACCCAGCTTTATATTAAATGCTCTCTATGAGGCCCGGTTACTATATCCTCTAACTTGTCTTTTGGTGGCACGGGAATGTATGTATCCATATCGTCCAAGCAATTGAAATGAAAATTATACCATTATTACTCGAAAAAAAAATTGTCAAAAGTATATCTTTACTACTATAAAGAGAAGCCAAAAAAGCACAAAATTATGGAATGCCTAAATTACCCTCATATTAGAAAAATATTATAAAGAAGGGAAAAATGTTCAAATGCAAAAAATCCTCTAAAGTAAAGTTTAATCCAATAAATCTTTTTCCAATGACCATTCTAATTAATCTAAGGGTGTTGCTAAATGTACCCAGTAAATTTCTATGTAAACCCAGCAAAATAATTTTATTTAAAAAGATAATTTTACCCTCATACGAAATTACACTAACAGTCATGATAATTAAGAATATAACGAAACAAACCATCAAATTTGAAACACCTAAAACCCAACATTCTCTAAATGTACCCTTCAAAACAACTTGAACATCTTCATTCGAGCAAAACCTTAAACAATCACTCGAGCAAAACCTTCATTATCAAAATTAAATACACGCACAGTTTGTGTTCATATATAACCATCTGGTGCCCTCTAAATCCAAGTTTTGCATGTCGGGGTTTTTTTGTTTTAATCGAAGCATATCCAGTTTGAGCACCAGACCCGGCTAACAGTTTCTCGATCAAATTTAGCAAGTTTTGAGTTTTGGCGTGTCGGTGGCGATGGGGATATTTGAGCTCATGCAGAAGGTGTCAGTGATGCCGACTTTCAACCACTCTCGGAGACAATGTTTGTAATTCGGGTCGGAGCCCGGTCGGGAAGGTGGTGAAGAAGAAGAAATTAAGGAGGGGGGGTGAGTTGAGTGAAGCGAGTTGGTTGAGTTCGGGAGAGCCAATTTCAATTCAAATAATAAGAAGATCAATTATTTGGAGATGTTGAGTAATTTGCAGAGGTACGTCGAGCGCGATCAGGTCACCGCCGGCTAGCCTGTCTGGCAGTCTAGCTCAGCGCCATCGTCATCGAAGTCGTTCAGGGCTCGCGATGCATTTGAGATATTAAAGAAGGTAGATTGAATTTTATAAATTTCACAGAAACTAGTTTTGATGAACAAGATTGGATAAATGTTGAAGAAGATTCTTCTTGGAGCTTATTTTTCCTCCTTGTTCACTCGAGAAAGAGATTGGATTTTGGTCTGAGTTTTGGGTGTGACTTGCTGGGTTTAACAAAGAAAGGGTATTATTAGAAAGTTGCTGGGTTTACTTAGAGATTTTATAATCTTGCCGGGTGTAAATAGTTTGTTAGGTGTACACAGAAATTTACTGGGTACATTTAGCAACACTCTTAATCTAAATGCAATGACATGTTTACCCTCACTTATTAACCCCCCCCTCTCTCTCTCTCTCTCTCTCTCTCTCTCTCGGACCTCCTCACCATCATCGTCGATACCTTGACCGCAACATTAATACTCTGAAGCAGTTGGCTGAAGATGGCATCGTTTGCGGCATCTAGATCGAGGAGCATCAGCACCACCTCAGGTCGAAGAAGAAATCGGCGACAAGCACCTTTGGATAAATTTAACATACATTAGCGACTCCAACATGGCGCCTGCACATACTTGATCAAAATCTCCATCGACGATGGTCGAGGCGCCGCATCACCACTAGCGTTAGGATAAGAAATTCTTGATCTCATTATTTTCTAGACTCCGTTTGAGCGAAGAGGTACACAAAGTTCAAGCGATTCAACTCCGTTTCAACAAGGAATTAGTGGCACCTCCCAACCAAAAATATTCCTAGTTTGTATTGGTTGGGGGTCCTGATTTGCGTCATTGATGATGCCAAACTTTTCTTCTCCAGATCAGACATGGCTGTGAGAAGGTTGAGGACAATCGCATCTGCTAGGAGGCGGCGCGACTGGTTTGACAGGTCGAAGATGACGGTGTTGCTCTAGGTTACTGTTGGTTGCTATGCAAGGTTGTCCCTTAGGGTTGACGTAGGCAACGCTTGGGAGCTGGTATGGTTTCTAGTTTTCGGGATGTTTCGATGTAGAATTGCAGGGAGTTATAAGAAGGTTAAAGTTTTTATACAAATTCATTTGGGATGTTCTAGTGAGATTTCATATTTGTAACCCGTTAATAAATTTTTTATTGCCTTCCGGTAAAATTGTATTGCCCCTAGTAAAATATTTTTAAATTTTACTGTCCCTCAATAAACTTCCAGCAAGTGTACGTTATGGTTCTGACAAGCTCTGGTGACATTTTAAAAATTTCGGCGAGATTCCGGTAACCGGTTTTACATGCCTGATGAAATTTCGTCGACCGGCAAGATTCTAGAGTCTGGCGGCTGGTGAGGTACCGATAATTTCTTCCACTTTTTCTCTCTAAGCATGATTAAGTGGCGATAAGTGTAAAATAGTCTTAAAATAATATAGTTTGTTAAGATTTTTGTAAAGATTTGTTTATTTAGGCAAAAAAAAGTTTCCTTACATTCAAATCGGCGATTGAAAAAGATTATCATTACAATGAGCATTGAAGGATTAAAATTAGTACTAAATCAACATTTTTCTAATAAAGAATCACTTCAATTAATTATTCTATTACAGTTGAAAATTAAATGTTTTTACTTGTTAGTCTTGAACTCTTGATATGCCTAGTGGATGATCTCAGCTATCTCACTACTAGAAGAAAGGCTATAGCCGACGAAAAAAAAAAACCAGGCCGACGAAGCATTTTTTCGTCGGCTAACGTGGGCTTTAGCCGACGAAATTTTCTTTCGTCGGCTTAGGTAAATTTTCGTCGGCTATGAAGTCCACTTTAGCCGACGAAATTTTCTTTCGCCGGCTATTTTAAATTTTCGTCGGCTATGGCAAACTTTAGCAGACGAAAAAAACTTTCGTCGGCTAAAGAATTTATTTCGTCGGCTAAAGTTCACAAACTATGGCCGACGAAATATTTAAAAGTTTAGCCGACGAAATTCATAGTCGTCGACTAAAGTGCTTTATATTTGCGGATCTGGGCAGCAGCAGCTCATTTTGAAAAAAACGGGAAAAAAAACGGGAGAAGAAAAAAGGGGAGAAAAAGTTTGGGTGTTGTCGAAATCTGTCCATAATCAGTTTGTGGAGCCATATATAGGTATGTATATGTATATATATGTTGATTCATTGAGTTTTATTTGAGTTGATCGATTTTAATTAGTGTGATTAATTGAGTTTATTGATTGTGATTGAGTTGATTAAATTTGGGTACGTTGGATGTATATATATATATATATATATATATATGTGTGTTGATCGATTTGGTTGATGATTTGAATTGATAATATATATGAATTAATTTGTTGTTAATAAATAGTAGATATATATATGTTAATATTAATTTATAATATTATTGTGTTGATATGGTATGAAGTTGTTAATGATATATATGAGTTCATGATGATAATTTTGTAATTAATTAGTTGTAGTACGTACGTAGAATATATACTAAATGAATTGAGATTTTATATATGGCATGAAATTTTATTAATAATTAGCTAGCAGCGTTATAAATATATATATATTTTGTTATATTTTCAGGATATGGATAAGAGTTGGATTTCGCTTCCAAAATGGGACAAAAGATACGGTGCAGGAGTTATGAGTTTTATAGAATATGCGCTGGATAATGCTAACGGGAATACAATTTTCTATTGCCCGTGCACGAAATGTCAGTGTCGCAGCGATATGTATCGATTTCCCATTGACAAAGTATGGCAGCACCTGAGGAGTAACGGGTTTTGGGAGAAGTACACATGTTGGTTATATCACGGTGAAACATCATCAGGGGGTCCGCATGATCATGGCCAATTTTCCGAGACGGGCAGCGCTAGTACATCCAACGATCCAACAACGACATTCATCAATGACATGTTTCCTTATGAGAGCGGTGTATGCGCTCAAGAACAGTATATGCCTGACCCAGTGCAGCCCTTCCCTAGAGCTGTGAACACTGCTGTATTGAAAAGTACAACAAACTGTTTGCTTTCCAACAGACCCCTGTGTACCCCGGTTTTCAGAAGACCGTTCTTGAAAGTGTGATGAACGTAATGAAGATTAAAGTTGAGACAAAATCGACCGTGAAGGCTGTTGATGAGTATCTACAGTACACTGCTTTGATGCTGCCCAACGGTCATCGTCTTCCTACCACTCATCGGAAGGTCTGATGTATCCTGAAAGATCTTGGGCTTTCCTACATCAAGATCCATGCATGTAGATATGACTGCGTTCTCTTTTGGGGTAAAGATCCAGAAGGGAATGACCTTGGTGGCCTTGACGCATGTCCGGTATGTCACACTGACAGATATAAGCTGACTCCTGCAGGCAACAGGAAACCTGTAAAGGTACTTCGGTATTTCCCTTTCACGGATAGGTTGGAGCGATTGTACATGTCTTCACACACGGCCGAAGCGATGAGATGGCACGCTGATAGGGAATTGCATGACGAAGATACCCTTATACACCCTGCTGACGGGGAGGCTTGGAAGCATATAGACAGGGAGTTTCCTCATTTTGCGTCAGAGGTCCGAAATGTGAGGCTCGGGCTCTCATCCGACGGGTTCAACCCTTTTGGCAACATGAGTCTGCAATACAGTATATGGCCAGTGATTTTGGTACCGTACAACCTTCCCCCATGGATGTGCATGAAGAAGGAATACAATATGTTGAGTTTGTTGATTCCGGGGCCCAGTTATCCGGGGAAGTGTCTCGATGTGTACTTGAGACCTTTGATTGAAGAGCTTAAATTTTTGTGGGACGTTGGTCATCCCACTTATGACAAGTACACGCACGAGATGTTCCAGATGCATGTCATGGTTGTTGGTACCATCAGTGATTTTCCTGCCCGTGGGATGTTGTCGGGCAACGTTGTTAGGGGATACAAGGCTTGTCCAGAGTGCCTTAGCGATGAGGGGAGCAGCAGTCATTGCAACAAGATATGCAGATTGGGTCACCGTGCTTTCCTTCCATATGATCACGAATGGCGGTTCGATGACAAGGCATTTGATGGGACCGTAGAACACGGTGTGCCTCCCAGAAGATGGACGGGGGAAGAAATATTTTAGCGGTGCTTAATGAGTACGATTTTGGGCAGCTCAGCAATCATCCTAACATTGTGGCGGCAATACCTAAAAGACCCGACAGGTACAAATTCTGGACACATAAGAGCATATTCTGAGAACTCCCATACTGGAGTAAGTTGTTGATCAGGCACTACCTGGATGTGATGCACATAGAAAAGAATGTGTGCGACAGTGTGGTGGGCACAGTGCTGAACTTGGAGGGGAAGACGAAAGACGGTCCTAAGGCACGCATTGATCTAAAAAAATGCGGAATAAGAAGACATTTATGGTTGAAAGAAGGGAAGAAAAAAATGCCTCAAGCTCCTTACACCGTGAAGCCTGACCAGAAGAACCTAATTTTCAGGTGGATGAGTTGTGTGAAGTATCCTTCAGGCTATGCAGGAAATATAGCCCGGTGTGTGAACTTCCGGGACAATAAGATGTACGGGTTGAAGAGTCATGACTGTCATATCCTGCTACAACGTCTCTTCCCTGTTTTCATTCGACCGTTCCTTCCCCGTCAGGTGGTGGAGCCGTTAGTAGCGTTGGGAAGATTTTTCCAGAAGTTATGCACACGGGAAGTGTCTCGATGTGACCTCCGGGAAATGTAAGATGACATCATTTATATCATGTGTAAATTTGAGAGGATATTTCCTCCAAATTTTTTTGACATCATGCCTCACCTGATGATCCATCTTCCCGAGCAATTGTTGCTTACCGGTCCAGTACACTACACTTGGATGTATCCCATGGAAAGGTACGTTTTTTACACCTGAATTCCTCAATATATATACATGTTCAATAATCATAACATTTTGCAACTTGATTTACAGGCAACTTGGAGACAACAAAGATTATGTGGCTAATAAATCCGCTCCTGAAGGATGTATAGCTGAAGCATATATTGCACACGAGTGCGTCACCTACATGAAGTTGTATTTAGGAGCGTTGAAGGAAACTCCGCAAACCATGCCGGTAGATGTACCGAAGTTCAATCTTTCCATAGTCTCTAGTGATGTTGAAGTGTATGGAATTTTGTCAGACTCCTACAAGTTGCAACCACATGAGCTAGTCATTGCCCACTGGTGGGTATTGATTAACTTTCCAGAAGTTCAATACTGGAAAGACAT
Organism: Fragaria x ananassa; assembly: GCA_034370585.1. Taxonomy (NCBI): domain Eukaryota; kingdom Viridiplantae; phylum Streptophyta; class Magnoliopsida; order Rosales; family Rosaceae; genus Fragaria; species Fragaria x ananassa. The sequence continues at coordinate 16,715,654 of CP139766.1, forward strand.
CCATCTCAATCATCCCAACATTCAAGGTGATCTCGAGTACCACAACAGGGAGTTCGCAGATTATTTTGGCGGTTGGGTACGTAATTTAATTTTTCTCTACGGGTTTATGTTTATTGCATAATTATCCATATTTACAATTGAGATGGTTGGTTGCAGATGAACCATATTCAATTTGATGGTCACCCAAATTGGTCGCACGAACTAAGACTTCTAGCGATGAAGCCGATAGTCTCAAGAGTTTATCCGATGTGCAAGGTGAATGGCGTGCAATTTATATGCGAACAAAGAGACAGCAGAAAGAGAACACAGAATTCTGGGGTCATGGCACATGGTGGGCGGAATGGAGTTGACTATAACGGTGTTCTTGATTCAGTGGTGGAACTCGTTTACGGTGAAGGCATGACAGTGCACCTCTTCAAGTGTAGATGGTTTGATACTAGGCCGCAGAGCATGAAGACCGATCAGTACGGAATATTATCGGTGAACACTGCTACAAGTTCTTACGAGGATGACCCCTTCATTTTTGCCACATCGGTAAAACAAGTGTTTTATCTTGATGACCTTGCTAAGGGTGACGCGTGGAAAGTAGTCAACCTTGTGCACCCTCGAAACATTTATCGGGCGGCTACACTTGGAGAGGCCGAAGACGAGGAAGAGGATGTTGCGTATCAAGAGCCCAACGCAATAGGTATTCCTAACTCCTCTACCATTCGCCTTAATAATTTTAAAGCGGGTCGTTCGGTGCGAATTCGTGATGAAGAGCCAAGGCTTGTTGATGTTGATCCAAATCAAGAAACAGACGAAGACTCTGGCGATGAGGAAATACATATATTACCAGAAATTAATTCTGACACCGAAGAAGACTCATCGGATGATTCCGATTACGAGCCTTAGTTTTAATGTATGATTCCGATTAATTTGTATAATTTTTCAAAGACTTTTTCCTTTATAGTTTACACATGTTGAATTCATATTTCAGTTATTTTATATGAATTTCGGTGATACATGATGAACAGGGTTTTTTTAATGTATGGTTTATGAATATCGTCTGTTTTTTTTCCCGGTTTTTTTACTTTAGCCGACGAAATACACTATAATTCGTCGGCTAAGATGTTTTTTGCCGACGAAAAAAGACTTAATTCGTCGGCCATAGTTGTTTTAGCCGACGAAAAAAGCCTTAATTCGTCGGCCATAGATGTATTTATTTGTTTTATTACAAACTTTAGCCGACGAAATACACTGTCATTCGTCGGCTAAGAGAGTTTAGCCGACGAAAAAAGCCTTAATTTCGTCGGCCATAGATGTTTTTTATTTTTTTTATTACACACTTTAGCCGACGAATACACTGTGATTCGTCGGCTAATATGGTTTTTACCGACGAATAACCTAATATTTCGTCGGCTATAGTTATTTTTTTAATTTTTTAATTACATACTATAGCCGACGAATACGTTAGGGTATTCGTCGGCTAAACCCTAAAATATTTCTATTACCTACTATAGCCCTATGTTCGGTGGTTATTTTGCGTAAAATTTTTATACGACTTGTTGCGTGTCATCGGTTTAAAACTATTTTCAGTTGGAGGTCCGGCCAAAATACGTAATTTAGACGGTCGAACGACCTTTTCCGTGCGTTTAGGGGTTTGACTTACGAGATTGACCGTCCGGATCGAGCTCTTATTCTTTTCGGATCAAGTTGAATTTTTTCCCATACATGTATTTTATCATGATGGTCAGATCTGACGGCCGGATTTGTGTTTCTCAAGTTTGATCATCACGATCACAACATGCGTACTAATGTTGTCTAACTTGTTTACCAAGTGTTGTGTAAATGTTCCGTTTCAAAAACAAACTATACGTAGAACCTTCACACGTAAAAAAGTCATGGAATAAGACATGACTAGAATGGTGAAATACATCTACGGTTGAAAAATCACGGTATTACGGTAATGTCTCGGTGCCGATAGTTGCGGTCAATGCAATTTTCAATTCTTTCTCCCTATGGGTAGCCCCGGGTTCGGTGGTTATTTTGCGTAAAATTTTTATACGACTTGTTGCGTATTATCGGTTTAAAACTATTTTCAGTAGGAGGTCCGGCCAAAATACGTAAATTAGACGGTCGAACGACCTTTTCCGTGCGTTTAGGGGTTTGACTTACGAGATTGACCGTCCGGATCGAGCTCTTATTCTTTTCGGATCAAGTTGAATTTTTTCCCATACATGTATTTTATCATGATGGTCAGATCTGACGGCCGGATTTGTGTTTCTCAAGTTTAATCATCACGATCACAACATGCGTACTAATGTTGTATAACTTGTTTACCAAGTGTTATGTAAATGTTCCGTTTCAAAAACAAACTATACGTAGATCCTTCACACGTAAAAAAGTCGTGAAATAAGACATGACTAGAATGGTGAAATAAGTCTACGGTTGAAAAATCAAGGTATTCCGGTCATGTCTCGGTGCCGATAGTTGCGGTCAATGCAATTTTCAATTCTTTCTCCCTATGGGTAGCCCCGGGTTCGGTGGTTATTTTGCGTAAAATTTTTATACGACTTGTTGCGTGTCATCGGTTTAAAACTATTTTCAGTTGGAGGTCCGGCCAAAATACGTAATTTAGACGGTCGAACGACCTTTTCCGTGCGTTTAGGTGTTTGACTTACGAGATTGACCGTCCGGATCGAGCTCTTATTCTTTTCGGATCAAGTTGAATTTTGTCCCATACATGTATTTTATCATGATGGTCAGATCTGACGGCCGAATTTGTGTTTCTCAAGTTTGATCATCACGATCACAACATGCGTACTAATGTTGTATAACTCGTTTACCAAGTGTTATGTAAATGTTCCGTTTCAAAAACAAACTATACGTAGAACCTTCACATGTAAAAAAGTCGTGAAATAAGACATGACTAGAATGGTGAAATACGTCTACGGTTGAAAAATCACGGTATTCCGGTCATGTCTCGGTGCCGATAGTTGCGGTCAATGCAATTTTCAATTCTTTCTCCCTATGGGTAGCCCCGGGTTCGGTGGTTATTTTGCGTAAAATTTTTATACGACTTGTTGTGTGTCATCGGTTTAAAACTATTTTCAGTTCGAGGTCCGGCCAAACTACATAATTTAGACGGTCGAACGACCTTTTCCGTGCGTTTAGGGTTTTGACTTACGAGATTGACCTTCCGGATCGAGCTCTTATTCTTTTCGGATCAAGTTGAATTTTTTCCCATACATGTATTTTATCATGATGGTCAGATCTGACGGCCGGATTTGTGTTTCTCAAGTTTGATCATCACGATCACAACATGCGTACTAATGTTGTCTAACTTGGTAGTGTTATGTAAATGTTCCGTTTCAAAAACAAATTATACGTAGATCCTTCACACGTAAAAAAGTCGTGAAATAAGACATGACTAGAATGGTGAAATAAGTCTACGGTTGAAAAATCAAGGTATTCCGGTCATGTCTCGGTGCCGATAGTTGCGGTCAATGCAATTTTCAATTCTTTCTCCCTATGGGTAGCCCCGGGTTCGGTGGTTATTTTGCGTAAAATTTTTATACGACTTGTTGCGTGTCATCGGTTTAAAACTATTTTCAGTTGGAGGTCCGGCCAAAATACGTAATTTAGACGGTCGAACGACCTTTTCCGTGCGTTTAGGTGTTTGACTTACGAGATTGACCGTCCGGATCGAGCTCTTATTCTTTTCGGATCAAGTTGAATTTTGTCCCATACATGTATTTTATCATGATGGTCAGATCTCACGGCCGGATTTGTGTTTCTCAAGTTTGATCATCACGATCACAACATGCGTACTAATGTTGTATAACTCGTTTACCAAGTGTTATGTAAATGTTCCGTTTCAAAAACAAACTATACGTAGAACCTTCACATGTAAAAAAGTCGTGAAATAAGACATGACTAGAATGGTGAAATACGTCTACGGTTGAAAAATCACGGTATTCCGGTCATGTCTCGGTGCCGATAGTTGCGGTCAATGCAATTTTCAATTCTTTCTCCCTATGGGTAGCCCCGGGTTCGGTGGTTATTTTGCGTAAAATTTTTATACGACTTGTTGTGTGTCATCGGTTTAAAACTATTTTCAGTTCGAGGTCCGGCCAAACTACATAATTTAGACGGTCGAACGACCTTTTCCGTGCGTTTAGGGTTTTGACTTACGAGATTGACCTTCCGGATCGAGCTCTTATTCTTTTCGGATCAAGTTGAATTTTTTCCCATACATGTATTTTATCATGATGGTCAGATCTGACGGCCGGATTTGTGTTTCTCAAGTTTGATCATCACGATCACAACATGCGTACTAATGTTGTCTAACTTGGTAGTGTTATGTAAATGTTCCGTTTCAAAAACAAACTATACGTAGAACCTTCACACGTAAAAAAGTCGTGAAATAAGACATTACTAGAATGGTGAAATACGTCTACGGTTGAAAAATCACGGTATTCCAGTCATGTCTCTGTGCCGATAGTTGCGGTCAATGCAATTTTCAATTCTTTCTCCCTATGGGTAGCCCCGGGTTCAGTGGTTATTTTGTGTAAAATTTTTATACGACTTGTTGCGTGTCATCGGTTTAAAACTATTTTCAGTTAGAGCTCCGGCCAAAATACGTAATTTAGACGGTCGAACGACCTTTTCCGTGCGTTTAGGGGTTTGACTTACGAGATTGACCGTCCGGATCGAGCTCTTATTCTTTTCGGATCAAGTTGAATTTTTTCCCATACATGTATTTTATCATGGTGGTCATATCTGACGGCCGGATTTTTGTTTCTCAAGTTTGATCATCACGATCACAACATGCGTGCTAATGTTGTATAACTTGTTTACCTAGTGTTATGTAAATGTTCCGTTACAAAAACAAACTATACGTAGAACCTTCAAACATAAAAAAGTCGTGAAATAAGACATGACTAGAATGGTGAAATACGTCTACGGTTGAAAAATCAAGGTATTCCGGTCATGTCTCGGTGCCGATAGTTGCGGTCAATGCAATTTTCAATTGTTTCTCCATATGGGTAGCCCCGGGTTCAGTGGTTATTTTGCGTAAAATTTTTATATGACTTGTTGCGTGTCATCGGTTTAAAACTATTTTCAGTTGGAGGTCCGGCCAAAATACGTAATTTAGACGGTCGAACGACCTTTTCCGTGCGTTTAGGGGTTTGACTTACGGGATTGACCGTCCGGATCGAGCTCTTATTCTTTTCGGATCAAGTTGAATTTTTTCCCATACATGTATTTTATCATGATGGTCAGATCTGACGGCCGGATTTGTGTTTCTCAAGTTTGATCATCACGATCACAACATGCCAAATGTATAAAGGTTTAGCCGACGAATTTCAAAGGTTTAGCCGATGAATTTCAAAGGTTTAGCCGACGAAATTTTAATCTTTAGCCGACGAACAAATTATTTCGTCGGCTAAAGTCTTCGGGTTTTAATTGCGAAACCCTAGCCTCCTCCCTCATTTCCGCAGTTTTTCCCTCCTCCCTCCCTCTCCCGTCGCCGCGTCCTTCCTCCTCCCTGCCTCCCGGTCTCCTCCCTCCCTCCTCCCTGCCCTCCGCCCTCCTCCCTGCCTCCCGCCCTCCTCCCTGCCTCCCGCCCTCCTCCCGCCCTCCTCTCTGCCTCCCGCCCTATTCTCAGGTTCGGTGCTTAATTTTGTTGTTGTTGCTTAATTTTGTTGTTGTTGATATATTGGTGCTTAATTTTGTTGTTGTTGCTTAATTTTGTTGTTGTTGATATATTGGTGCTTAATTTTGTTGTTGTTGATAAATTGATGCTCATTGTTATCGTTTGGTTTAATTTGTCTTAATTAAATTTATGTTAATTTAATTTATGTTAATTTAATTTGTGTTAATTTAATTTGTGTTAATTTAATTATGTGTTAATTTAATTATGTTAGTTTATGTGTTTATTTTTGAATATATGTGTTAATTTATTTTTGATTTTGAATTTAGTTTTATGATATGTTAGTTAATTTATGATGATGTTGATATATATAATATTGTTATGTAAGTAAAATATATATATATATCTATATATATTAGTATATGTATCTATTTATTGAATAAGTATAATTTTAAACATGTATAATTTTTTATAAAATAAAGACAAAATAATCTAAAGCATTAGATTAATATTTTAAATAGGATGAGTGGCTTTTTTCGATCGAAGAAGAGTTCGAAGGGCCATAGGTCCGAATTGTCTGAGGGAACCTCTAGCAACCCTCAAACGACGTTTTAGGGCCAGATGACAGCCAGACGTGCGAGCCTTCTGGAGACGGCGCCGGAGGTGCCCCTTTCATCGAGGCAGGCGGCCGTCCCTCGTTCCCCGAGGCCCTTGTGGCCTCAGACGGAGGTGTCTGCACCTCGTATGCCCGAGATACACAGGGCGCCCACTCCGGGTCCTACTTTTTCGGATAGTGGGTCATCTGGGGTACAGATGCCGCCGCCTCATCTGTTTCTTCCGCGGATGATACCGGCGTTACCTGTAGTCGATGACTCAGGGACGCCGATTTATCCACTGCCCCCGCCAGTGGCTCCATCAGCGGCGTACCGGTTTGTGCCTTTTGATACGCCTCTTATTTCTGCGAGGGTATCATCATCGGCGACAGAGCCGGAATCCGTCGCGAGCTCCTCAGGTAATCAGTGATGCATGATTACTTTTAAAGGGTCATATATATTTTAATAATCAATTTGGCCGAATCATGTCATATACATTTTAATAATCACTTTTAAAGGTGAGTACCATGGGGAGGATCCCCATCGATACTGACGGGGATGGCCATGTAGTATCGGGCGGGAAGTCGAGGACGTACGCCGGCCGCGTGGGAGCTCTCATTAGGGATAGAGTCCCTATGTTGTGGTCCGACTGGGGCGAGGTCCCGCAGGAGGTTAAGGACATGGTCCACAACGCGATGTCGGTGAGTTTACAAAATAATATTATGTATTAAATTGTTGATTTCTCGAAAAGCTAAACTAATAATAAACGGTTAAATGCAGGTGTGGTTTGAGGTTCCCGAGCACCTGAGGGACAGCTGGGCCGACGTTGTGCATGGGGGAAGGTACGTTGGGAAGTTAATGAAAAAATAAAATTGTATGTGATATTAATAATATTTCTAGTATTTTTGTTGTATCTGTAGGTACAAGGAGTGGAAGAATGAGCTGCGGACCCATTGTACTACGCACGGGAACGCACGTTCTGGTACCCCTGCTGAGTTCCAGTACATGGAGTACGAGTGGCGTTGGCTTCTGACATCAGAATTCAACAACCCTCGTAAACAGGTATTTAAATAAATTAGTTAGTTAATTTAAAAATAAGTACGTGCGTTTTAAAATATTCTACTAATAGTTTACTTTTTTCTTTGAAGGCGGTTTTCCGGGTGAACGCTCAGAACCGGCAACGCAACACAAGGAACCATCATGCCGGTTCTAGACCGTTCGCTGTCTTCAAGGACGAGGCGGCCAAGGAACATCCAGAAGTCAACCCGTACGTCTATACGTACGAGAAGGCATATCCTGACTCCCAGGAGGATATTGTAAGTCACCTTACGTTTTTAAATTTTTAAATTTATGTAAAAATTTTAATTAATAATTTTTTTCCTATCCATATAGGCGAGGGTGAGGGAGGCTACTGACGAGGTCATGAGTACCGTAGTGAGGGAGGCATGGCCGGAAACGCAGGAGGAAGAGATGTCTGAAGCCATGTCCCGGATCAACACTTTGGATCCGACGATTGGGGCGAGGATCATAGGCACAGCCTTCCCACCGAGAGGAAACAACTTCTACTGCCGAGGTCTAGGAAAGAGAGGCGAGGGGGTCCTGAAGACCACTCCAAGATTTCAACGAAAGGCAGCCTTGACCAGCAACAGGACCACGTCCACGATCAACAGGACGACTCAGTTAGAGTCGGAAGTTTAGAGACTACGAGATTTCCGTGCTGCTCAGGCTGCCTATAATGCCTCGCAGGCAGCCTTTAATGCCGCGCAGACAGCCTATGCTGCCGAGGTACAGGCCTTCCATCAGGCCCAGCAGCAGCAGCTGTTCCAGTACATGCATGACTTTATAGCTGCCCAGATTCAGGGACTTCCGCCTCCGCCCATGCCTCCGCCCATGACGCTACCCCAGCCGCCGCAACCTCCGCAGCAGCCCCTAGAAGAGGACTTTAATTTAGACGATATAGACTTTACGTAGTTGATATATATATATACTTTTATGTAATTGATACTTTTATGTAGTTCATATATTCTTTTATGTGTTTGTTGTTGGTTATATGAAATTGTTTTGGTGTTTTTTGCAGCTTGCTTGGAATGGTAATTCAGAAATTTCGGGGTTTTTTTTTTACTGGAATGCACTTATAGCCGACAAAAAAAGCCTTAATTCGTCGGCTAAAGTTTAAAAAAAAAAAAAAACGTTTAGCCGACGAAATATGCTTTAATTCGTCGGCTAAATGCCTATAAAGCCGACGAAAAATACTATATTTCGTCGGCCATAAGTGTTTTATATTTTTTTTATTACAAACTTTAGCAGACGAATATTTTAAATTATTCGTCGGCTAAAGTTTGGAAGATAACTGACGACACAAAATGTCGTCGGCTAAGGTATGGACTATAGCCGACAACAAAATCGTCGGCTATAGTGCATACTTTAGCAGACGAAATAATGTCGTCGGCTATAATATGACTATAGCCGACGAAATAATGTCGTCGGCGAAAGGTTGGACTATAGCAGACGATATTATTTCGTATGACTATAGCCGACGAATTTTTTTGTCTCGTCGGCTAAAGTCATCACAGACGACCCTTTCCCGACGACACTATAGCCGACGAAGGTTAGTCGGCTAAGAGCTTCGCCGACGAATTTTTTTAACAGGCCGACGAAAATTTTTCGTCGGCTAAAGTACTTGTCCTGGTAGTGTCTTGGACGCATCTAATACTGCATGGAAGAATTTTGTATTATTCATAACCTTTCATTGTTCCGAGAAATAAATAGATTAATTACAAGCTTCTACGGATACATTAAACATCGTTTGAGAAAAAATATTTTCTAATCTTGAACTCTTCATTTTAATTGAAACACATCTGTGTGTCACCACCAAAAATGAGCTGCTTAGCTCCAAGACCAAATTAATTATATACAGAAACAATAGCTATGATTTGATCGTCATGACGATGCAGATGGATAGAAGGACAACAAATGAGCAGGAACACATGAAGAATTCTTCCAAACCCTAGAGTGCAATTTTAGAATCTCCCTAGCTTTCTCTTTGGTCTTAAACTTGCAATCGACTTGAAGCACTAAACACAACTTGGCCACCGCACCAACTTGCAACATTTCCATAACTACTGCAGAAGTTGCAGAGAACCTAGAAATGGAAAACAATATCCTCACTGCCCTGTCGGTTGCCATGTGCGAAACCCTAAATATCTTCTTGGACACGATGGCCATCCCCGCCGCGTGCCTCAATAACTCAGCTCGCCCTTCTGCGCATCCACAGAGCTGGTCCAATGAGATCAGTATCAGCTCACCTGCCCTCTTCTCTTGAGCTTCGAGAAGAGCCTCTATGAGGACAGAAACTGCGCCCCCTTCCACGGCCTTGATTCGGTTCCTTCCCCATGGACAAAGCTCCACTAGAAGCTTCAAAGCAGCTTTAGATGCTTGGTGGGAGACCTGATCTCGTACCACATTCATCGTCTCGATAAATAACTCAACTGTGGGGCTCATCATCCGGTTTGGATCTGCCAATTCGAAAACAGACCTCAATAAAATAGTTGCATGAGCTCGAGATTGGTAATCACCTCGTTTTAATACTTGTACCAATGAATCTATGATCTTCTCCCCATCTTTGCTCATTAGTTGTTTGAGACGAGATTCCGAGCTTCTGAGATAGAACAAGACTTCCACTGCCACTTCCATTGTCGATTGGTCGGTGTTGCTTATCAAAGAAGCAACGTATTCTACTGCTCCTGCTGCCTCCAAAGAGTTCCTGTGTTTTTCACCGTGGATTGCGGCCATGGATCTGAGCCTTTTGAGGCATTCGAGCTGCGTGTGGGGGAGCTTCCTCGCTTGGTTAATAAGCTTAACGATCTGGGTCTTGTCAAGCTGCGATGTCGGTGTTGGTATCCGCTCGACCCCATGAGAGGCGTTGAGGGTGCACCAAGCTTGGATTATACGGCGAAGAGTGTGGTTGGGAGTGAGATCTGCGTCCAACAATAGTGGCTGCTTCGTTACGGGGCAAGCCTTGTTCTTGCCGGAAGATAACCATTTCTGGATGCTTTCCCGATCGTAGGTAATCCCCGTAGAGACCATGACGGGATCTCTCATGACTTCAAGAGAAATGGGGCAGAGAAAGTGGGACGGAATATCAAATTCGGCCTCCATTTTAGGCTTCTTGGACAGAAGAAAACGAGGTGATTGCACTAATTACATATAGCAAAGAAGTGATGTGAAATTGTTAGAAAAGTAGACAAGAGAGAATTAATTGGAGGGACGATGACTTCTGGACAAGATCGAATATAAAGCTCATCAATTGAATGAAGAGATGTGACTCTCGAAATTGTCAAACAGTTGAAATTTGGTTATGTATTTGGAAGCTGGCCGGAAGGGAAGGCTTATATATGATGGAGGAGGGAGGAGGGAGGAGGGAGGAGGACGAGTGGTGATGCGAGTTGTCAACTCATAGGGAAAGTCAACACACAGAAATTGAAATATAATGCTTGTGAATTATTATGCCAATTAATTAGGACCTTTTCCAAGGTTTTGGAAGACGAATTCATATGACGACTTCGATAAGCTAATAAATATACTGGATCACAAATGCAACTGTAGTGATCTGTTTTCGATTGTGCAAATTAATGTTTTCTTATATAGGGGACATGTCAAACTGCTCATCGATCACACATAGTAATTTCTCACTGAGATATATATGATTTAACTTATATAATTAGGATTCCCTTAATATTCGAAACAAAACATTTTGCATTAAACAATGTTATTCATTTTGCGCTAAAGTCATCTTGAGCTGATCTCTTCTGATGGAACACTCTTGTAATATATATGGAACTCTTTTAAATTTGCATGGTCAGAAACAACTCAGAATTATATTTTTCCAAGGAAACTGATATATATATCATAATTAGCTAATAATATTTTGTAGCTCTTTTATCTCTTGTGTTGCATGTGTGAGTGTGTGACAGTGTGACACAGACTTCCTTTCAAATGGATCCGGACGAAATAGCTCCATATCTTAAAACAGATCATTAATAGTTGATCGGAGCGGATTACGCACCACGGTGTAATTGCACTATTAATATTTTGGGTTTTAATTTTGTTAATGGTATTAGAATATATGCATGATAATACGATGTGGATGACCGAATTAAAATATTACATATTAGTTGCTCAATTCACTTGCACCTTAGTGCGCAGAAGAATTTTTGGTACTCGAACTAATTCTATGTTTTGGACTTCTGATTTCTTATGATCTTTAATGTTTTATAAGAATCACTTATAAATTTGGTTAAAAATATACTGACGATAAAATTTCAACAAAACCCAAAGGCCCATTGAGCTAGGTCAATTCGATCACCATCACAATCACCAACTAGCAAATAGCCTCAAATCCATACCCACACAACTCTCTCTCTCTCTCTCTCTGACATAATAGTCTCTCATGTCTTCCACTTCACTGTTCATTATCTTCAATTACCCAATTAAATCGCTAGCTTTCAATCCTTTCTTTCTTCCTTTCTACTCATCGATGGCTGAGGGTTTTAAGCCCTATCACGTCCCTCAACAGAGCTGGGTCATTCCTTGTATATTGAATATTCTTGTACTTCTGAAGTTGAAATAGATCGATGTGATGCCTTAGAGAGGAGGCGTCGTCGGTGTTGCAAGGCGTGCCCATCTAGCTTAGCTATCTCCCTGCAATTGGGAGCATTTGACTTTCTATCTCTAGACTAAGTAAGCAGTAGTTAATTAATGTATCTACATTATATAATTGACATCAGATCATGGGGCTGCAATGGCTGGTGCCGACAGCTTCTTTGGTCGAGCACTCGAGCTCATGCCGTGCAAGTGGGTCGATCCATCAGACTTAGAGCCGCTGCTTTCCTTCTTCAAGCCCATGCATTAGTATATATGCTGCGGTGAAGTGAACCACCAAACTTTGGCTTCTTTTACTTTCTTTGAAACGCACTCAAACCTCTGCGCATGAGAGTCCCTCATATTACTTAAAGTTACAATGAATCCTTTTGTGCAGTAGGCATATTTTTCATACTGTTTTCCGAGCTAATTATATCAGGCTCCGGTAATCAACGATAGGCCGGCTTTGTGTTTGCGGAGACGCTAGATGTAAAAGTAAACAATTTAATTAATACTTTTATGAAAATTTTCGTTAACCAATTAATTAAATTTACGACTCACGTTGATAATCAATGGAAGTTAATCATTTTTATGCTAACTGTTGAAGGAGAAAAGATAACGAGAATAACGATCTACTCATTGATTGATAGGAAGGCCTATTTATAGGCATTACATAGAGTCTCCCAAAGGATCTAGAAGATCTATCAACTGTAATCTATTCTAATAAGGAAACCGGATTAACCAATCTTACGTGTATTAAGGCAAGACACATAACAGAAGGACGAAAACATAATTTCCTTAAACACTCCCCCTGTTGGGTCCCTAATACGATATGGTGTTTATGGTGTTGCCTCGGTAAAAACCTTGCCAAGTAAAACAAAAACCGCGTTCGTAAAACAAAAGACTTAGACAAAGGGAAAAAGAGCATAACGCACCAACTACAATTGAAGATAACATGTGATGCATGTAGACTCCCCCTGATGTCTACACAATGACTCCCCCTGATTGGTAACTCAATCTCGGAGTACAGATAAACGGCACAAGCCAATGCACTTCACATACTTCAAAAGTAGACTTGGGCAACGATTTAGTTATTAAATCCAGCCACATTATCCTTAGATCAGACTTGCTACACTTAGCATTACTTTGATCTTTAAGGGGAAGGTCGCCTAAGAACTCAAAACATAAGTTCACGTTGAAAATCAAATTCACGCGTGGCATGACATTCGTGTGTTAAATAGTCATAACGTCTTCCATATAATAGGTATAGACAAACCGTAAAACGTTCTGGAAATTAGACGCATGTAGCTTTCCAACCATACAAGCTCCATAACTTATTTCATCTTGAGCTGATCACAAAGCTCTGTCCAAGTTGATTGTCCTGCCAAAGCAGATTCTCGGACAGATCCGTCATACTTTACGAAAATAGTCATAACTCACTCGATATGATAGATGTGATCAAATGGTTAATGTCCCTGGACAGTAGACACATAGACCTTTCCAATGGTACCAATTTCACCATTTTCCAACTAGTGGGCTATCCTGTAGGTTCTGTGGAAGTTGACCTACAAAACTGGGCAGATTCTGATTTCACATTTGATGTGTCTTTCTGCAGGGATGAATAAGCCTAAACCTTTCATAGAAGGAATCACTGCCATTACATTGGCATTGCGTGGGCGCATCTGGCCACTACCTTGATGTTCCTTCACACTCATCTAAGAGGGAGCGAAGCTGCTCGACCGCTAGGAAGAGAGTTGAAAGACTAAGGAGAACTTGGCCTTACAAGTTTATAGTGAATGAGATGTCGAGTCAAGCATATTGTAACAAGTACATGAATGTGCTACCGTACTTAGATGGAGAATTTCTCCTAAGACTTCTTTGTCATATGGACGAAACAAGTCTTCTCAAGACTTCGACCGATCAAGGGATACATATAGGCATAACTTCGTCGTCCTTTAGATTGCCTTAAGCCGACAGATGAATGAGCATCATCAATAACGGTCCTCACTTTCGAGACCAAGTGTTCTTAAGATCTTTTCATTCATAATTTTGGATCAGTGGCATCTCTTAGTTTAACAAGAGTTCATCACGATTCATTCAGAATTTACACCCAAATAGGCATAATTCTTCATATCCCTTCCCCATCAAGTAGATACTAAGCAAATACCTTGCAAACGCGCTCTGTGTTCAGGAGCTACTTGATTTGGGTGAAAACCGATCTATTCAAGATCTTTATGTACATCTCTTAGTTCCCAACAGAGATAAGTTGTGACCACAAGCTGCTTGTTCAGTTTTTCAGAAACTACCTAACTGACAAGGTAGTAGAGTGCAATGACATCCATTACGAGAGTATATTCATCGTAGTCGATTCCAAAGCTTATGTGAGAGACCTTGCGCCAGAAGGTGAGTCTAAACTCTTTTTCTCACTACGCTTTCTAATAAAGACATAACTGATAGAGTTTACACTTGGGGTGTCAGCGTCACCTAACTAAAGCATTATCTCTTTGTTTAAACTGGATCACATCTTTTCATTTAGGCCAATCTACAACGTTGATATTTTCTCAACGAAGTATAGTTCGATATCAAACTCATTAAACCAAGTCATCATGTACACCGGTGTAATTTCTAAGTGTTGAGATGTCTATATGGATTGGTATTGGCATTGAGGCGTTCCCTAATGATGACCATAATCCAGAAATAACAGATGAATGAGTATCATTGATCAAATGATCAAGTTGTGCCAAACTCGCATTCTTCCTTGGCGAGTATGTATCGAACCAAGTGGCCTCCCCCTAAACCTTGGGAGCCACGGCCTAGCGACGCCATCTACCACATTTTTGGTTTCACCATGCCACCATCTATGGGTGACGACATGTCCTCTTATCCGGACATCAACATGTCCTTATCCGGACATCAATCATTACAGGCATGTTTGCAGCTTGTATATGTGATCTCGTCACTTTAGGGAACTTGATGAGACACAGTAGGGACAAACCACGACAATTCCAAGTCGTTCTACTTGAACATTCTTGTTCTTATCTCCCCCTAACGACAGGAAGACTGGCTCATCAAAGTGACATAAAAAGGATCGCCTGTCAAGGTTTCTATAGAAGCGGACTATAGTCGGAAGCTTATGTCTTATTCAAAGACAATATTCATCAAATAACCCATCATTGTGCTCTTATGGAGGCGCAATATGGCAGATACAACATGTGGACGATATAGATTGCAGAACGTTAACTCAATTCGTTAACAAATATGCATACCGTTACAACCATAACATAAAGATTTGAATGATGGTGGGCAAAGATGAATAAGTAAAATTATGACCCTGCTACAACCCGTAGTCGTTGGTCTTACTGGTCCAAAAAACCGTTGGCCTCACCGCCGGGACCGGTTAAAAAGAAACCGGTTGAACCGACTGCCAGCATGACCGGACCTCTATTTTACGCTTCCTTTAATGGTTCACTATCTTTTACAGCTCCAAACACTACCAAATTTTGTAAGAAGGTAGACATGGGAGTTAGAATTACAAAACCACCGGCCTCAACTACGGAACCGGCCGAAAATGTACCGAACCGTTCGATGGAGTCACCGGACATCCGTGAATACTTATTTTGAGCGGTTCACACTTATGTGACATGGTAGGCTTGGATGCTAGGAATCCGTATCCGCAAACAAAACCTGAAGAACCGGTTTAAAAGTTGGTGAACCGGTTCTCACAATGACTGGTCCGCAAGCTGAAAAACCGAAAATTCTAGGTTTTGTCAACTTGTCAATGGCAAAGGTTCCCCATAACATTCAATTGTTATGGCTTGAGTTAAACCAGTGTGAACATCACCATGGCATCATTATGCCTCAAAGTGAACAATGAGAAGCCATTAAGCCAACATCTTATGTATCATTCTTGTAGAATCACTTATAGACATTGTAATGTCTAACTTAGTGAACAATGACGTAACATTTTGTTTATGCTAGTCTCTACATATCATTGTCTTTAGCGTAAGAGGGTGTCGCTCCTAATATTTGCCAAATAATAGGCTTTACAAAACGATTAACGAGCATGGCCAATGAGATATCATGAGGGATTCTTTTGTGTCATATTTGCTTAAGGAAGCATGAGTAGCGCCTCCATTGTATAGGAGGATGACGCGAATGGCTTTAATGCCATTCATAGGCCGTGAGCATTGTTCATAGCTCCACCAAGTTGCATTTTGGTGATCTTTGATCTTAATGGTTGCTTTGCTCAAAAGAAAAGATATCCGTGAGAGTCTTTACTCTTTATTATACAGATCATCAAAACACGTCCAAAATTTTCCCGGACGATTTATGTTAAAGCCTACATGAGTCGATGTCTCCATTCTCATCATTGGTGACAATAACCGATTCGATCAATTAACCGAATCTTAGTGACTCATGAATGTTGCCCATTTATTATAGTGATACATAAGAAATTCTCATTAATTCTCACAAGGTGTTTACAGGTGATAAACGTTGGCGTGAATATCATTAAGTCATAGCACTGTTCGATTGCTTCCTTATGCATAAAGAACATGTGTGACTTTAATCTACTTTTTTTTAATCACGTGTACCCTTTAACTCTGAAAATTCATCACAACAAAGTATATTTTCAAATTTTGCTCTAGTAATGACGTCATTTCTAATTTTTAATTATTAGTTTAGACAAAAGGTCCAAACTACCCGTTATCACAATATATTTTTTTCTTTTTCTTTTTCTTCTACACTGCCTCACCTTATTTTCCCAATACATGTCATCCATCTCTACCTCTCATCCTCCGCCCATGGCCACCCCTTCAAGCCTCCAAGACCTCTACTTAATTTAACTCCCGCCATGTTCGCCAATCTCACACCCACTCTCTCACACATTTTAACCACCGCCGCCACCCTCAAACTCAAAACCCCCAATCACCCATTCCATACCCAACCTAGTGTACGTAGCCAGTTGTGATTCGAGTGTGGCGACATCTCCTTATCGTCGTCGCAAAGGAGGTGCTTTAGTACTCACAGAAATCGGGGTCGGAGGGTTTGGGATCACGAAAATTTGGGGTTTGTGAAGAGGAATTTAGAGAGAAGAGAGAGGCTAAGAGATGGAGAGATTAGGGTCGCCATAGGTGAAGGTGGAGAGGGCGAGTTGGGAGAGGGAGAGATTTGTGTTGAGAGAGAGAGACAGAGAGAGAGAGAAAGAGAGAGAGAGATGGACATGAAAATGGGTTGCCAGTAGGGGAGAAAAAGAAAAAAGAAAGTTGGTAAAGAAAAAAAATGAAAAATGGGTATAATGACGTTTATGTCCTTACAAGCTGAAAAGTGGGTCATTCGCTGACGTCATGTTTGGAGGAAATTTGAACTTTTGTCTCAGATTGATGGATTTTGAGACTTCAAGGGTATACGTGATTAAAAAAAAAGTTAAGGGACACAATTGATAAGTGACCCAAAATTCAGGGTAGCACACTGAATTTAATCCTTATTTTTTTATTTTTTTCAATGGTCTAAAATGCGCTAGGCGCTAGGGGGGTGGGGACCCATAGCCTAGCGCCTGGACAGCTTACGCGGGGACTAGACGATTTATATTTTTTTAAGATTTATTAATTAAAAATATATATTTTATGCAATTTAATATTTTAAAACGGTCAAATATGGATAAATTATTCAACATAAATTATAGCTAAAATTTAGCATAACTTCCTGTAAAAGTGAGCAACAACAACAATAAACATATACACCTCTAATTTTAAACACATCATTAACTCTTATACTCTCATACTCCCCACAATATAACAATCTCACCACAAAAAGAAAACAAAATTAGCCGGAGAGCTTAGTAGCCTAGGCGAGCAAGGTGGCACCTAGCTAGGGGGCAAGGCAGCGTTTAGGTGGGCGCCTAATCACCCACAGCCTGACACAAAGGCCTGGAAGAAAAGCGAAGCGGCCTGTTGCAGCCTAGAGCCTAGGCGGTCCTAGGCGGGGCCTTTTAGAAGCTTGTTTTTTTTCAAACTTTTAGGATATTTCTGTAATTCTTTCATATATTTTCTATATTTTTGGAAGTATTGTTATTTATTTCTTTCCTCATTTTTTTCTTGTTTGTTCTCTACATACTACATTTATCCTTTTGTTTAGACTCTTATCTATCTCTTTTTTTTCATGGGGTTCAACACACATGACCTCTTACATTGGAAGTCAAATACTTGGCATCCCACCAAACACATGCATACACCCGTTACTATATAAAATGTTGTTTGTTTTGGTGGAATTTTCAAAAATCCGCACATTTCTAACACAAATAGAAATAGAAAATAATTATCTACTTATACTTGGTTGTGTATAACAATAATTAGAAAATAATGACATAGTTATACTTGGTTGTGTATAACAATTTTGAATGGAAATACACTCTTGCAAGGTGGGTGTAAGAAGGGAGGTGAAACAGAGAGATTTTCTAGAGAGAGAGTCCTCTCTAGAAATTTTCTCAAACCAACACATCATTTTGAGAGTCTCACAACCCTATCCCTCTATCAGTTTCTTTCTCTCTCATTCCCATCCATTTTCGATTCTCCTATCCACCCACTCACTCCTGCCATCTGAAGCTTTTCTTTAACAAGAAGAGCTCTCCTTCTCACCATCCTTATGACCTCTCCATCCCTTCTGCTCTTCATCACAACCCGAATCCCATTTTGCGTCAACCTTCCATCTCTCTATTAGTAGAGAATTTCTTCTTCTTTTGTTTTGGTTCTCTCTTGATGGACTTGGTATCCTTTGTCTCCAGATCTATTCCATACTCCACCACTCCTAAACATACTTTCGCCCATTGGCGGACTTTTGTTAAATTTAGAGAGGGTGCTTCGATTACTTCGGTGAACACTCCCTCTATGGTTATTTGGTTACTTTTGGGCGTTCTTGAGCCTGGTTTGTTTCTCAATCGGTGGAGTATGTGGCATGACTTAGTGCTTCGATGACGAAATCATGACAAGCGGCGACATGAATTTTCCGGCAGAAATTCTCGACGGCTGGAGAAGATGTTATTGAGGCTGCTAGGGTTCTTAGGGTTTTCTTTTATGTTTATTGGGCTTCTGTCTTGTATGTTGACCAAGCCCGTTATGGTTTTATTTTATTTATGTTTGGCCTATGTGCTTTTGCTGCTGGGCCTAAGTGTCTCTTATGTCTGTGACCTATGTGTCTCTTATCTCTAGGACCTATGTGTCTCTTATTGCTTGGTCTATTATATCTCTTGTAATTGTATTGTGGTGGACCTTTTGGTTCTTCTAAATATAAATTACTTTGACAGAAAAAAAAGGCGGAGTAAGAAGGGTCATGTTTTCCATCTCACACTGGGACTCCGAAACTATTGAGAGCTCTGATAAGGGTGAGATCTGAGTTGAACACCTCGGCCCTGCTCCAACTGAGTTAGAAGACCCTATCAAATAAAAAAACTAAGTTAGAGGACACCCCGACAGAAGTAGAGGATCCTAGAAAAGAAATCAATCTTGGTACGCCCGAAGACCCAAAACCACTTTTCATTAGCAAGCTGCTTCCCAGTGAGTTTAAAGAGGAGTTGATGGCTCTACATAGGAAATACAATGATTGTTTTGCTTCGGATTATCATAAAATACCTGGTTTAGATTTGATTGTTGTTGAACATAAACTACCATTGTCTCCTAATTGTAAATCTCATAAACAACCACGGCCAAGGTTCAGATAGAACAATAGCTTTATGCTGGGTTTATGTGCACTGCTAGGTATGAAAATTGGATTTCCAATATTGTTCCAGTTATAAAAAAGAATGGTAAGATGAGAGTATGCATTGATTTTCGAGATCTGAATGCTGCTACTTCAAAAGATGAATATCGCATGCCTTTGGTTGACCTTCTCGTAGATGGAGCTGTACGTCATGAAATCCTATCATTCATGGTCAGTCATTCATGGCCAAATCTTCATAGCCGACAAAGATGTGCATATGACGGCTTTTAGATCCCCTGGTTCACTTAGAACATATGAATGGGTGGTTACGCCATTTGGTCTTAAGAATGTCGGGGCTATATATCAACGGGTCATGAACATGATCTTTCACGACCTCAACGGCCGAACAGTGGAGGTAGACATTGATGATGTAGTCATTAAGTCCGACGAGAGAGAAAAACACATCGCTGACTTACGATAAGCATTTATAAGAATGCGAGCTCATAAACTCAAAATGAACCCATAAAATTGTATTTTTGGAGTGTCAGTTGGGAATTTGTTAGATTTTCTTGTGTTCAGATTAGGGATTGCATTAGACAAGTGTAAATCCAAGTCTATCATTACCGCACCTCCCTCAACACATAAGAAGGAATTGCAGTCTGTATTAGGCAAGGTCAATTTTCTGAGACGATTCATAGCAAATTCTGCAAGAAAGATTCAACCATTTTTGTCTTTACACGTCTCAAGGGTGGAGGAGCAGTTTAAATGAAATGAGGAGCCCCACCATGCATTGTTACTAAGAGAGCCTATTCAACGCACCTGACGCTAAAGAACGCGTGCAAACAACGCGATGTTAAGTTCGACTGGCCCTCGTTCTAGTCGTTTCTCTTCCTTTCTCCTTTCTCTCATGAATCAATCATGATCTCATCTTCCTTATTATCTCTCTCTCTCTCTCTCTCTCTCTCTCTCTCGTCCTTGTTGCTGAGACCTTCTCCGCAACTGACCAACACAACCCAGACCTTCGCCGACTTCATCGATAGTATTCAACTCGACCCATCCAAACTTTCTGATTTTCCTTCGTCTTCAATGATTACGGCATCCATCCACGTCGATCTCTTGGAAATAGCGAAGAAGCTCGAGCTCTTCGACTTCAAGCAATTCGTCTATACCAGATCCTTTAATTCCTTGCAGATCGGCCTCGCAAATGGCAGAGCAACTGGAAATTGAGTATCAACCCCAATCGCGATTCACCAGCAATCCCCAAAAGTGGTCTTCATTTGTGTTTTGGTGTGTTTTGTATCATTGTATGCAATTGGATGATGAGGACGTTGACTAAGTCGTGGTTAATTGTGATTATCTAAAGATTAAATGCTAATAAAAAGGAAAGAAAAAACTTTTGTATAATGACAAATCACTAAATAATAAAATGAAAAAAAAAATATATATCGCATTCGTAGGCACATTACGATTCTAAAAATAAAAATTCACAAAATGAAAATTCGACCATCTGATATGATCATTATAGTGAAACATGGTTATGGTATTAAATTCAACTGTATTCGGCAATGTTCGGGGCTCAATCGAAGCGGTCAATTTTAATCTATCGTCAGTTATCACACAGAACACTACCAGGACAAGTACTTTAGCCGACGAAAAATTTTCGTCGGCCTGTTAAAAAAATTCGTCGGCGAAGCTCTTAGCCGACAAACCTTCGTCGGCTATAGTGTCGTCGGGAAAGGGTCGTCTGTGATGACTTTAGCCGACGAGACAAAAAAATTCGTCGGCTAAAGTATGACTATAGCCGACGAAATAATATCGTCTGCTGTAGTCCAAACTTTAGCCGACGACATTATTTCGTCGGCTATAGTCATACTATAGCCGACGACATTATTTCGTCTGCTAAAGTATGCACTATAGCCGACGATTTTTTTGTCGGCTATAGTCCATACCTTAGCCGACGACATTTTGTGTCGTCGGTTATCTTCCAAACTTTAGCCGACGAATAATTTAAAATATTCGTCGGCTAAAGTTTGTAATAAAAAAATATAAAACACCTATGGCCGACGAAATATAGTATTTTTCGTCGGCTTTATAGGCATTTAGCCGACGAATTAAAGCATATTTCGTCGGCTAAAACTTATTATTTTAAAAAAAAAAAAAAAACTTTAGCCGACGAATTAAGGCTTTTTTCGTCGGCTATAAGTGCATTCCAGTAAAAAAAAAACCCCGAAATTTCTGAATTACCATTCCAAGCAAGCTGCAAAAAACACCAAAACAATTCCATATAACCAACAACAAACACATAAAAGAATATATGAACTACATAAAAGTATCAATTACATAAAAGTATATATCAACTACGTAAATTCTATATCGTCTAAATTAAAGTCCTCTTCTGGGGGCTGCTGCGGAGGTTGCGGTGGCTGGGGTAGCGTCATGGGCGGAGGCATGGGCGGAGGTAGAAGTCCCTGAATCTGGGCAGTTGCAAAGTCCTGCATGTACTGGAACATCTGCTGCTGCTGGGCCTACAAGATGGCTTGTATCTCGGCAGCATAGGCTGTCTGCGCGGCATTAAAGGCTGCCTGCGAGGCAATATAGGCAGCCTGAGCAGCTTGCTGTTCTCGTAGTCTCTGAACTTCCGACTCTAACTGAGTCGTCCTGTTGATCGTGGACGTGGTCCTACTGCTGGTCGAGGCTGCCTTTCGTTGAAATTCTGGAGTGGTCTTCAGGACCCCCTCGCCTCTCTTTCCTAGACCTCGGCAGTAGAAGTTGTTTGCTCTCGGTGGGAAGGCTGTGCCCATGATCCTCGCCCCAATCATCTGATCCGAAGTGTCGATCCGGGACATGGCTTCGGACATCTCTTCCTCCTGCGTGTCCGGCCATGTCTCCCTCACTACGGTACTCATGACCTCGTCAGTAGCCTCCCTCACCCTCGCCTATATGGATAGGAAAAAAATTATTAATTAAAATTTTTACATAAATTTAAAAATTTTAAAACGTAAGGTGACTTACAATATCCTCCTTGGAGTCAGGATATGCCTTCTCGTACGTATAGACGTACGGATTGACTTCTGGATGTTCCCTGGCCGCCTCGTCCATGAAGACAGCGAACGGTCTAGAACCGGCATGATGGTTCCTTGTGTTGCGTTGCCGGTTCTGAGCGTTCACCCGGGAAACCGCCTTCAAAGAAAAAAGTAATCTATTAGTAGAATATTTTAAAACGCACGTACTTATTTTTAAATTAACTAACTAATTTATTTAAATACCTGTTTACGAGGGTTGTTGAATTCTGATGTCAGAAGCCAACGCCACTCGTACTCCCTGTACTGGAAGTCAGCAGGGGTACCAGAACGTGCGTTCCCGTGCGTAGTCCAATGGGTCCGCAGCTCGTTCTTCCACTCCTTGTACCTACAGATACAACAAAAATATTAGAAATATTATTAATATCACATACAATTTTGTTTTTCATTAACTTCCCAACGTACCTTCCCCCATGCACAACGTCGGCCCAGCTGTCCCTCAGGTGCTCGGGAACCTCAAACCACACCTGCATTTAACCGTTTATTAGTTTAGCTTTTCGAGAAATCAACAATTTAATACATAATATTATTTTGTAAACTCACCGACATCGAGTTGTGGACCATGTCCTTAACCTCCTGCGGGACCTCGCCCCAGTCGGACCACAACATAGGGACTCTATCCCTAATGAGAGCTCCCACGCGGCCGGCGTACGTCCTCGACTTCCCGCCCGATACTACGTGGCCATCCCCGTCAATATCGATGACGATCGTCCCCACGGTACCCACCATCTTCTCAAGGGCCTTCCCTGTGACGGGGCCTCTCTTCTTCTTTGTGCCTATCACATGATTCGGCCAAATTGATTATTAAAATATATATGACCCTTTAAAAGTAATCATGCATCACTGATTACCTGAGGAGCTCGCGACGGATTCCGGCTCTGTCGTCGATGATGATACCCTCGCAGAAATAAGAGGCATATCAAAAGGCACGAACCGGTACGCCGCTGATGGAGCCACTGGCGGGGGCAGTGGATAAATCGGCGTCCCTGAGCCATCGACTACAGGTAACGCCGGTATCATCCGCGGAAGGAACAGATGAGGCGGCGGCATCTGTACCCCAGATGACCCACTATCCGAAGAAGTAGGACCCGGAGTGGGCGCCCGGTGTATCTCGGGCATACGAGGTGCAGACACCTCCGTCTGGGTCTGAGGCCACAAGGGCCTCGGGGAACGAGGGACGGCCGCCTGCCTCGATGAAAGGGGCACCTCCGGCGCCGTCTCCAGAAGGCTCGCACGTCTGACTGTCATCTGGCCCTGAAACGTCGTTTGAGGGTTGCTAGAGGTTCCCTCAGACGATTCGGACCTTTGGCCCTTCGAACTCTTCTTCGATCGAAAAAAGCCGCTCATCCTATTTAAAATATTAATCTAAGGCTTTAGATTATTTTGTCTTTATTTTATAAAAAATTATACATGTTTAAAATTATACTTATTCAATAAATAGATATACATAAATAATAATTACATAACAATATATATAGATATACTTAATTAACATAGCATAAAAGTAAATTCGAAATCAAAAATAACTTCATACCAATATATATATATATATATAGATATACTTAATATTTTACTTACATAACAATATTATATATATCAACATCATCATAAATTAACTAACATATCATAAAACTAAATTCGAAATCAAAAATAAATTAACACATATATTCAAAAATAAACACATAAACTAACATATTTAAATTAACACATAATTAAATTAATACAAATTAAATTAACAAAAATTTAATTAACACAAATTAAAGTAACAAAAATTAAATTAACACAAATTAAATTAACAAAAATTAATTTAACACAAATTAAATTAACACAAATTAAATTAACAAAAATTAAATTAACATAAATTAAATTAAAACAAATTAAACCTTGGAGACCGGGAGATCGGGGGAGGAGGGAGGAGACCGAAGGGAGGAGACCGGGAGGCAGGGAGGAGGGCGGAGGGCAGGGAGGAGGGCGGGAGGCAGGGGGGAGGGCGGGAGGCAGGGAGGAGGGCGGAGGGCAGGGAGGAGGGAGGGAGGAGGGAGGAGACTGGGAGGCAGGGAGGAGGGAGGAGGCGGCGACGGGAGAGGGAGGGAGGAGGGAAAAACTGCGGAAATGAGGGAGGAGGCTAGGGTTTTGCAGTTAAACCCGAAGACTTTAGCCGACGAAATAATTTGTTTGTCGGCTAAAGATAAAAATTTCGTCGGCTATACACGAATTCATCGGCTAAACCTTCTAAACTCGTCGGCTAAAACTTTGAAATTCGTCGGCTAAACTTTATAAATTCGTCAGCTAAACCTTTGATATTCGTCGGCTAAACCTTTGAAACTCGTCGGCTAAACATTTGACATTCGTTGGCTAAACCTTTGAAATTCGTCGGCTAAACCTTTATACATTTGGCATGTTGTGTTTGTGATGATCAAACTTGAGAAACACAAATCCGGCCGTCAGATCTGACCATCATGATAAAATACATGTATGGGACAAAATTCAACTTGATCCGAAAATAATAAGGGCTCGATCCGGACGGTCAATCTCGTAAGTCAAACCCCTAAACGCACGGAAAAGGTCGTTCGACCGTCTAAATTACGTATTTTGGCCGGACCTCCAACTGAAAATAGTTTTAAACCGATGACACGCAACAAGTCGTACAAAAATTTTACGCAAAATAACCACCGAACCCGGGGCTACCCATAGGGAGAAAGAATTGAAAATTGTATTGACCGCAACTATCGGCACCGAGACATGACCGGAATATCGTGATTTTTCAACCGTAGACGTATTTCACCATTCTGGTCATGTCTTATTTCACGACTTTTTTATGTTTGAAGGTTCTACGTATAGTTTGTTTTTGAAACGGAACATTTACATAACACTTGGTAAACAAGTTATACAACATTAGTACGCATGTTGTGATTGTGATGATCAAACTTTATCATCATCAAAATCAACATCACAATCATCATCAAATCATGATCAAAATCAACATCACAATCATCATCAAAATCAACATCACAATCATCATCAAATCATGATCAAAATCAACATCACAATCATCATCAAAATGAATAGGCCACAAAGTAGACCTTAGTGAGATTTTACTCACCTTAACTCCCGCTGCGTCTTCATAAGCACAAATGCAAGCGTCTAGCTCAAAGGCAAACTCCACAAGTCACCTTAATTAAAACAAATATTAACCTTAGTAACCAAACAAACTAAGAGTAACATTTGCCCTCTTAACCCAAAACTAAAATCCGAAGGTTTGCCCATAGGAGGGCAACTCTCCTTCAAGACCTCCCAAGGTCATCGATCACCCAAAACTAAACCTCTTACAACTGCCAAAACGGCTCCTACTTTTGAAAACACAAAATCAACACACCTCATCGAAAACAACTCCAACATTAAGCATCACACGATCTCAACCTAGTCTTATAATATATCAACGTGCTCACAACAACAAGAACTAGCTAACCCTTGCAACTAAGTCTACACATCCTGCCCGACGCGCCGCCACGCGCCACCACAGGCGGCGGCGAGTGGGCCCCACGGGCCACCACAAAAATTTCTGAATTAGGGCAAACTCCAAACACAAAACTTGTAGAATACTACAAGGGGGACACTTTTCATACCTGAAGGTCCAACCAGTTAGGCCGGAATCGGCCGGAAATCACCGAAACTCGTCGAAAAATTTTGGAATCCACCACCGCCACTCTCTGCCGTGAGTCGCGCTCCAAGGCCACCCGAAGTCGAACCAGGATGCCAAGGGCCTTCTGTCCCGACCCGTCTCCCGCCTTGTCGCCGCCGGAGGAAGGAATCCGACCGGGTCTCAAACCCGAACTTCCGAGCTTCGGGTCACCACCTCGGGGCCGAAACGGCGCACATCACCACCACAGGTCAGCTCGGACGGAGGAGAGGAAGAGAACCCGACCGGTGCCGTCGTCTGGGTCGGCCGGAGTTGGTCGGAAAAATCGGGTCGGGTCGTCGGGTCCGGGTCGGGTCGGCTGGAGGACTTGGGTTCTCTCGAGGTCGGGGAGAGAGAAGAAAGGGGACGAAAAAAAGGTTCTGAAAATTATGAGGACTCAAAACGAAAACCTTCCTATTTAACCCAAAATATTCCCGCAAAGCCACAACTTCCGCTGACCACAACTTCCACATACGACGTCCGTTTTACGCGTGCCACGTGTCTACGAACTCGTATCGTCGTGCTCTACAACTTTTGTGAAGGAAGTTTCCCGAGAAACCCAACCGATTAAAAAGTCAACTCTTGACCCTTCGAATCCATAAAACCTTTTTCGGGTAAAAACGCGTCCGAACACTTCCGCTCTTTCTTTGAACCTCCAAAACACACTAACTTCTAACTCAAAAACCTCCAAATAATATTAGAAACCAATATCAAATTTTCGGGGTATTACATGGTATATACCACAATGATGATTTTGTGATGATGTAGATAGATATATGTATAATATTGTTCTGTAATTATTAAGTATATATATATATGTGTGTTCATTAATTTGTTATTAATTAGTTGTAATACGTAGAATATATACTAAATGAATTGAGATTTTATATATGGCATGAAATTTTATTAATAATTAGCTAGCAGCGTTATAAATATATATATATTTTGTTATATTTTCAGGATATGGATAAGAGTTGGATTTCGCTTCCAAAATGGGACAAAAGATACGGTGCAGGAGTTATGAGTTTTATAGAATATGCGCTGGCTAATGCTAACGGGAATACAATTTTCTATTGCCCGTGCACGAAATGTCAGTGTCGCAGCGATATGCATCGATTTCCCATTGACAAAGTATGACAGCACTTGAAGAGTAACGGGTTTTGAGAGAAGTACAGATGTTGGTTATATCACGGTGAAACATCATCAGGGGGTCCGCATGATCATGGCCAATTTTCCGAGACGGGCAGTACTAGTACATCCAACGATCCAACAACGGCATTCATCAACGACATGTTTCCTTATGAGAGCGGTGTATGCGCTCAAGGACAGTATATGCCTGACCCGGTGCAGCCCTTCCCTAGAGCTGTGAACACTGCTGGTATTGAAAAGTACAACAAACTGCTTGCTTTCCAACAGACCCCTGTGTACCCCGGTTGTCAAAAGACCGTTCTTGAAAGTGTGATGGACGTAATGAAGATTAAAGTTGAGACAAAATCGACCGTGAAGGCTGTTGATGAGTATCTACAGTACACTGCTTCGATGCTGCCCAACGGTCATTGTCTTCCTACCACTCATCGGAAGGTCCGATGTATCCTGAAAGATCTTGGGCTTTCCTACATCAAGATCCATGCATGCAGATATGACCGCGTTCTCTTTTGGGGTAAAGATCCAGAAGGGAATGACCTTGGTGGCCTTGACGCATGTCCGGTATGTCACACTGACATATATAAGCTGACTCCTGCAGGCAACAGGAAACCTGTAAAGGTACTTCGGTATTTCCCTTTGACGGATAGGTTGGAGCGGTTGTACATGTCTTCACACACGGCCGAAGCGATGAGATGGCACGTTGATAGGGAATTGCATGACGAAGATACCCTTATACACCCTGCTGACGGGGAGGCTTGGAAGCATATAGACAGGGAGTTTCCTCATTTTGCGTCAGAGGTCCGAAATGTGAGGCTCGAGCTCTCATCCGACGGGTTCAACCCTTTTGGCAACATGAGTCTTCAATACAGTATATGGCCGGTGATTTTGGTACCGTACAACCTTCCCCCATGGATTTGCATGAAGAAGGAATACAATATGTTGAGTTTGTTGATTCTGGGGCCCGGTTATCCGGGGAAGTGTCTCGATGTGTATTTGAGACCTTTGATTGAAGAGCTTAAATTTTTGTGGGACGTTGGTCATCCCACTTATGACAAGTACACGTACGAGATGTTCCAGATGCATGTCATGGTTGTTGGTACCATCAGTGATTTTCCTGCCCGTGGGATGTTGTCGGGCAACGTTGTTAGGGGATACAAGGCTTGTCTAGAGTGCCTTAGCGATGAGGGGAGCAGCAGTCATTGCGACAAGATATGCAGATTGGGTCACCGTGCTTTCCTTCCATATGATCACGAATGGCGGTTCAATGACAAGGCATTTGATGGGACCGTAGAAC
The DNA here is from genome assembly GCA_034370585.1 of Fragaria x ananassa. Taxonomy (NCBI): domain Eukaryota; kingdom Viridiplantae; phylum Streptophyta; class Magnoliopsida; order Rosales; family Rosaceae; genus Fragaria; species Fragaria x ananassa. The sequence continues at coordinate 16,744,416 of CP139766.1, forward strand.
ACGGTGTGCCTCCCAGAAGATGGACGGGGGAAGAAATTTTAGCAGTGCTTAATGAGTACGATTTTGGGCAGCTCAGCAATCATCCCAACATTGTGGCGGCAATACCTGAAAGACCCGACATGTACAAATTCTGGACACATAAGAGCATATTCTGGGAACTCCCATACTGGAGCAAGTTGTTGATCAGGCACTACCTAGATGTGATGCACATAGAAAAGAATGTGTGCGATAGTGTGGTGGGCACAGTGCTGAACTTAGAGGGGAAGACGAAAGATGGTCCTAAGGCACACATTGATCTAAAAAAATGCGGAATAAGAAGACATTTGTGGTTGAAAGAAGGGAAGAAAAAAATGCCTCAAGCTCCTTACACCGTGAAGCCTGACCAGAAGAACCTAATTTTCAGGTGGATGAGTTGTGTGAAGTATCCTTCAGGCTATGCAGGAAATATAGCCCGGTGTGTGAACTTCCGGGACAATAAGATGTACGGGTTGAAGAGTCATGACTGTCATATCCTGCTACAACGTCTCTTCCCTGTTTTCATTCGACCGTTCCTTCCCCGTCAGGTGGTGGAGCCGTGAGTAGCGTTGGCAAGATTTTTCCAGAAGTTATGCACACGGGAAGTGTCTCGATGTGACCTCCGGGAAATGCAAGATGACATCATTTATATCATGTGTAAATTTGAGAAAATATTTCCTCCAAATTTTTTTGACATCATGCCTCACCTGATGATCCATCTTCCCGAGCAATTGTTGCTTACCGGTCCAGTACACTACACTTGGATGTATCCCATGGAAAGGTACGTTTTTTACACCTGAATTCCTCAATATATATACATGTTCAATAATCATAACATTTTGCAACTTGATTTACAGGCAACTTGGAGACTACAAAGATTATGTGGTTAATAAATCCGCTCCTGAAGGATGTATAGCTGAAGCATATATTGCGCACGAGTGCGTCACCTACATGAAGTTGTATTTAGGAGCGTTGAAGGAAACTCCGCAAACCATGCCGGTAGATGTACCGAAGTTCAATCTTTCCATAGTCTCTAGTGATGTTGAAGTGTATGGAATTTTGCCAGACTCTTACAAGTTGCAACCACATGAGCTAGTCATTGCCCACTGGTGGGTATTGATTAACTGTCCAGAAGTTGAATACTGGAAAGACATCCATCTACATTGTCCAGACATTCAAGGTGATCTCGAGTACCACAACAGGGAGTTCACAGATTATTTTGGCGGTTGGGTACGTAATTTAATTTTTCTCTACGGGTTTATGTTTATTACATAATTATCCATATTTACAGTTGAGATGGTTGGTTGCAGATGAACCATATTCAATTTGATGGTCACCCAAATTGGTCGCACGAACTAAGACTTCTAGCGACGAAGCCGATAGTCTCAAGAGTTTATCCGATGTGCAAGGTGAATGGCGTGCAATTTATATGCGAACAAAGAGACAGCAGAAAGAGAACACAGAATTCTGGGGTCATGGCACATGGTGGGCGGAATGGAGTTGACTATTACGGTGTTCTTGATTCAGTGGTGGAACTCGTTTACGGTGAAGGCATGATAGTGCACCTCTTCAAGTGTAGATGGTTTGATACTAGGCCGCAGAGCATGAAGACCGATCAGTACGGAATATTATCGGTGAACACTGCTACAAGTTCTTACGAAGATGACCCGTTCGTTTTTGCCACATCGGTAAAACAAGTGTTTTATCTTGATGACCTTGCTAAGGGTGACGCGTGGAAAGTAGTCAACCTTGTGCACCCTCGAAACATTTACCGGGCGGCTACACTTGGAGAGGCCGAAGACGAGGAAGAGGATGTTGCGTATCAAGAGCCCAACGCAATAGGTATTCCTAACTTCTCTACCATTCGCCTTAATAATTTTAAAGCGGGTCGTTCGGTACGAATTCGTGATGAAGAGCCAAGGCTTGTTGATGTTGATCCAAATCAAGAAACAGACGAAGACTCTGGCGATGAGGAAATACATATATTACCAGAAATTAATTCTGACACCGAAGAAGACTCATCGGATGATTCCGATTACGAGCCTTAGTTTTAATGTATGATTCCGATTAATTTGTATAATTTTTCAAAGACCTTTTCCTTTATAGTTTACAAATGTTGAATTCATATTTCAGTTATTTTATATGAATTTCGGTGATACATGATGAACAGGTTTTTTTTAATGTATGGTTTACTAATATCGTCTGTTTTTTTTAATGTATTTTTTTACTTTAGCCGACGAAATACACTATAATTCGTCGGCTAAGATGTTTTTTGCCGACGAAAAAAGCCTTAATTCGTCGGCCATAGATGTTTTAGCCGAAGAAAAAAGCCTTAATTTCGTCGGCCATAGATGTTTTTTATTTTTTTTTATTACACACTTTAGCCGACGAAATACACTGTCATTCGTCGGCTAAGATAGTTTAGCCGACGAAAAAAGCCTTAATTTCGTCGGCCATAGATGTTTTTTATTTTTTTTTATTACACACTTTAGCCGACGAATACGTAATATTTCGTCGGCTAAGATGGTTTTTGCCGACGAATAACCTAATATTTCGTCGGCTATAGTTATTTTTTAATTTTTTAATTACATATTATAGCCGACGAATACGTTAGGGTATTCGTCGGCTAAACCCTAAAATTTTTCTATTACCTACTATAGCCCTATGTTCGGTGGTTATTTTGCGTAAAATTTTTATACGACTTGTTGCGTGTCATCGGTTTAAAACTATTTTCAGTTGGAGGTCCGGCCAAAATACGTAATTTAGACGGTCGAACGACCTTTTCCGTGCGTTTAGGGGTTTGACTTACGAGATTGACCGTCCGGATCGAGCCCTTATTATTTTCGGATCAAGTTGAATTTTTTCCCATACATGTATTTTATCATGATGGTCAGATCTGACGGCCGGATTTATGTTTCTCAAGTTATGATGACGATTATGATGATGAGATTAATGATTATGTGGATGGAAATGTTGATGATATGATGATAATTGTTATGTGATTATTATGATGATGAATGTGATGGTGATTTTGATGATGATGATGATAATTGTTGCTAATTGTGAAGTTGTCCTTGAAAGAAAATGATTTTTGTTTTTAAATATAAATGAGCTTGATCGTCAACGGCTCATGGTAAGTGAAAACAAGTTTTCTGTTAATAGTATAACCTTTCAAAAGGACTTCCGATCATGAGTAATAATTAGAGCTAGTAGTATGATTCTTGGTTTAAATATTTATATCCACGTGTTTATGTGTGGAAGACACGTTATGATAATGTGATAGCGTGATGTAGAATTGTTGTTTAAATAGTCAAACCGGGTTCCTAGCCTTTAAATCGGGTGATAGGTTACGGTTATGATTGTATTATTATTTTGTGATTTTGTGTGCCTTAGTGGTGAGTGAGTGTATTCGTTGTGGAATTGTTGTCTTAGTGGTGAATGTTGCATTAATTGTGAATATGTGTGCCTTAGTGGTGAGTGAGTGTATTCGTTGTGGAATTGTTGCCTTAGTGGCGAATGTTTGCATTAGTTGTGGTTGTGTGCCTGTGTGGTGGTTTTGAGTATTAGAATAGGAGCCTTCGTGGTGGACCGGGAACCAAGCCTTGGCCGGGTGATTGGTTACGGTCAGTTTTAGAGCTCTAGTCTGTCGGTACTTCATGGGGGATGACTATGTGTTGACGAACCCATGAGTACGTGTTTTGTCTAGTTACTTATGGGGGATGACTATGCGTTGACGAACCCATAAGTAAGAGTAGAGAAATGTTTGGGTGCTATTCTTATGTGATGTTATTTAAATTCCTTGCTTTGAGTATCTCCTGAACTATGCTTATCCGCAAGAGATTCTTTAATTTTAATTGTGTGATTTTTGGAATCCTGAACTACCTCTTTTTGCAAAATTTCTTTTATGATTTTGAGTGATTGTGAATTGTTGTGTTTTCTTAATTTCATCTTTTGATTTTCTCTTGCTTGGAAGTGTTTTCCTGAATTTGTTTATAATGCATGAACTCTTGGTTTTACCTTATGTGTTGTTGGGTTGAGTCTGTTGTTGTAAGATTTACTCATACGAGCTTTTAAAGCTTACCGGGTTTGTTGTTTACAACCCGGTGCACCATTCCATGGTGTAGAGGTTGTTTTTGCAGGTCAGGTTTAGCAGAGTTGATGCTGCGGCAGATAGGCATAGTTCATTTGTTTACTTTCTAGTTTGCAGTGAGTTTGAAGGAGGTTTTATTTGGTTCAAATTTTATTTCACAAGTTGTAAAACTAAAGAGTTGTAAAGTTTGTTTTTCTTTTAGTTATCATGCCTTGAATTTGGAATTTCTATTTATCTAAAATTCGGGGTGTGACATACCATCAACACAATATTATAAATTACTTAACATATATATATATATATCTACTACTTAATTATAAGCAACTTTATATATATTATATCAAATCATCAACCAAATCGATCAACATATATATATGTATATATATACATCCAACATACGTACTCAAAATTAATCAATTAACTCGATCACAATCAAAATCATATATCAACATCATCACAAAATCATCATGAACTCATATATATCATCAACAACTTCATACCATATCAACACAATAATATTATAAATTAATATTAACATATATATATATATATCTACTATTTATTAACAACAAATTAATTCATATATATTATCAATTCAAATCATCAACCAAATCGATCAACATATATATATATATATATATATATATATACATCCAACGTACTCAAAATTAATCAACTCAATCACAATCAAAATCAATAAACTCAATTAATCACACTTAAAATCGATCAACTCAAATAAAACTCAATTAATCAACATATATATACATATATGTACCTATATATGGCTCCACAAACTGATTATGGACAGATTTCGACAACACCCAAACTTTTTCTCCCCTTTTTTCTTCTCCCGTTTTTTTTCCAGATGAGCTGCTACTGCCCAGATCCGCAAATATAAAGCACTTTAGCCGACGACTATGAATTTCGTCGGCTAAACTTTTAAATATTTCGTCGGCCATAGTTTGTGAACTTTAGCGGACGAAATAAATTCTTTAGCCGACGGAAGTTTTTTTCGTCGGCTAAAGTTTACCATAGCCGACGAAAATTTAAAATAGCCGGCGAAAGAAAATTTCGTCGGCTAAAGTGGACTTCATAGCCGACGAAAATTTACCTTAGCCGACGAAAGAAAATTTCGTTGGCTAAAGCCCACTTTAGCCGACGAAAAAATGCTTCGTCGGCCTGGTTTTTTTTTTTCATCGGCTAAAGCCTTTCTTCTGGTAGTGGAAACACTCTTACACGTTAAGCTCTCACATAGATGAGACTTAACCATCTATATAAAAATTTGGAGACGTTTACGTCCCAACGATAGGGCTCCCGTAAGCGTAACAAGGTTTGACCGCTTCTAATGGAACCCAGACGTTACCCGATGTACTTGATTTTTCAACCATAATCATATTTCATTATTCCGATCAAATCTTATTTCATGAAATTTTTGAAATTTTTGCTTTCTCTGTATAGTTGGTTGACAAAGTTGTACACTTACATATAACATATTAAACAAGTTATAACACATTAGTAGGCATGTTGCAATTCTAATGATTAAAATTCACATAATGAAAATTCGACCGTCTAATGTGATCATTATAGTGAAACATGGCTATGGTATTAATTTCAATTGTATTCAGCAATGTTCGGAGCTCGATTGAAGCGGTCAACCCTAATTCATCGTCACTTATCACACGAAAGCACTCTTACCTACCTCTTTGTGGCCTAGTTTGGTCGATCTTTCCACACGTTAAACTCTCACATAGATGAGACATAACCACCCATATAAAAATTTGGAGATTCGACCGTCTGATGTGATCATTATAGTGAAACATGGCTATGGTATTAATTTCAATTGTATTCAGCAATGTTCGGAGCTCGATTGAAGCGGTCAACCCTAATTCATCGTCACTTATCACACGAAAGCACTCTTACCTACCTCTTTGTGACCTAGTTTGGTCGATCTTTCCACACGTTAAACTCTCACATAGATGAGACATAACCACCCATGTAAAAATTTGGAGACGCTTACGTACCGACGATAGGGCTCTCATAGGGTATATTAAGCATAAAAATGGTTGACCGCTTCTATCAGGACTCAGACGTTACCCGATATATGTGATTTTTCAACCATTATCATATTTCATTATTTCGATCACGTCTTATTTCATGAGATTTTTTAAAATTTTGCTTTCTCTGTATAGTTGGTTTACAAAGTTGTACACTTGCCTATAACCTTTTTGAACAAGTTATACCACATAAGTAGACACGTTGCAATCCAATGACTAAAATTTACAAAATAAAAATTCGACGGTCTGATGTGATCATTATAATGAAACATGGCTATAGTATTAAATTCAGTTGTATTCGGCAACGTTTGGGGCTCGATTGAAGCAGTCAACCATAATCCATCGTCATTCATCACACGGAAACGCTCTTACATTCCTCTATGTGATCTAATTTGGTCGATCATTCCACACATTAAACTCTTCCTTTTTATAGGGAAATGTATGGCCATGATTAAAAGGAGGAAAAAAAAATCATGTTTTACACAAAAAACGGTTGACTGGCATAGTGCGAAACCCTATTTTTTTTTCGTTTTCGAACCTAAAACTCGTATACATGAGATTTAGGAACGCATGAAAAAAAATTATTAAATTGGCCCTCCGGTGGTTAGGCTCCCCTTAGGAGCGCCTAAGCGTACTTAAAGTTGACTGCTTTTATCGGGAAGCAAACGTTATTGAAAGTTTGCGATTTTTTAACCCTATATGTATTTCACTATTCCGATCACATCTTATTTCATAAGATTTTTGAAAATTTTGTTTCTTTAGTATAGTTGGTTCACAATGATGTACAAGTCATATAACCTACTAAACAAGTTATACAGCTTTAATAGGCAGGTGGCGATCTGAGATCATAAATATGTGAAAATAAAAATTTCACCGTCAGATGTAGATATTATGATTAAATAGGTCTATTGAAAAAAAATCCACCATGTTTCGGATTCGTTAAACCCCCCATCGAACCGGTCAACCTAAATTCAACATCATTTTTTACACGAAAAGCAGTTGATTGACATCGTGCGAACCCCTATTTTTTTCATTTTCGAACCTAAAACTCGTATAAATGAGGTCTAGGAACACATGAAAAAAAATTGTTAAATTGACCCTCCGATGGTTAGGCTAAGCGTATTTAGAGTTGACTGCTTTTATGGGAAGCAAACGTTACCGAAAGTTTGTGATTTTTTAACCATATATGTATTTTACTATTCTGGTCACATCCTATTTCATAAGATTTTTTTAAAATTTTGTCTTTTTAGTATAGTTGGATCACAATGATGTATAAATCATATAACCTACTAAACAAGTTATACCGCTTTAGCAGGCACGTGGCGATCCGTGGTCATAAATATGTAAAAATAAAAATTTCACCGTCTGATGTAGACATGGTAATTAAATAAGTTTACTGAAAAAAAGCCACCTAATTTAGTATTCACATCTGCTTGATACATCTGCCTTTAAAGAAGTATACAAATAAATATGGTTGACCGAGTTAACCGTCACCCAAACAATGACAAAAATAAGTTTATTTTGTGTCAAAGTTGTATTTCACTGTGAGCTAAATTTCTTAAACGTTTTATGTGTCCATACAAAACGCATCTAAGTGGTACAATATAAATTTTCGAAGATTTTTTCAGATACAAAAACTATATATTCTAATTTTAGTAATATGAAAAATTTTAAAATTTATTTAAATCTATAAGATTTTCCTTATCCCCTCATGTAAATGTAATATGTATTTCTTTAATAATTTATTGTGATTATAAAATTAATAAAATCTCTTGATAATCATTTATTAAATTACTTGTACAAATATTAGACTTTAATTACACATATTTCCAAAATAAGGAGAAGAATTAAATATTAATTGGATTAAATATGCAACAGTACTACCAATTCATATCCTTCGTTCTTGTTCCTTTTATTTAGAAACCATAACCTAAAAATGCAGCCCTTTGAAACCCGGTCATATCTTATTTATCGAGTTTCACTACCAGAAAATGAGTCTTGGGCGACGAAACAAAAAAAACCGGGCGACTATTTTTTTTTTCGTCGCCTAAGAGAAAACTTAGGCGACGAAAAAAAAATCGTCGCCTAAGGCTAAATTTCGTCGCCTAATATAGAAACTAGGGCGACGAAACAATATTTCGTCGCCTAAGATATTTATATCGTCGCCTAAGTTTTTTTAATCCTTAGGCGACGAAACTCAAATATATCGTCGCCTAAGTATTTTATTTTTTTATTTTTACTTGGCCGACGAAATAAAAGAATTTCGTCGGCCAAGAGTAATCTGAATAATTAAAATAAAATAAAACACATTTAAATTTCATTGTACAAGATTTTTTATTTTTACTCTTGGGCGACGAATTTAACAAATATCGTCGCCCAAGTATTATCTTGGCCGACGAATTACCCTATTTTCGTCGGCCAAGAGTAATCCGAATAATTAAAATAAAATAAAACACATTTAAATTTCATTGTACAGGATTTTTTATTTTTACTCTTGGGCGACGAATTTAACAAATATCGTCGCCCAAGTATTATTTTGGCCGACGAATTACCCTAATTTCGTCGGCCAAGATAATCCGAATAATTAAAATAAATAAAGCACATTTAAATTGTAAGGTAATGTTTTTTATTTTTATAGCCCCGTCAGCGTCTCGTCGATTGGAAACTATTCTCAGTTGAAGGTCCGGCCAGATTACTTGATTTGGAGGGTCGAATAGCCGTTTCCGTCCGTTTAGGGGTTTGACCGCGCCGATTGACCGGACGGATCGAGCCCTTATCTTTGTCAGATGGAGCTGAATTTTTTCCCACCTACGTAATTCGTTATGCTGGTCATATCTGACGGTCGGTTTTCAGTTCCTCTTCTCCGATCACCAAACTCACGTTATATGTACTAATGTTGTATAACTTTTTTATACAAGTGTTGAGTTTAAGTTTCGTTTTGAAGACAACGTATACGTAGAGGCCTCAAACGCAAAAAAGTCATGAAATAAGATATGACCGGAACAGTGAAATACGTCAACCCGTGAAAAATGAAGATATTCCGGTAAAATTTCGGTGCCGGTTGTTCCGGTCAACGAATTTCTCTTATTTCTACCTAGTGGTAGCCCTATCCCGGGTTTTATTTTTTACCAAATTTTTATAGCCCCGTAAGCGTCTCGTCGATTGGAAACTATTCTCAGTTGAAGGTCCGGCCAGATTACGTGATTTGGAGGGTCGAATAGCCGTTTCCGTCCGTTTAGGGGTTTGACCGCGCCGATTGACCAGACGGATCGAGCCCTTTTCGTTGTCCGATGGAGCTGAATTTTTTCCCACCCACGTAATTTGTTATGCTGGTCATATCTGACGGTCGGTTTTCAGTTCCTCTTCTCCGATCACCAAAATCACGATATTCTGAATTTTATGATAGAACTCTTGGCCGACGATTTTCTTTATCTTGGGCGACGAGATTTATAGTGAAGAACAACGTCGCCCAAGTAGAGTATCTTAGGCGACGACTTCAAAAATCGTCAGCCAAGATAACTCTTGGCCGACGATTTTCTTTATCTTGGGCGACGAGATTTATAGTGAAGAAAATCGTCGCCCAAGTAGAGTATCTTAGGCGACGACTTCGAAAATCGTCGGCCAAGATTATCTTGGCCGACGATTTTCAAAAAACAGGGCGACGATTTTTATAGAATCGTCGCCCAAGAACGCCATTATAAAAGGCAGAAATTCGGAACCAACACCCAATATTTCCGATCTCTCTCTCTCTCTCTCTGCTTTTCTGTTTCTGAACGGTGATCCTCTGTCTCTAGATCGACTCCGCTTCCCCGATCCGACGCCGAATCCATTTCGCTCTCAATCTGTTTCTATTTTTGTTTGCAGGTTAAAAGCCCCTTGATTTGATTCAAAGAAAGTTTGCATCTTTGATTTGATTCAAACAAGATTGTATCTTTGAGAAACAATGTGTTTATGTAATGATTCAACATCAATGAAAAATATTATTTGATATTATCCATCTGTTTGTTTCTACATTCTGTCATTTCCTCCAAAATTCTGTCTAGTTATGAAATTGTTGCCATTTTTTATGGATAGGAAAGTGCAATGATGAGAAAAATGAAACAAAACGTGTTCAAGGTTACGAGTACTCCAAATTGTCAAAAAAAAGAAAAAAAATAAAGGAAAAGTACCGCTATCGGTTATCAAAAAAAAGAAAAAAAATAAAGGAAAAGTAAAAAAATTTAAATATATCTTAGGCGACGAAATTGCTAAATCGTCGGGCAAGGACTTACCATATAAGACGACGAAAAAAAATTATCGTCGCCCAAGTTCTTGGCTGACGCACTTCTGGCGACGACGTCTTGGCCGACGAAAAAAATTTCGTCGCCCCAGGTTATAACATCTTAAGCGATGAAAAAATTTTTCGTCGGCCAAGGTTTTAAATCTTGGGCGACGAATATTTTTGGGCGACGAGAAGTAGATTTTAGGCGACGAAATTTTTATCGTCGCCTAAGAATTACTCTTAGGCGACGACGGAATGAATTTTCGTCGCCCAAGTTCTTGGCCGACGCACTTCTGGCGACGACGTCTTGGCCGACGACGTGTCGTCGCCCAAGTTCTTGGCCGACGAAATTTGTTAACAGGGCGACGATTTTTTTTCGTCGCCCAAAGTGAAATTTCTGGTAGTGTTTGCTCCTAAGCTTCATCTAATCACCTCCCTCTCCAGCCTGAGCCTCCATCTTCTTCTCCAGCCATGCCTCCTGAATCGCATGCCTCACGTCCGCCGAGACACGCTAACCGTATAATTTTCGTGTTACTAAATGCTATCTTGTGAAACCTCCTGTGCTGGGACCTCCAATCTGTGGTCGGCCGCTCAAAATATACTGTGTCGCGGCTAATAATTGAATCGGTAGTTTCTTAGACCAAGATAACGATCAAGGGAATGAAAGAGTTGTCTACTATTTGAGTCAAATTTTGACACCAGTAGTGAAAAGGTATACACTGGTGTTGAAAAATTGTGTTTAGCATTGCCATAAAACTACGACATTGTATGTTGCCATCAGTGGTCTTGATTACATCAAAGGTAGACATGATCATGTACATGCTTGACCAATCATCTGCGGCTGTATTGGTAAAAGGACTATGGCTCTATCAGAGTTTACATTCAAATACGTAGCCAAAAAGTCAGTAAAAGGGCAACCATTAGGTGATTTCTTAGCTCATCATCCGTCAAGTGAGATAGAGTCTGTGGAAGATGTTGAAATCAGAAATATCGAAACACGACCCATGCAAAAAAAAACTTTTGGACTACGTATTGACAGTTGCATCACCGTGACCTCGGTCGGAGTTGGAGTTACGATCGAGTCTCCTGCAGGCGAGTTGTTTTAGTTCACATTTCGACTTGATTTTCGCTGCACCACTAATCCGGCGGAGTATGAGACCCTAATCATTGGAATGGAGATGTTACAAGAAATGGGAGCTCAACATGTTCTTATATGTGGGGACTCGCAATTAGTTATCAGTCAACTGAGTCAGGAGTTCAAGTGCACGAGTTAATTGGTCTCTGTAACCTTACCATGTTTTGGCTCATCGGTTGGCCGACGCCTTCGATTAGACATCTTTTGTCCGTACACCGCGAAAGGAGAACTCTTACGCAAACAAGATGAAACAACTTGTCTCAGGTTTAAATTTTAAAAAGACTGAATCAAGTTGGACGGTCAAGATTTTACACCACACCATGCCTGCCTTGCAAACCTGTTGAAATTTCATCATTAGTGTGGAGCCATCCGATTGGCGATATCCCAACATTAGGTTTCATGACAATCCTGAGCCAAAACATGATCGAAAGATCAAATATTTTGCAGAAAACATAAATCAGCCTATAGTTTGCTTCTCTTGTGCGTAGGTGGGCTAGATGCCCATTGATTCTCTTATGCGTAGGTGGGCTAGAGGCTCTCAAAAAGTCATTTACAACATTTTTTTGCAGTCGTAAATGACATATTGTCTTTGTTGTTAATGAAGTCGTCAGTTGGTTGGATGAATGGAAGTGAACCGAAGTCGAACCCAAAAACTAGAAATGGGAATGTAGCCACCTTGTTGAAAGTTGTTGTCGTTGTTGATGCGAATAGTCTCCGTATCGAGGATATTAGACGTCAAGAGTTCTTGATATGATTTAAGACTCACATTCACAATATCTTTTTCTGAAGTACCCACCTCAAGTATAGTTACATTAAAAATACCTCTATGTGACACATCACGTTAACAACTTTTCAACCCCCACCCTCTAACTTGTGCATGTCTTCACTAATAACATGTCATGATTCGTCTTGGTACTCCTCGGTACACTTGGGTCGGTATTAAACCATCCAACAATACAACTAGCATTCTGGTTGCGTAGAGTAGCTCGACAACTGAAATATTGACCTCAAAATATTTATCTACCTCTTCCTTACCCCCCCCCCCCCCGCGACTATGAGGGCACTGTTTTGTGTGTTTTGACCATTATCTTGATGCAAAGTCTAAAACTTAATGTCGTTGACTACACAAGCAACATATATATTCACTAGTTGCGGCTTATTAGCCAAATGCGACAACTATTGTTTGTAGTTTTCAGTATTGTCATCTTGCAACTTTGCCACCTGAAAAATATGAACATGTTAATTTTTAGAATCAAGACAATTTAACCATATATTAACTCTCTTTTCCTCCATGCCAAGAACAAATGTTGAATAAAAACATGAGACTGAACACACCCATTTTCAAATGTATCAAGGAAATTTCTTCTTATGCTTCTCTTCTTCCAATTTGTCAGCATATTTAAATTGACAGAGTTCCATATGAGTCTCCCTAAACATGTCTACTTGGTCACAGTGTTGCAGTACGCATCAATAAGTCTCAATAAGCTCATCATCGGTTAATTTTGTAAAAATTGTAAATTTCCCAAACAAACTGACAACTTCAGAAACAACTAAAAGGTTGACTCTAGGTGTAATCGCCATGTCGACTGGCTCTGTATCTTTCGTTTGAAGAAGATGCTTTTCGTAGTAAGTTACACACTCATGTGCCTTATTTGCCTCTGAAGCAGCTCTGTTTCTAATATAACCCTTAAAACCACCTAGTTATCTAAAATATATATATAGACACACACACACACACACAAATCAAGGACGTATAGTGCTAGAAACAATCTACCTTCCCATGGGAAACATCCACGTACGTATTGTGTACTAGACCAATAAGCAACATTTGTTCAGAAAAATGGATCATGAAGGGATCTTTAATATTAAAAAAAGCAGGCGGGAAAATCCTCTCCAATTTGCAAAGAATGTAGACAATATATGCATTCTTATAATTTAAGGACATCTTACTTCTTTAGCTCTCTAGCGCATAACTTCTACCAGAACATAGACAAGGCTAGAAATGGCTCCATAGCATCACAATGCAAATATGATATAATTACTACTCGAAGTAGCCGCTGCAGCAACACGTGACAGACATAGTCTTCAATCCATACATCTCTTGTTCTCTCAGTTTAACACATCGAGTTATATTTGTTGCATACCTTAAGGATATTTTAACATCATGAAACCAACTTAAAACCTTAAGCCTCAAAGCCTGCTTCACCTGGTAAGAAGCAATACCCAAATCTACCTTTGACCCTGAACATTTTACCCACAAGTGTTGGCGTAAGCCTATATTTTCCAAATCGCAACACCCTTTGATACTATCTTTAGTCATTTCTTTAATATTGAGAAAGAATTGTTCCCACGACGTTGTAACAAACATTCTTTTCAATATGCATGACATCTAACTTATAACTTATTCTCAATTTCAACCAGTAAGACAATTTAAAGAATATACTTTTATGTGTCCAATTATCGTGAGACGAAGGACGTTTAGTTTTTCAATCCAATACTTCACGATCACAACTTAGATTTCTGAAGACGAAAGAATTCAACCTCTCGGGGTTTGAGAAGATTTTATTGAATCAACGTGGTTCTAGTATGAATTTGCGGTTTTTAATTTTGCATCAAATCGTCATTCGTGATCAACTGGAGGTCATCTACGGTGACCCATGTAACACACCTTTTCAACATGCCAACTAGAATCTACGTTGGTTAAACAAACCAGACAATCCTTGTACCGTTTTAGTGGTATGAGACGACCACATCCTTGAGGCTGTGACCATTTGACAAAGTAAGGGAACATGGTATGCATGTTGCTTAAGCCAGGACCACATCTCCTAACTAAAAATTGGTTGGGAATTATTGAACACAGAAAATAAACTACACCTAAAAAACAAAACAAAATGATGAATAATAAAGATAAATCGGCCTAGGCCAGGCCCACAAGATGAGCCCAAGCCCAAGCTCATGTCATCACACACGGATAAAGAAAAGTACGTTACCAGGCCACCGCCGACGGATCCCAACTCCGGCCAAATCCTTCGCTGCCTTGCCGGACCGCCGCTCCCACTCTTCCTGCCACCATGGATCAGCGCCTCTGATGTCCAGAAGTTTCGCTCAAGATCAGATCCAAGAAATCTAACCCAGATTGAAACCTTCTGATCAGAGCAGAGCCGCACCTCCACTGCCCTCCACCACCCAACAGCCTCCGGAGTCGCACCTCCAAACCCATCCACCGGTCATGTCAACAATGAACCAACCAAGGCGCAACCGCCGCCACATCTTTACCTTCCCTCGCTCTCCAAAGCACCGCTGAAAATTCCATAATGCGATCCAAGACTTTGATCAGAATATCCGGCTTGTTCGAGACCCACACGGGGCCGGCAAGGCGCGCCTGTCCGACGACGGCGAGAGGGCGCGTACAAAAAAGTTATCATGTACAAAATAAATTTGTTGTCAAGTCTATAAATGAGTGTATCATGTACAAAAAGATACCGTAGAACTTCTCCAAATATTCTATCTCACTAATTGAATCGTTGGAAAACTATAGATCGAGAGCACAATGATGCTCTCAACCCCAAGAACAATCTTTCTGTATTTTTTAAGAGCCAAAAACCCTTGGACACCCATGCATGCATTTATAATATGGGTACTATAAAGCTTTGGTTTCTCAGACCAATCCTTGTGATATATCGTTGCACACGATCGATTTTGCAAACTTTGTCCGTACAAATCAAAATGTACGTGATATCATGGTTCCACCAGCACCCCGATATGGAATTGAACAATCAGATTGACACATCTTCATCGTTTTAGTTTATGAGATGAGTGGTGCGAGCAATTATATTGCTTTCAACTTCAGCGTCATCAGTGTCTGTCTGTAAATCTGTAATGCCCTCATTCATATATGAAGCATATAATATATGAATGTATCATGCATAAATTAAACATGACGTTTCCTAAAACAATGTAGTGATCGAGCAAGTTAACCTAATAAGCATTCATTCTTTATGTCGGGTGTCGGCCACGACATCCTCATTAGGTCTTGTAGTAGCATACTAGCGCAGTGTAAGGTTATATCATTATCCACTAACTTATATACAACAAGTAATGCATGGATGATTCGATCAGCTAATTTAACCAGTTCACTGGGTTGTGAGCGATGGATTCCTACTTGTGCGTTTATGATATTTTTAGGTATTGGTCTCACTAACTTTATGTCTTTATCGATTGGACAATGTCCTTGCGTGTTAAAACTAATTTCCATTAATATCTAATTAAAAGCCAAGAATCAAGCACACTGTAATTTCTAATGTGTATTATCTATCTTGTTATTTGTAAATTATTAAGACAATTTAAGTGATTTACAGTGTTATGTAGTATCTATCGGTACTTTTGAAATAATAATCGTTACATTAGTTAATTGTGTGTACATAAAAAAAACATGACTAATACGTAGTACGGAGTCTCATTGCTCTGGAGTGATAAAACTTGTAACTTTAGATGGTTCAAAACATTGTGATTGATCTTTTTTTTTTTTCTTTTTTATATCTTGTAATATTATTGCATCATATAGGTAGACCTCTTTTTCAATCTTTTTGAACATATGTACAGTAACTACCTGTTTTTTCCATGCCATGAAATACTAGCGCTGCATACCATGGTACCTGCATGTAACTTGCTTTATTATCTCTATACATACAGTATATTTTTACATATATAAAGTCAATATATACTTATACAGTTAATTTAGTGTCAAAAAACTATAACCACTAAACAAACTAGCTAGCAGCTGGAAGAAGTGCTGTTCTATGTGAATGGAATTACGTACCTTACAGTTTTCATGCACTAAATAGATTCTTAATTATCGTGCTTCAGGAAAATATTCCTAACTATGGCACCGGAACACTGTAAAAGAACATACAAAAAGAAAAACCTAACAGCCTTGGCCTTCTTGACTCGACATATATGGTTGCAGTACGTACTTCTTGTACGTTAACCGTGGCCTTGATGGCTCGTCTTGTACGTGATGATATTCATAATTATAGCATTTCTCACACATGCCTGATCACTCCCAAGTGCTGTAACATTTGAAGAGCTTTCACCCGATCCAAAAGGGGAAACTGGAAAATTAAAAAAACAAAATATGGAAGGGTTCTTTTGTCACCCATCAATCACAAAGCAATTGAGGGTATATAGTCGATTCAATTCCTTGTTGATAGGACAGGGTATATATAGTCTGGATTGAGATGTATAGGGTTTCGGAATTCGAAGCAGAGCACGACCGTGTTCTTGTGGTATTATAGAAATCGATAGGTTTTGTAATATTTCATCGATCATAGATAATATATATGTAAACAAAATCACAAACTGAGAAAATAAAATTACAAGACGTACGTAGTGGCCGGAACGCATACTTATAAATAAAGTTGACATGGGTAGATATACCGTTGGCCTCATCATTTAGCTCTTCGGCCCTAACCTACCCTAAAACCCGTCCTACCCTATAGGGCCGAAGCATTACCCGGCCCTCCGTTAGGGCGGGCCGGCCCTAGCACTTTTCAATTAGGGTATGTGTCAAGACTCATCCTGAATTTCATCCTGAAACTCGAGTTAAATTCTGCGGGGTCTACATCCAAGAAAAATTTACCGAAAATTTAGCATTTTCTCATTTGAAAATAGACAACCTTTCCTAAAAGCACCTTCAAACCACTTCAAAAATTCCAAATCCAACCTTAAACACCTAGAGCCTTCGTGCTCCCCAAATTCACAACACTACCCAATTTATTTTCTAATCTAAACTAATCTCATATCCAACAATTCATAGGTTCAGAGCAACTCTAATAGGGGAGAAGGAAAACATAATATACAAATAAACGGAAGCCATATTATGGACTATGTATCAACTCCATGTACGCCAGACCTCAACTATGCAATCTTTCAAACTGGGCATTTAAAATCAAAGGGCCCAGGAGAGAAGCAATTGAAAACGTTAGAGTGAGTGGACAAAAATAAAGTTTAAAAGAAACAAGTCTTTATGCTTTCCCAAATTTAATCTCTTCAGGAAACTGCGCTGTATGCAATAAATAATAAACTCATAATTCGGAAAATTAGCATATTTTGAAATACGCAACTAACCTCCCTAGTCTCCAATACTTTACGATATTTAGCCTCTCAGGCTCTAGTATATAAGCATGTATTTACACACGTCATACTCCTTATATGAATTATTATGAAAGATAGAAATTCACAAAAGGCTACTACGCTTGCGTCTCACGCTCACGTTACACCACAATGACAGGTTATTGCTACGCCATTAAGGCGGAAAAGACGGGTGTATATACGTGCTGCATATCCCCTATATGAATACCTACATTCATATAGGGCTATGACGCTTGCGTCCCACGCTCACTTCACATCATAATGGCGGCTAATTGCTACACCATTATGGTGGAAAAGGCATGTATGGCTAGCTAGAATTTGTATACATATTATCTTCATAAATATCCATATATATATATATATATATATATATATATATGTAGTCAGTTGTACATAAAACAATATCCCAAGTCTATAAACCAACAGGCATTCCACCATGACCAATACAACCGAGGCCGTCCTAAGGTTCCAGTCCATAAACAGGATGGGCCGGGCTCAACCTCGGTGACAACGCTGGGCTAGGAACGATTGCAGTAGGCATAGTAGAGGTTTATATTTGAAGCAGCAACAAAGGCAATTGTCCCACATCGATTTTCAAGCAGAGAGAACCCACGCTCGACCATAAATACAGCCCAGCCACCAGCTTGTCAGGTATCATTAAATATGTTAGTAATTACACTTCAACTACAAAATTCTGACTTAACCAACGGAGGAGGAAAGACCGAAAGCGTTCGGTCATCCTTTTATTCGCATCGGGGAGAAAGATTACCACTCAGTGGACACGCCTCCAGCTACTGCAGCCCTACCTAAGATTGTACAGAAACATTTGGCGTCGTCTGTGGGTGAGTATCACCGAGATCATTCCACCTAGAAAAATACATATCTTGGGTGAGTATCACCGAGATCATTTCACCAAGTAAAATTCATATCTGGAGTGAGTATCACCGAGATCATTCCACCTAGTAAAATTCATATCTCGGGTGAGTATCACCGAGATCATTCCACCCAGTAAAATTCATAACTCGGGTGAGTATCACCGAGATTATCCCACCAGCGAAATTCACAACTTGGGTGAGTATCACCGAGATCATCCCACCTAGTAAAATTCATATCTCGGATGAGTATCACAAAGATCAATCCCGGGCACTTCACACGGGTAATCACCTCACAGGTTAAGATGCTATTGAAATTCAAGTAACTCAGTTGCCGACACCAAGAGCACATCTGTTAGGAATTCGGGCGAGAGCCCATTAGGAAAATCGTATCATCCCGTTAAAAACGGAGAAAGTGGCTTGATAAACCACAGACGGCGTTAATACCCCGTCACTCGAGTAGTAACACCGGATATGGAAAGGGCTCGCTATCCTTGTCCATGGAAAATGTAACACCCGTTTAACCCACGTCGTGAGTCCGAACTTGGGGGGATTGTGGGCGGGAGCCCATTTGAAATATACTGGTCTACGAGCTTATTTTAGCAAGTCCCCACTCAAGATGTGTCTTGAACAAGAACTTCGGGGGACTTGTAGTCAGTTGTACATAAAACAACCTCCCAAGCCCGTAAACCAACAAACATTCCACCATGACCAATAGAACCAAGGCCGTCCTAAGGTTCCCATCCATAAACAAGATGGGTCGGGCTCAACCTCGGTGGCAATGCTGGGCTGGGAATGATTGCAGTAGACATAATAGAGGTTTATATTTGAAGCAGCAGCAAAGACAATTGTCCCACACCGGTTTCCAAGCAGAGAGAACCCACTCTCGGCCATAAATACAGCCCAGCCACCAGCTTGTCAGGTATCATTAAATACGTTAGTTATTACACTTCAACTACAAAATTCTGACTTAACCAACGGAGGAGGAAAGATCGGAAGCCCCCGGTCATCCTTTTATTCGCAGGTCATCGGGGAGAAAGATTACCACTCAGCAGACACGCCTTCAGCTTCTGCAACCCTAACCAGGATTGTACAGAAACATTTGGCGCCATCTGTGGGTGAGTATCACCGAGATCATTCCACCTAGTAAAATTCATATCTTGGGTGAGTATCACCGAGATCATTCCACCTAGTATAATTCATATCTCAGGTCAGTATCACCGAGATCATTCCACCCAGAAAAATTCATAACTTAGGTGAGTTTCACCGAGATTATCCCACCAGCGAAAATTCACAACTCAGGTGAGTATCACCAGGATCATCCCACCAGCGAAATTCACAACTTGGGTGAGTATCACATAGATCACACCCGGGCACTTCACACGGGTAATCACCTGACAGCTTAAGATGCAATTGATATTCATGTAACTCGGTTGCCGTTCACCGGGAGCATGTTAGTTAGGAATTTGGGTGAGAGCCCTTTAGGAAAATCTTATCATCCCTTTAGAAACGGAGAAAGTGGCTTCATAAACCATAGACGACGTTAACACTTCGTCACTCGAGTAGTTACACCGGATATGGAATGGGCTCGCTACCCTTGTCCATGGAAAATGTAACACCCGTTCAACCTATGTCGTGAGTCCGAACTTGGGGGGACTATGGGCGGGAGCCCATTTGAAATATACTGGTCTACGAGCACATTTTAGCAAGTCCTAACTCAAGATGTGTCTTGAACTAGAAGTTGGGGGGACTTGTAGTCGGTTGTACATAAAACAACCTCCCAAGTCCGTAAACCAACAGGCATTCCACCATGACCAATACAACCGAGGCCGTCCTAAGGTTCCAATCCATAAACAGGATGGGCCGGGCTCAACCTCGGTGACAACGCTGGGCTAGGAACGATTGCAGTAGGCATAGTTGAGGTTTATATTTGAAGCAGCAACAAAGGCAATTGTCCCACATCGATTTCCAAGTAGAGAGAACCCACGCTCGGCCATAAATACAGCCCAGCCACCAGCTTGTCATGTATCATTAAATATGTTAGTAATTACACTTCAACTACAAAATTCTGACATAACTAACGGATGAGGAAAGACCGAAAGCCGCCGGTCATCCTTTTATTCGTAGGTCATCGGGGAGAAAGATTACCACTCAACGGACACACCTTCAGCTTCTGCAGCCCTACCCAGAATTGTACATAAACATTTGGTGCCGTCTATGGGTGAGTATCACCGAGATCATTCCACCTAGAAAAATTCATATCTCGGGTGAGTATCACCGAAATCATTTCACCAAGTAAAATTCATAACTGGGGTGAGTATCACCGAGATCATTCTACCTAGTATAATTCATATCTCGGGTGAGTATCACCGAGATCATTCCACCCACTAAAATTCATAACTCGGGCGAGTATCACCGAGATCATCCCACCCAGTAAAATTCATATCTCGGATGAGTATCACAGAGATCACTCTCGGGCACTTCACACGGGTAATCACCTCATAGGTTAAGATGCTATTGAAATTCAAGTAACTAGATTGCCGGTCACCAGGAGCACATCTGTTAGGAATTTGGGCGGGAGCCCATTTGGAAAATCATATCATCCTTTTAAAAACAGAGAAAGTGGCTTGATAAACCACAGACGGCGTTAACACCCCGTCACTCGAGTAGTCACACCGGATAAGGAAAAGGCTTGCTACCCTTGTCCATGGAAAATGTAACACCCGTTCAACCCACGTCGTGAGTCCGAACTTGGGGGGACTGTGGGCGGTAACCCATTCAAAATATACTGGTCTACGGGCTTATTTTAACTTGTCCCCACTCAAGATGTGTCTTGAACGGGAACTTAGGGGGGACTTGTAGTCGGTTGTACATAAAACAACCTCCCAATCCCGTAAATCAGTAGGCATTCCACCATGACCTATACAACCGAGGCCGTCCTAGGTTCCCATCCATAAGCAAGATGAGCCGGGCTCAACCTCGGTGGCAACGCTAGGCTGGGAACGATTCTAGTAGGCATAGGAGAGGTTTATATTTGAAGCAGCAGCAATGGCAATTGTCCCACATCGGTTTCCAAACAGAGAGAACCCACGCTGGGCCATAAATTCGGCTCAGCCACCAGCTTGTCAGGTATCATTAAATATTAGTGATTACACTTCAACTACAAAATTCTGACTTACCCATCGAAGGAGGAAATACCGGAAGCCCCCGGTCATCCTTTTATTCGTAGGTCATCGGGGAGAAAGATTACCACCCAGCGACACGCCTTCAGCTTCTGCAGCCTTACCAGGGATTGTATAGAAACAATATTCACCGAAAATCCTAGATTTGGTAACTCTCCAAAATAAAGAAAATTGTCAATTATAAAAGAAAGCAATAGGCATACGACTCCACCAAAAATCTCATTTTCGATAACTTTCCAAGTAGCGAAGTTAACAAATAAAATAATATATTTACTTCCAAAATAACTTCGCTAAAAAAAATACAAAAAGATCTAATTCCACAAATTAAGATTTAGTTAAATAAAATCAATCACTAAATATAAAATTATTGCATGCATTTAATTTAAAACTAACGTCCACTCATAGATTTAGGCCTAAGCTTGACGTCGATCCGAGGTCTCTTCAGCTCCAGCCTCCTCACGTCCTGTTTCAAATATATAAATAAGCCCCCAACTATAATTCAATACTTATATAAATAGGCAAGAATAAAAGTGAGTCTTATACAACGCTCGTCCTTGCCCAATTTCTCCATTCTTAGCACAATAAGGCCCGGACTTCACCACAAGCATCAACAGCCTTAAAACAACTTTCTGAAGTTGTTTTAAACAATGTTAATCCAATGGCTGGATTCTACCATATTAACCGTCACGTTCACCAATCTTTGAAAAATCTCAAACCTAACCAAAACTCCTCCAAAAATTACAAATTTCACACCATTAGAATCCTCTCAACATAACAAATTAAAAAACATGAAAAACTACCCAAAAGAGGCGGCTCCGCTGGCAACGGCGGCCGGCCAGCCTCGACTCCAGCCACCTCCAATGCTTATCAAAATTTGACATAATTTTCCTCTCCACATGCACAACAACTTCCTTAACTAACACAAAGTCCGATTTCCAGCCTAACTAGGGTAATCAAAGCCAAACAGTGAAAATCCCAATTTTAAACCCTATAATTTCAAATGCTCGATTCTCCTTACCTAGATCGAGATAGATTGAAACCTTTTGAGGTTTTGTTGTACAGGATGAGAGCTTCCAAACGAGACAAGCAGCTCCAGCTATGGTGGCCAGAAAAGGGAGTTCCGGCGACGGCGTAACACGACCAGCCACCTACCTAGACTTGAAGAGGATGTTCTAAGCTTCGATTTGATACCTATCTCGCCACCTAACTCAGTGGAGATGAAGTCTGGCGGAGGAGAGAGACGCGGGAGAGAGGAGAGAGAGAGGGAACGCAATTTCTGATTTTCTACCTTACCCATCCGGTAAGTTTCCCTTTTTATACTCCCGAACGAAATAGTAACTTTACATTTTACACCATAACTTTTACATACGAACTCTGATTTTAACGTCTAACATGTCCACGGATTCGTATTAATGACCTCTACGACTTTCTTAAAAATTTTCCCAAAATAATTTTTCTACAAAAAGTCAACTCTAGGATAAAAGGTAAAAGGTTTTAACACAAAAATAAATAACCGCAATTCAACTTAAAAACCGGGATGTGACAGTAGGGCAAGGGTCAAGCAAATGAAACCCAGCCTTACCCTACGACCCTACCATATTGAGCCCTTTAGGGTCAAGCCCAACCCGGCCCGTCCCTAAAAACCCGTCCTTTAAGCCTTAATAATTACTTATTTTGTATTGTTTTTAATATGTTTCTTATTTTTTATACAATACAACTAATCTTGTAAGTTTTATTTCTTTAATTTGTATTTTGCTTTGTTATATAATGATTGATTTTTGGTGATATAGAGAGATAATTAATGAAATATATGAATATAACTACTCAGATTAATAATTCTAGATTAAGTTAAATATAATATATATGTATGTTAAATATGAGTAAAAATAGGGTCTTGTGTCACATATATTCCTTGTATCAATTCCTTCGTGAATATATATTACCTAGCCATGCTCAGCCGCTCTCTCTCTCTCTCTCTCTCTCTCTCTCTCTCTAAATCTCGGGTTTCGATCCATCTCTAAATCCAGCCATCACGGCTTGGATCTCCAAGGACACGCGTCGTCTCAACTAAGCAAAGGCTTGTCCTCTGCCTCTCGCTGGATTGATTCAGCAATCAAGGATGAAAATCTTCCACGGACAATTCATCAAAAACTCCTTCAAACCAAGTCTGGAGACGAAGTCTCCAATGGAGGAGAATCAGTGTCTAGGACATCAAAGAAGGCCATCAAAGTCGGTGGTTTAGAGTTGATGGTTGTTGGTACATCGACGATGGGATTCGTTGATCGGAATATCAAGGAAGCGGTAGCTTCAATGCTCTTGCTGGTCAACGTCAATTCTGAAGTGCTCGACGGTGGAGGGCAAATAACTGAGTCATGAGAGCAGATGTTCCACTTGCTAATGCCACAAATTATTGTGCCAGCAAAGGAAGTTTGGCTGCCGCCGGGAAACATGGCTACTGGCAAGGAAGAAGAAAACCCGAATTGGTTTTGGGTTTGGGCCCGGGTCATTGAACCTGGATCTGAGGTCAGAGTCAAAAATATTGGGCTTGTTAAGCTGGTCCACTCTGGGCTTAATTTGTCCCAAAACAAAGCACCCAAGAAAAGTTTCAAGCTGACAAGGAATGATGTCTTGAGAGTGCTTTGCACTAACACTCCTCCAGGCCTTGATCCAAAGGGAAAATATGAAATTTTGTGAGTGTTAGTGCAGATAGCTTGGTAGACTGTGCGAGCTAGATGCAGCAAGATAGTTTCATATGACTTGGAGTACCGCAATTAAGCGTCTTGGCTCTGGTTTTATGTTTCTTTAGTATCTTGTGTGTGACTAGTCTTATCCTCTGCTAAACTTACAATAAGTGAGCTAAATATCTAATATTATGTAATGGCGCACTACTATGATCCTTGTGGTCATTGTAACCTCGTCATTCTGGCTTTCGATTATATATATGATGATTACTTTCAAAAAAAAATATATCCCTTGTATTCCTTGAGGTAATATTTGAGAAAAAAATTAAAACTCATGAATTTATTTCGTTAAACAAAATAATGTCATATTCGGCCTATTTAGCCCTATTCAAAAGGCCGGTCCTACCCGACCCTATTAGCCCTAGCGAAATGGGTTTTAAGGGCGGGCAAAGGGTTGCCTATTTGAACCCCGACCCTAAATTTTGTTGATTAAGTCAAAATCCTACACGGCCCTAAATTTTATTAACCAAGTCAAAGTCCTACCCGACCCTACCTTAAACCCTAAAATTTAGGGTAGGGCCGGGCAAGAGGCCTAGTATATCAACTCAATTTACATGTCATGTACCAACAAACTTATGATTGGTAGGCAAAATCCTCTACCAAAATCAACTATCAAAGTTGGTACACCGACTTAGTTGGTACGGTTGGTAATAGGCTTCTACCGAGTATAGATTATGGCCCAAACACTGAAGTGATAAATATAATTTTTACACGCATATAAGAAAATGATGACATTTAGTGTGCTGGTCTGCAATATATTTCCTAATGAATAGGTACTGGGTTCGAACCTCAATTTTTTTAAATAATTTAATATTTATTATTATTTCTGTTAAGTTATAAATATAGTGTTTGTATATATATTAACAACGAAAGTGTCTGCCCTACTTGTGAACCAGGCAAACCAAAGAAGCACACTTGGAATACCAATATTCTGCGAAGCAAAAGCTAGCTGGTCACCACCACCGATCCCGATACCCTAGCTAGCTTTGATAGTGCTATTGTGGTACAGTAGTTGAGTGGCTTTGCAGGGAAAAAAGGGTTTGGACCACGGATGAAAACCCTAGCTCAAGCCAAGAAAACCTAGCGACGTGTCATCACATCTTATTTGCCAAGTGACGCACTCTCATTGGCAAGCTCGGCTTCCCAATCCTGAAATAAAAACTGAAAGGAGGATCGATAGGGAGAGGGAATTCTTCCAAAACATATTCTGGCATTTTGCCACTCTCTTTTTAATTTTTGCTTTGTGGTTTTGGCTTTGCTTTGCTTTGAGTCGTAGTCTTTGTTTCTGCACCACCAGATAGACCATCCAATGAGTGCAATAATGAATGGGGAAGGGAAAGAAGAAGATCTCTGATCTGATGAAGAATATCAAAGGTGCGTGGTCTGGGAATTGATAGCTCGATCCTTTGCTCATAAAGAAACACACTTTGTTGCAGGGAGGGGAGGGCGAATATCTCCCTTTTTCCCAATATCCAAACCTTTCATCCCAATCACGTACAGTAGTCTCTTTCTCTGGTAAAATAGGTCAATTATTTCTGGGAAAGTTTATCGTCGAGCCTAGAAAAAGCTTGCATAAAATAAAGACAGGGGAATAAATAGGACCAAAAGGAATGAAAGGTGCTACTGTATCTTCTTCTGTGCACGCTCTGCTGACGTCGTCCTTTGATTGAGCTCTGAAACTAGGCCTTTGTATATATGAATAATATGATCAATGGGCAAACGTTTTCT
Source organism: Fragaria x ananassa (assembly GCA_034370585.1). Taxonomy (NCBI): domain Eukaryota; kingdom Viridiplantae; phylum Streptophyta; class Magnoliopsida; order Rosales; family Rosaceae; genus Fragaria; species Fragaria x ananassa. Next base: position 16,770,644 of record CP139766.1, read on the forward strand.
TGCAAACGTTTTCTTGCAATTTGTACATATATATACAGGCACGTATCAACTTAATAACACTATTTATATCACTGACAGCTAGCTAGAAAGGAAAGATAACATAATGTTTGAATTTGTATGTGATATTCTTGTTGGAGAGATATCTCACATTGGAAAAGTGACAAAGAAAATATAACTCCTAAGTGGATGAGTCATTCCTAATTGTACCGACGTCTTTTGTGATTAAACCCCAACACCTTAAAAGTGGTTAAGTTGGGACGGTATCGGTACAAAGATGTTCCACAACCCATGATTGTCGTTGTTTGACATAATATCAGAGCGGGTCTCTCTCTAATTGCAACTCCAATGAGGTCTGGTTGGTTCTTTCAGGGGTCATGGCCTTGATTTGGTTCTTTCGAGTTTGGGGTTCTTTCGGTTATCATGGGGCCCAGCTTCAGTTTGTTAATCAGTTTAACCTACAGACCTAAATATTAGGTTGCACGTGAGAGGGAGTGTTGGAGAAAAGAGATCCCACATTTGAAAAGTGACAAAGAAAATAAAACTCATAAGTGGATGAATCATTCCTAATTGTACCAACACCTCAAAAGTGGTTAAGTTGAGACAGTATCAGTACAATAATGATCAAAGGGCCACGCTTGTCGTTGTTTGACAATTGTCATCTACTATCATTGGTACATCATGTAAGATTTTGGCATATATATCTCAATTTGATCAAAAATTGAGAAATTTGTTAAACAACAGAAAGTGACAAGTTTCCAATTGATCGAAATGTAAGATATTATTAGGCCCGTACCTGAAGGGAGGCCTCAGAGGCCGCTGCCTCAAGAACCACAAATTCGAGAGCACCAAAAAAAATTTATATACATGTACATATATATAATTTTCATAAAAATCTTGAAATTTTTCTTTTGTCTCAGTTTCTTGCGTTCATTATACTTGACCAATATTAGAATACTTCATAAATTTATATTCAAGATTGCACATTTACTGTATTTAATTATACGTATCTTGTAATCGGCAAAATTTCTTTTTTTGTAACGGCCATTGTTTTTTTTTGTCGTATAATTGTTAGAAGGCACCATTTTCAACATGAATCTAAACGTACTATAATTAATTAAGCTAATAAGCATATATATATATATATATATATATATATATATTACCATATATATGTTCAACAGTCCGTAATTAGTTAGATAAATTAATATCCAAGAGTATTGTCGATCGATTAAGAGCATTGGTTCGTGTCAAAGCTAAAGCAAGTGGGAATCAAGAAGAGAACCATATGCTCTTTAGTTCTACTAGCTATACCACTTGCTAACGCTCTGTCTCCCTTTACATGACATTTGTTTATTACGTAAAGCACGAATAGTCGCCTCATACCAAAAGTTTCTTCAACCATATTATGTGGCAATTTTATATTGGTTTGTTTGTGATGAAAATCTAAAGGAGGAGAAAAGATGTCGAACGGATGCGGATCCATTCGAGAAAGGATTTGTCTGGGTTTGAGATTAAGGGGTTTGACCTGCAAGAGAACAACGAGGTTAGAGAGGCGTCCGGACAGATCCAGGCAAACTCACTCTGACGCTCAAGTTAGCCATTTGCGGACAATTAAGAATGAGAAGTGAGGAATGGAGAAGTCAAGTTACCTTTGGGGTAAAGCGAGGCCCTTATTTATAGGCGCCGAGGCAGGGGTTTTGCGCTAGATTGAGGATGCCAGCTGTCATGGATAGATAGTTCAGTTGAGAGGTTACTTGACCGAATCCTTATTGACCCAATTAAGAGTAATTTGTCGAGCAAAGAAATTAGGCAAGTTGTTGTTCAATTTTGACTGCCAAAAGGGTTAGAATTGCGTCCATTGTAAACGAAAGAGTCCTTTGCAAACCCAAGAAATAGAAAAATTATCTTTCGATCTCAACTGAGAGCTGGTTTAATGATTCTACTGCCTCCTGAAATGCATTGTGCATTCGCGAAATTAGGAGTTGCGATTGGACAAGTTTGTCTTGTTTCCTTGAAGATGATCCAATCATTTGGGCGTCTTGAGGAAAGAATTCGGGCTTGTCACTACAGGAAAATCGGTCTTAGCCGACGGAACATATTCGTTGCCTAAGACAGAATATCCGTCGCCTAGGATCTTGGCAGACGGACAGTCCGCGTTTAATTTCAGTCGCCTAAGTAGCGTGAGGTAGTTACTTAGGCGACAGAAATTAACCAGATCGTCGACTAACAACTATCCTAGCCAACGGAGCTATTTCTACCTCTTCGACAACAAGAATCGTCGACTGGAATTCTTTTCAACAGAAGATATTTGTTAGAATGTTTCCTACACGACGAATCAGAATGTTTCTTAGCCGACGGAATATGCGTCGGTAAATCTGTGTGCCGACGAATATTGTTCCGTTCTTAGGCGACGAATAGTTCGTCGGTAAGTATTTTTACCAACGAATCTTGTTCCGTTCTTAAGCGCCAGAATATTCGTCGGTATGTATCTAAACTGATAAATTTATATCATTTGTTAGTCGATGGATATTTATGTGTCTGTCGGTTAGGTGTTAAATCTTAAGCGACGAAACCATCAGTTTTCGTCGCGTAAGTCTGTTATTTTTTTAGCTGCGAAAAAAATGTTATTTTTGTGTAAATTACCTTATTCACTGTTTCAAAAAATTGCATATCAGTAATTCTAATCAAACACATACATATACATTTATACCAGAAGCATTGGATTTGGAAAAAATATTCATATATATATATATATATATATATTGATCATGATAACTAGGTAAATGGAAAAATTACAGCAGGATCCAAATATTCCTAATTACATTAATGTTCATACATACATAATCAATACCAAACGACATTCTCGTCTACTCCTTTGTCGCCTAGATCATCGTTGTTTTGGGGGGAAACATGTGGAGGAGAAAAAACAACTGGAGGAGGAGGAGGTGGTGGCATACCTAGGCGCTCATATATGACAGAAATCTGGGACTGCATAGTGCTATACATAGACTCCGCTTGCAGGGCACGCTGTTCGGTCGCTTCATATTTTTGTTGGGCACGCTCCTCTGATTCTTTTAGTCTCTGCTCATAGCGCTCATGCAACTCTAGGAGTTGCTGCTCATCAACTTTAGGAGGATGACTCCGTGAAGTGGAGCCATTTGAAGAATGGCTCAAGTCTCGCTCGCCTACTCGTCCCATCCCTCTGATCTCCTTTCTTTTCTGAGTTTTTAGCACCGTACCCAACACCTCAATTTGTTGGGACTGAACATTCTCCACAATCTCCTCCTCCGTCGCGTCAGGGTGTTGTTTCTTAAATACATCCTTTCGCATATTGACCTCATCAACCATGTCATTCTGCATTTAAAATACATCAATTAAGTGCTAACTTGACATTATGCAGAAACAAGAACCAATAACCAAATATAACTATTTACAGATAGCTCATTTTATGTGTACCTAATAAACTTTAAATTTTGCATAATAAACTTCATAAGTGCATGCATCAAACAATAAAATAGTAAAATGAAAGACACTTACATAATGCTTGGTCGTAGCTTCATCACCGGCCCTAACATAGGTCTTCTCAAAACCTTTGATAATTAGAAGTTCCTCCCCTTGTATTCTGAGTTCCTCTATTGTGTAGATGATAGGAGAAGACCCCGTGTGGTGGTGCATAGTCTTCTCCCCACGGTTCCGCTTGTTTGCCATGGAGAGTCTCTAATACACGAAAAAATATTAAATAGATTAGTAAAATACAAGGGAAATAATGAAGGTAATTTTATATAAAAAATTGAAGGTAATTTAAAAAATCACATTGAACGTATCTGACTCGAAGTGAGAGCATAGAAACTCCCACTGGTTCTCTCTCCCAATGAAATCTGAAGGCATCCCAGAGGCCCCTTCCCTCAGATAAGCTTTGTGGCACTGGTACTTCTAGTCCTTGTACCTCTCTTGTGCCCTCTTCAGTATCCAATTGAACATTGGCTCATCATTTTCATCCCACTCGTACTTCGTCTAAGTAACAAATAAAAAAAACATCGTTGTTAAGAACTGAAAAATAAAATACACTTATGTAATTAAGTAAATTTACTTTTCAAACTGTTTTCAGTGTTACTTACCGACATTGCATTCCACACCTTCCACCTCTCCTCCTGATCAAGGTCATAGAATGTCCTTGCCTTCATTCCCACCAGACTCCGTATGGCGGAACCAATATCATGTGTCACCAAGCTGTTTACCCCCCTCACGCTAGGGCCTTTTACACGGGGGCAATACTCCAGCTTGATCTTCTACCCCGTTGCTGCAACGATATCCTCCGCCTTCTTTCCATAACATAAACTCCGCTTTTTCTTCGGGGCCAGAGCTACAATTAATATACATACAAAACATAAGCACTTGAAATGTCAAAAAATCCGAAGTAGTAGTAATTAAGCAGGCACCCTGGGGCGCGCATGCTTAATTTACCTGTTGGGTTTCTAATTTTCAACCAAGCGCTACCGACGATGTGTCTTGAAGATTCAGGCATCAGTGTAGATGATAGAGATCCCGTTGAACCACTGTCAAAGGGGGAGCCCCTGGTGGTACTGTCCCAGCCGGCATTGAGGTAGGCTCGCTGCTACTACCTGCTGAGCCGACGTTCTGCCTTATAGACTCCATCAAGACACTGGCCTTAGTGGCTTGGTCCTTCCTCTTCCCAAAAAACATGGTCTTGCACATGAATAACACACAATTGTTATAGCTACACTAACAAGGTGGAGTATAACAGGGAAAGCAACATGTATATATTAACCCGTCTGCGGAACAAAAACCCCTACAATGCTAGCAACCTAACAATCTACTTAAAATCAATTTAAGCATGTGTTAAATCAGCTCCATTATTCATCACAGAAACACCTCTCATTGCATCAACAATTGAAACTAATTTCTAATTTCAATAAACATACGGACATATATACATCATGTATTTAGTCAATTATGAATACATACAGCAGGGGGTACAAGGCCTAAGAAATTCATACCAAAATTCAACCCGGTTCTTCGCAAAATTCATCATGTCATTTTTGGTCGAATACGCACTCAATATGTTCTACTATGAAAAAATTAAAAAAAAACAATTAACGAAGAAGAAGAAAATATGTTTTAAGAAGAAGAAGAAATTAAGCGCTTCCGGTAATCTGAACATAATTAAAATTTGAATGCTTGTTAATTAACAAATATCTTATGTTTATCGAGTTTTTTTTTTTTATCAATTAAACAACTCAAATGCTACAACGAGGTTTTGTGAGTCGAATTCACAAACTCCTACTTATAAATGAGAGACTATATCTAGACCAAATGGTACTAGGCTAGCTTCTATGGGGAAAAGCTAAGGGGTGTTAATACATGACATGCATTAACTTTTTTCTAAATAAAGTTGAAAAATAAGTCGTCAAAGTAGTAAAATTGGTCCTTAACGTTATAATATAAGTTCTTAAAGTTGTAAAATAAAATTTTAGTTACAACATTAGTCCTTTAGTTGTAAAATATGTCCTTAATTAAAGTGGTAATTTTTATCACTTTTAGAACTCATATTACATTTTAAAGGATTAATATTATTAATTTAAGGACTCATATAGTAACTAAGAATATTTACAACTTTAAGGACTTATTTATGACTTTGATAACTAATATTATCACTTTGAGGACTCATTTTATAACTTTATAACAAAATTAATGCATATCTTGCATATATTAACACATTGTAGAATTTTTCAGCTCCTATATTTATCGTCTTAATCAGACTTATATATACGTCTCACAAGAATCTCAAAATATACCAAGTACGTATATGTGAGGTTTTGGCCACTTTAACATTTGTACTTCATATATGAGTCAATGAGTCAAACGCAACAATTTTTTTATTAAGCCTAATGCATTGCTTTGGATTGTCCCCCTACGAAGAAATGGAAGATGATGGCACCAACAATGGAAGATGATGGCAAAAGTGTGTGAATATATTAATGTTTAATTACATCTAGGGTTTTAAAAACTAGGATGGCTAGCAGAACTTTTAGATCTTAATTTGTTCAGGTCTAAAGGAACTTTTCTTGACATTTCTGTCCTGGTATTTCTCTTTATTATTTTTTTTCTATTAATCACTAATCAGTAGGGTTTTGTACTTTTGTATATGTTCTTTCTAACCAGAAATGAGATATACTTCTTCTTTTTTTAATCAACTCTTGACGCTGCTTAACTAAGTCTATATATTAAGACGTCTCATTACACCACAAGAATATGGAGCAAAGACCACACAAAGAGTGTGGCCTTTAGAGGTGTTGCAATCCACTCTTGTGCGGCAATTTTCCCCTCATCTTCACATTAACCCACATTTGTCACACATAATGAAGAATGCAACACCTCTAAAGACCACACTTCTTGTGTGGACTTTGCTCTATATTCTTGTGGTGCTAGCTTTTACTCTTTTAGATATTGACAAATATTCATTCTGACCGAAAGGAACTCCTCTCCTTGTTTAAATATATAAACATACAAATAGAAAGCGTGCAAGCTGACCACGCACAGCTTAGCTCGATTAATTGTTAAAAGAAATTCTGGGGAAGCATTCTAAAAACACAGCTGCGTAGCTAGATCCATAATCCCGTAGATAAGCTTTGTAGGTTTGAGTGGTAATGCTTTCTAGGCAGACAAGACGAATCCATACGGTTCATCTTTGCCTTCCTTCCTCGGTTTGTGGCAAAAGCATAATTTCAATTCATTGATTTTTCTACGGTCACCTCCCTCTCAGTCTCTCGTCCTATTATTATATAGCCTTGCTGTATAAATTCTCTTTCGATCTTTCTCATCATGTATTCTTCTTTGTAGTATTATCCAGTGGAGCTCAACATCACTAACTTTTTTGAGTATGTATGAGTATTGGCATCTTCTCCATCGATCCAAATATACAGACATTATATCAATGATATATCCGATTATTCTTACTGATGGTGCAGCTGCTACGTATGCAGCAAAAGGTGGTCCAAAAATCCAGTTGGGCGGGTGACGGTTTCAATTGTTTCCACATACAATTATTCTTTGTAATTATTCTAGAAATTTTTATATATAAAGAGGAATTATGATGTGGGATTCTTTCTTTTTCTTTGTGTGAGGTTTCTGGCCGCCCAATCATGTATGCCCTATCTGAAAGTGATTCCTCTGCTTCTTCCTTAAGCCAATATTTCCTTTTCCTCTAATTGGTAATTTGGGTTTATAATGCATGGTAGCTAGCACGGCCTTTCTGGATTTTTGGCTCTCAGTGGGACTGTGGTGGGAGGTCACTCAGAATTTTTGTCGTGATCATCGCCCTTATTCTTAATTCTTACTTTAAAAAACACGTTTGCATGTAATTTTCAACTTATTATACATGCTTGATTTATTTGTAGTAATTATTTTTTACTTTGATTACTACATAATGCATGATATAATACATCTAAAGTTTAACATTCACATGCATTTACAGATCTGACGTTGGTGTGGAATCACAGTGCATATGGCCGGGGTAAACTTTTCAGAGAAAATATAATCTGTAAAGGAGATTTTGCACAGAAATTCAGTTAGTGGAGATTGGACAACAAAAGGGCATCCAAATCTGAAGATAGATCTCTTCAGTACATCGATCATATGTAATGGCATTTCCAGGACTGGACTAGGGCACCCTTTTTAAGGCTACGACAGCAGCAGCAGCAGCAGCAGATCGAGTGCATACCAGCTTTCTCGAATTCTTATAAATGTGTAAAAATTAAGTGCATGGATGACATGCATATGCTCTGATTATGACTAATCAGTTAGGGACTAAGTTAATTGGTAAAGGCCCCATTATCGTTTCCCTACATCACTCCCCACTGTCGACATGTATACGCAGCAAGCTAGGGCAAAAAAAATGGATCAAAGTTCTTTGTTTTTCTACTTAGAATTTTTAACATCTTTGCATCCATGTATAAACGTACTTCTCTTTACTCGGAAAATTTTCAAAACATTATGACTTACTACTCTTTCATTCATACATATTTTAATTTGTAATACATGCATACACTTCTAGATTCATGCAAAATGAGCACAAAGAACTCCAACGATAGCAGTTTATAGAACACAAACTGACCTTCTGTATTACAAACTTAATCTTTTTTGAAAAGAAAAACTTAATCTTATGGGGGAGAAATGAGAATAGCTCTCTCTGAAGTACATGGAGATATTTTCATTATTAAGAAGCTTAATAAGTTACATATTTATCATGGGAATAGTTATATACTTATTCCAAAAGCACTTGCGAAATTGCTCTAAAATCGTAATGCGCGCAACTGAAGAATGAAAAATCGAAATGAATTTGAGAAACAAAATCAAAGAGAAAATGAGATCATCCCCTTTAAGTCCCAACGTACTCTTGGTTTTGTTTTCTTTAACCCTTGCCTTTTCTTAAAAGGGAAATAACTATACTGGAAAGAAAGGGTCTAATTCATGGTGGACTAGACGGGTCCCAATGCACACGGTTCCAAAGCCCTTTTGGCAGCCTACAAATACCCACATTCCCCCTCCCATCTTTGCCATCATCAGCCACACCACAAAACCCATATACTCATCATCATATATCGATCCCTCTGCAACTCAAATCGCACCCCTGCAGTGGTCTATTGCTACTTCTTAGCAGGCCTCTGTTGGGTGCTACCTCTCTGCTCAACTCTCCTCACATCCATCAGGTAATTCAATCTCTATTCTCTTATGGATTGTATATGATCAATCACATGCCGGCAAGTACTAACATACTTCACATGATCCAAAATTCAGTTGTTCTGATTGTTGTTTTTGGTTTTATGTTTGTGCAGCATATATTCTCTGAATATAAGATGGCGGGTGGTCTAAGCAAGAGTTTACACTCTTCTTCTCATTTCATGAAGAACATGGAGCAAGAAGCCAAAGTCACTGAGAAGCAAGGGATCGTCACCATTCTCGGCTCCGACTGTGAAAGAAACAAAGCTGCTTCTCTGCGACGAACACTGTCGGCTGACATGTCGTCCAAGAAATGGCTGGCTCAACAAGGTTTCTTCTCTCCCATGAAAAAGATTGCATCATCTCAACAGCTCTCCATGTCCATAGAGGACAGCAACTCATCTTCCTCCTCCGATGAGGACGAGGATCGTTTCCGAAACAGGAAGGCTCAACAACAGAAGATGTTCCATATATGGACCCCCATCGATCAAGATGATCAGATTCATCAGAAGAAGAAGAAAGAGATTGCTGAGGGACAGTTTGACATCTGGAGCTCACTGGTCAAGGATGGAGCAAAAAACGAAGAAAACAAGTCGGTGGTTCCAGAAGCACCTTATGTTCATCCTCTTGTGAAGAAACAATCGAGCTCTTTGAAAGGAAAGAGTCTTGAAGTGTGCACTGAAAGCCTCGGATCCGAGACTGGTTCTGAAGGCTTTGCATCATACCCTTCTTCAGAAACCGGAGACATAGTAGTCGATCGCAAAGAGGAAGAACGAGTGGCAGAGAATCAACAACAACAACAACAAGATCAAGAGAAACAAGTGAATACACAAGCAGTTGCGCATGTGGAAGAGTTTCGAGTTGTCAAGTACAACGCTGCTGCTGCTGCTGCTGTTGCTCCTGCTAATAAATCAGCTGCTGCGGCTCGATCATTTCCTCCTCCTATCCCATCTTTATCGGGTTCCGATGGAGCGTCACTTCGCATTAAGACTCACCGGGACAACGGGCGAGTAGTCCTTGAAGCCGTGTCGATGCCTTTTACCAATAACTTCCGTGCTGAACGCCAAGACGGCCGGCTTGTCCTCACTTTTGTGAGTGCTACTCCAAGATCTTGTGAGGAGTACTCAGAGAATGAAGAAGTGGTTGCTGAAGAGCAGAAAGAGGAGGAGTTCGAGGAGATTTTTGTCAACTTTTCAGAGAGCGAAAGCGAGAGTGAGAAAGAGGATGAGGAGGAAGTTGAGGTTGAGAAAGTAGTAGGAAAGCGAAGTGGAATCAAGGAAATAGAGATTGTGAAGGAGGAAGCACCAAAAATGTTGACAAGTAGGGTGACAAATGTTCATAGGCTAGCACTAATGATGAAAAAGCCAGTTGGATTAGCTAATAGGAGTCATGGGTGGGCTGCTAACAAGTTTAACCAAGTAGTTAAGTATGGAGGTGATGAGGAGGAGGTAACAATGAAGCCAGCACCATTAGCACAATCACTTCCACCACGGCCAGGCCGTGTGGCTCGGTTGATACCTAAGTCACAGGCCGCAGCGACAGCAACAGCCGCCACCGCAGCTTCTTTGAATGCTTACGAGTACTATTGGCACACCAAGCCCGCAGCAGCTCTGAATCCACTTTCCCAAGCCGCTTCCCCTCCCATGAAGAGCAAGGACCCCATGGCAAACCAGCAGCAACAATTGCTGGCTCTGAGAGGCAACAAAGGGGATCACATTGTTCCTTTGTCAAAGGGCTGCAAAGAGCCTAGAAGCAGGTCTCTTCTATTCTGGGAGCCTTACTGCATTGCCACTTCATGATCATGATCATCATCCACATCCTCTCGGAATTAACCCTACGAAATGTTGATCCAAGTCCATTGTTACTTGCTACCCATTATTAATTTACTCTGTCAGTCCTCTCTAGCTCGTAAGGTTTGTGTAGTCAATTAATAAAAGAGAAGGAAGGGAGATACAACTTTGATTTAGAGATCAAATCAATGATCACAGAGAAAGATAGCAGCAGACATTTCAAATGGTATGTGCGTGCCATAATTTTATATAGGATTAAATTCAGTTTACCTCTTCCAACTTTAGAGCTAAAATCAGTTTGGTCCATGAATTTTTTTTATAATCATTATGGTCCTTAAACTTCTAAAACACATCACTTTAGTCCAGAATTTAAAATTGACTCGAAATGTGACACAAGGGCCCTCGACACATGAGATGAGAGTGGAAGTGTGGGAAGATAACAGTGAGTCAGGTCGATTTGAGGCATACTATTGCAGGCTGGAGCAGCTTTGAGACAAGGATTTAGGCTAGAGAGTTAGGAGACGACCGAATCGCTAGAGATCAGAAGAAGCTCGGAGAGAAATCAAAGGCAGGTTCACTTTGGATTTCACGATTTGAGGAGGTTTTCTGACATGTCTGGCTAAGGGCCTGATAAAAAAATGTAGTCTTTTGGAGACGACGCTGTTCAGACGTCGGACTTGTCACTCAAACAAATCTCAATCAGATAAGTCTTTATAATTATTTAGTTATTTATTTTATTTTATGAGTTTATGGGTTTAATGTCTATAATACCCTTTAAAAGGCTTTAAAATTTGAAAAGTGGACCATTGTGTCGAGGCCAACTCAGCATGTGACGTCACATTTATAGTCAATTTCAAATTTTAGACTAAAATGATGCGCTTTAGAAGTTTAAGGATTATCGTGATTAAAAAAAAAATTATAGACCAAACTGATTTTAACTCTAAAGATATCTACAACAAAATCGTAGCGACAACTTTAACTTTGAAGTATTGTCTTGTATATCTATGATATTATAATTATGTTGTTTTAAAACTAGCCAATGGGATTCCAATAAGGGTCGTCTCTGCCTAATTGATGTTTATATAGGGAACATTATGATCCATTTGCGCTTGATATGTTCTACTTTGGTTGCTGTTGTGTTTAATTACGAGTCCCACTGTCCCACATATTTTCTTTTACAATCTGGGAGCACATCACCTGTTCCCGAAATTCCTATGTCAACCTTGTGTCATCACTAATATTTGACACCTGTTATTCCCACTGAGGGAAGTAAATCACCTGTTACAGAAAATCCCTGTGCCAAATATCTGTCACCAATAATAGAGTGACACCTCATCACTCTATAACAGACCACTAACTCAGTTAACTGTAATCTTAAAAAAAAAAAGTTTCTCTTCTTACAGATCGATTGATCCCGCCGCCAAAGATGATAGCATAGACTTTTATATTGTTTCCTTCAACCAATCCATCTTGATTTAGGTTTCCTTGGACATTCTGATTGGTGTACATCTGTATGACCAATGAAAGTGTGTCAACTCATTTAATTCTTCATAATCAACTTCACATAGAGATAATAAGTTGGATAATGAAGTACAAACTTGTCCACGGGCTTTCCGGTGTGATTTGGGCCTCAAAACATAAATTTCCGTTAAGAGTCAGATTCGTGCGCAGATTGACCTTCTGATAGTAAATTGGCCATAACTTCTTCTAAGAAAATGATATTCATGAACCATAAAATGCTATGGAAAGCTAACATCCGTAGCTTTCCGTCGATATAAGACTCATCATCTGGTTCTTCTCGAGCTTCCCTCAGTGTCCTGTCAAAGTTGGCTGACTTGCGTAGGCAGATTTCCAAATTTTGTCTTTCACTCTCTCTTTTCCTTCTTTTCTTCTTATTTGCTTCGGAACACCTAGAAAACAAATAAACAAAGTAAATATATAGAAAACACACCAAACAAGCAAAGAAAGTATAGAACATTTTGATACAAATAATGTATAATGATGCACCTATCAGCAAGACAAAAAGATTGTTGAAAAGATTTTACACACCCTGACTGAGAAGTTCAACTATATTGTGTGTTCCATTAAGAGTCGAAGGACATTGATACCCTTTCTGTGGATGAATTGCATAGCTCATTACTTTTTCATGAGCAATAGTTTCGGAAGAATGGTGGTGATGAACAAGCACTGGTGGAATGCTTTCTTTGAAGACACTACTAGTGGTAGAAGAAGAGGTCGTGGAGACTAAGGTCGAGGAAGAGGACTTTTCAACAAAGCACTCGTGGAATGCTATAAGTGTCATAAATTGGGGCACTTCCAATACGAGTGCCCTGATTGGGAGAAGAATGCAAACTACGCAGAGCTAGATGAGACTGAAGAAATGTTACTTATGGCACATGTTGAGATGAATGATGCCAAAAGAGAGCAGGTTTGGTTCTTGGATTCTGAATGTAGCAACCATATGAGTGAAGCCAAGCAGTGGTTTGTTGATCTAGATGAGGAGTATAGGCACTATGTGAAGCTCAGCAACAACTTTAGTATGGCTGTGATGGGGAAAGGTAAAATCAGGTTACAAATAATTGAAGTTGCACATGTGATCAGTGATGTGTACTTCATTTCGAAGTTGAAGAATAACCTGCTCAGCATTGGACAATTACAAGAAAGAGGAGTGGCAATATTAATTCAGAATGGAACATGTCGAGTCTATCATCCTCAAAAAGGTTTAATCATACAAACAACTATGACTGCTAATGGAATGTTTGTGCTTATTGCAAATATGTTGCCTATAGTCTCTGCATGTTTTAATACTGCCACATAAGACATCACTCAGTTATGGCATTGTCATTATGGACATCTTGGCTTCAAAGGACTGAGAACATTGCAATTTGGGAAGATGGTGAAAGGGTTGCCAGAAATCAAAGCACCAAGAAAATTGTGCCGAGACTGTGTGAGAGGAAAACAACGGAGAGAACCTATACCTAAGAAAAGCATGTGGCGAACATCTTATCAACTCCAACTCATCCACTTGGACAAATGTGGACCTATTACACCGGAGTCAAGCAGCATGAAAAGGTACATGCCTAAAGTACCTGTTTCAGTCGAAAGTTTTGGGTTTATTTCTTAGCTGAGAAGTCACAAGCCTAAAGTACATTCAAGAATTTTAAAGTCCTAGTTGAAAAGGAAACAGGTTCATACATTCAATGCTTAAGAATTGATAAGGGTCGTGAATATAATTCCCATAAGTTCAAAGATTTTTGCAGCACTGATGGCATTCGCAGGCAATTGACCATAACATACACCCCACAGCAAAATGAGGTGGCCGAGAGAAAAAACCAGACCATCATGAACATGGTTCGAAGTAGAATTAAATTCAGTTTACCTCATTGTGGTTTAGAGGTGAATTCATGTTAATTCCTAAACTTTTAATTTCGTCAGATTACCCCCCCCCCCCCCCGAGCTCTTGTTTTTTTGTCTGCTGTCTCCTATTACTCATGCTCCGTCCAATTGGGACATTGAAATTTGATGACGTGTGATGACATTTTGGGGGTTGAGAAGCTAAATTATCAGAAAAACAAGAGCTTGAGGGATAATTTGATGAAATTGAAAGTTTAGGGACTAACATGAATTCACCTCTAAACCACAATGAGGTAAACTAAATTTAATTCTTTGAAGTATTTTGACTGGAAAAGAAGTTTCTAAAGTTTTCTGGCCAAAAGCAGTCAATTGAGCAATTCATATTCTCAATCGAAGTCCCAAACTTGTTGTAAAATATGTTACCCCTGAATAGGCATGGAGTGGAGTGAAACCAGTAGTGCACAACCATAGAGTTTTTGGTTGTGTTGCACACGCACATATACCTGAAGCAAAGAGGAAGAAACTTAATGATAAAAGCCTCAAGTTTGTGATGTTTGGGGTGAGTGAAGAATCTAAGGCCTACCGGTTGTATGATCTAGTGGGAGAGCGGATCATTGTTAGCAGAAATGTGATCTTTGAAGAGGACGAAAGCTAGAATTGGGGCAGAGATACAGAGGCTGTAAAACTGGATGTGTTAAAGTGGAATGAGGATAAATAAGTGAATGAAGAACTTCAAGGTGTCGAAGAAGAAGAAAGCAATAACAAGGAAAATAGTGGAAGTGACTCTTCCTCAAGTGAACCAACAGAAGAAGAAGAAGGTCAAGAGGCAGGGAAGGTCCATATGTGGTCACCAAAGGCGCATACGAACTTTCAAATGCAGACGGAGATTGCATCTACACCTGTGTCAATGAGAAGTTCGTGAAGATATTCTATACCTTCTGAAGCTCGTTGGATTGATAAGCCGGGAGGGCGGTCTAGGCAAAAGTTAGAGCCAAATCCTCTTGAACTACGACGGCTTGATCCCCCAAAAGGGGTACGTAGGCAATCTAGTTCCAAAAAAAAACTAGATGCAGTCACCCAACCAAAACAAATCATCCTGAATCAATCAGGCGAACTACGTGTAGCTTGATCCCTTCATAGGGTACGTAGGCAATCTAGTTTTTAAACATGATCCAGCTGCGAAAAAAAAAGTTTTCAAAAAGAAAAAATCTTTGCCCAAAATCAAGTGGGTGAACTACGTTTGGCTTGATTCCTTCACAGGATACATAGGCAGTCTGGTAACAAATTAGATTCAGCCATATTTTCAAACTAATCATTTTATTCCTAACATGTTTCTCTCATATGATTGTAAACAGGTAAAAAGAAAGGGGTTGGTTTGACAGATCCATTGTTGTTGAATAATGGTATCAATAGTTGAGCATACACCAAGGCATGCGAGCTCAGATGAAAGCCCAAGTGTCCGTTTCATCAAGAAGGGCAACCAACAGTCTACAAAAGCATCAAGTTTTTTTTTATTATTACGAGAGAAAAGGATACTTGCAGCAAGACATGAGGGCTCAAATGTCTCGTCCCGCCAAGACGTATTCCTTGTACACCTATACACATGACAAGTAAAATGGACATGGAAACAATTTGAGATCTTGACAAATTAACAGTTGATATGTAAACCAAATTTACATCTATGTTGAAACCACTCACCAAATCTTCCAAGCGAAGTAAAAAAAAGTAACAAATCAAGTCAGGAAGGAAAATAATACATGAAGGAAAAATGACTTCGCGAAGCCCAAGGCGAGGCGAAATAGCCGCGCGAAGGGAAAGAAAGAAGGTGAAACGTGGAGTCCGCATACACGCGGACTCATACTTATACTTCGCCAAAAGACTGCAAAGAATTGACTAGCCGTTTGAACTCCTCTTCTTGAGCTTCGTGTGAACTTTTGAGGAGCTCAAATTCTACAAGTTGGTTTTCTTTGGCTTCAATCCTTGCCTGACGTTCTTCATCACGCCTGTTCTGTTGATCAGTAGAGTCTTTCAAGAAGGCGATTCTCTCTTCAAGATGTTCCTTCGCGAGCTCATACTTTTGGCGCAATTTTTGTGCTTGTTGTTCTACTTTTATAATGTGCTCCTCACTGGACCTCAGAACCTCAAATTCTTGGTTAAGGCCCGACAATTCTAAATCTAAAATTCCCTTGGCGCATTGACACTCTTCATGGCTACGTATCAAGATACGGATGCGTTTACCATCTATTTTGGAGCACTCCTCAACAACACACGTATTCTTGGAAAGCACGTCTGCCAATTCAAATGTTTTGCCAACACTTTCAACAAACCTTTCAAATCTTTCCTTACCAGATCCATATGATGTAATGACTGGTCCCAACATCTCAAGTGACTTTTGGACCTCGCTGCGACAATCAGTGATAAATTCCAGTGGTTGAGACAAGCTCATCTTACAGAAAATGTCTTCTACCTCTGTGATAATAAAATCCCCCCAGCGTCCATTCGATTCTGAGTTGAAAATCGTACGTAAGATTGATGAAGTTTCATTTCGTTGACAAATACCTTCATCCCCAGTCTCGCATGTATCAAGATCTATTGGCTCCGTACTACCACTCTTAAAGTCATAATCATCTCTTGGTGGTATGTTAAAACCCTCTGCCGCCAGTTTTAACCCCTTCAACTGAGTGGGCTCTTTCCATTCTAGCTGGAGTAATTCCAATCCTAAGCTACTTGTTGCTGGCTCTGTTCCGATCAAAGACAGCTCCACATCAAGCTGAGCCTCTTCACAAACTAATTCCAAGTTTTCAGGCTCAAGCAATGGCAACTTCGACGCCAAATCCTTCATGAGCGGCTCTGACACATTCAGAGGAAATCCCAAAGTATCCTCCTGCGAAGTGAACTTGCGCGGGTTTTGACCTACTTTTTTTTAGGATGGTCTAGGGCTATGCTCTTTCTGCTATAGCTTCCTCCTCTTTGATTTAGAAATATATGGCTTATGTCCCAAATTCCTTGGTCCGCCAGCGGATGCATCCCTGAGGGACTTCGGCAGGAAGATGTTATTCTGCTTGGCGAGAAGGCATTTCTTTAGAGTCTGGTAAACAAAAGACACGGACCAACCTACATAGGGGGCAGATGTTGTCATCCACCACCTACAATAAGTTCAGGTACACATTCCCTCATAAGAAGAACGGGGAATGTAAAAACGGGTACCAGTGTCAGCTTTAAGAAGTTTAATTTGAGCTTTCGCTAAGTCTTCAACGCCACATTTACTTCTCTTCTCAATCTTGAATTGAAGTTTGTTCGCCGGAATCCCTTGATTAAAGCCAAATTGACGAGCAAATCTATTTGTATAGTATGGTTCTAACCAAAGCTCATCACCAATTCGTATAGGGAGTAATGAAGAACGCAGGCAAACCAGCAAGTCAAAGTTTTCTTCAGACAAGTTCCCATCATCATGCAATAAGTAACCCCTTGATTCAATAAGGGGACTGGGACGATACTCTACAGAGCCTTTGGTCCTAAAGACAAGTCTAGCTCTAGTAACATTGAAATATTGAGCTTTAATACCGGCATATCTCTTTAGCTGGGGGAAGTTTTCAGGGAACTCACTGTCAGCATGACGTTTATATAAACAGTTTAAGTGTTCTCCCAACCAACCAATCACATAATAAACAGAAAAAAAAACCTCACGACTCTCCAGGTCCTCGTGGATCAGTCACGATTTCCCCAAGACTATGATAAATATGGCCCAACACTGCTGTTGCAAGTGACACTCTGATTCCTTGAGCCATTAAACATGCCATGTGAAAAGTTTCAGGTCTAATTACATAGTGATAAGAGGAAAGAAAACCTGATGAGCCAGTAAGCTAAGAATGCAGCCAGCCCCCCCCCCCCCCCCTTCTTTTGAAATTGCCAAAATAGGCCAGAAACCCATAAATTTCTCACGTTGCGTATGGTTTATGCACTGTGTGTTTTCTCCATAGCCTGCGTATAGCAGTTGCCCTCTATAAAAATGTCTAACCCAATCTCCCCAATGGACAAATTTTTGATTACACAAGATGCATAGGCGGGAATGTACGCATAAAAGCTCAGAGAGCGTAGCAGGGTATGATTCGTCTCGCTACAGCCTTTTGTTTTCAAGAATAAATTCTTCATAGGGAATCCATGAAATTGGCAAGCCACCAAGCATCTTCATATCCCACAACGATATACTCATTTCCCCATTTCCATGGTGTAAAGGACTCCACAATTCCAAGAATGCTTTCCAAACGTTAGAACAATAATGGTAAGGATATTGAGAGACGCCAACGGCACCATATATTCCAGCTTGATTCAAGATATCTTCAAAATTGGCTAAAGTGAATTCTGTCCACTCCATTATGCATGTCTCAAATGTGGCACAACCCTGGAAACAAAGGCTCGTTGACCAATCTTATTTGGTACTTAGCATCTTGTAAAGTACCGGGTAGAAGTTCTCTTCAAAAACAAAAAGACATCCATCATGTTGATTATTCACCTTCTCTAAAGAATACCCTTTAAATACAGGGGAAAAGTTACGGGTTATTCTTATCACTTGATCCTCCAAATCTTGACGAAATGTAAGAGAGCCTGAATTCATTTCAACTTCTGTCACCAAGGTAATGATGTTTTTAGGAGGGTCATCAACGTGGATGGAGTTTAAAGGCCGTGATCTCATGTACTCTATGTCTTTTGCTACTACCCGGCCGTGTTTGTCCAAAGCTGCCTCGCAAGAAATCCGGCCATATGCATCCATTACCTGAGATTATGACATGAAGAGATGTTAGAAGTAAGCAATAACAGGTCAAGCTTTGCGCGTGAAAAGCAAGTTCCACGCACAAAGCTTGAGGGGGCACTGTTGATACCAAAGAAAAAAGAAAAAAAAAGATTAAAAATAATAATAATAATAATAATAATAATAATACTTTTCTTGTGCAACATGCACAATGCTTTTAAGTTTAATTATGACTCTTGCAAACGGGTGTCTGGATGGAAACACAATCCAATAGCAACTCAATCATCCTAACCAAGCACTCTATATATAAAGAGGCAAAAGCCTCCAAAAAAAGAGGAGAGTGAGGAGACAAGACAGAGAGGCGGAGCGAAACAAAGGAGAAGAAAAAGAGAACAGGTAAAGGAAGCAAAGAAGCAAAGCAAAAAGCAGAAGAAGAATGGCGAGCCAACAAGAAGATGGAGCCCTCATTCTAACTCTCTATTTCTTTTGCAGTGTCTTTATCTTATCTCTTGCTCTGCCGGAAGCCCCACAAGCACGCGAGCCATCTCCCCCTAAGGCCAGACGACCTCGCAAGGTCGTCACCAAAAGAAGACGATGGCCGCTCGGCCCCTCCTCATGCTGCAACAAATATATGGCCTTGCACCGAGCATAACAAGCCACACAAGAAAACGAACATTCCAAGCAACACGAATTCGAAGAAACAAGAACTTACCCTTGACGACTTGGAGAATCCCTGAGCAGATCGAAGTAAACTTAAGTATTTAATGCACGCTCTCGATCAAAGCAACGGAGATGACATATTTCCATTTATAAAGGAGCAGTTTCCTCAAGTCTGATTCCCAATCATATTCGATTATCATCTGCAAAAAGGTTTCTCAAGATGATAATCATCGAGGTGGTGTCAAGCCGATTCGAACTGGGAAAGACGTCTTTGAGGAGTTATGTGATTCATATGATTGCGGCTACAAAGTTCTTCTGGCAAAGTCAACAGGTTCCTGCTAAACATTATCATGCGAGCTAGATATCAGTTCGCATGTAGAGATGACCCCGCGTGGATAGCCTTGCGAGATGACCTCGCGAGATGGCTAAAGCCCTAAATCAAAGGCAAGATTACCTCGCGTGAAGGCTGAAGTCCTAAAGCAAAGGCGAGGTGACTTCACGTCAAAGCAGAAGCCCTAAGGGGTGGCGAGGTAACATTCGCGTCAAAGCAGAAGCCCTAAGGGGTGGCGAGGTGACTTCATGTCAAAGCAGAAGCCCTAAGGGGTGGCGAGGTAATATTCGCGTCAAAGCAGAAGCCCTAAGGGGTGGCGAGGTGACTTCACGCCAAATCAGAAGCCCTAAGGGGTGATGAGGTAACATTCGCGTCAAATCAGAAGCCCTAAGGGGTGACGAGGTGACTTCACGCCAAAACAGAAGCCCTAAGGGGTGATGAGGTAACATTCGCGTCAAAGCAGAAGCTCTAAGGGGTGGCGAGGTGACTTCACATCAAAGCAGAAGCCCTAAAGGGTGGCGAGGTAATATTCGCGTCAAAGCAGAAGCCCTAAGGGGTGGCGAGGTGACTTCACATCAAAGCAGAATCCCTAAGGGGTGGCGAGGTGACTTCGCGTCAAAGCAGAAGCTCTAGGCGTGGTGACTTTGTGGAGAAGAGAAAGTCCAGGCGAGGCGAGATGCTCCGTGTGGTAATACTTCGCGAGAAAGCATGCCGCGGAGTCCGCTTACACGCAAGCACGCAGAGTCCGCTTACAAGCATACACGTGAAGTCCGCTTACAAGGGGTGGCGAGGTGATATTCGCGTCAAAGCAGAAGCCCTAAGGGGTGGCGAGGTGACTTCACATCAAAGCAGAATCCCTAAGGGGTGGCGAGGTGACTTCGCGTCAAAGCAGAAGCTCTAGGCGTGGTGACTTTGTGGAGAAGAGAAAGTCCAGGCGAGGCGAGATGCTCCGTGTGGTAATACTTCGCGAGAAAGCATGCCGCGGAGTCCGCTTACACGCAAGCACGCAGAGTCCGCTTACAAGCATACACGTGAAGTCCGCTTACAAGCGAGGTCCACATGCAGGCGGAGTCCGCTTACACGCGGAGACTGGATTTGCAGATCACCTACGCCACTATCAACACTGTGGCTAAGGCAATTCAAGCCTCTTGGTCACACTGATGCATCACCCATTTCAGATGCACAACTCAAATCAGCTAACACTCTACCAAATTGAGTGTCCACAAGAAATACAGTTGACGGATTCAAAAATACATCTGTCAAACCCAAAGCTGGCTCTAAGCCGCAAATCCTACAAACCCCAAGAACTACGGTTGGTTTGATCCCACAAAGGGGTACGTAGGCTATCTAGCAACCCACTAGATGCAACCACGATTCCAAACAGAATCCCTGACACCGCCAGTCAAATTCATCCAATCCAAATAACTCTAGTCAAGTTCCTAAAGCACCAGAAAAATCAAATTCATAACCAAACCTTTTGAACTACAATGGTTTGATCCAATTACAAGGGTATGTAGGCAGTCTGGATTCAAGTCTGGATACAACCACACCTAAAAATCAAAATCCTTGGTTCTTTCCAAGCCAGTCCCCTCAAACACACACATTCCCCAGTTATTACTTTATATTAGAATCAAAGGGTCTTCCCTTAAAAACAAGGGTTGTAATTAAGGAATTTACTTTATTCTGAATGTGTCGAACCAGACATAATTAAAACTCTATCTTAACTAATGAGATAGAGTGAAATTGTGTTGGGAATATATGTTGTTTACAATTTTTATCCAACAGGCACACATATGGAATATCCTAGAACACATATAAGTTTATAGCCGTCTTTAAAGGGTGACAAGTTGCCACACAAAAACGGCTTGTATCCCGACGGGGATGTTATGTGGTTCTGTGTGGCGATCGATATTCTTCACCAATTACTCCATCTATCGATAAATGTTCTTCCATTCAAAGAAAGAAAAATCGATAAATGTTCTTTTGTATTTGAGCTTTAGGTTTCAACATGAACTATCTCTTTGAGACTTGATGAAGATGTTCTTGCACATTTTATTTCCAGACATCAATCAACTATATGCAACATGAATCGGCGTTTGCGTATGATAGATGAGACAGTCGACCATGCTATGCTTAAGAACCAAGTTTAGGACATGGACATAGTAATGATCGTATGATATGTGCGTTTCTCGGAGATGTAACGAAGTTACAATCTCGTCTTGACGGCTTAAGAGTAAGATACTCTTTGCACTCAACCTAGTAGACTGAACCTCTCTCGGGTCTCCATTGGGTGATATGTCTCCAGTCGACAGGATGTACTTGCCAATTCTAAGTTTTTTTTTTTTTTTTTCCGATTAGCTTGCCAATTATAAGTTGATGGCTTGCGCAAATAATATTGTCTTTCCACGTAGATTAGTTTGAAGACTTTGCCCGACATATTGCCACCGCGTTGTGATGATTGCGCTCGCTCTTTGCTAGAACATGCAGTCGATCGGTAGCTAAAGGTAAGCAATTAGAGGAGACCTCAATGCATTTTGAGTTTCCTTTCTCTGACTCAAATGCATGCAATATATAACACCAACAATAAGTCTAAACTCTATGACATCGATAACCTACGTTCAATTACTGACTCATAACTCCCCGTAACAAACAACCACTACATCATGATTGACCTTATATAATATGGAAATACCAATTACCTCTTGCATTACACCTATTGCTAACTCAAGCATGTAACTCGCACATTAATCCTTTAGTTAGGTAACAACCAAGTGAAAGCATGTTTATTTTCCACCACTCAAGGTAAGTCGACCTTGTTGATGCGCGTATCAATGACAAATACCATCGAGTTTCCAGCATCCTAGACCCCTCTATTTCTAACTATCATGTGAAATGGCTCTCTTCTCCGCTTTGTTTGAGGATCTTCCCAATCTCAAGGCATTGATGCATCGGTCGCGCTAATGAGCAAGCTTACCAGAGGGTTCAAAAGAAAGCATCTTATGGTAGTAGCCCTTATTAGTAAAAGAAAAATAAGGTACACCCATTGCAAATTACCTACCAACCAAAAACATACTTCTCCCGACTATTGGGAAAGGAAATGGTCCTTCTAGTTTTGGTGCATGTTCCAGAGATAACATGGAAGTCAAGCTAGCAATTAAACTAAATCTTCGTAGCCTGGGGACTCGTTGATGACTTGCAAGTTATAATGTTTATAGGTTGAAATGTAAACCTATTCTTGCCAAAATCTGCGTACACACTGAAATGGGTGAATATTTGATCCATATCTGGAAGTAATGGCCGATTATCATTGATGAAAGAAGAAAAAAAAAATTAGTGAAATGATGAAAAACAAAATCCATCTGCCTACACTGACATGGTCGAAGGCAACCCCTTTTGAATTAGAAGAAATTGAATCACCAAAGGAGCCTCTTGTCACCCAAAATAACTTGTAAATTTATAATAGAAGGAAAGAACAAAAACTTCACATATTTCATGTGTTGGACAAAAAGGTGACTTATCTTCACACACTGTTACATTGTACAAAGCAAAGATGAAATATTACACAAAGCAAACACCTTGACACCTCTATGATACATGGACGCTCACAAAGATTCTAAACATCTTATATATCTCACCATCACAAATACAACCACCCCATCTCCTGTTCTCTTGAAAGAGAAGAAACCTAATATGCCTAAAAATGATCGATAAAAATTATATAAATTAATCAGAAGAATACTCAGCACTACCAATCCATAGGAAGAACCAAGACTGATTTCTACCTGCCTGTGGCTCAATTTACAAATGGTGGGTGGACCGGAACTGCAACTTTTAGTAGTACATTATACAGAAGTAAAACCTAACACCGACAACAGTCTGCTTCAACTAGTATCTTCTCATCATGGCATGGCCTAACCAATTGTTTTGCAAAATCCAAGGCTTCAAAAAGCCTTCAAACTTGTAATCTGGAAAAAAGATCACTTGTTTGGAACTTCTTGTATGTGGCATTATACTCTATACAGCACTTGAAATCCTGTGTGGACGAACGAGGCCAAAATGAATATCACAAAGCAATTCAGAATAATCAAACTATATCCAAGCAAGGGAGCCCCGATCATTTGCTACTTGTGGACGGCCTCTAGTTGGTGTTGGTGGTCTATTAGCATTCAGTTCCTGCTCTCATAACAAACCAAGAGAAGAAAAGAGATTAATACAAAGATGACAAACAGAAGACAGTGAGACCGAAAAAAGTCAACAGTACAAGTACCTGCATCCACGTATCTTCAATATGTCGTTCGGGTGATGTTTCTGGTGAAGAAATTGCTGGTGGTAAGGGATGAATGAGTTTCGGAACCACCACAAGATCTCTACCTAATACAAGGATTGCCCCTGCATTATTTGCTGTACCTGTTCAAAGTGGTCAGCTCCAAACATGAGATGCTGAATCGTTGAGTGGCAGAAATATTCAAAGGGAGCAGGTACATACCACAGTAGTTGGTAGCAGAGAAAAGTGTAATCAAATGTCCCTGGGCAAATCGTTCAAAGCCATCCATTACACATTCATGAGCGCGTACAATCAACTGAAGATCATTATTGTTGCAGAATTCCATGACACGATCAGGCTGCCATATCAAACTATATTAGATGACCTAGAATAAAAAATGGATCTACAATATAAATTCACAAAAATAGCTTATTCAGGTACTTCAGAACATAATAACTCATGGAAGATTCATAGACTAGAGAAAACTGAATGATCTGATGCAACATGAGTTACATGACCACCATGGACTACTTCAATCTAGATCGTCAAACATCAGAGTAATTCCTAAAACAACTGTATAAGGAACAACAATTCCATTACTTGAAAGTAATATTTTCAAGTTATTCTGCATCCCAGAAGCCTAGGTATGTTGCTTGGAGAGGGGTTCTCAAAACCCAACAGAAATACATTGACTATTCCAGTACTTGGAAACTTTTAGAATGAAAATGAATTTTCAAAACAACAATACCATCTACACTGAAGCAATTCCTAACGACCTTCTCAAAGAACAATAATTCCTTAGCTTAACAGGTTATCGTTCTTCCGTGTCCAGGAACCCTACGTCTGTTCCTTGGAGCATGGTTCAAAAAAACGAACAGAATATTGACTATTCAAGTGTATGCAAACTTTTGTAATGAATTTGTAATGAAAATGCATTCACAAGAAATCAATAACCTGACCTGAAAATATTTTAGTTGTCAATGACATATCACAAAGTGAAAACAAAGGAATGGCATGGATAACCCTCCTTTTCTTTTGAAAATGCAAAAACCTGAGAAGAACATCACAATCTGAAATGCCCTTCCCATGATAGGAAATGGATCTTCTTCCAAAACAAAACAGACTACCATACAGTTAATTATGTAGCATAGGCTGCATAACCCCTTCAATAGGGAGGAAATGCCGAGGAAAGCAATATACAACAGAACAAATCTAGATAATTATCGCCAATAATGTTTATCAAGCGACCACCACACATCCAAAGTCTGATCTTATTACAAAATCTTTCAAACCAAAGTTATACGCTCACAGATTCAATCTTGATATAAGGATAAACAAAAGAATATAAGAAAAAGAATCGATTAACGCAGCATTTTCTAAAATACCGTGGTGAAGTAAATGAAAACAATAGGAGAAGAGAAAATTAAAAATAGAGAACCTTCTAGAAAAGAGTATTTATATTTCCACTCCTATGCCAAAAATATTTTTTTCTTATTTTAAGAAAAATATTTCAGGAAAACTTCCAAGGAAAGCAGGAAGCAATTAGACATTACTCACCCCAAAAGTAACCAATCCAGGACCCCTAGCGTTTGGTCGCAATCCTTCCACACTATCATTTTCTGTCGGGTCAGACCTAGGGGGAATAATGAAACAAGATTGTTGATCAACTAAAAGATAGCTTCAACTAATTAAACAACATATATACACACACACATACAGGCCTGCACTGACCATAATAAATCCATAAGAACGATCGAGCCTGCTTCCATCGTAATAGGACGCTGGAGATTCTCAATCTGTTCAACATGATTTATTGACCGACCAATACCACCATGCATACAAATGATTTTCTTCTCAATCAGGGCAGCAAGAGGAAGCCAATTGAACAAACGGTTTATTCGATGCCATGCCCATATTCCATCTCTCTCACCCTGTTTATAAGGGTCATCAAGTTAGTAAGGATCAGAAATTTGATATAACAAGTGTTATAGATATCATACAAATGTAATATACTACCATCCGCTCAATGCATTCGATCCGGAAGCCAAAAAGGGCATTAATATCGGCAGCTTCATGATTACCCCTAATTAAGTGTACATTATGGGCATATTCAACCTGAAATAATAATAATAATGTACAGATATTAAGTATAGATAAATTTTGAAACATGAAAGAATTGACTATAAAACTGAAACAAAATAACAGCCAGGCCAAATTATACCTTCAAAGCAAGCAGAAGAGATATCGTTTCCAAGCTATGTTGGCCTCGGTCAACATAGTCTCCTAGGAAGAGATAGTCAATATATCTGATGGTCCACATAAAATAGAACCTTTGTAAGAAATATGGCGTTTGATATTGTAGACTCGTGAGCAAATAATACAAAGAGGGCAGAATCATATAATGACAAAAAGCATCAATAATATTGTCCAAATATTGCCAGAATCACTTATTGCAGGTCTGTAACATTAACAAATGTTATTTACACCAGTGAGTGCCGATCAGATGCAATTGTAAATGTCAAATCCTTTTCAATAAGCAGAACACTAAACTTTCACACAAGTATTCTTTTGTATATTGCTTTCCATTATCTCATTGGTATGTCCAGTCGGAAAGAAATTACACTTGCTAAATTAACACTGCAGTGCAGAGGAACGAAGGAACTAGGTGGCCTGTTTAGTTATTATGGCTGACAAAAAACCGTCTTGGCAATATACATAAACAATATTTGTATGCAAACTAATAAATCAAGGTTCCACATATTACGAATGGTACCAGCTTTATTTAAATATTTATTGTTAAACTAGTCAATAGCATTTACTGACTTGATAACTATAGAATAAAATATTAAGATAATATTAGGAGTACATTAGATTAGCATACTATTATGGTAAGTATTAAATAATTTCATGTGAAATATAGCAGATGTAATTCAGGTCAAGTTAGAAACATGTAAGAATTTAGATTTCAAACCCATAACTACATTGCTTGAATCATAAACATAAAGACACTTACGCAATATCCCCAGCAGTTGAAGGTGAACCATACTCATCAAAAAGGCGCATGAGATCGCCAAATTGCCCATGTAAATCACCAAATATCTTGATAGGAGCCCTAAGTTGTAAGACACTTGGTTCACTAGAGAATATCCGCTCAGCACTATCACAAAGATCTGCTATTTCATTGCAATCCAAGAAAAATTGCCTGCGAACAGGAGGCTTCCATCCACGAGGCTTTAAAAGATGTGCTATTACCTGGTAATAGAGAAAAATCATTAATAATGTGATCCCCAAGTCGAGATGTAGACATTACATATGTAAGATGAAATGTCAACTTAAAACTAGGGCTGGGATCACTACATTGGTGAATAGTTGACATTAGAATGTTCACTATATAAGAAATCGCAAAGACAATGCATGTTTATAGCATTATTCACAGTTGAACTACGTCAGGACAATGGATACTCTCTTAATCCTTCACAAGTAAAAAAATCACCAAGAGTAATAACTAGCACAGGAAGATGTTTTTTCAAGCTCAGAAATATTAGGTTTCTTATCAGCTTTTCTTATCAGCTTTGCTGGAAGCGACTAGTCACTTCCTGAAAAGCCTCTAGTTTATTATAGTCTAGTCTGTCCAAGACCTCCTTCCTTCCCGCCAACATACACTACTAGGACAGTAAGCAAGCTATACCTTACTTGCTAGGAAGAGCCTTAATGCATTCACACGTAAACAACACATTTAAGTTCAAAGTCCAGACTTGGTTGTTCTTTTATCGAACAACTGTAACTGTATATTTTATAACATAAAAGTCTGTTCATTAAATTTACCACATCTGAAAATTAAAAAGCAACCTGTACCTTTTTGGGCACACTATTAATGGACATCTGCCGATCTAATAACTTCCTTGCTGCAGTTGCGCTCTCCGGGGTCCCATAGCTAACCCGCCTGCCTTCATTTTCAAACTGATCTATTGAAAGCTGCCTCACCATGCCACCCAAAGCTCCCCCAGTCTCTGCAGCTACAACAACCTGATAAAGCATAACTGGCACATCAATGACAGATCCAAATAGACCTAGAGCTTGTGGCTAAATTGACGACCCAAAATAGTGAACTATCAAAATTATATACTAACAGCTCTATGATGCAGTCGCACTCCAGCTGATGGAATATTATTTGACCCAGCATTTTCAGGCTTGATCAAGGTAGATATTTGCTTCCCGCTAGGGGTAGCCTCTGAGCCCCGATCTCTATCAGGCAACTCAACTTCCCCATTAACTTGTCGTGCCTTGGCAGCAGCCAAAGTGGCGCTGATTGCCTCAGCTTCTGCTGCTGACGCTTCAACTAAATACTCCACACCTTTGCTCAATCTCCTACAGAACAATCAACATCCAGTATATATCTTTAAGACCAAGAAGTGCCATTGTTGACTTCAAATCCTACAGCAATATTTACACAGAGAAGTAACTAACCTGGATCCCTGGAGCAAGGCATTTTCAGTGCTTATATCAGTATACATGTCTCCATTTACAGGGGGGGCAACTGGATTTCCCAAGACAACAGCACCATCAGGAGCTGCTTCAGGCATTATCTGCCTCGTTCTGTCATCAATGAATCCATATCTTCCAGGCAAACGACCTGGTGGTAAATTAGACTGAGCAGCTGCAGCTGCAGCATGCGATGCTGCAGATGTTGTTTCGGCAGCAGCCAGATCTTCTGCAACCAGTAGGTCATCGAGCAACACCCCTATACCACATAAAAACAACAATGAATATCCTTTTTCTTTATAGGAAACAGAAATTACTAAAATAAAAAAGAATACGGTGTACTAACAATGAATTCACTAAACTTCGAAAGCAACAGCGGGCAACAAATAAGAAAGGAAAAAAACTAAACTAGAAGCTGTAAGAAAGAAGAGAATAGGAGTTCCCCAAATTGAAGGATTTAAAACAAAAAAGTGATGAACTAGCCCTCAGCTCCAAAGAACTGTAGCCCAAAAACTATCCAAATCCTAAACACTCAAATCCTCAAAAAAATCTTCTGTTTCTTTGGAAAGATCCTGCTATGATGTGTTCCTAGACTTCTCCATCTGTCAAATTCCTTCACTACCCAAGGTGATTATCCTTGAATCTTGCCTTCTGTCATATTCCTTCACTACCCAGTGAATATCCTTGAATCTTATCAACTGTGAAATTTCATTAGCCAGCTCCAAATGAGAAAAATCGTGAACAACAAACAACCATCAAAATAACAGCTTATGGGTATATCCAACTAAATAGCCACACCTAGAGTAAACTAAATACCTATCTCTTTCAAGTTGGCTCCCCCCACATGTTCCACGCAGAAATAATTAAAGAACTAAAAAACCAATCAACAAAACTTGGCTGAAGTTCAACATATTTGCATGTTGCATCCAGAAAAGATTATATACTGGTAATTTGAAGTTCTTAACCTCAAGAAACAAAAGAGCATCTATCCTCCTCGACGCATATTCTTTATGGATGCAAAAACTCAGTGGGTCTAGTCATCAAGCAACATCTTATTGGCATTCAGTGAAACCATGTTCATGTCAATAGTATTCAACACATTTTGAGATTCAAAAATATTTACTGGGATGATAAATACACGGTTCAGGAACTGACACGCAGAAAATTGCTGAATATATCTTACCACCACGTAGGCCACCGTATATAAATATCAAGTCACCAACTGCAGCAGCTGCATGCCTGCAACGCCGTGTCAACTCAACTGCAGCGTCTCCACCAGCTGCATCAGCGCTGTATCTACCTGTCCTTGGACTAGTAACAACAGATTTTGTATCGCACCAAACCCCGGCTGCAGTATCCAATACTGTAAACAATAATAACATGATATTTCGTAAGGTCACATAGGATGGAACTCTGTTCAAAACAAAGGACACTTTTCAATAGAAAACACAGCAGAACCTAAAGAAAGCTACAACCCGACGTCTGTGTTTCTCATAGAAGCTTAGTTATACCCCCTGCTACCACACTTTTAACTTCGAAAGGACTATGGTAAGTAAACAACAATCAAGTACCTGCAACACTTGATGAATCTTCAACCATGCGCCCACCACCTAGGGCCCCTCCAGAAACATGCAAGCGTGCATTAACAAAGACCTAGCATCATAATACATAGGCAATTATGTTAGAAATTGAAGTTTAATAAGAAAGCACTCGGGGTGGAATGCAGTAAATGTATGCCAAAACCTACTGCTGCGTGTTGATATCGGGGAGAAGGGGAGACTCCAGGAGCAATTGCCCATTCCCAACGGCCATCCCTATGTTTCGCAAGGCCATATGCACTTGCCAATGGCTGCAAAGAAAGACCAAGAAACAGTTTGAGCCTAATTCACAGTGCAGAGGTGTTACTAATTGTAGACAGCTTGCTTCATAAAATTGGAAAACAAAGGTGAAACAAAACCACATTTAAGAATACAACCTACGTTTGGGAAACAACTCACTAAGTTATACATCTCACAAATTCAAACCTATGGCCTACGCTACCTTTTCCTATACACCAGATTACGACTTCTATTAACTTCTTACTTGTGGTTAAAACCAAGGAATTTTGTTCTACACTAGAGTAACTCATATGTCAAGTGTGACCAAATCAACCACTTAGACAAGACAGTAAACCTATTTGACTTACCACACTGTTTGCATCCCTCCCTCCACAAAGGAGAAGAAGACCATCTGACCTTGCACTTGCAGTTGCATACCTGGTCAAATACAAAGAGTAAATGAGATAGCAGAATACACAATATCTTCAATAAGATACAAGCATGTTACTCAAGACACCATTTTCAGTATGTAGCAAGTGATGATGCATGTGAGTTAACAGCTGCATAACTTGATGATAGAATACTTTTATCTTTCATACGAAAAAAATAATTTACTGTACCGAGATAAAAAAGTAAACATCAAGATCAATTCTCTCACAATTCTTGTACCAAATATCAACTAGAACCATATACTTATGGTTGTCAATATTGTAGTTAATTTGTACACCGATTTAAGCATGACAGGGGTATTCATGCTAACTCTTTTTGTCAGAGATGTACTTGCCAATACTAAACAGAGATAAGGGCCATGCTTCCAGTCAGGTTTCAAAATAGGGGAAAGAAATGTTTCGTGCTTTTGTTCCTCATGAAATTAATATACTAATTCCATGCAGAAGATAGTAGGCATATCAAAGACAGCAATGTAAAACTTGTTAAAAAGGCTAAACTCCACCAACCAAAAATCCACTTTTGATTATCCTGATCACCAATGTCTTTATGACTTTCCAGACTCACTCGTATGTATTGATTAACAAATTACATTGAGTACTTCTGTTAGTCTTTGATATGTAGGTTTTATGAAACATCCGGACCTTCATCCTACTAAAACTTTGAAACTATGTACTGTCACATTTCTATTCTAATATTTCGTTTTATAGAAACCATAACATGTATTAGCCATAGTAACATATTTGGACCTTTCTTTAAATTTTTATAAGGAACATACTTTATTAAAATAAATATGAAGATTTTTTTCGATAACAGATAAATATGAAGATTACTTTACAAGGGACAAAGCATTCTCAAAGTTTGTCAAAATATGTAACATACATGTAAAACAGAATTAAAATCACATTGAATACAATAAGATCCTTTCTTTTTTATACGGTATTTTTACTATTTCCTTACTGTTAATGAAAGGCACCGAAAGCACAAAATGTTTAAAAGATGATGCGAGATTTAGACTCCTCACCTACTTTCTATATATCAAATAGTTTCTTCTATCTTTTTTATTTTTCAGAAGGCAACCCGCTGTGGAGTTGTACCAATGAACATAAACAAAAAAATATACAAGCAAAAATTTTCTAAATAGAGTGTAAGTTTTGCTCTGGGAAGTTGTTAATGATAGATTGCCGAGATAAGAAAAGGAAATTCAGTTTGAAGAGTCTCCTTACATATCACCTATCATGTATTTCTGCTCTATGGTCTAACATTCTCTGTGCGCAGAGCTACAGAATAAAATATTCATCTAGGTAAAACTGAGTCAGATATTCGACTCCAACGAAAGGTGTATCAAGTTAATACTGATGAGTCTCAATTAATAAGCTGCAAGAGTTCTCATGGCAAGAGAATACTTTTCCCTTACAGCTAAAAGCAAAATAATACAAAGTCAATGAAAAATTGCGTGCATCGATTATATACTTTCTGAACGCTATACAAAAGCCCTTTTTGATGTACCAATATATACTACCCCAACCAAAGTTCAAACAGATAGACACATGAATCCACCATGTATGTCAAATAAGCCCATTACCCGCCATTTAAGGTTCACAAAAACTTTGAAAGTCTGTTGATGGGCAAGTGGAAGTATCCACCCAAAATCAGAGATACTAGATTTAGTTGCGTATGAATAAATAAATTCATTTGACAACTTTAAGTATCAATCGGCCGTTGACCACAGTGTACCCATTTCTAGTTATCTCACTAGAATAACTAAAAGTATGTACAGGTATCAACCGACAAAATGGTAATAATTTTAAGCAGGAATGTCAAAAAAATTTGAGGTGTGTGCTCACCCCCCCCCCCTAAACACATGCAGAGAGAGAGAGAGACTTACATGCATGGTGGTGGACCCTCCCCCTCCGGTTCTAACTTACGCCATTCATATGGCTTGGCAGCTGTGTCCAGCGCCCAAACATCAGCTAAAGGCCGTTTTCCTGTACAGCACAAACCAATTTCCCTTGTCTTAAATATCAATAAGGAATCTAAGCATAAGAATATATTTTCCTTCAAATATAGTAGGATAGACCCTAAAGAGACTCACCATCATTCCCACCAATTGCCATGAGATATCTTTGCCCCACCAATGCCATCACATGGCCGTAGCGCGGCCCTGGTCCAGGGCCTTGAACAACAACCCTATAGGAAAATTAGCTCCACTTCGATAAATAAATCATACCATAAATTCTAACAAAAGGGAAAGCAAACCATTCAAAATTTAACCTGTGCCATCGAGGCCGTTGCTGAGTGAGGTCAAGAACATGAAGATCCTCAGCAGACAAACCAGCAGGACCAATTCCTCCCTGTATTGACATCAACAATTCCAGTGAGAATTTATTTTTGTATGTAAGAACATGTTACAACAGCCTTGACCAAAAAAATGCAACTAATGGGAAAAGCTGCATTGTGCTAACCTGAATAACCACCATAGTTCCTACAGCAGTTGCTACATGTGCTGCTCTTGGTGTTGGTGGTTCTCCAAAGGGAGTGATCCTGAAAAGAACAACATTGTGAGCGCACTAAAGTAAACAGAAAGAATAAAAAGCGACAGTAAAATGGTGACAGGCTGAAAAGATAACTTAATCAGTTCCTAGGCTTACCTAGACCATTTGTTTGTTAGGATGTCATAACAGTGCACATCAGCTGTGGCACCGGCTAGTCCTGAAATCAAGTAAATTATAATGGTCATAAATTTTTGAGACATGAAATACTATAATAACAAATTCCTCTTTTGAGCTCTCATTACAAGCATTGACTAAATCAAATATGAATTGGGATTATAATCTTGTTTTGGACCATATAACAGAGCAGAAAATGTAAACACCTCGATAGGGTTATAGGTCCAAATCACAACCGCCACCTAATGCTACCTAATCCATATAAGCTCAACACATTATGAAAAAAAAATGGAAGGTCATAAAGTACCCATTTAAGGGTAAAAACAAAACAAACAGTCTGACATCTACATCAGCATAAAAGAGTTCCCACACAACTTGAACAAAAATCAGGAATCTCAACAGCATAAATTCACACACACGCTGATTATCTGACTCGGTTTGAGGCTCCAGCGCCACTACATATATCCCATTCAATGTGCTTTAGTTGTATAGAATTAAGAGTGAGGTCTTCAGAATCCAAAACAGTGAAAAGTAAAAGTACATGCACATTGGTTTCCATAAAAATAGTACTGAACCACTAATCACTAGTACACCAGATCACCATCATTTGGATGCGCAAATCTATGATACAGTCTAATATTCTTTGCAACCTATTCAGGTTAGCAAAAAAGAAAACAGCTATTAATCACCAGAGGTCCTAAACTGCCAATATTTTATGCAGCAATTGATGCGCGAATCCATGATACAGTCTAAAATTCTTTGCAACGTATTTAGATTAGCAAAAAAGAAAACAGATATTAATCACCCGAGAGACCCTAAACTGCCGATAGCTTATGCGGCAATCAATGAAAAGTAATTATTATTATTTTCCTAAATCGCAAGAAAGCAAAAGCTTCGGATTTGTTGCATCAATATCAAGAGAGCAAACAAGTAAATTTAATCAGTATGCGATCAAAGAGCCTCAACAATTAGTTCCCTACTTTCCTAAGACATTAAGTAACTACATCATGAACCTATCACACAGCTGATATCACACCATAAACATCGAAATCGAGAGTAGTTTGAATCCATCAATAAAATCTTACTCCACTAGAAAATCAATTAGACCTATAAGGGCAGCTCCTAACTAGTGTTTCCATACTCAAAAGAAATGAAAGTCATCAATAAGATAACAACATACTTATTCCGGCACTTCCAGCTGACGATGGAGTCCCAGAAGCCGCAGAATTGCCCTCAAGGGCGGTGGCACCGCCGAACAGAATCAGCCGGGGTCCAATGTACCCAGGACTGCCCTCCTCGCCAACAGCGGCGACCGCAGTCAACGTGTGGCCACACCTCGGCCCCGGCCCATCCTCCTTCTTCTCTAAAATCGCATTGACCACCGAGTACGTCGGGGCATGCCTCGGTCCGACCACCGGAGTCTGCTGCGGCGACGCCGGAGACTGAGGCTGTTGCGCCGCCGGGGAAGCCGGCGACTGAGGCTGCTGTTCTCCTAGCTGTTCTCCCTCATCCACCGATGCCGTGCTCTGGCTCTGTACAGCCGGATCGTGATCGGCCTCCGGCGCCATCGAGGAGTCCACGTCCATTTCTCTGAGCTTTGATTAGTGCCCTAGCTTCAAGATCGGAACGAATTCGCATTCCTTATCAACATGTCGATTCCCAATCTCACCTGAGGACACGAATCCGGAATATCGTCCCAATCGGAACCCTAGCTCATACCCCGGCCTTTCTCTCCAAATTCAAATTTCTAAGCCGAGAAAATTTCTAGGTTTTCGGAGAAGAAGAAGCTGGATTTTGAAGGAATAGAGAGGAACGGGGACAATCTCAAAGCCCCCAACAAACGCAAAAACACATCAAACTTTCTCTCTCCACCAATCGCTGCCTTTCTCTCTCTAAAAACCAAAATAATCAAAATTAAAAATTTTATCCCGTCTGCGATCTTCGACTTTCTCTCTCTAGATTGTTTCTCACTTCATTTCATTTCTCTCTGTCTGAGGTGTAATAATGTCTTTTATTTCCTGCCTTTTCTATTTATTTATTTTTAAGTATTAATTTTAAATTTAATTGAAGTGCGGCTGTGTTTGGGATATTTTGTTTGGTTAGTTATCGTTAACGTGATCGACCGGTAAACAGGGAGAACGGCGCCGCCGGATATGGGGCGGCGACGGCAGAGGATGATGACTGGGCTACCGGATTAACTGGGAAGGGATTCAGCTATTAACGGTGTTCACCGTACCGGTTCCTATTTCTGAGGAGTTTTGGCATTTTTCTCATCATTTGGGGGAGACAGCAACGCGTAGGGAGGCTGTGGTCATCACGCTCCTCAGCTCAAGCTTGGTCTTTTTGACAATTCTATCAAGAAAACTACAAACCTTTAACTGGGAAAACCATGGTCTTTTAAGACTAAAGTCTTTGGGAGTTGATTACCAGAAGAATTAAAGAAGGCAAATGGAGTAAATATTAAGATCGAATTGAATTTAAATTCACTATTAATTTACAAAGAGTGAAATTTCTGAAATTATATACAATATCACTCCTCTACTATTAGACTTGCATACAACGACAGTGTCACCTTTTTCTTACAAATCTATCCATAACATAATCGCAAATGAGTTTTGACTTAGAATCATGAAATTAAAATTGTTACAAAAAAATATAAAGATCACTAAATTATATACTTGTAAATGAAACTATCCACATAATAAACATACACAATAACAGTTGGTAAGGATAATTTCCTACCTAGCTATATGCTTTCTAGCAATGTATTGGTCCTAAGCGTAGTTAGACATGTCGGAAGATCTCTTTTAGCACTTGCATTATTATCTTTTTTTTAAGAAAAAGAAAATACATTAATGAGAAGATCATCGTCGAATCTTGTACATCAGAGCAACAAGCGACAACATTACAAAAGAATGATAAAGTCATGATTTCAGTTCAAGCTCTTCTCTGGGTCGTTTCACATACATTGATCCCATGTGCATAAGGATATATCACATACGTCCCTTCTGCATCTTCTTGGCCCGACTCTTTGTTTCATGTGTCCGTCACTATAATGTTGCTCACAATTTATCTAGCTTCACGTAGTCTCCTTATATCAACATATTTACACAACCATTTGGCATCCTATTTTGAACATTATGCTAGAAAGAAAGAAAATATAATTTAGATTATATTTGGTCGTCTAAGATATTATGAAAAAACTTCATAACGAAAACTAGTGGTGCAATATAAAACTGAAGTTTACATAGCAAGAAATTATCAATAACGTACGAACAAGAAAACATGAGTATCGATCTTTTGTTGTCATAGGTGTATGTGCAAATTGTGGATAAAAAGAAGCTGACCAAGATTTACTCCTTACACGATGTCTAGCTCATGAATTGATATACTATAAGGGTCATCACTTGGCCCGCGGGCCTAAAATCTCGCAGGCGGCCTGTCGGCTCAAAGGGCCAAAGCCCGACCCGGCCCGGCCCGTCAAAAAGCCTATCTTGGCCCCGCCCATTGGGCATGAGGCCGGGCAAGGACGGAAGGCTCAAAACCACGGCCCGGCCCGTTACATGCCCATCAAAGTCTGTCCGGCCCGGCCCTAAAAACCCGCCTAAAAGCCCTTTCAATTGTTTGTTTTATCAATATTTTTATGGAGTTATTAATTAAATATGTTGATTAAGTAATGGATTAAGTCATATTTCAATCATTAACGAATCAACTTTTTCATAGTTTTTTGTTTTATTTTGATAAAAATCTATTAGATATATGTATATAATAAGTCTGACTCGGCTCATCTAAAAAACCCGGTCCCTATAATTTAGAAAACATGATTGAGGCCGAACCAGAGCCCATAAGACTTGAATCAGGCAGAGCCGTGCTTTTCAACGGCCCATAGACTATACTACTATCAAATCAAATGATTTTGTAATTATATAACAACATAAATTGAAATAGTAGCGTCATTTCAAATTTCCAATGAACCATATTGCATTAAAATTTCAAAGGATCTAATGAAGCAATTGGAGTAAATT
Organism: Fragaria x ananassa; assembly: GCA_034370585.1. Taxonomy (NCBI): domain Eukaryota; kingdom Viridiplantae; phylum Streptophyta; class Magnoliopsida; order Rosales; family Rosaceae; genus Fragaria; species Fragaria x ananassa. The sequence continues at coordinate 16,807,972 of CP139766.1, forward strand.
TTTGATCAAATTTAATTCAAAGGATTGTTTCCATTATTAAACAGCCAAATTTAACTTTCAAAGATTTAAAACCAAGAAAAAGAATTTGTATATAAACTCAAAACCCAAGATTCATTATAAATTTATAATGTAGCCACTCTACTAGATTTGCATGGCACAACATCACAGATCTTATTTGAAGCACAAAAAATGGTTAATGCCCACTAGCCCAAATTTTAAGAATTTTATTCCCATCAACAAATCAGATGATATAGTTTTCCACATTAACTATGATACAATCATGATAAACTAGAGTCTACTTAAGAGCAAATGCACCGGTAGACTAATTTCATAACTGAATTGTTGATTTGGGTTTTTCATCAATACACCAGCAATTAATTGCCTGACTTATTCATGGGCCCCAACTGAATAGTAATTGCTTAGGCAATTCAATTGCTGATTCTTGCCCATCCAATTACCCGGTCAATTTGTGGGCTCCATCTCTGCTCCCATGTGCTTTCCAACTACTCCCATATGTTTTCCAACAGGCAAATTTGGTGATTTATTATGTACACCCAAGGGTAAGTTAATTATAGATGTTGGATTGAGATCTAATGGCTATAATTAAATAGCAACGGTAACCAATTTTTTTTTGGTTAAAAACATACGAATTTTTCATCTGGAAGTTATATAAATACATCCTCACTTCATATAATTTCTCACACCATTTACCAAATCCTCATCTTCTTGCTCCATCAATTATCCTCCATTTCTTCTTATCTCATCCAATCATGGGAGAGCCTAATTGCAATTGGCAAGATGATGAGAAGATTCAACTGTGCGATTCATTGGCGCGTGTAACTGTGTGTCCGATCATCGGAAAATGTATAACTTCTTCAAAGTTATGGGATAAGATTTTTGTCGATTATGTGGAAAATTGGAGAGGTCCACCGACAAGCCGAAGCGCTCAAGCTTGTCAATCTCAATTTCGAACATTGAAAAAAGAGCTTAAAGATTGGCATAATGCACAAGTTAAAGCAAGACGTAATATCGCGAGTGACACCAACTTAATGGACGAGGTATATATATATATATATTATTTTTATTTTGCAATATTGTTAATTGTAACATTATTGTTATTTATGAATTTAAGTCAAATTTATCTCTAACAAATATTTATATTATATCGGTAGATTTTAATTGTTTTTATTATTCTTGTTTAGATGAATCAAGCTCAAACTAACTACATGAAAAAGCATCCCAAAAAATTTGATAAATGGGCTTGTTGGGAGAAAGTTAAGCACCACCCTTCTTTTATTGATACACCAAGTAATGCTCGACCACTGGTATCATATTCGACACCATCTATTGACGTCGGAAATGAGTCTCCAATTGATTTGGAAGATGATATAGTTTTGGAGACACCATCAAGCTTTATGCCAAGGACAATGGGACAGAAGAGAGCCAAAGAAGCAATGAGGAAAGGAAAGAAAGCACAAGATGCAGCTGAAAGTATGGCTCTTGCTATTCAATCCATGGCCGAACAACCCAAGCTTCTGTTGAGCTAGTGAGGCAAAGAAATGAAGAAATAGCTGCTCACTCAAGGAGGGTATTCTAATTTGAACAGGTGAAAGAAGATGCAAAAATTATGGGTAAGGATCCTACTTCTATGTCTCCAGATGAAAAACGTTAACAAGGAATAGAAATATCATGGCGAAAACATTGTTTGATGGTGGTGATGGTAGCAGTGATTCCTACATACCCCAATTTGATTAGTTTTATTTTCCAATAATAAAATGTTGTTTAGGAAATCATGTCATTTAAATTTCGGTTATGTAATCTTAATTTCATGAAATAAAAGTCCACGCTTTGAACAAAGTAATAAATAAACTTAATGAACAATAATTATAATAACAAGTTTGTCAAACCAAATTTTATTCTTAAACATAAATAAGCGTCAAATAAGATTACAAATAAAACCATGCATATTAATAAAGCACACAAATAGAGAGTACATAAATTATAATCATAAACCACAATTTATTTAAATCTAGTTCCCCAATTGCGCTAGTTCATGCTCGATTACCATCCATGTTCTAGTTATGCATCACCAAAACATCTTGTAGACACTTGTGGAGGTAGGCAGACTCTACTTGAAATTCGCGATCCCTAAATGCAGGAAGATTTTGTCCATCTCTCCCCACTTGTTCGAATTGAATAGATTCTCCAGTATCGGGATGCACAGGCCGATCGTAGACAGTTGTCATGGATGGATTCATTAGATCATCTTCTTCAGGTTCCACAAATTCTTCCTCGACAAATTCATCCTACACAATCATGTTATGAAGAATGATATAACTTATCATGATGGCTCGATGATCTTCTAGTTTAAACAACCTAGCACTGTGACGCAATATTGCCCATCGAGATTGGAGGATACCATGCACCCCTCCACATCTTTGCGGTAAGCCTCTTGTTTTTTGCAAAAGTGTTTCTCCTCTTTTGTTCTGGGATTCGATATGGTTTTCACAAAAGTAGACCACCTAGGGTAAATTCTATCAACAAGGTAGTAACCATTGGTGTACCTTTTGTTGTTGACCTCAAACTGAACCTGCGGAGCAGTTCCACCTATGACACGCTCGAACACATTAGACCCACCAACAACGTTAAGGTCATTTTGTGCTCCAGGGGTTCCAAAGAAAGCATGTTATATATGTGTGTCGTAAGACGCCACTACTTCCAGAATTATAGTCGGTCTTCCTTTCCGACTTGAGAAAGCTCCAGCCCAGCCGGTTGGGCAGTTCTTCCACTCCCAATGCATGCAATTGATGCTACCAATCATGTCTGGAAACCTATGACGTTGTCCACTATTGAGAAACCTATGTAAGTCAGCAGGATTAGGAATATGAAGGAACCACTGACCGTAGAGAAGTTCGATTTGATAGAAAAATTTCTTCGGACATTTCAGCGTTGTAGAAACTCCCATCCTAGTTTCATCACATTGATCAGTAGCTGCACCATACGCTAGCATTCTCAAGGCACCTATCATCTTTTGTTCAGGAAGCAATCCCATTTTTTCAATGGCATCGACATCTGCTTTTTGCCTCCAAAAATTGTCATGGTTGCAAAGATCCTCCATTATGTATTGGAAGACATGTTTCTGCATTCCGTACCGCCTTCGAAAGCTTACTGTCGTACACCAGACGATTAACAAAATAATCTTGCAGGAGAAAATGACATCGGGTTTCACTATGTCTCTCCACATTTGGAGCACTACCAGGTCGTGAACCACGCCCTCTAGGTGTCACTGATAGTTGATATTGCGCCACCATGGCAACCGCTTGAGCATTTGTAGCTTGAATATGCTCGAGCTCTTCCATATTTTCACGATCCCTTTCTAGCAATCATATGTTCAATTCATCCATTGAAAAGAGCTGAAATGAGATAGAGATGATATTTCAAGAGAGATGAAGGTATAGAATGAGAGAAAATAGGTGAGTAGAGAATGAAATCTGAAGCTTATTTATAATCAAATTGAAAATAAAAAGTTTTGGATAACAACACGTGTCACAAAAATATAGATTGAAAATCTTATAAAAAATCTTAGATATATTTTTAGAAGATAACGATATCTGATAAAAAAAACCAAAAGATAACGATATTTAAGGTTAACATGTGTCAAATGTAGATTGGAAGGATATTTTTTGGGAATTATAAATATTTTTATAATTTTTTAAAACTTTTTTGATTAATAATTAATAATATAATTAATGTTGTATTATTAATATTATTTTTAATTAATTAAATTATAAGTTTAACATTTTTAATCAATAATTATTTAAATTGAAATATGAATAGTGGATTAGCAGAGAAAGAAAAGACAATTGCCAATTTCAGCTGAACAGTGAATTAGCACGGCAATTTAATTGGCAAATCAGCAATTGTCTTTACCCAATGGTGCATTTGCTCTAAGAGCGCCGCTCTCCAAAACCCTAGCGAGAGAGAGCAGAGCACGGGCAGATCGCGCTTGTCCGGCAATGCTCGTCCCCGGTGATGGCCTCTGGCCTTGTTGGTGAGTTGGGCTCGGCTAGACGGGCTAATAGTGAAATTCGTGAACCAGAGATGTTCGAATGGCGCTTACCTAATCTTTTCGGCGGAGGAACTTGACCAAGCTGAGGACGCGAGCAGAGAGCTGTGCATGGATAGATCGGAGATGGGGAGGGTCTCGAAAACAAGTTGGTTAGGTCCGATCGATTCGATCGAGTGTTGTATGCAGGTCTGCTATGGGAACCTTGATCTTGGTTCGATCTTTGCAAGCTTTTGGCATGGCGAGGGTTGGTGGTAGTCGGCGGTTGACGACGACTGATGGTGTGGATGGATCGGCAACGACGGTCTACTACTGGTCCGGCAACAAGGGCAGCTTGAGAAGGTCGATGGTAAGGTTGAGTTTTTTGGGCTGGAGATGTTAGGCTTGGCCTATCTGATCAGCACTTTTGGGAAGGGATTCTTGGTGGGTAGAAGTTGGGCTAGGGTTTCCTAACGGGCCTTGGGCTTCCTTCTGTTTTGGTTTAGACTATGACTGTTTGCGGGTCTAAGGCATTATATTAGTTATTAGTTGTCTTTAACTAGGGTTTTTTTGATGCTCTGGGGTTGCCTCCTCTGCGTAGGGTGGTCTTGGAAGTAGTCAATAATGATAGGTTGAGGACTAGTCCTTTCTTCCTTGTGTCTTGGTGGCTGGTTACTTGTCTCATTTGCTACCATGGAAGATTGCTCATAGCACGTCATCTCATGGTCTTTATTATAGAGATTGTTTAGTTCTACTAGGTAGTTTGCAAGATTTATTTCTTACGTAGCCCCCGCAGGCGGATCGTGTTCATGTTGTTGTACTTACTCTCAAGTTGTGATCAATAAAAACAAACGTCCTTAGATAAAAAAAATCAGATTTTGAAATTCGAGCCAACTTAAACATGGAAAAGACAATCATATATTTAATGAATTAAATAAACTATAATAGATCATCAATAGACCATATAGACCATATAAACCCTTATAAAAACAATAGATGGTCTATTATGAAATAAAGATTCTATAACTGTATTCCTGCGGCCGATGATCGTTGACCGGACTCCGGCAACCGTTGACCGAAGTCCGTCTATTGGAGGAAGTAAAAGGTCTATTAAGGACAATAGGGGTATGTCAGGGATTATTAGTTTCTATTAGAGACAAATCAGCTTTGAGTCTTACAGCTTGTCGCAACATCCATTCTTTAATGTTTGGATTGAAGTGTATCAAAGAGAAGGGATGACTTGAGAGGATAGTTGCTGTTGTAGGACAACTTATGTGTCTTCCTGGTTCTTGGTTTCATCATGTTTTGTCAGATATCAACCTATCACCTTAGTCGGTCTTGAATACAAAACAACATTGAAGCTTATACATATAAAGAAATAATCAATAGCGAACAACAAAACTTATAAGACTAAGATGTTCAGACTGTGAATAGGAGCAGCTATCTCAGATTTACTTCTTACGCAATGTCCGGTTCATGCCTCGACACTGACAGACTACACTGGTATCAGATCAAATAAGTTTGTAGTTATAGGAAAACATAAATAAAAAGGTAAAATTAGCATCATTTCGTTGAGCCATATTGCTTTTCATTAGCCTGATAACCTTAAAAAAGAAAAAGAGGGAAAAAAAATGAAGTCATATTTTCAAATTTGAAAGTCCAATCGATTCCTCAACAATAGTTTCTGCATCAGTAGTGTTCTCAGGAACCATGTCAGTAGTTTCTGCATCAGTAGTGTTCTCAGGAACCCTCTCAGTACAGTACTCACATGATATAATAGGAGGGGTCAAATGCAAGCAGTGGTCGATTCTCTTCTCCAACCAAGCCAGTCTTCTCTCAAAGCTCAGCACTCCAATGTGCATACACCGAATTTCGACTTGGGCAACTCTCGAGCATGTACGAAGCAGTATGTAGTAGTCAGCATGCGCAACATAAGTGTAGGCGCCATCATCCTGCTTCCTCACATAGTGAAGGTAATCAAATCTTTTGGGGTTCTTCCTCGGTGGAATATAACAGAACCTCTTCTCCTCCATGTCTAATTTCATTCGATTAATGGCTTCATCTTTGAAAGTCTCAGCTGACCCTTGGTCATTCACTTCTGAGTTCTTACTATCATGTGAGCTATCACCAAAATGATCACCATTTTGGCTATTCTGATGGTCATCTGCGAGAAAAGTTTCTTCACAAGAAGATGGCCTCCTAAACTTCTTTTCTCTAGATGGACTACTACTGCATTCTTCATTATACCTTGGTCTTTTCTGGTCATCAGTTCTACCACAATGCAATCCCTGTTCCGCTGCTGCATCAGAATCCTGAAACCAGCAAAATGCATTAGTGAATGATATTAATATGTTGTGCTGCTACTAGATATAGGTCCCATATATTATTTATCATACTTTTTGTTGTTAATTTCCACGAAAAGAATATCTGATCTGCCTCACCATATTCAGTTTCGCTTCAAAATTATAATTGAAAGAAAAATTTCCATTTAATTTCTTTAGGACATTATATATTTCTTCTAGATGGGCGATAGTATAAAAGATAGTTGCACAGTTCGCAGCATCTTCGCAAATCTAGCCTTATAGTTCTGCTGAAACACAGAACTAAGGTCCTATATCAGTGAAGCTCTTATAAGTAATTATAACAGAAAGTAAATTAAAAGCTGCATTTAGAATTATTTTGAGCTAACTAAACCAAAAATTTATCAAATGCAGCGGAGCCTATTTTAGATAAGAAAATATCACCACTCCAAGAAAGCTACATATTACCTTTCCACTTTGATAGTAGTTCCATAAAGTTTCAATTAACTTTTCTTCCTTGGCATCCTTACGCGATGGTTCTGATCTAGCAAAGACTATATCCTTGCAGAACTGAAGATATGTTTGCAAGTCCTTGCAATATTCTGTCAAGACAAGTGGATTTAGATCTTCACAAGCAAGTAGGGGAAGATAGAAAGTGTACGTACTATTGATATATAAAACATCACAAAATTTTGCCACAAAATTGCATCAGCATTTCCAACAATAAAACCCCGCCGCATACTTACCATAGTCATCAGCAATTTCATTATATCTTGCTTCAAGGTTGGCCAAAAGTTTTGCAGTATCCAACTTAGTGTTTTCTGCGTGCGAGTAGTCTCTATCAAAGTTTGTATCTGAATCATCTTTACTGTGAGGCCGAGAATCTGAATCCGTATTAGCATCATCCTTTATTTCACAACTGGATCTGGGGTCCTCATCACCACTATTTTTAGATATGGAAGATGAATCATGACAACTCGACAAACTTCTTTCCCATTCTCCAAAACCATGAATGTTATAAAGAATTCTCACAGCTACAATCAGTATTGACATCACACAAACACGAGTGGGAAGCCTCAACTCATTTGTAGATAACCATAACTCTGGAGGCATCGACCACTCATATATGCGGCACGCATGAGGGAGAAAATGTTTGACCGGGAGAGCTAACTTATTTAGAAAGCGGGAAGCTATAGCATAGAAATTGACTGGTGGTAAGTCCAAGCCTATAAACCCAGCAACAGATGCTGCTAGTGATTCCAGCTTCTGCACTGGAACTGATTCAGAAGGCCTAAACATCAAGCTTGAACTTATTGGGCAGGCACGTGAAGGCTGTCCAAACTGTTTCAGATCATCTTCAATTTCAAGAAAAGCAGCAAAATATGGGAGCTTCCCTTCTAGGGACCATTTTACCATGTCAGTTGGCAGGACTGCTTCCCTGGCAAGATGACAAGCCAGAAAAGAAACAGCTAAAGTGTAAGATAATGGTATAATCTTCTTCAAGGACTTAAACCACACCTTCAATGCTTGAGGGTCATACTTTGCATAATTAGGTGCATGACTTTTCAAAGGCGTCTTCAATTTGTCAAGCGGTTCTCCTGAAACAAAAAGCAATAATCATAAAACTATGGCAAGAACTATACAAAGGGAAATCTTCCACAAGCATAAATGAGTTTTAACATTATCTAAGTTTAAACAATAGACTAAAGCAGACTAACTCTTATCAAACTAGCTGACATTGAGCTTCAAAATGAGAATTAACTTGTTGCTTTCTTTCTTGGCCAATCAGATTTACTGATCCTAAAATTCATATATGGGCATAAGAATCGTTTTTTAGCAAACTGAGTATTGCGTATAGAATCAAGCTCTAAAACAAGAAAACTGAAGTCAATTAACATAAATAGCTTAGTTGTTGAAGAAAACCTTGTCGGGGGATCTCAGACTCATTTAAGTCAAAGGTCTGGTCAGCACAATCATCATTAAGAACCTGAGTCCCAGCCAAGAAGCGGAGCCAAACCGTCCCAGCCAGACCACATATCAAGGGAGTTACCTTGAACTCTGTGACTAAAGCCTCACATTGGAGTTCAATCATCCGCTGCAATCCCATCACATACCTAAGCCTAATCCACCCATAATAGTCCTCATCATTCTCTCTCCCATCAAATGCAAAATCCGCGAGCCCTGTGGGATCCTGATCTTCTGTTTTAGCTTGGCTTTGACTAAAGGGCTCATAATAAGGTGAGAAGTCGTCTAAGGGTTGGGAGAGAGGCTCTGCTTTGACAACAGAGCTGTTAACGCGACGGGTGTGACGAGCAGAGTAGAGGCCTCCATATGGGTTACCAGTCTGGTCGAGAAAGTCTTCATCCGCCACGCCAGTGTCCATGAAGTCCTCAGCTTGTGAGTTGCATTGGGTGCAATAGAAGAAGCCATCATCACCATCTTCCAGCCCCACGTTGCCGCAATTCTGGCAGCACCATGTATCTGGGTTCCCCATTTTGTGTTGGAGATGATTTTTTTTTTTTTTTTATAGTGAGACTGTTTAGCTGATTGAAAAACAAGAGTCAGAGGCAATAGAAGAAGGTAAGGTAGCCTTCAAGCAAACAAGGACTAAGGTTAAAGTTTCAATAACCTTATGGGGAATCCTGGGAGGTCTGAGAGAAGCACAATCACCAACACTGATCTTGTGTCCATCCTACAAAAATATAAACTTCACAACCATTATGCTAGAATCTATATAGTGTTGATACCAAAAATAAAAAGAGAAAATTAGACAAAAACTCAAAAAACCAAATCCTTTTTAAAATAAACTCATGCTCATATTCCATTTTAATTTACACTCAACCCTATTATTGAACCTGTCTTATATGTTTTAGTTTTATTTTTGGAATTTGTATCTCTCTTTTCCTTGACTCTTTTGCCCTTCCGTTTTTTTTGTTTTTTTTGTTTTAGAAGATTTTTCCCTTCTCATTGAATGAGAAGACATTCCCTAAATGTGGCTGCTGACTTTCTTCTATTTTAAATAGGGTTAGGGTTTAGGGTTTAGACTAGGGTTTAGGGTTTAGGGTTTGTGGAACCGGGTTTAGGGATTAGGGTTTAGGGTTTAGGGATTAGGGATGAGGGTTTAGACTAGGGTTTAGGGTTTAGGGTTTGTGGAACCGGGTTTAGGGTTTAGGGTTTAGACTAGGGTTTAGGGTTTAGGGTTTAGGGTTTGGGCGTAGTCTATGGAACCGGGTTTTCAGCTGTCGGGTAATTATTTTTAATGAGTCGGCCAAACAGCTTGTTAATTGCAATGGTTCAGTTGGTGGCATTTCAGCAATTTTCTTCAACAACAAGTTCTATTGTTTAGATAAACAATATTAATATTTTTACTAAATCAACCTAATTAATAAGTTTGGTGTATTTCAAAAGAGTATAACATGTGGGTGTAATTTAAAATGAATCAATGATTTTGGGTGTAACATCAAATTCCCCAAATAAAAAAAGAAAAGGGAATAAACAAAAAAGATAAATGAAGGAGTGTTTGTTGACGACTAATTCTTCGGTTCATTTCTGTGAGGCGTGCAAAGCCAACTGAATTAAATTACAACTCGATAAGAAATTACGGGCATGCTTGTTTCACAGGACTGTCTTTGTTCACCTTAATTATTAAGAGAGTCCTAGACTCCTCTAGCTTGTGGGTTATGCTAAACTAATACTTGACCCATATTTGGTACTGCTTGGAACTAAAGAACAGAATAGTCATAATAGCGATATCCCATGTTTGGTGATGTACTGTAATTAATTTTGAACCAACAATATTATTTTTGTTTTAGCAAACTATTATCCAACAATAGGAGATTTGATACCTTTAATAAATTTATTTATGTTAAAATTATAAGGACTGATGTAAGTTTTCATCATTTCAAGCACCACCATCAACATGAGGTCTAAAGAATAGCAAGCTCATGCAATATCCACATATTCATATATTAGTAAGCCACCACAATCAAAATACGAGTAAATAGTTTTTACACATCGACAAGTCCACCAATATATACAATAATGAAAATTGAACAACATGTGTTAAGGCGACAACTTGTAGCTGTACTGGGATTGCAACAAACCTTTGTGAGTATCTGATAACATAGCTGCAGCATCTTAGACCTCTCTCTTCATTTCTGCAATCTTTGACTGCACGTGTTCTTTGTATTTTGAGATCGAGTCAATTATGGCAATGAGTTCGCGAGCGCACTTCTGAGTCTTTTCTTCAGTTTGTTTAGTTATTTCATGCAATTTCAATTTGGAAGTCTACAAGAAACAAGAAGTTGATTAGGAATCGTTTAAAATTTCCCAAATTTCTGATTAAAGCTGTTCATGTATCCTTAAAGTAATGACTATGAGGAATAAAGAACGACAAACTTCTATGCAATAATGCTGTTCTGCCTTGCCTTTCAGAAACAGACTATTTTTCTCTCAAATTTATTTCCCTTGACTCCTTAAATGCAAGAGCAACACCTTTTAGCTAACAAGTGAACCAAAAATTAGTAGCAAACAAAGTCCTCTCAGACCTTCAGAATCTCAGCTGCTTCTCTTTCCACAAGATTCATGCTATGAGCCTCCCTTTTCACAAGGATTGCATAAAAAAAAAAACTTCCACAGTAGCAATACAGACATGTAGTATAGAAGATTATCAGCAGCAAAACTAAAACAGTCCAGGGTCAAGATTATATTCCCTCTGATCAGCATATCCAAGTTTATCCCCAACATGATTAACTAAGCTGGTGAAGTAAGATTCATCCAGAAAGGGAAAAATAAAACAACTTTATAATGTTGACTTAGTACCAGCCATATATATCAATTTCACTATGGAAATGCAGTGTGATGTTCTTGGTACAATTACTGATAACAATCACTCTTATAGTTACAAAGATTTGGTTACAAAGATTCATAAGATTCCAAAGAGGAACAACGTAAGGAAACATATTACGCTCAACAAAGAACTAAGCGGTTTGCTTCGGGAAGGAAAGCTAATAACAGAGCAAGCGGATAGAAAAGGCCTTGAAAAGAAACAGAATAATAAGCATCTATATAGAAGCATATATCAACAACATGTAAGTACCAAAATCAGAGATTGCTTTACCTTATGTGCCTTATCTAATTCTTTAGGCAGAAGATCCTGATGGCTACCCAAATCTTTTCCCTCTGAAATAGAGCAACAATGTCAGTCAGTCATTTCACCCAGGCACATGCAAAGAAATGTTCAATTTTGTATGCATATCTATATATAGAACACACATCACCAAAAGAATAAAACTCAAAGAAACATCTACCAATGCAATGAGATCAGTTTGTCCCAATGTAAAGTAATGGATATAAAATTGCTTCAAAAAATATCTCGGCAACCAATCAGGCACACACTCTGTACATGAAAAAGAGGTCATATTCAAGCAATTTTCTTGCACTTGTATCAGCAAACCAATAATCATTTCAAATGTAATCTCTTTTTTTTTTTTTTTGCTGTTTGTTAGACCTGATTTTGCAAATTAATTGACTTTGTTTATATCCATTGCAATGGTTTTGTGTGCTCGACCGACTGAAAGTTGATTACGCGGTCCAAAAGTTTGCTTCTTTGTGAAACTACTCATATATATAACTACTATCAGTATCAGATAGATAATATAACTACTTATATATAACTACTATAGAAACAGATTTTGTAAGACTATGAACACTTGACTTTTACTGCTTGTTCTTATTTTCTGATCGAAGGGAAGACTCTTCTCATAATATTGTTAAATGAAATAAGTTCTTTAAAGAGCACACAAGGCATTTCAATAATTGGTGAAAAGAAGCAATTTTTAATGAATTAACTGAATACCTTGACAATGAGTTTTTGTATAGCTGTTCCTGTTCTACTACACACTTGCTTTCCAAGCTAAAGAATCAGCTTGAGATGCTCGACTATTCCAAGTAAGAATCCCAAACTCTTGAATCACCAAAAACCCTAAATCAGTTTCATCTATCACCCTCTATCAATCACATAACGCAAAAAAGAGATAAAAAGGAAGCATTCTCGGGAGCAGCACAACTCACCCAATAGCAGTAAATTGCGATGACAGATTATTGATTAGGAATCGTCTTACACCCAATCGTTTCTGAACTGATATTCACTCTCACTCACCAGCAACCCAGAATCACCTCCCTTTTCTACTTGACAAACCAATATCAGAACCTTAAACCCCAAGTTCAGATTTGTATTGAACATTCGAGAGAAAGACTGAAGAAGGATTGAGAGAAAGCCGTGAACAGTAACCGACCCGACTGGCTATCAACTTCTAGAGAGAGAGATTGATGGGGAGGAAGGATTCTTGGGGGACAAGAACTTGAGGGAGAATCGGTTTTTGATGAGAAATTTTGAGAAATAACTTTGATGGTTTTTAAGAAATAACCAATTTTTTCATATAGTTGAAAAATAGCCATTTTACATGATAAAAGGTCTATTATACATTTTATACAAAATAATCATTTTAAATACTTTTTTCTATTCATCTAAAAAAAACAGAAAATCGTTGTGTGTTCAAGGTATGTATATCTATAATATCTTTAGTTTTATTTGATTATATTTTGTGGTTAAATAAAGCTCCGACCCTTTCAAGGTTTGAGATTTAAAGTTCTTGAAGATTTAGGGTTTAATTCAGAGACAAGAGTTTTCATATTTAAGGTTCTAATCGTGTCAATTTTATCGAGTCCAATGTTTTATCATATAAGAGCTTAATATGATCATAAGATGTACAAGAAAAGTTATTTAATATTACGTTGATTTACAGCCAAACTCATGTGAACAATGAACAATATTAACCGAATTATAACTAGCTTTCAATATCTTAATTTGGCAGCAAATTATATATGGACGGACTATTGCTTACTTGTAGTTTGATCTTCTAATTTATGCAATCAATAAAGAGAGAATGGTCTTGATTACATGCATTGTTTTCACTTTTCACGATTGTATCATCAAAAATAAAAGAATTGTATTACATAGGTTATATATATATATATATATATATATGAGAAGTCAGATAGAACTCGTAGAAGTAGAACGAACAAATAATAAGAATTTCTGTTTTTTTTTTCTTCTATTGAGAAGAATGGAAAAAAGTAGTATTCAAAATGGTTATTTGGTATAAAGGGTATTGTAGACCTTTTATCATGTAAATTAGTTATTTTTTAACTAAATGAAAAAAGATGGTTATAAACCATTTTGGGGACCAAAAATTGGTTATTTTTCAAAATTTCTCGTTTTTGATAGTGCAACTACCCGTAGTTTACTGTTTTGTCCTTATCAAATATGTTACGATGTTTTGTCCTTATCAAATATGTTCCGAGTTCTTATATAAGAACTGGGTATTTTAGGCACTTCAAAAATTTAACATCTTAGACTTCTTCTAGCTTTATTAGCTTAAAAACTGATTACAAAAGAGAGCCTCTAGAGCATCCAGCTCCAAAGAGGTCAAAGTTTACAGCAGAACCAACCCACGAATGAAAATTTGTATCCCAGCAGCAAAGACTATCTAGGATGTGACCCAAATTGGTAAGAGTATTGGCAACGAAGATTGCAGGATGACTGTCCAGTAAGCGAGTTACATTGCCACCAGTCCCAGCTAGGGATGCCTGCAAAAAGCAAGGGCTTGCCAAGTAAGATTATATCATCTAAATCCATTTCATTACATAGATCATACAAACAATGGAAAATAATACACAACAAAATCCATGCATTTCCTGGGCCCGAGTATCTTCAGATAAACAAATGCTTGAACAAAATAAACATATTTCACTTCCTTTCCTTTCCTTTTTCAGTTTTTGGTTCTGGTGGTTTGGCTGGTTAAGGTGTAAAGACTATGGCCCTCAACAACAGGAAATGTAGTGTAAACTATTACAAGTAACCAGCAATACTAATTTTGCAGTACTCCAGCTGAGCAAATGGTAAAGGCTACATCAATTAACTATCCAACCTTAACAGGACCCGTGTTCACTGGTTTCTGATAGACTCTTGCTACTGGCATTCCATCACCACCATCATTCCCTACCCTCCATGTGCGATCCTTTTTCCTCTGAGGCTTCTTGTGTTGTTTATGAGGTGCAGTGAGCTTCTTCGCGGTTGCTTTCTTATTGGTAGCTAGCCCATTCGCTATGTCAAATGAGTTGAGGTCATCCAGGACATGATCAATCTCTGGCACATTTTCATTATCCGATTCTGAACGGGTTTCCATATCAGATGAATCTGATTCATGCTGTTCGGACAAGATGTGTCCCACATCATCTTTTTCATCTGTCATTCCAGTGGGCATTTCATAATGAGGCAGCTTCCCATCAATGTAGTCCCTCAATAATTGACGGGCAGCTCTGGTTTCATCAGGCAGTCCACTTGAGGCAACATACCCACGAGAGGCACAGTAGGCTCTCATAAGCTCAGCTGCCAGAGGTGGCCGCGATTGCAATTCATAGGATTTGGGTTTTGGCAGATCAATGTTGTACACTTTTTCAATGACATGTCTTGGAACTCGATCAGCCACTACCTGCACAGCCTCCCTCTTTTCAGTCATTCGATCAATTGGCAATACACCACAAGCAATCATCTCATGTCTTGAGCTCGAAAAGGATGGAAACACTAATCCAGGGCAATCACAAAGCGTCAACTCATCAGATATGATCAATGTTTGGAAATGCTTTGTCTTCCCCGGAGTGGAGGTAACACCTGTCTTTTTCTGGCCTACCAATGCATTTATTGTTGAGCTTTTCCCAACATTTGGATAACCAACAAACCCCACAACAACACTAGCTGAAGGCGAAACACTTCCAATTTGCAAACGGATGTTGGATGATCCTGTGCCACTAGATCCCGAGTTCCTTCTACGTTTGACTATCTCTTCTGCCTCAGACTGTAAACGAGCCAAAAGCTCATCTCTCCCATATACTTTTGTATCAGGGTCCTCTGAATTCTGCTGGCAATTATCTGTACTCCACGGGGAACTGAGTTGTTTCCCTTCCATGGCTGCTGAAGCAGCTTTAGCCGACCAAAAGACAAAAAGAATCTCTTGGGAACGGAAATATTTTGCCCACTTCTCTCTGAAGAAAAAGCCAAGCAGTAAAAGAATTTAGAAGGGTAAATAACTGGCAAATAAATTGGCTGTTCATGATTATATTACTCGATAAGTAATAGACCTTTTTATTGGAATAAAAAAAAGTGCAATAAAAATACAATTGAACTCTGGCAATCACAAGTTCATGTCTATGAAAATACCAACCTAACAGATACAGGTAACAGATCTGCTTTATTAACAAGAAGCATAGTCCTTTTGTGTTTGTCAACCTCTCGTGCATATACCTGCATTAAAAAAAAACATCATCATCCAAGGTTTCTGAAGAGTCATAACACATCTGATCATTTTGATCATTTCAAAATATCTTGAAATTTCCCATGACTATAAACAACCAACCACTAGAAAATGCATGGAGTGAACTGTGCCATCAACGTCACAGAGAAAAGAAATCCAACTTATATTGCTTTTTGAACACCATGAAACCAACTTAATACTGTTATTTTCTAGACCTTAAAGAGTAGGGATACCGAAATGGGGTGGGTGGAACACTCAGTTTCTCTCCTAGACATCTAAAAAATTCAAGCGATATGTCAAAAAGATACAATGAACCAAGGAACAATACACTGCAACTGCAAAAGCACTTCCAAGACATAGTATGAAGTATGAAGTATGAACCACATAACCAATATCCTTATCTGCATCAAGAAATCACTAAAATAAGCCTCTAACTATTATTTTATTCAATTATCCAGATGCTTGCATTGCACTATTGCTTACAGGACAATGGTTTAAACTATTGCATTGCACTATTGCTTACAGGAAAATGGTTTAAACTAGGATTTGTTATTCATGGTTAACTGATGAAACAAATTTTTCAAAAAAAAATAATAAATGTTAAGTGACTTGAGATGTAATTTTATCACCGAGGGTGCCAATCTACTAGTTTCAGTTAATCCTCAGGTGTATATATCAATCCATAACAAGGTGTATATATCAATTAGTAACAATTTGCTCCAAATATGATGTCCTTGCAAATTGCAATAATAATACATCATCAACATTATGCATTATGATGTCATTGCACTGATAATACATTATCAATGTTAAGAAGCACTACACTCTAATAGCATTTGGAAGTAGTAAAACCGTGTGTATTTGCTCAAACAATGATAAACTGCGTTACCTCAAGATCAGGGCATCGGTAGAACAGGGGATCCCGGGCATCGACAACCATCACAAGCTGAAAACACAACAACACCAATGTTACCCCAACAATAAATGAAACATAAATCAACAGAAAGACAACGAAACAAGGCCTTGTTCAATGTTTACCAAATCGCTACGCTCAACGACACGCCAAAGCTGCCTCCAGATATCCAAGTTCTTCTCAAAAGGAGTAAGAACAAGCTTGTCATTCTCCTCAAGCCTCGCGAGGCTTCTCCGCCACACAAGGAAGGCCTGCCTCTCGTTGTCATCGAGCTCGTCCAACGACATTTCCGGCGTCCACGGCGGCCTACGTGGCACCTGGAGACTACCGGCGTGCAAGGCCTCCTCCTTCCTCTGCTGCTCCCTCCTCTGCTCCGGCGCTATCGCACTCCCGTCCCTGCGAAACAATCCGAATTCAGTAAACCTGAAAAATGAAATTGGGAAAAAAACGAGAGAATGGAACTCACAGATTGATGAGGAAATTGGGGTTAGGGTTGTTGAGGGAGAAGAGGCGGTCGGCCTCGTCGGCCTGTTCGATAACGGCGTCGATGTCGCTGACCTCGGTGACGGATTCTAGAACCTTCTTCTGCATCTTACGGTACATGATGCCTTTCTCTTTGGTCTGCTGAATCAGCTGGTTGTGCTGCCGCACCAGGGCTCTCCCCAGCTTCGTCTTCTCGTTCTTCGGCGGCATATTGCTATCACCCTCTCTTTCTCTGTGTGTGGTTTTGAAGCGGCTCGAACACGACGGTGGGTTTTGGTGTACAAATTGAACACGTTGGGAGGTTTGGATGTTCGCTTGCCCTATTTAACAACTGCTGGGTTTATTTTATTTTTTTCAGAAAGAAAATTCAAAATTCGATTTTTACCCAAAATTGAAATTACATTTTCACTCGGTGATCGCTCGAATGCTAAAATAGCAATTGTATGTTATGTTGCATGTAAACATATATAAGATGAACAATAGTGTTCACCTGGTCAGTTACTGACTAAGAAAATTATGGTCAATTAGTGGAAAATATCATTTTAAAATTAAGTTGTTTTGTTTTCAACTCTTAGATTTACATCTAACAGTAGTTAATCATAGAAACCCTGATCAGATACTGACCAGGTGAACATGACTGTTAGGATGAAAATATGTGTAATCTACATTGTTCATTCGTTTTTTCTTCTAATAGGCGACGTAATGCCCGGAGCTAGGTGGTCTAGTTAATGAATGGGTTGAGAGGTGAAGGCGTTGTTGTACAAGAAGCGGGGTGGTTTTGACAGTGAAGATCAACGGTGGTCGTATGGGTGGTCCAATCATATCAACTAATCAAAATGCGACCATCAAAGATGAATACGGTAGGCGAACAGAAGACTGCACTTCCTAAATACTAAGGGCAACTCCAACCCATGATTTTTATAATTGAGTCTTATATTCATTTTAGGACCTCTTGTTGCACTATGCTTATAAAACTCATTTTCTCATCTCTAACAGTAAGTCATTTATGAGGTCATATATTCATTTTAGTTGATTAAAATAAGTTTTGAGTTCTATGTTTGTGATTATTATATTAAATAATATGTTAACCTTATTAAATAAATAAAACTTCATCTTTTTTATTTTAATCACAAACTTTTAAATTATTCTTGTCATTTAATATAATTTTTTATAGAGAAAAATATAATTATTAACTTTTTATTGTATTGTGTCGGCATATATAACAAACAATTAAACTATTTAGTAGATATTTTCTTGTGTTGTGTCGGTATATACGACAAACAATCGAGTTTGGGTGTGATATCGTCGCACATGTCAAACACTAATTGGCTATCTAGATTACGGGTTATATCAACACGTGTCATATTTTATCTACTGATAACATCTCAAATTGTCCATAAATATGAGACCATTATCATCCTCATCTCTCACAAATTCACAAACACTTCTCATAATTTAATCTCCATATAGTTTTCTTTTGATTTTGTCAAACCCGGAAACTAACTTCCTCTGACCATAACTTCTTCATACGACAACCGATTTACGTGTACCACATGTCTGCGAACTCGTATTGACGAGCTCTACAACTTTCATGAAGGAAGTTTTTACAAATAACTTACGGAAAGTAAAGTCAACTTTTAGCCTCTTAAAAGTGAAAGCACCTTAAAAGAAAACTCCCGAAACTTCAAAATTCGTACTACCAAAAAGAATTTCCATAAATAATCCTTCATTAAAATAGAAATAATGCAAGGAAAATGATATGAAAATCTGGGGTATTACATAGGGCTGCCACTTGGTTTGGTAAATACCAAACCGATCGAAAACCAACCGAAAATTTATGATTTGGTAAATCGAATTTTGGTAATCGAAATCAAAAAAACCGAAACCGAGAAATATCGAAAAAGTTGGTTTGGTTTTTGGTAAATACCGAATTTACCGAAATTCTAATTATTTAAAGACTTATATTTCTAAAAACACACAGACTAATAATTTTATCTCACGTTTTCAATTGTATATACCATTTAGTAAAAAACAAGACAATGAATAGAAAAATTCAACTATACTTGGTAGCATTCGGGTCTTAATTTAAGCGATCAACTTTAATTCAATGTTACTTGTTATATAAAAACGCTCTTACCTACCCGTCTTAGTCGATTCATCACACACACATATAGACAAACCCACTTAGATGACATGTAACAGCCCATGTAAAAATTTAGGAATGTTTTTACCTCTCTTGATGATAGGGCTCCCCATAGGAAGCACAAGCGTAAATAGGGTTAGCCGCCTTGATCAAGGCCAAAACATTATCAAAAATACCTAATTTTTCTACCATAGTCGTATTTCATTATATTGATCACATCATAGTTCACAAGGTTTTTGAAAATTTTGCTTCCTCTTTGTAGTTGGTTCACAAAGATGTACATATGCATATAACTTACTAAATAAGTTATACCACATTACCAGGCATGTTATGGTTCCAATGATTACAATTCACAAAATTAAAATTCGACCGTCTGATGTGATCATTATAGTATAATACAATTATGATAGAAAATTCAATTGTACTCAATAATGCTTGGGTCTTGATCAAAGCGGTCAACCATAATTTAACGTCACTTATTACACGAAAAAGCTTTTACTGCCCTTATGTGACTTATTTTGGTCGACTCTTCCACACACATACTTTCACATAGATGACACATAACTTGTTCATATAAAAATTTGGAAACATTTACATCCTGACTATTTCAGTAGAAAATTAAACCATACTCGATAATGTGTACTGAAATGATTATCTTTTATATATGTATTATCAGACTCTAGAAACTCAAGTGATATTTAAATTTTATAGTTTTGTATTGTTTTGTTATATTTTGAAAATATATTTGTTGTGAAGTTTGGTAATACCGAAAAACCGACATCCGAAGTTGGTAAGATTTATCTCATACCGAAGTTTTTGGTTTGGTAATTGAAAGTCATATTTCATTACCGAAAGCTTTGGTTTCGAAGTTGGTAACGCCTATTACCGATTCGAACCGACCGAGTGGCAGCCCTAGTATTACATCATTTTTATAAATTTTCAACCAAATTGGTGTTTGTTAAGATAACAAACTAGATTAAATTAATGGACGAACCAAATCTAGCAAATATGAACCGTTCAAGTTCATAATTGATAAATCACACTTATGAATGCCTTAACAATTTTCAATATAGCTGAAAATTTGGAGAAATGATATACTCATAAATATCTATAAACTGAACGGTCAAGATGTGTATATAAGATCGAAATGTGGGATAATTAAGCCAAAAAGTCCTCAACAAGTCCTTAACTTAAGAGTCCTCATTAGAAGGGTTTTCATCCCACAATGCCCCTAAATTTTCAATTTAGATGACCTAATCCAAAGGGAAAATTTCCAAATAGTCGGTACCTCCTGCAAATTTTGTCACGCCCCGGTTCTTAAGTTATTTTACGGTTATGTACTTTGGTAATATTTTGGTCTTTTACCGGTTTAAGTAACCGTTTACTATTTAAGACTCCAAAGTTGACTTTTCCTTTTGTTTAGAATTTGGGAAAAGTTTCTTCATGAAAGTCGTAGAAGATGTTATTACGAGTTCATAGACATGTTATGCGTTAAAATCGGAGTTAGCATGAAAACGTTATCAATTAAAAATATAAATTTTATTGTGGTATATTTTTTGGTGTTAAATTTTGGAGTTGGGTTATATTTAAGTTGGACCGGGACCTTGTTTTTGGTCAAAGGCCCAAAAATCATTTCTCTCTCTCTCTTTCTCCCCGCAACTTTCCCGATACCTCCTCCCAGCCGAAACTTTCCGGCCGCCGTCCGGCCATTGTTCGCCGCCGCACAGGTCCCAAACGGTTGGCCTCCGACCCAGCTTCCATTCTAGACCAGTGACAGCCTCCCTAGCGCCGCCGTGAAGGAGAAATCAACCCCGAAAGGTCCGACTGCTGTGGTGGTTTTCTCACCGGAACTCTCTCCTCCGGCCACCATAGCCGGAGCGGCTTAGCTGGTTGGAAAGCCCTCCTCACGTGCAGCAATCCCTCCAAAGGATTTGCTCCCTCTTGAGCTAGGTAAGGAAAAATCGGTAAAGAAAATTCTATGGCTTATTAGATGTTTTCATTCGATTGGCATAGTTAGGCTTGGAATTTGTGTTTGTGCTAGTTAAGAAAGTTGTAGAGGAGATTGAGAGGAAGATGCTGTTAAAATTTGGGAACCATTGGAGGTCGCCGGAGTCGGCCGCCGCCACTGTTTTGGGGGTTTTTATGGTTTTAGGTGTGGAATATTAAGGGGAGATTAATGAGATGAATTTTGAAATTTTTGTAGGAATTTTGGATAGGTTTAGGATTTTTTGAAGTTTGGTATTTTAGCCATTAATTTGAATAGAATCCAGCCGTTAGATTATTATTGTTTTGGGCTGTGGAAGGTGGATTTAAGACCACCAGTATTTTTGGTGAAGTTTGGACCGTATCAATTTTAGGATTGGCAAAATTGGGCAAAGATGAGAGTAGATAAAGCCACATTTAATTTTGCCTATTTTTATATAAGCGTTGGTATATAGTTGAGGATTTAATTATGTTCTTGGATCAGGACGTGAGGAAGCTCGAGCAGAAGAGACTTCAGACCGACTTCAGGCTTAGGCCTAATTTGTGAGTGGACTTTTGGTTTAAATAATATGCATGCAATTGTTTATTTGGTTTGACCATTTGACGTCATTTTTATTTAACGATTTTACTCATTGTGGTGAGTTACCGAAAATGAGATATTTTTAAGGAGAGTATGTATATAAATGCTAGCTAGCGATATGTGTCTGTCCAGCTTAATGACATAGTATATAATTGCATTATGGTGTGACGTGAGCGTTGGACGCAAGTGTAGTAGCCTTATATGAGTGTTTAATTCATATAAAGGGTATGGGCAAATATTTATACACCCGTCTGTCCACCTTAATGGCGTAGTGTATCACCGCATTAAGGCGTTACGTGAGCGTTGGACGCGAGCGTAGTAGCCCTATATAGATTATTATTAATTTATATAGGGAGTATGGGCGAGTGTAAATATATATATATATATATATATAATTTAGCCTGAGAGGCTGTATTTTGATATATAGTTTTGAGCTGTAGAGGCTCGATATTTATAACGATAAGAGAATTATCGTTTAAGACATGCATTTGTTTTCTTTGAATTAAATTGGGAAAACATAAATGTTAATAAATATTTTATTTATTTATTTTTGTCCACTCACTCTAATTATTGCGAATGTTTTTCCCCTGGGCTCTTCGTTTTAAAAATTTTCCTTATAGGTGGTCCCCGCAATATTTACTTCGGGTTTTCAGGGTGAAATTCGGGGTGGGTCTTGACAAATTTAATCAACCTATAGAACATGTAGAAATATGTTTTAAATTTAACTAACCTTTGTCGAAGCTAAGATTCTTCCATGTCAAGATTTTCTCTCTTCGATATTTGTTAATTTGTTATATGGTCGACATTTTTCCTTATCAACAGTCTTCTCAATCCAAAGCTTTTATTCTTGAGATTCCTTTTGTCTGAGAATCGCTTTTATTCCTCAGCCCCCCCCCCCCCCAAAAAAAAACCAGGATTCAACGTTTACTTGCAATTTGAAAACAACAAAACAGTAAAAAACATTTAGAGTTCGGAAACAAACCGTACGTATATGACAAATTCTCAATGTGAAGTAGTTGATTTTTGCGCATGGAATGTGTACGAGCCAACTGCCGTGTACATGCTTTCGCATTTTCTTTTTCTCATTTGTAGCTGTTTTTTACTTTTATGTGAAGTATGTTAGTGGGTAGTGGGGAGTTTTTGGTTGTGGTTATAAGTCTTAACTTCCCATATCCACTTTTCACAATTACATGCACTATTTTTTATTTTTTAATTTCTTTTTGCTTTTTACTATAATAACATTTTCAATTAATTGTTTCAATAAACTCATTAAGGGTAGTTTAGACAAAACATAATCTGGTTAATTTGTTAAACTCCTATCTTTTGATTTTGAAATGGTTAAACTTCTGGCTTTATAATAGTAGAGATTGGTAAAGACATTTTTTTTGGTTTACTTTTGTTATTTACATTTGTATCACTTAATTATTAAGTAAGAATTCAATAAACCACATGGTTTAGTAAAACTAGTCGAGTTGTTTATATTATAAAACCCCCATATCTAGACTTCGAGTCTCAGCTCCAATCAATTTGTGGTCAGCAGATTTGAGGGGCCTACGGGCTCGCGTATGCGGTGAAAGACTTTGTTCGAATAATATCGTAATCCTTTGTTCGAATATTAACTGAATGCGTATGTTACTAAACCTGCTAACGTAACATTGGTGGCGTGTTATCTCACTAGCAATAAAAAAGAAATAAAAAATATTTTAAAAAAAAGAAATTGAAAATGGGGAACCCACGTGGCAGAAAAAGCAATGAAGAAGCAAAATTAGGAGCCTACGGGTTCTTGCGTTAGTGGTGAGAGACTTTCGTAAATCTTATTTTAAATATTAATTAGGTGCGTATGTTATTAAATCTGCTAACGTAATCTCATAATAAAAAAAGAAATAAAAATGTATTTCAAAAAGAAAAGAAATTGAAAGTGGGGGAACCCACGTGGCAAAAAAGGCAATGAAGAAGCGAAAGGGAACAACAGGCCCGCTCACCTGCGGGAGAGTTTTTACGGGACAGAAAGGGACGGCCCATCCATGACCGTTAGATCTAATTGAAGTTGATCTGAGGGCTGAAAGAAGCTTCACCCTAATTGTGAGTTCACACTAGATAACCACCCATCTTTCTATCCTTTTCCTCCTTTCTCTCTCTCGTTGAGAAACCAGGCGATGTAGAGCAGTTCCAAACTTCCAATTAAACATGATGAAACCCCAAAGAATCAGACCACAGTTTGCACAGGTTAAAATAGAAAATCAATCATCTTTGGTTCTTAAATTGGAAAAGAATGGTTCTGGGATTTCATTCGACCAGAAATCTTGAATATGGAATTTCGTACACCCTTGAATCAAAACCAAATTGGAAAAGAATGGTTCTGGTGCATCGATGCCAGCAACGCCGCCCTCCGCCTCACAGCACGCCCTTGTTCGCCAAGTCTGATATCTCCACCGACAACCAGCCTCTTACCTCTTCCGTTACGCCGACTTCTCCTTCCTCTTCTCCGACCCTTGCTCCCTTTCTCTCTCCAACCCGACCTGGCCCAACTCCACCGCAACCCCCTCCCCCACATTCGTCCACTCTGCCTCTCGCGCCTTCTCCGCCAAACACGGCATCGCCGTTGCCATCAAAGTTTCTCACGCCGACCTAGCCTTCAACGCCAACGTCTCCCACGATGCCAAACCCGCGTCCCTGCCGATCCTCCTTGACAGCCGCGTCACCGTCGCCGAGGACCATCTATACGGCGTCGTTGCTCATCGTGGGAGCTGTGGTGGTGTTGTTGTGCACCTGGGTTTCTCAACGAGAGAGAGAGGATTGAAGATGGGGGTGGCTATCTGGTGTGAACTCACAAATTGGGATGAAGCTTCTTTCAGCCCTCAGATCAGTTTCATTTAGATCTAACAGTCATGGATGAACCGTCCCTTTCTGTCCCGTGAAAACTCTCCCGCAGGTGAGCGGGCCTGTAACTAACAAACATTGGAAGCTAGGAACAAAAGAAAAGAAAGCTACTTCCCCGTTAGGAGACGCCACCCAAAATACCTCCTTCACTCCTCACTGGCTCACTCTTCCTTCGTTCCCCCACTACAAAAGCCCACGTCCACTCTCATCCCCCATTCATTCATTCATGCAATTCCCATATTCAAATGCACCCAAAATCTTTCGTTTTGAATTTTGATGTTTGACTTGGCCAAGTTTATGCTAATTGGATGGGAGCTCAGAAGAGCATCCATGCTGGCAAAGGTGGGGATGTTCACTTGAAACCCAGTTTGTTTATTTGGTGGGTGTTATGGGTTTGCCTTCTGGATTTCTAATATCATTCTCTGTTATCTGATGTTGGGTAACAGCCAAGATTGATGTTAACGTTGATTTCACTCACAAGCTCTGTGCCTCTTTGATGCTTCCTCCATTGAGGTTCTTGTTTCCCTATCATTCATTCCTATGCATTGACATGTTTCACTGCTTCATTCATTGATTGATTCCTTTCCCTTCCTTACAGTAATGGCAGTGGCAGTCCTCTCTCTCTTATCATTGGGAGGTAACAATTCTTTTGCTTTCGCTGTTTTAATCTCTGTGTGGTGGGAACCTGGTGTTTTGCCCCTACTTTGGTTCTCTTTCAGTAATTGAACCAAAATTTTGTGGATTTTTTTTTTTTTTTGGTTATTTGTTGTTGCAGTCTCTGCATTAAACATCCAAACTTGTTTGGTGGAAGTGAGAAACTTGATGTGTCATTGGATAAGGGCCTACATGATTCAAATGTCTTATTGGCCTATAGAAGGCCAAGACCTGAATGGCTAGCTCAACAGTCTTTTGTACTACAGGTTAGTCATCTGCTTCATCTTTCATCACTATGATTTGATGTTAGTGCCTGTTAAATAAAAAAGAAGAAGAAGAAGACTATGTTCTACATTAAATTGGAATTATGGTTACTTTTCTGACCTAACCAAACTGAAAATGTGATGAAAGTTTTTTATTTGATTTATAGTTCATGGCATAGTATCATAATTTTGCAACTTTTTGCTTCTCAGCATTCTATATCACCCGAGATAGGGGTCCATGGCATTCCCATGGACAATTTTTCCCGGTCAGGTAGTGGAGGTGTAAATTTGTCTCGATTATCAGTAGGCATGGATCTCAATGAGCCTGCAAGTTCCAAGTGGAGTAGCACAACTAGCATAAAGTTTGAGGTACCTACCTTATTAGATATCTAGTTCTCTTTTCATCCTCACTATAACAAGCAGTGACCTTTTAGGTGTGAAAGGTTACTGTATATTAAATTAGGATGGTTTGAATAAGTGGGTGCGATGTGGAAAATGACAATACTTCTAGGGTGCTAAGTGTGATCAGTCCTAAATTTTTTACATGCTATGCAGCATGTCCGGCCACTGAATGATAATGGCCGCTCAATGAGCCGAGATCTTGATGGGTTTCCTGTCACATGCAGGTAATCTAGGGTTTTGGTACTTGATTTGCTCGACCGCCTGTTAATCTGACTCTTACCCAGTGTGTTGATTATTATGCAGTGGAAGTCCTCATGATAGTATGGTAGTTCTAAAGCAAGAATCTCGGTATGCAAAGGCAAATGATCACAGGTTTTTTCATGTATGACTCTTCAAATCGTGTTTTATGATATGAGGTGTTAGATACTTACTTGTAAGTGATACTACTGTGAAACTTACTGGGGATTTTATCTTTAATGCAGTTCAGTTTGCAAATAGAACAAGGAATACCAGTTCTATCAAAGTGGCTAATATTTAACAAGTTTAAATTCATTGCCTCAAAAGGAGTTAAACTTGGGCCAGCATTTCTCTTGACAAGGTAAGCTAGGTATAGTTTTATTGTACGTATGCCAAATGTTGAGTAAGGGAATAGAGTGGAAATGGGTAGCAAAAACTAATACAATGGGAAGTGGGGGAAGCAAATGTGAATGAAGTGAAGTTGCAGCATTGATATGACTTTACAGTGTAGTATGTGTATGTGTATCGAGTGCCAAAAAGACTTCAAGAAGTGTATCATTAAGTGTCAGCTAAATACGTATATTGCATTATATTTCAAGGTATCAAACCTAGGAACTGATCATCCATAAGGAAAAAGAAAATATTTTTTCCCATACAATATGAACCCTGAAGTATAATGGAAATGAGTACCAAGTCATATAACTATGCTACCTGCATCAGAAGCTTTGTGAGTTAAATGCAGAATCCAGCTTAGTTAATGCTTCTGTAGATCTAAGTTGACTGAAACTAGGTTTATCAGTGTTACTCATACTTTCTCTAACAGAATGACAGGTGGTTCCATTGTGGGGGATATGGCTCCTTACCAAGCATTTGCAATTGGCGGTCTTGGTAGTGTGCGAGGGTATGGTGAGGGTGCAGTAGGATCAGGAAGGACATGCCTTGTTGCAAATACCGAATTAACATTACCTATTGTATGTAATCCCCTTTTTGTTTCTGCATTCCCTCAATTGCTAAGAATTATGTGCGATTTGTTGCATTATTTTATTACACTGGGAAGCCAATCTGTAACATGCTGAGCAAGTGAGCAGTCTTCCATAGAAGATCATTATCATTAACAAATAACTGTTTCAATTCGAAAAAAAAAACAAGAAGTTCTGGCAATGCATAATTTAATCGAGAGATTTTACACCATTAGATTGCAGAGATCATGGATTTGAACTTATCAGCCATATTCTTCAAATCTGTTGACTTGTATCTCAACTCTTTTGTAGTAAATAACATATCATACATTACCAAAGAGTTGTTGGTCTAGCGGTCAGACACTTGGTTTGCTCCCAAGTGGTCTGGGGTTTGACCCTCTCCCATGGTACCCACCTAGCTATTGCTAGTGTTTCTAGTTTCCCAAATGTTGTGGGGTCAGGAGGGAAGCCTAGTGGGTCAAAGATCCGGATACCCTAGTTTAAAAAAAAAAAAAAAAACTTATCATACATTCATACTTTTAGAAGTCATTTGGTTGTTTGTGTGATATAAGTGGATTCACTATCTATGTAAGGTATGTCTACTTATATTTTTCCTTCTATACACTCAAAGAAGCATTCTTACAATTTTGCTTATATGTAGAGCAAGATGCTGGAAGGTGCTGTTTTTTTGGATTGTGGAACTGATTTGGGATCTGCTCATCATGTACCAGGTGAGTCCCACTCTTTCATTTGGGCACATGATATGCCTACATGCATTTTAGGTTTGTAAATTGTGCTCTAGATGAATAAAGTCTGCTTTTATGTGTTTGAGTATAGCAAAAGAAATATAATTGATGGCAGTGTTCAACAGGCCAAACCTGATCTTCTACTCTTTTAGGTCTAAAACAGAATGCCCATGGCAGTGCAACAATATTTAAATTTAATCATATTAAACAAATAAGCAAGCAAGTTGAAGACCATAACAGTTAAAGTCATCAAGTTGTTGGTCTAGCGGTCAGATACTTGGTTTCCTCCCAAGTGGTCTGGGGTTCGACCCTCTCCCATGGTACCCCCCCCGCGGCAATTGCTAGAGTTTCCAGTTTCCCAAGTTGTTGGTTTAGCCCTGAATTCTGCACTATTCATCGATGATATCAACTGTCTCCAATCCGTTAGGCCTAAATCCTATATATTTTAAGATTTGAACATGTTATATATATATACAATGCTGATCAGGTAAGGACCTCCTTACCTTAGCTAAGGTACGGATTTCTTTAATCGACCCACTTTCCGATCATATTTTCCGATCATAGCCAGCCAATATCTAGATATACATGACTTGATCATCCCTATAAATTTTCAGCCAAATTGATAAACGTTAAGGCATTCAAAACTGTGATTTAGAATTACAAGAACATACGGTTCAGGATGAACAAATGTGGTTCGTTCATTGATTTAATACATTTTTGATACCTTAATGATAACCAAATTAACTGAAAATTTGTAGGGATGATCAAGTCATGTATATCTAGATATTGGCTGGCTATGATAAAAAAATATCATCAGAAAGTGGGTCAAATTAATGAAATCCGTACCTTATCTAAGGTAAGGAGGTCCTTATTTGAAAAGGCCTGATATATATATATGTGTGTGTGTGTGTGTGTGTGTGTTCTTCTTTTTTATTAGATTCTTATTTATATTAACTGAAATGATTTTTATGATAAAAAACAAAATATGGCTGTTGCCACCCGACATTCTAATTATTTTTCTTTTTGAAGGTTCAGAGGAAAGAGAGTTTGGTTTGTGCTTCATAATATTAAAATTATTATTATTTCACTTTTTTTTGTAGTATAAATGAACTTTCATTGAGCCACCATGGCGAAAGTTATAGCCCTAAACTATTTTTAAAATTTTTAAATATGTTTATACACACATTTTTTACAAGAATTATACACACACACACGTGTGTGTGTTCTTTTTTATTAGATTTTTGTTGATAGTAATTGAAATTATTCTTATGATAAAAAAATAATTATTTTTACTAAATTCTTATTTTATGAAGTTACTATTATTTT
This sequence comes from Fragaria x ananassa, assembly GCA_034370585.1. NCBI lineage: Eukaryota > Viridiplantae > Streptophyta > Magnoliopsida > Rosales > Rosaceae > Fragaria > Fragaria x ananassa. Next base: position 16,837,260 of record CP139766.1, read on the forward strand.
ATAGTAACTAAAATTACATTTTAAGATTTTGATTTTGAATTTGTTATATATATAAATATGTGGGCTCCACTTGCATTAAACAATTGATTTACTCTAGGGGTAAAAGACATTGTTAAGGGCAGGGAAAGGGTGGGTGGGCCCCTTACGCGCTTTTTTGCCCTCAATTATAGCCTTTACCCCTTAACATCTTGGGTTGGAGATGGAAAAGGCAAAAAAATTAGTATTTAGCCCTTTACCCCTATATGAGTTGGAGATGGCTGTAGTACTGTCCTAAGGTTTATGATAATCTTAGGAATGCTATTTCTTGTAAAGCAAATCGGGTGCAGATGAATTTTCATGAGTGTTGTTGAAGGCTTGACGCCTTGATTTGTTATCTCCTACGTACTTTTTTCATCTTTCTTCTCTTTGTTCTTCTCTATTTAATTGATTTCTTCAGAATTACAGAAATTTGTATTCTAAATTCTAGCATAATCATAGAAAGGGGACCACTTTGCGCTGTAATTTGTACTACTTCCCTTGCTGTGTAGCCTGTATCCTTCATTATAGCAATGGCTTTTCAGGAGTTACTGTGGTTAGTTAGGGTACTTCTCGCTGCTATTGTTTCACACTTACCCTTGTGCTTAAAACCGTTGCTGGTATTTTGTGGAACCTTTCCAAAAAAGATAATGCCTATATGGGTTCATGTTACAAAAGCAGTTTTAGGATATGATTTGATTTCAGTCAGCAGAGTTAGGACCTCTCTCAACCATGAAAGCAAAACCGTTGGCAATTATTTTAAAGAATCTGTCACTTTTGGAATGTGACAAGTGCTAGTAGGTGTAATTACAAACCCAATAACTTCCATCAGTTCATCCTTTACTGCCTCATCATTCTTGAAATAAGCCATCAGTTGCCAGATTCATCGACTTAGTTTTTGGGAATTATAAAGTTGTGCAGCTTGTGAATCTCTGTTTCCCACATTGAACAATCCAACCCCACCTGCAAACTACCTCATACAAGTGCAAGCACGTTGACTTTGCCGAAGCTCATACTTGATTAATGTGCAACTCCTTTAGTTATTTTGCTTTCACAACCAAGTCCTGGGGTGATCATTTTGCTCTAGCCTACAGATCTGTTACTACTTTCCTTATCCACGCCGGGTTTCTGTTATAAATATTTTTCTTTTTCTTAATGCTGTCTCTTTTCTTGATTTGTGTTGTCAATTTTATTTGTGGCTCAGGAAACCCAGCCCTGAGGCTAGGGAAACCAGGATCTGGAATAGGGCTTGGATATGGTCTTCGTTTGAAATCACAGTTTGGTCATTTTGTGGTTGATTACACTATTAATGCCTTGCAACAAAAAACACTCTATTTTGGCATCAGCAACCTTGCTTCATGATCATCCAAATCCAAAAGTTGCAGATTTCACAGCTTTTTCATTCTCATGTCCGCTTCCCAGCCACAGCCACAGGTCACATCACAGACTCCACAGAGTCAGCATTACCATCTTATTTATTTGCTCATGATGATGTGGATTCTGAAAAATGTTTGAGCTGCAGCCATTTTAGTTCTTCAGTTTCCCTGATTTGGGAGTCAAATTACAAATTCAAGAGTAGTGGAAATAATTATGGTTTTATTTCCTATTTCTGCATCACAGGTTTTAACTTTTTTTTTTAAATTTTTTTTTTTAAGAAGTTAACTGGTATAGAACTATAGATACTATCTTACAAGATAGTTTTTAGAAAGCATATACTGATTTGAACTCTTGGAAGACGGAATTGTAATGTAGAAATTATTCTTGCCCCTCGCAGATAATATGCATCAGATTTGTTGTAATCTCTTTTTTTGAAATTTCTTGAGGAATGAATATCTCTAAATAGACAGGTGACATACTCTGCTTAACCGATAACAAACCTTACTAATATGTAAGAGTGCGCCAGTTATTTAATAAAAAGTTTTTTTAAAAAAGAAAAAAAATTAGGGGACATACTCTTCCATTTGAATTTTGGTCATATAAATAATTGATAATGAATTTAATAATTGAACTCCTTTTCCTCAACAGAATGGGTTTTGATTTCCACCTTACTGGAAACTAATATAAAGAACAACATAATAATGTAACACCTACATTGAACAAAAGGGATAGTATGCTCTCCAGAAGACATTCATTTACTGTTCACCACATATTCGACTACTTTAACTTTAATACATTCAGCTAGCATGGACTCTAGATAATGTGAAAATTGGCATTAAAATTTGCACTTCACTTCAAAGATGCATTGAACAGGCAAGGGTCTGGTGCAGGGACTTCCCTTTTGCACTGATTTGGTACTGAAGTCTATCGAAGTGTTGGTAAGGAAATTGATCACATGTTAAGGAAATTGATCACATGTTTGCTAGTAATTACGAGAAATTTTTAAATGCTCCCGAAGGACCACGTGACAGTCTGACGTGGTCCTCCCTTACCAATTAAATTTTGACACGTGTATTTATTACAATTAAAATATAAACTAAGGTTTTATATATTTTGTGAAATGACCGTCTTGGGTTTAGGGTATAGGGTTTAGGTGTTAGGGTTTAGGATATATTGTTAGGGTATAGGTTTAGGGTTTAGGGGTTAGGATTTAAAAAATCAACAAGAAACCCAAAATGGTCTTTGATAAAATCGTTAAAATTGTTTTTCATCATGAAAATTCTCATGTCAAAATTTAAATGGAATGGAGGACCTTGTCAGACTCTCACGTGGTCCTTCGGGAGCACTGAAAAATTTCTCAGTAATTACTATTTAAACACGTAAATTAAGTTAATTAACTATTTTATTTTTATTTATTTGGTAGAGATTAGAAGAAAAGAAAAGTTGTAGAAATGAAGGTTTTATTCATACCTCCTAAAATGGTGATTAGACCTCCACTGATTTTTTTACTCCACAATTTCCAATTTTTCTCTGTTTAGTTTTTTCTATATGTTATAGAGTAATCTATAGAGACAATGAGAGATGAGAGATAACAAAGATGATAGAGAATCTTAGGCCTCGCTTGTAACAAAAACAAAAACAAAAAAAAGATAGAAAATCATCATCTTATTTATTGATAGAAGTTCTTTTATATATGGAATTACATAATACCTTTTAGGTGTTGTACAATAAACATAATTCTATACTAATATGGTAATGCTATCTCTACACGGAATAATGATTCCTTCTTTGACTAGCATAAAACTAAGACACACACAATATTCTAGAACACTTCCTTTTGTGCCGTGTGTTTACATGCCGAATGGTGCATACGGTGTTGCCTCGTCAAAACCTTGCCAAATAACAAAATCTCTGTGGGAAAAACTAAACCTTGGTCGAAGGACTAAAAAGTACAACGTACCAAAATACTTTATTGGGAACTCGATCATCATGATCGGGTGGAATTTCGAAACAAAAAACTGAAAAAACCAAGCCGAAAACCAAACCAAAACCAGAAAAAACCAACTGAATTAAGAAAAACCAAACTGAACCAAATTAGTTTGGTTTGGTTTTTGGTTTCGGTCCTTGAAAAACCGAACCGAACCGAAAAACCGAATCTCTCTAAAAGGACGTCATTTTATCCTTATTTTCTTATTAAACATTTGATTAGAAAAATATGAATTTAAGTTATATGTTCTATATGATTATATGTTTATCTTTTCTAATATTTTTCTTGTTATTTATATTTTATGAACATGTAGAAATGTTTTAGGTGTCGTGTATGTGAAGTATATGGAGTAATATGTTACCTCTAAAATCAAAGACTGAACCCCTACGATAATGTGATGCTCCATTTGATAAGAATCTTAACTGGAGAGACTTGATAAATGCCACATTCTAATACTTTTCACATGTTTCTCAAAAATAGATTTAGACAAAGACTTAATAAGCTTACCATGTGTAATGATTAATCCTAACCAAACACATTCATGAATAACTTCATGTTAAGCAATGATCTCTGCATGATATAAACAATGCCTGTAATGTTGTCTCGTTAAAAACTTTTTCAAGTAAAAACCTGATCTAAGGAGAAAAGAACACAACCGTACCATACACATTTGATAATGATATGTATGTGCTAGACTTCCCCTAAAGTCTCCCTCCTTTTGATTCTTATATCAATCATAGGACAGGATAGCATATAGCAGCAACGATGTGGTTCTAGCCACCTGGACCATCAAATCATAATCCTATGGTTAGATTCTCTTGAATTTGTGTCCTCACATGGCTACAAAACATTTAAATGCATGAGAAATTCTGACCGTAAGATTAAGATTGGAAGCCGCAAAGCAGAGGATCAGCGCCTTTACAGTTGACATTTGAGTCATGTAAAGAGCGACAACAGTAGATAGAGAGACTCGTCGCAATAGATGACTGACGGTAGCACCAAACCCACACTGCTCTCCGCCGAGGAGGCTCTGCAAATAGTCCTGAAAGTAGTCCAGAGGCTGCCGCCTGTCACCGTGCCCCTCCACGATGCTCTCGGGAAGGTCTTGGCCGAGGACATTCGCGCCGGCGAACCCTTGCCTGCTTTCCCTGCTTCAATCAAGGTACTTGTTTCCTCTATTCCTCTACTCTTAATTGTTTGATTGATGGGTTGTACTGATGACTATAATGATCAGGATGGATATGCGGTGGTGGCTTCCGATGGTCCTGGAGAGTATCCTGTAGTTGCTGAAGCAAGAGCCGGCAGCGATAGAATCGGCGTCGCTGTCACTCCTGGTACTGTGGCGTACGTTACCACCGGAGGTTAGTGTTTGTTTATTTTGTGTATGGATTGGAGATTTTGGAAGCCGCTGCAATATATTTGGGGTTGATTATTAGATGATCAAGTTGTACTAGATCGATTTTTGTGTCCTAGGAACTAGATTTATTTTTCTGACTTTGCATCAAGATATTGAAGTCTCTACTGTCTATAAAGTGCATTTCTTGTCATACGTTGTCATTTGACCTTAGGTATCACTATTCTTCTTCTTGAAGGTGCTTTCACACTTTACTTCTTGTTTCTTTTTTTCTCCTTTAACTTGTTACCTGTTGTTCTTCCTTGTAGGACCAATACCTGATGGTGCTGATGCGGTTGTACAAGTTGAGGACACTGAACAGGTGCATGTGAATTCACATGAATCAAAGCGAGTGAGAGTACTGGTACAGACGAGAAAAGGAGTTGATATCCGTCCAGTGGTATGATTTCATTCCTTGCTCAGTCATACACTTAGGGACTGTACTCATTACTTCAGGTCTTTACCATACTATACACAACCGTCACTCAATTGTTTTTCCTTGTCCTTCTGGACATGCAGTTCTATTTTCCCATATAGATAGTTATAATATTAAGAACTAGGAAGTGCATCAAAGTAGATGTTTCTACTCTCAAGACATACAAGTATATAACTGACATAGATTTTTCTTTTATGAACATAGTTTCACATGTACATGTTGGTTGAGTTGGAGACTTGGAGCAGATGTTTTGCATGTCATACCTTGTTCCCTGATTGCATGACTTCAGAAGATATAATGGTCTTTTTTGTTGAATATTAAATGTTTATGACCAGAGAGAGGTCCTAACGTATTCGTCTGAGCTAGTGGGTGGTTCTTAAGGTGTAATGTTCAATATTAAGTAATACAGTAGGAAGATTCAAGGTGTTATGATGGCAGCTAACTGGGGTTTATTAGATGTTTTATGCTTTAGATTTTAAGTTGCACAATCTCTGTGGTGGTGTTTAGAATGTAATGTTCAGGATTAAGTAATACAAACGGAAGATTTAAAGTTTTCTTTAGTGTAAGCTAATTGGAGCATCTTAGCTGTTTTATGCTTTAAAGTTACAATAAGTTGCAGGATCGCTATTGTGGTATTTTTGACTGAGAATTAATTTTGATTATTTTTCTGACTTTAGAGGCTTTGATGCTGGGTTATGTTAGGGGTTGAGGCTGAATTTTGCATGGAATCAGGTCTAAGGAGTGTTTCAAAAAGCAAATTTTTCTCAAGGAAGAATTGATGAGCTGGAAAAATTTGGAGATAAATTGTCGGTGTAGCTTCTTATGGTTTCCTGATGTGGTCAAAGAGGAAACACTTATTTTGATTTGCCCTACCTCATGTTTGTATTTGGCATCATCATGACCTAGTCTGAGATGGGAAATTTCAAAGAAATCCTTTCAGGCTCTTTTTTTTTCCCCCTCTCTTACCTTTACAATACCAACACTGAGTTGTGTTCCATGTGATCTACCCTGGGATTTTGTTGTTAGGCCAGTTTTAAGTTGGACACATAATGTCATACAGTCTCTTACTGTCACCCGACTACTGTAACTGATCAACACACCCAATCCTCTAATGAAAGCGCACATGTTTTGTTTCTTCTTAATCTTTGTGCATTAGTTTCTTATTCTATTGATTCACATAGTTATATAGCAGTTGCTTTGCTATGGTGAAAAGCATGAACAATTTTTTTTCCTGGTGATTAGATATGGTGTTTTACTATATTCATCTTTGCTTGATGTACTGAACTTTTAATCACCGTTAACAATTTGTCTTCCAGGGATGTGACATTGAGAAAGATGATGTAGTTTTGACATCCGGACAAAGAATTGGTGCTTCAGAAGTTGGTTTACTCGCTACTGTTGGAAGGACAATGGTGAAGGTATTAAAGCAATTTACTTTAGGGCTTGATACTTTGATAGATAGAGACTGAGAACTAATTTGGCGCAGGTATATCCCACTCCAAAAATCGGTGTGCTTTCCACAGGAGATGAACTTGTAGAGCCAACAACAGGTGGTCTGAGTCGCGGCCAGGTATTGGTTTCCCCTCTCATCTCTCTCTTTCATGATGCAGGGCAGAAACTGAAAGTTTCTGTCTTGCGGCTAGATCAGGGTAAAAACACTTGAGAGCGGAAGTTCTCAACGAAAACAAGCAATAGCAGAGAAATACTTGCTGTAGGATTAAAGTAGGAACGATATTTTGAGTTCTAGGGTTGAATATCCCAAAGAAACTCTATATATTTTCTATTCAAAATAACAAAGCTGCCTAACAAGTATTACAATACCCATGTTTATATGGTTTACAATACTTGAAGAATAAGTAGGCTGAAGCTAAAAGGAAAAACTAATTAAATGTAAATCCTAATAATTATAAAATAATTTCCTAAAACTATCTCAATAATGAAATATCAAAGATTACGATTTTATAATTAAATATTGCCTCATATGCTCCTGCATCATTTCAACTCTCCCATGTAAAGTCTTTGACATCCTACTACAGAAATTAGAGTCAGTTTTGATAGAACCTTTGACTCTATAGGGCAGCTAACAGTTGAAGGGGAGCAAATTGTCAAAGTATTGTCTCAGAGGATTGTCAAAGAACCACTGTTATCTATGCAGTCGTTTGTCAATTTTGATAGGATCTTTGACACTAGGGCATCTGTTTTCTAGGTACCAACTTGGTTGTGTTTGGGTCCTTTGTAATTTATTAGATTATAGTTTCGCTTCTTAGTTGATACCTTGCCCTTTATCACTATTATGTTCTTTCTTAGTTACATTAAAAATATGATTAATTTTGTCATTAAAAAATACCTACCCCCGGGAGGGTAGTAACAAGGTACTAGGTTTTAACTGTTTTGTATTTGGCGTCAAATTATGGAGTATTGATTATTTCAGAAATGTAAACATATCAAGACATCAGATTGTCAGTATTGGTGGTACCCAATATCTGATCATTAAACTGTTTGACACAACTGATTCAGTCTTGTGCAGATTAGGGACTCCAACCGTGCTATGATAATGGCAGCTTCACTACAGCATCATTGCGAAATTAGTGATTTCGGCATAACTAGAGATGATGAAGAAGAACTCGAAAATATCATGAATACTGTCATTTCTTCTGGAATTGATATTCTTCTTACCTCTGGTGGTGTTTCTATGGGAGATAAGGACTTTGTCAAACCACTGTTACGAAAGAGAGGGACAGTGCATTTCAGTAAGGTACACAGACTGTTTTCATTTTGCATTGGTTTCATACTTTTTTCTTTCTTTATTCTTTACACTTAATCCCTGTATGGTTGTTTTTGGAACTATGTTGATTGTGATGCACTGAACTGGAGACTGGTTTGATATTACTCATATTATGTCATATTGCTTGAATATCTATCTGGATCTTCAGGTTTGCATGAAACCAGGGAAACCTTTGACTTTCGCGGAGATCAATTCTGAACCAGCAGATAAATTGAGAAAGAGAAAGCTTTTTGCCTTTGGGCTGCCTGGAAATCCAGTTAGCTGTCTTGTCTGCTTCCATTTATTTGTGGTACCAACCATCCGCTTTCTTTCTGGATGGGCAGACCCTTATCCTTTCAGGTTACTCCACTTGCTACTACTTTGTTCTCTCTCTCTCTCTCCTATATTCCAATAGCCGTCCTCTCTATTTTAATAATATCTCTTACTTACAGAGTGCAAGCTCGCTTACTCCAGCCTATAAAGACAGATCCAGTCCGTCCAGAATTCCATTCTGCTACTGTCAGATGGGAGTTAAATAAGGGATTGGGTAATCCTGGGTAAGATGTTTAAAGAGTTTCATCTATGCTGTTTACTTTAGTTCCATTAGGAGTTGCTAGTAGATTACATCTTCAAGTACCTTGTTTTCCACTCTTGTATCCTTTTTTGAGTGCTTGTTCCATTTTAACCTTTCAATTGCACCAAGAAAATTTTCTTTTCTTCTAATTCCTCTTTCTTTGTAATTCAGCTTTGTTGCTGAGAGTACTGGCTTCCAGAGAAGCAGTCGGATTTTAAGTATGAAGTCTGCTAATGCGTTGTTGGAGTTGCCAGCAACAGGCAGTCTAATGCCAGCCGGGACGTCTGTTTCAGCCATCATTATTTCTGATATAAGTAATGCTGCTATTAGTAAAAATTCCTCATCCCCATGTCCAGCTTCTCATATAGAAAGATGTAAAACACAAGAAACATCCATAGCTGAGTCTCACGATGCTGGGGTTAGAGTAGCTGTTCTTACTGTGAGTGATACTGTTGCATCCGGGGCTGGGCCGGATAGGAGGTATGATACCTACTCATTGTAACATACTTAGCATATGTATAAATATATATCAAATCCATATGATCAATATATATATTGGGACAAGACCCTCATTTTAAGTGACCTGGGCTTGTAACTCAAAGTACCTGGTGATACTGCTTTCGGAGTCATTTTCTAAAAAGGCTAGGTTGCTAGTGCTCCAGAAAAATTGTCAAGGAACAGCTTTTCATGGCTCATACTTGCTTGAATTTGCTGGAAATGTGTAGGGTTTTTAATTATTTTTTCTACTGTGTGTATTTTATTTTTTTATTTAGAGTAGAAACATAGTATTTTTCTACTCTTTGCATTCTCTTTGCATTCTCAAAAAATAAAAAGGATTTTCTACTCTTTGTTGGTTCTTTATAATCGGGTTTTCTTAAAGAACAATTTGCAGGTTCTTTATAATGAAAATCAGATAAGTAGTGTTCACAAATTACTTTATCGTATTCTGTTTTCTACCAAACACGAGGGTTTGTTTTTTCCTTTTTTGTTTTTCTGGTGAAAAATGTGGTCATTGGCCTAAAGTTTGTCTTTGTTTCCCTATGTAGAATTGATCTCAATACGTTTTTGCCTTGAGAAGATCTATAGCCAAACTTGAGCATCTAGATGATTGTTCTTTATTGTGTGTTTTTGACTATCTTTTACAATCACATCTACGATGCAAAAGAAGAAGAAAAAAAGAAACAAAGGTGATATTACTCCTTGTCTAAGGGGAACATGAGATGTTCTATATGCTTTGTGACAATGATATAGGTCCTTCACTTTAATGTCAGATAATATAGCATTGGATTTAGTGCTATAATCAAACTCATGCATCTTGATACATCTTTTTGAATGTTTGTTTCAAGAAGGCCACTTACTAGATGCAAAAGAAACAAGACAAAGTTGATATACTCCTGATCAAAGTGGAGCAAGAGATGTATTAGTGCTTTGCAACATATGGGCCCTTCTTTTTAAAGTGATCCAGTGTCTACAAAATCTTTTGTTGTACAACAAGTCTGCTGTTTTCATGTATATCAGACACCTATGATCCCATACATAGAGTAGTAGGATTGAAGTGTCTGAGAAAGAAAATTATCATGTGAACAAGGAGATGTAGGTGTTTCCCTTAGTCAGCAAAAGTTTCAGGCTTTCAGCCATAAGTTAGCGCATCATTATGGGAATTTATGTATTGTAAGATAATAATCCACATGGTGTACTTTTCTTCTTTTCTATATGCCTGCTACATTCATGTATTATTTTTAACCTTTCTCCACTTGCAGTGGTCCAAGGGCAGTTTCTGTTGTGACTTCTTGTTCAGAAAGGTTGGGAGGAGCCAAGGTTGTTTCAACAGCTGTGGTACCAGATGATGTAAGCAAAATTAAGGATGTTCTGCAGAGATGGAGTGATAGCGAGAATATGGATCTCATCCTCACCCTTGGTCATTTTCTTGAATTTTAGCGTGCTATTAATTTCTTTGTGAATTTGGTAGACTAGACCCTTCCAAGTGCGATTTTCTTGAATTTCTTTCTTCATTTGTAGGTGGCACTGGATTTACCCCACGAGATGTAACCCCAGAAGCAACTAAAGAGTTGATTGAGAAAGAAACACCTGGTCTTCTTTTTGTCATGATGCAAGAGAGTTTAAAGGTAAGCTTAATGCATAATGTTGTTAGTTTTTAGTTTTAACAATGTATCGCAAATTTAACCATCTTAAGTAGGTCTGCAAAAATACTAAGGAGGTTGATTAGTCTAAAGTATATTTACTGTTGAATTTGTAAAATGATTGCATGACGGTTTTTTTTATTTTTTGAATTTATTTTAGCCCAAAGACTTATCTGCATAACTCTGACAAAAGGAGTTTCTACACCTGGTCACTATAACTGCCAAGAGGAGTTTCTAATATAATCTTTGATTGCTGCAGCATCTTCCATACGTGCCTCCAGCCTTCTTAATTAGCTGTATTATTGTATAATCACCTATATTTGGATCAACCTGTAGGGTCTGTTTAGTTTAAACTCAGTTTTTCCCTTATTTGAAAACAGGTCACACCATTTGCTATGCTTTCTCGCGCTGCAGCAGGAATAAGAGGGTCAACTTTGGTAAGGCCACAATCTCAATTTCATTCAGAATATTTCATATTGGGATTTGACCGATTTGTGGAGCAGTGATTGCTGATCACTTAATTTTAACGTGCTCTATCATATTCCTAAAATCATGGAATCCAATTTTAAGAGGAACAATGTTCGTAAGTGACGGATATTGTCACTATGCAAAGTAGTTGGTTGGGCACTAATTGAAAAGTAAATAGCTAATGTTGTTTCTTCATTCATCCCCTGAGAACACAGAAAACTGAAGCTCTAGAGGGGTCTTTCAGCAAATCATAGTGATGAATTGATATATACGGGGAGGGGTTCATGTAAAAGTTGGTGATACTTTTCTTATTCATGTTCCATGGATGTGGTATTATGAAATCTGAACAATCTATCTTTATTATTGAAGAGATCTGACTATTATGGAACACTGCATACAATAGCTAATATGTCTGCTTTGTTCTTTGCTATATAATCGAAGATCATCAACATGCCGGGGAATCCAAATGCGGTTGCTGAGTGCATGGAGGCTTTGTTGCCCGCCCTCAAGCATGGACTAAAGCAGATAAAGGGGGATAAGAGAGAGAAACATCCTCGACATGTGCCTCATGCGCAAGCTGCGTCCATGGATACGTGGGAGCAAAGTTATAAGTTGGCTTCTGGTAGTGGTAAAGACTCCTCTGGTTGTTCTTGTTGCCATTAAACCGGAAGATTAAAAGTCATACATGTAATCTTGTGTGTTGTTGCTGTACATCTTAATTTATATAAAGTGCTTATAGTTTCTAGTTTCTACATTCATAAACCAAGAGCACAACCCCTTACCAACGCACTGATGTTCTCGGGCTACAATGATATTTTAGTGCCGTTATACAGTCGTGTAACCAGCATCAAGAGTAACTAGTACGGCCCTGCCAAATGTGTCCCAAAACAAGTAGGACCATGCACGCATAGGTCCAAACCTTGCCTCCAAATTCTGGAGTCCTGAAGTTTTTGAAGATGGGGGAACTTGTGAGTGATCTTATACTCCCTAATGGTGGTTGGAGTTTACCTTTGAGCTACTCCTTTTAGCCAAGATGAAGCTGAAACTAGCGCCGTCTAATATTCCACTTGGAGACGGAAAAAATGAGGATAGCCTCTCGGATGGTTCTTTGAAAGAAAATGGAAAATATTCAGTTATATGAGCAAGAGTGAAAGAGGAGGGCTAGTCAATTGATGGGAGCTATTGTCGTTTCTCACCTTTAGCAACTGAACTTTTGGGACTGAAAGCCAGCATTCGTTTTGCTCTTGAAGCTAGTAGCCTTCCTGTAGAGATCGAAGTTGACAGCAAAGTAGTTCGTCTATTGAATTCTGTTGATCTTTATCGGTCTGATCAAGACCTCTCATGCATGCTTGCCGTACCGATAAGGTTATTTTTCAACCTTGATGAGAATGCAACAACGTGGCACATAATTTTTGTATGAAAATACTATTGAAGTCGATTCAATCCGAGATACTCACATGTAACTTTTATTTTCATCAATGAACAGTTGCATATTTAACAAGAAAAAATAAATATACTTCGATTCAGAGACCGTTATACTTCTTTATCGAACTAGTTTACTTGATATAATTGATGTACCGGGCTACGAGGTATGAATGCAACGTAGGTTCTTTAATAGTAATATGGCAGTAAAACTTGTTTTTTAAATTTAATTTATTCGCTCATGGCTGGTTATGCAACATGAGTAAATTATTTAATTAATTTGAAAAAAAAAAAAGTTAGACCCGCTGGCCATATCATGGGTATATGCGGAAGAAGATTGGGAATAAGTTTGCATAGGCTGCGAGGGTTTGGGACTTCGGGGTTTAGATGTTACCTTGTCTCACATAACCCACCTCCGAAATGCTTTGATTTCAATCCGATTCAACATTCAATTTCTTGGAGGGGGCGCGTCTTCACTCCATAAAACAGCAGCAACAGCACTCTCCTCCCCTCTCTCCATATATCTCGCTCTTCAATCTTCATTTCAGGTCTTCTTCTCAGATTTTTTTTCTTCCAGTCACTGTAGTATTTTTTTTTGAGAATCTAGGATTCTATTTGAATGTAGATATAGGAAACCAAGACAGTGTTAGGGTTTAGGGTTTTTTGAATTTCTGGCATTATCAGTTGTTATGCGGCTGGTTTTTGTAGAGTTGTTATTTTCTGCTAATAGATTAAAGATCTGGGCTAATGAAATCAATGAACTCTTTTATATGTTCTTCATATGCATCGATTCTGATTAATTTGTATCGAATTCGAAGTTTACGAGATTCATTTATGGTTTTAGGATTACTTTACTGGAGCTATGCAGAGTTTGCACCGTCTTCTATCTCGTCTTTCCTCAACTTCAATCTCCCCCAGCACGAGTGCAGCAAAGGTTTTGAGGGAGAAGTGCAAAGCCGGTTTGGAAAGCAATGGTATCGAAGCTTGTAAGCTTATGAGCTCCCGATTTTTTTCTTTCCAATCGGGTGGTGATGGCCAAAATGAGGGTGGAGATGGGTGGGATAAACCTTCTGCTGGAACTTTTGGCGATAATGCATCGGATAATTTGGGGTGGGATAACACATCCTCCTGGTCTCTTGGACTGACCAAGGAGCATTTTGATGGGGAGGTGGTTGGGCGGAGAGTAAGCGGAGATGAGAATCCTCAGTCTGCCGTCATCAATAGTTTGCAAGAGATTGAGGATAGAATAAAGGAATTGGAGGCAGAGAACCGGAAGAGTAAGAAATTTGTTGATGGATGGGGAGACAGATTGAAGGAGATAAGTGTGCTGATGAAGCAAGTGCGTGAACCTGGTGCAAGAGGGTCTTATCTCAAGGACTCGGAGAAGGCTGAGATGTATCGACTGCACAAGGAAAACCCTGATGTTTACACTATTGAGCGCCTGGCGAAGGATTATAGGATTATGAGACAGAGAGTGCATGCCATTCTTTGGCTGAAGGAGCTTCAGGAGGAAGAGGAGAAGAAGCTTGGTCGTCCATTAGATGATTCTGTTGAGCTCCTGCTTGACACCTATCCTGAGTAAGATACAATATGGGAGCATTATTGTTTGTTTTTATTTTCATATATTAATGGTCTCTATAAGTGAAATACTTTTTTATATCTCAAGCATCTGCAAACTTCATGTTTTTCGGTATAGGTTTGCTCATTCATATCATTTATGAGGCTAACACTTTTCCTCATTCAGATTTTTCAATTCCCATGACCGTGAATTCCATGTTGCATCGCTTCCCTACAAACCTGACTTCAAGGTTATGCCTGAGGGTTGGGATGGTACCACCAGAGATTTGGATGAAGTCCACTACGAGATCTCCAAGAAGGAAGATGAGATGCTGTATCAAGAATTTGTCCAGAGGTTGAACTTCAACAAAATGAAAGTAAGTTATGTAACCTTGACTTTGAATTAGAAAATAAAGTGAAACCAAAACATTAATGGGGGTAGACAAGTAAGTGTGTGCTATCAGAGAATGCAGCTGTTTTAGGTGTCGCTGTTGGTAGTGGTAAATATTATTAGCTTTCCTACTCTCTCTGCATGTTTTAAAATGTTATGATGTGCGAGGTTGGATGACTAAAGGCTACATTGGGATTATGCGACCATGACCTGTAGGACCTCTTCACTGTAAAACAAAAATACTGCGGTGTATATTGAGATGGATAAGGTGTCGGAGTTGAACTGTAGGACTTAGACTTTAGTGTATTTGATAACAATTATTAGTTTTGAAAGTCATGGTGTTTAGTCTTTTTAACTGGGAAAAAAAAAAAACTGGAAAAAGAAAAAGGTTGGAGGTGAGCTCAACACAATCCTTCCAACTATGACACACACAAATGTTTTTTTTTTTTTTTGAAAGGCATTCTCTGCTCATGCCAGGCATGAGTGTGAAATGGGCTTTTGTCAAGCATGATTTATTTATTATTTTAATATCCAAGAATATGCAACTGGCCAAATTCAGTTCATGATCTAAGAGTTTGTGGTTCATTATTTTAAATTTTCTTTTTATTTGATGATATACAGTACCTTGTACATTCACTTGATAAATTAATCAAGCAATAGTACTGAATTGTTAGAACTAATATTGCTACCTTTTACCTTAGTTAATAAGTTTATTAAATAGTGAATTATAACCAAGTCATTTAATTTTCTATCAACCATAGAAAGTTAAGGAGAGGAAAGCCTACATGGGCTATGAAAGGACAGCACAACTCAATCAAGGCATAACATAAACCATGTGTAGTTGTACGTGCACCATTTGGAATACCCAGCACCTTACAAGGCATGCTTGGGATAACTTAAATAGGTGATGTTGGCAGAAAAGGCTGGAACGTCTGATAGTGCAGAAGAAGAGTATGGTTATGCAGATGAGGGTTGAGAGCATGAGGTCCAGTTAATGTGTGAAAAATGAGATTCAGAAGTTGTAAGATCCTCATGGATTTATATATAATGCATCTGCCTGGTAAATGAAATTCAGTGATAATGTATAGTATGACAGACGCTTTGGACAGCTCGATGGCTAAGCAATGATGCATGTTTGTATTAGATACTGAAGATGGAGGTGACACTGATGTAGGCTGGCAGATTTCTGTCATATCTAATTGGGTGTATTCACCTTTTGAATATTTCCTATATGTGGTTCCTCCATTCAATTCATAGGAGGGGAAATTTGTTGGGTGGATATTAGTTACCAAGTGAGTTTGGGGTGACATATGGGACAATGAGATGTTTTTTTCTCTTTTCTAGTTTGCCCTTGCATTGCATATCAATTAATTGATTGCGATTTTCTGTTACCATCTATTTAACAATAATTGGATTATCTGATTTCACTTTTGTAGATGAGAGGAGAGGTTTTCTGCCACAAGTATAGTCGTCGTCGTTCTGCAGATGGGTGGAATTTTACTGTGGAGAAAATGGGACCCAAAGGAAAGCGTGGAGGTGGTGGTGGCTGGAAGTTTGTCAGTCTGCCAGATGGTTCTAGCCGACCACTGAATGAAAAGGAGAAAATGTATGTCAAGCGAGAAACTCCACGCCATCGACGCAAGATCCTTCCATGATGACAAAGTCTGTTATTTAGTAGATGTTTACAGTGAAGAAAATTTTGTAGTTCATGCAAACTTGATGTGGTCTTAAGGTGGTTCAGTGGCGATAATAGCATCATGGTTACCGCCATTGTTAATTGTATAACTTTCTTTCAGAACCATTTTAAACACTGTTTCTTTTGCTTAGGATTATGGTTGAGCTAAGCACCAAGCTCTTCTTTTTCCATCTTGAAAGACACGGTCTGTGGATTTTAGCTAATAATGTATTGGGATCATCAATTCTAGCTACATAGCCCGCTTGAATACCAACTCGAGCCTTATGTGTTGCACCAGTCTGATTACAGCTAGCGAGTCCTCCTTCCAAAATGTCAGGACGGAGAATCCACATCTCAGTTCACTGATGTGCTCGCCATTTAAAATCGCTCTGCTTGCTTGTGTTCATTTTTCTTGGTCCAACATGTTGAGATCTCAAAAGTTTGACACACAAAAATTTCTCTGTTTTATCCAGCATACAAGTGTTTTTGGCATCATTTCCGTGCTCTGATGTCTTTTAAAAAAATTTCATGTACCGTAAAAGATGGTAATTACATGGTATCTGGCTATGGAAAATTCCCACTATGAATATAATACCAAAATACCCAATCAGATATTCTTTAGCCTCATTCACCTACCAAAATACAATATGATGATGAGGCAATAATGATTCGAACTGGTGAAGAGCTCTCTTGTGGGAGGCACGCTATCACCAATTATCACTTAAAAATTCATCCTCATAGGCGTAAGAAATTACATTATCAATGAAACCCAAGATGTGAGAAAAACAACAGCAGAGCTGACTCTAGGTCTTGCCTTCTTGGCATGCAGCTATGCGCGCTAGCAGTGAGTAGAATGTATTAATTCTTGGCTTTCGATCAGAGCAGCATCAGCTTGTATTGGTTCCTTCCTAGCATTCCCAGGTACTTTAGGACAAGACATAACGTACAGTAGAGTTCGTGAACTAAAAGAATGTAGAGCCTTTTTGCTTTAGTCAGTTCAGGTAGTATGCAAACACTGATAAGTAGATTGTCGCACAACCCACCAGCACGTACTCTTTCCTAATTTATTTACTGATAATGGAACAAGTCCCCCAACTGTAGAGCTCAATGTAATGCAAAGACCTCTTGCATTTGGCAACTGCTCTACTTCTGCCCGGTCACAGAAACTATATTGCAGAGTTAACCAAAATCTATGGCAGCTACGTAAACGTCCACTATCACAAAGTAGATTCCGTGGCCTCCTCGGAACTTGTCTTTACTTCCAGAGAGCTCCCTGGCTGGTTGGAAGAACTCCATGACCGTACCGTATTAACTGGCCGGCTCATAATGCATGTCGGGGGACGGAGAAGCTACACTGATCGATCGAGTACACTCTTTCATTGTTCAAACTTGAGGTACAATCCTTCAGTGAGGTGAAGTCCACTTCGCAGAGGCGCCAGACATGGCAAATGTTTCCTGGATCGATTAGCCTTGGAATTGTCATCTTCATTGGAATGTTCATCATGGATTCATGATCAGAGGTTAATGACATGGTTATAATTGGCAGACCTAGAGCAGGGTGAGCAACTAACAGTGGCAAATCCAGAAATAGGATTACAACCACCTTGGTGGGGCTTGAACTTCTTCACAAAGAAAAAGAAATGTTACTGTGGAGATTCTCAACGATGTCAAAAAAAATTATTAATTGAGATAAAAAAAAAATTCAACTGGTCAAAAGGAGATATAATGAGTCTTATCCATTAAATGCATATACAAAATTAATGCATATATAAAACCAAATTTCAAACTATGAGATTGTCAAAAATGACCGGGAGGGGTTGCAATGCTCTTTTGGTTGCCTGGGCTTCTAACGGATTAGTCATTAGGTCTAGGAAGCTTTTAGGATATCACGTTCTTGAATCATAAAAAAAATAAAAAATAAAAAACCTTAATTAGTATAGTTGACTCTTTGATGATCTATGTACCTCAAGTAATTAAGCAAGTAACCTGACATTACTTGAGTTTGATCAGAAATTAGTTGATCAAGTTAGAACTCCAATTTATTCGTATCAAGACTCTAAGCAAAGGGGTAACCCTAAGAATGTCTACAAATTAATTAACTTGGTACGTAGTCTTTAATAAAATGTAAGATTAATCTATACCATGCATGCCATAATGAATTATTTCTTGTATAGGAAATACATAAAATATCTTAAAAATCATGTAATACATGATTGGGAGGTGTATTTTAAATTTCCTTATTTATTTCTTATTTTGAGGGGAAAGGAAATGGAAGACAACATGCACAGAATTACAATCAATGGTCAACTGACTAATTATATATTTATATATAACCCAATTAAGATCGAGTATTTGTAGTATCACCCTTTGGTGAAGTTCGTTCTCCTGTGGCATTTTTCTTCACGTACTTTCTAGCCCAAACATGTTTTCCATTAATGGCAAATTTGGCCTTTGTTTGTCCCTCAAGTACCATCGGAATGAAGAAAGCATAACGAACTACAAGGCGAGCATATAAAGGCTGTTGATCTTCTACAGGTACTTCTTGCATATGGATAGCATCAAAAATGTCCCCATATTTCCTGTTATAGAAAAAAAAAAATTAGTCAACCGAGTTAATATAAAAGAACAAATAATACATACTCTAAAATCATATTCGTACCTAGTGAAGAACTCTCTCACTTCCTTTTCAGAAATGGGATACCCCTTCGAAAATGTCAAGAAAATAGTCCTATCATCCGCAGGAACTTCTTCCTGGACCTGATCCCCCCGAACAACATCACGTGTATCACCCTTACCTCTAACATCGTCATGCAGATGCAAACAACTCAACATATTTGCCATTTCGTTATTCAGAATATCATGTTGAGCCCCAATATCATATGCATCAGCAAAACCAAGACGCATATACTCTGGAGGAGATTGAGCTGCTCCAACAGACGACGCCATAACCGCCACGCAGGGCTCCAATGTTAGTGGATGTGGATCAACACTACTATTACTGTTAACAACAGTCTCATCTATGGAGGGCGGAGGAAGAGGTCCTATGGTTTCTATAGGAGCGTCAAAAGTCGCAGCTCCAACGAGAAATGGATTATAGTACTTGTTGACTTGAACCACCCTCCTTGCATAATTCTGCGTCTCTGGCTGTAACCCTATTCCCGTGATTCTGGGATCGATAGTCTTGTTTTGGTAGTTGGCTGCTGTGATATACAAGTCATCAAATGCTCTTAAGCACACGTCGTTGAGAAACATGGTAATTCCTCGGATGATGCTGAGGCGGTTCTTATGGAAGAATTTGAGGGTGACGCCGCTCTTGGTCATTCCTTGGAGGATGGGAATATCGTGAGGCAAAATATCGGATTCCAAGACCGTCGGAAACTCCTCGTGTTGAATGACATTAAGAACCATGCAAGACTCGTCGGCCATGGTATGGAGGAGGGTGTTGGGGAGAGTGTCAAGGGCTTTTTGGATGAAGCGGGTGACTTTACCTCTGTGCTCAAGCCACATCCAGAAGGCCATAACCTGGGCAGACTCGCCCGGGTCACGGCCCAGATGCAATGTGAGACTTGTGAAAAGCTTGCGGTCAATGTTATGGAATGAATAGAACTGTTCTTTGGTGATTTGGACTTCGCATGAGGGCGAGGAAGAGGAAAAGAAAGCCATGGTGTAATTGTTGATGCAACAGATCGAGATTGGGGTTATGTTGCTGCAAGTGTTGAGTGAAGGAGGGTGGCCTGGGTTTTATACATATGGTGTTGGTGACTTTGGAAAACCATAATTTTGCAGACATGGAAGCCTAATTAGGTTTGGAACAACTTCTATATACGTTTGGATTGATATTGATATCATTTTGTTGTCTATAAATTCAAAAGGTAGTTAGGTCCCTTGTACTGCATTTAATTTGGTCAAAATTATTCAACCATGAACTTGACCACAAGCTGGTTATTGCATGCATGTTTGACATTTCATATATCTTTTTTTTTTGTTCGTATTTCAAATTAACCCTTCCAAATTATGCAAAACTGTCCATAAAAGACTCCAAAACATTCAAAGCTATAGAGTAATATAGTTAAACACCATAAGTGGTCGAATTGACAAGAATCTAGAAAGTGCACGTACGTTGTAGAACTACATATCCGGTCAGGTTGGAATCCTGCCGACGTTGATTCGATTAAATCTCAATATATTTAAACCCTAAAAATGATCATGCAACACAGATTGGGATCTAGGTTTAAAAAAATTTAGATGAGAAAATCGTTTGTTATCGATAAAAAGAATTATAGTAATCTCAGTTACATTAAAAAACATTGTTTCCTGCCCAATAATACTCAAGATTGTAAAGTTACGTGAGGAGTAAAGTTAACACATAATTATTAGTGTGTACAAACGTTGATCATATATAATAAATGAGATGTAGTGTGAAACTTAACATTGAGTCACACGTCAATTAATGATTAGAATTGCGGTTGTTCGAGCCTAAACCCTAGACCCTAAAAATGATCACACAACACGGATTAAAATCTAGGTTTAGAAAGCTTTTAATGAGAAAATCGTGTGTTATCGATAAAAAGAATAATAGTAATCTCAATTACATTAAACAATATTGTTTCCCGCCCAATAATACTTACGATTGCAAAGTTACGTGAGGTTTAGGGTTAACACATAATTATTAGTGTGTACAAATTAACGTCGATCATATATAATAAATGAGATGCAGTGTGAATCTTAAAACTGAGACACATCGATTAATATGATTAGAATTGCGGCCGTTGGAAGAGAAGCTTCAACATGATTTAATCCGAGACCTTGTAAACTAGACTGTAAACCCTAGCTAGGCCCTAAAAATGATCACATAACACATTAAAATATGGGTTAAGAAAGATTTTAATGAGAAAATCATGTGTTATCAATAAAATGAATTATAGTAATCTCAGTTGCATTAAAAATATTGTTTCCCGCCCATGCCAATAATACTTACGATTGCAAAGTTACGTGAGGAGTAAAGTTAACACATAATATTAGTGTGTACAAACATCGATCATGTATAATAAATAAGCAGTGTGAATCTTAACACTGTGTCACATATCAATAAATGATTAGAATTGGGGTTCGAAAAGCTTCAAAACGATTTAATCTGTGACCTCATAAACTAGACCGTAAAAAATAGATGCAAAGTGGATCTTTCTCTCTCTCTCTAAACTCTAGGTAAACGTTCTCCTCCTCTAGACGCCGCCAACTGGCTTAATACCTATCCGGCCTCGCCCCAACAACGGCGATGGCCTCTGGCCTAGCCGGTACATGTGGGGTGCGGTCGGATGGGTGGGTAGTGTGGTCATGAGATTATTCTTATGTTCTTGTATTGCAAGTTTATGTAAATAAAGAAGTGTAATATTTAACTTAGTGATGAGTTGTATGATATTACTTTTCCGCTAGCTATTAAGTTCTAGTTGTTTGGTTTGTTATTGAAACAGGTTGGGATTTTTATATTTTAAGTTAGATCATGCCATAATTTTTGAAAATTATCTTTCGAAAATTAGGGTGTGACACCTTTATCGATTCACCATGATGAACAATTATATGACGCTGGATGTTTGACAATTTTATAGATAATGTAGATCAGTTAATTAAAGGAGAAAATGGTTGGACTGAACCCTTTAGAAGCTTCACCCAAAATCTACCCCTTTAATGTCTCAGTACCATTTGATCTAATAACGTAGTCTCTCTTTAGTAAGTGGAAAGTTGTAAGTTTGACTCACGAAATTATAATTTTTGAGTTGCTTAACTGCTTAACTAATTTTCAGTTTACCTCATCAATTTTAGGTCAATCATCATGTTAGTCCATTTTCTTTCAATTTCATCAAAAATACCCCTCGACTTCCAATTTCCATTAGTCGTGTTCAAACATCTGTTTTCCATCCAATTCCCTCGTCATGTAATGACTTGCATTAAGAAGAAAACCAAATTTGAAGTCGCTGGGACTACAGAAAAAGGGCAAAATAGACAAATTGCATTCAATCCCACCAAGATCACTAAGTTTAGGGGGTTGTGATAAGAACGGGGACGTGTATCGATATGAGAAAAAATGGTCAGAAATATTATTTTTTTCAGAATTTGACTTTCTTTTTGATGCCACGTCATCACTGGACAGAATAATTGGATGAAGAACGAGGGTTTGGATATAGCTGATGAAAATTGAGAGTTGAGGGGTGTTTTTGATAAAATTGAAAGAAGAAGTACTCATGATGATTGAACTAAAATTGATGAGAATAAACTGAAATTAAAACACCCTTAATGTCGATTTTGTGTAAATAGACCTTGTAGAATGGATAATTTGTAAACAACACGAAATTGTGAGTAGAGAAGAAAAGTGTGTCACCACAAAATAAAAAAAAAGACAAAAACTGAATGCATCGCGCAACATCTCCAGAATCGCATAAACGTTTTCTGCACAGATTTTGGGCGCGCTGAGGTTTGTGTGGCAAAAGAAGAGAAAAATCGAGACATTAGAAAGGAAGGAAAATGGACGAAGGTGAATTTCGACGCCTTCTCCTTCTTTTCCCAGTCGTCCGATCTCGTGATTACCATGTAATTCTCTCTCTCTCTCTCTCTCTCTCGGCTTCTTGTTCAATCTTCTTACGCATCTTTTCTTGTTATATGATTGGTAGCCTCCTTATTGTATCAATTATGGGATGAAGTTGTTTCAATTCGATCACAATAAAATTGTCTAGTTTTGAGACATTTGCCTTTACTCGATAACTAGATAACAGTTGTGTTGGAGGAGCTATATCTAATAGCAATATCGAAAAACCAGATGTTACATAGAACTAACAAAACATGTGTTAGAGGAGAGACACAGGTTAAAGATTCGCAACAGTTTTGTTGTTTCTGTAGAATGATAGATTAATCGGCTGCTCACTTTTCAACCATCACTAACTCATAGAAGAAGACAGGTTTTACCCCGATTTGTCCAACTTCGTGGCGGTTATCTAGTTTAGGCAGGGGAGGGATTGCATTTGGCATAACCCACACCTGAATTTGTAGCAATTTATGTCCTGATACTTGGTGGCGGACAAAAATTATGTTTTGAGTGTATTCGACGATAGGGGCGAAATAGTTGGAATATAAATTTGTCCAGTAAATTGAATGTTATGAGTAGCTTTATCATTTCCGCCTTTTATGTTTTGATATACTTCTGTCGGGTATACTGGATAAGAGATTACATGAACTTGGGTCTTTCAGAGCCTTTTCTCTTAGGATTTATTGTTTGGAGGTTGATTGGTGAGCCATATTTCCATTTTCAGTTCCTATACATGATTTGGAAGTATGTATAGATTTTGAGTTGTCTTATTTCTCATGGTAGTGTTGGTGCATGAATTGTTTCTAGTGACATTATTCTTAGTAGCGGCATAATGTTTTGTTATCACTCATTTGGTGGATTATGTGCGAAAAGGTGGCGGAAAGTGTTGAACTGTTGATGCCCTATTTTTTCATTGCCTATAATTTTAAACAGCATATATATTTTCCTGTAACATGTTGAAATGGGTGATTCTGAGTTATTCCTTATGTGCTTCCTTACAAATTTCACTATGGAATTAGTGGTGGTGGTTGTCAGAGGGAGGAAGTGTGTTGTTGAGGTGTGGTGTGCCTGGTTATTCTGTGTAGTAGTAGGGATAACTGTGCTAATACATCTAGCCATTATCTATATCTGAATAAATTTACTGTGTTTTTTTACTAAAAAGGATATCTTTGCCCAGTTTTATTGTTACCTGTTTTGAGCATAAAGATTCATGTAAAGGAAAGTTTTCTGATCTGACTGCACATGTTAACTTTATACATTATGTCCACTATTCTACCATTTTAACAAGAATGCTCTACTATAATATTCACATGTCTTTTACTGTCCCATTGGTACTTGATTTCGGGTAAATGCAGTAACAGGTATTTGTAGTAGTATGTTTTTACATGAAAATTAATGTGTGGATATCAGTTTTATAATTAGAGTGGATTGAATTATGCGAATAAACAATTTTTTATTTTTTTTAAGTTCATAAGGTTTTGGTCAGGTTCTTTCAGATTTAAATATCCGATTAAAAACTTCTGTACTTTGAGTGGCATTCCTTCATCTTAACCCTTAGTGGTATATAATCTTAACCCTCAGTGGTATGATTTTACCACGTATGCCTTCATTTCCCCTTTATGTTCAGTAAGCTGCGCCATTCTAAGAGGGTACTGTGACTTCCGTACTATGTAGTTTTAAGTGTATATGAAGGGCAAGAAGGTTGGCAATTTTTTGGGCTATTTGAATGGAGCGAAATAGAAGGGTTTTTGAAGATTTTCGTGTAGGAGAGCTTTTTATCTCTAGTTGCCATGTATCCCTTCGTTGCCCTTTTTTGTTAAGCAAGCTGGGTTATTCCAAGAGGGTGTATGAGTTCCTCTTTAAGTGTACAGGAAGGACAAGAAGGATAAAACGCTATGGGAATGCAAAAGGTTGGCAGGTTTTTGGGATATTTGGATGGAGAAAAATGGAAGGGTTTTCGAGGATTCTTGTGGGAAGAGCTTTTTTGGTTAGTTAGTTTATGGTCTTCTTTAGGGGCATTGATTTCTGAAAAACTTAGACATGATTCACAATCACCCCTTACTGTTGGATTCAAAAGCTACTGGAGTGCGTTGATATAGTTTGTTATCTTGGGAGTTCATATTTCCTTGATAGTGCTGTAATTTCTTGGTCTTACTGCACTAGTCCTCTACCTTGGTTCATAGAATGAGGACGTCTTGTCCACTATCGTATTTTGATGTCCACTATTGTATTTGTTGCCTTTCTTGTATATATATTATTTAGGTAGAAAATATCACTTATAGAAGTGCTTCAAGTTTTAATGTATAAGCATCATGTGGTCTGATATGAAGTTGGAATCTTGATGATTAATTCTACCACATTGGAAAAAATTTCTATGTTTTTATCCTTGTGGTCCAGCCCATGGTTAGATATATACCTTATTCAAATAGTAGAAGTAAGCTACAACCAATAGGGGTTATGTTTCTGTTATGGATGGTTGGGGCAACCCTAGTTGATACCACTAAGGAAGGGATGATTGTTGTATTTGATGAAAGGTGATTGTTATTCCTATATATAGGTGTTTGGGTTGTTTGTGACGGTGGTAGACAAGCTTAAGTCTGTCTGGGAGAAGCAGGTCATGTTTTTGGTAATGATACCACTCCAATGGAGTTATGGGACTCCACCCTTGGAGAGAGTGAGGGAGTTACTGAAGGCTTGAATTAAAAGAAATTTGAATACCTCTCCAGGTTTAGAGAAGAAATGTCATGAGATATTTTCCTTGTTTTCTCCCCCCCCCCCTTTTCTCTTCATCTCTGTTTGACACTCTTGTTTTGCTCTTT
The DNA here is from genome assembly GCA_034370585.1 of Fragaria x ananassa. Classification (NCBI taxonomy): domain Eukaryota; kingdom Viridiplantae; phylum Streptophyta; class Magnoliopsida; order Rosales; family Rosaceae; genus Fragaria; species Fragaria x ananassa. Next base: position 16,862,856 of record CP139766.1, read on the forward strand.
TCATTTGTTTTTGATGTCCCATTCTGATCAATCACGCCAGTTAGAACAGAAGGATTAATGCGTTCCTTTACAATTATGCAAATTGGAAGTCAAATTAGTTGACTTCTTCCAAAAAAAAAATTGGTGGAACTGTCCGTGAGGAAGTGACCACTCTTTTACTATTGATCATGATGTTTCACACTTTGATGCTTATACATCAATCAGTTCAGTTCATACTAACTGTATCTAATTTCAGACTGAATCAGAGAAATCTAAAGAGTCAACTTCTAAGTCAGCAGAATCTGAAGCGGTATTACTTTTAACTTTTGCACAAAATTTACCATTTGCACACATATTGGTGCTTCTAGTTGACTTATTTGGATCTTTTAACAGCTAAAGGAATGGCATGATGCATGGGATGAGGGAGAGAAAAAAGACATGGAGAAGGAAACACGTGATGGACATGGTATGCTAAAATTACATTCATCTACCAGACATGTCTTACTGTTTGGGGTTGAACTGGTGGCCACACCATAAACTTTGGACCCACTGAGGACCGTTGGGCTGTTTCAGTTTAAAATATTATAACGATGCTATGACCTCTTAGATGCTTGATATGGAGTCATAAGTTTCTAATTTTTGAGGAGCACTAAGGAATTATCTTTCATATAAGACTATTTGCGTAACTGGAAAATGTTTATGAGTTCTCATTTTCTTATGTCAGCCATCAAAGATAGATAATCGTCATCCTTTCACATGCTTGTATTACTTTGTAACATATTAAAGGTGTTAAGAATGCATGTTTTAGTTGCATGCATTGGCAACTAAAAGCTATTCACTCATTTTTGGGTATTTAGAGAGAAGTTATTTTGATTGCACTGATCTGGTTGTGTACTTACAGATGCATTCTGGGAGAAGCTAAAGTTGGTTGCTGAGAGAAAGGTATGTCATTGGCACACGATTTATTGGGTATGTCGGGATTGCAGTTTACGGATAAAAGCACTTATATAAATGAGTATCCAATTATCTAACCTGGTATAAATGCTTACAGAAATTTTGAAACATGAATATGTTGATATATTTGTGGTTTCGAATGCATGTTTATGTCTATTTAGTACTGTGCATATAGTGATTTTAGATTTCATATATATATGCTTGATATGTGCCCTTGCTCATGTCAGCCTTTATCAATTGGAAATTTTAGTCCCGTCTTGGATTGAAAATAATAATTATTTGAGATGCCTAAGTACGGAGAAATGGGTTTAATGTCCAATGAGTGCAGATTATGTGAATTGTGTCTAGGGAAGGGTTTTTGTTGAGCATTCAGTTTCATGGGGAAAGGGGACAAAGCTAAAACTTTATGAGGTTGCTACTTAGCAGCGTTTTGTTATACTTGGTAGAGTAGCATAATAGGAGAAATTTTTCAAACTACAGAGATGGGGAGAAAGACTGATTTCTCTCAACTATTTTTCTTGATATGCTAGCTGTGATAGTGTCGCTTTGTTTGTTGTGTTTTGTCCTTTCATTTGCCTTTCAATTTTGGACATGGATTGGGCATCCACCGGTTCTACTTCTTGTCAACTTAACAAAATCAGTTCTGAAAATTATATATATATATATAGAAACGTTCCAAAGCGGATGTCCGCACAAGGCTTAAAGTGCGGACGTCCCTCCGTTCTCCACCGGACGGCTCAGACGACGGCGCGCCTCCACCCCAGCGGACTCCAGCAGCGTTCCCGATCACTTTCTCTCCCTGGCGAGTCCGCCGAATTCCAGTTTTCCGGCGAGATCACCCAAAACTTCAAATCCAATCGATCTTGCCGGAAAACTAGAATTCGGCGGACTCGCCTGGGAGGGAAAGTGATTGGGAACGCTGCTAGAGTCCGCTGGGGTGGAGGTGCGCCGTCGTCAGAGCCGTCCAGTGGAGAACGGAGGGACGTCCGCACTAGAACGGGCATGTATATTATATTATATATATATATGTGTGTGTATTGTATGAAGCGCATGTGCGTAAGTGCGCACGGAGCTCCGTCCGGCACACCTCCACCCCAGTGTCCCCGATCACTTTCCCTCCCCAGCGAGTCCGCCGAATTCTATTTTTTCGGCGAGATCACCCAAAACTTCAAATAAAGTCGATCTCGCCGGAAACTGGAATTCGGCGGCCTCGCCGGGGAGGGAAAGTGATCGGGGACGATGCTGGAGTCTGCTGGGGTGGAAGCGTGCCGGAGGGTGGCGAACGGAGCTTCGTGCGCACTGCGGACGTGCGCTCCATATCCTTTCCGTGTATATATATATATATATATATGTATATTGAGGGATCCCTATTTTTGACTATTTCTAGGGATAGGGCATTACACCAACTTCCCGATCAAATTTTTGCATCTACACCGTTCAATTCATTGGGTTATATGAAAGATCATTTCTACAAATTTTCAGATAATTTAGTGATCGTTAACCCATTCAAAACTTTGATTTATTTTTAATGATCTTGAACGGTTCAGGTTTGATATAAAGTGTGTAACCTTTTGTTTTAATCTCAGCCATCCAACCTCATTAAATGACAGATCCAATGGTGTGGACCTATCCCTTAAAATGGCCAAAAATAGGGATCCCTCAATGGAAGGGCCCTATATATATGTGTATATATATATATATACATGACCGTTCGAGAGCGGATGTCCGCACTCGGCTTAAAGTGCGGACTTCCCTCCGTTTGCCACCATACGACGCCGGCGAGGGCGCGCCTCCACCCCAGTGGACTCCAGCAGCGTCCTTGACCACTTTCCCTCACCGGCGAGTCCGTCGAATTCCAGGTTTCCGGCCAGATCACCCAAAACTTCAAACAAAGTCGATCTAGCCGGAAAACTGGAATTCGGCGGACTCGCCGGGGATGGAAAGTAGTCGGGGACGCTGCTGGATTCCGCTGGGGTGGAGGCACACCGTCGCCGGCGCCGTACGGTGATGAACAGAGGGACATCCGCACTTTAAGCCGAGTGCGGACGTCCGCTCTCGAACGGCTCCGTATATATATATATATATATATATATATATATATATATATTTTGAGATGATAACCAATTAATTCCATGTTATCTGCATATTAAGGGATGATTTATTTTTCTTCAATATGTCCATTGGTGTTATTTATGCCTACTGCTATATGCATATCAGGATTTTTCCTTTAAATTCCTTCCCTCCCTCCCTCTTTATCTCTTTTTTCTAATGTTCGCACACATCAGCCTTTAATAAGCATTAATTCAACAACGATATTTAAGTTTCACCTACAAGATGCGCACCTTCAGTACTGAGGCATGTCCTTTTCCCACAAGAGGCACAGCTTCTACGTTGGCCTTAGGATCTGGGCAAGAAATTCCCCGTATTATTAATGGGTGCTTTTACAAAAAACATATTTCATGAATTGTTGGCATGTGAAATGACATAAGACAAATAAGGACTATACAGACCAGCATTTTATGACATTTCCTTGGCAATTTCAATTGGTGTTAGTAGATTAATTTAAAGCATAACATTTCAACTATATTGTGTATCCTTTTTGGATATTATGCAAAAGCTATCTTCTGTTCTATGTTTCTGTATGTGCACCCATGGGCATGCATGCTAGAGTGAGCGTACTTCCTTGTGTACCCTTGGTGTTGTGAGCCCAAGGGTATATTGTGTATCTGTTATCTGGGCATTTTGCATATGGAGCAGTTGTTAGCTGTTCATCTCTTGATTTTAAATTAATTTTTTTTCTATAACTTTGTGTCCGATTATAGATGTGCGTGTATTTTAGAAGGGCTTACATACTTTTGTACCCTTGGTGTTAGCTTATTGTTACCTGGCATCAGCATTGTGAATTTTTGTTTCTTTTGTGTCCACATATGCAATTTATGTTGGAAGATGGAACCAAGCAGCACAAAGGAAAACTAACTTCTGGTGCTTAATCGTTTAGGTGGGTGCCACACAAGCAGAAAGATTTTGCAAGGCATTCCAACGAGTTCATAAGAAACTGGTATGATCAGTGAATAAAGTCATAGATGTTATACTGTTTCCAGTCTCCATTGTTTTGCAGAGTGAGAATGCCTTGGTTCGATCTGTTACAGGTGTATGAAGAACTGAGTCCGGATGCTGCCAAGACTTTTCTGAGCTCATCATGAAAATGTTGCATATAGTTTGATTGTGAACTATTGTAAACTTTCATGTTATTTGTTATATTACACTTTGTGAACGAAAGGTTTTAGTCCCTCTTGTTGAAAGAAGGGTAAAGCTTTTCTAACAATTCATAATATAGCTAAAGATGTTGATGCTTCGATACTATTGTTTTGGATATTCCGTAACATGTATTAACTTGTTATATTTTACATTTGTTCATATTGCAATAATTTATTGAAGATAAGTTCAAACTAAAGGATTTTGACTTCGAAGGAATCCGCCAACCACATTTTGATCGTTGCTGTAATCTTGTTTGGTTTGTTTCCAAGACAATGGCATGGCATATTTTTCGGCTATCTATTTCAAGGGGAAATATGAACTATAAAATATCATGTATCAGTATTTGTAATTACGACAGAAAAGACCATACCTTAGCAATTGAGCCCAGAACCCCAAATTCATGAGTTGTAGAATACTATCATTCAACTAAGCAACCCTTTCAGCAAAGCTGATGGAAATCGACTCCGACTCCGACTTTGATTGAGGCGTGCAAGGCGGTTAGCTACCGGTATAATGGCACGTCTGTTTACTGGTAATGGATTATAGTTTAGTGGTTAAAGAGGTTGCTGAGGATGCTTGCTTATCAAAGAGCTTGGTGAGGAAGCTTACGGATATCTCTCTCTGTCTAACAGCATCACGTTCACTCCCAAGAAAACATTCACTTCATCAGGAACCCAGTTCAGATTCCAAGGCTGTACGTACTACAGAGAAGTGTATATCCTTCACCCTTTTAACAATGAACCGCAAGTGTGTCTCGGAACCCGGAAGAATGAAACGAAAAAGAGAGCACAATCCATTTCTGATTGCCAGTCTTCCGATTCAAATTTCCGGGTATGTGATCACCATCTGTACGTCTCGGGACTCCACAATTCCACAACTCAAGAAAATGAAAATGAGTAGTTGGCACTCGATGAGCTAGTAAGGGTGCCTCCTAGGTGGTTCAAGGTGTGGGTTAAGTTCGAGCCCTAGTTCAGGTTCAGAAAGTATAGGACACAATCCCTATAACTGGCGAAGGGAGTGCATTCAACGTCTGCGACTGCCACATCCTGTGTATTTTGAGGCGCTGAAGAGGCTCGACAATCAGATCACTTTGTTGTGGCTCCATTCAGAAAGTGATGAGGAGCGAATACTTGCTTGGTTTGAGCGTACAACCCCAGATGATTCTAAGGAGGAACTAAAGGATTGGATTCGTAAGTGGCAGGTAAACAAGTAGATCATTATGAAAGTGCACCGAATAAGTTGACAATTTGGGTGCTTTATGATTGATTAACTTAAGAGAAGTTTGATGCTTTGTTTCTATCAGTATATTATTATCTAACTTCAAAGCTTGAGAAAGAGTTTTCACAAAAGGTCCATCATTGTTACCTCTGCTAGATTGATTGATTGTAGTTGATTATGTTTTTCAGTTTCAATGTCGACCTGAAATATTGACATCAAATGTGCCACAAGTTCACCTATTGTGCTGATGACAAAGACCAATGTACACTATTTCGGCATTACTTAATTGTCTGCATAACTAGAAACTAACATCAAGAACTGGAATCCCTTTAGACTGGTATTAGCTGAAACTACGAAATTGATCCAAAGGGGAATGAGGATAAAAGAAAGAAGCCTCATGTCGCTAAAACAACAAACTAACCTGAAGAGGAGGTTCACTTGCCATTACTTATTTTGAGCAATAGAGAGGAACTATACAAGAAAAAAGAAACAGAAGATATATCCAAAATGTACAAAATCTATTACGTAACTGCAAACTTCAAAAAAATAAAAATAATATCAGATTCAGAAAACGATGCACATAGCCTCACCTCCAAATTAGGGTGCTGAGGGAGGCTAGCAAGTGACCTGATCTGATTCCCGGCCTGATAAAGATGCTGTACAGTTACTGAAAACTGAAAGGTGAATCAAAATGACATGCAAATCTGTAAGACTGCATTTTCAAGAGATTCAAATCCAGGCTCTTGAAAACTCAAATCAAGAACTTAAAACAAACCATCATCAATCATTACCATGCTACTTATTTGCAAATCTAAAACATTACTTACATGCTTAGTGTGTGCATAATAAACATATTAAGTCTGCAATTTAGTTTTGTATTTAAGATTTAAGTCCGATTAACAAGCCTTTACTCTTGTCTGCGCTTCATGTCTCTGTGTTTGTTACTTCTGATAGATTGACTGTAGTTGAACTTGCATTTCAGTTTCAGTGGTAACATTGAGGACATAAATAGGTAGGTATAACGTAAGGATCTTTCGATATCAGAAGTAAATTGGATATCTTTTCTCTCTGGTTCAATTTATCTCCGTTTATTGTAGGCACTGAATTGATTTGTGATACACTGAAGTGAAAAATGAAGACTTTAGCGAAATAGCCTCAATTGATCTCTATTCCTTCATGGCCGTTAGCTTATTACGTTTTACATACATATAATGACTGGATATTTGGATGTACTGATTAGGCATCTCGATTTTCTATGACATTAAGTTGAATTAGACAATACAAGAAGAAATAGTTGTTTGAGAAAAAGGCACAGTGCTGCGTAGCTCTTGGGATCATAGTTTGTTGAACAGTGAGGGATGTCAATGACAGATCCAGTGAACCGACAGAGTGCAGCTTGAGGGATGTGATCATATTTCATGAAGGGTGGTTTGTCTAATAAAGTGAGATAATGGATTATCATATTTCATGAATAATGGTGACGCTTTCTGAAGAGGCCAAAACAGCAAAATCCTCCGACGCATCATTTTCTACTACATTTAGCATGAAAATTTTCAGTGCAAAAAGGGCAGACAATAGCATATCCACCAAGAGATTTATAACAGACAGCAGAGCCACAGCATGTTATGCTTGAGATAACCAATCCACAACTACACATATAACATCTTTTATGGGTTATGAGTACAATCACTGCTGTGCGCACTGCACCCTCTGTGCACCACCAGGCATGTCATCGTCCTCATCATAGGCCTCTGAATGAGCCTGGTGCTGTTTCCTCCTCATCTCCTCTTCCATGTTCACATCATGCAGAGTTGTCTCCTCACACTCATCCAACTCCATATCTGTCAGCTGCTGAGATGATGCCCTTGATGGAAGAGCAGCTTCCAAAGCCTTGACCTGCTCAGGGCTCAGAGTTTCAGGGAAATCCACTGAGAAATGAATGTACAGCTTGCCCTTCATGAATGGCCTCTGGTACATTGGCATACCCTCATCATTGACAGCCTTAAACGAATCTGCAAAATCGTAATTAAGCAACAAGATTAATAATCTGAGGAAATAACAACTAGCATATCCAGTTAGAAAAAACATTCTTTAAATATGGAGTTCATGAACGCTACTCACCAGGCTTCACAACTTCACCAGGATTTGATTTAATAAGAAGCTGCCTGCCATCCAAATGGTTCAGCACAAACTGAAAACCACATAGAGCATCTGTGAGTGACAAAGAGTGCTCCACAAAAAGGTCGTCCATCTTTCTCTTGAACTTTGGATGTTCCTTTTGCTGAATGATGAAAACTATATCACCAGTGACTGTGTCAGGCTGCAAAGACAAAAAAAATAAAAATAAATAAATAAATTGGAAGCAAGCAAACCAATAAATCCCACATTTCACAAATAAGCATGAAAGTAAACACAGCAATTAGGATATTGAAACAGCAATTAGGATATTGAAAACATACAGCTTCATCAGCTTCACCAGGAAATGTGATTTTCTGTCCATTTTGCATACCCTTCTCCACATGGACTTCCAAAACCTTCTTCTCATGAACAACCTTCTCTCCCTTGCACTGTCCACAGCGGTCTTTGTCACTGATGGTCTCTCCAGTACCCTTGCATTCATTGCAAGCATGCTGCATTTGTTGAATCATAGAGGGTCCAAGATGCCTAATAGTGACCTTCATACCAGTTCCTTGGCATCCACCACACTTGGTCGAGGCTCCAGATTTTGACCCCTTGCTGCCAATTACAACAGGTGCCCATATAAGAATCATATGCATATCACAAGTTAATCAAAGCAAAAACCACTAGAAACTCCAAGAAAGTACTTGCATGTTAAACGACTACTCACCCTTTGCACTTGGAGCACAACACATTGCGAGATAGGGAAAGTTTCTTCGAGGTTCCAAGATATAGGTCTTCCAAAGAGACCTTCAATGGGTGAACCACATCTTCTCCACGTCTCTGTCTCCGTCCTCTACTACCACCACCTGTCCATATTAACAAAACAGAAATTCAGAAACTTTGTTAATCTCTTCAAAACATTTGAAACAGTACAAGTACAAATAAAATCACTTGACACTCACCCGGCATGCCTCCAAAAGGGCTGCCGCCACCACCAAAGAAAGACGAAAAGATATCAAATGGGTCATGGCCACCGGATTGCATTTCTTCCTTGAGTCCGTCCTCACCATACCGATCATATATTTCACGCTTCTCGGGGTCACTTAGAACCTCGTAAGCCTGAGCCAACTCTTTAAACTGCAAATAATTTCAAAATCTCAGTAAGCCACATCTCATAGTTTCAAACATTCCTAACAGCTCAACACACACATATCTCACTCAAAAGAGCCTCAAATCAGCTTTAGCAGCCCTACCCATCATTCATAAACCCCCAAAGACTAATGATTTAACAAATTCTCTATGCAATTATATCAATATACAATCAGATCACATCAAAATTCACAGTATCACACAAAACCCAAATCTGGAAATCGACAAAGATTCATGAAAACGATAAAAAGATTAATACTTTTTCAGGATCTCCGCCCTTATCAGGATGGTTCTTGATGGCGGCTTTCTTGTAAGCCTTCTTCACATCTTCAGGCGAAGCAGTCTTGGAGACTCCCAGAGTCTCATAGTACTTTGAGTTGTCGCTCTTCTTGGGCGCCCTGCCTCCTCCGAACATCTTCGATTTCGATTAAAAATTCTTCAAATTGGTATGAGAAGATGAGATTGACGAGTGCTGATTTCCACGAGCTAATAAAGATATGCGGACAGTTTTCCGGGTTTTAGTTAGAAGGATCTAGAATGCTTTCGACTTGCTAGGTTTTTATTGGTTGCAGATTCTAGACCGTCGTATGGTGTGACCATTGAATATTTTCTGGGAGAGAAAGAAAATATATAAAAGGAAAAATATTTGCACTCCCACGCGGGTATGTACTGATCGGATTCTCTTTTATTTATATATTTTTGTTAAAGTAAATTATAATCTTAACTATTTAAAATTTAAATTAACTAATAAAGATCATCTCTGTAAAATATATATATATATATATATATATATAAACAAAAGTCGTTTGCTCAATTAATCAAATAAATTGACAGTTGTTCATGAGACTACTAATTTTCATCATAATTGTCCATTTTTTAATGTAATCAGTTGAACAAACGATTTTTGTTTACATTGATTTTTTGCAGAGTTGATCTTCATTGGTTAATTTAACTTTTGAACGGTTAAGATTATGATTTACATTTACATTGGAAAATGCATGTAAATAAGAGAAAGTCCGAACGCACTCATCGGTATGGTGAAATACGACTATGGTAGAAAAATCACATATTTCTGTTAACGTTTGATCCCCGATACAAGCGGTCAACCCTATATACGCTTATGTTTCTCTATGTGGAGCCCTATCGTCGAGAGGTGAACGTATCCAAATTTTTACATGAGTGGTTACATCTCATCAATGTGAGAGTTTTGTGTGTGAAAGAATGAATCAAAGTAGATCATTTAGGGGTAGGAAAGAGCGTTTTCGTGTAATAAATGACGTTAATTTAATGTTAACCGCGTGGATTGAGACCTTATCGTTTTCAAAAATTGGTGGATTTTTTTTCATAGCCGTATTTAAGTACACTGATCATATAGTACGGTGGGTTTTCTAAAATTTTACTTCTACCCCGTAGTTGGTTCAAAAAGACACACAACTTTATGTTTTGTTACATAAGTAAAAGTGTTAGACGACGAATTTATTTTCGTTACAAAAGTAAGTTCTTAGGCGACGAAATGCATTTTCGTCACCAAAATGCTCAAACTTTGGTGACGAAAACATATTTTGTCACCTAACCTATCACTTACATGACGAAATATATATTCGTCACCTAAGTGCTCAAAACTTTGGTGACGAAATATGTTTTCGTCACCTAACGTATCACTTAAATGACGAAATTTATATTCGTCACCTAAGTGCTCAAAACTTTGTTGACGAAAATATATTTCGTCACCTAACCTATTACTTACATGACGAAATGTATTTTCGTCACCTAAGTTAGCTCTAAGGTGACGAAAATAGTGACGAAATAATATTTCGTCACCTTACCTTACTTAGACGATAAAAATTGTCACTAAGGTGTTTCGTCACTAAAGTGTTCTCTTAGGTGACGAATTAAAAATATTTCGTCACCTTATAACCTTTTTCTAGTAGTGATATATGTTCTTTTATCTGGGTTGCTAATTTGACTAGCGGGGCTAGTCCAATATTTCGTCACCTTAGAACCTTTTTCTAGTAGTGATATATGTTCTTTTATCTGGGTTGCTAATTTGACTAGCGGGGCTAGTCCAATATTTTGAAAGTTGTGAGAGTGGCCGCAAGCAAAACCCCCATCCTGTCCGGCGGCGAGCCTTTTCGCCGTCGTCGGATGGGTCCTAATCAACCCATGTGGGTCTGACATCGATGAGGCTCTTCGGTAGTTTCGAGAAGTCATGAATGACAAGGTAGGAGAAGAGAGAGAGGGAGACTAATCCGATGGCTGGGTTTTGGGGATTTCCTCTCTGGTTGTGGTCCGCGGAGTGGGTTAAGGGTGAGATCGTGGACGCGGCTGGGAGGGGATGTTGTGGTGTCGTCGCCAGGTTCGATTTGTCGTCGTAGTTTTTTCCAGATCTAGGGTGGAGCTTCCAGAATGGGGCAAATCTATGATGGTGGTGAAGACTAGGCATGGGCTAATATGGCCATGGAGGCGGAAGACGGGTGGCGGTCGGTCGAAGCAAGTGCAACGGAGCAGGTGGTGGAGGGTTGTCGGCGATTGTGGAGGGTTTGAGCCGAGTTGGGCTGGAGGCTGGGTCTCTCTCGAGTTGGCTTGAGTCTTGGCTTAGTTTAGGCCTAATTGTTTGGGTCTACTCTCATCTTGGGTTTTGGGCCTAGTCTTTTCCTTTTTGTTTCTATTTTTCTAGTTTTATTCTAGTTTTCTAAGCCTATTGCTTTGGGCCTCTAAAGTTTTAAATTAATGTTTGTTAGTTTATTTCCAATAATTTCCTTATGTAGGTTCCTAGGAATCTTATATAGGTTTCTAGGAATCCTAAGTAAGTTGTTGCCTGCAGATTATGATGTTTAGTTTACATCTAAATAGTGAAAACTTATGACGCACTGCAATTGAGCGTTTTGGCAACGAAAATTTTTATGCAAAATTATCTCTATGTAGGGTAAGCTAATACTTTGCTAGGCTCATCTTAGATGAGAGAAAATGTTTCAATGTAATGGTATGTAAATCATCTTCAGGGTCTGTATCGGTGTCATCCTGTCTTGCCACTATTAATATAATTGGTTATAAACCCGCCTTTTATAAAGTCTTCAAACTGTCCCCCACAAGTATATAATTCACTAAAATAAAAGATATCATAGAAGGTTATCTCTATAGTTCACCAAATTGTGTTTCGTCAATTTTACTTTTAATGAGTTCATTGAAGTTTACCAAAAATAAATGTTATTATAGTAAGAAACCAAATTAAAAATAAAATAGCAAAATAAATAAATAATCGTGGAGAGAAAAATGGGTAATGATGCATACGAGTGATTGTGAATTTGTGATCCGTGTAAATATTTGCACAGGTAAAAAAGCCAGTATATAAATAGTGCAACAAACGGTCATAAAATAAATATATGACACCCCCCCCTATATATATATGATTAATTGTTGGAGTTAAACTTAGCAGTTATATATACATGCGAGGCAAAAAGGAGAGCGGTTAAACTTGGACAGAAGGGCCAATCAGCCCCAATCAATGATTTACGGTCCCGTGATTGACTCTGCCTGACAACGACTAAACACCACAGCCAGCAAGCAACCTCCAACGACGTCGTTTCCTTCGTTCACTCCATTCCTCTTCAAACTCTCAGTCCCGGCCTCACATCCACCTCAGACCACCCAATACCTCACATCAGTTCAATTCCGGCATTGACTGACTACTTTGACCGACCGATTACTCAAGGTATCATTCACTCACCTCCGATCATTTTTGCAGGTTTCAGGTGAATTGACTCGTGATCTACACGCTCGATTCTTTCCATTTTTGCTTCTTTATTAGTAATAAATGCCATTAGGATTTAGACAATTTGGAATTGAGCTCTGCAATTAGTCCGAATTTGGGGTTTTATCCGATGCTGTAGGGGCATGGGCTGAGTTTGATGGAAAGGGATTGGCCGCCTGTTACATCGTCGGTGTTTAGTTTTAGATTGTTTCACAATTCTTCTATTTTTGGGAAACAATGTTGAACTTAAGAGTTACCCTATCTCGGATTACAAAGCTCGGAATTTCTTTTGCACATGGGGGTGAAAGGTGTGAGGTCAATTCGCATTGCCATACTTGGGTTTACTTTCTGTTTTCTTTGTTAGAGTTAATCTACTTGGACCATTGTAAGACATTCTAGTTTGATCTTGTGTCCTGATCATTGTTATGTGTTGTTGTATTGAAACGATATTTATATTATCGGTCCATGAATTTGAGAACTACTTTTTGTTTTTCAAGTCTACATTACATGACGAGGTTGCATGGAATTTGGGGGTGCTGCTCCTGGCATGTTTATGTTTACTGAAGTGACTGCTCTATGGTGGCAATAGGTTCTTGCTTCGACATCCATACCAATAGCTGGGAGAGCAGGGTATGTAATGTTTATTTTCTTTTGCTTTCTGCCATTATAGTTCAAATTATTTAAGGATATTTGGAATGAAGCCTAATGATTTGTTCTCTTAGTCACTTTTCTTTTGGCTTTATTTTTTCCTTCTTCTTATTATCATTTGTGTACTTAAAACTAATTTTGAAAAAAATTTCTGAAGCAGGTTTATATTTGGTTGAGATAAAGTAAATAGTGCCATGGGTGTCTCGGGTAAATGGATTAAGGCATTGGTTGGCTTGAAAAAATCAGAAAAGTCGCACTCTTCAGTGAAAGATGAAAATGTCAGTACCAATTCTTTCCAATGCTAAACCTTCTATAGCTTGTTCGGTTTTGGTTTTCCTTGTTGTTTGCTGGTGTCTTGCAAGGTTGGATTAGCTTCTGGTCTCAATTTTAATCTTATTGAAATTTGCCGGAATATTATATCAGTGCTGTTCCTGCTATTTGGTTGGTCTTTAAGAATTTAGGATATGCACCACGGGTGTTCTTATGAAGATTTATATATTCTTCTCTTACTTTGCATAGAACCACTCCCATGTGCTTGGAGATATCTGTGGTTCTTGGTTAGAGCTGCTATTTATCTATAGTCTGGATATTGTATCAAGTTCAATGCTATCATTCTATAATTATATACCAGTTGTAGGCTCTACTCAGCACATATGCTTAACTTGAGTTTGGATCCAAAGTAAAAGAATCTGTTGCCAATTACTTCGAACATGTTCTCATTCTTATTTAGTGTTGAGAGATAGCTTCCATCCTGTTTTTATGCTTGAAGCTACAAACTTTTAACTTTGTAATTGTTGAAAAGACTTTCCCCCAGGATTGCAATGGACATTTCACTTTTCCGGACTATAGTATAGGCTAGAAAGAGATGTGAACCCATGAATTCTAAGGACTAAGGTCTAACCTGGTAATTCAGGGCTCCATAATCACACTATTCACAAATACAGACTTCTCATCTTTGTTTTCAGTCGTGAGGGAAAAAGATGGACCTTTCATTTTTAACAAAAAATATTACTGACATCAGCAAGAGGAATCCTCAAGTCTTGCATGTATGCGCTGGGGCCCGGTTTTAGCCTGGTCTGAAGCAACTGCAGGCCTGAAGTTAGTCCAGTCTAAAGTCTCCTCACTGGAGCTGATCTGGGCTTATATTTTGGTTTACAAGCAGCACATGCTTTAAGAACTCAATGTTTATGTATATTAGATTGGAAGACATTTGTTGGATCAGATCCAAATAGCTCAGGCTTATGGTAATGGTGGGAAACCAAGTGCTATCATTGCTGGAGATCATGAGTCCTAATGTATACTATGCTATTATTAAGAGAAGAGGGCTTGTTTTTAGAACTTTAACCTCCCTATTTATATTGATATTGAACTCCACATACTGGGTTCTCTGGTAAGTTGCAGGGAGAGGCCAAAGTTCTGTTAAACTTCATAGCAGTAGTTCACGTCTTAATAACATACTTTTGCTGACAGTGAGAAACCAACAGAATTTATTAATGTAAATATAAGACCTCGATTTTCAGTAGGCATATGAACAGTTCAAGAAGCTCAAAGATATATTGAATAGTAATGTTTTAAACAGATCTAAGTGTAATTCAGTCTGATTTATTTCCTTGTTTGTCAATCATGGCAGACAACGACTCCTAACAGGTTTCGGCACAGGAGAAAGCATTCCATTGAAATTGATTCAGACAGACTTCAACATGAGTTTGATGCCAATGCTGCTCTACCAATCGGAAATATTCAATTAAATCCAGATGTTGTGGATTCTCCTTCTAGTTCACTCGAAGTACAGAATGCACAGACTGAGCAGAATGTCAGAGAAGAGTGTGCTGCTATATGTATCCAAACAGCTTTTCGCGGCTTTCTGGTATTAAGATTTTTCATTATATCATTTGAACTTGGTCACCACACAGCACAGTTGAAGTATTATAAGTTCTTATGGATTCAAATGTGTATTCGTTTTCCAAATGAATTTATTTAGGATTTAGCAGTCAAGCTTTTATCTTCTTAAGATATTGAATTTAGGGCTAATGGTTAAGAAGTAATACTAAAGAAGAGAGATAATGAATGCTTTTCAGAATCTGTTATGCACCGCACATATGACTACACAAGTACTTTCACAATTTCAGAATAGTATTCATGCAATTGCTACAAGGTCAGATTTCCTAAATTTCATTTGTTATATAGTGTTTAGTCACATGCTAGATCAAGGTCTTGGATAGCGAAGAGCCAAAGATGAAGGACGAGAAAAGTATAGGTGAATGAAAAACTTATTATGCGAGCCTTCTGCTTACTAGTAGACCCAGTGATCAATTATGTGTACAATTAAATTAAAGAAAACTTTGATCTTTGTTCTCTCTATCAGATGAAAGTGGCCACATGACTTTTGTAGCGTTATGTTGTGGGAAAGTCAATGAAATGAAAATATTTGACTGAATCCTGAGAATGAAAAATGTGTTATTGACCGAAAGATTGCCAAATTATGAAACCTCTCCTAAGGCTAAATTTAATTCCATTGACCTTCAGTCTTTTCTACCATATGATTTTATAGAAGCTTGGCAGTGACCATTGAATGAGGGGTACAATACTGAATATGAACCCAAGTTCACATAGGAACCTCAGGAAAATTTTCTATTAGATGAAAATTTACTATATTTAATATTTGAGCCTCTTTGATGCTAGTTCAGATCCTCTCTTTTCTCCAAATTTTCG
Organism: Fragaria x ananassa; assembly: GCA_034370585.1. Taxonomy (NCBI): domain Eukaryota; kingdom Viridiplantae; phylum Streptophyta; class Magnoliopsida; order Rosales; family Rosaceae; genus Fragaria; species Fragaria x ananassa. The sequence goes on from CP139766.1 coordinate 16,878,646, forward strand.
TTGGAAAGTTAAGGCTCCAAAAGGCCAAACAGCCCAAACCTCCTTTTGGGGCTGCAGGTGTTAGGCTCTGTGATGCTAGTTCAGATCCACTCTTTCTCTTCTTGTTTTTTTGGTGGGAAAAGTTGTTTAGGGAGGCGGAACCGGGAACAAGACAGGGAGGCTCTATTTGTTAAGTCAATATCTACTGTTTTTTGTATAGGAAAAAGGCCAAGCCTCCTCTTGGGGCTGCAGGTGTTAGCTGCAATTTGGGTTGTTTGGATGTAAAGAAATAGGAAGATTGTAATGTGGAGTTGGAACATCTTTGGGCGAGAAATAAGTTCTTGGCATCTTTACGCGCCTCTGTCTTTGTAGAGTTTAAAGATTACACTCTTTCCTCTGTATTGGCAAATTATTGCCATGTAGGGTTTTTTTTTTTTTTTCTCTAGGCTGTTTTAGTGGCAGTTGAGCCTTTTTGTCTGTTGCTTTGGCTGCTTTCTCAAACTTTTGTTTTTCCTGTGTACTTCTTGTCCCCTCCATTGTATTCTGCTATTTGTTTTTTGTTTTGTTTTTGTTTTCAATGTTCTTCTATAAGAAGCTGTTGTTTGAAATGAATAAATCAATTAATGTGCTTTGAGCCTCTGCACTGCAATCCAACTTGAATGAGCACCATATTATGTGGTACGGATGCTTGGTTTGGCATAGTGAAGCTGATTTTTGGCATATAGATTGGGATAAAATCTCACAGATCATCATATTTCTTTGTGGCAAAAACTATTGAGCAACTGCAACTTTTAAACTATGGATCTGATAATTAAGTAAATAGGTGGCTGTCTGAGCTTACATATTGACATGTTCCTTTTGTAATTGGCAATTAGGTCATCCTCTATGGTCTTATAACTTCATTATGTAAAACCAAATTATACCTACTATCTTTTGTCCAACAATGAACGTTCATGCCTTAGATATGCAATGTGGGAATGTAGTTTGTTTGAGAAATAATTCGAAGAGTTGGTTAACTTTACTACAGTATGCTTCCATTCTATTTTATCTTTCTTCCATCAGTTTGTACTTGACAGAGAGTAGGTCCATATAGCCTTTTCTTTTGGACTAATAAAATAAACTATATATATTTTGATATTTTTGGTTCATGTTGGTATTTTTCGTAAGTTTTGAACAGATTGTAATCTTTCCGTGATTATTATTTATCAGGCTAGAAGAGCGCTTTGGGCTTTAAAAGGATTAGTAAGACTTCAAGCCCTAGTTAGAGGCCATGCTGTGAGGAAGCAAGCTGCAATAACACTTCGCTGTATGCAAGCTTTAGTTAGAGTTCAGGCTCGTGTGAGAGCAAGGCGTGTTCGTCTGGCATTGGAAGGTGAAACGACAGAAGAGAGACTACAGCAACAACTTGCAAATGAGGCTCGTGTCCGAGAAATAGAAGTAAGCAATAATTGTTGTATATGCTATCAAATGGAATTATTATTTGTGTTTCTTAATTTGTTGATGTTTAGTTTAACACAATCAAGTATGACTCAACCAGGGGTGGGGTGTTGTTCATGTGGATGCCAAGCCTAAATGGGGCAACATGATTGAAGTCGTCTTTAAACCTTCAACTGGAGTACTAGTAACACATTCTTGTGCCACCTTTGGGTGGAATCAATATCGTGAAAGTCTTATTGAAGAGATATAAGAGGTGTGTATATTGGGATGATGAAAAGGATGTAGTTACTTGATAGCCAGATATAAGAAGTAATTATAGAACATAAATAGAAGAGTTATAACAATGATGAACTAGGAAGATAACAGCCTAGTTGAGGATAAGGATGGCATTTGTCCTTAATGGGTAATACCCACGGGTTTTATACCCACCCAGCATCATAATGGGTAATACCCACTGGGTAAAAACCCATCATTTTTTTTCATGGGTTTTTCGTACCCATACCTATTTGGGTAATGGGTACCCATCTACCCGTGGTTTTTTATATTTTCTATTTCTATATTTTGTTCTTTCTTTCACATCCCTTCTTTGACTCCATCACTTCATCGGGAAAAACTCTCAACATCACTTTATCATTCTCCTCTCACAGGCTCACAACCCAACCACCACTTCATCTTCGCCGACCATAACAGCCTCGCCAACCAACTTCTCCGACCACCATATCTTTGCCGAGCCTCGCCGACCAACTTCGCCAACCACCATAGCTTTGCCGACCTCTCTTTCTCTCTCTCTCTGTGTAAGTTGAAAACTTTGTTGATGAGAGAATATGGAGAAGATGAAGGTCTGCTCATCAATAAAGATATGAGATATGTAAAACTGTTCTCTGTTCAATTTTTTTATTTTTTTTCTTGATCTGGTGAAAAGAGTATTCAATTTGAGAAGAAAAAGATTTGGGATTGACAATTTCAAATGAGATGATGAAGATCTGGGAATCTGCAACCGTGAAGAACTTCTTTCAATTACAATGTTTTTTCTTTTTGTTTTTTTTTTTAAATTATTCTAATATTTTTTTTAGTTAATAGAATTATTCTGATATTTAGTAATATGAGACAAAAAAGAATATCTAATAAAAAAAAGTTTAAATTTTTGTTTTGGTTGTAATAAAGGTTTAATTAGTTTGATAAAGAAAAAAAAATTATAGTCATATGGGTATGGGTACCCATGGAAAGAAATACCCAAACCCGTGTGGGTTTCAATTACCCATTACCCAAAAACCCATGGGTATTATGATGCTACCCATTACCCAGAAAATTATACCCATATGGAATAAAAACCCATAGAAACCCATACCCATGGGTTTTGATGCCATCCTTAGTTGAGGAGACTAGAGGGAACGAAATTGAGAAACTCCAACTAGTTGTCAAACTTGAACTTAGTCCATTGCATTGGTGCATCCTACATACTTACATAATAAATTGTAGCGTACCGAAGTATTAACTTGTAGCCACTTGATTCTTCATGAACTGTTACTATTTCCCAATAGTGAATGAGATGACAGATAATCATGTTCAGAAGGAATAATACTTATGTTCATGTTGATTGGTACTGAAAACCATTATCATCATCAAAAGGAACTTAATCATATTAAGATGATGAAAGTTACCATAGTACATATAATTAAGTAGGCCTTGAAATATGCTGTTAGAGCATTCTTGAAGTTCATAATAATCTGTGTAATTAATTTACAGGTCCAAAATGCAAATAGATGCATGTCAATGACTCCTGCTGATTATTCTGCATTGACTTCGGTCTGCTTACCGTTCAGCATCATACATCTGTATAGGCTTGCTAACTGCTTGATATTACTTCTGACTGTGGTGCAGGAAGGATGGTGCGACAGTGTAGGATCTGTTGAAGAAATTCAGGCCAAGCTGTTGAAGCGGCAAGAGGCTGCGGTTAAGCGTGAGAGAGCCATGGCATATGCACTTGCTCATCAGGTGAAACTTTAAGAAGTGGCATCATGCTCTTTTTTGGATTAAATACTTGTGAAACCTTATACTTTACCCATAAACAGTTTTGTCCCTCGGTTTTGAAATTTTATTGGAATGTCCCTAAACTCTCATTGGTTGACACTTTTGTCTATTCCGTCAAACATCTTTATCATCATTAAGAACCTTGTCTCGTCAGTGTGGTTGAGAGTTACCACTCCACTGATTCTCATATGGCTCAGCTTTTTGTGAGGATTTATGAAGCCTCATCAATCCAATCAATGTCCATGATGTTGCATGTTAATGATGTCACTAAATAGTTTATAAATTTACCTCAATGTATGTTTTGTTGTATGTGCTATTTCAACCATATTGCTGAACTGTTGAAGGTGATTGTCAGTTTTGAAGATCTCTTCAAGGCTTCGAGGGTCTATTTAATAATTAGCTTCTAGTGGTCAAGAGCATTACCCCTATACCTAAGGTTCTGAGTTTGATTTCCTCCTTCCCGTATAGTTATCTTATAAATAAAAAAATAAAAAAAAGACAAAGTTAATAGTGATTGTCAGTATGCATTTGCTGCACAGCTCCTTAGTTATGGGTTCTAACAAGTACGAAGTAAATACACTTCTAAGAAAAGAGATGGAAAGAAGGTTTTCTCTTCCTTCCCTGCACAGAAAGGAAGAAATGAAATTCTCAAACCAAAAAAAAAATAATAATAATAAAATAAAATAAAAGAAAGAAAGAAAGGAAGAAATGAAAAGTATCACTTTTGAAAGGAAGTTTGCTGGCCAAAGTACAACTCTGTATGTTGGTTTATCTATTTTATTCTCAGGTGATATGTTGCCACTTTTTCTTTTTCTTGTTCTTTTGAAAAAAATATTATGCATGATACTTCCAATACACTTTCCTATTATCTCTGGTTGAATAAAAAATGATACGTCCTAAACTCACTAAATAGTAAATACCAGACCATATTTTTCCATCGCGTACATATGTACGCACGTCCCAAATTTCTAAGTATTAGTCTTTTAGTTGTCTATAATTTCTTCACCTACTTGGGCTTACACAAAATTTATTCTGCAGTGGCAAGCTGGAACAAGACAGCAGTCCGCTCCCTCTGGGTTTGAACCAGATAAAAACAGCTGGGGATGGAACTGGTTAGAAAGATGGATGGCTGTCCGTCCCTGGGAGAATCGCTTTCTAGATATTAATCTTAGAGATGGAGTAATGGTACATGAAAATGAATCAACAGAGGCTAAGGATGGCAGCAGATCAGGGTCGAAGTCTGTTGGCAAGAAACCTATTTTGTCAACTGTTCAATCGAATCTTTTAAGTCAAAAACCTGTACCCTTTCATTCCAATGGGTGTGATTCTTCACCCAGCAGTTCGGCAGGCGTCCTAGAGGCATCCCACACCCAATTTGGAAAGCCAAATGCCAAGCCCTGTTTGGAAGATTCAATTGAAAGAGAAAACTTGAAACCTGATATTGCATCAAGATCCCATAGTAATCCAAAAGAGAGAACAACAGGACCGGATAAACAGGCACATAAGCGGTTGTCTCTGCCTAGTAATGGTGAGTCTCCATCTTTGTGTGTGTGTGTGTGTGGGTGGGGTGTGTTTCCTTCAAATGTGCAGTCTCAATTCTAAGTGTCCTTACTGATAAAGGGTCTAGCAGTTACCTCTGAATTAGCAGTAAATACAGCTTTCCTGAATCATACATTTAGTGAAAACATCTTTACATTAGCATATCTGATTCTAGATAAACAGCTGCTGTCATATATGTTACTTGTCTTAAACACTGCATTGATGGACTGGGTAATGTCTGAAGTCTTATTAAACAAGCATTAACTATGCTGCTACATGTTTATGTGTCTATCTGGTTTGATCAGGTGGTCTTACTGGTCAAACTGCCAGACATCCTATTAGATCTAATTTCAAAGGGACAGCCAGTTCTCAGAAGCACATCAAGGCAAAATCAAAACCCAGTGAAAAAGGGGACTAAAACTCTTCAAAGTTAGCCATGCAAGCTGTTGTTTTGCAACTTTAAATGCCACATGAAACTAAGTTCCTGCACATTTGCCGTCTGAGGCATTTGCTATTTTATGTCTGTACATATTGACCCACATTCTGAGAGGATGTAGCAGCAGCAGTTTCAGGAATGGATCAGTTAGTGGTTGTTGGAGGGAATAAGACTAGTGAGATCAATGCGTGATTGTTAAATATGTTCATATCTGGTGTACTATTTAAGTACAATTTTCAAAGCTGTTGGCTTCAAGATTTGCCATTTACTTGGATACTAATAAATCAGTGTACAATTGTTTTGTGTGTTAAATCTGGAGATAAGCCAACGACTTCTATTCTGCATATACTCCGCTGTCTCCAGAAAAAATTAGATATATCTCGTGACTAGTGTTGTACACGACGTCACTTCATGTACATCATTTTGGTGAAGTCGTTGATTATTTCATGGAGATAGTATGTGATCGCTGCTTTCATCAAGTTGGTTTTATTGCCATACTCGAGGGCCACAATAATATTGCGGCAAGATTCTAATGCCACCGCTTTTTTCCCCTGTTTTTGCCCGTACACCAAGAACAAACACTGGTTGGAGCCGACTGTTTGAATTATATGAGGTCAAACTAAACATAATTGGGAACTTAATACTGATACCCAATAACATCAAGTAGGCTTCTATTAATCATATTTCTGTAGAATATACCAACGCACCAGTATTCAAAATGAAGAATCAAGTCTCATTAAGTATGTGGAAATGAAAGTAGTTCTTTTGTCTTTCCCGGGAAGGAAAAGAGAAGGGAAATTCATTTCCCGATGACTTTCTGTATCGATGTTTGATAATAAGATGAAAAAATGGTTTTACGGATTTTAGAAGGAATAATGTTCCTTTACATTTTCTTAACCTTCAGACATTTCCTTCGGCATTCTCCTTCTCAAACACAAGAAATGAATAACTTTCCGTTCTCAAAGGTTACAAAACGAGGCCTTATTGTCAAAACTAAAATGAACTGAAACGAGCTCCCACAATTCGTATTAAGAATTGAAAATAACTAAACCCAGGGTAATCCAACTACAAGTTAGGGCCACCAAAACATAAACCCGAATGTTATTTGCACAGCTGGGACCTGGAACTAACAATTCAACCCGAATAGGAATAGTAACTTGCAGCTAGGACCTGGAACTAACATTCAACCCGTGTTAGGGTCACGTATGAAGCTGGCAATGTATAACCAAACCGCTAAACCGATGATGCATCATTGTTTGTGGATTGTGTGTGCAATTTTTTTCTGTGCAAGATAAGCACAAAATAGCAGCCGCCTGGAACATGATTTTCAGACAGAATCTCACGCTAAATCCACAAAAATTTATTATCTGCTATGTTATCAGGCATTTAGACAGACAGAAGATTAGCCTTTGCCTTAACCAAATCAGACAGCTTAGTCAATCGAATTCAACATAGGAACAGTAGGAACTATAATTCAAGAATAGAATAGAAACTTTCATAATAATCTTTAGACACCCCAAGTAATCCTGCCAAAATTTTAAAGTCCCATCCAGAACACCACTCATCACAGTCAACACATCCTTTTTTTATGAATACAATCACTGCTGCGCGCATTGCACCCTCTGCGCACCACCAGGCATGTCTTCATCCTCATCATAGGCCTCCGAATGCACGTGGTGCTGTTTCCTCCTCATCTCCTCCTCCATGTTCACATCATGGAGAGTCGTCTCCTCACACTCATCCAGCTCCATATCTGTCAGCTGCTGAGATGATGCCCTTGATGGAAGAGCAGCTTCTAAAGCGTTGACCTGCTCAAGGCTCAGCGTTTCAGGGAACTCAACTGAGAAATGGATGTATAGCTTGCCCTTCATGAAAGGCCTCCCATACATTGGCATGCCCTCATCATTGACAGCCTTAAACGAATCTGCAAAATTGTAGTTACGCAACAGGATCAATAATCTAAGGAATAACAATTGGCATATCCAGATAGAAAAAACATTTTTCTGACGACAAAGTTCATTAACACTACTAACCAGGCTTCACAACTTCACCAGGGTTGGATTTGATAAGTAGCTGTCTGCCATCCAAATGGTTCAGCACAAACTGGAAACCACATAGAGCATCCATCAGCGACAAAGAGTGTTCCACAAAAAGGTCATCACCCTTTCTCTTGAATTTGGGATGTTCCTTTTGTTGAATGATGAATACTATATCACCAGTGATTGTGTCAGGCTACAAAGACAAAAACAAAGCCAGCAAACCACATCAATCCCTCACTTCACAAATAGCATAAAAGAACTAAGCATAAATCACAATCAGGACAACTGGAAAACGTACAGCTTCATCAGCTTCACCAGGAAACGTGATCTTCTGTCCATTCTGCATACCCTTCTCGACATGAACTTCCAAGACCTTCTTTTCTTGAGCAACCTTCTCTCCCTTGCACTGTCCACAGCGGTCCTTGTCACTGATGGTCTCCCCAGTACCCTTGCATTCATTGCAAGCATGCTGCATCTGTTGAATCATAGAGGGTCCAAGATGCCTAATAGTGACCTTCATACCAGTTCCTTGGCAACCACCACACTTGGTCGAGGCACCGGATTTTGACCCTTTACTGCCATTTACAACCGGTGCCCATATAAGAATCATATGCATCTCACGACTCAATCTACGCTAAAACTACTAAAAAGTGAACTCCATGAAAGTACTGACATGTGAAATAACTACTCACCCTTTGCACTTGGAGCACAACACATTCCGTGACAGGGAGAGTTTCTTCGAGGTTCCAAGATATAGGTCTTCCAAAGAGACCTTCAACGAGTGAACCACATCCTCTCCACGTCTCTGGCGCCTTCCTCTGCTACTACCACCACCTGCTCATATAAAAATTTTATAAACTTCCTAATATCTTCAAAACATTTGAACGAGCATATCCCTAAACAAAATCTCTTTGACAGTACTCACCCGGCATGCCTCCAAATGGGCTGCCACCACCACCAAAGAATGACGAGAAGATATCAAATGGGTCATGGCCCGGTGGCCCACCATCCTTCAGTCCATCCTCACCATACTGATCATATATTTCACGCTTCTCCGGGTCACTCAAAACCTCATAAGCCTGAGCCAACTCTTTAAACTGCATACAATTTAAAAAACCTCATTAGGCCTATATCTACAGTTTCAATCGCTCCAGGAACCTCAACCCACACACAGCCCACTCAAAACCTACACCCAGATCTTGAAATCAGCTAAAACCAGTCATAAACCCCAAAAAAACTAATTATATGAAACCATATCAATAAACAAACAGATCAAATCACCCAAATCTGGAAATCGACAAAGATTAATGAAAAAGGTGAAAAGATGGGTACTTTTTCAGGATCTCCGCCCTTATCGGGATGGTTTTTGATGGCCGCTTTCTTGTAAGCCTTCTTCAAATCATCAGGGGAAGCAGTCTTGGAGACTCCCAGAACCTCATAGTACTTTGAGTTATCGCTCTTCTTGGCCGCCCTACCTCCTCCGAACATCTTCGATTCCGAAACGATAGAAACCCCAAATCGAAAATTGACAGGCTCCCCTCTTCAGATTGGTATCAGATCAGATTTGGGCAGAGACTCGGTTAAGAGAATCCGCTGAGCTGAGAAAGACGGAGACTTTGGAAGCAAACACGACCTAAACGGGAGGAGAGAATGGCGTCTATGAGAGAGAAGGGGTTTTATAGAAGAAAGGAAACCAGGTGATTATTCGAGAGAGTGGACGGTAGAAGGATCTAGAATGCTTTTTTTGTGTCTTTAGGTTTTTCACTTGCTGTGGATTCTCGACCGTCAGATGTGGTGATGAAAGAATTGTTTGGTGAGGAAAAGGAAAAATATAAAAGGAGGAAACGTTTTGAGTTCTAGATGCTTCTTCCGTGAAACCCCCTCTTTGGACTTTTCCTCGTCTACCTCCTTCCTTGTTGTGTGGACTTGCTTACAGTAGCCACTTATTTGGAACATACACAGCAATTTCAACTCGTAACAAGTTCTTTTTATTACAGAGATGTGGGATTCAGAAATAATTCTCCGGAACATTTAAGAAAGGGTAAATACGCGATTGATGACAAGAAAAATGTAGTAGTAGATGTCATATTAAATGTGGCAATCGTTGCGGAAGTGAATGCCAACAATTGAGAAAACCGTTGGGAGAAGCAAGATCTAGAAAACCGTCGAAGATGGAAGCTCGAACGTATTTTGCAAATAGATAGTGACTCCTCAGATGATGAGGTCAACGGCGAAGCCCGCCAACTTGATAGCATGGCCAACATTGGCGCAAGCACGGGCGCGAATGGTGACGGCAAAGGCATAAGTCGACCGACGAGGGTGCACAAAGAATGGCGAGAGAGGATGGAGAGGAGTACGCAAAATGACAGCTGTCAGGACCTACCCAGGATTTCCCCTCGAAATCCGAGATAAACCCTGCGGGACCCACCTCAAGGAAAATCCTACCAAATTTCTTGGTAGAATCTCCTTTGAAAATTGGTAACCCTACCTGAAAGAAGAGTCAACCAACCCAACTCACAATAATTCTCAAACAACATCCACAAATAATCTCTTAAATAAACATGAATAAGTAAATCTTTTTCAACAGTTCTTAACACACTTAAATCATCTCATAAATATCAGAGCATCTACTAAGAAAATGAGATAAACAACATAGTAGGTTAACTAGTAACCTATATGGGAAAACTGGATGAGGTGGGAATCTATGACACGTCTCATATCCTCGTCGAACCGAACTCTGCAGACTGGGCATTTTAAAAAAAACGAAGGGCTCAAGAGAGAAGCATTTAAAACGTTAGAGTGAGATGACAAAAATAAATGACAAAAGAAATATGGAGCAATGAAATCAAATTTATGCTCTCCCATAATTTCCATTAAAAAAAATATTTATGCATGCCACTCTTGGAACTCTTCTCAAAAATACTTATAAACCAAAATAACGAACTAATCTCATTGGTTCTCAATAAATCATAAATAAATAGGGAAAAATATTTCACCAAAACTATAAGCCTCACAGGCTATAATAGCGTCTCACGCTAAGCGCTCTACTCACATATGATGAGGACCGCTGAATAGAATATAATAGCGTCCCACGCTAAGCGTTCAACTCTCATATGATGATGACCGCTAAATAATGACTAGCTAACAATAATATATATATATATATATACCGATCGGTTGTCTCCCAGGCTATAATAGCGTTCCACGCTAAGCGCTCAACTCTCATATGATAAGGACTGCCGGTGGGACTATAATAACGTCTCACTCTAAACGCTCTACTCACATATGCTGAGGACCCCTAAATAATGTTAGCTAGCTATAAATAATATCAGTTAACCATTTAAGGGCGTAATAGATTACCAAATATAAAAAGTCAATTGACATGTCCCACAGGTCAAATGAAATGAGCAAGAGAGTTCCCAAATAACAGTGGGAACTCATAAATCCCAAGAAAATACTGAATTTCTAAAATGTCATCGAAATTAATTAACTTTAGTGCATGCATGGTGTTTAAATCAAAGGTCCACTCACAATGCTCGGCTATGCCAGCCGACGATCCGAGGCTTCCTCCAAATGATCCTCTTTACGGCCTGAACAATGGATAATATTAATTTTCATATTACTTTAAAACTCCAATAAATAAATCCACAATATTAATTGTCTAAACTCCATTTCTTCCTTGTCCATTTTCTCCATCTTTACTCCATTATAACTCACAATTCACCACCATCACCGATAACCAAAATTAACCTTATAAGTATTTTAAAACCGGTTAACCAAACTACCGATAATCCTTTCTAATTACCACCAAAATCCTTAACCATGGAAAAATCCCCAACATTATCGAAACTCTTCTAAAAATTTCAATCTATACTTCATTAAATTCCTCTCATTAATACCATCTTAAAAACATATAAAACAGCCCCTGAGGGGCGGCCGGTAGCCGTTTTCCGGCAACCTCCAATGCCTCTCAAATTTTAACATCATAATGCAGAAATGTGTTTCAAATTGTCATAGCCAAATCTAATGCAGAAATGTGTTTCAAATTGTCATTCAATTCATAACGGCATCAAGAACTGTACCCAAGACTTTTTGAGGCTCATAGGTCATCAGATTCCTTAAATGACATTCCTACTCTGGATCAAGGGTAGTAGAGACTCGATTGAGACAATTTAAAGCCTTGTTAAGGCCTCTTGATGAACCAAAAGTTGAAGAGTCCTAGAATCAAGGTACCCAAGCTAGCTAATACGACAATCAAAATTGGTATTGTAACTAACCATATTATAAACAAGTGTCCTAGCCATAAACTACGGAAGTAATTAAGTCCCCTAATTTGTTCTAGACATGCTCATCTACACATTCAAGAGTTAATCAAGCTTCTAATCATGCATCTAAGCCAATGATAATAGATATCTACTACAGTAAAGCCAACCATTTAGAAATTCACCAAAATGTGTTCTGTCAAAATAACCCATATAAAATTAACTGAAACAATAGAATTCAGGGTTTTTATAGTAAAAAGCAAAACAAACAAAAATATATAAAAAAATAACAAGAAATAGATAATTATAAATGGTGTGTCTATTACCACCTCACAAACCATTTTACTCACTTCACATTTTCTTCACACCCCACTTATATATTTTTAATTGTAAGTCTACTTTGTTCACCCATTTACAATACCTCAATTACCTTTTTTTTCATTTCTACTTTATTCACCCTAGCTACATTCTCTTCTCACCCCACATATATATTTTTTCTCTTCTTTGGAGGAAAACAAAAGAAATACAACAAATTGAAAAAGAAAAATAAACACAACAAAGCATGAGAAATTTACATATAAAAACGACATGAGAAATAACGAGTAAAGGGATAAACGAAACATCAACAAAGAAAACAAGAGAAGAAAAAAAAAACAGTTCACCTCATCTTCAGGTTGCATGCTAGCGTCTTCATAAAACGACTGAGTATGATAAATTATGGATTAGAGTTTATGAAATACGTATTCAGCCAAAACAAAAAAAAATTGTAATTTGTCATTTATAACAACTTATTGTCCCTTAGTGTGATTTTACATCAGAATATTTTAGTATTACAATAAATCAATAATGTGTGGGGTGAGGAAAGTAATTTATGGGGGTGGCAATAGAAGCACCCATTATAAAATGTGGATAAATAGTAAGATTACAAAATCAAAAACTACAATCTCACTTAAGAAAACAAATAGTTAATTGTGAGTCAATATTCCTTAATTTTAAGTAATTTTTTGACACAGTGCAAATATGTACGGGTAAGGGCTAGTTACGAAATATGCCCAATACGAAATTGAAATCTATTGAATCAAAACACATCTATTACATTAAATCCATGCTAGACTTAAACCCTAGTTCGCTAAATAAATGACGCGCTCGTTCCTGGGCGTTTAATTAAAAACCCTGCATTGTAGTATAGAGTAAGCTGTGTATCATTGTAACGTCCCGTATCTAACTTTACCAATTTTTCGGTCATTCAAACGATTAATGACGACTTAAATTCACTTTCTACATCGTTTGGACACATTAGAAGATCTAAAATGTGGATGTTTATCTGAAGACTTCTTTGGACATCAAGGCTAGCATTTGGGCCTGTGTTTATGTTTTTGGGCCTCTCTAACTTTACTTGGGCTCAAGTCATAAATGAGAAGTAATTAAGGATGTTTCGACGAAAAATGACTTAAGTAAACGAGCTCGAAACCCGAAGAATGATTCTAGGCCTTGGTTGAAGTTGGGTTTAGAGATTAGAATTGGTTTGAATGGAGCAAAGGTTGTTTTTGGGAATTATACTTTCAAATTTTGCATTGGGGGTGAACCTAGGAAATTGTCGGAAGTTTGAGTTGGGATGCCTCGGCTTGGCAACTAACACAACCGAATTACTGTGAGTGGATTCTTATTAACGGATGAAACAACCACGTGCCTATTCTATATTATGTTCTTACACAAATGAAACATCAGCCACACATTTCTCTCTTTTTGAAACAATTATCTCTCTCTCTTTCTCTAGGCTATCGTTTCTCGTTGTGTTGACGGTCAAACCAGAATCAACAACTCTAAAGAGACAAAGACAAGAGTGTTGGCAGCGACAAAGAGATCAGAGATGAATGACGGCAAGATGGAGGTGGCGAAATAGATATGTATGGGCGGGAGCATCATGCAAGCTTTTGAGGTGGCTATGGTGTTTAAAAAGACATTCATAAATCTGATTTATTAATTATGAACTTGAACGGTGATTTATCAGATTTGGTTCGTCCATTAATTTGATTTAGTTTGTTATCTTAATGAACACCAATTTAGCTGAAAATTTGTAAAAATGATCTACTAATATAAATATAAAAACTGAACGGATAAAATATCAAAATGTGATCGAAAAATAAATTTTTTAAACTATAAACCAAAAAGTCATAGACTAGTCTTTCACTTAAGAAAATAGCTCATTTCTATCTAATATCTATTTTATCAAACCCATTAAATCTGCAAATATGCAGCCCTTACCTTATTAGCCATCTGCAAATCTAATTCTTCTCACTAGATTTGTAAATTACCAATTCCCAATTGCAACAGCAAAACCCAATCTCCTGGGCCTAACAATCAGCTGCTATTTCTATTTTCCTCACTTCGGAAACCACCTACTTCATTTGTTCTGCCTTCTGCCTGTCTCCTCCGCTCGGATTGACGTCGTCGACGACTCTGCTATTCACACCCTGGCCCTCCCAAATGATCAAACCTTTCCTATGAATCTCTCATATCCTTCCTGATAGCATCGTCGAACTTGAACTGCAGCGAAGGATAGAAAATTTTATACCTGGGTTCAGAAGAAAAAATCGACCCAGAAAAAGAAATGAAAACTTCAGTTGGTTGCTTTCGTCTGTTTTTGTTTGTGGAACAATAACAAAGCCAGGACGGTGTTAGTCAGATTTTAGTTAGTGGCCAGATGTCAAAATGACATTGCAGCACAGGGTTGGCACACGGTAGTTGGGTACAGGTGATATGAACCCACCCTCCACTGGCTTATCGCACGCAACCCTTTTCCTTCTCCTGAGACCATCTCCTTCACATTTAAACCTCGCTCTTCGTTTTCAGGACCCCTTGCGTCTCTTCGACCCTCTTAGAAAAAAAAAAAAAAAAGCCATGACTACCACTGTACTGGTTCACTTGGCTGTGCTAAGCTTCACCTCCTTCCTGCTCCTACCATTTTCTCACTCTGCGGATGTTAAGTATTGCGGTCAGTTTCACTTTCTTCATTTCATTTCATTATTGCTAAAAACAGCCCGATTCCGCTTTGATCTTGCTTGCTTATAAATTGTAGGAGGTTGGGAGGAACTAGAATATACTGCATCCCAGTTGTAAAATTTGGTTTGGCTTATTTGAAGAATTCCATGTGCTTTTTAATATTTGAATTGTCATAGCTTGTGATTCTAATCCATCAAAGTTGTGCATTTTAGTGACTGTTGCTATGTAAATCTATAGAGGAAAAGGAACTGAGGGGAGGGTTGTGTATTTCGAACTTAATTTGCTTAAAAACCTTTATATTGTGGGTTTAATATAGCTCTGGCTTATTGGTCACATTGGAAACAATGTTAGTTAATGCTATTTCTATGAAATTTTCAGGTGCGAAAGAGGACTACGCTGTGAAGGTCCAGGGAGTCCAGATATTGCCTGACCCAGTGGTAAGAGGCCAGGCAGCTACCTTCAACATTTCAGCCACAACAGGTATGGTTTTTCACCTGTCACTGTCTGCCTGATTGAATCTGCTCAGTGTAGTCCAGTATTATGAATTGGCTAGATAACTAATAGTAATAAATTTCATGTGTTAACATTTTATATTTTTCTTGGATTTTTGTTTTCAACTTTACGTTTTGATAGGAAATGGTTAGGTTAGTGAATTTGTTCCTAGCTTGTTGGTCGGTATCCTGTTACTATATCATAAGTTGATAACATTTAGCCGTTCCCTTCAAGAGAATTTGGCAAGATCTATAATCTGTATGCAAAATTGATGAGACCTGTAACAAATGCCTGATATGAATCTTTGGACTCACATGTAAATTGTAATGTCTTAGCACATAGTACCAAAAACTTCCTAAGATGGGGATAGAGGGTGCTTACATCATGGTTCTAATAAAGGGGTACTGGAGACGAAGAGCATAAAAAAGTCTAAACTGCCTTGCCTATCGGCATACTTGAGAATCTGTATATTGAAGGTTCTCTCTCTGTCCTCCAAGCCAAATGTCATCATGGGATTTTCTATTTAGCTTATGAAAGACATTTGTTCTGTGCAAATGATCCAATAAATCATCCAGTAGATAGGACAAAAAGATTTGTTGAGCAGCATGATATCACCTATAAACAAACATCCTCCCGAACATTTCTTTTGGGGAGTGGGGTTGATGGACCCTCTTAGTCTAAGAATTCCCTTGGCTAATAGTTAATATTTAATAATTCTCCATTCTGACCGACACAATCTTTCATACCATTTGGGGCTCATGGGGTAATTAGATATAGGTTAGGTAAACCCCAGAAAAAGATCTGATTGATGCCATATGCTTCTCACGGGTGCTATCCAGTGTGGAAGCTCAACGCAAAATACATGTTGGCACCCTTGAGGAGTTTGGCCACATCACCAATAACAACCTTCAACGAACACACTACTCATAAGCAACATCCCAGAGCGCCTCATATGTAGGTTATAGACTGCAGTGATTAGGAATTTTCAGCTCGCTGTAACTTCTTATTGATCAGTGTTTTTTTTTAAATGTAATTGATCAGCCGTATAGTATGAAGATATATAGAGGGTTTTGAAGAGAATACTATAGTATGTGGGGTTCCAGATATATGGACTGTTTCTTACTCTATGGAGGCAGTGGGATACTTCAGTTATATGGACAGCTGAAGGCCTATGCTTGTTTTGGGTTATGGAAGACAACATATCCTGTGTGGAAGCTCACCACAATATACATGTTGGCACCCATGTGGAATTTGACCACATTACCATTTAAAACCTGTTTTCTTTTTTCGTAATAAACACACTACTCGTAAGCAACATCAGAAAGCACCTCACATATAGGTTACGGATGCAGTAATTAGGAATTTTTGGACCTCACTATAACTTACCGATCAGCACTATTTCTTTCTATTCTTTTGTTTTCTTTGTTAGCAATGATATTGATCAGCTGTATAATTTTAGATTTTCGAAAATAAAACTATAGTATGTGGGCGTCCAGATATAAAGACTGTTTCTTACTCTATCTAGGCAGGGGGGGGGGGGGGGCACTTTAGTTATGTGGACAGCTGGGCCTATGGTTGTTTTGGGTTATGGAAGATCCACAGATCTTCTGTCAGGAGATGAATTCTTTGTTGTCATAATCTTTGTTATGATGTAAAAAAGGAGAGAGTTGAATTCTTGTAAGATGAGTTGGTTAGAGAAATTCCTTTGGAATTAACAGTTATTATTCACATTCCTTATGGTTTGATCGACTTAATGACTTATAATGTTTCATTATGAGTTTGAAGGTTCCCTCGTTTCCAGTGGCCATTAATTTGAATTTTTATAGAAACTTCGTGGATGTGCAAAACTGTGTTTTCTCTCTTTCTCTCCTTAATTGAAATTTTCCTATTGCATCCTTTCTCTCTTCCAACAAGATTGTTCAAATCTTCTTTTAGTTGTTTGATTAATGATCATCTGAGATGATTGGATGGTCAGTTTCTCTTGTAGATTTTTTTTAATTTTTTTATACTACAGTGTCTCTTGTAGTTTAAACATTCTTGTTTGGTTAATTGATAATACCTGTGAATCAGTGATAATATTAGCAAATCTTTGTGCATCCTTTTCATAAAAAAAAAAAAAAATTCTTTATACATCACCTTCTTTGTGTTCATGTGCACAGAAGGAACTACAATATTAATTATATTTCCATCATTGATGAATTTCGTTAAGAGGATGGCTCAATATGGAGGGCAAGGTTGTGTTGCTTTATTCCATCTTTATGTGAAAAACAAATTTTGGTCGAAAGGAAAAGGAAAAGTGTGAGCTCAGTGTGTTGACTAGTAAATATTTTTGTCTTTACTGTCCATCAAAGCTTCTTTTCTCGATAAAAGACATGTCAGTGCATATATTTGAGAGTTCCTTTCCTCTCTATGCTTCATTCATGTTTCATATCTGTTGGCTTTCAGTATATAATTCATAACTGTGGCTTCATACAGGTCAAGCCATCTCAGGTGGGAAAGTGGTGATTGAAGTTTACTATTTTGGGGTGCGTGTACATACGGAAACTCATGACCTTTGTGAGGAGCTTTCCTGTCCTGTCTCAGCAGGCAACTTTGTACTCTCTCATACTCAAACTTTACCTGGGATCACACCACCGGTCAGTTCTACTTCAGAAGATGTTTACATTCTTCTCTTCTCTACTGTTTGTTAGCATTCCAAAATTCTACCTTACTTTTGAGGCACACTGAATTGAATTCTACAGCGATCTCTCATATATTTGTGGGTACTTGTGAGTTTGTGCATTTAGTTTATCTTGACAATTACAGCAATAATTTTTCTCATGAAAATCTTGCGTGTCAGTGTCTTTCCAAATGTGTCAGCTATAATATTTAGTTCTACTTATCTATACTTGACTCGATATATTTCAGATATTTTGTTTTACACCTTTTCCTTTATTGGGCAGAAGCCTATCTTGAGATGAGATAGAGTTTGATTTTCTCCCTAAATGTTGTTTTTCAAAAGTTCCTTTCTTTCTCCCATCATATTTGAGCTCTGTATCTGGTTCTCCAATTAAGCTTTCCCAAGTATTGTAAACTGGAATATACACAAAATGTGAAAGTAAACTGGAAGCTAACCTAAAGAAAAGCAAGACAAGAACAGAAAAAACAATGCCAACAGGCCTGAGCAATGAGAAAGAATCAATTCAAGAAACAAAGTCCTTCTCCATGTTGAGAACGTTTTGACCATTTTTGCTTAGGTCTTCAGGAATTCTTGATCCGGTACTAAATCTAATTATTCCTGAGCCTCTAGAGGCATAAGAGAGAACATTGTAGTTCTTTTGCTTTGTGATATGTAGATAATAATTTTGTTAACATGCATGGCTAAGATGTTACAATAGTTTTTCTATTGTTATATTTTGTTTTTGGAGTTAGCATTTCAACTAAATAGTTACACTTGATTCCTCTTCTGAGTCAATACAAATTATTCTGATGTTTCCCATAGATAACGATAACCGTGTTTTCTATCTGCAGGGCTCGTACAATCTTAGGATGACAATTGAGGATAATCATAACCACAAGTTGTCCTGCATCAGTTTCAACTTCAAAATTATCTTCGGATCTCTGGTCTCTGCTAGTTGAGAACCAACTTGCCAGTATGCCATGTAATTGATGATACACGCATAATGTCTATTCCAGTGTAGTTCATGAGTAGCTGAATACTGCATGCTCTTGTAAATACAATAAAAAATTATGAAATGGATCAACCGCCTATGATTCTTGGAATGATGTTTGCCTTGTTATATATGGTGACATGAGTTATGTAAACCAACACAAAAATTATTTCCAACTAGTTATGTCTTTACTATAGGGAATACAATAATCTTAGAGGTATATGAAACAAAAATCTCTTTAAGTTATGTTGACTATTAAGTTAGTGAAGAAGCATGATCGATGTAGCAATTTTACGTAGTATGTAGTTTTCAGGGGGAGTATCTTGAAACATACTCTTGCCCATTCCGTATTCTTTTGTCCTTCGTCCAGGGTTATTTTGTCCCACTAAGGTTTGTTATCTGACAAGGTTTTAACGAGGCACACATTAAATTGGTCACCCTACTCATACTTCATCTTGAAGATACCTTTATTTGAAATATATGCAATTGCTCATCTTTTCCCTTCGACCACGATTTTGTCTCACTGGGTTTACTGGGCAAGGTTTTGGTGTAGCAATTATTATGCATCTATCTCCCACGAACTCACATCTTATGATCCAAACTAAACTGCTTCACCGAAATCAAGGGTTCTGATTATCAACGCTACGTGTGCGTTGTACTCTTTTCTCCTTCGACCATGATTGTTTTTGTCCAATATGGTTTTTATTACCTGACAAGGTTTTGACGAGGCAACACTAGAGCACATATCAAAGAAAGCTAATAATAGAGAATACCGAAGGGGAGTGTTGTAAATAGTTTATTTAATGAGAATTCTTGTAATTAACTTGGCTCATTCTCAGTGTCGCTCGTCTTCTCTTTCAATCTCTTGTATTTTATGTTTTACAACACAAATGTGGTTACTTTTCTTTTAATTGTTTTTAGGGGCGGTGCTACTTGAGACCGAAACGCACGCTTCTCGTGTTGGATTTTCTGCCCCGAATCAGATTTTCCGGTAAAAAAAAAATAGTTTCTTCCAGATTTTGTGGGTTGCATGCTTCGTCTTCGTGAGCCAAGATTGAATTCCCTGTGTGATTTCTTAGGTCCTTACGATGCGACGCCAGCAGGGGCAGTACGCCGGCGGCGATTCTGGCGGCGGCAATTCGTACGGTGGCGCAGCGGCGGCTTCAATTCACCACCATCATCAGAGGATGCAGCAGCAGCAGCCGAGTGGTGGCGGTGCTAGTGATTTTGAAGGACGACTGGAAGCGTTCACACCCGAGAGGGATAGCAATCCTAATCCTAATCCTTACGCTGCTTCGAATCCTGAGGCCCAGTGGAGATGGGAAAGAGATGCTTCCAAACCCTCCAATCCATTGACTCCTCATCTTTTCAATGAAGGCAAGTCTTGTTCTTATCTCCCCCTCATCTACATTTGTGCTCTGAATTTTTGATGTGAATATGAAACTTGATGTGAATAATTTTTATATTTGCTTGGCATAAACTTAATAACTCCAAAATTGACGACGAAATTGACGACGAAACAAGAGCATTTTCATATTGCAGACATACCTATTTTGAAGGAGTATGTGATATTTATGGGTCTCTTAGAGAGCTGCAATTGAAACTATTAGTTAGGTCCTTTTACCAAAACTGTCGTGAATCTTGAGTTGGTAATGGACCAGTCTTAACTCCTGTCCCACTGATGAAAATTAGCACCAATGCTCACGTATTTCAGATACTTACGTTTCATGTGGAGGACACTTGCAATGATGGGCATGAGTCTTGCGTCTCTTCTGGAGGATTCATGAATCACAATGAGTTTGGAATTTAGTCAGCATCTCTTTGTATAGTGCCTTAATGATGTATAGGGAAGAGGAGTCTTTCCTTTTCTGCAATTCCCTGTTCTAAAGATATGAACAGTGCGCCGATCTTCACTAAGTAGGGATAGCCTGGGGAGACATTTGCTTGAAACGCCGGAGAGGAGTACCTGGCGCTGATTAGTGTTGTATTTTCCTACCAGTGCCAACTTCTTGTTAGCTGTCATAAATTTTCTCCCTGTGTTCTACTTTCCCGTTTAACATCTTGAAGGTTTGGGGTTGAAATGTCCTTTGGATTAGAAACTATTGGGATGTAGTTGGTGAGAGTTTATTGATAGTCCTCTAGGTATGTTGCAAAGCAAGAACTTTCCATTCGTATCCTCTGAATTCTTACTTCCTCTCTCTTCGTAGGTTCTTCCTCTCTTTTGTCCTTGGGTGATCCCTACAGATTCTTACATCGTGACATAACTCTCATGGGCTAATGGACAAAGCAGTCCTGGTTAAGTTGTTATTGCCTGCTTGTTTTCTTCTTCCATGTTTCATGGTCTTAGTACTGTTCTCCTTGAGTGGATTACTACTTGTCTACCATTGTAGGGAATTTAGTATAATATTTATACATCTATACACAAATGGAGCCGTTGCACATTTATGTATCGATGGAAAATGCACTCTAAAAATTTTCTGCAATAACTTGAGGTATTTTCATGTTGGAAACATAACAAGTACATGGTCTCGCTCCCGTATATTAGTTTATATTGCTATTGTCAGTGTGAAAGTGCTTATTGAATTTAATCCTATACAAAATGGTGTCGCGTTTCTGAATATTGTACACTCCCAGACTGGTAATGGTATTTGCCTAGCTTATATCTTGAAGAGTTGTGGTGGTTCTATCAGTTTCCTATTAAATGAATTACGTAATGCCAAAAGTGGTAAGACCACAATGTGAAAATTTATAGCACATTATAGTGTCTCAGGGGTTATCAAATCTTGTAACAGAAAAGTGCTCAGCTGAGCAGTCTTTGGATTAAATGATTAGGCACTTCGGTAGCCGTTTTAGGTTATAATTTTGCCTCGAATACTTTCTTAGTTCAGATTTTAAAGTCTGTATGCTTATGATCACATGGTTGTTTTGCAGGGCAAGTGAGTGATACGTCTAGATCCTATTTCCAGGGTCAGAGGTCCGATCCAAAACATGCTTTAGAGACACAGAGCAACAGCGATCCCCGATCTCAACCTCATATTGAAGATATGGACCTTGGGTACAAGGATAAGCCTTCACTACAGTCTTTTGAAGATCTTGAGTAGAAATTCATTGATGGCATTAGGAAACTAACCAAGGAACAGAACGATGCTGAGGATGCAGAAAATGCTAGACACAGAGAGGTATGTTCTCTTATTCCCTTCTTGTGTCTGAATAGATTCTTTGCAGCTCTATAATCTTAGGACATACCCTACTGCCTCCTCAGGTTTCTTTTCTTTTTCTGCAAACATATAATATTTTTAGTTCATAAGACAAAGGAAAAGAGTTGATCAAAATGAACAACTGCATTTTCTTTCAGAGTTTCAGTGCATTATCTATGCTTGACTTGTGAACTCAGTTTAAATGTGGGAGAAAAGATATTTATCTGAAAGTTGATGGAAGCATTATGAATGCAAATAATAAGATACTATTTTAACAATTTGAATATCTCCCCAGTTGGATGAGCATCGGTAAGTACTAATTTAACAGTTGTGGGTGTCTACAAAATATTTGGTGGATATGGGTTTTATTCGTGGATACACACCCAAGCACCATGTCACAAGAAAGTAATTGACATAAAAACATGGGAGGTGGAGGTTAAGTGGCTCTTGACTCTCTTATTCACAGAAGTAGTCATGCCAGACTTGCTACCCTCAGGGCACTGTCAGCCACATTTAATCCTTTTATTTCTTTTCATAATCAGTTTAGATTTTATCATCTGAAGCTCGTCTTGTAACCAGGTTAAGAAACAATATTGCTTAAGAACAGATTTGGCCATGGGGAATAAGACTGCTGTATCAATGAAGCAAAGTAATTTGGGGAAGATCATATCTAATTCCACTATTGATTTTTTTACTTTTGAAGACCTACTGTTGTAGACATATTAGGGGATGGGGACTAGAGCTATTCAGAATCTACCACTGTTTTCCTAAGCTAAGTTACCACCCAATGGAAAGAGGAATAAGAATATCAAAACTTCGTAGAAAATATTGCAGTGCTTGTCCAACACCTTGATTCGCAAATATACTTTACAATGCATATCGTCTGGTTTAGCTTCTAAAATAAAAAGTTGTTTGATAGTGGAACCAGTCTTCAGGGGAATGTTGGACGCTATCATTTAAAACAATCCCATATGAAACGTCTCAGGAGTTTTGAGTTTTATATTCCTTTCTATTATGATGTCTCGCATCCCCAAATCTTAATTGGGGATGGGAATCGTTCATGCTTGCTCCTTTTGTGGATAACATGTTGATTTCTCTTCTACTGTTGGCATCTTTATTTGTCAGAAAATTGGTACAATCAATACCCAGTATGAAGAACAATTAGCATCACTGCGGTGCCGGCATGCTGGTCGAAGAGATGATTTACTTCGGCGGGAATCAAATGCCCGACAGCATCAATACCAGCAATCTGTGATGGATCGTTACCCCAAAAGCAGCATGGGCTCCTCCGATCTTCATGGTTACAGTGGAATGACAGCCTCAGCTACTGCTGGCGATGCCCGCAGAAGCTACGAAACTGACCAATATGATTCTTACCGAGAGCGGGCTCGATTTCTTGGGGGCTCCCGTGATCATGGGTTTGAGCCTAGGGGACCATATCCGGGACGCCGTGTTTATGATACTGGCTCACGCTATTACTAATTTGCGTTTTATTTTACTACTCCCAGGTTCCGGTGAGCCAGCTTATAAGTTAGGCCGTGTTTAACTTTCAAAGTTTGAAGTGTAGGATTCTAGTGTTATCTCTAGTTTTACTATGCAGTGGTGATTTTCATGTAAACTTCTGGTTGATGAAGTATCATTTTTTTAGCATCATAGAATAATAATAGAATCCTTCTCTGTTGTATACCAATGATTTGCATTTTGCATCGCACACTGGTCATTTTTGTAGCACACTAACCGGCTTTTAACGATGAGTAACTAAAAGTTACGAGAATTGAATCTAGATATAGATCCCTTTTTTTTTTTGGGCTAGCAAATAACTGAGGAATTTCACCTCAATGAAAAGGAATTTTCACAAAATAAAAATTGTTGTGAAATAGAGAAAACAAGAAAAGAAGACACAGAGAAAATAGTTGGGAGGAAGCAGAAATGTTCTTATTAGTCTCCTTATATAGAGGTAGAGTTTACATCATAGTACATAACTAATGCGTAATTACGTGGACAGCCACATAGATTACAATATTTATAACACTCCCCTTTGAATATCCACCAATGAATGGTGAAATTGGATGCGCTTAATGTTGTCTCGTTAAAAACTTTGCCAAGTAAGAAAAATCTAGTGGGAGAAAAATAACCTTGGTCGAAGGAGAAAAAGAGTACAACGCACATATGTTTTATATAGCATACTTCTGGATGCTTCTCTTGATGAGAATCTCCCCCTGAGCGTTGCAAGCTTCATGCGCCATAAATAACGGTTTGATTAGTCAATCAATAAAGTGAGACCATGCGTGCTTTGCATATAGGGGCTCATCATGAAATTTCAAACCTGCAAAGTTAAAACAACACCAACAAAGCAAGATGATTTTCAATACGTCTTACCTTATTTAGTCATATGATCAAATTCATACACTAAGTAATAGTTAATCAACATAAGCTAATTGACATTAAAGCATTGAAACATCATCATGGCGTATCCAGCCATACACATCAATATCTTTGTATAGTGATACGTCTCATATAAGCTCTTCAAGAGCTCTAAGTAATTTATAACTTCGAAAGATTAGAATATGTAGCAACATAATGATCATAATTCGAATTCAATTTTGTAGTCCAATCATGGTACTTATTGAGGCAACTTCGATCACGTTAGTTATAACGGAATGAGTATATATGAGCTAACTTTAGATTATTTGATTCCATGAATTAGCTTTAGGCTCTCTCAAGTATTCATGGATCTAATTACATTAGAATCATTCATGTACTGAATCATTCATGTACTGAATCATTCATGTACTTGAATCCTTTAAGGATTTGACAAACGATACGCTTGTAATGACACTTCACTTTTGGGAATTTGCTTCTAGCAAAGTGTCTTTTACGATCCTCATAATATACAATGACAAATGTCGTAAGTCTTTTGTCAATAACAACTATTTATTATGTAACACTGTACTTACAGAAAATTGTCACGTATAAGAAAAGATATTCATAATCCTCATGTCTCTTGTAGACATCATGCGATAGTGATTTATTTTCATTATGATCAATACCCTTTTGTATCATGTAGGGTTACAGGTCTAAGTATCTCATCACGTTTCATATATTCAGTTTCATTGGAATTGCCTTTTTCCAATTTGGCCAATAATATGCTTTGTCGACATGCATAATGAAACGTGGTATAGCGTCATACAATCCTTAATGATCTTTGGTAGCTACCATTTGTAATTTGATATAGATAATCATCATTCATAGATCCCACACATTCTAATATGCATGCATTTTTTATATTGGGTACCCATGCCACTTCTGGGGAAAATATTGTCACTTCTAGAATAAATATTATCTAGCGAATGTGGATCTTTTACTTGTAATATCATGTAGACCGTTAGAGGACGTGTATAATATTCTATTTTCTGGAGCTTAAAACTTTAGACCTACTAGATACATTACACTCAAATTCACGCCATTATTCAAATGACAGTAGTCTTATTCTCCCCCTAACGACGGGAAGACTGTCATGTTATGACCATCCGCAAATATGCGTTTAAAGCTCTATCACTTTCTTTCGAGTGAGATGTATATTGGCTGGTGGCGAACCAAAACCGAGTTTGAGGTTAAAAACATTATATTCATTAGTATCAACCACGATATCATCTTCTAAAGGTGGAGTGAACTTCTGGGTCACTAATTTGTATTTTGTACTCGAAACTTCGGGTTTGAGTTTATGCTGTTAGAACTTTGGGTTCTACTATACAGTATTGTGAACGTCTAGTTCAATGACATTCAAAATTCATATATTCGAGATATAGGACTGCTGGCCTTATGAATAACAATAAATGTAAAAGAAAAATATTGTAATGTAAGTGCATAACAAAATAGATAAACTGAAAAGAGCGAAAATAAATAAATTCGACATTGGAAACTTCTGGTTCCATGAATGAAGAAAATGCACAGAACTTCTGGTCTGGTTAACTTCATCAAATATGATAATCTTGATCTTCCAATAACCTTTAGATGCACAAGAACATAATATCATATACGGCGAGGATCTTCAAGCCTTCGATTAGGGGTTACAATCTCATTGTAAAACTCTGAGGAGCTTATAGCCCTAGTTGATTGCATAAACTTTCAATATTTCGATACTCTGTTGAGGAACTTGGAGCCCTCATATAATAATCAGAAGCAATAAATCTGATGCCATAATCTGGTTTTTGCAACCTATATCGATATGCATAAGATAAGATCATGTAGTCAATGACTTTGTTTTTAATAAAGGATAAATAGCAGAGGTAGCACTTATACATGTATGTATCTATCCACCCGTTTTCATGAAGTAGATAACTACAAGCACCAACAAACAATTCAAAGCAATTAACCACCCATTCTGTTCACAAAGCGGAAACCATATACTTGCTAAACAAATTCCAAAGCAAAGAGTCAGTTGTTTATAAATATCTAATGTATATAACATAATTAAAACAATAATCAAATTGCTCATTCCATAATTGGGGAAAGCAAATCGATAAACCAAATAATACGAGAATTTGAGAGTACTAAGAAAGTGTTCATGAAAAATCATACAGGAAAGCAAACACATCATGATGCATGTATTGTGAACGTATAGATGTCCCATTTTGACTTGCTTGCCAAAATCAATTCAAACAAATGATTTTGATAGGCAAACCAGTAGCGCAAGCCCTCCCTTAATCAAAATTTAGAAAAGAAACATTTTGATATGATCGAGCCAAAATATGCCACTGTGAAACAAAACATTTATACGTTAAAGAAAATCGATCACAAACTAAACTCATAGATCATGAATGATCATGGTAAATAAAAACAACGAATGTTGCACCAAGAACATAGATCATCATCGAGTTGTTAAAAAAATTAGGAAAAGGTAAACGATAAAATCAATTTTGGTTTTCTAGAGTAAAGAAAAGAAGATATAGAGAAAATAGTTGGGAGGAGAAAGAAGTGTTCTCATTTATTCTCATTAATCTCCATATAAAGGTAAAGTTTACATCATATTACATAATTAATGAGCAATTACGTAAACAACTATATAAATTATAATATTTATATCAAAAAATAGTATCGCTGTGCCGTTTGGATCGATTGATCTCCAGCGCAATGTGACACCCACGTGAGGAACAGTAAAAGGACGCCAAATCTGTTGAAAGTTTGATTTTCCACGTAAGACGACCCTGAATAAAACCGATCGCGAGCTCATTAATAATTAATATTCACACGCACATTTATATAAATATATTTTTCCCCCCTTATCGAATCATCTTCTCAGAAAAAAGCTCCATTTGCAAATCGGCCTTCTCCCTCTCTCAGATGATCTCCATTCTCCCATCCCATTTCTAACCCCTCCTCTCTCTCTCTCTATATATATACACATATATAACAGTAAATAAAAAGCAGAGAATGGAGAGCAGCGCTGGTCTCCCTGAAGATCTCTCCGATTCCACTCAGCGTCCTAACTCCGATTCCGAGCAGCGAGTTTACTTCGTTCCTTACAGGTTTCTCTTTCACTCCCGAATTTCTTTCATACTTTTCAATTTCCGACTCATACTATCAATCTTCAATCAACTCCGATTTTCCGCAATTAGAAATCAGGAAATGTTTTATTTCATTTTAGATGTATCTACAGCAAACAAAAATAATTGAAAATGAGGTTCCTGTAGTTTCTTAGGATTTAGGATTTGGGCGTTGCCTCATTATAGGATTCCGAAGCTAATTTTTGATTAGATTTTGTGGAATTGGATGTTTCAGTTGGTGGAGGGATGCGCAAGATTCAGTTGTGGGCGATTCGGATTCAGATGGGGGCAAGAAAGGGGTTTTGTGTGTGGCGTCCCCGGCCGCTTCGGCTTATGGTGGCCCTATGAAGATCATCAACAACATTTTCAACTCAGATCTTGTCTTCAATCTCCGGAGAGAGGATGATGCTGCGCAGAATGGCGAAAATGGTGAGGTGGGTGTTTCGGGACGGGACTATGCGTTGGTACCCGGAGAAATGTGGGTTCAGGCCCTTAGATGGTGAGTTATATTGTTTATTTTTGTATTGTCATTTAGGTTTTTTTGATAGTAAGAACCAAAGAATACTGGATAAAACCCTAGAATCTCTACATTCTCATTTTGGTTAAGCTCTCAATTTACTGCACTAAGATTAATCTTTTTTTTTTGGTGCGTATAAAAAACCTATGGCATAAGACATTTTAAAGCCCCTTAACCTCTAACTTTGAACTTTGCGTCAATCAAATTGTGCCTGAGAGACTATTGGTCAGGATATGATTGTGATATATGTTATTCGTCTTTGGGTCTACAAGTAACTTATATCATTTAGTATAGTTCTCTCCTCCCATATGTCTCTCCTGCTGTTTGATGTGCTTTAACCGTATCAGATTAACCTTCCTGGAGATACTTAATTTATTCCTGCATACTGATCAAAGCTATTATGATCCCTATGCTTTGAAAAGAAATCCACACTTAAGAAGATTATAATTGTTTGATAGAAATTGGTATTTTCATTCTTTAACAATAATTCAAATTCTGCAGTTCGAGAATACTGCCTCATCTGTTGATAATTTGACAATTGATATGGCTTGTTCTTGCATTAACAATCAGAGGATAATCCTTTCAACCCCGCTCGAGTTATGTCTAATGGATTTTTGAATATTCGATAAAAATTCCAGATCCTTTCAAATGTTGAAGCAGTAAATTGTTTCTAGGCCTGTAGTTTTATGTTTTCTTTTGTTTGTTGTGTGTTTTTGTTTTAAAAGAGTTTTGGTTATTATAACTATTATTGTTTCACATTAAGTTCAGTGGTTGTTGTTGATGAAGCAATCACTACTGTACATGAATGTTTGATCTTGCATGTTATTCCAACCTGATGACTTAATTCTGTTAAAATATCTTAATGATGGTATGCTCGTGGTATCAATGTAGGCATAGTGACCCTAAAGCGGCAGTTAAGGATGGTAGGAGTTTTTCGGCTGCAGAAGATGACAAGACTGATGTCTATCCCCTACAACTCAGGCTTTCTGTTCCACGAGTAGCAAATTTGTTGGGAGTAAGAATAACCAAAAAGGTTTGCATATGCAATTAAATTTTTAATATTAGTTTTTTTTATTTTCTATATTTTTTATGGCTTGATCTCCATTTTAGAATTTGAAGATCTGGATTTGGTAGGATTGTGTGAACTCTAAATGTATGATGCCTGTGGCCTCAGTGGTTGCATGCATATTGTCAGAAACACAGACATTAGCCTAAAAATCCATGAACTGCAGTACCAGTTATAGCACATATGAAATGAAATGCCTCTTTCTTGTTAAGCATTCTCAAGTGTTCATTTTTCCATGAGCTATTAACAAGGAAAAAATCTGAACATTAGAGCCAGTTCTCTGAGTTATTAATTGTTTTTTTTTTCCATGGCGCTCCCTCCACAAACTTTAAGTTTTTTGTTTTCCTAATTAAATTTTACCTTGTTATAAATTGATTATAAGGAGCGTTATGGTTAAACAGTAGAGAACCATACAAACTAAGGGTTTCCCATGGACGGAGTGGATCTTTAGGGCACTGCTCCCAGTAGGTGGCGTCCAACATGGGGCACTAGAAGGCTAGTGCCCCTTCCTCTTCCATGGAAGTATGCTTTTGAAGGTGGTGGGTGGCAGAAAGAGAGAAGAAGAATAAAATGGTGGTTTGAGTATTGTTTTGATCTTTTTAAATTTAGTCAAGGGTGTTCAAGGTGTGTCACATAGTGCTGCTTCATTCCATTGATGAAAAATGTGCCATGGAGGTGAGGTGAGTAAGAATCTTAGGGGAAGGGAAAAGCTGATTTAAGGAATACAATATTGGTTGTGAAAGATTACTAACATAGCTTGCTCAAACAGGGTGAACATATAATCATGTGTTTTGCAATTCATTCAGTGTGGATTTTATGATCATTATCATACATATCCTTTAAAATATTCTTCAGCAATGTGCTCTTCTTGGTTGCACATCTGGCTTTGACTGGCTCCGCTTTTTGATCGAGTTTTGAAATCCATTGAAAATAAATTTGCAACTACATAAACAAGTGATGGATGGAAGAGTAATATATATATATATATTATATATATATATATATATTAAATTACTCGTTCATTGCAAGCTAGTGTATGTTTCCATGTTTCCATTTTACTCTTTTTTATGGCACATAGATGTATGGGAACATGCTTATCTTTCTTCTCATTCATCTTTTTTGTTTTAGGATAATGCAGTGGAGTCCTTCAAAAGAGCATGCAAAATCTTCAGTTTGGAGTCTGACATGGTAATTAAGTTGTTTAATTAAGAATGTTGCTGTATCAGGATCAAGTGTTTGACTTTTTTAATTTTTGTTATTGAATCAGTTACGCATCTGGGACTTTTCCGGCCAGACTAACTTATTTTTTACTAATGACAAAAGCAAGTTCCCAAGAGACTTGCAACGGCAGTCAGATGAGGTAACTTGCTACTTCATGGTTGTCAATCCTTCTGCTACTCTGAAGTCTGGATACTCTGTGTTATTAGTGTACTTACTGTCAATGCTATTTCAGTCTTACTCACAATCTATCCACTGCTGTATGTCACAGTACCCTTTGTTGCTTTATTTTATTTTTTATGTATTTCCTGGTTGATGAAGCCTCTTAGTTAAAATCTAAAAGGCGGTAAGGCAAATTTTCGCAGGAGTTTGCTTTTGCATTTAGATGGGGTCAAAGGTGTAATGAAACTGGCAAATTCTTTGCATATCATTTGGTTGATTGCTTCACTCTGTGTGTGTGTGTGTGTGTGTGTTTTGTTGGTGAAGTTATGTGACTGCTGCCACTGTGTCTTGTTTAGAATATGAGGTTAATTGTTAAATCTACTGTTTAAAAATTTCCCCTGGACATGTTCATGTTGGCCTATGAGAAATATATTACAGTGACTTGAATATTATGATATTTCTCTGGTTGATGCACATGATCTGATAGTTTGAAGATTATTTTACAAATGGTTTACAGATCCTACTGGAGTTGCAAGTTTATGGATTGTCAGATTCAATCAAGTGCAGGGAAGGGAAAAAAGATGAGATGGCCATGCAACATTCTACAACTGGAAATTCTTGTGGTGCTTCAGTTATGATGAATGGTTCTGCTGGCAGTACACATTCAAACTTCATTCGTTCATTCTGGGGAACCTCTTGCGAAGCTGGTTCTTTAGGGTTGACAGGATTGCAAAACCTCGGAAATACTTGTTTCATGAATAGCTCCATCCAGTGCTTAGCCCATACACCAAAGCTTGTTGACTATTTTCTTGGAGATTATGCTAGAGAAATAAATAAGGAAAACCCATTGGGCATGGATGTATGTCATTCTTTGTTGCACATTCGATCAATGTCTATCTTAACATTCGGAACTTGATGTTGAGCAAATAATGTCTTTTTGAGATGTTGCTTGCTTTCCCAAGAGTATGTATTCTTTTTCTAAGCCTATCACTGTGCATTCTTTGTCAGGGGGAGATTGCTTTAGCATTTGGAGATCTGTTAAGGAAGTTATGGGCTCCTGGAGCAACTCCTGTGGCTCCAAGGACCTTTAAATCAAAACTTGCTCGCTTTGCTCCTCAGTTTAATGGCTTCAATCAACATGATTCACAAGTCAGTGAAGTTAATTTTTCAAGAATTGCTTTCTTTTGAGTTCATTGTTTATGAGGGTTGGGATTTTCATGATTCATACCATATTACTGTAGCAGGAACTCCTGGCATTTTTGTTGGATGGACTTCATGAAGATCTTAATCGTGTAAAATGCAAGCCTTATGTAGAAGTCAAGGATGGTGATGATCGACCAGATGAAGAGGTAGCAGATGAATATTGGCGAAATCATTTAGCCCGCAATGACTCTATCATTGTTGATGTGTGCCAAGTGAGCCTCTCCCTCAGATCTTGTTTTGCGTCCACTGCTTGTTGGATTAAATCTCTGCAGGGATTCTTTTGTTATTACATTTTTGATGAACTTGTTTGCAAACTTCAGAGTCTAGAGTCGTCCATCGACGTTGTCTTTGTCTATCTTTGTAAGAGTAATACTAGTGGTCAAAGATTTTACACTGTTTCAGATATTTAACTTAAAGAAATAGTGAAAGCTTGAGTACAGTGAGAAAATAACTCATTAAAAATTGATTTGTATGGTTGGCAATTTCCAATGACTACCAACTCCAAATGGAATACTTTTACCTTTAGTCTTAATAACTCAATAGAATTCTCACCTTTAGTTTTGATTATATATATATACATGAAAACGGCGCGCCTCCACCCGAGCGGACACCAGCGGCATCTCCAATCACTTTCTCTTGCCGGTGAGATCGATTTGAAGGTCTGGGCAGCAACCTCCATCCAAAACTTTAGACAAGGTCGATCTCGCCTGGAGACTGGAATTCGGCGGACTCGCCATAGGCGTCCCCAATCAGTTTCCCTTCCCGACGAGTCCGCTGAATTCCAATTTGCTGGCGAGATCAACCTTGTCTGAAGTTTTGGGTGGAGGTTGCTGCCCAGACCTTCAAATCGATCTTGCTGGCAAGAGAAAGTGATCGGAGATGCCGCTGGTGTCCGCTCGAGTGGAGGAGCACCGGACGGAGGGACGTCCGCTTCATATCCGGCCTCTATATATATACACTTTTAGTTTTGATTATAAATACATATATAGGAAAACAATATGAAGCGGACGTCTCACCGAGATTAAAGTGCGGACGTCCCTTAGTTCTCATCCGTCGGGCACGCCTCCACCTGAGCGGACACCAGAGGCGTCCCCGATCACTTTCTCTTCCAGCCGAATTCCAGTTTGCCGGCGAGATTGACATTGTCTGAAGTTTTGGGTGGAGGTTGCTGCCCAGACCTTCAAATCGATCTCGCCGGAAAGAGAAAGTGATCGGAGATGTTGCAGGGATGCCGCTGGTGTCCGCTCAGGTGGAGGAGCGCCGTCGTTGGCGCAGGACGGAAGAGAACAGAGGGACGTCCGCACTTTAAGCCCAGTGCGGACGTCAGCTTCATAGCGGGCCTGTACATACGTACATATATATATATATATATATATTTTTTTTTTTTGTGCTGTTTGAGTTGGTACAAGGTGACTTCTGGTTACTGTAAATAATTTTTTTTGGCTATGTGACTAAAAGCACACCTCATTTGTTTTCCATAAATTGCAGGGTCAATATAAATCAACTTTAGTTTGTCCTGTTTGCCAAAAGGTCTCTGTTACATTTGATCCGTTTATGTACCTGTCACTACCATTACCTTCGACAATGATGCGGACCATGACTTTAACAGTTATCAACACTGATGGAATTTCAAAGCCATCTGAACATACCATTAATGTGCCCAAGCATGGAAAGTTTGAAGATCTCATCCGGGGTCTGGGTGTTGCATGCTCACTTGGGATTGATGAAACCTTTTTAGTGGCCGAGGTATTTTGCCATGGCTATCGTATGAAATTTGTACTATATATGTGTCTGCATGAATGTGTGCGCGACTGTGTGTGTTTTGTTTTTCTTGTTTGTGTGGTTTTTTTTTAAATGTTTGATCTCTGAAGCTATCAGTCTTGGGCAGATATACAATAATCGCATTATACGCTATCTTGAAGAGCCCACTGATGCGTTATCCTTAATTAGAGATGGTGACCAGCTGGTTGCTTATCGGTTTATGAAAAATGTTGAGGAAGTACCTCTGGTCGTCTTCATGCATCAACAAATGGAGTAAGTATTATCTCCCTTTCTGATCTCTTTTATAGTGAGATTTTTTTGTTCTTATTTGATTGCAATTTGTGTATGCAATTCGTTAAGGAGTAGGGTGTAAAGGCGTGCGATGCTGGTATTGCATAAAGAAATAGAATATCTCATCTCAATGAATAGGTACAATATCTGTTTAATAGCTATAAATAAAATAATAAAAAAATACAAATAAAAAATAGTATTAATGTTGTTATCTCTAATACAATTATATATATATTGTGAACTTGTTTATGAAGTAAAAGTAGAACCTTGATGAGAACACAAAAGGAATTTTTTAAGACTTACCAACTTTATGTATGATTTCCATTTAATAGGCAATGCAGTAAACTATGTCACATCCATTGCCTGGATGTGAATGGATTTTACTGGATGTAAGTTAGAAATTGGACTAATTAGATACGTTTCAAGCAGAGAAACAATCATTGATAAATTATATCTTTTATAAGTCTTACGTTTCAAAGCAATGAAATACACTAGCTAATTTTTTATTTGAAGTGCTAAGGAACTGAGTAGAAATGCTGATTCTAGCAGATATATGTTCTTTTCTCAGTCATCCATGATCTCCTGGACTGTAGATATTAGTTTCGTTTTACTACCCTTAGGTCCCTTGCTCCTGATCTCTCTAACAGATGATTTTTTGTTTTCCATTCTTGTTTTGCCTGCTTTTTATATTTTCCCATTTCATGTTCCATTGTCCACCATGTCCGCCTTCAACCCAATGTCTTATGTGTTTGATATTGTCAGGCAGGACATGCATGGGAAATTGAGTTCAAGCTGGAAGCCGTTTGGAATTCCTCTTGTATCAAGACTCTGTAGTTCTGCAACTGGATCTGATATCTGCAATCAGTACTTAAAATTAGTTACACCATTTGAAATACCTGGAAAAGATTCCAAAGCACATGTTCATAATTCACAGGGCACTTCTCCTATAGAAGTCACTGAATCAGAGGAAACCGCACCTCCTGTTTCAGGTGGGGATGTGAACCTCTGTTATGAAATTGGGGCTGAGTCACTGTTGGATTGTGAATTTCAGTTTTACATAACAGATGAAAAAGGAATTCAAAAGGAGAAAAAAATAGTAATGAATGAGATAGTCGAGAGGAAAATGCCCGAGCATTTATATGTTGCTGTATGTTGGCCAGAAAAATATGTCGAGCAGTATGATACTCGCGTTCTGAGCTCATTGCCGTTGGTTTTCAAGCCTGGCCTTTTTTCAAAAAAGCCTCAGGAGACTGTTTCTCTCTATAAGTGCCTTGAAGCATTCTTGAAGGAGGAGCCTCTTGGGCCAGAAGACATGTGGTCAGTGGGTACATCTTGGGCCTTTTGACTTTATCTTTTATAGTAGTTTACATGGCGTATATTGTAATCTTTGAGCACTGTTTTTGTTTTTTTGTTTTCATCTATGCATTCCAATACTTTTGACATTACTTTTGAATGGGAGGTCATTCTGACTATATTATATTAGTTATTTCTTTTTGTGGTAGAGCATAAAAGCTCTACTATATGAGTTGAGTTAATTATTGATCTCCGTGTGCTGCTTGACTTTCGTTTGAATTCGTAGAGGAGTGCAATTTCTTATATTATGTAAATCAATTTTATTTTATGGAAATGTACATCTCTACCTTACACAGCACTAAAATTTAATTTAAAGTGTGCTATTGGTAATCTGCCAGTGCTTGTTGGTATTTGTTAGGTTTTATTGCTTATATGAATGTACTTGGCTTTTTACCACACTCCCAAGGCAACATAAGACATTCTCTTGTACTATTTAGGGTAGTTGCAGTTATATACAATTGCTGAGCATCTAGTTATCTTTCGTGAAGTTGTGGTCCTGTCATTTCTAATATTGGGGTACTGTCATCGCTGTTATAGGTATTGTCCTGGCTGCAAAAAGCATTGCCAAGCGAGTAAGAAGTTGGATCTTTGGAGACTGCCTGAGATCTTAGTCATTCATTTAAAGCGGTTCTCATATAGTCGATTCTTCAAGAACAAGCTAGAGACATATGTTGACTTCCCTGTTGATAATCTTGATTTGTCAACATACATTGCTTACACGACGGGTGAATTAAGCAATCGTTACATGCTGTATGCAGTTAGTAATCACTTTGGAAGCATGGGTGGCGGTCATTATACTGCATTTGTCCATGTAAGTGGTGTCCTTTGCTTAATGGTTTTCCTTTAAATTTTGTGGTTGTTCTCTTTCTCCGCTCTCTTTATTTTGACAAAGTTCCCAGTGACTTGCAACGTTTGTTTGTCTTAATGGTGGAATTTCTGTGGATTTCAAGCATTGATAATTGAATCAACTATCAAATAGCTCTTGTTCTAAATGCTTCATGAGATTAGTTTGCTGTTTTGTGAACCTGGTGTAGTATTGCAATCAATCTCTGTATTCTGTCCCTTCCCCATGCAAGTAAATTCTAGCGACTGCACTCGTTTCTGATTTTAATTGGATACGTGAAATCTGTCTCTGTTAGGTGCTTTTATGATGACCGATTCTGTTTAGGTAGGCATGAGATGAGTGTTTGAGACTTCTTATTTGCAAGCATTTTCTTTTCCTTACTCCACAATATTTGTTTGTTTGTTTGTTTTTCTTTCTTTTCCAAGTTCAGATGCATGCTAACTATTTCAGCTTGTGACATCATCTAGATCTGTCTTGCTGTTGTAGCCCAAACAATATATATAGTCTTGACTATATAAGTATATATGAGATCTTTTGAAACCTGTTCTCTCATAATGCTATTTTTTACTTCTACTTATTAGTAATTTATGTCTCAACAAAAGATGCAAGTTAGCAATTGGCTTAGAACCACATCAACCTGGTATAACGAAATTATGGTATATAAGATTCCTTGTTGTGTCTATTGTCAGAATTCCTTTTATGGTCACATTCAGAACCATCTTTTTGTAACCTAAGATTCCTACAGGAATCCAGTCATAGGAGTTTAGGTTTTACAAGGTCTCTACGTTTCTTGAGGTCAGGGTTAATACATTTGGGATTCAAACCTGTTGACTAGATTTCTGATAAATCTGATCTTGAATCTCAGTTTTTGACTGAAAAGATATAGGATTAATGCATTGGATATCAGTTATGGTAGATACATATAGGTGGTACAGGCCATCTCAAAAAAGACGGACATTATTGGTATTTGACTTTCTATGTACCTGATCTAAAACTTCAGTTCTTGACTGAAAATGAAATAAGATTTGCATTGGATGTCAGTTCTGCTATATCTATCATTCTACTAGCCAAAAAGAACAAGGAGGCGGACAAGGAGTCCGCTTAAAAAGAAAAGAGGGCAGCTAAGACTAAAACTAAATTTAGAGATTAAACTACAGCTGCTTCCCAGTTAAGAATAATGGATGAAAGACTATAATCCTTAAATTCCTTAGAAGTATAAGCCCATAAAGATGCCCAGAACTTGAAGACTCTCCCACAGGTCTTCCCTCCACTATAGGTTTCAAATAGTCTTCTATCTCTTTCCATCCAGACCACCCAAACAACCTCTAGCACCCCCACAACCCCAAAGAATTCTGGCTTTTTTCCCTTACCAAAAGCTGAAAGATTTTCTTTGAACAAATCATTCTTGTCTGATGGAGTTGTCCAGACCATTTTTGCCTCACTGAATAAGTTTTTCCATAAGAAATTAACAACTGCAGAATGCAAAAAGACATGATCAACACTTTCCCCTTGAGCTTTGCACAAAATGCACCAATGAGGGGAAAAACAACATCCTGGTCTTCTCCTTTGAAGATTATCACATGTGTTTGCTGCTCAACCTCCCGTGTGCCACAAGCCAACCCAATATTTTCACCTTAGTAGGGGCCTTGGAGTTCCAAATAAACTTTGCAGGGCAAAGATTGTGTCTAGTCCAAAGAATTCACCAAATTTTGATTTGCCATAAATGCCATTATAAAAATAAAAACTCATATCTCAAATGGTATTATGGTAAATTGGTAATCTATGAAAACTCAGAAGATATTAAATTTTCATGTTCTCCTCCTTCCAACAATAACACGTGTATTGCACGGGTATGATGCTAGCTAAAATAGTTGGCAGAACATTTTTTAAAGCAGAATACGTTGATGCTTACATTCCATGTTGGATGTGTTTAATTCTCTTAAGACTCGCAGTATGGCAAGTTGCGGTCAAATTGTAAAATGTAGATCCTGCCCAAAAGATCAAGATCTGATTAGTGTAATCACTTAGGAACTAGAGGCTGTTTTGTTTTATTTTTATTTACTTTTTTATATGTTGTTATTGAATGTATACATTAATATATGTTGCTTTACACTGAACGTTCAACTGTCTTATTTTGATGTAGCATGGAGGCGATCGGTGGTATGACTTTGATGATAGTCATGTTAGCCCTGTGAGCCAGGACAAGATAAAGTCTGCTGCTGCGTATGTTCTTTTCTATAGGAGAGTAGTAGAAGTGTGACTCTCTAGTAGATATGCATCTTTGAGTTCTCATACGGGTTCGACATCACGGTGAATATATATACTGTAGGTATATATACATATCACATCAGTCCTAGGACTAGATATCCACAAAAGCTGTCATTCTTTTGTCTTTGGCATTGATGGTTCAGAGTGAGAGTTTCAGTCATGGATGTTATAGAGGGAAGACAGTACTTGGAGAAAGTGCTGAAGATGATTGTAACATACTAACAAATGAAGAGATGACGACGATAGTGAGATACTGTATACAGTGATAACCATTTATGAAGACTAAAGAGAAGTCTACTAGCTGGTTAGAATTATTTCTGAAGGACCCTGCTTCTAAATCTCCATCAATTTTAGTTTTCTGTTTTAATAGCTGATGGCTGGTTGTGAATTAATCTGATAGGAGATTAAGTTGTATTAGCATTCACTTTTGAACTCAGTTGTATTTTTACTTCGGAGTTTGGCTTCAGTCTTCTCAGCCCTCACAATGTTGGCTGCTGGAACAAGGTGCTCTTGGATTATGGAACTCTTAATGATCGATTCACTATGGCAGCACTGTGCTACGATACTGGTTCCTATGGATGAATCTTGCTCAGCTCACACATTTTTGTTGGAATGAACCGTGATTTAGGGTGGGGGTGGGTTGGGGGGGTTATGGTATTGTTTATTTTTATGTTGGTGGTGAAAGATGGTAGACAATTGATCAAGATTTTAGGGTTCATCTTTTCATCATTTGTTGGTTTCCTATCCTTATTGGTCCGACTTTGTTGTACTGGACAGCTGAATTTATTCAGTAATTCTTATTTAGCCATGAATAGGCAGAGGATGTTATGATGCAATCATTTATCTTCATGTGGTTATGTTTTGTAATAATCGAAAATGGACTTTCACAGGGTTTATTGAAGTTTCATCTGTAACGAAACCAGACTTGACACTAAAATGATGCGACATTTGAATGCATCAAGATTTTTAAAGGACATTCTAAAATCCTGATCAGATGTGCCCAGACTTTTATGTCAGGATAGGACTTGATTGGATTTGATTTCAGGAATCCACCTTCTTTTCCCATCTCACGTTTGGTAACATGTATATATATGGTAGATTGGATAATACAAAAACAGCTGTTTTGAATATATATTTTTATTATCATTTTTTTGTCTCTCTCGTCAAGCACCCTACACACATTTAACAAAAAAAAATGGAAGCAGTCATAAAAAAAAAAAACAGAATTATCCAACTGAATTCAACATGTTCCAATTAAACACTCATATATGGTTACTACGCTATTAAGGTGGACATACACATATGACTAGCTAGCATTTATATACACTCTCCTCATAAATATATTTATAATTTACCGAAAAATCTTATTTTCGGTAACTCTTCAAAATAAATAAAATCATCAAAAGTTTCAACAAAAGAACTTGCTCAACAGTAAACCAATGCATGCATATTATTTATAACAAAAGTCCACTTACTAATTAGGCCTAAGGCTAATGTCGGTCTGATGCCTCTTCTGCTCGAGCCTCCTCACATCCTGTTTCAAAAACATAAATTAATCCCCAATTATATACCAACGCTTATATATATATATATATATATATATAAAGACAAAATTAATGTGAGCCTTATCCACTCTCATCCTTGCCCAACTTCACCACTCTTAAATCGATACGGTCCAAACTTCACCACAAATACCGGCAGCCTTAAACCAACCTTCTACAGCCTAAACAATATTAATCTAATAGCCGTAAACCAACCATCTGTTTACTAATATGTAAAAACTGTCTAAGTCTTTTGTTTTACCCACGAGATTTTTGTTTTACTTGGCAATGTTTTTACCGAGGCAACACCATAAGCACCATATCGTATTAGGGACGTAACACAAGGGGGAGTGTTTAAGGAAATTATGTTTCCGTCATTCTGTTATGTGTCTTGCCCTAATACACGCAGGATTGATTAATCCAGTTTCCTTATTAAAATATATTACAGTTGATAGATCTTCTAGATCCTTCGGGAGACTCTATTAGCCTATAAATAAGTCTTTCTATCAATGAATGAGTAGACCGTTATTCTCGTTATCTTTTCTCCTTCAACAGTTATTAAATTATTAAATAATCGATAATTATTCATTTACTAATTTATAGATCAATTCATAACTAATTTATAGAGGTTTAATTGTAGGTTGGAAATGTAAGACTAACGAGTAAATTTGAATATTAAAGGAATATATATTAAGAGTGATTGATATTGTCACTAAATGAGAGTGTAATGGAGATAATTCAGGGAATCCTAATCCTAGTTAAATGTGATTGTATCACACCCCGAACCTGACTTCGGCGGGTTTTAAGGACCGGACGCCGATCTGGAGGCGTGAACGAGTATTACAAAGTGGAACATAAAACAAAATACTATCTTCTATACTCTTCTTTTTAGGCTCGTCGTCTACCATTTTCTCGGCTCGGTACAACCTAAGTATTTTTCTGCAAAAAATATCAGAGATGGGTGGGTGAGCATAACCACGCGCTCAGTGAGCAGACCAATGTAATATGTCCGCAAAGCCATGTCATTTTATACATGCTACAAAATACGTATATCGTATACATATCGTATCAAACAATTCATCACATCGCACAATCCATTCTTATTGGATATCTTTCAATAAGAATGGATTATTTTTCGACCTTCATGTCTTATACCTACGGGAACCTAATGACCTTCATGTCTTATACCTTCATGTGTCATATCCTTAGTTCGGCATAACCAATCAAAAAGTTCACATGTTCCTTGACTAGTCAAACAATGAATCCAACACATAATAATGATAATAATAATAATAATAATAATAATAATATAAACTCTACATATTTCGCATATCGACATGTTTCTCTCGAAAACAGAGTGATATTTCGTAAATAGATCAAAACATATTTTTCGACTAATTTGATAACAAAAGAATATTTAAAACAAATTACACAAATCCACTCACCTCGACAATTCGAATCCTTACCAAGAACATCGATCGTAAACCAAGCCTCCTAAAACAAGCCATTTAGAAATCATCATTGGATCTAGTTCAAACCTCTAGGATAGCAAGAGGACATCGATACGAACTCGTAGCTCTTCGCGGATTCAGAATCAGAGTTACGGATCAAAAGTTATGATTCGTCGAAGTTTAGTCGCGATTCTAGAAAGATAAATTTTTAGGGGAGAGAGAGAGAGAGATTTGTAGAGGGAAAGTGTTAAGGAAGGAATGGGCTGATCTTTCCTATTTGTAGGGGAAAATTGCCACATGTCATGTTACCATTGGTGGTCATGTTGCCACATGGCAACTTCATACAAACACACCAACATGCTTGTGCCAAATGTCAAATAGAGGATAAAAATAATGTCTCCAACGGACATGTGTTAAAAGTGACTAAGGAAAAAGGTAGCTGCTATTCTTGTCACTAAGTAAAGATTGTGACCAATGAGAAGGCGCCACGTCACCACTCGAATCGATTCAAACAGAAGTTCGATGAAACTTTAAAAATCGTTAAAAATAACTTGGGAATCTGAAAAATAAGATGTACTCATGGAGACCTCTACTTTCTATTTTTAAGAAGAAAAATCAATTTTTAGAAATATTAAAAAATCAGGATGTTACAAATTGTTATGTGAATTAAGCATGAACACAATTAGGAGATCTAAATGGTTTGATAATCAAGCACGAATAATCAGTCACATATTAAGGGGTTGCAATTGATGACTTTCGAAACTTGTTATGGTAAGGTTTAATTTACAAAGTACCATATAAAAGCA
Organism: Fragaria x ananassa; assembly: GCA_034370585.1. Taxonomy (NCBI): domain Eukaryota; kingdom Viridiplantae; phylum Streptophyta; class Magnoliopsida; order Rosales; family Rosaceae; genus Fragaria; species Fragaria x ananassa. Next base: position 16,920,738 of record CP139766.1, read on the forward strand.
ATGTCCTTGTGACTTCTTTAAACACGAGCATACAATATTGTAGGCTCATTGAAAATGTTACACAGAGAGGATCACACAAGTCAGTGTTTTGCTAATGACTTTCTGCTCTGCATCTGATATACATCTTTTTTTTCTTTGTTCATATATTCATCATGTGTTTATTATTCGTGCAATGATTATGATCTTGGTATTGTCTTAAGTCTTTCAGGAGATGTTGAATATTCTCTATTAGGTATGTAATTGTCTTGTGAATTTTATTTCATATTGTATTCCATAATGGTAGAGATAGTTCCCTAGTTAGAATCAATTAGCACTTGTATATAATGTCGTTGTTGGTATCAATGGAATTCAATTCAGCCAAATTATCTTCTTTTATGGTACCAAAGCAGGTTCTAAAATTTTATTCTATCTCATAAGCCCCCACTCTACTCATGCGAAGCATTCACTCTCTTGTTTTCGTTATGAGCAAAAAATATTTTTCTTCGAAAAGGCAATCAGTTTGACAAGAAATTTTTCAGCGTTACGGAAGGATCACGTGACAGTATGACGTGATCCTACATTCCAATCAAATATTGACACTTGGATTTTACTAAGAAAAAATTACATCAGCTATTTGGTCAAAGATAATTTTGGGTTTGTTGTAGCTTTTTAAACCCTAAACGATAAACTCTAAACCGTAGACCCAAAACCCTAACCCCTAAACCCTAAACCTAGTCCAAACTCAACAAAGACCCATAGAGGTATTTTCATATAAAATAGAAAACTTTAGTTTATATTTTAGTTGTAATAAATCCAAGTATCAATATTTAATTAGAATATAGGATCACGTCATACTGACATGTGATTCTCCTATGACATCTAAAAATTTCTCCAGTTTGACATCTCCTCTTATACCAAGAATCAACTTTGTTTCCTCAGTGGCACCATCAAGGCCTTTTTATCAAAAACTAGGAATAGCTTTGGTCTGTCTAGACTATCATCTCGCTGTTGTATGCTCAATAGTGGCGCAACATATCATATAAATCCATCATTAAGCATGTTGACTCGCTGCAATATATGAATCACGACTTGCCTCATGAATTGCTGCCAAGTGAAGAAAAGACAAACACTATCTATGTGATTAGTAACGTTAGAGTCATATTTTTACCTTGATAATGTGTTATACATTCTGAATTTCAAAGTTGATTCAATGTTTATTATTCGACTCACAAGGTGATTAAATTGTTCAATGACTTTTTTCCCTTATTGATGTATTTTGCAGGATCTGGTTTCGATAGAGACGATTGGTTTAGGCAAGCAACGTGATGGTCTTTACTATTTGGTGGCTTTAGCGACAAAGAAAACTAAGACCCAACCACATAAGTCATCTCCCATTCAACCTTTTGGTCACCTCGCAACATCCTCTACCTATCTATGGCATCATCGTTTGAGCCATATGTTTCATCTCGTCCTCTAGATTATATTGCTAAGTATTTTGTAAATATTTCTCTCACTTCCAATTCAAATCATGCTTTTGATGTTTTTTCAGCATTCTTGCGTTTATACGCCCCAACAAAATAAGATAGTAGAACGCAAGCATCGTCATATCCTCCAAGTTGCATGCACTTTTAAATTTCAAGCCAATCTTCCTCCAAATTTTTTAGAGAGAATGTGTTCTCACAACTGTTCATGTTATTAATCATTTACCCATTACATTTCTCAAAATTTTGAGCGTCTTTATTCAAAACTTCCTCTATTTCGTCATCTTAGTGTTTTTGGTTGTTTAGCTAGCTTATGCTACCAATGTCACTATCACACATAAATTTGCCCCAAGACCAGCCAAGTGCATCTTTATCGGTTATCTCATAGATAGGTCAAAAGACATATAAGTCATACGATCTATCTAGTCACAAAATTTTCACTGTCGAGATGTTGTATTTCATGAAGATTCTTTACCATATTCTCTTAATTTTGACCCCAGCCCAAGACATTATGAGTGTATTCTCATCCTCACAGGCCCAACAACCCGGGCTGGTCAAACCTATCCTCATTCGCGCAGTCAACCTCGTCGCCCCATCGTTGGACAAACCCAGACTACCGTCAAATCTCTCACGTCGTTATCCCATTAGCCGCCCTTGTCTTCCTTGCAGGCCCAATATGGTTCGACGACTTCTCAACCCAATTCACCATTCAACCTCAAAAACGGCCAATCAAACCCTTCAATCTCGCATCGACCTACATCTAATCTTCACCGTCCAGTTTCGGAGCAAGTCAAACCCGACCGTCCGGTTCCCCGCTTCAAACTAGTCCAGCACAACTTGATATAAAAGTATCTACGAATCCAATTGGCTCTATTCTGCCTCTCACCGGCCAGCTGCCTACCCAATTGTCGAACCAGTAGCCAAGTTCGGCCCCTTACGAGTCTGGTACTGCTGTACACCCAGTACCGGACTAGCAGCTTTCCCTGCAACCGCCTCCCGACGTTAACCGACCAGTCCCCACAACCTCTATATCGGTGTGGCCGCCAATCGATCCCTTCAGTTTGATTACGCGATTTTATATGTTGGCAAGTCACATCCTGTTTTCCAAACTCGTCGTTTTCTTCCTCTGTAGGCTTTGTTAAAATCAAAGGTACGAGATCTCCTCTGTGTAATTATCTGTCATATCATCGTTACACTGCTTTTTTATTGCTCAGATTACCTAGGCAAGTGAACCAGGCACTTAAGCCGAAACTTCTCATCATCCAGAATGGCAAGAAGCTATGTGTTCTGAATTACAGGCATTAGAGGACAATAACACTGGAACTCTTACCCGTTTACCAAATGGAAACATACCTACAAGATCAAACATCGATCTGATGGTTTTATTGAAAGGTACAAAGCCTGTTTGGTTGCCAAAGGATTCACTAAAATGGAAGGTATCGATTATCATGACAATTTCTCACCTACTGCCAATATTATTTCTATTCGATGCTTATTGTCTAGCTACTGCTCAAAATCGGGTCATTCGATAGTTGGATGTCAATTATTCTCTTTTGCATGGTGATCTTGATGAGGAAATTTTCATGTCTCCTCCTCCTGGTTGGGAGAACCTGATTTGTCGCCTTAACAAGTCTTTGTTTGATTTAAAACAAGCCTCTCAAAAATGGTTTTTTGAAAAATTTCAGATGCCATTCTATCAATTGGGTATATTCAGTCCAAGGTAGACTACTCATTATTCATCTGAAAGCAAGGGAAGTCATTCATAGCTTTATTGATATATGTTGATGATATTTGAATCACTGGTAATGATTTGGCTGCTATTTTTGCTTTAAAGAATTTTTTGAACAACCGGTTTCGTATTAAGGATCTTGATGATTTAAAATTTTTTTTTAGCATAGAGGTTTCCCGTTCCAAAAATGGATCTATATTTCTAAGCGAGAGTATGCTTTGAAGATTATCAATGATGGAGGTTCATTGGGAGCAACCCATGTTGATACTTCTACGGAGCGTGGTTTGAAATTATCAAACAAAGGAGACCTTAAAGACGCTTCATGTTATAGATGAATGGTTGGCAGGTTGATCTATCTCATCATACTTTGTGCATGTGTTAAGCAAGTACATGCATGAGCCTCGTAAGCCTCATATGGAAGCAGCTTTACGAGTTGATCGCTATCTCAAGAATAAGCCAGGCAAGGTTTGTTCTTTTCTTCACAAAGTGATTTCATATTTCGTGCCTATTGTGATTTAGATTGGGCTGGTAATCACATGACTCAAAGGTCCACTACAGGTTATTGTGTCTTTTTTAGTTCTTTATTAATTTCTTTGAGGTCAAAGAGACGAAATGCATATTCACTCTCTTCAGCTAAGGCGGAATACAGAGTTATGAGAGGAGCTTGTTGTGAGTTGACATGGATAAGAAGTCTTCTTAGAGATTTAAATATTCTTCATTCAAAACCTGCTTTGTTGTATTGCGCCACAATAGAACAACTTTGCATATTGGAGCCAATTTTGTTTTCCATGAAAGAACAAGGCATGTTAAGATGGTTTATCACTTCATCAGAGATAAGATTCAAGATGGGTTCATTGTTACCAAGTTTGTTAGTTCTGCCAATCAGTTAGCTGATGTTTTTACCAAAGCATTAGGAAAGGAAGATTTCATCCCTATGATTCGCAAGTTGTAAGTTCGAGATATCCACTCTCTAATTTGAGGGGGAGTGTTGGAAAGTAGATATTGTGAATATTCTCTATTATGAATGTAATTGTCTATGAATATATTTTCTATTGTAATCCATAATAGTAGAGATAGTTTCCTAGTTAGAATCAATTAGCACTTGTATATGTAATCTCGTTGTTGGTATTAATGAAATTCAATTTAGCCAAAATATCTTCTTTCAGAAAACGGTCTTAGGAGGTCGAAAGCTTTACAACTAGGTGAAAATGAAATGTGCTAAAATGATGTTGGAAGAAAAAGACGGGAGCGTATTCCATTCTCAGGTGAATGAGAACCGTCAAAACTAACGTTGCGGTGCAAACCACGTACCGTCTGTTTGATCAAACACATGCATATATAAACTAGAAAATCACAATCAAGAAACCACTAATCAATCTCACAAAACCAACAAAAGAAAAATAATCTGATTTAGGACTTACAATGAAATATTGAGATAACCAACAACACTGAGCTTCAATTCAATTTGTTGTGTATTTGTCATCATATCCATTGCCATGAAAATAAAATCTAACACCCACTGAGCAATTCAAACACCCACCGGTATCACTCGTATCAATCGAAATGAAGACCGGAACGGTATATGGAAGAGCCAGATCTCCATCATCCAGAGTCCGAACACGAGGAGCCATCTTCTGGAATTGAAGCACGACGAGTCAACGGCTTGCGGTGTGGCTCTCATCCATGAGAAAACGACCATCGCTTCCGTCGTCGATAGTTGTGCTGGGCGAAACCTTGAAGATGAGGATCTGAGAGAACACATGATGGAACCCAGTGGCGCCACTTGCCCATCTAACGGAGACCTAACGACAAATTAACGCTTAGTTCAACAAATTGATCTAGGTGTCCAGATCGACGGTTGAGATTTATCAGTGAACATTAACCGTGAAGTAATATTTTGGAGTAAATGCTTGTGACACCCTATAGTTTACACCTAAAATCAGTTTTGTCCCTCACTTTTTTTTTAAAACTGGTATACCCTTATACTTTGAATTCTCGCCTGATTTGCCCTTGTCGTCAATTGACCGTTAAAGAAGACTGTTAAGTTGCTGAGATGTCCAATATACCCCTGACTACAGTGACTTTTAAAACCAAGAACTCCAATCCACACAACATAAGCCCTCCCCATTGAAACCACCTCCAAGTCATGAAACTCATTCATCAGCTTCCCAGCATGCTTGAAATTCTTGTAATTGACCATGCCATCTCCGTCGACGTCGACCTTCGTAATCATCCTGGTGCAGTCCCGCTCGTCCATTATGGACTGGTAAAGCTCCCCGAACTCGTCCATTATGGACTGGTAAAGCTCCCCGAACTCGTCAATGTCGACGCACCCGTCTCCGTCGACGTCGATCTTGTTGATCATGTTGAACAGCTCCTGGTCGGGGATGAAGATTCCCAAGTTCTCGAGCGAATGGCTCAGCTCCTCTTTGCTGATGCGCCCGTCACCGTTCCTGTCGAACATTTGGAACACCCGCTTCAGCTCAGTCGGCTGCATTTCGACCTTGTTGGCCGCACCAGCACTGCTTCAGCTCAGTCGGCTGCAATTCAACTCCGATCCTTTCACGGCGGCCATGGAAGAGACTCGGAGAGATTGTTACAGAGATGAATATGACTACGCAGAAGAAGAGTTTCAGAGCCGACGCGGGAGAGAAAGAATGTCGAGAATGCCTTCAAGACACGTCAACGCTTCAATCTGAAAAGGAACCAGGTCTTTATCTCCGTTGAGGATTCCGGACATCATGTTCGACGACGTTGTATCACCTGCTCCGACTACGAGTCATGCCTCTAACAGCTCGATCAAGCCGGCCACTTCTCCTTCTGTATCTTCGGCTTACAACACGATATTGTCAGCTATTTCGTTCTCGAAAGTGAATAAGAAGTGGAAGCTGAGGGATATGTTGCTGTTCCGGAGCGCATCGGAAGGTAGAGCCATGACGGGGAAGGATCCTCTAAGGAAGTATTCGCTTTTGTCGACAAAGAAGAGTATGTCGGAAGATGTGAAGAATTCGAGCTTCCGGTCGACGGACAGCGTTGGCTCGGTTAGCTCGAGGAGGAGAGGACCGGTTTCACCTCACGAGCTTCATTACATGGTGAATCGGGCGGTAACGGAGGAGATGAGGAGGAAGACGGTGTTGCCCTACAAACATGGGCTGTTGGGTTGCTTGGGGTTCAACCATGGCTTGCATGAAATTTCCAGGGGTAAAATTGTCATCTCAATATCTTGGTCCCATACATGTGTCAACATGTTAGCCACGTCAGCTACATAACGGGTTCACTTGACGACAAGGGCAAATCAGTCGAGAATTCAAAGTATAGGGGTATACCAGTTTAAAAAAAAAAGTGAGGGACAAAACTGATTTTAGGTGTAAACTATAGGGTGTCACAAGTATTTAACCCTAATATTTTCTTCTTAACTCCTTCGATACGTCTTGACTGTTTCATTTTAGAATTCATGTCATGCTGTTTCCAAATTCAGTGGCAGTGCTCTCGAATCAGGCGTGTAGTGAGTGACATGACAGTCTGATGAGGACTAATTTATTGTATTCACGATAAAGCTTAGCTAGTCGCTTCTTCTCTCCAGCTGCTAAAGACACTAAAGTAAAGGCAAATCTCAAATCACACCCATCTGTATATCTTGTGGCATGGACAAGACCCACTCACTCCCACACATCATTCCAAAGCACCAACAACATGATTTGACGTTTCAGATTCTGTACTCCTGACCTCATCCCAGTAGACAAATCTCTCTCTCTCTCTCTCTCTCTCTCTGCGGGTATTATTACCATTCCACAGATCGCAGCAGCAGTATAATTAGCATAGTTCATGGTATATTATGTAAGCCTGTAGCAACGTACGTAACGAGTGGCCATACAACAGTCCTCACCACTATGTCAATCTGTATGTATTGGTTTGCATATACTTCTGGGTCTCTCAATGCAGGCCTCATTGGATTTCCATAGAAAGAAGCAAATAAGGAAACAAAGAAAGAGAGAGATCATACATACCCCTATATCCATTGCAGGACCCACGTACAACATGATCCATCACTCTCGCCCTTCTTCGATTCGAATCACCGTTGGATGATGATCATATATTGCTAGCCATGCCTGGGCAATCGGTAAGTACTTGGTAGCTAGCTAGGGTTAACTGCTACGTCAGCATGACACAAGCTGTTATATGACCTAGCTTTAACTAGCAGCTGTTTAACCTCATTTCTCCCTTCGTAACTTCACTTAGAGACTAGCTTCATTAGTCGACCTAAAATGAAACTTGGCTTTGAAGGTGCAGCTACCTAATTGAGTGGCTTAAGGAAGTAAATTAATTTAAGAACTTTTGTCATACCCTGGTATCTATCAGTAATTGCATAATTAGGTTAAGTAAAATTTAATTATCATTGACTTTACCGGCCTAATTCTCACTTTCTCAGTTGGCAATAGTTTCTTTGTTTTAACAGTCACCGACTTACAGATATATCTTACACAGCAACCACCTAAAGAATACAAATCTGTCAATAGTTTCTTCTTCTTCTTTTTTTTTTTCATTTATTTTTCCTTTAATTATTTGCTGTTGCGAGTACTTAATCTTCAGAGATGTTGTCTTGTGAAGTGTTGTCTGCATCTTACACGGTTGTTTGGTTCCACCATGTTTCTTTTTCTCTCTATTTACTTCCAATTTGTTGATGAATTACAAGCTACAAATGAGTACGAAATTAATTACTGAAATTTATCTGCCAAAAGCTAAAAACAATGTGAACAAGCTACAAACATTTTTGGCTTAAAGAATTAGAAAATAAGAGCAATTGTGGTTCTTTTTTTTAGGAAAATGGAGTCAAGCTTAGTTCTTAATCAGAGAAGAGATTGCGCACCACCCAGTAGCAACAACTCTTAATCCAGAACCACGTACAATAGTGAGATTGAAAATTTTAAATTTGTTTTATGTTGATATTCATTTTCTTGGATAGACTAGACACATTAATATTATATAAATTAGTAAAAAGTAGAACTACAAGCTGCTGGCCTCTATAATGCAGAACTTGAGCTAGCTAGCTAAGAAACAAGTGAAAAATGCAAGAAAGTCTGCATCATCTGCTATTCTAACTAGCCGCCAGCCATGCTGCAGATGAGACCACTGGCTCTTTCTTTCGTGCTAAGCTACGTACCCAGCTGCATAGATTAGTCATTATGTACAGTCCTGACAGCTGATCGATATTGACATGTACTGAATTACTGATCATAAGCTAGCTAGCTTTCTTGCTTGCTTGCTATACAGCTACCACCTTCAGGTTACGAAGCTGCCTATGGTCTATTGGGTAGAATCCCAGATGCCTGGAATTATCCATTGTATAAAATGCATATGTGGTCCTCAGAGAGACATCAGCCATATATAAGCCTGCATTATCTACAAATTAACTAAAATTCACTGTTTAAAGTTACTTCAAATATCAAGAATATATTTAACCAAAAGAAAAATATGAAGAATATTATACCGTAATTATATAGAATTTATAAAAATAAACAGGTTACATATATTTATATGTAGGGATGCACTGAGGTTAATTTGGAGGATCGGAGCGAGGTATCCTAATTCTTGTTACAAGGAGACTTCATTATTAACCTCTAAACTTTTGAGTGCATAGTTCCATCGATGATCGATATGATGTTTTGAGTGTACTGCTCGATCATCTCAATTTTGTAATTTAGCACAAGCCATTAGTCGACTTTTGAGTTCCCTCTCCTGCAAAAGTTTGATTATCCGGCCTTGCTTGCTTGTTGCTTTCCAGCTTTAAACCAAAGTGAATGTGAGGAAAATGTGCCCACTGCATGCAACATGAAATCTTTAATGATCAATAAATCCTTTCCATTTTTGACATGGCAATTGTACCATTTTACTCTCATTTATTCAATTTATTGATGATAAATTATATGTAACCATAATGTAATTTCAGTTCCAATTGAACTTTGAACATCAGTAATGAAAATAGGTCCCTAAATAAGTATTTTTAAGTCCAACTTATTTCCAAGAGGAACCATTTATCTAACCAATTCATCAAAACTAAGAGTATCTCCAATAACTCATGTAAAACTACAATTATTTATAATTTAGAGGGAAAACACCAGTTTTCGGCTCCAACAACTCATTTAAAACATTCTCTATAACACAAAAGGTGGGAAGAGAGAGAATGAGATCCTCCATATCTATAAAATTCTCAAAAATTTTATACTTCATGGAAAAATCTCTAAAATTATTGTTTGCCTTTTAAAAGTAACAAATCTTTATTGATTTGTTTAACAGTAACAAATCTTTTTTTAGCTGTTTGTTCAAATTAAGCACAAGAACATATAAATGTAGTGATATATACGTACCAATATGTCATACTTAATTTAAATATTTTGGTAATTAAGAACTATAAATTTAGCAGTATTGATTGATTTAATTCTTCTACTATCGATTAAGTACAAGCTACGCGAAAAGAAAAGTGAGGAAAAAGAAACCAAAAAAAAAAAAAATCTTAGTAGTTAAAGAAGGTGAGAGACATGAATGATTTACTTATTACGGTGGCTTCTATCTCTTGGCTAAGAATATATTCCATACATACATACATATATATATATATATATATATATATATATATATCACTTACATTTTTGGCTGCCGTGCTAAAAGCTTCCCTATGGCTAATGTCAGGATTACTAGCTTTGATCCTTTGGATTTCCTCCCTGCACACACACAGAGTGAGAGTGAGAATGAGAGTGAGTTGAATGAAGCGATAGCTTGACAAAATAGGTTCTACAACTAAACTACGTACATTATATAACAACTGGGTGAAAACGAATTCTTAAACATGTTCAAATTGGTAAATTCAAAAAAAAAAAAAAATCTGTCCCATTGCTATATATCAGACTAGTAATAAACTTACAATGAATTTAGTGAGTAGAACTTACTTGATAAACCTATTATAAGCTGAAGGAACACGTTGTCTCTTCTCTGGTGCTGAGATTCCCAGACACACAAGAAAAAATTAAAAACGTGAGTGTAAGGGTAACAATTAAGTTCAACAAAGGAGCAATACAAATATATATAGCTGAAAAATTCACATTTGACATTTAGCAATGCATAGCGACATTGCGTGAAGAAAGTAAGGTTTAATATCACATCCATGTTGATTTCATACTCTGCCATTCATGGTTTGAAGAGATAATAAAAGACTGAGTTTAAGATCCTAAAGAACAAACTCATCTTCTTTGGCGAAGAAGCTCGCATCTAATCCTTTTACTTATTAAAAACATCAAGTTACAATTGCAAAGGTTATTAGAACATGCTACATATATACGTATTCATTGTTGGTAAAAGCTGTTATGAATGGTCACCATCGATCTTTGCTAGATGGACCATATAGATGAGGTACTGAAGAAGACAATTCCTGAGCTAGTGATCATGGTATTTGAATCGGATATATCAATGAGTTGCAAATTAACTTGTGTAGTTATGATTATTGTGTCATAACGTGCATGATCTATATATATATAACACCTGACCTTGAAGAGAGATATAAATCATATAATTATCCTTTCCTTATTATATCTAATAAATTAACTATGCATGTTTTTTTTTTTTTTTGGAGATCGAGAATAACAATGAATGTTTGGGAGAGAGAGAGAGAGACTGACGACGAATGGGAGAGATTCTTGGTTGGTCCACAGTATTAGAGGACTGATCAAATGCAGGAGCAGCAGCAAACTTGTTGCATTTGGAAGAAGTAGACGATGATGAGGAAGATCCGTAGTCCTTATTTGATGAGGAGTCCTCAGAGCTCACCTGATGTTGCTTCTGTAACAATGGTGATATAGAATAACTTTGTTGAGTAGCTCATCAGATAGACAGATACTAAACAATCTTCATTCGATTTCACTGACAACTAAATTTCAGCCAAATCAAGCCATCTTTTTGGCTTATTGCCAGTTAAATAAAATAACCGTATGCAGTACGTACAGCTTCAGTTGAATACAGTTTAATCAATTAACTCAAATATATTAGTTTTCAGGCTAGCAGCTACTCTACACACAGAGTGACACAGAGACAATGATGATGATGATGATGATGACAGTAATGATGATGATGAGTTCAAATTACCCAGAGTATAGGAATACAAACAGTAGAATCCAGTGTGTTCTTGAACTACCCGATCTCACAATTAATTAAACTAGTCTAACACATCACATTTAGCATGTTGAATGAGAAGTGGTGGAGTACTTGATCAGTACTGCTAATCAATCTACGTATTACAAATATGAACTAAATTTGGAAATTGCAATTATTACCTGGTGGGTGAAAATATTTGGGTGAGAATGATAATGCTGAGTATGAGGATGAGGGTGAGGAGAAGCAGCAGCAGCAGCAGCGGCAGTAGCACTAGGAGTAATTGAGTGATATTGGAGCGAAGCTGCTCCGATGTTAACAGACAGAAGATTTGCACAGTGACCACATCTCACCGTCACCACTGTAGTCGTCACCGCCGTCAATGGGCCGTTGAATGCCGGAACACTCACCTGCACTCAAATGTGAGGTTAATATTAATTGATTAACCAACTTTTTTCATTCAACTTTGCAATTAAGAAGCAAAATGCGGTAATATATGTACGTATATACTACATATATATACATGTATTTATATGATACACACACATATATATAGAGAGAGATAGACAGATCGAGGACGGAGCATAGCAAGAGCTTCAGACCTCACATGGGTAATTACTACTATAAGGACGACTACACACACTAGTCGACTTTCCCCTAAAATTCAACACACACTCACTCTCTCTCTCTCTCTCTCTCTCTGATAGAAATGGGTAAATTATTGATCGATCTGTTGTTGTTTTCTGGGTTCTGGCTTTCTCAGGCTGACTGACTGGGATCTGACATTAGCAATCGCCAGGAAGGAGGGCAACGGCTAGCGAGGTAAGGCCGATCCATGATAAAAGAGAGGACGAAAGCGACAAGACTGGAACGGAAACCATTAAAGCCCCCCATCTTCACCACTAACTCTGAGGCTCTGAGCCCGCTATCATCGAATAAAGCCGGTTACTTCATCATCACCAACAAGTAGTGTTTTAGCTAGATCGATCACTATAGCTAAATTAATTTACTGTTTCAACTTTGAACATGTCCCAAGTCTTCCGTGTTTCTCGAGAACGAAACCATTAATTCAAAGAAGGCTGTAACACAGAAGCATCATAAGAACAGTTCAAAGAAGAAAGCAAAAACACAGCTAGCATGATTTTATTTATTTTCTTCGGCAAGAAGATCTGTCTGTCTAGCTAGCTAGCTAGCAACAACTAACTTGTTTAAAGAAGAAAGGGAAAAGGCAGCTTTTGTAGTAGACTCATATTCAGAACCTCAAATACATATGCAATCTATATATCCATGCATAACCATCTCATTTGTTTATTCCGTAAATCAGTTATTTCATTATAAAAGAAAGAAAAAAAAGAAAAAAAGAAGAAGAAAAGACAGATCGAGATGATCGATCCGGAGTGAAAAAGCAATGACATGACAAGATACAAGGATAAAGGAGAATCGTTCGATGAAACCACTGCTATGCCTATAGCTTCGATCAGTAACATCAGATCCATCCAGTCTGAGTGAAATCAGTACCGCAAATTAAGCTTGCCTGAACCCTAATTAAAGGTCTGTACTTGCCCTAGTTCCACAGCAGGCCGATCATGGCCGTGAAAACCTATCTATCTTTAGCTGGAAGCGATCTTGGGTTACTACTTTACATATCTTATCCACCAAACACCTGTTTAACTGTCTCGATTCCAGTTCTAACTACCACAGTACTACTACTACTACTACTGTGTGTCTAGCTTGACTTCTCATCCTCTCTCTTAATTACGTAGACAAAAACTTTCAACTCCCTTGAGACATCGGAAAGATTTGCCGCCGGACTAAGCCCAAATCGAAGCAATTCCTCATAAAATATTACACAATACCCTACTTACAACAAGGATTTTTGCCCAATTCCATGTCTAATAATCACCACAGATTCCAACTGTACTTGTCAATTAACTCAAGTAATTGAACAACTTGAAGCAGCAAAAAGGGCATTTTATGTAGCAGCCGGTTTTAAGGGTTAAAATTAAAATTCCTGCCAATTTTTTCTTCTCTACTAACAGTAGTTGAAGTTAACATTTCTGGCTAGCGAAAACTATCCAGCTGCATAAAGAGTCGTGAAAGAAATCCAGTTCATATTTGATCCCAAAACAAAAAAACTAGGGAAGAGTCCCCAGAGTCAGGTCAGCTCAATTTGGCTGTCAAAAGAAAAAGCACACAGAGATCATTTCAAGAAAAGAGAGAGAGAGAGAGAGAGAGAGAGAGAGAGAGAGAGAGAGAGAGTTGAGGGTGTACCGCTAAAATGGTGTTGCAGTGGTTGCAATGAACATAACAAACACGTTCGGAGGATGCTATCAATTCCATTGACATAATATTTCAAAGTGTAATTTGTGAAAGACAGATAATCTATATACGATATATATAGCCGGATCGGGTAGTAGATCGATTTTGAATAGATTTGGGAAATTAGGGTGATAAAAGCAAGTAGAATAATTATGATAAACAAGAAAGCATACAAAGAATTGAACACCAAGACAAAAGAAGAGAAAAAGCTGAATTTATGAGAGAGAGAGAGAGAGGATGGGACTAGTCTGGTCGGAGTGAACTAGTGGGGGAGGAATAGCTAGATGTAATAGCAATATGTATAAGTAGTGGTTTCCTTGTAATGAAAGGCGGTTTGGTATATGAGAAAGGTTGTTTGTGGATTTAGGTGTGTGTGTGTGAGAGAGAGAGAGTGTGTGTGTGTGTGTGGGGTTGGATGTGTTATGATTGAGAGAATGAGTGGGTCGGAGTGAGTGAGTGACCCATTTCTCTTCTCTTTCTCTTAATCTCTCTTCGGCTTGGGTTTCTGTAGCGGACGAGGGGGGAGCGATACATTGATTGATTGATTGAGATATTTGTAATGCTGCTTTGGAGAAGAATGTTTTAGGGGAAAGAGAATAGAAATTTCAAATTAATATACCGAGCTACTTGTTATTACTAATTTATTGGTATTGGGATGAGAGACATGAGAATTTCTGTCATTTATTTGTATCTGGTATGTCTGTCAACTGTCAAACCCATAGCCTCAAACCTGGAGAGTGAAAGATGCTTTCCTCCTTCACTCCATTAATATTTTTCATTTCTTACAACTACCTTCAACTTTTCTCTGAGTTTTTTTACAAGAAAAATTTACGAACACTGCTACGTAGTGTTTTTTCCTCTTATCTGGTTCAAACCTAGTGTTGGATATATCTCAGTCAAAGTGACACTATATATAAAGCCGAATGTACCTATGACTGTTTTGAGTTTTTGTTTTGTTTTTGTTAAAGATGTGTATCAGTGCCTTCATGATTATTAAATTGGCTGAAAGATGAATCTAAAGTGGAAATTCGTAACATAATAATAAATACGGCTTTTCTTAGCCAAGAAAGTCTGATATACAATTCTTCTCTGCTTAGGATGTCCTTTTTTATTCCTATGATGCGAAATTCCACTTTATGCCTTACAGATTATCAAATTGACTGAAAATTTGCTAAGATGATCTATACATTAATACAAAAGACTAGATGGTGGAGATGTGATTGAAAAATGAGTCTAAAGTGGAAATCTGCACCATAATAATAAATAAGGACATTATTAGCCAAGAAAGCTCATGTATATATTCTATCCAGAGTAGGACACTGCTTCAAATTAAAATGTGAGGCTTCTTATTTGACTCACTTTTAGGTCACATTTTCACATCTATATCGTTCAGTTTCTTGAACATATTGTGTAGATCATTCATACAAAGTTTCAACCAATTTGGAGATCATTTGAGCTTCCGTAATCGCGATTTACACGAACGGTTTTGTTTGGTCAAATTTTGTTAAGTTGATTTATTTAATCTAGGAGAAAATACTTGTGACACCTTATACATAGCACCTAAAAACAGTTATGTCCATTGGTTTTTAAATTATATTGGTATACCCCTATACTCTTAATTTTTTGACAGTTTTACCCATTCATCTCGCCGTTAGAAGGAGAATAGACTAATTTAACGACGTGAATCTATGTTGTGGAATATATCCACTAAGTCCAATGTGATTAGTTCCCTCTGAGGGAAGATTATACTTGTAAGTTGTCATATAAAGATCCACTAAGTCCAATATTGTTTCAAACGCATATTTTCATGAGGTTATATAAAGATCCACATTCTCATATAAGTTGTCCTTAAGAGACAAATATTTGCCCTATTAAAGGCATGAGTACTCAATATCTATAAAGCTTATTATAGCTTATGCGCTCATGTATGAATGTGTGAGATCGCAAATTGATGATTATGATATCAATAGTAGCTATTATTATCATCAAGGGCTATATTTTGTTCCATGTTTTGTTATGTCGACAAACTATACTATTGACCAAATCAGAATGAGACAATTCCAGTAAAATTGTTTATTGAAAACGTGATGAAATACTTGGACTTTGCAATCCCTAAATTCCATAGGGGTGACATTTTAAATGAAATGAAATCACTATGACATAATTTCTCTCTATAGAGATATGGGGCTATCATTCTTCTTCAAACAACAATTTTTCTATAAGTACAATGTTACGTATGCTGGTATATGGACGAGAGGCTGTGAGGTTCTTTTTTGAAATGAAATGCGATTAGGCCAAAATCAATCCAATAATTCGATTATTGGGAAGACTTTGTATGTGATTCAGATCAAGTAAAAATCAAAATGAGCTTGACAGTGTGAAGCACGGTGTGGGAGCTAGAAACGCATTGTAGTGAGAGAATTTGAGGGGTTTTCTAGGTAAGGGATTTCTGGAAAAAGTAGAGATCGAAGGTGGCTGTTTGGAATGGTGATTAAGGATTGGATTTGGTGCTTGGAGGCTTGAATGCTTGAGGGCATGAAAGTTGTTTCTAGGCGTTTTTCTGGGTTTTATAGAATTATCTTTCCCCCTTTTCTATTGCAGGGACTCACCTATTATAGACTCAATGGATAAGGTTTTGATGCTCTAAAGCATCTCATTATCCGGGTAAAACATTCCCTCTTCAATTCACGTGATTTTGCCCTAAAACCAGGAAAAGAGAAGCTTACTTCGAGGTGGTGGTTCTCAGAAGAAAAGGTTGTTGCGGTGACAACAATCATGACAACACAAGACAAAGAGTTGTAGACAAGAAAAAATTGTGAAGACTGAGCTTGTGGTTTGGGGAGAAGATGACGCTCCTTGACTGGTTTTAAGGGTTCTTTTTAGCAAGATAAAGTGATAGTTTTGGAAGATCATGGTTTGGACTAGGTATATGGTTGCTGCAGGGAAGGATGAATCTGGGTAATTGGTTGTTGCAAGGAAGAAGTCAAGATACTTAGGAAACGGAAACTGACTTTAGTTTAAGATTAGTTGGGCCTTAGGTTTAAAGGAAAGAAGGACTAGCCCAATATTCTTATGCGTGCTCACCATTTCATTTGTCGTCTAAGTCAATGGGCTTGAATTTCGGGCCCAAGACCGAAATTACCAATGACGTTAAATCGACAAATAAGTATTTTACGTTTTCGTAACCTTCCACACCATACCCACGACTGCAAACCCCAAGATTGTGTGGATGTGGTTGGGGCCCACATCTCGGGTATGCTTGCTTGGCGTGTTAAAGCTGAAAGATGGGCATGAAACTCTATAAAACTATAGAATTTTATAGTAATTGCTTGTTTTATTTGCTTGTTTTATTTGCTTGTTTATGCTAGTAATCATTGTAACGGCATGATTATGAATCATGTGATTTTTCGGGTATCAAACAGAGGCTTATGGCAAATTGTTTTGTTTCATTATGAAGATGTTGAGGGCACATTATTGCTAAATGCACATCCCCAAAATTTATGTGTCATTTTAAGCATGTTGTTGCTTAACTAAATCCTTAAGGGATCCATATTGCTAAAGGCCCCATGAATGATTATTGAAGCATTAAATTCACTCATGAAATCAAGTAGTCTAAGCTCGCATGCTCATTCTATTAAAGTAAAACTGACCTTATTGCCTCAATGAGTATTATGCACAAGAAGACTAAAAAATCGAATTCGAATTACAATGTTTCAACATATTCTAACTTTCACAAAGTTATGAATTTGGTTAGAGCTCCTATTGAGCTTATATGAAATTATATATCAACTGTACAAATTGATATCTATGGTTAAAGTGTGCCATACTTAAATTTTGGTGCTAAAAAATATTATACGATGGCAAATGTATCAATGGTTATTCATTTATATTTTGATGCATTAACTAATGTCTTTATCAATGATTTGAACATATGAAATTGGTCTTTTACCATGTGAGGTAAAATTTATTCATAAAATCATAGTTTTGCTAGTATTTCCCTAACCTTTGCAAGATTGAATATTCATGATGAGTCTCCTTCATGCAAAGCTCACATAGTCTCACTTCTATGATTGACACATCATATCTACTATATAAGATACATGTATTCCATCACATACATGATATTGGAGCTTGCATCAATGAATCAAAGGGAGATTCTCATTAAGAGGAGCATTAAAGATTATGCTACCAAGAACATATGCGCGTTACACTCTTTTTCTCTTTCAACCAGGATTGTTTTTTCTGACAGCGTTTTTATTACCTGGTAAGGTTTTTAACGAGACAACAATAAACGCGTCCAACACCATATCATTCATTGGTGGACATCTAAGGGGGAGTGTTGTAAATATTATAATTATGTGAATGTCCACGTAAATACTCATTACTTATATCTTTATGTTGTAAACCTTACTTCTATATAAATGAGCCTAATGAGAATGAATGATACACTTCTTCCTCCTCCCACATTCTATCACTTGATATCATCTCTCTCAATTCTTAGTTTATAACAAATCGTTAATTGTCATTAGATCTAAGGAACAATATTTGGAGTATACAATTAAACCTCTTTAAATTAATAACATCCGGACTGACAAAAATTATTAATTTAACTATTAATTAATCAATAAATTAAGAAATTACTAATTCATCTAAACTCCTCTAGCTGGTGCTGGTGGCTCTGGGGCTCACCCCTCAGAGTAGTTTGATCTTGTTCTAAACTATAATAAGTCATATGATTCTGACACTACTTAGTTATTGATTATGGTGTCTATTCTAGGGTTTTCAATATTAAGATGACTTATGTCACATAGGTTTTTTGCATAGCTCTTCATTTACGTTGCATTTGAAAGTATGTTATGTTTATGTTGTTCTCCTACAATTTTTTTTATTATCAATAATTAGCATCCTTCTTCAAAATATATATATTGTTATACCTTTCAATCTACATTGCGAATTTATTACGTATATATTATTAAATATGCGACTTTATTTGACGTACTACATTATTTAATGTACTATATTAATTTGATGCACGTATTATTTTAGTTCATTTGGTGAACATTAAATAGACAAAAATCAATTTAAATAACAAAAATCATAATCACACAACACATCAGAAGTTGAAAATGATAGTTCTATTATGAAACCCTCTTCATGATCCAAAGCTCTCTAAACAGCGATGACATTGAGCATATTTTGGTTGGACCATAAGAATACCGCACAAAAAGAAAAGTTCAAGATGAGATTCAAGCTGACCTTAATTTCAAGAAGAATCAAGTCACAATTGAGACAATCTTCATGAAATCCTCATATATAAATAAATAATTTTATTTATAAAAGGAACTATAAATTTTATATATTTGATGGGGTCAATATGAATTCTTGTATTTGTATTATGTTATAAATTTAACGAATTATTAATTTAGCATATTGTCCCAACTCGGAACCGACAAAAATTATTATTTTAACGAGTTTATTAATTAATGAAGTATTAAATTATCAAGGTTCTACTGGAATTGTATCTATAATTTAGGTTGCCACAAATACTATAATAGTAAAAGAACTTTAATATAAAAATTTGAAATTCAAAGTTTGTCTTAAACTTTTTTCGATCAGTAAAACAAGTCAAATGCTACAATGACTCTTTTATGAGTCAAACTCAAGATCTCTACTTACAACGGGAGATTATGCCGTTAGATCAAATGATACTAATCAAGTTTGTTTTAAACTTGACCATCAACTCAAAAAAATATAAATATATATACACACTTTCTATTTTGACCTTTTTTCGTTTTAAAATTCGAGGCAATCTAGGCAGTAGGCAATCTAGGCGGAGTCGCCGTTTCCATTTTTTTTTTTTTTTTGAAATCTTCGTCAAAAATCAAAAGGTAAACCCAAACCCAATCTAAAACTCATCCTCAGATTGGTAGTACGGTTGGGGTTTGAGCTTCATGAATTTTGGACTCTGGGTTTTTGTTGCATTCAAATGGAGAAGAACAGAATAGAGAGAATATAGAGACGAGCAGATAGAGAAAGGGAAGCAAATGACGGTGAGGATAGGGATTACGGTGGTGACGAAGTTGTTGAAGCTTCTTTTCTTTGCAATGGTCGTCGTCTGTAGAAGAAATGAAGGAGACAGAAAGGATAAGTGGCTCTTTGAAGGATAGAGAAGATCAGAATTAGATTAAACTGCTAGAGACTTATACCATTGGGCTTTACATCTAGTTATGGGCCTATTACCTATGCCATCCAACAAACTTTTACTTTTTACACTTTTTTGGTCAAGATCTATGTACCTTTTATACTCAGGTGCATCTATTGTCATCCTACAAACCACTTTTATACTCAGGTGCATCTATTGCCATCCTACAAACCTTTTATACTTAGAGTCATCAAGAAAAGTCACTGCCATCTTCACTTTCTTTTCTTCCGGCAGGTCAGTGCTCTCAAAAGACATTTCCATCTTATCTACCCAAGTGTGCGCATCAAGGGGTCCCTTGGCGCCCTTGAACTCAATTGCACCAGCATCGAAGACATCCTTCTTCTTCACAGACCGAGGCTGCTGAACTCTATCTAACACACCTCTCAGCATGCTCCCAATCGAATCAACCAATCCTATAACCTCATCACCCTCACTGGCGTTGGTCGAGGAAGCTACACGGGGTCGGCGTCTAGGAGACATAGTACCTAAGGAAGAAGATATTAAGTAGTCTGTTTATAAGACTAACAGAACTATCACACATACCCAATAACACATAGTATCAAAAGCAGAAACTGCCGATGAATCCGCCGTGGTCGGATCATCACTCTATAGACACTATGGCTACTTAGGCAAATACGATAGTGAGTAGGAAACAGAAGATGAACCTAGAGCTCTGATACCACCTGTCAAGACCCGCCCCGAATTTCACCCTGAAACCCGATGTGAGTCCTGCGGGGACCACCTCCAAGGAAAACTTACCGAAGGACTCGGCAAACCTCCCTTGAAAATGAACAACTCTAACCCGGAAAAATTACAGAACACTTTTAACCAATAAAATGAATTCTTCAACTTAATCCAAATAAAATAATACACAGATATTTTTCCGAAAGTATTCAGAGCTACTACAAGAAATACAGCGGAAGCTTCTAGAAATCCTAGTGATTTAACAGAAGACCTACTGGTGAACAGTAGTGGAGAAATGAGTGACTATGCCTCATCGCCTCCTTCTAGACCCCACCCGAACTCTGCAGACTGGGCATTTAAAAACGACGGAAAAGCCGAGGGGAAAATATTTCATCACGTCAGAGTGAGTGGACAAAAATAATCTCAACAACAATAATATTTCCCCAAGAAATTATCAATGAAAACCACTAGTTCTGGCTAGTCCCCAAATCATAAACAAAACAACCTCTCAGGCTCAATCTATAAGTATATATATTTCAGTATGTATTAACCACTCGTATGCTCCATGTATGCTATCTATGAATAAGCTTTAAATTAGATAGTCACACCAGGCTAATACGATTGCGTTTAACGCTCACGTCGCTTCATACTGGCATTTTTCCTCAGAATGGAGGATACAAGACCGAGTGGTTATAAATACGTGCATACTCCTTGTACGATTTCTATGAATGAATGGAAAACATAGAATAATCTCAACAAGTAGAAAATCGTACAAAGCTACTATGCTCGCGTCTAACGCTCACGTCACCCCAACTGGCATTCGTCCTCATAATGGGGGCTATCACGTATATGGCTAGCTAGCATTCTCTCTCATACATACTATTCTCGGAATTTTGCCTCGAGTATAATCGCAGAAAATCTATTCTCAATTTTGGGAAATATAATATCCAACAAAGGAAATTACTCAACAATAAAACAATTCAAACACATTATATAAAACAAAAGTCCACTCACAACTTAGGCCTAAGCCTGATGTCGGTCTGAGGTCTCCTCTACTCGAGCCTCCTCGCGTCCTGTTCCAAACATAATTAATTCCTTAAAATAAAACACCGACAAAACATGCATAATTAAATATGCTTCGCGCTCAACCAAGCCTAACACTCCAAAATCTTAAATCCACTGCCAACCTCAAAACTCCACAAATTTTACTGACATCCTTAAAATCACATTCCACCCAATAAAATTCAATGGCCGGATTATAAATTAATAATCCGCCAAAAATACCAAACTTCAACAAATCTCAAACCTATCTAAAACTCCTCCAAAAATTCTAAAACTTATTCCATTAAACTCCTCACATTTTTCTCCACCAAAAACATTTTCTCGGCGGCGGCTCCGCCGGAGGCGGCGGCCGGCCACCTCCGATGGTCACCAAATTTTGGCAGCATCTTCCTCTTAGCCTCCTCTACAACATTCCTAACTACCACAAACTCCAATTCTAAGCCTAAGCACATCAATCGAACGAAAAAACACAATAAAGCCCTAGAAATTCAAATTCCGATTTCTCCTTGCCTAGCTCACGACAGAGCGAGCCCTTTGGAGGGATTGAAGCATGGAAGGAGGGCTTCCTTTTGGGCTATGGCTCGCCAGCTATGGCGGCCGGAGGAGGAAGTTCCGGAGAGAAATTGGTTTCGGCAGCCGGGGCTTTCGGGCGTCGTTTCTCCCTCACGGCGGCGCTATGGAGGCTGCCACCTGTCTAGAAATGCAGCTGGGAGGGAGACCGATCGAACGGGACCGGTCCGGCGGCGAACGGAGGCCGGACGGCGGCGGACGACGTCGGAGAAGAAATCGGGCAGCGGAGGGAGAGTCGGGAGTGGGAGGGAGGGAGAGAGAAGAAAAGAAAAGAAAAACTGGGCTTGGGCCCGAACCGGTCCAAGTCCCCCTAATAAACCCAAAAATCCAAATTTCAACACCCCAAAATAATACCTAAAAAAAAATTACCTTTTACTAGCAAAAATTACCAATTTTTACCGTCGTCAAAATTCTTCCTTAGAATAATTCCCTCAAAATATTAGTCCCTCAACACCCTCTGGGGACTAATTAAATTACACATTTAGTGACGAACACGGTAAAAACTCTTATTACCGCTATGCCAGTAATAAAGGTAAAAATTAAGGTTCGGGGCGTGACAGGGAATGCCTTCTTCTTCTATCTTCTTTGTGTTTTCTGTGCTTTGACAAATTATTGGGGGTTAGTATTGAGGTAAATAGTTGATTACTAGGGGTCAGTAATTTTTTTGGTTTCTTTTGGTTGGAAATTACCTTCTTCTTCGTTTTTGTGTGCTTTAATATATTTTTCTGGCGACTAATGACCTGAAAAAGTCCGGCGAGGATAATCTGGTGACCGGAGTCCCGCGACCGAAGACCGAAATCCGATGACTGGAGTACAGCGACCGAATACCGAAATTCGGTGACTAGAGTCTAGCAACTGAAAAATTGTAATCCGGTGACCGGTGAGGTTTCGGCCAAGTTTTCTCTCTCTTTCGTTTTCTCTCTCTCTATGCATCTTTAAAGGGTGAGGGCAAAATAGTCCTAAATTAATATTGTTTGTTAAGACTTTAAATAAAAATTTGTTTATTTAGACATAAAAGAAGCTACCTTATATTCAAATGAGCTCTTGAAAAAGATATTCATTGAAATGGGGCAATGAGGACTTAAAATTAGTACTAAATGAGCATTTTCTCTAATATCATATAGTATCGGAGACTAGCGGGGCTAGTCGCAAAATTCTTTATTTGCCAATTCGTGAGATAAGAGTTTATTATGTATTGCATGCAATACAGTTTTTCCTAAAGAAATTAAGATGAGAAAGCATAGAGTTTTATTTATTGTTTGATCATTTTAACTTTATTTTTGTCCACTCACTCTAACGTTGTTTTTAAATGCTTCTCTCCTGAGCCCTTCATTTTCAAATGCCCAGTCTGCAGATTTGTTGGTTTGGCGTCTCTTGGTCAATCAATGACTAGGTGAACATGACTGTAGATGGAGTGACCCAAACCTTATAAACCCACAGACAATGTCTCATATTCTCGTTATAAGATTAATATCTCAACAATCTCTTCTCACCCCGCTTATATATTTTTTAATTTTAAATTTACTTTATTCACCGATTTGCAATACACACAATATTAGCCTCTTCCAATAGCCATTGAACTCCACAAACAAAATGAAATTGAAGAAAACCATAAGATTATTATCATTTGGGTAAGTGGAATCACAAACTGAACAATAAAAATCACATTAAAGTATAAATCCCAATTAAAGAACAAGAAAAAACACTCATACTTAACAACTCATTGATATCCGTCAATATCAAGATAAACTCTATTTGGAAAAAGCTCTGACGCCAATGAAAAAAAAAAAATCGAATATATATAAGTGAGCGACTAGACATGAAAATTTACATACAAAATTGATATGAGAAATAATGAGTAAAGGGATAGACGAAACATTAACAAAGAAAAAAATGAGAAGAAAAAAAATACAAACAATTCATCTCATCTTTTTCAGATTTCATAAAAAGATCGAATATGATAAATTCTGAGTTAAGATTTATGAAGTACGTGTTTATCTAAAAATAAAAAAATAATTGTAATTTGTAACAACTTATTGTCTCTTACTGTAATTTTACATTAAAACATATTAATCATTTGATAAATCAGTATTTTGGAAGGTGGCGACGCACCCTTCAAGAATTTACTAACTAACTAAGAATATCTACTGCTACTACGGGAAAAAACAAAAAAAATAGAAACCATTGTTTGACCCTTACGGGCGTCATGTTGCTCTCCTCGTGTTCATCTACCCTTCTCAATCTAATCTTGTTCTATTTTGATCATTAGAAGCCTCTACCTTCTGAACCAGCTTTCTGTCTTCTCCTTTGTTTAGTAGAACTTAAAACCCATATTAAAAACCGTGATTTGCATTTTGGTGTACAAAAACTAAACACCTCGCTCACTTGCCATCTACCAGACTTGATAATGAGTTATGAGCCATGATCAGTGATCTACCTACTAAACCTACCCCTCTTGCAATCTCTTGAAAAGATTGAATACATGCATCGCTGGTTTCGATAAAAACTAAACCCACAACTCTCAACAACTCTCAAGCTCAACAATAACCAGCAGCGGCGGCGGCGGCGATGAAACCCAGCAGACTATTTGCAGGACTCTTCCTGCTGTTGGCTCTCTACTGTGGCTTAGACCCTTTTAAGCACAGCGCAATCTCCGACTTCCCAGACTTTGTTTCCCACGAAATCGACATGCCCAGTTTGTCCTCGGTTCCTAAAGAGAGAGACACCCAGAATTTGCTTCAGAAATCGGAGATTAAATTCCTGAACGAAGTTCAAGGCCCTGAGAGCGTCGCGTTTGATCCACAAGGACGTGGACCATATGCTGGTGTTGCGGATGGGAGAGTCTTGTTCTGGAATGGCCAGGCCTGGACTGATTTTGCCTATACATCGCCGCACAGGTTACAGTTCTCAACTTGGTTTTGTCTCTTTTTTGCGTGCTCAAGTGTTTCAGCTCATTAATGTTGTTGTGCATGAGCCAAGAGAAATGCTGTGACTAATTTGTTGTGTCGAAATCGCTCGTCATTGGGATGCATCATTTTTATTTTATTTTTGTGTTTTTTCTTTTATCATTGAAACTGATCATTGGGTCATTTCATAGATACACATAATGTGGGAGAGTTCATGATGTTGAGAAGTTCATTATCAGTTAGTAGCCTGCAAATATTATATTGAAGGACTTACAGTGCAGCTGTTTTTTTTGGCTTTATCTCTGTAAATATTACCATTCAAAACGATATATTTCTTTGCTCATGGTTTATTTGGGATACAGGTCAGAGATATGTGATCCAAAACCATCAGCAATGAGTTACTTGCCAAATGAGCACATCTGTGGAAGGCCCTTGGGCCTCCGTTTTGACAAGAAAACAGGAGATTTGTACATTGCGGATGCATACTTTGGGCTGTTGAAAGTGGGGCCAGAAGGTGGTTTGGCAACTTCACTTACAACTGAGGCAGAAGGGGAGCCATTGAGGTTTACTAACGATCTTGACATTGATGAAGAAGGCAACATTTATTTTACTGATAGTAGCACCAAGTACCAGAGAAGGTAGGCCATTTATGCTTATTTCTTTCAATGTTGAGAACTGTACCATACAGAAGATGCCTGGTTAATCTGTTAATGTAAGTGTCTAACCAGTAACAGGTGGATTTGCTAGTTACACTAGGGATGTTGACACCCCCATGTTTTGTTGTAACTTGATGCATTCATAGTTTAGCGTCTCTGAATGTTTTGATCATTGGTAAAGTAGAATAAGCATGGAAATTTTGAACATTAAATTGACATCAGTAACCTACTTTTCATATATACTCATTAACAATACATGACTGCCTTTTTCTACTGCTTAAGGACTCTGCAAGTACTGTTGCTGACATACATACATATATATATATATATATATATATATATATATATATATATATAGAAAGGATCAGAGGCAGACGTCCGCACAACCCTTAAAGTGCGGACGTCCCTCCCTTCTCCACTGGACGGCTCCGACGACGGCGCGCCTCCACCCTAGCGGACACCAGAGGCATCCCCGATCACTTTCTCTTGCCGGCGAGTCTGCCGAGTACCAGTTTGCAACCGAGATCGATCTTGTCTGAAGTTTTGGGTGGAGTTTGCTGCCCAAACCTTCAAAAATCGATCTCGCCGGCAAGAGAAAATGATCGGGTATGCCTCTGGTGTCCGCTCGGGTGGAGGCGTGCCGTTGTTGGAGCCTTCCGGTGGAGAACGGAGGGACGTCCGCACTTTAAGAGCTGTGCGGACGTCCGCCTCTGAACGGGATATATATATATATATATATATATATATATATATATATATATATAGCTCACTGTTTTACGCCTGAATTTCCAACTGATTTGGGTGATTTGGACCTTTTGCTTCCTGTCACTCTGGTGTTAGAAGTATTCTATGTAGTAACTTGTCAGTCAGTGTCTCAGGGTGATATGTTCTGGAACTTCCAAATTAATAGAAACTAAATAGACTGATACAAAAAAAAAATTGAAAAACTGAAAAAGAGAGTTTGGGCACTTGAATTTTATAAGAGACGCCTAAAGGAAAGTTTTTAACTCAAGAATTCTTTGAATATTCTAGTTATGGATTAGAAGGACAATACGTAATCCGTGTATGTCGTATATGGTAGCATGGTGCCAATTTACAGAAGTAACCCCTTTCTCTTATTCAGTTGAAGAGCAAACCCTGTTCTCTTTATACAGTGACAATCTTATGGTGTTTCCGAGGACCTTTATCTTTTTCATGTTTTTTTTTTTCCTGTTTATAATAACAGATGACATAAAGCATTATTATTAGTTTGAGCTCTAACAGAGCCTTTTCATTCAGGAACTTCCTGCAGTTAGTTTTCTCTGCAGATGATTCTGGCAGGGTTCTAAAGTACAACCCAACCACCAAGGAAACAACTGTTCTCGAAAGGAATCTCCAATTCCCAAATGGTCTGTCCCTGAGCAAAGATGGTTCCTTCTTTGTTTTTTGTGAAGGAGCTAAGGGGAGGTGAGTTGATATCTTATTTCTAACACGTTCAGATTTATTGTGCGTCTTCCCTTGTTAAGGTAGATATGCAATGTGTGAGTAGGGTATATGCATTAAAAGGAGAAAGGTCCCTTATTATTCCCCAATAAATCTGTGCAATTGCTTTGCTCATACAGTAATACATTTGCTTCTTTCGGTTGAAATTAAATTTTAAATAAATGATTTCTCAAAGATCCTAGAAACCGTTTCCTGTTATTATATTTATTCATAACAATCTATGACAATTAATCGAACATGACACGCTATGACTCTCATTCAACTCCTCAATGATCCTTAATAAGTACATATGTATTGGAGAAGCCCATTACTAGAAATAGGTGGACAGAATAAACCAAGTTTTAATACCATGCCTACTTTCTCTTGAGACAGACTCAATAATATGAAGAACAACTCATATTTATGTTGGAAGTTAGATTACTTTTATGTAAACCTTTGCCATCTTAACGAAAAGTGCTTTTGAAGGCAGGTAACTACTGGATATTGGAATATCTACTGAAAGTGCACCTTAAAAGCAAAGCGGTTATAACTGATTAATTGCCAAGTTCCTTTTTCTATCCTGGCATGTTCCTTTCAAGAGAAGAATGAGAATTAACAACTGGAATTTCTTGCTATATGAATTTAGATATGTGTTGCAAGGACACGAATACCTTTTTCTTGTACCCTTACAAAATGAACAGGCATTAATTGCTTATAGGACTATGCCTACTATTTTATTTTTTGCAGCTAGCTTAGACTATTACAGATATTATTAGTAATCGTTTACATTTACTATTTACTAATGAAAGTTTGTTAAATTTGTAGATTACGCAAGTATTGGTTGAAAGGTGAAAAAGCAGGAACTTCAGAAGTGTTCGCTGTGCTGTCTGGATTTCCTGACAATGTCAGAACTAATAATAATGGTGAATTTTGGGTAGCACTCCACTGTCGCAGGTCCATGTACACGTATTTTTGTGCCTTATTCCCAAAAATAAGAAAAGTGATACTCAAGCTTCCCATTTCAGCTAAGATTCAGTTCCTGCTTCACATTGGGGGCTGGCCTCATGGAATTGTTGTCAAGTACAGCCCAGAGGGTAAGCTTTTGCAGATTTTGGAAGACAGTACAGGAAAGGTTGTTAAAGCTATTAGTGAAGTGGAAGAAAAGGATGGAAAACTATGGATGGGAAGTGTTTTGATGCCCTTCATTGCTGTCTACGACCTATCTTAAGAAAAAGAGTTCGTTTTTGATGCCCTTTAGTTCATACTCTAGAGGTATCTGCTTCGACCACTTCAAGCAACCACCCCTCTTTCCCTTCTATTAACACCATTCTCATGGTCACTTTGTTCCAGTATACGTGTCAGCTTATTTCACTTAATATTCAGTATATTCACCATGCATTTGACCAAGTAATTGTAATATCTTTCTAGAATTAAAAGAGAATGTGTAAGTGGTCATGATGATTTCAGACATCTAATGCCAGAAATATGGTATTTATTACGAATATGAACTTTTTAACAGTACATCAACTGATCAACGTGCGCTTTGCTTAAACTCCAATCTAAACCAGATTTGGACTAATCTAGGAAAATTCATGCCCGTACTCCCGGATGAATCATTGTTGTCAGTACGGTGGGGCTGCCTATAAGATTTGTTGACTTTTTCTAGTTTCTTTCTTATTTATCTCATACCTCTCATACCGCACTTTTTTTTTTACTGGAAGCCCTCCGAGATCCGATGAGTAATTATCGGCTGTTCGCACTATTGGTTGTGTATCCCGTTCGAGACCGAGGAATTAAATGATGTACTAGGTGATTATGGCCTGCTGAATTTGGGTATTGTTCAGGCTTACAGAGATGCAATGCAAACCCACCATCGGGAGAGGCATCTTACATCTCGCCCTATGCAGATGCCCTTTTTGCTTTGAAATTTTTGAAACATGGAGCTCTCTCATGTCCCCAGTGTTGTCCAGATGTCGATCGATGTGAGAGAAACAGCTCTGGGTGTCCATAGCAATTTCCAGTTGAGTACTAGGCAAATCAACAAGAGGAGACATCGGTGGTAGCTGCCGGGAAGCGTGTCCCGGATCCAGTGACCCATTCCGAGTCGAAAGCGGGGAATATATATATATATATATATATATATATATATATATATATATATATATATATGGATGCTTGATGGAGGTTCCAGGAGATGATCACCGATAGGGAAGCTACCATCGGGTGGCCAAGTTTGATGGCTGGGTGTCCAGATCAACACCATTTTGCTTCTTTCAGTTAGGATTTCCCAGGTGGCCATGTTGATTTGTGGGTGAGACTAGATATGTCTAGACCGAGCTGCTTGAGCGGTGCCCATCCCGGCCAGGCAATTGATTAACACTGCCGGTGGATCCCGGTCACTACCAACTGGTTCCCGACGCATCACTCTTGGCCGGCACCGGATGAGCTTCGCCCAAGAGAGCTAATCGGGATGGACCCAACCAATTACAACAACGTCCCGCTGGCTCATAACTCTAGTGGATTTTCCCGGGTACTCCCTCAAATCTGCAGGCTGAACAGGGCTTGAGTCCTTATGTTGGTTACCCGGCCGATCGGCGACGCCGGTCTCCGCCCAGGTTTCAATGACTGCAGGTGCTCTCGGCCTGCCAACTTGTCGATTGATCCTAACCCAGTGAGAACTGCCGGGAAGTGGTAGCCGAGGCTAGCGACGAACCCCTGTCACACCTCAATTTCCGAAAGATAATTTTCAAAAATTGTGGCATGATCTAACTTAAATATAAATATCTCAACCTGTCAATAACAAACCAAACAACTAGAACTTAATAACGGAAATGTAATATCATACAACCCATCATTGAGTTAAATATTACATTTCCTTATTTACATAAACTTGAAATACGAGAACATAAGAACAATCTAATGAGCTTAATATTATCTACCCGATTAACAAAACTATACAGAGTACAGCAAAAGCCAAATAGAACCCTGGCACTAAGTCTCCACCTCAACTCTGCTGATCATCATCTGCAGGTCTAACCCATACACCAATAATTGGTGCACCGGGATTGTAAAATAACAAACCCGGTAAGCTAAAAAACCCGTATGAGTAAACTCAAAAATATCACAACATTTATCACATCTAGAAATTTCTCAAAAGCAATTATATCAATGAATATATCCACAATTCCAACACTCTTTCAAATAACATGTACCCATGAGTCCTAGGTATTGATGAAATACCCCTCATGACCTACAACAACAAAATTGTGTACCCATGGGTCCCAGATACGATAAGGTATCCCCATGACGTACACTGACAGACAGACTAGAGCTCTATTCCTAACCGCAACCAATCACCCGGCCAAAGGCTTGGAACCCGGTTTGACTGTCCAATATCAAAACACAAAATAATAAATAGCATCTGAATTGCAATCAATCACCCGATTAAAGGCTTGAAACCCGGTTTGGCTATTTATCCAACAATCACAAGATCACATCATATGATTATATCCTTCACAAAGATATAATTATATGAACAATATATATTATTATTTCATAAGAATAACTTATCAATAATCAATAACATTATGATCACATGCACCTTAAAAATAATCATAAAATAGGAAAACTTGTTTTATCTTACCTATGAGCCGTTGACGATCAAGCTCATTTATTTTTAAACAATTAATAGTATAGTATTAATTTTAACATCATAATCATTATCATCATCACATGATCATAATACAATTTGGTTCAAAAGTGAACCTTGGTGAGATTTACTCACCTTGAAATCCTGCTGCAAAGCCCCCAACACAACGGGGGCAAGCCAATCACAAAATCACAAATCACCTAAAATCACACAATTCAAAACCTTAGAAACCAAAATACTAAAGAATAACATAATACCCTTAAACTAACCCTTAGCTCAAGGGAGGACAACTTCCCAAGGTCATTGAACTCAACGACACAATTGAGCTGCCTCAAATCTTCAAAACCTAAACTCAAACTCAACCATGCCAAAACAAATAAACCTAAGTCCTAACTTGCAAACCTTGCTCAAAACTTAGCCAAACTATCACTCAACATGATCACAGCAGCAAGGATTAGCTAACCATAGGAAACTAAGGCTACAACTCAGCCGGACGCACCGCCACAAGCGGCGGCGAGTGAGCCCCACGCGCCACACCAAAACTTCCAAATTAGGAGAAACTCACAACATGAAACTTGTAGATTAAAGTATGGTGAAAAACTTTAATACCTAGGGTTTTGACCGGTTTGGCCGGGATCAGCCGGAAAATGCCCTGAAATTCCAAAATGAAACCAAAAACAAAAGCTGCAAAACCGGCACCAAAACTTGGTTTTCAGATCACCAAAGACGTATAAACATCACTAAAGGAAGGAGAAGAGCAAGACTCACCAAACTTTCACTTGAAACGCCGCCAAAATCGCCGGTTTTCCGGCGATACCGCAGCAGGTTCGCCACTCTGTGGCGGCTTTCAAGCGGCGCGACGGCGGGCGGGACTGCTCCAGAAATGGAGAGGAGGTCCATGTGGACCGAACGGGACCAGTGGCGACCGATTTGGTGGTCGGAAGGCGGAGAAAACAATTGGAGAAGATGGGAGAGCGGGAGTATTTCGGGTGAGGGAGGAGAGGAGAAATTTTAGGTTTCCAAAAATAACTCCCCACATTTTTCTACTTATACTGTTTCCAAACCCGGAAACTAACTTCCTCTGATCATAACTTTCTCATACTACCTCCGTTTCGGGCGTTCCGCATGTCTACAAACTTGTATCGACGAGCTCTACAACTTTCATGAAGGGAGTTTTCGAAGAAAACTTACGAAAAATAAAGTCAACTTTTGAGCCTCTTAAAAGTCAAAGTACCTTAAAAATTACTTCTGAATCTTCAACTTCGCACAACTAAAGAATTTCCATAAATAATCCTTCATTAAATATGGGAATAATACAAGAAAAATAAAAAAAAAATCTAGGGTATTACAACCCCTGCATCCCGGGAGGAGTATACTTGGGCGGTACCTTCAAACGCTACCGGATGGGGTCACCGAATTCCGATGAGCCATTTCCGGATTTCGCCTATAGACCCGAATTCCAATGGGGGGACATGGCTTGTCTAACTCGCTCAAGTCCGCCAACTAAGTCCGAGAAGGACTTCTTCTGGACATAATAAGATGGGTGTCCATAGCAGTTGTTGCTGGTTGTTAGGGTGCCGAGAGTATGTTTCTTTCAAAGAGCCTAAACTTTCATTTCACGGTTGTCTATTGTTTATGTACCACTTAGACAAAGAAGAGAATTTCAACTTCAACCCGTATTAAAAGTTAGATGCTTTACCTCCATGGTTAATATTTCCTTGGTTTAAAATGTCTGAAACTGAATTTTCTAAACTCAAGGACATGTGGGCTAGCATTCTTTTTAGTCGTGATCTTCCTGTAGGTATTTCTCTTCCAAAATTTGGACACAAGACGTTTGGTTTTGAAGTGTATTGCCCAAATCTTTGTGCACGCCAGTTTGGCCTGATTCAAGGCATTCCTACACCCCCGTTCTTCTCTCTTAGTACCCATTTCCTGGAAAAGGTTAGTGTTGGCGGTTTTGAAGAACAACTCCAGGTACTTAAAGTTACCACAGTTCAGTTGTTAACAAAACTTGAACTTTCATCATATTCACCACTACATAGTACTAGCTCATCCTTCAAAACTTGGTGGACCAAATACTATAAGCAGGTCTTTCCTCATGATTTGCACTATCTTGTAAAGCTTGATGACTTGACACGAAACCAAACGCCTCGCCAAGAGCCTGCAGAGAAAGCAATAAGGAATGCTTTTAGGAAGCGCAAAGATATTTTGGCTCGCATCTAATTTGTCTGTTCATTTGACAGGATTTAGATATAGTATGATGTTAATTTGTCTGTTCATTTTACTGGTGCTTCATAAACATACAACACTTAATCCCCGTCTTTGTTTAGTTCAACTGAGTTGGTCAACCTCATTATGGTTAGTATTGAAGAAAAGACGGAAAACGTTCCTAATAGTTAGGAAATCATGATCTGTATCTCTGTGTAATCTCCATGTAATCTGTTAGTTTAGTTTTCCTTATTTAGTCCTAGAAGTTAGCTACAAGAAAGGCTAGAAGTTAGCATCAGAGTTGTATAAATACTGTGTATCATGAATCAAGTAAAATAACAAAATTCATTCTCCAAACATCTCTGTCTTATCATGGTATCAAGAGCATCAATGTTCTTGAGGACCAAAGACAATCACCACCACCACAACAAATACCTAAACACAAAAATCAAATCTCCAATCCCACATAATTCTGTCGAAACAATGACAGGAGATTCAAAATCAGCAATAGAAGCACCAGCATGGGAGAATCCTAACCGTCCCTTGTTCATCCATCATTCAGATCAGCCTAGAGCAATTCTTGTTCCACAATCTCTGGCCGAAGACAATTTTAGTTCATGGAAAGACAACATGAGCGCAGCACTTCAAATCAAGAACAAAATAGGGTTCATCAACGGAACCTTAACCAAACCTGCAAAGAATCCGGAAGAGCTGAATCAATGGAATCGATGCAACATCCTGGTCAAAACATGGTTAACTGCGTCGATGTCTAAAGAAATTGGGAAAAGCTTCACTCATTGCAAGGATGCAAGAACTCTTTGGCTTGAGCTTCATGACAGGTTTGGACAAACCAATACTGTTCAACTATTCCACATTGAAAATTCCATACATGATTGTATGCAGGGCTCTTCATCTGTTACAACCTTTTTCACTCAACTCAAAAGTCTTTGGGATGAGAAGGATGCTTTATGCAACATTCATGCATGTGTTTGTGATGTTGGACCTAAATTGAAAGCATATGGGGAAACTTAGAAGATAATGAAGTTTCTGATGGGGTTATCTGAAGAGTTTTCTACTGTGAGAAGCTACATAATTGGTATGGATCCATTGCCAAACTTGAATAAGGTGTATTCTTTGTGTGTTAGACATGAAAAACAGGCAGCAGTAGCATCAAGCAAAACTATGATGCAGCCCGCCGAAGCCACTGCGTTCTACACACAACAACAACAACGCAGCACTGATCATGCAGCGCGTGGACAGGAGCCTTTTACTAAACCCTTTGCAGGCTACACACGCAAGCCCAGCCGTGGTTCCAGCAATAATGAAAGCAAGCCCAAATGCACAAAATGTGATCGAACCAATCACTCTACTGAAAATTGCAAGGCACACTTGCATTGTAGTACCTGCAACTATAGAGGACACATTGCTGAGAATTGCAGGGCACATATACGCTGCACTTTCTGCAACTTCAGAGGACATGTGGTTGAAGATTGCAACAAAAGGAAAAGACACACGCAAACAGGTGAAGGTTCAAGTCGAGTGAATCATATCTTGACGTATTGCACAGACCAAGCTCAATTTGCTAAGTCCTCATTACGAGCAAAGCTACTAGAGCTCCTCCAAGAAGACCAACCATCAGATCAAGCTGGTAAAATTACTGACTATGAAGAACTCTCTGGTAAGGTTGCTTCCCTAGCCAATGCATGTTGTAGTACTCCAATATGGCTTATAGACAGTGGTGCCAGTGATCACATAGTTTGTGATCACAAACTTTTCACCTCAAAGAAAATGGTTATGAATTATACTGTAAGGCTACCATCCGGATCATCTGCTCCGGTCACACATATTGGGACAGTTTTGTTTTCATCACATTTGAAACTTGAGAACGTATTATGCGTCCCTTCATTCTTTTTGAATCTGATATCAGTTAGCAAGTTGGCTCGTGATTCCTTTTATGTGACCATATTTCTAAGGCAACTTTGCTTTGTGCAGGACCTACGATCGGGGAAGATGATTGGGATAGGCCATGAGAGGGAGGGAGTGTACTGCCTCGACCTACACCAGAAAGGAACGTGCAATGCAGCTCATGTCCAGAAGCCGAACCTTTGGCACCAGAGATTAGGTCATCCATCAGAAAGAGTATCTTTGTTATTTCCCTTTCCTAAGACTGTTTGTGTACCAAATAACTGCTTGGTTTGTCCTTTGGCTAAACAAACTAGACAATTTTTTTCATTAAGTTCTACTTTCAGCAAGAATTGTTTCGAATTGATTCATGTTGATATTTGGGGGGTTATCATGTTCCTTCACTCACTGGTGCACAATATTTCCTGATAATTGTTGATGACTATTCACGGGGCACATGGGTCTATCTTATGAAACACAAGTCTGAAGCTCGTTCACTTCTTGTCAATTTTATTCTTCTTGCTAAAACTCAATTTGATAAATGTGTCAAAGTTGTCAGAAGTGATAATGGCCCTGAGTTTCTCATGCCTGATTTTTATGCATCCAAAGGTATTGAACATCAGACAACTTGTGTCAATAATCCCCAACAAAATGGCGTTGCCGAAAGAAAGCATCATCACTTATTAAATGTGGCTCGTGCTCTTCTTTTTCAAGCCAACCTTCCAAAACATTTTTGGGGTGAAGCAATTTTAACACACTACCAGAAAATGGGTCTTGGGCGACGAAACAAAAAAAACTGGGCGACGATTTTTTTTTCGTCGCCTAAGAAAAAAAAATCGTCGCCTAAGTTTCCTCTTAGGCGACGAAAAAAAAAATCGTCGCCGAAAAATAAATTT
Organism: Fragaria x ananassa; assembly: GCA_034370585.1. Lineage (NCBI taxonomy): Eukaryota > Viridiplantae > Streptophyta > Magnoliopsida > Rosales > Rosaceae > Fragaria > Fragaria x ananassa. The sequence continues at coordinate 16,956,581 of CP139766.1, forward strand.
CGTCGGCCAAGATAGAAACCAGGGCGACGAAACAATATTTCGTCGCCTAAGATATTTATATCGTCGCCTAAGTTTTTTATCCTTAGGCGACGAAACTCAAATATTTCGTCGCCCAAGAGGTTTTAATTCTTAGGCGACGAAACTCAAATATTTCGTCGCCCAAGATTTTTTTAATCCTTAGGCGACGAAACTCAAATATTTCGTCGCCCAAGATTCTTCTATATATTGAGAGACCGGGATAGAAGAATCTTGGAGTTGGTGCTGAAGTTACAGCCGGTGGAGTCTTCAGTGACATATTGCGGCTTGCCTCATATCTTGGTGCCCCATCATAGTTGATGTGTGTGCCCATACGGTTCATAGTTTCTACGGTTGGCCAAACCAATTGTACTTAAACTTGCAATGTATGCCTGCCTTATCTTGTAGTGGATGTAATAATTATTCTTACCTGTAGGTAAATTTCCGATCTAGTAATTTTGAATTAGGACGCACCATGTTATTTTAATCTCGGTGAATAAAAAATCAAAGATGAGGGAAAAAAGTCCTCTTCTCGAGCTCCTGAAAGTATCAATCAGTTTCAATTTCGATCCGATCCTGGAAGTGGATTATTCGGTTACATACGTTATTTAAAGAAATGCCGAAAAAAAAAATTCCAGCAAAAATTAAAAAATTATTATTTATATATTTAAAAAAATTATTTAAATATTTTAAAAAAAAATTAAATATATCTTAGGCGACGAAATTTCAAAATCGTCGGTCAAGGACTTACCATATAAGACGACGAAAAAAAATTATCGTCGCCTAAGATGTAGTGATCTTAGGCGACGAAATATTTAGTTTCGTCGCCCAAGGTTATAAGATCTTAAGCGACGAAAAATTTTTCGTCGGCCAAGGTGTTAAATCTTGGGCGACGAATATTTTTGGGCGACGAGAAGTAGATTTTAGGCGACGAAATTCGTATCGTCGCCTAAGAATTAATCTTAGGCGACGACGGAATGAATTTTCGTCGCCCAAGTTCTTGGCCGACGCACTTCTGGCGACGACGTCTTGGCCGACGACATGTCGTCGCCTAAGTACTTAGGCGACGAAATTTTTTAACAGGGCGACGATTATTTTTCGTCGCCCAAGATCTATTTTCTGGTAGTGACATCTAGTTATCTCATTAACAGAACCCCAACTCCAAATTTGAATGGCCAAACCCCTTTTGAAAGGCTTCACTCCAAGAAACCACAATATGATCACCTTCGTATCTTTGGTTGTCGTTGTTTTGTCTCAACTCATCCGTCTAAGCCCAGTAAATTCGATCCTAGATCAGTTGAGTGTATATTCTTGGGTTATCCTCATGGCAAAAAGGGTTATCGAGTATATGATTTTAAGAGAAAGAAAATTTTATTTTCCCGAGATGTGATATTTCAAGAGGATTCTTTCCATTATCCACCCATATCCTCATCACTCCCTGATTCTTCTCCACCGTCACAAGATATTCATCCTTCCTTTAATTGTGGAAAGTCCATAGACGATCTCATCGTTCAGGAAAATCAAAATCACAATCATATCCCAATATCTTCCTCTAGCAATAATAGGAATGTTACTGATAACCACCAAGAGTCCCTACAAACTTTAGCTTCTTCCCATTTGGATGATGCACCTTTATCTCCTCCTCTCAACCAAGATTCCGCTACCAACTCACCAAACAGATCTCCTAGTCCAAACAGCCCTGCTTCTATCCTTGTGACTCATCCTCCTGACGTTGAACGACCTAATCCTCATCCTCGTCGTTCTACAAGACCAACAAGAACGTCCAGCTTATTGCAAGACTTTCATATCGAGGCAGCTCTCCCCTCACAAACTATCCCATCATCTTCCCCGGATAAGTTCCCAGGTACGACTCACTCTCTATCTCATGTGTTGTCATATGATCGGTTATCTAATCAGCATAGGGCTTTTGCTGTTGCTCTTACTCTAGAACGAGAGCCTACATCTTATTCTCAGGCTGTTCAAGACCTAAATGGCGTGAGGCCATGAGACAAGAACTTGATGCCATACAAGCTAATGGAACCTGGAGCTTAGTTTCACCACCTGCTCACAAACGTCCAATTGGATGTAAATGGGTTTACAAGATTAAATACAATCCGGATGGCAGTATCGAGCGGTACAAAGCTCGCCTTGTTGCAAAAGGGTACAGTCAAATAGAAGGAGTTGATTATCGGGAAACTTTTGCCCCTGTCGCTAAGCTTACTACGGTTCGAGTTTTACTCAGTTTAGCTTCTTTACGAGGTTGGCATCTCCACCAACTTGATGTGAGTAATGCTTTCTTGAATGGTGATTTATCTGAAGATATTTATATGCAACTTCCTCCTGGATTCGGAGGAAAGGGGGAGAATCGTGTTTGTAAATTACACAAATTCTTGTATGGACTCAAACAGGCCTTAAGACAATGGTTCATCAAGCTCTCTAATGAACTAAAGAGAGCTGGCTTTCATCAGAGTTGGTCCAATTATTCATTATTTGTTAGAAACTGTAAAGGAACATTTATTGTACTCTTGGTATATGTTGATGATATCATTTTGGTAGGAAATAATCTTGAAGAAATTAATGTTGTGAAGCGGTTCTTATCAAGCAAGTTCAAGCTAAGAGACATGGGAGTGTTGAAATATTTCCTTGGGATTGAAGTGGCCAGATCAAAACAAGGCATTGTATTAAGTCAACAAAAATATGCACTAGAGATATTGGAAGATTCAGGATTCCTTGGAGCAAAGCCTACAAAATTTCCAGTAGAGTATAATGCTGCTCTGACACAAAGGGATGGAGAGTTACTCACTGACCCATCCCAGTATCGAAGATTGGTAGGCAGACTTATTTATCTCACTATTACAAGACCTGATCTTGTTTATGCAGTACACACATTCTTTCTCAATTCATGGATAAACCGAGAGTGCCATATCTAGAAGCAGCTCACAAAGTCTTGCGATATCTGAAGCAGACGCCGGGACAAGGACTATTTTTGCCCTCCAAAGGTACACTTCAATTACGTGCCTTTTGTGACGCAGATTGGGCACGTTGTAAGGATACTAGAAGGTCAGTTACTGGTTACTGCATATTTATCGGTAATTCACCTATTTCTTGGAAGGCAAAGAAGCAAGGCACTGTATCTAGATCCAGTGCAGAAGCAGAATATCGTTCTATGGCCTCTACTTGTTGTGAGATCACTTGGTTGCAAAATATATTGAGAGATCTCAACGTCACATGTACACATCCAGCATTATTATTTTGTGACAATCAAGCTGCCTTATACATTGCATCCAATCCAATCTTCCATGAACGAACCAAGCATATAGAAATTGACTGTCATGTCGTCCGCGAGAAAATTCAAAGAGGTATGATTAAAACATCTCACATTCGGACACAAGATCAACCGGCAGATTTATTCACTAAGCCGCTCACTTCTGCACAGTTCACTAATCTGTTGAGCAAGTTAGGTGTAATCAATATACACTTTAACTTGAGGGGGAATATTGAAGAAAAGACGGAAAACGTTCCTAATAGTTAGGAAATCATGATCTGTATCTTTGTGTAATCTCCATGTAATCTGTTAGTTTAGTTTTCCTTATCTAGTCCTAGAAGTTAGCTACAAGAAAGGCTAGAAGTTAGAATCAGAGTTGTATAAATACTGTGTATCATGAATCAAGTAAAATAACAAAATTCATTCTCCAAACATCTCTGTCTTATCAGTTAGACCTTCAAGGTCAGCAGTACTAAGCCATTAAATTTTGCCTTAACTATCTATGCTTCTGTAATAATGTAACTTGATTGTTAAAACTTAGAACTTTCTTTGCTTGTCCTTGTTCATGCAGGGGAAATCCCCATTCAAGACTCCAGTTCTCACCACCAGCGAGTACCAGAGCCTGGTAGATCAAGAAAAAGGATTAAGTATGTGGATACTCAAGGAATCTGTTCAAGTGTGAAGGACGGAAAAGAACTGGTGCCTGAAATACAATGCCTGCGTGGACAAGGCAGAATTCATAGCAAGACAAGAATGACTATTAAAGCGTGCCATTTTTTGAGAAGTATAAGAAAGGGAAATTATTTATGTCACACCAAGTTCGAGGAAGCTGCTAGGAAGAATAAACAAGCTAATTGCCCATCTAAAAATCAATTCCAGATTGCGCAAGGAAAAAGTTGTGGCAAAAAATCGACACCAATAGAGGAAGCGCATTGTTGTTTGATAAATCTGACAGAATCCCTTTCTCAGTTTCTCTCTGAGGCCACTAGAGCTACTTTCCAGAAGAAAACATGTCCTCAGTGAAAGCATCAAGACTCTGATGCTGTATGTGTGGGACTAGTTGTTGAATCTACTGAAGATAACATTGACTTTCAGGTTAATGATCGTCCACTAACAGAGACTATGGATGCTTCAAATGACAGGCTAACTAGTCAAATTTCCTTTCCACCCACAGAAGCAGCTAACCCTCAGACTCCTCAATCCCCACTCCATGCACCATCATCTCATCCTAACCCTTCTGGTTCTCACACCATCGGTGACCCTGAGGTAATTCTTACAAAACATCATTTTACATCCTTTTATATATAGCAGCATTGTATATTTCGTTACCTAAACTCAGGAAATAAAAACTGTGATGAAGTTTTAATATAATACTGACTCCTTCAACATCAGGTGTCAAAGCCTACAAATTCTATACAAGCGTTGGAATTTCTGGAATGTTATCTACACAAGCATTCCTATGTTAGTAATTAACTTGGTCAAAGCGGAACTCCAATTCTTGATTCTAAAGTAATTTCTGAAGCCAAGGTCAAGATCCAAAGTATTTCAACACTTCCTCTGGATAAAGTCATGGAAACCGAATGTCTGCAAAGCTTCAAATCATCACTGAAAACTTTAGTCAGATCTAATGACCAAACTGGAGTGCAGTTAGCAAACATTGAAGATGTCCTGAGAAAACTTGCTTTTCTGGAGTCCAAGTACCTTTCAGCTAGTGGAATCACAGCTGAAGTTAACAAAGCATATTTTCAGAAATTACAGCTAGAACATGAAGTGACAGAATATACTAACCGAATTTCTCAAGCTAAAAAAGAAGAGGCAAAGTTTCTCAATTGTGTAGATATACAGAAGTCGATAGTTGAGGAACTTGAGACAAAATTGGCTGAAGAGAAAGTTAGTTTGATTGCATTGGAGAAGTACCATGCCACCTACAAATGCAAAATAGATGAACTGAATTACAAGTGTGAGCAATCTCAGCAGATGCTTGGTCATCATTTTATCAATGAAAGAATTGGGGTGAACAAAGCTTTGCAAGAGAGAAGTGATTTTAAATCGATTGAAGCAACTTGGGTTCAAATTCAGCATCTTCTTTCCTCAATTGGTGGCAGCAAGCAGGGTTAGGGTTGCAAATCATGAAATGTACTCGGATTTTGCTTGCATATGCTGATAAAGTAGTCTGGGGTTCACATCCAAAACCAATTGGTAATAGATGGAGTGACCCAAACCCTTATAAACCACAGGCAAGGTCCCATTATTCCCGATGTGAGATATATATATCTCAACACGCCCCCGCACGTGTGGCGAATCTTCAAGCCTAACACGTGGACAACATTTGGGGTGACGTGGAGTTCGTGTGGCCTTTGGGCTTCACACGTGGACGTGGGTAACCCGCTCTGATACCATGATAAAGTAGTCTGGGGTTCACATCCAAAACCAATTGGTAATAGATGGAGTGACCCAAACCCTTATAAACCACAGGCAAGGTCCCATTGTAAGAAATGTAGCTATGTACCAAATCATAACATGGATAACTTAATTATTGCTTACATACCTGCAGACATGTAAGATGTTTTTGATGAACATGTGGAGGTTGTATGTATATGCTAATGTTTGTTCCAAGCTCTTAGCTTAATTTCGGATTTCTGCTTTGATTATTTACTTTTCTCTTTCAGGCAACTTCAGTAGAAGTATGAGAAATCCTGCAAGCAGGTGAGCACGTACAGTACAGGGAGTTGGCTGTGTATTTGTGATGTGGACCTTTCACAGTAGAGGTGCTGAGGTGAGATCCTCAGTTATTCTGTACAGTAATTCGAAATGAAAAAGTAGGTCTGTGCTCCTTTTTGTAATTTTATTTCCTCCATATATATTGACAATGCTATTGATAGGAGCACAAAGAGCTATGTTTATAATGTATTTCCGACCCTATTTAGCAATGTAATTCTTTTAACAATATTCATATTAACTAAGTTTATGTTTTTAGGTCATAAATAAATCCGAGGAGCCCAAAAGAGACGAAAGAGGAGAAATCTTGAAGGAAAAAGAATCCATGTCGTGCAAGGATTGAAATCAGAAAAAATCTGCTAGAAATTATCAGTCAACTTCAACAGAAGATTGTGATCAGCTCACAACGATCCTGGAGATGTGCCATATATCAATGGAAATCTACAAGAGTCTACTTTCCAGAACCTTTTACGGATGGTCAATACCTATTTTGGAAAAGAAGTTATGACTGTTTGACAGTTTGAGTGACCAAAGGTCAGTCTGCCCATGGATGAGTTTTGAAGGTTTCATAACCCTAATTACAGCAGAAAAGAAGAGGAGGATGTGAAGATTAGAGGAGGCCAGCGATCTCACATCACCAGAACCTCTATAGTTGCGGACTCGCAGAAGGAAGCCACCAAGCCATCATCGATCTCTCCATCATCCACGGTTTACCTTTCGTTTGTCATCTTTTATTCTCCTTGTGTGATTTTGCAGTCATGTGTGGTTGAATTCTCTTAGTTAGGGGTAAGGTTTGAAGCCCCAAGAATATTTTAGATATTGTTTTGAACCTTGGTTTCAAATTATTGAGTCTTTCAAATTGTCTATTTGGTTTTGGTTTTTGAAGAACTCTTGTTTGTTTATGTTTATGTATGCGCAACATAGAACATTATGAACTTGTGAGTAGGGCAAGAAATAGGTTGTTTAATCTCCTAAACGGTTAATACAGCTTAATTTAAGGTAGTAAAACCTATAGGACAATAGGTGAAATCAAATAAAGAGACTTGCATGCTAGGTAGGTGTTCCACACTAGTTTTGCATACTTGTTCAATCAAATTTTCATTGATCTTAATACTTAGTGTTTCTACCTGCTTCGTCCCGAGCCGGGATAGGGTCGTGAAGTAGAATTCTTTGGTTCTGCACTCGGAACCTGCACAAGTGACAGCGTCAAGAAGTCGGGGCTGGGGTGGCCCAGTCTTCGACTCTCCGATGCTTAAGTTAGCTTTGAGCACTTGCAAGGTAGAGGAGTGTGTGAGAGAGAGAGTGTGTGTACCTTTTATGGTAGCTTGAGCTTGTTTTATAGGCCGAGCTTGGGCACTTTGGCCTTAGTCTCCAATGTGGCATTATTTGCTAGTCTTTGTGGTGTCTCCCCTTTTAGGGGTGTTTTGTCGCTAGAGTGATTTTGGCAGACGGTTTGTTACCGGCCCTTCACTCATTGGATATCCGTGAGGGGCTTATCTTGTCTTGAATGATCTTCGGTGACCGGGTAATTGCACCTTATTCTCGACTCAGCCAAGTATTTTTGGCTATGTACTAACAAGTCCCCAAGTCCCCAGTCCGAAAGAGCTCTTGGGTGGGGAGTTATTCTATAAGATGCCTAGAATAGGTTTTACCCGGGTGCTGGAGGTATGGTGCCGAGTCCCCAAGTCCCCACGTGAGGGTCGCGAGGTGACGGGGGTGAAGTACCGAGTTTAGTTGGCGAGAGGAAATGCGCTATTGGCGTTGCGTGTCGCTACGGGGCGACGTAGTTCATGCTAAGTGGCGAGGAAACGTGCTAATGACGTTCGAGTTAGTCTGCGCTAGTTGGGAGACTCTCGAGTGGCGGGCCGATGCTGGGCGAGTAAGTCCGCGCGAGATGGCGTGACTCTCGCAGCGTGGCGGGCCGCTGATGGGCGAGTCAGTCCGAGCTTGTTGGCGAGACTCTCACTGATGGGCGAGTTAGTCTTCGCTAGATGGCGTGACTCTCGAGCGGCGGGCCGATGCTGGGCAAGCAAGTCCACGCGAGATGGCGTGACTCTCACAGCGTGGCGGGCCGCCGATGGGCGAGTCAGTCCGCGCTTGTTGGCGAGACTCTCACTGATGGGCGAGTCAGTCCGTGCTAGTTGGCCAGACTCTCGAGCGGCGGGCCGATGCTGGGCGAGTAAGTCCGCGCGAGATGGCGTGACTCTCGCGGCGTGGCGGGCCGCTAATGGGCGAGTCAGTCTGCGCTTGTTAGCGAGACTCTCACTGATGGGTGAGTCAGTCTGCGCTAGTTGGCGAGACTCTCGAGCGGCGGGCCGATGCTGGGCGAGTAAGTCCGCGCGAGATGGCGTGACTCTCGCAGCGTGGCGGGCCGCTGATGGGCGAGTCAGTCCGCGCTTGTTGGCGAGACTCTCACTGATGGGCGAGTCAGTCCTCGCTAGATGGCGAGACTCTCGAGCGGCGGGCCGATGCTGGGCGAGCAAGTTCGCGCGAGATGGCTTGACTCTCACGGCGTGGCGGGCCGCTGATGGGCGAGTCAGTCCGCGCTTGTTGGCGATACTCTCATTGATGGGCGAGTCAGTCAGTGCTAGTTGGCGAGAATCTCGAGCGGCGGGCCGATGTTGGGCGAGTAAGTCCGCGCGAGATGGGGTGACTCTCGCGGCATGGCGGGCCGCTAATGGGCGAGTCAGTCCGCGCTTGTTAGCGAGACTCTCACTGATGGGCGAGTCAGTCCGCGCTAGTTGGCGAGACTCTCGAGCGGCGGGCCGATGCTAGGCGAGTAAGTCCGCGCGAGATGGCGTGACTCTCGCGGCGTGGCGAGCCGCTGATGGGCGAGTCAGTCCGTGCTTGTTGGCGAGACTCTCGAGTGGCAGGCCGATGCTGGGCGAGTAAGTCCGCGCGAGATGGCGTGACTCTCGCGGCGTGGCGGGCCGATGCCTTAGTGTCCCCCCCTTTTTTTTTGCGACAAACGAGGGCGACGTGGCGTTGCCCTGTCCGTAGAGGTTTGTGGGGTCTAGGGAGATGGCTATATATAGGGTTGGGGAGAACTGGAGGGGGGAGTGTGATTTCGAAACCGAAAACTGGGAGCCGCTATTTACGTTTTAGGGTTTCGGCAGTTCTCATAAATTTCAGAGTGGGAAACGTCCAATTTCATCCTCGATCGAAAGGGTGCGAGCGCTCGGCTGTTTGCAACCAGCTTCACTGCCACTATGCAAATCCGCTGTTTCAGGGTATGAATTTGTCGCCTTCTTTGTCTTTGGATTTTAGTTTGTGGTGGTGGTGTTGTTGTTTTGGTTTATTTGGGGTGAGTGGGATTGTTCACATGATTGTGATGTTGGTAGGAATTCTAGGGTGAGGGATTTGTTGTCGGGCTGGTTAGGGTTAAGGTAGCAGGATATGGCATGTCCGGTGTGGGAATTCAGCGAAGAGATTGTGGTAGTCTCTAGTTCGCCTAGTTCGGATTCGGACACTTTGCACCGAATGGAGGAGGGCTTGGATAATCTTATGGCAGAGATTGCCCTTGACTTGGGGGAAAGCATTCCTGTGATGCATTCCTGTGATGGATGCAGGAGGTAAAAGAATTTATAATGGCGAGATCTCGAGAGGAGGATGATTCATTTTGGGAACGTTCTGGCGAGAGTATGACATCGTCGGAGCTTGAGGCGCTTCGACAGAATTGGAGTATACTAGAGGAGGTGTTGTTACGGCCGCTTGGCAGGGGGTGAAGTTTTGAGATCCCCCGGGTAACTTTACGTTGGTATACGAGTACCAACTGAGATGCGGGTTGATGTTCCCGCTACCCCCATTTGTGCAGTACACATTGGCGTGTCTGCATGTCGCCCCGGGGCAGGTCACCCTGAACATGCTGAAGCAAATTTTGGGAACAGGCATGCTATTCCGCCTGCTGAAGCAGGAGTTCCCAAATTGTGAAGAGTTCAACGCGTGCTGGCATATGGGGTGGTACGCGAAGAAGGGCAGCCGGGGCTGCGTGACGATGAAGTCACGTGGGAAGTTTAAGGTCCTGGTGGAAGACTTGCCCACCTCAACAAGTGAGACTTGGAGGCGCAAGTGTTTTCTTGTTGGGGGGCAGTGCCAGGAGTGGCACGGTCACCATTTCCGGGTCCCGGGAAGTTTCCAAAAGATAGGTACCGTGCTCTTGTGCCTTATGTTTTTTTTTCTTTTTTTTTTTTGTTTTGTCTACTTTGTCACTGCTGACAACTAGCTTTGTGTAGTGCCGTAAGAGTATAATCTCACAGAGTTGATGGAGCGGCGGATTCGCCTGGTGATATGGGCGTTTGAATGTAGGAGCTCGTATCGGATATGCCGCCTTAGCATATACAGCCACTTTGGCTATGCCCGGGTTCCGGGTCTGTATTTTAGTGGTTACGTCCTCTGCTTTAGGTTTGCGAGTCGCTGTCTGACTATTGTTTGTTTGTTGCAGTGACAATGTCACGCGATGGGGATTCGCGGAAGAAAGAAGGTCCTTACGACAAGGTGTCGGATGAGGACGTGTTGGAAGGGCTACTAGCTGAGGCTGACCACGCCAAACAGTATGACATCGACTTGGAGACGGGGGAGGGAAGGGAGGTGGAGCTGGGTGATTGTGAAGACTTTTTGAGGTTGAACCTGGCAGATGAAGATTACGCCTATGTGCCTCCACCGGTGGCGGAAGTGATGGGTTTGGGCATCCAAGAGGTGGAGTTAGAGGAGGCGCAAGTAAAGGGTGATCACGAGGGTGAACCCGACGAGGCGCAGGGGGAAGTACCTGCCGTGGAGGAGGTTGCGGACCATGAGGAAGAGGCTGGTGCGGCTCGGACTCGGAAGAGGAAGGAGAGAGCGGAGCCGGCTCGCGAGGGCCAGTCTAAGAGGTCGCAGAGGGATAGTCGGTCCGGGGGATCGGCAAGCTTAGCCGAGGTTGCCCAAGCCTTGGAAGGGACAGGGGACGCTCAGCCATACTTAGCTCAAATGGCCTATGACATGCGTCACCGCGATCGTGACATGCATGTGTTTGAGGAGGTTGATCCGCCGGCGGGCATGGCTCTCGCCAAGGAGAAATTGACTCGGGTAAGTGTCTGCATGCTTTTGTGTTCCACTGTTTTGAGCTCGGGATTTATGTGTTGTTGTATGACTGCAGGCTACATTGTTGATGTATGCCGCGAGCGAGCGAGCGGCTTCCTATTGGCAGGGCGATGCTGAGGCGAAGAGTCAGCAATTAAGGGAGGCTGAGGAGCGGCTAGCGCAGGCGAAGCAGAACGCTGCTGTCTTCCAGGCCCAGGTGGAGGAGTTGAAAGAAGATATAAGGAGGAAGGATAAGCAGGTAGTGGCTGGGGAGGTGGCGGCTGCCAAGGTAGTGTCTTTGGAAGCTGAGGTGGAGAAGCTGACGCAGGCACTTACAGAGCTGGAGGTGTCCTGGAAGGCAAAGTGTGAGCGGGCTGCCGCGGCAGGGCAGAGGTTGTTCTGGGAAGGCGAAGCGTATAAGCAGCAGCTGAAGGGTTCCTATAATAAAGGGCAAGATGACTTGAGTCGACTAGGCTGCCAGGTGGGTTGGATTAACGAGGCTGCCATGCGCAAGTGGTACACAGAGAAGAATGTTGCCAAGGGGGCGTGGGAACAAATGACGCCTGCACAGAGGAAGCAAGCCGAGATCTCGTGGTCTCTGGCGAAGCAGCATGAGGCATGGTGCGCAACGTCTGCTGGGCAGAAGGGGATGCCAGCTGCAGGCGACCCGCGACCTCTTGCCATTGGGGCTGCGTCATCTGTAAGAGCCACCGGCCCCGAGGGGTCTACACCTACCCAAGTAGTGGCGTCTCAAGAAGCTTCTTCTGCCGTCCCGTCTCGCGATCCTTGGGCTCCGGGGTTGTTGGCACGTGCGGGCCTTGAAGCTCAGAAGGCTCCAGTGAGGAGGCGCTTTGGCCCTGAGGGAGTTCCTGGCAGCTCACTTGTGCGCCCTACCTCAGCTGTGAGGCCTTCCATTTTGTCCCGGGACCATTCGAGGCAGCTGGTTGGGCAGAGGATGGCGGGGAATGTGAGCCAGGTTCGTGGCCGCAGTGGCGGGTCGAAGGGGAGTGTAAACAAGTCTGGCGACTCATCCGCTGGGGGAGAGTGAAATGTACTTGGGCATTTTGATAGTTGTAGGACTGATGTTTTGAACAATGTAAGTGGCGTGGTTAGCCATTGTAATTAGTTTATACTAATTTGCCTGGGAGTCCAGGTTGATGTTTTGGCGTTATGTGTAGCCTTTGTGTTTGTCTGGCTGTTGTTTACTTTTGTATATTTGTGGCCCTGCGTTGTGGGGGCGAAGTGTAGCACGTTGGAGTGATAAAAGGCTTCATTGCACTTAAATTTAGCCGCTAGCGGGCGAAGTGTACAATGTTAGAGCCGCTACTGGGCTATAGTACATATACAACGGCTTTTCAAAGCTAAGGTTAAAATTGGTGATGAGCGTTCCGGGGGTGGGGGACTAGGTCGCGGGGCTCTCTTTCCCGCTCTTCTCTAGGTCGTCCCGTGGGTCATCTATGGGCTCCGAGGGGCTGAGGGGGAACATCTCATAGGCTCCTCGGCTTTGTTGGATGGCGTTAAGGTGGCAATGCTCAATGGCTGCTCGATCCCCTTGAATGGTCAAGGTGCCACCTGGGGTGGGGACTTTCATGAGAAGCATGTGGCCTGCTATGAAGCACTGCAGCCCCCAGAGGATGTTCCGGCCTAAGATGAGATTATAGGATAAGGGGCAATCGACAATGAGGAAGCGGGACGTGATGGAAGAGCAGCAAGGAGCTGTTCTCACTGACACGGTTAGGCGGTCTGAGCCTAACGGTTGCACTGTCTCACCGGAGAAGCTGACAAGGGGGTCATGGTTATTGTACAACTTAGTTCGGTCTCGGCGGAGTCCTTTGTAGCAATCAGAAAACATGACGCTTACGGCGGCCTCCGTGTCCACTAAAGCTCTGTGGCACCTCTAAGGATCCACCTGCACATTGATTATGAATGGTTCACAGTGGTGGTATTTTATGGTATCCTCATCGCTGCGAAATGTCACTTGATCCCACGCTGTTGGGGTGATCGTGACACCGCGTTGGATGTCTAGGATTTCTGAGGATGTTGTGCATTGTCGTTTTACAGAAGGCTTGCGTGGGGGGAACCGTGGGGCTCCACCATGCAGGGTTAGGATCTGGCCATGTACTTCAATGGCGTTAGCGCCTGTGGCAGGGGCACAATATTGGTGGAGTTGCCCATTCTGTACCAAATGCTCGATTGCGTTGCGGAGGCCATGGCACTACTCTGTTGTGTGGCCGTTATCATCATGATAGGCACAGTACCTGTTGCCGGTTGTTCGTCGGGGCTTTTTTGGATACCTGCTTTTAGGAGGTGGGGGAATGAGATCTTTGTGCCTGGCCCATATGTCCTCATATGTGGTGGTCAGGGCAATGTGGACTTCGTAATGAGGTTGCGGGGCGGAACGACGTTGTTGTTGTGGAGGGCTCTGGTCCCTTTTATAAGGACAAGTATCTCTTGAACTCACAATGCAAGAGCTGACTATCACTGCTGATTTCTATGTGTTGCCGGTCTCAGGTTGTGAGGTTGTGTTAGGGGATAGCTGGTTACAGACTTTAGGTGACATTGTTTGGAACTTCGAGACCAAGAAAATGAAGTTCCAAGTAGAAGAGAGAACTGTTTGCTTGCAGGGGATAGTGTCACCCAAAGCTTCATTGGTGAGTAGCAAAAGCATGACTAGGTTGTTGCGAAAAGAGAGAGAGGCAGTACTGGTCAAGCTGCAACCCTCTACCACGCGTGACCAGCAGCGACGTATCCACCCTGCCATTCAAAGCCTGTTGTTGGATTTCAAAGATGTTTTTGCAGACCCTCAGTCTTTACCTCCATCTCGGTCACATGATCATCAAATTGAGCTTCTCCCTAATACAGCTCCCATTAGTGTGAGGCCATATCGGTACCCTCATTTCCAAAAGGCTGAGATAGAAAAGATAGTACAAGAGATGTTGGCTAGTGGCATCATCAGACCAAGCATTAGTCCCTACTCTTCTCCTGTGCTGCTAGTTAAGAAAAAGGATGGTACATGGCGCCTTTGTATAGACTATAGAGCCCTCAATGCCTTAACCATCAAAGACAAGTACCCCATTCCTGTAGTTGATGAGTTGATAGACGAAGTTCATGGCTCTACCATCTTCACCAAGCTGGACTTGCGCGCTGGCTATCATCAAATTCGAATGGCAGAGAGGGATATTCAGAAAACAGCCTTCCGCACTCACACAGGACATTATGAGTTCCTTGTTATGCCCTTCGGCCTCACAAATGCACCTTCAACCTTTCAGGCGCTCATGAATGATGTGTTACGCTGCTATTTGAGGAAGTTTGTTTTGGTGTTTTTCGATGACATCCTCATCTACAGTCCTAACTTGGAAACGCACCTCCAACATTTGGAATTGGTGCTCAGTACACTCCGAAAACAGTCCCTGTTCGTTAAGGAGAGCAAGTGCAATTTTGGTGCTCCACAAGTTGAGTATCTGGGACACATCATCAGTAAGGATGGTGTTAGTGTGGATCCTGCCAAAATTGAGTGTGTCAAGCAGTGGCCAGTGCCTAAAACAGTGAAGGAGTTGCGAGGTTTCCTAGGCTTGGCAGGTTACTATCGCAAGTATGTGAAGAGGTTTGGTATAATTGCAAAACCACTGACCATGTTGCTTAAAAAAGAGGGGTTCAAGTGGAGTGAAGAGGCCACTGCTGCTTTTGAGGAGTTGAAGATAGCACTCACTATTACCCCGGTGTTGGCATTCCCTGACTTCTCCAAACCTTTCATAGTTGAGTGTGATGCCTCTGATTTAGGTGTGGGAGCAGTACTTTCGCAGGAGGGACACCCGATTGCCTTCATGAGCAAGGCATTGTCTCAAAGACACCTTGCCCTCTCGGTCTACGACAAAGAGATGCTAGCAGTAGTCACAGCAGTCCAACAATGGCGTCCGTATCTTTTGGGACACCATTTCACCATCTTAACTGATCATAAGACAATTGAGCACTTTCTTAACCAACGAGTGACAACTTCAGCACAGCAGAAGTGGCTATTGAAGTTGCTCGGGTATGATTACACAATTAAGTACAGGAAGGGTAAGAACAACGCTGCGCCCGACGCTTTGTCTAGGTCAGTGTCTCTACAAGCTGTTACAGGAGCTTCAATCCCAATTCATAACTGTGTGCAAGAGATACACCAGGTTTGCACCTCTGATGCTAAGACCATGGAGATAATCCAGCAGCTTCAAGCCAATCCTCAGTCCCATAAGCATTTTTCTCTACAAAATGCACAGCTCATGTACAAAGGAAGAGTGTATGTGCCTAACATTGGCAATTGGCGGCAGCGTGTGATTTAAGAGTACCATTGTGGTTACACCGGAGGCCATGCTGGACGCTCCAGAACTTACAAGAGACTTGGTAAGAATTTTTCATGGTCTGGACTTCAAAGAGATGTGAAAGAGTTCATTGCCAACTGCCATACATGCCAACTCAATCACTATGAGACAATTCGGCCACCTGGACTACAACAACCTTTGGCCATACCTCCAGCAGCTTGGAGAACAATTACCATGGATTTCATAGAAGGACTTCCTAAGTCTCAGGGGAAGACAGTCATTTGGGTTGTGGTAGATAAGTTGACAAAGGTAGCTCACTTTGTTCCCCTATCACACCCCTACACTGCTGCCTCTCTTGCTTCTGTGTTTATTTCTGAGATTTTCCGGCTTCATGGAATGCCTGAGGTGATAGTTTCTGACAGGGATCCTGTATTCATGAGTTTGTTTTGGGAGGAATTCTTCAAATTGCAAGGTACCATTCTCAGTAAATCCACAGCATACCACCCTCAGACCGATGGTCAAACCGAGAACTTGAATCGCACCCTTGAGCAGTACCTGCGTTGTGTTACTGGTAGCAAGCCGCAGGAGTGGGTTAAAGCTTTGCCGTGGGCTGAGTGGTGGTATAACTCAGCTCACCACTCCGCCTTACAGATGACCCCTTTCGAGGCACTTTATGGTTACCCTCCCCCAGTGATTAAGCCTTACCTGCCAGGGTCTACGGCGGTGGCGGACGTGGATTTTCAGCTGCGCAACCGTGATGAATTACTGGCACTGGTCAAGAGAAATTTGGAGCAGGCCCAACTTCGAATGAAGAGGCACCATGACAAGCACCACACTGAGAGAACTTTTGCTGTTGGGGATTGGGTCTACCTTAAGTTACAGCAGTACAAACAAAACTCTGTGGGAAAGTCTGCATTCCATAAGTTGGCTTCAAAGTTTTATGGACCATTTCAGGTCATTGAACGTGTAGGAGAGGTAGCTTACAGGCTGCAGCTACCAGCCACAGCAAGAATACATGATGTATTCCATGTGTCACTTTTGAAAAAGAAGATGGGCGGTACCGCAGTGGTGGAGGGACAATTGCCTAATGTCAGTGATGCCTCAGTTCACAAATGGGCACCAGAGGCCGTGTTGCAGGCTCGAATGATCAAGAGGCATGGCGCTGCTGCAACTCAGTGGCTGGTCCAGTGGATGGGGACTAGTCCTTTGGAGGCCACTTGGGAGTTGGCAGATGAGATTATGCAGAGGTTCCCCGATTTTAAACCGGCCTTTTGATTTTGTTGGAACTTGAGGGCAAGTTCCTTGACAAGGGGGTTGGAATGATATGAATCTTGAGTAGGTTAATTAGGTTAATTAGTTGTCTTAATTAGCTGCTGTCTTAATTAGCTGTCTTAATCCTGTGTTTTGTAGTGAACCGTTGGATACGTGACAAGTGTCACTCTTCATGTTCCTATTTAAGCTGGCTAGGGTTTTCTTGGCACGGCATTGAATGAAATCTGCAGTTTTCTTTACATGTTTAGCTTAGTTTCCTTAGCAGCCGAGTTGAACCATTCATAAGGGGTGATACCCTTATCAGCCTAGCTAGCAAAGCCAAGTTAAAGTCGCCCATATTACGAAACCCTAACCTGCCTTGAGACTTAGGGAGACATAGATGCTCCCATTTTTTCCAATGAATTCCATTAGAATTTGATTTGCCCCACCAAAAGTTTGCTAGGGCAGAGTTAATCTGATTGCAGAGAGAAACCAGATATTTGAACACAGACATAGAGAAAATTGGCACTGCAAGGGCAACAGCTTTGATCATGGTTTCCTTGTCGGTACTGGAAAGGGTGGATTGATGCCAACCATAAATTTTCCTCTGGATTCTTTCCTTCACATATGCTAAAGCAGACACTTTGGATCGACCCCAGAGAGTAGGGAGGCCCAAGTAAGGTCCAGGTTCTTGATTCATTTGGATGTGAAGGGTTGAGGATATTTGGTCTGAGAGCTGGGTTGTAGTGTTTGGGCTAAAATAGATGGAAGACTTTTGCAGATTAATGGATTGACCAGAAGCTCCGCAGTAGAGGTTCAAGGAGTCATTGAGGTCGGTTCCATTGTAACTCGTGGCTTTAAAAAAGAAGATGGAGTCATCTGCAAAGAACAAGGGAAAATTATACAGCGCCGCGCACCGAATAGGCTCCCAAGAACAATTGTTAACCAGAGGACTATTGTTACCCAAATGAATGGTATCCAACAGATTTTGAGAGCACAATTTCTTGATCATTCTAGAAAGAACATCATTGATGAATAAGAATAG
This sequence comes from Fragaria x ananassa, assembly GCA_034370585.1. Taxonomy (NCBI): domain Eukaryota; kingdom Viridiplantae; phylum Streptophyta; class Magnoliopsida; order Rosales; family Rosaceae; genus Fragaria; species Fragaria x ananassa. Next base: position 16,974,231 of record CP139766.1, read on the forward strand.
AAATGAGGAAAGGGGATCTCCCTGCCGGAGTCCCCTAGTTGGTTTAAATATTTTCCCCAGAGTCCCATTAACAGGAATAGCCATTGAAACAAAGGTAACAGCAGACATCAAAAGCTGAACCCAAGAGTGGTGGAAACCCATTTTTAGCAGAACCGCTTTCAAAAATCCCCAATCAACCCGATCATAGGCTTTGTTCATATCTAATTTCAAGACGAACTCACCATTGTCCCCAGATTTCAAAAGTTTTAAACAATGAAAAAGTTCATGGGTGACCAAAATGTTATCTTGAATTTGACGTTCAGAGACAAAGACAGACTGATTTTCCGAAATTAGCAAGGGCATGAATCTTTTGAGGCGGGTGGAAATAACTTCCCTCCACTACTTTGACCTGTGAGATTGACAATTGTATGGTCTTGGCCACTCAGCTTTATGCATCAGTGATCTATGCACTATTGCAATCCATTTCAAGTTTCCAACTGTAGTTTTCCTTCTGGTATGAATATATAAACCACAATTTGAGTCTTGTGTAGAGTGAAGCTAGGAACAACTGTCCAATTGGCATCGTAGTGGATTTGTACTAGCAGTAAACCATTACTTACTTAATCAAGATATATGTGGCAGGTAACTAATGAGTTTTAACTACAAAATTAAGCATAGTTTGAATTAGTACAAAGCTTGTATAAGAAATAGGCAGATCGATATGCTCCTAGCCCAACACATGTATATTCTAATATATGAGTAATGAGATGTGACAGTTTGTAGAATTTTAACTTAAAAAGGAAACCATCATATGGGTGAGAAGTTTACAACCAAAATAGACTAAAACTAACATGCTTATTCTAGATTGGACAGATTTATGAAGAAGAAATGACCAAGTGATTACAACTGACCAAAAATGATAAAACCAACGTAATTGAGCATAAAGGACTCTTTCCAAATCTAAATAAAGCCGCATCATGACAGTTCGCTGAGCTTTCTAGCATCAGTGGAGAAAATAAGTTGTCTACACATTTAAACTCTAGTATGTTGGACTTCAACTCCAAGGAATCATCATGCTTGCTTGAACCAAGTTAGTTCAAAGCGTTTGCCAGGCATTTTTCGTGACAAAGGTTGAGTTTATTCCATTTTGTTGTGGGTGGCATGAGTCTCCTCAAATCTCCAATCTGTCTTCCACCACTCTTTTCCCTGCAGTGACTTCTGTTTTGCAAGGCAGATGAGCAACTTTGGCTCTTATTCCTTCTAAGCTTCAGTGAAGTCGAGAGTAGACAACTGATTGATCAAAGATACATTTTGTGCTGAATGCTGTGATTCTGGTAGCGGAGCGGTACTTGAACCATGACGAAGCCAGATGTACTCTAGTGTTGTTTAAACAAGTCTTCAATGATTTCTAGTACAGGTATACTTTTGTGATCACCTTGTATTGATGATTGCAATCAACTTTTATGATATGGAAATATGATCACAACAACCATCTTTGGACTATCATAATAGTGACATCGGAGCAACACATCTCAATCACTTGTAAGGAGTATTACAGAAAAGAATAATTTTATTTCATTTCCATTTAGATTTTTATTCAATGGGTAGATAAAGACACTACGGCCCCAGCCACCCTGATGATTACACACAGCTTAAATGCCACTACTGACAAACCACCTAAAAAAATTTAAAAAATAATGGTGATTGTAAAATACATTTATGTACTTAATTGTGTATTTAACTCTAGCTTATCTTCTTTCATCTCTACCTGAGACCCAGAACCACAAAAAGGGCAAAAGAGAGAAAGAAAAAGAGAAATAGAAAGAGAGATACTAAGGTAAAAGAAAAAACCATTTAAGAAAAAAATTATAAAAAAAAACAAGTTCACCACCAAGCTTCAATATTCTTGTAAGCTAGCTGCCTTTCCTTTCCAAGCCTTTTTACATCGAATGATTAATCTCAATGACTGCACAAATGAAGTGTAACATCGTCAATTTGACAGTTTAACTTCAATTAATCTATATAATGAGGTAACATGCAAGATGAAGAGTTCATATATGATGAAGCCATGGCAAAATCATCCCTCTGAGTTATTAGAGGTCATATGATGTGGTTTGGGACTACAGGAGAGATTATAACCTCGGCCTGTTTTTCTGGTCATGCCCATCTACGGAAACATAGTCGCAGCAGCATAATTCATTGGCAAGTGGTGAACCGAGAATTCTGTCCAACGGCATTTAGCATCCGACATGCTACTTCCATAAGTTTTCCTGCCATTTTCACAAATCAAACTTTATAAGCCTACGGAGTTGATCTAAAATAAGCAAACAAACGGTGTAATACAGTGTAAACAGGTTGAAACATGATATCTGCTCCCTTGTTTTTCTGCTTCATTCATTATACCATATCAAATTCTTCAAGATAATTCAGAGAAAAGAAAAGAGAAGGCTCTGACTTTTTATATGGTCTATTACATCATTTGTTTGGGGAGCATTATATGCTTCTACTGCAGACCATATGCTTAGACAGACAAGCTATTGTTACTTCTTTCTAATGACATAGTCCAATATTATCAATTTAGTATATTGTTTACTTTTAGGTTATTGCTATTAACACACACATTTTTGTTATTAACACACCCCATCTATTTTCCTATCCACACATTTTTATTTTATTTACTAACAAATTACTTGAATTTAATTGATGATTGGTTCTCATCATATAAGAGGTGTGTTAATAACAAAAATAGCATCACCCTACTTTTATCATGTAATTAATTGCAAACAGGAATAACAATTTTGCAGCAGGGAAGAACTTTTATTTGGAAATAATTCTTAGTAAATTAGGCTCAGTAGATGGAAAAGAAAATAGCAAAAGCAAACTAAAAAACAATGTATTTAAGATGTTTCCTAAAAGATATTGTTAGTGGTCTATTTGTTGGGCGATTCATGTGTACAGCATCATACACTAGTTGTCAAATGGAGAAGAGAATCAGTACTGCTATATATATTAAAAGACAAACCCTCTTTATCACCAACAACTGGTTTTTGTTCTGTTTTGATATAAGGTCTCAATCATCAACACAAATTTCCTCAACTACCCTTCCTGCAATACCTAATTAACCTCGGTGTAAGAGAAAAATTCTCCCTCTTTTGGGGGCTAAATAATAATTCTAGTACAAGTTAATAATTTTTCCTTCACAAGATTACATGTGATCCCAACTGTTATTTCTTGAAACAATAACCTCACCCTCCACTTCGCTATCTACTCAAAGTGATTGAGTCACAAAACTATGAAAAAACAAAGAGGTACCAACAGGAAAACTTGTTGTCATTTTCTTTTCTAGGATGGCTCCAAATAAGCCGTTTTTTGCAACAGAGTAACCTAGGTTAAAAGACAACAAGGATGACATCCGTAAATTGATTGTTGACTTCATTATACCTATAAAGTCCTGTGAATCAAACCCAAAAACACACAATTAACAGACCTCTATCGAGTTACGGCCCAAAAAAAAACCCTCTTATATCTGGTTAGAACATAGACGTACTTGAATTTTTCTTCTGCGCTCATTTTGGGTCCCTACGCAATTCCAGCTGACCAGGTACTCAGGAAAACTTTTCAGCAAAAAGGAAGTTTAAGCGAGAGGAAAGGCTATATAGCTGGTAAAGAGGGAGGTATAGGAGTGCCTTTGTTAAACCTTGTTGTACTTAATGTTACCGCCATTTCACTCAGATTCCTATCCTCTTAGAAGAGACTACCTTTTCCCACTTGTTTTCTTTCCTTGAAAGCAATTGTTATACACAATGTGTATTTCACTGCCACCCCAAAAGCCAATTTCAGGTTCGCACTTTCAGCCACGCTTATCCCACATTTTCAAGCAATGCCAAAGAGTACCCTAACTTTTACATCACAATTCCTTACCGAGAAAGAACCAAGAAAATAAAAAAATTAAAGTTACAAAGAGAAACAAAACACATACCTCTCCTGGGCCTGGCAACAATCTTAGCGGGTTGAACCGTTTTGGTTTTAGACTTGGACTCAACCTCCTCCGCCGGGAACAAAACCCCATCAATCCCCTGCACAGAGATCCGACCATCCGTATAAATATCCGGGTCGAAGAGGTAGGCCGACCCGTCTCCCTGCCCGAACTTAACCGACCCATCAGCCTCTTGAGCCACAACCTTGTTGGGCAACCGCAGCGTTTCATAGCTCACTTTCCCAAACCTCCGAACCGCATTGTACATACTCTCCTCCGTCTGATACTCCGGAATCAAATGGTAGTACATAATTTGCTCCGGCGCACCCGGCTCGCTGAGCTGGTCTGTCGTCAGCTTCGCCATTGCCTCGTCGTTGGGAGCCAAAACAGTGAGAACATAACCCTCTGATACTAAGCGACCCATTTCAGTAGCCAAGGAAGTTAAATTTACCAAAATGTCCGCCATCTCGTTGTAACCGCCGTAGTGCAAGAGCGTTTGGATGAAGTCCTTGACCTGGGCGTGGCCGTTGAAGTGGTGGTGGGCCCCTCCAGGTCCGGGAGCTGGAGCGGGAGCCAGTGAGGGTCCGGGAGCCAATGCGTCGTAGATGGGCAGAACGGGTGAAGATCCGGGTTTGGTAGGCGGGGCGGATTTTTTCAACCGGTTGGTTCTCGGGTCAACTTCGGGAGCTCCCTCTGGTTTGACGGCGGTAATGGAGCGGAGACTGCGGCGCCGGTTGAAGTCGTCCTCTACAGAGCGCGGAATAAGAAGCCTTTCGATGGCGTGGATGACGCCGTCGGGTCGGATCACGGAGTCGGGATGAATGACCCGGGCGAGATCTACGGCCTTGTCACCAGAGTCGAGCCTGGAGAGGTGCAGATGGTCTTGGGAGAGCGTCTGGTGTCGGGCGGAGGCAGAGCGGGTGGGCCATTCGTCGGATCCGACCCGGGTGGGGATGACGTGGAAGAGGAGGAGCTTCTGGAGGGATTTGAGGTTGCCCGGTTCGAGCAAGTAGCGCTTGAAGTCGGGGTCGAGGTCGCGGTCGACGGCGTCGTTTCGGGGAGCGAAGATGGTGATGTTGTGGCGGCCGACGGCATCTTCAAGAGTCTGAAGAAGCAGGGCCTTCTCGACGAGCTCGGCCAGCTCGGAGTAATGCGAGTCGAGAAGGGCCACCAGGACGGAGTTAGAGTTGATCTGAGTGGCCGACGAGGAGGGTTTCTGAGAATATTCCGGCAATGCGAAGCAGGTTGCGGCGAGGAAGAGGATGAGAGTGAAGGCGAGCGGCGAGGCTCCAGGGACGTGGAAATCCATGGCGAGCGTACAATGCGGTGCGGTGGATTCAGAGAGAGGAGGAAGAGGAAGAGGAAGAGGAAGGGAGAGTAAAGGTGTGAGAGAGAGTGGGAAATGAGGAGTATTAGTTTATTAGGTCTTTCTTTCTGGTGGGCTTTGTGTTTTTGTTTATGAGAGAGAGAGAGGGTTTAACTGAAGTTGGTAAAAAAGGGAGGTGTCGGTTACGGTAGAGAGAGTGCATGTAAATAGTAACACGTGGCGAATGGTAATGCAGTAGAACAAGGCAAGAGATGGAGAGGGGGAGTAAAGAAGGTTCCGACAACCTGATGGTGGGACCCTGAAGACAACTAGCCAACTGCACCAGCTATAACTCTCTCAGCTCCAGAAGGTTTTTAGCTTTGAGGGAGGATTGGAAAAGGCTTCATTAACTCTAAAGCTAATGTTTAAAGCTAATGTTTGACTCTGTTGTCCTATGTAAGTTTTACATGGATCTTCTATCGAGGACCTCTGTAATAAGGACTATAGTATGATTATTTTTTTTTTAAGAAAATAGCATAATTTATTATAATTGATTTGCGTTATTAATTATAGTTAGAGTTATTAAAGAGAAAAGGACACATGTCATACATCTAGGTGGGCAAATCAATACGTTCCAAAACGGAAAAAAAAAAAATCAGTCTTTCCTTTTCCTTTTCTCATGAGCTCTCCAATCTCGAACCCGACGTAGAAAATTTCATCAAGAATGCTAATGTGGAAGCCATTTGTGTTGTTTGCCAAGATGGGGTTCTGACTGCTACTGAAAAGAAGTTGTCGCCACCTCAGCCGAAGAAGCCCAAGACCATTAAGGTCAAGATTGCTTAGAGTTCTGATGTGTAATGTTTGTTTTCTAGAATAATTAGGTAGATGGGTACGAGTGAATTGTAGGGGGATTACCGGCGTCCTTTAATACAAAGTTTTGAGTAAGAATCTTGACCTTGATGTTTCCCACCTCATAAAAGGAATATGAAGCTAATTATACCATAGCACAAGCATATAAATGGAAGATCAACACATATAGAACTTAAGACATACTAGCGTTGTTAATGGAGATGATGAAAACTTAGGTCTTTTGTTCTTTCTCATAATGTGATCCTTAGATGGGATAGGGGCTATATGCGTCTTATGATGAGAACATGAACTTATGCGGGGACCACCTCCAAAGAAGATTCTACTAAAAATTTGGCAAAATCTCCCTTAAAACTTGCAACCACTTCTAAAATCACAACCAACATCAAAACCAAGAGCCTCTGTGCTCCTCAAATCTCACAACCAAAACAACAATCATCAGATATCCCTTCGACCTTTTTTAACCTAATTTGTGTTGAATCATCATATATCTCTACTAACGCAACTCCCTCATACTTTTTGGTTGAAGTTGTTGTCTTTCCCATCTCATACCTTTAGTTATCCTTATTTTTTCTTCATCGAAGTAATGCTCGGTCCACTCATACTTGCAAGCCTCTAACCTCATGTAGTTTTCCTCAGCTTGTGAATCATAATTGGCAGCCCAATCAATTCCATAACTTTGCATGTGTCTCATCACAAATACCTCATTGTCGTTAGAGAAATTAGGTTGAACTGGTCCAATGCCAAATGGAAGACTCCTAGTTTACTAGTGTATCCAAATATTTGATGGAGTCGATAAAGTAAATGACTTCAAGCGCTATCGAGTGGCTTTGTCTAGCGCTTTTTTGGATGTACGACCACCAAAAACCAGTATCCAATGTCCTCACGGTCATTATGTACTTCATCAACCCTCTCCACTATCATGCATGAATCCAAGTTCGTTGAAGGTATATCCATAAAAATAAATTCTAATAGACTAATGTCTTCTTTAGGAGTAGTTGCATTGACAAAAAAACGGTTCGGCATGAATAGTCTGTCCAGTTGTGCGGTCGTTAAACTGTAGAGCTCGGAGTGATTGTTATGCTTTTGGCTAAATATCACACTTGCGTAGGCCTCAAGTACAAAAGGATTACGAAGCAACCATGTTGTCCACTCACATGACACGTTGCCCGCACAGTAAATAACATTTGTCCGGCGACTTGAATTTTACATCTAATATTAATCATGTGAATTTTTGTTTTTTGTTGAAATGATCTTTATGTGATTGATTTCATGAAATGATCCACAGTACTTGAACCATTACTTTCTCATATTTTTTGTCATTTCAGGCAAGCTCTTGAGCCTATATAAGAATGTTGTAAACATTCCATATAGTATTAAGTTTATCAATTCAATCATCTCTATTTTATATCTACGTCTATTCTATAAGGACCAACATTATTCATGATAATAGAGATTAAATTACAATTATGCATCCTAAGATTGAGTTCTTAGCTTGGACTAAATATTGAGCAATCTATACTGATAGCAAAGTGCAAAAATCAGCATGATTGCTTATCACTTTTTTTCTTGATTTGTATGATCGCTTCTTTTAACCTTAACATTACATTTTATTTTTCTTCAGAAAACCGTTGTATTTGGAAGAATATCATAATCTTCATTATTGAGTTAAACATTGGCTTATGCCTACAAAGAGATTGAAATTCAAATAACAACCCACACTCTTGCAAGCATGTAACATGAAATAGTAATCAGTTAAACACAACTAGCACGCATGTCCCAAATAATAAGGATTATTAACAAACATTGAATAAGTAAAACTCAAATAGACTAAAAACCAAGTGCAATATCCCTTCCACCTTTTTTAACCTAATTTGTGTTGAATCATCAGATAATTGTACTAACGCAACTCCCTCATACTTCTTGGTTGAAATTGTTGTCTTTCCCATCTCTTTCCTTTGGTTATCCTTATTTTTCCTCCATCGAAGTAATGCTCGGTCCACTGATACTTGCAAGCCTCTAACCTCATTTTTCTCATGCCTAAGATAATCAATGACCAAACATTCACGCTTAGCTTGTGAATCATAATTGGCAGCCCGATCAATTCCATAATTACTCGTCCACCATATCTGAATTTTTTTCGCAATTGCACAAAACACTCAAGTTTGTGTGCAAGTACGAAATAACATTCCCGGGCTCGTTCATGTAAGCTAGATAGGCAAATATTGGTTACCTAACTGCATACTAATTCCCTAGGCCTGAGACATTGCAGATATGTTCTAGAAATATGCACTTACTCAACCTGGCCTCGGTCATTATGCACTTCATCAACTCTTGCGACTGTCATGCATGAATCCAAGTTCGTTGAAGATATATCCAAAAATATAAATTCTAATAGATTGATGTCTTCTTTAGGTGTAGTTGCATCGACAAGGAACGGTTCGACATGAATAGTTTGTCCAGTTGTGTGGTCGTTAAAATGTAGAGCTCGGAGAGATTGTTATGTTTTTGGTTAAACATCACACTTTCATAGACTTCGGGTGTAAAAGGATTATGAAGCAACCACGTCGTCCTCCAATCACACGACACACTACTCGTATAGTAGCATCACACACACATTTGCACATAGTTTAGACGTTAGGGGTGCTACCATTATGGAAACTCTCACTTTGGAGTGGGTGGGGTATGATTTTTTAGAAATTTTCAATGGGGGCGCATGACACCCGTGAAAGGCATTTCAATCTCCAACATCCCCTTCATCCATTTTACCCAGTTTACAAGTTCCTCCAAGTCCAAAATTACAGCTTCTAATGCATCAGAGCTCATTGCATTTAATATTATGTCTTCATCAGCTTTCATCCTCTTCAAAGACCTATCTTATCAACTATGTCTATCCTAGTTGCAATTGCCCCCGTATTATTTAATGCATCTTTAACATGCGAACTGGAATCGTTATCTGAGCAACTCTTCACAAATCGATTATCTACTTTATCATATTCAATATTTGTTTCTGTAGTGGATGTGTCATTTGTTGTTAAAGATTGATCAGCAATTTCCTGCACATATATTTTTCCATCACCCACAGTTTGGGCCGCCAAGCTTGGAATGTCTTCTGCAATAACATACCCCCATATCAATCACATTATCGTGCTACTTCCATCAAAATAAAACTTGAACATTGTATCAGCATTCAAGAATATAAGAAAATGACTCAGATCATGAAATAGAATAATTCGCATGTGTATCACATTAAGCCACGCGAGATGGCATTTGCGGTGGCCGTTAAACGGTGATAATGTAAAAAAGACCAAACTGATATAGACCAAGCTAGTTTAACGGCTACATCAAATGCCACATTGTTACATGGGGTTCACCTAACTATATTTTCAACATCATCAATTAATTGGCCAGAAGAACTACAAAAACCAACAGATATAATGTCAAGGAAAGTTGAAGGCCCAAATCCATGAGTAAGTCGCAAGAAGTTAGGAGACAGTTGATTGCATATACCAAACAAGTAGAATCGTATAACACCAGGTAACAAACATCTTCTACAAATCACCAGAGGCCCAAGATGCAACGTTTGTTGAGATATAATCTCACATCGGGAAAATGTGACATTGTCTGTGGTTTATAAGGGTTTGGGCCACTCCACTCATTGCTAATTGGTTTCGGATGTGAAACTCAGACTACTTAATCATGGTATTAGAGCGGGTTACCCATGTCCACGTGTGAATGCGTAACGGTCACACAAACTCCATGTCACCTCAAATGTTGTCCATGTGTTAGGTTTAAAAATTCGTCACACATGTGGGGGCGTGTTGAGATATAATCTCATATCGGGAAAATGGGACATTGTCTGTGGTTTATAAGGGTTTGGGCCACTCCACCCATTACCAATTGGTTTTGGATATGAACCTCAGACTACTTCATCAATGTCCATTATCAAACATTTCATCCCTTGATGTCCTCTTTTTTCTTTTTGGCTGGTGTACGTATATCTTTTTCAGTTCCTCTAATATGTGGAAGCAAAATGGAATATTTTTGATGCTCTACAAAGTTATTTTGACTTACCATTGAGAAAGTTTATTTGACTAATTACCATTACAATGTTAGTCTAATCAAATAATTCTTTTAACGTGATACACACCTACCTAGCTATACTGACACTCGCACACGCAAACACACACAAACAGTCACATACGCACACACACATATTTGTATATCTGAACAGTGGAAGTAAAAAGATATCATACCTTGATTATCACACTTTATTACTCGTACACATGGATGCCCATTTTCACTCCCCTTCAACCACAAAAGTATTACAATCAAGGATAAAATACTAGTCACTCATTATACTTGGGTTTCGAGAATTTAGTCCTCGAGATTTTAATTTCAACCGATCACTACTCGTATTTTCCAATCTCACACAATTGGGTCCATTGTTCACGTCTCCTTCTAAATTGAACGTTAATTAGGTGACGTATCAAGCTGATCTTTATCCCCAATCATAATGTGTAGCTTGAAGTGATCCAAGTACAATATTAAAAACCTTCAATAAGGTATAGAGGAGCACATATCCTTTTCACGTCACCTAATTTATGTCCAATTTGAAACGAGAATTCAGAAATGGACTCAATTTTGTGAAGTTTGATAGTACGAGGAGTGATCGGTTGAAATTGAAACTTTAAGGACTAAACTGTTGAGGCACTCAAAGTATAAGGAGTGACTAATACTTTGTCCTACAATCAATTAACTATAAAAGGAATAATGACGGTTTGTTTTTTCTTTCTCTAGTCTCTCTTCTCTCCAATTTCAAAATCTCTCATTTTTGTAGTTTTAATCTAGCTTTTCATAGTTCGTATCTATGTTGCACGGACACGGACACAGATACGGCGACATGATACGCGACACGGTAAAACTCAAAAACTGTATTTTCGACACGACTTGGACACGGCAAATATAATTAGTTATTTATATATTTCTAATTAATTAAAAAATACTCAAATATGAATAAATTCATCACATTGCTTAAATAATGTTCTAAATTTAAGCAATTGCATAACTGTAACAAATAACATAAAAGAGAGTCAATATTTAATCCAAATGATGATTACCAAATAGTTCTATCCAATTCAACACATTCATCAAACTGAATGAAAATCAGACTTTCCTAACCCCATAACAACACCAACTATCTAAAACCCTATAACTGAGGTATTCAAAAACATGCATTGGCATCATTCTTTATCCTTGATAGATAAAATTATTCAAATTCATAATTAACAACTGTTTACACCCAATTAATATTTTACTGGACAAATAAATGTCTAAGTGAATATTAGTTAAATTCATAATTCACGTCACACCGGCAGCCCAAAATAATTGGGTTCACAAATGATGGCCCGCCAGCGAGATCATGCGAGCTGGATAGCAGAGTTCACATGCGAAAAGGACTTCGCATGGTGTCAAGAAATAGACTTCGCGTAGAGGTGGAGTCCTAAAACATGAAGGCGAGGCGAGCTGGCTTCGCGTAGCAGACTTCGTGAAGAAGCAAGAAGAGGAGTCCGCATGCACGTGGAGGTGTATGTGTTGGTTAAGAACTCTATTCCTTAATTGGATTTGCATGAATCACCTAAGCCACATTTATCATTGAAGACTTCTACTAGTCTTTGACATGTTTTGGGTCAATACATGTGGCCCTAAATAACTCTATATAAAAGAGTTCGAGGAGATTCTCTAAGGACACACACAACTACTCAACAAAAATACAATACAACTATCGACCTAGTCGAACTCAGACGCTAAAGCATCTCGCCTTAGCAACCCTTTTCCTTTCAAGCTCCATAGAGCTCTGTCTCTTTACTTTCTAGGCTCCCTAGAGTCATTGTACCCTTTACTTTTCAAGCTCCCCGAAGTTCCTTTGCGTTCTCGTTTTCCTTTTCTTTGGTTGCTCTACTCGCTACAACCGCGAGTATCGATATCGGTGGCGGAGAAGCTACTGTAAATCCTCGTCCGCGAGGTGGCACCGGAGCCCTACTTTCATTTGATTAGAAGTACAGGTCAGCGCACTACAACAACAACTCTACTACATTCTGCGTCCGCGCGGTGGCACGCCCCGCATCTCTCTGCCCCCTGCTGAAGATCGTGGCCAAAACAACAACATAAAAGCTAAAAAGAAGCAATCCATCAACTTTGGGCAATAGCAATTCTCTGAAAAAGCCAAAAAGAAGACATTAGCATTCTTTGAAAAATGAGGTTGTAGGCACACCATCAACTCATAAGCATTTACCACCTAAGAAACAAGAAGATGAGTCAATATATTTACATCCATACTTAATCTAAACTTCATAATCATTCAATAATTAAACTAATATAACATGAAGTTACGAACTGAAAATTTACCTTAAGTCTCCATCTCATCATCAATTACCATCCTCTAAAAGGCTGACACATCAAGCCACAAAGTCGCCATCTCAAGCACATCAATATTGCCTTATTCCATGAAGTCATGGTCATCTCCTCCAAGATCTCACATTGAGTCCTTGTCTTTGTAATAGCTAGAGCTCTTTCTTGCTAATAGACATAGATTAGTATAGACATAAACTAAATCTTGGGCTCTTCTTGGTTGCAATTTGTTTCTCTTCAAACCTTGTATGAAGACTGACCTTACAACCAAAGAGAGGGTTTAGGCCACCGCCAGCTGTGGGCGGAGGCGACATCGGCGAAGGTGACGTCGGCAGAGGAATAGTCGCTATGACAGAGAAAGGCGACTCCATTCTCGTCGTTCTCGCAGAGCAGCGTCGGCGGAGGAACAATCACACTGACAGGGAAAGGCGACGTCGTTCTCGCAGTGACAAAGAACGACGACGTCGTTCCTCGGCTTCCTTTTTCGTCGTTCCTCTTCTATGCGACTTCGTTAAAGTGGGCTTCCTCTTCGATTAGGTGTTAGACTTTTATTTATTTATTTTTATTTTTTTCAGTCAATACACGCTAATGTGGCATGTCTCAGGCTGACGTGGCATGTCGGTCAACGTGTCTAAAAAGTCAACTTTTTTGGACAAGCCACATGGCGTATCAGACACACATTTTGGTGTATCGTATCGGTATCAGTGTGTCGGGAGTGTCGGACACTCTGACACTCCATAGGGGTGGAGTATCGGTGTAACATAGGTTCGTATATAGTTCTTTTGATTTTGTGTGAGAGATATGTGTGTAGGCACTTGGGTTTCACCAAAACCGAAGTTACTACACACTTTAAATCAATCACAACACTTGACTATTCTAATCCTTTGTTTTGAGTTTGGGAATTGGTATGGTGTTTTGGGTAATTACTCATAGATTTAAAAATGTATCACGATTTTTAAAGATATAGTGCCATAAAGCATATTTGTTAATATTAACTTCTGAAAGACTTAGATTACCCGATAACTAGTTCATAAATATTTCAGAGAGCCATAATCATAATTATGATGTTAAAGAGTCTCATGCTCTTAGCAAAGTATTTAAGAGCCCCATGCTTATAGTAAAGTATTAAGGAGCTCATAATAAGTACTCAATTAACTCGGAGCAATATGTCTTAAGTTTCCTTATTGAGTACTCGATCAATGAAAGCTTTCGAATTTAAAAGTTATTGCAACAAACCTATTAAAGATTATTTGTGTACTTAGAGCGCTCCTGAAGAGCCTACTAACTTATCACACTTTTATGTAAATGGCTTGCTAAGTCTTATAAATCCGTTTATACTATGCACATTCACAAAGCCTTATAAATCCGTTTATGCTCTATGCACGTTCATAAAGGTAAATTTTATCAATATTCATGTCATGGTTATTTCACACAACCAATAGCATATAGATCTACTTGCTGCCATGTCGCAAAAGTTTGAGTTGTCACCAAGTTTCCATAGGAGTGATCACCCAGTTTCATACGAGCGGTCGTCAAGTACCTCTATCCTATTTAAAGGATGCTCACTTAGCTCAATAGAATGATTAGTCATTAAAAACACCTCTTTCCCTCCGTTCTCTCTCTCTCTCTCTCTAGTTCCTAGCAAGCAAATTATCTCATTTTATAACATGCATTAAATAATAAGCCCACTCACAATACACTACAGGAGAGCGTCTGATATTTCTATCCTCACTCTTTAAGTACTAGTAAGCAAGTTATCTCATTTTATAACATGCATCACATAATAAGCCCACTCACAATACACTAGGAGAAGCGTTGGCCCAGGTCCGGACCTGAGATTTTTAGACCTGAGTCGAACTTTCAAATTTGGGCCCTCAAAATATAGTATTCATTCAATTTTATTTTCTCTTTTTAAAAAACACACAAAAATTTTCACAAACTAAAACTATAAACTCAAAATCTAACCACAAAAAAATTATACATTCTATTTATATTAAAAATCTTATTAATACAACAAATCTCTTACTTAGACTCCTCATTTTTTCTAAAATAGCAACTAATAATAGTAATATAAGGGTAAGATTTTATCTTTATTTTTCTCTTTTGTAATTTAACACCACCCTAATTGGATGTTCTTAATTATTTTTTATTGTTTTTAACTAAACTAATGTGATCACACAAAGAGAAAATAAAATTTTAGGCCCCTTAAGGCTCCGGGCCCTGAGTCCATCGACTCTTAGGACTCTATTCAGGTACGGGTCTGCGTTGGCCATTGGGAAGACCAACATAAATTGACGTAGTCCGATTTATCTGACAACTCGGGTTCAGTTGGTAGAGTTACCGAGTTCATCACACATTCCGATTCCTATCTTGGAGTTGGAGATGAAGCTCATTGCCTACATGTTTACATTTAATTATGGGCGCCCCATCATTTCTACACTCACCCAGCAATTTCTGTTTACAATTAATTCTGTGGGTGGCCCTTCATTGCTACAACTCACACCCAGCAATTTCTGCACAACAGATCCAAGGGGCAGCAGAGTTCTGAACCAGATTCTATCAGTATCTGATATCTGGAGAGAGGGTCCTCAGTATTGCCAAGACCAGACCCAGAAGCGAAAATAGAAAGTGAGAGAAAGAAAGGGATGAGGGGAGCAGGCGAGGGAGACAGTAAATGAAAGGGGACTCGAGCCAAAATAAAATACATGGACGACAAAAAATGTTAGTCAGGGTATATGCTGTATTGGGCATCCAAATTTAGTACATGAATTTGGAACCTCCGGCATCTACCAAATATAGTTTAACTGCCTTTGATTCATTCTGCTCTGCGACCCAACAAAACTTGGCTCATAAAGCTTTCCTACCACAGTAAAATAGCCAATATACTCAAGAACTTTGATGCAAAGCTGAATCTCCGATGAAAAGACAACAGAGGATATTATGTATGTATTAGTCAAAAATCTTTCGAAACATCTAATACGTCTATCAGTCTATGCGTACCTCCAAAATATTTTCATAAATAAGCTTTATAAACATATATACAAGCATATGATGGTATCCATGTCTAAATAGTAGAGCATTCTGTAGTTTCTTTATTCTGAATCAGATCTTACTCAGCAATGCCCTTTCCAAATGTAAAAGGATTATCCACCAGAAGTCCGGCAGTATATGGCAAAGCATGAGAAACCACAAGATCTGGGAACTGGAAAAGAGAGAATTCCACCTACCATGACATAGAAACCTTCATAAGCTGACAATTGTCTCAAATAAAGAAGATCTTAGCAGGACACCCAACAAGTGAGGCTAAATGTGTGTAAGAAAAAAAAAAAAAAAAAATATATATATATATATATATATATATATAAACAAAAAAATAGACAGACAAGTTGAATGAATTCACAAGTACATTAAAACAGCATAAGAAAATCTCCCTTTCATTCATAGGTATGGTATAGAATATATCATTATATCAGTACACAAATGTAGACTTATGAATATGATATGGGAAGATCTACTGGTTATGGGCCGCAATATAATGAATTTTTAACATATCAAACTGGGAGTAATATTTCAATCATATAATGTTTACCGCCAGGTGATTAGCCCAACGGTCCAACCCTTGCTATCAACTTGCATCCAAATTATGAAAGAAAATTGATCCAGCTTCACTTGTTTATCAATGTATAGTAAACATTCCTCTCTATAAATCCTCTCAGTCAGTGTTCTCTATAAAAATCCTCTCAGTCAGTGTTTTCTGTTGCAGGTTTTTAGACCAGAAAATATTTTATTACCGGAACATTGAAACCTCTCCAAAAAGAATGTTCCTAGGCCTTACCGCCAGCTGCTAGAAATGACACAACCCTCCCCCCCCCCCCCCCCCCCCAACAACAATCCAACATAAATAAAAGGAAAATGTTTAGGCCATTTCCTTGCAAATATGCCTAGTTGGACATAGAAGACGGAACGTGACAGAATATAAAGTTATTAACTATGCTTAAAAGTAGACACGCTGACAACATTACCTGCGTGTAGAGTACCAAATTTTTCTGTTATAACTCAAGTTTGCAGAATGACCCTATATGTGGCAGAAAATCAAGGATACATTTTATGCCATAAAATAACTATAAGAAGTTTTTTTTAAGTATAAGTCGTTTGGGTTGTATTCCCATACGCAGGAACGCATTGGTTTACCTAGCAGTTTACATGACTGACATATCTACTGCCCTGGAAAACAGTGCCCAGGCAGAGGCGTGTACAAAATTACGATTGGATCAAATAAGCTCCGGCCTCCTAGGAAACCATCTATTCCATGTTCCTATACCACATAGTAAATATATTCAGCCACACTAGATAGATAAGAACCATACACAATTCAACATGGTAAGCACTGAATAGTACATGCATTTCATCAAAATATAATAAAATCTGACAACCAAATGTAACAGGAAAAAGGAATGAGCAAATCTATCTAATTATAGAGTTAATTCAATAATGTAGTTTCAATGCCGAAAGAACTAAATGCATACCTTACCTTACAAAAGCAAATGCTTTGACTTCAATTCAGTTGCCGAATAATATCTAATTTGAACTAGAACCTGCGGCGCATGTAGCTGGCTTATTTTGCTCACTCAAAGAATTTTGACCAACATTTTCTGATATTCGCATGTTTTCTGATTCGCGAACTGAACTATCTATACTATCTGACCCAGAAGCACCATTGATTCTATTGTTTTCTCTTGTTTCCAGACGCTCCATCATACTTGATACTGTTGCAATCCCTTCATCAACCTCTCTTCTAACTTCAGGACCAATATCAGAAACGGAACTGTTGCGAGAGAACAATCTTTCCTTCCAACCTCTTGTGCTCTTTGAAATTGACTCTTTGTATCTATAAGAAAAATGGCAAACAAATGTGGCAAGTTTCAAAATCAGGTTTTTAAAATACATTTACTCCCATTAAATAAAAAGAGTAATAAGGAAAAAAACTAAAACTTGAGTGCATTCATACTTCATTGACACTGCATTGAATCGAGCCTTCAGATTTTCTGAAAATGATTGTAAATCTGATGGCCCAGCTCGATCATGGCTACTTGGTGATGACTGACTAGGAGACCTCCTATAGAAAATCCCCATTACATGATAGTAAGTTAACTAGAAAATTTGTACAGTTTTAATAGTATGCACCCAATAATAAACAGGTGAAGAATATAGCACCTAGTACTCATGGAAGACCCATGTTGATTGGGTGGGGGGACACTAGATCCAGATGCTGAGGCAGAAACCAGACCAGGTTGGGAAGAAGGTCCCGAAGTAGTCACTCTAGAAGTTTCTTCTCCCGCATTCATAGAAGGCGACGGAAAAGAAAGTGCAACGGAAGGAGCTTGTTCACCCTCTCTCATCTGATCTGGGGAGGAAGAAGCTGTGGCAGGAGGATGAGTCGAGAAGACCAGGAATTGTGGGCGACCTTGACCTGATGACCTATTTCTCTGGCCCTCCCTTCTGGCAATATGGCGAGCCCGACCCATTGCGGCAGCAGCAGCTAAGTGCTGAATTATACGCTCTTCAAGTTCAGCATCATTCACACCCACAGGTAACTGCAACAGAGACAAAAATATGTGATCTTTTGAATATGATCATGTTCTAATAGGTCAATGTCAAATCTGACTTGTTCATAAGAGATGACACAAAGGCAGAAGACAAACATGTTGGAGTTCAAAATCGCCAAGAGTAGGATGATGAAATATTGCAGTACTTCGAGGTGGGTTAGACCTAAAACTTCTCTCCCGTTCTACACCCTCAAACAATTCCTGGCTGGAAAATAAACAAAATGAATGACATTTTCTTTTCAGTAATGACCAACATTAGTAGTAAGAATCAATATGAACGGCCAGGAAAAGTATAAACCTGGTCGGATCTTTTAAGCTGATGGGCTGCCAGCACATCGGGCACTGGGAGCTTCTCTGACACCTAGCAGAATGAAACAAATATCAAACTGGGAGTAATATTTTAACATACTTCACTTGAGACTCATAAATTTTCATGAGTTTTGAGTATAAACTTTAGACCTGTTATTATATTCTATTTCAGTTGCTAGAAATAGGACTACAACATTTTCAAGCAATACGAACCTAAACTTGAAAGAAGGTTTGGAAAAGGGAAGATATGATTGACTAGTCTGGCATTACTCTAATTTAAATCCAGATTATCCGGGGACCAAAACAGTCTTAATCTAACCCGTGAAAGCAATGTTAGTTTGGCCACATTTAATATGACACTGAAAATAATCAAAAGAGTGATTAACTTACTAGAGACGGACAGAGTGGTCACACCCAAACTAGAGTGGTCAAATGATGAGCATTTATACTAATAGTAATATATACATATACATAACATGTCTATAAATCTCGGGAAAAAACAGCTTCCCTTCATATGTCGTCACTCTTGATTTTCACTAAATTGAGGAAGACCAAACTAAACTAAGAATCGGCAAAACTAACTGTTGGGTTTCCAGCCCATGTGTTTTTCCTAAGATGTTAAGTCTTAGAGTATGGTGTTCCAATAAGGAAAAGATATCCTTATTGATGATGGTATACCTGTAATCTTGGTTGATTACAGAGAAGGAATGAGACATTATTGCCTACCACTAATAGGAATAGGATTTCTGTTTGGTGAAGAGATATGATATCCTTATGGCTATATAAGGAGAGGTTCAGTTCTAGGTTTTGTATCACAGAGACAAAGAGCAAAGTGTGTTCCATTCTCGGTTAGAGGGTGAGAGAGGGCAGAGAGGAGAGAGATAGGAAGAGAAGTGAGAGAGTCCTTGTTTTCTTATTCTTTCTGGTGTACCCATTATTAATATAGTGGAAGTGTTTTCTGCCGGTGGATGTAGGCAAAAGTTTTGCTGAACCACCTTAAATTTGTGTTCTTTGTGTCTTATCTCTGTGGTTGTTTCTCTTGGTTTGCTGTGTTCTTTTGGGGTTCCTTGACATACATAATTGGCCGATAACACAACAGTGGTATCAAGAGCGAGGTTAGTCTGTAGATCCAAGGTTTGATTCGGCAGGTTTGGTGTTGTCAAGATGAGTGAAGACAAAGGCACAATGATCAAACTCACCCACACGAATTGGGTGATGTGGAAGCCAAGAATGGAGGATATCCTTTATTGTAAGGATATGCATGAGCCTATTGAAGGTGTGGCTGGCAAGCCTGCAGGTATGGCGGATGACAAGTGGCGAAAGTTGCATTGGAAAACTGTTGGCACGATAAGACAATGGGTAGATGATTCCGTCTTTCACCTTGTGTCGGAAGAAACTGATGCGGAAGAACTCTGGAAGAAATTGGAATCCCTCTTTGAGAAGAAGACCGCTGCGAAGAAAGCTTTCCTTTTCAAAGAGATGATCAACATGAAGTTCAATGAGGATAAAAGTGTTGCTGCACACTTGAATGATTTCCAGAATGTGACCAATCAATTGGCGACAATGGGTATGAAGATTGGCGATGAGATACTAGCATTTTTCTTGCTAGGGACTTTGCCGGACAGTTGGGAGACTTTCGTGGTGACCTTGACTAATTCTGCGTCTGATGGTGTATTGTCTATGGATACCGTTAAGAACAACATGCTTAACGAAGAAACAAGGAGAAAAGTTGTTGGCATAGACGATGGGCACGGAAGAGCCCTTGTTGTAAAGGGTAGAGACAAGAATTCAGGTCTAAGGTTTAGTGGCACATGTCACTACTGTGGCGAGAAGGGCCACATAAAGCGGATGTGTCGAAAGTGGAAACAAGACAAAAAGAAGGGCAGCTACCAAGATGATGAAGATAATGGCTTTACTGCTACTGTCTCGGGGGAGCTTCTCACTGTTCAAGAATGTCTGTATGTTGGTGACAAGGGTCATGATTGGTTCGTGGATACCGGTGGAAGTTGCCATGTTACTTCCAACTTGGAGCTCTTTACTACATACGAAGCAAGCGACGTTGGGATATTGAAGATGGGTAATAGAGGCTGGTCCAAGATTTCGGGAATGGGAGACATTTGCATTGAGACTGATCTTGGTTACCATATGACATTGAAGGATGTGAGGCACGTTTCTGATTTGCGTGTCAACATACTGTCTGCAAGTGCTCTTGACAGACAAGGTTTTCACCAGTATATTGGTGATGGAAAGTGGAAGCTTATTAATGGGTCGTCGGAGGTTGCTAGAGGAGGTCTGTGTTGTTCCTTGTACAAGACACATAGCTTGGTGTACAAAGATGACTTGAGTGCAATGGGTGATACTTCTTCGGGCGTATGGCACCAGAGTGATGGCCATATAAGGAAGAAAGGAGTTCTGGAAAAGATGTCCCGAATTTCCTTTTCCAATGGTTGTTCTGACCAGGAAGAAGATGGTCAAGAGTTGTTCCACCACTGGGGACATGGTGATGAGTTGTTCGATCAGGGGGAGCCTGATCAGGGGGAGATGCACGCTCCAACCATGTAATTCTGCATCAAGTCAGCTTGGGCGGACTCCCGGTAATGGAGTCGCGCCGGTGTTCCTCCCTCATGGTCTGGAGGGAGAGATTGTTGGGTTTCCAGCCCATGTGTTTTTCCTAAGATGTTAAGTCTTAGAGTATGGTGTTCCAATAAGGAAAAGATATCCTTATTGATGATGGTATACCTGTAATCTTGGTTGATTACAGAGAAGGAATGAGGCATTATTGCCTACCACTAATAGGAATAGGATTTCTGTTTAGTGAAGAGATATGATATCCTTATGGCTATATAAGGAGAGGTTCAGTTCTAGGTTTTGTATCACAGAGACAAAGAGCAAAGTGTGTTCCATTCTCGGTTAGAGGGTGAGAGAGGGCAGAGAGGAGAGAGATAGGAAGAGAAGTGAGAGAGTCCTTGTTTTCTTATTCTTTCTGGTGTACCCATTATTAATATAGTGGAAGTGTTTTCTGCCGGTGGATGTAGGCAAAAGTTTTGCTGAACCACCTTAAATTTGTGTTCTTTGTGTCTTATCTCTGTGGTTGTTTCTCTTGGTTTGCTGTGTTCTTTTGGGGTTTCTTGACATACATAATTGGCCGATAACACAACACTAACAAGTGTCGCCTAGATTCATATTGGAACAAATATGTGGTAAAAGATCCTAATAAGAAAATGATCAAAGAAAGACAAATACACATGTTGATATCAGATTTAATATATCAACCAGTAAGAGAGACATTGGCGAAAGAAAATGTACAAAACTAAAACTATAGAAATCCAAGTCATCAATGCAGCACACATACTGGAGAATTGCAAATGACAAGAAATTATTATTGTTACAATCTGTTCCTAATTAAGAGAAAAAGTCCAGCGGCATTTAAGAGAAAAAGCCAAGAAACAAAGTGACCTAAAAGGGACACTTTCGGAAGTATCTTCCAAGCCTTCAACAACCAGAATTGACAATCAAGGACTTTCCGCAATTGAAACTATATAAAACCTTTCGAAACTATCTGATAAGTAGCTTAATATTTGCAGGTACCTAAGCTGGATAGCGGTGAATGGTTATGACAACGGTAACATGGCAGCTTGTAGACTTCACCAAAATCGAACCAATTTGTTTCTTCCCCCTTTCTTTTTGATAAATAAGATTGACCTAATTATTTTTTCTAAAGGACCACCGCATTTTCTTTGAAATATGGAAGAAGAGTAAGATTAGCCTAACAGCATAAAACACAAATGTTATTTGCCTCAGCATAATCTAGCATACAGTTTTTAGTCATTTCACAGATATATTAATTCACTCACTTCCAAGAGTCCATCTCAGATGAAGAGGAGCTTAATAAATTTAATACCCATCGAGAAATACAAAGCCAAATTGACCACAGAAAAACAAATATAACAAAGTACCATTCAAGAATGCACTGAAGATGAAATTCATGCTTGCACCCAGTCAACTGCAGGTAGAAAAAAGGAATGGGTTAAAACAGATACCAATAAGAAAAAAGGTAAAACCTTCCGACATATTTACATACCGTGGAAGGATCACTATCACAAAAAGCCTCAAGGCATATACTGCAAGCATCATCACAGGCTTCCTGGATTCCACCCTCCACAAAAGCCGCTGCGGAGGTCAAGTGGGCCTCAGACTTGCCGCTCTCTTCCATTTCAGGAGGAACCTGTAAAGCAATCATCCACGATATTAGTAATTACAATATTTCACAAATTTCTCTAAGTTGCGTGTTCTTAGCAACACACAGACTAAATATTATAAACAAGGATGTGATTAGAGTTTCAGGATATCCATGAAAATCGATGCAACATTAATCTGATACAACTTTGAATTTTGCAACACAAGGCCGAAAAGGAATCATAAACCACCAACACAAACAGATCGAAATTCATAAAAGTCAAAATAACAACAAGAAAACTGCTGCCGGAGAATAGAGAACTAAATTCGAAAAACAAGAATGAAACTCGTATGCGACAAGTAGGCGAAATCATCAAGAATCAGAGCATCAAAAGAGTGAACTGAACAGTGTATCAAGCCTATGAAATCCGACTGAAACTAAAATACAAACTACAAAGCCTCATACTCGGAGTGAGACAAAACTAAGCGAAAGGAAGGCTCGGGTGGAAGATATGGAAAAGAATTGTAATTGAACAGTGAGAGATTATAGGTAATACCTCCATGAAGATAAAGTCGATCTTGATTTGCAGAGGGATTGGATTGGGGAAAACCCTAGAGAGAGACAGAGAGAAAGGGAGGTGGAATCGGTGGTTTTACGGGAGGCGAGCGAAGACTTTTAGACGTATAGACTTAGAGGAATGAGTGACTATACTGGTCTAAGCTGACACGTGGCCTTGGCGCACCGAATCCTTGACGATTCCCTTCTAAATAGCAGCAGCTCATTTCACGCGCCACGGTCCGCTCTCCTTGTCCCTTTCTTTTTATTTATTTTTTTGTCACAAGAGGGACCTAACAGCCCAAATGAAAAGACAAAAAAAAAATGTCAGAACAAACACCGGTCTTTCTAACTCATATCACATAGTTTATATGTATTTATCTTAAAAAGAATGCATTAATATCTCGCTCTCTATACAGAGAGCCCCATCTTGATTCTTTTTTTCTTTAAGTCTTTGAATGAGTTTAAAAATACATTTAATTATGTAACACAAATAAAGGATTTTTCTCATATGTCAATGAGTTTTAAATCTATGACCTCGAACCTGTTAATTAACACCTTAACCAACCAGACCATGGCTCACCGACATAGATGTCCTTATTAACTTAGCTATGGTGTGGATTTATTTAATTGACCTATTTTTCGATCATATGTTCTCATCTTAACCATTCAATATCTATGTATATATAAGTAGATTACCTCTGTTAATTTGGTGATCGTTAAAACATTCAAAACCGTGATTTACAATTAAGAACACGAACGGTTCAGGTTTAACGGATGCAGTTCATTCATTGATTTCATACATTTTCGAGATCTTAACAATTACCAAATTAGCTGAAATTTTGCAGAGATGATATACTCATATACACCTAGATACTGAACGGTTAAGATGAGAAAATATGATCGAAAAGTGAGTCATATTAAAGAACATCCTTAGTAGAGAAGGGCTGCACAAATAAGATCTCATATGCTTCAATCATTTCTTTTTGTTTGTTGGTAAGCAGCCCAAAGACAAATACTTTGCATATCATGATCTCATATGCTTCAATCTTTTCTTTTGTCCCAAAGCCAAATACTTGCTTTTATTTTTATTTTTTTAATCAGTTCACAGTGGCAATGACGCGGCAGGAATATGGAGGGTTAACAAGCATTAATTTCACTTTAGAAAAGATGGAGAGTTTACACACGATCAACTCTTTGATAGAAATCTGGAATCCACTAAAAAAAATAAGAGAAATCTCTTAAGTTTTATTGATAATAATATGATAGTTGAGGCTACATCTGTTTAAGGATGATTATATAATGATAAAAACAAACCCTAGAACAACTAATAACCAAGTCTAAGCCAATGGATTAAAATAAAAGCAAATCCAAAGTAAACTGTAAAACCTAAAAATACTAAATCCCGAATCGGATTATTACACAGGGCTCACGAGAACGAGTCTTGTAGATCTCTTCGTTCCCATTCCGAAAATGTATTATGCGTCCCAAACGGACGTTCTGCCGAAAATTTGCCCCAACTCTGATTCACCGTTAAAATTTGACTTTTCACACGGGCAACTTGAAAAGTCTAAAATACCAATTTTTTTAAATATTACAGTAGTTAGCAACCTCTTTATATTAGAATTACCTATCTCTAAATCATTATTCTTGATTCTACGCCTCTTCTTTATTTTTACCTTCTTCCTTCTTCCGGCTAATTTGAGCTTGTTTTCGTCTTACATCAGACAACCCAAACACTGACATGTATTGATTCATAATCGCAGTCTAAAACTCTAAATACAAATATATTCATATTGTTTATCCATTCACAGTTGCAATCCAAACACCAATGTTTTCATTTGCACCCATTACTTGTATCTAAACGAAAAAATTTGAAAGAGAGAACATCCAAAAAAAAGATGCAAAAATAAATGACAAATCCACGAACGAAAACAAGTGATGCCGATTTTTCATTACATTTTTCTCGTTACAACAGCCCAAGCACCGGCGGATCAAATAGCCGAACCGACGTGGTAACCACCCAATCATATCTCACGCATGTACTACGTGAAAGAAAGAAAAACTGAAAAAAAAAATACAGTAAAACGACATGCCGGATCATGGGTAGAGCCAAAAGAGGAGAGAGACGGTAAACGACATCACGTTTCTTTGGTAGACGCAGACGTTGAGCTCCTCCAAAAACCGGCCCCGTAAAAGCGGTCCCACATCTCCTTCTCGAAGGCGGCATCCTCCGATTCCGCGTCGTCTTCCTTGTTCTTCTTCATCATCAAGTCGTTGTCTTCGCCGCCGCTCACCGTCTTCCTCAAGTCGCCCTTGCCGAGCCCAGTGGGCCTGGGTAGCAGGCTGCCCTTTTTGCAGCTCTGCTTGTTGCTCTTGGTCTTGGTCATGGCCCAGGCCTTCCTGCACAGCCCCCGAGGGACCTTGTAGACGGCCAAGATGAGCAGGTTCATCATGCTGCAGGGGCAGCAGCAGCACACCGCCGCGCACTCCGCCGCAGCCCCGCCGGCCACCTCCCCCACGCGCCTCTTCGAGCGCGTCGTGGACGGCGACGATTCCAGCAGACCTTTCCGCGTCATCAAGGGGGATAGAGAAATTCGATTAGAGGATTGATTATAATAGAGAGTGGAAATGGGAGTGGGATTCAGAGATGAAGAAGAAGAAGGGGGAGAGTGGGGAGGGGGGGTGGAGAGGAATGGATTTGATTGGAATCATCATCCTTCTGTTTCATAGGGGGAAGAGAGTTAAGACAATTTCCCACCAAACCGAGAGAAGCAATGGGCAGAGAGAGAGAGAGAGATTACAGGTGTGTAGCACCGAAACGGACGGGATGACGGTTACGGGAAGAACGAATTAATCTACGGGGCTCTCTCTCTCTGCGGTCTCTGAGATTATGTGTAGGAAATTTATTTTACTTTCCTTGTATATATGTATAGGATGGATGGATGAGTGATATATATATATAGGGGTGTTGCTGGCAGAGGAAGAGTCAGAGAAGCAGAGAGGGCGAGGGTGAGCGTGACGGAGAGGATGAAACTGAGTGGAATACGTGTCAACCAATACCATTCATACACCTATCTATGTAATTATATATTATATTTCAAATTTTGAAGGGGGGCATTTTGTCAATTCTTCTAGCTTAGGTTTCGGGAAAAAAAAAATCATGATTAGAGGATTACCGTTTTAATTTTTTTCCGTTTACCGGACATATAACAAAAAGACGATTACATTGAGCCGGCCCCGATGATTGTGTCACTAGGCAGCGGCTGCGTTGGTGGACGTGGGTCGAGAGGCGGCGATTAGGGTTTCAGCAATTTGGGTAGGGTTTAAGATAGTGGGCTTGGGCCTCGACTTGTGAAGCTGATGTTGAGTGTGTTTCATGACTCAGGACAGGGCCTTGGGGTCGGGGCCTAAGTTTGGACTGAGTTAAGGAAATCATTATGTAGACTCAATCATTCAGCTTAATTGTTGCAATGAGGTTGAAAGAAATTATATAATTTTTTCATAGATTTCTATTGTGTAGACTCGATAATTGAGCTTAGTTGTTTGTCATGAGGTCGCTTGTTAGTTAGTTCGGTAGCTTGTAGTCAGTATGTTGGCACAAGACGACTGTTGATATGTGTGCCTTATGGCCGTGAATAAGTAATTAAATTATCTGGCTTTTAAAAAAAATTATCTTTATCAATAGCTTTAAAATTTTGGACAAAAAAAACATTTAGAATCTAAGCAAAAACCCTAGAGAAAAACTTGTTGTTCTGGTTTTATATTATTTACTTATTGTTGTTTAATTTTAGCTATTTACGGCTTTATGCCGAAATTAATTTTCTACCAATTTTTGGTAGGACGTAAAGGGCTTTGTACTGGTCTGTGCACCTTGTGTGCCTCAGCTACTCTAGGTAGGCGCCGTTTCATTTTTATTAGTCAACTGGTCACAACCTTCTAGTGACAGCAGGATGAAACTAAGTGTTGTCAGGTTCATTTTTCGACAGCAACATAGTAAGAAAGCTGTATAATTTGACATTAGGATATGTAATCATGGTACATGTGTCACGCCCCGAACCTTAATTTTTACCTTTATTACTGGCATAGTGGTAATAAGAGTTTTTACCGTGTTCGTCACTAAGTTTGTAATTTAATTAGTCCCCAGAGGGTGTTGAGGGACTAATATTTTGAGGGAATTATTCTAAGGAAGAATTTTTTGACGACGGTAAAAATGGTAATTTTTGCTAGTAAAAGGTAATTTGCAGGCGAGAGGTAAATAGCGAACAAAGAGATGGGAGATTATTGTAGGCGTGCCACCTCGCGAACGAGGAAAGAGCTTGTATGCGAGCTTGACTTCTTGATCAGGCGGAAGGGGGTTTCCAGGTGCCACCTCAGATGAGGAATTTACGAGCACAAAGCGATCGATACTCACGGCAGGACACGAGCAGAGCAACAATAGGGGGATCAGAGATCGGGGGTGAGTCCAAGATGACTCTGAAACTAAGGCGGCGGCGCACTTAGGGTTAGGGTTTCGAGGTAGCTCGAAGGGTAACTAGTTTGCAATTTGTATTTGTTGAGAGATTTGATTGTGTGTGTTGTTGTTTTGTTAAAAGTTGTGTGTGTTTCAGAGTTGTAGTTTGACTTGCGGCAGAAGATAGTTAACTTGGAATCCAAGTCGGGCTTCGAAACCCTAATAGCACAAGGGCACTGTTCCGCCCGCGCGAACAAACCATCTTGTGACACATGTCCAGCTTGCACACTTCATTTTGCATAGGGCATTGCTTCCGCGCCGCCCAATTATAAACTCCTATGCGAACTGGAATTAGGAACAATCTTATCCCGCATGGTGTCACAGTCTCAAACCATCCCGCGAGCTCCTGAAGCTCGCTTCCATCTTGCGGGCTATTGCAGCTCGCGGGCTTTAGAATGGATTTTTATATTAAAAGGACCACAGGGATTGGCCCGAAGCATGTCAAAAACTTATAAAAGTCTTCAACGATTAATGTGGTGCGCGCAGACTTTGCATGTTGCTTCCTCGCGAAGTCTCCTACGCTAGCCAGCTCGCCTTGATATATTCCGCCTCGCCTAGGACTTTTACGTAAAGTACTATTGTGCCTCGCCTATGTGCGAAGTCATTTCGCGTGCGAGATCATTAAGTGTGCGAGCCCTGTATTTCGCGCGAAGCGCGCGAAGTCATTCCGCACGCGAACTCTGTAAGTTAGCTCGCGTGGTCTATTCCGCGCGCGAGCTATGTGTTCCGCGAGAAGTCTTTGCAATTCAACTCGCGTGGTCTCACCGGTGGCCATTACTTGTGAACCCAAATAATTTAGGCTCGCCGGTGTGATATAGATCAAGAATTAATTAATATTCACATAGACATTTACTGTCCAGTAAAATATTAATTTGGGCGTATACAAGTACGGTATACCGATGGTACGTAAATCTCAATACCAAGTATCAACCATGTTATACAACTTGTTGTTGGGCTGTTATATCCTGGAGAGACAAGTCAAGAGTCTGGTGCACCGGTGTTATTCCGCAAAGGGTTTGAATCTTCTTAAAGAGAGCAAGATACCAGCGCGTCAGCCTATTGTCAAAAGCCGTGCGTTGACAATAGGGGAAACCTCAACTTGAGAAGGATGAGTTTTATTATTATTACTTTTATCTCTTGGCTTATTTATCATAAAGTGTTTATGATTATAACAGAAAACTCACATCTTATTTTTAGAATTTTGTTAGATGAACTGAGAAGAGGGTTCCAAAAATCCATGTGTCACAAGCAAAATGAGATATCCTCAAAGACCTTGATCACTTATGAACCATATGTGGCAATGATAACCGATATAAACATGGTTCAAAGTGTTGAAGTATGGTGGGCAGATTGTGGTGCTAATAGGCATGTCTGCTATGATAAAGATTGGTTCAAGAGCATGCATTCCTTTTAAGGAGCCCATACCACTCATGCTTGGAGATTCATATACCACTCACGTGTTTGGAATTGGTGAGTAAAGCAAAAATCACTAGAAAGCCTCACAGAAGTGTTGAAAGGAATACTGAGTTGTTGGAATTAATTCATACAGATTTGTGTGAATTTGAAGGTATTTTAACCCGTGGAGGTAATAGGTATTTCATCACTTTTATTGATGATTGTTCAAAATATACTTATGTTCTTTTGATAAAAAATAAAAGTGATGCTTTTGCCAAATTCAAAGAGTTCCTCCTTGAGGTTGAAAATCAATTTGGCAGAAAAATTAAAAGGCTCCGAAGCGATAAAGGGGAAGAGTATGATTCTTATGAATTTAACTCTTATGTACAATCTTTAGGAGTGATTCATGAATTTACTCTGCCTTATTCACCTGCATCTAATGGTGTGGCAGAAAGGAAAAATAGAACTTTGATTGGTTTGACTAATGACATGTTGATTGATTCAGGTGCTCCCTCTAGCTATTCTTTAGGGTGAAGCGATTTTAACTGCTTGTTATGTGTTGAATAGAGTGTCACATAAAAATACAAAGGTTACGGCTTTTGAGGTATGGAAGGGGCATAAGCCAAATCTGGATTATCTAAGAGTTTGTGGTAGGTTTTCATAAGGAAAAGCTTAACTATAAATCAAGAAATAATGGGGGTCAAGAATCTATATGGACCAACCAAATGGTTTTATAGAACCTGATCAAGAGCACAAGGTATATAAGTTGTCCAAATCTCTTTATGGTTTGAAGCATGCTCTCAAACAGTGGCATGAAAAGTTTGATTTCTGCATGATTCAAAATGGTTATAAATCAAATGAATGTGACAAGTGCATATATTATAAATCTTGGAAAAACTCATATGTTATTATTAGCCTTTATGTTGATGATCTTTTAATTTTTGGCTATAATTTGCATGTTATTGAGGAGACCAAAAATGTGCTCAAGAGCAATTTTGATATGAAAGATCTTGGTGAGGCTAATGTCATTTTGGGCATGAAAATGAGTAAATATTTGTGACACCCTGTAGTTTACACCTAAAATCAGTTTTGTCCCTCACTTTTTTTTTTAAACTGATATACCCCTTATACTTTGAATTCTCGACTGATTTGCCCTTTTCCCAGCTGGTTATGACTGTGACATGCTCATTAACAGTCTAAATAACTCTTCACTCTTATCTCTTCTAGCATAGTAATAGGGGGCTTAGACCTTGCTCTTAAAACCCAACCATTGAAGCTCTCACAAGCATTGTTAATGAGCATGTCACAGTCATAACCAGCTGAGAAAAAGGTAAATCAGTCGAGAATTCAAAGTACAGGGGTATACCAGTTTAAAAAAAAAAGTGAGGGACAAAACTGATTTTAGGTGTAAACTACAGGGTGTCACAAGCATTTACTCCGCATGAAAATAACAAAAACATGTGATGGTATTTTTCTTGATCAGTCACATTATATTGAGAAAATATTGAAAAAATATGATTATGTTGGTTGCAAGCATGTGTCTACTCCTTTTTATTCTAATGTTCACTTATTTCCTGTTGAGAGTGAAAGAGATGTGATTAATTAAAAGGAATATGCTAGCATAATTGGCAGTTTGCGTTATACAACTGATTACACGAGACCTGATATTGCATATGCAGTTGGAGTACTTAGCAAGTTCACAAGCAAACCAGGTAGAGAACATTAGCAAGCGATTGAGCATGTCATGAAACATTTGCTTAGTACTAAAAATTATGGTTTATTTTATTAAAAAAATATCATGTTGTACTCGAAGACTTTTATGATGGCGATTGGAACACCTTGTGATTTGACTCTCTCTACCACAAGTTATATTTTTACATTAGGTGTGCGATATGTTGGAAATCAAATACGCAAACAATAATCTCTAATTCAACTATGGAGGCTCAGCTTATCGCTTTAGCTTCTGCAAGTGAAGGGGCAAATTGGTTGAGAGATTTATTGCATGAAATTCCCTTGTGAGAAAGACCAATACCACATATATTGATTTATTGTGATAGCACTGCAACTATTGTTAGAGTAAATAACCATTATTATAACGGTAAATCCATACCAATAAGAAGAAAACATAGTAATGTGAGATCATATTTGAGTGATAGGATTATTAATGTGGATTATATTAAATCTTGTGATAATCTTACAGATCTTTTAACAAAGGGTTTGGCAAGAGAAAAAGTCTGGAATACATCTAGGAGGATGGGATTTAAGCCCATATTGTCATGAGCCATATATGAGGACACCCAACCCGGTGATTAGAGATCCTAAAAGCTGGGTTCAATGGGAAAAACGAATCATAAGGTGGCCATAAGAAATGCACTATATTTTCTTACTCATCCATATGGTGTAAGTGCATATTTATCTTGTAACCTATATGGAGATTAAGTTCTTTGTAACTCTTAATAAAATATGTAGCTCATAATGAGTGGGATGTCATAGTTACAAGAGCATCATTGACGGATTTTACCTATATGAGTGGAGAGTGGGGCCGCTTTCTATGAGAATGTAGCTTATTCTTGAAATACACTCATGAAAGCCGGGATAAGCACATGGCCGTAACGTGCTGGCTATTAAAACTCATTTTAACACCTAAATTACTGTGTGGGTAATATATATTTCTTATTTCCCTAAAGCAGCTGTAGTTCAATGCATAACACACTATCAACTCTGGAGTAAGGATTGTTGTTTCACTAAGTGAATGTTCAATGCAGAGCACACCTTCATGACGCATAGTGGTTCGTCTTTGGTCGGTAACTTTTCTTGTTTTAAAATATTAAAATGAGTGGGGGAATGTTGTTACATTTTAATATTTTAATTTATTTTTGAATTTATTTGGGTGAATTTATATGGGTGTTACTTTTAGTTTTTATTTTGAAAAAAAAAACCGTTTTAAATTTATTTGCGTAACTCATGATGGTTACTTGCTTTTATTTCTCGTAACCTATGGCTATTGGTTATTACCCTATTAATCATGGGGTGTGTTCTACAAGCCTATATATACCACCATTTGTTGCATGAAGATATGTATCATATGTACTACAACTACGTATTCACCCATCAACTTTCCATAAAAAATTCCCCAAAGTGTCATTGTGTTTTTATTCAGCCAAAGAAAGATGTTCTTGTGGTGGAGCTTTGGGTTCCCCTGGTTTGTGCCGATTGGAGTGAGTCATACAACTTGTTGTTGTGGTGCACCGGTGTTATTCCGCATAGGGCTTGAATCTCCTTAAAGAGAGCGAGATACCCCACTTCAGCCTATTATCAACAAGCTTCTATTATTTGAAATTATAATTTTTATTGTAATTCCTTATAATTTCACCAACAGAGAGTCTCTCCGGAAGAACTAACCTTCACCAAAGAGTTCGTGACACCACCACAGACGCCTCCTCATCATCAGCAGTATCCTCCAATACCAGTGTCTTATGCAGCCCAAAAGACCTCTTCTTAGCTCTAGAAGGACCAGCAAGAGCCTCCTCAATCTCAGTCACCTGCACTGCCCGACTCTTCTTGTTTTTTGGAGCCACGGAGTCGACCTATCTTCCGTTTCTCGGTCTGTGAAATAGTGAGCTGCCCCCAGAGTGATTCAGAGCCATCTTCAGTGAAAATGGAAGCTCTTAAGGTACCTCCACAGCTGCTCCTCTCCCCTTCATCGCGCCCTCTCTTTCCCATCGTCACCAACGCCATCTCTGCCCCTCTCTTCACTCTAGAAATATTAGGGGCATCAATGGCAGGCAACTGGTAAGTATTAGTGATCGCAGGGCAAGGCAGAGCTACCGGAGGACTGGAAACGCACTACGACGCTAGTTGTGCAGCCAAGTCTGCCGCTGAGATACCAGGCAACGAAAATGATAGAGTAGGAAGGGCAGAGCTACCACCATTACCTAGACCATTTGCAAATGGGTTGATGAAGGTGTTAATGCTAGGTGATCTCGCAAAAGGGTTAGAACCCGAAGACAAGCTGCTCCCGGCCATCCTCAACTGCCACACTGCACCGCCTGGTTTCAAGCTAAGGGTTAGGGTTTAGAGAAAGCCTAGCCGCTCCTCCATATTGTGGTACCAGCACCAGTGGACCGCCACAGCCCTCACTTGTGTGCTCTAACAGATCGCGCACTCTGCAAAAGCCTACCGTTCGATCATAAATAAAGCGGAGCTTCACCGGAATCTCTCGGACCGGAAATCTCTCGGACCCAAACTTGAATGGAATCACCCCGAAAGCTTCCATCACCGGATCACTCATCTTAATTCTGAAGAACCCTAACCCTAGCTGGGGTTCCTCTCTTAATGTTAATCTTATCCACGCGATCCACATACCCTAGCGTGGACCCAACTTTCTCCGCCGCCTCCTATGTCATGAGTTTCGGTGGGAGGCCCTTGATGTCCACCCAAACCGAGAATGAATCAATCGGAACCATCACCGCATCCTACAACCCATCATACTCTGTCTGCAAAAATAAATAGAGATCTTTCATAAAACCATGGACCTCCTTCAATCAGATTCTTGCGCTCATTCTCACGATTGAAAAGGAGGATGAATCGATCCGCCTGACCCCGCATCTGTAATCGGTTATGCAGATCCCAAACAGAGGTAAGAGTACCGATTTCAACACGAGGTTCAGGGATCTTGCGTTTGAGTTAACAATTGTCCTGCAACAAAGAAATATTGGGGCGCGGCGGTCGACCGAACAGGAGATGGTTGGCCACCATCGTGGATGGCCAATGAAGAGGCAAACCGTTGAGAAACCTCATCAGACATGATGCAAATGACGTGGAGGTGCGAAGCTGCAATGCAAACCAAGGAAACCCTAGAGAGAGTGGCTAACTTTGGGTGGGGCAAGCTCTTCTATTATGGTTCACAGTTTCTCTTGGCTATATGGTTCATCCGGAGGGGGAGATCGAGCTTCAAGAAATAGTGAATGATCTTATCAATACACAAATGTATCTCTGAGGAATTTCAATTGCGCTTATATTCAAAACTTAAGAAGAAAAAATAAGTTAAAAACGAAAAGAAAAAACCATGAAGTGTGGAATAGTCCGGTAATTTCTAACACATTGTATCATTTGTATGGGTGTGTGTTACATAACCTAACTAAGGTTAAATTCCCCGATCAAAAGAAATAAATATGTGTGGATTGTAAAATAAAAAATGTGTATTTTACTCTGTCATTTTTAAACTAGAAAGTTACCCGCACGTTGCAGCGGGTTGTATAAGCTTAGTGTTATAATGTTAATAACATATATAAGGCTAGTAGAAACCCATTTCAGCTGGTGACTTGAATTTTGATATAATTAAGACAGCTTTAATAAGAAATTGATATAAGACCTGTTCTAAAAATATGAATTTCAAAATAGTTTGTGCAGCCATCAAAATAAGCTTCCTGATCATTTTAGTATACAATAATCATTTCATTGTTACACTACATAGTGGCATACCTCAAAATAGGCAAGTGCTCAGTAAATCTATGTTCCACGCTGCTCGACCAATGTGCTTCTTTCACTTATATCTAGACAAAAAGTGTGATGTAGAGCACTTCTAAACACTATTCCCACCAATTGGGACCGGATTTTAAAGGCCTACCTTCAAATGACCTTTACTTAATTCTTAATCAGTCTCATCATAATGCAAATAAAGAGAACAATAAAACTACCACGGATATGCAAGACCTAGCACTAACAATGATAAGACTTTTCAGTAGTGAAACTTACATAGTAAATTGACGACATTATTAAAGTATAGAAACCTTACCAATTCTCGATCAATTTTGCACCAATAATTACTGAGGACAATCGAAAAAAACTATGAAGATCAGAAGAAAGCTGTAGAGTTAGTGCATATATAAATCATGCTCGAGACAATCAGGGGATGTATATTATGAATGATCATGTTATACCAAGATTCATACATGAGTATAAAATAGAAATAAAACTTGTCACCACACTGTTCACCAACTGCACAATGAAAAGCTAATGTTCAACAATTACTTCATCAACTGGCCAAAAACCAGAAGATTTACTATCTACTCACCTTTTCCCCAATGCTCAAAACAAAGATAAATAACATGAGTAGCAAATTTGATATAACTCCTATATGAAAAGCAGACTAACAGTAAATCTCAGATATGGATCCGATTCTATTGAAAGGTAGCAAGACAAAAAACTAAACGGGTTACTATTAAGACATAACAATTCCTTCTTTTTAAGCCTATTGACTCCATGGTGATAAGA
Organism: Fragaria x ananassa; assembly: GCA_034370585.1. NCBI lineage: Eukaryota > Viridiplantae > Streptophyta > Magnoliopsida > Rosales > Rosaceae > Fragaria > Fragaria x ananassa. The sequence continues at coordinate 17,009,601 of CP139766.1, forward strand.
ATGGCAGTAATTAAAATTCCTAACAGATTGAACTCCATAAAATTTTATAATTTTCTAGGAACTCAATTTGTACAGAAACAATAAGAAGAAAGGACAGACTTGTTTTAACTTTGACGAATTCAATTTGCAAGTATGAATATTTGTGACCTATTTGACCATATATCAAAGAATACTCATATCAGAACTCAGAAGTTACAATGAGAAAAGGGAATGTTTATTATCGTTTCAACTAAATGTACCTTTAGGCTTCAGGGGCAAACATTCCATTTACTCTTCTGCATGTACCATGATTGCAGAGTCCTCATCCTGTAAAGACATAACAAATACATATCCTGCAAATACAATTTGTACAGCCCATCGATGATATGCAAACTGACCAACAAAGCATAATCCTTTCTAGCACCTAACCCCTCTATGATTCATATGAAATTTTCCTGATTCTCAATTGTTTTCAGCTGCTATTTCTGCATTTTACTCCCCAATAATTAGAGGTAAAATATGAAAAGAAAAGAATACCAGCAGCTAGGATTGCACAATCCTATTATGTTCTTGTTCACTCGCCAACACTGCCTTGGGCAGTTGAACAGACCTAGCCACCATAAACAATAAAGTTTATCACAATATAGTTTATATCAGGCGCCACATTAATCAACCGGTCTTGAAATCCTTTAGTTTAAAAAGAAGATGTAATAATTCCTTTCAAAATAAAAAGATGTGATACAACGGAATTCTAATGCTATAAGTTTGTAGTTTGTTTATCAGTAAATTGAGTTATAAACTTAGATGAAAAGTGGTCCATGCCTTTGTTCTATATATAGCTTGAAAATCAAGATAAATTAAGATGACAGAACACACAAATGCAGAATTTAAGTAGTGAAGTCACATAAATAGGCAAAATAATGGTAAAAAAGGCAAGTAGATAACCTGCAAATCTAAACACCTGAAAAGAATCTATTAATCAAACATTCAAACCACAAATCCATGAAATAATGTTTATGTCTCATTACCATTGAGGCACTCCAGATTTGATAGAATGAACACATGTATCAAAATACGCCATAAAATGCTATATGTTATCAAAACAGACCATAATTCGTTATAAAGAGAGAAGGTTTCGGCTAAAATCAGCACATCCTAATGAACCCCACAAAATCATCAAATGAAACCAACCAATCCAATTTTTTAGTAAACTGTACATGCATTTCTTCATTGAGATAATTCAAGGACTCTCTTACATAATATGGTAGTACACAAACCAAAACACAGAAATTCATTTTACGATTGTGACTTGAAACAATGAATAGCAACATAACAACTTAGTAAACCAAAACACAAATAGCTCATCACCTTCATAATTAAGGCAGTTATGTGCTGCAGCACACTCTTGGCATCACTATCCTTTTAGCTTATTATAATCACACGAACATCATGTCTATGCACAAACAAAATTATATTCACAAAAACAGAATGAGATTGAATTAACAAAACTCATAATGAAACAGAGAGTTACTTACGGCTATGGTGCCGTCGATTTCGATAGTGGCCCTAGAAACGAATAATGAAAGCCCTTGTTTTATCGATGTAGAATCGTTGAGCTTCTGATGCTCGTAACTTGCAAATTTGCTTTCCATTTTTCTGTTAAAAACGAAGCCCAACGTTAATTTTCATCTCCCACTCTCTTTAAAAAAAAACAGAAGAAAGGAAAACCAGATAGCAGTAAAATTGGGAAGAAAAGATTATCAATTAGAAATTGTCTTACCTCTCACTCCCCAGGAACCTTGAATCACCTCCCTTTCTACTTACTGCTGACAAACCCAATCCCTAAGTCAGATGCAGTGCCAATCTCGATAAAGAAATTTGGAAGAAACTGGATATAGTTCAGATATGTAACAAAGATTCAGGAGGAAGACTGAAGAAGGATCGAAAGAAAGAGGCACATAAGCGGGGCAGAACCGCAACAGAGAGAGAGAGAGAGAGAGAGAGCAGAAGGGTAAGAGAGGGGAAAAGAATTGGAACATCCCAGCAAGAAAAAGAATTGGAAAATGAGGTGGAGGAGTGTCGAGAGATCGAGAAGAATTAGAAGAGAAAGAGACGCAGGCCCAAGCGTCTAGGCGGTGATGATGGAGGCGCGTCTGGCTGGGTTAGACTGCATCTTGACGCCGCGGTCCTGGTCGGCGATGAGGGAGAGGCCTTCTAGCTTGGCACGGCAGGATTGGGCTGTGACGGAGGAGTTTGCTCTCGTTTCAGGAGAGCACACACCTCCGAGCAGAGACAGAGAGAGATATTGGGCGAGAGAGAAAATGAGAAGAGCAAACCTTCTCTTGAGCGGCAAAGAAGGGGAGAAGAGTCTAGGGAGACGGGGCAACAGAGGAAGCGAGAAGCGTCTAGAGAGATTTAGGGAGAAGACGCTAGAAGCTCGAACACGCCCAAGCCCAGCACCGAGAAGGAAAAGCCCCAACACTGTTTTTCACTGTTTATAAACAGTGCTGAAGAACAATACTCAACCAATAGTATATACTAAATGGTCATTCAAAGGAAAGCAAATACTGGGCCGGGTTCTATAGGGTCTGCTCTATCTGAGCTGGTCTTGGACCTTGGTGAATCAAGGCTGCTGCTATTGGGCTTTGGAGCTAGATGGCTGCTGGCAGTGTATGAGGTTAGCCCACAGGGCTTAGGTGTCCCTTAGTCAACCTGATAATTCAGCCAATTACCCGTTAACCGCCCTCTAAAAACCCGTCCATTAACCGCCCAAATTCATAACGTGTTAATGGGCTGTAAACCCGTTAACAACCCGCCAGCTAGTGGGCGGAAACAGGTTACACGTTGGAACCCGGCAGAACCCGCTAAGGAAATAAAAAATCAGAAAGAAAAAAAAGAAGAGAAAACCTTTGGAACCCTATTTGACTCTCTCAGACTCTCACTTCGTTCTTTCTCACTTCACCAAGAAAGCCAACTCAGCCGGCTACAAAATCGTTGACGAGATTGACTCCAATTTAGCTTCCAATTTATCCTCTCGAATATCAGTAATTCAACTTATACCCTTATTATTCATTTCTGATTTCTGGGTAAGTTTTGTTTTGGGAAATAACTCTTTTTGTTGCATTTTGGATTGTGATTTCACTTTGATTGTTTTTCTATGTTATGTATCCGAAGGATTGAGGAATGGTGAATTGAGTTGATTTGGGATTAAAGTTCTGAGTTTTGCTTTCATTTGGTGCGTTTTCATTGATATGTGAGTGGGGAAATTGAGAAGAAATTGTATAGCAGATCAAATGGCTTAGTTTTGATTTTAAAAATATTAAATTTAATTTAGCAGGTTCGGAAACAAATTTTAAGAAGAAAAAAGAAGTACAAATTTAGTTTCGGTTTTTGTTTCCTTACTCTTCTAGATTTATTGTTTTTGGTCAAAATCTGAATTGGGTCTGGGATTGTTGTATGAAATTGGTCTTTGTTGAATTATTGACTGTTGTGTGTGGTTTGTTTTTTGGGCAATATTAATTCATGGATTATTTGCAAACTGTGGTGAGAATGGATGATGATGATAGTGTATTTGTTTTGTTTTCAGAGTAGTGGTGAGAATGGATGATGATGATATATCAATATCATTAGATATAAAGTTAAAAAAAAAAAAAAAAACGTCTTAGCGGGTCTTAACGGATTCCAACGGGTAACCCGCAAACCCAACGGGTTCAACCCGCTACAACCGGTTAGTTAAACGGGTTGTAACGGGTTGAACCCGTTGAACCCGCTAACCCGCCACAGCCCCCCGCTAACCGCCCAACCCGTCCATTTGCCAGGTTGATCCCTTAGGACTTCCGAGTTGCACCTAGACGTACACAAATTGAGATCCACCGGTATTTCTTTTTGAAGGAATTAGATAGAAAAAGCTAGAAATCATTTGTCGTAGGTTTTTTATCTGTAGGCATTTTACAATGAGGGTTACATGTTATTTGTAAGGGATTGTGTCATACATTGATGAATTTTTCTCCATGTTCCTAAAAATATAAAAAGCCAAAAAAGAAAATTAGAACATGAAAACAAAGAAAAAAAAGAGAATTTAAGGGTAAATTGGTCATCTTTTTATTTTTTGGGTCTGAGCTATGTTTCCTATGTTTCCCATAGGGCAGCACCTCGATCAGGCTGTTATATCCTACCAGTTGACCCAGATGAACCGGTAGGCTGAAAATTGTTGTTCATAAGTCGATCTCATTTAGATCCCATAACTGACGGTAATGCATATTATCTCGCAAATGCATGTTCTTTTTACAGTAATTCCAACTACAAAATGTCTTATAAAAAAAATCAACAAATTACTACAACTAGCGACCTAGGTACAAAACTCAAAAAGGACATCAAGGGTATCATCATTACCCTCCTTTCCCCCTGTCCATATTCTTTTTCTTCCTTTTCTCAGCACCCCAGATGCATTTCCCAGGACATATTAGCTTTCAACAATACTTGGCTAAAGTTTTGGACTTTGAATGGATCTTTCATGACCATGAGCATTATCACAATCTACCCACCAATGTATCCCAAGTGGTGAAGGATTACTGCTAGAATGAGCATTACTATTGCCAAAATTAAACCTGATTTTCCCAGAAGCCAATTCTTTGTTTTCCTTGCACCTTCCACTCCTCTTTGTACCCTATCCATCCATTGCATCTGCAACAAGAAGTTATACAAGATAAAAATACATAATTGCAAGAAAGGATAGAGTAATATCAGAAAAGAGCCGAGAAAATATTACATGAAAATGACACTCGTACAATTTGGGTCAAAAACTCGTGAAGTTTCATAGAACTTCTCTTACAGATCGAATAAACTAGCCTAAGCTTGTGCATGCTCATAATTGAAGATACACCTGACTATGAACTAGGACTTACTCCCACACCGGCCACTATCCTGGGTGCTTTGTGTCAACCACTTACTAGTACTGTGTCTAGACACTTGATGAACAGGTAGCATCTACTTTGGTTCTAACGTTTTGGCTTTATTTATATTTTAGTCCTGTGTTACCAGTATGGCCAAATTAGATGAAGCCAAATTTCATTTACTGTTGAAATCACAACATGAGTTGTTAATGAAGGGGCTCTACCACTACTCAATTCTAACAAGCGTTGGTCAAGTGCATAGTGAAAAGAGTCGTTGTACTGGCTGTTACAGTGTCATTTTCAGTGGCCATTTTAGGTTATTTGTCGGCAGTTACCAAAATAAAATACTAGAAATCATATTGACCAAAAATTCAACTTAATAACAAATGAATGTTACTGATACTCAACCAAGACACAGACCACAAATTATTTTGACCCTTAAAGGAAGATATAGTTCTGACAGCCTCAAAAGCTAATCAGATCAACAATACAAAACCTCCTTCAAGGAAGATCTAGTTCTAACAACATAGGCCTTCCTTCTCCCAAAAAATAGAAGAAAAACACGGAGCATAGACTGATGACCAATCTAATGGACAACACAAAACTTAATAAGCTAATCACATCTTTTCCTTACATAGTAAGTATAAGCTTTTGATATAAACATGTGCATTCTCCAACAAAATGGACCAAGGTCCACTAATATTAGCACTTGCACCGTACCTCTCCAAAAAATTGCGAAATCAGGTCTTGAAAAGACCTGTGATGGTATGAAAAAGTGAACTGAACTAAAGTCCCACTTTCTGAAAAACAGAGATTCTATATGGAATATGCAATCTTATTCAGACACAACAAAAGGCCATAAAAACTCATTGATCAAAACAGTAAGATTTCTGTCCTCTCCCTCTTTACCGAGGGAAGAAGTCGATGATAATCTAATTCAGAACTATAGCAATAAACATCCATGTATATAACTATAGTCTATCTGAATAACAGAACAAGTCTTGGCAAAGTATGACAAAAAACAAAAAGCAAATTAAGTGGCATAAGACATATAATAGTATAAGAATGGTTGGACACTCAGACTTTTAACACGAGTATAAAGGAAACAAATGCACTGAAGCCTATAGTCAATTGGGCAGGAAGTTACCATTTTGTCCAAGGACTCTGGGGACAAAGAAGACATTGCTTGATGAGCTTTTTCCGCATCTTCCAGAGAAAGATTCAAACCAAACTGCTGACTCATGTTTGCCATCATGTCTGGACTCATATTCTTCATCATTGATAACATCATCTGCCAGAAACAGAACAACGTTAAAAAAAAAATTAGGTGGGGGACTTATGAACATGCATCAGTTCATCATTGATCAAAATTTGAGGTACAAATCTCTTCTAGTCAAAACATAAATAAGGAGTTATGGACACATTTGGGGATCTAAATAATAGCATCAGGATATGATGTATATATTGAAATTGTAATTATTATTTGGAAGCACCAGATAAACAATGCCCACAAGTATTCTTCAAAATCTTGATTGAGACCCTTATACAAAGTAAACTGTTTATGGCTTTGCACTAGTAGTGTTTTGACAATTATCCACCATTGGACCAAAAAAAAAAAATTATTATCCCGGTGGTGCTCTTTTGTCCATTTTGGACCAGGTAATTTTATAGCTGCAGCTGGAAAGGGAGGTGTGGGCCACTCAGAAGATCCATATAGAATTATATTCCTTCTATACCCTGTTTCTAACAAGATGTTAACAGGAAAAAATTCAAAAGAACATGCATGCAAACTTTGGAAGGAAAGACGTACAAAACAAAGCATAATGTTTTGATATATATATATATATATATATATATAATCTAGGCCCGATCAGAGGCGCACGTCTGCACCAGCCTTAAAGTGCGGACGTCCCTCTGTTCTCCACCCTCCGGCGCGCCTCCACCCCAAAAGACTCCAGCAGCGTCCCCGACCACTTTCCCTCCCCGGCGAGTCCGTTCTTTTCCAGTTTTCCGGCGAGATCACCCAAAACTTCAAACAAGATCGATCTCGCCAGAAAAGAACTGACTCACCAGTGAGGGAAAGTGGTCGGGGATGCTGCTGGAGTCTTCTGAGGTGGAGGCGCGCCGTCGTCGACGGAGGGACGTCCGCATTTTAAGGACCGTGCGGACGTCCGCCTCTGAACGGCTCAGTATATATATATATATATATATATATATATAGGCCGGATCAGAGGCGCACATCCGCACTGGCCTTAAAGTGCGGACGTCCCTCCGTTCACCACCGTATGGAGCCGGCAAGGGTGCGCCTCCACCCCAGCAGACTCCAGCAGCGTCCCCGACCACTTTCCCTCCCCGGCGAGTCCGACGAATCCCAGTTTTCCGGTCAGATCACCCAAAACTTCAAACAAAGTCGATCTGGCCGGAAAACTGGAATTCGACGGACTCGCCGGGGATAGAAAGTGGTCGGGGAAGCTACTGGAGTCCGCTAGGGTGGAGGCGCACCCTCGCCGGAGCCGTACGATGGCGAACGGAAGGAGGTCCGCACTTTAAGCCGAGTGCGGAAGTCCGCTCTCGAACGGCTCCGTGTGTGTGTATATATATATATATATATATATATGACTTATATTTTGGTGCACAAATTGAACAAACCTGCCGCATTGCAGGATCTTTCATTTGGTTTCTCATTTGTTCTTGTACATCAGTAACAGAGGCAGGGAAGCTCGACTGAGGAGTACTTCTCACATTTGGCAATACTCCATCAGAACTACTTGCACCTTCATTATGAGCCACATTCACAGCCGAATTTTCATGGCTTTCTGAATACTTCGACGAACTTTGTCTGTTAGCATTTAATGATGCTGGTGTCGGAGATGAGTCTCTTCCTGTCATAGAAGATGCCATTTCAAACATTTTTTGAAGCTCTTCAGGGGGCATTTTGCTCATCATATCAGACGCAGTTTTAAGCATGTCTGGAGACAAATTTGGTGGAATTGATCCAGGTTTAAAATTGTCCAAGTTAGACGGCGGTGTTGATAAGCCCTTCCCTTTCGAAGCCATTTCAAACATTTTCTGAAGTTCCTCTGGTGGCATATTACTCATCATATCAGATGCAGTTTTAAGCATATCTGGTGACAAATTTGGTGCACCTCCCTTGAGAAATGGATTATCTCCTTCAAATGAGGATGCCATTTCAATCATTCTTTTCAGTTCTTCCGGTGACATTTTGCCTATCATACTTGAAGCAGTCTTAACCATGTCAGCAGGAACCTCCTCGGATTTTCCAGAATTTAAAGCGGCAAGTGTATCCGGATCAGCATTTGAGATAAAATTTTGGAATGATCTGTAAACCAGGCAAAAAAGCAAAATGTTATATGAATTCATTCTAGATACTATGTATACTATATAACCAGGCCCTCGTTTGGGGAACACTGGCTTCACCAAATTTTGATTCACAATACCAGTAATACAAAATATACCAAAAATAGCCAACAAATATAGAAAGGGATAAATGTACATGATATAAACAGAAAGCAGGACACTACCAGTTAACTTCACAGTATCACCCACAAAAAAAAAAAAAGAAGCGGATACAGTTGCTAGTGTTATATTAATAAATGAATAGAGAATTCAAAAGATGCATGACAAGATGATAAAAGCTTTCATGATCACAAAAGTAGTACACAAGCAAAAAAATTGATCAGTATTATGTTTCAAAAGACAGTTCCGGGCGGGTATCGTACAAAGTGAATTTAGATGCACTTCTTATTGTCGCATAGCTCCATTCTCATATTGTCAGACATCAAGTAAAAATATCTTCTTTAATGGATTTAATTATTAGAAGTCCAAGTAAAAAGTACATAATCCTATTTCTGTAAGGCATCATCTCTAAGATGCGCATGAACATGTACATGTATAAGCGTGCACAACAAAATACAGGATGTAAATCACATCTGTGGTGTAAACAAATCTACGAAGAAAGTTTGTCACCTTTGACCACCACTAGACTTCATATGATTCCTTTTTTATTTTCCACATTTACAACCCAAAAGGTCCACGTTTTAAGAAGAAAAAGTCAATTGTGATCAATCCTTCATAACACAAACCTGAGAGTTGCTGGGTCATTTTTCAAAGCCTCCAAACGCTCTGAATTGTTTGACGGTACCCCAGAGTTGGCTGCAATTTGAGTCTTGGGAATATCTCTGGTTTCATGTAGTTTTGTAGATGATCTTTTACGGTTGGAAGAAGGGACAGTTTCAACTTCTTCAGTTATCTCTTCAATCACCAGTCCTATAATATAAACCATATTCAATATTCTACCAAGGATTTCAAATCTGGCACATTTTTTTTCCTGAAAATTCAGAGAAAACATAAAAGGATGAAAAACAACATACTTCTTGGTGCAGACACACTGCCCTCTGTACCCAATTTTTCCTTGGCATCCCTGTAACAACAAATGATCATTTTTAATCAGGATAATCACCTGTCATTTTGTGTGACAACTTGCAACCATATTCTAACAAATGCTGAAAAAGACAGGAGTCGACATCAATCAGTACTCTTAACTCATTTTTACTATTTTAGCCAGAATACCCCACACCCGCTATGATGGGCTCAAAACTAGAGCCACCTCTAGGTAAGAACCATGAGCAGGTTCAAACCCAGACCACAAGGGAACTGACAGTGAGCCCTATCATTCCTATTATGCCCTCATTTGTGAACATTGACGTTAATATCAAAAATATAGCAAACAATATAATAAGTTAGAATAGAGCATCAATAAATAATCAAGAAGAAAAATGTTTATATCCACCAAGCTCTAATCTCTATGGACAAATAGGTCAGCAGGCAGTTTTTGGCAATATACAGAGAGGTGGTAGAGGTAGAGTGTATCCGAATCACAAGTGAGCGTGGTACTGAACCCCACCTTCATCCGAGTTGGGAATTCATGGTAGCAGTCGCAAACTTCCATCCAAGTATTAAACAAAACATTGAAATAATAACAGTTTATGGGTCACCGCTCAAACAATCCTATACTTCAGTCGGCTAGTTTTAACTATGCCTTGTATAGAAAATACATAGGCAGCATATTTAAGTACATTTAGGAAACACACAAGGATCTCCTCTATCTAAAGAAAAACAAAAAGAATAAAAAAAACTAAGAAGTGTTATGTTACCTTAGAACATCTGCAATAGTTTCCTCATCAGGGGAAACTTCATGTGCCATGCTCAGGTCAGATATGGCATCCTAAAGATATACAGAAAATTATGTAAACCGAAATAACTTGTTATTAATACTCTTGGAAGTGACAATAAAATTCCGAGACCAAAAAGGTATCAAAAGATAGTTCAGAAATATCTGCTAAGAAATGACACAAATATATAAACACACTCACTTCCAATTGACCCAATTCTTTATATGCTTGACCTCTCCGGTAGAGTGCTTTGACATTTTGTGCATCATATGCCAGTACCTGAAGTAATAAAGTAAAATGGTTAAGCTAGACGAACTTAGGTTGCAAACAAGGAAAGAATGAACTAATAATGAAGATCGATGTTTGTCAAATATGTGTGTGATGACCCACAGGTCTTTACACGAGGGCATTAGCAGTTAAAAACATGGAGAAGCATTATGCTAACTTCCTACGATATATAATTCCCTAATGACACCTAATTATCATATAGTATTATTTAAGCCAAAAGACACTATTGGTTTCCTCATATACCTCAGAACCTTCTTTTATACATTCATCATACTGCCTTGTTTTCAAGTAACATGACATTAAGTTGAGTGAGCATGCCATCAGAAGTGATTTCCCTTTAGAGGACGGGATGCCATTCAAGTTTGCCTTTGCCTGAGATTTTAGACAAAATATAACAAGTTAGAGAGATAATACTTTGGCTATCAAAAGTTAAAAAAAAAAGTATTATTATTACACGTACAAGTAGATATTTCTGCGAGGCATCATTGAATTTTCCTTGGCTGTGAAGTACATTTCCCTGCAGATTTGATACACAAAAGGATGAAGACGGGAAGATATTAACACACAAGAAAAACACATGAGCAACCTAAAAGATGAAATGTTTATCCTTTCCTATGAACTGAAAGAAACATCTGAACTTTCCAGACTAACCCGAACCAAGGTCTTAAAGTGGGTTAACTCCTGTTCAGGTGGTCCACTTGGATATTTCACCCATTTAGACCAGGAGAATTTAATATGTATAGCTACATATTTAAAAGCATACAAATGAACCCCTTTTTTTCAAAGGTGATGGGTTGCCTATCAAAGTTAAAAGAAGGCCGTGCAATATTTTCTGTAACACTTAATGGATTCTATAGTGTAATATAGAGATGATTTCATCAGAAAAATCCCCAATAAAGAAGAGCACAAGCACAGGACGCATAGCGAACACAGAACAGGAGAGAGGGAGGGAGGGAGGGAGCAAGCAATCCAGGAAATCACAATTTTGGAGGGACTTGTTCATCCTGCACTGTTTTATGCTGCTTTATATAGAAGCTGTAAATTTAATTATACCATCACTTGTAATTCCTGAGACGGAAACAAAAAAAGAAGAGTTGAATGAATTACTTGATTCTTGAGCATCTGAGCAGCATTCAACCTGTAACTGACTTGAGAATCAACACGTGCATGCATAGCGGCTATCTCCTCAGGCGATGCACTAGCAATCTTGTCACCAATCTCAGCCATCTCATCAGGGCGCGTGTGTTTCAGTCGCTCTGCAGCCAGTTTCAAATCTTCAGGCCTCATGTTCTTCATGCCCTCGGATGCCATCTTCATCAATTCTGGATTAGCCATCATCTGCAACGCCACTACAAGCTATAACAACACACCGCTTGACTAAAAAACTCTCAAACAAATAAAACGAAATCCCTACCTGCTGTTGCATCCGGGCGAAATCGGCGGGGGACATCCGACTCATCTGCTCCTGAGCAAGTTTCATCAATTCTGGATCCATCATATTCATGCCGTTGAACATTTTGGCTTACAAAAGCAATCGGAGGAGAACTGATTTAAATAGGAAGGAAGAGGATGGCAACAAAATAAGGGTCTCGATGGGAGCCGGTCGCCCACCAAATCAGGCTCGTTTCTTCTTCTTCTTCTTCTTCTCGAATCTGAGTAACTTACTTTACTACCCCTCTAACTTACTTTATCACCCACGTTGACGTGGCTTGCAATTTTTATTTTGAAAGAAGTAGATCGAAACCCTAAAGACCAAAATCGTTTACCCTATGCTCATGTTATTATAACTGTGACATCAGGAGATTGAACATACATCTCTATTAATAAACCCAAAAGACTTTTTTAATTTTGTCAACCGTTAAATTTTTAAACTATCTGTAATGTTCTTGATTGATTAAAATTTTAAAATATGTCTTCTAACAGATGAAAAAGACAAATTAATGATCGCACATGTTGGAAATTTAAAAAAAAAACACAAAGAAAGAAAGAAGTGAGAAAAGTGGGGAGCAATAGTCAAAAAACATGTCAGACACGAACTCTTGTCTAGCTCTCTCATGTATCTTCAACATGCCTACTTTTGGTTCTCAATGTATTGTAATTCGGACTTCCCTGTTTGGGGCATGAGTTGCTTTCATATCTGGTTTCATTTCTATGATTTGTTCATCTAACTTACGCCTAAATGTTTTCTATGCACCTCACTCATATTGTTACTTCGTATGATAAACAAACAATGGTAATTTTTTTTTTCTCCTCTCAAATCGTTCAAATTACCATCCTATTCAAGTATGCTCTTGTTTGTAGGCTCGAACAGAAGATTTCAAGACGAGCAAGACTGGGAGACGAAAGCGATATTTCGGCACGTTTCTCCCAATACTGAGTTGAAGGGATCAAACCGTCAAAACTGTATCCAAAAAAAATTCAAACCGTCAAAACGTACAAGTAGAGAAGAACTTTCTAACAAACCTATTCCCCATTACACCATGAGCTTTGACATTTTTTCTCATTACTTGTTCAGTCCAGTTTTCTAAAACGTTTGCCGTCGTCAATTATACACAATTGTCCATAACAGCCTTTACTAGTTTGAGCTCCTTGAGCTAAAACGTTGCAATTTGAAAGCAATCTAGTACTAATTGGCCACTGACTACAAGGAAATGTAAATAAATACATAATAAAAATAAACAAACACAGACAAATAAACAAGGCTAGTACTAACAAGTAGCAAAAAAATAGTAACAACTTTCTACATGATGTTACACCCCTCCACTGATTCCATCAGCATCCTCAGGTTAAACTACAAGATTAATCACGGATTACAACGAAAACGACACTACTGCACATTTTTTTTGGTGAAAGAACAAAAATACAGATTAGTTAATCACCAAACCACTAATGAGATTCAGAACCACGATGCACATTGTTGCTCAATGGACTAACTGGACTCTCTGTATTACAGGTTAAGGGGTTTGCAAGGTCTTTCTCACCTCTGGGGGCATTATCATTTGTTAATGGGGAAGACTGCTTCCCCCTAAATACTCCCCACAAATAAAGCTTTGTCTGGAATCCTGCAATTCTATTTATCAAAATTCTCCACTAGAGCTATAAAGGTCACCAATTTGAAAGAGAGTGCACAAAAGAATTTAGGACTTACTTTGAATATGCTCACGCAGTACACTCGAAGTGAAGACTAAGAGCTCAGTGTTATCCAGCACTGCCCTCATAGCAAGATCCTCCTGGATCATGCTAACAACTAGGTTGTCAAAATCCTTCTCATTTACTATACCAATAAAAAAAAATTAAAAATTTAGAAAAGGAGAGCAATTCACAAGTCTTAAAAAACCAACAGGAAAAATATAGGAACAAGTACTATTATCATATCCATTACCTTTCGCTGGCAGGAAAAAAATAAAGAGCAATACTATGATCACTCGGTCCGGAGCTCTGAAATGCCTTTGGCCACACATCAACCCTACAAACCAAATCTGGAAACAGCATCATCGGTAGCAATTTCGCCTCTTCAAACACTTTAGCACATGCTAAGCTTGAGAGATGGGCTACAAGGCCACTAATGATGCTGAAGTCTTTGTTCATTATGCTTAGACTTCCCCTGTGGCAGTAAACAAAACCAACTCAGGAACTTAACCTGCAACAGATGTTTTTGTACAAGTTCACATTAAACTCAAAATACGGGAAAAGGGTAAAATTCGCCGTACCTCCAAGTTGGATCAATAATAGGCTGTGCAGCAATATAACAGTCTTCATTGATTTCTGAAGGGTTGCCAGCAGCTAATTGAAGGGTCTTTACAGATGCGGCCAAATCATGGGAGGAATTGACCTGATCTTCACTGCCCATAGCCTCGTGTTCAGGAGGGTTACCTTCACATATCTGAACCTTGGTTTTAGCCAGACCCAGTGAGTTTCTTTCTATTACTCTTCTTTTTAAACCTCTTCCTCTTCTTGCAATCATCACAAACCCAGGTAAAATCTTTCTCATAATATTTTACTGGTATCACACCAAGGCAATAACTGGAGAGATGAAAAAAGGAGTGATGAGTTGATCAGCCATCCATACAAAAATTAGAGTGATTATAGTACAATTCAAATAGTTTTAAATAACCAGAACATAAATTTTGTTTATGATAATGCAGTAATTAAATAAAAGTAATATAATTTCTTTTTTATAATTAAAATATATATAAAGCATAAGCAGAATGGGAATGAGCCATACACATGTTGTGCACTGTCTTGACACTTTGGACAGTTTACCATAACCTGAACGAAGCCTCTATCACCACATGTTAGACAGACAGTTACCTGCAAAAACCGCACGTAGCACATTTTAGCATCCTTATGCTTTGTTCATAAGTAATTTATCACCAAAATAACAACTACCAATTACATAATCAAATTAGAAAGCCCCACAGCCCAAATCCAGATGTATATGAATTACTTCATATCTGGATGCATTAAAGCAACCAAAATTATGACCTTAAGATTCAAGTGTTGCATAAGCTCACCCCATTAAATCTGTAATCATATAAATAGTTTGCACGTACAAACGTAGATATATCATACATGTATAAGCTCTGTACTCAGAACTGCCGAAGCGGAACTGGGTCTGAATCTCAACGACAGGAGGCACATTTCAAAAAAAAAAAATTAAAAAAAAAACAGAGAGAGAGAAGAAGAAGAAAGGCTAGGTGTATAAGTAGTTGCCCATGACTCGATAAGAAACATCAGGGTACCTTTACCCAACATTGACTGCTTCACTTTCAACCACAGATTGGTTGCTGACAGTAACATCGGCCGAGACTCAAGTTTAGCCAAAGACAGCATGTCGAAAGTAGAAACATTATGTTCCTGATACAATTGAAACATTGTTGGATAAACCAAACAATTCTTTTGTGCCAGTGGTCTGCTACATAGGATGTCAGTAGCCAAATTTTAAGAGACTTTCAGCTAAATAAAGAAAAATTAGAGAACATAAGACAGTAGGAGTACACAAATATACATATGCTTCCACACATATATATATTCCTGGGTACATACTATTCTATTTTCTTTGGGGAAGGGCAGGGAGAGCAAAACAAAAGCTTCCATATCTCTGTGAGGCCAATCAATAAAACAAGTTTCTATAAGGATGCGGTGGCTTCTCAAAGCATAAATAAAAACTGAAATCAGATCTTCTTTGTCAGTAAATGGTAAAAACAGGTAAATTTCAAAACATCTTTATATCAGTATATATTATGTATTATTATGTAGTTTAAATTGGGATTTAGAATCAGTACTAAGGCAGAGGTAAATAACTTGCTACGGCATGAGCTATCATGTTCTGACATTTTAGACATTGGAACTGTTACCAACAAATCTCCAATGTTTGGTACTTATTTACTAAAGACGAGTAAATTTACAATTGCCAAATCACCATTTCACACCTTTATTTCAGAGATGGTGAATCCTGAATTACCCTCTTGACCTCCAGCCAATACCTCCTTTTGAGTTGATCAACGGCTTTAAAACTTTATCCCAATTTCCCAACTATTCCTTGGTACAACTCAAGTTCCTACACAGAACTTCACGATCTCTAAATTTATACATCTAATGAAGGATATCAAATTCCAGCGCAGAACATCAATTTATAAGGTCAAATATAAGATCGTAAAACAGTAAAAAGACATTAAATTGACTTCATAGGGTAAAAGATGAATGAATATATATGGACACAGCAAACAGAAAATCCATTTCTTCCTGTATGTGTCTTTAGAACTTAATGTTTTAAAAACAGATAGCGAGACTAAAAGTCTGACAAAGACAATCATATGCATCAAGCACAATAGAGCGTGCTATGTGGTGTTAGGGAATAGAATCAGAAGGTGGCAAACAAGAGATGAAGATGAGAAACTGACACCTAATAAAAATGTTCGCTTGATGAGTACTTCAAAAGCTATGATTCTAGCTATAGGATTTGTTAAGAAGAGGCTAGATAATCAGTATTGTTGCTTTTAAAGAAATACAATAAATGGTAGAGTAGAAGGCAAAGGGTAAAAGGAAAACTCTTATCACAGAGAGGAGTCTGAATTTATTGCGCTAATCTTTTAGCATGTAACTAACACGAGTCCAGGAAAACAAAAGACGATAGGATAGAAGGAGATCTAAGGTGAAAGTGGTATATGGACTGTCTAAACAGCCCTGAATATTTAACCAACTGAGGTCAATATACCAAGTTCTAGCCCAATATTTCACAATGCATGAAGAAAAAGAAACCTAAAGACCTTGATTCCTTCACATCATACTAGTTAATCCCTCCAAAGACAACATTCTGCCTCTACCAGTCAACCTATTGGAGAAAAACTATTCTGATATAGTTTCTTTCACAACCTTATAAACACATAAGAGAGCTAAATAGTTTGAAACATATCATAAAGCATAGAACTGCACATAAGAAATAGCCTTAATTCTCTAGTCACACAGTCAACAAGCTATAACTACAAAGACCCCAATTCCCACAATGAAATTTAATATCTTCAAACTATATTCATTTCAGTATAAAAACACAACTTTCACAACAGAAAAAGTAAAAGCATGACAACAATCAACAAAGTTCAAATTAAAACACTCTTTAACAATTCTCTTTCAAAAACCCAACTTAAACAAAGCAAAAAGAATCCAACTTTCCTAACCTCAGCCTCACAGTCCCTCTAACACTTTCAAAAGCCCTAAAAGCACCCAACCAATTCTTGAACACTAACAATTCATCTCTATTTGATCAGAAACCCAAAAAAAGTTCCATCCATAAATTAATCAGAAACAAAACCAAAACCCAAGAAACAGAAAATGAAACGTACCATGGTGGCGATCAGCTTCTGAAGGATGAGATATTCCGGCGAATTAAGAGCCGAAATCAAATTTGGTGGAGGAAATTTTGGGATTCTGTAAAACCCTAAATCCCGAATCGAGAAGGCTTTATATTTCATATATTGTGGTTCTGGTGTTAGAGAGCGTTAACACTTACACTGTTGATGAGTTGGAGATGGAGACGAAGAGTGTTAAATAAAGACACCAAAAAAGTATACCAAATAATGTGGCATGTGCCACTTCATTTATTTCAATTCTAGTAGGTTTCCAACATGTATACTTGATAAATTAAAATGAAAATCAGTAATTACAATAAATTAATAAAAATAAAAATAAAAATATTTCTTGAACTTCGGTCTTGAATACCAGAAAGGTATGAGTGCAATTTTGAATGAATTTGTTTGTTTGTTTGTTTTCCCAATCTCTCATGTCATCTATGGTTCTGAGACTTTAAAACAGAAATTGACACCACTTGATCACTTGATGGCATGGAACAATTCTGCAGCTCATGGCCATGTCTAACCAGGAACAAATTTGGCTGCTATTGGCATAACCCATATCTATTGGTATAACAGACATCAAATCTGGACATCAAAAATGTAGAGAGCCAAAACCCAGATATGGGGATCATCTTCTAAATCAATTTGGTATTTTATTTTAAGTGTGTTTTTATTGAATGTGAGTTTTTCTTAAGGGTAATGTTATTAACACACTCATTTTTGCTCTTAAAACACCTCTTATATGATGAGAACCAATCATCAATCAAATTCAAGTAGTAAGTTTGTAAATAAAATAAAAATGTGTAGATATGAAAATATATAGAGTGTGTTAATAGCAATATCATTTCTTAATTCTTAAAAAAAATATTATTCATTTTATATCCAACGCGAAAATTCATGTCAAAATAAACTTCAATGAATCTGATGATATGACATGTGCCAAGCCATTTGGTAATCAAATTTGGTACAAAATTTTGGTGTCTCTAACATTGCTCTAAATGGAACAATTCTTGGTTGAAGATTTGAGAATTTTTGCTTGTGCGTCAGCAGCGCTCAGGTCTGCCTCACCCCCTGAGGTGAGACTAAGGAGGCAACAGCGCTCAGGCCCTATATTTTTGAAACTCGTTTCAGGTCTTTAAATCTCAAGTCCGGCCTTGGCCTCACCATTACTAGGACGTTGTTGAGCGTTATGGGAGGACCACATCAGCATGTCTAGTGGTCCTCTCCGTCAAATAGGAAGTCTCACACGACAGACTCAAAATCATCTATGCACTCCTCCTTTACTTGTTTCTAGGAAGGAGACTATATAGTTGCAGCGCGTCATCTTTATTTTTGCGTGTTCGGAAAGAAAATCTTTTTATAAATCAATGTTACATGTGGCAACTGGGAATTGGGCCAGGTAGGAGAGTTCGGATTGTCCATATGAGTTCGGACACAAGTTTTTTCCTTCTCTACATCTTGTTTAATTTCAATTGTCGGATAACTGTTAACTGTCTAATTCTTCTTTTGCTTTGTTGATGTGTGCTCATGAAGTTTGGAATAGTGGCCAACCTATAACGCCTATGTTTTAATTCTCTGATAAGATCAAAAAGGACTACACCAAGTTTAATGTATCATGAAGTATCAACCAAAGATAAACGATTAATAACATTGTAACTTCAATGTATTAAGCCACAGATTCAGAAGCATAAAGCAGTACAAAATTATGAATTGAGAGGCCAACAACTTGATGAGTACAATGCTGTAGAAATTTAAAACCATACAATTACAATGTTGGAAAGTAGGAGAGACAATTGACAGCTAATTACAGAGTTGGTTGGTCAAACAACTTCCGCTCTTGTGGAAATACAGTAATTTGGGGTGACAGTTGACAAAGGATTCAACTGAAGGTTGAATTTTCCTCCCCAAGTAATGACTTGGCTTCTAGAACATATTCCCTAACACTTTGTAGCTCTTCTTCAATCTTTTCTGATAAGAAACACAAATCAGATCTTGTGTCCAAGAACTGGGATGTCTTCTCAGCCGCTAAAGCCCTTGATAAACGAAGCTCATCCATCTTCTTTAACTCAATCTGCAACTCTTCCTCCAAAATCTCCATCTCTCCCTCCTTCAAATCTGATTCAAACCAATGCTGCTGGTATTCAACTATCAGACCTTCGATTTCACTCTTTCCATTATCTCTTACTTCTAACAGCATCTCCTTCTCCCTACTTACACCGTGGAGGTGAAGTTCTGTCTCTTCCATGGACCTCAAACCTTTCTGTATCTCCACCTGAACAGCCATCATCTTACTTTCTACTTTTTCAGATGTCATGTTCAACTCCTCGATTTCCTTTCCTAAGGCACCAAGTTTTTCTCGAGATAACTTCATTTCAGTTTGCAGCTTGGTTTTTTCCTCCTCGGACTTCAATAACTCAGTAGCTTTACCTCCCAACTGCCAGTTTTTCTGTGAGGTATCTGTCTGTTTGACATTATCAATTGCAAAGAGAACCTGATCAGTCTGCTGTTTTTTATTTTCTTCCTCCAGTTTTGACTTCAAGCATGAGAGGATGTTCTTCAATTCAACTTCAGATTCTTGCATTTTTCTCAGTGCAGCAGATATTTCATCCTTCTCCACTTGTAGACAGCTGAATACCGCTTTCTTTTGGTCAAGATAAGATAATGAAGCAGTTACCTTTGCTCTTGCCCGAGCTTCTCGTTGCTCAAAGTAAAGTACTGATGAAGAAAAGTTGGACATGGAGTATTTGAGAGCCGACAACTTTTTGTCAATTAGAGTCCTTTTGTCTCTTGTTTTTAAAGCAAGAAGCTTATAGGATTCCAATTGCTGCTGCTTGACCTGAATTTCAACTTCCAAAACATGAAGCTCTCTCTCGAGTGTGCCAACATCTAGTATTACTTTCTCAACAGAAGAAAAGGCAGCAACAGTTTTGGCAGAATCCACAAGTTGTTCATCTGCTCTTTCCAGTTTCTTTCTGACCAAATTTAGATCCTCTGATAGCTTAAGACATGGTGTCTCCAGCTCCATGTCAGACTGAGTTCCAGTAACAACCTCCACTTCAGTATTATTGACAGTAGTGAAATTCGGTGTCTCCATTTCCATGTCAGACAGAGTACCAGCAGCAACACCATTTCCTAAATCCACTACAGCATCATGCATAATGAATCTTTCAGTATAGGTTGCTGCTTCAGTATTCTCCACAGTAGGAGAATAAGAAGTCTCCATCTCCATGTCATACTTAATTCCCACATTGACGTCATTTCCTGAATTAATTTTAGTATCATGCACAACGAATCTTGATCCACCGCTTTTATCTTCAATACACATTTTCATTTCATCAGATGCATGATGTCCATCTTCTGCAAATCCAGGCAAACCAGATTCTTGAATTGATAGTGTTCCTTGACATGTAGGTTTCTCAAACTGAGTACTTTCTCCTCCATCAGAACCAGGAATACCGTCTTCGATTTTGAAATTCCTCCCCTCAACAGTAGTAGGACATATACTTGTGTGTTTCCCTCCATCAACTTCAACAAGCTTCTCTGCGGATACAAGTTCTTTATCCTCAACTCTTTTCTGTCCACACGAAAACGCTCTTTTGAGTTCATCCCTCTCCTTCATGGCTCTTTCGTACAAACCCAAAAGTTTTTCATTTTCTTCGTGCATTTCCACAAGCTGATGCTCCAATTTTTTAATCTCTGTTGCTTTAGCAAGTTCAACAGAACCACCATTACCGTGAGTTTCAGTGCCATCATGAGTACATTCAGACTTGTTAAAATTTATGTAGCTAGGCTCCGAAGTGGCCCCTTCATACAATTCAATGAGCTTGTTATTATCTTCAATCAAAACCTTAAGCTTCTTTCGCAGTTCATCATTCTCTTTAGACAGGGTTATCGCTGTCTCATGAGCCTCAGCCTCTCTCTGGCTTGCAGCAGCAATTGCGTCAACCATTGCTTTTAGCTCCATTTGATCACTGAAATTGATGACAGGCACATCGGATGACAAGGAAGGAAGCTCGAATTGATTTGTCTTTTCTTTCAGGGCTCTGGATGTCTCTTCTTCAAGTCTTATCATCAAATCATTGACATTCCTACAGAGGTAAGTAATATTAGGTCACTGGTATAGATCAAAAACCCAGAGTCATTACATCAAAGAAAAAATCCAAAACAGAAAAAGTAAAGCAAAAATGTTTGTAAAGTACGAGACCTCTTTTTTTTTTTTGAACATGAAGTATGAGACCTCTAATAGATATAAAACCCTCAGTACGAAGGCTATTGAGGATTTCTTAATGTATGCACATATGATTGCCTTTCCAAATTCAGAATGCTGAGATTTTTATGAGGATATAGTAAAAACCATATGATTACCTTTCCAAATTCTCTTTCTCTTCAAGGCAGACTTCAAGCTGTCTATGAAGGGTATCAATTTCTGATTTATTTTGAATGGCCTGCATTAACAAGTAACGCTTACATAAGAAACCCTCTTCTATCAAGGAAAACTGAAGTTCAACTGATAAGGAAGGGATTTACATATTTACCTGCATACGGAGAAATTCATTCTCCTCATTGATTGAAGATTGCCAATGTAATGCTTTCTCCTGTGTAAATTATGTCATAGACAAAAAATCAAAATAAAATAAAATATACAAATCAGTAGATGAGTAAAGAAATAAAAAAATATATATAAATAAAACTCAAGAAGAAAAAACAGGGAAACTACTATATGTTTTGGTTGAAAGAGTTATTGTTACAATGACTACAACTAACTTAATGAAACACATGAACGTGGTGAAGCAAAAAGAGGGAAATGCAATAAGGTGAGAGGCCAGGATGATTGGAATATGTGGGTAAACAAATAGTGAACCTGGAAATCACCTGTTTGGAGTTCAGAAAATCATCATCATCATCAGCCACATCTGGATTTGTATTCTATTGTATAAACAACTGAGTTAACAAAAATGTCTCTTATATAATTCTCCTTCAGAGTTTAAAACAAAGCATGAAATACCTGAATCATGGAGGGATCTGATTCATGCATAAGTTTCCAATCGAGAGCTTCTAGCAACTGCATGTTATAACGGAAAGCATACTGAGATCCACAGAAAAGTGAACGAAAATCTGTTTTAAATTGAAGCTTTCACGTAAATGCTTTACCTTGTTCTGTAGCACCATTATTTGTTCATTCATTATCTCCCGCTCACCTTCCTCATAAAATGACTTTAACCTGTGGTTTCAAATTTAAAAGAAAAAAAGAATCTCAGAATTTCTTTATCAAAAGGAAAGTTTCAATTAAGAAATGAAACTTTTTTAACAGAGATGAAACTTCAAGGAAACAATGAGTGTTTCCAAAAACCGTTTTAGGCTTTCACAGATAGAATCAAGGAACATGTATTTATTTCTTGAAGAACTTTGTTCAAAATAAAAACCATAAAAAATCATGGTTAGGCCCTCAAACCTTATGGCATTCAATACTAGCATCTTCAGTTGAGAAGGAAAACAATTATGAATAATAATAGATAACAGAAGGGGAACAAAAAGGACTCACGTGGATTAAGAATAACTACATACCTTCTGATTTCTTCCTTTAGCCGCAAATTTTCCATAGCAAATCTAGTCACTTCTTGGCTTCGATCAACCTGAGAACGCAATACTTCTATTTCCTTCAAATGTTCCTCCTTTTCCTTAAGCAAGTGCGTCTCAGCAGATATCTTTCCACTGGCAACCACTTCCAACCTTTTTATGCCAGCCTCTCGAAATCGAAGCCTCATCTTCAGACCCTGTATTTCATCTTCTCTTTGTTTGGCCTAATTCACCAAAACACAAGGAATTACTGATGAGTAATTTTCAAATTTTCATTTATTAAATAGAACTAAAATTGATATCAAATGTCTAGAGATTACACACTGAAAAAAAAATGGTGGATCTAAAGGTCATATCGAAACTAAGTAATGGACATGGAATTAGGGATCTTGATGAACAGAGAGATCATCCAATAAAATCTGCAGTATATGCATAATTTCAAAAGCAGGACATATCTAAGCCATATGATAAATGACAATCTTTTGATACATACTAGCTGCATAGCTGCCTGGCATTCAGAAACCGACGCCTGCAGTGCAGTGTCTTTGTCCTTTTCCCTTCTGAAAGCACCAACAAGAGCAACTTCATAGTCCTTTTTCTGAAAGGCAAATGTATTAGACTTGGTTAGTAACCAACTTTCACAGAGATATATACTTCAAGCTCCCATGGTAAAGAAGGAATGGATCATACCTGAGATATTCTTTTACCAGCAGCAAGTGGACTAAAGGATCCATGTCCATCCCACTTAAAAGATCCTGGAGATCCTGGAAAGCTTACAGCTAAAGTTTCATTGTCCTGAATTTCAATTCCTCCACCCACAAGGCCTCGTAAGCGGGATACTTCTTTCTGGAAATGAATATGAGGATATGCATAAGACAGAATGTCAAATCACAAGAAAACTAACACTATGCACACTGGTCTGACTCAGAAAGTGGTGGAAGAAGTTCATTAGAAAAGAAATAAGCAAGTAATAATAACAGTAGTATAATCTGAATATAAAATCCATCACTACTTCACTAAACAGTGATGCTGCAACGTACTCTTGAGTTCTTGGCGACTAATTTGTTTCCTTATCCAGATCAGCAACAATGAAAACCAAATAAATATCCTTCTCAGTATAAAACTGAGTACCATAGAAGTTATACTATGTTGATCAGTAGTTGACAATTTCTAATAGGGTATTTGACAAGACAAATATATTAGAGTTACCATTACAATACATAAGAGCATCTCCCAACGGGCCCCGATAATGAACTTGAAATTCAAAATTTTGGAGATGTTAATATATTCTACACCAATCATTTTCCTATATGTAATTAGAGAGCCAGTGGCTCCCAGAAACTCATAGAATCTGTGTAAACAGTACAGCGTTTTCTGTTCTTATTTTCTTGGGCAAATATCATGTTTTAGAAAGAATAAAAGAAGTGTATGGCTCCCTAAACTATGAGCATGGTTGGAGCAATGGAAGTTACTTTTTTGTTTGAAGTTTAAAAGAAAGATAACAAGTATCATCAGAGATGCTATCAAGTGAATCAGTGCATAATCTTCCAGAAAAATATCTAAGCATAACTACTTATAGTCAGAATTCCGTAGTACAAAATATAATGTATTTGAGGATCTCCTCACACACGCACACACACACACAGATAAGACTAAGCATGCAACCTTGAGCTGATGAATTTGCACTCTCATGGCAATAACATCTCCAGATGCATCCTCGTTGACAACTGCCTGAAGATCACACAATTATTAATATCAGTCATACTGCAGTCCCATAACAGCTCAATAAAGAGAAGACTTATATGATATACACTACAAGGAATGGAAAGATAATATTAAAATGGAGCCAGTGTGAATATGTTTTGTCCATAGAATATACGACCAAAAGTTGATGCCAACCTTCTTTTAAGATAAAACAACAAAATATATATAACAGAAATTTGCATGCAGAAAAACAAACAAAGAGAAATAGCATACATTGTTCTTAATGAATTTAGCACGTTGTGCAAACTTCAAAGTGCTCAATGTCTCCAATGAACAACTGCAAAAACCCACAAAAAAATGTTAAATAATCATACAGGACAATATATGAAACTAAAATCCATTTTACTCTAATTCCAGATAGAAGAATATTCAGTCTTACGGAAAAAATAAAATAAAACAAGAAAAACTAGAACCCAATGGCCTTTAGGAACTGCAGTTCAAACTATAAGTTTATGATGCGGAAACACATGCTAAAATGGATCATACAGGTATGAAGTGTAAGGAAAAGGAGATTTACTAACCAGCTAGAAGGACTAATATTTGCTATAATAATTGTCTTGGAATTCCCACCAAGAGAATCCTGAAAAGAAAACAAAATGGAATTTTGGGATTACACAAGAAATTCAGTTTGTAAATCACGAAAGCACAACTAGCAAGCATAATATGTATCATGTAATACATATTATGCATTCTCTATAAAGAAAAGACTAACTGTCTAGATGGTATACGAAATAGTAGAACAAACTACCTGAAGCAAAAATGTTAGCTTTGAGTCCCGGTACGGAACATGGAGTGACTTCCCATTGGACATATTTACTAGATTCATAATCACAAGTCTGCAAACATATAAATCATTTCAACAAGTTTATGTATCACTCATAGATCAAGGAAGATAGAAAATATATAATATAAAATAAAATAGATCGGGAAATTTTCCTAACCAAAAGAAAAAAGAAACCAAAAGAGAAATTGTACAGGAAATATACCCCAATGTTGAAAGAGACTTGTTGATATTAGTAGCTTCCTTCAACCGTTCACCTTCAGCACCCGAACTCTTCTGCCTGCCATAAAGAGATAGATAATTAAAGAACAATGAAAAGTTTCCTAGCTCAGGGTACTCACAGAATAACATAAAAATTGGGAGGCATACTTCCGCGAGAATAAATCTTCATGTATCTCAAAAAGTGCAACGAAATAAATGGAAACTAACAAATTACATAACAAGTTTTGGGAGGCCGCACAAATTCTACCATCATTTCAGTTCCTTTCTCTTGCATTTTACCATCTATTCCAAAACACGCAGAAAGAATAGACCACCCTACTTATATTCCTTCGTTTCTCAACCTACCCCTTTCCTCATTGATACTTGAATAGAATAAAAAAAATTCACATGCACTTCTTTCCAACACTTTACCTTTCAGATCCTGCTAAGTCAACAAGATTAAGCCGAGCAAACCGATGGTGAGTTACTCCTTGGCATTCTCTCTGAAACAAACCATCAGGTAAAATTTCAATGTGAACTACCACATGGAAAAGTAAGAAGAAAAACAACATAGGATCTGTTACAAACTTTAAAGAAATTACAACAAAGAACAGAGCAAACTTACTTTACTTTCGATGATGCACGTAAATACACTGTGAGACCGGCTACTGGCACGATTCATATTAGTAGCAGCTACCTTTCTGTTAGCTGCACCCTGAAATAAAATAAAATTTGGTGGAAAAATGTGAAATCCTTAATTACTATAGGAAATTCTAAAATGTTTTCTACTGCAGCTAGAGAACTACTCAGAGTAAGCAGGAGCTAATTTTCTCAAATTCCAGTACAAACTTTTAAGATTTGTGGTGACTAAACTATTGACTGCTTGGACAAACTATTAGACAGCCTCCTTACTTGTGCCTTATACAAAGAATAGTATACAATTTAGTCCTTACCTTTAACTTCTAATTAATCCAATTAAAGTTAACATAGTTCATACAAAGCTATGATAAAAACTAAAGGAGATTTCTAACAAATTCAGAATTAACAGTGACTCAGTGAGCATTCAAAACTTTGCATATATTCTATTTCTTATGTTTGACCTTACTTCAGTAGTAATTACAACCCAGAATTACGCAACAGCATACATAGAAGGCTTGGATTAAGGCATAACTAATGAGGATTTGCTAAGAAAGAAATTTAAAGTTGAGACGCTAAAGAGCGTAAGGGAGGTCTTATGTACTTGAATAAGTTGTTGCATAACATCTCGAGCACTTGTAACTTCAACCTCCATGAGATTTTCCACGTAAACCCCTTTCTTTATATCTTCTCTTATCTGCAATATATTCAAGATATTCACGACAAGGTATAAATATGCAACAAAAAGAAACTGTATGTGAGGATATGTTTAAAAACTGTAATGTAATTTTAGCATTAATGTAGAAACAGAAAGAAAATTAAATATAAAGATCTTCATATGAAAATAGAAAAAGATTCAATTCCTAGTATGTGTACTTAGACAATCAGAAAATTTTCTACATGACACTTCATAACTCAAGAGTAAGCAACCCATACCTGCAAGTTGTTAGACGACGGGTCCAAAAGATCTAGAATTTGTTCGTTGTATATTTCTAGAAATGAGCATTTACATATGAACTTTAGCTTTTCATCTTTGCCAGCCTCTTTTTCCTGTAACACCAGATTTAACCCATAAAACTTGCATTAGTAACTTTAGAAATACTAAGCAATGATAATAATATAAGTAATTCACATTCAACTTGAACAGAATTCAAGTAGCCAAACTACCAATTGGAACTGTGTCTCATTCAAGGCTGACTGTTCTTTTATCTCATTAGTAGCTTATTTTTCAGGCTTGTTACCACTGATATTGGAGCTAATATCAATATCAGTGGTAACAAGGGAACTAATAAGCTAAATGTCCCATCCCACATACGCATATCTTAGCAAAATGGTTTTCCATTGAAATTTAAACAATTCAGCTGAAGGAAGATTTGAAAAAACATTAGGTATTACCCCTGAAAAATTGCCTCTAAAATACATAGAAATGTTGTGCATCACTACCTACAGCAAATACTGAGCTAATTGTACCATTGGTTATTATAAACCTTCAATCATAACGACCGTCTTCTTTAACTTTTGTGATTTTCTAGTTTAGTGATCATACAACAATTTCTTCTAAGTACAGTAAATTTTGTCATGCCCTAAGAAGTCACACACCTTTTGAATTCTTGAGAATAAGTACTCAAAGACCCTAGGTGTCATCCCACAGTTGACACTGTGTCTTCGTGTGCCTCCCTCAATATCGCCAAGCATTGTGTGGGTCTTCCCACTTCCAGTCTGCAGAAAACAATTGAGTCATGGTAAAGTAACCACCAAAAAAATAAAGTAACTGAAACATTTGCTTGCCCAATCACTTGCAAGTTTACAACTAGCACAAAAATGGCAATTCATTTTATCTACCACCAAATATATTCAACTTGTTCACATCATTGTTCCTACATACCTACCATTTTCCATATCCGTCCACAGACTTAACTCACGTAAAAAAAAATAGCACATAGACTAAAACAGCAAAATGTTATGTGATACTCACTTGGCCATAAGCAAACATGCAACTGTTGTAGCCTATCATGCAGTTGTCCACCATCGGCAATCCTGCCACTTTGAATAGTTGCTCCTGTATATACACATGACAATGCTCAAGTGAGGCTCTAGCTCCCAGTACAACGAAATTGACAAAATAAACCACACAGCCTAATAAGAAATTTTACCTGGGTAACATTCTCATCCGCAACAATGTCAAAAGTAAACCGGGACTCTGGATGTCCGGTCCAAGTAACCGTCTGACAGCTCTCTTGACGAACACATTTACCGTAGCCTTGAACAGATATTTCATTGCTATTAAGTGGCCGAACTCGAATAATAACCTGACAAAAATTCAACACAATTACACAACAGCTTATACCTAAAATCAAAAACATAACAGTAACACTTCTGCCAATTGAATACCACAACCAAAACAAAAACGTTAGAACCTCCTCTATTTTAGCAGAAGTATTTATCTTTCGAATTAGCTAAGTATCTCACTGTCCTGCGGACACGTGCCATCTATCAGAGCTGTAAGGACTTGTACCATGAGCATATATAAGCTTTAATCATCTTTGTTTTGAGGCATGAATGAAAAAACTTGAATCTCTTTTGAATTTTCCTCTCTCCCTACTTTCTGCATTTTTCCCTTTGCCTAACATGCTGGTGTCAGAGCCATGACCCTGCATGGGTTGCAAAACCCAAACCTATCCCAACCCATGTCTACCTCTTCCATCCCACTGCTGCCATCTCCACCACACCCCACCACCACTGCTGCCAACTCCATCGAGTCATTGGCACAAGCTCAGCTAGCCTTTCAGAACCACATGATTGCACACTTTACAGCTCTACAAAGCACAGTAATACAGTCCAACAAATTTCTGCACCCACCACCACCAAACTTCACCACCTTTTTCATCACCAACATTTTTTAACATCTCCACTACACAACCACATCTCCCCCAACTGGCCCTCTCTGTTCTACAATACCCCAATCAGATTACACCACAGGCTAAATTGCCCACCCAAAATCGACTTACCCAGACTCAAAAATCAAATATCATAAAACAATCCGACTCGAAAACTTGGAAAACAGAAACAACCTAGAATTCCTAACACGAATATCCATCCGCATCTGAAAAACTACCACAAGCAATCTCCAAGTACCTGGACGTTGTGATCTTTCCAGAACGACGGGTCTTCACGGATCTCGAACCTCTGACCGGACGACGTCGTAGCTGTGCTGACTGATTTTCCGTCGTCGTCATCCCAGTCGCCGATGCTCGGAACGGCCGAAAAACTCGCTTTGGAGGCGGATTTGTGAAGATCGGCCGCCGGAGTGCTCCGGACCGGGTCCGAGGAGTGGTCGTGGAACCCGAACCGGCTTTTGAGGGCGCTCGCTGTGTCTGATATGAAAGGCATTTCCGAATGTGGAGATTGGGAAAATGTCAGTGAAAGGGGGTTTTTGAATTTGGGTTTCAGTGAGGGGGGAAGGGGAATATGGAATCCCACGGTGGATGCTGATTTCAATCGACGGTTGGGATCATGTCTCTTTAAAGCCTGGAGGGACCGTTTTAATAAGGTGGTGAATTCGTCTACGCGAGGTCATGGTCCGTAGCAAACACACGCTCCGTCAGGCAGTAATTTTTTTAGAAAACCTCTAAAAAAAACTATTAATAACAAAGGGCATAGTTATGTAACTGGGATCAAACAAGAATTGGTGAGAAGAAATCTATAGCTCGATAAACTATAAAGACCGAAGGCCCTACATCTTATAATAAAAATGCAACAAAACTAATAATCCTAAGTCATGGGTCACTTTAGGTTATTGTTACTGGACAATAATTTTTACTCGTTTATTTTTTATTCTAGGTCGCCACATAAAATTAATATTTATTTTTCATATTACATTTTCTTATTGTTAAAAGGTTTTGTTTCAAATAAATAGTAAATATTGATTTGAATACAAAATATAAGTGAATTTAACTTATGTAAATATTAAAACATAATTTAAATAAGCACGATTAGAATATAATATAAAATGTAAATGAGCGTAGTGTTTAATTAATGTGTAATCAATTATAGAAAGTACCAAAAAGGCTTTAAAATCTTTACATTTTATTTTCTGATTATCTCATATATTTCTTACTATTTATCCATTTACGGTAATTAGTTTTAAATTTTTTCTCACCAATGTAAATTCAATCTTTTTTCCTTCCCCATTACAAAAAGTATATTGGTCATTAATTTCCGGCTGTCACATCCAAGGCATGATCAAAATTTTAGAATTTGTATGCTTAATTTCACGTGCATGCTGTAGAGTTATTTGCGTAATTCTATTACGATTCGTCGCTCGATAATGTCATGAAAAATAAAACATAAATATGTAATATATATGAGTTAAATATTATATACTCCATATGATTGGTAGAAACAGTAAAATTAATGAAAAAATTATTATAGAAATGATTTGTTTTACCCGTGGGGTAAAAACTTTTTACCTGGATAGAAAAATTTACCCTTTTACCCCGGGTACATAAGGGTCGGTCGGTTGATCTTGACCCGTCGGAGCCCGTGAACTGGGCTCGCTTGGTGTGCGGAGATGTGCACGCACGGAGGCGCACCGCCGGAGCTTCTGTTTGCAAGGGAGTCGCGCAAGGCTGGGTCTGTGCCGAGGTCAGGTTCGTCGAGGAGCTGCCGGTGGCTTTAGGATCCAAGGAGATCCAGGTCGGATTAGATCGGGTTGAGCATGGCGGACGTGCGTGTAGCGGCGCTTGGGTGCAGGTGAGGCGCGTCGGGGCTACTGCGCAGCCTGTAAGTAGCGGCGCCGCAAGGTTGGTGTGCGACGACTTGGGATGCCCAGGTCAGGGAAACTGCCTAGAGCAGATTTCTGGGTGCCCATATCAAAATCGATGGGTTTTTTGTTTTTTGTTTTTTTCAGATACTAGGGTAGCAAAATACATATACATGATGAAAGAATAAAAGTGATATGAGAGAAGATAGCAAACAAAATTGTGACACAGTCGTATATTATTCATTTTATATAAAAAATTACAAAATATGAAGAATAAATATATAATTATATTTTAATTTATAAACCTATCAAATTCTAGTAACATAATACCAAGACACACACAACCAAATATTCTAGAACAAGATGTTATGTATTTGGATTTACATCCATTCGCATGAATAAACCAAGGGCTACTGCCATCTTTAACTCAAAAAGAAAAAATATTGGGAAAAATAAAAATAAATAATGAAAATCTAGCTCTTCTCCCCAATTCATACGCATCAAAATTATAAAAAAAATGAAGAAAAGAAAACTCTTCTTCAAAATTCCTCACTGAGTTTAATAATTCATACGACCAATCAAATTGTCTAGAATCACATACTATTGAATAATTTTTTTTCCCTTTTACCTTGTATATGTACTAGATACACATCTCATTTTTTATACATTCAACAGTATAACTTTGGATTAAATTCAGTGTGCTACCCTAAACTTTAGGTCACTCATCAAGTGTGTCCATGTCCTTTTTTATCAATCACATGTACCCTTATACTCTGAAAATCTATCAAACTTAGACAAAATTTAAAATTACATCTAAAAGTAACGTCATGATCTGACGTGGAAAAGACAATAATGACCCACTTATCAGTTTCTAATCCCCTAAAGAGGGTAGAGACGTCATTTTGCCCATTTCACTGTTTTTTTTTTAACTTTGCCATCCTTCTACTTTTTTCTTTTTTCTTTTTTTCTTTTTCTTTTTCGCTCTTTGTCTTACCGACCCAGCAGTCCAGCACCTCTTTTTCTCTCCCCACCCCTCCTTCAAATCCCAACTCCACCATCAAACCCTGAAATCACTACTCCTCCCCCTCATCGAATCAAAATACCAGCCAGAAACTTAGATTCCCACACTCACCACCAATCAATTGAAACAATTGTAAAATCAAAACAAAAGCATGATATGGAGAACTCATAGGAGAGAAGTAGAGAGGGGTAGAGTTTGGAGGCGGCGAGGGGTTTTTGTTGTCATGGCCGGCGGCAGCGTCGAGAAGGATTTGGAAGTTGAAGAGACTGGAATCGTAGATAGGTTGGGTTTGGGAGTTAGTTGGGATTTCGATGTGGTGGAGGTGCCCCTGTCCATAGCCGATTTGGGTAATAGGACTAGGTGGTGGCCATGAACAGATTTGGTAGAAGAAGATGTTGGAGGCTTGGAGCCATTTGGGGAGGTAAAGATTGAAGGGTTAGGGTTTGAAAAGAAATTTGGGGAAGATAAGAGTGTTGCAGAGAGATCGAGAGAGAGAGGAAGGAGAGGAGAAGAAAACAAAAAAAAAGTTTAAAATGTAAAGTAAAAAAAAAAGATGACGAAGTAAAAAAATCAGTTTCAATTAAGAAAAAAGTAAAAGAATCAGTAAAATTGGTCAAAATAACATCTTTACCCTCCGTAAGGGAGTTAAAAACTGATAAGTGGGTCATCCTTGTCTTTTTATGAAGTCACTTATAGGTGTAATTTTGAATTTTGTCCGAGTTTGATGGATTTTCATAGCATATAAGTACATGTTATTTTAAAAAAAAAAGAATATAGACACACATGATGAGTGACCTAAAGTTCAGGGTAGCACACTGAATTTAATCTTATAATTTTTAAGTCTATTAAATTACCAAAAGAGACATTTCTCACTTTTTGATATTTTCTTCTCCCCTTTAACTTTTTTTTTTTGATACTTCTTCTCCTCTTTAATTGAATGTTCGTCAATGTTGTTCAAAACAAAATCAGCAATACCAAGATGATTTCCTATGTTAGTGTTTCTCAACCTTCAATTGAGTGTCTTTCTCAAAAAAAAAAATAAGAACAAAAAAACCTTTAATTGAGTGTTAGTCTCGGCATCATCTTGAAAGGATTCGCCCTCAAAGCCAATTAGTCTTCTTTTACAGCCATATATGGAAGGTACGGAAACATAACACCTCTATAACAACAAGTTCTTCTTACGTCCATATACAAGCAGTGAGTAATTATAGAGATGTGTAGTTGGGTTTTTGCCCAACAGAAAGCATGGGAAGTACTACATAAACATAAGCCCTATTACTCCATCTGTAGTCTCTAAAGAAGGTGAAAGGGTGTAGCCAAATGAGCTTTCAACATGAGGGAAGAAAATTATCCCGTCAAGTTTCTATACCCGACATGTGGAAAGCTATATGAAATTAGGATGTGTATTAATGAATATGTATTACTTTAAAAAAAGAAAAAGAAATTCCAGATTTTTTTTGAAAGTTGAAAACAATTTAATAACTTTCAAATTAGTTAAATATGCATTAATTTATAAGTTAATTATTTTATTTCGATGAAAAGAACTATAAATAATTTGTACCAGGAAAAAAGAACTACAAATTAATAATAATTTTTTTTTCAAAATAATTTCAGATTTTTTTAAGTTACTCTTTTTCATAGAAATTTAAAGAAAAAAATTGGAAAATGATCTAATAACTTTATAAATAAATTTAAAAATAAGTTATAAATAATTATATGGTTAGAAAAATATAACCTTGATGTTAACGGCTCCTAACGGTAAGTTTAGCAGCAATGAGTTAAGTGAGAGACACAATCAAAAGTGAGTAAGTTAAGTGATATTTTTGAAATGTAAGTTAATAAATTGATTAATTGGTTAAAAGTCAATGATCATTTGTGATTTTTTCATTAGCCTAATAAATATGTATGGTATTTTAGAGAGTAAATCACATATACCCAATTTCTCGTGTGCCAATTATGTGCCACAAATAAATTTGTGACACGTGAAATTCCACTCACACCGCCTAAAACAAGTCTAACACCGTTACTTTTGGGATATTAATTTACTTTCACTTTTTATTTCCTTTAGAGAAATCTTTAGTTTCTCACTCAAAAAAAAAAAAAAACCTAATCTAACAAGCTCAAAATCAAAGAAGAATGATATCAGTGGCACCACCACCACCACTCCCATTCTCATATCATCATCATCCTCTCCTTCCCAAACACTCCATTTTCAGTCCAGAAGCCTCTCTCTCTCTCTCTCTCTCTCTCTCTCTCTCTCTCTCTCTCTCTCTCTCTCTCTCTCTTTCTCCACCAAAACCCAACCCATTTCAAGATTCAACCGCCTCTGCAACTCCAGCAACTTTCCCGCCGCCCTCACCCTCCTCCGAGCAAATGCCTCGCCCACCTCCCAGCACCTCAAAGACACCATCGACGTCCTTCTTTTGGCTCGCCGCCGCCACAGCGACATCGAAACCACCACCGCATCGTTTCCGAATCCACCGAACCACGACTTAGTCCTCAACGCCCACATCATCACCATATATTCCATGTGCAAAAACTCTCCTTCGATTCATACCAATGAAGTTTTTAAAAACGCAATTTCGAGGTTTAAGAGACGATGAAGTTAAGGAGAAGTAGAGGGAAACATGAAAGGGTTGTACTGGATGAGAAAGAAAAGGCTGAGTTTTGTTTTTTTTTAGTAAAAAAAGCTAAATTTAACAAACTTAATGGTGTTAGACTTGTTTTAGGTGTTGTGATTGGAGTCCCACGTTTCACAAATTTATTTGTGGCACATAATTGGCACACGAGAAATTGGGTACATGTGATTTACTCTCGGTATTTTATGAATTAAGGTAGTTTAGGAAGTTTAAGGTGTGTATATGCTATATAGTAAAATATTAAAGTAAAAAAGTTATAGTAAACTACATATTAGTTACTAATCAAATTTCAACTTACAAATATATCATTTACACAATACCTTACACATTTAAAGATAAAATTAACAAATTAAGACAAACCAATGTCATCATGTCATCTGTCATTGCCTATTTTACGCAAATACCCTTCTTCTCCATCCATAAAAATAGCCGAAAAAAATCAGAAATCTCAGTTCTCAAACCTAACGTGATCGACAGTCTCTCTTGTTTTCTCTCTTCTCTGTGACGAACAGTGTCGCCAGAGGAATTTTGTCGTTTTGCTCACTGGAAAGCTCAACAGAGAGTCCGATCAGGCGTCGATCAGTTGTGGAATTCATTCATTTTGTTCGATCATCCCTCTTCGTCACCATTAGTTCTCTTCTGGTTCGTAGAAACGATCTATTCTTCTCCGAAATAATCGAATTTTTAAGTTAGATTCTGGCTTATTCGTGTCCTTTTATGCTTTAATTTCATCTTTGATCGCAATTTAATGCTTGTGTTTTGTTTTGATCATCTAGTTTATTTGATCTCTTGTGGAATTCGTCTAGTTATTGTTTAATTTTGGTTCGTTTTGAATTTTGAACTACTTTTTGGTTGAAAATCATAATCGTAGTATAGCAGTAGCATGTTTCTGATTTTAGGTTAGAACAATAGCATAGTAGCAGAGGAAGTATTAGTAGTTTGTTTTTGTTGTTTTTGACTATAAAGAACTAGTGACATAGTAACATAGTAGTAGTATAGAACTAGTAGCATAGTTGCATAACTGAATTCATATATAAGTGGGTAGTAGAGACCAGATGGGACAAAAAAACTCATTGGTTGTACAATTCTTGTGAAATATGCATATTTTTACCACAATGCTACTACTTATAATCGACAGTACCAACCACAAGCACTTTCCTAACTCTGAATCAAGTAAAGTGCATATACCTCTAATTGTATACTACTAACTCACATGTGGTTTCTTGACTCGTGATAGAGTTTTGAGCATCCAACCAAGACCAATTCATAATAGGCGGAGTAAACCTCGCATGTAGATTCAAGAGTGTTGTTCATGTACCATATTATTTCTCTTGGTCGTTTTGGTGAAAGTTTGTTCCAGTTAATACCAATTGCACATAAGAGTCCCACCTCTTAACTAAAGCTATGTTTCTCCAATGCAGGGCAACATTCCAATTGTCAGTCTCTTCACTGGGCAATACCATATAAAAACTATATTAGAGAAACAATTTATACATATATAGTCCGATCATATACTCTGCAACTTTAGGTGTAAGTGTAGTTTTTGACTATAAAGAACTAGTAGCATAATAGTAACATAGAACTAATAACACAGTAGCATTCTGAAAAAGAACTAGTTTAGGCTAAATTCATAGTAAACTGTACAAGAGCAGTAACATAACAAATTTTGAGCTTATGTATGTATTAACACAGTAGCAGATACAATATAAACACAGTAACAAATATGTTTATTAACAGTTTCATAACAGATATGTTTCAGTTTTTGTATTGTGGATAAATTGTAGCATAACAGTAGCAGGTTTTGGTTTTTTGCGCTTATGTTATGTATTAACACAGTAGCAAACACAATATATTGGCAACTTTATTAACAGATATAGTCACAATAGCCTAATTTTGCTGCACATGTCCAACTATATTCCAAGTTTCGACACTATAAACAACATCAATAGTATAATTACAACCAATTTCAGACAGTAGCATTTTGCGTACATAATTACCTTGTTGTTTTTGTTCATATCTTTGTGTACAAAAGCTGCTACTATCCTGTAAAATGTGAAAATCACACCATTAGAGCCTACTTCCCCACCTTCAACACAATTACATTCATAAAATCACACCATTCGATAAACATGAAATTGCTACTGACCCCAAAAATTAACTTGAAATTGCTCCGACTAATTCAGTGACATAACGTAAAGAAATCAAACGATTTTTACTTGTTTTAACTTTGTGATACTAAAGTTTCATGAAATCGAATTCAAATTCGACAAAAAAGAAAGATCAAGATGAACTACACTGCTACTTCCATAAATCAAACTGTACTACTACTTCCATAAAACGAAAGATGCTACTGATTTTCTCCCAATCAGAGCAAAATCATAGGAATTGTTTCGATATCGAAGGAAACAAGGTTACTCCTATTGGTTTTCTCCCAAAAATAAAACCAAAAACAAAAAATTATGTTCGATAGCTTTAAAAATTGAACCAGAACAGTAGGAGAGAGAGAAAGAAGAGCAGTAGCATCATGTACCAGAGGAATTGCAGAGAGAGGTTGAAGAAGATGAAGGCGAGAAAACCTTGGGCGCGGTGAGAGGAGACGGAAGGAAGGAGACGCTGCGTTTGCTACTGAACTAGAATTGGGGATTTCGGATCCCTTTATGCGTAGTGGCATCCATGTAATTAAAAGAAACATTACGATTTTTTGGTCATTTGCAAAAGCGTTTGTGGATCAGGCCTAGTGCCATGGACCATGGGTCTGAGACTCATGTAGTAATCTGTTAGAAAATTATTAGAAGTGGGGTTTTTGTTATTCTAAATTTGGTCATGTGCTAGTAAAAAAGATATTAGGTGGTGTATTAAGTAGTTGATGTGTATCTAGTATGTAGCAATGTGTGAATAAAATTTCTTTTTCTTACACAACTTTTTTTTTTGATCCAATGACGTTAATATTTTATTGATCACAACTTCAGAGTAAGTACAACAACATGAACATGAACATGATCTGCCTGTGGGGGCAATTTTGGGAAACTACCTAGTAAACCTACCTAGTAGACACCAAATAGTTTCTATGCTGAAGACCATGTGAAGAAGCACTATGATCAATCTTCCGTGGTAGAAAACGAGAAAAGTAACCAACCACCAAGAAACAAGGAGGAAGCGACAAGTCTTTAACCTATCATTATTGACCACTTCCGGGACCACTATACACAGAGGAGGCTACCCCAGAGCAACAAAAAAAAAACCTAATTACATACTGAAGTTAATAACTAAGAAAATGTTGTAGCTAGACCCGTAAACAGTCCTAGACTAAACAGTAAATAATACAAAATAAACATAAATCAAGCCAGGGCCCAAAACAAACCTAGCCCAACAAGAGCCCAAGCCCAAAGAAACTAAATAGATGAGCTGAGCCCAACTCCCCGGCCCAAAGCTCTGCCTCACTCTCGCCCCACCGCCACCACCCGAAGCCAGACCAACAGCATACCGCTGGTGCCGTCCATCAACGACACACACCAGCCAACCGCCACCGATCATCGCCTCTGGTCAAAACTACGAGAATCCGATCAGAGACCAATCTCACTCTTCAAACCTGCAAACAACATGTCCGATCAAAAGAACCGGACCTAGCTCGCTGGAATCCAAGATCCATTAATCGCCGTCGGCCCCGCGCAGCCCTAACCAACCTCCGATCTGCACTCACACCCCAGCTCGATTGACAAAGCCTTCAACCGAAAGAGAAGCAAAAGCCATTCGATCTTCGTCTCCGAACCCAGGACTCTTCACATTAACGAGATCAGAGGCTGTCTCCAGCAACAAGGCGCAGCCGGACAGGCGAATCTGGTCTCTGCGGTGTCTTTCTCTCCCTAGGGTTTGGAGAGCGGCTATAATTGGTTTTGACAAAAAAGAAATTGCTATTTGTAGTTACTTGATATTTTTTCTTCCACAACAAAAGAAAAATACATGTAAACTCCTGCTGTTACCAAAGAAGAAGAAGAAGAAAAAAAAAACACGTAAGAGAGACGTGGGTTATTGGCGGCAATCGGAGTCTAGTCGGCAGAGATTGAGTTTTTATTGCAATGGAGATGGGTGAGTAGTCCAGTCTCTTTAAAACAAGAATTATATTCTTTTCACTTCACTTGACTCTAAATTCAAGGCCACTAGGCCAGATCGAAAACAGAAAACAATTTCTGGGTTGGGCATGTAAAGCATGGGGCGGCGTGTCGACCCTTGCAATTTATAATGTACTTGGGGCGTGTAAAGCTTGACGGGATCACAAAATATGTCATAGCAAGTTTAAAAATGTATGCCCCAATAAAGGCCAGGAAGGAAGGCCAGCTGCTCAGCTCACAATCCCATGCGGACTTTGCCTATTCCTTGCTGACTACGACTGATTTAAGTTCGAATTTGGGTTAGGGCACAACACACCAGTTGAGAATGGTAGAGAGAATCGATGGGGTAGATTATAATGAAGGCAAATTCCACTGGCCATGTGCCTCCCCCAACTCTTCCGGCCGTCACACACGGTGCCTTGCTTTGGCAGCCATAGTTAACAATACTAGCTAGGATCGAGCATTGTTCAGTTTCTGCTTATATATATATACAAGCTATCTCATAAGGGTTGTATATACTTGTTTGTGCATGTTAGATACGTAGCAGTGATAGCAGTACACACAGAGCAACTAGCTAGATTTTTTCAGGGAGGAGAAGACAATGACAAGAAACCAGAGAATATTTGTGTTTCTTGTGGTCCTTCCACTTCTAGTGTCTGTGTGCTCGTCGGCGACGCCAAAAGCACCACCACCACCACCAAAGCAAAATCAGTTGATGTGGCATTTCTACAAAGTCACTAACACATGCCGCGACGCAGAACCTTTCATTCGCCACCAAGTCGAGTTGCTTTGGCACCAAGATAAAAGCATTACCCCTAAGCTTCTCCGGTTGCTCTACTCCGATTGCTTCGTAACTGTACGTAAACCATCAGCGCTCTTTGGTTCTTTTCTCCATCTTTTGATCTACTTATATGTTCATATATATTCGACATCCCATCATAACCGTAGTAGTCTGCTTGGCCAAGCTGTGGACTGTAGTACTCAACCACGTACTGACGCATGAGTGAATACTTAGGTTTATAACGACACATCGTTTCTCTCATATATTTTCTCTGAGCATAAAGAAATACAGTATATCACTTGCTTGTAATTAATCGATTAGTTTATACAGGTACAAGATAATCATATAAACAATAAGAGGTTTGGAATTTGTAGTCAATTAATGAGGTTAAATATAAATGCAGGGTTGTGATGCATCGGTGCTGCTGGATGGTCCAAACTCTGAGAAAACTGCACCACAGAATTTGGGATTGGGAGGTTTCGTTTTCATTGACAGGATCAAACGGGTTCTTGAACAACGCTGCCCCGGTGCCGTCTCGTGTGCTGACCTTCTCAACCTCGCCACCAGGGATGCTGTTCATTTGGTACTCTAGCTCTTACTAGCTAATCATTTTTAACTTCGGATGAAATTTACAATTAATATATATGTTTCTGGGAATTGCGCTCAACATATATATAATCAATCCATATATCCTATCTACAGGCAGGTGCACCGTCTTATCCTGTTCTTACAGGCCGAAGGGACGGGCTAACATCAAGCAGATCATCAGTCGACCTTCCCTCACCCTCCATTTCATGGCAGGCTTCACTTGACTACTTCAAATCCAGAGGCTTGAATGTGTTGGATATGACTACTCTAGTAGGTGAGCAAAACTAATGCTTCATGCACCCAATAAGTATACCACAACGTGCCTTTCTTTTTAATCATTCCATGTTCTTGCTATTAGCCAAAATAATCAGTCATTTCTTGTTCTTATAATTGGAAAGATGACTACGATGGCATTTTAACAAATTTACATTCAATCTGTTTTACGTTCAGGTTCACATTCAATGGGTAAAACACATTGTCGTTTCATTTTGGATCGGCTCTACAATTTTAATGGCACAAACAAGCCAGACCCAAACATGGATCCCTCGTTCTTATCCTCCATGAGGAAGCTATGTCCACCAAGAACAAAAAAGGGACAGAGTGACCCGCTGGTGTACCTAAACCCCCAATCTGGGCCCAGTTACAATTTCACAAACTCCTACTACTCCAGAGTTCTATCCAAGAAATCTGTGCTGGGAATCGATCAGCAGCTATTGTTAGGTGAAGACACAAAGGATATCACCGATGAGTTTGATGCTGGTTTAGAAGATTTTAGGAGGTCATATGCATACTCAATGAGCAGAATGGGCTCTATTAAGGTTCTGACAGGTAAGCAGGGAGAGATACGCCGTAATTGCCGAGTTCGAAACCACTAAGATAAGATGGGGTTGGCATCTAATACTGACAGGACCAAAGGGCAGTACTTTGTTGGCTCGTATGTGTTTTTGTTTTTACGAGGCATAAATAATTCATATGGCATGAAGAAATGGTACATTTCCGATTCACAAAATAAAAGCGTCTAATTTCAATTTTGGATACCTTTGATTTTGTTTTTTTTACCAAGAGAAATGAATAATTCATTAATCACGGGACAAGCCCAATTACAAAGCCTGCAAAAACAGGACCGGAAAATAACTAAAAAGTATGAGTCTCCAACTCGATCAAACTAGAAAGAGTGTGAGAAAACTTATAACTCACTAAACTATGGGTCGTAAACCCTACAACCGGTAATAAAAATGCAACAAAATATCACACCCTCCTGTTGGTGCCGAAATATTTGTTAAATGAATTTCCTCACCTATTTCTTGTAACTAGAGCAAGATTAATAAAAGCTTTTTCCTTGAGGATGAGGATGGAATTAGATCAAGTGTTTTCGGTTTTGGTCTCGGGTTACGTGCTTGATGAAAGAAAATTCTAATGGAAAAGGGAATGGATGCACTCGGAGAGTACTTTTTCTACAACCTATGGCTTGATTTGCAGTTATTTTTGTCCCTATAATAGTTGATTCTTGTAATAAATATAGTCGCACCCCAGCGATGGTCTTGACTAATGCGCGTGGTTGGTTTCATCCCCAAGTCACGCGCGATGGATCCTCAATATATACCACAATCTGGACATCGTGGGAAAGCGTCTTCAGTTTCCTCTTGTTGATTACTTCCTTTACTTCAATCACAACTTGTTCTACCGATAACTCCATAACCCAATCCATGCGTGGATAGAACCACATACTTCTACCTTTACTTATTATACTGTGGGGAATATTCAATATTGTAACGTGATTGTGACCCAGTTTGACTGTCACAAAATTCATCTTTACATGAATCTAATTCGACCGTAACATAATTTTTTTCGATGAAAACATATATCATATGCATAACGTGACTTTTTCTTGACAAGGACACAATCCACTCATAACATGATTTGCTCCGATGAAGATATATTTCAACCGCAACATGATTTACTTTAACTAAGACATAATTCACCCACAACATGATTTATTTCAAGGCTTTTTAATCAAATTGTTACCATACCTTTTACCTTAGTGTCAATTTGCTACCCTACCTTTTATTTCAGCCAATTTGCTACCATAACTTTTCATAATTAGCCAATTTGCTACCCTAACTATTATTTCTGCTAATTTGCTACCTTATGTTTTCAAAATTAGTCACCTTGCTACATTTTTGTCATTTTATTTTTTTTCATTTCTTTATCCAAACATAAATTAATTCTGAAAATCAAAGGTTAAAGTTGGTAGATATTGAAATTTTGATAAGTAAATATTTATTTATTTATTTAAGTTTAGAGAGGGATAAAATGTTGATTAATTTTTTTACAAAAACTGGGATGTGTATATATGAATTAGAGTTGTGTTAATAAAATTTCTCTTATTTAAACTAACTTACTATTTTATGGACAATTTAACAAAGACGACAACAAGTTCGTTGTCAGAGTAGCTACTATGTTTTATCATTAATGAAATGAAAAATTTTAAAAACAGTACATGACAAATGATTAACTCTTAATTTTGGTGTTTCAAGTTTCAAAACAATCATAATGGTACATGAACTTGTAATCTAAAAATAAAATATGTACATACCGCTACATTCTCAGTTATCTAACATGTTTTCCGTTAAACTTTGCGCAAATCCGTTACTCCTTAATTTAGCAGTAATAAATTATTAAAATCAATAATTAAATTAATAATTAATAATAATTAATAAGGAGAAGCAAATAAGAAAGGAAAAAGTATTGTTGTCTCTCTTTTTCGTCCCCGTTCAAACCCAGCATACACAAAAATGGTGATCAAGGTAGGACTGTAGAAGGAAGTTGGAAAATGATTTGATCTGGTAAGTTATGAAATAAAGGGTATGAATATATATCGGCGGGTATTGTAGAGCATCTCCAGTAGTATTGCTAAACTGGAAATTTATCAATTTTTGAGGTGAATTGATGCTCCAGGAGAATACATAAACCATTGCTAAATCTGATAATTGCTAAATGAAATTGACAAATTTGTCAATGATCCATGCATAACTAAAGCAATTGTAAAATCTTTTATCTCTCATCTCTTGCCCACTTGTCACTTTACAATTTGTTAAAACATAAAAAATAACAATTATTGATGGAGCAACATTGTTAAATCGATACATAAATTTCAAAACTATTACTAAATATATCAATTTTTGAATCTCACTGCTGGAGATGCTCAGGAAACTTAGAGCGAGAAGTGGGTATTGAGTAAGGAAATTTAGAGCGAGAAAACTTTGTCTTAGTTTTACTTGGATTGGGACGAGCAACAAAATGGATTTTTTTTTCGTTTTGTTTTATGAATATGAGCATTTCATTAAAACCAAACCCAGTAACACTTACAAATACAACGAATAGTAAGCAAAAAAACCATGTAAAGGGAAAATAATAAAGTCTTTGAGAATATATGGTATGAGTGTACAAGATCAAAAAAGTATATAAATAGGAAAAAAAACATAATATAAAGAAATAGAGAATGGAGAAAACCCGAAACCACCCTTTGAAAAATGAGAAATTACATTGAGTTAACGGTGTTATTGACGGCATGTGCTAAAAGTGTGTCGGCTTTTAAACGTCATGTACCATTTTGATTGTTTTGAAACTTGAAACACTAAAATTGAGAACGAACCGTTTGTCATGTACACTATCACAAAAACCGTTTTAAACAACGCCTATCAGACGACGTATAATAATAACCCGTCGTATGATTGATTTTTAACTTTTTAGATGTCAGTTTTATAAAAAATCGTCGTGTGAAAGTGCAAAAATTTGAGTGTCAGGTTTCCCACATTGAATGATGTCCAACATGTAGGAGTGATACCACGATTCATTAAAAAACTGTGGTGTGAGTGTATACATTTTCAGGAAAACCCTATCCCCATCATTTTCCTCTGACATCTCCTCACAATTCAACCCCAAACTTGTAGGGGGAAACACGAAACCTGATGGAGGGAATGTTAAAATCTCAAATTTTGGGCGTTAGACCACATTTATAGTTTAAACGTTGTGTGATTGGCTATTAAAATGAATAAAACTTAATCGACATGTCGAAACCCTCCCCTACATTTCAGCCCAATCTTAAACTTCCCCCCAACACTTAGAAAAAAAAAAAAAAAAAACCCTAGCAGCTAGGTAACCAACACGGCCTCACCTCTCTCGACATATCACAAGCAAAACAAAAAACACACACTCAACCCACACAGCCTTCTCTCTCTCTCTCTCTCTCTCTCTCTCTCGCTCTATCTCTCTCTCTCTCTCAACCCACATCCTTCTGCTCTCTCTACCTCGTCGGAGACGACGACGAAGCTGTCGGCAAGCCATAGCCCTTAGACCATCGACCAATCCCCCTTGGATTTCATTCCTACGGTTTCGAATTCAATCTCCGATAATGAGTTCGACGAGTTCCAAGCGACTGAGACATCTGATCTGTCTTCCGGCATCCAATCCCCATCTTCTCAAAACTCATATTCTCAGACGAAGAACCCCTTCACCGTAGTCCAGCTAGCTTCAAAGCTGATATTCTCCCAAAGGTAAATGTCCCCAATTTAATCTCAACAGAAATTTCTAGGGTTTTTAGTTTAGGGATTTCTAATTGTTTCTTCTTTTGTGTTGGGTTGTTTAATGGATTCACACCAATGTGGGGGCAGCCTATAGGTTTCACAAAGGGACCTCCACGGATGGAGATTTCAATTTCTGGTCGAAGATGGGGAAATTGGAAGGTGCAGTGCAACCGGAGCTCGAAATTGAAGTACCGGAAAACGGAGGAGGTGAGGCTAATACCATGGTACCCTTCTCTCTCTCACACACTCAATGTT
The DNA here is from genome assembly GCA_034370585.1 of Fragaria x ananassa. Classification (NCBI taxonomy): domain Eukaryota; kingdom Viridiplantae; phylum Streptophyta; class Magnoliopsida; order Rosales; family Rosaceae; genus Fragaria; species Fragaria x ananassa. Next base: position 17,054,503 of record CP139766.1, read on the forward strand.
CTTGTTCTTGATATCATGTCAATTTTTAGGTGTCTGTTTGTTTTCTGTGTTTTGGTTAGTTCTGAAGGCCATTGATGGAGAATATCAAAATGAAGAGGTTAGTCCAAGTTCTAAGTTGGATTCTTATAATTTTTTTTACAGAATTGCTCTCTGTGTGATTCTAATTGTTCATCATTGTTTCTGATAAGGAATCGCATGGATCCAAAGGTGAGGAATTTTCCAATGTAAATTTGCGAAAGGCATGCTTAGAAGAGAAAGGTCTTGCACTGTAAATTTGCAGTTTGATTGGATTCAATTTTAAATTGATTTCCATATTTTTAACTGACTGTGCGTGAAGACATTTCCCTCTATGTATAGCAATTCTTTCTTCTTGAATCATTACATCTATTTCTGAAAACATATCTGAAAGATATATCCCATATAGTTCTTGCTAATGTAAGCATCCAGTGGCTATTGTTATGCTGCTATATGAATTGTCTATCTTTTGTTCTAGGAATTGGATTGGGAGTCTGTTGCTTCTGGTTTACTACATGACACAGTCGAAGATACCAATGTTGTTACCTTTGAAAGGATAGAGGAGGAGTTTGGTGCTACTGTTCGTCATATTGTAGAAGGAGAGACTAAGGTTCCTTTTTGCATATATATATTGGAACGAACCTTACTTTGGGATTTTATTCCTACAAAATATTGAATATAATGAAGTAATTATTTCAGTTACTGATCAACATATCTAATGAGGCGAAATGTGCTTCACTTTTATCACTTATTCTCATTCTCTATATGTGCTGCCTATCTTACAGATTTTTGAAATAATTGGGTTTGTATATCAATACATTGAGTTATTGCGTCAAATGTCGCCACAAGAATGGATATTTCGGGAACTTCACGATATTGGGAACATGGAATTTATATTTGCAGAGGAGCAGGATCAAGATGATTATGCTTCAGGACTTGCAGGTTTCTTTTGTTATTGAAAGTGCACATCTTTCTTACCTGTTAGCATATATCAGTGCTCATAAAATGTCTTAGGATTTCTACATTAGTATATTTTACCTGTTCTCAGAATTTTTTGAATTGCAGAAAATTTACTGTGTTATGCAACAGAGCATGTCATTTATGGGGACTATGTGAACGAAAGTTGGGATAAGGAATTGATAGAATATGTTCTTGGTTTCTTTAAACTAAAATAAACTAAAAGAATTCCACAGATGTAATTCAGCTGTGGAATAGAGTTTGTAGTTGTTGTGTCCCACACTACCAGACCTTTCTTAGCTAGTTTCGTGCACTAAAGAGCCATTTTACCAAGGCCTCTTTTCTAAGGGTATACTAGATTTAGTTTATTGATTTATTATCTTAGGAGAGACTTGGAGAACTGCTTTTCATAGCAAATGTTCTTTTGAATCTATACATGCATGACAGGTGCCCTTCTTTCCTTTTTTTGTGCAGGCCAGTGTTGCCAGCCTGCAAACTTCTTTTTCTCTGTCTCAGGACAAACTGCAGTTATTGGTGTATGGTTTCCATGATAAGCTTCCGGCTCTGTTGTCAAAAATTCTGGAAACAGTAAAAAGTTTTTTGCCAACTGATGATCGTTTTGAGGTATGCTACGTTGCCATTCATTTTCATCACTCTAGTTCATTTCTGATTTCATTTCGATCATGTATACCTTTACGGGCTCTGGATTGTCAATGACGAAGTTACATTCCAATAGGTTTTTAAAGAAGACATGGGGCGAGCATATGCGAACACCAATATGGATGCTTGGAGTTACTCAACATACTTAAGAGATCAAGTTCTGTTGCAGAGTTTCTATACCGTAGATGAGCAGTTGCATGTTTTGAATGGATTGTCTGTTTCTGATCTGATTTCCTTCATCCCTGAGATTTTTTCCCAGGTACTACAGAAATATATGTCATATATAGTAGATATTTTAATAGAATTCTGTGGTTGGTTCACTCAATTGACTACCCGATAACACCCTCCATCCATGTCCTTTCCCATGGACGAATAACCTACCAAACGTGAATTGATAACTTGGATTGGTTTTCTTTTCTTTTGAAATAATTTCTATGTTGCATTAAGATATTTTACAGTTAAGGCATGTTTTTACATTGTACTCTATCTTCAATCTGTACAGCTATACATTGAGGGCCTTTTGCATGGCAATTTGTCTGAAGAAGAAGCAATTACTCTTGCAAAATCATTTCAACAAAATTTTGCTGTACCACCACTTCCTACCGAATTGGTGTACAGAAACCATTGTATCTGTCTTCCTCCAAATGCTAACCTCATTATAGATGCTACTGTGAAGAACAAGTCAGAAACAAACTCTGTGACTGAGGTAACTAAAGTGGATTAGATCCTTTGGTTTTTAATATGTTATTTAGTATTATTATTTTTTAATAGAATTTTCTTTGTCTCTTCTACGTTAATTTTCTCTCTTTGGTTTTGGTTTCATATTGCAGCTGTATTTTCAAATTGAGCAGGCAATGAGGAGTGAGTCCATCAGACTAAAATTATTGGTTGATCTTTTTCATGAAATTGTACAGGAACCTTTTTTTGATCAACTAAGGTGATTTATTTTTGGCTCAAACTATTACCTTACACTTGACTTGTGAATCAGTCTAACTCTGATCATTACTTGATTTTGGATCCAATTATCTATACTAACAGTGGTTTATTTATTTCTCTAAATAAGATAAAGGAGCAGCTTGGGTATGTTGTTCTCTGTGGTTGGACTCATAAATAGGACAAAGGAGCAGCTTGGGTATGCTTTCCATGCTGCATCATTTGCCTAGTACATAGTGTATAATGTGACCAAGAACTTACCAAAGAGAATGATGCACAAGAAGGTACAATGTGCTGTTGAGACAAACATTATGTTTTACTTGTTTGGAGAGGCACAAAATCAAGATAACTAGGAACTTTTAGTCTTCACCTGTTTTTTCTTTTCTTGTAATACTGTTTCAGCTTTGAAACTTTTATTGTAATAAGCAATCAACTTATTGAACTCACTTTCTATATAGTGGGATTGAAACTAATGTGTAATGAATGTTTATTGTTATTGAATATTTATTGTTATTGAAATTATTATTTTTCAAATTATAAAATTAAATTCTAGCAAAAATATTAATAATATATATATAGAATAAAGCTGAAAAATTTCACTAAAACCGACTTCTGAGTCTATATCATATAACAGTTCTAAGAACAAACGTGGTATAACTTGCGATCACATGACGGTTTTCTTAAAGCAACCGTGCTGTAACTTTATGTCACACGACACAAAATATGTCGACAGGCTGTCGACATATGCTGGCATTCCATTTCTTTCGACATATGTCGACAGCAATCAGACGACGTTTCTACGAAGCATCAGACGGCACGCAAAAAGACAACGGTAATCTGGACAATCAGACGACGTTTTTTGGCCGTGGTCTGATGCTATTTTTGTGATAGTCCCCAATTCGTGATGGGCCGCTCGGTCATATGCACCGCTTCTGGAGCTTTTTGTCTTCTCAGCACCATGTTTTTGGCTGAAGCCATGCTTCGAACTTATGTAATGACTTAATCGTTTAAGTTTTGCAATGGAGAATCTGACTACAAGCTCACTACAACTTTAATACTTTTCACACAAGCTGTTGCAGTTGGAGTTGGTACTATTGCTCCCGCATTCAGGTGGTTTATGGCCATAAACTTTAAGTGCCCAAAAAGAGGAAGCATAAGCGTCAAAAAGGAATTTGAGATTGAGAAGTACTGGATTCAGGGGCTGTTGGGGTTGAAAAAGCAACCATTAACCTTAAGAATCCAAAGTAGGCACTGCAGGAAACTTGCTCATGAAGCAAGAAACATGCTTGTGGACATTTGTATTGCAATGCAGAAAGGGATTGTCTTGGCCAGTAAGGCTATTCGATTCATTTCCATTTTATTTGTGAGCCGAATATATCTATGCTGTGACATTTTCAAAGAGTGGAAGATCAGGAAAACTGAACGTAACACCGGGCCATAATATGAGCAAAACCGAAGGCCAGACTTCAGTTAATATGTTCTGTTTCTTGAAGGTGAAAAGGCGTTGGTTGAGTTCATGATGAGAGCAAATTGTGATGCTACTGAATATTGGCTTCAAAAGGGAAGGAAAGGAAAGAAGAGCCCCAATATCTCCTCAAACTCGTGCAGAAATCCACATTCTCGCAAAGGTTCAAAGGAGTAGCTGAATTTGACAGTGACCAAGTTCCCTCCTTGGACTCTGAAGAACCCCCAAACTGTTGGGCACTTCCTGCTGTGACATTAACAAGTATTGCTCTTGCACTCTCAAGTAACAGCACTTGCTCGATCGAAATGTTGGTAGATGGCTTGAACCAAGGGCTAATGTACATAAATGCCATTGAAGATCACTTGGATCATAAAAGTGACTTTAAAAACACCAGGAAGGCAGCAAACATTGTGTGGCTGCAAGTCGATCTCTATCACACATGGCTAGATCTGGATCTCAAAAACCTGTCACTGCTAGGAAAGAATCCCAGAGAAGTACTTACAGAACTTGCTGAAACTGCAAAGTCCAGATTTGAAGAATCTAAAAGGAAGCGTAGAGATAAGCTTGGGTGTATAATGGATGTGAGTCCTTCAAAATGGTCTATTATGGAATTTCAAGAATTGGTATCTGTATTCTTGATTTTCTTGATGTTTATTCACGTAGGGTTTGAACCCTTTTTATACAGGAGGATTGCCTCTAATGATGCTATTCCCTAATTACAGGGATTACTACAAATCCATTCCTAATTACAATGATGCTGTTCTAATTACAATCTACATTAAATATAGACAGATGCTAATTAATCTTCTGTGATCTTCTTCCTTTTCTCAAGACTCCTCCTCAAGTTGGAGTGTATGTTTACTACACCCAGCTTGCTTAGGAGAATGTTGAATTGCCTTGAACCCAAAGGTTTTGTAAAGATGTCAGCAGGTTGTTCTTTTTTTCCAACATGTATGGCTTTCACTAATCCCCTTTGCACTTTCTCACGAACCACATGACAGTCAATTTCAATGTGTTTTGTTCGTTCGTGAAAAACTGGGTTTGATGCAATGTATATCGCAGCCTTTTTATCACAGAAGAGTTTTACAGCTTCTCTCTGCTTAACATTCAAGTCATTGAGAATATTCTGCAACTAGGTGATCTCACAACATGTTGAAGCCATATACCTGTACTCGGCTTCCGCACTGGACCTAGAAACAGTCCCTTGTTTCTTTGTTTTCCAGGAGATAGGAGCTCTGCCAAGGAAGACGCAGTAGCCTGTAACAGATCTCCTTGTATCCTTGCAACGAGCCCAGTCTGCATCACAATATGCTTTAAGTTCCAAGTTTCCTGTTGAGCGCAGCAGAATTCCTTGCCCTGGTGTGTGCTTGATGTACCTAAGAACTCTGTAGGCTGCATCCAGATGTGGCTCTCGAGGTTTGTCCATGTATTGACTAAGAATATGAACTGCATAAACCAAATCAGGTCAAGTAATGGTCAAGTATATGAGCCTTCCAATCAGTCTTCGATATTGTGAAGCATCTCTGAGCAATGCACCATCTCCTTTGGTCAAAACAACATTTTGTTCGACTGGAAACTTGCTTGGTTTTGCACCGAGAAATCCAGCATCATCCAAGATCTCAAGTGCATACTTTCTTTGGCATAGGACTATACCTGCCTTTGATCGAGCCACTTCCAGACCAAGAAAGTACTTAAGTTTAAACTGAGAAGCCAAGAACTGTTTTGTTCTCTCTATTTCATGTAAACTGTTTCCAGCAAGAATTATGTCATCAACATAAACAAGAAGGGCAGTGAATGTACCATTAGAGTTGCGGACGAAAAGAGAGTAATCTGACCAACTCTGTCGAAAGCCAGCAGCCTTGAGTGCAGTGGAGAATTTTAGGAACTATTGCCTTGAGGCCTGTTTCAATCCATACAGAGACTTATGCAATTTGCAAACCCTAGTCTCCCCCTTTCGTCCGTAACCGGGAGGGAGCTGCATGTATACATCTTCAAACAAATCTCCATTGAGGAAGGCGTTGTTAACATCAAGCTGGTGCAGATGCCATCCCCGAAGAGAGGCGATGCTCAAAAGAACACGCACAGTGGTGAGTTTAGCCACTGGAGCAAAAGTCTCCCTATAATCGACTCCTTCAATCTGGCTATAGCCTTTGGCAACCAGGCGTGCCTTGAAACGGTCAACAGTGCCATCGGGATGGTATTTGATTCGATAGACCCATTTGCAGCCGACTGGCTTCTTGTGAACTGGTAGAGGGACTAAGCTCCAGGTGCGGTTGGACTGAAGAGCTTGGATCTCTGCATTCATAGCGTGACACCAGCGAGGGTCCTGTACTGCCTGAGAGAAAGTTCTGGGTTCTTTTTCAAGTGTGAGCTGAATAGAAAAAGCCCTATGCTGGGGGGAAAGTCTATCATAAGTTAAGACAGTAGAGAGAGAGTGGGTAGTACCTGAGGGACTGACCTCCGCCATGGAAGAGGTTGGGACTTGCCGAGAAGGGAGGGCCACCTCAATATGAAAGTCCTGCAATTTCTTAAGAATAGTGGTGGCTCGGCAAAATGGACGTTGTGGTGGCGGAAGGGGTGAGTTCCTAGGTGGAGTAGGAAAAGTATTATCAGGTGGAGTGTCTGAGGGAGTGGGAGCAAGATGAGGTGGAGTGTGTTCGAATGCGGCATGAGTGTGAGCAGCGGAATGCATGGTAGAGGTAGAGGGGAGTGGACCAGAAAAATGAAGAGAAGAGTGGGGATCCTCATCATGAGGAGGAGGCTGTGTGAGTGGAGGAAAAATAGTTGGAGAAGTAGGGGTAGGGTTGTGAGCAAATGAAGAAGATTTAGTTTGAAAAGGAAACTCAGTTTCAAAGAAAATCACATCCCTGGAGTAAATGACCTGTTTGTTTTTAATGTCATATAACTTGTAACCCTTCTTCCCAGAGGGATATCCCAAAAAAATACACTCCAAAGAGCGGGGATCAAGTTTGGAAGGTTTGGAAGGATGAGTTGACACAAAACTTCGACATCCAAAAACTCGCAAGTGTGTGTAGGTTGGTGCCTTTGAAAAGAGTTTTTCAAATGGAGTTTTCCCCCCAAGGGTAGGGGTTGGGGTCCGATTGATCAAGTATGCAGCAGTGAGAATGGCACCACCCCAAAAATCCTTTGTTAAATGAGATTGGAAAAGCAAAGCTCATGCCACATTTAATAAATGTCTATGCTTACGTTCTGCAACCCCGTTTTGTTGGGGAGTGTTAATACAAGTTGTTTGATGCAAAATTCCTTTGGAAGCATAAAATTGTGTACATTTAAATTCAGGACCATTATCACTTCGGACAACCCGAACCTTTGTGTCAAACTGAGTTTCAACAAAATGAATGAAATTGATGAGTAAATCTCGTGCTTCCGATTTGTGTTTCATGAGATAAATCCATGTGCATCGTGAACAATCATCAACAATAGTCAAGAAATACTTTGCACCACAAATTGAAGGAATAGGGTAGCCTCCCCAAATATCAACATGAATTAAATCAAAACAAAAGTCACTTGAAGTTGTGCTTAATGGAAATGGCTGCCTAGTGAGCTTAGCTAAGGGACAAACATGGCAATTGTTTGCATTGCAAGCTTTATTTGCGAAGAAGGGAAAAGATGATAATACTTTGCTAGATGGATGGCCAAGGCGTTGGTGCCAAAGCTCTTGTGATGTGGTGGTAACGAAATTGCATGTTCCTTTCGATGATGTGTTGAGGCAGTAAAGTCCCTCACTCTCCGATCCTGTCCCATTCATCTTCCCCGAACGAAGGTCCTGTATGAAACAAATGCGGTGAAGAAAGATTGTGGCATAAAAGGAATCAAAGTTGAGCTTACTAATGGATATAAGATTCAAGTGAAAACTTGGAACATAAAGAACGTTGAGCAGTGTAAAATCAGAGGTGAATATGGCAGTCCCTATGCGTGTTACTTGTATGGAAGTGTTGTCTGGCAACCTAACAAAGCGGTTATGGACAGTTTGAAGAGATGTGAGCAATGCAGGGTTACAGACTATGTGGTCACTTGCACCACTATCAAGGATCCAAACATCCCTGGCATGATCACCAAGTAGTGCTAGAGCTGTACCTGTGAGTTCTTCAAAAGTAGGAGCATTACCAACAACATTCACAGAGGATGATTTGGCAGTGTTCAATAGTTCCAGCATTTGGTTGTTGTCAATTGGATCAGCAGCCCCTGACTTGATTCTTTGAAGTAGGTCAATCATTTGACCACATTGGGTTTGTGACAACGGAAAGCTTTTGATGTTATCATTGGGTGCAGCAATGTTAACTCTAGTTCGGTTTTGATTGTTCTCTGAACGCCCTTGATTTTGGTTCCTTTCATTCCTGCCTTTCCCTTTATCACCTTTCAGAATCCCTGCTTCCAGGTCATTCTTTCTTCTTCGACAATAGCCATAGCTGTGCCCTTTGCCTTCACAGTATGAGCATGTGATGTGTGCTCGACAGTTCTTCGTACTGTGATTGGTCATGGAGCATATATCACACTTCAGGTTTTCTTCACCATTGTTCTGGCTTCTACCCTGTCCTCCGATACTGTTGCCTTTTCCAAACTTTCTCACAGCAAAGGCTGAAGCATCTGTGTGTACTCCGGCCTTGCTCATGCTGCCAGCTTGCTTCTCATGTCTTAGAGCCATAGCATAGGCTTTATTGAGAGCAGGTAACGAGTCGATACTAATGATGTTGCTCCGTACAGTGCAGAATTCTTCATTTAATCCCATGAGAAACTTCATGGTCTTCTGATTCTCTAAGTAGGCTTTGATCTCAGCGGCAGTTTCTGATGTGCACGCAGGAAAAGCACACAAGGAATCTTTCTCATCCCACAGTGCTTTCAATTTGGTGAAGAAGGCAGTAAAAGATCCTGAACCTTGCTCGCAATTATGAATGGAGCTTTCAATCTGAAACAGTTGCACAGTATTAGTGTGAGAAAATCTTTCTTTCAGTTCTATCCACATACCATTTGCAGTGCTGCAATGCTTCACACTTCTCGAGATCTCTTTGGACATAGTTCCGAGAAGCCAGGTTTTGACAAGTGTGTCACATCGATCCCACTGTTCTTGTTCGTCTTCATTGTGCTCAGGTCTCTTCACTTTGCCATCGACAAAGCCTTTCTTGTTCTTGATAGTGAGGGCCATGATCATTACCTGCGCCCAGTGTGTGTAGTTGTCTTCCTCCAATGTCTGTGCAACCAGCACAGCTCCGGGTTGATCCGTGTGGTGAAGGTAAAGCGGGTGATTAGATTTCTCCCATGGTGATGCAGTGTTTTGCTTCGGCTGGCCTCCACCTTCAAGCTTGAGGACAGTCTCTCCCATGAGGTAAGTGTATGAGGGTTTTATGTTTAGGGTTGATATTTGTGTTTCCTCAGAGTCGATGCTCTGATACCATCAAGAATTGGTATCTGTATTCTTGATTTTCTTGATGTTTATTCACGTAGGGTTTGAACCCTTTTTATACAGGAGGATTGCCTCTAATGATGCTATTCCCTAATTACAGGGATTACTACAAATCCATTCCTAATTACAATGATGCTATTCTAATTACAATCTACATTAAATATAGACAGATGCTAATTAATCTTCTGTGATCTTCTTCCTTTTCTCAAGAGAATTGGCTGCTAACTCCATGCTTAGGATAAGTCAGACTCTTTTGCTTAACCAGACATGCGACGATAGATTATTTGAAGGATTGGTGGTGGTGATCTCTGACATTGTTGGTGCTTGTCTCAGTAATTCACAGAGAGTTATAGCAATGAAGTGTTTCAACAGCAAAATTGAAGAGAGGGAAGCAACTGTGAGGCACGCAGTTCACACTCTTGGTAAGACTGAGAGGATTCTTGAGATTGTTAACAAGGGAATTCCTCCAGACTTGGATCCTCAACAACTGGGATGCATTGATGAATGGCGTTTGTCACACAAACGGAAGATGATCCCCTCGACCATTCGGTTTTCATCAGACTCAGAGTGTGACGGATCATCTCTTTTGGTTAAAGTGGTTTCTCCCTAAAATAATGCGGAGTTTAGATAAAGGTACTTTGCGAGCTCAAAATTACATGTTACAAGTGTTGGTTTGATTTACATTGTTGGTTAAGTGACCTAAGTCCGTGTGTTTTATTTTCATTGGCATTCAGGTAAAAACACTCGGAGCTCAGGCCATTACTAGCATACATGAGGATCCTATCCATTCATAAAATCTTGTAGCCTACCAATGGCTTTCTTATCATGAACTTGATGCTTGTAATCTTTATACTAATGTGTAAGCTTCCATTCAGCCATATTAAACGGGTAATCCTGTAACTTGGTACTTTGTGTATGAGATGAGTGTCAAGAAGGTTTATGGTACATAATTCCCAGCTGTATTCTTCTCCAAACTTGAGAATATTTATACTAGTACAGATTAACATATAGCTAAGTATGAAAGGAGAATATAACAGTAGAGCTATGTATGAAAGATAAATACAAAGGTCATGCAATACGGCTGCATTAACTATACAAGTGATTCTGTTAGTTGTTGGAGCAGTAGTCCATATTTGCTGCCTGAATAGAGCAACTCACTCAACACTCCCCCTCAAGTTGGGGAATAGATGTCTCGCATACCCAACTTGTCTAGTGAGCTGTGAAACACTTTTGCAGAAACGGCTTTGGTCAGAATATCAGCAAGTTGATCTTTAGTAGGTACATGTGGCATGTTAATGATTTCTGACTCCAACTTCTCCTTGATGAAATGTCGATCAACTTTGACATGTTTTGTTCTGTCATGTTGAATTGGATTGTGCGCTATATCAATGACTGCTTTATTGTCACAATACAAATTCATAGCATACTTGGATTTGAATCCCAAGTCCTTCATTAAATGACGAAGCCATAACATTTCACATACTCCATGAGCCATTCCTCTATATTCAGCTTCTGCACTGGATCTAACAACCACTTTTTGCTTCTTACTTCTCCATGTGACTAAGTTACCTCCCACAAAGGTAAAGTAACCTGAAGTGGATCTTCTATCAGTGATGGAACCGGCACAATCTGCATCTGTGTATCCTTCTATCTTCATATGGTTATTTTTGCCTGGATTTGTCTTCAAGTACCTCAAAATTCTGTATACTGCTTCCATGTGATCTTCACTTGGTGCATGCATGAATTGACTTACAATGCTTACAGCATATGCAATATCAGGTCGGGTATGTGAGAGATAAATCATCTTGCCTACTAACTTTTGATATCTCTCCTTGTTAGTAGGCACTTGGTCTGGATATTCAGCTAACTTGTGATTTTGCTCCATCGGTGTATCTGCAGGTTTGCATGCAAGCAAGCTGGTCTCTACGAGTAAGTCAACCACATACTTCCTCTGAGATAGACTAATGCCTTCATTTGATCTAGCCACTTCTATCCCCAAGAAGTATTTGAGTTTGCCAAGATCTTTCATCTCAAAAGCATAAGAAAGATTGTCTTGGAGTCTCTTCACTTTTTCTGGGTCATTACCTGTCACAATCATATCATCGACATAAATGATAAGTGTAGTAAGTTTGTCTTTCCTTCATTTCAGAAACAATGTATGGTCAGAGTTGTTTTGTTTGTAACCAAATTGTTTCATAGATTGGCTAAATCTTCCAAACCACGCCCTCGGGGACTGCTTTAGTCCATATAAAGACTTCTTCAACTTGCACACCATTCCTACTTGTGAAGGTAGAGAGTAGCCTGGAGGTAGATCTATGTAGACTTCTTCCTTCAAGTCTCCATGCAGGAAAGCATTCTTCACATCAAACTGCTTCAGAGGCCAATCTAAGTTAGCTGCTAATGACAGTAATACTCGAACAGTATTCATCTTGGCCACTGGTGCAAAAGTCTCCTGATAGTCAATACCATATGTCTGAGTATATCCTTTCGTAACCAATCTGGCTTTGTATCTATCCAATGTACCATCAGCCGCATACTTCAATGTATAGATCCATTTGCACCCTACTGTTCTCTTCCCTGCAGGTTTTGGCACTAGTTCCCATGTGTGATTCTTTTGCAAAGCTTCCATTTCATCCTCCATAGCTTTAGTCCACTTATGATCAGCTAGAGCTTCCTGCACTTTATTTGGAATGACAATAGCAGATAAATGATATACAAAAGACGCATATGACTTGGATAACCTATGGGAGGACATGTAATTGCTTATGGGATATTTGGCCTTGGCTTTTGGATATTGATCCTTTGGTTGACCTCGATTTTTTCAAAATGGTAACTTATGGATCCCTGTGATTCTACTTGGTTCTGTTTTAGAGTTAGACTCAGAATTTATATTATCATGAAATTCAAACACGGGGTTATTAGTTACCTCTAGATCATCCTCATGAAGCATTGATGTTGATGGGGTAGTAGAAGGGTGTAGTCGGTAGTCAGTAAACTACCTCCCCTACCAATAGACCAGTCATGAAACTTGTAGACCGACGTCCAGGCTACCTCACCATGGTGAAAGATCATCGGTACCACATCGGGAAGGTGCTTCTCCAAGCTCCACAAGAAGGCACCATGATAAGATAAATTCCTAGTTAGTCCCACATCGGTAATGTATAATAAAAGGAAGACTCCCCTTGTGTAGATAGAGATTGGACTCCCGGACTCACTCCCCCCCCCCACATATAGAATGAATGTATATTATGCTCTCTCTCCCTCCCCTACTCCTCTCGGGCGGGATGGAGGGATGCTCTTGTAACACCAAAGGCCTATTGGTCATGATAGTTGATTCGTAAGTGGACGTAGCCATGTCCTCCGAGGCATGGCAAACCACTATATGTTCTTGCCTTGCTTGTGATTGTTCATGATTGGCACCCCACCCGAGAGGAACTCCACTAAGAGATTAGCACCCCACCCGAGAGGCACCCCACCAAGAGATTGGCACCCCACCCAAGAGGCACTCCACCAAGAGATTGGCACCCCACCCGAGAGGCACTCCACCAAGAGATTGACACCCCACCCGAGAGGCACTCCACCAAGAGATTGGCACCCCACCTGAGAGGCATTCCACCAAGAGATTGACACCCCACTCGAGAGAGGCACTCAACCAAGAGATTGGCACCCCACCCGAGAGGCACTCCACCAAGAGATTGGCACCCCACCCGGGAGGCACCCCACCAAGAGATTGGCACCCCACCCGGGAGGCACCCCACCAAGAGATTGGCACCCCACCCGAGAGGCACGCCACCAAGAGATTGGCACGCCACCAAGAGATTGGCACCCCACCCGAGAGGCACTCCACCAAGAGATTGGCACCCCACCCGCGAGGCACCTCACGAGAGATTGGCACCCCACCCGAGAGGCACCCCACCAAGAGATTGGCACCCCACCCGAGAGACACTACACCAATAGATTGGCACCCCACCCGAGAGGCACTCCACCAAGAGATTGGCACCCCACCCGAGAGGAACTCCACCAAGAGATTGGGGAGATTGGCACCCCACCCGAGAGGTACTCCACCAAGAGAATGACACCCCACCCAAGAGGCATTGACCGAGAGATTGGCAGGGGAGGTGAGCCCCGCATGGTTGGTTGACCGGATAAAAAAGCAATTATATGTGTGGTTCGCCTGTGGAAAAGTCATCGCGCGCGTGAGCGGGATGTGGACCTCGCCTATGTGATCACGCGTGCGGGATATGGACCTCTCCAAAGTTATCACGCGAGCGGGATGTTGACCTGGCCAAAGTTATCACGCGCGAGCGGGATGTGAACCTCGCCTATGTCAGCACGCGAGAGGGATGTGGACCTCGCCAAAGTTATCAGGCGAGCGAGATGTTGACCTGGCCAAAGCTATCACACGCGAGCGGGATGTGAACCTCGCCTATGTCAGCACACGAGCGGGGTGTGGACCTCGCCAAAGTTATCTCGCGAGCGAGATGTGGACATAAGATATCAGGCGAGCGGGATGCGGATCACGCCTATGTTAGCACGCGAGCGGGATGTGGACCTCGCCTAAGTTATCAGGCGAGCGGGATGTGGATCACGCCTATGTTAGCACGCGAGCGGGATGTCGACCTCGCCTAATTTATCGCGCAAGCGGGATGTAGACCTTGCCTAAGTTATCATGCGAGCTGGATGTGGACCCCGCGAGAAAATGTGCTACGTTTGGTTCTCTTACCTCTGGCAACTATTGCTCTACGAGGCATCACTACCGAGAGGCATTATGCAAGAGATACATCAGGACCAAGAGGTATCCCGAAAGACATCACGACCGAGAGGCATTATGCAAGAGAGACATCAGGACCAAGAGGTATCCCGAAAGGCATCATGACCGAGAGACATTATGCAAGAGAGACATCAGGACCAAGAGGTATCCCGAAAGGCATCACGACCGAGAGGCATTATGCAAGAGAGACATCAGGACCGAGAGGTATCCCGAAAGGCATCACGCTCGAGAGGCATTATGCAAGAGAAACATCAGGACCGAGAGGTATCCCGAAAGGCATCACGCCCAAGAGACATCATTTCCCAGAGGACCACCCGGAGATAGTCAAAAAAAAAGGGGCTTTGGCAACCCGACCGTACCGGGAACAAGGATTCATCATCCGAGAGTGAGTCAGCACCGCTTGTGTGCACCCATTTGGTAGCTATTATCACAGATAAGTCCCGTCAGATTATGATTGTTATAATCTCCTTGGTTTGTGAAAATTCATAATATTTTACTTGTAAGTCTACCTGCATGTTTTGGCATTCCATCGAGAGAGATGTATTCCACCGGGAGATAGGCATTCGACCAAGATTGAAAGATTGGCATTCCACCGAGAGAGTATTACACAATTGCATGAACCATTGTGCTTTTCGATAATTATTATGCCATAATTGTGTTGGTCAAATACTTATCGCTCATTTGTTTATTGTGAAGGTACAACAATCCTAGCCGCGCCGAGTAAGTTTTGTGGCCGGGGGTCGCGAGGGGCATATTTTTATCTTATTGATGAATTCCTCAGCTCGCGCGTATTCCTTGTAGGCGAGCGGACTCCTTATCTTGCGGGGTAGTCAGGGCACGTGCAGCGAAGTCAACATCTCTTGTGAAAATATTTGCAAATTCAGCTCGCTCGGTAATCGTGCCACGCAGAGCGCACGTGTCAGTTCGCGTGAACTGTAGTCTTTATGCGCGAGGCGAACCTTTCATCTCGCGTGGTAGTCATGGCCGAGTAAGTTTTGAGGCCGGGGCAGACTCCTTGTGTGCGGAGCCGAGCTAACAGCTCGCACGGTATTAGTTGCACGCGTAGCGCAGTCAACAGCTCACGCACTAGTAATGGCACACGGAGCGAGCCCCCACAGCTCGCGCGGTAGTCATGGCGCGCGAAGCGAAGTTCTCAGCTCGTGTGGTTGTCGTGGAACGCGGAGCAAACTCAACAGCTCGCGTCGTGGTCCTGGCACGCGGAGCGCACTTGTCAGCCCGCGTGTCCTCTTTAGTCTTTTTGCGCGAGGCGAACTCCTCACCTCACGTGTATTATGATTGTGCACGCTGGTCAGTTGGTTTTGGCACTCGACCGAGAGAAAGACATTCCACCCAGATATTAGCATTCAACCGAGAGGCAAAAAAATTTTCCCCCAGTAAGACCGGGCGGGATTGGCATTCGACCGAGAGGCAAAAAAAATTTCCCCTAGTAAGACCGAGCGGGATTGGCATCCGACCGAGAGGCAAAAAATTTCCCCCCAGTAAGACCAAGCGGGAATGGCATGCGACCGAGAGGTAAAAAATTTTCCCTCAGTAAGACCGGGTGGGATTGGCATTCGACAGGGAGGCAAAAGTTTTCCCCCATTCCACCCAGAGATCGGCATCCGACCGAGAGGCATAAGTTTTCCCCCAGTAACACTGGGCGGGATAAGTAATCCACCAAGAGGCACAAGTTAATGAGATCCCTAGTAACTCCAGGTGGGATAGGCATAAAACTTCTATATTCCCTTTAAAACCGGAGCAAGTGGCTTGATAAACCACGGACGGTGTTAACACCCCGTCACTCGAGTAGTAACACCGGAGATGGGAAGGGCATGCTACCCTTGGCCATGAAAGTGTAACACCAAGATCCACCCTGCGTATGTCACATAGACCCATCTCGCATGTAACACCAAGATCCATCTCGCGTATTCCTTGTACGCGGAGCGGACTCCACAGATCGCCCGAGTGTCAGACTTTATGCATGGAGCGAATGCAACAGCTCGCGCGTATTCATTGTGTGTGGAGCGGACTCATCATCTCGCGCAGTAGTCTTGGTGCGGACGCCTCAGTTCGCTCGAGCGGATTCAACTCGCCCGAGTGCCAGCCGCGAGGCGGACTCCAATCTCGTTCGAGTGCAAGCCTTTCTACGCGGAGCGAACTATTCGGTTCGCGTGTACTCCTTGTATGCGGAACGGACTCCAGAGTCTGCGGGTCATCATTGAAGGCGGAGCGGGATCTTGAGCCCGCCCGAGTGTAAGCCTTTCCTCGAGGAGCGAACCCTTCAGCTTGCGTGTATCCTAGTTCGCGCGAGCGGACTTATCTTGCCCATGTATCGGCCCTTCTGGGCGAGGCCGATTCCACAGCTCACGTGTAGTAGGCATTGTGCGCGGAGCGAAATCAGCTCACCCAAGTGTCAACCCTTCTGGGCGGAGCAGACTTCTCAGCTCGCCTGAGTGTAAGCCTTTCAGCCACGAGCGAACTATTCAACTCGCGGATCGTCATTGAGCGCGGAGCGGACTTTCAGTCCGAGTGGAACCAGCTCGCCCGAGTGTCAACCCTCCTGGGCGAGGCAGGCTCAGCTCGCGTGACATTTAAACCATTATGGTGCGAGGCGGACACTTCAGCTCACCCGACTGTCACCCCTTCTGTGCGAAGCGGACTCCTCAGCTCGCCTAGTAGTATCAGCCTTTCTGTGTGAGGCGGACCCGTTCAATACACCTCTTGACTACGAACTTAGGGGGATTGGGACCGGGTCCGTGTTGGGGGCATATGACTGGTCTATGGGCATTTTGTAAATTAAGTCCCCACTCAAGATGTGTCTTGAACGGGAACTTGGGGGGACTTGTAGTCGGTAGTCAGTAAACTACCTCCCCTGCTCATAGACCAGTCATGAAACTTGTAGACCGACATCCAGGCTACCTCGCCATGCTGAAAGATCATCGGTACCACATCGGAAAGGTGCTTCTCCAAGCTCCACAAGAAGGCACCATGATAAGATAAATTCCTAGTTAGTCCCACATCGGAAGTATGTAATAAGAGGAAGCCTTCCTTATCTATAAAAGGAAGGCTCCCCCTGTGTAGATAGAGATTGGACTCCCGGACTCACTCCCCCCCCCCACATATAGAATGAATGTATATTATGCTCCCTCTCCCTCCCCTACTCCTCCTGGGCTGGATGGAGGGATGCTCTTGTAACACTAAAGGCCTATTGGCCATGATAGTTGATTCGTAAGTGGACGTAGCCATGTCCTTCGAGGCATGGCGAACCACTATATGTCCTTGCCTTGCTTGTGATTGTTCATATTAGTGCTCCACAGTGATTCCGCATGGCCCTCCCAGTTTATGCAGAAACAAAGGGGAAGAAGTATCTATCTCTGCTGATTCTGGAGTTGGCAACTAATTGACATTTTCACCGAGTACAAAATCTGCTGGTAACTGGTTACTCCTTTCAGTAGCTCCATGCTCAATTCTTCTCACTTCACTATTCTCATGTATTTGGTTATCCACTTGATCTAAGGGACCCAAACAATCCCCTAAAGACTACTCTTCCTCAGCATGACTGTCCCCCTGAAAAGGAGTCTTCGGGGGAAAAATATAGTTCATGTTCACAAAATGTAACATCCATTGAAACATAGGAACGTTTACTAGTGGGGTTATAACACCGATATCCTTTCTGAGTTGAAGCATAACTGATGAAGACACACTTTTCAGCACAAGCATCCAACTTAGTCCTCTTGGTTCGATGGATATGTACATAAGCTACACAACCAAAATCTTTAGATCAAGAGCATGGGTAGGGGGTAAAGGCAAATAACTTTCAAGAGCTTGAATTGGAGTTTTTGGTAGTGGACAATTTTTCTTTGCTATGAACTGAAGAGCTTGTGTAGGAAGTCTATTTATGAGATATGCAGTAGTTAGGATAGCATCTCCCCAAAAATATTTAGGCATATGAGCTCCGATCAACATGGAGCTAGCAACTTCAAGAATATGGCGGTTCTTTCGTTCCGCCATACCATTTTGTTGAGGGGTTTGAGGACATTTGGTTTGATGAATGATGCCATGGGTAGCTAGATATTGGTGAAAAGGTGGTTTACATACTCCACCATTATCCGTGTGGAGTACTTTAACTAGCTTCTGGAATTGAGTTTGGACCATGGCATGAAAGGTTTGAAATACTGAAAGAACATCACTTTTATTTCGTAGCAAGTATATCCAACTCATTCGGGTGCAATCATCAATGAAGAGAACAAACCATTTCATTCCAGAGAGCGTTGGTGGACAAGGCCCCCAAACATCAGAGTGAACAAGATCAAATGGGGGAATACTTTTATTTGTGCTCACTAGATAGCTTACACGATGACTCTTGCCTAAAATGTAAGTGTTGTATTTAAAGTGTGATGGTTTATTATGTTGAAATAATAAAGGGAATAGAGTTTGGAGATAACCAAATGATGGATGTCCCAATCTCTTATGCCATAACCAAATTTGTTCTTCATCGGTGGATACTTTTTTTTGAATCTGATGCATTTCACTTGCACGAAGATTACCCGCAGTTGTCATCTCCATGTAGTATAATCCCCCCTTCTCAATACCCCGCCCAATGATTTCCCCTGTGAGGATGTCCTGAAATATGCAACACCAAGGGTAAAGTATTACACAACAATAAAATTGTTGGGTTATTTGTTTGACAGACAAGAGATCATGGGATAAGGAAGGAACAATTAACACAGTGTCAAGGGTAATGGAATCTGTAAGAGTGACAGACCCAGCACCAGTAATGGGGTAGGAAGCACCATTGACATTAGTTACGCCAGACCGGCGAACTGGGGTTAAATGGTGAATATTGCTAGAGTTATTAGTCATATGGTAAGTTGCACTTGAATCAATTATCCACATATCTTTCCAATTAAAGGGAGAGTTGCTTGAGAGCAAAGAGACATGTTTACCTGAAGTGGTCATGAAGGAAAAAGTGGAGTTACCAGAGTGATCACCATGAGCAGGTTCGTCAGAAGTTGTATTTGAACTCGGGTCTGGGGAAGTAATTTGGAGAGAGGCCTGGGGTTTGCCTTTGGGCCTGTAGCTCTTTGGATTCTTGTTTCCATGGGGTTGGAATGATTTCGCTTTCTCTCGTATTTCTTTTGCTTGGGCCTCCTTGCGATTGGCAATGTGATCATCCCACCAGTCAGGAAAGCCAATCAAGTTGAAACAAGTCTCTACCATATGACTAGTTGATTTGCAATGATTGCATTTCATGGGTCCTTGAGAGAGTGATTTCAACGGAGGTGTCAATGAAGAAGGTTGGGAGCTACGAATATGTGGTGGCCGGTATTGAGCAATCATGGCTGATCCCTCATGCTTTATGTTAGACATCATCTTTTGGAGTCTATTATGCTCAGCACTGACTTGAGAATAAGCCTCTTCTATAGAAGGCAACGGCTTTGTGTTTAGAATTCTCCTCCGGACTCCATCAAGGTAAGGGTCTAGCCCGGCCAAAAAGAAATAGACACGGTGCTTGATGACCCTATTAGCCATGTAGGTGATAGAATCTGCATCCTTGAGTCTGAGAGGACCCAATATGTCAAGCTCTTGCCATATTTTCTTCATATTGCTGTAGTAGCCATGAATAGGAGCTCCATTTTGTTTGGTGGAAACGGAAGCTATTTGTAGCTCATAGTTTCGTGTATCATCTTGGGCTACTGAGAAAGTAGTTTTAACAGCATCCCAAATTTCTTTAGTTGTCTCCAAACCTTCATAATTTTCTTTGACCTCCTTGTGCATGGAACTGAGAAGCTATGCTTGAACAAGATTGTCTTCTTCAACCCAAACTTCGTAACCCTCTTCATCTTCTTCTTCGGATAGTGCTTTTTTCTTGCTAGTGAGATAACCAAGTTTACCTCGACCAGTAATGTTCAACTTGGCATGTTTAGACCAAGAAATAAAATTGGTGCTATCCAATTTTTCTGGAACAATATGGCCATGATCATTAGATGACGATCGCCCTTTATGTTGAGAAGAAGATTCAGAGTTGATTGCTGATGTTTGGGATAAACTGATTGGTACTTCATCGAGAACCATGATTCAGAATTTACTAAGAGAAGAGAAATTCAATCATTGGGTGTTGCCTACCACGTTCTGTTAAACGAGTAAGCTCGACGGTACAAGGATAAAATTTCTAGTCTTATTACCCTTCTTCTTCTTCTTCTTCTTCTTCTTTTTTTTAAATTCTGACCAACTTACCAAAAAAATGGTTAGGATACTGGGTTTGGGCCTTGAGTAAGGATGTCAGCCCAAATCAGTTGGGTATTACTTGGTGCACTGAAGGGTGCAATCGTTGACACCTCGTGAATATTTTTTTTCTTCTGCGATGGCGTCTGCTCGTCGAATCTGATGCCGCCAATGATTCTCTTCCTTCTAGCACTAGCAGCCTAGCTGATTGGAATGATCGGAGGAAGTTGCAGGCACGTCTTCAGGCGTCTGAGTTCGCCCCGATAATGGAACAAGGTCTGAGAATCAACAGCTCGGTGGTCTATTGAAGTCGACGGAGCTGCAGTCAAATGAGCGACGCCGAGGCAGTATGGAGGTTGAAGCAGCTGCGGTTGCTCTGGTCCCGGCAATGAAACCAGTTGCAGACAGTGCAAGGTCTGAATCAGCTATAGAAGTCCGAGTCTTGGCTGAAGTTGGGATTTGATCACCGCTTGTATGGTTCAGGTAAGTGAAGAACAAAATTTGTTCTTTAGTATTATGGGTATTGGATAAGTTGAAGAAACAAAGTTCTTGGTTTATGGATAATGGGTAATCAGAATTGGATATGATCTGGGTAGGTGAAGAAACAGAGTTTCTTCTGGTACTGGTATAGATATGATAACTGGGTTTTTTGGCAGCGGAATGTGGGTATGGGTACCGGTCTCAAGAGCAGAATTGCTCTGATACCATGTCAAGAAGGTTTATGGGACATAATTCCCAGCTGTATTCTTCTCCAAACTAAAGGATATTTATACTGTTACACATTAACATTTAGCTAAGTATGAAAAGAGATGCAATACAGCTGCATTAACTATACAAGTGATTTTGTTAGTTGTTGAAGCAGTAGTCCAGATTTGCTGGTTGAATGGAGCAGCTCACTCAACAATGAGTCCAGAGACATGTAACGAAAGTACAACGTTTAGTTATGATTCATGTAATGAAAGTACAACGTTTAGTTATGATTTGGTTGTGTATGGAATTAATGTCCTCTCCTGCATTACAAAGAGAGAAAAATCCTCACCATGACTACTCCAAGAGTGAGGTGATCCATAAAACTGGGTATGGTACCTACCCAAGATCCTAAATGTCACACTTAGCAACTACATGCTTGAAGATATGTGATTCCTTAATTTCGGCCTCCTTTTAATCCTCTTCCTCAATATTCTGTTCTTCTTCAATCTCAAACAAAACAAAAATGTCTGTAATTGGTGACTAATAGATTTCACAAACCAATCATGGTGAGGGAAGCAATGACGTCAGCTATCCTTTCTGCACTACAATTAGAAAATATGTGACAACAGGATGAGATGTTTGCTGCCGAGTGCTGAGTGCTGAGTATTGAAATAAGCATAAAGTGATGCCACTTGACTCTCATGGGTAGAAAACAAGAAAAGCTTAGCATGCTCTCTAGCTAATCTTTCACCTAAGCACAATCTTTGAAAACAAGTCTAATATTAATAATGGAGTCATCATCAAACGACTGTCAACATATTCAAAGCTATCGTAACCAGTAACCAAAGTGGACCGGCACTTCTTGATCAGATAACATTGAGCAATACTACAAACAGAACATAAAGTTTAGGCCAAAGAGAAGATTACCTGAGAAACAAGAAGATGAAAACCGGCTGCGATGTCAATGGGAACCTCAACCAGGGAAAGTTCAGTGCCCCTATGCCGTGGATTGGGATCTATGTAACAGCAGCATCCCTCGCCTGTCTAGTTACCATGGCTGCAGATGTCATCCATGGCATTCGTCACAGGAAACTCTGGTTCCCTTGTAAGTTCTTCTCGATCAATGCAACTTCTTTAACCCTGATAGGTGTGGCAATCAAATTGTCAGTGGATCTAAACACCGCCATGCCTAGCCACCAGGATCAGCTTGCGAAGCTCAGCAGCTCTGTCTTGGTCTGCACAGTAATGGGTAACTCTATGCCTTCCCTTGGAGCAATGGAAAATGAAGAATTATTCATGAATGTTATTGCTTTTGGAATATTAGTAGTTACCCTTATTGTGAATATCTGCATCCAATTAGCTACTGGTGCAATCTTTGTTTTCTGGAAGGAGCATGTTTGTGTAATGTTCATCATGCTTGTTTTGCTTATCATGATGAGTTTCTCTGCTTTTACTGTTCCGATTTCTAAGCGTTACTTAGAGCACAAGTACAACAAGAGGTACCAATTAGCACTGAAAGAGAGCTCAAGTGAAACTGGTAAAAGACTTGTTTGCAAAATTAGAGAGGATCTGATGAAATATTGGATGATGGCTCATACCTCTAGCCCCCAGTTTGTTATGGGGCGGTCAGCTACATGCACAGCTTCTGGAGCAATCTGTCTCTTGAGTTCTTTGATTCTAGCAGAGGTCATACTTCGAACTTTCTTGATGCCCTGGTCATTTAAATTTTGTAGCGGGGAGTCTGACTACAAGTGGTCGACCACTTTGGGTTCTTGTTACACAGACAGTTGCAGTGGCAGTAGGAACAATTGCTCCGGCTTCTAGATGGTTCATCGCCATAAACTTCAGGTGTGCAAAAAGAGGAAATGCAACCTACAAAGGAGAATTTAAAGTAGAAAAGTACTGGATTCAGGGACTGGTGGAGTTGAAAGACTGTCCATTAACTTTAAGAATCAGAAGCAGGCACTGCAGGAAGCTTGTTCATGACACAAGAAATAAGCTTTTGGACTTGTGTATCGGATTGCAGACAGGGAATGTTATAATGAGCAAAGCGATTCGGCTTATTTCCATCTTCTTTGTAAGCAAGATCTTGATATGCTGCGACTTATGCAAAGAGTGGAAGAAGAACTTCAAATGCAACACTGTTTGCAATGACTCGGGTCTAAGGTCATCAGAATCGAGCTCAAGCTTAGAACATCTCAGCTGTTATGTTTTGCATCTTGAAGGGGAGGATGCATTAGTTGGGCACATGACAAAAAGCAATTGCAATGCCACTGATCATTGGTTCCGGAGGGGAAGGAGAAAAGAGCCTAAACATCTTATCAACCTGTTAAAGAAATCAACATTTTCACAAGGATTCAAAGGAGTAGCAGCTTTCGACAATGATAAAGTTCCATCTCTAGATGGTGAAGAACCTCCAAATTGTTGGGCTCTACCAATTGCAACACTAGCCAGTATTGCTCTTGCACTTCCAAATAGCAGCAGTTCTTCAATAAAAGGTTTAATGCGTGGTGTAAACGAAGGGCTCATGTACGTAAATTTCATTGAAAATCACCTGGAAGGTAAAGATCTTGCTAACATCAGGAAGGCAGCAACCCATGTCTGGCTAGGAGTCGATCTCTATCACACATGGCTAGATGTGGATCTGCGTAAACTGTCACTTAAAGGGAAAAGCTCAAAGGAAATACTTGAAGAACTTTGTGAAACTGCAAAAGTCAAATATGAAGAATCTAAAAGATCGACTATAAATGTATGTATCAGAGATACCCCTTCGAATTGGCCAGTAAAGGAATTGACTGCTAATTCCATGTACAGGATATGTCAGACTATTCTGCTAAATCATAGAGGCAGCATCAATCAAACAGATGAAAGACTACTTGAAGTACTGACAGTCATGATCGCTGACATTCTGGGTGCCTGTCTCACTAACTTGCAGCAAGTTATAAGCACAAAGTGTCTGAACAGCACCATTGAAGAGAGGGAGGGAAGTGTGAGGCATGCAGTTCACATTCTAGGGGAAACTGAAAAGATTTTGAATATTCTAGATCAGAGCATTCCCCGAAGTTTGGAACCTCATCAAATTTCATGGATTGATGAGTGGCGTTTGTCACTCAAAATGGAAGATCCTCAGGCCTTCCATTCTTCATCTCCATCAGAGAGTGATAGAGCCTCTCCTGTTTCAAATGATTTCTACCTGAGCATTGACTAGAACTCGCAAGCCTGAAGTTTACAACAGATGTAGCTTATGGTGATCAGATTTTGTAAAAGAACTATTAAAGAAACTTTCAAGTTTTGCTTCATATGTATTATTCTTTTATCTGGAAATATGTATCAGAGTGTTGTCCTGCATGACAATAATATAGATAAGAAAAACAGTAAAAAGCAAAGGAGGTCCTCTAGGTAGGTTTACATTTCTGAAGCTATAATATAGAAGGTTCAGTTTTGAAAGAGGTAAAATTACAAAAGTTTACAGCAAGAGGTCTGATCCAAATAAAACAATGCATATGAAAGACATGATCAATCACACAACAAGCAGAGAAAAAAGCTTTTTGAAAAAGAAAGAGGTTCCCAAGGTTGTTCCAATCGCAAGTGAACTTACATATGAAGGAATTAAAGAAAACAAAGGGAAGAAGACTAACTTTTGCTGAATCAGGCTTTTGTTTTTTTTTTTTTTTTTGAAATTTTGAGAGCAAGGTACAATAAAAATTGAGAAACCCAATCCTCAATCATCTCCAGGTTATGTCGAAAAGCTACCAATGGATGGAAGCTAAAAGTAATCAACCCAACAAAAAAAACCGGGATGTGGAATAACTATAATTTTAAACCTCCTAAAGAATAACCAAAAGCAGCAAAAGAAGAAATCGACCTTAGTATCCCGAAGGACTTAATTTTCTTCCCTACTGTCTCTACTCTTCAAACTCTGGTTTTCTCCTTTCCAGTTCAAACCACTCAAAGCAAAAGAGCAAAAAGAATAAAAAGACCAACATGTGTATCTAGTAGTAATAGCGTAAAGATCTCAACCATGCTTACTCACCCAAACAAAACTATTTTCAATACTAACAGACAAGGCAAAAATGAAAGAAAATACTAAATAAGAAGATAAGCTCAAATTACCAATCCACATAAATATGAGCTTACCTATAGAAAAAATCACTACCAGTAAACGGTAAAAAGAATAAATAAATATAAGAAATTAAGTTAAGCTTACTAGATATCACACTGCAGGATACCCTGCATTATAAAGTTGAACAAGAGCAGACTAAATGCTTCAATAGAGAGCATTTAGAGTCTAAATAGCAACTATATGCTAAATGATCATCACGTTGTAGATGATTATAATTTGAACAGAGACATATGCTACAAGTGAAAAGTGAAAACCTCAAAACTAAGCTACCATGACATCTAAGAAAAACTTCTTCTACTTCCCAATCCAAAACTACAAAGTGGTGAGGACAGTGCTCCCAACAGAACCTCCATATGGGGGTCAATCTGTAGTGAACTTAACCAACTGAGATGGAAGCTATATATAATTTGGAGGCTGTTTGACCTGTTACAGTCCAACGTAATCAGCACTTCATTTCTGAGGTTTCAAGTCTGGGGTCTATTTTTCCATTTATGTTAGTTGCTCAAAAGTTTTTAATATGAACGGTATCGACTCAGCAATCTATTACAATAGACAATCCAAGACATCCAACAACTGCATGTGCTATACATTTTGAAAGTGGGATGGAAAATTCCTCAAACTGGGAAAGTGAATGATTGGCATTCAGTCAGTCACCAAAAGTTGAACTAATAAACTCAAATTGAGAAACAAAACAATTCACAATATACCAAAATATCGAATTGGAAAAACTTTACTTCCATGTTAATCAGAATCCACGTAACACTTGACAATCCAAATGGTACCAAAGACTAAACATCCCAACCACATATCCTCTGGAACAACTTGGCTAACATTTTGTTTGTTTCTCTTGGAAATCAGAAAGAGGAAACCTGTGCCGTATAAGGGTGATCTAGATCTCGCCCTCGTCGCTGTCCCTCTTGTTGGGTTTCCGATAGGTCTCCTCTAGGTGCTTGCCGATGAGGAGGAAGGTCTTGGCGAGCTTATCGATGTTGGGGACGTTGTAATTCTGAGCAACGTAGACTCCGACCACCGTGCCGGTGAGAAACGAGAAGGTGCTTCCGATAAACCCCATTATTGCTGAATGAGAGTCGCTGAATTTGATTTGATATAAAAGGGACAAGGGTTCGTGTTGCGCACTCTTTGCTTGCGTGATGGGGTAAGGAAGGACTGGGGTTGGCTCCTTGCTCAAGCACTCTAGCTGAACCGAACAATAGAGCGAGGTTTTGGTTGGTGTCAGAGGGCCTAAGATTTATATTATTAATCTCCGTGGCATATCTGTTACGTAAACACGTCATCAATTTAATAAATCATGTTATTTTATTTTTAGATAAAAATTACAATCGTAACCTTAATAATTATTGAATGCTATATACTAATATAAAATATTTTGGTTCAATTGACCTAGTTAGGCTTGAAATTGGACTTTGTGTTAGTTAAGGAAGTTGTGGAGCGGGTTGAGAGGATGATTGTGTTAAATTTTGATAGGCATTAGAGGTCGCCGGAGTAGGCTGCCGGCCGCCTCTTTTAGGTAGTTTTTCAGGGTATTAAAATTGTTATGTTGAGAGGAGTTTAATGATGTGAAGTTGGTAATTTTTGGAGGAGTTTTGGTTAACGTATGAGATTATTGGGCGATTCCAAAGTTTGGATATATTCGAGTTAATGTTTATGAGTTTGTCGTTTGGTTTAGGGCGAGGTCCAGACACTTTCCTTGACGAGGATCCCTACGCTTGGCATTTCTAGCTGCACACACTGAGAGTGGATTCTTGTTTTTAAAGCTTATTGCATGCGATTTCATTCGGAAATATAATTATTATCTTTAATTACTATTGCAATTTCGATTGGTTTATATGCATGCGTCGGTGATTTCGGAAATGTTTTGGTTATTGCATGGTGATATGTGATTTATGAACTTGTGATGCTTTGAGTAGTGATATGGATCGGAGATGATTATTGTTTGAGTGATGGTTGGATTTCTATTTGGAGATTTATGATTTATGGGTTTGTTGTGTTCCTTTGGCTTTAATTGAGCTTGGGAATTGATTGAATTGTTAGCTTTGTTGTGTGGGGTTTGGTGTTGTGGTTGAGACGGTAGAAGAGAGGGGACGAATTAGCGATCTCTTAGGATTATAGCGCCGGAAGAGAGGGGATGTACCAGTAGCTATATATAATGTTGTGAGTCGAGACACTAGAAGAGAGGGGATGAACTAGTTGTCTCTTAGGTACGTAGCACTAGAAGAGAGGGGATGTACTTGTTGCTATATAGATGTGTCGGGCCACTAGAAGAGAGGGGATGTACTAATGGGCCCCAGGAGTTAGACACCAGGAGAGAGGGGATGAACTGGTGGCACCAGAAGAGAGGGGATGAACTGGTGTGTGCGTATAGGGGTGTCAGTGTAGTCATGTAGACACTAGGAGAGAGGGGATGAACTGGTAGCACCAGAAGAGAGGGGATGTACTGGTGTGTGCGTATAGGAGTGTTAGTGTGGTCTTGTGAGTTTGGTAGAGTTGTTGATGTGGCCATGGGTGAGTTCATAAGAGCGTTGGGGGTAGTTGATAGTGTGTGTGGTGGTAGGCTTGTCGATAAGGTCATATGCAGGTGTGATTACTGACGACGCTTGACATTTATGATTGCTTAATATTCTAACGATATTTGATTTTAAGTGTGTGTTTGTGTGTGTCTATATATATATATAGTGGATTTCTAAGCCCGCTTATAAGATCTCATTCCCTAAGTATTCTTCCTTCCCCATTTGTTTGTAAATATTTAAGTTGAGCGTTGGAGGGCGATTGTTCGGATCCATCCGGGAGCCTCTTTAACCTCGTGTTCATCTTGCTGAAGGTTACTTTTCGGATAATCACTGTTCCGGATAACTCAAAGTCGGGCAGATCTCAGCTAATCGACTTTACCTATTTCCATTTAATCCTTCACCCCATTTTTATAACCTCAACAATCTTGTGCTCTAGACCTCTAATTTAAATACCACGGCCATATCATGTGTAGTGTCTAAATTAGAGAGTTGAATTGATTGTGGTCTTAACCGGCACAATCGATACACCAAAATGATAATTAGTCTATTAGCCCTAACCGATACTAGATACAAGAATTAACACATTAGAGAGTACATGCATTTGTGAAATTGGTATTAATATGTGCAAAAAGGTTAGTGTGAATAACCCGACACTCCCATACCCTTATTGATTTAAAAAACCAAATTTAGCCCCATGGTCGCTATGTCGGAGAAGCCATCATAGTCGTTAAGCAAGGTCATGGCACGTTGAAAGCACCATATATGGTCCTCTCTTTTACACTCTTTGCAAATATCTTTCTTGTTTGACTGTGATGAAGAGGAATCGATCTCCTCTATGGTTACCCATCCACATTGACCGAACGATGCTGCGAAAGGAATCCACCACCATTATGACTTGGTTTATAAACTCGTAAGTGTACGAATCATGTCACGTAAGGAAAATTTGTACCTTATTTACCATACCACTAGGAACAGGTGTTGGACCGAACCAATTAATTAGCTCTTGATTTACTTCAAAGCAGTTCACAAGAATAATAAAAGAAAAAAAAAACGATGAGCAATCAAGGCACCAAGCTTTGGCAATGCTCAGCCTACCTCGCACTAAGCCTACTCAATACTGCTAACTTGTAGCCCTAAAGTGGATATGCAAACATGAGTCGGTAGTTGAAAGAAAGTTGAATTGGGGATTAACGCAAACTAAAATTAAAGTCAACAACTAACTAACACGCAAGAAATTGGATTTTTTGTGGGTATACATATGTGTGAACATACAAGAACATACATGGCTTTCCTCCATCTTTACTGACTAAACATTAAATATTAGAGAAAATTAGATAAAAACCCAAAATACTAGACCTCTTTTAAGATAAACTCATACATATTTTTCTTTTATTTTACACTCATTCCACATAGCAAACGTACTATATAGAGAAAATGTCTATAATTAATAGTTTTCTTCATTTTTCGGTTTCTCTAATTTGCTCTTCAGACAGTAGAAAACTAAATTTGGTATATTTCTCAATTTTGGATTTAACTTTGTCATAATCAATTACATTCTTTAATTTATTACCTTGTTATTACTAACTTTAGTTTATATATATATGCTATATACATAAGTATGTCATTTGTAATATGATGATACTTTTCATTTCTAAGCTCACATTTGATGTCTCTCTACATAGTCGAAAAATGTCTAATTGTAAGGTACACGTTCTTGTTCTTTGATTAATTTTCTTCTTTTTAGGTATATTATTGTATCATTTCTCATCTTAATTGAGAGAACATTTTACTCTCTACTACTTACGTTTCTAATGTACCTATTAAGTAGGGCATGATATGATAATATACCTAAAAAGAAAAAACCTAAAATTGGATTTAGGGTATATGGTTAAGGTATAGGGTTTAGGGTAGAGTTAGGGTATAGGGTATAGGGTTGAGGGTTTAGGGGTTAGGGGTTAGGGCGTAGGGTTTAGAGTTTAGGGTTTAGATCATATATCTTATTCATATTATATTTTACCTTATGTATAGATTAGAGAATGAATTCCTTTAATCTAAATTTTTTTCATAAAAATAAAGAAAACTACATGATTCTTGCAAATTGATTGAAAAATGTTAGTGTTAGAAGAAAAACTCATAATTAAGGTATTTAAAACAACATCATTTAAGCTTATTTATTATATTAATATGTTATAGTTGAATGGTGGTAATTGTGTAAAATTTAGAAAAAATAAGACATATATAATATTTATCATAATTGATACATTTTAGATGTTTATCATTTAAGAATATTATGTGTGTTTTATTTAAAACCACTCTTCAAAATTTAGTGTATATGAAAATTCCCCAAAATATTAAATAACCATTTCAGCATTTAATCCATTTATAGTGGGTTTAACACCAGAATTTGTATGGAGCTTCAGAATTTAGATAGGGCAGATGAAATTGAAAGTATAGCGGTGTTACAAAATGAATTGAGGCTACATGGACTAATACATTGAAGGAGGTAAAATGAATTTAATCCGTATTTATAAGTAAATGATCTATTAATAAACTGTGCCATCTAAAAGTTGCGGACAATTAATTTTGCTAAAGAAGCCATGAAATATATGATTTGAACAGTAAACTTCCCATGATGAAAACATTTCTCTCTATCATTCTATCTTATTCAAGCACTTCTTGCTGGTTTTGTATGTTCAACACTTCACCAGCTAGCTAGTGCCAATAGAAGACATATGAAAATAAACACGTCAAACATAACACTCTAATTTTCATGAGCTGCAAGCATATCAAGAAATAACTGCAATACCCCCTGTTTCAGCTTGAATTTTCAGTAATGAAGCGTTTGACAATTAGCATGAGTGCTTTCGAAGCTTCGGAATCAGGATCTATAGTGAAGAAGCCGTGTTGCTTTCCTTCAAATTCGACATACTCAATCTTGTTCCCCCAATTTTTCAGCCTATTTGCATAGTCCGCAGCTCTGTCTTTCAAGAGATCACTTCCCCCAACTACCACTAAGATCGGATCAAAGGGCACTTCTTCAAGGCTCCGACTAAACGGCCCGAACGGGTTCACAAGTGGGTGATCAGTGTTCTCACCCACTGGTATCGATAGCCTCCAAAACCTGTTCGAAATATTAATTTTACCAAGAAAAAGAATATGGAAACACAAAAATGGATTTCTCGATCATTAACGTATGTTGTTTTAGTGCTTGCAGCAATTATGACCTTCAAATTTGTTCAGTATCGTAGAGACAAATAGATTTTTCAGTGTTTGATGGCTCTGTAGCATGCTATTGAAGTAATGAAAATAACACATTTCAACCAATATAATTTAGTAGTAATAGAATAAATGAGCACAAAATTATATAGGGAAAAGTAGGTTAAAACCTGTCAATGAGCTCCCAATTGAGGAATGCTTCTTTAGGTCCTTCAGCTTCTGACTTACTAAGAATGGTTCCACCAAAGAAGGGAGCCAAGAGCACATAACCCTTGACCCGAACCGGAGCCAGCTCAGGCGAACCGGCCCCGAGTTGAACCGCCAAATTATGAGCAATGTTGCCGCCGGCCGAGTCACCAGAAATGAACACGTTACCAAAGTCAGCCACGTCAGTCAACCAAGTGTCCTCCGACGACAAGGCTTGGGCTTGAAGCCACTTAACGGCGGCGAAACCGTCGTCAATGGCAGCCGGGAGGCGGTGTTCTGGAGCCAGGCGGTAGTCCGGCGAGACAATAACTGCTTGGAGGCTGAGAGCGAGCTGGAAACAGTAGTTCTGGCAGTTGGGCCAGGCGCGTGAACCTATGCAGAAGCCACCGCCGTGGATGTAGTAGAATATTGGTAGCTTGGATTTGGAAGCTGCCGGCTTGTAGAGGCGGAGCTGAAGCTGGTTAGTGTGGTCGAACACTACGTCCTTCCAGGCGACGGAGCCGTCGTCGTGGACAGGGACGTCGAAGCTTGGCTTGGAGGAACGGACGATGGAGCCGTCGCTGTACACACGAAGAACGCCTCGGCATTCTTCGTAGGGCAAACTAGTACTGCTGGTGGTTTCAGTAGTAGTGCTTGACATGATTAATAATATTTGATGCTTCTGGTTTCAGTAGTTGCGGGGTTGTGATGAGTTTTGATATATAGTGATGTATGGAACAATAGGTGGAGTTGGTGGGTGTTTGGCTATTTGCATGTAGGTTTGTCGTTTCGAATGGATATGTTATGAAGTTGTTAGAAGTCCTTCGTCACTGAAAACTGGTTTTAGTGGCTCGTCCTGTGTGTTTGGCAGAATATGGCTATTTTTTTTTTTTCGATGAGAAAAATGAAGCAGGAACATAGCTACCTCCAGGTAGCTTGCTATAACAACCTAATTTAGAATATGGTTATTGTATACAGTGTAGTGAGTTGTGAGTCACTAGTGACAATGATCATAGGCATTATATAATTAATTACTTGATTAGCAGATCAAATGAACACCAGCTGATTTTTTTATTTTTATTTTTTGTTGAAAGAACACCAGTTGATTTCAAGCATATGTGTTAAAAAGAAATCTTTTATGTATATATATATATATATATATATATAGTTTTGATGCCAAAGTTAATCAGTTTTAACGCATCTGATAGATATGAGCATTGGAGAAGTACAGGGATAGGTAAATCTACACTATAGAACTGTTAACATATATATGCAAAAGGGGGGGGGGGGGGGGGGGGGGGTGAGGTTTTATTATTATGTTCTGTACGTTCCCAAAAGCCGCAACCAATTAACAATGATGTTTATTGCTGGAAGTAAAATTATGAGATTGATCTTTAAAAGCTTGATATCGATGACATTTTACATCTTTCTCGTTCTGCCAGGGCCGGGGGTGCTAAATGTTCACCTACACAGTAGAAATTGCCATACTGCTGCAGGAGATGAACTTAAAGGTAAAATTTTTACCGAAATTGAAATTTTCACAGAGACTAGAGGGAGACAATCTTTAGGGAGATGAAATTATGGTTTCGGAGTTGATTTCTTTTGTGGTAAATTTTCATATAAACTTAATTTTGAAGAGTGGTTTTAAATAAAACCCACATAATATTCCTATGTGATAGATATCTAAAATGTATCAATTATGATAAATATTATGTTATATTTTTTCTAAATTTTACACAATTTGCCACCATTCAACTATAACATATTAATATAATAAATAAGCTTAATTGATGTTGTTTTAAATACCTTGATTATAAGTTTTTCTTTTAACACTAAAATTTTTCAATCAATTTGCAAAAATCATGTAGTTTTCTTTATTTTTATGAAAAAAATCTAGATTAAAGAAATTCATTCTCTAATCTATACATAAGGTAAAATATAATATGAATAAGATATATGATCTAAACCCTAGCTATAACCTAAACCCTAGACTCTATTCCCTAAACCTTAAACCCTATACCCTGAACCTATACCCTAACTCTATACCCTAAACCCTATACCCTAAACCCAATTTTGGGTTTCTTCTTTTTAGGTATATTATCATATATCATGCCCTACTTAATAGGTATATTAGAAACGTAACTAGTAGAGAGTAAAATTTTCTCTCGATTAGGATGGGAAATGATATAATAATATACCTAAAAAAAAAATTAATCAAAGAACAAGAACGTGTACCTCACAATTAGACATTTTTTGACTATGTAGAGAGACACCAAATATGAGGTTAGGAATGAAAAGTATCATCCTATTACAAATGACATACTTCTGTATATAGCATATATATATAAACTCAAGTTAGTAATAACAACGTAATAAATTAAAGAATGTAATTGATTATGATTTATGACAAAGTTAAATCCAACTAAATTATATATATATATATATAAACCCAAGTTAGTAATAACAAGGTAATAAATTAAAGAATGTAATTGATTATGACAAAGTTAAATCCAACTAAATTATATATATATATATATATATATATCAACTCAAGTTAGTAATAACAAAGTAATAAATTAAATAATGTAATTAATTATGACAAAGTTAAATCCAATTAAATTTTAGCTAGTATTTGAGTTTCAAATTGATGTTAAAATTGAGAAATATACCGAATTTAGTTTTCTACTGTCTGAAGGGCAAATTAGAAAAACCGAAAAATGAAGAAAACTATTAATTATAGACATTTGCTCTATATGATATGTTTGCTTATGTAGAATGAGTGTGAAGTAAAATAAAAATATGTATGAGTTTATCTTAAAAGAGGTATAATATTTTGAGTTTTTATCCAATTTTCTCTTACAAATTTTGCTGAATGTCAACCAACACCGCTGAGAACTTGAGGTCACATTATAGAATTTGGAGAACCAAACAAGGCTAAATGACTAGACATGCATGTTCCTATCTAAGCAAAACAAAAGGCTAGGAACACATTACCCTCACTGGTTGAGAAAAATACAAGACAGAACGGCACTCCAACCACATAAGCAAACACACACGATGAAAATGACCTCAACAACAAAATCTGCATTCTGCACAGCTCCTTCATATAAACTGGTAAGACTTGCTAGCATGATTGGAACAATACATGATACTGCTTGTACTGGTTTTAAACCACATGAAGTATAAGCTCGACTCATAATAACTACATACAATTATATACCCAGAACCCTGCTGATTAAATTCATTTCATAACTCTAGGTGATATTTGAGCCTTCAATGGATTTCTCATGACCATGGTGAACTCTTGCTTCTCCGCAAAATCAACATCCTCTCCCTCCACACCTTTCCACTCGCACTTCCACACCAAATTGGCCACGAAATACTCGAGATGAAGCATTGCCAAGCCAAGTCCAGGGCAAATCCTCCTCCCAACACCAAACGGCATCATCTTGATCTCCCTACTCCCCGTTATGTCGACCCCTTCTCCTTCTCCCTTACTCAAAAACCTCTCCGGCTTAAACTCCATAGGGTCCTCCCACACTGCCGGGTCCCAACCCATATCCGCCACCATGAAATTCACCGTCCCGTTCTTGGGCACCACGTGACCTTCCACAAGGACGTCGTGCGTGACGGAATGCGGCAGCACGAAATGCGCCGGCGGGTGACGTCTTAGACCCTCCAAGATCACAGCTTTCAAATAAGGCATCTTCTGCAAGTCCTCCTCCTTCACCTCCTCCTCTGTTTCCTCCACAACCCCTTTAATCTCGGCCAAAAGCTTCTCCTGCACAGCTGGATACTTGACAACGTTGGCCATGATCCACTGCAAGGAGGTAGAGGTAGTATCAGTTCCGGCATTGAGGAACTCAGAACAGAGGCTAATGATTTCGCCTTGGGTCAGCTTCCTCTTCTCGTCGGGAAGCTCGAGGTCCCAGAGCGTGTCGACGTAGGACAATACAGAATCGTCACTCTTGTTTAGCTTGGCCTCCGGATCAGAGGAAGCAGCACGTCTTCCTGGGCTTTTCGGAGACGGAAAAACTCCTCCCACCTCTTCTTGAGCACGATTTTCGTAAACGGAGGCCAGAAATTCAGGATGTTGAATCGGCTGAAACTCAGCAGCAAGCGCCGCTGGACCTCCTCGATTTGATAGATCTGATTCTCGTCGAGCTTGTCTCCGAAGCACATGAGCACCAACAAGCAGAACATGGCGTACTGGAAATGGTCAACGACTTTGATTCCTCCTCCTCCCACGTTGTTGTTGGATTTGGATTGGGATGATTCGGTTAGGCGGTTGGCGAGGATGTCGAGGACCCACTTGCGGGCCCCGGAGTAGGATTTGACGCGGGAAGGGTGGAGGATTTCGGAGGTGAGGTTGCGGCGGAGGAGGCGCCACGTGGGGCCGTAGACGGCGGAGCTGATGTTGTGCTGGTTGCTGCTGATGACTCTGTTGGTGGGGAGGGCAGGGGGGCGGTCGGCGAAGACGGCGCCGTTTTGGATGAGGGCGTGGTGGGCGAGGGAGCGGTCGGAGATGAAGATGGCGGGGCGGGAGCCGATTTGGAGGGTGATGATGGGACCGTAGCGGGACTGGAGGCCGCGGATGATGGGCTCGAGCTCGGAGAAGGGTTTGCGGAGCCAGAGGAAGCTGCTGATTATGGGGACGTGGGTGGGTCCCGGGGGAGGTTCTTGTTGTTGGTTCTGAGGAGAGAGAGGAGGAGGGTGGTGAGGATGAGGAGGAGGAGGAGGAGCCAGGTCTCCATGGTTAGTGAGTCTGAGTCGTTTCAGTTCTCGCTTCTCAGAAACGTACGAGATGAAATGATCAGAGATGTCCAAAATAAAAAACAAGTACGTGTGAATGGGAGAGCCAATAGAGTATTGAGTTCTTGGATCCAAGAGAGATGTATTTGGTGACGTATAGAGATAGTGACTGGAAACGATATTTTTATTTTTGTTTATATAATATAAATAAAAATAAATAGTAATCAATCTTAAAAATTTAAGATCCGACGTGGTTTGAACACGACCAATAATTAATATATTTATTAACTGTTTAAGTGAGCATAACTTGAGGTACCAACGTGTCATCTTCTAAACATTAGGTACCAAATTGTCCAATTGATCATACGTATCATTGGAGGAATTACCCCAAAGGATTCAGAACAAAACGTCAATGAGCAACTGATAATGTACAACTGGTTTATGTGTTTTCAGACCCAAAAAAAAACTGGTTTATGTGTGATGGTGGATATGGTAGAAAATGGATCAAATACATGTTTCCCAACAAACTAATATGGTGCAATCTTAACTAACAAAAGCATCTGAGTATGAACCTGCAGATCGGATGCCATGCCTACCTTTGTTACTATTTTTAGATGATGTCTCTGTAAGTATTTACATACTGGGGCTGTTTGGATTGTTTCTTCCTTTTTCTCTGTTAATGGTTCATTTTGCCCCAATTGTAACCAAAATATATAAAAAAAAAATCAAAGAAACTACAATCCTTGAGTTCCTTAAAATCTCTTTCATGTTTAAACACTCCTCTCTTTGGTTTCAGTTAACTTTTTCAATAGTGTAGACTGTAATTAACAATTAATGCAATAAAGTGTAACATCAAAATGTACAATTTCTGTCCTTCACAACTAAAGCTGAGGAAAATTCATTGAGATTGATTACAAAGAGAGGGATCAATATTCTGAAAACCTCAGTTCACAACCGTCGAGAATATCCAGAACCTGCACATTTCTTGCAAAGTACCAATCCTACAAAGATAGATTTGATCTGAGAAGCAGAGATTGAACAATGCAAAAAAATAAACAATAAAACCTTGAAGAACTTCACAACCAATGAAATTAAGATTTCAGTACTAAAAGGACTGTAATGTGTCACAATAGTATCTAATGTGTACTCGACTAGGTGTGTAGCAGTGTAATTAGGAGTGAATTCAAATCTACCTCAGCTATTTACTTCTTTTATTTGTTGATCAAAAAACGAGTAGGGGAAATTGAATCTCAATCTTAAGTACTTTTAAGCACTAGAATGCAAGTTCCGCAACTCTTCCCTTGGACTAAAGGGGGAAGAATCCTTACACAGTCACAACCACAAAGAATCCTTACAGTGTATCAGAGTAGTTTGTAGGCAATAGTTGGTGATCCACAACTAATGGCCATCAGTCATGCATTTAGAGCTATGATAAATTACTATTCACCAAAGTGCTAGAGTGACTATGTCCTGAAACGATCATATCCAAGGGTAATAAGAAAGGAAAGAATATCAGAAACTATTACCTGCACCCTTGCAAACTTTACAATCAACCAAGCCTGTTTCTAGCTTCATTTTACCATTGTTACAGAAGACACATTTGGTACCACCTGCCAATAAGAAACAAAATTTACGTGTTAGGAGAGAAACTAATTGGACACCTGTAACTGAGTAATTGAGCAGGCTAAACAAATTATAAATGTTTAAAAATGCGAGAAGACTACATATATCTTTTACATGAAGTAGCACCATAAGCAGTATTTCTGCCAGTTCTGTGTAATCCTGCATTTTACACATCCCTCAATGCTTGAAAATCACTCACTGAAGAAAGCAAGGTCTGAATAAGGTTTTCGATAAACAATTACAAATAGGCTATGGTAATCTAGCATGACTGACATTCTATCACTACGAGCTTTAATCATTGGGTCACAACATACACTGATACCACATATGTTATCTCATGTTCTATTTCAGGTGTAACAATGACTATTAACATTGTTTACATTTTATGTAACAAATTTTTCATACGTCCATTACTCAACAAATGCTAGTTCAGCTGAGCTTCAGCCCCTGACCAAAAGAAAAGACTCTTGAGATACCTAAAGCTTTATTATTACTTCAAACTATGTAGCTAAGGGTTTAGGGTTGAAGCTTGATATGTCCATTAAACATATGACCATGAAAGTGAATATTGCATTCCACAAAATTGTTACTTCATTAGCAAACATTTAACAGAACTTCGACAAAACTTACACAGTGATCCCACCACATTATATGGTGGGCATCTTGTCATTATCTAACTTTTTCAGCTTCAACTTAAAGTATACAGTTAGATTCTTGTTTCACTTATGTTCTGGTGTTCTGTTACACGCCTATGCCGATACAACTTAAATTATGAAATACATTTAGATAACGCAAGAACTGATAAGTACATCTGCAGAAGGTAAAAGTATTTACATCAGCGCATCTGCACAGAATATCAAAATGTAACTAGACAAAAGGACTCTACTTTTGGTGGGTTTGGTGGGAGCTCACTGTAACTAATATCACCTGAGCCTTTCTGTCCAGACTGCTTGGATGGGGTCCTTTCATTAAACCACCCATCTAAGATGGTCTATTTCTGGAAACTATCATACTTACATGGTGAGGTGACTAAAACTGCATATGAAAAAGGGTGAAAATAGCAGTTTTGTGAACTTTAAACACCATATCTCATGAATCAAGTCCATCTAGGGGTCATTCGTGAAATACATTCTTAGTTTTAAACATAACGGTATCTCAACAGAACAGTCACAAAAAGCAAATTCTAATATCAAAATGTCCCCTTCTCTACAACATTGTAATACAAAAGTCACCACGAAAGCGAAACCAATTGCTTGCAACTTGTAGACATGAGAGCCATGTTCTCTGCTACAATGATAATCTATTCAGTTGTCAAGCTTTCATCACCAACATGTAGGCAGTGGTATGCTTCATGTTAAAGGGACTGTGCTTGCAAAACTAACTAATGCATGCTGGCAAGAAAAAAGGTAACAATTTCTCAGAACATAAGCTATAGCTTTAGTTAAAAAAGCTAAATTCTGAAACCGGCATAAAAGAGTTGAGCCAAGTAATACACAAAAAAAAAAGAGGCTCCTAATCTACTGTTACTGGGTTGCAAAGAACTAAGTTGTTCAAAGTGATCCTGCATTTCTTTAAGGGGAATTTTCATATACACCCAATTTTGAAGAGTGGTTTTAAATAAAACCCACATAATATTCTTATCTGATAGACATCTAAAATGTATCAATTATGATAAATATTATGTCTTATATTTTTTAAATTTTACACAATTGCCACCATTCAACTATAACATATTAATATAATAAATAAGCTTAATTGATGTTGTCTTAAATACCTTGATTATGAGTTTTTTTTCTAACACTAACATTTTTCAATCAATTTGCAAGAATCATGTAGTTTTCTTTATTTTTATGAAAAAAATCTAAACTAAAGGAATTCATTCTCTAATTTATACATAAGGTAAAATATAATATGAATAAGATATATGATCTAAACCCTAACCCCTAACCCCTAACCCCTAAACCCTACACCCTACACCCTACACCCTAAACCCTAAACCCTCAACCCTCAACCCTATACCCTAAACCTATACCCTAACTCTACCCTAAACCCTATACCTTAACCATATACCCTAAATCCAATTTTAGGTTTCTTCTTTTTAGGTATATTATCATAGCATGCCCTACTTAATAGGTACATTAGAAACGTAAGTAGTAGAGAGTAAAATGTTCTCTCGATTAGGATGCGAAATGATACAATAATATACCTAAAAAGAAGAAAATTAATCAAAGAACAAGAACGTGTACCTTACAATTAGACATTTTTCGATTATGTAGAGAAACACTAAATGTGAGCTTAGAAATGAAAAGTATCATCATATTACAAATGACATACTTATGTATATAGCATATATATATAAACTTAAGTTAGTAATAACAAGGTAATAAATTAAAGAATGTAATTGATTATGACAAAGTTAAATAAAAAATTGAGAAATATACCAAATTTAGTTTTCTACTGTCTGAAGGGCAAATTAGAGGAACCGAAAAATGAAGAAAACTATTAATTATAGACATTTTCTCTATATGGTATATTTGCTTATGTGGAATGAGTGTAAAATAAAAGAAAAATATGTATGAGTTTATTTTAAAAGAGGTATAATATTTTGGGTTTTTATCTAATTTTCTCTTTCTTTAATTCCAAAACCAAGAAACTAGAAAAATAAAAAAAACTTGAGAAAGTTGTTACCATTGCCAGCACACCTCTCGCAAGGCACAGGGTCCCCCTGCAGAAGATTCAAGAAAACCCATTACCCAAACATAAGCACCATTTGATGCAAAAGAAACAGAAACAAGTGGTTGTTGTTACCTTAAGACCGAGAAACAGAGAGAGAGCAATGGCGGCCAAGACACTTACAGTGGCGAGAAACGTTTGGGTATCCAAGGGGGTGTTAAAGCCAGTAGTTAATAGGAGAATGGGTTGGACAAAGAGCCTTGTGGGTTCTATAATGACTTGGAGGGGCTTAATAGAGGCAGAGCAGCGGAACAGCACTGATGGGATTTCAGGTCGTGTTGGTAATGGTGGGTGTTGCTGTTGTTGTTTTTGTTGTTGTTGTTGGGGGAGAGTAAGAGACGTTGAAGAAGAAGAAGAAAGAGGATGAAGGAAGTAGGAGGAGCAGGAAAGTGTGGCCATGGATACAAGTTTCAATGAATATGTGGAGCTCCCTTTCCTTCTCTTTTCATCTTTTTTCCGCTCGGCGGGTCTTGTTTTTGTTGTAATTTACTTGTTGTTTATAAGTTACGACTCAAACAGTAGCTACTGGTTAGAGCATTTCTAACGATTTTTCTTAATTTTTTTTAAATGAAGAATTAAAAACTAAAATCTTTAAAATTATGTTTATTTATTTTAGAGATTTTAGCATTTATTACTACAACTAAATATTCTATATCATTTTTAATTATAACAAAAAAAGAAATGTTCAATACCTTATTATAGCAATAAAATACTTAATAATATATATATATATTATTTTTTTCTTTTCTTATTGGAGAATGTGAGGAATTTATGACAATGTTAATTTGATAATTTGAGGAAGGAAGACTTTGCTGCAAATTTGGGGAATGAGTGTTTCTCTTTCTTCTACATCCCTATTTTGAGGAATGAGATGTAGAAGCTGTTGGACATTAAAAACAGTTATATATTCCTTAAAATTGATAAGTTCAAAAAAATGAGGAAGCTGTTGGAGATGCTCTTAGTAAACTATTAGGTATGAGCTAAATTTTTTTTTTTATAGAATCATAAAGGTATCCAAAATTTACAAATGTCAAAAATTAAGGCATGAGTAGCCTCATATGAACTCAATTTATACAAATATTACTATTGAGCAAACAATGCATAAGTTACAAAATTCACCTCGCTAAACATATGTCTAAAAGAGATAGACGAAATTGAGCTGTGAGCTTCCACTATTTCGATAAGTCTTTAAGGAGGATCAAAGACCTCATTAAATGCATCAGTGACTAGTGGAGTCTCCTTCCACTTCTAACCTGATATATTCATTGTCCTTGACAAAGGCAAGACTGTCACAAAGTACTAGAGCTTCTGCAATTGGAACTGAAGACATTCCTAACTTTCTTGAACTAGCTGTAATCAAGTTACCAAGAGAATCACATATTACAAAGCCCCCTGTTGTTGAGTCATCAACCACCAAACCATCAAAGTAAGTCTTGAATGCATCATTTGCTAGGGCACTTGATCAACGTTGGGTGATATTCTTTAAAGAATGTGTTTCACAAGTTGGGGTTCGAATCATAGACCTCCTATTATTATTACCGAGAGAAACAATATATATGGCATTTGCCCCACTTGCACCTTAACAATTAGCATGCTTCCACCCGACGCCAACTCCATTAGGTTTATTGTAATTTCTTTTAGTTATTATATTTACCTTAAAGTAGAATCCAATATTTCATTTTTCAGTTGGTCATGAGGGAGTAACGGGAGAAAGGTAGTGTGTCGTTAATCCTTCATTATCTCCTTTATATAAGGTTGGAAATACATATGATGATCAATCATATTGTAGATTAGTGGTCACTCTCATGTGACTCAGTGGTCACTTACTTGGAACTCACAAGCTTTCTTGATATTACATAATGAAAATACTTGCTAGTGAATATAATGATCGGACCCCAAAATAATTATGTGGACAACTACAAAAAAATAATAGTATTTGTAACACCTCTCCTTAGTTGTTCACTAAATAATTTGGTGTTGGATGTGTTTAATGTGGCCTTGTTAAAACATTGTCAATTAAAAAAAATCCAGTGGGAAAAAATAATCATGGTCAAAGAGAAAAAGTATAACAAAGTCAAACATATGTTCTTTAGATAATGATTTTAGTTGCTCTCTATGATTGGAAACTCTCCTTGATCATTGCACACTTCTTCTGGTAGCTTGGATAGTCGATGACATTCTGATGTCTTTTACTGACTGAGTGAACCAACTTCCAATGAGTTAGTTTCAAATGAGTTTCTAACTTCTTTTACTAACTTCCGATGTCTTCCGACGGCTCAATTGGTATCACAAATGAGTGAAGTATTTGTGGATCAAAATGTAAAAATTGCACTCGTGTCATTTATAAAAAAAAAAATTAAATTTAGCATATTTAAAAGGAAGTAAAATCTACACACCCAATTTTTTTTTAGTAACTTAAATTTTGTCTTTACGTGATAATAATTACTTTAGAAATTTTCTCTCACTTAGGCTTTATCGCATAGATAATCAGTCCCTTCAAATTCATTTAAGAGCTGATGTACATGTAAACTGAGGATGCAGTGTTGTCATGCTCACCAATTCTAGCCAGAGTCGGTGTAAACTGATTGGCAATTAAGTAGAAGAAATGAACCGTAGCTAACAGGCAGTTTTAGACAAGCAGTTCTTTCTGGTTACGAGTTACGACAATACTAACATACGTATCTATGCTGTGTTGGATTATCAATGTGATTGAACATCTCTAAATTTTGTCAATGTAAATAATTGGGGTACCAAATTTCAATCCCAACTAACATGGCAACATCTAAATCGACATGTTGGTAGGTGACGAGCTGAAATACAAACCTTTCTGGAGAGAAAGTGTATCTATGTACTACACAGTGAAAATTAGGAATAGCCATCAATGGCAGTACCTCAGAAGTCACTTTTACAAAACATGTTTAGGGACTAATTGATGGACAACCCCATCTCCCTACCTAAACTGAACAACCAAACATGGAGAAAGACCAAACTATACCCTGTATACATTAACTAGTTCAAAAATCCTGTTTATTTACTGTTAAAGTTACACTGAACTGCTTGATGAAGGCCATTGCCTTGTCAACCAAAGGAAGAACCTCCAGAAAAGTTGTAAAAACACAAGAGAGGCTTTGACCAATGGTTGGAGATAAACACTGATCTACGGATAAGTCCTCCCCAACCACAAACTGGGATAAAGAATTACATAGCCAACAAAATCAACTCACCAAACCTTGCTGACAGCTTCAGGGCTATACAGTTGTGTTTCACCACTTTCCAACTTCTACAGCCAAATGATGTAGAGGATCACCCAATACATCTCTGAAATGAAGAAAGTCCAGTCAGCACACTGCATCTTAGTT
This sequence comes from Fragaria x ananassa, assembly GCA_034370585.1. Classification (NCBI taxonomy): domain Eukaryota; kingdom Viridiplantae; phylum Streptophyta; class Magnoliopsida; order Rosales; family Rosaceae; genus Fragaria; species Fragaria x ananassa. The sequence continues at coordinate 17,098,161 of CP139766.1, forward strand.
GTAGATTTTTACTGGCTTCTCATATGTATGGCGATTCTGCAAACAATAGCAAAGTGCAGTCAGAATGTAATCCTGTCCAAGTACAACTATTATCTGACCTCAAATATGTGGACAACTTTGCCTACATGCAGTGATGAAAAACCAACATTCGTGAAATGTGTTCACGGGGAGCTGCATCTTACCTGATTAGCTGCATAAGATCTTTTAGGTGTACTGTCAGAGTGCTCCAACCCAAGATACTGCTCCCAAGCACCATAAACATCTCTTCTCTATAGGAAGATGGACAGCACAGATGAAGTTCAAATTAAAACAGAAAACAAATGAAATATAAGTTAGAACAGAAACAGAGTAGTAGTTATGTTCGATATACACACCTGGAACCGACTAGAAACAATGTCAGTGTCCTGAAGGTACTCCGGGCGACCTAGCGAAAGAAATGCAAACTTCCACTGGCAAAAGATAAAATTAAAATATTAAATACATATTAAAATTGCAACATGTCAACTCACAACATGCATTAATGGAGATATGACACTGTTAGATGCCTCTCTTTTAACCAAATCAAGAAATCATGGTAAGGCTACTTAGATTTTACCTTCGCAAATTCCTCATCCGCAACCTGTAATTTCTTCTGTATTCGAACTCTAATTTCATCCAAGGTCTCACCTTCACGTATAACCAGGAAAAAAGGTTCTCCGAAGTTTTGAATTTGCTGAGGAAGTACAATAAAAGTTAGGACAATAAGACATCATGAAGAGAAGAAAACATTTGAACTAAATATGCAGTTGCATCTACCATTTGATTCTGAGCAGTGTCTTTAGTGAAGTGGTAGACATGAATTACACGGTCATTAGGACCAAGATTTTTCTCTTCCTCTGGGACCTACACATAACACAGCAAACATCAATATAGACCACTCATGAAGTCAACCAGGAGTACAAATGGAGAAGGAAAGACCTCTTCAGCACGTAGCGTCCAGTATTGGTCATTTATGTTTTCGATCTTTTCACTTTGGGGAAAGACCTGCAGGTATGTCACAGCACAATGAAAGAGCTATTGAAAAATAAATAAAAATTACTTGCTAATCTAAGCTGCACAATACAATGGCAATAGTGGATAAGATGTCAGACCTTGTATATCTTGTGATAGAAAACTTCGAGCAACCTAAGTTCTGCATCCGGATGAGACAATTCAACCTGATCCAAAATACAACACACTAGTTACGACAAAGCAAACAATCCACCATAGAACAAAAACAAAAAAATGGTACAAAAGTATCATACACAAAGGCATTTATAAATAGAAGGTTTGAATCATTTGGTGGGTGGCACTGACAACAAGCCAAGAGGCTAAAACCTTCACCTTAGTTTTAAGATCATTGATTACATCCCCCACAGTGCTCTGTTTTGGCAGCCTTATGGTGTGAATAACCACCTGATTAAAGGAAAAGTATCAAAACATGTTGAACATTAACAAACCATAACTCTATAATATCTGATAGGCATACTCACTTCATCCTTGGTAGCATGATGAAATGCAACTTTCAGGGTTTTCAAACCTTGTAATTCAGGCAGAGGGATATCCAATACTTCATAATACAATATATCTGAAGTCTGTCACAAATTGGTGTACGATTAGTGATCTTCTAGTTTTCAAAAAGTCACCTATAAAACAATTTTTCACCTAGGGCATTGTTAGTATTACCTGATTGTAGTGAACCAGCATATCAGTCAAACGCTCTACCCCACGGTACTTAATTGGCTGAGGTTTGGGTTGCTGGGAGTAACAGTTATGTGAGGTGAGCCTAATTTTGGATGGATCGTCCAACCCAAGTTGTTGAGCTACTCGCTCCACAACATCATCATAGGTATGAAGTTTTGACCTTTAAAAATCAACATCAGAAAAATTAAGAACATAATAATATTGAATCACCTTAAGATCATATATGGGGCATTTGGTAGCAGAAATGCATCGGCATATATATAATCAGAACCATCAACCACAGTTCAAACTTACAATTCTAAGCTGAAATCATCCTCTTTGGGTTTCTCAAATGATCGGAAATGAACAACCTGTGACATCACATCATAAAAATAAATAATAAAATAAAAATTGTAAGTGAATACACAAAATTGTAAACCTGAATTCACAAAATTGTGGCCACAAAGCATATATAACTGAATACAAAACACATCCACCAAGAACATAAATAATACTACCAAGGAGCATTATAGGGAAAAATTAGACTATCAGACATAATAGTCAATTAGGAAGACAATCTCAAGTTTGTAACGATTACAGCTATTCGAAAACAGGGCCTCAAACTTATGTAACATCGCATTCTCATCTTAGAAATAATGAGGACATTTTTAAGTCTTAAACAATAATACATAAGCTCTTGGCTTATAATTGCCACTTGGGTTTGGGGTTGTATGCTCTATTTCAAATAAAAACATTATTCCCAACACAGAAGGAAGCACAAAAGCCAGATCATTTCAGATTAAGATACTAGCAAAAAACATGAAGCAAGGCACTTTTAAAGGGATACAAAGTTTCTGCTTTAAATGCTTTATCTCAAGGTGGTAGGGCCATAAGCTCAAGCTTCTCTGCAGAGTCTGCTATCACAAAGTAGCCAATGCAGTAAAAAGCACAAAGAAATAAACACATAGTTCTCAATATAGTAGACAGAAGCTTTGAAAGTCTTACAAGACGATTGTGCACAAAATCCAGAAAAGATGGGACGTCTGGATAGCGGAACTGATTTTCATCTGGATTTGGTTTTTGAAAGCAAACAATGTCTCCATCCTCAAGCTGCAAACAGACAGAAGAAGTAAATTACTGACCAAAAACTAATAGATGTGACAAGCAACAGATGTTCATGAAAGTTCAAAAATATTAGAAACATACCTGGCTGGCTCGAAATGTGAATTTCTTGTCGATCGGTTCACACATGACAGTGGGCTCATACTTGATTTCCTAAACATTAAAGTGCCAGTAAGACATCATAGGTTTACAACCATAGCAATAAAATCAACGGTCAGATACCATATTACTAACAAAGCAGCTGAATATGCAGCTTGAAATCAGAAGACTCAAAGCTCATAGGTCAGACAAGACTGGATTTTCATATGTGATTCTGTCTACAGAATCCAAATCATTTGACAGTAGTATCCTAGGTTGCTATGTCAAAGGGACACAAAGCATGTATTCAACACCAATAAAAGCTGAAATACTAACTCTAGTGCGCTACCAAACCAGCAACTACAACACCACGACTTCGCATGACAACATGAAGATGTAATATGCCAGATCCTAAGGTCCTACCCACTACATCCAAGCCTTTATCTCTATGCAGACAGATTCAATGTAGTAGTGCTAATCGAGAAGTTGGCTAAAAATTATAAAGAGGTTCTTAAAACAAATGTTGCTGCAACAAACCTCATAGAGGTCGATCTCCTCATCAGGGGCATAGCCAGCCAATTCATTTAATTTCGACAAGATTTCAGCTGGCTTGCCAGTACTCTTCACGAAAAGCCTTCCAACATAACTGATGTTGCGGAGAAACAAGCATAATATCAGACATCATAATCTTTCATAGCTCATTACAAGAAAGGCTAATCGAAAGATATCAAAGTACCGTAGTTCTTCTTTTTCAGGATCATAAAACTTAAAGAAAAGCAGGATGTCATCCTTTGTCTTGTCAGGTGGAGCAAGAGGGTGTAAATCCTGAATGAGAATGCAGAAAAATCAGATAAAGAGCAGCAAAGATCATGCAAGGTGAGAAATTCAGTCTTTAGATGCAAGAGAACATTACCGGTCCAATCTCTATTTCCAAGAACAACTTCAGTTCTGCATTATGAACCTTGTTTGATACCTCCCTCAACTGTCCAACCTAACAATAGAGGGAAGAAATAAAGATTGAAGAAGCAGGATTGATCCATATGCATACTCACTCCCATAAAGAAGCAAACAAGGTGACCATCACACTGTTGTGTCTTAGCAAGCGGTAACAGGTAAAAGAATAGCTATGCATCAATTAGCTTCAAAAAGGTATGAAGCAACATTCCTATCCCAAACAAAACAAAAGAAGAAAAACCAAAAACCGAAAAGAAATCAACTAAAGAAACTTGAAACAGAAGATAAAAGAAATATTCATAGATAATTACAGATTGTGTTTCCTCCACAGGTGTCAATGGACGGTTTGGACGATATGTATGATTTTGACGCTTTGCCCAAAGCCAAAACCGCTGAAATTGCACTGGTATGCCAAACTCCTTAGCAACCTCCTCCTGGATAAGATCATTTTATGAAGAATAAGGAGAACAGTGAGATGATGTGTTAATCGAACCACTGGCAATACATGATTATATACCCACTAGGACAATTTTTGGACATAATCTTATATTCAATCTAGCATCGAAGAAGCAGTCCACAATATTATGTTTTGCAACTCAGCTGATGTTTATTGTTTCTACCTATCTCAGTATGCTAAATTTAATGAAGATACCACCATATATGTGATAATGCAAAGCAAAAATTCCCTTTATAATGAAATTCTTTGTCTAATAGAAGTTTCTTTATTGCATACAAGACTTAATTCTGGAACCTTTCAATCTGACAATATGAACTAATATTTTGAAGACTTAATATAATGACTAATATTTTGAAGAAAAGTGGGCAGAAACCACAAGCCATATTGACAATAAAATTTCAAGAGGAAAATAAGATAAAAATGTACCATTGCAAGTAAAAGGTAAAAATTGGTACACCACCAACAGAACAAGAACATACCTTGAAAAGGTTGAAAGGCATCTGTTTCTGAATACGAAAACTTTTGACTTTGTCATGATCCACAAGATCAAAATATATATCCTTCCCAATTTGCTCCAGCAGGTTCTCGTCCCGGGCAACCTGAAGGACTCACACAAGCCACTACATCAGAGAAAACAATTGTACAAACAAATCACAGACTATTTAAAGAGAGGTTGAACAGCTAAACCTTAATGATAGTATATAGATGTGCCTCTGCCTTCTCTTTCTTCTTCTGCTCCTTTTCTTCTTGTTCTTTCTTCAACCTCTCCTGAGACAAGACAATGTTTGAAGTTGCGTGTAAATAGATACATAGAGATATGATAAATAGATAAAACAGATATGTACAGTTTACACTCAAATGACCATTTTGAAGAGTGTCTAAATATGACAATGCCAATCTGAAATAAATGAAAAAAATTGAACTTTTCAATAACTGTTAAAAAGAATATGAAACAGAATAATATGACTAAATATGTGAGAGAGAAAGCATAGGCTTGTTTTATTTGTATTTCATTTTTTTTCTTATTTAAGCAAATAAAATTTACTGGATTGATACGGGAATTTAATCTCAAGACATATACAAGTATCAAATTTCTTGAAAGAATCATGAAGTATCCAACTTTGCACTCAGAACAAAATCTCACCCGTAGATGCTCAGCAATGTCCTTCTCATCAACATTGCAGATTATTTTATCCTTGTCAGTTTCACGTATGTACACCAGCATGTACGCGTTTGAGTATTTTGTAAATTTGAAAGGAGTGTTGTTAAATCCAGGGTTTGTCTGTGGTAGCTGTCAAACCACAAGAACATTATGAGAAAGGACTAGAACTTCAGGTAGGACCATGACTGAATATATTTGAGGAGGTAAACAAAGATGCAATAGAGCATGAAGATTAAGAAATGCTTACCTCTTCCTCACCACCATACTGCTCCTCCAATGCCCTCTTTATATCTTCTTTCGTTACTCTCTCATCATCAAATTTGTACCTGAGAAACATAAATCTTAATGGCATGATAATAGAATAACAATTGCCAATTATTAGCAATGGGAGTAACTACTTTCTGAGTATCCTATATGCATTTCTCATGATTCAAAGTATGAGAATGTGTACATTCATGTATGCTTTTCAAACTTTCTGAATGTGAATCCCACAACTAGGATTACTGTTGTAAAATCATAAAAATCAATTTTAAGTTGTCCACACACAGAAAGTACACACATGGAGTGTGCACATTTGAGTGGCTGCATGACAGAAATATAAAGAATCGGATGCATACCACTGATCAGAAAGCGTCGGCCTGATAAAGGCGTAGTAATGTCCACCATGCACCCCACCACTGTGTACCAATACACTGCAAACAACCACCAAATGCCTAAGTACAATATGATCCTATCTATTCCATAATGGTAAGAATATTACAGAACTACAAAGAAGCAATCCCAACACAAGATAGTAAGAATATTACAGAACTACAAAGAAGCAATCCCAACACAAGTTTTTGAATCAATTTAATTATGGAAATGAATGGGGAAAACTTCTTCCCCAGCCTATAAAAGCTCCTATCTATTTAAGGATGGTAAGAAGATAACCACAGATATCTATGTGAACAAAAATTGACTTGATTGTTCCTTGACCAAATAATAGTGCGCCCTTTTGCAAGAAGAAAAAGGGCATGCATTTATTAATTGAAAATCATCTAGCTTTCATTTTTGCATGAACAAGAATGTATACCAAACGTACAAACTAAGACACAAATTTTGAAATTGCATCTAGAAGAACTCAACCAGTGTGCAAAATAACTACTACAGCACTCCAAGGAAGTTTCAAGATGTCAATCAAAGTATCCTTGCAGCAAAAGTTTTGACCGAATCAAGATGTTAAAGGACAAAAAGTAATTTGGTTGCTTAGTTTGTAAATATACTGACATCAGAAAAAAGGGATTCGACTAAACATGCACAGCCATTACAATGAGTATTTGAACTAGTCAGTAGCAGGATCTGGAGTCCTTCCCATATACCTACCACTACTTAGTGGATCTCACAATCATAATCACTGTAAAAGTAAACCACTAAAAAGCTTGACAAGGAGATTTACTCAACCAGAATGGTCTGTGATTAAGACAGATGGTAAAGCTGTTGGTATATTACCTGTGAAGTGTGTAAAGGTTGCGAACACTCCTATCAGCTTCAGGTGATAAATATTTTCCATTCTCTCGATCAAGGTCAAGTTGCAAAGGGAACTCATAACGGTCATTAATCTACACAATGAGAGCGAAATTAAGAGCTCTAAACTGTTATTGAAGGAAAAATAATATATATTGAAGCAAGTTTCGTAGATTAAAATTCAAAACCACAACTGCCAATCTAATCATACATATTAGTTTCAATCAAAAAGAACCACAGCAACGAAACAACCAATTGTGCTTACAATTCCAGCACTTTAAGACGTACATAACTCATGAAGCAACCAGAGACTCACTATGACTAAATTAGACTTCACCCAACTGACTGCCTAATTGGTACCTAATATTCCATATGAATTTGATGATAGGAATCAATCCCAAACAAAAGACTTCAGCACAACAGAAATGTCAAATTATAGAATTTTAATTTGGAGATGCAACTGTGTATATTAACTTATAAAGGGACTATAAAGCATGATTCATGTCCAGTGACTTAAGTTATGTACAGGAATACAAAAACATACTATAATAAGGGCGTTCATGATAAAAATGCACAAATAATAGAAAGAGTATGTTGAAGAAAGTTCTGTGAATTCCAACCTTCACCATGGTGTCACGCATAAAGTCATACTCAAACCGTTTCAGTTGAAGTTGAAGCACGGGGGGAAAGTCAATGAACAGGACACCTTTCTTAGCATCCTGAAAATATTATGAGAAGTGCAAACTGGTCATCAAAGAAGTCTGATTTATAACAACAATAGCTTCTCATGACAGCCAGAAACTAAATAACAGTAAATGAAAGGACATAAACATGCTTGTTGCAAATGCACACTGCCCTAGCCCCTTAAAGATGGGATATCATAGTCCAGCCACAAAGCAAACAACAAAAGCAAAATCTTTAACCCATACAAAGTCATGCGCCTTATCTATTATCTTCTGTTTCCAGTGCAACGTGATACAATAACTATCTATGATATTCTATTTTGATTCAAGAGTATAATGTGTCATAACTTCAAATATGTATACCAAGTATTGCTAGGACCTATCTATGATATTCTTTGTAGGTTACCATTTCTTAGTCCACCTTGGCTAAATTATTAATCTCTTTACTCAAATTTTAGTACAGACGACTCTGAATATAGGATTTGACTTCTGGGATTGGGTTTCTTTGTCCACCTTCTCCTTTGGAGACTAGATATAAATCTCTTTACTCAAATTTTAGTACAGATGACACTGATTATTAGGATTTGACTTACTGGGATTGGATTCCCACCACAAATAAAGTCCAGTAGCACTTTGATCAAGTAGATATGTCACAATTATATAGGTGCCGAATAACCTACCAAATCTTTAGCAACCTACATACTTGAGAGAAAGCTCCATTCTTACCTTCACTTAAGTAAAATCATATAATCCTATAAGATCAAAGCCAGCAATCATTGCTCTCTCTCTGTTTTTTTTATGTTCTGCCCTCCAAATTACACATTAAAATGTACTAATTTCTGCCCTGAGTCAGCCATGACATTCCACTATAATTGTGAAACTAGAGATCTTGCCTTTGACACATGTACACCAAGATTGGTTGAACAGAATACTCAATCCAAGTAACAATGTAAAGGTTAAAGAAAGTCGAGTACGGCGTACACACACGCACAGAGAGAGAGGGATTGGGTTTGAACTTTGTAACCGTCAGTGCCATGGCCAAATGGGACTCTGGTGACTTGCTGGTTTTTTATTCAATCTGATGATTCTGGTTTTATCTAATATAACTTAAGGGCAAATCTAAAAAATTTAGATTAATACGATAAGTAAGTTTTAAGTTAGCAACTGAGCACAAGGCAGACGTCTATGGGTGCAGCCATAATCTTACTCAAGTCAGTGAACAAAAACTCACATAAGTTCATGCAATTATCAGCCTGCAAACTGAATAGAGTTACCAACCTGTAATCCATTCTGTTCAGCATGATACTTGTTATCACCCTCAAGACGTTCAACTTCTACATACTTATCAAAAGAAGCATATACATCGCGGCACCCTTTGACATCAAGCTGAAGGTCTGTTGGCATGTAAAAAAAAGTGTCATCAAAACAACAGCTTAACCACTGGGTGCGTGCAAAAAATATTATTTAAAAAAAAACAGTACCATAAAATGACTCCTTTCTCGTAGATTTGTAGTCCACATTAATGCATTCGATGTAGTTCATATGGTGACCTTCAAATAACTGCTGAATGGTTCCCTCTACAACAGTTCCCTACAAACAAAGTGAAAAAATAAAAATAAAAATACTGAAAGTTCGAAAGAAGTTTCCAAAGCTCCAAAACTCATTATATATTTTTTCTTCATAACAAAAAAAAGAGTGATCAATTTAAGTTAAATGAAATCATTTACCTTCATTTTGTCCTCAAGTTTTTCACACAAAACCCTATTCAGTTCTTGCACATCATGCTGCATAAATGAATCATATGTATCCCATCCAAAAGACTTTGTCAGCTCTTTTGTTGCAACACTATTGTCACTGTACTGGAGTTTGTAAAATAGACTCTGGAGAGCCAATGGTATGCTTTGTGATGGCAAATCATTCTCAGTCGTGGGCATATGGTAAACGGCCTGAAATATATAGGGTTTGACATTAAAGCTCTTCTCATCAAAAGACAGTGATTTATTTACAGATATACCAAATAAGTTACTGAGGTAGAAAAGAAGTCAAACAGCTGACCTTTCTAAAATAAGGAATATGATACAGGGTCTGCAGGAGAGAGTTCATGTAGCATGTAGCTCCTTGGTTCTTAAGCCCAACAAACCCCGTTTCCTTCTTTGAGTCGTATGTCCAATAATCTACAACCCTGCGAACGAGAACCTCTGCTTCAATTATAACCGCATCATTCACTAGATAACCTCTGCTGGGATCGTACAGTTCACCGAGAGGCATAAAGGATGTGAAACCCCAATCACTTTCCCGTGCATTGAACTGATGTTGTGTGTCTGTATCATGCAACTAGGATGGGATTAACATCTATAGCCTCAATAAAATGTACTTTCAGCATTTTTTTATATTTAAAATAAGGATACAAATGGCAACATTAAGTTAAAAATGCGGTAAATTATTGCTACCAGAACTCCAATGACTTGAAGCTGTTTAAAAACTATCAAAGTTCAAAATTTCAAGGGCTAACCAAGTGCAAATAAATGGCAAGGAAAAAACATAGCTATGTATGAAGTGTTGAAATCCCCAATCGTCTAACGCTCAATGTGCAATGAGTTTGTCCAATGTGATAGAACTTCCATTGGGCTACGTTCTAACAAACTACAAAGTGAAGATGTAATCTAATATATCAACAAGAGCAAGAAAAAATATTCTATGCTACTTTCTTGAATTCCACAACTGACAAACTGCTCACAAACTCATTACTTGAAAATCACACCCTCATTATAGCTTAAACAATTACATTGTTATTCTGTCCAAAAAAAATGAAGTAGTCACACAATGGGTGATTTGTATAAAACATATCCAAGGAGGTACCTTTGCGTACAGAATACTTATTATGAACTTGATTGATAACTCCCAAGCTAAATTGTGCATATCTACTCCAGCCATATGGCAAATTTGTAGAGTCCGCAACATCCAAATACATAGACAAATGATCCACATTGTTTCCCTTGGGAAAAATAAGCACACGCCTGCCAAACCAAAGCAAAGAGATATGTATCAAAGACCCAAGAGGAACAAGTATATCAAAGCAAAGCAGCAATATGAAAAAGAAAAAAGAAAAGAGATGATTATGATACCATTTATAGCCACCAACAACAAATATGTCAGAGTAAAGCTTCTTTGTATTCATCCTAGAAAAGTTGTCAATTCTCCATGTAAATCTGGATGAAGGAGGATCTTCTACTGGCTGGGTCACCACATTATTAGCATTTTCTGGTTGTGCAACAACTAATGATTTGCAAAGCCAACAAAAGTAAAGAAATAGGTTACAACATTTTCATGCTCGCCCAAAAATATAGTATAAAGCATTGACATTGTGTGCAGTGATCAACGGAAAACTATCAACAGTTTATTTTACAACTATCAACAGTTCAATTCGACTTAAAAAGACTTGAAACAAGGACTTGCTGAACAGATCAGCATACCTTCCATGGGCTGGTGATTGTTTTCGGGCAAATCCGAAGGCGGAACAAGCATCTCCTCGTCCTCAGGTTGCTGCAAGAAACCACAAAAACAGCCAGAAACAAAATCAGAGCCGTAGTTTGGGGCACAAAGCCCTAAAATAATTTCCAACAAAACCCTAATAAATCCTAAACACCAGTTCAAACAGCAATATCAAAATCACAACAAAGCGGAAAGCAAAGCCCTAGAATTCCAGTTCTTTTTACACAGAGAGAGCGCGATTGACACAGTAATCCACCAAAACCCGATTAACAAAGCAAGAGAGAACGAAAGAAACGCCCAAGGTCTGTAAACCGTGAATTACATCCAAACAAGGCACAGAGGCTTAGAGGAAATAGAGAGGAGAGATGCAAGAAAAGGTTAGAGAGAGAGAGAGAGGCGTACATCAATAGGGGCGGGAGTCATGACGGTCATGGCGGAACGGAAGGTCGGGAATGAGGCCGGAGCTCTCAGAGTGTGGGATTAGAAGTAAAAGGCAAAGTGAACACACAAAATGGCGATCACCAGAAGAAGAAGCAGGGTCGAGAGAGAGGAGAGAGAAAGAAGTTATAGTCTTTGCCTCTCTCCGTCTTTCTATGTGGACTGGCTACTTTCGTAAATTCGTCACCAGTTCTTGACGGTCACACGGACAAAAGGGTAACCTTCTTTCTCAGGCCCATAATCACACCACTGTGAAAAGAAATGGTACAGGCTAATTGAAAGCCCAGTAGCCCACACATTTGAAATATATATATTTCCACTATTATTGGTTTGATGCTAACATCGTTTCACTCTATATATTTTTAATTTTAAAAATTCATCTTTTAAAGTCTCTAATTTTCATAAGTTAGACACAATCTCTACAATTTCGTCTAATTTAGAGTTAAATGATAGCATGAAATCTTAGAAAAAAATGTTCTAAAATGCAATTTATGTTGTTATAAAACTATTTTAGCATTTTTAGTGAGTTATGAAGTCAAAATTAACGTCCGAATTAGACGAAAATTTCAGTAATTGGGCATGATTTATGAAAACTAAAAACTTTAGGAAGTAAATTTTTAAAATTAAAAGTATGAGAAATGAAACGATGTTAACCTTAAACCTTAAAAGGACAAACTGAAATTAATCATATTTTTTATTTATTTTCATGTAGGAATTCTAGTTATACCTCCGAATCTGTTGTGTACACATCACCTCTATTTATCTTTTTCACAAATTTAAAAACCTGATTAGACCTCTTTCAATTTTAGCAAAACACCCTTAAATATGCTTTCATCCTCACCTCCATCAAACTGAGCTGAGAGTAGACAAGGTAAACCAGAATGAGTCGTTGTGCTTCAGATTGATCACCAATCATTTCTTCCCTCGAATATTTTTTAGTATGGTGATGAGTTCCTTCTAAGATTGTTTATTGAGATGAGTGAGCATGAGAGGGGCATTGTCCAAATTGTGAATCTGCGCCATTGGAGAAGATGATTCTTAGTTACAGTAGTCACCAAAGTTCAATCGAAGTTGGAGTGCCTGGAATGGTTTTAGTTTTGGCTCTTCTTTTATTAGTGTGGTTGGGTCGGTTATGGACTCTTCACTTGCTTCATGGGCTAGGTGTTAATTTAAAGAGAAGATAAGCTATATGCATATTTAAAAAGAGAAGAGAAAAATTCTGGTGCATACTAAGGGTTCGTGACACACTTATCGTAGGATGATGTGGGTCATGTTTTAGTGTGTGCACTCAGCGTGTCATATCTGCTTTAAAGAGACGACGAGTTTCTTACTTTGTTAAATGGTCGCAGCCTTCTAGCGGGGTAATGAAACTTGATATTATGGGTATATTTTCGAATGGCAACATAGTGAGAAAACTCAAAAACATAGTAACTTATGGGTTTGGGTGAGCATTATATTTCGGTTATGTCGTTAAAATTGTAAAACAAATGAAGTAGCAAACGATATGTTATTTATTAAACGATGCATGTTAGAATGCATAAGTTTGTAGAGAGTGTTGATGTAATTTTGGGATGTTCTTACACTATGAGATTTATGCATTATCTTAAGGTACGAGGGATGTGAGTGTAGCCCTTTTCATTAGGAAGGGAAAAAAAAAGAAGTGTCCCTCCTAACATAATTTTATCTCATCCGCATTTTTAAAGATGATGATGTAGACATGAGAACGTTACTGTAAGCCACCTCTAATCCCAATGGCTATTTTATTCAAATTGAAGATGTTTAATTTTCTTAACATGGCAATAGCGGACGTATAATTATTGTAATTTAATTTGTTCTTCAACTTAAATTGCTTATTTCCTGTTTTACCTTTTTATTCTAACTGTCTCATTTGTTTTCTTCAACACCCGGTGATATTGATTATCAGTTCTTCTTATAACAATTTTTATCAACTAAATTTCCTTCCACTTAATAACAAGCTAATGTGATTACATGTTTCCATCTTGATTCTTGTTATGCTCAACCTTTATTTTGAATCAAGCAATGGATTCCACAAAACTGAAACTGAATTGGTTTGATTCTAAAATGGATCTGAGACCCAAAAAACTCAATTTTATCACCAAGAGAGAGGATTGATTGCATGAAAGAAAAAGGTGGAAAAATAATAGTGCTATGGATTTGTCCTATTCATGTATCTGATAATTTTTTTGGTAGATTTTGGTTGCACAAATGACGACAAGGTTTAGAATACCATCGTTTAGAACACCATTAACAATTAAATCTTTATTTTTCGACACCCAAAAAAAGAAACTAAATCTTTATTTGTTTTTATTTTGTTAGAGGGTCGAAAAGGAGTAAATTCTTACAAAAATAAAAAAGGGGTTCTTCCTGCCCAAAAGCCATTCATGTATTTGAACAAACACAAAAGTTGTAGAGGCGGACCAAAACCCTAATGATCTGAAAGAATCGCGAAGGAGTGACAATGTCGGATGACATGCTCATCCATTTCTCTTCCAACTCGTCCAACCAGTCGGACCAGTCTCTCCCCACCAAGATTGCCAAGCTCGAAGCTCGCATGGTCGGCAAGGCCTCCTCTGCTCCTCCTCCTCCTGCTGCTCAGTCTTCTTGGCCTTCACTCTCCTCCTCTGCCCCTAAATTCGTCTCGGCCGACTTGGCCTCCGCCGAGCCTTCTACTTCCAGCGATTCCGATGATGATGTAAGCCCTACCTACCGCTGCTTTCTTGCTTTCGGCTTTAATTCAACAATGAAATGCACTTCGATCTTTAATTGAATTTCAAGTCACCACTTGATCAAATTGTGTTGAAAACTGATATCGCAAAATTGACCCAATTATAACTATTTGACATGATGCTTTGTTTTTAGTTTTCTTTTCTTTAACTATGAAACTTCTGCTATCCGAACTGTCGATGTAGTCTAGAGCAGAAGAGGGAAACAAGTCCCCACCAAGAAAGCAAGACAAATTGAGAAATTCTCATGTTTTCAATTCAGTCAATTAATATCTCATTACGTTTTGATTTTGGAATCTAAATATACTTTATCGGCACTAAATATTTGATATTGAGTTAGAATGTTGTTCGGGATCTATCTTTTATTGTGTCCTGCTGCATATTCATATGACAGAATGGAGGGGAGTTTTTGATACAAGCCAATACTCAGAAGCGCCAGAAACTTCAAGAAGATGGTACATCAACAACTGTCTTTGATCATGTTGAGGTAGATTCTTGTTTGCATTAATGTTAGTATTATCTTTGGATCAGTTCATTTCTGATCTGAATACTGTGGCCCGCTCTTTATTTGCAATACAAGCATTAGTTTCTAGGCTTCAGATTACACTTTCCAATCAGTTTTGAGGTTGCAAGACTTCACATTTTACAGGAAAATCTGAGATCAATCTGTTGAATTGTTTGCTTATGCACTCACATTGTAAATTCTAGTTTATTTTTAATCTTTCATTCTCGTAGAAACTGGATTTTTAACTTGTAAAAAAAAAAATAACATGCAGAAGAATATGCAGGCACTAGCTGATGTGAGGCAATTGGTTGTGGATACCAAAGTTACTTCTGATGTAAATAGAAGAAAGCATGGTTGTGGTAGGGCCAATTCTGTCTCAGGTCGAGGTCGCGGTTCAAAAGTTCAGGATCAGACAAGATTATTAATTTCTCCTTCAACAGTTTCATCCCCAAATGGGGAGCTCGAGAACTCATACAAGAAGGTATGTATTATGAATATTGGATTGTGCTGTTACAATTTTCATTCTGGTCCTTATATTGTAGTGGTTACCATCTCTGCAGCATCGTATTATCTATAGCATCATTAAGCCTGTTACTTTCAGTTGTCATAGATTATTCGGCTGAGTGTCAGATTATCTTTATCATAATCAAGCTTGTCACATATAATTCTATCTCTACCAAAATTATTTATTTTAGTTGGATTATCCTAAAGAGAATGTTTTTTGGGGGGCCTGTTCATGTTTATGTATGCAGAACATTGCTTATTTCTATTTATTCACACTTGCATTGCAGGATAGCAGGTCTAAAGATCAGCTTCAAAATGACACTAGCTCTTCTTTATATGTAAGATTTGTAGCTTGCTTTCAATTCTTCTATATAAAGTTGGTTTTGCTACTGTTTAATCATGGAGGTAGGAAAAGATAAAGAGAATTTGCCACCCAGGTTCTCGTTTCCTGACCTATAGAGGACGTAAAGCTATTCGTAAGTACTAATTGCATTATTTTTTCCTAAGATTAGGAGGAGGTAGCAACTTTACGTGCAACAGTTGCTTCACTAGAGGAGGACCTTCGTAAATCACGACAAGAGGCCTCTGATCATCAGAATCTTTTTCTCCAATTAGACAAGGTAATATTTTAACCACTTAAGTGAAAGCAATATAATGTAATGTAGTGTCGCTCCTTTGCTTTGTTGAAGGATAAACATGTGTTCATCTCTGATTTGTTTTGTTTTGTTTTTTGGTTATAACTCTTTGATGTTTTGTGATTTGTGCAGGAATTAAAAGAACTAAAAGATAATGAACAGAAAATGAATCCTAAGGTTTGCTTTTTTAGAGAGTTTTTATTTCATCAGTCTTTTCTGATAATTGACTACTGCCCCGGCTGCCCCCTTCTTCCTAGTCTTTTACTGAAACAGTTTTATGAAAACATTGGAATTATTGTAATTTAAATAATATGAGTTGAATCTGCCAATATAAACTGAATACTAAAAGTATGAGGCAAAGATTTTGCTCGTTTGCTCACTATGTATATTATTACGTCATTTCTGTATCAACTAATTTTTATCTTAAATTTTTTTGATCAGCTGAGGGCCTTTTTTCTTTGGGCAGCACTGGAGTGGTCATCCCTTTCTCAAATGGCCATCTGTTCTGATTAAAGATCTATGTCTAATTTGATAAGTGAGAAAGGGATCACAACTCCAGTGCTGCCTACAGTTGTGCCTCATATGTAATATTGTTATTTTAGTATAGTTACTCGTTAGTTTAATCCAAGCTTTATCATGTTTAATATTGGTTTACATATGATGCTATACTGTAATCATGTATGGAATTGCTATCCTTTGTGATTGTTATGGACTGTTTAGGACGACAAATGATTGCACTCTATCAGAACTTTTTGCCTAGTATACTAGCAGATTCTTACAACTCTTTGTGTCCTTGTATGCAGAGAACTAAAGTAATCTCCGATTTGCTGATATCTGTTTCAAAAGCAGAGAGGCAGGAAGCAAGGTTGAAAGTACGACAGGACTCCTTGAGGCTTGGTAATGTGGGTGTAATCAGGCACTGTATCAGTTGCTTTACGCTTCTATATTTGTGAAGTCAAATGGAGCTTTAGTGCTTATGGTGATTTCCTTGTGCTTCTGGTTGAATATTTACATGGTATCCCCTTACCTAGTCATTCCATTTTGTTTTTCCATTTTTTCACTAAATATTTTCTTGTTCATTGCAGAGCTGGAACTGTAATATCAGAGACATGGGAAGATGGGCAAGCTTTAAAAGATGTCAATGCTCATCTTGTATGTTCTTGTCAGACATTCATTACATTTTGTATAACAGTCATTAATTTATATGTTCAGACAGAGCACATTTTTCTTCTTATGGTTGTATGCGCTATTTATGTAGATAGTAGTGCATGAACTAGAATCACAATTAAAGAATAAAAGATTAGTGAAGATATTGAGAATCTTGAAAAATGTTGAGGCTGAACATTTCACACTAAAAATGTTCATCCCAACATTTATCCTGGAAAAAGTTGGGATTCCAGACTGAACTTGAGCTGTAAATTGTCTTGGATTCTTGTGAGGCTATCGAATACAGATTCTTTCCTTCAAGGAAACTAAATCTCCAAGAATTCTTAGCGGATGCTGTTCTTGTTGCACTTTTTTCTTAACCTCCTCTTTCCTCTTCTCCCACCTCAGTTGCACATGTTTGTAACTACTAGGCCACTGGGTTTATATTGCTTATGTGCCAATTGTTTTGCACCATGGTAATGGAAATCTGTTCTTTTTCTCTTTTTGTCATCTTTTTCTTTATTGAACTGTAAAGTCTCGTAAAAAAAAAAGAAAGGTTCTGGATTTTCTGGGTTCTGGCTAGTTCAAGTCATGCTTCCTTGCTTTAGGTTGGGTAGGGATTTCGCCTTACAAGTATGTATCTACTTATATTGTTATGATCGATCAACCTCTTCTAGAGTTTATAGCAGACAAATGGTTTTTATTTTTTTTATTTTTGTTGTCTGTAGTTTTAGACTTCTGAGCAACATAACTTAGTTTGCGCTTTAGTTGTAACTTTGCTTTTCTAAGTCCTTTTGTAAGGGTGATATTATATTTAATTTTCTCACTTTCGACTCCTAGATTTTAGAATGGACTGGTCATTTTGTGTCTTTGAATAATAATCCACAATTTTGTTATTTGTTCTATAATGCGTAGCGAGCAAATATTAAATTTGATTTTAAAGTCTTCTAGACTGTGACATGTAGGGTGGATGGTTAATTCTTATTCCTCGGTGATCATAACTGATTTGTAGAATATTTCCTCCGATGAAAATCACATGTACCTGTTCTTTGATTTGTAGTCAAAATATCTCTTGGGACATCTTTGTATATTGTAGCCATAGTTACTGGACAGTGCTGCCCTTATTTTAAATTTTGTGTTTTCTTTCTTTTTCTTTTTACATATTCTGTCATTTTGATACTTAATAAGCTTTGCAATTTGTTTCTTGTTTTGTTTTTTTGTTTGGATCCATTACAATATGAAAGCTACAAAACATATGCTAACATTGCTGTGATATCATTTTGTAGAAACAATTATTAGAAACTAAGGAGGCTGTTGAGAGGCAGAGAAAGTCATTGAAAAAAAGGCAAACTGGTAATTTCTGCTGCCTGTCTTGTCCTATTGTGTTTCCTGGTTTGGTTTTGGTCGAGGATATAAACTAGATGAAAATGTTATCATATGGTCTGTTATATTGACTGCTTATCTCTTTTACAACATTGGTAGTGACCCCTGCTATGTGCATAATGGCATAGCTGAATGAAGTTTTGTATAGGGCATTTTCTAGTCTTGGTGCAATAACTACTAAATGAACTTATTTCTTGAAGATAAGAGCGACGCAGTTGATGCTGAAACTGGAGTACAAGAAGAATCTCTAATCCAGGATGAGATCTATAAATCCCGTCTAGCTAGCATCAAACGAGTAAGTTCAATAGTTGGCCTGATTTTTGCTTGATCCATTTTCCTTGGAGGCCTTCTAGACAGTCTCTTGTTACTGTCTTTTATGGTTATATGTAGGAGGAGGACGTTCTTTATCATACTAAAACGCGTACAGCCCTATCACTGTTCATAAGGACCCCTACGAACTTACATGTTCGTCCCGTTTTCCAGTTTAATCTCGAATTTGCCATACTGCAATTCATCCATATCCGCTGCTTATCGAAGGCATCACATTGGGAAGAGGTCGCCACGTTCCATCCCGTTCATCTTCTAAGCTCCCACCTCATTGTCACATGTCTTCGTCGCACAAATAAATAGCAGGTGCCATTTTGGCCTTACATACCCAACCGCCTCAGCCACAGCCCCTCTTTTCAATATCCACCCTTCCATCGTTTCTCACTTTCTGTTGACAGGATTCACAGGAATCAGTCTCTCTCGACATATTCTCTCTCCCACCGTTTTTGTTAATCTTCGGTCGTTTCTTCTTCGATTTCGATGGGTCTTCAACACCTGTTCGTATTGTCATCTGTCTTTTTATTTGAAGGGGAAGTTTAGGTTTTTATCTTTGTGCTTTTCTTGCTTGGTTTTCAATCGTAGGATTTGGTTTCGGTTGGCTTTCAATGATACCCACTTCGTCAGTTTTGAAGATCATACCTTTTTGTTCTGGTATAGTAAAGGCGTACAAGCAGCTTGCACTGTTCATATGCGACCCTATGAAGATACTTTTCTGTCCCTACTTCCCGTTCAATCACGAATCTGCCATCCTTCCTCGCTTTTCTCTCTTGGCTCTCTCTTCGACCTTCTTTGACTGCAATTTATCGATATCTGCGAAGTATGCATCCTTATCTGACGAATTGGGATAAGATTAAACAAGGCATATCGTGTTGGGAGGAGGAGGTCAGCTCCTCCATCTTCAACGACGACGACGGTAGACTTTCAGGGATGGACCCGCTCCCTTTCCCGTCGAGAATCTTCTCCAAACAGCGGCGCCCACCTCATTGGGAGTAAACGGCGGCGGATTTTGCTTCTTTAAAGAAGAAATCCGTGTTTTTTTTGGCTGGGTTTTACACTTGCAGGTTTGATTTTGGTTGGGTTTGGACGTTGGCCATCGCAGGGTTTCGTTTTTGGTTTGGTTCAGGAGCCTCTGTTCGTTTTGAAGGTCTGGTAATAGTTGGATATATTGTTTGGTTTCACAGCTTTTAATCATATCCAATTTTGCTTTATTAGTAGGGCTGATATTCAGCATGGATTAGTTTGCCTGTAGTTTATTTTGGGTGTCTACATAGCCACTTCATTCCTCGGTTTACTCCCACCGCTCTCTGTTCAGAAAGAACAGACGCCTCATTGCATCTACCAGGTAATGCTTCTTAACTCTACAAACCCGAACTGTCTTCTTCCTTCATAACTCTACAAACCATTCTAACTTTCTGGAGTTTACTTTATTTTTCTATGAATTGGGGACTTTTTCCTTCGGTTTCATGTTTTAACCATTTTCAAGTATTAAGGTTAGAGTGACTACAGCACCTGGGTTGTTAACAGAAATGTAGAAAGAAACAAAAAGAAGAAAACAAATTGGGTTTAAGATTTGGGTATCTGATGTTTACTGTTTAGTCATTTTAAATGTATAGGCCTGCTTCACTTTATAGGTTGATTATCAATGAGGTAGTTGTTTCTTAGTCATACTGGAAATCGATGGGTTAACATATGAAGAAGACCATGAATTGAGGAAGCAATTGCTTCACTTTATAGGTTTGGGACTGAGTATCTTCATTCATATCTTTCAAGTGAGTTCAGGGAGTTCTATTTTTCAATAGGTGTGTCTATGTCCAAGTGAACTTCATGTTTGATTTTATTCTTTTTTGTTTTTTGTTTTTTTTTCTTCTACTGTTTGTGCTTATATTTATTGTGTTCCTTTGTGAGCTGGGATTGGGTTTGGTGTTGTTTGTCCTCAATGTTTTAGGCATTGCCTGAGGTCGCTCTTGAGGTTGGGGTGTCATGTCATTTTTGTTAAGACGTTGAAACGCTCATTATCAATCTTACGGTCCGACCTATATATATATATGTATATATATACATATGTATATATATATATGTATGAGCAGATCCACAACTAATATGTTTAGTTGGTTTTCATGTACGTAGCTAATCTGTTTGTGCTTTGTGTGATTGGGTGCGGCTATAGTTTCTGACAATTTAAAAAAAAAGGAGTTGGGTGATTGTGATCCAAAGAGTTGCAGGCATGCAGGCAATTATCTATAGAACTAAAATGTGATTAGTATATTTTTGTACCATCACATTTAATTATATGATTATCAATTTCATTTTGGTTAATCGACCAAGAGTTCCTGCAGTAGAGAAGGAGGAGCTTGCATAGCAACTGTTTATAGATCTAGGTTAGGTGTTGGGGATGCTTGCATTTCGTTTTGTGATTAATTCGGACTATTTAGAATTCATGCGGCCATATCCTACAAAACCACCTAAACTACCAATGTGTCAAATAACCTTAATTATATTCATCCACTCTTTAGTAAGCAGTTATTTTTAGTCTTCCACAATTAGTATAATATTAGTAAAAACATAATTCTACCAAGTATTTGCTTCTCAGCTGCCACATCTTTTGATTTCTTTGAAATTGGGTTTGGGCTTTTCCTCTTTGTATTTTTCTTATCTGCCTTTAATTTTCTTATTAATTGGAATAAGACTCAAATTTGCATTTCATGTTTTCGGTTGTGTAAATATTGGAATTTTATGGATTTTTTTTTGGCATGTGCAGGCTGTTGCGTTTCAGAATTTGGTTGGAAAAAGGAGCCATCTGGGTTTTTTTTTGGATTGGATCAACCATACTGTTACCGGTCAATAGAAGGTATTTGATTGGTCTTTTCTTATTTTTCTTCAAATTTATGAATGATAGTTGCTCATGAATACATTTATAAAACTTTTCCTTGCAAATGTGAAGAATCCTACAGTATGAAACCTTGGAAAAGTTAATAATATGCCAAGTCAAGGTTATGGAAAAGTTAATAACCTTGCAAACTGATCTGGGATTTATATTGAATGTTTCGACTTAAAGTTTGTAGCTTTGGTGGATGATATGGATTTGAGAGATTAGTGTTTAGAGAGGAACAGATTATGATTGCTTGAATATGATGGGTATTATTGTCTGGGATGATGGTGGATTGTGTTTTGGGAGATGGTTTAGAATTCGATTTGTTGTGACCAGTGGAATTGGGGTGTATACAGGTTTGGGTGAAAAATGGATTAGTAACTCTGTTTATTGCTCAGCTGGATGAACTCTGCGTAATTTTGATTTATTATGCCTTCTGCCAAATAGTTATTTAGTTTAGAAGCATCTAATGTTTTTGTAGGTGCATGATAACAACCGATCCATGTCAAGTCTCTCCCCATTAAGCAGTAAAACTACCAACCACTCATCGTTTACAGTTTCATATTCATTTACAGTTTCATATTCGTCATAAGGCAGAGGATACTACCCGACTATAACCCTTATCAGTAATTTCTCTGAGATCTCAAATTTTCAGCAAAATCTATTATGCTGAGACTAGCAGACATCAGGAGTTACCTATAATTCCAAAGCATTAGGGTAAGAACATATAGCGCATCTGTTATCCATTAAAACATGATCCATGGATCCATACTGCCAAAAACATATAGTGCATCTGTAATATGTATTCAATTTCCTTTGCGCATAACCAACCACTATATGTTTTGAAATATTGTTATTCAATGTGGTTATGCGGTGGTGAGATCAGGTCTGGTTATGCGCAAAATATTGTTATGCTTTTGGCTGGCATAGCGTGGAATATTATACAGGATGTTTCTAACAGTGTATGAATTTTTTTAAATGTCTAAGCTTGGAGGCTTAACACCTGACCAATAATGATATTGTATGGTTCGCTTGAATTTCTTCGATATGTGTTGTGTTCTTTTCTTGCTCTCCTACTGGAGATATAATCTCCTGCTATCCTGCAAAAGATATATTTATTTATTTTCTTTTGGATGCTGGAAAGGAAATATGTGATATCTTTACACTAACAAGTAATAACTCACAGTTGGGAGAGTATTTACTGGTGCAAAAGCTCTTTCTCTTTTGCGTTGGTTAACGAATAAATTTCTTGATAATACTAATTTTGGGAGAAAGGCTTTGAAGACTGTAGTTTTTGTTTATAGAAAAAGGCTCTGTAGTTTGTGGTATAAAAAAGTAATATACTTTAATTTCATGAGAGAATTGACAAAATTTGGGCATGATCTGGTGTAGCACTCCTAGACCTTTACGTGAAGATATAATTTGTATAATGTGTAGGAGCTAAGTTGGTTACTAATTGCTTATATCAAATTTGTGAATTCTATAGGTTATATTAGCCTCTTTGGAGCAAGGGGTTCGGGAGGAAATATAACTGTCTGTTTTGGTTCATATTTAGTTTCCCCTCAACGGCAACAGCACCAATTGCTGGGTATAGTTATATGGTATTCAATTAACATGCTCATCTTTCTTGCTTGCTTTTGCATCGGGTTGTTTATACCGTTTAATTTTTCATGCTCAGCCTATTTGATACATGTTAAATTACTTCTCATCTATTTTAATAAGTAAGGTGTTTCATGTATGTCCTGTATGATTTTGGTTTCACATACTCGGCTTAATTTTGATATAAAGCTATCTTTTCATCAGGTTTACTAATTTGAGGTCCTTTCCATGTGTGCAGCTAATCCGTTTGTGCTCTGTGTGATCGGATGTGACAATTATTTATAGGAGTGAAAACGTGATTCGTTTATTTCTGCTATGACAATTGATTTAATAATTACTAATTTTCATTTCAGTTATTCCACTACCACTTGCTGCAGGAGAAAAGGAGGAACTGTTGAATTTTGGGCTTCAGGTACATATTGTGAAGAAAAAAAAAAGGTGAGGGTTGATTATTAGGCTCGGTTGCTTTTCCGACTTTCATGTTGCTACCATTTGCTTATATTAAATCAAAATATGTATATTTTTGTCTTTTTCAGTTTATGTTTTGTGCTTTCAGTAATGACACATCCTGTAATTTCATTAAAGCTAGCAAATTCATGAAATATATAACAAAATCTATTTCTGATGAAAGCTTGCGATTTCATGTTTTTGATAACTGTAAAAGACGAACAAGGATTTTTGAATTTGGTTGCTCATACATGAAAGCAAATC
The DNA here is from genome assembly GCA_034370585.1 of Fragaria x ananassa. NCBI lineage: Eukaryota > Viridiplantae > Streptophyta > Magnoliopsida > Rosales > Rosaceae > Fragaria > Fragaria x ananassa. Next base: position 17,122,174 of record CP139766.1, read on the forward strand.
AGTCACACTATGTAACAACAAATCACTTTGTGATCTACAGTCTATTAGGACTTCCTTATTTTGGATACTTTTTCTGTTGTTTACCAAATTGTTCTGTTGTTTCCCATCTGTAGTTGTTAAAGTTCTGAGTCATTGTTCACATGTAGCGTAAATTTGAGCCGCCTAAATTCAGAACTTCCAAGAGGAAAGAGTTTTTCCGAATACCGGAAAATTTGCAACAACTTTCAGGTCATGAGACAGCACACCTTTGCACTGTAATGAAAACGAGGGCACAAGCGGATCAAATCAATGTAAAAAAAAAGGTTTAATGAGGACAATCCTGATTGTTTTGACGTCTGTGATGTGAAAGTGTATCCGGTAAGGATAAGTCTGTGGCACTACACAGTTTCACTTTGATTCCATGTAGTACTTGAACTGCTTTCCTACTATTGGCATACAACATTAATAACATATGCTCTGTTTGATATGTATTGCAGTTACCAGCTGCAAACATCTGTGTTTCGCCACATTTCACCAATATATGCACAGATCATCTGCCAAGGTTGGGATTAATTTTTATAATTTTTTTTTGTTATTTCTTCATTGCGCCAATGTATTCGCTCCTACTACAAAACTACCCCCAATGTATTGCTTGCTTTAGCTTTTGATCAATATAGGTGCTCATTGTGAAAAGAAATAACTGCTTTCTCACATATAGCTTTCTGTTGGTGTAAAATGAGTGGGGGAGTGTGAAAAGTACATTATCGTGAGTTCAACTTCAGAAAGCTGTCTTATATATATATATATATATATATAAGATTTGGAATCACTGGCCAAAAGAACTGATCTTAACGTATTGAATCTGTTGCCGACATTGGCTTCCATATGCATTTGTTTGCTTCCAAAGTCTCTTTGTAAGCTTGCGAATCCTTCCAATTAATTTGTGATTTAGCTCCTTTTTCAACTCCACTCCCTTTTCATCCAGTTTGTAAATAATTGCAAAAAAAATTTCTTTTTTTTTTATTCCCAAAATTTCATTCACATGTGGAAAATGATATTTACTACTATAATTTGGTCTGTATATGTGAAATTTAATATCGTTTTAGTCTATTTCGATCAGTGTTCATTATATAGCTCATTCTTAAATCTCTCAAAAATATGATCTTGGTGATTCTGTAGCTGCTGTCCTTCATGGGATCTGCACAAAAACATATTGCTCAAGGAGAAGGAGAGGTTGTTTTGCATTGATGTAGGTAATGATGAGGATTGCCCCGTATGAGGGGATGATGGAACTTCAACAACAAGGTATTAATTGTCTTTTACATGTCATTCTTAGTTACTCATGCAGCTGATGGCGAAGGAATCTCAGTCTATTGCCATGAGAATTTTCTCAAATCAATTCATATAGGAAACTGTTGATTGACAATTGGTTGTCCTGGAATAGTTTACTTTCATAGTAATCTTTTGTTTCCCCTGCTCAAGTTTCTTATGGCTCTTATTATTAATTGTAATCTTTTGCTTTTCTCACACTAAAACACGGGACTTTCAGGCTTTTCCTGACGATATTGGCTTTTCCATTGATGACTTGCGAAACCTGATTCACTTTCTTCCTTTTGTGTAAGCTTTTACTTCTCAGTACTTTGCTTTGGACTTGGCTCAACTAACCTTTCACTTGATTATTAAATATGATTTTTTATATATTTTAGGTACCAGGACAGTACATTTGTGGTCTCTATAGGTAGAGGTGAAGATGCAATAGAAAGAAACCCAACATAACTAGGCATATGAGTACTGATTAAACAGAAACTATGATGATAAAAGAGTGAACGTGTGTTTTGTTTGTTGGTGACGCGATATATTGAAGGCTGCATATAATGGATTTGGCGTATGCAGCTCAAGACCTAATGGTTCCGCGACCTTCTGCAATGACTTTCTATGATATCTTGGCAACTGGGACGCCTTCCATTTTGGTAAGTTCAGTTTTCAAATTCTGATGGAGAACTAGAGCATATCATGATATAATCTTTTTTTTTATTATTATTAACATCATGATATGATCATAATAAGACCTAAGATATTGCTTCTGTTTTCGTGTTGTATGTTGTCTTCTGTGTGAATCTAACATGCCCACTATCAACCATGTATTAATGAGGTTCTTAATGTCCCTAGATTTGCATATTTTTTGTTCAAAGGAGAACTCATAATCGCTTTCAGAATTTGCAGACATCGTCACTAGATATTGCTCAATGCTTCTTTGATGGCAAACTTAGCTGGTGCAAGAGTTGTAACTAAAGATGTATCAGAAAAAGACGAAAGCGTTATAACTAGAGGGGGAACTTGATTCGTCAACTCTTGGAAATGAAAGTGAAGAGATACACATCATTTTGTGCTGATGCACATCCTTTATTCCTGAGAAAGAGTTAGAACGAAAGAACTTGATTTGACAACTCTTGGAGATGCAATTGAAGAGATATTGGCCAATCTAGATATATGCTGATACACACCCTTTATTCCTGACGAACAAATTTACAAGGTAGAGTATGTTTGTAATTATGCAGTTACCTTGGTTGAAACACTGCTTCAATACAGCTAATAACAATATTTTCTGTTGATACTATTGATATCATCACTAGATACTGCATCAGTACAGACGAAAGAGATATTGACCAAGTTACTATATATCTATTCGTTGTCGCACTGTTCACGAGAACAGTTTAGGGACAGGGTATTTCCGTCTTTTGCCCCTGGTTTGGATATTTCGTTGTCGCACTGTTCACGGGAACAGTTTAGGAACAGGGTATTTCCGTCTTTTGCCCCTGGTTTGGATATGGTTAATTCCGTTTCTGCCCCCTATCCTGTTGACCACGTTCAACTTCTCTGAGTCCAGAAACCGAGACCAGAAGACAAAAGAATGTCCTAGATAAAAGAAGAAGGCCCTAGAGAAAGTGAGTGAGAGAGAAAAGAAGAGAGTGAAAGAAAGAGAAGAGTGCGACAGAGAGAGAAAAGAAGGTCCAATCCGAAGAGTGCGACAGAAAGTGAGAGAGAAAAGAGAGCAACAGAAGGAAGGCGAAAGACAGAAGGCTATTGATTTTGTTTTGGTCGTCGATCTATTGTTTCTGGATTATCATGAGCAGTGTGTTCGCCAACCTGATACATGAGCAGTGTGTTCCCCTAATTTTTTCACCTCTAAATATAAAAGCCCCTCCTCAGCTTGGCCGATCGTCTTTACTCTCTCCAGAGCCAACCTCTCACTCTCTCAAATCTGTCGGGATGTCGACTAAATCCGACAGCCAATCTATGGGTTAGGAAAAAATGGAGATTGGCAAGGGTGAACAGAGAAGGTCCAGAAGCTAATTTTCTCTCTTTTCTACTAATGTTACATGAATTTTTGCGTCTTGCGTTGAATTTGATTGGGTATTTTTGTTTCCCTTCATTTTCACTAATTTGAAAGATTTGGTTGCCAGTTTGGGAGATGAGTCATATTGGGATCAAAGTTGGTTTCTTTCTATATATTCCAACTAGAAACTCAACCAGACAAAATCAGTTCTGTTAATTTGCATGCTTTTCTGATTTCGTATTTTTTTTTCTTTTTTTCCTTTTGCTATCTGTGATTTGTAGGTTTGGGCTTGGTAATGGCTGCCGTTGTTTTGAGTCAGCTAGGAGTTGTTGGCTTGAGTAGCATGAGCTAAAAGGTAAGGACTAAAGAGTGCTTTGTTCACTCAAGTTGGATTAACTCAAGTTTAATTGTTTACTTCTATTTTGATCAATAAGGATAGCCTTTATGTAGTTCAGACCAAAAGAAAAGAAAAAGAAAGATGATATAAAATGAAGAAAACAATAATAAAAACCATACCTGGATAACAAAATGAGACTGAAACTACGCTAAGCAATAATCAACCCCGCAACAGAAGAGCGAGACTTAAACTTTAGTTGGTGCATCTGTTTTTGGCTCTTGATAATCCTTTCTATCTCCTTAGATTTCCTTTTTTTTATTTTGCTTTTCAGTTGATGTTCTGATATTATTTTTCTTTGGTGTTGAATTCTCTTTCTTTTTCTTCTCTATTGTTCATGCTATTTTGTATGTATGATTACAGGTTAGTGCTGACTAGGAAACCTCTGTCATTTGGAAGTTTGCAGCCAAATTGTTTAGCAGGTATTCTATTAACTTCTCTCATGTACTACACCATCTCTTATTGTGGTTTTGAAATTCTCCACTTTCCCCTCAATTATCCCAAAAGTATATCCAATCACTAATTCAGGCCAAGATAGATATGTATCCCTTGTGTCTATTGGTTTTGACTTGGTGATATCTATAATTTACCGAGTTCATTCTATCTATAGCTGTAGCCCTGGACTATAAATTAGATTGTTAGAACTGGAAAAAAAAAATAGTGGCTGATCTCAGGATCTGAACGTGGTAACATTTGTGGTTGACAGAAGTTTGTCAGATATGATGTTTAGTTGTCTTTGCATGTGGGAAATGAGATAATGATATGTTCATATTTTTCAATGTGGGATAGATTGAAATTGTCAGGTGATGGTAGTAATTATCATGCATGTGCCTTCAAAAATATTGGTATCACACAAAGTTCTATTTTTTTTGGATGTTGTGTAAAAATGTATGAAGGGTGTCTCTGCAAGAAAGAGAATCTAATTCAACTATGTGAATTATATTGTAAATGTTGATATGTAATTACCTTGAAGTTTTGTTCTTTTTGGTTAAGAATGAGAAGGAATTGAGGATATCATGCGGTCACAAATATAACTAAGTGGTCATTTCTATATTACTTATTTTTCTTCTTTCTTCTTTTCACTAATATATTGCTAAGTTACATAAGTAATAATCTATGTTTTGGTTTGATTGGCTCTGTAGAAAGGATGCAAGGCGAAATCAGATGTGTTAAGACTAGATCAACTCTATAGTGCTACGTACACAAGATTGTTGTCTATTACTGTTTTTGTAATAGCTCCACTGACATTATAACATATGCAACTACAATCAACATAGTACATATGTGACTTTTATATTCTGATTGTTTCCCGCAGCAATGCGCGGGCAAAAAAAGCTAGTATTATTATAGCGCCTGGCGCAGTACTGTTCCCGTGAACAGTGAAAGTTGGGCTTGGGCTTTTTTCCTCTCCTTGGGCTTTTGGGCCTGTGTCTCGCCATTTTCTGATTCTTTTTCTTGCTCTCTCTCGATCTCTCTCGAAACTCCACCAAATCGTTTTTTCTTCGTTTCTATGCGTCCTCTCCCTCTTCTTCGTTCCTGCCCTTTTCGAAAGGAGAAGAGAGATCGCTTCCTCAACTCTTTTCTTTTTCGCTTTCGTTCTTCGAACTCAACCAAATCTCTTGATTTAGATTCAGACTCTTTCACCGTTCTGAAGTTTTCTTTTGGAAACGAATAAGAGCAGGTACTGTGTTCTGAATCCTTATCTGCGACGTTTGTTATAGTTTTTGGGATTTTGGATCTTCGATTTGGTACATGATTATGAGATATTTAGATATCTCGACATCTATTGGTTTTGTTGTTTTCATTGATCTTCAGCAGATTTGATTCTGACACCTCAAGGTCGATTGGATGGGTTTCAAGCTAGGATCTCAGTGAATTTGATCTTTCCAGGTAAAGAATTTGATATTTTCAACTTTTTCTCATAACTGGGTTTGGACATTTCTTCTATTTCTCAAGGATGCGTATGGGTCTGTTGGGTTCTTTCTCTGTTTTGCTTGCATGTGCCGATGGTTTGATTGGGATCTTAATATGCTATTAAGAGTATTTCCCTTTATTACAACAGGATAACCAATTTCATTGGCAGCATATATATATATACAATACTGAACCTATAATCATATGACATGGAAATTTTTATCCTTCTTTTCAGGTTGAGTTGAGTTTCGCAGTCAAGCTAGCTGATTGTATTGTTAATATATCAACTTTGAAAAGGTACTTTAACTCCATTAGGCTCTACTGCAGTGTTTTTAAGTTATTTTGCATGTGATATGGAAGGGGGCAATTTGTGTTTTTAGTTAGTATAAATCAATTGGTTTATGTTTCATTGCTGGGGTTTTATTTTCTGTGTATTTGTTCACTCTTAGTCCTATTACAATCAACCAGAGTGGGTGTATACTAATGGACTTGAAGGCATACTTTCAAGAGCAGAAAAATAGTATGATATGATGAAGGGAGTAACAAGACGTATTGAGGAGGTACAAATTTAAACCTTTTTGGCTATGTTTCTAATCCCTTGATTTTGTTTTTGACGGTAGCAAGGATAAGAGTGGGTTTTGTGTCATGAATTTTACACTACTAGAAAAATGTCATCACACAATATTTAACATGCAACCATTTGTCTGAATAAGTGAACTATTTTATACAACCCAAAGTTATTACTTTCAGTTTGAAAAATTACTTATTGCTTGAGCATTTCTGCTTGACAAAAAGGTACATGAACTTCTTTGAATTGATTACAACTCCTTCACCTTCATTACACTCAACCTGTGATTTTCATAGCTGTATGGTTCTGGATATGGATGCTGTTGTTGGATTTATGCAAACCAATGCATGTGCCATGCGTTCCCAACTCTTGCAGTCTAGAAGCACACATGAGATATGCTATTGAAGTCCTATACATATTTAATGATTTGCGAGTTTTGAAGAGCACTCATATTAGGATCCACTCTTCTACATGCCTAATATTATTCGTTGCTCTCAATTGTTAGGTACCACACCCTCAGAATCTGTTGTTCAACGGCAGCAACATAGATATGAGGTTAGTTGTAAGTTCAGTTCCAGTAGAAACATGTTGTTACACAGACATATTCCATAAGGCTTTCATGTAGAATGAAAGACAACTCAAAGCTGGGAGGAGAAGAAAGAAGAGAATAGTCCTAGCTTCAGCCTTGGAATAATACTGGTAATAAAGAAATGTGCACCCATCTTCCAGATTTGTTCGTTTTGTACCACAATATTTGAATTTAAAACCTTATTTGAAATTTGTTTGGTTCCTTTTGATATTGACCTATAAATGCATTCACGGAATGAGTGATTGATGTAGAATTTCAATTGTAGTTTCTCAGTTTTGGGTCGTTTCTGCTATAAACTAAAACATGAGAGATTGAGATTAAAGCCTTACATCAATCATAATATTTGAATTTAAAGCCTTATTTGAGATTTTTTTGGTTCCTTTTGATATTGACCTATAAATGCATTCACGGAATGAGTGATTGATGTAGAATTTCAATTGTAGTTTCTCAGTTTTGAGTCATTTCTGCTATAAACTAAAACATGAGAGATTGATCCTTTTGCTATGTGTCTAATCAATTAGGTCCGAATATTTCATCTTGAATGCAAAGTCTGCGTTTCTTTTTATGTATTGTCTAGGCCAGATTGATGATAAGTGGGGTACTTTTTTGTTTTTCTGAGTATTCATCCTTTAAATATTTTTCAGGTTGGTTACTGATATGCCGGCAGCAACTGCAATAAGCAGCTCTGGTGAGTACTTTCCAAATCTCCACTTTCTTAAATTGGGTTACTTATACGTTCGATCTTCACTTTGTTATTCTTTTTATTTTGATCTGATCCTTTCACAATTATGTCCATCAGCAACTTTTGTTTCTTGGTTATTCACTAAAAAAAAAAAACACTTTTGTATCTTCGGTTTTTTTTTGTAGGTCTTTTATGTCCTTAAGATCTAGATGTCAACCATAGATCTTAAGGTCTTCTTCTTTGCTCGATCACACCAGCCAGCAAACTCACAGGTATGACTTCTAAATCTTTATCATTCCCGAATTGATATAACTTTTAGGATTTTGGATTTGATATAAGAATTGTGATTTTGAACATCAACCACTGATAGGAAAGAAGAAGAAAAAGAGAGATCAAAACAATTATAACGTTACTGACAATATTGATGTTTTTATGCCCAAGTTCTCTGTTTTTTTTTTAAAAAAAATTCACTTTTCATACAATACTATGTGCAACTGCAGTTAGTTGATTTCAATAGCCAGAACGAATGCTTTGGATTTGGTGGGAAAGTGTCTTCAACTGGTATGAACTAAACTTGCTTCAACTTAAATAACATTGGTTGTTATTTCTCTCTTTAGTGTTCTATGTCCTCTTAAGTTCGTGTATCTACATGTTTCATGTCTTGATACTATATATATTGAACTGCCTTTTTATGGATGTTTTAATTGAATTGTATTTTTACTTCGTTTTTCATTGTTTTATCGGAAGGTATACCCGAGTAAGAGAATCATCTGGGGTTGTCAGTTAATTAGATGATTTAGATTTGATAATTGTTGAAGGTTATGCACAACCAATTTTGGGAGACTGATTTTCTTTAAAAATACAGATTGTATTTCCTGAATATCATCGAATTGCAATCCTTTGTCTCCTAACCTTCTTTAATGTTGTCAACTTAGTATTTTGTAAATTTTTAATCAATTGATAACCTCTTATTTGTTATTAAATAACTAAGAGAGATGAAGAGAAGGATTTAATATACACTCCAGTAGATGGGTTTTTGATCATGTTGTATTTTGATTATTGTGAAAGGATAATTATATACGTCAGCCACTAATTAATTTGCTACGTTTGGAATTGGTTATAGCTGGGTTATAGGACTAATCATATTAAACTGTTAGTTGGATTTTGCATAGAATCTTATTAACATTTTCTGTTTTTGGGAATCAATCACTTTGTATATTTGCTACTGTGATTTACCTTTACTTATTTCCTGCTAAGTTTCATCCCTAAGTTGTTCACTTTATTTCATTTACTCAACATTGGTTACATTTGCGCAACACACAATCAATTTGCATCCACAAATTGATTTGCACTTTTCAAATAACTCATGGATCGTACAAATAATTTCAGGTCTGGAACTGGCAAGCAGAGAACGAGCCAACATTTGATCAAGATTAACAATTACTTGCCTCAAACTAACAGCCTTCTGTTAATTTCAGGCATCACAGGACACAAACCCGACTTTCATTATTACGTGCATGTTGCAGCAGTGCCAAGAGCTACAAAAACGATGGGCATGTCTGGCTCCTCACCTCTATTTCTTACTCTCTCAATCTCTTGAAAGGTAGTTGTAAAACTATATTTTCTTCCTTATTCTGCTTATTTCATCATCATTAACATAATTGATGATTATATTTTAATTGTCATCTTCCTTCATATTTGAAATGAATATTGTTTGAAAAAACCAAAGTTGAAAAGGAATTGATCAAGTGAACTTCTATTGTTACATCTAATCATCATCTTTCATAAGCACAAACTGTGCTGTTTTAACTTTTATGATCATGATAAGGCAAAAAGTGAATAACTTAAAACAGTTGTATTCATGTGTGATTGGGTCATCAATTCTTTCTTTTGCTAAAAGTCGTATTGAAGCTCACTGCATAGTTTTACTGTAAGCATGCAGATGTTGTAACAGTCAGAAAAAAAAAATTACATTCAAGATCGTGCATATAGAAAATTTTAATAGAAAAAACAAAATTGAAATATTGGTGCTGGAGAGTACCTTTTTTAACATATAAATAAAAAAATGTCGGTCAATATGGTATTAGATAGACGTGTGACTTGAGTAGTTCTGAAGTTTCAATTTGGAATTTTACATGTTTATCATAGATCAGTGAATTGTTAGGCACCATTCTGGATACCGCTGAATCAGTGTATAACCTCTAATTTAGCAAGATTCAAATAGGAATTATATCAAATTTGCTACTTTTTATCATTATTCTAAGCATTCGGGAAAAAGTGAATTTGTGTACATCTTTTGCTTTTTAGCCAGTTGGTGAAGTAAATGTTTTCAACACTAGCATTTCATTGTGCAGAGTTGGTGAACAGTGTGGTGACAGATTTTATTTCTATTTTATACTTAGGTATGAATCTTGGTATAACATCATCATTCAGAATATACATTGCCTAATTGTCCGGAGCATGATTTATATGTGCACTAGACTCTACAGCTTTCTTCTGATCTTCACAGTTTCTTTCTGTTATCAATTTCACATGCAAATTGCTAAAACTGACTTTGATCGAGAGTTTTAAGACTGATTCAGATTGGTAAGGTTCCTTCACTTTAATCATGTCATCAATTTACTACGTAACTTTCATTACTGAACAAGTGCTAGGTCTTGCATATCAGTGGTACTTTTATTGTGATACTTTTATTGTTCTCTTTACTTGCATTATGAGGGGACTGGTTAAGAATTACGTTACAGATGTTGAAGTTAGGCCTTTATAATATGGTTCCAAATTTGTGGTTACAATGTTTGGTTGTTTGAAAAAGCTGAATAGTTTCAGATACTATGCGAAAGTTAGGCATCATATGACATTTGGAATCCAACTTATTTTGATTTATAATGTATATTATCCTTTTACTTGCAGGTATTCATAGTTGTTCAGCAATATCTTAGATCTATCGCTTCACTTATGTATTAGCACCAATCAAACGTAATGTGTATGTCAAAAACCCAAAATGGTTCGATGTTATGGATATCTTCCTGTTTTGTAGGTTGTGGTTAAGGTTGTGATTTGGTTAATCAGGTTATGTTCTTCTCTTTTTGGTTTGGTGAAGGATGCTTTTAAAATATCTCTATTTACTACATTGTAATTTACTGTACAAAAGTATTTTACTATTTTGAATCAATTTATGTTTTAACCAACCTCATTAATATTAATACATCATGTCTATAGCTTCTGTCATAGGTCATATCCGACAACAATACACTTCATTAAGAATACACAGTATTGTTCAACACTTGATTGTTCCCCGCAGCAATGTGCGGGCACAAAAACTAGTGTAGATATATGTTCTGTTGATTTCGAGTGACAGAAAAATGCTGAAGTTCCCAGCAGCGAGGCGCGGGCAACAGTCCTCGTTATATACTAAAACAGAGTTCGCTTATGAACAGTACCCATGGGGCAAAAAAGACGGTTCAGTCCCTGTTTTTCGTTTTAATTTCAGCTCCACCATTCTCTTAACGTGGCACAAACCTAGAGTTCCACTAATGCTTGGGTGTCCACGTGTTTGAAGCCAGGAAACCCACATACCCTGGAAATCAACCGATCCAGAACTGCTCTTTCTGTTCATATCTCCTTCAATCCTTTGTACCGCTAAACTAACAAAAACTAGCCCCTCCTCTCTCTTTGTCTGCAATCAAGGACAGTCCTGCTGAATCACGATTTGGGTTTGCCTTTTAGCTACCAGCGATTTGGATTTGGGTTTCCAGCCGATTGTTCTACGGTGTTCGTAAATAACGGTCTCTCCTTTTGGCAGTGTTATAGGATCTGCTTTTGTAATGATATAATCTTTTTGTTTTCTTTGGTTTACTTCTCTGTTCAATAGTTAGTTGTTTGCAGTGATTTGGTTGTTTGCTTTCGGTTGCTTCGATCTGCCTTTCGCCTGCTTTACCATCTTTGCTATTTTTGCAAATTCGATTTCGATTTTTTTTATTGTTATGAGGCAGTGATTCCATGCTGTACTTCTATATCCAACTTAATCACGAAACTCCAAACCCAAGAGTTCAGAATTAGGGAGTAGGTCTGATGCGTTTTGGATTAATGATTTGGGTTTAAGTGATGTCTTGAATTTTGATTGTTTTGATTTCTGTTAATGCGGCTATTGGGTGGGGAAGCTGCATTGGAGATGTTTAATTTTGTTACTACTCTTATTCCTCAATTGTTTTTGCTTTATCTTTGGCTTCTGCTCTCACAACTCTATATTCAGTTTTTTCCCCTTTCCCAATCAAATAGGTGACATCCGTATATGTTCAATATTTTTTAATGAAAAACTGTTAGAATGTTGGAGCTGTTTTTTTTTTAAACATCTTTCTTTTGTTCTTGCTAATTAGTAGAACGTTGACCTAACAATTTTATTTGTATATCTACAGGTTGCTTCTTCTGGAATAGAGATTTTAATTTGTGCCTATGCCCTGTTTTTCTTAGTTGAAGAGGTATTGTTTTGTTCTGCAGCTATTCCATTGTTACTGTAGAGTATAGCAATAAGAACAGAAAGTATGAGAAAATCAATTAATACAGTTAGAACCACTTACTAAAGCTGCTTTCAGAATTTTTAGTAGATAAACTAGCTGTGTGGCTGTAAATGCTATAATGTTTGCATGGAAAATATCAATACTCTGATTATCATAGTCATCAACTAATTACGATTACTTGTGATTTGTATGGTTGTTTTATTTTATCTTTTAGTTCTTGCTCAGAAACAAAGTTTTTGGTTTTGGTCTTGCTACTGCTTTATCGAAGTTGCACCAGCTGAGATTCATAGGTATGTGTTGCTTCTTTAGCATTCAAGGAGTTCTGCATTATTCATTTAGAAGTAAAATCTTATGGGGACTTCAGTTTTCCACAAGTAAATTTGGGATTCTATACGAGACTTTCTTTCTTTGCATTGAAAAACCTATGCCTTTTTTGTTTAGTAAAATCTTTTAGATGTTGTTTTCTCATAGTTTTGCAACCATGCATAATTTTTTTTCTTTTGTCAACAAGCAGGAAAAATTGGTGATCAAGTATGTACTCCTTTTTCATCCTTCTTTGTTTATGATATGCAGATTTTATGCAACTTGTTCTTCAATTCAAATTTCTGCCGCTGTTCCTCATTTTGGTCTTCTGTGTTAACTTACTTTCTTTTTCTTGCACAGGTTTGTACCCCTGTGATTGCAAATTATTTCTTATGGTTTGAGGACCATGTTTACAAAATTTTCGAAGGACTGTATTGTTACGATTATTCTAAATCTACTTTATGTGCTCTGTAGATTTTGAGGGTAGTGGTTTGCTACATTCTGTAATTGACTTGGGGGAACAGTGAGCTCTTAATTGTAACAATATTACCTTCAGGTATGTTATAAATGTTGTTACAAGCTTTATTTCACTCAATGTGTGTCATTTTGGAAAGTATGGTTATGGATATGCATGCTAAGCCTATATAGTTCTTTTCCAAAGTAAAAGTGTATTATTAGTCTATATTGGATAAATGTGTGCATATGTTTTTTCTTGGTTTTATCAAGGCTGCATGAGTTGCCAGCCTTTGTGTAAAGGTTAGGAAGTACTAATTAAGGCTAGGACCATTTTTACGATAGCGCTTGGAAACTGAAATCTTTGTGATTTATCAAGTGGGAATGCATCTTTGCTTTACAATTGATCAGTTGATTTAGCAACGGTTTTCATAAGTAAGGTAAAACTATAGTGAACCATGGAGTCTTCTGTGGGGATTCGTATATGACTTTAAATGTCCTCAGCCAAATTCGCAAACATCTTAATTTTGTTTCCTCGCTTTCAATTGTCATGGTTCATTGTTCCTAATTTATAAACTGTAATTACGCTCACCGTTCTGTTGTCTCTTTAGTGTGCGTGTGCAACAAAGTCATTGGACACATTGCTTTTTAGTTTTGTGGTTGCTGATTGCAATTAACTTTTTTTGTGCTATGACTGCTATTTGAGATTGTGTTTTTATAAATCGTTTTCTGATACATGTAATTGATCGATGACTGCTATTTGAGATTGTGTTTTTATAAATCGTTTTCTGATACATGTAATTGATCGATAAATAATGTTGTTTATCTTTACTTTTGAACGCTTTTGTTGTTTACCAAGGATGAAGTATAATCTTTTATACGTCATATTGATGTCCTTGCTTGCTTATTATCCTACTGTTATTTTCCAGCCATGGCCTCTAAAGGTAGGACATGCAAGAGGAAAAAATCCTTCAAACAACTACTGTGAACTAAAATCCTAGGGAAGATAAACCACTGTAGAGAAGGAGTAAGGTGATGTCCCTTAATTAAAGGGACAACCTCAAATCTAATCAGACGAAGTATGGGACAACAGAAGTGTAAAAGAAGTTAACAGCTAACACACTAGGAAATAGCTTCTAACACTCCCTCTCAAGCTGGATCAAGGGAGTTCCTTGATCCAAGCTTGGAAAGCATTCGTTCGAACTGAGCAGAAGCAAGAATCTTGGTGAAAATATCTGCCAATTGATCACAAGATCTTGTGTACAGTGTCAATGAGTTTTGCTTGAGCCTGATTCCGAACAAAGTGGCAGTCAACCTCGATATGCTTTGTACGTTCATGGAAAACTGGATTGGTTGCAATATGCATAGCAGCCTGATTGTCACAGTATAGAGGAATAGGTTGAGTGCACATAATGCCCAAGTCTCCCAACAAAACTATCAGCCAAATAATTTCACAAGTTGTGGAAGCCATATCACGATATTCTGCCTCAGCACTTGATCTAGCAACTACTGTTTGCTTCTTACTCTTCTAAGTGACGAGGTTGCCTCCAATGAAGGTACAATAGCCAGTGGTGGATTTTCTATCAATGGCATCACCGACCCAATCTGAATCTGAGTATCCTTCCATCTTGAAGTGACCATTGTTTCTCATCACAATCCCTCGGCTTACTGTGCCTTTTAAGTATCGCAAAATTCTTTTAACAATGCTGAGATGATGAGTGGTAGGAGAGTGCATGAATTGACTGCATAGTAAGGTCTGGTCTTGTAATGGTGAGGTAGATGAGCTTGCCTACCAGACATTGGTAGCTGCAAACATCAGTAAGAAGTTCTCCTTCAATATCTAGCTTCAGCTTGCTGTCAAGAGGAGTACGAGCTGGCTTCCTACGCTGCATTCCTGCTTCTGTTAGTAGATTAACGACATATTTTTGTTGATTAAGAAAAAGACCATGAGATGATTGGTCTAATTCAATCCCTAGAAAGTACTTCAAAACTCCAAGGTCCTTAATAGCAAAAGCATTATTCAAGGCTAATTTGAGAGCTTTGTTCTCATCCATGTTATCTCCGGTGACGATGAGATCGTGTACATAAACAAGAATAACCAATTTTCTAGTGTTACTGTTGCGCCCGAACAAGGAGGAGTCAGCATGACTTCTTGTGAACCCTGAAGCGAGAAGTACTGAACTCAATTTTGAGTGCCATGCACGAAGAGATTGTTTCAATCCATATAGAGCCTTGTGTAATTTGCAAACCATTCCAGCTTCCTGTTCATAAGGATGACCAAGAGGTATTCTCATATAAACATCTTCTTCAAGATCCCCATGCAAGAAGGCATTATTGACATCCATTTGATAGAGAGACCACCCAGCATTCATAGCAACAAACAACAAAAATCTTACTGTGTTCATTTTGGCAACATGAGCAAATGTCTCTTTATAATCAACGCCAAATGTTTGAGTGAAACCACGAGTCACTAACCTTACTTTATAACACAAGAGAACCATCTGAGTTGTACTTGATTTCATAAATCCATCTTGCTCCAACTAGCTTCTGTCCCTTTAGAAGAGGGCAATACTCCAAGTTTTGTTCTCGTCTAGGGCTTGGAGTTCATCATGCATAGCTTGTCTCCATTTTGGAGACTGATTTGCTTCAACAAAGTTTCTTGGTTTAGTCTCAGTAAGAATCTTGCTGAGAAAAGCACTATGAGAAGAGCTCACACCCTGGAGACCTAGCTCGAGGGGATACTCATACTTACCAAATCTTGACAATGGTTGGCGCACCTTTGCTGGGTATCTGCAAGGAGATGGAGGTTGAGATGCTTCCTCATGTTGGTGACCCTCCATTTCATGAACTTCATCTATATTCACAAGTGGTTGAACAATGTCTTGTGAGCTATGAATATCTGCTGCAAGTTCATTCACAAGTAGTCTAGGAAAGAGCTCTCCAAACCACTCCCCTTGAGGTGCATCAGTAGATGGCTGAAAAAAGTGAGCAAATTCATCAAATCGAACATCTCTTGAAACAAGTAACTTCTTGTCTGGGGATGGTAGCATTTGTAACCTTTTTGGTTGGAAGAGTACCCAAGGAACACACACTTGAGAGCTCTAGGATCAAATTTATCCCTATGATTAGACTGGACATGCACAAAACAAGTGCATCCAAAGATTCTGAAATGAGTAAGATCAATCTTCCTGTTTTGAAGAACATCGAATGGTGACTTGAAGTTCAATACACTGCTAGGCAATCTATTGATAATGTAGGTTGCAGTTTGTATGCTCTAAGACCAAAATATTTTAAGGACATTACTTTGAAGCATTAGAGCCCTAGTTTTTTCAAGTAGATCCATATTCTTGCGTTCTGCAATACCATTATGTTGTGGAGTTCCCACAACTGGTTTGATGAATGATTACTTGTGCACTAAGATAATCAGTCATGATTTTGGAAGGATATTCAATGCCATTATTCGACCTTAGAATGCAAATTTTAGATGAAAAATTGTTATTGATAAGGTTATGAAAATCTTGGAAACATCTAAAAAACCTCACTTTTGAATTTCAAGAGATAAACATAGGTAGTACGAGAGAAATCATCAATAAAGGTGACATAAAATCGATAACCATCAAAGGAGTCTAGATATGCTGGTCCCCAAACATCTGAGTGTACAATTTTGAAAGGCTGAGTTGCTCTTGAATGAGAGATTTGGAAAGGTAATCTAGTGAACTTTGACATATGACATGTCTCACACTCGAGAGAACTTTTACAAAAATTGGGAAACAACATTGACAAAACACAGATTGAAGGATGAGCAAGACGTTTGAGCCACAATTGTTGTTGTGTTGCATATATGGAATCTATTAAAAAACACTTTGAAAAACTTGATGAAGTGGAGATGTAGTACAAGCCATTTAGGAAGAACCCTTCACCAATCTTCTTCATGGAAACTCGGTCTTGAAACACAACATTATGAGAAGAGAAGATGGCTAGACAACCCAACAATTTAGTTAATTTTCCTACAGATAGGAGTTGGAATGGGAATGAAGGAACAAGCAGCGCAATAGACTTGATATATTTTGAAAACAGTTTTAGTTTTCCTTTTCCTAGAATGGGAACATTGTTGCCATTTGCAACTGAAACATGATAAGGTTTTGAAAGAGTTTCAAAATCATATAGACTTTGGATGTCATATCCAGCTTTAAATTCTTTGTTTCTTGATTAATGTTAGTTTTGGAGAAGTCTCCAAGGCATGATGCATATGTGCCGAGGTTGAAGCTGATCTTACTCAGTTTTGTGAGAAATTGGTGAGCTATCTGTCCTTCTATTGTTATTTATTTTCTCTTTTTATCTTCTGTAATTGTTTGTGTTATCATTCACAATAAAGTATATACAACCCTTTCTTTTATTTACGTTTGGCTGTTTGGCATTTGTAGTATATACAACCCTTTCTTTACACATGATCCGGTAGTTCAAGACTTGTATCGACTAACCCAAAACAATGCCGCTTGAAATAACTATGGACACTCATCCATGCTTCTCCAATCAATCTCTACAATTTTGGTCATGCCATACTCATGCGTTTACATGAATTGAATTCATTTTGGTCTCATGTTCCTAGCCTGTTTCATTTTGAAAACATAATAGTATAAATTAGTATTAAATATTAAGAATAACCCATGTGTGGACCAAATTAATTAAGCCCTCTTTATTCATATTATCCTATGTATGTGTGTAGAATTTTGCATATCATCATCATATTTTGCCATGCACGTACAGAGTACCGGCTTACAATTATTTACAGCTCTTGGCGGAATTCCTTAATGGAATTGACAGCATATTTGACATATAAGCTAAGTACTAAAACGAGTCCAAATGCCACAGCCAAGTTTACCATCTTCCTTGGCTCCTTGAGCTCCATGATTAACCCATCAACAACCTGCCTGTAATAACCACGCCCGCCTTGTGTCCTCCTACTACAATATTCTTCAGTTTTTGCATTTTCGTCATCAACCCTTTTACAGCGATCAACATCTTCAGTATTAGGTGATGATCTTTCTTCCACAATTTGAGCATTTGCTGAAAACACATCCCTCTTTTCTTTCTCCATTGATGTGAACTTCTTAGAAGCACCATTAGTGCGACCCTCAGCTACTCCCTCATAAGTAGTAGTACTTATCTTATTCACCTTTCTTGGTTGATCAGTAGTAACAGCTGCTACTACTTTCTCCTTCTGATCGGGTGCCTTCGGTTCAGCTGTCGCAGCATTGTTAGCATACTTTGCTTGTGATCCACTATTAACTTTTGATGATGATCCATCGGCTTTCTTCTCCTTAATGGCATTCGAATTAGGCGGTATTTGTTCTTGAGCCGCAGCATTGGTCCACCTTTGAGCATTATTGTTAAGATTCTTTTGAGTTGAAGCTGCTGCAGTGTGTGGTACATAAGCAGTAGTGCTTGTGGGCATCCGAGGCTTTGGATTTGATTCTGTGGGCGGTGGTGGTGCTGTTCCGGTGGCTGGCTTTTGTGGTTTCTGATCCTTATTTGCTGCTGCTGTTTCGATAACCGGAGCTATTGTTTTCGGAATCTTGACGTAAATGAAGCCGTTGTCAAACCTGGCGGAGGTTTCATTAACATCACAATTTGATGGAACTATAAATTCCTTGCGGAAGCGCTGCCATATATTGTTTTCCGGACGAACTGGGCGTTCACCGAGCACCCGTATGTTCCGAGTTGAGGTTACCTGGATCCTCAGGTTCTCCTTCTTATATCCTGCATCATCAATCCATTAAATCTCAACTTGATTAATTATTGTAGGTGGACAATTTGATAGGATATACAAAAGGGAACTAGTACAAACCTTGCAGATTGACGATGAGAGTGGCATATCCTTCCTCTTGAACCCACTCTGCCGATGATGGCAGTTCAATATCTTCGTAAACCCGATTAGCTGCTGCTGCTGCTGCTGCAAATGGCTTTCCCTCCGTCGTCATATCTTGAGTAATTAGTATGCAAGTGACTTCAATTCTCACTCTCTCGTAATATTGATTGATGTATGTCTGAGGGAAAATGGGAGCTTTGAATGGTTCGATTTATACACATGTATTATTGGCTTATGAAGATTGGCTTCTGATTTCTTTTGGGTTTGGTTATTCCTTTTCTGTCTTGATAGCTTTCACTGGTCGGAGATCGAATGTTTTAATTGGGTCTTGTGTATATAGAAATCAAGACATAATGATATGCTTCAAGCATGAAATATGCTTTCATAGGTTGCGTGGAGTTAATTATTGGGTGACTTCATGCATGGGCAAAGTAAAGCTTCATATATAGAATTATAGATGCCTTGTCTCTCTCACCTACATACTCTTTCATCTAGTTTTAGATAAAGTCATTTGCTACAATTGGAATCTCCATTATATCAGTTTTGGCGTTTTGGGACACAAGGAATTGGCGGCGACGTACCCTCCATGCAGTTTCATACGTGCCTCGCTGAAACAATGATCGAGTTCGATCATTTGGAAATCCCGAACCATAAGTTCACATTGGATTTAACAACACAAACAAGAAAACACAAAAGCCAAATAATATGGTAAATCAATATCATTATCCGAGTGGCTGCTTAATTTAAATTTTGTCTATAAATTAAGTATGAACTATTTCTTTATAAAGGAGATGAATGAGAGTAAACAATACCTACAAATAATTTTCGTTCGGTCATTCTCTATTCATTTGGAACATGTTAGGCTTGTTTATTTTCAGGGCCGGTCCTGTATATGATTTAAGGTCCGGTAGGGAAAAACGTGCCCCTAGGCAAAAAAATATTAGTAAAAATTTGTATTTTCAAAAAGCTATAATGATAAAAAAAAATAATAATAAAAGGGCACTTGAGGCGCCTAATGATAATAAAATCCCTAGATTTTTCGAAAATTAGGGTGTGACACGCTGTGTCTTCACAAAAACACAAGGAACAAGCTCACTAACAACTCCACAAGCTACCTAATTAACACAATTAATAACCTTAGTAATCATTCAAACTAAAAAGTAACACTTACCCTCTTAACTCAAAACTTAACTTGAGGGTTTGCCCAAAGAATGACAACTTTCCAAGGTCGTCGAATTTAAAGACCCAAAACTACTGCTTCTAATTCTCAAACTTCCAAAGTTCACAACCTCCCAAAACACCTATGAATAACATAGAACCTAACATGCAATCTTTGCTCATAACCTATAATTTCCACAACTCAACATGCTCACAACAACAACAGTTAGCTAACCAACGAAACTAAAGCTACAACACTGCCGGACGCGCTGTCACGCCACCACAGGCGGCGGCGAGTGGGCCCCACGTGCCACCCCATCAACTTCAAAATCTAAGCAAGCTCCCAATAGCAAACTTGTAGGTCACATCAAATGGAACACTTTTCATACCTGTGACCAAAGCTAATTCGGCCGGAAACATTGTCGGAAATAAACAAGGAGCATTTCGAACTCTAAAGCTCCACGCTTCGAATTGGGCTTCAAGGTGGGTATCATCATGCTTAGAAGGACAAGAACTTCTAGAAATGGGTAGCCTCAAACCTTGATGTCACCGAAATCGGTCGGAGCTTCACCTCTGACGGCAGCAGTAACTTGCGGGACTTGCTGCGCCGTGCAAAGTGCTCCATAGGATGTGATGTTGGTAAGAATAGAAAGAGGGGAGTGAGAGCTTTACAACGACACCTCATTTGCCCAAATCCGAGCTCAGATGACCATGATATGGTTGAAAAACTAAAGGAGGTTGGGAGGAGAAGAGAGATGCGCGATTTTCATATTGGAAACTCTTTTTTTTTTTTTTTTTTTTTTTTCTGATTTCCTTTTTTCTTTTTATAGACAACTTACAAAAAAGTAGAAACTTCCGCTGATCATAACTTTTTCGTACGACATCCGTTTTACGCATGCTGCATGTCTCGGACTCGTATCGTCGTGCTCTACAACTTTCGTGAAAGAAGTTTATCGAGAAACCCAACGAATAAAAAGTCAACTCTATGACCCTTAAAGAAAAAAGAACCGTTTCGGGTAATTTATGCGTCTGAACACTTCCCCCCTTTCTTCGAACCTCAATAACACATTAACTTCTAACTCGAAAATTTCTAAATAATATTAGAAACTAATATCGAATTTCTGGGGTATTACAAGACGTACTACTGTCGTGTGGACGAGAGATGAGCTACTGCCGTGTCGACATGAGACGTGTTACTGCCATGTCAACCGGAGACGTGCTATTGCCTTGTCGACCGGAGACGTGCTATTGTCATCTGTGTTGACGAGAGACATGCTATTGCCGTGTAGGAAGGTGCAACTGTTGTGTCGACTGGAGACGTGTTATTGCCGTGTCGACGAGAGACGTGTTATTGTCATGTCATTTTGCGTACATTTATTTGAAAAAGCGGTATTTTATTCATTTTGTTTATGAAAGTCTAGATCAGATCTGATATCATTAGTTTGGGTCTGGGCTATATCCTAATTTGTAAAAAAAATATTGAAAATAGAGTTTTTGTGTTTTTAAATTTGGTAGTGTTATTATGTAATTTTCCCAATTGTTTTCCCCGTATAAATACCCGGGCGGGGTCTCTCTACTTCATTGGAGAAGCCCAAATCTTCAAAATTTAGAACCCAAAGATACGGCCGTGGACACCGATTTCGCATCCTCATAGCTCCACGATTTGAAGCTCGAAGATCCTTTGCTTCCGAAAGCGGCCATTTCCATCTTCCAACGTCCAAGCCTCTCTCCGTCTCGGTAAGTCTTCGTTTCTCTCTCTCTATTTAGGGTTTCAAATTTCAATTGAGTTTTTGAATTTAGGATTTACAGGAGGCAAGTTTGGTGCGGTTGGCAATGAATGCACTGCAAGGACTTGAATCGTCGCTTATTAGTGTCCAGAAGCTTTCGCTTATTTGGTCTTCCAGCACTCATGCTCTGGGGAATATTCTCCACTCCATAGGCTGCTCTGGTTTGCTAGTCTTTCCTCTCTTAAAATTTGTGGATTTCTTTACCAATTTGAGTCTCCAAGCAACCGTCAAACAGCCTGCTCCGTATAGCCTTGTTGCGGTTGCGGTGGGGAAGGTTGTGGAGGGTTACATGTGTGCTCCGGATACCTTGTATGCTTCTGCGGGTTGTCTTAACAGTGTGGTCCATTCTGAACTTACTTTGTTGGAGGTGTATTTGCATACTAAGGACTCAGATTGAATGCCTTGCAAACATATGCAACTTGTACACATTTTCTGATTGCTTCCCAGTGTCTTCTTTTGATGAGTTACTTGCGAAAGCCAAATCTGAGTGAGGGGGTCATCTACTCACATATCTGTATACTCAGTTGCAGGTTAGCTTGAAATTTTAATCAGTTACCACATGTTTGTAATTGTCTCATTGGTTGTTACTGTGGCATCTTTTCTGATCTTAAATTTTTGGCTTCAAACATATTAATGTTTTGAATTTTGAAATGGGATTCTGATGGTGTTATCACTGATGTGTTTATATACCTTTTTGTCTGCTTAGGTTGCTGTTCCTGCTCATAGTCCTGTACTAAAATTTCTTTTTCTTCTCATGTGAACCAAACTTCGGATTTATAAGATCATGGATATTCAAAGCTGAGATTAGCGATCCTTATGAGGAGTTTTTGGTTGAGTATGTTCATTCTCATGATCCATATGTTGAATCCGGTATCTCTGACTTCCCTTTGGCAACTATTAGGGTAATGCTAATTACATTTTAATTTTTGGAACATGGGAGTTACATTCTGTTCTCAGTGAATTAGTCATTGTCTTTTTCCTAAAATTGTGATGGTTGGTATTCGTATCTCAGGAATGAGATGGAGTTCCTGTTCCTTGTTTTTTGAAGGACTTCTTGACTCCACTTTTCAGAGCAGGTCAGCAGCTGCAAGTTCTAGTGAAATTGCTTCCATTGTGTACTTTTGTTGCCCCTGAGAACCATACTTATGAGAGTTTTCTTCCTTGCTGGAGTGGGTTTTCAAGCAATAGTCCATCGTATGCATCTCCATTGACATTCAGCAAAGGAAATATAGAGGCCATGGTACTTTCACGTGAATGTTATTACAAAGGATGCAAGACAGACTCCAGATTTTTTTGACAGAATTAGAGTTCAAATTTCAACAGGTTGTTTGTTTTGATATTTCTGTTTCTTCAGATATAAAATTGTGCTTATTCCTATGTTATTAAGAAAGTAAAATGAATCGTTTTAGAAAAAAAGAAAAAAAAATGAAATTACAAGTCTCTGGTAGATGCTTTTTGTTTCTATCTTATTTCTTATCTGTGAGTATTTATTTCAAGCATGCAATGCAAATGGCAATATTTCTGGTTGCAGGGCAACGTAGTTATATTATTGTTCTTCTTGTACCTTATATCAATATAGTCCCGTTCACCTGGTCACCTACTGACCAGGGAACATATGGTCAGTCACTGTTTGATCAAGCTAATTTAGATCTGATGGTTGAGAATCAAACATTCTTTTCGCTGTGTTAATCACTTTATTGATAACAGACGTTAACACCCAGACGATTTCTTCTTCTTGCGATTACCCAGACGCTGCGTTCTCTCAATCGATCTCATCGTCTTCTCCTCTCCTCTTCTCACTAATTCGTAAAATTGTATTTCTTGTTCAGAACAAAATCCTCCCTGGATTGATAGGTACATGTTTTCCCTCTTTTCTTCTCTCTGTTCTTATAACTAATTTTGTAAGTAAGAATTGAAGGATTTGGGCATTAATTATGTGCTAACTCTTTAGCTCTAAATTTGCAGCAGACCCGTCTAAGACGATTGAAGTCGCATAAGAAGGGCTTGTTTAGAGTTTAGATGATTGGGAGCCTGGGAGGTTCTCAAAGTGTTTTTGTTGCTGGCACTTTGCTGTGTTTTTTTTTTTGGGGTTTGAGTGCTTCATAGATTAATTTTTGGGAAAATGCCCACTAACCCTAAAATTAAAGAATTTTTTCCCACTAACAAAATAAGATTATGAAATTCTCATCAACCCAAACACTCCTAGAGTGTTATTCCCAGTAACAAAACTTTCCGTTTTTTCCTTATTTTTGTTGTCTAAAATACCCTTTCCTCAACATCTCTCTCTCTCTCTCTCTCTCTCTCTCTCTCTCTCTCTCTCTCTCCACCCGTGACTAACCGGAGATCAGATACACCTCCAATACAGGTTTGGCTTAGAGAACGATACGAGATCTCAGGTGTCGTCAAGCTCGACGGCAAACTTGATTAGTTCTTCTCTCTCTATTCCACCTCCGCCGTCGCTTCATGTTCAAACCTCCTCTCCGCCGCAAACACCCAATCCACCTCCTCGCCGTCGATTTCGAGCTTTGAAAACTGGTAATGCTGAAAATTGACTGCCTTTTTTGTTTAAATTGTGATGAATTTGTGTTTGCAGAG
The DNA here is from genome assembly GCA_034370585.1 of Fragaria x ananassa. Taxonomy (NCBI): domain Eukaryota; kingdom Viridiplantae; phylum Streptophyta; class Magnoliopsida; order Rosales; family Rosaceae; genus Fragaria; species Fragaria x ananassa. Next base: position 17,146,319 of record CP139766.1, read on the forward strand.
ACCTATGGTGCTTTCAGTTGAAGATAAGCTGGCAGTCCTTAGATGCAAGTATGTTCCTACATTTTTTTCGTTTCATAATTGATTTGATTTGTGTTTAGTGTTTGTTTTGGTAGTGATATTGATGGTTTTTTTTTTAGATTTGGATTGGCGATTGTTGACGCTGAGATGGACATGACGTTGGCCAAGAGTCAAGGCTACCTCAAGAACAATTTGATGCAGAAGGTGTCTTCTTCTGGTCCATTTCTTGCTGTTTTTGGAGTTTATACCGGATTTGGTAGCCGATTGAAGTGAAATGGGTTTAGAGGGTCTTGGATGCCTAAAGGTCAATTAAGAGTTCCGATGGAGGTTTAGATTATGTTCTTTCTCTGAATGAGTATTATGATTACAAGTTATAATGTCATGTCCTATGAACTGCTGATTTAGTTCAGTGCTTACTCCCCCCTGCATTTATGTAAACCCCAAGACATTTTAGCCATTCACGACATTTCCTTGCACCAGAAGTCTGGGGGAACTGCAAGTCAATTTCTGTCACGCAGAGATAGCTTTCTGGAACTTTTGTTTCATGAAAATGAGATGGACTTGGTTTTGGTCATAACACAACATATTGATGATCATCGTAGTTATCTATTATACATTTATGGGGCAAGAGCCAGAGTTGATTGCAAATGCATATTCAAAAGGAAAAGGTGCTAAGGTTGGTGCCCTTTCATCTCTTTTTGACATCTTTACTGTTAGTATATTTCTTTGAAGCTAGTAGAAAATGTGTATTTAAAGATGATGTGATTAATTTTCTTTGTTAAGATGATCTGATGTGCGACATAGAGCCACAAGAATCAAGTTTTCTTTTTATCTTTGTTAATGACAGGAGTGCAACAAGAGCAGACTGAATAAACCATTTTCCTTTTCTTTTGTTATATTCCCAACTTATTATTTATGTTGTTTTCTGATATTCTCGTTATGACCTGTATTACTAGGTGGAAGAAGATACCATAGATTCTGTAAATAGTCTCGAGTCTATTATGGAGGAAGAGAAAGACAAAAAAAGACTAAAAGTTAGTCGTCATCCTAATATTGGTTGTTTTGTGTTGAATGCAGTAGAGCAAAATATATTGGTTTGGTTGTTGTTGATAAGGGGTTTTGCGGTGGAGAAAACACAGGTCGTCTGCCCCTACTGCCCTAGTAGACCCCTCTACTGTCCCTAGTAGACCCTCTTACTGCTCCCAGTAGACCTTCCTACTGCCCCCAGTAGGCCACCGAACAGACTTCCTATTGCCCCAGTAGACCAAAGCACAATCAAATCCGAACAAGGTACAATAATAAATTAAGGTGCCAAAAGCCGATCAAACTTGTATTGACAAAGGTATACTTGGTCCAAGAAACAAAAGAAAAAAAAATTCCAAGTAGAGGTGGAGCATCTGCAAAGAAAACACCTTTGTTATGATGATTTGTGATCCCCGGATACATTCCCTACTGCCTTTAATAGACCCTTACTGCCCCCAGTAGATCTCCTACCTTTCGTCGAAGTTCGGTCAACGGTGGTCGGAGCCCAGTTAACATTCATCGGAGCCTGGTCAACGTCATTGGTTATGGGAATCCGGTCATAGAAACTTTATTTTATAATAAACTCTTATAATGGTCTATTGTGGTTTATTTAATTCATTAAGGGTATAATTATCTTTCTGTTGTTTAAGTTTGCTCTTGGGAATTTTAAAATCTCATTTTGTTAGTGGGAATAAAATTCTTAAAATTAGAGCTAGTGGACATTGTCCCTTAATTTTATGGAGATAGCAGAAGGAAGCATTTTGTCAATAGCTGAAAGGATTTTGGTATTGAAGAGCGTATTTGGATTTCTTGCTGTGTGTTGTGCACAGTGCGCTTTGGAGCTTGGTTCAGTGAGGAACGTTTTGTAGCAAGCATATGGAAAGTTGTATGAGAAATCTGCTTTCTGAACTGGATTGTGTGTAGTTGCAGAAACTTGTTTAGCTTCTAAAATGCTTTTTGAAATACACTATTTTTTTTTTTTTTTTGGGTAATGATAACCTCTAAGATCGGTTCCAGCACAGATGTTCAAATACTTTTTTTTTTCTTTGGTGATGACAGTTTCATTGAAGAAGTATAGTGTAGAGACAAGGGATCCTTAACTGTAAGGATAAGTTGCTTGTTTATGACATACAAACAAGGCAACTATGCCTGTTGCTTGTTTTCGTTGACTGACGCGTTGCGCCAATTGAAGGTATGGATTATTTCTTTAACATATATTTTTATGGGTGTTCAGTTCAAGACTGCGTAGAGGGAAAATTTTGTAAAACTGTTCTGTTTCAGACCCAATTATTTGAGAACAGCTTGATTAAGTAGTCTTTCTTTGGAATTTGTTTGATGATAGGGGCAGTTTTGAATCATGTATTAGCATTTGCATCATCCAAGTACATTTGACTGACGTTTTTGTTCTTCTCGCACATACAATACTAAATATTCTTTGCAGATGCAGGATCTGAGGAACACCAAGAGGAAGTGACCCATTTTAATGCAATAGTGAAAATGAGGTAGTTTCTTTTTCACATATGACTTTGTTCTTATCTGTCGATTAGTTTCTTTAACATGTTTAGATTTTGGGATGAACAATCTAGATCCGATAAAAGTTATGAACCAAATAAAGGACGAAAAACTCAAACACTTTGTACTAAACAAAAATTAAGAAAGAAACCACTGCCAGGAAGTCAGCAAAATAGTCGAAAGTGAAACTCAATTCCACATAACCCTCTTGGTAATACTCAAACGAATATAAAAGCTAGGTGCAGGATTTAGTTCTGAATATTAAGTACGATTTCTATTCATATATTGCTAGGACAATAGCTGTTGGATCGAACGGCCCTCTTTTCACAGATGCCTTTGATTGAGTTCCTATTATCTGTCGGAAGGTTGATGAAATAAAATAGAGAGAATTTTTGCCAACCATCTTTTCAAACAACCAAACTTCCTGACAAGAGTTTTTGATTTATCCAACTACTAGTGATGCAGCAGAGAGCAGCACTTGGTGGGTTGGAAATTTGGGAGATTAAAAAGAAAGAAATAGAGGTTTCTTAGCTGTAGAAGGGAGAAATAGAATGAGGGAGATTAGGGAAGAGAAATGAGGGCCAAGCATTCAGTAAGATATATATTGCAATCTGATTTGGGTTTACAAGAGGTAGCCATATTTATAGGCAACCTTTAGACTATTATAAACTTATGGCTGCTGCATTAACTAGCTTGAAGATTACTAACTCAAAATTGTATTCAATTATTGTCTCTCTGATCTATCTCCAGGCATCAGGTCAATCACTTTGTATCCACATTGCAGCAATATGTGGAGTCACAACTATCACATGTATCATGGTGCAGATTTCTATACTCACTTAAGCTTAAGGTTCGCAGCCTGCTACCATTTCCGTAATACTTATTCGTAAACTGAGCCTCAAAGTGAATTTCAAATGATTTTTTTTTTATGGAAAGTTAATGTGAATCACATAGTTCATTTTATATTACCTAATTGATATTTCATATTTTACCGCATCATTTTGCTCCTTATGTTCTTAATTACATAAGCTTAGATACTTGGTGTCCCCAATTTGTGCCGCGTCTAGGCTGCTGCTACATTTCTTGTACCAATGTAGCCTTAGAGGCTGTGATTGCTACAACACAAATACTTCTCGATGATTGCCACAATCCCATTTCCTGTATTGCTTGCCCTAAGCCAACCGTCCGCAGCTCTCCTTTATTCTACAGTGCATACTCTTATCTATTAGAATTCTCCAAATGCTGTAACATTAGAAAGATAGGGCTTGCTGTGAGTATGGGATACAAGCCAATCATAGGATATAATTTCTACACTATCCTGCACAGTCAGTTGGAAAGGGCATTGGGGATCGGGACTCCATATTGTGCTTCATTTCCAGTTTTATTTGTTGACTTTCCAACTCAACCGTGATAATGTGGAGATACGTATCCAAATCTGGCGTTTTTGGAAAGTGTTCTTCTGTGAAATGCGAGTCGTCGTCATCCTACATTTATCCTAGACAGACTTGTGTTCATACTATTGTGATTCCAATTTTGAGTTTGTGAGAGTACTTATTCCTTCTATCTCATAATTCCAGCTCCGTCCCATACTTCATATTCGCCTGTTTCTTAGAAAGGGAAAAATCTCAAGCCAACGAGTTTACAACAATATTTCCATAATTTAAAGGAATGAGACTGACTACTGGCAACAGTTCACATCTCATCAAAAACCTCCACCATTGTGACAACCCTAACCATATTTCCTTCTCAGAAAATGCAAATGGCTACAAATTCAAACCCAGGTATGAGCGAAACCCAGTGTAGAGAGGTTCTGCAGCAATGGTATAGAGTATGGGGTGGGATGTAGTGATTCCAGTAAATTATGCATTAAAAACCTCATCTGCATTATGCATTCTCATTCCATGTTATAAAATGTTACGTTGAACTAGTCCATCTCCTTGGGGATGGTGTTCTTTCTCAGAAAATCAGTGTTAGAATGGTAGATAACATGGTACAATACACCATTTAGATGCCTTTATTTGCCTCCAACTTTTCTCTGTGTGCCTACAAGGCAAAGTACAGTCTATGACTTTCAGCAATGCTCAAGTCATGATGGGTAATCTGTTTGCTTTTGCCTACATGCCTCAATCCTCAAAACAGCTCTCTGTAACCTTTTCTGGTGAGTGAAGAGACCCATTACTGTTTGCTGTCTTTTTTCATAATTTGTTTGTGCATCTGTTTTGCAGGTTACTGCCATAAAGCAAACCTTTGACAAAAATATGAAAGAATTGCACTCCTGTTACCTCAAATCACCTAAACATGGTGAGTTTGGACTCCCTCAATTCCGGGAATACCTGTATTACAACAAGTATTACTCAGATGCTGCGTCCGTGGTCCACAACTCTGCGACACGAGCCATTACTGATAAATCAGGATCTGTATATACTTGAAGCATCCCAGGAGATTATAATGATTGAAGGGTAACAGTAGAAAAGAAGTGTCCAGCTGATGTTAAATTTTGGATTGTAGCACAGCACTCTTCTCCAATGCCGTTGTCTTGTTTCATACAAGGTAGGAGATTCATGTTTTACTCTTCTTGTGTGCCAGTTTTGCATGCCAATGAGTATCTATATATGTACAAAATGGTTTTATACATGGTTTATTACAAAGAAGACATTTTCTGGTGCCAACTTTCCCTATGATGTTCGTATGGGTGCAGAAGCGAGCTACTTCCTATAAAATTAAGGAAATAATGGAATCATAGTACATGCAAAATGTAAATATACTATAAAACATAATTTTGAATACCATCTGGAATTCCATCTTTCTCTAGGTTTCTAGGGTTGGATTTGATTGGAAGATGACACATGTTTCGAAGGAGTATATGGACAGTTTATATGCAGTTTCTATACCATTGCAACTGGATTATGTACCTTTCATCACAAGTTAAGAAGTTTATGAGACACATAGTTGATCCTATCCTTACCTTATTACCAACACTTCCACAACTTCATCATTACAGTTAGCCTGGAACCTTTTAGCTTTGTATGAATTCAGTACCACATGAACTCTAATTGATTCTATACATTTTGTCCTAATTCCTTACTGTTAGAAACTTCAAAATGAAACAGAAATTAAGGAATACAAACACACAACTCCTATATAACAACAGAACCTATCAACAATGAGATAAGTCTTGTGAAATAGAAGTGCTACGTTCCCACTGCTCGCAATTGCAACAATTTATGTCCTCTTTGTTGAGCTGTAACATCTTTACACATGATTTTTCCCATCATACAGAATCACTGATGTGTCAAACTGTAAATTGATCAAAGGAGTCTAGAGTTGACATATTGTACCAAAAGAAAAGAAAAAAAATCTAGAGATCACTATTTTACAGTAACTGCTATTTCTCTCTAAAGAGGGCTAGGGATCTCTTTGTACTACATAACGCTTTTTAAGTAATAATCTATAATCTATACTCAGACTACCCAGGCAAATCCATATAACTATTAGACATTCATACTGATAACTATCAGACATACAGACATACTGAATATATCTAAAATAACAAAAATGATAGTATGCACATTATTAGTAACAGCATTTCATCCCTTACAAGTTTTGGGTACAGAATTCAAGAAATTATAGTCACTTTGTTCTAACCATCTCCAATAGTCTACTAACCTTTAATTCTGAAACAAAAGACAGTAGAATATTTGCAAGCCGTTATAAGAGCCAATCTTTTCTGAAGCATACAAATAGCATCCCTATTGGGATTTCACTGCTTGACCAGGCAAAGGTAGATAAACAATAACTGATCACATAACTCTGCAACAAAACCTATATAAACTTGCACTAAATAGGTTCATGTATTTTCTTTCCAAGTCTTGGCCTACACTCTTTACAATAACTGAAATATGGCCTAGCTCCGATGACAATATAATCATTATTCAATTTCTAAAGCGACAGACATGGACAAGAGCACTTTCGGTAGTTGATCCTATCCTACCATATTCCTGTCATTTTCCCAGTTTGACTCTATTCCAATGAAGTTCGAAAGCAAATACTAATGTTTCACTACTGGCATAAAATTCTGATGTAGCAAAAGACTGTAGTCAAACACTTTAAGAATTACTGTATCACATGACTATATATACAGAATACAAAACTGAGAAAAAAAAATGTGAAAGCAAAGCTATAACATTTGAACATTGCAACTCTGAGTAGCATATATTCGATTTCACTAACACATAACAAAACAATTCTTTGCCCCCAAACGAGGATCAGAATTAAAGCCAATTCTACCAGAAAACACCACAAAAAAGAAAAAGTAAAGAAAGCACAAGTCACAACTTAGCCCACACAAATTTGGCATTGGTCCCATGACTCCCGGGTGAAACAATATGATAATTATAGTATCACTCATTCCAAATGCAAAATTGAGGAAACGAACCCCAAGAAGAAGCAAAGATCAAAACTGAACCCAATCCTACCTTAGCAAAAAGGAGTCAGGTAACCAAAAGGCCGCTCTTCTTATTGTTCCTCTTGAGCAACTCCTCCGGGACAGGCTTCAGGTTTTTCCTATCCTTTGTTTTCGCAATCCTCTGAATCGTCTTGGGATTCGAAATAATCTGCAGCTTGGTCCCAGTCCTCAAGATGTTCTCCTTCTTCTTCTTCTCCCTCTCCTCCATCTTCCTCCTCTTCTCCTCTTTGTTCCTCTTAATCTCCCCCTTCAGCTCCGCCATTCTCTCCTTGTACGCCTTCTTCACCGCCTTGTTCTTCTCCCTCTCCTCGAACGTCGTCCCCTTCCGGCTCACCTGAAGCGCCGACGACCTCTGCTTCCGCGGCTGCTTCCACTTCCGGCCTGAGACCTTCCCGGCGATGACACCGTCGTAGCTCGGCCGGCCGAAGACGACCGGCTTGTCCGGCTTGTCCGACGAGGATACGGCGGATCGTTTCGACGGAGGTGGATAGGCGGCGTCGATTTCCATGGCGGCATCCTCGTCGGCGGGTTCGGGGTTGCGCTTGCGCTTGTAGGTTTTGCCGCCGAAGCCTTCGTCTAGGCAGCGGAAATCGATTGTGCAGGCCATGAGGGATTAGGTATTGTGCCGCCATCCGTGTGAGGGTTTAGCTATTTATACGCAATATATGTTGCGGGTGTTTTCGTCTTTTGCTTCTTCTTCCTTTTTCTTTTCATTTTTAGGGCTAGATTGATATTGTACTGCGAAAATAATCAGCTGTGAATTATAACAGTTTTATGTTTGGTAAATATTAGTTTTAAAAGTGCTCCCTAAATAAAATTTATTGTTATAAACTAGGAATGAGATAGAGAGAAAAGAGAAGAACAAAATGTATGTGGAGGAAGAAGTGTCCCTTTCATTCTCATTAGGTTCTCTTATATAAGAGTATGATTTACATCGTAAAGACGTAACTAATGAGTATTTACAAAGACATCCACATATATTATAATATTTACAACACTCCCCCTTGTATGTCCACCAATGAATGATATGGTGTTGGACGCGCTTATTTTTGTCTCGTTAAAAACCTTGCTAGGTAATAAAAACCCTGTGGGAAAAAAACAACCCTGGTCGAAGGAGAAAAAGAGTGCGACGCGCATATGTCCTAGATAACATACTTCTGGATGCTCCCCTTGATGAGATTCTCCCCCTGATTGTTGCAAGCTTCATGTACCGTAAATAACGGTTTGTTTTGTCTATCACTGAAGTGAGATTTTGTTCGTTTTGCATACAGGGGCTCATCACAAGATTTTCATACCTGCAAAGTGAAAACAATACCAACAAAGCTATACAATTTAATAGGTCTTACCTCATTTAGTAATATTAGAAACAACCTCACATGTTCAAATTCATACATTATATAATAACTAAGCAGTAGAAGCTAATTAACACATTACTATCTATGGTTCAAAACCATTAGAAGATCAGCATAACATATTTAGCCACTCATATCAATATCTTCGTTTATTGATACATCTCGTAGACCATCATGGAGTTTTATATAAAATAAGAAGCGAACTCATGCTGATAACGTGTTATAAACTAAGAATGTGATAGAGAGAAAAGAGAAGAACAAAATGTATGAGGAGGAAGAAGTGTCCCTTTCATTCTTATTAGGCTCTCTTATATAAGAGTATGATTTACATCGTAAGGACATAACTAATGAGTATTTACAAAGACATCCACATATATTATAATATTTACAACATTTATTAATTTATAGTGTTTTTAGTGAGCTTTTAAAAATGTTACTTCTAAAAGCTGCTGCCCGCCAGTGGCCTATAATTTTTTTAAAAAACTGTTTTTCTTTCATTTACTAAATATTATAACATCTAAAAGTTCGGATAGAAGCTGATTTTTTTTAAAAACAAAGCTATACCAAATTTACTAGGTCTTAAAAAGTCGCATAGTGGTTGAGCATGCTATTAGATCTAACGGATGTTTCGATTATAATTTTGATTATAATTTTATATATCACGGATCGGTCTCATAATAATATAATAGAAATAATATATAATAGAAGTCCATTACTATTTTGAATATAAATATATGTTATACACTTATATGAGACCAAAAAGAAGAAATGACAAGATATTTGTGTTTATCAATGGAAGAAAAAAAAATATGGAAAACAAAAAAGGGATCTTTACAATGACACTGTAGACCAATTGAAAGGGATGTAGCGCAACTTGGTAGCGCTTTTTTTTGGGTGATCAAAAAATAAAAAGACCTTTTTTGCTCATTCTTTTTCGGTATCTTTAAAGAGTGCGGCTATTGAGACTTCCAAATTTGCTCACTTGACCTCACTCTATTATGAATTATTAAATGACATATTTATCCTCTTACACAATAACTATTAAGGACACTAATTAAACAAAAACTAATATTACATTTATTGTCTCTAAAATTTCTAATTCAATAATAATAGTTTAATGCCTTTTATTATTTTTCTTATTGATTTTTATTTTCTATTTTTACCAGATACTTATTAAAACATTTATATATTTATATTATCATACATGTCACATGTATATACAAAGTGAAAAAATATTTTTACAAAAATCAATTATTAAAAAATAAATAAATATGTATCATAATATTTTTACAAAAATCTATCAATTATTAAAATAATTTATCATCGTGAGGTATAAAAACAAAACATATAAACTTACAAAAAAATAGTATATGCATGTAAAATAGAAATACAAAAGTACCAAAAATATATAATAATTCATGTGAGAACATTCTTTTAATGATCGATAAATAAAATTTGAGACACAATCCTTATTTTTTTTAATTTTTAAGAGAATAATATTCTTCATGATTCGAATTAACTTTTCTCGAAAATTGATGTCATTGGAAATTGTTTCTTACAATTTGATCAAAAAATGAATGTTTAGTGACATTTTATGCAAAATAAAAAATACAAAAAATAAAGAAAATCAAGAAATCAAGGTCGGGAATGAAGTTTTATATTCAAAAGAAAAAAAAAATAAAGAATGGAAGTCGGGAATAGATGGTCGCATGCAAAAAGAGAAAAAGGAAAAAAAAGAATTAAAGGTATAGTGAGTGAATAAGAAGTGTAATAAGCTTATCAAAAAAAAAAAAAAGAAGTGTAATAAGTAATACATTAATATATATATGTGAATTACATAAATAAGACTATTTAAAGAATTTGAAAGGAGGTCTAATGAGCAAATGTTTATATTTAAAAGTAAGATGGAGGTGTAGAGAGAATGAGAGGTATACTGAGCAAATTTAGAGGTCTCAATAGCTACACTCATCTTTAAATCACGGCAATCTCAACAAAACAAATATTTCGTCCGATAATTTGTTGAACTAATATCATATCAGAAAAAATGAAATTAAGATAATGATTTGTTAGTTTTGTTCAGATCAGTGGAATGAAAGCTTTGAGGTAGAGAGATATCTTACAAACATTTCTCTAGTTTTGTTCCATTGTGAATTACAAAGCAGCAAAACTACGCAAGCTACCTTTACGATAAAAGAACCTAACTAGTTGAAACATGTAGGTACAGAATCTGAAAGAAATGGAAGTCATGAAAAAAAATTTGTTGATTTAGAATGCTCAAAAGTGCTCAAGGAAGCTGTTGAAAAACTACGTCGGAGCCACAGCTCGTACATAACCATGTGAAAAGCATCATAATCTATAGGTGAAAGGTGCCACTGGAACTGATTGCGCACCTTCAACACATTGTTTCTTAACCTCATATATTCATCAGACCTGATTTCTTTAAGGATATTCTTAAGCAATGGGATATCTAGAGTGGCAACAACGACTGAGAAGCTCTTCCAGTTTAGTATGTCTGTAAATGGTAAGTCATAGTAGTTGGCAATTATCACTGGGACACAGCCATAATACAATGAATCTGCAATACGAGCTGTGTTTACTTCAAATCCTTTAACGTGGAGACAGAACATGCTACCAAGCAGCGCGTCAGCATACGATGTGTTAAGCCGACCAAAGTTCACAAAAATCTCGGAGTCCTTTCTCCAAACTTGAAGAAGCCTTTCCCGTACTGGGGAGTTAATTCCTCCGGCAAAGAATGCAAGTTTTGTTCTGTATCAAAGGGAAAAACTGATTTCTAGTCATTTGGAGATCACCACAGTATATAATAAAAGCATACACATGAATAAAAAAATATTACTTATTTATTACAAGTTGAATTTTTAATAAATGCTTTCAAAAAAAATGAGAGAACTGACAAACTGAAATAAATTATGTAGTCTTTACATCATCCATTGTAAACTTATCAAAAGATAACACAACTGTTTTAACTTAGACTATCTTTGGGTCATCTGGTGGCTACAAGAACACCAAGGCCTTTTCTGGCTCAATAACGATTAAATGGACACTTGCACCAGAAAATTGATGTAATCCAACATGCAGGTTGAAATGAAAAAGATAAAGTGTGCATACTATTCTAATTGTAAAGATACGGTCATCCTCATCAGCACCAGCACTAGTATGCATAATGGAACTATTATAATAAATGTCAGATTCACTTCTTGTAATTACTTCCTTTTTGAGAAAACATGAAATGAGATGAGCATGCTGATTCTTAAATTCTGTGCAAGAGAACTTCAGTTATTAAACACACCCTTCTTCACTATTATTACAAATGAAAACTTGATTGATGAGATTTCAAAAACAGTTCACCTAGCTCATCATCACTTGTACATATGATAACCATAAAAGTTCAGAAGTGTGTGCTCTATGGATGCCCTCGAATCTGCCTCATTACAATGAAAATGAAAAAAATATATTGATGTGGAGAATTTACAGACGTGGCCTTAAGAGATTTAATCTACTGGAAGTTGACCTGAAATGGCAGTTTCTTTCTACACACACACACACACAAGGTACTTTTCTTCTATATAGGAATATAAAATAGTGAACAGTGCACTAGCTGAGTAAGTGAAGCTGAGCCTGCAAGGGCAATCAGTGACTCGAAATACCCTCTAACACAATTTTAGCATCGGTCACCCAAAAGCTGAAGCAACAATGAGAGAGCGGTATCATATAGGCGCAATGAGGAGACTGGACCTTATAAAATATATAGATTCAAACCTGTGGTTGGTGGTTAGTGTTGACTATGTTCATATTGTTTTGCTTGGTGGAATGGGAACATACTGACTAGAATGGGTTTGATTTAGATTAGCGAAGCAACAACATTACTTCAGTTCACAATCTTTAATGAATTATAAACAGCATAACTGATATGTAAAAGATGTAAATGAAAATCCTGGAAATAAATATATATAAATGAAGTTATGAGTGCATCAACTGTTGGACATCTCCAGACAATCATGGAGATGCAAAAGCAAGCAAGGATAAACCTAACTTTTTTCTGATTTTCTTGACTGATGGTTTACAAAATGTCAAAAGACAGGCATTGTATTCACTGTTCAGAGAAAAAGTAATCATGTTCATATAGTTTAAATTTAGTTGCCCATAATCTATTGCTACTTATGATGAGCCTCTAGAAAGAGGAAAGAGGAATTCCAATTCGATGTTATGACTTATGTCTAGTATAACAAAATAGAATTAGCAAATGAAGGAAGAACAGTCACCTATTTGATGACAGAAGGTTAGGGGGGTCCTGTTTTCTGGGCCAAATTTGAGGGAGACAAGCATCCTTGTGAGCAACGTACCCAGATAGGAAGTAACTTGAAGAGCACACAAGTTGAATGGCATTAAATTTGACTTGGGTTGCTTTTTCCATAGCTGAGCGTCCAATGGAATGACAAGCAACATAAAAATGATCTGCTCCTCCAGTCCGGTTCCAATATTGGTACTTGTGACTAATATTGAACATGTAATCTCTAAAAAAATCCTGGATGCCTCCCACACCAACTCTGGGGTCGTGTCGCAACCTTGCAATAGAGAAAGGTAAAAAGAAAAGTTGTGCCTGGGTTGGATCGTTTGTGATGAAATGGCTTTCCATCAGGACCTTCTTGAAGTAACTTTCACTGGCATAGTTACCCGCAGGTTCGAAATCCACAGGAAGAAGTGCATTTGCAAAGGGATCATCTTTCGTGTGAGGATAAACATATATCTTAAAGCTCCTTTTCATTTCTTTATAGTCTTGAACAAAGATATGTGTGTCATGGAACACCTCGTTGTTATTGTCATAGTTTCCTGAACCATAAAAAAGAAAGCACAGATTCCAAATGTTTAAATACGACGTACAACAGGGTGAAACCTCCTATACTTACTTATATGCAGACACTGTTGAGGGATTGACATCAAGAATAAGCTAGCTAGCAATTATTAAAGAAAGAAAGAAAGAAAGAAAGAAAGAAAGAGAAGAGACATACTGTTGAATATGATTTTCATTAACCTTTTCATTACAAGTTTACAAGATATATAGCAGCATGTTTGCTACTGTTACAAAAGAGATTAAATGTAGTTGCAGCAAATCAGCAATAGGTATTTACAACCAAGATACAACTAATCAAAACTGATCCTAAATTATAGCAATTCATTAATCTCTCTAACACATACCATTTGGGGCGGAGTTAGGAGGCAGTGAGCGTTGACTTTGAAATGGGTAGATTTGAGGAGCAAAGGAAGAGAGATTGGGTAGAGGAGGGAAGAGATTAGAGGTTGTGGAAATGTAGAAGAGAATGAGAAGGGAGGTTGCGAGGGATAGGGTGGTGGGTATGAAGAAAAAGTTTCTGGGAAGACGCCACTGAGACAAATAGAGAAGCACCAAGGAAGCCATGGATGGGTCTCTCAGAAGAGGCATAGAAATGCAAAAGCCAGAAAGAAAGAGATGATATGTTTTTAGCTCTGACTTTCAGTGACTTGGGAATCTTCGGCAAATACCGAAGATTCCCTAATAATCACTATCGCCAATTGTTTAAACTGTGGTTGGTACGATGGTAACGGGTGAAGCGTCGTATAGCAAGCTGTTGGGACAGATGTCAAGGGCGGGGTGGTGACACGCGTAGACGCCGTCCGTATCCCGTTAGCTAAGGGTGAGGGCTTTTTTTTTTTTTTTTTGAGAAGATGGTGTTGAGTCGGAGGTGTTGGAAGGAGCTTAGGGGCCGTCGTTTTGGTCTGAAAGTAGATTGCATCGAAGAAAGAATGTGACACCTTCATCAACTGAATTGAACTTTCTGATTCGATTTCAGATATTGATACTGTATAATAGATTTTTAGTGTCTGATTTGTTTGTTAAAGGATTGAGTTAAAGGCATAAAGAGATGAGTTATCTACAAACATCCTCCTTTTATTATGAGAATCTTTTGATAAATTTGCTCTTACGAAACTTTTAACATGTTTGAAATAGAATCATAAACTAACCTTTAATCATGTGTAATACCCATGAAAACTCTTAGGTGATTTTCATATTAATTTTCTTGTATTATTTCTGAAATTAATGAAGGATTATTTTATGAAAATTCTTATTCGTTCGTGCGAAGTTGAAGTTTCGGGAATCAATTTTATTAAGGTGTTTTGATTTTTAAGAGGCCAAAAGTTGACTTTCTTATCCATAAGTTATTTTCAAAAACTTCCTTCATAAAAGTTGTAGAGTTTGGCGATACGAGTTCGTAGACATGCAACATACGTAAAACGAATATCATATGAAAAAGTTATGGTCAGAGGAAGTTAGTTTCTGATTTTAGGTGTATAAATAGAAAGATGTTTGGGTTATTTTTGGAAACCCTAGAATTTCTGCAATCAGTTTCTCTCTCCTCTCTCCCGAGCTCATCGTGCACCTCAACCTTCGCCGACATATAACTCGGCCATCCGACCACCTTGGACGTCGTCGGTCCCGTTAGGTTTGCACGGACTTCCTCTCCACTCTTGGGGCAGCGCCGCTCGTCGTCTCGCCTCCTAGATGCCGTCATGTAGCGGTGGAGCTGTTGCTGTCTCGCCGGAAAGCCGACGATTTCGAAGGCGATTTCGGTCGAACTTGCTTTCCTCCTTCCTCTAGAGATATTTATATCTCTTTGGTGACCTAATGATCGAAGTTGGGCGCCGGATTTGCATATTTGAAGTTTGGGATTTGGGTTGGTGTTTCGAAGCACTTTCCGCCCGATTCCGGCAGAACGGGTTGAATCTTCAAGTATTAAAGTTTCTCCCCTTGCTTCAAACTTCAAGTTTGCTGTTTTAAGTTTGCTCAAATTCGAAAGTTTCAGGGTGGCGCGTGGCAACGCGTCTGGTAGTGTTTGAAGCTTTAGGTTTCTATGGTAAGCTAGCTCTTGTTGTTGTGAGCTTGTTAAGATGTGGAAATTCTAGGTTGTGAGCAAGGATTGCATGTTAGGTTCTAGGTTTATTCATAGACTTGTGATAGGTTTTGAGTTTAGGTTTTGGCATGTAGAAGCAGCAATATTGGGTTGTTAAGTTCGACGACCTTAGAAGGTTGTCCTCCTTTGGGCTAAGGTTTAGTTTAAAGAGTGTTTTGATATCCTATAGTACTTTGGTTACTAAGGTTATTAATTGTGTAATTTTAGGTGACTTGTGAAGTGTGTTTTGGCTTGGCTCTTGTGTTTTGAAGAAGACGCAGCGATATTAATTAGGTGAGTAAATCTCACTAAGGTTCACATTTGAACCAAATTATTATGGTCATTTTGATGATGATGTTGAATTAAAGAATATGTTATTGTTTGTTTTTAAATATATGAGTTTGATCGTCAATGGCTCATAGGTAAGATAAAACAAGTTTCCTATTATATGATTATTTTAAATGTTCATGTGATCATAATATTGTTGGTTCTTGATAGATTATTCTTGTGGGAATATCTATGTTTGTTCATATAAATATATCTATGTAGAATGATATAATTTTTATGATGTGCTCCTTGTGTTGTTGTTGATGTTGAATTAAAGAATATGCTATTGTTTAATTTTAAATATATGATCTTGATAGTCAACGGCTCATAGGTAAGATAAAACAAGTTTTCCTATTATATTATTATATTGTGATTCGTTGTTTAGATAGTCAAACCGGGTTCCAAGCCTTTAATCGGGTGATTGGTTACGGTTATGATGATTCTACTCTATTGTGATTTGTTATGTAGACAGTCAAACTGGGTTCTAAGCCTTTAATTGGGTGATTGGTTACGGTTATGATGCTATTATTATTTTGTGATTTGATATTGAACAGTCAAACTGGGTTCTAAGCCTTTGGTCAGGTGATTGGTTACGGTTATGAATAGAGTTTTAGTCTGTCTGTCGGTGTAGGTCATGGGAGGTACCTTAAGGTATCTGGAACTCATAGGTACATAAATTGTTGTTTTAGGTCATGTGATGTACTTATTAGTATCTGAGACCTATGAGTACATGTGTTTATTGTAGGTCATAGGAAATACCTTATTGGTGGTATCTGGGACTCATGGGTACATGTATATTTGGTAAAGTGTTAGTTATGTGATTTTAATATTTGTTCTTATATTGTTTCATGTGTTTTATTGGTTGTTGGAAATATTAAGTTATTTTTGGGAGTTACTCATACGGGCTTTTTACCTTACCGGGTTTGTTGTTTTATAACCCGGTGCACCAATTCATAGTATATGGGTTAGACCTGCATGTGATGATCAGCAGGGTTGAGGCAAAGGCATAGTAGCTGGGTTTTGGACGATGTACATAAATTTGTATACTATGACAGTTTGTTTTTAAGCTCTTGTGAGCGACTTTATTTTACTAGACTTTTGAAGTTGATGTAATTAATGAGATATA
Source organism: Fragaria x ananassa (assembly GCA_034370585.1). Taxonomy (NCBI): domain Eukaryota; kingdom Viridiplantae; phylum Streptophyta; class Magnoliopsida; order Rosales; family Rosaceae; genus Fragaria; species Fragaria x ananassa. The sequence continues at coordinate 17,163,086 of CP139766.1, forward strand.
ATATTTAACTCAGTTGATGAGTTTGTTGACATTTACATTTCCAGCTTTTGAATTTAGTTTGGAAGTTGTTGAACAAGTTTTAGGAGTGATATTTTGAGATATATCATGCACAAATTTTTAAAAATTATTTTTTGAAAATTAGGGTGTGACACCATGTATATTTGATTCTAGCTCGCACTGATTCCATGGTTAAAGGTTAGTTTCTAACCTTTAAACAAGCACTGCTTTTTGTATTAGCAGTAATTCATTGATTGGTTGTGTTACATGGAGACTTTCATTGGAAATCCTATATGTAGTGATCATACCACATATTCTGTGTTGTTTGATATGTTTGTTAAACAAAGAGTCTCACTGGATTCATTACATGTCTTTAAATGTGTGTCGTCTCAGTTTATTTTCATGCTCAGTTTTTGAATTCCATGAATGATTGTTGCATGTTATTTTTATTGCAATAGTCATAATTCTAATTTTTAGCAGTAGAAAATGTTGTAATAGTAGGTGTAAGACTATATCTGCACAATTACTTCTCTGTGTTTTAATTTCATTTCTATTTTGTGATGTATATTAAGTTTATCCTTGCATCATGATGTTGTCCTAGTTCTTATGTTTAAGACTAATATATGTTTCTCTCCCTAGGTTTGATTCGCCTAGCTAGTGTAGTACTTATCCCAGAATCACTTGGAAAAGAGAACGTCTTGAAGCTTGTTGTAGATTCTGGAACTAGGACAACAATTGTTGGTTTAGCTCTTGGAGCATATGTTTGGGGTATGTTTCCGTATGTATTACTTGACTACTTTGAAATAGTTATTTGAATTACTTCTTCTAAGACTGCTAGCTCCAAGCATACATGTCCCATTAATTTACATTATGTTTTTCTGATTCTAATATTTACATTATCGTCAGGCCATCACAAAATTATTGGCGAACAATCTAACTATGAAGGAAGCCACAATCGATGATCTCTATCAAAGTAATATGATTTAGTTGAATTGTGAAGGAAATTGTACTGTATTTTCTATAAGATGCTAAAGCTGGAAATTGTATTGCATTGTATAAATCATGTTCATTGTAAAATGACGGGAAAAAAAATTGAAATTCCTCAACAACGGAAAGACAATCACAGTAACATTAGGAATAAAAGTCACAAGTTTTTAACATGGATATCTGCTTGTAATTGGTTCAAATTTCTCAATGAATGTGCATGAGATAAAAGCTTAGATAACAGACAAGAATTGTAATAAACTAAGAATCTTTACTCAAAGAAGAGCAACAACAATATTGATAGCAGATTTGCTTGAGCAATATACTCTGCTTTTGTAATGAAATAAATTACTCAGAGCGCCAGTCGGGCAAGTGAGCTAGTATCTTATCTTGATCATCGATTTCAACACGTGGATCAATTTTTTGGGGTTGGTGTTAGTGGGCATGAAATGGACTAACAGACAAGTTAACATGGTATAATTTGTTAGAAGGTTATATGTAAGTGTATATTTTTACCAATTAACTATATAGTTAGAAACAAAATTTTTGAAAATCTTGTGAAATATGATGTGATCGGTATTGTAAAATGCAGCTAGAGTTGGAAAATCACAGCCCCGATAAAAATGGTCAACCATATTAATTTATACTTAAGCTTCCCTTAACTCTATCATTAGGAGGTAAACGTCCCCAAAGTTTTACGTAGGTATTTACTTCTTAGAGTGTAATGTGTGGAAGAATCAACTAAATTAAGTCACATAGGAGAAAGTAAAAGTGTTTGTGTGTGATAAGTGTCAATGTAAATAGAGTTGACCGTTTTGATCGAGTCCCTGAATATTACTGAAAAGAGTTGAATTTTCTAAATGAGTAGTAGAACATATATTTATCAAACGTTTATTTACAACTGAATATTTTCACATAAGAGCAGTAATAGTTTTTTTTTTTTTTTTTAAGTCCAAGTAAACTAGCCCCAAAGTGAACGGTGGAATTTCCTTGGAAATTTATATTAGCCAACCTAGTTATTGACACCAATATTTTGGAGGGGTTCAGCATGATAAAGACAACATTTAATAAAAAAATGGTAAAATTCCACCAAAACAAGCTAAATGACAGGGTGAAATTATTTACAAATCACAACCACATTGTTTTCAATTTTTATACAAAACCAATCAAGCTGGCATTGACTTGAGTTTTCTTGCCTTAACATTATTGCCAGGCATCCATTTTTGTTTCCTGGTAGCAAGTATCTTTAATTTTCATAGTTGCCGTCGCCTCAGACAACCTTGCTTGCTTTAGAAGATCACATAAACAAAGATCCAAAAACATGGGATGAATCAAAACTTGAATAGTTCCTCTCTTGTTGTTAAAATACCCGCCATCAAAACTTGAATGCTAATTAAATATTTCTTGGATTCGCCGGCAGCAAATACTTTGTTGGTTTAATATTGGTATTTCCATCAATTTCAACGATGCATCCAAACCTTTTGATGCATTCGTTTTCGACAATTAAGATCATTCAAACCATTCAGCAATGCTGGTTATAGGCCTTTTTCCAGTCTAGTAATGATATTGAAGAAAATGTCTAGAAAACTTTCTCTCCCTCATCTATTTCTTGACTTGGCATAGTTTTACACAATGACTGAGCTTCTGAAGCAATATAGTACTATCATCATCTTCATTTTAGTCACCCTACTCGGCTTTGCAGTAGCTCAGCCTCCTTCGTCGAACTGTAGCCTTCATTTTGACATCCCGTCCAATTCAAGTTGTGGAAATGGAGATTGGGGAGGGTTTCTGCACAATAGCTGTTGTGCAACAGTATTTGATGACTACCTCTACGCATTGGGGCAGCGCGCAAACCAAACAGAATTCATATTTCTGGACTCTACCGAGCAGCGAAATTGCCTTGATGAAATGCAAAAATTTCAAAAGAATGTGTTTGGATGTGGGATTGAGCAGCTGACAAGGGGTGCTGGTGGCTGCTCTGACTTCTCTGTTGGTGAAGTTACTAATAAGTTTAAAGACAACTTGAGGAGTTTAGATGAGAAATGTAACATTCAGAGTATTGATGGATGTGATTCATGTGCTAAGAGTTGGGAAAAAATAAGAGCATTGGACTCACCATCCTCCGATCCGGTGTCTGTCAAGGCTGAAACACAAGTTTGCAGGTTTGCGGTTCTGGTGTCATACACAAGTACTAAAATCAAAGATAAAGATCATCTCTTTACAGTTTACAAGTGTCTTGAGGCACAAAAGTATGGTATGTAGCGCAGGAAAACATGTTATCATCAATAATTTTAGTTCTCATCAACAGTTTATATGCTGGTGCATGTACTTGTATGTAAATTTTTTCTTTGTCCATTGCAGATGATCAAGATGGGAAGGGTAGAAAGATAAGTACACGTAAGGCTTCTTCTATCAATACTAAAAGTATTGCATTGCTTTCTTATCCCTAACAAAGTACAATTTTATCATTAAACCAGGCTTATTGATCCTCATCGGAGGCCTCGCAGTAGGAATTGTCATTTCAGTTGTAACAGTTGCATGCATCTTTTCCAAGAAACGTATCAAAACTACTCAACCACCACAACTGGCCAAAAAGACAACTCCATCTCCAAAAATGGAAGGTATGCCGGAGTACTATAATTTACAGCTAGCAACCTTAAAAAGCAGCAATATAATGTGTGTCCATACTGATGAGCTTGATTCATTTGTATTTATACAGCAGCATTCAAGGATGTGATTTTAAAGGAGTCCGGTTGTCCAAAAGTTCCAATCAAGGAAGTGTTGTATGCTACAGACAATCTAAGCCCAACACATTTCCTTGGTGAAGGAACTGCTGGTATGCATCTGAGTAAAAACATAGAGTGAACCATTTCAGCTATCATACATGTTGGTCCATTTTTGTTTTTGTTTTTGTTTTTGATGTAACAGGAAAGGTCTATAGAGGCATACTATCGAACAATCAGAAAGTAGCAATTAAGCACATTATCGATGATGAAAATGTGGAGACTTTTGCAAGAGAATTTACAAGCTTATCACACATCAGACACCCAAACCTTGTTACTTTGCTTGGTTACTGTCTACAGGAAGATGAGTGTTTCCTTGTGTATGAGCTTTGTCCAAATGGGAACCTCTCAGAATGGCTTTTCGGTACCACCCTTTCCATAACTTATGTTTAAGCTTTTCCGGATGAAAATATTTTTGATATGCTAATTATAAGAATGGTACACAACAGGTAAAGATAAGTGTCTGTCCTGGATCCAAAGGCTCGAGATTGCAATTGATAGCGCTCAAGGTCTATTTTTTCTTCATACGTATCCCGAAGGCTGCATTGTTCATCGTGACATCAAGGTATAATTAACAAGGCTTTTTAGTTATATTGCTTGATGGTACTAACTGAAATCACATAAAAAAAAAGTTTAAAAATGAAATGAATTTGTACATGTCTAAGAGTTTTGCGTATCTTATGCAGCCAACAAACATTCTTCTTGGGGACAATTTTGAAGCCAAGCTATCAGACTTTGGACTATCTAAGATCATTGAACTGGGTGAAACTTATGTGAGTTCAGAAGTGAGGGGAACTTTTGGTTATGTTGATCCTGACTACCAGAGCAACCACCATGTAAATTCTTCTGGAGATGTCTACAGCTTTGGAATTGTACTTCTACAAATCCTATCAGGAAAGAAGGTTATCAATATGAATCTGAACACGCCATTGCCATTAAATAAAATGGTCAGAAACCAATCCACTCCTTCAATCTATTCTCTGATCAAATTGATTGTCGTTAGTCTTTCATTGGCCATTTTTTATGTTTTCATTTTCTAGGCAAAAGGCCTTAACAGAGCCGGCAGCATCAATGAATTCGCCGATCCCAAACTTGATGGGGACTACTCAGAAGAAGCTTTCAATCTCACACTTCAGCTGGCTCTATCATGCACAGCACTTAGACAACAAAGACCATCCATGGAGCAAATTGTTGTCAAATTAGAGCAGGCACATGACATTTCAACACAGGCAAAGGCCTCTACTTCTGAAGTTTCAATAGATAGCTACCAAGGTTCAAATCTATGAAATATATTATCTGCTTTAAAATGAGTAAATATAGTGATTGAGTTCAGACTAGTGTAACTGTATCATCTTCAGCTACGACTACAGAATACAAACTCATATTCAAATGGGACTTGAATGTTGAAATTCAGTGATAAGGATTTCCATCGTCAATGTATGATGCTAGTTTACAATCAAACATATATATATTGGGAAAAAAAATTAAGCCAGCATAACAATTGTGCTTAAACATACATATTTAGTACACCATATGAACATTAAAATAGAATCGAGTTTATTATGTTAGCTTGCTCCTTATTCCTTCATCCACAATTTCTCAGTAAGACATGATAAACATGGATGATGCATTGATCTTCAGCAGAGCAATGTGCTACAACCTAATTTGCAAAGAAGTTACTGGGAACATAAGTTCAAAGATCAGCAAATATGTAAATTATTAGACTAGTCAAATGTAGTGCATGCATATCATGTTCTTTGATAGGTGAATACTCTAGCTTATCTAGTGGCAGTTCTAGGATTGATAACTGGGTGGGGCTTTGAATTTTTTCCCCATTGTTGACTGAAATGATATGAAAATCCACTGTAAATTAATAAAACAACATTAGGTATCTAAAACTACCGTCTAATTGATTACTAGAAAAATAATAATTTAGACCCTATAGACTCAATAGATTCAATACCGCATACAAGTAAGACCCATTGTTCAATTTGAGATGATTATGCTTTGGGAAAATTATGGGAAGAAAACAATTTAAAGAAATAAGAGGAATATTGGATGCAAAATTGTAAAGAAAATGAGAAATGCAATGGGAGAACTAAAAGAAAAAGGAGAGATGATTATGCATTGGGAAAATTAAGGAAGAAATGCAATGGGAGAACTAAAAGAAAAAGGAGAGATGATTATGCATTGGGAAAATTAAGGAAAAATTTAAAATTAGAGGAATGTGATGCAAAATTGTAATGAAAATGAGAAATGCAATGGGATAATTAAGGGAAAAGATAATTTTAAAAAATAAGAAAAATAAGATAGCAAAACTAAAAAGAAAACGAGGCCTACGTTGTTGTGATTCAAACCCACGTGGGCTGGGAATCTACAAATATTCTCAATCAAACATGCTATGTCAACATTTATGCTAGGTGAACATATACTGTGGAATTTTTATGTCAAAATCTGACTTGGGCTCCAGCCTAGTCAAGCTTTGGGCTGGATCCGCCCTGAGCTTATGTATATTGAAGTATTATTAGAGTGATTAACTCTTCCTCCTCAGTCAAGGCAGATTCTCCTCCACACTAATGTCATCTCAATAAATAGCTAGAGCCATTTGTGCAATCTGATATCATTTAGATTGATAGCTAGAATGAATTGTGATCTGCATATATTTGTAATCAATACTCTTAAGTAGGAGCTGTTGTATATATATGTAAAGTCTGTAACAAACAAATCAATGAAACACAATTTCTACAAGTATATTTGAAGAATAAAAAATTTTGAAATTTGATGATCATAAGTGGCGGTCCTGATGTTGTGCAACAAGTGCGTGCAGTTACACAAGATCGGAGGCATTTGAATTTTTTAATTTTATATATTATATTTATGTATAAGTTAGTATAATGCTGACTAGGTAAGGACCTCCTTACCTTAGCTAAAGTATAGATTTCTTTACTCTACCCACTTTTTGATCATATTTTTCAATCATAACTAGCCAATATCTAGATATACATGACTTGATCATCTCTGTAAATTTTCAGCCAAATTGATAAACGTTAAAACATTCAAAATTGTGATTTAGAATTACAAGAACGTACGGTTCAGGATGAACAGATTCGGTTCGTTCATTGATTTAATACATTTTCGATACCTTATCAATAACCAAATTAGATGAAAATTTGCAAGGATGATCAAGTCATGTATATCTAGTTTTTGGCTGGTTATGATCGAAAAATATGATCAGAAAGTGGGTCAAATTAAGGAAATTCGTACCTTATCTAAGGTAAGGAGGTCCTTATTTGAAAAGGCCTGTAAGTTAGTGTGTGTGTATGTGTGTAGAGAGAGAGGGATGATCTAAAGAGGACCTCCTCACTTTAAGAATTTGAGGATTTCTACTATTTTACATTAGTAGATGACTTCATTTAACCGATCTCAGCCATAGATCTTTTAGATTCATATGCAAGAAACATGTCTACAAAATTTCAACTAATTCCAATCATTTGGTCAATCAAATTGACGTAAACAGTTGTAAACCGTTAAATAAAATTAAAACGAATATTGTGTTAATCAAATGGTTAAACATTTTTCAATTTTGCTAATTTTTTATAGGATTCATATGTGGGTAAGTAACTAGAGAATGAGTAGCTTTGATTATCTAAAGGGAAAATGCCCAAATGCACAAAAATAGGGTTCTCATAGCCCAACTCAATGAAATAGATTTTTTCCTTAGCCTATTCCAATATGTTTCTTACCAAAAATACATTTTTACCCCTAACCTTACTCTCTCTCTCTCTCTCTCTCTCTCTCTCTCTCTCTCTCTCTCTCCTTCCTTCATCATGCTCGCCTCTGTTGTGCCACACCAGATCTCTTTCATCTGCGACGCCGGGAACACTATGCAGATCTAAAACTTCGGCTTTTGATTCCTTCCTGGAGACCGAGGTCTCGTCGCTGGGCGTTTGTCACTCTTCGCTCGTCAGTCGTTGCTTAGTGGTCGGCGCTCTGCCTAACTAAAGCAGATCTGGTCCTGAGCCTCCTCCCAAGCGCTGGTGATGAATGTAGCAGTGATTTTTTGTTGTTAAATTACTCTCTCTCTCTCTCTGGAAACTACTCTCTCACATCAAGCATCCCCGACGTTGACGTCGGTGGAGATTGAGGACGCATCTCGGCAATGACGCACCACCGCTATAGCCGTAGTCGGGCCTATTCATGATCTTGTGGTCATCCATGATTTTTATGGCGAAGATAGAGACAAGGTGAGTGGACTTGAGGAAGCAGGTGTGAGGTTTCTAGGTTGCAGCGTTGCTAGCCTCCGACAATTTTTTTGATATTTCTTCTTATTGGTCAGTAAACTGTTTATTAGAAGTTTATTGCCCCCGGTAGAAGTTTACTGCCCCCTATAAAATTCTCAGTAGAAGTTTTCTGCTCCCTCAGTAGAAGTTTACTTGTCACGCCCCAATTTTCGAAGGATAAATTTTTAAAAATTTGGGCATGATAACTCACAAAAATACAATTCCCAAGACCTGATCAACAACTTAAAGAAGACCAATCTAAATTTCAGAAATGTAATGTCAATACAACTCAACATCGAGTTATTATTACATTTCATTATTTACATGAACTTGACAGTCAAGAAATGAAAACACTCGAATGAATTTAATGCTATCTACAGTATAAAAATATCAAGTACACAGCAAACTAAAAACCCTGTCATTATGCCCCCGCCTCAACCTGCTGATCAACACCTGCAGGTCTAACCCCTACCCATGAATTTATGCACTGGGTTGTAAAATAACAAACCCGGTAAGCTAAAAAACATGTATGAGTAAACTAAAAAATAACACAACATCGTCATATCCAACATTCCACAAGAGAGATTTGATCAATAATTAAAAACCACAAATCCAACACATTAATAAAGAAAATGTACCCATGAGTCCCAGATATTTAATAAATATCTCTCATGACCTACAACAACAAATTGTTTACCTATGGGTCCCAGATACCATAAAGTATCTCCATGAGCTACACTGACAGACGGACTAGAGCTCTATTCCTAACTGCAACCAATCACCCGACCAAAGGCTTGGAACCCGGTTTGACTGTCCAATAACAAATCACAAAAATAAAAATAGCATCATAAACGTAACCAATCACCCGATTAAAGGCATGGAACCCGGTTTGACTATTTAATATCAAAACACAAAAATGATAAATAGCATCTTAACCGCAACCAATCACCCGATTAAAGACTTGGAGCCCGGTTTGGCTATTTATCCAAAAATCACAATATCACCATCAACAACACAAAATCACATCATAAATTATACCCTTCCACATAGATATATTTACATGACAATTATAGATATTCCACAAGAATAATATATTCAATAACCAAAAACATTATGATCACATGAACCTTACAAATAATCATAAAATAGGAAAACTTGTTTTAACTTACTTATAAGCCGTTGGCGATCAAGCTCATATATTTTAAAACAACAAAAACATAATTTTTAAATTATAATTATCATCATCATAATCCTCATCATCAAAATCAATCATCATAATCATCCTCATAACAATTATCATCACATGACCATAATAAAATTTGGTTCAAAAGTGAACCTTGGTGAGATTTACTCACACTACCAGAACGGGCAATTTAGCCGACGAAAAATTTTCGTCGGCCTGTTAAAAAAATTCGTCGGCTAAGACCTTAGCCGACGAGCCTTCGTCGGCTATAGTGTCGTCGGGAAAAGGCCGTCTGTAATGACTTTAGCCGACGAAATTTTTTTTTTCGTCGGCTATAGTCCCACTTTAGCCGACGAAAAAAATATCGTCGGCTATAGTCCCAGACTTTAGCCGACGAAGTATTTCGTCGGCAAAACGTTGTACAAAAATTTAAAAAATAACTATAGCCGACGAAATATTAGGTTATTCGTCGGCTAAACCATATAAAAAAAATTAAAAAAATAACTATAGCCGACGAAATATTAGATTATTCGTCGGCTAAACCTTATTAAAAAAATTTAAAAATACTATAGCCGACGAATATTGTGTTTGAATATCGTCGGCTAAAGTTGCTGGGTTTTGAAAAAAAAACTGCATAAACTTTTTTTTTATTTTTTTTTGTGTGTGTGGAGAATCTTGACAGAGAAACTGTGATATACAGTGAAAAGTTGCCACCGAAACTGGCAACACGCCGGTGAGGTTGTTGTTGTAGAGGTCGAGAACACGGAGGTTAGTGAGGTTGGAGAGCTCCGGCAGGAACGTGCGGTTGAAGACGTTGTTGGAGAGGTTGAGGAGGCGGAGAGCGGAGAGAGTGGAGAGGCGGGAGTCGGGGTCGTCGAGGGAGGACTTGAGGGAGAGGAGGGAGCGGTAGGTGGCCATTGGGCGCGTGGGGGTGGAGAGTAGACGGTGGGGTGAGGAGAGAGAGTGGCGGAGGTGGAGGAGGAGAAGGAGGAGGAAGAGGAGGAGGGGACGCAATATTTCTAGTGTTGGGTTTATTTGTGGTGGTTGTGTGGAGGAGGAGGAGGAGGAGGAAGAGGAGGAGGGGCCGCAATATGTCTAGTGTTGGGTTTATTTGCGGCTATATAAAGAACTTTAGCCGACAAAATTATTTATTTTCGTTGGCTAAACTCTTTGGTTGACCGCCAAAAAATTTTGGTTGAAAATTTTGAAAATTTTTCGACTTTAGCCGACGACTTTTCATATATTTTCGTCGGCTAAAGTCCTTTGAAAATTTTGGTTGCCCGCCAAAAAATTTTGGTTGAAAATTTCGAAAATTTTTCGACTTTAGCCGACGAATTTTCATATATTTTCGTCGGCTAAAATCCTTTGAAAATTTCGTCGGCTAAACCTTTGAAATTCGTCGGCTAAAAGTATTTTTATACATTTGGCATGTTGTGATTGCATTGACCGCAACTATCGGCACCGAATATTTACCGGAATAGTGTGATTTTTCAACCGTGGATGTATTTCAACATTCTCGTCATATCTTATTTCATGACTTTTTAGAGTTTGAAGGTTTTACGTATAGTTTGTTTTTGAAACGGAACATTTACATAACACTTGGTAAACAAGTTATACAACATTAGTATGCAAGTTGTGATTGTGATGATCAAACTTGAGAAACAGAATTCCGACCGTCAGATCTGACCATCATGATAAAATACATGTATGGGAAAAAATTCAACTTGATCCGAAAAGAATAAGGGCTCGATCCGGAAGGTCAATCTCGTAAGTCAAACCCCTAAACGCACGGAAAAGGTCGTTCGACCGTCTAAATTACGTATTTTGGCCGGACCTCCAACTGAAAATAGTTTTAAACCGATGACACACAACAAGTCGTATAAAAATTTTAACGGTAAATAGGGTTGACCGCAGTTTTAAAAGAAAAAAACCAAACCCTAAAAACAGAAAATTACATAAAAAGCCTCGGATCGCTAGATCCGACGGTCGGATTGGCCCCGAAAGTTTTGAAAATTTGGGCCTGCGGAGCTGCTGTCAAAATTTCAGCAATTTCTGACGGACGGATCAAAAGTTACACCCCTTTTTGCGTAGGACTATATTGCATCAAAATTTGTAAATATAAGACACTTTAGCCGACGAAATTATATTTTTCGTCGGCTAAACTTTTAAAAAATTTCGTCGGCTAAACTCTAAAAATTTCGTCGGCTAAAGTTTTGAAAATTTCGTCGGCTAAACTTTTGAAATTTTCGTCGGCTAAAGTTCACAGACTATAGCCGACGAAAAAAATTATTTAGCCGACGAAATAAAAATTTCGTCGGCTAAAGTTGATCATAGCCGACGAAGATTTTTAATTAGCCGACGAAGGAAAATGTCGTCGGCTAAAGTGCACTTTAGCCGACGAAAAAAAAATTCGTCGGCCTGGTTTTTTTTTTTTCGTCGGCTAAAGCCTTTCTTCTGGTAGTGTCACCTAGAAATCTCGCTGCAAAGCCCCCAACACAACGAAGGCAAGCCAATCACAAAAATAACTGTGATTGGTTATTGACTGTCCAATAACAAATCAAAAAATAAAAATAGCATCATAAACGTAACCAATCACCCGATTAAAGGCTTGGAACCCGGTTTGACTATTTAATATCAAAACACAAAAATGATAAATAGCATCTTAACCGCAACCAATCACCTGATTAAAGGCTTGGAACCCGGTTTGGTTATTTATCCGAAAATCACAATATCACCATCAACAACACAAAATCACATCATAAATTATATCATTCCACATAGATATATTTACATGACAATTATAGATATTCCACAAGAATAATATATTCTATAACCAAAAACATTATGATCACATGAACCTTACAAATAATCATAAAATAGGAAAACTTGTTTTAACTTACTTATAAGCCGTTGGCGATCAAGCTCATATATTTTAAAACAACAAAAACATAATTTTTAAATTATAATTATCATCATCATAATCATCATCATCAAAATCAATCATCATAATCATCCTCATAACAATTATCATCACATGACCATAATAAAATTTGGTTCAAAAGTGAACCTTGGTGAGATTTACTCACCTAGAAATCCCACTGCAAAGCCCCCAACACAACGAAGGAAAGCCAATCACAAAATCACAAATCACCTAAAATCACACAATTAAAAACCTTAGAAACCAAAATACTAAAAGGATAACACAATAGCCTTAAACAAACCCTTAGCTCAAGGGAGGACAACTTTCCAAAGTCGTTGAACTCACCGACATAATTGAGCTGCCTCAAATCTTCAAAACCTAAACTCAAACTCAACTAAGCCAAAACAAATAAACCTAAGTCCTAAAATGCAAACCTTGCTCAAAACTTAGCCAAACTACCTCACAACAAGATCACAGCAACAATGACTAGCTAACCATAGGAAACTAAGGCCACAACTCAGCCGGACGCGCTGCCACAAGCGACGGCGAGTGAGCCCCACACGCCACCCCAAAACTTTCGAATTAGGAGAAACTCACAACATGAAACTTGTAGATTGAAGCATAGTGAACAACTTTAATACCTGAGGTTTTGACTGGTTCGGCCGGGATCGGCCAGAAAACTCCCTGAAACTTCAAAATGAAATCAAAAATAAAATCTGCAAAACAGGCGCCCAAACTTGGTTTTCATGTCATCAAAGATGTATAAACATCACTAGAGGAAGAAGAGGAGCAAGACTCACCTAATTCTCACCCGAAACGCCGCCGAAATCGCCGGTTTTCTGGCGATACCGCAGCAGCTCCGCCGCTCTGTGGCGGCTTCCAGGTGGCGCGACGGCAAGCGGGACTGCTCCAGAAATGGAGAGGAGGTTCGTGCGGACCGAATGAGACCGGTGGCGTCCGGTTTGGTGGCCGAATGAGGGAGAAATCAGCTGAAGAAGATGAGAGAGCGGGAGGAGGTCGGGAGAGGGAGGAGAGAGAAAGAGAAACTGATTTTTAGGTTTCCAAAAATAACTGCCCCACATTTTTTTACTTATACAGTTTCCAAACCTGGAAACTAATTTCCTCTGATCATAACTTTCTCATACGACATCCGTTTCAGGCGTGTCGTATGTCTACGAACTCGTATTAACAAACTCTACAACTTTAAGAAGGAAGTTTTCGAAGATAACTTACGAAAAATAAAGTCAACTTTTGGGCCTCTTAAAAGTTAAAGTACCTTAAAAATTATTCTCAAAACTTCAACTTCGCACAAACTAAAGAATTTCCATAAATAATCCTTCATTAAATATGAGAATAATACAAGGAAAATAAAATGAAAATCTAGGGTATTACATTACTATCCCCCAGTAAAATATTTTTCATCATTACTGCCCCTTAATTAAACTTCAGCAATGGTGCGGTATACTTTCGGGAAGGTCCGGCAGATTCCGGTGACATTTAAAAAAAAAAATTCCGGCTAGATTCCGGTGACATTTAAAAAAATCCGGTGAGATTCCGGCGACCAGCAAGATTGCGGTCACTGGTGACCAGAGTCTGGTGAGGTTTCGGCCAAATCTTCTCTCTCATCCATTTTCTCTCTCTATGAATGTTTAAAGGGTGAGGGTAAAATAATCATAAAATAATATTGCTTGTTAAGACTTTAAGTAAAAATTTGTTTATTTGGGTACAAATAAAGCTACCTTATATTGGAATAGACTTTTCAAAAAGATAGTTATTGAAATGGGCAATGAGAGGTTAAAATTAGTACTAAATGAGCATTATCTCATGTCAAAATACATGGTAGAACTAAAAATATCCTCACTTTAAGAATTTAAGGAGGTCATCTCTAGTTCCGGACTATATACACACACACACACATTTGAGAAAATGCTCACTAGCCCTAATTTTGAAGATTTTTAAAAAAGTGAGTTATTTAATAAAAAGTGTTTTAAAAAAATATAAAAGTGACATAGTCAACCATTCATAACTGAACGGTCATGCGTTCGATTTACAAACGACTCGTTGTAATATTTAAGTCGTTTAATTGATAAAAAAAACAATAGTTTGACATTTTAACTTTTTCATTCTCCTACTTTTAAAATTTGGAAAATATTGTCCACACCGAACTATCAGATACATTTTCAAATTTAAAAATTACAATCTCAAAATCTCATTTCATTTGTAAAAATATATTCTTACAAAATTAATTTCAAAAATGCTACCGGACGGGTCTTATATTCTTAATTATTATTTTTGTTTATTTGTCAGTTTATGATTCATTAAAAATAACTTTATTAACTTACAAATATCGAAATGCTACAACAAAAACATAACAAAGTTTCACAACTCTATATAACAAAATTCCTAAAGAAAGGGTAAGTTTTTTTTTTTGGGAAGAAAAAGAAGATTAGAATGAGGTGCCTTTAGGGCGGCCAATATCAATCGTATAAAAATGTAAACCTTGCACAACCTAAGAAGGAAAAACACCCAGCCAGATCTTCAGAGAATGGAAACCATACGTGCCCAAGATTTGCTAGAGCATCAGCCAAAAAGTTGGTTTCTCGGAAAACATAAAAAAACTGATATTATCAAACTTACTAGTAACATGAATGACATCTCAAACATAAGATTTAAGACGCCAAACATGAATGACATCTCAGACATGAGATTTAAGACGCCAAAGACTGCACAGACATTATTAACGCAGTTGATCATTGAGAGAGAATCTCCTTCAACCAGAATAGACTTTTTTTAGTCAATATCCATAATAGACTTGAAATTAAATCTTTTAATAACAACAAGACCATTTATAAAGATACAATCGATACACTAGAAATATGGAATCAACGTGCTGGAGATGTTCGTGGAGTTGGTAATGTGCATTTTTGGTCAAATGTTTTGACGTAATGGGATCTGTCAGGAGGGTGGGTCATTTTTTTCATATATTTTTTTTCCTCCGGTCAGAAAGATAGGGAGAGAGCTGTGGAACTCGGTCCTTATCGCAGTAACAATTGACATTTATGTCCCCTTTGAAATTCGAAACGAAAGCGGCAGCCAAAGGAATAGTAGTGATAAGGGAATCCGTTGACCTGATGATGATGATGCTGTTTGCATCAATTCTTTCCACACGAATCTTGAAACCCAAAACAAACAAATTCTTGTTTGGAGCCATGTGCCTTAGTCTAGTAGCACCACCTCCACCTCTGCATTTCAAACACGGTGCCTCCTCTCCGAAATGGCCGCCACGACCTTCGTCTTCGCCGTTAACCGCCACCGCTTTGAGCTCCCAACCGTCGATCCTTCCACCACTCTGCTCGAGTTTCTCCGTTCCCACACTCCCTTCAAGAGCGTCAAGCTCGGCTGCGGCGAAGGTCCCCTCCTCTCCCACTCTCTCTCTCTCTAATAACTAATTAGGTCTTTGACTGTGATTGCAGGTGGTTGTGGCGCTTGCGTTGTGCTACTCTCAAAGTATGACCCTGTTCTCGACAAAGTGGAGGACTTCAGTGTGAATTCATGTCTCACATTACTCTGCAGCGTCAACCGCTGCTCCATCACAACCTCCGAAGGCCTTGGGAACACCAGAGACGGCTTCCATTCCTTTCACCAGCGCTTCAGCGGCTTCCACGCTTCTCAGTGCGGCTTCTGTACTCCCGGCATGTGCGTTTCGCTCTTTTCAGCTCTTGTCAATGCCCAAAAGACCACTGACCGACTTGAGCCCCCTCCCGGCTTCTCCAAGATGACTGTTTCCGAAGCTGAGATGGCTATTGCTGGCAATCTCTGCCGCTGCACCGGATATCGTCCCATTGCCGATGCCTGCAAGAGCTTTTCGGGTGATGTTGACATTGAGGATTTGGGGTTTAACTCCTTTTGGAGCAAGGGAGATAGTAAGGAAGCAATGGTAGATAGTTTGCCTCCTTATAATCCTGAGAGTGAGGTCTGTACATTTCCTGAGTTTTTGAAGAATGAGATCAGGTCCTCGTCGTGTTTGGACCCCGAGAGATATGGTTGGTACAGTCCAGCTGGTATTGAGGAGCTTCAGAGGTTAGTGGAAACGAATGATTCTGGTGAGAGTGTGAAATTGGTTGTTGGTAACACCGGGACAGGGTATTACAAGGAGTTAGCGTGTTATGACAGATACATTGATCTCAATTTTGTTCCTGAGCTATCGATAATTAGGATGGACCGGACGGGGCTCAATGTAGGAGCAATTGTAACCATTACTAAAGTTATTGAAGCTTTAAAGAAGAAAACCAAAGGTGAACATATGTCAAGAGGCGAGGTCGTGTTTGAACGAATTGCCAAGCATATGGATAAAATTGCTTCAGGCTTTATCAGAAACACAGCTAGTATAGGAGGGAATTTGGTTATGGCACAAAGAAAGTACTTTCCTTCAGATATTGCAACAATACTTCTTGCTGTGGATTCAACAGTGAATATAGTGAGTGGTTCTGGATCTGAAATCATTCTGTTGGAAGAGTTTCTGAAAAGATCCCCATTGGGTCCCAAAAGTGTACTTGTAAGTATTAAAATCCCAAATTGGGAAGCAGTTACAAAAGTTTCTGTAGGACTTGATACTATGTTGCTATTTGAAACCTATAGAGCTGCACCGAGACCACTAGGAAATGCATTGCCTTATTTAAATGCTGCTTTCTTGGCCGAAGTTTCTAAAACTTCTACTGGATTTATGGTCACTGCTGTCTGGCTTTTGGTGCTTATGGGACTAAACATGCAATTAGAGCAAGAAAGGTTGAGGAATTTTTAACTGGAAAGACCTTGAGTGCTGGCGTTCTGCATGAAGCTATTAAGTTAGTTCGAGCTATTGTTGTTCCTGAAGAAGGCACTACGAATCCTGCTTACAGGTCAAGCTTGGCTAGTGGTTTTCTTTTTGAGTTCTTTAGCCCCTTTATTAACATTGATACTGAAATTTCTGATGGTTTCGTGGAGAATATTTTGTTCCCTACTTCTGAGATGAATAAGAACCAACATTGCAATGATGACTTTCCACCTGTTCTATCATCAGCTAAACAAGTGCTTAATTTAAGTACAGACTATGATCCGGTCGGCAAGCCAATTATAAAATCTGGAGCGGCCCTCCAAGCCTCAGGTTAGTATTCTTCACATGCTGATAAGGATGTCTAGTTACTAGTATCCTAGTTTCTGTCTCTTCATCGCTAATGGTGATGTCTACATTTTGTTTTGAAATTGATTTTTTTCACATTTGCTGCTCGAAGTAACAACAAAAGTAAATAAATCTTCAACTCTTAATTGGATAATTATAAGGATGTTTAGTTCATGTTCATGTTCATGTAAGTTATTTTTTGTTTTTTTTTTTAATCTTTTTACATCTCTTTTTAGAAGCAAGCATCATGTTCATGCAAGGTGGTATCCTGGCCTGGATACTTTTATGAGAATGATGGTTGACATCTATAATCTGTTATCGCCTCACTAAATGGTTCACTCATTATTATGCTGCTGAATAGATAGTGGTATCACAGATTTCTCAAAAGAACAAAAGTAATTAAATTTTCAACGCTTAGTTGGAGGATGTCTAGTTCATGTTCATGTAAGTTATTTTTTATCTTTTTACATCTCTTTTTAGAAGCAAGTATCATGTTCATACAAGTTATCCTGGCCTGGATAATTTTATGAGAATGAAGGTTGACATCTGTTATCTCTTCACTAAATGGTTCACTCATTATTATGCTGCTGATTAGATAGTGGTATCACAGATTTCTCAATCTCATTTGCAATCCATGCTAGTAATTAAATTGACATATTCAATTATCTTTTCTTCGTCTTGATAAATTATGTAAAGAATATAAACTACAAACTTACAAGTTAGATTATTTTGTCCCTCGCTCCTCATATTGGTCAGTTAATTAAAGTTAAAATCAAAATTGCGAGATCAAATTTGAAAAGGTGTCCTTGCCTACCTTCCTTCAGTTTAGTTGAGACATTTGTATCCGTGATATAATGTTGAAGCACACCTTGTTAAGAATCCTACTATCCTGGCTTCTGACAAATTGAGACATTTGTATCCTACTATCCTAGCCAAGTTGGGACCCTTACCCCCTGTTTTGTAAGATAACGATAATTATCCAACCAATTAAAAAACGGGTTTAAAGATCCATGATTGGTTTTGATTGAATTGAGTGGACATCTTTGCTATTTGATTTATATCTTTTCTTTGGGTTCTAATTCACAATGTTGACAAGTATAGTATGTTTTGTAGGTGAGGCTGTGTATGTAGACGACATCCCGTCACCAACAAATTGCTTGCATGGAGTGTTCATTTATAGTACAAAGCCTCTCGTACGGGTTAAGGGAATAAATGTCAGAACTAAACCACAGCCAGATGGAGTTTCTGCTGTCTTATCTTTTAAAGATATCCCCAACAGTGGGGAGAATGTGGGATCTAAGACTATTTTTGGTAGCGAACCTCTTTTTGCTGATGATATTACTCAATGCGCTGGTCAGCGTCTTGCCTTTGTGGTATGTCTTAGGTTTAATTTTTTACTGTCTAGTATTGATGCCCAATAGGCTTCCAGAATAATTTTCGTTTCTGTTCGTAAGGACTTTGTCTAATTGACTGAGCAAACATAATTTTTAGGTTGCAGATACACAGAAACATGCAGATTTGGCCGCAAACGCTGCGGATGTTGAGTATGAAATGGAAGATATAGAGCCACCAATCCTATCTGTAGAGGAGGCCATTAAGAGGTCTAGTTTTTTTTGAGGTTCCTTATTTCTTATACCAGAAGCAAGTTGGGGATATATCAAAAGGAATGGCTATAGCTGATCACAAGATTACATCTGCTCAGGTACTTGTCATCAATATCTATAATTTGGAAAAGTTTATGATTTGGGGGAGGGAAAAGACCATAAAAGAAAGAATATGCACTTGCTCTTCAATACCTCGTAGACCATTCACAAGTTGCAAATCTATGTCTTTCTTGCTTTCAGATCAAACTTGGTTCACAATATCATTTCTACATGGAGACACAAACTGCTCTTGCTGTACCAGATGAAGACAACTGCCTAGTGGTTTATACTTCAAGTCAGTGTCCTCAGTTTTCACACGCAGTCATCGCAAAGTGTCTTGGCATTCCTGAAAGTAATGTCCGTGTAATTACAAGAAGGGTTGGTGGGGGTTTTGGTGGAAAGGCCGTAAAATCCATTCCTGTGAGTATTAGATGCAATATTATAGTTGTTTACGTTTTGATAAAATTAGCAAGACTGTCTTTCAGTGCTTCTAGAAATGCTAAAAGCATTTTGGTAGCCTTTCGCAAGAATATTTAATACTGCTTCCTGAGTTTGAAGCACTTTGTAGTGCTTTTTTAAAAAGCACTTGTCAGGTGCTTGGTCTTGAGCACCATCCCTATTTGTGTTTGCTTGTTATTCTGTTCTCCGAGCAATGAGCTGAGGTTTTGAGAAAATTATTAACGGATCACCTTGGGACGGGTGCTTATATTCAACAAAAAAAGTTTTCCCTGCACCCAAATAGTGTATTCAAAAGATAATAGTTGGTCCATATTCTGGTAATATTTCCTGTAAACCTTCTTTTACAACTGGTTCACTATCAATCTTTTTCTAGCGAGTATTTAGTGTTTGCACTCTACTGGTATAGGGGCTCAAAAATGAGGAGAGGCTAATTAGAATATAAATTAAGTATTGGTCCGTGTGTGTTTTTATTTTTTATATTTCGATGATATGATTCCTGCTGTCAACTAATGGAAACTGAAGTTCATTCTTGTACATTAGGTTGCAACAGCATGTGCACTTGCAGCACACAAATTACATTGCCCGGTCAGGATATATGTCAATCGCAAGACTGATATGATAATGGCAGGAGGAAGGCATCCCATGAAGATAATCTACAGTGTGGGATTCAAGTCTGATGGGAAGATTACAGCTTTACAACTTGATATATTGATTGATGCAGGGATGTCCGCAGATATAAGTCCAATTATGCCACGCAATATCCTGGGTTCACTTAAGAAGTATGATTGGGGTGCTCTGTCTTTTGATGTAAAGGTATGCAAAACTAACAATCCAAGTAGGACTGCAATGTGAGGTCCTGGGGAGGTGCAAGGGTCATTTATTGCTGAAGCTGTAATTGAACATGTAGCATCTACCCTCTCCATGCAAGTGGATCATGTGAGAAATATAAATCTTCACACACATTGCAGCCTTGATTTATTTTATGAGGACACTGCCGGTGAACTTCTAGAGTATACTTTACCTTCAATATGGGACAAGGTGGCCATGTCTTCAAGCTTTAACCAAAGGACTGAATTCGTAGAAGAATTTAATAAATGCAATACATGGCAGAAAAGAGGAATTTCTCGAGTACCTATAATACATCAAGTTTCATTGAGACCAACTCCAGGGAAAGTGAGCATTCTAAGCGATGGTTCTGTTGTTGTTGAAGTTGGAGGGATTGAACTAGGTCAGGGTCTGTGGACAAAAGTTAAACAGATGGCTGCTTTCACTCTTGGTTCCATTCAATGTGATGATAGTGGCGATCTTTTGGATAAAGTACGGGTGGTACAATCTGATACAGTGAGCTTAATTCAAGGAGGATTTACTGCTGGAAGCACCACATCTGAGTCAAGTTGCGAGGCAGTTAGGTTATCGTGTGATATTTTGGTTGAGAGGCTAGCTCCCCTCAAGTAACAATTGCAGGATCAAATGGGTTCTATTAAATGGGAGATGCTTATTGAAAAGGTATTGCAATTTGATTTATATTGCTTCTTTTTTGGTTTTTTTAATGTTTTTAAAGTTCAGTTAACTAGTAATATAAATCAAGAAAATCTATTTTTAATAAGTCAAAAAGCTGAGGAACTCCTAATAAATATAAATGTACTATAGAAACCCCCCCCCCCCCCACCCACCACCACCACCACAAACACCGGACAGAATTTTAGAGGATTAGCACATATTTAAAAGAGTTCTTCCACCACGAAAAGCTATTGACCAGGCCCTTTTCAGTAATGAAATTAGTTGTCCAACCAAAACAGGCTATCTTAACTAGCGCAACTGCTTCTGAAGGATCACCTCATACATTCTGCTCTACCACAACATCATCCCCTCCCCTTACTTTTGCATCGTTCTTATGTAACGACATAGACTTTAAAAATCCATCTGTGTGCTGTACTTCTGTAAGCTTGTTTGTGCTAGCTGTTTATCCCAGAGTTATCCTGTTGATCATATATCGCTTCCAGATTTTCCTAATTTTCCCGAGTTTCCATATGAATTTATCATTTTCGTATTTTAACCCTTTCACAAATCTTTGTGATATCCCCATAGCACTAACCTGTGAGGCTAAAATCTAAATGGAATCGGTCAAGCTCCCTTATATGTGCCACCTGGGTGTCCACACAGTTTGTAACCACTACCTCTGTATCTCAAACCAAGCTTATAATTCAGGCGAAAAGGGATTCCATTCCATCTCAACCTTTTTGTATTTGACAATATCTCTTGCAGTTTTAAGTTTGCTCTTTTCCTTGGACATACTTCTCTTGGCAGCGTATAACTACTATGTCACAGTGAGTTCTCTTTATAGTTTTTCAAAGACACAAAAGGCCTTCCTCTAGCATTTTCTTATGAAGATTCGCAAACGAGATACGTTGTCTGTGCAGTTTTTCTCATTCTTTTCTTAAATTGCAGGCGTACTTGCAAGCCTTGAACTTATCAGCAAGTTCTCTCTATGCCCCGGAAGTCACTTCCATGGAATACCTTAACTATGGTGCTGCAGTAAGTGAGGTAAGTTTTTCTTTAAGTTTATCATTGCTTCCTCATATTCTTTTGTATGGGTTCTATTTGTAGATATGCGCTTGAATGTTCAACAAACCTCAGGACATATTTACAGCTTCAATATTCTGTGCAAGTCACATTGAAAGATCATATGGTCGCTTTTAATATGATTCAGTATCTCCTGAACTTTAACAAATAAGAATGAAACTATCTGGTCACAGGTTGAGGTAAATCTTCTGAGTGGAGAAACCAGAATATTGCAATCAGATATTATTTACGATTGTGGCCAGAGTCTCAACCGTGCTGTGGATTTAGGACAGGTTAGCACGATACTGAACTTACATACTGACTTTTACAGTTCCAATGTTTACATGGTTTTAATTTTCTGTCAACACCATCCCAAAAATACAACCCTGTCAAAAGTATTTAACCTTCCTTCTGAGTGGAAATCCAATCCCGTTTTGTCTTTTTTGCATAAAAACCAAACTAATATAATATATATATATATATTTCTTTTAAACCCGTTCTTCCGACCCCTCCAAAAATGACCTTCTCCAATGTTACCTAAACCAAGTAGGTCCCTGAGCGGATCCCACGTTAGCCCCAAAACGTTGGTCTCTAACTAGAAAAGTAAATGCTTTCTTTCCCCCGTGGGTATTTTGCCTGTATGGTGTTTTCCGGGTGGGACCCTCGATCCAGAAGGTATGCCACTATCTATACATGTCTGCCTCCCTTGAAAGCTCTTGGTGCTGCGACTATCACCGGTAAGTTGCGTCGGATCAACATCGGGATTAGAATCGACTGCAAAAGCAACTAAGTCAACGCCCATTTTCTCTGGCCCGGACGCTTGAATCTATTCCACCGCAAAGAACCGAATATACTACTGCAGGATCTTCCGCAGCTTCTGTTGTTATTGCTCCCCACCTGTCACTACGCCACCTCAGCAGCTGGGACTGGAACTGCTTCCGCATTTGGTACTCCCCGGGCGAGTGTCTGGTTATCTCTCTGAATCAGGTTATTCACTGGGCTGTTAAGCCATCGGGGTTGATCAACCCAGGATTCATCCAAGACTCTAGATCTCGTTAATTCTAAGGGAGTTTACTTAAAAGACCGTTAGGGAGAGGGAGAGGGAGGGACTTGCTTACTTGTTAGAGTAAGGCTTTCCGTGAGGAAAGGTAAAGTATCTTTAAGGCATATATAGTTGGCTGGTTATTTGTCTTTCCTATCCCTGCAGCTACTGCAGGTGCCCAGAATTCATGGATTCTCTGGTAGAGGGAAGTCGAGGTGGAATTAACCTCCAAAGTTTTACCCATGGAAAAATAAAAAGCTAAAATATAAAAAAATACTTATCAAATGAAAGAAGGAGCTTTTTATTTGACTTGGATCTTATTTACTCCACAAGCTATGTTGGATGCATGACATAAGTAGATGGGTAAACATATGGGCTGATTTGGCAGTGGGTCTTACGCGAAAGAATTTCAGTCCTTAATGTCGGTTCTTGCAGATAGAAGGTGCTTTTGTTCAAGGAATTGGGTTCTTCATGCTTGAAGAATACATGGAAAATTCTGATGGATTGGTGGTTTCCGATGGCACATGGATGTATAAAATTCCTTCCATAGACACTGTACCGAAGCAGTTTAATGTTGAAGTACTAAATAGTGGACACCACAGCAAACGTGTTCTCTCTTCAAAAGGTATACCATTCAGAAGTTTGCTAAGAGTTCTCATGTTAATAATGTAGCATGCCTAGTGCACGCGTAAGTGTCTGAAATACAACAGATAAAAGTAGAATATTATTGATAAACTGTCTGGAGTTCATATCCAAAACCAATTGGCAATGGATAGAGTGGCTCAAACCCTTGTAAACCCACATGCAAGGTCCCATATTCCTGATGTGGGATTTATATCTCAATAATTATGTATGAATCCTTGATGGGTGAAGAAACTGACATGCCTGGTCCAGAGTATTGTCCCCCTAGTTTTAGACCTGTGATGGAAGTTTTTTTTTACAGAGGCTATTAGTTGATTTATGAGAAGCATAAGGTTCTGTAAAGTAGGAAGAGAGCTACAGGGGTTCTGTGAGTCTGCCTTACTTTGGGTTTGGTTAGAAATTTAGAACATAATAATCAGACATTTGGGATTGTGTCTTGTTCTTCATGAAGCTTCCCTTTATATTGTTTCTTCAAGTGCAAATAAGTTGTAAGACTTTCATCCATATGTCTGGAAAGTCAAATGATATGTTTTGTGCAGCTTCTGGTGAGCCTCCGTTACTTCTAGCGGTTTCAGTTCACTGTGCTGCAAGAGCTGCCATCAAAGAAGCCAGAAAACAGCTTCTTCAATGGGGAGGCCTGGATGGGTCTGCTTCCATGTTCCAGTTGGACGTTCCAGCTACCATGCCTGTTGTAAAGGAGTTATGTGGGCTGGAAAGTGTGGAGAGCTACTTGGAATGGATCGCAGGTAGAAACTGACTGTGACAAATGTGGAAATCTTAAGTGCCTCAAATGTGGAGCAGTGGAGGCTCTCAACTTTTAAACACATGACCCTATTGAGTTAGGATAGTACATAGATTACTACTTCATGAAAACAGAATGATGCACAGAGTAGTCTATACAATTTACACTTCCGGGCTGTTGACCCAATATTTTGCAAATGGTGAAAGCTAAAACCAGCCTACTAAATGTTTTGTTCACCGTTAAGATTCTGAAAGACTTTGTACATGTAGGCATAGCAAAATTATAAGGCTCCGTTTGGAGATTGGAATTGAATTTAAATTTGGATTTCAAATCTCATGTATTTATAATTTAAGAAATTGAAATATCAATATTTCAAATATACTAGCCAGAAATAGGCCATTACATCATTCATCCTAGAAATAAACAGAAAAAGGGATCCACTTAAGAAGGAGAATGATGTAATTTGTTCATCCTAATCAGCATCATATTTCTCATGCTGCTTCTACTAAACATGTTGAACTAGAAGCCCTTCATTCAGCCTTGAATTTGATCTTGGAACATGGTTTTCAAAGTTGCATTATCGAATTAGACCGACATGTAGTTGTCACTGAGCTAAAAGTTGAGGACTACACTTCAGCATGGAGCATGCTAATCTGCTAGAAAATATTCACAAGTTGCAACAGCAGCTGGAATCTGTAGCTGTAAATTTTGCTCCTAGAACTGCAATGCTGCACATAGGCTGATAGGGTACCTAGTTTTGCGTTTGAGGCAGTTGGACAAAAGGAATGGCTTTCCTCCATCTCTATTATGCTTAAACTATGATTGTAAATACATTACAATCTAATAAGTTCAGAGCTGCTGCTCTCTTTTCCTAAAAAAATAATTAAATTAGGTTTGGGTTTAGCTTCATAGGCCAGAGATGCAAAACCTATATGAATAATTATAGACTGGTTCAGTTTTTTCTTAAGACAGAACAACAAACAAAAAAATTCAAATTGATTTGCGACTTTGGCTCGCTGAATCACTTTGCTGGACAAAAGCGACAAGTAGAAAAGGTCCAATCCAAACTCGAAATCCTCATCATCTTGTGAAAAATTCATACCTTTTTCAATTTTGGTTTGATCAGATTGAGCCCATAGCCCCTCTGAGAACTTCTTTTACCGACCATGGTTTAATTTGATAAACTAAACCAGATTAAATCTTATATTTACTATCTTGGGTAGTTTTTTTTGAATTTCAAATGATTGATTGAGATCGTATTATAATATTTGTAGAAGAATTTTCTTAGTATAGATGATCTAAAATATAAATTGAGGTTTAGATTTTAAGTGATCTAAATATTATAAGAACTTTAGCCTTTTGAGAAACGTGGGGTATTATAAGACTGAGACTACAACGGTACAATTCTGAAACGCTGACTAATTCAAACTTTGGGTAATCAAGATGTTCCCCCAACTTTGGCTTTTTGCATTGTCATACGTGACAATCCTCTCATTTTCTGTTTCTTGCCCACGTTTTCTGATGGCCAATTGACAAAACTTCATCATCAAAATGGTCACTGAATGAACTACCATTTTTTCAGTTCTACATAATGGATAGTTCGATCCAAGGCATTCGATGAGTCACTAGCATTTGTTTATTGATCATTACTCTATTTAGGTTGAGGCCACATGAAGATTTAGTTGTATTTTGGTTTGGTTGTCTTTCACCATTGGTTCTTATGGAAAAATAAAATCAAAATGGAGAATGACCGATTAAAAATAGGAGCCAAGCTGTTTTTGGATTTTCTTAGTTGCAACCATTCTCTCTTTCTTCATGCAACTATGGAAATGCCAAATGAAACAGACACCCCTAGTTCACAGTTTCACACAATGAAAGGGTTTCTGATTTGCAATAACTTCACCTCATTTATAGTAGGATAAGAGCTGTCTTTTTTTTTGCTTTCATTTTATCAAATTATTGGTTAATAAGGACATCTACAAAAATGTGTTGCTAATTTTATAATGAGTGTTGATCCATTGCCTCCAATTAAGATCATTATGCAATTCTATGGCGTATCCCTGTGTTGGTTTTAATTGCTGTAAATAGTTATTAGTTAGTGGGCATTCTTGTAATTAGCCGACTAAGGTTGTTATTGTAATTTGCATCATGACATCATCTCTATATAAGAGAGAGTTCTCAACTCAATAAGATATACACATTCTCTCATTCTCTTGGTTATTTCTCTCATTTCTTAATCTCTTTTACTTTTATTTTACAACACGTTATCAGCACGAATAGTTCTAACATTATCTTGTTTTCTGTTGCATGTGAAGCTTTCGAAGCAAATGCTGATCTTTTAATTTGATTCATCGATTCGCTCTACGTTGACATGGAAAGTTCTGAAATCGATGATCAACCATATGAGGATCATCATTTAACCAAATTTTTGTATTGGCTGAGAAGCTCCACAAATGGCCTTATCAGTTCTACACATAAAAGATGGAGATTATCCGTTTTACAATGAGTAACGTTTTCTTATCTTAATTCCAATTATTATTTGCTAGCCTTGATTATATATATGATGAACAAATCACCATGAAACATAAACTATATTTCGTTTATCCTCTCGAAATTTGTATATATATGCTTACTAATTTGTGTAGCATATAGAAAATTTCATTTGATGCATGAACCGCCAAATTCATATTATTAATCTATCTTTGTTCATGTTTCGATTTTGGAAAGAAATATTAGCATTGAAAATCATTGAACGGCCAGTAGTCTTCGTAATTAGCCAGCGCCACCTGCCTAGTAGTGCAAACCAAAAGGCGCATGGATCAACAAGTACATGTATCAAATTTAAGATCACCCTCGAATTCAAGTATATGCATGCGTTCCAGAAGTAACACCCATAACCATTAATTTGGTCGTTTATGCTAGACGTTACATATATGCAATATTTATGCCCGAAGCATTTAGTAATACAAACGAATTAATATTGCTCTTAATGAGGTTTGAATAAAATGCGTTACAACAACATTTTAGCATTGATTATGTTATTTACTCATAATTTAAAATGTACGCTATGTCAGTTACAGATTTGAATTATGTCAAATTCAATGTCATTAAATGACATGTAATTAATGCCATAAGCATTTACCAAGTTATAACACATAGATTATGCTACAAGATTATGGGCCAAATTATTGCACAAATTATGATATAAACGTTATGAATTTAATATTCGGTTACGTCAATTTGAATAATTGCCATTATAATTCATTATGCTAGAAGCTTGAATTTTAGGTTTAATTACGTAACTATTATATAAACGTTATGCCCGTAGCATTTACCTCATTTATTACTAATACAGTAATACATAATGTCATAAGCATTATTTATTACTAATACAGTAATACATAATGTCATAAGCATTAATGAGATTTAAACTCATACCCGCTACATAAATGATATTTACTATTGACTTTATGTCGGATCCTAATTTAATGTCAATTACGAATTAGAATTATATTCATTCCAATTTGACGTTTATGAGGGTATAATGCCAGAAGCAATTACACATTTATAACCTCATAAATTGTGCTTGAAGCATTAGGGTTTAATTACGTGATTATTACATAAATGTTATGCCAGAAGCATTTATCCAATTTAGTACTTATGTGTAATGCTAGAAGCATTAATGAGATTTGAACTCATTGCCTTTGGTACTTAACCGCTACATAGTAATTTATGCCATATATTAATTGTCCGTTACCAAATTCAAATTACGTCAGTTTTATTCAATTAGTTCTCAATTATGTTATCGGTTTATATCGATAATTATTATAAGTATGTAATGACACATTAATGCCAGAAGCAATTGGTGATGCAAATGAGTTAGATTTGCAAGTAACCGCTACGTTATTGACATTTATTGGTTAAGCAATTTTATTGCATATACATTATGTCGATGTATATTAAATTGTTTTCGTTATATTTTAATTTATTTTGGTTTCATATAATTACTTTCACATTAAGTTTGTATGTTACGATTTAATAACATATATTGCATTGATTTATGTTATATTGGTGAATATTAATGATGTTAAGTTAGAAGCTTAAATCAAGCCTGAATATACACAAATTGAGCCAGAAGCTCGACGCAGGCTGCAATGCTAGCACAAAAGCTCGCCATATGTCACCATGAGTACATATAATGAATATAATTCTTCTCAAACTAGACTCATCCGGTTGGATGCGATGTCTAGGCAAGTTCTTTTGAGGCTGTGTACTTAAGTGAGCCTCGCTCCACCACCTCATCATTGCTTACCTGGTCGTATACAATTAGAGTTACCGAAAGGGTTGACTAATAACATTGCATTTCTTGGTAGACCATTCTGAGCTCAGCCAGTGGGCCCACTCTCCCTCTACAGGACGTAGAAGCCTAGCATACCTCTCAGATTGTGCCATGTGGGCTTTTAAAGTATGTAGAGGTTTATTTCTTTAGCTTTGAATTAAAGTCAATTCCTTTGGTCCAGCAGAATCAAACAAAAAAGAAATTTAATGACACTGGTTTTTCGTACTTAGTCATTATGTATGTCTATAAGACTCTAAAAAAAAATACTTTCTCATAATGGCTATTGTTAAATATTCATCATATTTAATGTGTAGTTAATTGCCAGAAGCATTTACACATAATTATGTGACATATTCACTATGCTAAATTAGTAGTGTGGAATTAATATTATCAATTGTTACATGATTATAATTTGAAAATACATGTACCTAATGAACCGGTAGTTCAGAAATGAACCTGTAGTTCATGTATAAATCGAAATTGTAGTTTCGATAATAACCCCCTTAAGAAACTTGAAGTTTCATTCCAAAATTTACCAGACATGATAAAATCAATAGCTCTTATTCATATCATGTTAATTGGAAGTCTCGAGAAGAAACAATCTGAACTAGACATCTTCGTTGCATGAACCAAGAGAATATTGAAATGAAAAGACTTGTTGCCTTAGAATCTAAATCAAAATTGATATGTGTTATCAATATTAAGGAACTGAGCGTTTTCGTCTGGCTAACGAGACAAAATACCTTTACATTTTAGAAGAACATTATCGAAAGGTAAGTTCATTGAAATCAATGCTTAAAACATTGAAACCACCAGAAAAATGGTGTAATATCTTTGCATAACCTTCAAATGTGTGGCCAAAGCGTACATCGAAGATATTAAAATTTATTAGCTAGAAGCTAAATGATTCGAGCAAATACTAGCTATAGTATTGGTGTTTGATTCACCCGGAAAAAATATATGGTGCACCGTATCCTCAACTCAATTATCACACGGGCATCCCCTTCAGAATAAAGGTCTTGTCTTTAATGACATATTATGTCAAGTTGCTCGTTAAGGATGTTGAATACTAGACCATCATATGCAAAGACTAGAATAAACACTATCTCTTTATGCACAGAATGCAAGGGAAAATTCGTGGACCTATCCAACCACCATACAGACCAGTTAAATATTAATGGTTTTGGTTGATGCATCGACAAAAGTGATCAGATGTCACATCACTGTCCACAAGAAAAAATGTTGCGTTTGCTAAACTCTCACCCATGAAATTTAGGGTACACCACTCGGATTATCTTATAAAGTCTATAAGGCTTGATAATGCTGGAGAGTTTACATCGATAACTTCCGATGATTATTGCATATCCCTTGGGATCTGTTGAACATATAGTTTCCTATGTTCACACCCAAGATGGTCTTTTAAGTAGAACCTTGGTAGTGCGCACCAAGCTTCTAGTGTTTGCGTCAGGCTATGCAATCTTGCATGCAGCCATGTCGGTCCGGTTGAGGCCCACTACTACCCACCTTACTTTGTGTTATAGTTGGTGACTGAGTGCAAACCTGGTGTTTCGCACTTATACAGATTTGGGTGTGCAGTTCCTGTGCCAACTGTGCCGCCACAACGTACAAAATTGGGTCCTTAACAAAGGATGAGCATATATGTCGATTATGAACTCTATCCATTATGTGCTCCTTAGAGCCCTTGACATGCGATCTCTATACCACTAGATTTGTGGTCGTCACTTTTATGAGACAGTCTTTCCGCCGTTAGGGGGAGATAATAACATCACCGTTCCTGATGAACGACGTGTAGAATGTCTCATCTTGATCCCCAAACCACACATGTGATATTGCAGTGCAAAGAATTCTACTTCCAGTTGAAGTGCAAAGAATTCTAGATCTACGTAGTGTAGCCCATAATATGCCAGACATTTCATTAGATCTAGTTAAAGTGATGAGATCATATATACCTGCTGCAAACCTGTAAGGATAAGCGTTCTCGTAGGACGTATCATCCTAGTTGGACGAGGTACGGCCATGGTGGCTAACCAGTCATAGTCCCTGCCCTGAAGTGAGGTAGACCATTAGGTTCAAACGATTCTTATCCCTAGAAGAGGGTAAACTTGGCACAAATGAATCTTCTTGCCATCGTAATCTCAAACCAATTCAACTCACGAGATTAATCCGGATTATGAGTTCGTCCTAGAAGAGATGAAGTTGGGGGATGCTCCAACATTTAAACCCACTCTCGAGAATAGAAAATCTCGATAAACTTAGGGAGATATTGAATCAGAATGAGATTTTATCGATGATATATTTATATTTACGGTGGCCACCTAAATTATAATGAGCGATGATGTCGAACCTTGCTTCGTTGATAGATCTCAACGAAGAGACGACTGGCTAAAAAGGAAAAAAACAATCCAGGTCAAATCAGTTTCCTTAACTACGAGAAAGGTGTTATGGGCCTGTTGTTCCCACACCTACCCATGTTAAACCTATATTGTTTAGATGAGTATTTGTAAGGAAGCGTAATGAAAAAAATAAGATTGTGATATAAGTCTTGTTTAGTGGCGCAAGGATTTTCTCAACGCCCTGTGATTGATTACCAGGAGACATACTTTCCCGTAATGGACGTCATAACATTTCACTACCTTATCAGTTTGGTAGTTTCCGAATAACTGAATAAGCAGCCTATAAATGTGGTAACAACTTATCTCTATGTGGATCTGAATATAGAGATATACATGAAGTTTTCTGAAGGACTTATGTTACCCAATGCAAATAGTTCTAGACCACAGAACATGCTCTCCATTTGCTAAACTAGTTCACTTTAAGAGTTCAAACAATCCAGACGGAATTGGTATAACCGTCTAAGTGAATATTTGCTTGGGATGAGATATATGAGCAATTGACTATGCCCATGCGTGTTTATTAAGAAAACAAACTTCTGGTTTGCAATTTGTGGTGATCTACGTCAATAGCATGAATTTGATTGATACTCTTGAAGAGATCAAGAAAACCACAAAACACCTGAAGTCAGAGTTTGAGATGAAAGACTTTCGGAGACTAAATCATTTTCTCGACCTGGAGTCGTGCAAAGTGCAAATGGAATTTTGGTTCATCAATCAAATTACATCTAGAAGATGTTAAGATGCTTTAATGAGGATAAAACAATGTCTTCAAGCTCACTCATAATCGTCTGAAATCTAGTGAGACTCGTATCATCGTGCAGATGATAACGAAGATATATTGGGACCAGAAGACTCACATCTAAGTACAATAGATGCATTATTGTACTTGGCTAAATGTGGTAGATCGGACATTTCACCCGATGTGAATTTGTTAGCTAGATATAGCTCTGCGCCTAAAAGACAATTTTCCATTACCTTAAATGTATGACGGAAAATGACTCATTATATCCCTAGGCATCATGGAATGGATCAACCACCTATGATCCTTGGAATGATTTTTGCCTTGTTAAATATGGTGACATGAGTTATGTAAACCGATAGAAGACTTATTCCTGATTAGTTATATCTTTACTATAGGGAATACAATAATCTTAGAGGTATATGAAAGAAAAACCTCTTTAAGTCATGTTGACTATTAAGTTAGTCAAAAAGCATGATCAATATATTAGTTTTACCTAGCGTGTAGTTTTCAGGGGGAGTCAATATTAGGAGGCATGGAGTATCCTGAAGCATACTCTTGACCATTGTGTACTCTTTTGTCCTTCGTCTAGGGTTATTTTGTCCCACTGTGTTTTGTTACCTGGCAAGGTTTTAACGAGGCACACATTAAATTGGTCACCCTACTCATACTTCATCTTGAAGATGCTTTTATTTGAAATATATGCAATAGCTCATCTTTTCCCTTCGACCACTAGTTTGTCCCACTGGGTTTATTGGGTAAGGTTTTGGTGTAGCAACTATTATGCATCTATCTCCCACGGACTCACATCTTATGATTCAGACTAAATCACTTTACCGAAATTAAGGGTTTTGACTACCACCGCTACGTGCACGTTGTACTTTTTTCTCCTTCGACCAAAATTGTTTTTGTCCCATAGGATTTTTATTACTTGGCAAAGTTTTGACGAGGTAACACTGAAACACATATCAAAGGAAGCTAACACTACTAGAAAAAAGCCTTGAGGTGATGAAATTTTTTCGTCGCCTAAGAGCATTTGTCGTCATGTAAACACTTAGCTGACGAAAATTTTGTCACCTAAGAGTCGTCCCCTAAGGCCGGTGGTTAGAGCAGTTAGTTGACGAAAATAATAATTTCGTCATCTTAGTTAGTACTAAGATGACATATAATGTTTCGTCGCCAAAATACTTAGCTGACGAAACATTTTTCGTCGCCAAGTTACTTAGATGACGACTATATGTTTGTCACCAAGGTACTTAGCTGACGAAATTTTCGTCAGCTAAGTAACTTGGCCACGAAAGTTTATCTTTCGTCACCTTAGTGCTATTTATTTATTTTTTTAAATTTAGTCATTAAAAATTATTAAAATCACATTTAATATTATAAAAAATAAAAAAAAACCCTGAACAAAACACCTGGAAAGTAACAAAATTATATATATATATATAT
Source organism: Fragaria x ananassa (assembly GCA_034370585.1). NCBI lineage: Eukaryota > Viridiplantae > Streptophyta > Magnoliopsida > Rosales > Rosaceae > Fragaria > Fragaria x ananassa. The sequence continues at coordinate 17,196,422 of CP139766.1, forward strand.
ATATAATCAATTTCATATACAAAGTCATTAAGAGTAGTACAATATAGACTTGTTTATACAAAATATATACTAGAAAATAAACTAGCTAGTAACTATGAAGTGTCAATTGAATCAATGCCTCCATCATCATGATCATCATCATTGGGCTGCTCGGATGTGACTGCCGGCTGACATACGCCGAATTTGGTGAAGAGAAACTGCTCACATTGTTGAAGACGTGCCATGATTTGTTTGTTCTCTTCCTTGGCTTTCCGGGCTTCCTCCTTGGCCTTTCGAGCTTCCTCTACCACCATATCAACAAGTGCAGCTCATTGGGAACGTGAAGTGCAGCTCCTATCAGGCCCTTGACTCAAACCATAATTGCCTACTAGTCCCATGCCCCGGATCTCGTTCATGTTTCTATGTCCAAATGCTTTTTCAAACACGATCGCCTGAGTTTGTTGGTCAAAATGATGATCAATATCTTCTTCCGGAATGCCAGGGTATTCCTTCCTCACATTGTCACGGATCTCATCAACCTTCTCCATCAGTTTAGCCTAACAAATGCAGTATATGTTTTATAAACAACAATTAATATGGAGAATAACAATTAATAACAATCAACCTTCTCCATCAGAAAATGAACTAGTTACAAACAACAATTAATATGAAGAGACAGAGAATTCTTCCGGGAAAAGAAATTAATGAGAAATCAAAGAAGGTCTGTTTGTTTATTGATAAACTAATAATATTGCACCCATCAGTTTGTTCTTCAAAGACTAGTTGGTGTTAATGGTTGGTATCAATCAGCTATGATAACAGTTTTAACTATAAATCCAATCTGTTGTTGATGGGAATGACATAGTGTCTGAAGCAAAATATAGATGTCATGAAGCATTGTCTAGGCTAGAAGCTAAAGAGGCAGCAGCGAAAGAAGCATCCAAAAGAAATGCAGTCCAAAAGAGGCAGCAATGAAGAAGCTGCCAAAAGAGAAGAGGAAAGAGTTGCACAGCTTAAGAAATTTCTAATGTCTGCTTGACTAAAGGATTAGTTATGTAGTCGACATCTTTTATTTCAACTCCTAATCAGTAGGCAGGTTAACTAATGTATATCATGCTAAGAAAAAAAAACTGGAAGTAATGTGAAGGGTAATGCAGTAAGCAGAAATTGTAATTTAAAGGCAAGATGTAAATGACTTACTTCATTTTCAGCTGCTTTTAAGTTGTGAGCCGAGTTATACGCCTATGAGTAACTTTTAATAAAATAGAGGTGTTCACCCTTGTCCTTTAATTCCTTCGCATTGTAGATGAAAGGCCTCGCCCCGGTGTGGTGGTGCAATGTCTTCTTGTCCTGGTTACTCTTGTTTGCAGCCGATTTTCTCTGTAATTTCATCATATTAACACTTTGGTTAGTAACATCAAGCTTAATCATCAATAATTGGTGATATAAAACTGACCAAATGAACAATCATGAGTATAATCCAAGAAAAAAAAGAACCAGGAAATTAGTTTTCCAAAAATCAAATGGTTAGAACAACAAAGGAAAAACGAGGCAAAACAACAAAGGCATCTTTGCGACACTGGCAGCTACACATACAAGTATAAGTACACAAAATGAACACTGAATACTATGGGAGAAACTAATCCTTTTGAATAAACCAACAAACTTTCATCAGTAGCAACAGTTAGTTATAAGATTAAAGTAATTTACCGTGAATCCATCAGACTCGAAATGTTTGAGGAGCCAGTTCCACTCATCCAGCCGGTGTTCAAACTCTTCTGGGATCTTCCCCGGGTTTTCCTTCCTAATTGTATTTATAGTGCACTTCCAGTTTTTGTAAACATTTTTAGCCTTGTCATCCAACCACTTCCACATGAGCTTATCATCAAGATCAAACTCATAAAAGATCTGTTAAAAAATGAACAACATTATTTATCTCATAATTCTACAATTAATTAAGCATTGAGTGAACACATGAACAACGGAAAAAGTCCTTACAAAAAGTTTAGTGGGCAGCTTCTTCTGCTCATCTTCGGTAGTGTCACCCCAAGTTGCAGCAACCATGGAAATTTCGTCCCGTATAATGTGGCCGACATTGTGTGTCAATATGCTGCTTAACTCTTTACTCTTCGGACCGTGACAGAAATCGTCCCACGTTACTTTAATTTTTTGTCCAGTCCTCTTGACTATCTCCTCTGCTTTTAAGCCTTTTACCACCCTTGTCTTGGTTTAAAGGGGAGGTGATGCGAAAAAAATAAAAAATAAACAGTTTTTGTCAAAACCAAATGCAAAAGAAACAAACGATCAATAAGTGAAGAGACCGGTGCAATATGAAAACATGCTTGGTAATTAAAGCTATAGGATTGATATTCATAACTTCATTATAAGCTTTGATCTTAGCACTGCACATGCTGCAACTTATTGGCTTTCTATAAAGAAGTTAACCATCCTCTATATATGCTTCATGTAAATCAGATCAATACTTGAATAATCACATTAAGATTTACAATTGTTTGAACAAAACTTTGGTAATAGCAATTAAAACTCCCCTCTTGATAACACAACAGACACGGACTGTTGTCCGTGACTGAAAACATGGTCAGGAAAAGCTCAATAAAAAAGTCATATTCATGCTGCAATCAGAATTAGGGCTGGGCAAAAAAACCGGATGGAGAAAAAAAACCGAACCGGACCGGTCGGGCCGGGTCGGGCTTTATTACGGGCCCAAACTTATTTGATGCCGGGCTGGGCCGGGCCCAACTACACCCGGGCCGGTCCCGGGCCGTATGTTTTGCTCAATCGGGCTAAGCCCGAAAGCCCGACTTTCCTAGGTGTCAGTTAATTATTGGACAATTTTATGTTCTATGTTACTACAATAGAGTCAACCACACACGATTTAGACTTTTTTTTTGTAAACACCCACTCGGAGTAGGTGAATTTGTGATGGAATTTGTGAATTTGTGACTCTTCTTATAGGAAAACGCTGAAGGAGTCGCTGAGTTTTGTACTTTTGTTTTGGATGCGTGGAGGGTGGAGCTACAAGCCTACATCAATTAGCAAGAGGCCAAGAGCTTGATGCATGTCTTTTTTGTTTTAAACGTTTAAATTTTCATCTTGTTGAATGTTGGGTGTTGACACTTTGCCAATTTGGTTCATCTTGTTTAAGTTTAAAACTGTGACCTGAACAATTTGGTTCTTTGGTTTGTTTCTTTTTTTCAGTTTCAATTTTTTTGAACTTCAGTTTGGTGCCTTCAAGCTTGAACACTTGAAACTTTGAATCTTTGATGTGTAATTGTAAGCTTGTGTGTGTGGTGAGAGCTGAGAATGCAGTTTAGGGATTTTTGATGCAGCAGGTGCTGATTTGTAGAGGTGCGTTTGCATTTCTGCAAAATTCTGTCATTTTTTAAAGAAAACAGGGAATATGTGATTCTGTGATTTTGGGCCCGAAAACCGGTCCGGCTTTTGCCGGGCCTTGATTTTTTTGCTCTAAAGCCCGGCCCGGATATAACACAACCGGTCCGGGCCCGGGCCTAGCAAATACTACCCGGGTTTGGGCCCGAGCCCAGCCCTAATCAGAATACATTTCATAAGGTAATTACCACACACACAAATACAATAAGTCACTCAAAGTTTCATAGAGTGGGTCAAAACATACATATATGAAAGCAACCCAAAATTAAAAATGGAAAACCAATAATCTTGATATGATACACACAGTGAAGAACACATAATAGCAACATCATAAGTTGATTAACATAAGTTTGATCAATGGTGTTTGGTCGGAGAAAATGATGTTTGAACAAGAGAATAACTAAATTTTTAGATGAGGGAATTAGTGCTAATGCTCATTGTATGTAGTAGGTTCCTAATCGACTACCATAAAACTAATATACATTTGACATTATTATATATGAACACATAATCCTTCCAAAATATACACATAATCTATGAACACCATCCTAATAAAACGCAGAACCATCACTCATTCACTACACAAAACCCATTCCAAAACCAATACTCAATCGCTACACAGAACCCAGAAACCAATATCGAAAATCGAAAGGTCGCAGATGAGTACGAGTGAGGAAAATTACCACTTTCAAGACAGGGTTTGCGCCGAACGCTAATCTTAACAGATGACTGGCCAGTTCGATGATCATCTGAGGAATGTTTGTTGACATCTGAGGACGGTTTGTTGACATCGGGCAGTGGTGGAGGGAGTGGAGGTGCCGAACTTGACGGAGGCGCCATAGGCTGCGAAGAGACCTCTGTGGGGCGTCGATATTGTTGGGCTATCTCCTGCATCAGTCTCTGAGACTGTTCCACCTGTCTCTTCCTCTTCCCACTAGTCGGCGGCATAGTGGATGTGGCACAAGGGAGGAGACTGCTTAGAATCGGAGGAGGAGAAGGCGATGTGGAGGAGGAGATGGCTTGGAATCGGAGGAGGAGACGGCGATGTGGAGGAGGAGACGACTTGGAATCAAAGGAGGAGATGGCGATGTGGAGGAGGATCGGAGACGGCTTGTATTTCGGTTAGGACTCGGTGTGTCTGGGTTTACTAATGTTACTCAGCCCACAAATCCACTCCTTTTCGTCACCTAAGCCAAATACAAAATTTGGCCCAAAAACTTGGCGGAATTTTCGACCCGCCAAATATGAAGTAGGTTAGGTGACGAATAAATTAATTTTTGTCATCTAAGTGAACCAAATAAATAGTTAGGTGACAAATACATTAGATTTTGTCATCTCAGTGAACCAAAAATATTTCTACCATTTTCAAATTTTAGGACTTAGTTGACGAAAACCTAAAAAGAAAAGGTTTTCATATAAGTTTTGGAAATAATCATCATCCAATATATATAATCATCCACATATATATATATATATCAATCAGCTAGCATTAATTAATCATCACCCAATAATATTAACAACATGCTTATGACCGGAATCCTCACCGGAAAACTCATCGGAAAACATGAAAAAATATGACGGAGAAAGAGAGAGAAAGAGATTATACCAAACTCAATGCATATGGTAGACAAAACTCAAGTTTCAGAGCCCGGCGGGATTTGAAGGGCTTCACACCGGGTATTGAAAATCGAAGGAAATTTTGAGAGAGAATGGAGAATGAAAGATGCAGATCTGGAAACGTATCAGGATGTTATAAAAGTTAAATCCAGTAAGGTGACGAAATTATTCGTCACCATAGTAACCAGTTAGACGACGAAAAAATTCTTCGTCACCTAAGAGAGAACACTTTGGTAACGAAACATTTTTTCGTCACCTACCCTACCACTTACATGACGAAACACTTTTTCATCACCTCAGTGATACTAACTTGGGTGACGAAAAAAAATTTTGTCACCTTGCCTGCCACTTACATGATGAAAGAGTGTTTCGTCACCTCAGTGATACAAACTGCGTGACGAAAACCTATTTCGTCACCTTACCTGTAACTTAAATGACGAAACTTTATTTTCGTCACCTAAGATAGAACACCTTTGTGACGAAAAAATATTTCGTCACCTCCCTATGCCTTAAATGACGAAAATAATATTGGTCACGTTAGAGCTTACTTAGGTGACGACGTTAGTGACGAAATTAGTTTTCATCACCTTACCTGCCTCAGATGACGAAATATTTTACTGAGGTGACGAAATTGTTTTCGTCACTAAAGTGTTCTCTTAGGTAACGAATTGGAAATATTTCGTCATCTCAGGGTATTTTTTCTAGTAGTGTAATGACAGAGAATACCTAAGGGGAGTGTTGTAAATAGTTATTAGTTAGTGGACATTCTTGTAATTAGCCGACTAAGGTTGTTATTATAATTTGCATCATGACCTCATCTCTATATAAGAGAGAGTTCTCAACTCAATAAGATATACACATTCTCTCATTCTCTTAGTTGTTTCTCTCATTTCTTAATCTCTTTTACTTTTATTTTACAACATTAATATATTATTCACTTGACTTATCAATTTCAATCTGTTATCATGTTATCATCTGGTACGTGCATATAGAGATATTAATTATGTAACAGATAAACTAGCGTAAATGACTCATTCTCATCCTGGTCCTTTGACGCGGTTTTCTTGTCTACCCATGTCCTTTTCCCAACATTCCATTCGGATCAACTCGGCAAGGGTGCGCTCGTGATTTTTTTTTTTTTTGAATTAGTTGCGTTGTTGTTTAACTTATATACTTGTGTTTGACTGAAGAACCCTATTTAGAAAGTCGCATAGTGGTTGAGCATTCTGATTCGAAACGCCCATACTCGTGTTCGACTTACAAAAATGTTGAAGTTGTTAGACACTGTGGTGTAATGTATAATTAGAACTTTTATATCGGAGATTAGACAGTGAACCTAGAAAGCAACTAAACTAGCTGACCTTGTGCAACCAACACCCTCGAGCCTGAAACTGGACTGTCGTAGAGACGGCAAACTGGCAAAGGCATAGGTTTTGTAATCATCCAAAAGCAAGCAGGCTTTTATATTGTTCAAAAGAAAAAAAAAAAAAGAAAAAGGAAAGCTATTGTTACCGTTGAGATGTTTCGAAATGTATGATATTATTTGGCCATTCATACAATATTAGATTAGCACCTAATCCAAGCCGATGCACATGAAAATGGCATATGGAACCCTCTTTTCTGTCTCTCTTGTCTTTCTATAAGTAGCAGCCCGCCTCCCTCCCCTTTTTCTCTGCCTTCACTCCCTCTTTAAGCTCACTCTTTCAATCCAGAAACACTTGAGCTTGGTCTAAAATGGCAAAACTCTCCATACCCATACTGGGATTGCTACTGTTATGCTGCTTATCAGCTCTTACAGAAGCCAAGTATTCCAAATACAAAGACCCAAAACAGCCCTTGAATGTTCGAATCAGGGACCTCATGAAGCGGATGACCCTGGCCGAGAAGATTGGCCAAATGGTCCAGATCGAGCGCGAGGTTGCTACCCCTGATGTCATGACCAAGTATTTCATAGGTAAACAAGTTCAGTTCACAAGTCTTGTCATCATTGTTTGCTACCCATTTTGTGCTAATGTCTCACTTTTTGTTGATTTTGCAGGAAGTGTTCTCAGTGGTGGTGGGAGTGTGCCGGCTCCAAAAGCATCAGCCGCAACATGGGTCAATCTTGTCAATGGAATCCAAAAGGGATCCCTATCCACCCGTCTCGGGATTCCTATGATTTATGGGATTGATGCTGTCCATGGCCACAACAATGTCTATAATGCTACCATTTTCCCTCACAATGTCGGATTGGGAGCCACCAGGCAAGTCTTTTCCACTTTGGCTGAATGAAATGGTCTCATATTGAACCTGTGCTTGACTTGTTGAGTTTTTTTCTTTTTCTCAACAGAGATCCTGCGCTTATCAAGAGAATCGGAGAGGCGACTGCCCTTGAAGTCAGGGCAACAGGAATTCCTTATGCTTTTGCCCCATGTATTGCGGTACAATCCCATTTTACAAATCTTGAACCTTAAAATGGAGTGAGGATTCAGCTAAAACTATGTACTACTGTTGCAGGTTTGCAGGGATCCAAGATGGGGTAGGTGCTACGAAAGCTACAGTGAGGATCATAAGATTGTCCAAGCAATGACTGAGATCATCCCTGGTTTGCAAGGAGATATGCCTCCTAGTTTCCAAAAGGGAGCGCCTTATGTTGGTGGAAAGTAAGATTTCTGTGGAGAACTTGATTTACTTTTGTTTAGGGGCTAATTGGATGAATTATTATTCAACTCTTGAAATTCTTCTAGTTTCAGACAAGGACCTCTGCCGACTACAACCGTCTTGGTTTAAGTATAGTAATCACATGGGCGGGTACTTCAATAGTAGGCCATGTTTGAAACATTGTGGTCTAGGCTTAAAATGACTAACAACAGCCTCACAAGTGTTACATTCAGTAGGCCTTAGATGTGGCCCGGTTGGTTAGCTGATATAAAGCATGAATAAATGAATATAACTGTAGACATGAATTGGACCAGATGTCTTCTTTAGATAAGCCTCATATGAAAGGAGATAGTTGTTAACTCTTTTCACTTATCATATTGCTAGGGGAAAGGTTGCAGCCTGTGCGAAGCACTATGTAGGAGATGGTGGCACAACCAGGGGCATCAATGAGAACAACACTGTGATTAATTGGAATGGTCTGCTTGACATTCACATGCCCGCATACCTCAACTCCATCCTTAAGGGTGTTGCAACAGTTATGGTCTCTTACTCCAGTTGGAATGGGAAGAAAATGCATGCTAATCAAGACCTTGTAACCGGATATCTCAAGAACAAGCTCCGTTTCAGGGTAAAGAAAATCATTTAAAATAACTTGTCTAAGAAATTGATTTTTTTCGTTTAGATGGTCTAGTCTAGTGAATTGGATTATTATCAGTGAGGGCCTTAACATGTTTATTTGGCTGCTGTTGCCAGGGTTTCGTCATCTCAGATTGGGAGGGCATCGACAGGATTACATCTCCTCCCAAGGCTAACTATTCGTATTCAGTTCAAGCAGGAGTTAGTGCTGGAATTGACATGGTTAGTCTGAATTTGTGTAAGCTCTATGTTGTCTTGAAGTGTAACTTCTGGTTGTGTTACTTAAGCCATTGTCCACTGGCTACATTTCTGTTTTATTCAATTGCTAACACACTGAAGGCTTTTTATATTCAATTGCTAACACATCTAAGATTGTTACAGATCATGGTCCCCTACAACTTTACCGAGTTCATTGATGATCTGACATATCAAGTCAAGAATAATATCATCCCCATGAGCAGGATTGATGATGCTGTGAAGAGAATTTTGAGGGTTAAGTTTGTCATGGGCCTTTTTGAAAATCCCTTGGCAGATCTCAGCTTAGCCGATCAGCTAGGAAATAAGGTCTGTTTGTTTCAAATTTTCCATTATAACATAACTTTGATCATTTTCATTGTGCTTATTCAAATCCTTTTTAATCAAATTTTACAGGAACATAGAGAATTGGCAAGAGAAGCGGTAAGAAAATCACTTGTTCTACTAAAGAATGGAAAATCTGCAACGAAGCCACTGCTTCCTCTATCCAAGAAAGCAGGGAAGATACTAATTGCAGGAAGTCATGCAGACAATTTGGGCTTTCAATGTGGAGGCTGGACGATCACATGGCAAGGCCTTGGTGGCAATGATCTTACAGTTGGTATGTTAAAAGCTAACCATGAAGCTTTCATTGTCTTTTAATTAACTTACTGAACACTGACCATATCATACCGCAAATATATCTCAAAAGTTTCACTTGAACACACTGTCAGTATGTTGCAGCGGAGTGCTATTAGGTACATGTGCCATGTAGAAACTCTAAGATTACTCAAATTTCATCGAAAATATATTTCTAATTATCAATGCTGTAACAGGTACCACAATCCTTGATGCGGTGAAAACTACAGTTGATCCTACTACTCAAGTTGTCTACAACGAGAGCCCTGATGCGAACTTTGTGAAGTCCAACAAATTCTCCTATGCTGTTATTGTTGTGGGTGAACCTCCATATGCTGAAACCTTTGGAGACAGCATGAATTTGACCATATCTGAAGCAGGATTGAGCACAATCAACAATGTTTGTGGAGCTGTGAAATGTGTTGTGGTTATTATTTCGGGCCGCCCTGTTGTGATCCAACCGTACCTTTCCAAAATTGACACACTTGTCGCGGCTTGGCTTCCTGGAACTGAAGGTCAAGGTGTTGCTGACGTTTTATTTGGTGACTATGGATTCACCGGCAAGCTTGCACGTACATGGTTCAAATCAGTAGACCAGCTCCCAATGAATGTGGGTGATGCACATTATGACCCTCTCTTTCCGTTTGGATTTGGTCTAACAACTAAGCCAACCAAGAATTACTAGAACACAAATCCTGGAAGGCTCTGTCTCTGCTCCTTTTTTCCATTCCATTTCCACATAATGTTGTATCATACATTCATACTTGAGTCCATGTACAAGGAAATTAATCAGCAGTTGAGGACTGCCCTTTCCGCCAATTATTTGAGGCCTGGTTTGTCATGTTTAACACTTCAATGTTCGGACTTATTTGATTTTAGAAATTCTTGAAGTCATATGCAATAAATGTCAAACGAATTTCCAAAGAAAAAACAGAGAGAATTTGCAAACATTCCTAGGTTAGACCTATTGGTCTACTCTCCGGCATTGTTGTTTTGGCCCACGTCCTCAGCAGGGGTGATGAGGAGATTGTGCTTCCAATTATTTGAGGCCTGGTTTGTCATGTTTAACACTTCAATGTTCGGACTTATTTGATTTTAGAAATTCTTGAAGTCATATGCAATAAATGTCAAACGAATTTCCAAAGAAAAAACAGAGAGAATTTGCAAACATTCCTAGGTTAGACCTATTGGTCTACTCTCCGGCATTGTTGTTTTGGCCCACGTCCTCAGCAGGGGTGATGAGGAGATTGTGCTTCCAAAAGTAAAACAATGTGTGCGGGGCGTGCCACCTCGCGGACGAGGAAATGGAACGGTGCGACTTCTAACCAAGCGAAAGAGAGCTCCGGTGCCACCTCGCGGGCGAGGAATTTACGAGCAAAATCTTCTTGTCACCTGTTGATCGATACTCACTGTCAGAGCGAGCAGAGAAACAAAGGGAAATCGGAGACGAGTCCTGACGGGCTCTGAGATCTAAGGCAGGGTGCGCTTAGAACGTTAGGGTTTTTTTCGAGGACGCTCGAAGGTTTGTACTGACTGTGTTTGTCTGTTTGTTTGAGAGAATTGTTGTGTTTATTGATTGTGTGTAGAGAGTTTTCTGTAAGCCGTGGAGCTTCTTTATATAATCATCTGCAAGCAACCCGCGGAGACCTAATCACAATCCACTTCAGACTCGGCAATTAGAATCCCACAAGGATACGATCAACTCGCCAGCCGTGCGCTCCATGCAACACGTGTCAAACCAACCTTGCTTAGGTCTTGTTCACCGCCTCGCATCATTTCACTATAGTGTCGTACGCGAACTCAAACACTAAGCGATCTTATCCCGAGGGCACTATCATCCATTTCCAACTCTACCTCGCCATGCACTTTAGAGTCCCACGCGAACTGGAAATAAGGATCCCGCGAGGACATCGAATCTCGCGGGGTATCAGAATCTTTTGGACAAAGTCCTCGTCGCGTGCTGCCAGACTTCGCCACCCTTCGTGGGCTAAAAAGGCCACAGGCGCTGGCCCAAATGCTATCCAAAACCTATCTCGAGTATTGGACCGAAAATACCCACTGGGCTCAAACATTGCCTCTAGGCCTTGAGCTTAATCCACTTCGTAACGGATAAGCGAAAAGGCCTAAATAAGTTTTTTATGGGAATTCGTATTTCAAAAGGTGCTGACGTTTCGGCGTCATCGCCTCCCTTCATCATTACGGCTTTTTGAATTTTGAAACGTGCTGACGTTTCGGTCGTCATTGCGTCTCTTCGTTACGGCCACTGATTGACAAGGAAGTTACGGTTCGTCCTCTTTATAAACCTCGATGCGGGTCCCCACATCTCACCATCGCTTTCCAATCAGCCTTTGCCTTTCCTTCTGCAACCAACCAAACTCCAGCACCGACCTCACTCCGACCAGAAACAATGGCACCCAAACCTGCTGCTAATGACCCGAACCTTAGCCTCACGGTGGCGACCTCCTGGTCGACCAGCCTTGCTCGTCGTTTCGCCAACAACCCGCCTCAAGGAACACCCATTTACTTCCTTGAAACAGGGGCAACCCTGCTCGGTCCGACTCCTTCAAAGCCTCCGTCCGCCGCTGATCTCAATCATTACACCGCCTCCGTGCGCCGACCAATCCTGGCCCAACGTCGCGAACCGGGGAACTTCACCTCTTAGTTCCAACAAGCCCGCTCTCATACAAATATCCGGGTCGGGGAGTGGCCTAGTGCCACTGCGGAGGAACGGGCGTGGTACGCGGAACGCCTCTAGACCGACCAAACGATCTGGGAAGCAACCGGCATCCGCGAAGCCATTTCCTTGAGCTTCTCACTGCCCCCTCACGCCGACCGAGCACCCATCGCTGCCGTGGCCTGTTTATGGAACAGTGCCACTAACACCTTCGATTTTCCCTTCGGGCAGATGGGCATCTCTCTGTTAGACATCCTCGCCATCGCCAAAGCCATATGCGCCAGGCGACTTTGCGTCGACCGAGTTCACACACGCCTGCAACCTGGGGGCTCGCCGCGCCCTGAAAGGTTCATATGGGGCCTGGAGGAAATTCTACATAGGCCACGCGGAGCAGCATGAAGGAGGCATCGCCTTTCTTGAGTATTGGCTCGACAAATTTATCTTCTGCGGCAGTGCTCACAAGCCCACAGGGAAATGGACCAGGCTGGCCGAAGCACTGTATAATGGGGTCGAAGTAGGGCTAGGGCAACCCGTACTAGGCGCGCTCTAACGAACCTTGCACCTGCTGTCCCTGAGGCCCTTTCAACTCTCCGGTGGCCCTCTATGGATCCTAGACTTGTGGACGCAGCTGTACTTTCCGCTCTTCCGGCGAGCCTCGCTGGAATTCCTACCCGAGGACCGGCTGCTTGGCTTCGCGGTGTGCAGGAACGCTGCGAATCGAACTCCTCTGTCTTTCTTTGCCAGCCTTTCCATCCTGTACAACCACCTTGAGCCGCCTCCCACCATGGATATGATGGTTCGCTGACGCCATCCTGAAGTCCTATCAACGGGCTTCTTCCCTCGCCCTGATTCAGACAGTGATGCCAGGACCGTCTTCGTGAGAGCAACTTCGTGCTGCGACCTCCAGCTCGCCGAGGATGAACAAGGCTTCGAGCTGTATGCCCCCAATCACTTTGCCAGGCAGCTCGGCTTCCGTCAAGGGATTCCCTATCCACTTCTCCACTCGGTTAATAAGTACACCTCCTGGAGGAAGATTGGCGAGTCCGACCGGGTCACCCCGCTGCAAAACATCTTCCCTCTTTCTCTCAACTTGCTGGAGATTGAGCCTTCGCAGGGCGTCGACCCCGCCTACCTCTCTTGGTGGCGATCCTTATCTGACAACCATTGGGAGTTCCCGGATGACGCGGTCTTTGCCGCCATCTTTCGTCCTCTATACGACACTCTAGGCGAATCAGACTGCGATATCCTCGATGCCCAGCGCGACCGTGTAGAGAGGGGTTCAGGGGCTGCGATGGGAACTAGGCTTGCGCTCCCGCCAGTTCCTACTACTCGCCGCCCGACGGGAATCGTCATTAGAGAACGCGATTCCGCACCCGAGGTATGTCACTAAGTGTGTAGATTTCCATACCTCCTTTAACACATTGACAAAATGCTTCTTCCTAACCCTCTTGTTTACTTTTCAGTCTGCCCCCCGCCGGAGAACAATCAACAGATCTGAGGGTGCCAGAGGAAAAGCACCTGTCCGAAAGGAAACTGTGGCGGGCCACGACAGTGAGACTGCTCCCGTCGTTCCCCGGCCAACGAGCGGCGAAAGCTCGCGGAAGCGTCCTATTGAGGATGAAGAAGAGTTGCTAGAGGATGAAGAAGAGTTGTTAGAGGATGCTCGGTATCAGCGAGAGCACGCCTTGGTAAGTGATCCCTCTTTGGACTAAATTCTTCAAGCTAATTAAAAACGACTCGCTAACTTTGCCTTTGACAGGTTCGCCGCATTCGACCTCGCCTCGCTGTCGTTGAAGAGGCGCCAGCGATAGCGGAAGTCCCACCTCCGGAACCACTCGTCGGAGAAATAACCATGGCCATCGAGGGGGTCATTGTAGCCAACGAGAATGTTGCTGTAGCCGTCGAGGAAGCTGGCACGGCCATCGAGGAAGTCGTTGTGGCCAGCGCGGAGATGGCCATCGTGGAAATTGCTGTAGCCAACGAGGAGATGGCCATCGAGGAAGTTGGTGTGGCCACGGAGGAAGTCGCCATGGCCATCGAGGAGGCTGGCATGGCTTTGGGGAAGTCACCGTGCAACCGGCTTCTCCAACCGCCGTTCCAAGCGAAACTGGTCCAATCCCAGAGCCTATCTCGGCTCCCGCTGAAGATGAAGCTCTTGACCAGTCCACCCAGCTTTCTGACTTTACTTCCCCATTGGCATTTCCGCCAGAAGACCTCTAATTGGTACTTTGGCTCCCTCCTCTGCAACCAAGCCGAACGGCTCAAACCAGCGAAGTGTCTTCGGCGGTTCCAACAGAGGATTTCCAACCTTTGCTTGAGCTTTCTCCTCTGCAACCAGAACCAACGGCTCAGGCCAACGAAGTGGAGATAGAACCGTTGGTCCATACCCGCTCTGAGGTTCCGCCACCCGTTCCAGAGATTGAGGCAGCTGCTGAGGTTGAACCAACCACTCCGGCTCCAACGAGAATATCTGTCGAGGCGTCTTCTTCCTTGGGTACCAGGGCCGCTCGTCTTCGGGCCCGGACTACCCCGCCTGCTGATCTAGAGCCCATTCGCCTAGCCTGGGCTTTCTTTCACGGGCTACTGCGCCAAAGCCCACGCATGAACGTATTTGACTTGGTAGGGCGCGTCCGCGAGGCTCACGAAGTTCTGAGTCGGCAACTCGCTGGCAGCAATCCTGCTCTAGACCATGTGTTGGAACTTGCTGACGCTGTCGAGCTGCAGGCTCGCCAAGTTCAAGACGTCGGTGCCCAATCGGCTGCCCACGAGAAAGCTCGCCAAGCTTTAGACAATCAGATGGCAGACCTTTTAGCCGAGCTTGGTGATGTTGACATCCCGGAAGCATCATCAGAGAATCCAAGCACTGGCTATGCTCGGCAAGTGGAGACCCTGGAGGCCCAGATAGCTGAGCTGCAAGCTCAGCTTGCTCAAGCTCGCCAAAACTTGGCCCGCGCTGAGGAATTGGAAGCTCGCGTGCAGATCACGGAAGAGACGCAGGAAGCTTTGGACTCGGCTATTGCTGCTGCCGACGAAGCCCAAGCCCAGGCATATGATGAAGAGTTGGCCTTAGAAGGCCTTCTCGTAGATTTGTATAAGGCTTCTAGGCGGGTTTAGGTTCGACCCGTGTTTTGCCCCCTTGTGTACGAACTTTATGATAATGTTTTCAGATTTTTTCCCGCTCTTACCAACTGTTACGTAATAACTGTCAGGAAAAAATCTTTTTCCGAGATTTGGTGAGGGTTTCCAATGTAACTACTCGCTTGGAACGTGGGTAGTCATTATGGAAAAACGCGTCCGATCTTATCTCCAAAGCTCATATCTCGGAGCAAATGTTGTGTGGAGGACAACTGTTGAAAGTACCATCACCCTTTTCGCCTATAAAAAGAAATGCTTGGCCCGGGCGAAGTATCAGTTAAGTCTTTGCCCCCTCGCCATGATTTCTTATTCCCTTTTGTTCATCCTTTTGTCCCTGCTTAAAGCAAAGCTCCCAACCACACATTCTCACTCTTCGCTCTTGCTGATTCTGCAAATCTACTCTCAGGCCGTGAGTGATTCTGGAAATCTACTCTCAGGTCAAGCCTTTGTCTGGCCTAACCAATGGTTAGGTGCCTTCTGCCTTGCGCCGGTTGTTCTGTCCGCGCGTGAGGCTCTGCCTGCCCTTCAAACAAAGACCGATCGGTAGCAAGAGGGACCTTGGTCCACTAGACCTCTAGCTTCCCAACAATTTGCCTTAGGTCCAGGCCGGTGTCAACGCTCATGCTGGTCTAAAGAAGCGAGACGTTTGTCAATTTTGAGCGAAGGACGCGGCGGCAGCCTTTTCTTTAGCCTTGCGAGACATGCGGGACGAGGCTTCCAGTATCTGTAGATCTATGCTTTTTGAATGTAAACATAGTCTAATTTCACCTTTCTGTCAACGTAATTGCTTTGGCCGCAAAGCCACAGTTTGAAACTTGTATTGAACAACGTCAAAAAGGCGAAATAAATGAATTTATTTTTTAAGGCCTCTGGAATAGGCCCCAATCTTGTACTAGTCTTTGTGTTTAGACTTTGCACGTTTACAGAGAATGAAGAAAACAAAAGAACTTTTTAAGGCCTCTGGAATAGGCCCCAATCTTATACTGGCCTTTTTAGGCTGGTATGGTACAATGTACTCTATTAGTCTTCTGTCCCGGGTTGCCCTCTAGTGTTAGGCGGCGGAGCGAGAACGCGATGGCGCGTAGCACTATTGACTGTGGTGGCGGGATCCGGTGGAGGTGGAGGATCCTCGCGCTCCTAAACTCTTGCAATGTGGTGCTTGAGGAAGCGGCCATTAATCGGGTTGCGATGAATAGTACCGTCCAAGTCGCGCAGGTGGTATGCCCCCTTGGGAAGTATACGATGAATTAGAAAGGGTCCATCCCAGCGAGCGGACCACTTGCCCCGACCGTCGGTTTTGTCCCCAAGTGGGAGTACTGCACGCCACACCTTCTGGCCCTCAGCATAGCTCTTGCCGCGCGTGATCTTATCATAAGAGCGGGCGATGCGTTGTTTCTTGAGGACGAGATTGTTGAAAGCGACGACACGGTGCTCGTCCAGATCTTCAAGCTCCTGCCACATGGCTTGGACGTAATCCTCGCCAAGTAGTTGATGCTGTTCCTGAACGCGGAGCGAAGCGATATTGATCTCAAGGGGAAGGATGGCATCGTGACCGTACATGAGAGCGTACGGGGTGGTATCCGTCGGGCCGCGCTTTGAGGTGCGGTAGGCCCACAATGTGTGGTAGAGTTCCTCATGCCAGACGCACGGGTTCAACTCAAACATCTTGCGGAGGATGCCAAGGATGACCTTATTACTAGCCTCCGCTTGGCCGTTGGACTGTGCATAATATGGCGTAGAGTGGAGAAGCTTGATGCCGTAATCGTTTAAGTACGTAACAACTGAATCGGCCATGAAAGCTGCCCCCCTGTCCGTAACGATGCACTCCGGGATACCAAAGCGTGAGATGATATTGCAGAAAATAAAGTTGCGCACCGAGTTGGCGGAGGCGACCTTGAGTGGTTCGGCCTCGACCCATTTGGTAAAGAAATCGGTGGCAACGATAATGAACTTATGCTGCTCAGAGGAATGGGGATGAATGATGCCCATGAAATCCATTGCCCATCCGCGACACGGCCAAGGTTTAATGATAGGCTGTAACGGGATGTTGGGAATATGTTGCACTGGTCCGTGAGCCTGGCAGTCTTGGCAACCTCTGGCGAAGGCAATACAGTCTTTCAGAATGGTTGGCCAGTAGTACCCATGGCGGCGGATCAGCCATCGCATTTTGGGCCCGGCCTGGTGCGAGCAGCAAACTCCGCAATGTACTTCGCGCATGAGACGTTTAGCGTCGTTCCTGTATACGCAGCGGAAGTCGTTTCCGTCTTCCCCACGCCGCCGGAGTTCGCCATTGCGTAACACAAAGTTTAAGGCGAGGAAACGGATTTGCCTGGAATGAGCGGCGTCGTTGGGGTTCTGGAGGTAGGCGATAAATGGTAGCCGCCAATCCTCGTCGATGGGGTCCAAGGCTGCAACTTCTGGGTGGACGGCTTGAAATTGCCCCCTGGCGATGAAAGAGGGAAGAGTACGGCGTTCGACCTTGAGCAGGCGTTCGCGCACTCCGTCTTTCAGGCTAAGGCCAGACGCTACCTGGGCGAGCTCGTTGGCGGCTAAGTTAAATTCACGTGGTATGTGCTCGATGTAAACGTCGTCAAATCGATCCAATACCTCAAATGCCTTGTGCAGGTATGGCTCAATTGACAAGCTTAAACATTTGAACTTTTCCACCAGCTGGTTAACGACCAACAAAGAATCGCCAAAGATCTGAACCTCGCGGACTCCTAAGTCCAACAAAATCTCTAGGCCGATGATCAGCGCCTCGTACTCAGCCTGGTTGTTGGTGCATTTGAAATCGAGCTGGAACGAGTAGGAGAAGCGATCTCCAGCGGGATTGGCTATGGCTATCCCGGCTCCGGCTGCGGTATCAGTCCGTGAACCATCAAAGTACAGGGTCCAGGGAGCGAGTGTCACGGTAGCGAAGTCCAACTCGCGAAACGCCGTGAGCTCTGATGGTGGGTGATAGGCAAGAAAATCTGCTATTGCCTGTCCTTTTACTGCCTTTTGCGGAACATATTGCAACGAGAATTCGGACATGGCGAGGATCCACTTGCCGATGCGTCCCCGTAAGATGGGGCGAGAAAGCATGTATTTGACCAGGTCGGATTGAGCGATTACAACCGTGGTAAAGGCAAGCATGTAATGGCGCAGCTTGCACCCTGCAAAGTATAGGGCGAGGCATAACTTCTCCATGGGCGAGTAGCGTGTCTCACAGTCCGTTAAAACCCTGCTAAGGTAATAGACAGCATGTTCTACCCCGTTCACATCGTCTTGGGCCAAGAGTCCGCCGATGGACAAATCGGCAGCGGCGATATAAAGTTTAAGCGGGGCGCCGTCGCGAGGCGGGATCAGGACTGGTGGGTTCGTAAGGTAGTCCTTGATTCGATCGAAGGCCTGTTGATGTTGCGGTTCCCATACGAACTCGGTTGCCCCCTGGAGCTTAAGGAGGGGTGAAAAAGGTTGGACCTTCCCTGCCGCGTTTGATATGAAGCGGCGGAGAAAGTTGATTCGCCCGAGCAGCTGTTGGAGCTCCTTCTTGGTAGTGGGGGGCGAAGCGGTGATTACCGCCTGTGCCTTGTCCTTTGGGATTTTGATGCCTCTTTGGTGCACTAGGAAACCAAGGAAGTCACCGGCCTCCGCGAAGAAAACACACTTGGCGGGGTTCATCTTGAGGTTATGTCTGCGCATCCGTGTGAACACCTGTTGCAAGTCTTCCACGTGGGTTGCTCGCGATTTCGTTTTGACTACCACATCGTCGATGTATACTTCGATCAACTTGCCCAAGATGTCGTGGAAGATGAGGTTCATGGCGTGCTGGTACGTTGTCCCCGCGTTTTTAAGGCCGAAGGGCATGACAACGTACTCGAACGCGCTAGCAAAACCAGGGCAGCGGAAAGCGGTCTTGTGTCGATCCTCCTCGGCTACGGGAATCTGATGGTACCCGGCCGTTCCATCCATAAAGGATAACACCTCGTGCCCCGCGGCGGCATCAATGAGTAGGTCAGCCACAGGCATGGGGTATATATCCTTCGGTGTTGCGTTGTTCAGATCTCGGTAATCAACACAGACACGCATCTTGCCATTTTTCTTACAGACGGGGACGACGTTGGACAACCACTCGTTATATTTTGCCACGCGAATGATACCCGATCGGTGCATGCTTTCGATCTCTTCCTTGACTACGATCTGAGTCTCAGTTCGCATGAACCGGCCGTCCTGCCGGACTGGACGCCGGTCGGGATAGGTTGGTAACCGGTGGCAGACCAAGTCCGGGGACAAGCCGGGCATATCTTCGTATTTGTCTGCGAAGCAATCCCTGTACTCGCGTAATAGGGCAAGAAGGGCTTCCTTTTCGTCCTCCGCCAACTTAACGCTGATGGAAATGGGTAAGAGCTTTTCTGCAGTCCCTACGTCAACTTGTAAAATGGGGTCGCGGACTTGAGGTGGAGTGTCGTCCAAGGCGGCAGGAGCTAATTGAATAACTTCCTCCTTGGTATCGGAATAATCCACCACTTCATCGACATATTCCATAGTCGCGACCTTGTCGTAGGCTTCGCGTTCTGCCCAGTACGAAAGTAGTCTTTCGCACAAGGACTCGCCAGCCTCGCGTGCCTCCTCTGAGAAGGCACTATCCATCAAAATGGGGTGTGAGATTCGCGATGGTGTGAGGACGTTGCAAATCGTCCTTCGCCTGGGTAAGTCCCCATCACGTTAGATTGGAGCTGTTACTCCGTATGGGCGGCCCTTGTTATCGACGCCTTGAACGTCCAACGGGCCCAAGTCCGTAGTATAATATCGGGCATCGTTGAAGTTGGCGGAAATAGAGAAAGGCCGCGGGTCGGCTTTGACGATGACTGCCTCACGTTTCTCGGTGTCCCAAATCATGAGTTCTTGGTGCATTGAGGAAGGCACGCAAAAACTTCTGTGGATCCAATCTCGGCCAAGAATCATGCTGTAAGAGGAAACGCACTCGGCGACAAAAAAGGTGTAAACCCGTGATGCCGTCCCGACCTTGACCCGTAGAAACAGCAAGCCTAGGGTTCTGGACACCTGCCCTGTGAAGTTGTTCACTGTTAAGGACGTGGTTTGGATCATCGAGCGCGGGATGTCGAGGAGTCTCATGGTACGGGTTGTGACAACATTAACCGCAGCACCAGTGTCGATCATGACCTTGTTGATCAGTTTTCCTTGGACTTCTGCTGTGATATACAGTGGCCGCATGTGAGTGGACATGTCCAAAGTTGGCGTGGAAAAGGTTAGAGTTGGCCTTTGTGTGATGCTGCTCGTACTTTCCACTTGTGGGGCGTCATCGGCTAGGGCCGGAACTGGGCCCATTTCGCTGCTGCATGGCGGGGATAAGCTGTTGTCATCCTCGCTGCTGATGGTGATATCCGCCGCACTGCAGGTTGTGTTTGGTGGAAGAGCGTATCTTTCCGAAATGAAGAACACCATCCCGACCTGAAAAGAGAATTGTTCAGGAACTGGGACCAAAGGCGTGTCAATGATCCCGTGTTCTCCTTCGAGCACTGCGAAAGCGTCTGCTTCGCGGCTAAACCCTTCATCAGCATCCCATCCTGAGATCTCTACCATATTGCAGGTGAATGATTCTGCCTGCTCTTCGTCCTGGTCTTTCTCTAGGTTGAGTCGAGGTTCTGAATGCGCCTCGTCGCCTTCTTCATTCTCGCGAAAGCGTTGGGCCATTTGTTCGGCGAGGTTAGGACTAGAGGGTGCCGGTGTCGCTGCTGGCTGCTCTGGAGCCTCGGGTTGCCGCGGACGCCATACTGACTTGGTTGAAGGCTGATGGTCCTTGGCTGGGCGCTTGTCCGTTGCCACAGGAGCCTTATCACTGTCTTCTTTCGTCAACCGCTGCAGGGCAGATACTCGGGGAACCATCCGAGTCTCGGGTTCCGGGGTGCACTGTGGCCGAGGCTGTTGTGGCGGTGGCGGCTCCCTGATGACGGCGGCCTCTGGATTTTGACGTTCCCGTTGCCGTGAGGGCTGAGAGGGTTCACGTTTGGACTCTGAGTCTAGGGTCATGAACAACTTACTCCTAGGACCAGAAGGCAGAGCCTTGCGTCGTTCGGGCTTCGGTGACGGCCTATGCCTGGAAGGCTGCTGATCCCTCCTCCTGTTAGGCTCTGGTGACGGATTGGGCCTAGCAGGCTGTGGATCCCTCCTCCTGTCAGGTACGGGTGACGGCCTGCGCCTGGAAGGTTGCGTATCCCTTCTCCTCTCAAGTGCTGGGGATGGCCTGCGCCTGGAAGGCTGTGGATCCCTTCTTCGTTCAGGTGGTGGAGATGGCCTGCGCCTGGGAGGCTGTGAATCCGGCTTTGGCGGAACCGTGAGTCGGCAGAAGACGTTTGCCTTGGGTGCAGGCTCGTCACTGAACTGCTCGCAGATCCTTGGAGGTGTGACTGGCGGCATTTGAAGGACTGGGCGCAAACCCTCTGCCTCCCGCCACATCCGCTCAGGCATCTGTGCGAGCTGTGAGGGGCGTACAGCGCCCTCTTCGACAACCCGTAAGGCGCGTAGGATGCTGCCGTATCGCTTCTGGAGCTTTCGCTTCTTGGACCTGCTGATGGTAACTGCCTTGCCCCCTTGCTGCGTGTACCAGACCCCTTCCTTGATCGCCGATTTGGACGTCGGGGGAATGTAGGGGTTGGTTAAGACGCCTTCACGAGGGCTCGGGGCCTCGTTACTGTGACACTCACTGCTGGAGTCTGACATGTCCATCTCGCTTGCGGCAGGGGATGTAGGTACCGCTGCTGCCCAATGCGCAGAGACGTATGTCTTGAGACGTGCTATCCTTTTTTCCAGCTCTTCGCAAGTCCTAGGGCCCATAAGCTGGGAATCTTCGACGGGGAATGGTCTATTGTCCCTCATGACTGCTTTGCCCTTATCCTTGCGGGAGGGGCGGTCGGGTTCGAGCTTAGCGACCAACTGTCGAGCTGGGTCATCTGCGTTCCCCCTTTGGTTGTTCGGGACCGTATAGTTATTCGCCGGCCATTTGCGATTTCGGCCCGGCGGTTCGCGTGAACCTGCATTTGGCGACAGGTCTAATGTGATTCGTCGCTGACCGACTCGAGGCCAAGCGAAGTCAGCCGTTGCGATCATGAAGTCGCCCTCATCCTTAAAGCGGATATACCCGAAGTCGAGCCAGTCTTGAACCTGGTCCCTAAGCTGCTGGCATTCGCTGGTTCTGTGCCCCCAGCTGTTATGAAATTTGCAGTGGATGCACCCTTCCTTGTATTCGATGTAGGGCAAGGCACCAGCCACTGTAACGAGCCCGTCATCTATGAGATCGTCTAAAATCTCATGTGCAAGGTTCTCGTTGTAGGTATACTGGCGACGTGGCTGGCGGGCATTGTCGTCTCCTTCCTCGCGGCCCTTTTTAGGCGCGCGGCGCCGATCGTCGTCCTGGGTCTGATCGGCCCAGTTGACTTCGACCATGCCCACTACGGGCGGGAAAGGGTCTATATCAACCAATGAGGGCGTACTACCCGGTGTCTTCATCTTCAGCTCGCCTGAGTTTAACCATGTCTGTAGCTGGTCCCGAAGCTTGACACAATCTTTGGTGTCATGATTGTAGACGTTGTGGAAGGCACAATACTTCTTATCCTTCAGCTCCTCCTTGGGCGGTATCTTGTGATCCAGGCGCACGTACCTCGCCTCGATTAGGTCATTAAAGACCAAATGGGCGTTTTTGGCATCATAGGTGTACGACTCGTACTCCGGCTTGGTCCAGGCAAAGGACTGGATGGTGATTGGCTCGCGGGTCATCTTCAGGTTCTTCAGTTTATGAGCTACCTGCTTGCCAGTCAGCTCTACCGCGCCAATATCGTCCAGATCCTGATATGCGTGAACTGCCTCCGGCCTTTGATAGTATGGATCATGAGCAGGGGTTTGCATGCTGAGTGCCCCCACTATCCAGTTCTTCCCTAGTACGTAAGTTCCCTTGGAAGCGTTGGCCTTGTCGTCCAACTCGTTCAGGATTAGCTCGTAGCTACCGACCTTGTTAATCAGGTCACCCATAGAACTAAAACGCTCTCCATGATGCTTCAGCCGCTAGCGATGCTCCAGCCCTCGGATAGCCAGCTTAATGGCTTCCTGCTCAGATAGCAGGTAGTCGCACTTGGCTTGCTGGATCTTGAAGCATTGGAGGAAGGATACCCCGGACTCCATGCTCTGCTGGCTCATCTGTGTGAGGGAGTCGAGGCCAACTTCGGGCTCAATCGTGCCATATGTCTCCCGGAAGAGGCGTTCCATGGTGGGCCAATCTGCTATTGACCCCGGCTTCAATCTGGAGTACCAGGTGAAAGCGGCCCCGGACAGAGAAGTCCCGAAGAGCTTGAGCTTGAGCTTGAGCATGTCATCATTCCCGTATTGGCCGTATTGGACCTTAAAACGGGCCATGTGAGTTGCTGCATCTTCCCTTGTCTCGCCGGAGAATGTGGTGAAGACAATATTCTTAAACCCGTGGAGGGAGGGATATTGTGCCACGCTATCAGGATAGGGGTCACGATAGTGCAAGCTAGCATCACCTTTTCCGGTGTGCTTTTTGATTATGCTCGAGATGAGCTGGCGCCAATCGGCTGCCGTCACTGGTGCGGATTCTGCCCCCTGGTCGTGGCCGTGCCATGCAGAGAGGCTAGGGGCCTGCCCGACGTTTTTAGGGGTCGAACTGGAGTAAGCGATAACTGGGTCATCTGGTGTCCCAATCCCTTGAGATGGGAAGACACCGGTGCCCCTGAGTGTGACCCCAGGGCTGCCCGGCGAGGGTAGACGGGGTGGCGTCTTCGACGAACTAGCCCCCAATGTAAATTGGGGAGCTTTCTGGGCCCCGACCCTCGGATTTCCTCTAGGGCGCTCATTAGGCGGGATGTACCTGGAGCCCTCAGCTGCGCTTGAACTAGCATAGTTCATGGCATGATTCTTTGGCGCTTGAGCCCGAATCCAGTCTTCCACTTGCAAGACCCTTGTGTTTAGAGTATCATGGCGCTCTTTATAGTCATCAAGCTTCTCCATGCTATTCTTGCTCCCGAAGAAGGAAGCGTCCTGCTGTTGCTGCAGCTTGGTGTCATGGTCGTCCAGGCGCCGGGTTTGGACCTCCAAGGCTTTTGTAAAGGCCACCTTGCTCTGATCCAGTTCTGTCTGGATCCTTTGCAGAGAGCCAGTCAACATATCTTTGTCCTCCCTGACTGTGCCAGCCACGTAGTTGAATTCCTCGCTGAGCCTAGCGTGGTTCTCCTGGTTCGCGAGCCAGATTTCCTTATCCTTAGCGACCTGCGCGGAGAGGTCTTAGACGTTTTGCTGGGTGACATCGACTTTTAAGCCGAGCTCACTCCTGAGCGAGCCGATCTCATTCTTGAAATCGCTTCTTAATTCCTCAAACATCTTGCGGACTTCATCTGTGGACAGAGTAGGTCCTGCGTCTGGGGTTGGTCGTGAATCTGTCATTGTAGTCTTGGTATGGTCGGGGTTGCCGAACCGAGCGAGAATCTCTTCTTTGGTGAGAGATCTGCAAGCCGCGCTGTTATGGGGCTTGTATTGCGAAGACTTATGCTTCAAACAAGAAATCGAAGGTCTCCGGTATGGGGAGTCGTCTGACTTCCCTATGATTACGAGAAAACTAAACTCCCGGTCCCACTGGGCGTGCCAATGTTTTGGCCCACGTCCTCAGCAGGGGTGATGAGGAGATTGTGCTTCCAAAAGTAAAACAATGTGTGCGGGGCGTGCCACCTCGCGGACGAGGAAAGGGAACGGTGCGCGTTCCTGACTTCTAACCAGGCGAAAGAGAGCTCCGGTGCCACCTCGCGGGCGAGGAATTTACGAGCAAAATCTTCTTGTCACCTGTTGATCGATACTCACTGTCAGAGCGAGCAGAGCAACAAAGGGAAATCGGAGACGAGTCCTGACGGGCTCTGAGATCTAAGGCAGGTTGCGCTTAGAACGTTAGGGTTTTTCGAGGACGCTCGAAGGTTTGTACTGACTGTGTTTGTCTGTTTGTTTGAGAGAATTGTTGTGTTTATTGATTGTGTGTAGAGAGTTTTCTGTAAGCCGTGGAGCTTCTTTATATAATCATCTGCAAGCAACCCGCGGAGACCTAATCACAATCTACTTCGGACTCGGCAATTAGAATCCCACAAGGATACGATCAACTCGCCAGCCGTGCGCTCCATGCAACACGTGTCAAACCAACCTTGCTTAGGTCTTGTTCACCGCCTCGCATCATTTCACTATAGTGTCGTACGCGAACTCAAACACTAAGCGATCTTATCCCGAGGGCACTATCGTCCATTTCCAACTCTACCTCGCCATGCACTGTAGAGTCCCACGCGAACTGGAAATAAGGATCCTGCAAGGACATCGAATCTCGCGGGGTATCGGAATCTTTTGGACAAAGTCCTCGTCGCGTGCTGCCAGACTTCGTCACCCTTCGTGGGCTAAAAAGGCCACAGGCGCTGGCCCAAATGCTATCCAAAACTTATTTCGAGTCTTGGACCGAAAATACCCACTGGGCTCAAACAATTGTTGCCGCAATTTAACAGATGTGTCAACTCCGGCAAAAATTCTGTCAGTGGCCACGCCCATGTAGAGAGATAGAGAGAGAGAGAGAGAAATTGTCCACTGCAATTTCTTGTTGACAGAGATTCTCTGACTACGTGGTTTTCTCTTATTTTTCAAATAGAGAATGTTTCGCAGATGGACTAGTACTAACTAAGGATTTCAATGACAATATAATGCTTGGATCCCCGCGAATAGCTCCTTCCTCTTACCAATTCATGAGTTACTGTGACCATGTACTACTCTTCTCTTTCTATTTTTGCTTCTGCAATCATTTTAACTCTTTTGTTTCTTTGAGTAGCATTGTTAACAATTTTCGGGTTGGTTTGTATAATGGGATGATGCTTTACATTTTCGAAACTCGAATAATTGTTGTTGGAATCTATAGATCAGAAGAGTTTACTTGCACAATAGATTTTGAATAATCTCCAGTAATGCAAAAGATAACTTGTTCAGCCCTGTTAGTGGGACTTGCGTGCCTATGTTGCTGGGTGGCCATGACAGAAGCCAACTTACCTGGAGAACACAGGAAACTAAAAAAGAAAAATTACATGGCATACAAAGACCCTAAGCAGCCAATCGAGACACGTATAACTGACCTTATGGATAGAATGACACTAGAAGAGAAGGTGGCTCAGATGGCGCAGCTGGACCGTAGTAGTATCACCGAGGAGCTCATGAAGAAAGACAACATAGGCAGTGTACTGAATGGTGGAGATAATTTGCCAAGAGTTGGAGTTACTGCGACTCAAGACATCGAGATGATCAACAAGTTTCAGAATTGGTCACTTCAAAGCCGGCTTGGAATCCCTATTATGTATGGGATTGATGCCATTCATGGTCACAATAATGTCTACAAGGCCACATTGTTCCCACATAATGTTGGACTTGGAGTTACCAGGCAAGTCATGACTCTTTGGAATGGAAATCTTGCTCTTCATGACGAGCGTAACAGTGAGAATGCTTTAAATTTGGTTTGATAAAACATAAAAGTATCTCACGCACACACAAATAAATTTGTTAATCTGCTTACATTAATGCCCTTTGATCTGTAGTTTCGTACATAGATGATAATCTTCCGATTCAATTTCAAATTTGCAGGGATCCAGATCTTATGAAGAGGATAGGTGCCGCAACTGCTCTTGAAGTTAAAGCTACCGGCATTCATTATGCATTTTCACCCTGTGTTGCGGTATGCATCCTATTCTTAAACTTGAAAGTTTTGAGAAGTTGCAGTACGTATGTCTGATGATGAAAATAGAATTTGCGATAAATGTGTTTCCTTTTCCATATTAAAATGCATAATGTCTTCAATGAAAAGGTCTGCAGAGATCCAAGATGGGGTAGGTGTTATGAAAGTTTTAGCGAGGATCCCACTACTGTCAGAAAAATGACTGAAATAGTAGCCGGATTGCAAGGCGAAGTCCCAGATTCACAGAAGGGCAATCCTTACATTGGTGGAAAGTAAGTTGAACATGTCTATATTTTACTTCTCCAGCTTGGTACTGGATGTAACTAGTTTTATTAAGCTAGACTAGCTAGGAAAACAGATGTTTTTTTCTCGTCTGATAGATTTACTCTTTGTTATTGTCGACAGGGATAAGGTAGCTGGCTGTGCAAAGCACTATGTGGGAGATGGTGGCACCATCAAGGGAATAAATGAGAACAACACTGCCATTGATTGGAAAGACCTGTTGAAGATCCATATGCCTGGTTACTTCGACTCTATTGACAAAGGTGTGTGCAGTATCATGGTTTCATACTCTAGCTTGAATGGCGTCAAGATGCACGCTAACCATGACCTTGTCACCAATTATCTCAAGAACACCTTGAAGTTCAAGGTAGGTATAACCTGCCCTTAACTAGTTCTGTAAAATTTGATTCGAAGAGGAGTACTGCCAAATTGGATGGCCAAATTTGTTCATTATATGTTGTTCATCTTTTGATATGATAAGTTTTAGTTTGAATTAAATTCAGTTTACCTCTCAAATCTTTAGTGTCAAAATCAGTTCAGTCCTGCAACTTTTTTTTAAATCAGTTCGCCCCCTCAACTTTCGTAAACACATTAGTTTGGTCCAATTTTTAAATTCCCCTCAAAATATGACGTTACCAAAATGACAAGGGGACCCATAATTCAGCTTTATAGTTATCAAGGATTTCTCATACACGTCACCAAGCTGAATTATAGGTCCCCTTGTCAGTTTGATGACATCATATTTTGAGGGGAATTCAAAAATTGGACCAAACTGAAACACGAAAGTTGAGGGGGCGAACTAATTTAAAAAAAAAGTTGCAAGACTGAACTGATTTTGACACCAAAAATTTGAGGGGTAAACTGAATTTAATTCTTTTAGTTTATCAAATACACCTTTACAACTTACTAGTTAACATGTTGCTGTATGTTCTCCACTTTCAGGGTTTTGTCATCTCCGACTGGCAGGGTCTTGACAAAATTACCTATCCATTCCATTCGAATTACACATACTCGGTTCTTGCTGGTGTTTCAGCTGGTGTTGACATGGTTTGTTGCTATCTTCAGTATGTTATGAATGTAAATAGTAGGGTTAATTAATCAAAGTAAAACGCACTCATATGATGTTGGAACTGCGGCTTGATGTTTTTCAGTTCATGCTTCCCTTCAACTATACAGAGTATCATGATATTGTACTCGACCTTCACTCGAAACAGCTAATTCCCGACAGTCGCATTGATGATGCAGTGAGTAGAATACTGAGGGTCAAGTTCCTAATGGGTCTGTTCGAGAACCCCATGGCTGATTATAACTATGTTGACCAGCTTGGATGCCAGGTACTTATGACTGTAAGTAGTATTCATTGTCATCCTAGCATTATTCAAAATTATTATATACAATTATACATACACATATGTAACAGGCTCATCGAGATCTGGCAAGGGAGGCAGTAAGGAAGTCGCTTGTTCTTTTGAAGAACGGGAAACAACCAAACATACCATTCCTACCACTCCCTAAGAAGGCCAATAGGATCCTTGTTGCTGGAACTCATGCAAACAACCTGGGATATCAATGTGGTGGTTGGAGTATCACTTGGCAAGGAGTCAGTGGCAATAACAACACTGTCGGTATGCATCAGCTTCTGCATCTCATTCAGGTATGCATTGCCACTTGACATGAATGCGTAGTAATATCCTAAACAATCCATCTCTGCAAAACAGGAACCACCATTCTTGGTGGCATCATATCTGCAGTTTATGCGACAACAGAAGTTGTCCACAGCTTAAATCCGGATCCAAATTTCGTCAAGTCAAGCAACTTCGACTATGCCATTGTTGCTGTTGGTGAACCTCCTTACGCGGAGTCGAGAGGGGATAATTCGAATTTGACCATTCCAGAACCAGGTCCAAGCATCATCACCAATATCTGCAACCAAGTCAAGTGTGTTGTTATTCTTGTCTCTGGCCGTCCTCTTGTGATTGAGCCCTATCTTCCAATGATGGAAGCTCTTGTGGCTGCATGGCTACCTGGAACTGAAGGCCAGGGAGTTGCTGATGTTCTTTTTGGGGATCATGGATTC
The DNA here is from genome assembly GCA_034370585.1 of Fragaria x ananassa. NCBI lineage: Eukaryota > Viridiplantae > Streptophyta > Magnoliopsida > Rosales > Rosaceae > Fragaria > Fragaria x ananassa. The sequence goes on from CP139766.1 coordinate 17,225,498, forward strand.
ACTGGAAAGCTTGCTAGGACTTGGTTTAAGAGAGTAGACCAGCTCCCTATGAATATTGGTGACAAAAATTATGATCCTCTCTTCCCCTTTGGCTTTGGAATTACAACTCAACCACATATGAGGTAAGTCGGGCAAACCTAGCTATACTTTCTTGATCTTCTTGTTTTCATTCATGGTAACATATCAACTAATATACGAGTCCAACTCAGCATCTACCCACCTCTAGCCTACAAAAGGGAAACTAATGTCATAGTTCTACTTTTCCTTAAAGTTTGTTTTTGTTTCATACGAATACTATCTGACTGCAAGAACAATTTTACCATAAAATTCGAAAAATAAAAAAATAGTTCACAGTTAATTTACATCTTAGAGACATTTTCTATTCAATCAAAATGTTCACATGGTCAGTAGTTCACTAAATAAATTATGCTTAACGAGCTTTAGATGTAAATCTAATTGTGGGCATTAGAGTAATGTTAGGTGAATCACTTTTTAGGAGACCACCTAGAGCCCACCTTAGGTGGCAGTTGATGTTGACTAACCACGTCATCAAATCATAATTTCTGTTTTTTTTTCATGTTTCTATTTTTCTTAATAACGATTTTTTTTAACTTTCTTGACTTTATCAAATTTTTAAAGTTCTACTTTTTAGATTGTTCATCAGATCTGATCTTATGTGCGCAATGATTTTGATTCAACAGTCGACATTGTCGATCACATCCGTTCTCACCTTCTCGATCAACTCCTCTTCGATTCATCAACACCTTCTCAATTTTCCCATTTATTCTTGAGTTTGAAATGAAAACTATCATATTTAAAAATTAAGGTTTAGAGGGAGGAGTGAATTTGATTTATAGAAGTTTCTTCTGTCATCAAATATCTTTAACCTCCATTCCATGCTTACTTTCTTGATCTTATTGTCTATTGAGAAGATTAGAGATGTCCAATTGAAGAGGAGGTGAGAGCTAGCTACGGTTGAGACTTGAGAGGACATGGGTGAAGAGAGAGATGAAAAAATGTCTTGTGAAGACGTCGCAGTTAAGATCATATATAAACCAAAATAATAGGATCTAAAAGATTGCTGAAGTTGAAATGGCTGGGGAAAAAATAATGTTCCTCCGTCTAGTTCATCATGAAGGCTTTTGATTTTAGGGTTATTATCATTTTTGATTAAATTATTGATAAGAATATTCCCCTATATTAGGTGAAGGTTGATTAGAGTAAAGCAATAATGATAAATGAATTGATATATGATTAACCCTAGGTGAGGCTTGCAGCAAAGATCGATATTGGGTGCACTTGTGGCTCTTAAGATCTTTCTGCAGATGGTTTCCTCTATTGAGTCTATTCTTTGCATTTCTTCTTAGTTTAATTAATCTTTAAGATTGATTCAATAAAGTTAAAAAGAAAAACAAACTAGGAATTTGGTAATTCATAATATGAAAATATAAAAATTATGAATCAGCTGCCACTTAAAGTGGTTCACCAAAATGTGGTTCATCTAGCATTACTGTAATTATTATTAAATTCAAAATTTTAATTGTCTGAGGTTGAAACAAAAATTAACTTTATAGTTTACAACCAGTCTAATTAGTATATTTTTGATTTTTCCTTAAACCCATATAGTAGTACTTATGCCAATGTGAAAGATTAAACTGTTTGTTCTAAGAATCTATAGATAGTAACCATTATTTAGCCCTATATACATATATGTAAACTTCATGCTTCAATCTCATTGAGAATTAAAGCTCTGGTTGGGGAGAGATGGATGCAAATTTGCTCCCACCGATACTTCCCCACCCACCTAGTGAATGTCATATTTCATATCTTTTAATTACTCTTGTCACATCCCAATTTTCGAAAGATAATTTTTAAAAATTTTTAGCATGATATAACTTAAAATATTAACATCTCAAACTTGTTTCAACAAACCATCTCAAGCAACTAAAATTCATTAGCGGAAATGTAAAAGTTACATAACCCAACACTGAGTTAAATATTATATCTCCTTATTTACATAACTTGTAAAACAAGAACATGAAACGATCTCATGAGTTTAATTACTGTCTACCTAATTTAAAACTATACAGAGTGCAGCAAAACCCAAAAAAACCCTGTCCCTAAGTCTTCGTCTCAACCTTGCTGATCCTCACCAGCAGGTCTAACCCCTACACCAAAAATTGGTGCACCGGAATTGTAAAATAACAAACCAGGTAAGTTAAAAAGCTCGTATGAGTAAACTCAAAATAACACAACATTTCTCACATCCAAATATAACACAAGAGAGATTTGATCAATAATTAAAAACCACACATCCAACACATTACCAAAGAAATGTACTCATGAGTCCCAGATATTTAATAAATACATCTCATGACCTACAACAACAATTTGTATACATATGGGTCCTAGATACCATAAAGTATCTCCCATGACATATACCGACAGACGGATTAGAGCTCTATTCCTAACTGTAACCAATCACCCGGCCAAAGGCTTGGAACCCGGTTTGGCTATTTATCCAACAATCACAATATCACAACATCATCATCAACAACACAAGATCACATCATAAATTATATCATTCCATATAGATATATTTACATGAACAAATATAGATATTCCATAAGAATAATCTATCAATAATTAATAAAATTATGATCATATGAACCTCCAAATAACACATAAGAAAAACATGTTTTATCTTACCTATGAGCCGTTGGCGATCAAGCTCATATATTTTTAAAAACAAATAATTGCAAAATATTAAATTCAACATCATAATCATTATCATCATCAAATGACTATAATAAAACTTGGTTCAAAAGTGAACCTTGGTAAGATTTACTTACCTAAAAATCTCGCTGCAAAGCTCACAACACAACGAAAGCAAGCCAATCACAATATCACCTAAAATTACACAATTAAAAACCTTAGAAACCAAAGTACTAAAAGATAACACAATACCCTTAAACTAACCCTTAGCTCAAGGGAGGACAACTTCCCAAAGTCGTTGAACTCAATGACACAATAGAGCTGCCTCAAGTCTTCAAAACCTAAACTCAAACTCAACCAAGCCAAAACAAATAAACCTAAGGTCCTAACATGCAAACCTTGCTCAAAACCTAGCAATACTACCTCTCAACAAGCTCACAGCAGTAAGAGTTAGCTAACCACAGGAAACTAAGGCCGCAACTCAGCTGGACGCGTTGTCACGCGTCGCCACAGGCGGCGACGAGTGAGCCCTACGCGCCACCCCAAAACTTCCGAATTAGGAGAAACTCACAACATGAAACTTATATATTGAAGCATGGTGAACAACTTTAATACCTGGAGGTTCAACCAGTTCGGCCGGAAAACGCCCCAAACACCAAAACGGGTTCAAACTTCAATCTGCAATTTCAGGGCTCAAAACCTCAATATCTTGCTTCAAACTATGCCTAGCCACTACCAGAAGGAGGAGAGGAAACTCACCTAAGGTTGCCCCTCGTCGCCGCCTTAAACGGTGGCTCTGATCGGTGACACAACAGCTCTCTTTCCCTGCCAAAAGCTTCGTTTCCGGCGTGCTATGTTGTGCAACAGCTACCCAACCTTGAAGAGGACGCTGGTGGGAGTCGAACGGGACCGGCGGCGGTCCAAACGGTTATCGAACGAAGGAGCTAGCTCCTATGGAAAAAGGCTGTGCGGTAGAGGTCGGGAGAGAGGAGAGAGAAGGTTGTAGGGTTTTTTCCAAAAATAAAACCCACCACCTTCTATTTAAAAACTTTCCAAAATCGGAAACTAACTTTCTTTGACCATAACTTTCTCATACGACATCCGTTTTACGCCTGCCGCGTGTCTACGAACTCGTATCGCCAAACTCTACAACTTTCATGAAGGAAGTTTTTAAAGACAACTTACAGAAAATAAAGTCAACTTTTTAGTCCCTTAAAAGACAAGACACTTAAGAAAATACTCCTGAACTTCAACTTCGCACAACCAATAAAAATTTCCATAAATATTCCAAAAATAATACAAGGAAAATTGATATGAAAATCTAGTGTATTACAACTCTAACCATGATTAGCAACATTTATGTATAACAATATATTATCTTTTACTTTAAATCACTCTTTTTTTTCTTTTTTCTTTTTCTAAACAAAATAACAAAGCCTAACAAATTTAAGACTCCTCAAGATCGATTAACAAAGATATATAACGTCTGAGTTCTTTTTTGAAAGAATAATTACCAAGTCGACATATTTGAAAATACCCACTCAGATCATAGAACAAACTCACACTTGAAAAAAGTTATTGAACTACAAGTAGCCATCTCCTGTATATATAGATTGCTATTGAATTATCGATTCAAATAAATAAGTTCTTGCATATACATACCCTAAAAAAAAATTGGCACTAGCATTAATGCTAACAAAAAATTAGGAGTAGCTAGCATTCAGACGCTAAAAAAATAAAATTGGAAAGCGATGTAAGGAGAAGGAAGAAACCTAGTGACCTCAGTCGATAACAACGACACTAGGAGGAGTCCTAATAAATTTGTTAGACTTTGTTAAATTGTTTAGAAAAAGAAAAAAACAGTAATTAAAGTAAATTTAGGAGATGATTCCAAAAAAAAAACGAGAGTAAATGTAGGAGATAATATAATTTGTTGTTAACTATGGTTAGTGTGATTAAAAGATAGGACATGTGGCGTTCAACTAGGTGAGTGGGGATGAAGAGGGAGAAGTATGAGTAGGGAGCAAATTTACATCCGTGAAGAGACCGCTAGTGATCCAAAAAAAAAACCACAAGATACAAACAAATATATCATTAAATGAAAATAAACAAATAAAACCTCTTTAAATTGGTAGAATTGGTAAAGTTTTCCTTAGTCTTCATAAGAAGTCTTTATTGAAGTGCATTATATCTTCTTTTATTTTAGTTTCTATATATTTACATTATGTTATTTTACTTCTATTTCAAAAAAAAAAAAGAGGTAATCACGTGACATATAATCTTATTAACAGTTACTTGAAGAGTGCATCTGTTGGGAAAAAGTCAAAAACAAGAAGGCTACTATTGTTGTGCAAGATGGTATTACTAAGCTACCAGATTTTCGGTTTCTTCCACCCATGAAACCAAGTAAAGCATAGGAAAATTTTCTTTGGTAATTTTTTTATTGTGTGAGGAGACTATTGTAAAGTTGTTATAATAGACATGTTTTTTCCTTTCTCTTAAGATTATTGTAATGGTTAATCTAGAAACACATATTGTAGTGTCACTAGTGTGGCATCAAATATGGACAAAAAACTAACTGAGTAATAAGGTTAAACTTTCAATATCTTATATGAAAGGATTAAAATGGTAGGGAAAAAAATAATTTAGAAGACATCATGGGGGCAGCAACTTCAAAAGGTAAAATCATTGTGTTGTTATAAGTGTCAAACTGTGATTGATCTGAGAAGTATACATCTGTTGTGGATTGTTGTGAAAAAGAAGTAATTGACTCATTTGTATCATTGTATGCGAGTGTAAAAGATGGTGGATTTTAAGATGGCTAATATATACCAAATGATATTAGAAGAAAAATCACGCAAACCATCATCCATGTTTGCTAGTTTGACATGAAGGACAGTTTTAAAAGACAATGATGGACAAATGCATCTCAACCACAAGGTTCAAATATGAAAGGAAATTATTCCAAATTAAAACTGTTCACTTATTTTTCAGCATTCAGATCTACTTATCCCTCACAGTCCCTTAAAAATTGTCCCTTAAGCAAATAACCCTTAACCATCATCCTTGTTTAATTTTAAACATCAACTTGTTTTTACAAACAACCGGTTACAACATGTATTTTCATATCTTACATTTATCCAAAAATCTATGTTTCGAAAAAAAAAAACTGCATACAACTTATTAATCGAAGGCAACGTATTATCAAATGTTAAACCATTGATATGATCATAGTGTCACTTGTTACGTCAAGTTGAGAGGCCATTGAGGGGCTATGGCAGAACCATCATTTGAAACCTACCAAATATTTAATCTGATTCAGAATATACGACTTGAGAAATTGTTAAGAAAAACTGATTCAGAATATGACTTACGAAATTGTTAAGAAAAATGAAGGTGTAGTCGGTAGTAGATAAATACCTCTCCTGGCCCGCGATGCTACGAAGCCCAGCATGAGGCAGATCGAACAGGCCTCATCCTGGATGCTATAGCAGTCTGGGCCGGGAGGAGGAGACTCCACAGAAGGCCAAATTAACAGACCTCAACAGTATATTTGTCCCACATCGAATAACATGCAAGACATAAGTCAACACGAGGCTATAAATACAATGGTGAAGTCAACCAAAATGGTAAGAAACATCTCCTAGTATTTAATACTTACCTACCAATAACTGACTTTATCATCGGAGAGAGAAACACCAGAAAGTCCCAGTCGGTCTTCTTTTGCAGACAATGAGCATATCCAAGGACGGACCACGTGCGGCAGTTTCTACGAGGTCTACGGGAACCAGCAGAAACAATTGGTGTCGTCTGTGGGAAATCTTATGAAAAGCCAGAGTCTCGATGACGGAGTCAAATGAAGCAGAAGTCGGGAGCAGGATAATGACAGGAGATCACAGTGGCCTCAATGGAGATAGGACATCGGGAAGCAATACCAGGACGGGAGGAATGGATGAGAGACTGGAATGCGCACCGGCGACAAAAGATCCGCAAAGGACCCCGAACAGAACGATGCGCGATCTCACACCGGAAGAAATGGAGGACATGGTGGAGAGGTTGAGAGCGAACGTGGCGCGTATGGAGAGAGAAAGGACGTAGGACCGCCTAGACACAGCCGCTCGGGAGAAAAAACTGGAGAAAGATAACGCGACGATAATGGGCACGTTATCGAGAAGACTAGAGAGTGACGAGGCAATTGAGCGGGCTGCCGCCACTGTCCGCAAGGGCGGAGGTTCACCGATAACACCGCCGACGGTCACCCGCAAGACGGTCTTTGTCGGGGTGAACTTGTTCCCATAAGCTATGGAAAGAGAAGGCCTACCGTCGCTTCCAACGCCCGTCGAAGACAGAAGGTTGGAGACAGTGGGAGTAGAGGCGGCCCTGATGGCCATGCGGGACAGTGTGGTGAACCTGACCACTAGGGTAGAAGAAGCAGAAAGACGGGCGACCCGTAACCCACCCGACGTGGGATTTGAAGAAAGAGGGGGACCATTCACAAGGACCATCACGCAGACCTTACGTTCTCACGCAGCCAAACCTCTTAAGTTGAACTACGGGGGGGGGGGGGGAAAGGGACCCGCATCTCTTCCTTGACAGCTTTAAATCTCATACAAACGCAATGGGTTATTCGGATGTCGCGTGCTACAACATGTTCCAGGAAACGCTGTCGGGAGAGGCACTGAGCTGGTTCTATGAGCTCCCGGTCGGCTGTATAGATTGCTTTAGGAAGCTAGTGGACAGATTCGTGAACCGATTCATACTGCGTACGGACAGGCAGAATACCGCCCAGCTATTCAAGGTAAAGCAAGGGCACGCCGAGGGACTAAAGACCTTTGTAAATTGTTGGCAAGGGGTCACAGCTAAGATCAGGAGTTTCGACAAGAAGGTGGCTGAGGAACCTTCGTCCAGGCCCTGTTGCCCGGGAAGTTCTTATACACGGTATGAATTAAAAACCCCCGGGGCTATGATGAGCTAATGGAAATGGCGATCAGGCATGCCCAGGCAGACCATAACACATACGAGGATCAGTATGCGGGCAAAAAAAGGAAGATAGGAGGTCCGAATCCCAAGGACAGATGATCTAAGAAGTAAGAAAGTGGAAAGGGGACTAAAAGGGACAAGCTTTCACTCCTAGCAAGAGGTTCAAGAATAGGAGGTCCGAATCCCAAGGATAGATGATCCAAGAAGTAAGAAAGTGGAAAGGGGACCAAGAGGGACAAACTTTCACTCCTAGCAAGAGGTTCAAGAACGGAGGCAGGAAGCAAGCCAAGCAAATGGGGGGTCCACAGGGGAAGAGCAAAGGGAGCTATCAGGATAGTGGGTTTAGAGCAGCAGTTCCCGTAGCCAGGGAGAACTTCACCATATTAACGGCAACCCCGGAGGTGGTGTGGAATGAGAACAAGGGAGCGATCTCGGGACCAGCAACCAGAAAGTTTCCACCGTCCCGATTGACCCGGGAGGATACAAGAAAGTACTGCGGATACCACGAGGAAGCAACGCACGCGATAAATAACTGTGTTAAGCTAAAAAAACTATCGAGAGCCAACTAAATGTAGGAAAGCTTCAGCAGTACGTGTCAGGTCAGCGGCAAGCAACGGGGGAATCCGTGTACGGGACAATCAACACGATCCGCGGGGGAGTACAGATAGACCAAAGGAGTAAGAGACCCAAGAAGCAATGCCCCGGGATCAGAGATGGGCAAGAGATATACGCCTTCGGAAGATGTAGCGCTCAGAATTTCAACGTGAGGTGGAAATCAGTGACGTTCGAAGAAGAATAAGAGCAAGCGACCAGATTGCCTCACGAGGATCCATTCCTGATCACTGCATAGTTGGATAATTATCTCTGCAAGAAAATTCTAATCGACACCGGGGCGAGGTACAGAGGCTGTTGGATATCCAGTTTATCAAGGAAGCGAAATACCCTCAATGGTTGGCCAACGTGGTCATGGTCCCCAAGAAGGCGGTAGGGCAATGGAGGATGTGTGTGGACTACACCAGTCTTAATAGGATGTGCCCCAAAGATAGCTTCCAGTTGCCTCAAATTGATCAACTTGTCGATTCCACCTCCGGGTTTGAAATGCTGAGTTTTATGGACGCTTACGCGGGCTACAATTAAATAATGATGGATCCAGCGGACGAGGAGCATACCGCCTTCACGACCGACAAAGAAGTCTACTATTACAAGAGGATTCCGTTCGGACTAAAGAACGCGGGAGCAACCTATCAACGCCTGATGAACAAGATGTTCGCTAAGCAGTTGGGGATTACCATGGAAGTGTATGTGGACGACATGTTAGTGAAGAGTCTCACTGCGGTCAAGCACGTGAGCGACCTGCAAGCAACTTTCGATATTATACTCGCGTATGGTATGAGGCTGAACCCGGAAAAATGCTTGTTTAGGGTTGTCAAGGGGAAGTTCTTGGGCCACGTGATTAACTGGCAAGGGATCGAAGCGAACTCGGAGAAGGTCCAAGCTATAATGGATATGGTGGTCCCGAAAGTCCGGAGCGACGTGCAATCCCTGACGGGCAAGGTGGAGGCTCTCGCTAGGTTTGTCTCCAGATTCACAGACAAAAGTGCACACCGTTCTTCAAACTGCTCAAGAGCCAGCATTGCAAGCTAATCAATTGGGGGCCCGAGCAAGATGAGGCTTTTAAGAATATCAAGGAATATTTGGCATCCGTGCCAAAGCTTTCAAAACCAATTCCCGGGGAGATGCTATATCTCTATTTGGCAGCATCCAGTACGGCAGTAAACTCGGCTTTGATCAGGAAAGATGACGCCATGGAGCTTCCGGTGTATTATGTAGGCAAGGGCTATACGCTGGCTGAAAGCAGGTACCTGGATTTAGAAAAGTTGGCCCTAGCACTCACCGTGACCGCTCGGAAGCTGCGGCATTACTTTCAAGCTCATTACATCACCATGTTCACTAACTGCCCCCTCAGGCAAGTCCTCTAGAAGCCAGAGACTAACGGGAGACTGGCCAAATGGGCGATAAAACTGGGAGAGTTCGACATACACTACATGCCGAGAGTAGCCATCAATGGGCCAGCAACTGCGGATTTTATCTCAGAATTGACCCCCATGAAAAGAGTCGTGGAGTGATCGGAGGTTGAGCGAGAGGATACGATGGCTCCCCAAGAAGTCCAGCCATGTTGGAAGTTGTTCGTAGACGGCTCCGTCACTAAAGAGAAGAGCGGGGCGGGGCGGGAATAATATTGGTTAGCCCGGACGGGTTCGTCCAATAATGCAGCCGAGTACGAAGCATTGATCAGGGGGCTACAGTTGGCACTAGAGATTAGAGTAAAAAGAGTCGAAGTGTTCAGTGACTCGCAGCTTGTGGTGAACCAAGTCAGCGGGACATTTGAAGTTAAAGAACCTCACCTAAATTCTTATCGGGCACTCGCAAAGGCTCTCTTGTGCGGATTTAAGTCAGCAACTGTGGCTCATATCCCTAGGAAGGAAAACAGCCATGCCGATGCTTTGGCTCGGCTTGCCACCGGTACCCGCCAAAAAGGGCTCAAAAAGGTGAAGGTTGAAATTCTAGACCGGCCGAGTATCGACAAGACGATCTTGGAGATATTCGCCATCACTACCGGTCCCAAGGAACCAACATGGATGTACCCCATCATCGAGTTCATCAAAGAGGGTGTCTTCCTAGAGAATAGACGGCAGGTGAGGAAGTTGCAATCGAGATGCGCCAGATACACGTTGATCAACGGTAAACTGTACTGCAGGGGTTACTGTTTTCCCAACTTGAAATGTGTATCAGTACAAGAAGGTGAGACGATCCTCCGGGACATCCATGAAGGTGTTTGCGGTAATCACTCCGGATCGAGATCCCTGTCCTTCAAGACTCTAAGAACGGGGTATTTTTGGCCCAATATGGGGAAGATGGCAGATCAAGTGTCAGCAAGATGCCATAAATGCCACTAACACGCTAACAAGGTCCATTCCCCCTCCATTGCACTCGATCCTGCTGTCTTCGTGGCCCTTCGCGCAGTAGGGTCTATATTTGATCAGGAAATTTCTCACTGCTCCCGGACAGTATAAATATGCCATAGTGGCGGTGGATTACTACACCAAGTGGGTTGAAGCAGAACCACTTAGTCGAATAACCACCAACGGTGTGATGGATTTCCTCATGAAAAATATCTACTGCAGGTTCGGTGTCCCGGAGACTATCATAACCGACAATGGTACGCAGTTCAACAACCCGAAGCTCATCGAGTTCACCAAGGACATGGGAACCCGGATGGTGTTTGCATCGGTAGCTCACCCAAAGACCAATGGGCAAGTGGAGGCGGTCAACAAGATTGTAAAGAAACTGTTGAAGAAGAAGTTGGACGACGCTAAAGGATTGTGAGCAGAAATGCTCCCGGAAGCTCTGTGGGCCATCCAAACCACTGCTATGGAGTCAACGGGAGAGACGCCCTTCAGTTTGGCTTTCGGCACGGAGGCTGTCATTCCCATCGAGGTGACAGTACCGACTGGAAGAGTCGAGGGATACGATGAACAAACCAACACAGAAGGGCTACAGTTAAACATGGATCTCATCGAGGAGAGAAGGGACAGGGCTGACCTACACAACCAAGTTTACAAGCAGCGCGTCGCCCGACACTATGACTGCAAGGTCAGGCCACGAACCTTGGGTCTAGGAGACTGGGTGATGAAGCGGGTGATGACCCAACCAATGGCCCTTGATCCAACATGGGAGGGCCCTTACGAGATAGTGGAGGGAGTCGGTCCTTCAACGTTCTTCCTAAGGGACAAGGACGACATAGTCACCGGGCACCCATGGAACACCGAGCACCTTAGGTTCTATCCCGTTGAATCGAAGTCAGGAATTGTAAATCATGCCCACCGGGTTTGACTAGGTCAACCCGGGAAGATGCCTTCATTTGTTTTGATAACAACTATTACAGAAATGAAGAAGTTAAATTCGTAACACTGTAGTAAAGTTAAATTCGTAACACTGGAGTAAAACTGTCGGTTTGATACACCGGGTTCTAAAGAGCAAAACAAATAGAGGCAAAACACAGAGAATTCAAAGGCACGAAAATGGGGGATTCAACATGGGCACTTAAATAAATTATGAGTATAACAACCAGACCTTCGAACAGAAGTCTATATTCCCCGGAGCAAGCACAAAACCATTCCAAAAAAAAAATCAAAAATTACAATCTGGTTGCACTCAGTTCAAAGCTCTAAGCTAAGTCATTCTCGACCTAGTCGACTATATCTTCTTCGTCCTCACTCTCGAACGCATTCACGTCGACGCCGCCACTGTCAGGATTGGCCTCGGGAGGACCCTCTGGGTGGATAGCCTGGGAGTCCTTTGTTTTGGCCTTCTCCTGCACAGCAAGCAGATCCGCGAGCATCCGGGATTTGTCAAGGTACCTATGCTCACTCCACTCCGTGAACTTCTCGGTGATAGCCTCATCTCGAGCAGACTGGAGAAGATCTTTGAGCTCCTGGGACTCCTTGAAAGCTGCAACGGCCTGATCGCAGCGCGCGGGAACAAGGCTCTCCAGCTCCGCGATCTCGGATTCCTTCTCACGAAGCTTACCCTCAAGCGGGCGATACTTTTCAAGCTCGATCCTCAAGGACTCCACTTCAGCTTCGAGCTCTGGGACCTGATCAGCTTTGCTCTCCACCTGGCGGACATGCAATTAATACCCTGACACACCACCACCTACCCAGGCTACCAACCCAACGACACTACCCGGTAGCACTTGCCAGCAGTAACCGAGCTCTCGAGGAGTGTGCGACCCATCGGTTAAGCCATCAAGGATGTCGTAGCATCCGGAGAAAAGGCGAGTCCCGGATATTCCACCGGGAGCAATTCCAAACATGTGCAAGTTATCCTCAACCATCGTGGCGATCCGCTACGATCGACTTTCCGCTATGACAAGTTTCGACCCCGAATAACACCACCAAGCGGGATAGATAATCCTCCAAAAGGGTGCGGGAGCGGGTCACCGCACGAGTGCGGAATGAAGAAGCAAACTCAGCTAGCCTGGTAATGTCATTCTTTCCACGCGAAGCGAACTCAGCTCGCCTACTAATTTCATTACATATGTGCGAGGCGAACTCAGGTGCGAGATCCATCACACATACATTTCGCCAAGATCGCAACGGGGCCATTATGTTCCAACTAAGTGACCAAAATAGCAAGTCTAAGATAAGTGTGGGCAACATAGCAGGACAACTGCAAGTCCCGGATAATCTCAATCTCTAGATAAACGCCTGAAGGGAAGGAACAACTGTTACTTGAGATTCCTATTCCCAAACACGGACCTAAAGGAAGCATGTGTGCGAACTAAGGCATGCATACCGCCCTGGAAACATTTCAGCAGGAAGCAAGGTTGAAACAACTAAGCCTTGAGAGCTGTAAGTCCCTTGTACGGCTCCTGAAGAGCGGGAGTTGGGCATGTCTGTATCATTCCCTTCACACGGAGAATAGTGGCCTGATAACCCACGCGGGGATAATACCCAGCGCTCGAGCAACAACAACTAACGTGGAACGGCTCGCTACCTTCCATCGCAACAATAACCCGTTCAAATATGTCCTGAGTACGAACTTGGGGGGACTATGATCGGGTACTCGTTAATAATTCGGCATCACGGACCATTTCTTCAAGTCCCAACTCAAGACGTATCTTGAACGGGAACTTGGGGGACTTGTAGTTGGTAGTTGATAAATACCTCCCCTGGTCCGCGATGCTACGAAGCCCAGCATGAGGCAGATCGAACAGGCCTCATCTTGGATGCTATAGCAGTCTGGACAGGGAGGGGGAGACTCCACAGAAGGCCAAATTAACAGACCTCAACAGTATACTTGTCCCACGTCGAATAACATGTAAGACATAAGTCAACGCGGGGATATAAATGCAATCGTGAAGTCAACCAAAATGGTAAGAAACATCTCCTAGCATTTAATACTTACCTACCAATAACTGACTTTATCATCGGAGAGAGAAAGACTAGAAAGTCCCGGTCGGTCTCCTTTTGCAGACAAGAAGGAGCATATCTAAGGACGGACCACGTGCGGCAGTTTCTACGAGGTCTACGGGATCCGGCATAAATAGAAGGCAACTTGTATTTCTAATTCATATTATATGACTTGAGAAATTGTTAAGAAAGTCTAAGGCAACGTATAAATCTAGCTCAGATTCTCAATTGTTAACAAAACTGAAAACAACGTATAAATCAATGACAACCTATCAATTGAAGGCAATGTATCTAATTCTGATTATATGACTTTGAGAAATTGTGGTGAAAACCGAACACAACATATCAATCAAATCGAAGACAATGTATTATGATATGGTGAACCATTGATGTGCTGATAGTGTCACTTGTTACCTAAAATTGAGGAAAGGCTGTCATAGTCTGTTAAACTTTTAAAAAGTGTAACTATGTCATAGCCAATCCTTAATGAGTTCAAAAGTGTAACCAAAGAGTTCTCATTTTCTTTCTCCCTATTTTCTTGTTTTCTTTGTTAACATTTTGTAAGATACAGGTACATGTTGGAAATAATTCTCTAACACTATTTAGTGGGCACTATGGGCTTCATCCCGATATGGGCACTCTCAGTGTGTCTTTTATAATGCGGCGGGAAGCTGTTTCCTTGATCAAATGAATGCAACTTCTAAATGACAAGATGAAATGAAGTATTGTCGGATTCACTTCTTTTACGGCAACATATTCGGATTGTTGTTTGTAATGCATGATGCGTCTTTGTGAATGTGTTACCTTTTAGGTATCTCATTGCTTTGTCAAACCACATAAAGTAGTCATTTGTACGCGCTCACTAATCGGTGCTTGTTATAATATAGAGACTCTAGGTATTTTTTAAGAATGTTCTCCGGTGGTTATTGTTATCTATAGTCAGTTTCATCGTGTTTATTGTAATATGAGGTCGCTTTTTATAGGTTGCCTCATTCTATTATGCAGTTTCATAGATCCATACCAGAATTACCCTTTCATATTGCACTTTAAAAAACTGTAAAGTAATATTGTCTAAAGGTTTTAGTGGTAATTTCATGAATATTAAAACCAGAAAATAGAAGGAAAAAAATGGGATAAAAAGGAACCAAACGTACGTGGAGCAGGAGTAGTTGGCTAACGTTGGAGGTGGTCATGGATAGTGAATCTGCAGTAACATTTTTTAGAACTGTAATGGTATGAAAAAAGTTATGCTTTCGTATAAAAATAAAAAAAAGACAATTAAAATGGTAAGAAAAAGTTTCAACAAATTAATTTAAAATGATTTTTATTTAAAAAATAATATTTCTTTTTTAAAAACAAAAGTCACGCAGAGGCTAGTTACAAGAATCTGAGAAAAGACGAATGAAATAGAGGTAGAGAGAGGTGTTGAGCCATCCATCGCTTGATTCTCTTCTTCCTTGCGAGCGCTGTCGCAGACTTCAATTCGTAGGTCTGCCCTTCAATTCGTTCTTACTTTACTTGCTTGTTCAAAATCATATGCTCTGAAAACCCTAATTCGTTCTTACAGGGACAGATGCCTCGTGATTTGGCACGGTCACGATCACGATCGCCGTCTCGTCGGAGATCGTCTCCGGTGGGGCATCGGTATAGCAAGAGAAGCCGAAGGGACCGAAGCCGAAGCCGCTCTCCCTATTCCTCCTCATATTCTTATAGCAGGTGATCCCGTTACTATTCTCTTCCTTTTTCTAATTCTTAAAACTACTCATTCTCGGAGCTCCTGCGCTTTGGATTGGATTTTACATATTCTTCTTGGCCTTTCGCTCTGTTATCCCTCCATTTTGATCATGTGGTAATTCATTTCGAAAAGTAGTGCTGAGCCTATTTGCAAGGGGACATCAAGCTGTAATGGAAAATCTAATTACCCATTTAAATGTTGAGGATGCGGAATATTACTCTGAATTGATGTCCATATCACTAATATCTGTCTCTTTTGTTTTACACCTTCAAGTGGACAGGAATTGGTAGTTCCATTGCCTACGTTGGTATGCTTTTCGCATTTGCTGTTTTGAGTTTTCTGTTCCGATGATCTTCAAGTACCTCTGTGGTTTTTTTACTCATTTAGGCTTGGTTGCTGTCATGCTAATGTCATAGAATCGCTTTTGTTTTCATGAAATTTGACGGATGGCTCAGTTTGGATTTAACATTGATGGACATACCTTTTGAAAAATCCGTTTAGTCTACCATGACCTTCTACAAAATTCATTTAGATGATTAAATAATTGAATAATATGTCTGATACGGAGTAAACTTTAGTGCTATCAGTGCGATATAAAGATGCATGCAATTTATAGGACTTTTAAGAGAACTCAGTTTCTTCCCGTCATATGGTCATATGAGAAGTGAGCAGGTGACGGGCGCCATTGGGTGTCCTTTTGTTGCTCGATTGTGACATTTGCTTCTTCATGTGATAAAAGATGGAGCACACAAAGGTTATTCTTAACAATGTATGAGGTAACTGTACATACATGTTTCAGATATTTTGTGCTGCGTGGTGGACTGGATTGATAGGTATTAGTTACGTGTAGTCACATGCAACTTTAATGGCTGTTGCTCAATAACATAATTTGTTACTATACAGACGTAAAAGTCGTTCACCAACTCTGAGACGTCGTAAAAGTCGCTCCCCAACTCTGAGACGTCGTAAAAGTCGCTCTCCAACTCTGAGTCGTCCTAAAAGTCGCTCTCCAACTCCAAGACATCATAGAAGTCGATCTCCGATTTCAAAACGTTACAAGAGGCAAAGAAGTAGAAGCTCTTCATTGTCTCCTATTCCCAAATCTCCTACTTCAAGTCTTGGATTATTGGAGCAGAAAAATGCAAGTGAAAAATTAAGAAAGGAAGAGGAAGAAGAGAAAAAAAGGTATATCAATTTCTTGACATCATTCTTTCCATATAAAGATTTCACATGACCTTTTGGCAGTTTCATTTTCAGAGTAAATATATTTTACTAATTCGTAAAGTTGTGTTGAGATTTGCTTTGACGTTGTGAATTGTTCTATTGTAAGTTATGCATATTTATTTCTACAGAATAGTTCATTTGAAAGTGCAGTATTAGGTTGGATAATTTATCACTTTTCTTGTTTGGCTGATTGAAATTATATATGTAACTCGAAGTGTAGGAGAAGAAGCTTTAATTTGTAGTTCATTAATCTACCGTAGAGGCTTAACTTTGTGGTAGATGTCTATCTTCAAATTCATGTTTTAGATCTTCACACTTCTTTAAGAGTGAAATTTAGGATGGCTACTGTTTGAGAGTTTAATTTGCTCACAATGTGTATTTATTCTAAGAATGTCAGCTTTAACATGGAGTGAAACCAAAAATAAACCTGCAACACTTGAACCAAATATCTATGTTTTATTCAGGGATGCTGGGCTTGTAATCCAATTTAAAGAAAAATGGATGCCAGAACCTATTTGTAATCCTTGCTCTCAATTTTTTTTTTCATCAACTAACTTCGTGATATAGTCTTTTGTTTCTTAATGAAAGCCGGAGCCTGTTGTTATCCTTAGATTTTGCTTTTTCTTAACGTAAGTTTGTTTCTTATAACAGAAAATACTATATTTCCTATAATAAAAAAATTGATACAATATTGAACTAAAGCAATTACTTCTATCTAAAATATGCTGTTGTGGTTATAAAATATGCTGTTGTTAAGTGTTCTTTAATAAATGGTATGCGTTGTGATGCAACTGGCATATAAAGCAATGTATTTAAGTCTGGAGATTGTTTGTATAATTTGTGCTTCACATGAAATGTAGTTTTGTGTAGTTACTTTTTTGTTATCGACGGGTTCAAAGTTTAAGAATAGGGTTTAGGAAAATCTTGGGTCAGTAGTAGCAGTCAAATCTTTAACCATTTATTGTGAAAGGACACGTGCATTATGGGAGTCATAGAACTTAGTTGCCCCATAGTTTGGAAAGAAATTCAGTGAAAGTAGACAAGTATAATAATCATGTGACATAGTTGGTCCTTGTTTCACAAGATTTTTCCATCTACAGGATTTGGAAGTTATAAGTTTGTTACGGGGATCACTGACTGTAATTATATGTTCGATTTCAGAAGTCAACCATTTGATGTATGCAGCTGATTCCAGATGCATAATTCATTCTCAATCTAACAATTGTTAGGTTATTTACAAATCTACAGCTGTTTATATGTATCCACCCACTTTTATTTCTCCCTTTTGACAAGATTGTTGGGAGGTTCTGCTGAGTTAGGGAACTCCAATTGTTAGGGTCTGGAAGGTGGCAGCACACTAATTTTTTCAGGATTTAAGTTTTTCTTGTTCTAGGAAATTTCCTTGTGTTCTTACCTTTGTTTGGGTCAAGCTTATAGCTTATAGTTTAACCAATATTTATGTTCTATATGGCTTTCTTGTCCGTTGCTGTGTATTCTATTTATTCTTAAAACTAGTTTGTTTTCGACAAAAAAAATATAGAAGAGCTTGCACACTCTAATCACTAGTGGGGTTGTGTGAAAGGCACACATTTTTTGGTGAGATAAGAGATTATTTGCATTGTATGCTAGTAAACAGAATTGTTTTTATTTGCATTGTATGCTGGTAAACAGAAGAATTGTTTAGGAGGCCAGAAAGAGGAACTAAATCATTTCAGGGATTTCGGCCACTTTTTATGGCTTCAGCCTCCTGAATTACAGATGGGTTTTTTTTAAAAAAAAAAAAAAATTACGAGCTTCAGTCTCTTCAGAAGTTTGGAAGAATGTCATGTAGTCTTCCATAGTACAGTTTTGCAGCTTTTTGGATGTGTCATCTGTTTTTCCCTTATTTTCTCATTTTTTAATGTATAGTTGTTTCCTACAAAAGATTGGGAAACAAAAAAAAAATCTGAGTGAACATTGCTGTCAAGCTTCTTTTTAGGAGTATTTGGGGTGGGTTGAGCACAACGTTACTCCCATAAAGTAGATTGGTGTTACAATTAGGTTGAGGCTGGATGGCATGATAAGGATGTAAAATTGATTAATAAGATGTATAGGGAATTCGGTGGTTCATTAAGAAATGATGAATTTAAACTATACATATCTTATGGTGTGCCCTCTTGTCTAAATAATTGGGAGTTGATATTTTGGGGGACTGCTATTTTCTCTGTATCACCAGACATTGGTTATGGCGGATGTAGATCTTTTAGACTTGTGCTTCAGTAGGACACTCTGATTTTTGTGCACAGTTTCATTTCTAGAGTAATGGGGTAGCACATTAATCAGTTAATTTGCTGAGCAATTACAATTTTGTAGACCCAAATGATGTGGAGATCTGTAAGAGAAGTATCTCCTACAGAGGCTTACCTTTGGTGGCATAACCTTAGAAACATACACATGCAACAGCTAGAATGAGTAAAGCATTTGTTGCAAGTTCATAGGTCCAAGTTAACCTGTGTTTTGAGTGCAAGATTTATTTGACTGCTAATTTCTTACCTTCGGGTTGCAATCATAGTTCATCATTAGTGTTGAGGTTCCTGCTATCAAAATTAAAGTTGCTGACCATCTGATTCTATCTTGTAAATGAGTGCTCAATCGTTTCATGATTGTTTTGGTGCTTATGATACTAGAGCTGCACTGAACTTTTACATTACATACAAAGCAATACTCATTTGATGTCTAATGAATTCAGTTCAAATTTGAAGTATTTCGATGATTAGTATTAAAAATGCAGCAGGTTACTTGACATTCTCCTCTACAGGCTTTTCTGAAGGATGATACTGCTATCCTTGTAATATTTGATGATCAAAATGGGTGCATCCTTTATCTACTATTCACCAGTTTTGAACTCATTTGTTTGGATCAGAAAACATTAGAGGTATGCCTTAATAGCTTAAGCATAACGTAGTGCCATTGTCTTCATGAAGGTTAGTTTATTGTACTCGGAAAATTATGAGAGAGAGAGAGAGGGGAGGGGGAGGGGAAAAAGTAGTACTTGGTGATTGGTGGTTAACTTTCATTGAAGGATGGATTCAAAACATTCAGAACAAAAAAAGCAGCAGTTCCTTTCTTGATAGGCCACTTTATTGCTTGACATTTTTCCCTTCAGGCGGCAACATGAAGCAGAATTGAAGCTCATAGAAGAAGAGACCTCAAAAAGAGTGGAAGAGGCAATTCAGCGGAAAGTTGAGGAGAGCTTGAATTCTGAGGAGATTAAAGTAGAAATACAGACCCGGATGGAGGAAGGACGAAAGAAGCTTCTAAATGAAGTTGCAGCTCAACTTGAGAAGGAAAAGGAAGCAGCTATTATTGAGGCTAGACAGAAGGAGGTAAACGACTATGCTAACCTGTGTCCTTCCTCTCTTTTTTCTTGGTACGGAGGCATAATATTGTCTGATCATGACATGCTGTCTCCCTTGTGATGGTTAAATTCATCATTGCCTTCGTAGTTTGGGAAAGGATGATTTTTTTTATTTCAAGTTCCTATGATGTTCAAAGCAAGGGAAAAACTAGAGAATAGTACTGTAGTATGTCTTTACGATCATGAAAAATGAGAACTGGTAATAGATAAACATTTCCATTAGGCTGTGGGGTTCTCATGAACAGAAGCACACCTACTGGAAGATGGACTAAGGTGTCTTCTGTTTGTAATGTTATACTTCTGATGGCTTCCATGACATAGTTTTTTGGTTTACAGGAACAAGCTCAGAAAGAGAAAGAAGAGCTAGAATCGATGCTTGAAGAGAACCGGAGAAGGGTAGAAGAAGCTCAAAGAAAAGAAGCTTTGGAGCAGCAGAGGAGGGAGGAAGAGCGGTACAGAGAGCTAGAAGAGCTCCAAAGACAAAAAGAAGAGGCAATGCGAAGGAAGAAACAAGAAGAGGAGGAACAACGGTCTAACCAAATGAAGCTGTTGGGTAAGAACAAATCTCGACCAAAATTGTCATTTGCACTTGGATCCAAGTAGACAAGTATTAAACTAATGTCCTTAGAGCTGATTGCATTTGTGTACTATTATTCTGTGAACCATTTGATCAAAACAATTTTTGGTTTTATAAATGAATCAGTTCCCAAGTTTATTTGCGTCATTCCCTCTAAGTAATAGTGAGTTGGGAGTTTAGGGACTGGGGCTCTGAGTAATAGTGACAAGTTGCATTCCTAGGTTATCAGGGAAGTGTCCGTAACATTATTCTCAGTAAACATTCAACTGGGTCAAAAAAGTTGGTCGCAGAAGTAAGCAGTACATGTCGGGTAGTTTCGGGAAGGCCTCTTGGTTCAATGGGAAGCCCTAAGACAGCACAGTAAAAATGATAGCCGGCTAATGACGGTGCTTTTCATTCAGGTCTTGCTTATCTTCGAGATCCTCATCGACTAACGTTCTTTCCTTACCTTCAAAATCCTCTTAAGATAAGCAAGACATATTTATTGATGAAATAGGGGGAGACTCAAATTTCACAGCAATATTTGTGCTTCAACGATTTGCAGCAGTCAATGAGGGTGAATAGAAACATTAATTTCGGTTACATGCACATATATATTACACATACGATATATTATTATTTACCAAGTTACTGAAAATGCAGCTTGAAATCAGACAAATTCAACTCATTGGCTATTTGGCTTATAGGACTCGGTAACCATAAACAAACAAGCTTGGTACAGTAAAACCTCGATAAATGAATGTTTGATAAATTAATAACCTTGATTAAATAATAATTTTTTTCGGTCCTGACTCGGGACCAGTGTATATTACTAGGTTTCTCGCTAGATGCATAAGATAATATTTTTCTTAGAATCTCTTTAGGTCTTAGCGAATATATAAAGTAATTGATTAAATAAATATTTAAAAATATCACAAAAAATTATTAATAATTGTTAAGAAACATAAAAGAAAGAGTAAATAATGTTCATAAGTCAAATTAAGGAAACTCTTAACAAATTTAATTTCTCGATTTATTTGTTCTCAAAGTATCCATATATAATCTTTTGTTTTTTCCTTGTATTATGAAAAATTAAGGAAACTCTTAACAACAAATCCTCTATAAAGTAATAAATATTCATTTATCGATAAATGAATAAATTATTTATTTATCGATAATATAATAACCCCTCTAAAGTAATAATTTTTCGTGATCCCAACATTATTCATTTATAAAGGTTTTACTGTGACTCTATTTACTTCCTTCTGCAGACTCCAAAACATATGCTAGTAACAGATGTTAAATCCTCTTTAGCTTCGGGTAACAATTTGCTCATAGACAGGCCAATATGGTGGCGCATAGGTTAGCAGGTCATGGTCTGCAATTCAATGTCCATTGTAATTGGTTCTCTATTGCGCCAGAACTCATTCTGGATGCCATGATGTACGATCAGAATCGTATTCAGTAACAAAAATTTCTTTTTCATTCAAAAAAAAAATGCATATGCTAGTAACATCCACGTCACGAGGTCCAACACTATGATTAGGGTGTTCTAAATCTACCAGATAAGAATTTTGGTCCAACACACTCATATTATTTTATATTTCACATTGGATTTTATAGGTATGTTTAATTACAAAAAACATCCATAAATTATTAGGGAAAAAAAGAAAGAAAAAAGAAACTTCCTCTTCTCTAAAACCTAACTCTTCTCCACTATTACTACGCATCAAAAGAAAATAAATAAAAATCTCTTCTTCAAAATTCATCACCTGAATTTTGACTACTGTCGTAATCACATGTACTATTTACCGATTCATTTGGTTTGTTTTTTTATCAACTTTAGTTTTTATCTTGCAGACTAAAAACTAGTTTTTATGCTATTACTACGCATAAAAAGAAAAGAAATAAAAACCCCTTCTCCAAAATTCATCACCTGAATTTCGATTACTGTCGTAATCACATGTACTATTTACTGATTCATTTGGTTTTTTTTATCAACTTTAGTTTTTATCTTGCAGACTAAAAACTAGTTTTTATGCTATTACTACGCATAAAAAGAAAAGAAATAAAAACCCCTTCTCCAAAATTCATCACCTGAATTTCGACTACTGTCGTAAACTCGTAATCATATGTACTATTTACTGATTCATTTGGTTTTTTTTTTTTATCAATTTTAGTTTTTATCTTGCAGACTAAAAACTAGTTTTTATGCTATTGTACTTCAACTAGTTTCTTAACTTTGAAAATATTATGTATGTTCAATATATTTTTTTTCTTCAAATTCTAGCCAATTGATGTCATATTGGAGATTTGGAGTTTGAATATAATATTACTTTTTTTATTATAAATTGAAAAATATCAAGAAAAAATTTCTAACCTGATAAAAAAAAATCTAACATAAAATAAAAGAGAATACGTAAAGAGAGTTGTAAAATAGTAAATATATAATAATTATATTAAATAACAGATTATTATTAGTTTTAGATATTGAGAGTATTTTACGCAGTTTAGGATGTGTATTTAGTATAATATTGAAATGAAAAATTAGATGGGTAGTGTATATATTAAGTGTGTATTTTAAAATTACTCTACAAAAATTTAACGTTGTTGCCAGGGATTGAACATGGGTCACCCGCGTGACAGAGGCAATATTAACCTTGTCAGGAGAGTTGTGTTATCATCTGGACCCTTCATTGGGTCAATCAAATTTAAGGTGTTTGAGGTTGGTGAGCCATGACTTGGTTGGTTAAGGTGTTTAGCTGACAACTTTGAGGTCATGGGTTCAAACCTCACTAACATATGTAGGGTGTGTGAGTTATTAATAAAAAGTTTTTTAAAAAAAATCAAATTTGATAAATTTCCATGTCTCCATTTTGCCTATTTCAAGGACAGAGATCAATGAAGAGAGAGATACGACAATTCCTGGTATACGTATACCTCGGCTGGTAGGGTATGCCGATGGTATACGAAATCTAGCGCGTATACCATAGTCGAGATGAGATATCGTAGTCGGTGCGGCTCAGCCGAGACTAGAATCTCGGTTACCAAATCGTCAGCTACCGGCTGTAGTTGGCTGGGTCGGGATCCGGCTAGTTGGTTTGGCTCGGCTCCAAATTGCTAGCCCTAGTAGGTGAGGGGCAAGAGTTAACAAGTGGGTGAGATACACAATAAAGTGTAAATGTTTGCAAAGGAAGGAAAATTTAATGTTGTGGGAATCCCTGGGGATGCAAATTGGGCATGGTCCAAATCAGACAAGATACTTGGGTACTTCATGCACCTTTGTTGATCGAGAAAATCTTGTAAGTTGGCTTTGGAAGGGACAAACCAGAATGAAAAGCAGACACACATTGGTTACTATTCCGCTTCGAAATTCCTTTATGATTTCTTCTAGGATCACGTTTATAAGATACATGATTCATATATTCCAAGGGCGTTTGCAGTAGAACTCAGAATATCAAAAAAGCTACCCTAGCTAGCTCCCCAAATAATAACATTATGAGAAGAGAATGCGGTACAGTTGGTATTAATTGATATTAAGCTTGGACCTCATTCTTCCAGTGCAACTGGCCGGGTTATCATCACTGAGAATGAGAATATACTATTGTGCCGAAGCTGAAAATTTGTTCAAGGATCAATCTCCAAGGGCTTGAAGTACTTCCCATCAATGAGATAAGTTCCAATGGAAAGACGGACTGCCCACACATCTTTAGGCTTTCTTGACACAATTCTGCCCCAAGTAACACGTTACCAGATATTACTTAGCAACACAGCATATACAATATGAAGAAGACATCATCGATAAGAAATACAAAAATGAAGATTAACTTGATACCTTCCGACATCACCGGGCTTGACTAGGCCAGAGTTAACCCTGAGGCATGGAACTGATGCTGCAGTTTTTATCATTCTCGGAGCCTCGACCACAATAACAGGAGACCCAACTTCAAGCTTGGATTTCTTTGCATTTGCAGGCAACTCTGACTCCGTCGATTCACACTTAACACTGACAGGACTTGGGTTACGTTTATGAGAGCTTAAGCTGGTGAACTGCAGGCCGGAATTGTCATAAAGCTTTGAACATGTAATTGCAGTACTAGTGGAAGAGAAAGAAAATGCCATGATAAGAATAGTCTCTCGTCTAGGACAAGGGATAACATATATGATATATGTGGCCTCTGTGTCTCTCAAGTCAGTATGTCGATCTCTCTAAGCATATGTGTCTCGCCTCAAGAAAATATTAAGTGATTGATATTGATTATTGGCTGCATGATTTTTTAACTTCTTGAGTGTAACCAAATAATAGTTATAAAAGTTTCAAAAAAAAATTAAAAAATTGTAACAAAATTAAATTTTAAAAAGACTTCTAATTTCTAATTATTGGTTGGATAATTTGTACTCGTAAAAAATAAATTGGAAGAGTCTTCATGTTTTCATCTTAGAATCCTCATTTGAGAGACTTGGCGAGTCACATGATAAAAGGAAAATCTTGAACAAGTAGCTAAAGCTGGGAAGCCCTTTCATATTCCTTTCACTATGTTATTGTCCCAACATATGATATGAACATATGATTGACAAGAGAAGTTGATTAGAGCAGGAACAGCTTAATTAAGCCTGAGAAAGATTAGACAATTCATGTCGTTCCTTTTTCTAACTGCGCCTACAACCTCTCCCATTTTCCCAAGATCCTCGGACCAGCCTATTTCAAGAGGTGAGATAAGCCAAAGTTACAATAAGCAAAAGGCCAAGCAAAAAAACCTTTACATTTTAGCTGGTGAGTGTTGCAGGAAAACAAACAAAATTATTCTTTACTATTTCAAGAGGAATTATTGATAATTTGATATAGCAATGATAATGAAGCCACCAAACATCTAAGATCATACAAACCATGCATAATCCTATTCCGGAAACAGGAATTTGAATTAACCCCAAAACCATACAGATACTAACAATGAATTCTACACAGGGTTGAGAATCTTAGTCAGTTCAAGAAGCTAATTCCATACACAGATAATCAATAGATAAAAGATTGTGAACCCTTTATGGAGATCAAATATGCAATGCCGCCAATAAGCCTTCGATCTGAATCTGAAGATTTGTCGGTTCCTGCCATTGCTCTTCATCATATTCAGGGTAGCAGTTATCTTCAGAGAATAAATAGTCTTGTTCCAAATCTTGATCACCTTCAGAACTCAAGAGGTCATCTTCCAACTCTTCATCGCCTTCATCATCTTCACTAATCCTTCTGTTGGTATCTCCATAGACCATTGCCTCCTTAGATGCAAAGACATCTTTGTCTTGTGGCATTACTACTTTACTAGGTCTACTCCGCAGCTTTTCAAGTTCAATGAACAATCGTAAACCGGGACTGAAACAACATCCCCAAACCTTTTGGTGCAGCCTGAACTAGTTCTGATATGAGCAAAAGTAACTCGGCACATATATAAGGTGGCAACCAACTTGGTTCCAGCTGCGACATCAATGTAACAAACGGAATACAGTAAAGCCACACCTGAGCCGACTGCATGTATTGGATTGAAATAAACATCATGATGGCTTAACAAGATTCCGTGAATGTGAATCCTGGCCATGAGAAAGCAATTACCAGAATTGTGATGCTTAATTTCAAAAGCAGCACAGAGGAGAGCCAATCAAAGCAACTACCGGTTTGGTTTCGTACATCCGAAGGGTTGTCTTGATTCTTTACATTGGAGGATTTTGACAAGTTCATCCAAACACCACTTTGAGGATGCATAGTTCTCAGAGAATACAATAACAGAAATCATCGACTCTTCGATTGCTTTGAGATATTTCTTCTCCTCTTCTAAGCTCATCATCTATGAAGGTTTTAAATCCCCTTGTGACACAAGTTGCTGTTCAAACGGTCTGTAAAATTCCAGCGGGTATCCTCACCTCGAAAACTCAGAAACACAATCATATCTCCATGAACGGGTGAAAGAAGCAGGGGCACGATTGTCTGCACTCATTGTTTGCTTAATTCACTAAACAAGGTGAATGAATGAGCAGTGCTACTGATCAGGTCAAATACCTTCAACTCCCACACCTATGGCCTCGTATTCACATGAATATAGAACCTCCACCTCCCACACCTATGTCACACACTTTCTGACTCGAAGAAGTAGCTAAAGCGGGAAAGCCTTTCATATTCCTTTCACTATGTTATACCAAAAACAAAAGACAACAGTCCCAACATATGATCAACAAAAGAAATTAGAGCACGGTTGGGCTGGGAAAGATTACACAAAATATGAAGTTCCTTTTCTAACTACACCTACGACCTCTCCCAGAAATGGGGTCACAAAACCAAGACCCTCAAACCAGCCTATTTCAAGAGGTGGGACGTGCCTAAGTTACAATAAGCAAAAACATTTACAAGCTGTACAGATTTCTTGTGGGTATTTGTAGGAAAACAAACAAAATTATCTTGCACCCGACTCTTGCTTCTTCTTTACTTCTTTGAGTATGTCAGAAAGGGGTCTTGAGCGATTGCCAATACATCTGGCCTCTCAGCTTGATTATATGTTAGACAACGCCGGATGAATTCCTGCAAACAGATATATGAAAAATAATATCACCAAGAGTACTTTAATAATATAAGCTGACAGTAAAATATTCCCTTACTTCAACAGACCTAAAAGACTCATTCAATGGTAGACCACTCCAAAGGCAAAGTAATAAATGGTGCATGTATCCATGCCACCCATCTTATGAGATTTACAACTGAATTTTGCACAAATCCATTGAATTCTCCAAAGCTGCATTCTCTCTCATCTTTCCTCAGTCTCTGCCACGCACTCTCTCATCTTTCCTCAGCCTCCTCCATGCACTCTCTCATTTTAAAGGAAAGAGACATGGAATCCTAAAACTTTTCCAGGTGGACTGATGACAGAGGGTAAATTAACAACTTGATCAAAAGTACAAGGTTGATTTTGGCTACCAACCAACATTAATGCACATCTTCTTACACATGACTTGTAACTGTTCAGTTCATTTGCAATGATTTGTTTCAATACTCATGTTCATGTTTATAACAATGCACATCCTAAATCAAACCTTACCAGGCCAAGATCCAACACAGAAACACCACTATGATTCTGATTTATTTTATTTATTTATTTATTTAGTCCTTTTGCATGGAAACTAGGTAAGATCATTCCTGAGAACAAACTATTAAACATGTCGTACCAACTATGAGCACAACTAACCTTCGCCTCATTTGAGATGGATGGTCTGGAAGGAAACTCAACTTTTCGTGCTTTGATAATTGTGTCTTCCCGCAGTATTCGTTCCTGAGTCTGGTCGTGCCCAAAAGGACGTCTGCCAAACAACATTTGGTATAACAGAATACCAGCTGACCAAACATCAACCTGCTAACCAACAGAGACCATGTTAACAAGTGTTTGTACCCAGGTTGAGAAGAAAAATGTCAAGGTGAAACAGTTTGATTTTTGCTAAGCTTTTTTCAAGTGCTACCAATTGTATGGATAATCTAAAGAGAATAGAAGCACATGGTCTGAAAGAAATAAACATTTCTGAAAGTCACTAACCTTTGATGAGATAAGAGGTGTCCTGCTGAGCTCAAAGCATTCAGGAGGTAGATACCTACAGATAGCAAAACAACCATAAAAGGGCTGCTACTTAACTAATTATACTAAAACATGTCATGGAGCAGAAAAAGAGAAAAACTACTAGCCTTAGCATGAAGCTATCACGCATATGATCTAAAAAATTGTTAAGGTAAAAGCATTTTTCAAATTAACTAGGTAGACTAATGGCACATTAGTGTGAAGAATACACATTGATAATCCAAACTCAAAATCTACATAACTATATTCTAAAAGAGTATTTTATTAAGAAACTGATTTTCAAGAAAAGTTCAAATGCAACACATACCAAATGCCTAAGTAATGCCATGCCCATAAAATAAATGAAATGAAAAAAGAAGGAAGAATTATGCACAAGTAAAAGTGTGTATTCTGATTTTACATCACTCACCAATACGTTCCAGCACCTTGGGATGTAAGCTCCATACCCTGGGATCCAACATCATCTTCCACAATCTTGCTGAGACCAAAATCAGTCACCTTTGCAATACCAAGTTCGTCAAACAGAACATTTCCAGGCTTCAAATCATAGTGTATAATCTTTTGTGTCCTTTTGTTCAAGTAAATAAGACCTTGAAATATCTGAAAGATAATGATCCTAGCTTCCCTCTCAGGCAATACAGGTGTTGCTTTAAGGACAGCGTCAAGATCTTTCCCTGAGGAGAAAACAAAAATGGAAATATTAACAATAACAATAGGATAAAGAAGGATGAGAGAATAATTTTATACTAGAGTCACTTTTGTATATGTTCCTCTTTTAACATACTAAATTAACAGTCTCAAACCAGTATAGCGAGAGTACATACCACTACAGTACTCTAAGATGGTGCAAAATGTATTCTGATCAATCTCAAAAATGTCCCAAAGCCGGACAATGTGATGATGCACCAAGGTTTTGTGAATATTGTATTCCCGAATTGCATGCCTTATGTAACTCTGCTTCTTCTCTTCACTCCACTGATCATTTAATCCATGAAGTTTACACGCAACATATCTGTGCTTTACCAAGTCAAATGCCTGCTGGAAATTTCTTACTTCAAATCACTGCAAAAAGGTATATCTTTACAATTGCCAACATTGGCAAATGAATTACCTAGACTTTTGATCTAAACCTTCCGTAGAAACTTGTGGAACTATTTCTAATTATTAAACCAGAGTTTACAAATTCTGACCTTGTAAACTTCACTAAAGCCTCCTTTGCCAAGAAGATTTAAGAGAGCATATCTGTGGTTGAGGATCTGAAAATTGTTAAAACGGGAACCATCCTCATCACGTATGCGTTTCATTTCACGGATAAGCCTTCCCTTTTCCAGTTCATAGCGGTCCCTTTCATGATAAAGAACGTCCTCCTCCTACATATAACCATAAAAGACAGTAACAAGAGACTGTCTAGAAGGCCTCCAAGGAAAATGGATCAAGCAAAAATCAGGCCAACTATTGAACTTACTCGTTTGATGCTAGCTAGACGGGATTTATAGATCTCATCCTGGATTAGAGATTCTTCTTGTACTCCAGTTTCAGCATCAACTGCGTCGCTCTTATCTTCAAGAAATAAGTTCATTTAGTAGTTATTGCACCAAGACTAGAAAATGCCCTATACAAAACTTCATTCAGCTATGCCATTATGCACATAGCAGGGGTCACTACCAATGTTGTAAAAGAGATCAGCAGTCAATATAACAGACCATATGATAACATTTTCATCTAGTTTATATCCTCGACCAAAACCAAACCAGGAAACACAATAGGACAAGACAGGCAGCAGAAATTACCAGTTTGCCTTTTTTTCAATGACTTTCTCTGCCTCTCAACAGCCTCCTTAGTTTCTAATAATTGTTTCTACAAAATGATATCACAGCAATGTTAGCATATGTTTTGTAGCTTTCATATTGTAATGGATCCAAACAAAAAAACAAAACAAGAAACAAATTGCAAAGCTTATTAAGTATCAAAATGACAGAATATGTAAAAAGAAAAAGAAAGAAAACACAAAATTTAAAATAAGGGCAGCACTGTCCAGTAACTATGGCAACAATATACAAAGATGTCCCAAGAGATATTTTGACTACAAATCAAAGAACAGGTACATGTGATTTTCATCGGAGGAAATATTCTACAAATCAGTTATGATCACCGAGGAATAAGAATTAACCATCCACCCTACATGTCACAGTCTAGAAGACTTTAAAATCAAATTTAATATTTGCTCGCTACGCATTATAGAACAAATAACAAAATTGTGGATTATTATTCAAAGACACAAAATGACCAGTCCATTCTAAAATCTAGGAGTTGAAAGTGAGAAAATTAAATATAATATCACCCTTACAAAAGGACTTAGAAAAGCAAAGTTACAACTAAAGCGCAAATTAAGTTATGTTGCTCAGAAGTCTAAAACTACAAACAAAAAAAATAAAAAAAATAAAAACCATTTGTCTGCTATAAACTCTAGAAGAGGTTGATCGATCATAACAATATAAGTAGATACATACTTGTAAGGCGAAATCCCTACCCAACCTAAAGCAAGGAAGCATGACTTGAACTAGCCAGAACCCAGAAAATCCAGAACCTTTCTTTTTTTTACGACTTTACAGTTCAATAAAGAAAAAGATGACAAAAAGAGAAAAAGAACAGATTTCCATTAACATAGTGCATAACAATTGGCACATAAGCAATATAAACCCAGTGACCTAGTAGTTACAAACATGTGCAACTGAGGTGGGAGAAGAGGAAAGAGGAGGTTAAGAAAAAAGTGCAACAAGAACAGCATCCGCTAACAATTCTTGGAGATTTAGTTTCCTTGAAGGAAAGAATCTGTATTCGATAGCCTCACAAGAATCCAAGACAATTTACAGCTCAAGTTCAGTCTGGAATTCCAACTTTTTCCAGGATAAATGTTGGGATGAACATTTTTAGTCTGAAATGCTCAGCCTCAACATTTTTCAAGATTCTCAATATCTTCACTAATCTTTTATTCTTTAATTGTGATTCTAGTTCATGCACTACTATCTGCATAAATAGCGCATACAACCATAAGAAGAAAAATGTGCTCTGTCTGAACATATAAATTAATGACTGTTATACAAAATGTAATGAATGTCTGACAAGAACATACAAGATGAGCATTGACATCTTTTAAAGCTTGCCCATCTTCCCATGTCTCTGATATTACAGTTCCAGCTCTGCAATGAACAAGAAAATATTTAGTGAAAAAATGGAAAAACAAAATGGAATGACTAGGTAAGGGGATACCATGTAAATATTCAACCAGAAGCACAACGAAATCACCATAAGCACTAAAGCTCCATTTGACTTCACAAATATAGAAGCGTAAAGCAACTGATACAGTACCTGATTACACCCACATTACCAAGCCTCAAGGAGTCCTGTCGTACTTTCAACCTTGCTTCCTGCCTCTCTGCTTTTGAAACAGATATCAGCAAATCGGAGATTACTTTAGTTCTCTGCATACAAGGACACAAAGAGTTGTAAGAATCTGCTAGTATACTAGGCAAAAAGTTCTGATAGAGTGCAATCATTTGTCGTCCTAAACAGTCCATAACAATCACAAAGGATAGCAATTCCATACATGATTACAGTATAGCATCATATGTAAACCAATATTATACATGATAAAGCTTGGATTAAACTAACGAGTAACTATACTACTTAAATAACAATATTACATATGAGGCACAACTGTAGGCAGCACTGGAGTTGTGATCCCTTTCTCACTTATCAAATTAGACATAGATCTTTAATCAGAACAGATAGCCATTTGAGAAAGGGATAACCACTCCAGTGCTGCCCAAAGAAAAAAGGCCCTCAGCTGATCAAAAAAATTTAAGATAAAAATTAGTTGATACAGAAATGACGTAATAATATACATAGTGAGCAAAAGAGCAAAATCTTTGCCTCATACTTTTAGTATTCAGTTTATATTGGCAGATTCAACTCATATTATTTAAATTACAATAATTCCAATGTTTTCATAAAACTGTTTCAGGAAAAGACTAGGAAGAAGGGGGCAGCCGGGCAGTAGTCAATTATCAGAAAAGACTGATGAAATATAAACTCTCTAAAAAAGCAAACCTTAGGCTTCATTTTCTGTTCATTATCTTTTAGTTCTTTTAATTCCTGCACAAATCACAAAACATCAAAGAGTTATAACCAAAAAACAAAACAAAACAAATCAGAGATGAACACATGTTTATCCTTCAACAAAGCAAAGGAGCGACACTACATTACATTATATTGCTTTCACTTAAGTGGTTAAAATATTACCTTGTCTAATTGGAGAAAAAGATTCTGATGATCAGAGGCCTCTTGTCGTGATTTACGAAGGTCCTCCTCTAGTGAAGCAACTGTTGCACGTAAAGTTGCTACCTCCTCCTAATCTTAGGAAAAAATAATGCAATTAGTACTTATGAATAGCTTTACGTCCTCTATAGGTCAGGAAACGAGAACCTGGGTGGCAAATTCTCTTTATCTTTTCCTACCTCCATGATTAAACAGTAGCAAAACCAACTTTATATAGAAGAATTGAAAGCAAGCTACAAATCTTACATATAAAGAAGAGCTAGTGTCATTTTGAAGCTGATCTTTAGACCTGCTATCCTGCAATGCAAGTGTGAATAAATAGAAATAAGCAATGTTCTGCATACATAAACATGAACAGGCCCCCCAAAAAACATTCTCTTTAGGATAATCCAACTAAAATAAATAATTTTGGTAGAGATAGAATTATATGTGACAAGCTTGATTATGATAAAGATAATCTGACACTCAGCCGAATAATCTATGACAACTGAAAGTAACAGGCTTAATGATGCTATAGATAATACGATGCTGCAGAGATGGTAACCACTACAATATAAGGACCAGAATGAAAATTGTAACAGCACAATCCAATATTCATAATACATACCTTCTTGTATGAGTTCTCGAGCTCCCCATTTGGGGATGAAACTGTTGAAGGAGAAATTAATAATCTTGTCTGATCCTGAACTTTTGAACCGCGACCTCGACCTGAGACAGAATTGGCCCTACCACAACCATGCTTTCTTCTATTTACATCAGAAGTAACTTTGGTATCCACAACCAATTGCCTCACATCAGCTAGTGCCTGCATATTCTTCTGCCTGTTATTTTTTTTTTACAAGTTAAAAATCCAGTTTCTACGAGAATGAAAGATTAAAAATAAACTAGAATTTACAATGTGAGTGCATAAGCAAACAATTCAACAGATTGATCTCAGATTTTCCTGTAAAATGTGAAGTCTTGCAACCTCAAAACTGATTGGAAAGTGTAATCTGAAGCCTAGAAACTAATGCTTGTATTGCAAATAAAGAGCGGGCCACAGTATTCAGATCAGAAATGAACTGATCCAAAGATAATACTAACATTAATGCAAACAAGAATCTACCTCAACATGATCAAAGACAGTTATTGATGTACCATCTTCTTGAAGTTTCTGGCGCTTCTGAGTATTGGCTTGTATCAAAAACTCCCCTCCATTCTGTCATATGAATATGCAGCAGGACACAATAAAAGATAGATCCCGAACAACATTCTAACTCAATATTAAATATTTAGTGCCGATAAAGTATATTTAGATTCCAAAATCAAAACGTAATGAGATATTAATTGACTGAATTGAAAACATGAGAATTTCTCAATTTGTCTTGCTTTCTTGGTGGGGACTTGTTTCCCTCTTCTGCTCTAGACTACATCGACAGTTCGGATAGCAGAAGTTTCATAGTTAAAGAAAAGAAAACTAAAAACAAAGCATCATGTCAAATAGTTATAATTGGGTCAATTTTGCGATATCAGTTTTCAACACAATTTGATCAAGTGGTGACTTGAAATTCAATTAAAGATCGAAGTGCATTTCATTGTTGAATTAAAGCCGAAAGCAAGAAAGCAGCGGTAGGTAGGGCTTACATCATCATCGGAATCGCTGGAAGTAGAAGGCTCGGCGGAGGCCAAGTCGGCCGAGACGAATTTAGGGGCAGAGGAGGAGAGTGAAGGCCAAGAAGACTGAGCAGCAGGAGGAGGAGGAGCAGAGGAGGCCTTGCCGACCATGCGAGCTTCGAGCTTGGCAATCTAGGTGGGGAGAGACTGGTCCGACTGGTTGGACGAGTTGGAAGAGAAATGGATGAGCATGTCATCCGACATTGTCACTCCTTCGCGATTCTTTCAGATCATTAGGGTTTTGGTCCGCCTCTACAACTTTTGTGTTTGTTCAAATACATGAATGGCTTTTGGGCAGGAAGAACCCCTTTTTTATTTTTGTAAGAATTTACTCCTTTTCTACCCTCGAACAAAATAAAAACAAATAAAGATTTAGTTTCTTTTTTTGGGTGTCGAAAAATAAAGATTTAATTGTTAATGGTGTTCTAAACGATGGTATTCTAAACCTTGATGTCATTTGTGCAGCCAAAATCTACCAAAAAAATTTATCAAATACATGAATAGGACAAATCCATAGCACTATTATTTTTCCACATTTTTCTTTCATGCAATCAATCCTCTCTCTTGGCGATAAAATTGAGTTTTTTGGGTCTCAGATCCATTTTAGAATCAAACCAATTCAGTTTCAGTTTTGTGGAATCCATTGCTTGATTCAAAATAAA
Organism: Fragaria x ananassa; assembly: GCA_034370585.1. NCBI lineage: Eukaryota > Viridiplantae > Streptophyta > Magnoliopsida > Rosales > Rosaceae > Fragaria > Fragaria x ananassa. Next base: position 17,260,340 of record CP139766.1, read on the forward strand.
GGTTGAGCATAACAAGAATCAAGATGGAAACATGTAATCACATTAGCTTGTTATGAAGTGGAAGGAAATTTAGTTGATAAAAATTGTTATAAGAAGAACTGATAATCAATATCACCGGGTGTTGAAGAAAACAAATGAGACAGTTAGAATAAAAAAGGTAAAACAGGAAATAAGCAATTTAAGTTGAAGAACAAATTAAATTACAATAATTATACGTCCGCTATTGCCATGTTAAGAAAATTAAACATCTTCAATTTGAATAAAATAGCCATTGGGATTAGAGGTGGCTTACAGTAACGTTCTCATGTCTACATCATCATCTTTAAAAATGTGGATGAGATAAAATTATGTTCGGAGGGACACTTCTTTTTTTTTCCCTTCCTAATGAAAAGGGCTACACTCACATCCCTCGTACCTTAAGATAATGCATAAATCTCATAGTGTAAGAACATCCCAAAATTACATCAACAGTCTCTACAAACTTATGCATTCTAACATGCATCGTTTAATAAATAACATATCGTTTGCTACTTCATTTGTTTTACAATTTTAACTACATAACCGAAATATAATGCTCACCCAAACCCATAAGTTACTATGTTTTTGAGTTTTCTCACTATGTTGCCATTCGAAAATATACCCATAATACCAAGTTTCATTACCCCGCTAGAAGGTTGCGACCATTTAACAAAGTAAGAAACTCGTCGTCTCTTTAAAACAGATATGACACGCTGAGTGCACACACTAAAACATGACCCACATCATCCTACGATAAAGTGTGTCACGAACCCTTAGTACGCACCAGAATTTTTCTCTTCTCTTTTTAAATATATATATAGCTTATCTTCTCTTTAAATTAACACCTAGCCCATGAAGCAAGTGAAGAGTCCATAACCGACCCGACCACACTAATAAAAGAAGAGCCAAAACTAAAACCATTCCAGGCACTCCAACTTCGATTGAACTTTGGTGACTACTGTAACTAAGAATCATCTTCTCTGATGGCGCAGATTCGCAATTTGGACAATGCCCCTCTCATGCTCACTCATCTCAATAAACAATCTTAGAAGGAACTCATCACCATACTAAAAAATATTCGAGGGAAGAAATGATTGGTGATCAATCTGAAGCACAATGACTCATTCTGGTTTACCTTGTCTGCTCTCAGCTCAGTTTGATGGAGGTGAGGATGAAAGCATATTTAAGGGTGTTTTGGTAAAAATGAAAGAGGTCTAATCAGGTTTTTAAATTTGTGAAAAAGATAAATAGAGGTGATGTGTACACAACAGATTCGGAGGTATAACTAGAATTCCTACATGAAAATAAATAAAAAATATGATTAATTTCAGTTTATCCTTTTGAGGTTTAAGGTTAACATCGTTTCATTTCTCATACTTTTAATTTTAAAAATTTACCTCCTAAAGTTTTTAGTTTTCATAAATCATGCCCAATTACTGAATTTTCGTCTAATTCGGACGTTAATTTTGACTTCATAACTCACTAAAAGGCTAAAATAGTTTTATAACAGCATAAATTGCATTTTAGAACATTTTTTTCTAAGATTTAATGCTACCATTTAACTCTAAATTAGACAAAATTTTAGAGATTGTGTCTAATTTATGAAAATTAGAGACTTTAAAAGATGAATTTTTAAAATTAAAAATATAGAGAGTGAAACGATGTTAGCATCAAACCAATAATAGTGGAAATATATATATTTCAAATGTGTGGGCTACTGGGCTTTCAATTAGCCTGTACCATTTCTTTTCACAGTGGTGTGATTATGGGCCTGAGAAAGAAGGTTACCCTTTTGTCCGTGTGACCGTCAAGAACTGGTGACGAATTTACGAAAGTAGCCAGTCCACATAGAAAGACGGAGAGAGGCAAAGACTATAACCTCTTTCTCTCTCCTCTCTCTCGACCCTGCTTCTTCTTCTGGTGATCGCCATTTTGTGTGTTCACTTTGCCTTTTACTTCTAATCCCACACTCTGAGAGCTCCGGCCTCATTCCCGACCTTCCGTTCCGCCATGACCGTCATGACTCCCGCCCCTATTGATGTACGCCTCTCTCTCTCTCTCTAACCTTTTCATGCATCTCTCCTCTCTATTTCCTCTAAGCCTCTGTGCCTTGTTTGGATGTAATTCACAGTTTACAGACCTTGGGCGTTTCTTTCGTTCTCTCTTGCTTTGTTAATCGGGTTTTGGTGGATTACTGTGTCAATCGCGCTCTCTCTGTGTAAAAAGAACTGGAATTCTAGGGCTTTGCTTTCCGCTTTGTTGTGATTTTGATATTGCTGTTTGAACTGGTGTTTAGGATTTATTAGGGTTTTGTTGGAAATTATTTTAGGGCTTTGTGCCCCAAACTACGGCTCTGATTTTGTTTCTGGCTGTTTTTGTGGTTTCTTGCAGCAACCTGAGGACGAGGAGATGCTTGTTCCGCCTTCGGATTTGCCCGAAAACAATCACCAGCCCATGGAAGGTATGCTGATCTGTTCATCAAGTCCTTGTTTCAAGTCTTTTTAAGTCGAATTGAACTGTTGATAGTTGTCAAATAAACTGTTGATAGTTTTCCGTTGATCACTGCACACAATGTCAATGCTTTATACTATATTTTTGGGCGAGCCATGAAAATGTTGTAACCTATTTCTTTACTTTTGTTGGCTTTGCAAATCATTAGTTGTTGCGCAACCAGAAAATGCTAATAATGTGGAGACCCAGCCAGTAGAAGATCCTCCTTCGTCCAGAATTACATGGAGAATTGACAACTTTTCTAGGATGAATACAAAGAAGCTTTAATCTGACATATTTGTTGTTGGTGGCTATAAATGGTATCATAATCATCTCTTTTCTTTTTTCTTTTTCATATTGCTGCTTTCCTTTGATATACTTGTTCCTCTTGGGTCTTTGATACATATCTCTTTGCTTTGGTTTGGCAGGCGTGTGCTTATTTTTCCCAAGGGAAACAATGTGGATCATTTGTCTATGTATTTGGATGTTGCGGACTCTACAAATTTGCCATATGGCTGGAGTAGATATGCACAATTTAGCTTGGGAGTTATCAATCAAGTTCATAATAAGTATTCTGTACGCAAAGGTACCTCCTTGGATATGTTTTATACAAATCACCCATTGTGTGACTAGTTCATTTTTTTTGGACAGAATAACAATGTAATTGTTTAAGCTATAATGAGGGTGTGATTTTCAAGTAATGAGTTTGTGAGCAGTTTGTCAGTTGTGGAATTCAAGAAAGTAGCATAGAATATTTTTTCTTGCTCTTGTTGATATATTAGATTACATCTTCACTTTGTAGTTTGTTAGAACGTAGCCCAATGGAAGTTCTATCACATTGAACAAACTCATTGCACATTGAGCGTTAGACGATTGGGAATTTCAACACTTCATACATAGCTATGTTTTTTCCTTGCCATTTATTTGCACTTGGTTAGCCCTTGAAATTTTGAACTTTGATAGTTTTTAAACAGCTTCAAGTCATTGGAGTTCTGGTAGCAATAATTTACCGCATTTTTAACTTAATGTTGCCATTTGTATCCTTATTTTAAATATAAAAAAATGCTGAAAGTACATTTTATTGAGGCTATAGATGTTAATCCCATCCTAGTTGCATGATACAGACACACAACATCAGTTCAATGCACGGGAAAGTGATTGGGGTTTCACATCCTTTATGCCTCTCGGTGAACTGTACGATCCCAGCAGAGGTTATCTAGTGAATGATGCGGTTATAATTGAAGCAGAGGTTCTCGTTCGCAGGGTTGTAGATTATTGGACATACGACTCAAAGAAGGAAACGGGGTTTGTTGGGCTTAAGAACCAAGGAGCTACATGCTACATGAACTCTCTCCTGCAGACCCTGTATCATATTCCTTATTTTAGAAAGGTCAGCTGTTTGACTTCTTTTCTACCTCAGTAACTTATTTGGTATATCTGTAAAGAAATCACTGTCTTTTGATGAGAAGAGCTTTAATGTCAAACCCTATATATTTCAGGCCGTTTACCATATGTCCACGACTGAGAATGATTTGCCATCACAAAGCATACCATTGGCTCTCCAGAGTCTATTTTACAAACTCCAGTACAGTGACAATAGTGTTGCAACAAAAGAGCTGACAAAGTCTTTTGGATGGGATACATATGATTCATTTATGCAGCATGATGTGCAAGAACTGAATAGGGTTTTGTGTGAAAAACTTGAGGACAAAATGAAGGTAAATGATTTCATTTAACTTAAATTGATCACTCTTTTTTTTGTTATGAAGAAAAAATATATAATGAGTTTTGGAGCTTTGGAAACTTCTTTCGAACTTTCAGTATTTTTATTTTTATTTTTTCACTTTGTTTGTAGGGAACTGTTGTAGAGGGAACCATTCAGCAGTTATTTGAAGGTCACCATATGAACTACATCGAATGCATTAATGTGGACTACAAATCTACGAGAAAGGAGTCATTTTATGGTACTGTTTTTTTTTTAAATAATATTTTTTGCACGCACCCAGTGGTTAAGCTGTTGTTTTGATGACACTTTTTTTTACATGCCGACAGACCTTCAGCTTGATGTCAAAGGGTGTCGCGATGTATATGCTTCTTTTGATAAGTATGTAGAAGTTGAACGTCTTGAGGGTGATAACAAGTATCATGCTGAACAGAATGGATTACAGGTTGGTAACTCTATTCAGTTTGCAGGCTGATAATTGCATGAACTTATGTGAGTTTTTGTTCACTGACTTGAGTAAGATTATGGCTGCACCCATAGACGTCTGCCTTGTGCTCAGTTGCTAACTTAAAACTTACTTATCGTATTAATCTAAATTTTTTAGATTTGCCCTTAAGTTATATTAGATAAAACCAGAATCATCAGATTGAATAAAAAACCAGCAAGTCACCAGAGTCCCATTTGGCCATGGCACTGACGGTTACAAAGTTCAAACCCAATCCCTCTCTCTCTCTGTGCGTGTGTGTACGCCGTACTCGACTTTCTTTAACCTTTACATTGTTACTTGGATTGAGTATTCTGTTCAACCAATCTTGGTGTACATGTGTCAAAGGCAAGTTCTCTAGTTTCACAATTATAGTGGAATGTCATGGCTGACTCAGGGCAGAAATTAGTACATTTTAATGTGTAATTTGGAGGGCAGAACATAAAAAAAACAGAGAGAGAGCAATGATTGCTGGCTTTGATCTTATAGGATTATATGATTTTACTTAAGTGAAGGTAAGAATGGAGCTTTCTCTCAAGTATGTAGGTTGCTAAAGATTTGGTAGGTTATTCGGCACCTATATAATTGTGACATATCTACTTGATCAAAGTGCTACTGGACTTTATTTGTGGTGGGAATCCAATCCCAGTAAGTCAAATCCTAATAATCAGTGTCATCTGTACTAAAATTTGAGTAAAGAGATTTATATCTAGTCTCCAAAGGAGAAGGTGGACAAAGAAACCCAATCCCAGAAGTCAAATCCTATATTCAGAGTCGTCTGTACTAAAATTTGAGTAAAGAGATTAATAATTTAGCCTCCAAAGGAGAAGGTGGACTAAGAAATGGTAACCTACAAAGAATATCATAGATAGGTCCTAGCAATACTTGGTATACATATTTGAAGTTATGACACATTACACTCTTGAATCAAAATAGAATATCATAGATAGTTATTGTATCACGTTGCACTGGAAACAGAAGATAATAGATAAGGCGCATGACTTTGTATGGGTTAAAGATTTTGCTTTTGTTGTTTGCTTTGTGGCTGGACTATGATATCCCATCTTTAAGGGGCTAGGGCAGTGTGCATTTGCAACAAGCATGTTTATGTCCTTTAATTTACTGTTATTTAGTTTCTGGCTGTCATGAGAAGCTATTGCTGTTATAAATCAGACTTCTTTGATGACCAGTTTGCACTTCTCATAATATTTTCAGGATGCTAAGAAAGGTGTCCTGTTCATTGACTTTCCCCCTGTGCTTCAACTTCAACTGAAACGGTTTGAGTATGACTTTATGCGTGACACCATGGTGAAGGTTGGAATTCACAGAACTTTCTTCAACATACTCTTTCTATTATTTGTGCATTTTTATCATGAACGCCCTTATTATAGTATGTTTTTGTATTCCTGTACATAACTTAAGTCACTGGACATGAATCATGCTTTATAGTCCCTTTATAAGTTAATATACACAGTTGCATCTCCAAATTAAAATTCTATAATTTGACATTTCTGTTGTGCTGAAGTCTTTTGTTTGGGATTGATTCCTATCATCAAATTCATATGGAATATTAGGTATCAATTAGGCAGTCAGTTGGGTGAAGTCTAATTTAGTCATAGTGAGTCTCTGGTTGCTTCATGAGTTATGTACGTCTTAAAGTACTGGAATTGTAAGCACAAATGGTTGTTTCGTTGCTGTGGTTCTTTTTGATTGAAACTAATATGTATGATTAGATTGGCAGTTGTGGTTTTGAATTTTAATCTACGAAACTTGCTTCAATATATATTATTTTTCCTTCAATAACAGTTTAGAGCTCTTAATTTCGCTCTCATTGTGTAGATTAATGACCGTTATGAGTTCCCTTTGCAACTTGACCTTGATCGAGAGAATGGAAAATATTTATCACCTGAAGCTGATAGGAGTGTTCGCAACCTTTACACACTTCACAAGTAATATACCAACAGCTTTACCATCTGTCTTAATCACAGACCATTCTGGTTGAGTAAATCTCCTAGTCAAGCTTTTTAGTGGTTTACTTTTACAGTGATTATGATTGTGAGATCCACTAAGTAGTGGTAGGTATATGGGAAGGACTCCAGATCCTGCTACTGACTAGTTCAAATACTCATTGTAATGGCTGTGCATGTTTAGTCGAATCCCTTTTTTCTGATGTCAGTATATTTACAAACTAAGCAACCAAATTACTTTTTGTCCTTTAACATCTTGATTCGGTCAAAACTTTTGCTGCAAGGATACTTTGATTGACATCTTGAAACTTCCTTGGAGTGCTGTAGTAGTTATTTTGCACACTGGTTGAGTTCTTCTAGATGCAATTTCAAAATTTGTGTCTTAGTTTGTACGTTTGGTATACATTCTTGTTCATGCAAAAATGAAAGCTAGATGATTTTCAATTAATAAGTGCATGCCCTTTTTCTTCTTGCAAAAGGGCGCACTATTATTTGGTCAAGGAACAATCAAGTCGATTTTTGTTCACATAGATATCTGTGGTTATCTTCTTACCATCCTTAAATAGATAGGAGCTTTTATAGGCTGGGGAAGAAGTTTTCCCCATTCATTTCCATAATTAAATTGATTCAAAAACTTGTGTTGGGATTGCTTCTTTGTAGTTCTGTAATATTCTTACCATTATGGAATAGATAGGATCATATTGTACTTAGGCATTTGGTGGTTGTTTGCAGTGTATTGGTACACAGTGGTGGGGTGCATGGTGGACATTACTACGCCTTTATCAGGCCGACGCTTTCTGATCAGTGGTATGCATCCGATTCTTTATATTTCTGTCATGCAGCCACTCAAATGTGCACACTCCATGTGTGTACTTTCTGTGTGTGGACAACTTCAAATTGATTTTTATGATTTTACAACAGTAATCCTAGTTGTGGGATTCACATTCAGAAAGTTTGAAAAGCATACATGAATGTACACATTCTCATACTTTGAATCATGAGAAATGCATATAGGATACTCAGAAAGTAGTTACTCCCATTGCTAATAATTGGCAATTGTTATTCTATTATCATGCCATTAAGATTTATGTTTCTCAGGTACAAATTTGATGATGAGAGAGTAACGAAAGAAGATATAAAGAGGGCATTGGAGGAGCAGTATGGTGGTGAGGAAGAGGTAAGCATTTCTTAATCTTCATGCTCTATTGCATCTTTGTTTACCTCCTCAAATATATTCAGTCATGGTCCTACCTGAAGTTCTAGTCCTTTCTCATAATGTTCTTGTGGTTTGACAGCTACCACAGACAAACCCTGGATTTAACAACACTCCTTTCAAATTTACAAAATACTCAAACGCGTACATGCTGGTGTACATACGTGAAACTGACAAGGATAAAATAATCTGCAATGTTGATGAGAAGGACATTGCTGAGCATCTACTGGTGAGATTTTGTTCTGAGTGCAAAGTTGGATACTTCATGATTCTTTCAAGAAATTTGATACTTGTATATGTCTTGAGATTAAATTCCCGTATCAATCCAGTAAATTTTATTTGCTTAAATAAGAAAAAAAATGAAATACAAATATAACAAGCCTATGCTTTCTCTCTCACATATTTAGTCATATTAGTCTGTTTCATATTCTTTTTAACAGTTATTGAAAAGTTCAATTTTTTCATTTATTTCAGATTGGCATTGTCATATTTAGACACTCTTCAAAATGGTCATTTGAGTGTAAGCTGTACATATCTGTTTTATCTATTTACCATATCTCTATGTATCTATTTACACGCAACTTCAAACATTGTCTTGTCTCAGGAGAGGTTGAAGAAAGAACAAGAAGAAAAGGAGCAGAAGAAGAAAGAGAAGGCAGAGGCACATCTATATACTATCATTAAGGTTTAGCTGTTCAACCTCTTTAAATAGTCTGTGATTTGTTTGTACAATTGTTTTCTCTGATGTAGTGGCTTGTGTGAGTCCTTCAGGTTGCCCGGGACGAGAACCTGCTGGAGCAAATTGGGAAGGATATATATTTTGATCTTGTGGATCATGACAAAGTCAAAAGTTTTCGTATTCAGAAACAGATGCCTTTCAACCTTTTCAAGGTATGTTCTTGTTCTGTTGGTGGTGTACCAATTTTTACCTTTTACTTGCAATGGTACATTTTTATCTTATTTTCCTCTTGAAATTTTATTGTCAATATGGCTTGTGGTTTCTGCCCACTTTTCTTCAAAATATTAGTCATTATATTAAGTCTTCAAAATATTAGTTCATATTGTCAGATTGAAAGGTTCCAGAATTAAGTCTTGTATGCAATAAAGAAACTTCTATTAGACAAAGAATTTCATTATAAAGGGAATTGTTGCTTTGCATTATCACATATATGGTGGTATCTTCATTAAATTTAGCATACTGAGATAGGTAGAAACAATAAACATCAGCTGAGTTGCAAAACATAATATTGTGGACTGCTTCTTCGATGCTAGATTGAATATAAGATTATGTCCAAAAGTTGTCCTAGTGGGTATATAATCATTTATTGCCAGTGGTTCGATTAACACATCATCTCACTGTTCTCCTTATTCTTCATAAAATGATCTTATCCAGGAGGAGGTTGCTAAGGAGTTTGGCATACCAGTGCAATTTCAGCGGTTTTGGCTTTGGGCAAAGCGTCAAAATCATACATATCGTCCAAACCGTCCATTGACACCTGTGGAGGAAACACAATCTGTAATTATCTATGAATATTTCTTTTATCTTCTGTTTCAAGTTTCTTTAGTTGATTTCTTTTCGGTTTTTGGTTTTTCTTCTTTTGTTTTGTTTGGGATAGGAATGTTGCTTCATACCTTTTTGAAGCTAATTGATGCATAGCTATTCTTTTACCTGTTACCGCTTGCTAAGACACAACAGTGTGATGGTGACCTTGTTTGCTTCGTTATGGGAGTGAGTATGCATATGGATCAATCCTGCTTCTTCAATCTTTATTTCTTCCCTCTATTGTTAGGTTGGACAGTTGAGGGAGGTATCAAACAAGGTTCATAATGCAGAACTGAAGTTGTTCTTGGAAATAGAGATTGGACCGGTAATGTTCTCTTGCATCTAAAGACTGAATTTCTCACCTTGCATGATCTTTGCTGCTCTTTATCTGATTTTTCTGCATTCTCATTCAGGATTTACACCCTCTTGCTCCACCTGACAAGACAAAGGATGACATCCTGCTTTTCTTTAAGCTTTATGATCCTGAAAAAGAAGAACTATGGTACTTTGATATCTTTCGATTAGCCTTTCTTGTAATGAGCTATGAAAGATTATGATGTCTGATATTATGCTTGTTTCTCCGTAACATCAGTTATGTTGGAAGGCTTTTCATGAAGAGTACTGGTAAGCCAGCTGAAATCTTGTCGAAATTAAATGAATTGGCTGGCTATGCCCCTGATGAGGAGATCGACCTCTATGAGGTTTGTTGCAGCAACATTTGTTTTAAGAACCTCTTTATAATTTTTAGCCAACTTCTCGATTAGCACTACTACATTGAATCTGTCTGCATAGAGATAAAGGCTTGGATGTAGTGGGTAGGACCTTAGGATCTGGCATATTACATCTTCATGTTGTCATGCGAAGTCGTGGTGTTGTAGTTTCTGGTTTGGTAGCGCACTAGAGTTAGTATTTCAGCTTTTATTGGTGTTGAATACATGCTTTGTGTCCCTTTGACATAGCAACCTAGGATACTACTGTCAAATGATTTGGATTCTGTAGACAGAATCACATGTTTATCTGTGATTTGATGAATCTGCTCACTTTTTTCAGCCATCTACTGATGCACCTCAAGGGGAGTGGTTTGGAGAGCTCTTTCCTAGACTACTTGTGAATGAACTTGCAGCAGATATTCATAGCTCACAAGACATTGTTTAACCACTTGTGAATATAGATGAAGTTCATGAAATGGAGGGTCACCAACATGAGGAAGCATCTCAACCTCCATCTCCTTGCAGATACCCAGCAAAGGTGCGCCAACCACCGTCAAGATTTGGTAAGTATGAGTATCCCCTCGAGCTAGGTCTCCAGGGTGTGAGCTCTTCTCATAGTGCTTTTCTCAGCAAGATTCTTACTGAGACTAAACCAAGAAACTTTGTTGAAGCAAATCAGTCTCCAAAATGGAGACAAGCTATGCATGATGAACTCCAAGCCCTAGATGAGAACAAAACTTGGAGTATTGCCCTCTTCCAAAGGGACCGAAGCTAGTTGGATTTATGAAATCAAGTACAACTCAGATGGTTCTCTTGAGCGTTATAAAGTAAGGTTAGTGACTCGTGGTTTCACTCAAACATTTGGTGTTGATTATAAAGAGACATTTGCTCATGTTGCCAAAATGAACACAGTAAGAGTTTTGTTGTTTGTTGCTATGAATGCTGGGTGGTCTCTCTATCAAATGGATGTCAAGAATGCCTTCTTGCATGGGGATCTTGAAGATGTTTATATGAGAATACCTCTTGGTCATCCTTATGAACAGGAAGCTGGAATGGTTTGCAAATTGCACAAGGCTCTATATGGATTGAAACAATCTCTTCGTGCATGGCACTCAAAATTGAGTTCAGTACTTCTCGCTTCAGGGTTCACAAGAAGTCATGTTGACTCCTCCTTGTTCGGGCGCAACAGTCACACTAGAAAATTGGTTGTTCTTGTTTATGTACACGATCTCATCGTCACCGGAGATAACATGGATGAGAACAAAGCTCTCAAATTAGCCTTGCATAATGCTTTTGCTATTAAGGACCTTGGAGTTTTGAAGTACTTTCTGGGGATTGAATTAGACCAATCATCGCATGGTCTTTTTCTTAATCAACAAAAATATGTCGTTAATCTACGAACAGAAGCAGGAATGCAGGGTAGGAAGCCAGCTCGTACTCCTCTTGACAGCAAGCTGAAGCTAGATATTGAAGGAGAACTTCTTACTGATGTTTGCAGCTACCAACGTCTGGTAGGCAAGCTCATCTACCTCACCATTACAAGACCAGACCTTACTATGCAGTCAATTCATGCACTCTCCTACCACTCATCATCTCAGCATTGTTAAAAGAATTTTGCGATACTTAAAAGGCACAGTAAGCCGAGGGATTGTGATGAGAAACAATGGTCACTTCAAGATGGAAGGATACTCAGATTCAGATTGGGTCGGTAATGCCATTGATAGAAAATCCACCACTGGCTATTGTACCTTCATTGGAGGCAACCTCGTCACTTAGAAGAGTAAGAAGCAAACAGTAGTTGCTAGATCAAGTGCTGAGGCAGAATATCGTGATATGGCTTCCACAACTTGTGAAATTATTTGGTTGATAGTTTTGTTGGGAGACTTGGGCATTATGTGCACTCAACCTATTCCTCTACACTGTGACAATCAGGCTGCTATGCATATTGCAGCCAATCCAGTTTTCCATGAACGTACAAAACATATCGAGGTTGACTGCAACTTTGTTCGGAATCAAGTTCAAGCAAAACTCATTGACACTGTACACAAGATCTTGTGATCAATTGGCAGATATTTTCACCGAGATTCTTGCTTCTGCTCAGTTCGAATGAATGCTTTCCAAGCTTGGATCAAGGAACTCCCTTGATCCAGCTTGAGGGGGAGTGTTAGAAGCTATTACCTAGTGTGTTAGCTGTTAACTTCTTTTACACTTCTGTTGTCCCATACTTCGTCTGATTAGATTTGAGGTTGCCCCTTTAATTAAGGGACATCACCTTACTCCTTCTCTACAGTGGTTTATCTTCCCTAGGATTTTAGTTCACAGTAGTTGTTTGAAGGATTTTTTCCTCTTGCATGTCCTACCTTTAGAGGCCATGGCTGGAAAATAACAGCAGGATAATAAGCAAGCAAGGACATCAATATGACGTATAAAAGATTATACTTCATCCTTGGTAAACAACAAAAGCGTTCAAAAGTAAAGATAAACAACATTATTTATCGATCAATTACATGTATCAGAAAACGATTTATAAAAACACAATCTCAAATAGCATTCATCGATCAATTACATGTATCAGAAAACGATTTATAAAAACACAATCTCAAATAGCAGTCATAGCACAAAAAAAGTTAATTGCAATCAGCAACCACAAAACTAAAAAGCAATGTGTCCAATGACTTTGTTGCGCACACACACACTAAAGAGACAACAGAACGGTGAGCGTAATTACAGTTTATAAATTAGGAACAATGAACCATGACAATTGACGGAAATCAATTTTTCGTCGCCCAAACACCTGCCTCACTTCACTTAGGCGACGGAATTTCCGTCGCCTAAGTACTTCGGAGACGAATTTTGTTACTTATGTGACAGAATAGTTCCGTCGCCTAAGAGTTTTTTTCCAGTAGTGAAAATAGCTAAAAGTTAAAATAGAGAGTATGCTAAAGTTGCTCTAACAAAGCAAATAGAGTCATCATTAGAGAGCTACTCTTCGCCGCTTAATTAGTGTTTAATTGTTAGAATATATGTACATTGTAGAAATTCTCAATATTATTTCGAGACTTTTTCTATATGCTTACTCTAGTCATATGTTTAATATTCCATATTTTTATTAACGAAGGCTTGAGGGCACTTACACCCTTTATTCAAGAAGAAAAGATTAAAAATATGGTCAATATCCTTTTATATCTTTAGCAAAATATATGTGTGTGTGTGTTTCTTCTCTCAATTTCAATACCTGTAAATCAAATGAGGTTTTAATCTTCAATACTTGTGAAAGTTGGATGTGCGTGGACAAAACTAAAAGATAACCTCTTCATCTGTCACAAAACTAATGATATATAGCTCAATGATAAACAAGTATGACTAGTTTCAAATCTAGTAGTATCCCTATATATGGACTATGTCCAGCTTTTTTCCTCATATATATGCTCATAGCATTGTACTGATATATCTATATGCCTAGCTCACACTTGGTTAACCAACCGTATTAGTGAAGTAAGCTCCACTAATTGAACTTTACTGGTGGCATTTAGGGTATAAGTGCAGAGACAAATATACATACACCTGAGAGATGATCGAATCCAGGATAAGTGCATGTCCTCGCCAAAATTCTATTGTGGAAGGAACTCTAGCTAGCGTTTCGAGGGATCAATATTCAAGACATAATTTTCATATCCATATTCGCACTGAGCCACTGACGGCTGTTATATATTACTTCTACGAGAGCTACTACGTCATTCCTTGCGGCAGCCAAATCCTGGCATTTTTGGAGAATTAGTAATTTCGGATAGAAATGTTTAAATCGTTAGATAGTTACCATCCAACATGAATGCTATATGCTTTTATCAAATATATAAAATCCCACTAGTCTACTTCAGTTTTCTGTCGATCAAAGCTAGTAGAACGTACCATCTATGTACTAAAATTGATTAGTGGAACTTTAGGGACAATTGATTTGAGTATGGGGAATTCTTTACTGCTAGGTTGAGATGTAAGCTGAACAATATGAAGCATGATCAACTTATTGAAGTAATCAATCAAATGTAGCTATATATCTTCCTACAAATACCTACTCTCAACCAGGTTGTGGTAACTTTGAAGGATTTAGCTAGCTAGGCAATGTGGTCACACATATTGACATTACATTTTTGGCTCAAGGCCTGTCCCTAGCTAGTGAATCCTTGTATGTGTATGCCACTTGTACCATGGAGAGAATTTAAAGTGAAGAAAAGGGTCTTTTGCACATTTTACGCCTTATAGTTAATATCTTGATTCAAGTAGAGTCCTCGTCGCTGAATACTTCCATCGTGTAGTGAATTTTTTGCATATTAGTGAATTTTTTTAGTAAATTGTAATGGAGCGTTTACTTTTTAGTGAATTTTTTCGTTCCCATTCTTTGGAGACAATTTTACATTTACATTGTAATGGAGCTAACGGAACTAACATTTTTTTTTACTGAAAATTGTCTTAGTAATACCTAATGTTTCAGCCATTCTAAATTTTTGCATCTCAAGTTTGAAAAACTTCACCGTATGTCTACCACTAACCCCGACCTTAGAATGGTACAAGAGTCGTTTTAACGTTACAAAAACTAATGGCGGGCATATTTTGATCAATAAATGACCAATCTAACCCTTTATCTTGTTTTCTTTAATTATTAAGTTGTTTGTTTAAGTGAGATCAGAGGTATGTGCATCAACAACATAGTACGGTTTTCTTTTTGAGAAAATGACATCTCACTACCATAAACAGTTGCAAAACACAGAAAACCTCCATTCTAAAAGATTTATATAAATAAGGACGGAAGCCCAAACCCAAAACAATACAATATCAAGCCTAATCCATATTCGATTGTTGTTTATGTAAAGGTGGATGCATTACAATTTGCTTAGAATCTCGAATTTGTTTCAGCTGTGTTGTAGACTAGATTTTAGGTCATTCTCTAGTTAAATTTTTGCAATTGGAATGATTAAATGGAGTTGATTGTGTAGGAATATGATCATAATCTGAGGAGCTTGTGGAAGAGAGTGGCCATGGCTGCTTCAGAGGAGAATAATGCATTAGTATCCATTACTAATGTGTGTTGTTGTTGTTGTTGTTGTTGTGTGCTGCTATTACGTGTTGTTGATTTATGCTGCTACTGTGTACAACTACATTGTGTTGTTGTTATGTATTGCTACTGCGTGTTGTTGATTCATGTTGTTGCTATGTGCTGCTACTACGTGTTGTTGTTGTGTGTTGCTACTGTGTTGTTGTTATGTTAACCCTTGCTACTACTTCTACTGGAATTTATTGCTATTACTAATGAGATGTTAACCCATGCTACTACTTCTACTGGAATTAACTGCTATTACTACTGAGATGTTAACCTCTGCTACTACTTCAACTGGGATGTTAACCCCTGCAAGGCTGCTACTACTTCTACTGAAATTAACTGCTACTACATTAAATTATTGAAAATCTGTTACTGTATTCAATTTACTGAAAAATCTCAAAATGAGAGACTTTTCTCTTCTAAAAGTATATTTAATTATTGTAGGGTTAGTTTGATAAATTAAATCATGACACATGACATGTAAAAAAAAAGATTGTCTTTAATTGTTAAAAAATATCATTATTTGTTTAACAACAACACAAGTGAATTTATTTGTGTTTCAAATTATTTTAAAGGATGTATATGTAATTTTTTATTTCTTCTAACAGGAGCTCTCTAAAGGGTTTCTTTTGTCAAATTCTTTGGTAGGCGACTGGCGCTACTGCTTTTGCTATACAAGATTATATATGATGAGATCTCTGTCTTTGTGAAATGAAATCCGGGTAATGTAAGATTGTCAAGAAAGAGAACATATGACCTCTGCATATTTTAATTCTACCGACTTTCTAATACTACAGATCCTCAGCATTCTAAGGTCCACTCAGAGACGCGCGGTTCATGGGGCCCAGAAAGAGTCGGAGAGAGGAGGAGATCTAACGGTAGTTACACCTGTGTGTTAGTTTTGGCTGCACCGGGAATAATAATGAGAAGGTGGCTGACTATCGGTAAATAAAGTTACAAATGTGTGTATGTATTGGTAAAAACCTCTTCTTCTTTTTTTTCTTTTTTTCCCAAACAAAAAGAAAAAAAAGAAAAGCAGGAAGCAGTGCTGGATTAAAAAAAACAATATATACCAGTAAAAACACAAGGAAAAGCACCATCTCCCTCTTCCCCGTCTTTCGCTCGCAAAAGCAGAGTTGGAACATCGGAGAAAACTGAAAAGAGAGACTAGAGCTGCTGAAGGTTGCCTTTCTCAGGTCGATACTAAACTCGTTTCTTAATTTCAGTTTTCAAATCCGGATTAGGGTTCTGTCGTCTTTCGATTTGTGGTTGGAGATGAATGCAAATATCCATAACCATTCACACAAGTAGAGTTGAAAATATCGATTTGGGGAAAATTTAGTATCTGAACCAAACTCTATTATTATCAAAGTACATGTAGGGATACGGATTAGCTTTGTTCATCTCTGATTGTTGGAACGATTTTATTTGTTTTGTTTATGAAGGGAATAGTACATCGCAATGGAAGGGGGCAAACATAAGTCGAGGAAGGAGGGAGAATCCAAGAGGAGTCACCGGGATCGCAGTGGGCAGAAACACAGGGATAAAGATGGAGGAGATCGTAGTAGCCGACGTTCTGCGAAAGAAAAGAGTTATGATTCTGAGGAAAGGTATGATAAAGAGAAGCTTCGAGACAATGACAGTGATAGGACGCGCAGCCGAGATGATGATAGCAAGAGAACCAGAGAGAGGAAAAGGGATTTCAAGGAGAGGGAGGGGGAGAAGGACAAAGACAAAGAGAAGAGGGAGAGGGTTAGAGAGAAGGAAAAAGACAAGGAGAGAGGAGAACGAGAAAGAGAGGTGAAAGATAAGGTGAGAGAGAAGAGGGAGCTTGAGAGGGAAAGTGATAGAGATCGAGAGAGGAGGATAAGAGAGAGGGAGAGACATAGGGATGCAGATACCGATGATATTGATGATCATGTTAGGGAGCGTGATAGGAAGCGGCATAAAATGGATAAAAATGAGTACAAGGAGAAAGAGCGGGAAATGAGTAGTAGCAGGGTAAACACACAGATGGATAATGGAGATGAGAGCCCGCGAAAGAGAAGTGATGAGGATTCAGTTAAGAAGCCAACCCGTGAGGAGGAGTTAGAAAATGAACAAAGGAAATTAGATGAGGAGATGGAAAAACGGAGGAGAAGGGTTCAGGAGTGGCAAGAGTTAAAGAGAAAGAAGGAAGAAGATGACAGAGATAATGGGGAAAGGAATGCTGATGAACCTATGTCTGGAAAGACCTGGACTCTTGAAGGAGAATCTGATGACGAAGAAGTTCATCCCTCTGGGAGATCAGAGACAGGTACAAACCTCAATGGAGAAGCCAATCTTATTAATAAAGAAGATGGACATTTCATGGTAGTAGATCCTGACAATGAAACAGCTCCAATTGCTTCACTGAATGGAGCTGATAATGCTAGCGGGGATGACGAGACTGATCCATTAGATGCTTTTATGAATTCTATGGTATTGCCTGAAGTTGAAAAGCTGGACAATGCTGCAGACCCATCAATTGCTGATGCAAAGAATGATAAAAAGGATGATCGAAGTAATGGTGAACAAAAGAGGAGAGGTCTCAATAAATCGATGGGAAGAATAATTCCTGGGGAGGATTCAGATTCCGATTTTGGGGACATTGAGAATGATGACAATGTTCTAGAAGATGAAAATGATGACGAGTTCATCAAAAGGGTAAAGAAGACAAAAGCTGAGAAACTCTCTGTAGTTGACCACTCTAAGATAGATTATGAACCTTTCCGTAAAAACTTCTATATTGAGGTGAAGGAGATCTCAAAAATGAGTCCAGAAGAGGTTGGTGCATGCCGGAAACAATTGGAATTGAAGATACATGGTAAGGATGTGCCAAAGCCGATTAAGACCTGGCATCAAACTGGACTTACCAGTAAAATTTTGGAAATAATAAAGAAACTGAACTTCGAAAAGCCCATGCCAATTCAGGCTCAGGCATTACCTGTAATTATGAGTGGTAGAGACTGCATCGGTGTTGGGAAAACTGGATCAGGGAAAACCCTTGCATTTGTTCTGCCAATGCTGAGGCATATAAAGGATCAGCCACCAGTAGAAGCTGGAGATGGGCCTATTGGGCTTATAATGGCACCAACAAGGGAGCTTGTTCAGCAGATTCACAGCGATATCAAAAGGTTTGCCAAGGTATTAGGTCTCGGGTGTGTCCCTGTATATGGAGGTTCTGGTGTTGCTCAACAGATTAGTGAATTAAAGCGGGGTGCTGAAATTGTTGTATGTACCCCTGGTAGGATGATTGACGTACTTTGCACAAGTGGAGGGAAAATAACAAATCTGCGTAGAGTAACGTTTTTGGTCATGGATGAAGCTGATCGAATGTTTGACATGGGTTTTGAACCTCAAATCACTCGAATCGTTCAAAATATCCGGCCAGGTCGTCAAACTGTTTTGTTTTCAGCCACTTTCCCTCGCCAGGTTGAAGTCTTGGCTCGTAAAGTGTTGGACAAACCTGTGGAAATTCAGGTTGGTGGGCGGAGTGTTGTGAATAAGGACATAATGCAAAAAGTTGAAATGAGGCAGGAAAATGAAAGATTCTTGAGATTGTTAGAGCTGCTTGGTGAATGGAATGAGAAAGGAAAGATTTTGATATTTGTCCAGTCCCAGGACAAATGTGATTCTTTGTTTCGGGATCTGCTTAGGCATGGATATCCCTGTCTCTCACTTCATGGGGCCAAAGATCAAACAGATCGTGAGTCCACGATATCTGATTTTAAGAGTGATGTTTGTAATTTGTTGATTGCAACAAGTATTGCTGCCAGAGGATTAGATGTCAAGGATCTTGAACTGGTGATCAACTTTCATGTCCCAAATCATTATGAGGACTATGTACACCGTGTTGGACGTACAGGCCGAGCTGGCCGAAAAGGATGTGCTATAACGTTCATCTCTGAGGAAGATGCTAGATATGCTCCAGATCTTGTTAAAGCATTGGAACTTTCTGAGCAAGTTGTCCCAGATGACCTGAAATCTCTTGCTGATAATTTCATGGCAAAAGTGACTCAGGGACTAGAGCAAGCGCATGGAACTGGTTATGGAGGAAGTGGATTTAAATTTAATGAAGAGGAAGATGAAGTTAGAAGAGCGGCAAAGAAAGCACAGGCAAAAGAATATGGTTTTGAGGATGACAAGTCTGATTCAGAAGATGAAGATGAAGGTATTCGAAAGGCAGGGGGAGACATCTCACAGCAGGCTGCCCTTGCTCAGATAGCAGCTATTACTGCTGCTTCCAAAGCTAATACAGCCTCAATGCAGACCACTGCTTCTGCTGCCCAACTGCTTCCCAACGGTGGAGGGTCAGTTTCTCATCCAGGTGTCCTTGGTCAAGCATTACCAGGAACAGCATCAGTTTTCACTGGGACTGGTTTGCCTCTTGGTAGCAATGATGGGGCAGCTCGGGCTGCTGCGATTGCTGCAGCCATGAACTTGCAGCATAACCTGGCAAAGATTCAAGCTGATGCAATGCCTGAACATTATGAAGCAGAGTTAGAGATAAATGATTTTCCCCAGAATGCTAGATGGAAGGTTACCCACAAGGAAACTTGGGGTGCCATATCAGATTGGACTGGAGCGGCCATCACGACCAGGGGTCAGTATTTCCCACCTGGCAAGGTTGCAGGACCTGGAGATCGTAAGCTCTACTTGTTTATCGAGGGCCCTACTGAACAGTCTGTCAAGAGAGCTAAATCGGAGTTAAAGCGGGTTTTGGAAGACATCTCAAACCATGCATTCTCACTTCCTGGTGGAGCTCAGCAAGGCAGATATCAAGTTTTATAAGAGTGAGAACTTAATTCCAACTTAGTTTAAGACTGTTATTATTTGCTTGTGCTGGGCTCCTATTTTAAATTTGACATTGAGTTCCTTTTTACTTTTTCTTACTCCCCTTATAATTTTCATATTGTATGATTCTAGTTTAAACTATTGCTTTGCACCTACATATCTGGATACATGAAATGTCATTAATATTCTTCTGAATCTAGTTTTACATGCGTCTTTTGGTGTTGAGAATGAGTAATCATAGAAAATGTTGGTTTTAGTGTCTGTGATCTGTTATGATTTTCTCTTGCTTTCACACTTATGTACATCATTTTGATTTCCTTTCCTTTCTTTTGTTATTGCTTCCCATGGCGTGAGGGATGTTATATGCATATGCTCACATGTTCACTATTGTGTCTGCCCGTTACAAAGCTATACAACAGACGTGACTGTGGTACAAGACTTTTTCTCTTCATGATACTACATAGTTTAAAGGGACATCCTTAGAGTCAACTGGTCCTGTTTAGTTTGTTTGTGTTCCATGAGATTTTCACTCGTGTACTTAACTCCTCTTTCTTTGGGTGTGCTTTTCCAGGTTTTAGATGGAAATGTCTTCATGGGGCCAAGCTGCTGCATAGTACTGTGTGTGCTGCACCTGAAAGGATGGTTCTTGTAAGAGAGCCAATTTTTCTTTTACATTCTTTCCTTAATATTCAGAATAGTGTAGTCAACCTCTGCTTCTGTTGGATTAGCTTGTGTAACGGATTAAGCTTTTCTGGTTTTGTTCTCTGTAATAGGTATCCAGCTCCATATTACAGAGATCGCGAGCCCTTCTCTCTCTGATCTTTTGGTGTTGTTGGGTCACTTTTTTACCTCTCTAGTTGAGGCTACATATGACTATTCGTTAATGCTTTCTCATTTTTGTATCAATTTTATTAGTTGGGAATTTTCTATAAAGCGGCCACATTTCTGTGTAGTTTCAATCAAGATAGGGGATACTCATTTGATTTTGCTTATACTGGTTCAGTATGCTAACTTTGCTGTGGAATGCAGAATGGAGATGGAGATGGAGATGGAAATATATGTTATATGCATGTTTCAACTTGATCCAACAGCGGGTGGGATGATGTCGGCGTGTGTAGAGTCCCTAGAGCATAATCTTGCCCAGCTTGATGAGGAGGTGTCCCTTTCAGCTGTTAAGATAGGTGTTAGGCCTGGATATGGAATAGTTTTTAATTGATTGTGATTATACACAGGTTATTGGCACTTAATAAATCATATCACTCCATCAATGCCAACCGACGTGACGATTCGCCATCTCCTCTTCCATGGAGATTTGGTTTCAGAAAGCCCAGGAAACCCTAGTTCTCTCTACCGTAGCTCAGACATCTAGTTTTTCTATCAGGAATGCTTGATTGACCGTGATTGTTTTTTTGTGTTCTTTGTTATCTTTTGACCCTCTTAAATGAAGACTGGCTATGTCTAAAATACAAGTAGATAAACATAGAAAAAAGCAAGTAATAGTCATGTAACATAGAGCATATACGATTCCCAGAACATGCAAATCTGCAAAATTGGCATTTATTAATCTCAATACAAGTAAGTCGATACACCAATGGATTAATGGGAAGTTTAAAGAAAATGTGAAATTAAATCAACAGTGGTACTAACAAACCAAGGTAGGTAAAATTCAAAACAAAGTAGGACGAGATGCTAAAGCTAAGCCAACAAAGAGTGCCATGAGGGATTTAGCAGCAGTTGAAGAAGGTCCACTGTTTCCTGGGGAAGCAGAAGAAGGTCCACTGTTTCCTGGGGAAGCAGAAGAAGGTCCTTGAGGTGCTTGCTCCGAACCAGCTGCTGTACGTAAATCATTTTTAAGGTCAGATTTCTTATTAGACTACTTCATATACATATGTTCTGTATTAAATGGGCATGTGCTTACGGATCTGATTAAAACCATTACCAGGTGAGTTAGCAGTAGGCCCTTCAGAAGCCATGGGAGCTTCCACCGGTATTCCAAGAACTGTCAAAATCAGAAAGTTAAATTAAAAACAAGGTCACCATACAAGTTGAAATTCAGTAGTAAATCTATCATTTACAATTTTATATGTCTTGGCATCTTCGTACTGTTAAACAGATATGTAATTTGGCAAAAACATAAAAAATTTCTGGACAGAATAACAGAAAGCATGTGAGTGGTTTTGTTTTATTGCTCTCATTTAGTATTGGTAGACAGGTGATAAGATCAAAATTGGTGGCATGGTAGCTAGAAACCTTTAATGGGAGTAATGAGAGAGCATTGAAACCGCTACAAGGTGTGGGGGGATCACAAGTGAGTGAGTAGTTACTGCTTATACAGTTATAACCTCTAACCACCCTAGCTAGCTTGCTCCATATGCAATCATCAATGGGATATATTCCATATAGTAGTAGCCAACAAAATGCATCATGTCAATCCTATGCCATACTGCTAACCTTAATTGTGGTTAGCTTCTCTACTCTTAATTTGCAAGTTAATCACACATACTAGTCTTGCCCCCCCCAACAGCGTTCCTAAATTAATCACTGGTTTTCCGGTTAGCTTTGTGGTTCAGGCTTTCGCCCTTCACACGAATTAGCGGGGTTGGAAAGCTGGTATGGTGGCGGAGGTGATCTGGTTATGGAGTTTGTTTGTTCCTACAAAACGTTCCTAATCTATAGTAGTAATCTACAACTATGGATCTTAGAGATGGGATGTTAAGCTGGACCTGTAACTGGATACATATAAACAATAAAAAATTATGATTGAGGAATCTAATTTTTTTTTTTTCCTTCGGATGTGGGATTGAGGGATCTATTGAGCTCAGCACCTAGCTAGCTTCTAATTAAGTATAAAAAACACAAACAAACAGAGATGGAGACAAATCAATGCTAGTGTGAAGTAGATGATTAGATAATTCTACAAATTAAACATTAATAGTTGGTTTATGAGCGAAATAAAAAGAATAAAATGAGGAGATGGAGAGGGAAGGGTGATGGGACTTACGAGCACAGGCGCTAGCAGGAGGGGTGTCAACTTTGCAGACAGAAGGGAGATCAAGAGCCTTGTTCAAGTCGATTTCAATGCCGTAGCTGCTGGTGCTGTTCTTCTGAAGCAAGTGACACAAGCACACGGGGCTGTTGCTGACCAGCGAAGCCAGCTCCGGGCAGCAAGCCTTGTCCGGCTTGGTCAAGTTGCTGCCTTCCTCCACGTACGTCAGGCAGTCCGACATTGTCAGCAGCTCCGAGAAGCAATCCGTCGACGCCTCCGGAGCAGGGCCTGGAGCCTGCGCCGAGACGCAGGAGCAACCGTGGAATATTGTGAGCATCATCAGTAACACAATAAGGAGATGATGATGAGCAGGGAATGACATTTTTGTTGTTGTTGGGTGAAGGAAGGAGACTGGAAGTGCGTGTTAGAACTTAGAAGTAGGTGAAGTTGTGTGGAGGTTAAATAATGGAGAGAGAATGGGGTTGGAGTGAGAGATGGCTAGCTAGCTGGGTACGTAAAGGGATTTGCTAATTCTTGCTAGGTAGCCGAAATAATAAATAAAAGGTGTCTCAACCGCCACCCATTCCTGGCCGGGTTCAAACATCAATAAATCTCACACCCTCTTAGGCCCTGTTTGGTACAGCTGTGGCTTCCAAAATAAGCTGGTTGTGGCTTATTCTGAGAATAAGCAGCTGACAAGCAAAACTGCTGAGTGTTTGGTAAACTGGCTTTTTGTAAGTGCTGTGAATGGTAGAAGCAGAGACAAACTGTTTGGTAAACTAGCTTTTTGAAAGAGTTTTAAACTTGTAAATGACCAGTTTAACCTTAGAATTTGTTTTTGCCTTATTTTTTTAGTAATGTATTATAACATAATTGCTCTTTAATTTTATGTCTATATAAATTTTGTAGACTATACTTGGAGTTTTATAAATCATGGTTACCAAGAGAATAATATTAAACACTATCATAAGTATATGAATTACATTAAGCTCCATACAATTATAATAATTTGCCTTTCATCGGTAAGAAAGAACCACCATAAATTTCATATTGCCTTCAAACATTCATATTACGTGCACTCATCAAACTTTGAGCGATCTTATCTCTTACTAATTTCATTTCTTGTGCTTCATGATTATGTGATTCTTCTTGTTCATCAGCATCTATCTCTATGTCACCACTCGAAATGTTATCCAATCTTTCTGAATTGCAAAAATCTCTATCGTGTTACGCAAAAATCTCTCAACATCAGACCAACTTCTTCTGGAGTAAGGGGACATCTCCCATGCCTCCTTGGCTTATCAGGGTTGCTTATCTGCACCTCAATATGTCAGATACATACATTCTATAGATACAGCTAGTGAGAGAAATCATTCCAGTACATACAGCATGATTATGAGACTTCAAGTTTAGAACAAACAGAGGGCAATGCAATAATGAAATGGCATTCCTCGTACATCCAGGGAACCATATTCAATTACACAACACTTACATGTAAAGTCTTCCACCTCTTTCGTATTGCACCAAGTTCTTTTCTTTCTTTGTTTCCTCCACCATAATAGCATCCAGAGAATGCAAGCATATCAGGTTCAAACCTGTAAGCAACCCTCGAAGTTAAAACGTCTGGAAATGAATTGTAAACATGTAAGTACATGTATCACATAGACATCAAAATACATGTGTACAAATTGACATACAAATATGATGAGTGCAACCACATGCTTGACATGGAGATTAATGGATCACAGGATAATATCCAATAAAGACAGGACAACAATGAAATTACCTCAGGTGCAAAGTGATATAGTGCTTGCTTTTCATCCTCATTCGATGAACCAACTTCTCACCCATTTTCCGTATTGGCTCAGTAAACTTTAAAGCATGGTAATTCACTCTGCATCTCAATTTTTGCAAATCTGTACTCAACCTGTTTGCAAGTCTGTAATCAAACTTTGTGAGCTGAACAGCCTGTCAAAGAATGAAGGGTAATAAGTTCCTTTATTAGAATTTTCAGATGCTTGTACTTAGATCAAAGCAATTGTCAAAGCCTAAACTTTGGGTGATTTATCACCTGAGTCTAACCCCAAGCTTTACTTGGGCTCAGCTCATGAGCCTATACAGTTACTCAGTAATATTTATATGCTATTATAGAGGTTTACATACTAATATGAATTTTATCTTTTGACCATTGTTAAACATATAATGAAAATCCTAGGCCCAAACTGACTGGTATAAATATGACAAGGTAAAATAGAAGGAAGTGAAATGAGAAGACTTCTAATGGCATGGGGAAATACAAATTGAGCAAAGAAGAAGGCAGTACTACTACCGTATATGAATTCAAAAAAGAAGTTCATACAATATCCAAGAAATTAGAAGCTTAAGAGAACAGAAAGCTTACATGCTTTTTCATAAGAACAGGTAGTAGACGAGTCTGATAACATTTTTCACTACACTTCCTTGGGACACGCATATTATATGGAGTCCATGTTTTACCTCCCTTTCTTGGGAGTTGCTTAATGATTTTAACGTCTTTTGACAAAGATGATATAAAATAATCAACATCAAAGATTTCAGAGAACTCGCTGCAGAAGAAAAGCAGAAACACATTATTGCAAAAATGTAAATTAAATTTCAACTAGGGAATGCATAATATGTGTACTAGTGTGATCATCTTAGATAACTTGAAAATCTAAAATGCAGATAAGGAGGACATGCCATTCAGTATCTAACCTCGCTTTTCCAAACAGGCCCTTACTCACCTCCCTCCCTCCCTCTCATCTTTCGGTCCACTCTCGCATTTCTTCAACCAGTTTTTTTTTTCTTTTCTTTTCTTTTCTTTTCCTTTTTTCCTTGACACATACCATAAGTTACTTTTCTTTTTTATGTTAACCCCAAAAATTACATTTTTTTTTTATGTTTACCCCAAATTTTACATGGACGTACAAGTACACCTTCATCCGTCATTAAACACAATAAAGATGTTTCAATCATTCTGTTGTCGGTAGTCATGAAACTACCTTCTCCGCCCATAGATTAGTCGTGGAACTTGTAGACCGACATGTGGGCTACCTCGCCATGATGAAGGACCATCAATGCAGCAACGGGAAGATACTTCTCCAAGCTCTATAAGAAGACACCAGGAGAATATATATGTAGTTAGTCCCACATCGGAAATATGTAATAAGAGGAAACCTTCCTTATCTATAAAAAGAAGGCTCCCCCTGTGTAGGATGGATCGCGGACTTTCCCATCTCTCTCTCCCGGGGAATGGTAATCACTCCATCCCGAGGAACTCTTGTAACACCAAAGGCCTATTGGCCATAATAGTGGAATCTTAAGTGGACGTAGTCATGTCCTTCGAGGCATGGTGAACCACTATATGTCCTTGTCTTTTGCTCATGTTGTCTCATTCATAATTGTTCATGTTCCACCGTGATTCTACATAGCCTGCGGGATCTTGCAGAAACAATTGCATAGTCTGCGGGATCTTACAGAAACAATTGGCGCCGTCTGTGGGAACCATTACAAAAAGTCTTATTGCTCTACCATCGGGTTAATATAGGGAGGTCAGCCTAAACTAGTATGCAGGCCAAGGTATCCAGTAGGCATGCCCAAGCTATGGGGTGGCAGTCCATGACCAGCTCGGGTTCTCTTTACCACCGGGTCCTCGCCAAGAGCCCGACTACAACGGCCCCAAGCAGCACTCGGAGATAATTAATCGGGATCCTGGAGAAATAGTTCATGTGAGGGGATGAGCCATGCGTCAACGGCACCCGATCAACCGGGCAACTTCCCCAGAGAAGCTTCGGGGTGGGACCCGATTATCTCTCCCAGGTCTTGTTCATCAAATCACCAACAGAAAACAATTCGCCGGGCTCTGGCAGGCTTCAACGGCCTACAGATCTTTGTATCCATTTGTTGAGTTCGGTATCCGGGAGCATCCCTCGGCTCGAAGGGCAGAGTGTATCATCAGAATCCGCTGGTTTCTGGAAGAAGGGTTATCAGGGTCTACCTGGTGATGTCATACATTGCTCGCGAAGCGAACTCAGTTCGCCTGGTGATGCCACTCTCCACATGCATGCGAACCAGTTCGCCTGGTGATACCACACTCCGTGCGAAGCGAACCAGTTCGCTTGGTAATGCCACTCTCCGGGTGAAGCGAACTCAGCTCGCCTGGTGATGCCACGCGGGACGTGTAATCGATAATCGATAATCTTTCATGGATCGGTGAGACCAATCGGGATCCCGACGCCGGAGCTCACCGGAGACCAATCCAGGGGAGTTCACTCTGTACACCCAACACCCTACTCTGGCCACTCGTAAAGCGCCTTTAGAAAGCTTCTGGATGATATCCTTATCTGTAATCCAACCGATGGCACCCACTTTGCTTACGGTGCCTGGGAGTCGAGAATGCAGCTCTAAATGAAGTCATGCCTGGGAACTCGTATGAGGCAGAAGAAGAGGAAAAGATAGGCCCCTAGAGAGTTGCTATAGGCACCGAGAAGTTGATTTGTACACTAGGCCGTAGAGCGAAAGCCACCGGGATCAGCCGGACAGGTCTCCTACTCCTGAAGGAGTTACTCATCAGGCCTCTATGAATTTGACAACCCGTTGATTTGACAGGTGGCCAGGTTGGGATAGTTCACAGATCCGACAACCGGAGTTCAAGCAAGATACAACTGTCACCTGTCGGTTTCATCAATGAGCGGGAGCTAGAACACGAAGTCTAGCTTTGAGTTTCTCGTCTTGGTCGGCATGCCCGACAGCTCTGTTATCTTGTTGGTAGATATCACCAGGAGAACATGTCTCCTTTCTTGAACGATCACCCCGAAGCTATCTGGCCTCGCTCCACGTGCATGTGGACCCCGCCTCTTGGTCCTTCATGGGGTCTCTCTTGGGTGAAGCCATCTCGCCTCGCCTCCACGTGCATGTGGACTCCGCCTCTTGTGCGAAGCCATCTCACCTTGCGGACTACTACATGAAGCCACTTCTTAATTCCATGCGAAGTCCTCATGCGAACTCTGCTATGCGATCTCGCTGGCGGGCCATCACTTATAAACTCATCTATGTTGAGCATGTTTCGTTGTCTAACCAAATCATGACATTAACACCTATCTTGGTCCAGAACCTAAAAACAACCCTCCGGTATAAAGATGAAATTTGCAGTGTATCGGGAGCACACAGATACATCTCAATCGGGAGCACAACATTACATGAGGTCGCATCATCCTCCCGGCAGGCAACAACTGCCAAGAAGGAATCGTCGGCTCCCGATGGTTAGGGTATGGGAATAGGAATGACATGAACTTATCTGGTGATGATCACATAATCCTATCAATGAGAGCAACATGACACTCATCTGCTCTCGAACAACACATATCTCGGCACCCCAACTACTGCCCAACTGCTATGGACACCCATCTCATTTTGTCCGGAAGAAGTCTTTCCCGGAAGCAATTTAATCTCTCGTAAAACTCGGTCCCATGTGTGTTTCAAATGTTCAAGTAGTCTGTGATCAAAGCTTCATCTCCCTCCTGCTGTTGGGTTCGTTCTCAAGGGCAGAAGGATATCTGAATTCCAGATCGACGGGACGCCTCCTTATGCGGCATGAAAACCAATGCATGGACCACTCCATTTACCCACCGGGAATCTACCCTTTGCACCTATCGGGAAGCATCATCTACCAGAGGTTATCTCCTGCAAGCATCCATATCTTGTCAACTCCAAACTCCTAATTGGGAGTGGGTCACTCGATCTATCGGAGAAACTGTGTTCAATATGGTACCCACTGAATAATTGCTATGGACACCCCGGGGCTACCTCTCGTGCATCAGCCAACATACATATTTGCTTCAAGTACAAGGGTGTTTCTTAGAATCAAGGAATTTATTCCACCGGAAGTAGCAGAGAAATCGAAGACAAGGGAGCTCGGTGGTTTCGGTCTGGACACCCGTTTTCGTACTCCGGCCACCCGGGGAGTCAGAGTAGTACGGGCATGAATGGTGGCCCTAAAAAAAACATATGGAAATGGTAACCATCCTTCTAGCACCTATGGACACCCGGAGCTATTTATCTGGACAAAGTCAACAACCTTATTGACAACAAGGATTCATCGTCCGGGAGTAGTATGGGCATGAATCAACACCTCCTATGTGCACCCATTCGGCATCTCTTTCCACAGATAAGTCATTCATTTAATTGCCTCTTAAAAAAGTACAAAGCATGCTTCACGTACAATTATATCATGGTACGGTTGGCTCACCATGCATTGTTGTAACCAAATACGAACTATATAACATGCAGTCCATGATCACTATTGTCTATTCAAATTTGTGAGGCAAATGTACGTAGATTCTCCGTCTTTCAGGACATTGAATAGGGAGTTCCAAGTCTTTATGATAGTCGTAAGTCCCGGATAGGTGTGGGAAAAAATAGCAGGAAAATTGTAAGTCCCGGATAAGTGTCACCAGGAGGAAACATGCGACAACTGCTTAGGAAAATCTCGATTCCCGGATAAGAACTAACGAGAAGAAACATACAACAACCGTTTCATGAGATTCTTATACCCGAGCAAGAACCAACGGGAAACATACACGAACTCAAATGCATGAACATACCCCGACAATGTACCACCGGGAAGCATGCGCGAAACAACTAACGCCATGAAAACTGTAAGTCCCATGTACATCTCCTGGAGGGTGGGGTTGGGCAGTTCATATCATTCCCTTCATACGGAGAATAGTGGCCTGATAACCCACGCGGGGATAATACCCCGCGCTCGAGCAGAAACACATGATATATAAAGGTTCGCTACCTTCATCCCACATTGGGATGAGAGATAGGCGTTCGACCAAGATTGGCGTTCGACCAAGATTGGCGTTAGGCGTCCAATATTACACTTGCATGAACCATTTTGCTTTTCGATAATTATTATGCCATATCCATACTTCGTTTGCCCCATAATTGTGTCGATCATTTGTTCATTGTGAAGGTACAACAATCCTCACCCTGTCGAGTCAGAGACATTTTTTATCTTATAGGCGAACTTCACAGCTTGCATGGTCATCTCGCGCGGAGCGAACTCAGCTCACGTGGACATGGTGCGCGGAGCGAACATAGCTCGCCTGAAAGCACTGCACGCGAAGCGAACATAGCTCGCGTGTATGCAATGTCCGCGAGACGAACTCTACAGTTCGCGTGAAAGTATTGCACGCGGAGTGAACACAGCTCGCGTGGTCATTATAAGCGGAGCGGATATCCACAGCTCGCGTGAAAGCATTGTACTCATTGTGCGCGGAGTGAAGTCAACAGTTCACGTGATTTGTTAATTCTTTATGCACGTGGAGCGAACTCCACAGCTCGCGTGTAGGCAATGTCCACGAGGCGGACTCCACAGCTCGCCTGGAAGTATTGCACGTGGAGCGAACACAGCTCCCGTTGTCATTACACGCGCCTCGGATGTGTCACCGAGATCCACCTCGCGTGTGTCACCGAGACCCATCTCACCTATGTGTCCGCAAGCCATCTCGCAAGTGTCACCGGGATCCACCTCGCTTCTGCCACTGAGAGTCATCTCGCATGTGTCACCAAGAGCCACCTCGCGTCTGTCACCGAGACCCATCTCGTGTGGAACAAGATGCAACTTGCATGTGTCACAGAGATAGTCATTATAAGCGGAGCGGACTTCCACAGCTCGCGTGAAAGCATTAGCGGACTCCTCGGTTCGCCCTCCTGGGCGAGACGGACACCTCAGCTCACGGGTACTCATTGTGCGCAGAGCGAACGGCTCAGCTCGCGTGTAGACAATGTCCACGAGGCGAACACCTCGGCTCACGCGTGGTTCTGGCACGCGGAGCGAACACAGCTCGCGTGGGTCATTGTGTGCGGAGCGAACACAATTCGAGGGAAAGTATTGCATTCAGACTCCACAGCTCGCATGTAGGCAATGTCCGCGAGGTGGACTCCTCAGCTCGCGGGTACCCATGTGCGCAAAGCGAACGGCTCAACTCGTGCGTAGTCCTTGAGCACGGAGCGAACTTCTCAGCTCGCGGGTGTTCCTTTTGCATGCGAGATCCTCAGCTCGTGTGGAACAAACTCCTAAGCTCGCATGACAATTTCAGTCCTTGCACTTCGCGCAGTACTCAGCTTACCCGAGTGTCAGCCCTTCTGTGCGAGGAGACTCGTTCTCCACACGTCTTGAGTACGGACTTGGGGGGACTGGGACCGGGTACACGTTGATAAATAACTGGTCTATGGGCATCTTATATATTAAGTCCCCACTCAAGACATGTCTTGAACGAGAACTTGGGGGGATTTGTTGTCTGTAGTCATGAAACTACCTTCTCCGCCCATAGACCAGTCGTGGAACTTGTAGACCGACATGTGGGCTACCTCGCCGTGGTGAAGGATCATCAATGTAGCAACGGGAAGATGCTTCTTTAAGCTCCACAAGAAGACACCAGGAGAATATATATGTGTAGTTAGTCCTACATCGGAAATATGTAATAAGAGAAAACCTTCCTTATCTATAAAAGGAAGGCTCCCCCTATGTAGGATGGATTGTGGACTTCCCTATCTCTCTCTCCCGGGGAATGGTAATCACTCCATCCTGGGGAACTCTTGTAACACCAAAGGCCTATTGGCCATGATAGTGGAATCTTAAGTGGAGGTAGCCATGTCCTCCGAGGCATGGTGAACCATTATATGTCCTTGTCTCTTGCTCATGTTGTTTCATTCATAATTGTTCATGATCCACCGTGATTCTGCATAGCCTGCGGGATCTTGCAGAAACAATTGCATAGCCTGCGGGATCTTGCAGAAACACATTCTTTCCAAAATAATTTCAAAAACGCTCCACCAAACCTGGAGTCTAGTTGTTGATACCAAAAAAATCAATATTCATGCTTAATAGATATTCCAAGCTCATTAAGAAAATACACGTGCAAATTACGTTGGGAAATACAAAGTTACATATTTATTCGAATAGTCATACCATGCATGTGGACCCAAACCACTATCACGCTCTTGGGGCTTACAAGTTTGGGTGTGGTGTGGAAGGTAACGAAAGTACATGAGACACATTCTCGGTTTTGATTGTTGGCAATTTTGGACTTGGGACCAAAATACAGGCTTAGCAATCTAAACTGCTTAATGGGCTGCAAAGATGAGATAATCTAAACCCATAGGCTTAAACTGATTACTTACTTTAAACCACAAAACCAAAAGCTTTCAAACACACACAATACTACTTGCTTTTACCATACAGTAATTCATCTTCTTCTACGTCAAGCACAAGTCCCCATCAACTTTGCTTTTACCCCGTAGCTATTCCTCATTTTCTATACCAGATACAAAGCCTCAGTCAATTTCTTCTACTATCTATATATTCTCAGTCCACTTGCACAAGCTATTCCTATTTCTAAAGGTGACAAGCAGCTCCTCCAGATGAGATAATCACATTTTTCTGACTTCTCCTTTATCAATTCATCTTCACAGCGGCCATTCCCTAGGCCTGCTACCCCAATATTCTATACTTCACAAAACACATCCCTTAAATCATGTGGTTAACACCATGATATGTCAAATTGTAGTTCTCTTTCATATCCAATGGTTTTATCTCATAAACCTACATCTTGGCATCACCTCCTCCAGCCTATAAATAAAGGCTCTTAGTTGCTGCGAACATAACTCATGCAGTAGAACATACCTACAACCAATGTATTCCATAAGCAAGCTTCAAGCATTAAGCCAAGCATCCTTTCCTTCGCTCCAAAAACCAGCTTCACCTTTAAACAGCCTCAAACTCATCCACCACCACCAAAACACTTTTCTCTCCTCACAGCAGCAAGCCTCTCATCTTCTGCAACTCTTGTATTTTCAGCTCCCACGCCACATGTCTTCTTGCAAGCTCTTTCATGTATTTTTTCATCTGTCATGCTACCAAATCCACGCCAAGTTACTGCCAACATATCACGAGAAGCATGCCACTACAGCAAGTTACTGCAAGGAGACCTGTGGAAAACACGCACATAGCTTCTTGATGCTTTGGGCTTAATCCTTGAACTCAGAGGGGTAAAGTAGAGGAGATAAAGCCAATTTATCAATCTTAGCAACCTCTGTTCAAAATGACCCCAACACTAGCATACTGTAACCTTAAGGTTTCGGCAGTAGGGAGAAGGCGGCGGGCACCTGTTCTCCACCGGCCTCCGGGTCTTTTCAAGCGCTACCCCTTCCCGGTGCGGCGTATTGGTAGTAACGGCTGGATCGTATTTCGGTTAGATCTAGATTTGGTGGAGGTTCGGTTCTGGTTTGCAGGACTTGGTAGGCGGTAGATCGGGCTTGACAACGACAAATTAAGTGGAGTGCGGTGGCTTTAGACTTGAAGATTAGAAGCAGATTTCAACTGTCAAGGGCGGCGGCTCTTGTTAGTTAAACATAACACAAAAGGTTGAGAATTTTCTAATAATTGAACAAACCCCAAGTCAGGTATATATACAAGCACAGTTTTAACCCTAGAAGGAAACTAATTACACTGAAAGATTTACATAATCCTAGTTGATTACAGAATACACATCTTCCCAATATACTAGGATTGAGACTCACGTTAACACTCCTCCTCAAGTTGGCTTATACAAATCTTGAATGCCCAACTTGTCAAGTGAGTCACTGAACGCCTTGGACGACACATCTTTGGTAAGGATGTCAGTTAGCTGCTCCTCCAAAGGAACAAATGGGAACGATATTATGCGAGCATCTAGCTTTTCCTTGATGAAGTGCATGTCAATCTCTACATGCTTTGTCCGATCATGCTGAACAGGATTATGTGCAATTTCAACTGTAACAATATTGTCACAGTGAAGAGGCATTGACCATTCCTGCTTGAAACCCAAACTCTTTAATAAACTTCTCAACCATAACAACTCACAGACTCCTTGAGCCATACCTCTGCACTCAGCTTCTGCACTAGAACGGGCCACCTGTTTCTTGCTTCTCCAAGTGACTAAGTTTCTACCAACAAATGTAAAATAGCCAGAAGTAGAATGCCTGTCAGTGATGTTCCCTGCCCAGTCCGCATCAGTGTAACCACTAGTCCTCAAATGTCCATGCTTACGAAACACCAGGCCTTTTTCAAGAGCAGACTTTAAGTATCTAAAGATTCTCATCACAACATTCATGTAATCTTCACTAGGATTGTGCATATACTTACTCACCACACTAACCGCATAAGCAAGATCATGTCTAGTATGCGACAAGTAAATTAATCTTCTAACTAACCTTTGATATCGAGATTTGTCAGTCGAAAC
This sequence comes from Fragaria x ananassa, assembly GCA_034370585.1. Classification (NCBI taxonomy): domain Eukaryota; kingdom Viridiplantae; phylum Streptophyta; class Magnoliopsida; order Rosales; family Rosaceae; genus Fragaria; species Fragaria x ananassa. The sequence goes on from CP139766.1 coordinate 17,294,690, forward strand.
TTGATCATGATACTCTGCAATCCGATAGTTCTGTTCTATCGGTGTATCAACTGGTGTACAATCAAGCATACCAGTCTCTGCTAGCAAATACAAAACATATTTTCTTTGACTCAGCATTATACAGTCCTTATTCCTGGCTACCTCAATTCCCAAAAAATACTTTAAATTCTCAAAGTTCTTCATCTCGAATTCAAAAGACAACTGATTTTTCAATCTTCTAATTTCACTAATGTCATCACCTGTCACTACCATGTCATCTACATAAATGATCAAGGCAATAAGTTTACCCTATCGGTGTTTCAGGAACAAAGTATGATTTGAGTTACTCTGCCTATACCCAATTTTTTTCATGAAAGACGTGAACCTTCCAAACCAAGCTCTTGGAGATTGCTTCAATCCGTACATGGACTTTTTCAATCCGTACAGGGACTTTTTCAATCTGCACACCACCTTCTCGCTCGTAGAAGTATTATATCCTGGAGGAAGATCCATGTAAATTTCTTCATTCAAATCTACATGAAGAAATGCATTCTTCACATCAAACTGCTGCAGGGGCCAATCCAGATTAACTGCCAAAGACATGAGAACTCGAATGGTATTGATCTTTGCCACAGGTGCGAACGTCTTATCATAATCTGTCAGGACCTACCATGGATTTCCCCTTGAAATCTGGAATAAACCCTACGGGACCCACCTCAAAGGAAATTCTACCAAAATTTTGGCATAACCTCCCTTGAAAATGGTAACCCTACTTGAAAAAAAATACCAACTTACAATACACTTCTATACCAAAATATTCAACATCCCCTAGAGCCACGCTCCCCCAAATAAACATCCACCACCTCACAAACATAGTATCTCAAACAATTCCATAATTTAATTTCTCATACAATCCCACCAAATAATTCTTTCAAATCACTCCTAAATTTAGTCATACACTCTTAACACACTTTACCAGAAATTAAATACAACATCTCATGGTTATCAGAGCAACTAATAGAAGGAAACGAGAAAAAATACAAGTAGGTTAATCCGGTAACTTATGAGAGAAAACTGGTTGAGGTGGAAAATATGACTCGCCTTCTACACTCGCCGAACCGAACTCTATAGACTGAACATTTAAAAAACAAAAAGCCCAGGGGAGAAGCATTTAAAACGTTAGCGTGAGTGGACAAAAATAAATAACAATAGTATTGACTTAAATATGGAGCTATATAAATCAAAGTTATTGTAATACCCTAGGTTTTCATTTTACTTTCCTTGTGTTATTTCCATATTTAATGAAGGATTATTTATGGAAATTCTCTAGTTTGTGCGAAGTTGAAGTTTCAGAAGTATTGTTTAAGTACTTTGACTTTTAAGAGGCCCAAAAGTTGACTTTATTTTCCGTAAGTTATCTGCGAAAACTTCCTTCATGAAAGTTGTAGAGCTCGTCGATACGAGTTTGTAGACATGTGTCACTCACGCCCAAAACGGAGGTAGTATGAGAAAGTTATGGTCATAAAAAGTTAGTTTCCGGGTTTGAAAACAGTATAAATAGAAAAATGTGGGGAGTTATTTTTGGAAACCTAAAAAATCGGATCAGATCACTTTCTCTCTCCTCTCTCCCGACCTCCTCCCGCACTCTGATTTTCTCCAACCGATTTCTCCCTCCTCCGGCCACCAAACCGGTCGCCACCGGTCCCGTTCGAACCGCACGGACCCCCTCTCCATTTCTGGAGCAGTCCCGCCCGCCGTCGCGCCGTCTGGAAGCCACCACGGGGCGGCGGAGCTGCTGCGGTATCACCGGAAAACCGGCGATTTCGGCGGCGTTTCGGGCAAGAGTTAGGTGAGTCTTGCTCCTTTCCTTCCTCTGGTGACGTTTTTACGTGTTTGGTGATCTGAAAACCATGTTTTAGTGCCGGTTTTGCAGCTTGTAGTTTTAGCTCCGATCCGAGTTTTTCGAGACTTTTTCTGGCCGATCCCGGCTGAACCAGTCAAAACCCCAGGTATTAAAGTTGTTCATCATACTTCAATCTACAAGTTTAATGTTGTGAGTTTCTCCTAATTCGGAAGTTTTGGGGTGGCGCGTAGGGCTCACTCGCCGCCGCTTGTGGCGGCGCGTCCGGTTGAGTTGTGGCCTTAGTTTCCTATGATTTGCTAGTCCTTGCTGCTGTGATCATGTTGAATGATAGTTTGGTTAAGTTTTGAGCAATGTTTGCATGTTAGGACTTAGGTTTATTTGTTTTGGCTTAGTTGAGTTTGAGTTTAGATTTTGAATATTTGAGGCAGCTCAATTGTGTCGTTGAGTTCAATGGCCTTGGGAAATTGTTCTCCCTTGAGCTAAGGGTTAGTTAAAGGGTATTGTGTTATCTTTTAGTATTTTGGTTTCTAAGGTTTTTAATTGTGCGATTTTAGGTGAATTGTGATTTTGTGTTGGCTTGCCTTCATTGTGTTGGGGGCTTCGCAACAGGATTTCAAGGTGAGTAAATCTCACCAAGGTTCATGTTTGAACCAAATTTTATTATGGTTATGTGATGATGATAATGATTATGATGTTTAAATTAATACTATGCTTTTAATTGTTTTAAAATATATGAGTTTGATCGTCAACGGCTCATAGGTAAGATAAAACAAGTTTTCCTAATTATTATTAAGTTATTCCTGTGGAATAATATTTTTATTGTTCATAATATTATATCCTTGTGAAGGATATAATCATAAGATGTGATCTTGTGTTATGATGATTGTTGGATAAATAGCCTAGCCGGGTTCCAAGCTTTTAATCGGGTGATTGGTTGCGGTTAAGATGCTATTTATCATTTTTATGTTTTGATATTAAATAGCCAAACCGGGGTCCAAGCCTTTAATCAGGTGATTGGTTGCGGTTCTGATGCTATTTGTTATTGTGTTTTGGTATTGGACAGTCAAACCGGGTTCCAAGCCTTTGGCCGGGTGATTGGTTGCGGTTAGGAATAGAGCTCTAGTCCGTCTGTTAGTGTACGACATGGGAGATACCTTATTGTATCTGGGTCCCATGAGTATACAATTATGATGTTGTAGGTCATGAGGGGTATTACATTAATACAGAGACTCATGAGTACACATTATTTAGCTTACCGGGTTTGTTATTTTACAATCCCGGTACACCAATTATTGGTGTAAGGGTTAGACCTGCAGGTGTTGATCAGCAGGGTTGAGGAGGAGACATAGCACCAGGGTTTCATTTTTGGCTTTTGCTGTACGTACTCTGTATAGTTTTGTAAATCGGGTAGATAATATTAAGCTCATGAGGTTGTTCTCATGTTCTTGTTTTTCAAGTTTATGTAATTATGGAAGTATAATATTTAACTCAGTGATGGGTTGTATAATATTACTTTTCCGATATTGAGTTCTAGTTGTTTGGTTTTGTTTAAAACCGGTTGGGTTATTTAAGTAAGTTAGATCATGCCACAATTTTTGAAATTTATCTTTCTGAAATTAGGGTGTGACAGTTATGCTCTCCCAAGTTTTCCATTAAGAAAAATACTTATGCATGCCACTCTTGGAAATTCTCCAAAAATATTTAAGGATAAAAATGATGAACCAATCTCATTGGTTCCCAATAAATAATAAAAATGGGGAAGATGTTTCACCATAATGATGAGCCTCCCAAGCTATAATAGCATCCCACGCTAAACACTCTACTCACCTATAGTGAGGACCGCTAATAATGGCTAGCTAACAATAAATATAAATACCGATCGGTTGTCTTCCAGAGGCTATACTAGCGTCCCACGCTAAGCACTCTACTCGCCTATGGTGAGGACCACTAATAATGGTTAGCTAGCAATAAACAATATATATCAACCCTTTTATGGTGAAGTAAAAATATTAAAATAAGAGATCAACACTTCCCCAAAAATTATAATAAATCCATAGAGCTTAGTACAGTTTCCAACTGTACTTAGAAATATTACGTAATAATATAAATCAATTGACACGTCCCACATGTCAACTAAAATTAGCAAGAGAGTTCCGGAAAAATAAATGGAACTCATTAATCCAAGAAAATATTAAATCTCCAAATGCCTTTGAAATTAAATAAACTTTAGCGCATGCAGGACATCAAAATCAAAGGTCCACTCACAGTGCTCGGCTATGATTGCCGACGATCCGAGGCCTCCTCCACACAATCCTCCTCACGTCCTGAACAATAAATAATACTAAGTCTCCATACTAGATTAAAGCTTTAGTAAATATTCCAAAATAAAAGGGAGCCTAAGAATTCCCCTCCCTTGCCCACTTTCTCCACTTCTAAACTATTAAGGCTCTAATTTCACCACAATCACCGATAATCATAATTATCCTTTTTAGATATTAAATCCTGCTCAACCAATTGTCGAATTTCCATTCTAATAACTGCTACAATCGTTAACCGTTGAAAAATCTCAAACCTTATCAAAACTCCTCCAAAAATTCCAAACTTTACTTCATTAAACTCCTCTCATGAAAACAAACTCAAAAACATGAAAAACTACCCCTAAGGGGCTGCCCCGCCGCCTGCTCCGCCGGCAGCGGCGACGAGCAGCTGAACTTCAGCGACCTCTAATGCTTCCCAAATTTTAACACAATAATCCTCTCAACCCGCACAACAACTTCCTTAACTAGCACAAACCCCAATTCTAAGCCTAACTAGGGTAATCGAACCAAACAATGAAATAAGCCATAGAACTTCAATTGAACATTTCTCCTTACCAAGATCGAATTGAGTAGATTCCTTTTGAGGGATTACTAACCTTGATGAGAGCTACAGATGAGCCAAAAATTGCTGGTTATGGCAGCCGGAGGAGCAAGTTCCGGCGATGGTACTCTCACGGTACAGTCGGCTTCCGAGCTGTTTTCCTCCCTCACGACGGCGTTAGGGCGGCTCTCTCCCATCCAGGTTGAGAGCTGGGTTGATGGCCGACCGATTGTGACCGGTGAGGCGGTCTATGGTGGCTGGACGGCGGCGAACGTGGCTGATGAGTCTGGCGGGTCGGGAAGGTTCAGGAGAGAAGAGAGAGAAGGTAGAGAGAGAGTGAGTGAGTTTTGGGCTTCTCCAATTCCACCATGTCCATACTAAATACCCACAACAAATAAAGCCTACTAAAATTTACCCCCTTTTTACCAACTCAAAAATGTACCATTTTATCTGATAACTTTTTCATGATAACTCTGATTTTAACGTATAGCATGTCTACGAATTCGTATGAACGTCCTCTATGACCTCCTTAAAGAAATTTTCCCAAAATAATTTTCCTACAAAAAATCAACTCCGGGGTCCTTAACGGTAAATGGTTACACAAAGCGGTAAAAGATCAAAGTAATACCAAAAGTAAATAACCGTAAAATAACTTAAGAACCAGGGTGTGACAATTTTTCCCTCCTTATAAAAATTTTGTCCTCGAAATTTACATACCTATCAATCAAAGAGATAGGGATACTGTTGCCTCATTTGTTCTTTCGGTTCCCAAGTAGCTTCCTCTACTTGATGACTCCTCCATTGTTTCTACCTGCTTCGTCCCGAGCCGGGAAGGGGTCACGAGGCAGAGCGAGGTAGAATCCTTTGGTCCTGCGCTCGGAACCTGCACAAGTGACAGCGTCAAGAAGCCGGGACTGGGGTGGCCCAGTCTTCAACTCTTTGATGCTTAAGTTAGCTTTAGGCACTTTCAATGTAGGGGAGTGCGGAAGAGAGATGTATGTACCTTTTATGGTAGCTTATGCCTGTTTTATAGGCCAAGGTTGGGCATTTTGGCCTTAGTCTCCAATATGGGACTACTTGTTAGTCTTTGTGGTGTCTCCCCTTTTGGGGGTGTTTTGCCGCTAGAGTGATTTTGGCAAGCGGTTTGTTACCGGCCCTTCACTCCTTGGATATCCGTGAGGGGCTTACCAGGGCTATCTTGTCTGGAACGACCTTCGATGACAGGGTAATTACACCTTATTCTCGGCTTAGCCAAGTATTTTAGCTATGTACTAACAAGTCCCAAGTCCCCAGTTCGAGAGAGCTCTTGGGTGGGGAGTTATTCTATAGATGTCGAGAATAGGTTTCACCCGGGTGGTGGAGGCATGGTGCCGAGTCCCCAAGTCCCCACGCGAGGGTCGCGAGGTGACAGGGGTGAAGTTCCGAGTTAGGCTGGTGAGAGGAAACGTGCTAATGGTGTTGCGTGCCGCTACGGGGCGACATAGTTCGCGCTAAGTGGCGAGGAAACGCGTTAATGACATTCGAGTAAGTTCGCGCTAAGTGGCGAGATTCTCGGGTGGCGGGCCGCTGCTGGGCGAGTAAGTCCGCGCTAGATGGTGAGACTCTCGCAGCGTGGCGGGCCATTGATGGGCGAGTCAGTCCGCGGTAGTTGGCGAGACTCTCGGGGGGCGGGCCGCTGCTGGGCGAGTAAGTCCACGCTAGATGGCGAGACGCTCGCGACGTGGCGGGCCGCTGATGGGCGAGTCAGTCCGCGCTAGTTGGCGAGACTCTCGGGGGGGGGGGCAGGCCGATGTTGGGCGAGTAAGTCCGCGCTAGATGGCGAGACTCTCACGGCGTGGCGGGCCGCTGATGGGCGAGTCAGTCAGCGCTAGTTGGCGAGACTCTCGGGGGGCGGGCCGCTGCAGGGCAAGTAAGTCCGCGCTAGATGGCGAGACTCTCGCGGCGTGGCGGGCCGTTGATGGGCGAATCAGTCCACGCTAGTTGGCGAGACTCTCGGGGGGGGGGGGGGGGCGGGCCGCTGATGGGTGAGTCAGTCCGCGCTAGTTGGCTAGACTCTCGGGGGACGGGCCGCTGCTGGGCGAACAAGTTTGCGCTAGATGGATAGAGACTCTCGCGGCGTGGCGGGCCGCTGATAGGCGAGTCAGTCCGCGCTAGTTGGTGAGACTCTCAGGGGGCAGGTCGCTGATGGGCGAGTCAGTCCGCGCTAGTTGGCGAGACGCTCGCGATGTGGCGGGCCGCTGCTGGGCGAGTAAGTCCACGCTAGATGGCGAGACGCTCGCGATGTGGCGGGCCGCTGATGGGCGAGTCAGTCCGCGCTAGTTGGCGAGACTCTCGGGGGGGGCAGGCCGCTGTTGGGCGAGTAAGTCCGCGCTAGATGGCGAGACTCTCACAGCGTGGCAGGCCGCTGATAGGCGAGTCAGTCCGCGCTAGTTGGCGAGACTCTCGGGGGACGGGCCGCTGCTGGGCGAGTAAGTCCGCGCTAGATGGCGAGACTCTTGCGGCGTGGCGAGCCGCTAATGGGCGAGTCAGTCCACGCTAGTTGGCGAGACTCTCGAGGGGCGGGCCGCTACTGGGCGAGTAAGTCCGCGCTAGATGGCGAGACTCTCGCGGCGTGGCGGGTGACGTGTCGCCTAACCGGGGTCAAACAACTTCAATTTAATTACTCTGCAATCGTAGTAGTATGGACAAAGCATCGAAAATTACTACAAGCATGTAAACAACTTTCAAGCATCGAAATCAACAATATGTTCAAATACATGGCATCACAACCTAGTTCTTTCTAGTTGATTTTATTCAAATTGGTTTGAAGAAAATAGATCACATATGCCAAGTTATTTTCTAGCGTCTAAAGTGAGGTGATGCTTCGGCCCAAACTCTTGGCTAGTTCGAGCATGTTTCGTGTTTTCAAAAGGCTGTGTCATTAAGATTCACGGAGGGCGAACCCCCTACAGGAACCAGACATGACTCGTTTAGTGGTCACGGAGAGCGAACTCCCTATCGACCCCTTCACTGAGAAGAGATATCAGTCTATGACCTTGAGATCCAGTTAAACAAACCTGAGAACCATATCTATGAAAATAACTTGCCCCTTACTCAGTTGAGAACAAACTCGGGTCACTAGACCGGTCTTCAAGTGTTAATCAAAGCCGCCCTCAACCTCATGAGATCATAAGATAACATGAAGGGTTAAGGCTAAGATTAACAAAAGTGGCTTCCCCTACATGTTTCACTTTAGAAGCTACAATAAACACAAGCACACATAAAACTATAAACTTCCTAGAAATTAAACTAAGTTATTACAACATGCATTCAAGCACACAAATCAAAACCGAAACTTCCAAAAATTAAAAATACAAATCGGTCAAAATTAATTACAAGCCGAAAACCAATAAATAAATAAAAACTATATATCTTCTTTGATTCTTCTTGGCATCCCCGGCAACGGCGCCAAAAATTGACGTGTCACCTAACCGGGGTCAAACAACTTCAATTTAATTACCCTGCAATCGTAGTAGTATGGACAAGTAGGGATCGTTCTAGCCGGGGAAACCAAAGGGTGATCGAAAGAAGAGAAAACAAACAACTTATAAACAAGTATCCACAAATATACACAAAATATTGGGGGTTTAAGATTGATTAATCCTAATAAGTAACCTACTGAAAATTAAACCTAAACTTATTATATACAAGTGATCAACATACTCATGCAACACATAACACGAAAAACCATCAAGAACACATAACAACTTCATGCAAGGCCGGGCAGCAACGTTCAAATTATCCTAGACTCTAACCAATTCTGATTCTAATTAGAGCCTTTGCGGTTATCTAATTGTTAAGACTCCTCAATTATTTAGAACCATCTTTGCGCTTGATCCTAAACATGAATGCTAACTCATTTAAAGACACGTTGCGTAGAGATTAAACAAGAAAACACTTTAGCACACGAGTCAATCGGAAACATGATCTAAGGCATGTCGTCACTCATCCTATTAGCATGCAAATTATCAGAATTATATCTGCCCTAAGTTAATAACAGAGACCAAGACAACTTTGCGTATGAATCAATCCAAAATTATTATGGTAGATGAAACCGCACCTTAAGGACAACCATGGCCGAGGCAGCCTCAAGGATTGATTTAGATGCATGAATTCATGACAATTAATCAATTAGAAATCAAAAACACATAAGAACATGCTACTGCCCCAAAACCTAAATCACGAAATCATCATATATTCAAGAAGTTACAAATCAAAACATAGAACAATCAAAGATCACAAAGAAATCCGAAAACCATGTTTGATAAATAAAACCAAAATCGAAAAGTATATTACAATAGAGTTCGAAACTATACAGAAAATAATACAAGAAGCCATGAGAAAATCACACTTTTACAACCTTAAAAGATTCGGCAAGTGTGGGGAAAATCGGTGGAAGTATGGAATGATTCTTATGGTTTGTGGTGGATGAATCGGCTAAGTACTTTTCTGTATAGGGTTTGGTAGAGTTTCGGCTATGCAGTTGCAAGAGTAGTGATGATCTTTTTCTGCTCTTAAAGTCATGCTTTATATAGAGGAAAAACCCTAGAGAAGTCGGTCACAAAGCCTAAACCAAGTTGGTTTAGGATTCCTAGTTCTTCTCAATTTCGGCAGAATGACCTCCGTCTGATGATTACGTCATAAATCCCTCTAGAAAATAGATATTGAGGTGATTCCAATTGATTTGGAAACTAGACTCCCGTATCTTTCTGTCCATATCTAGCACGTTTTCTGCTTCATTCGGAGATGTCCTGGAGAGTCCGTTGAAGTTGACAGACGTGCACATGAATTCTCCCGATTTAATCTGGATTTGCAAGGCTTGGACACTCCTTGATATTCTACCGAATTTAGATCTTCTTCTCCATATTGGACTTGGTTTGGAACTCTCATTCATGGACTAGGCTTCATGGATCAGCTGCTTTGCTTCCCAAGGTCCAACAGGAACACTTATCTTGATTATTTCTCCCATGAGCTCTTCTTCATGTCACCTAAATATCAGAGAGTTAAATTAATTCGTGACAATGCAAAAGCTTTACATAATCATAAGAACATCTAAGGCTCCACAAATCAGCTTTTGACGAATTTCTACATCATTCCTCTATTTTTGACTCGTTTTACACACAACTCTACCAAAAACTTTTAACTCTACATTATGACTCTATTCTACGAAAATAAGAGAAAATCAAAGTACAAATGGAGGTAATAACACATTAAGAATGTCGCATTTTATGCTCCTATCAGCGGGCCGCTGATGGGCGAGTCAGTCAGCGCTAGTTGGCAAGACTCGGGTTCTTGGTTGGGCGAGTCGATGAGATGTCGTAGCGCCCCCCCTTTTTTTTACGACAAACGAGGGCGACGTGGCTTTGCCTGTCCGTAAAGGTTTGTGGGGTTTGGGGGAATGTCTATATATAGGGTTGGGGAGAACTAGAGGGGGGAGTGCGTGATTTCGAAACTGAAAACTGGGTGAGCCGCAATTTACGTTTTAGGGTTTCGGCAGTTCTATAAACTTCAGACTGGGAAACGTCCAATTTCATCCTCGATCGAGAGGGTGCGAGCGCTCAGCTATTTGCAACCAGCTTCATTGCCACTACGCAAATCAGCTGTTTCAAGGTATGAATTTGTCGCCTTCTTTGTCTTTGGATTTTTTGTATGTGATGGTGTTGTTGTTTTGGGTTATTTGGGGTGAGTGGGATTGTTCACATGTTTATGATGTTGGTAGGAATTCTAGGGTGAGAGATTTGTTTTCGGGCTGGTTAGGGTTAACGGGGTATGGCAAATCCGGTGTGGGTGTCCAGGGAAGAGATTGTGGTGGTCTCTAGTTCGCCTAGTTCGGATTCGGACACTTTGCACTGGATGGAGGAGGGCTTGGATAATCTTTTGGCAGAGATTGCCCTTGACTTGGGGGAAAGCATTCCTGTGATGGATGCCGGGTCTCATGTGTCCTCGTGTAACCCTCTCTTGCAGGAGGTAGAGGAATTTATCATGGCAAGATCTCGAGAGGAGGATGATTTGTTTTGGGAACCTCCTGGCAAGAGTATGACATCTTCGGAGCTTGAAGCGTTTCGGTAAAATTGGAATATTCCAGAGGAGGTTTTGTTGCGGCCGCTTGGCAAGGGGGGTGAAGTTTGGGATCCCCCGGGTAACTTTACGTTGGTATACGAGTACCAACTGAGATGCGGGTTGATGTTCCCGTTACCCCCATTTGTGCAGTACACCTTGGCGTGTCTGTATGTCGCCCCGGGGCAAGTTACCCCCAACATGCTGAAGCAGATTTTGGGAACAGGCGTGCTATTTCGCCTGCTGAAACAGGAGTTCCCAAATTGTGAAGAGTTCAACGCGTGCTGGCACATGGGGTGGTGCGCGAAAAAGGGCAGTCGGGGCTGCGTGAGATGAAGTCACGTGGGAAGTTTAAGGTCCTGGTGGAAGACTTGCCCACCTCAACAAGTGAAACCTGGAGGCGCAAGTGTTTTCTTGTTGGGGGGCAGTGGCAGGAGTGGCACGGGCACCCTTTTCGGGTCCCGGGAAGTTTCCAAAAAATAGGTACCGTGTACTTGTGCCTTGTGTTTTTTTATTTTGCTTTGTGCTGCTCTGTCGCTGTTGACAACTAGCTTTGTGCAGTGCCGCAAGAGTATAATCTCACTAAGCTGATGGAGTGCCAGATTTGCCGGGTGATATGGACATTTGAATGTAGGAGCTCGTATCGGATATGCCGCCTTGGCATATACAGCCACTTCGGCTATGCCCGAGTTCCGGGTTTGTATTTTAGTGGTTGCGTTCTCTGTTTTAGGCTTGCGAGTTGTTGCCTGACTATTGTTTGTTTGTTGCAGTGACAATGCCACGCGACGGTGGTTCGCGGAAGAAGGAAGGTCCGTATGACAAGGTGTCGGACGAGGACGTGCTGGATGGGTTGCTGGCTGAGGCTGACCATGCCAAGCAGTATGACATTGACTTGGAGACGGGGGAGGGAAGGGAGGTGGAGCTGGGCGATTGTGAAGATTTTTTGAGGTTGAACTTGGCAGATGAGGACTACGCTTATGTGCCTCCACTGGTGGCGAAAGCGATGGGTTTAGGCGTCCAAGAGGTGGAGTTGGAGGAGGCGCAGGTAGAGGGTGATCACGAGGGTGAACCCAACGAGGCGCAGGGGGAAGAACCTGTCGTGGAGGAGGTTGTGGACCGTGAGGAAGAGACTGGTGCGGCTCGGACTCGGAAGAGGAAGGAGAGAGCGGATCCGGCTCGCGAGGGCCAGTCCAAGAGGTCACGGAGGGACAGTCGGTCCGGGGGATCGGCAAGCTTAGCTGAGGTTGCCCAAGCTTTGGGAGGGACAGGGGACGCGCAACCATACTTAGCTCAGATGGCATATGACATGCGTCACCGAGCTCGCGATATGCATGTGTTGGAGGAGGTGGATCCGCCGGCGGGCATGGCTCTCGCCAAGGAGAAATTGACTCGGGTAATTGTCTGCACGCTTTTGTATTCCACTGTTTTGAGCTTGGGGTTTATGCGCTGCTATGTGACTGCAGGCTACATTGTTGATGTATGCCGCGAGCAAGCGGGCGGCTTCCCACTGGCAGGGTGATGCTAAGGCGAAGAGTCAGCAGTTAAGGGAGGCTGAGGAATGCAATCAGGGCCTTTCGGAGCAGCTAGAGCAGGCGGAGCAGAACGCTGCTGTCTTCCAGGCCCAGGTGGCGGAGCTTAAAGAAGATATAAGGAGGAAGGATGAGCAGGTGGTGGCTGGGGAAGTGGCGGCTGCTAAGGTAGCATCTTTGGAAGCTGAGGTGGAGAAGCTGACGCAGGCACTTGCAGAGCTGGAGGTGTCCTGGAAGGTGAAGTGTGAGCGGGATGCCGGGGCAGGGCAAAAGTTGTTCCGGGAGGGCGAAGTGTATAAGGAGCAGTTGAAGGGTGCCTATAACAAAGGGCAAGATGATTTGAGCCGACTAGGCTACCAGGCAGGCTGGATTAACGAGGTGGCCATGCACAAGTGGTACGCATAAAAGAATGCTGCCAAGGTGGCGTGGGAACAAATGACGCCTGAACAGAGGAAGCAAGCCGAGATCTCGCGGTCTCTGGCGACGCAGCATGAGGCGTGGTGCGTAACGTCTGCTGGGCAAAAGGGGATGCCAGCTACGGGCGACCTGCGACCTCTTGCAATTGGGGTTGCGTCATCTGTGAGAGCCACCGGCCCCGAGGGGTCTATACCTACCCAAGTAGTGGCGTCGCAGGTGGCTTCTTCTGCCGTCCCGTCTCACGATCCTTGGGCTCCGGGGTTGTTGGCACGTGCGGGCCTTGAAGCTCAGAAGGCTCCAGTGAGGGGGCGCTCTGGCCATAAGGGAGTTCCTGGCAGTTCACTTGTGCGCCCTGTCGCAGCTGTGAGGCCTTCATTTTTGTCCAGGGACCAGTCGAGGCAACTGGTTGGACAGAGGATGGCGGGGAATGTGAGCCAGGTCCGTGGCCGTAGTGGCGGGTCGAAGGGGAGTGTCAACAAATCTGGCAACTCATCTGCTGGGGGAGAGTGAGATGTACTTGGGCATTTTGATAGTTGTAGGACTGACTGTTGTTTTGAACAATGTAAGTGGCGTGGTTAGCCATTGTAATTAGTTTATACTAATTTGCCTGGGAGTCCAGGTTGATGTTTTGGCGTTATGTGTAGCCTTTGTGTTTGTCTTGCTGTTGTTTACTTTTGTATGTTTGTGGCCATGTGTTGCAGGGGCGAAGTGTAGCATGTTGGAATGACAAAAGACTTCATTGCACTTAAATTTAGCCGTTAGCATGCGAAGTGTACAATGTTGGAGCCGCTACTGGGCTATAGTACATAAATATTGAGATAACAGCTTTCGAAGCTAGGGTTAATATTGGTTAACTGGGGTAGAGATGGTTGCAAGCGTTCCAAGGGTGGGGGACGATGTTTTTGTTGTACGAGTAGGTCGCGGGGCTTTCTCTTTCCCGCTCCCCTCTGGGTCGTCCTGCGGGTCATCTATGGGCTCCAAGGGGCTGAGGGGCAACATCTCATAGGCTCCTCGCCTCTACTGGATGGCGTTGAGATGGCAATGCTCAATGGCTGCCCGATCCCCTTAGGTTGTCAGGGGGCCACCTGGGGTAGGGATCTTCATGAGAAGCATGTGGCCGGCTATGAAGCATTGCAGCCCCCAGAGGATGTCCCGGCCTAAGATGAGATTATAGGATGAGGGGCAATCGACAATGAGGAAGCGGGTCGTAATGGAAGAGCGGCAAGGAGTTGTTCCCACTGAGACGATTAGGCGGTCTGAGCCTAACGGTTGTACTGTCTCGCCAGAGAAGCTGACAAGGGGGTCGTGGTTATTGTATAGCTTAGTTCGGTCTCGCCGGAGTCCTTTGTAACAATCGAAAAACATGACGCTTACGGCAGCCCCTGTGTCCACTAAAGCTCTGTGGCACCTGTAATGATCCACCTGCACATTGATTATGAATGGTTCACAGTGGTGGCAATTTATGATATCATCATCGCTGCGAAATGTCACTTGATCCCACGCTGTTGGGGTGATCGTGACACCGCGTTGGATGTCTAGGATTTCTGAGAGTGTCGTGCAATGCCATTTTACAGAAGGCTTGCGTGGGGGGAACCGTGGGGCTCCACCATGTAGGGTTAGGATCTGGCCATGTACTTCAATGGTGTTAGCGCTTGTGGCGGGAGCACAATATTGGTGGAGTTGCCCATTCTGGACTAAATGCTCGATTGCATTGCGGAGGCCATGGCACTGCTCTGTTGTGTGGTCGTTATCATCATGATAGGCACAGTACCTGTTGCCGGTTGTTCATTGGGGCTTTTTTGGATACCTGCTTTTAGGAGGGATGAGATCTTTATGCCTGGCCCATATGTCCTCATATGTGGTGGTTAGAGTAGTGTGAACCTCGTAATGATGAGGCGGCGGGGCGGAACGGCGCTGTTGTTGTGGAGGACTCTAGTCCCTTGACTTATATGGGTGGTCGCGGTTTCTCTGTCCCCCATGGCGATGGTCGGAGCCGCGTCCCAGGTCTCGGGAGGATCCAGGTGACTGCCCTTTATCTTGCTCGCGGTCAAAGTGCTCATCTGGTGGCGGGGCGGGAAGTGCTAACGTGGCGGGGGCGGAACGTCCGAAAGTGGCTAATTCAACGCGGGCCCACCGCATAGCCAGGTCTATCAAGGCATCGTAGGATCCTGGAGGGTTCCTATTGATCTCCATTAGGAAATTGTCGGGGAGTAAGGCCTGACAGAAAGCCTGCTCCGCCACGCGAGGTTCCAAGTTGTGGCATCTCGCTGTGGCAAATTGCCATCGGGACAACAATTTATGGAGGCCCTCGCCGTCTTTCTGCTTGATGTGGAACAAGGCATCTACACTGCGATAAATGCTGGTGTGTAGCATAAAACGGTTGAGGAAGCGTTCCGAGAGTTGGTCAAAGTTGTCAATGGAGTTGGGCGGCAGATTGAGGAACCAACTAAGGGCCTCGTCCGAGAGGGTCTCTTGGAAGGCGTGGCAGGCTATGACGTCGCTGTAGCCAGAGGAGCTATAGAGCGAGAAGAATGTCTCGATGTGGAGATGAGGGTCCCCTGTGCCTTTATACTTGTCCATCTTTAATGGCTTGGTTCCCGGAGGCCGCTTGTCCATCTGCACTCGGGGTGTGAAGGGGCTTGGGCGATGTCCATAGCCAGAGAACAAGGGTCGCTGGGCCCCACCACTCTCGACGCCTTCAATCTACGAGACTAATTGTGTGACTGTTTGGCTGAGTTGGAGCAGTAGGCGGGTTGGCATGTCGAGAGGTGGGTTAAGGGAGTTAGCAGTGGTTGAAGTGGAGATAGGCTGGGCAGATGGATTAGGCTGATGTGGCAGGGGGGAGTCATTGGGGATTGGAGATGGTTGGGGGGCTAGTAGTGGAAATGAGGGGTGGGTTAGGGGATGAGATACGTATATGATCTGGCTAGGCCCTCCCATGAGCATGGAACCAGTCTGGCCTTGATTAGGAAGGGCGTCCGGGGTTCCACCAACTCGTGCCGCGCGTTCCAAGCTGTCGTTGTACACGTTACGATACTTTAACGTGGCGCGGAGCAAGAATTGTTCTTTCTCCAACTCGGCGATGCGTACTCGGTACGCTTCCGCTTCTGCCTTCTCTTTCGCCGCTTGCTCGAGGAATGAATGGAAGTCCCGCTTGAGGATTTCAAGGGCTGTGGTGGGTCGGGATGGCTAATTCGGGCTGCATCGCTGGTTTGGGGAAGAGATGTGTCGCCGGGTTGGAAAAGTTCCTCCTCTGCTTGAGTGCCGGGGTCCATAGGGTCATCAATGATTTCCACCACGGTACCGAGTCAAATGGGAGTTCCACAAGATAGGGCCCCTCATTCTAGCGCCAATTGTTTCTACCTGCTTCGTCCCGAGCCGGGAAGGGGTCGCGAGGCGGAGCGAGGTAGAATCCTTTGGTCCTGCACAAGTGACAGCGTCAAGAAGCCGGGACTAGGGTGGCCCAGTCTTTGACTCTCCGATGCTTAAGTTAGCTTTAGGCACTTGCAATGTAGGGGAGTGTGGAAGAGAGATGTATGTACCTTTTATGGTAGCTTGTGCCTGTTTTATAGGCCAAGGTTGGGCACTTTGGCCTTAGTCTCCAATGTGGGACTACTTGTTAGTCTTTGTGGTGTCTCCCCTTTTGGGGTGTTTTGCCGCTAGAGTAATTTTGGCAAGCAGTTTGTTACCGGCCCTTCACTCCTTGGATATCCGTGCAAGGCTTACCAGGGCTATCTTGTCTGGAACAACCTTCGGTGACCGGGTAATTGCACCTTATTCTCGGCTCAGCCAAGTATTTTGGCTATGTACTAACAAACTTTAACAAGTGAAATTGTTTTGTTTCTAAGCACTTGCTCCTTCCGATCAAGAATCTAAACTGGTTCCTCTTCATAGGTCAAATATTTCTTCAAACTAATCGGCTGCTCTTAACATGAGAGGGATCAACAATATACTTGTGAAGCATGGACACTTGGAAGACATCATGTATCCTAGATAACTCTGAAGGAAGATCCAATCAATAAGCAACTGTGCCAACTCGCTCTATAATCTCATAAGGACCAATATATCTCAGGCTAAGCTTCCCCCGTTTACCAAAACGTACTACGCTCTTCCGAGGGGATAATTTCAAAAATACCCGATCACCCATTTGAAACTCAAGGTCCTTCCTGCGGTTATCTGCATAACTCTTTTGCCTATTTTAAGCCGCTTTGAATCTATCTCTAACCATCTTGATCTTCTCATTTGTGTCCTAGATATCTCTAGACCATAAAGTTCTTTTTCTCCTACCTCATTCCAACATAGAGGTGTATGACCATAAAGTACTTCAAAGGGAGCCATACCTATGCTTGAATGAAAACTGTTGTTGTAAGCAAATTCTATCAAAGACAAATTCTTATCCCAACTTCCTCTAAATTGCATAGCACAAGACCTCAACATGTCCTCAAGGTCTGAATAGTCCTCTCCGACTGCCCGTCAGTTTGAGGATGAAAAGCTGTGCTGAAATGTAGCCGAATGCCTAAAGCTGCCTGCAAAGCTCCCTAAAATTTAGAAGCAAATCTGAGATCCCGATCCGATACTATAGACTCAGGCACACCATGGAGTCTCACAATTTCATTCACATAAAGTTCCGCTAATTTATCTAATGTATACTTCTTCCCCACTGGCAGAAAATATGCAGATTTTGTTAATCGATCCACAATTACCCAAATCCCATCATGCCCATCACAGGTACGAGGTAAGATAAAAACAAAATCCATGATGATGTGGTCCCACTTCCATATCGGAATAGGCAATGACTCAAGTAGACCAGAAAGTTTCTGCCTCTCAGCTTTCACCTGCTGACAAATCAAACACTTGCTTACATAAGCAGCAATCTCACTTTTCATATTTGGCCACCAATAAAAATCTTTCAAGGTCTTGTACATTTTAGTACTACCAGGATGTGCGACATAAACAGAACTATGAGCTTCCTCTGTTATTTCCTGTTTCAACTCCAAATTCCTTTTCGGAACACATAACATGTTTTTAAACAACAATGCTCCATCTCCCCTAATAGAAAAATCCACTGTCGTTCCATTAAGTGTTCTTTCTATCAACTTAGCTATGGAAGAATCATGATACTGAGCCTCACGCACTTTATCAATTAAAACTGGTCTCACATGAAAACTGGCTACCAAAGCACCAATTTCATTCACCGACAAACCAACCCATGTACCTCGTAACTCATAAAGAAGTGGAACCCGAACTGTTCTCATATAAGCTAAAGACATAGAAGGATTGCGACTAAGAGCATCCGCTACTACATTAGCCTTTCCATGATGATATTCAATAGTGTAATCATAATCCTTAATCAACTCCATCCATCTTCTTTGCCTCATATTTAACTCTGTCTAAGTGAATACATACCGAAGACTTGTGGTCGGTAAAGATCTGGCACTTGGCTCCATAAAGATAATGTCTCCACAATTTCAGTGTAAAAACCATTGTAGCAAGCTCTAGGTCGTGGGTGGGGTAATTTACTTCGTGCGGCTTCAGTTGCGTAGAGGCGTAAGCAATTACTCTTTCATACTGCATCAAAACACCACCCAAACCCTGCATAGAAGCATCACAATAAACCACATACTCTCCACTGTCATCAGGGAGTGCCAAAACTGGAACACTAGTTAAACGATCCTTGAGCTCTTGAAAACTCTGCTCACACTTCTCGGACCACTCAAATTTTTAACCCCTTTTTTGGTCAATCTTGTAAGAGGAGCGGCAATCCTTGAAAAATCTTGGACAAAACGACGATAATAGCCTACTAACCCCAAGAAGCTATGAATCTTCGTCACACTAGTAGGTCTTTTCCAATTTGTCACCGCTTCTACCTTTTGAGGATCCACATTGACACCTTCTGCCGAAACCACATGGCCTAAGAACCCCACTTTATCCAACCAAAACTCACATTTACTGAGCTTCGCATACAACTGAGCTTCCCTCAAAGTTTGCAATACTATTTTTAAATGCTTAGCATGCTGCTTCAAATTCCTTGAGTACACCAAAATGTCATCTATGAATACAATCACGAAATGGTCAAGGTATGGACAGAACACCCTATTCATGAGATCCATAAAACTAGCGGGTGCATTAGTAAGTCCAAACGACATCACTACAAACTCATAATGACCATATCGTGATCGAAAAGCAGTCTTGGCTATATCACTTTCTCGAATCTGCAACTGATGATATCTCGATCTCAAATCAATCTTTGAAAAGACTGTGGCACCCCACAACTGATCGAATAAATCATCAATGCGGGGCAGTGGATATTTATTCTTCACTGTAACCTGATTCAACTTCCTATAGTCCACACAAAGTCTCATTGTGCCATCTTTCTTCTTGAAAAATAACACTGGAGCACCCTATGGAGATATACCAGGCTGAATAAAACCCTTATCCATCAACTCCTGCAATTAAGTTTTTAACTCTTTTAATTCTGCATGAGTCATTTTATAAGGCGCTTGAGAAATAGGCGCGGTTCCAAGAAGTAGCTCAATTGTAAAATCTATCTCCCTTACGGGATGCAAACCAGGCAACTCATCTGGAAAAACATTCGAAAACTCATTAACTACAGGGATATCTTCCATTTTCACCTCTCCCTTTCTAGTATCCACCACATGTGCTAAATAAGCCTGACAACCTTTATTCAACAATTTCCTAGCAGTGACAGCTCAAATCAAACAACTTGAAATAACATCTCGCTCACCTTGAAATGTAACCTCAGGCTTCCCGGAACTTCGTAACACCACTACTTTCCGGAAACTATAAATCATGGCCCTATGTGCCTCTAAAAAGTCCATACCCAAGATTACATCAAACTCCACAATATCTAATGGAATTAAGACAATTTCGAAACTAAGACCCTCCACCAACACTTCACAACCTCTAAATACCCAATCTATCTTCATTGCATCACCAGAGGGCAAGGAAACCTGCCATTTGCCTGGAAGTGGCGATGATGGCACATTGGCAAGAAATGAAATTCTACTAGACATAAAAGAATGTGTCACTTCGGGGTCTATCAATATAAAAGCAGGGTGACCAAAAATTAACAACGTACCAATGATGACATCCGGGGAGGTACGTCTGACGTGCTCCGAAACCGGGTGCGACAATTATGAACCCTTTTTGATAATTGTAGTATTGGTAAATAAGGTTCGATCAATCCGGGGACTTTAGGGTGCTCCTGTGTTTACAAAACTAGAAGAGTTAATCACAGAATATAAACAGCAATTACATTTACATGATTTCAGGAGGGATTTTGAGAGTTTGTTCTAACATTCCTAGCAAAACAGTAAAGAAAAAAAAAACTAAACTATTATGTACAAGTGATCAACTTCATTCCACTCAAACATATAAAATCATATAACAGATTGTTTCAATCTACACAACTTAAAATCATGCCAATCAAGAGTGATGAAACAAATTCATAATTACACACCGTAGCGGTCATGTAACCTATAATAATCTTCTTAAGTATCATATGTTTGCCTTAGCGGTTTAACACATAAAATTACATGCAATATGTCATGTTAATACTCAGCGCAACTATACAACATATAACATGAATCATTAAGTTCACAGAAGAATTCGAACATGTAAACACATATATCTTAGCGCTTAAACAGTTCATATGCAACTCATGATCAAAACCTGACCCATTTCCATGAATATAAGCTTTTGCCACTTAATCAATAGATGTTTGCCTTAGCGGTTTAACATAGATTGATGGCACTACCAACCCTGCAGAAGTTAGTAATTCATAAACCGGATCACAAGTTTTCAACATCAAGAATGTCACATGAATAAGTTATGCAAATTTCATTAACAATCTAAGAACAAAACTTTATAAAATTCATGCATAAAACATATTGTCAACAACAGTAATTATAATCCATGCGATTAGAAATACAAAGGCAGTAGGAACAAAGTGGTAAATCCAGAGCATAGTTTTATACTTTTGAGTCTTCTTGGCCTTGAAGCTTCAAAGGAATGTCGAACTAGTGCAGGAAGAACCTCGGCAGTGTGAGGAAACTCTTATGGCTGCATGCTTGCTCCTTTGCGGCTTGGCACTCACACAGATTAGAGAACATAAGAGACATAATGTTTTTCTGAATTTTTGGTCGAAGAAGTGATACCAATTTTGTTGCTCTCTGCTCCTTTATATAGTTATCTGGCTGAATCCTAGCTCTTTTCTCAGCCCTTGATGAACTTCTGATCCAACGGTAAAAAATATTGCACAAAATCTTCCCCATAATTCTTTGGAATGTCTTGTGCAGTAAATCATTGCATGCGGCTTGAATAGAGACCAGGTACGTTTCTTGTTCTCCAAAGGAAATCCTTGCGATTAAGAACTTTCCCTCTTCTGCCTTCAATCAGACTTCTAACAAAAATCCATGATTTTCCTTCCTTTATTTGTGTGCAATTAGGGTTCCTGGAAAAGAAATAAAGTCAGATAAATATGGTAGGAAATAACATAATTCAAACCATGAAATTAAAGGAAAGAATCTCCCTTAATTTCTGATTTATATTAGCACAGATAACTCATTGATTACTACAGAATTCGTCCTTCCCTTTTATACCCGTTCAAACCATTCCTATTCCAAGTTGGATTAAGTTTCCTGACTTCAAATGGTTTCCCTGTCTCATTAGGAAAGAAAGTTTCCTAAATATTTTAGGAAAGTCATAATAGGAAAGATTTAGAAATAGTAAGTTTCCTAAATCAAAATAATAAAGTTTCTTAAAATGAAATAGGCAACTTTCCCTTTTCAAAACATGAAAGTTTTCTAAATGACTTATCCTCAGGTTTGCGACTTAATGAGTCTCCTTGTTGCACAAGGAATACTTCTTTGATTAGGATTTCTCTCAACTCTTGCGTTTTAGCCTTCTTTGTGTAAACTGCCTCTTTCGACCTATAAAACAGAAACAAACTAGAAATGACATTATTAAGGACATAGCAAAGCTAAAGAAGTTCAGAAATACATTAAGAATATAGCATAAAATGCGTGTATCAACGTCCCTCCTGCTGAGTCATGGCATGGAGTCTAGCATGTGTAGTGGTAGGGCGACCTCTCTGTCCTCTGCCCTGCTGAAAGCTGCCTCTGGCTGGAGCCATGATGCGAGTACCACTACTAGAAGCACCAGCTGATGTCTGACCCATGGCCTGAGTAGGAGCATATGTGGCTCCCTGGGTCAAAAGGGGACAATCCCTCTTGAAGTGATCTAGCTGCCCACACTGAAAACATCCCCTGGCTAAAACTGTCTATGCCCAGACTGAAAGGTCTGTCCACCAGAAGTCCCACTCCTACTGCTCGATCCACTTCTGAATCGCCCAAACTAACGCCTAATAAAATTCTTGAAGGATCTACTATCATACCTCTTGAATATCCCTCTAAAACCAGAGCCAGAACTAGAACTGCTACCATGTCTACTACTAGTAGATGATCCAGAACCAGAGGTGGACGTCAATTTCTTTGATGAACCCTAGCTAGGACCACCAGAATCATGAAGACGACCAGGTGCTAACTCATGTGCCTCTATATTAATAGCTAAAGTCACTACCTGAAGAAATGACTGATATGGCAAAGCCCTTAGTGAACTGATAAATCTTCTCCTGCTTTGTCTTCACCAAATCAGACACATAGTAAGTGAACTCCCGAAATCGCTGCTCAAAAGCCATCACTGTCATATCATCACTCTTCTTCAGATTCAGAAACTCCTCTCTCATTTGGTTGACATATGCATGACTAATGTATCGCTCTCTAAAAAGCAAGCTTCTAAAAGGCCTTGCCTAGGACCGCCTAGTCCTCGCCTAAGCTCTAGGTTGCAACAAGCCGCCTCACTTTTCTTCCAGGCCTTTGTGTCAGGTTATGGGCGATTAGGTGGCCGCGTAGCCCGCTTATGCTGCTAAGCTCTCTGGCTAATTTTGTTTTCTTTTTATGATGGGAATGTTATATTGTGGAGAGTATGAGAGTATAAGAGTTAATAGTGTGTTTAAAATTAAAAGTGTATATGTTTATTGTTGTTGTTGCTCACTTTTATGGGAAATTATGTTAAATTTTAGTTATAATTTATTTTATAAATAGGTTTGACTAGATTTTTGTTGAATAATTTATCCATATTTGACCGTTTTCAAATATTAAATTACATAAAATATATATTTTTAATTAATAAATCATAAAAAATACAAATTGCCTAGTCCCCGACTAATCCTCGCCTAGGCTGTCCAGGCTCTAGGCTGCGGGTCACCGCCCGCCTAACGCCTAGTGCCTCTTAGAACATTGCTAAAAAGAGCTGTAAACTGATCCCAAGACATATGATTAACAACATCACCCATACCTCTACTCAAATCAAGCCACCAATGC
Organism: Fragaria x ananassa; assembly: GCA_034370585.1. Classification (NCBI taxonomy): domain Eukaryota; kingdom Viridiplantae; phylum Streptophyta; class Magnoliopsida; order Rosales; family Rosaceae; genus Fragaria; species Fragaria x ananassa. The sequence continues at coordinate 17,317,837 of CP139766.1, forward strand.
CATACTTCCTTCACCAAAAACTGGGTAGTCAAGCCCATCTTCCTATCCTCGGGGCACCTCACCTGAATAAACATTTTCTCGATGGTCTCTAACCAATTCTGAGCATCCAAGGGCTTAACAGCATGGCTAAATGCTCTAGCTCCATTCTTGTATGCTCTATCATGATTTTTCTCAGAGCCAAGGCTAGTGCTAAAACGCTGAAAGAACTGCTCCATGGCAATAGTCCAATCACTCTGTACATCCTCATCTTCCCCCATGGATGATTTTGCCTAGGTGCTCGGTGAGGAGGCATGCTACCTGAGAATAAAATATTTAGCACACGAAATAAGGAAATGACAACTACCCACATACTTAATAAACACTTAGTATACAAGCATAAAATGCTAATGGATCCGCCGTGGTCGGACCATCACTCTAATGACACTAAGTGTTACTAAGCATATATGGTAGTGATAAAGAAAGACAGGAATCAGACAACCTAATGCTATGATACCAATTGTCAGGACCTACCCCAAATTTCCCATTGAAATCCGGAATAAACCATGCGGGGCCCACCTCAAAGGAAATTCTATCAAAATTTTGGCATAACATCCCTTGAAAATGGTAACCCTACCTGAAAAAAAATACCAACTCCCAATACACTTCTATACCAAAATATTCAACATCTCTTGGAGCCACCCACTCCTCCAAATAAACATCCACCACCTCACAAACATAGTATCTCAAACAATTCCATAATTTAATTTCTCATACAATCCCACCAAATAATTCTTTCAAATCACTCCTAAATTTAGTCATACACTCTTAACACACTTTACCATAAATTAAATACAACATCCCATGGTTATCAAAGCAACTAATAGAAGGAAATGAGAAAATATACAAGTAGGTTAATCTGGTAACCTACGAGAGAAAACTGGATGAGATGGAAAATATGACTCGCCTCCTACGCTCGTCGAACTGAACTCTGTAGATTGGGCATTTAAAAACAAAAAGCCTAGGGGAGAAGCATTTAAAACGTTAGCGTGAGTAGACAAAAATAAATAAAAATAGTATTGACTTAAATATGGAGCGATAGAAATCAAAGTTATGCTCTCCCAAGTTTTCCATTAAGAAAAATACTTATGCATGCCACTCTTGGAAATTCTCCTAAAATATTTAAGGATAAAAATGATGAACCAATCCCATTGGTTCCCAATAAATAATAAAAATGGGGAAGAAGTTTCACCATAACTATGAGCCTCCCAGGCTATAATAGCGGTTCTTCCATTTATTTTTCTGGAACTCTCTTGCTAATTTTAGTTGACATGTGGGACATGTCAAATGATTTATATTATTACGTAATATTTCCAGATACAGTTGGAAACTTTACTGTGCACTATGAATTTGTTATAATTTATGGGGAAGTGTTGATCTTTTTATTTTAATATTTTACTTCACCATAAAAGGGTTGATATATATTGATTATTGCTAACTAACCATTATTAGCAGTCCTCACCATATGTGAGTAAAGCGCTTAGCGTGTGACGCTATTATAGCCTGAAAGGCAACCGATCGGTATTTATATTTATTTGTTAGCTAACCATTATTAGCGGTCCTCATCATAGGTCAATAGAGCGTTTAGCGTGAGACGCTATTATAGCTTGGGAGACTCATCGTTATGGTGAAACGTCTTTCCCATTTTTTATGATTTATTGGGAACCAATGGGATTGGTTCATCATTCATATCCATAAATATTTTTAGAGAATTTCCAAGAGTGGCATGCATATATATTTTTCTCAATGGAAAATTTGGGAGAACATAACTTTGATTTCATTGCTCCATATTTAAGTCAATATTATTGTTATTTATTTTTGTCCATTCATGCTAACGTTTTTATTAAAATTCTTCTCCCTTGGGCCTTTCGTTTTTAAATGCCTAATCTGCATAGTTCGATTCGGCGAGTGTAGGAGGCGAGTCATATTTTCCACCTCATTAAGTTTTCTCTCGTAGTTTACCGGATTAACCTACTTGTATATTTTCTCATTTCCTTCTATTAATTGCTCTGATAACCATGGGATGTTGTATTAATTTATGGTAAAGTGTGTTAAGGGTTTATGACTAAATTTAAGAGTGATTTGAAAGATTTATTTGATGGGATTGTATGAGAAATTAAATTATGAAATTGTTTGAGATATTATGTTTGTGAGGTGGTGGATGTTTATTTGAGGGAGCGGGTGGCTTCAGGAGATGTTGAATATTTTGGTATAGAAGTGTATTGGGAGTTGGTATTTTTCAGGTAGGGTTGCCTAATTTCAAGAGAGGTTATGCCAAAATGTTGGTAGAATTTTCTTTGAGGTGGGTCCCGCAAGGTTTATCCTGATAAATTCTTCTCCTTTCGACGTGTCGGACAGTTGTTCGTCATGTCGAACACTTCCAGAAAATGGAACAGATGCCTCAACTTGGGCAGGTTCAATAGATTGAACCACTTTTTGTATAGATTGTATCAAATGGTATTGACCATGCTTAAAACCAAAATTCGAAGCTTCAAATTCACCAAACCCAATTAAACCCAGCAATTTGCAGAACCACGGAAAAAGTGAGAAATCACGGCCCAGATCGCAAATCAAAATCAAGGAATAGAAAATAAACGCAGAAGCAACAATCGGGAAATCAATTTGGAGATTAATATAAGAGAAAATTACCCAAAGTTCTCAGGTCTCTAATGAAGCAAATCACAACCCAGATCGTTGTGATAGAGAACAAAGCGGTGTAGAGCGATAGGAAGGAAGCGGAACGGAGAGGCAGAAGTTGGTCTGACATCCAATAGGAAATATGGGAGTCCTGAACCTTCTAGTCTTCTGGAGTGAGGGAAGAGAGGGAAATAGTTGTAACGAAGATTCAAGAGAGAGAGAGAGAGAGAGAGAGAGAGAGAGAGAGTTGTGGATCCGCATGGAAGTTTCAAGAGAGCGAGAGAAAACATGGGCAATTTCTCTAGGATCTTCTTTTCTCATTGGGTTTCTTGAAACTGAGATTCTAGAAACTGAGATAAACTAAGAAGGGTAAAAGTTAGAAATAATCCTCGTGGTTTAAGGCTATGACTATATTTTTCCATGTGATTTCAAAATGTCTAACGTTGGTGCTCGTGTTTTAAGACACCTATCTTGTTCAAAAAAAACAAAAAAACTTTAGACACCTATTAATTACTCGGTAACTATGGCATACATGTGGTGTAATTTATGTATTCTGTTTTCCAATTACCTCACTACTTAACTATGTTATACGTGCTTTTATTATTTGGGTTCCAATTAATATTGGTCTTAAAACTGGGTCCGAAATGGAGGCTCCTCTTTCTCCATGGTTCGAGTGTAAAAGATACCCACCTTCAGAAACCTCTTTATGTTTATCCTAGTTCACCCCATGTTGCAAGTGTAAATATATAATGAGCTAACTGTGTTTTCTGTGCCAGTAATTTGTCTGTCTTGCAAATCTAACTGTATATTTTAATTTGGCAATTTTGGTCATCATGTAACACTCCATTACACTTAGGTTGAGTCCAGCAATTAGATGTTATAACATATTGCAAAAACATTTTAAGATTTTACCAGAAGTCTCCAATTTTTTTTAGAAATCTATATGATGGTAGAGACTAACTGTGACCAAACCCGGACTCATTTAAGGTACTTTACTAATCACTACAAATTTGACTAATCCTCCAAAATTATGCTGAGACAATCTTCACCATTTGTGTTTCTAATAAAAACAAAATTACAATGCATATGAGAAAAATCTGGCCATTGATTTGGGATTTACAGGAGAAAGAAATTATATTAAAATAAAATTCAAGAAATATGAAGATAAATACACCAAGAATCCTCCAGTCATGTTAACATAGGAGAAAAGTGACTGAACCAATTCAATTTATAAATAAGAAAATAATTACTTTCAAAGAAAAGGGGGACAAGACAATTCATGAGCAGAATTTCGTCTATGCACGGACCAATCACTTCCCAAGTCAAGGCAGTTCTTATTGCGGTCATAACTTTATTAAGATCCTACTCAACTCATCATGCTCACCAATGTTTCCCTACATGAAACTTTTCAACTACATCCTAGCACAAAGGATCTCATCCAGGACTCACCCTTGCCCAGAGTTGTGAGTATAACTAGAATGTTAAGCAAGCCGGTATACCTGACTTCTAACCCCACCAAGTACTACAGCAGGAAATGAACATATTTTCTAGAATATTCAAGTACTTCTATAAAAGGCGCAAGTAATAAAGTACTAATCTAGTCCTTTCCTCTTTGTAGTTAACCAAGAAATGAGACGCATAGTCTCATTCATGAAGAGCTCTGCAAGAATCATAATACTGGTAACTTATTGTATCTTTCTGACTTTGGAAATATGCAATAGAAGTTTTAGAATAGGGAGATACAAAAATAACATGTCTTTACCCAATTAAGAGCAAGAGCCAAGCTTAGCTGATGTAGCAAGCAGTCATGTGTACAGCTTGTGCATAAAATTTTAAATTTTATATTCATTTTGGCCAAAACGTTATAGTGGACCAAAAAAGAAGAAGATAAAGTATCATGACTAGCCAGTACTGAAAGTCACAACTTTAATTATATGAAAGCCCTTGGAGATAGACTGGCAAAAACTAATTGAGTTTATATATGCAGTAGATGATAATAATCCAACCCAATCTATTTGCAGTAGAATCAAGACTGTAGCCAGCATGGAAAAACAACAATTTGATTATACTCGGCCATTCAAGATAGACAGGAAAAACTTGGTTGATTTTCTATTTTCAGTAGATAATTAGCCCTACCCAATCTATGTGATCTAAGTATAGCTTATGCACTCCTTTAGCAGATTCAATCCATCTGCTTCAACATCACTTCCATCTTATTCAAATAATCCATTCAGTGAACCCTGGTACCTTCATAACAAATTAAAACAGCACCTTCACACTTTAATGATGACAGCATCTAGCTAAGACATGCATATTGAAACACAGAAAACTAGCACAAAAATACACGTGAATATGTGCTCAAGAATGCTTGGCGTAACCTATTAAATTTGAATTGAAATAAAAAAAAAAAAAAAACAGAAATAGTACCTTGAGGCCTCAATTACACAGACATAACGTAGCACATTCCCACTCAAAGATGCCTTAGAGACTCTCTCTTTGATACCTTCATCAAGCAATAGTAGCCCACTTCCCAGAAATTCTTCCACAGACATAATACCAGGTGCCATTGCTTTAGGATACAAGCTCTCAATCTATAAAACCAAATAGCCACAACAAAAGTTCAACAAAAACTATATGAATAAATAAATAAATGAAAAAAAAATTGCAGTTGAGCAAGTATATGGGAATATATCTACATCCAAAGTACCAACCTTAATGTCATCCAAATTAATACGCCAACCGAGAAGCCTAGCAAGTATCAAAGCCTGTTAAAGATGATATGATAAATTTATGAGGTATTGCAAAACCCAACATTACTCAATCATACCTTACCAAAAGAAAGATTTTCTAAGTAGATAGAATCATCTAACACTATTTCAGTTTATTTGTCCTTTTCTTCATTTGTAATTTTCATTTTAGTTGTATGAGATTTCAATACTATATAAAATTATCAAGACTAGGTATCCTTCATACTCTTTTATCTTCTTCTTTTCTGGGTCAAATTCCATAGTATTTTCAAAGTTTTTATGTTTCTGATAACAATCGAATGTGAAAGCACTCTTTGTTTTTGAGGTTAAAGCTGAATGTTCAATCTAAAGTACTTACGAATTGTTTCCAAAAGCAGTACCATTTACCTTTTTGATCGCATCTATGATGCAAGCCTAGACTAGAGAAACTAATGATTTCATGAACTTAAGGTAAGAAGGGAAACCAGATCCAAACCTTTCTTGCAACATCCATCCCACTGAGGTCATCACGTGGATCTGCAATTATAATTGACAGTGAAGAATTTCAAGACCTAAGTTCTTCATTATGAGAGATTTATTGTTATGAAACTATCAAAAAATGGGGAAAAAAAATCAAATGTACCCGGTTCAATGTAACCCAGATTTTTAGCAGATCGCACGACTTCACTAATTGGCTTTCCATCTTCGACCTCACTCATAACATACCCCAAGGTTCCTATGACATAAATATGAGATACAACATATATAATCACCAATGTCTAGATATATGCAGCAACATAAGCAGGTAGCATTGACACGTAAGAAGGCCAAAGGAAAACTAATTCTAACAGAATCAGCTACTGAATTCTATGGAAAAGCTTGATACCACTCAAACTCCCAATAACTCGGCGGACAGGATCACCAGAGGAAAGTACGCGATGTAAGGATGATATGACAGGAAGGCCGGCACCAACCTACCAAATCTAGAATCAAATCAATGAAAATAATAGAAACTATATCAAGAATCTATCTACATATAGTGAATATGACAAATCCAAATACGAATGAAAGATTGTAAGCGTAACAGTTGATTCAACACTAAAATTGTACTACCACCTAGTGAGAATTATATTCAGCTTGAACATGGTATATAAATTACATACATATGGTGTAAGAATCTATATAAAAGAAAGGTGATGGTTATTGAGGGTGCAAAGACAGGGCTAAACATAATTTGCCACTAATATTCCCAATTTTATTACACAATCTTTTGTACAATTCAAGTCTATAGTTGTTGAGAATATACTTTAGTCAATCAAAACTCTAATAACTTCTGTTACATAGACTTTTTGGGGAAACCCAGAAAAGTAACAGTAACAGAAAATGATAGTAGTGCTAAAATCAATAGTACTCTTCTGACCAACAGCAAGCATCACTAATAGTAATAAGACTAATGATAATAATAGTGCTAAAATTATTGTTTTCTGTACATATATTGTATTAGTAATTTAGTATAGATCTTGGCACACAGTCCAAAAAGGTACATACTGTTCCCTTTCTCAACTTCATCAACTTCGTTCATCAACTTCAACACCTAAATTGATAACGGATACCTAAGAGGCTCTACAAGTGGGAAAAAGTAGGCTCAAAGAGGCATATAAATACATGTGCAAACAGTCGCCGGAATGTACTTGTTTGGAGAGAATATTTTTAGTAAAGTTTAGCAGGAGTTTCTCCAGATACAGACATGCTAGTCTCAAGTCTCACAAACAAACAATGAGCCATATATGAGGACTATGCTATAAGCATTTCATTTCTATGAATATCTTGATGAAAACTCAAGAGACCACTTATCAGGTACTACATCAATAAGAAACAAACTCACAGTTGACTCATGGCGTATGTGACGTGGGCGTGAAATTAGTTTGTCATAATCCTCCTGCAGGTTATAAATTCTTGTTTCAGTAGGTAGTGTTGAAAACAAACTTACTTAAGATCAATGGCACACAAGTAAGCAGACTGACAAATAGCAGGAGAAAGCCGTACTCAAATATATGGAATGAACCTTTCATTGCATTATCAAGGTAAAATTAGTCATGTCCATAACTGCTAACTTAAAGTGTTTATTACCATTGTTGAAGTAAGAGGCTTCTTGTTTGCCATCACAATGCAACACCCCAAATCAACAGCCTGGGTGAGCAGTGGAATAGTCTCCGAACTCGCAGAGCAATCTACAAGAGCCAAACCTATGCATGGAAACTCGCAATAAGATTAAACGTTTGTGGTTGAAAACATGGTAAGACAAGTTAACCAAAATGAAAAACAATGTGTAAGAAACTCGCCACAGACCTGTTGATTTACCCAATAGTGCAGCAATATCGGTAATCTTTTTGATTGATTCGGGATTCGTGAATACATCTACTTGGCCTTATAAACAAACAGCAAACAAGCATAAGAATTGCGCAGAGGAAAGAAAAGACAGAAATGTAGTGAAATTACCAGAAGCGGCAAGGGTCTGCAGAGAAGAACCATCGGACTTGATCCGGCAGAGTTGCAATAAAGAATTATCAGACAACTCCATAGACGACACGTCGGACGCGACAACTAAGGATTTACTATCAGATACTCCCACAACTCTAAGGTGGATTCCCTGCAAAACAATCAGTTAATGTGGTATATAGAGGTGTAGAGGAGTTGGAATGAGGGAAATACCTGTTTGGCGTGAAGGGGTCGGCAGGAGACGATGTGTTGGAGAAGCTGACAGCCAACGCCTCCGCAGCCCATGAGAATTAGGGGGATCACCTTCTTCATTGTTTCTTTGGTCTAATTTCTTCTCCCCAGCTTCCTATAAAACCCCATTTCAAAAACCCTTCTAAAAAAAAGGAAAATGATAAACATTTCAAAAATGGAACTTTTTTTTTCTTTCTTTTTTTTTTAATGGAGGCCCTTCCAAAGAAAATTAAAAAAAATGAAAATGCACTCTTTTTTAAGGTAAAATCTATCCATACGTAGGGTCGGACCAAATATCTAGAATCATCCTGATGTAAGGTCAGCCATATAGCCATATATATGTATTAGCGTCAAAAAAGAAGACCACCAGATGCGGTTGTGTGGCAGTCTTCGCTACTATGATGCATAACTTAGTAAATGTATTTATACTTTAAAAAGAGAAGAATACCTTTCATAAGTGGAAATGAGATCTTAGCTTTCATTCTCCTCAATGTGGGATTGATCTATGTGCAAGAATACATCCCAACAAAGCTCCCGCCAAGCCTCCACGACGTGCATAAGGGCCTATCCTCGCGACTAGCGGATAAGGCTTGATGTTTGGTGAAAGCTATTGATGTTGTCTTGCCCATAATGTAGATGGTGTTGGTATGTATGACAAAGTATGTAGCGTCACCGACAAAGTATCTACTCGTTATAGAATCTTAAGTGTCAAAGTGTGGATTTAATATAGTAAAAAAAACGTGTTATATCCGTTTGAATTAGTAAGACTTTGAAGCGAGTGTATGAAGTGAGGACATCCAGCGCTGAGCCCCTCCTTTATCTTCATGCTAGATTCCTTGTTGGTGCTTGATTATCGAGGATGGTTCCATAACTTTCCTCTAAAGAGCAATCCAGACAAGGTTGAGAGCATCGAAGCTTTCTTTTTAAACTTGAAGCACTCGCTTCTACTTCTGTCCGAGCTACCAAGTTTGAGAATAAAATGTAGGAGGTGTAGGCATTTCTGGCGCTTATGACGGGTTTAAGTCTTGCTTAATATGCCTAGATATGCATATGTATCTAAACTAAAGACCTTATGCTGACCTTTGGCTCTTGAGCCGACTTGACCCTTGCATTAAGGCGAGCTAGCCCACTATTTCACAAATATGCTGGTCCTGTTTGAGTCCTGTAAGGTCAAGTCCCTCCTGTCCAATTAAGCCCAAATGGTAGTTCTTTGTATTTAGCATTCATTTTGATTGTAAGACCAATGATGATGTTTTAAACCGCTGTAACGGTGGCCCCATGGTGGAGTATATGAGACAAGATATTCGTCTATTATGAGGGGTTATGGAAGAAACCTACCTCAAACAGAAGTCTAGAATTTAGTAAGGGGGTGATGCCTCTTTACTTTAGTATGGTCCAGTCTTTCCAATGCTTCCTTCCTTGTCAACGCTCAGCCCATCAACATACCCATATTATGTAGCACCACCGACAAAGTATCTGAAGAGATAATAGTTTTGGTGGAATAATCATTCATTGATACAGAGGGAATACATATACAAGTGTAATTGTGAATGACTAAAAAACTAAACTCTATAAGGAAACATATATATATATATATATATATATATATACACAGATGAGTAAATCCCTAATAGAGAAAATATTGTTTAATACGGTTATACAACTGATGAGATACAGCTGATCTTCTTTCTATCTAAAGACTATTTTCCTTACACTCCCCCTCAAGTTGGAGAGTGGATATCCTGCACTCCCAACTTGCGTATCATGGGAACAAAATTTTCCTTCCCCAAAGCTTTGGTCAAAACATCTGCCAACTGATGTGATGAACTCACGAATCTTGTAACAATATATCCGTCTTGAATTTTATCTCTAATATAATGGCAATTCATCTCAATGTGTCTGGTTCGTTCATGAAACACCGGATTCGCTGCTATGTGCAGTGCTGCTTTATTGTCACAATATAAGGAGGCAAGTTCATGATGCACTATTCCCAAGTCTCTAAGTAAGTATCGCAGCCATGTTAACTCACAACACGTTCCAGTCATAGCACGATATTCTGCCTCTGCCGATGAAAGAGATACAGTTTTTTGACGCTTTGATCTCCAAGAGATTAATGAAGGTCCAAGAAACACACAATATCTTGTAGTGGAACGTCTAGTAAGTGGGCAGCCTGCCCAATCCGAATCACATAATTCTCTCAGTCTCAGATCATTGTTGGAGGAGAAAAAGAGACCCTAACCAGGAGCACTCTTGAGGTAACACACTACTCTAAGTGCCGCTTCCATATGAGCTTTTCTCGGTTCATGCATAAACCGACTCAAGACATGAACTGCATAAGTAATGTCCGGTCTTGAAACAGTCAAATATATTAGTCTTCCAACCAATCTTCTGTAGCGACCTTGATCTTTGAGCAAATCAGTCTTATCAGACAATTTTAAACTTCGTTCCATTGGTGTATCAACAGGGACTGCGCCCAACAGTCTTGCATTCTCAATAATCTCCAGTGCATATTTACGTTGGGAAATAAAAATCCCACTTCAAAAGCAGAAACCTCAATGCCAAGAAAGTATTTTAAATCACCAACATCCTTGATATGAAAATGCACTACCAGGCCTGTTAAAAAAATTCGTCGGCGAAGCTCTTAACCGACTAACCTTCGTCGGCTATAGTGTCGTCGGGAAAGGGTCGTCTGTGATGACTTTAGCCGACGAGACAAAAAAATTCGTCGGCTAAAGTATGACTATAGCCGACGAAATAATATCGTCTGCTATAGTCCAACCTTTAGCCGACGACATTATTTCGTCGGCTATAGTCATACTATAGCCGACGACATTATTTCGTCTGCTAAAGTATGCACTACAGCCTACGATTTTGTTGTCGGCTATAGTCCATACCTTAGCTGACGACATTTTGTGTCGTCGGTTATCTTCCAAACTTTAGCCGACGAATAATTTAAAATATTCGTCGGCTAAAGTTTGTAATAAAAAAAATATAAAACACCTATGGCTGACAAAATATAGTATTTTTCGTCGGCTTTATAGGCATTTAGCCGACGAATTAAAGCATATTTCGTCGGCTAAACTTTTTTTTTAAAAAAAAAAAACTTTAGCCGACGAATTAAGGCTTTTTTCGTCGGCTATAAGTGCATTCCAGTAAAAAAAAAACCCCCGAAATTTCTGAATTACCATTCCAAGCAAGCTGCAAAAAACACCAAAACAATTTCATATAACCAACAACAAACACATAAAAGAATATATGAACTACGTAAAAGTATCAATTACATAAAAGTATATATCAACTACGTAAAGTCTATATCGTCTAAATTAAAGTCCTCTTCTAGGGGCTGCTGCGGAGGTTGCGGCGGCTGGGGTAGCGTCATGGGCGGAGGCATGGGCGGAGGCGGAAGTCCCTGAATATGGGCAGCTGTAAAGTCATGCATGTACTGGAACAGCTGCTGCTGCTGGGCCTGCTGGATGGCCTGTAACTCGGCAGCATAGGCTGTCTGCGCGGCATTAAAGGCTGCCTGCGAGGCATTATAGGCAGCCTGAGCAGCACGGAAATCTCGTAGTCTCTGAACTTTCGACTCTAACTGAGTCATCCTGTTGATCGTGGACGTGGTCTTGCTGCTGGTCGAGGCTGCCTTTCGTTGAAATCCTGGAGTGGTCTTCAGGACCCCCTCGCCTCTCTTTCCTAGACCTCGGCAGTAGAAGTTGTTTCCTCTCGGTGGGAAGGCTGTGCCCATGATCCTCGCCCTAATCGTCGGATCCGAAGTGTCGATCCGGGACATGGCTTCGGACATCTCTTCCTCCTGCGTGTCCGGCCATGCCTCCCTCACTACGGTACTCATGACCTCGTCAGTAGCCTCCCTCACCCTCGCCTATATGGATAGGAAAAAAATTATTAATTAAAATGTTTACATAAATTTAAAAATTTAAAAACGCAAGGTGACTTACAATATCCTCCTGGAGTCAGGATATGCCTTCTCGTACGTATAGACGTACGGGTTGACTTCTGGATGTTCCTTGGCCGCCTCGTCCATGAAGACAGCGAACGGTCTAGAACCGGCATGATGGTTCCTTGTGTTGCGTTGCCGGTTCTGAGCGTTCACCCGGGAAACCACCTTCAAAGAAAAAAGTAAACTATTAGTATAATATTTTAAAACGCACGTACTTATTTTTAAATTAACTAACTAATTTATTTAAATACCTGTTTACGAGGGTTGTTGAATTCTGATGTCAGAAGCCAACGCCACTCGTACTCCCTGTACTGGAACTCAGCAGGGGTACCAGAACGTGCGTTCCCGTGCGTAGTCCAATGGGTCCGCAGCTCGTTCTTCCACTCCTTGTACCTACAGATACAACAAAAATATTAGAAATATTATTAATATCACATACAATTTTGTTTTTCATTAACTTCCCAACGTACCTTCCCCCATGCACAACGTCGGTCCAGCTGTCCCTCAGGTGCTCGGGAACCTCAAACCACACCTGCATTTAACCGTTTATTATTAGTTTAACTTTTCGAGAAATCAACAATTTAATACATAATATTATTTTGTAAACTCACCGACATCGCGTTGTGGACCATGTCCTTAACCTCCTGCGGGACCTCGCCCCAGTCGGACCACAACATAGGGACTCTATCCCTAATGAGAGCTCCCACGCAGCCGGCGTACGTCCTCGACTTCCCGCCCGATACTACGTGGCCATCCCCATCAGTATCGATGGCGATCCTCCCCACGGTACTCACCATCTTCTCGAGAGCTTTCCCTGTGACGGGGCCTCTCTTCTTCCTTGTGCCTATGACATGATTCGGCCAAATTGATTATTAAAATATATATGACCCTTTAAAAGTAATCATGCATCACTGATTACCTGAGGAGCTCGCGACGGATTCCGGCTCTGTCGCCGATGATGATACCCTCGCAGAAATAAGAGGCGTATCAAAAGACACGAACCGGTACGCCGCTGATGGAGCCACTGGCGGGGGCAGTGGATAAATCGGCGTCCCTGAGCCATCGACTACAGGTAACGCCGGTATCATCCGCGGAAGGAACAGATGAGGCGGCGGCATCTGTACCCCAGATGACCCACTATCCGAAGAAGTAGGACCCGGAGTGGGCGCCCGGTGTATCTCGGGCATACGAGGTGCAGACACCTCCGTCTGAGGCCACAAGGGCCTCGGGGAACGAGGGACGGCCGCCTGCCTCGATGAAAGGGGCACCTCCGGCGCCGTCTCCAGAAGGCTCGCACGTCTGGCTATCATCTGGCCCTGAAACGTCGTTTGAGGGTTGCTAGAGGTTCCCTCAGACGATTCGGACCTTTGGCCATTCGAACTCTTCTTCGATCGAAAAAAGCCGCTCATCCTATTTAAAATATTAATCTAAGGCTTTAGATTATTTTGTCTTTATTTTATACAAAATTATACATGTTTAAAATTATACTTATTCAATAAATAGATACACATACCAATATATATATAGATATATATATATATATATATTTTACTTACATAACAATATTATATATATCAACATCATCATAAATTAACTAACATATCATAAAACTAAATTCGAAATCAAAAATAAATTAACACATATATTCAAAAATAAACACATAAACTAACATAATTAAATTAACACATAATTAAATTAACACAAATTAAATTAACAAAAATTAAATTAACATAAATTTAATTAAGACAAATTAAACCAAACGATAACAATGAGCATCAATTTATCAACAACAACAAAATTAAGCACCAATATATTAACAACAACAAAATTAAGAAACAACAACAAAATTAAGCACCGAACCTGAGAATAGGGCGGGAGGGCGGGAGGCAGGGAGGAGGGCGGAGGGCAGGGAGGAGGGAGGGAGGAGACTGGGAGGAAGGGAGGAGGGAGGAGGCGGCGACGGGAGAGGGAGGGAGGAGGGAGGAGACCGGGAGGGAGGAGGGAGGAGGGAAAAACTGCGGAAATGAGGGAGGAGGCTAGGGTTTCGCAATTAAAACCCGAAGACTTTAGCCGACGAAATAATTTGTTCGTCGGCTAAAGATTAAAATTTCGTCGGCTATACATAAATTCGTCAGCTAAACCTTTGCAACTCGTTGGCTAAACCTTTGAAATTCGTCGGCTAAACCTTTGAAATTCGTCGGCTAAACCTTTATACATTTGGCATGTTATGATCGTGATGATCAAACTTGAGAAACACAAATCCGGCCGTCAGATCTGACCATCATGATAAAATACATGTATGGGAAAAAATTCAACTTGATCAGAAAAGAATAAGAGCTCGATCCGGACGGTCAATCTCGTAAGTCAAACCCCTAAACGCACAGAAAAGGTCGTTCGACCGTCTAAATTACGTATTTTGGCCGGACCTCCAACTGAAAATAGTTTTAAACCGATGACACGCAACAAGTCGTATAAAAATTTTACGCAAAATAACCACCGAACCCGGGGCTACCCATAGGGAGAAAGAATTGAAAATTGCATTGACCGCAACTATCGGCACCGAGACATGACCGGAATACCGTGATTTTTCAACTGTAGACGTATTTCACCATTCTAGTCATGTCTTATTTCACGACTTTTTTACGTTTGAAGGTTCTACGTATAGTTTGTTTTTGAAACGGAACATTTACATAACACTTGGTAAACAAGTTATACAACATTAGTATGCATGTTGTGATCGTGATGATCAAACTTGAGAAACACAAATCCGGCCGTTAGATCTGACCATCATGATAAAATACATGTATGGGAAAAAATTCAACTTGATCCGAAAAGAATAAGGGCTCGATCCGGACGGTCAATCTCGTAAGTCAAACCCCTAAACGCACGGAAAAGGTCGTTCGACCGTCTAAATTACGTATTTTGGCCGGACCTCCAACTGAAAATAGTTTTAAACCGATGACACGCAACAAGTCGTATAAAAATTTTACGCAAAATAACCACCGAACATAGGGCTATAGAAGGTAATAGAAATATTTTAGGGTTTAGCCGACGAATACCCTAACGTATTCGTCGGCTATAGTATGTAATTAAAAAATTAAAAAAATAACTATAGCCGACGAAATATTAGGTTATACGTCGGCAAAAACCATATTAGCCGACGAATCACAGTGTATTTCGTCGGCTAAAGTGTGTAATAAAAAAAATAAAAAACATTTATGGCCGATGAAATTAAAGCTTTTTCGTCGGCTAAACTCTCTTAGCCGACGAATGACAGTGTATTTCGTCGGCTAAAGTGTATAATAAAAAAAATAAAAAACATCTATGGCCGACGAATTAAGGCTTTTTTCGTCGACAAAAAACATCTTAGCCGACGAATTATAGTGTATTTCGTCGGCTAAAGTAAAAAAACAGGGAAAAAAAAACAGACGATATTCATAAACCATACATTAAAAAAAGGAGTAACTACTTGTGACACCCTGTAGTTTACACCTAAAATCAGTTTTGTCCCTCACTTTTTTTTTTAAACTGGTATACCCTTATACTTTAAATTTTCGACTGATTTGCCCTTTTCTCAGCTGGTTATGACTGTGACATGCTCATTAACAGTCTAAATAACCCTTCACTCTTATCTCTTCTAGTATAGTGATAGGAGGCTTAGACCTTGCTCTCAAAACCCAACCATTGAAGCTCTCAAAAGCATTGTTAATGAGCATGTCACAGTCATAACCAATTAGGAAAAGGGTAAATCAGTCGAGAATTTAAAGTATAGGGGTATACCAGTTTAAAAAAAAAGTGAGGGACAAAACTGATTTTAGGTGTAAACTACAGGGTGTCACAAGCATTTACTCCTTAAAAAAACCCTGTTCATCATGTATCACCGAAATTCATATAAAATAACTGAAATATGAATTCAACATGTGTAAACTATAAAAGAAAAAGTCTTTGAAAATTTATACAAATTAATCGGAATCATACATTAAAACTAAGGCTCGTAATCGGAATCATCCGATGAGTCTTCTTCGGTGTCAGAATTAATTTCTGGTAATATATGTATTTCCTCATCGCCAGAGTCTTCGTCTGTTTCTTGATTTGGAACATCAACAAGCCTTGGCTCTTCATCATGAATTCGCACCGAACGACCCGCTTTAAAATTATTAAGGCGAATGGTAGAGGAGTTAAGAATACCTATTGCGTTGGGCTCTTGATACGCAACATCCTCTTCCTCGTCTTTGGCCTCTCCAAGTGTAGCCGCTCGATAAATGTTTCGAGGGTGCACAAGGTTGACTACTTTCCACACGTCACCCTTAGCAAGGTCATCAAGATAAAACACTTGTTTTACCGATGTGGCAAAAACGAAGGGGTCATCCTCATAAGAACTTGTAGCAGTGTTCACCGATAATATTTCGTACTGATCGGTCTTCATGCTCTGCGGCCTAGTATCAAACCATCTACACTTGAAGAGGTGCACTGTCATGCCTTCACCGTAAACGAGTTCCACCACTGAATCAAGAACACCGTAATAGTCAACTCCATTCCGCCCACCATGTGCCATGACCCCAGAATTCTGTGTTCTCTTTCTGCTGTCTCTTTGTTCGCATATAAATTGCACGCCATTCACCTTGCACATCGGATAAACTCTTGAGACTATCGGCTTCATCGCTAGAAGTCTTAGTTCGTGCGACCAATTTGGGTGACCATCAAATTGAATATGGTTCATCTGCAACCAACCATCTCAACTGTAAATATGGATAATTATGCAATAAACATAAACCCGTAGAGAAAAATTAAATTACGTACCCAACCGCCAAAATAATCTGCGAACTCCCTGTTGTGGTACTCGAGATCACTTTGAATGTTGGGATGATTGAGATGGATGTTTTTCCAGTATTCAACTTCTGGACAGTTAATCAATACCCACCAGTGGGCAATGACTAGCTCATGTGGTTGCAACTTGTAGGAGTCTGGCAAAATTCCATACACTTCAACATCACTAGAGACTATGGAAAGATTGAACTTCGGTACATCTACCGGCATGGTTTGCGGAGTTTCCTTCAACGCTCCTAAATACAACTTCATGTAGGTGACGCACTCGTGCGCAATATATGCTTCAGCTATACATCCTTCAGGAGCGGATTTATTAGCCACATAATCTTTGTAGTCTCCAAGTTGCCTGTAAATCAAGTTGCAAAATGTTATGATTATTGAACATGTATATATATTGAGGAATTCAGGTGTAAAAAACGTACCTTTCCATGGGATACATCCAAGTGTAGTGTACTGGACCGGTAAGCAACAATTGCTCGGGAAGATGGATCATCAGGTGAGGCATGATGTCAAAAAAATTTGGAGGAAATATCCTCTCAAATTTACACATGATATAAATGATGTCATCTTGCATTTCCCAGAGGTCACATCGAGACACTTCCCGTGTGCATAACTTCTGGAAAAATCTTCCCAACGCTACTAACGGCTCCACCACCTGACGGGGAAGGAACAGTCGAATGAAAACAGGGAAGAGACGTTGTAGCAGGATATGACAGTCATGACTCTTCAACCCGTACATCTTATTGTCCCGGAAGTTCACACACCGGGCTATATTTCCTGCATAGCCTGAAGGATACTTCACACAACTCATCCACCTGAAAATTAGGTTCTTCTGGTCAGGCTTCACGGTGTAAGGAGCTTGAGGCATTTTTTTCTTCCCTTCTTTCAACCACAAATGTCTTCTTATTCCGCATTTTTTTAGATCAATGCGTGCCTTAGGACCGTCTTTCGTCTTCCCCTCCAAGTTCAGCACTGTGCCCACCACACTGTCGCACACATTCTTTTCTATGTGCATCACATCCAGGTAGTGCCTGATCAACAACTTACTCCAGTATGGGAGTTCCCAGAATATGCTCTTATGTGTCCAGAATTTGTACATGTCGGGTCTTTCAGGTATTGCCGCCACAATGTTGGGATGATTACTAGCTGCCCAAAATCGTACTCATTAAGCACCGCTAAAATTTCTTCCCCCGTCCATCTTCTGGGAGGCACACCGTGTTCTACGGTCCCATCAAATGCCTTGTCATCGAACCGCCATTCGTGATCATATGGAAGGAAAGCACGGTGACCCAATCTGCATATCTTGTTGCAATGACTGCTGCTCCCCTCATCGCTAAGGCACTCTGGACAAGCCTTGTATCCCCTAACAACGTTGCCCGACAACATCCCACGGGCAGGAAAATCACTGATGGTACCAACAACCATGACATGCATCTGGAACATCTCATGCGTGTACTTGTCATAAGTGGGATGATCAACGTCCCACAAAAATTTAAGCTCTTCAATCAAAGGTCTCAAGTACACATCGAGACACTTCCCCGGATAACCGGGCCCCGGAATCAACAAACTCAACATATTGTATTCCTTCTTCATGCACATCCATGGGGGAAGGTTGTACGGTACCAAAATCACCGGTCATATACTGTATTGCAGACTCATGTTGCCAAAAGGGTTGAACCCGTCAGATGAGAGCCCGAGCCTCACATTTCGGACCTCTGACGCAAAATGAGGAAACTCCCTGTCTATATGCTTCCAAGCCTCCCCGTCAGCAGGGTGTATAAGGGTATCTTCGTCATGCAATTCCCTATCAGCGTGCCATCTCATCGCTTCGGCCGTGTGTGAAGACATGTACAACCGCTCCAACCTATCCGTCAAAGGGAAATACCGAAGTACCTTTACAGGTTTCCTGTTGCCTGCAGGAGTCAGCTTATATCTATCAGTGTGACATACCGGACATGCGTCAAGGCCACCAAGGTCATTCCCTTCTGGATCTTTACCCCAAAAGAGAACGCAGTCATATCTGCATGCATGGATCTTGATGTAGGAAAGCCCAAGATCTTTCAGGATACATCGGACCTTCCGATGAGTGGTAGGAAGACGATGACCGTTGGGCAGCATCGAAGCAGTGTACTGTAGATACTCATCAACAGCCTTCACGGTCGATTTTGTCTCAACTTTAATCCTCATTACGTCCATCACACTTTCAAGAACGGTCTTCTGACAACCGGGGTACACAGGGGTCTGTTGGAAAGCAAGCAGTTTGTTGTACTTTTCAATACCAGCAGTGTTCACAGCTCTAGGGAAGGGCTGCACCGGGTCAGGCATATACTGTCCTTGAGCGCATACACCGCTCTCATAAGGAAACATGTCGTTGATGAATGTCGTTGTTGGATCGTTGGATGTACTAGCACTGCCCGTCTCGGAAAATTGGCCATGATCATGCGGACCCTCTGATGATGTTTCACCGTGATATAACCAACATGTGTACTTCTCCCAAAACCCGTTACTCCTCAGGTGCTGCCATACTTTGTCAATGGGAAATCGATACATATCGCTGCAACACTGACATTTCGTGCACGGGCAATAGAGGTGTATTCCCGTTAGCATTATCCAACACATATTCTATAAAACTCATAACTCCTGCACCGTATCTTTTGTCCCATTTTGGAAGCGAAATCCAACTCTTATCCATATCCTGAAAATATAACAAAATATATATATATATATATTTATAACACTGCTAGCTAATTATTAATAAAATTTCATGCCATATATATATAAAATCTCAATTCATTTAGTATATATTCTACGTACTACAACTAATTAATTACAAAATCATCATGAACTCATATATATCATCAACAACTTCATACCATATCAACACAATAATATTATAAATTAATATTAACATATATATATCTACTATTTATTAACAACAAATTAATTCATATATATTATCAATTCAAATCATCAACCAAATCGATCAACACATATATATATATACATCCAACGTACTCAAAATTAATCAACTCAATCACAATCAAAATCAATAAACTCAATTAATCACACTAATTAAAATCGATCAACTCAAATAAAACTCAATTAATCAACATATATATACATATACGTACCTATATATGGCTCCACAAACTGATTATGGACAGATTTCGATAACACCCAAATTTTTTCTCTCCTTTTTTCTTCTCCCGTTTTTTTTCCCGTTTTTTTCGAAATGAGCTGCTGCTGCCCAGATCCGCAAATATAAAGCACTTTAGCCGACGACTATGAATTTCGTCGGCTAAAATTTTAAATATTTCGTCGGCCATAGTTTTTGAATTTTAGCCGACGAAATAAATTCTTTAGCCAACGAAAGTTTTTTTCGTCGGCTAAAGTTTACCATAGCCGACGAAAATTTAAAATAGCCGGCGAAAGAAAATTTCGTCGGCTAAAGTGGACTTCATAGCTGACGAATCATTTTTTCGTCGGCTAAAGTGGGCTTTAGCCAACGAAAAAATGCTTCGTCGGCTAAAGCCTTTCTTCTGGTAGTGAATATGACTATGCAGGAATTTTTTAGTGGCAGCAATACTTTGATGATCATTTCCAGTAATCAATATATCGTCGATATATATCAAAAGAGCAGTAAAGGACTTGCCTTGTTTCTTGGTGAAGAGAGAATAGTCTGCTCGAGATTGTACAAAACCCGCAGATCGAATGGCTTCTGTAAACTTGGCAAACCATTGGCGAGACGCTTGTTTCAGGCCATATAGTGACTTGTGGAGGCAACAAACCATGTCCTCCTCCCCCTGTCGTCGGAGCCCTAGTGGCAGGGAAATGTATATCTCTTCCTGTAAATCACCTTGAAGGAAAGCATTGTTGACATCCATTTGGTGCAAGGGCCAGTGCCTGGCTGCAGCTAAAGTAAGAAGGTAGCAAACTGTGATAATCTTGGTCGTAGGGGAAAAGGTGTCTTGATAATCAATACCTTCAAGCTGAGTGAAGCCTTGTGCCACCAAGCGAGCCTTGTATCTTTCAATCAAACCATCAGACTTGTGCTTTATCTTATATACCTAGCGACAGCCAATTGGCTTCTTACCCACTGGTAGTGTGGTAAGAGACCATGTGTTGTTGGCCTGGAGAGCTTGCAACTCGAAATCCATGGCTGCCTGCCACTCAAGATGGGCAGCGGCCTCCATGTAAGACCTAGGTTCTGTGGCAGCACTAATTTGAGCAACAAATCGTTTATAAGCAGGCGTATATCGATGATAGGAAACATAGTTCACCAATGGATAACGCGTACTTGGTGTCGGACCTGGAGACAAGGAAGACGAGTGATCGGAGTGGGCATACAAGCAGACATAATCGGTCAGTTTGACCGGTGGGACAACGTGGTGGCTTGAGCCACGAAATGGAGCAGTGGGCGCTGGGTGGGTTGATGTGGATGGGAGCGCAGACTCGGCCATAGAATCAAGAGGATGTGATAGTGGAGAAGGCGGCGCCATGGAAGGCGAAGCCGGAGTAGGGGACGCCGGAGGAAGATAAGAAGGAGGTGGAGCGAACGGAGACAAAAAGGGCGGAAGAGGAGTAGGTATGGGGATGGACTTTGGACGGCGAGAATAGGTCTTGATGGAAGGAGCCGGAGTAACCGGAGCGGGATTGGATAAAAGGGGCGGCAGCGGATTGACTAGAGCGGGGTCGGCAGATGGAGGTGGTGGTGTGGTTGAGGTTTCGGGATCGAAACTGGGGTTCTGAGGATGGGAGGCACGTGGTTGAGAGTTAGGAGAAGGAGACTGATCAAAAAAGAAGTCAATAAGAGGAGTTGGACTTGAAGACTAGGCCTGCGAAGGAGTTGGGTCTGAAGATTGGGCCTGCGAAGAAGGAATGAGGCTGGACTGAGGTATGGGAAAATGTGTTCATGAAATATGACATCTCGGCTAGTAAAGATTTTTTTGTAGATAAATCATACAATTTGTAACTTTTTTTCCCAATGGGATAGCCGATGAAAATGGATTGCTTGGCACGAGGATCAAATTTATGGGATGTGTGAACATTTGTAGCATAGGTTAAACAACTAAAAACACGGAGATGAGAGTAAGAAGGTGGTGATGAGTAAAGCAATTCATATGGTGTTTTAAAAGAGAGTAGAGGAGAAGGGAGCCGATTAATGATATGAACAGAGGTAAGCCCACAGTCCCCCCAAAATTCGATAGGAAGTGGAGCATGGAATTTCAAAGCTCAGGCTACCTATAGGATTTGACGGTGTTTGCGTTCCACAGCTCCATTTTGTTGAGGTGTGTAAACACAAGAGTGCTGAAAGATAACACTGTTATCTTGAACAAAGGGACGAAGTGAAAGAAACTCACCACCATTGTGACTTCGAAAGGTTTTAATGTGAGATTCAAATTGTGTGGAAGCATAACTGAAGAAACATTTTATAATTGGTTGTGCTTCATTTTTGAATCGCATAAGAAATATCCATGTAAAACGTGTATAATCATCAACAATAGTGAGAAAATAATGGGAACCAGAAAGAAAAGGATGTCGATAACGACCCCAAATGTCACAATGAATAATCTCAAAAGGTTTTACTGAAGAAATAACACTGGTAGGAAAAGGCAAACGACTTTGCTTAGCTAAAGGACATATAGGGCAAACATTATTTGACTGAATGGAAAAATTCAAAAAATTCTTGGCAATGAAACTCAAACAAGAGGGTGATACATGGCCTAGCCGACTGTGCCAGAGATTAGTGGAAGAGGTGGTGAGGTGACATGCTGATCTATTGGATGGTGAGGATTGTTTGGTCGAAGATTTCTCCGTCGCTAGTGCCGCTAGGTAATATAGCCCGTCACACAGCTTACCCAAACCAATCGTCCTCCTTGTAGTCAGATCCTGTAAAATACACCAATATGGATAAAATGTCACTGAACAGTTTAGATTTCTCGTCAAATGACTAACAGACATCATATCAACTTTGAATGTAGGCACTGATAATACATCATGAAGATAATAATCGGAATTCAAAGGAAAATATCCTTTTCCAACAATTTTGGCTTGCTCTCCACTAGGTAATGATACCGTGGCAATGAATAATAATCTTGAACTTTATGCAATAGTTTAGATGAGGAAGTAATATGATCGGTTGCCCCGGCCGCTATCAATGATCCAATTGCAGGAAGCAACTTTAGACAAACCTAGCTTTGTTACCGCATTTGCCTTGGAATTGGAGTCCTCATCTTGAGTTTTGGGAATAAGTGACAGCAATTGTTTTAGTTGGTCTTCTGGTATCGAAACCAACCTCTCCTCTAAAGCATAATTAACAGCGACTGTTCTGTTAAAATTACCTGGATTATCTCTTGCTTTAGGGTGGCCTTCTGGGTATCCATGTAATTTGTGACAAGTCTGAACCCAATAGCCCATTTCACCACAATAAATACATTGAGGCCTTCTTTTTTCTGACCTAAAACGACGATGGTTTTGATCACCCCGTCGTCCTCCATTCCAGGAGCCACGATGAGTTCCTCCACCACGCTCTGTTCGATCATTCCAGGTGCTGCGATTAGAGTGGTCTCGTCCAGAAAACCGATTGCTATTTCCAGAAAATCGATTAGCCTGATCATTCCTTGCTTCCGGTGCCGACTTGTTATTCCCGGATCGGACTGCCATGGCGGCGCTGCCGGAGTCTTCCACCATGTGGGATGAAGCAATCAGACGTTGCTTTTCTTCTTGAAGGATAGAGGAGAAAGCTTGTCAAACAGTGGGTAGAGGCTTCATGAGAAGAATTTGTCCTCAGATAGCTTGGTATGTTTCATTCAATCCCATAAGGAATTGCATCAATTTTTGTTGATCTGTTTGTTGTGTTGCATCAAGTGTTGATAATTCATCCCATAGAGCCTTCAACTTTGTGTGATAGACTGAAAATGAGAGTTGTTCTTGTCAAAGAGAGTTGATATCTCTCTGAATCTCAAAGATGCATGTCGCATTTGCTTGAGAAAAGCGTTCATGAAGATCCTCCCAAACTTCATAGGCAGTAGGATAATAGGTCACACTTTCGGCTATTTCTGGATCGCAAGAATTGACAATCCAAGAATGGACCATGTCATTACACCTTGACCAAATCGCATAACCATTAAGGTCAACTGTTTCTGAATGAGCTTTAATAGAACCATTGACGAAATCTGAGCTTGTTCTTGGAATTTAAGGCTCCAACCATAGCCTTTTTCCAACTAGAGAAATTGTCTCCATTCAAGGGTTTGGAGATGAGAACCAATCCAGAATGATCGGAATGATGAATGAGATAGGGACTTGAAACCTCTGATAAGGTTTCTGATCCTTTGGAAAAGAATCAATTTTTGGTGGTGAGGATTTTGAAGATTTTGAGGTCTTAGGAACGAAACCGTCAGGTTTTGGAGATGATGGGATTTCGTCATCATACATGATGGCTGAGATAGGGAGGCTGCACGAGAAATTAGAGTGCAACGATAGAACAGGATCTTATCACTGCTCTAATACCATGAAAAGATAATAGTTCTTGTGGAATAATCATTCATTGATACAGAGGGAATACATATACAAGTGTAATTGTGACTGACTAGGAAACTAAACTATATAAGGAAACATATATATACAGATGAGTAAATCCCTAATAGAGAAGATATTGTCTTATACGGTTATGCAGCTGATCTTCTTTCTATCTAAAGACTATTTTCCTTACAGTATCTACTCATCATGGAATCTTAGTCGTCAAAATGTGGATTTAATATAGTAAAAAAAAAGATGCGCTATATCAGTTTGAATTAGTAAGACTTTGAAGCAAGTGTACGAAGTGAGGACATCCAATGTGGAGCTCCTCCTCTATCTTCGTGCTATATTCCTTGTTGGTGCTTGATTCTTGAGGCTGGTTCCATAACTTTCCTCTCAAGAGCAATCCAAACGAGGTTGAGAGCATCAAAGCTTTCTTTCTAAACTTGAAGCACTCACTTCTACTCTTGTATGAGCTGCCAGGTTTGAGATTAAAGTGAGTTTAACACACTATAAGCTCGGCCCGTGCATAGTTTGGAAGATTTTTTTTCTTTAACATGTTTTTTATTTAATAAAAATAGAGCAAAAATAGGGTGCCTCCTAGTTCCTCGGAGCCATCTAGTTTTGGAAACAAGATTTTACCTTAGTGACTTGATTTTTTTTTCTTTTTTTAGTCAAGTTGTGAGCTCTGAAAAATTTCTTATTTTTTGCTCTCGTAATACCTGCAAAGAAATTGCTTCAGATATCAGGAGAACTTGTGGCTCTCCTCTAACTAATGATCTTGAAAAATATTTAGGCATGTCTTTGATTCACTCTAGGGTGAACAAAAATACTTATTCTAGTATTTTTGACAAAGTGCAAAATAAGTTGTCTAGTTGGACGAGTACTGTGCTTAGTATGGCTGGAAGATTAACTTTAATTCAATCTGTTACTTCTTCTATTCCCATATATGCTATGCAAACCTGCCTATTAGTCTCTGTGACAAGATTGATAAAGTCAATAGAAACTTTCTTTGGGGAGACACAGAAACTCAGAAGAAAATTCATCTGATGAATTGAGATTCTGTTTGTCAGCCTAAACAGATTGGTGGTCTTGGTATTAAAAAAAAACCTCTGAAATGAATCAAGGTACATTGGCAAAAGTAAGTTGGAGATTGTTTCAAAGGGATAATGGTCTTTGGGCTTCTATTTATACTAGCAAGTACTTACAAGACCACAATCTTTTTGATGATTCTTATAAGCCTCCTGTTGATTGCTCTAATACTTGGAGAAGTGTTGCTTATGGTGCAAGTTTACTTAGGAAAAATCTTACTTGGCGTGTTAGTAATGGTAAGACTGCTCGATTTTGGGTGGATAACTGGTGCTCTCACAATCCTCTTATTATTGTTGTCATTTCTCCTACTGATATTAACATTGATGCTACCATTTGTGAATTTTGGAATGACTTTGGTTGGGATCTTCATTTGTTAAGTTCCTTACTCCCTGGTGATATTATTCAACGAATTTTCAATATTTCTATTGTGGTGATGATGTTTTAATTTGGGGTGCCACTTCCAATGGAAAATTTGATGTTAAGTCTGCCTATAGCTCCAGTTCTAATCTCAGCAATTCTCATCACTCTCATTGGAATGTTGTTTGGAAATTTAAAATCCCTCCAAAGTTGAAAACTTTTTTCTGGGTGGTTCTGCATAGGAAATTGCTTACTAATGTTCAAAGAGCTGTCAGAGGTTTCACCATCAACTCACTATGTCCCATCTGTAAGTATGCGGATGAATCTCTGTTACATTTATTTAGAGACTGCCTCAATTCTATTGCTATTTGTAAGATGTTCTTGAGTCATGGTTCAATTTTAAACTCTTTCACTTTGGATTGGAATGGTTAGATTGCTGCTTAGCTTCATTGTCATTCCTTGGTTAAAAAGAATATCAAATGGTGCAACTTTTTCATCTTTGTTTGCTAGTTCATTTGGAAATGGAGAAATAAGGTTGTTTTTATTTCCAACTTCATCATGCCTGCGTGTTCTGATAAAATAATTTAGAGTTATATTGATGAGTGGACTGCTGCAAATAGCAATTGTAATTCTGAGAATCTTTTCAGCTACTCTCTTCATTCTTGGACTAAACCTCCTGGTGTTTTTAAATTGAATATTGATGGCACCAGAATTTCTAACTCTAGAAGAATTGGTGCTGGTGGAACTATAAGGGATCACAATGGTGCTTGGATTTCTAAATTTCAAGTTAATCTTGGTTTTAGTGAGATTTTAGATGCTGAAGCTTGAGGCTTATTTTATGGTCTACAACTTGTTGTAAATCTTAATGTTCAAAAACTTGAACTTGAGTCAAACTCGGCCATCCTTGGTCAGTTTGTGCAAATGAATGATTGTGGTTTTCATCCTCTTGGTTCTTTGATTTTTGGATGTATAAATTTCATGGTTAGTTTCAGCTCCACTAAGATCAGTTACATTTTCAGAGAGGGAAACATGACTGCTATGCTTTAGCTAAATACAACATTAATGATGATATAGGTTTACTCATCCTTGACGATCCTCCTATCTATGCTGCTCAGATGTTTCTTGATGACATTTCTGCTGTTTCTAGAGCTAGATGCTCTGCTCATCGATTTTAGTTGATTACATTTGTAAAGGATAAAAGACAGAATGATAATCTAAATTGAATTCCATAATTAACATATTATAAATAAAAAATCCACCTCATTGGTTTTTATTAAAATATAATGACATGGTATACGCCACATTTGGTATTGAAATTTTGTAACATATTTTGGTGTAACACTACTCTTAAGCACACAAAAAAAAAAAAAAAAAGCAAACAAACTGAATGCCTCATTCAGTCATTTGTTAAGAGAGTTCCACATGACTTTTTCACATTAAATTAGCAAATTGACTGTAACCCAACCCCACAGCCTATCAACGTGTTTCTTCTTCTTCTTTTTCTATTGTCCAATTGGTTTTTATTCTAGGGTTTCACCCTGTCTGAATCCAATCCCAAAAGCCAGCCATGGCCGAGATCATGAACATGCCGGTCGACTCCTTGGACCGCCGTCGTGACCGCAAAGACAAGTCCTCCGAAGAGCCTCCTCCTCCTCCTCAATCCTCCTCGCCGCAACAAGCACCACAACAGCAGCCGCCGCCTCCTCCGCCCTCGCGAAGACGCGACCGCGACGAAAAGGAGCGAGATAGGGACCTCGACCGCCCGCCTCGCCGCCCGGACTACTACGACCGGGGAAATCGCTCCCCTCCGCCTCCGCGGGAGAGAGATAGAGATAGGGATTACAAGCGGCGGGGCAGCGTTAGTCCACCACCTCCGTATAGAGACCGCGGCAGGCACTCGCCGCCTCGGAGGTCTCCGCCGCCTCCGTTTAAGCGGTCCAGGAGGGAAGATGGAGGCTACGACGGCCGCAGAGGGAGTCCCAGAGGCGGCTTTGGACCTGGAGGTGACAGGAGGTCAGTATCGCTTTAGCTTTGTTAGATTGAGTTTCGATTACTCTTTACTGAGAGAATGTGAGGCCATTATCACCTTCGATTTCAATTTTAAGATGCCATTGAGTCACAGGCCTTAACAGTAGAATTACACGGGAGATTATGATCTAATCAAGTACAGATGTTGTGAAAGGGTTTCTTTCACCTTGCCGTAGAATTTGCTTATGAGTTCTGATTTTTCGGTATAACAAAACTCGTCCTCCCTGTTGCTATGCTTCACCATGTAATGAAGTAGGATTTAGTGATTCCTTTTAACATTAGAAGAGGAAGAGAGCTTGAAGGTATTGGCTTTCTGTTGTTTATACTGTTTGGAATATTGCCTTGTATGGTTAGCTTTTCTCTACTGGGTAATAAAGTTTTTCACTTCTGAAAAAAAAAGAAAAGAAAAAAGAGTGGGATCATATGCTTCGGATTTCATTAGTTTTCCTTAGTATGATTGTATGGTCTGTCCTACACTCCTACTGCATATAATTTGAATTATTGGCTTTTAGTTGGTGTCATTATGTTCAGTAGGATTTTACGTTGTTTGATCTGTTGATGGCACAGGTCTGGATATGATTATGCAAGTGGATATGAGAGGGAGATGGGGGGTAGACCTGGTTATGGTGATGACAGGCCTCATGGTCGTTTTGCTGGACGCTCATCTGGTGGCTACGGTCCTTCTGGTAAACTGCCTAATTGCTTTTATTTGATAAAATTTATTTTTTCTTAAAATTAGGATTTGAATTGATTCTTTTGTACCAAATTTATGAATTTGTATTTTGCATGTGTTTAGTATCCAATTTAGTAATTGGTAGGATGTGCGACGAGGTGGTAAATACACTATTTGCCTTGTGATTAGTATCCAATCTAGCCAGTCCTTGTTGTTTCTATAGTCATGTAGGTTCCTTGGGTGGTAGACATTTGGGATTGACACTCTCAAGTCAACATGAGTCGGACTTAGTGTGCTCTTGATAGAATCCATTATTAATTACGTAAAGCTGGTTTGTGGAAGATGAGAGGTTAAGTGCTGAAGATGATTATATTGTTTAAAAGCTATGCAATTAACCATCTGATATCACATGTGTTAAGGAAAGCCATATATCTTGGTAATTCTAGTTAGTTGATTTCATGACACGAGAGAAATGATACAGAGTTGAGCACGGTTGTCACTGCAGTGTTGATATAATAGAAAATTACTGCTGTATGCTTTTCAGTTACTGCTGTAGTCATCTGATTTCTCTTGATTTTAGGGTTTACTCTTTTATTATGCTGGACATTCTAGCTGCTGTAAAGTGATGATTTCTATGTTCTTGAGGTTCCTGGTTCTGTTAGTTCAGTGTGCTGTGCTTCTTGTACTGTTTCTGGCTGTGGATTCCCTATCCACCTCTTTATTGTATCTCGACTATGTAAAATTCATGGGTCTCCTTAACTCTATGAAAGGTGAGATATTTTTCCTGGCATACTTTGAGGATGAATAAGGTTTATTTATGTGTCTACTGACACTTATTGAGAGAGATTCCTGGTATCACACATTTTGTTCAATAATTCATTCTTCAAAGAAATATGGCTGAACATGTCTGTTTGAAGTTTATGAAACAATTTGAGGATTAATTTATTCATAATGTTGAATTTCTCCTGAATTCCAGTTTTCCTCATTATTATAGTTTCATTTTTCAAAGAGAAACAAAAAGGTTTGTGGAACTACAAAGTCTTCCGGTACCACATGCCACCAACAGTGATCTGAGTTTGGTGATCTTTAGGTGGGTAATGATTGCCTTAGATTATATATAATAAAACCTGGATTTTCCCAACTTATCCTCAACATAACATATTTATTTATATTTTCTTGGAATCTCATCATAACATATTATGAACCTAGGAAAGAGAAGAGGAAAAGGAAAAAATAATGTATCCTGCAGTGTCCCTATGCCAATCAACTTAAGCCATTTTGATTTAGCCATGCTCGACTAACTTGAAAACCTTAGCTCAATGTTTAATCACTTTTGTAGTAGATATTATGTTTCAAAGTTGTTTGTTAAGAGCATCCCATTTAAAGTTTTTTGGAGTTTGTATGAGGTATAGTGTTAAATTTTTGGACAGTCCATTATCATTAAGGAGTTGAAAAGTAAGGTTCATATTTTCAATGGGTTTGAGATGGATACATCTGAAGGCACAATGGAGATAAATTTACTTGCATATTATGAATGGGTTTGAGATATGATACTTCGGCATGATAGAGATGAAATAAGTGTCATCCAATTGAAAAATGCTGACCAAATCTGATGGAAGTCTGCTTTTGGCTGTTTCACCCCCTTAATTTAACAAGTAGAATTGCCATCTTACAGTTCCTCCAATTCAAACTTTTGAAAATCTGCATCTTCTCCGAATCTATCTCTGGCATCTTTAGTAAGTGGGAAGTAATATGAAAACTTATGCAACCCATGAAAGAAGAGACGAGATGATTCTCTGATAGATGCATTATCAGATCGTTATGTTCCAGAAGAGACAACATGTTCCCTTCGTTTTCACTTTGGTGTTTGATGCATTTATTTTGGTGACCGAGTTATGTCATACATATCTAAAAGTAATTAAGATGAAATAGATTGCTTGGTATGTAAGTATTTTTGCTGGGTACATTTAGAAGCTCCCTTATAAAGCACTCACTCTATTTTCCCGCAAACATGCTAAACTTATCTGTTGAGTGATTTAATACTGTCTTACTGGCAAGTTCAGTACAGTCTTTATCATGATTGGGGTTCCAGATGTCATTGAGACATTTCACAATAAATTTTGCGTTGAATATAAATCAATGATGTGCAGGCACAATG
The DNA here is from genome assembly GCA_034370585.1 of Fragaria x ananassa. Taxonomy (NCBI): domain Eukaryota; kingdom Viridiplantae; phylum Streptophyta; class Magnoliopsida; order Rosales; family Rosaceae; genus Fragaria; species Fragaria x ananassa. The sequence goes on from CP139766.1 coordinate 17,348,574, forward strand.
CGTTTGTGTACAGTCAGACATACACATATAGTTAGACAAGATGAACTTTATCATAGCTAAAAAATCAGTAGAAAAACTACTGAGGACAAGTCCTTACAATGTGCGCTTGCACACACATTATATACAATACGAGTTGTCTACTGCATGTGTTTGTTGGGGTTCCATTCTGTATTCACTCGTGTGTGTGTGTGTGGCTACTGTAGGTGTTGGTATTGTTTGGCTGATAGCAACTTGACTACTTTTTCTTTACATGGCCTAGTTCTGGTGAATGCTTGCTAAAGTTGTCAAAGGTTGGCAAGTCTCCGATGCTTTTTCTGTTCATTATGCTTCTAACCCAGATGCACATATTTTCCAACATAGATGCTAGTGGTTTTATTTGCATCCTGTTATCTTTATATTTACTATTTTTGTTGCTGTTCTGGTTGGATTCATCATTCCACATTTTAATTGTATGGTCGAGCTTAATACATTTTATGGTCTTTTGGTGTCTTATTTGTTTGCTGGTGCTGTCATTATGTGCTGTTCGTCTTATTGGTTTCAACTTTTCAGTTCTGAGTTGCTATGTTTTAAGTTTGCTATTCTTTGAATTAGAGAATTTCAGTAGTTTCCTCCCTTTTCAGACTGGGATTCAGGACGTGCTGGCTTTGGTGATGCTTCCAGCACTGGGACCACTCAAAGGTTAGCAATTGTTCATGCTTTGTATACCTATTGAATGTATGTTTATTTTTGTCCGTTCATGATCCTATTATGTTTTGTTGAGAATGAAAATTGAAAATTATTTGGTTATCCGTGATAAGAAATTTTTTGCTCCATTTTCATTATTTAAATTTTTCATTCATGTATAGCTATATAATTCTTGAAGTGGGGGATATTTCTTAGTTAAGAAGTATATATAAATCAACATAAACTGTTCATATTCTCTTAGAAGTATGACGCAGCAGTTGATATTTTACAGAGAAGGTTTGATGTCATACAAACAATTCATCCAAGAGCTGGAAGATGACATTTTGCCAGCTGAAGCTGAGCACAGGTATGCAGTTTGAGTAGTTGAGATGCTCCAGATTTCTAACGTATGCGTCATGTTTTGATGTTGTGGAATACCCAGGTAATCACAACTTTCTTAATTACGCAGATATCAAGAGTACAAGGCAGAGTATATATCCACTCAGAAGCGAGCATATTTTAATGCTCATAAAGATGAGGAATGGTAATAAATATTGCACCGGTTTTCTGTTTGTTGGCTAACCCTGTGTGTTTCTAACACAACTAGCTTGTGCCTGTAGGCTAAAAGACAAATATCATCCCACAAACCTACTCACTGTAATTGAAAGGTGAGTTCTATTTATATGTCAAGGAAATTATTTTTCCTTATCTTTTGTAGGTCCAAAATTATTTGTGGAAGTGACAGTCCCGTTGGGTGATCTGACAATTTTTTTTGATTAAACTATATTTTTGGACTTTATTTCTAGGAGAAATGAAATATCACGGAAAACAGCAAAGGAATTTCTGCTTGAACTGCAAAGTGGATCCTTGGACTTGTAAGAATACTGAACTTGATTGTATATCTTATGCCTCTTGTATCAGGCTTATATATCTATTGATCTTTTGGATGCAGAGGGCCAGGTGTCAATTCCTCAGCTCCAAATAAATCTGGACATACTAGTGAACCAAATTCTGATGATGAGGCTGATGTGGATGGCAAGAGAAGACGGCATGGCAGGGAACTGAATAAAGAAAATGATCTTATATCTACTGCTCCTAAGGCTCACCCAGTCAGTTCTGATCCTAGACGTATACAAGTTGACGTTGAACAAGCACAAGCCCTTGTCCGCAAACTTGACTCTGAAAAAGGAATTGTGGAGAACATCTTATGTGCACCTGAGAATGACAAAATGAACAGAGAAAAATCTCATGGTGGTTCCACTGGCCCTGTTGTTATCATACGAAATTTGACATCTGTCAAGGGCCTTGAGGGTGTTGAGCTACTTGACACCTTCATTACCTACCTTTGGCGCATACACGGTGTAGATTATTATGGGATGATTGAGTCAAATGATGCTAAAGGTCTCAGGCACGTGAGAGTAGAGGTGAAGGGTTCCGACATAGGTAATGGAGCTGAGTGGGAAAAGAAATTAGACTTGCATTGGCAAGAAAGATTGCACAGTCAAGATCCATTAGAAGTAATGACTGCCAAGGAAAAGATAGAAGCTGCTGCTTTACAAGGCCTGGATCCCTTTGTGCGGAAGATTAGGGATGAAAAGTATGGCTGGAAGTATGGTTGTGGTGCCAAGGGTTGCACTAAGCTCTTTCATGCTGCTGAATTTGTGCACAAACATCTCAAGTTAAAACACCCCGAGCTACTGGTGGATGTGACTGTGAAAATGCGCGAGGATTTATATTTCCAGAATTACATGAAGTATGTGATTTTTTCTGACGAAAAGTGTATGCAGTTGAAAGCATGCTTATTATTCAAACTTGAACTTTAATGATAAAAAACAACTCAATTTATAATAAGACTGGCCTTCAAGCCATTTCTTATTTTTATCCTTTTCAACTCATTTGGCTTGACTTTATCGTAGCTGTAGATAGAAGATGAATGGATATGCTATATGTATACAGATATTTCTTTGCTAAACTGTACTAATTTGACTTCATTTACAGTGATGCAGAGGCGCCCGGTGGAACTCCTGTTATGCAGCAATCGATACTGGTATGGTCTATCATTTACTTCAGTCTGGCTGCTCGCATAATATTGTTGAATTATGAAATGTTCATACTTAGGGAAATGCCTGGAAAAGCACAAAACATGCTGTGAAATGCCTGAATAGTGAATACATACCATCCATTAATATGTTGGTTAATTACACAACTTTTCTGGTCACTTCCAATTTCCAAGTCATGTTTGCTTTTCCATACTAGCAGTTTCTATAGAGGCTAAGGTAACATTATGTGACCAAAAGGCGATTTTTAGTAAACGATTGAAGTTTTGAGGACATCTAACCATGACTCCGAAGTTGCCATTACTTTTAAATTATGTTGTTTATGTCAATGTTTGCTTCACTTGGATTTCATAGAGGTGTCCATCAAATAAAATGCATAGTTAGAACATTCTGCTATTACTTGTCAAGCTTACAAATATATGTTCTTTCAGTTTCTCTCTGGTCTTTAGTCACTTTGTTAAAGGGCAATCATTATATACAAAATACGGCAAGCTATATTGAGCTGGAAGAAAGTACTGAAAAGTTAAAACTTACTTTGGCGTTCACTTTGTGCAACTTTACAGCCTTGTTCAAGTTCCTTGTACATAGGTTGAATTTATTACTTTCTGATTTTTGTGATGAACATTTTTTTTTTGATATTTTTTGTGATGAAGATTACTTGTGAGTATTATTATTGTCCGTTTTGGGTTTCCTTCTAATCTTTCGCTTCTGATGCCGTTGGGGGGGAGGGACACAAAATATATTTATTGCTGCGTTTGCTTGCTTCAACGTGTATTTCTTGTTCTTTTTGATATAGCTTTTTGGAAAAAAGTGTAAATGTGTCTAAGCACGTGGTTACTACATGACAATTAGTGTAAGCATCCCTACATCTTACACACCTGCATGGATATAAATAAACATGTGAACGAAGAACGCCAAAAACAGTAACGAAAGTGTTCAATCAAAGTCTTTTAAATGTGTTCTGCTTCAAAATATTTATTAAAGTTGGTTGAGGGTTGGTCCGATAGCTATGCTATTGATTACCCTTTATATTTATTGGATCTTATTTGTCATGTAGAGGGACAAGCCACAGAGACGTAGGCCAGGTATGGAGAATAGATTGAAAGACGAGCGTGGTAATCGGAGAGAACGAGAAAACCGAGCCAGTGGTGGCGAGAGGTATGATAGGTCTGAGAATATGCAACAAGGTGAATTCCCATCCAACAATGACGGCCAAGATGGAGGAAATCATGATGAGCCAATGTATGATAATTTTGGTGGACAAGGAATGCATGGTGGTCCTCCTTTCCCATCAGATATAACCCCACCACCTGTGTTGATGCCTGTACCTGGTGCTGGGTATGCTGTCCATTCAACAGTTCCTGATCTTCATACTGAAGTTATAAGTTGCTTTTTCATTGCTGTTCTCCCACAATTTATTTTTTTCATATTATGTTTTTTTTTCTTATTGCAGTCCTCTTGGGCCTTTTGTTCCTGCTCCACCTGAAGTTGCAATGCAAATGTTGAGAGATCAAGGTGGTCCTCCACCCTTTGAAGGCAGTGGTAGAAACATGTGGCCCGGACCTCAAATGAGTGGGCCAGCCCCAATTCTTTCTTTGTCCCCAGCTTTCCGACAGGATCCTCGACATTTAAGAAGGTACTTTTTGTGTGAGCCATCTCTAGTGCTGATATCCGTACTAGATCTGTGCCTTTGCGTTACAGCTGAACTATATGTTTCTGGCTGAGGTTGTTTGCTATTTTGGTATTGGTTCTCTCCACGACCTTAGGCATTTAGGGAAGTAAGAAAATTCATTGGTGGGGAACATGGAATCAGCACATAAAAAATATCCTGCAACTGGTACTATTAGATATTGAATTGAATTTCTTGTTTGAACATGAAATGAACGAAATAAACCACAACATGTGTACTGATCCTTGTTTTGTTTATATACATGACCTATAGAATTGTGGACTTAAGCTTACAATAGGTGATACCTGGTCAAAGTATATAGAAGGAGATTAGAGGCGAACTGAACAGCTTTTAAAACAACTTTAAAAAGGTCTTTGTGTATATATGCTGGATGGAGTCTGGCTGACTCTGGCATGTTGGTTGGTGATGGGTGCTTGATTGGGATTAGTGTTCTAATCAGAGGTAGGTGTTGTATAGCTGAAGATAAGGGGATAATGTGGATTGGAGATCTGCTGATTGGGGCTGAAAGTATGGTTAGTTGATTGTACTTGACAAGTGAGGATTGACCAATTCTTTCCGATGGTGGGTGGTGGTGGTGGTTGCACTTCAGGGATCCTCCCATGCTTAGATCCATGTGAATTATTTTGGATGAGCGAGCTGGAAGCACAGTAGATCAATCGTCTTCAGTTGGCATGGATTGATGAAAATTCTTCACTCCGTTCACTATCAGCTAGCTTGATGACGTGTCAGCTCTACGTCTGTTTTTTTTTTGAAGGGTAGTATGTTTATTTTGATGAGGGGGTTTGGAAAAGAAAAATAATTTGAGACAAATCTGAGATTCTGAGGTAAAAGGCTAATCCCATCTGGGTACTCATTTCCTACAGAATTCGTTCAGCACTTCACCCAACATTTCTCTTGTTTCTCAAGTAAATTGCCTGATGTTCTAGCCTGGGCAATGACGATATGAATCTGGTGGGATGCGAGAGCCCAATAGCTACGGTTACTCCAATCCCTTAGCGCGTTGATGGGAAGGAGACGCTTGGGAATTTGTTGATGGAGATCGACGAGTTGTAGAGAGAGGAAGTTATTACTGTGTGCCTTCTGTTTTTGAGCTTTTTTTGTTCAACTCCAATCCCTTAGCGCATGAAGACTACGTGCCGTTAACGTTAATCTGGTGATTATTCACTCTGGAGGGAAGAAACTCCGATGGATTGATCCTTTAATATGTTGGGTTACTGTTCCATTGTTGTTTTATGTGGTACTTGTCAGCTTGGGTTATAATGCTGAAACTTGTCCGGGTCATTATCCAGAACCATATCTGTGGTCATATTACAACCTGAAGTACACCTGTAACTACTGTTTGTTCAGCTGAAACCTGTTTTGGCATATGGCATTGCATGTTGAATGTAGGGTATTTAGTTGGGGCTGGTGGAAACGTTATGGGATTTGGCCCTCATCTGGTAGTGTCTTTTTTAGGTTTTGTTATATCTACCCAACTGTTGGGTGAACGTTTCACTTCTGTTGCGCTGGCAATTATTTTCAATTTTCGATATGGTTGAATGATTTTTGCTTATGATGCGTTTATAGTGGTAGCCAGAATGCCTTGTCTGTTTTTGTTCTTTTTGTGCCATAAATTGGATTATCAGCTGTAATAAGTAGTTCACTTTCAATTTTTGCAGTTACCAAGATCTAGATGCGCCTGAGGATGAAGTCACAGTGATAGACTACCGGAGCTTGTAGATAGTTTCCAACTGTATAATTTGCAAGTTCCTTCGCGGTAAAGGCAAACTCATGTACGGTTCTCCAAGTTTCAACATCTGAATATTCAATTGTAACCATTAGGATGTCACCTTGCGAGTCACTTTGAATACACTCATTTTTGTTGATGATGGTATTTCTTGCTAAGATGATTAGTAAGATGTGCTGGCAGTGATGCAACTCGTGTTCTTTTTCTACCTTGCAACTTGAGTCACTTTGAATACTCATTTTTTATCCCGAGTTTCTGACCGGTAGTTTCTTTGTTTTCCGAGCTGGATATTGATGGGTCTCTGAAAATAACCATGTAAATCAGAGTTGTGGAGATTAAATTCTGTGCAGACTCGGCATTTGTTTTCTAAGCTTCTGCTATTGAATTTGTTGTGACTAATAATCAATTACAGAGACAAGTCCAAGCTAATTAATTTTTTTTTTTTCTCACCAGTGACCACTGACCAGTACCCCTTTTCCTTGAGTAAAACCTTAAAATGATACCTAAATTATTTCAAAATGTATTTTTGGTACCTACGAATTTTCATTCTCGAAATAGTACCTCAAATATCGTGTTACCTAGTTACCTAATGTGGTTCATATGTTAGTTTTTCGTTAAAGTCACATGCGTGAGATATATTTGATGGTTTAAATACTCTAACTATTACTGTCAATAATAAAATGATACATTTAGAAGTAACAAATGATAAAACTGTCAACAAATGTTCCTTGATGATAAAATAATATACCAATTTTAATTCTTTAAACCGTTGCCCATAAATTTTAAAAAAATTACATGTCATGCCACTCACAAAAATAACAACACATTAATCACGATCATCTCTCTCACTCTCTCAACTCATCTCCCTCTCTCTCTCTCTCTCTTCTCTTTCTCTCTCTGGCAAATCACTCTCTCCGGCGTACCCGTCATCCTCCACCGAGAAATTAATGCCGTTACCAAAGCGAGCTCAAAGAGAACAAATCTAGAAGCACACGACGAAGCTCTCAGCCGTCGTCTTCGACGATTTCATCCTCTTTGATTTTTCTTTTATCCTTCAACAAATCTCTTATGTCATGGCTTTTTGGATTAATTTGGATCATTGTCTTCAACTTACAAGGTAAGCTAATATGTTTCTCTCTTCTTTATCAATTGATTGCTTTTTCTTTTTTATGTGATTAAAACTAGAAGTAGAAAAAGAAACTTGAATTCATGGGTTTTATTGTATTCTGGGTATGTTATTTATGAAATAGAATGTTGTGTTATGAATCTTTTATTAATTAGATTGTAAATGCATGTTTGTTTGGGATGTTTAATTTGTGTTATGTTATTTGGTTATGCACACAAGGTGTTTGAGGAAATGTCTGTGAATGAATTTTGGTGTTTTTGCTCGATGAGAGCGCAGTGGACCTTGATGTGCTAGCGAGGACTGACCTTCTCAAGTTCTTGAGCAATGAATGTGAGGAAAGAGATGCTACACGCTGCAAAGAGATGCGCATTAAAGATGAAACCTTAAGAAATACGGAATTCTGCCCAGATTTTTAGTCAAATTCGATGACAAATTGCGAGCAGTTCAGAGCGATCCAGAAAACTTGCCTTATATCAACGGAAAGCTAGAAGAGTCTAGTTTCCAGAACTTTTCGCGGATTGTTGATAGCTATTTTGTAGAGGAAGTTATAACCGTTGAAAGGAGGGAATGCCTTTATGTAGAAAACTGGAAAAAGAAGGAGAAAAGTCTACTAACCAAGTGTTCATGTAACTGGCAATGTAGCCGTTAATTGTGTATGTAACTATTCAAGTAACTAATGAAAACCATGTAGCAATGTAGCCGTTAAATGTGTATGTAACTATCCAAGTAACTGAACATTGAATCTCGATCAAAACATGGATAGTTAATGTAGTTACAAGGATAGTTAATATAGTTACATAGCTTATGTAGTTACATGAGTAGATATGTATAAACTTATGTAGCTTATTATGCAGATAACTTTAGCTTTCGACCATTTCAGACAGGGATTTTGGTTTTTTCCAGGTTGTGAACAATGACTACACACACTAGATAGTTACATGCATAGTTACATGGATAGTTACAGGGATAGTTACATTAATAGTTACATTAATAGTTACATGAATAGTTATATGGGTAGTTACATTGATAGTTACTGTTTCTACCTGTTACGTCCCGAGCCGGGAAGTGGTCGCGGGGCGGAACGAAGTAGAATTCCTGAGGAGCTTTCACTCGGTACCTGCACAAATAACAGCGTCACGGGGTCGGGAATGGGGTGGCCTAGTCTTCAACTCTCCGATGCTTAAGTGAGCTATGTGCACTTGTACGGGTAGAGGAATAAAAGTAAGGGAGCGAATATGAATATGTGAGTGTGAGTATGTGTGTTCCTTGAGCTTGTTTTATAGGCTAAGCTTGTGTACCTTGAGCTTGTTTCCAATGTGGGCTATCTCGACCGAGTAATTGTACCGTATTCTCGGCTTAGCCAGGTATTTTGGCTATGTACTAACAAGTCCCCAAGTCCCCAGTCCGAGAGAGTTCTTGGGTGGGGAGTTATTCTAGAGATGCCGAGGATAGGTTTTACCCGGGAGTAGGAGGTATGGTGCCGAGTCCCCAAGTCCCCACACGAGAGTCGCGAGGTGACGGGGGTGATGTTCCGGAAACCTGTTGACAAGAAAAGTTTAATGTTGCTCTAGCGAGTCAGTCCGCGCTTGGTTGGGAATTGTCGCGAGGTGGCCAGTCAGTCCGCGCTTGATTGGGGACCGTGGCTATATGGCGAGGCAGTCCGCGCTTGATTGGGGACCATCGCGAAGTGGCCAGTCAGTCCGCGCTTGATTGGGGACTGAGGCTTATGTGGCGAGTCAGTCCGCGCTTGATTGGGGACTGTCGCGAAGTGGCCAGTCAGTCCGCGCTTGATTGGGGACTGAGGCATATGTGGCGAGTCAGTCCGCGCTTGATTGGGGACTGTCGCAAAGTGGCCAGTTAGTCCGCGCTTGATTGGGGACTGAGGCTTATGTGGCGAGTCAGTCCGCGCTTGATTGGGGACTGTCGCGAAGTGGCCAGTCAGTCCGCGCTTGATTGGGGACTGAGGCTTATGTGGCGAGTCAGTCCACGCTTGATTGGGGACTGTCGCGAAGTGGCCAGTCATTCCGCGCTTGATTGCGGACCGTGGCTACATGGCGAGGCAATCCGCGCTTGATTGAGGACTGTCGCGAGGTGGCTAGTCAGTCCGCGCTTGATTGGGGACTGAGGCTATGTGGCGAGGCAATCCGCGCTTGTTTGAGGACTGTCGCGAAGTTGCTTTGATCTCTAAGAGGGGATCATCCAGATGCAGGGGGCTTCCTCCCGTAACCTGTCAATTAAAGAGATAAGTGTCAGAAGGTTTAGGGTTTTAGGGGATCGACAAACCTCAGATTTAGGAAGCGTCCCATTTCACCCTCGATCGAGTGGGCGCGAGCGCTTCGCTGTTTGCAACCAGCTTCATTGCTACTACGCGGATCCACTGTTTCACGGTATGAATTGGTGGCGTTCTTTGTCTTTGGATTTATCGGGGGTGAATGAGGCGGTTCATATATCTGTGATGTTGGTAGGAAGCTTAAAGTAAGAGTTTTGTTGTCAGGCTGGCTAAGGTTATGGGGTGGCCAGGGGAACCGCGTTAGCCGCGTGGTGGGCCGCTATGGGGCGAACAGGTGACGTTGTGTGGAAATGAAGTGTAGCATGTTTACATGGCAAAGCACTTCATGGCATTTAGAATGAGCCGCTAATGGGCGAAGTGTACATTGTTGGTGCCGCTACTGGGCTAAAATACATAATGCAATTATGTGGGATAGAGATGGAGGTGGCGAGCGTTCCAGGGGCGGGGCAGCACGCGACCATCACAATCTCGGAGATAGAATGTGGCAGGTCCCGGAGCGTCAACTATCTCGAGTGGGCCTTCCCACTTCGCCTTGAGACTAGTAGGGTGGGGGATGACCTCTTTCATGACCCAGTCTCCTATCTTCAGGGGGCGAAATACGACTTTTTTGTTGTAGTACCGGGCTATTTTCTGTTTGTTGTTGATGACTCTTAAGTATGCCTTGTCTCGGCGTTCCTCTAAGAGGTCCACATTGAGTCGTAGCCCTGTCGCATTTGTCTCGCGGTCGTAAGTTGTGACTCACTCACTTGGGACTTCCATTTCCACTGGCACTACCGCTTCGGTGCCATAAGGCAAGAGGTATGGGGACTCTCCCGTGGCCGTTGTGGGGGTGGTGCGGAGTGTCCAGAGGACGTCCGGGAGCTTTGCTGCCCACAAACCCTTGGCCTCATCCAAGCGTTTCTTTAGGTTTTACTTGATGAGCTTGTTGATAGTTTCTGCTTGGCCATTGGTTTGGGGGTGTGCTGGGGAGGTGTAAAAGATTGCTGTGCCTTGATCGGCCAAGAATCCCTGGAATGTGTCATTGTCGAACTGGGTGCCATTGTCAGTAATGATGGTTTGAGGTACTCCAAAACGACAGTACAGGTTTCGCCAAAGAAAGTTGATTACTTTTTCAGTGGTGATTGTTGCGAGGGGCTCTGCCTCAATCCATTTTGTGTTGTAATCCACAATGACTTGGGGACTCGGCACCATGCCTCCTACTACCGGGTAAAACCTATCCTCGGCATCTCTAGAATAACTCCCCACCCAAGAACTCTCTCGGACTGGGGACTTGGGGACTTGTTAGTACATAGCCAAAATACCTGGCTAAGCCGAGAATACGGTACAATTACCCGGTCGAGATAGCCCTGGTGGGCCCTTCACAGACATCCAAGGAAGGAAGGGCCGGCAACAAACCGCTTGCCAAAGTCACTCTAGCGACAAAACACTCCCAAAAGGGGAGACACTCCAAAGGAGGGCAAATAGTCCCACATTGGAAACAAGCTCAAGGTACACAAGGTTAGCCTATAAAACAAGCTTAGCCTATAAAACACACATACTCACACTCATAGATTCATATTCTCTCCCTTACTTTTATTCCTCTACCCGTACAAGTGCACATAGCTCACTTAACCATCGGAGAGTCGAAGATAGGGCCACCCCTGTCCCGACCCCGTGACGCTGTTATTTGTGCAGGTATCGAGTGAAAGACCCTCAGGATTTCTACTTCGTTCCGCCCCGCGACCACTTCCCGGCTCGAGACGTAACATGTAGAAACAAGCTAGAAGGAGGGGCCCTATCTTGTGGATCTCCCACTTGCCTCGAAACTTGGCACCATGGTGATTATTAATGACCCCGTGGACCCTGACACTCAAGTGGAACTTAAACCCAACACATCCCTTCCCCAAACCAACAGCTCAGCCTCCACTACCCATCCCGACCCCGCCACAGCCCTTGAACTCCTCAAGCGAGACTTACATTCGTTCCGCGAGCAAGCGGCGAAGGAAAGGGCATTGCTGAGTTGGAAAAAGAGCAATCATTGCTCCGCGCCACGTTAGAGCATCGTAACGTGTACTACGAACGCTCAGACTGTGCGGCGCGAATTGCCGGGACCCCGGATTCCCTTCAAGGCCAGACTGGTTCCGTACTCCCGGGAAAGCCTAACCAGATCATATACATATCTCATCCCCTTGCCCATCCCTCATTTCCACTCCCGGCCCCCTAGCCATCTTCAATCCTCAACGACTCCCCCCTGCCACATCAACCTAATCCATCTCCCCAACCCATCCCCATTTCCACCAAATCACTAAAGACGGAGAAACGTAAAGGCACGAACGACTCCTATCTCCACTCCGACATACTATCCTCGCAATACAGTTCCACTGGCCACAGCGACGCCATAGTCCAGAGTGGACAACTCCACCAATATTGTGCTCATGGCCAGATCCTAACCCTGCATGGCGGAGCTCCGCGGTTCCCCCAACGCCAGTCTTCTGTAACACGGTAATACACGGCGGTGTCACGATCACCCCATCAGCGTGGGATCAAGTGACATTCCGCAGAGATGAGGATACCACACATCACCACCATTGTGAGCCTTTAATAATCAATGTGCAGGTGGATCATTACAGGTGCCACAGAGCCTTAGTAGATACCGGGGCCGCTGTAAGTGTCATGTTCTCTGATTGTTACAAGGGACTTCGGCGGGACCGCGCCAAACTGTATAACAACCATGACCCCTTGGTCAGCTTCTCTGGTGACATAGTACAACCGCTAGGCTCAGACCGCCTAACCGTGGCGGTAGGAACTACCCCTTGCCGCTCCTCCATTACAGCTCGCTTCCTCATAGTCGACTGTCCCTCGTCCTATAACCTTATCTTAGGCCGGGACATCCTGTGGGGACTGCAATGCTTCGTAGCCGGCCACATGCTCCTCATGAAAGTTCCTACCCCAGGTGGCATCTTGACAGTTCAAGGGGACCGAGCAGCCATTGAGCACTGCCATCTTAACGTCATCCAACAGGGGCGCAACGCCTATGAAATGCTGCCTCTCAACCCCTCGGAACCCATAGATGACCCGCGGGACGACCCAGAGGGGACAGGAAAAAAGAGGGCCCCGCGGCCTAATCCAACCGAAGACACGGAATGGATATCCCTGTCCCCCACTGCCCCGGAAAGGAAAGTCCGCATTGGCTCAAGTCTCAGCCCGGAACTCCGCCACAAGCTCATTACTTTCCTCCAAGAAAAACAAGCAGTCTTCGCTTGGTCCTACGCCGACATGCCGGGGATCTCCCCTGACATCATCACCCACAAACTCGACATCATCAAAGACCACCCCCTGTTAAACAAAAGAGACGCGCCTTCCACCCAGACAAGTATCGAGCTATCCAAGCCGAAGTTCAACGGCTCAAGGAAATCAAATTCATCCAGGAAGTTTCCTACCCGACATGGGTCTCCAACGTCGTCATGGTCCCCAAACCTAACGGCAAGTGGCGCATGTGTGTTGACTACACGAACCTTAACAAGACCTGCCCTATGGACAGCTTCCCCTTGCCACGAGTCGACCAACTGGTTGATTCCACAGCTGGCTTCAAAACACTCAGCTTCCTTGACGCATACTCAAGCTACAACCAAATCAAAATGCACCCCGCCGACCAAGCCCACACAACCTTTGTCAGCGATAAAGGATTGTACTGTTACGAGGTCATGCCCTTTGGCCTTAAGAATGCGGGGGCAACTTATCAACGGCTCGTTAACGCCATGTTTGAAGATGAAATTGGTGAGATTATGGAAGTGTATGTCTACGACATGTTGGTCAAGAGCAAGACAGAAGATGACCACATCGCCAACCTTGACAGAGTATTCACTAAGCTCCTCGAACACGGGATGCGTCTCAACCCTCAGAAATGCATCCTTGCTGTTGGAGGCGGCAAATTCCTTGGCTTCATGGTCAGTGAAAGAGGCATTGAGGCCAACCCAGAAAAAGTCCAAGCCATCCTAGACATGACTGCTCCGACGTCCCGGAGCGAGGTCCAGTGCCTTACCGGACGCCTAGTTGCCCTAGCACGCTTTATTTCCCGCCTTACAGACAGGTGCAACCCCTTCTTTCAACTGCTCAAGGCACAGCATAAGAAAGAAATCACTTGGGGCCCGGAACATGACGAAGCCTTCAACAACATAAGGACATACCTCGCCACTGTCCCTCTCCTCTCCAAGCCAATTCCCGGAGAAGTGCTTTATCTATACTTGGCTGTTTCCGCCACGGCCGTCAGTGCAGAGCTCACACGCCATGACCACGATCAGGAACTCCCAGTGTACTATTGTGGCAGAGGATTTGCGGATCCAGAGACTCGCTATCCAGACATAGAAAAACTTACTCTCGCCCTCATCACTGCCGCCAGGAAACTCAGACTGTATTTCTAAGCCCACACAATCCATGTGCTCACCAACCAGCCCCTACGGCAAATATTACAGAAACCTGAAACCTCAGGCCGCATGATCAAATGGGCAGTTGAGTTGGGAGAGTTTGATTTGCACTACAAGCCGCGAGTGGCCATCAAAGGGCAGGCAGCTGCATACTTCATTGCTGAGTTCATCCCATTGGCTGATAGCAGTCCCCACCCAGACATCCCCGCCGGGGATGCCATCTGGGAACTCCAGGTGGATGGATCCTCCAATAGCAAACTCAGCGAAGCGGGAATCATCATCACGGACCCCGAGGGCCACTCGTATGAATATGCCCTCCGGTTTGAATTCAAAGCCTCCAATAACATTACTGAGTATGAAGCTCTTATCGTAGGCATTCAACTTTGCCGAGAGCTCGGAGCCCGCCACCTCCACATTTTCAGTGATTCCCAACTTATTGTCAGTCAGGTGGCAGGGGACTTCAAAGCTAACCAGCACAACTTGGGATCCTATAAAAGTCTCGCGGGGGCACTTCTGCAAAGCTTCTCCTCATACAAACTCACCCACATCCCGCGAGCCAAGAATTCCAAGGCTGACGCCCTCGCAAGACTCGCCACGGCTCCTCCCGAGTCCACGACCTCGGATGTCCACATCGAAACATTGGACAAGCCAAGCATATCAAGAGCCTATTCAGAAATTTTTGCCCTTGAGCCCAGGGAGCAGCCCTCATGGATGGACCCATTCATTGCCTTCCTCTCGGACGGCACCCTGCCCCAAGACAAGCATGAAGCACAACGGCTACGCCGCAAAGCCTCCCTTTACTTGCTCAGAGGTGGAAAGCTGTACCATCGAGGCCAATCATGTCCCCTACTGCGGTGCCTGCCCACAGCAGAAGGGCACAAAGTGCTGAAATCGCTCCACAGTGGCATTTGTGGGAACCATGCAGGAGCCCGGAACCTCATGTTCAAAACACTCCGCACGGGATATTATTGGCCAACCCTAGAGCGCGATGCTAAAGCGGTCGTTCAAACATGCCTCCAATGCCACAAATTTGCAGATTTTGCACATCATCCCCCGGTACCTCTCTCTGTCATCATCTCGTCGGTCCCTTTCAGCCAATGGGGACTCGATTTCATCGGTCAACTCCCCACAGCCCCGGGACAGTTCAAGTACGCCATTGTCATTGTGGATTACAACACAAAATGGATTGAGGCAGAGCCCCTCGCAACAATCACCACTGAAAAAGTAATTAACTTTCTTTGGCGAAACCTGTACTGTCGTTTTGGAGTACCCCAAACCATCATTACTGACAATGGCACCCAGTTCGACAATGACACATTCCGGGGATTCTTGGCCGATCAAGGCACAGCAATCTTTTACACCTCACCAGCACACCCCCAAACCAATGGCCAAGCAGAAGCTATCAACAAGCTCATCAAGTAAAACCTAAAGAAACGCTTGGATGAGGCCAAGGGTTTGTGGGCAGCAAAGCTCCCGGACGTCCTCTGGACACTCCGCACCACCCCCACAACGGCCACGGGAGAGTCCCCATACCTCTTGGCTTATGGCACCGAAGCGGTAGTGCCAGTGGAAATGGAAGTCCCAAGTGAGCGAGTCACAACTTACGACCACGAGACAAATGCGACAGGGCTACGACTCAATGTGGACCTCTTAGAGGAACACCGAGACAAGGCATACCTAAGAGTCATCAACAACAAACAGAAAATAGCCCGGTACTACAACAAAAAAGTCGTATCTCGCCCCCTGAAGATAGGAGACTGGGTCATGAAAGAGGTCATCCTCCACCCTACCGGTCTCAAGGCGAAGTGGGAAGGCCCACTCGAGATAGTTGACGCTCCAGGACCCGCCACATTCTATCTCCGAGATTGTGATGGTCACGTGTTGCCCCGCCCTTGGAACGCTCGCCACCTCCATCTCTATCCCACATAATTGCATTATGTATTTTAGCCCAGTAGCGGCACCAACAATGTACACTTCACCCATTAAAGGCTCATTCTAAATGCCATGAAGTGCTTTGCCATGTAAACATGCTACACTTCATTTCCACACAACACCACCTGTTCGCCCCATAGCGGCCCACCACGCAGCTAACGCGGTTCCCCTGGTCACCCCTTAACCCTAGCCAGCCCGACAACAAAACTCTTACTTTAAGCTTCCTACCAACATCACAGATATATGAACCGCCTCATTCACCCCCGATAAATCCAAAGACAAAGAACGCCACCAATTCATATCGTGAAACAGTGGATCCGCGTAGTAGCAATGAAGCTGGTTGCAAACAGCCAAGCGCTCGCGCCCACTCGATCGAGGGTGAAATGGGACGCTACCCAAATCTGAGGTTTGTCGATCCCCTAAAACCCTAAACCTTTTGAAACTTATCTCTTTAATTGACAGGTTACGGGAGGAAGCCCCCTGCATCTGGATGATCCCCTCTTAGAGATCAAAGCAACTTCGCGACAGTCCCCAATCAAGCGCAGACTGCCTCGCCATATAGCCTCAGTCCCCAATCAAGCACGGACTGCCTCGCCATGTAGCCACAGTCCCCAATCAAGCGCAGACTGATTGGCCACTTCACGACAGTCCCCAATCAAGCGCGGACTGCCTCGCCATGTAGCCACGGTCCCCAATCAAGCGTGGACTGACTGGCCACTTCGCGACAGTCCCTAATCAAGCGCGGACTGACTCGCCACATAAGCCTCAGTCCCCAATCAAGCGCGGACTGACTGGCCACTTCACGACAGTCCCCAATCAAGCGCGGACTGACTGGCCACTTCGCGACAGTCCCCAATCAAGCGCGGACTGCCTCGCCACATAGCCTCAGTCCCCAATCAAGCACGGACTGACTGGCCACTTTGCGACAGTCCCCAATCAAGCGCGGACTGCCTCGCCATGCAGCCACAGTCCCCAATCAAGCGCGGACTAACTGGCCACTTCGCGACAGTCCCCAATCAAGCGCGGACTGCCTCGCCATGTAGCCACGGTCCCCAATCAAGCGCGGACTGACTGGGCACCTCGCGACAGTCCCCAACCAAGCGCGGACTGACTCGCTAGAGCAACATCAAACTTTTCTTGTCAACAGGTTTCCAGAACATCACCCCCGTCACCTCGCGACTCTCGCGTGGGGACTTAGGGACTCGTTATCATGCCGCCTACTCCCGGGTAAAACCTATTCTCGGCATCTCTAGAATAACTCCCCACCCAAGAACTCTCTCGGACTGGGGACTTGGGGACTTGTTAGTACATAGCCAAAATACCTGGCTAAGCCGAGAATACAGTACAATTACCCAATCGAGATAGCCCTGGTGGGCCCTTCACAAACATCCATGGAAGGAAGGGCCGGCAACAAACCGCTTGCCAAAGTCACTCTAGCGACAAAACACCCCCAAAAGGGGAGACACTCCAAAGGAGGGCAAAGAGTCCCACATTTGAAACGAGCTCAAGGTACACAAGCTTAGCCTATAAAACAAGTTCAAGGTACACACATACTCACACACACAGATTCATATTCTCTCCCTTGCTTTTATTCCTCTACCCGTACAAGTGCACATAGCTCACTTAAGCATCGGAGAGTCGAAGACTGGGTCACCCAGTCCCGACCCCGTGACGCTGTTACTTGTGCAGGTACCGTGTGAAACCCCCTCAGGAATTCTATTTCGTTCTGCCCCGCGACCTCTTCCCGGCTCGGGACGTAACATGTAGAAATAATTGGCGCTAGAAGGTGGGTCCCTATCTTGTGGAACTCCCACTTGCCTCGAAACTCGGCACCATGGTGATTATTAATGACCCCGTGGACCCTGACACTCAAGTGGTGATTATTAATACCCTCCTTCTAGCGCCAATTGTTTCTACCTGTTACGTCCCGAGCCGGGAAGTGGTCGCGGGGCGGAACGAAGTAGAATTCCTGAGGGGTTTTCACTCGGTACCTGCACAAATAACAGCGTCACGGGGTCGGGACTGGGGTGGCCCAGTATTCGACTCTCCGATGCTTAAGTGAGCTATGTGCACTTGTACGGGTAGAGGAATAAAAGTAAGGGAGAGAATATGAATCTGTGAGTGTGAGTATGTGTGTACCTTGAGCTTGTTTTATAGGCTAAGCTTGTGTACCTTGAGCTTGTTTCCAATGTGGGACTCTTTGCCCTCCTTTGGAGTGTCTCCCCTTTTGGGGGTGTTTTGTCGCTAGAGTGACTTTGGCAAGCGGTTTGTTACCGGCCCTTCCTTCCTTGGATGTCTGTGAAGGGCCCACTAGGGCTATCTCGATCGGGTAATTGTACCGTATTCTCGGTTTAGCCAGGTATTTTGGCTATGTACTAACAGTTACATAGACAGGTTAATGTCGTTACACAAGTGTAACATGTATGTAACTACCCAGGTAACTATCAAACTGTAGTTACATGGATAGTTACATGCATAGTTACATAGATAGTTACATGGATAGTTACATTGATAGTTACATAGGCAGGTTAATGTCGTTACAAAAATGTAGCATGTATGTAACTACTCATGTAACTATCAAATTGTAGTTACATGGATAGTTACATTGATAGTTACATGCATAGTTACATAGATGGATAGTTATATTGATAGTTACATAAGCAGATTAATGTCGTTACACAAGTGTAGCATGTATGTAACTACCCATGTAACTATCAAACTATAGTTATATGGATAGTTACGTGGATAGTTACATGCATAGTTACATAGATGGATAGTTACATAGGCAAATTAATGTCGTTACACAAGTGTAGCATGTATGTAACTACCCATGTAACTATCAAACTGTAGTTACATGGATAGTTACATAGATAGTTACATGCATAGTTACTACAGTTTGATAGTTACATAGATAGTTACATGCATAGTTACATAGGCAAGTTAATGTTGTTACATAAGTGTAACATGTATGTAATTACCCATATAACTATCAAACTGTAGTTCCATGGATAGTTACATGCATAGTTACATTGATAGTTACATAGATGGATAGTTACATTGATAGTTACATGCATAGTTAGATGGATAGTTACATTGTATCTATGTAACTAGCAATGTAACTAGCTTGGTAACTGACAATGTAACTATCTATGTAGCATTGTAACTAATGTAACTAAGGAGCAGTAGGTTAAAAAAGTTTCAGATTGTTTCATCTATTCTTTTTTAATAGCTACATGAAAGATTTTTTGTTTTATAACCGGTAATATAACTATCCATGTAACTGGCAATACAACTATCCACGAAACAAAATGGTCTTGTAATTGGCTAAGTAACTATTTATGTAACTTATTTAGTTAGTGACAACTGAAGTAACTGGTAATCTAACTAAGCAGTCATGTAAATTTTCATATAAATGATCATGTAACTATATGAGTAACTAGTCATGTAACTGACCATGTAACTACTCAAGTAACTGATTATTTGCAGCGTGCCGCTGCACCGCAACAATAGACCCACTATGTAACTACTTATTTAGGTAAGTAACTATCATATGTAACTACTTAAGTAATTGGTCATGTGATTCGTTATATATGTAACTACTTAAGTAACTGACAATGTAACTATCTATGTATTTAGCAACATAACTAGCAATTTGTTTAGTCTCGCTCTGGTACTATTCTTCGCAACTTTTTTCTTCCTCTTTGGCATTTCTTCTCCTTATGTCTTTACTTAGAGATGGGCACACATGCATCAGAATTCCTCTTTGGCATTTCTTCTCCTTGTGTGCTTACTTAAAGATGGGAACACATGCGAGAGGATACAAAAAACAAAACATATGATGAGAAGAGCATCTCTGCAAGGAATAAAAAAATGAGTTAGCTAGAGTACTCTACTGATAGATGACACTGAGTCAATTACTTAATAGTTCATATTAACAAGGACATTAAATTTCTGAACATCAAATACATGAACTACAAACTTAATATCATCATTCCATAAACTTCCTAATCCTAATTCACAACGAGAAAATGGAACTAACACAAACAACATCATTAATGAACAAAATTATATTAGTACAGGTGTCCTAAACAGATTATACAGATACAAACAAATAACTAGTGGACCATTAAGACAACTGACTCGTATAGTTTCACCAGTATAATTTTTATGTTCCTACATAACACAATTAAATTAAGCTGCTGAATGCATCAATTAATCCCAAGAAGTCTCGATATAGTAAGATAAACCATAATCACTCAACATTAAGATGGCAAACCAGAAACCTATTAAACTCACCACTAAGCAAAATTTCAAGTTAACATGTAAGCAAACAAAAGAATCTACACACAGATTCAAAACTCAAACTAACTAAGACAAAACCAAGTCTCCCACAATAAATTTCACACTTTAAAATCATTAGCACATAATTAGAACTTGTCAGGTCTTTCTGGGTATCATAAATCTAGGGTAGGTGGTCTAGGCAATGTAGGTGGTCTTGCAGACTATCGAAACAGAATTGTGTTCTTGAGCAGTATACAGATTTACCTTGATTGAGAACAACACAACCGTTGGATCACTACGATTTTCGATCACATAATAGAAGACATGATTTTGAACAACTTTTGTGAAGAAGCTATTATAGAATAAATCATAAAAGTGGAACTTTTGAGCTGTTGAAGTTGACTGACGGGAATGATTTCCAGCAGAAGTTTTCAGCTTACAACTCTCTCTCAATTCAAGTTGATGGACCAGAGATTCAATCAGCCTATTTATCATCAAAGCTCCCTCAAAACTCAAGAGCTTAAAGACTAGATTAAAACTTTACACTTCAAAATCACCAGGAAGAACCATGAAATCCAAAACAAATATGGTACAAACAAATCCCAATACTAGAAGCAATTTAGTTGACTCTAATCCAACCCCATCAGATTCACAAACCAAGTTCGAATTTTTATCACTCAATTTCACAAAACCAAGCCGACCCTAAGCACAAACATCCAAGCAAAACTAAAATCAAAGACTAAATCCCACAAAACCCAAATAACAGAAATAAGCAAATCCACTAATTCTCAACACAAAACTCAAAAATTCAAGCTAAAGCGACACAATCACATACCGATTTGAAGTGCTTCACCTCGGCCGAAACCGTCTCAGAGATGCAGACCTCTCTAAATTAAGCTTGGAGAAGATGACGACGGCGACCCCACGTCGATCTGCACGCGTCGGTACTTCACATCTGGCAGGATCTGCTGGCAAATAATCTCAGCCTCATGTCTGGTCTAGATGTAGGAAAGAGTGAGAGAGAGAGAGACGATCAAACATGTGATATTAGAGAGAAGGGTATAATGGTCATATAAATAGTGTGAAAATATGTCATTTTATCATTTAAGATGTTATGAGGTGACCATTTTATCATGTAACATGTTTTAATAGTGATCTTTTTATCAAGTGGAATATTTGAAAACTATTTTATTATTTGTACCTTCAAATGGTAGTTTACTGTTATATGCTGTTTTTAATACCTATATTTTTTAACCCGTATATGACACCTCAATATTTGATTATAGGGAAAATAACCATTTGCACAAAAAAATAAAAGTCAAACCCCATTCCAATGACAATAAAACTTTTGATCATAATTGAATGAGAAATTAGCTTATTTGTGCCCAAATACACCAATCTTTATTAAATTCAAAATAAAATAATATTTTTTGAGACATTTTTACCCTTGTGTCTTATACACATTTAAAGAGAGAAAATAGAAGAGAGAGATGACTTTGCCAGAGCCTTGCTGAACTCCGGTCACCAGTCCACGGACTCCGGTTACCGGTAGCCGGAATCCGGTCACCAGAAAATTACTGACCCCAGTGAACTTGTTATCCACCTTATCAAAATATTACTAACCTCAGTAAACTTGTTATCCACCCCAATAACATATTACTGGACCCTAGTAAACTTGTTAATCACCCCAATAACATATTACTGACCCCATTAAACTTGTTATCCACCCCACCAGAATATTACTAACCCCCAGTAAACTTGTTATCCACCTCATAATATATTACTGACCCTAGTAAACTTGTTAACCACCCCAATAACATATTACTGACCCTAGTAAACTTGTTATCCACCCCAACATAATATTACTGACTCCTAATAAACTTGTTATTCACCCTAATAACATATTACTGACCCCTAGTAAACCTCTTATCCACATCAAAACCGATTCACCTGCACCAAGCCCAGTCTTCATGTGAAGTTTCTAGATTGGGGATCAGAGAGAGAGAGAGAGAGATCTAGCATTGTCAGCGCCGAGGCCTCTTCACGTCGCTAGAGAAACCACCCAAACGACGCTGTCGTCGCTCCCCCTCGTCATAACTCTCAATTGCATCTACGGCTTTGCCATGGAGCAGGACTGCCTATCCGGCGTCGCCGCTGTGGAACATGTTCCTCTCAACCGCTTGGCCAATGACAGGATCGAGTCCGCTGTCCTTCTCCAGTCCCTCGCGTACCTCCCACGCGCCGCCCAGCGTCTGTTGCTTCCTTCTCTGCCTCGGTACTGTTAACTGGGCTATGGATTCTGCTCTCGCCGCCGAGGAACACGTCTGTGAGGAGGAACGTTGCGCTGCCATCGGAACCCTAGCCGATGGTGAGAAAGAGATTTGATGCGGCCTGAAGCTGAAAACATTGATGATTTCTTCTCCGGCTAGAGATGAGGCTGGTGCTATTCGATCTAGACGCCGCCGTTGACGCCATCTTCTGCCATGGAGGAGCACTTACGCTTCAAATAATTGAAATGAGCAATGGAAAACGTTTTTCATTAGAATGGGTAAAAATGTCTAATAATTAGTACTAAATAGGCATTATTCCTTGATATATATCGATACTAATTTGTTTATAAACTTATAAAAATATCATAGGTTGAGGCGATGAGCAATACTCCTAACAGAACTAAACCTAAACTATGACTCTGTTTACCACAACGAGAATAAGGAGGAATTTTGAAAAATATTTCCGGTTTCATTGATTCCGACAACACAAATCTAACTGAACAAGATTATCGCTGTCCATCTGTGTTTGAAGCAGAGAGAGAGAGAATGGAGAATTTCCGTGCAGAAGATATGTCGACGATCGGAGGCATCGCGACGGTGTCGCTGTTGCATTCCTTCATACCGACGCATTGGCTCCCTTTCTCGATCGTCGGCCGCGCCCAGAAATGGACTCTCTCCCGCACTCTCTTCGTCAGTACGTTCCCTAGCTTTTGCCTTCTTTCTAATTCATCATATATTACTTGTTGGTATTTTCAATGACATTCTGAGCATTGTACCAACAGCAATGCTCTATATGCCTTGCTCCTAGCTTCATTTAGCTGCTGCTTTTATCTTTACCGACTTAAATATCTTACACAGTGGAGCAAGTACAGTTCATATTGCTAAATTAGTTCCGTTAAAATTAATACATACTCCACAGATCTGTAGTACCTGAGTTATCTGCAAACCACCCTTTCCAATTCCTGCATTGCCGCAACAAGACTGGGTCTGTTTAGATCATGAGCTGTACAATTTGTACTCTCTTCCCCTCACACCAACTCTAAACACAAGTCTCCTTACATGTTCGTAAGCTGACACCCACTACATAACACTATGGAATGCGTTTATTTATCACTTTTTCTCTCCATATTCATTTGAAAGAAAAAAGTTAGCACATAAGATAACTATGTATGAGTAGTCTGAGGACGTTGACATGTTTATAGTCTTCTTATACCTTCATTCTTTTTATTATTAATACAGAACTCTAAGTTAGCTAATGTAAATTGAACATCAATACAACAAGTTAACACCATCAATGAGTAGTACGTTTGGGGTCATCTCTGTGAAATTATTTTTGAGTTCTCTGGTAGGAGAGCGTTTCTGAAAAGGCTCAAAAATCATTGATTATTTATTCATAATTAGGACTGCTTTCAGGATTCTTATTCACTTTTTGTAATTTTATTGCGCAGCTGCCTTTGGAGCAGTTTTGCATGTAATATCCACTTCAATACTTGGTATTACAGCGGTCACCATGGCAAATACCATTGCTGGCGAGGAAACTGTTCATAAACTTGCCTCACTTTTGCTCGTATTTCTTGGTGGTGGTTACATTTTGTTGTTTTTATCCGGAAAAGGTGGTCACAGTCATTCACACAACCAACCCATGGAAAAAATGGCTGTTGCTGGGCTCGTCCTTGTTCCTGCCTTGTCTCCTTGTGCAACCACACTTCCGGTATTTCTTGCTGTGGGCAATTCATCTTCTATGATGGTGCTTGCTATCATAGTGCTGCTATTCAGGTATAATTTATGGATTCAGATGTGTTTTTTGTGTTTATCTCTTTAATTATTGAATTGTGACTTGGTTTAGTGCCAAGTGTTAACTGGTATTTTTTTTTGGTCTTTCCGTAGTAAGTGCATGGGTAAAAATAATATTTATAATGCTAAGTGCTCCCTAATCCACCTTACAATGAGCAGAGATATGCAATGTAAGTTTAACTGTCTGTGCCTCCCCTATTAGAAACATATAGGCCACAATCCTAACTAATTAATTATATCACCGTTTTTCTTGGGCAACATATCTACTTAGTATGCACTGTTGTTTCCACCAGTTGGAAATGTTATTGTTCCCCTGCGAGCGTTTGCAATTTGAAATAAAGATTTATCAGCCATCGGAGATAAATTATATATAATAGCATGAACTAGATTTAATTTATTATGAGCAGAAACATAGCAGTGGGCCGGAAGACGGAAGTGAAGTCCTAAAATACAGAAAGCTTGTTGCAGTAGTAGTAGCACAAAGTATTACAAGCACCAAGTCAATATATATAAAGCTTACACCGTAGACAAGTTAGCATGCAGAAGCCTTTCAGTCGATCTGAATAGCTGGGAGACCCCTAAATTCGGAAGCAATTCAGGGTAACATCAAAATTTAATTCCGTGCCATGGTTCTCTACCCCCAAAGAGCACTCATTTCTTTCGTTCAAATTAACCCTATCAATATTTTAGCCTTTCCACGTTGCTTTCTTCAAAATAGCATTTAGTTGTATCAATTTGCAGCCCTGACTCCCGAGTCCAACAAAGCACGACAATCTATGGTTTTGACAGTATAATGGATCAAATTAGATTTGTTGGTGACATCATCTGCTCATTGCAAAGGAGTGATCAACACATCCTCTTTTCCTACTCTTCCTACTCCCTACCTTTTTATCAGGTTGTTCGTAACCCAGGGTATTAATCTTCTCAGCACTTTGTGACAGCCAGAGTGAATAGGAAAGGCGAATGAGATAGATTTTAGGTTTCCATTTTGATGTTCTAGATGAACTGATTACCTAACTGGATTTTGTAAGTCTATGAAATTGTTTAGCTACTTGAATGTCTAGAGTTGACTGTAGTACTTATTGTTTTTAACCACGGTACTAATGTTGAATGATTTCTGGTAACCTTGCACATCGCTTGATTGGTTAGTCGGCCTAGGAAAATGTTGTGTTGTTCCGCTGTAATGCTGTTCTGTGTGGTTTTGCAATTGATAAATATTTTCACAACTTGTTTCACTGACGCAATTCTTCTTGCATTGTATTCTGAAATTACAGCACCATAACAGTGATGACTTCATTGGTTGCTCTCTCATTCTATGGTGCCAGCCAGCTCAAATTTCATTGGGTGGAGCGATATGACAAACTTCTTGTTGGATCTGTGCTCTGTTTGGTGGGAATTTTGACACTTATGTTTCATGATCATGATCATGATGGAGCAGGAGGATCCACTGCAGGGCATCCTCATAGAAAAATTATTGTTCTTTGAAAATTCTTGTCACCTTTCAACGTGTATGTTGTGGCTACATATTACAGTTGGAAATTGTTGCTCCCATATGTATTGACCACCACGGCAACTGCTCGTTCAATGTGCTTAGCGAGTATTAACAATGTTTTGTTCAATTTGTTATAATTATTATACTAATATATCTCACAGTTCATTTTTCTGCGTCAGTGGAAGAAATTTGTGTTTTTACCTTTATTCTCATGATTCAATGAAGTATTAAAACTAGGGTGCCCCCGGTTCTTTGTACTGAACTACGTTTTTCATCGACAGACAAATCGAAGCAATGGAGTGATTCTGTGGCTGATTACATTGTTAACAAGGCTTGGAACAGGGAGAAATTACTTACTGTTTTGGATACAAATACTGTGGATCAAATTTGTGGCATTTCTATTCCAATGAATTCTCAGCAAGATTCTTTTGTTTGGGGTTGCAGCCCCAATGGGGAATTTACAATTAAGTCTGCAACTTGGATACAAAATTCTGAGGTTGAACCTCATGAATATTCTTCTCTGCTGAAAAAAAGTTTGGACATTAGATTTGGCTCTCAAAATTAAAGTTTTTGGTTGGCTCCTTCTAAGGGGTAGGTTAAAGAGTAGAAGCAGACTGCACAGGTTTGATATTACTCCTAATAACTTGTGTCCTTTGTGTGATTAGGAGGAAGAAACTATCTCTCATCTTTTCTGTAAATGTCGTAGAATTGATCAAGTTTGGAATCTTGCTAATTGCAGAGATTTCTGCAATTCTGATAACTTGGCTCAAAAGCTGCGTGACCTTTTTATTAATAATACTTTTGATGCTTCTAAGTTTGGGAAGATTTTTACTTTGTGCTTCTAAGTTTTGGGCCTCTGGTTTTGGATTTTGTCACAAATAATGATCCCTTTTTTCTTCTTTTGGATTTTGTCATGATGATGTTCCATTTTCTTCTAAGTTTTTTCAGAGTTTTCATGAAAGGATTCTGGTTTTGAGGACCCCTGATATCAAAGGGATTTACTTTGATGCTTCTTAGTTTGGGAAGATTTTTACTTTGTGCTGGCTTATAGCTAACGATTCTTGACAGCAAATGTTAGTTTGATCCTTTTGTCATGATGATGTTCCATCCTTTTTTCTTCTTTTGGATTTTGAATTTGTGTTCTTCTTTGGTTTGCTAGAAGTAATAACGGTTCGTTCCATCTTTCTCCATAGAAGTAACTCACTCGTCAGTAGATTGTTGTTGGTTGTTTTTGTAAGCAATGATTCAAGAGGAAATTAGAATCGTGTATCACCCACACACAGGAATTTGATATTTGAAGAGGGATACCTTGATCTCACCATGTATTCCTTCTTTCTTGGTTTCTTAGAGCATTTTTGCTTTAAATTATGGTCCAATCTTCATGCACACCTTAACTGTAATTATAAACAGGTAGCGCCCTGAATCAAGTGAAGTGCAGCCTCTAGTCCTAAGTTAGCTGTACCAAAACAAATCAATTCTTCTTCAAGAACTTTATAATAGGAATCATGGGATGCCTTGATCTCTAAAATCCTATCTGAAATACAGTTGCATTAGCATCCAACAGAATGAGGAGCACAACTTGGGAAAAATATTGAATGTTCTAGTCATTGACAAATTGTTCTGCGAATTATCCGTTTTCGGTTTAAAAAATTAGGCAGACTATTGATCAATTTATCCCCCACCCACCCCTCTCACACATTGGCATCAGACTGTTGGTAACAACAGTTCCGGATAAAACATAAATTCTGCATCAATAGAAGATCTTTAAAAAGAAAGAAACCAAAATACTTACAACTCTTTGGTTTGAACAAAAAGTCAATGAATGAGATGGCCAGAGAAAACCATAAATCCCGAAACAGAAAGAGAAAAGTTCAGTTAGTTAGCTAACCTGCTAAAGCCATAAGTTGTACAAAATCACATAATCATCTCGAGTAGAAAGGTAGTACTACTTAGAAGCTTACATCAAACACTAATCTGCTTACTAGGCTTTCAGCTTGCCACTCGCCCCACGTTTACTGTGCCAACCACTCCTTTCACCAGTGACTGGATTCTTCTTGGCTGCAACTGAGCATTGATCAGTGCGACCACCTTTACTGCTATTCTCTGCATGGAGCTTACGCCGCCTCATCCTATTCTCTAATCGTATTCCTCTTAGAGCATGAGCCTTTCGCTCAATCTCCAGAGCTTGTGTGAAGTTCCAGATCCTAACAACACCTTCCTCACCGCCACATAAAATACGATCAGCACCAATGTCAACTGAGAGGAGATTCTTTGCAAATCCATGTAGCATTCTCTGTGGGGGTTCTACACTACTCCGGGCTTCATGCTTAACATGTGAATCACTTGTCCCTGATGGACACCTTCTGGTTTTTAAAAGCTTTCTCACATCAATTAGTGATAGCTTCCCATCACCAGAAGCAGAAACAAGCCATGGAAACTCAAACGCAAGGGACTGCACAGGACCTGTGTGAGGGATCCATGTTGCAACCAAATGTTGATTAGTCTCAAGCCCCTGATTCAGAATTTCATACATACGAATTGCACCATCTTCCCCTCCAGTAAAAAGAAATTCCCCTTTGTGGTTTGTGGCCAAGGAGCAAGTTTTACCCACATGAGCATTATGAATAATGGTCATCAGATTCCCACTAACAATATCCCAAACATATACATCCGCACCAGCTGCGCTAGCAACTGTAGTATCATGAGGTACAAGTGCCCCAACCCAATCACTATGTCTCAAGACCTTAACACACTTCAGTGAAAGTCGATCCCATACACGAACAGTCATATCCCATGAACCACTACAAATCCTTGTAAGATCCAACGCAAGAGATGTTATGGGACCCTGGTGCTCCCACAGACGAAACTCAGTATTCTGGTTTTGAGGACCCCTAATATCAAACAAGTGTAGACTTCCGTCCACTGCCTTCCAACAGTGAATAAAACCATCAGTGCCACCCGAAACCAACAGCTTTGTATCTGCAGCAACTGCACGGATAGTGCAACCAAGAGACCTTGAAGAAGCAATCAACAACCCTTCTTCCATGTTCCACATTTTTACGGTTTGGTCATACCCTAATTTAAATTTACTGGATTTTCTACTAGTTACTGAGAGATTTAACTATGTTCGGTAACTTGTTAAGTTAACGTTCAAGTTTAATTTACTAGTTTCTCTTAAAATGTCAAATTATTTTTTAAGGTCCTATGTCGTAATACGTGTCGACACGAGTTCACCGGTATCTTCGGATTATTTTTTGGAGTTTCAAGTTATTTTCTATGATTTATTAAAGTTTTGATAATAAAAAAAATTAATATTCTTAAATTAAAAAAATAACATATTTAATATGGTGTAATACCCTTAAATTGATAAAGCATCATCTCTTTATTTGGGCCAATATGATCTACATACATATACACCTGTATATATACAAAGTTCATGTATTAATATAAGATAAATAAAAGTAGTCGAGCGACTACAAGGTATGAGCTCGGTTAAGGGCAAAATGGTCATTTAACAATAATTATGTATAATTAAATTACGGGTTCGTGAAGCTTCGGAAAGGGAGGTCGGTGTTGGAACCGACATGGAGAGAATTTAATTTGAAGGGGAAGAGGTTTCCAGAGAAAAGGGGGAGGGAGCTCGAGAAGCTTCAAGGCTTCTAAACCCCTAATCGGAAAAGAAATGCCTCATTCCATGAGGTGGACGGGACGATCTCTTTCAATTTGTTTCTTCACTGCGGTGTCGCCACAATTTTGATTACTCAATCGATGGGTATTCCGGCTACGATTGTTTGTACCTGAGGGGAGAGACTCCAGACTTGGTTCTCATGTCAGGATCTATGTATGGTATTTGTTTTAATCGAGTTTTGAATGAGATTAGTGACTTTTGGGAACTATATTCCTTGAATTACATTTGGGTCAGGGTGTTACAAATGGTATCAGAGCGGGGATATGATTACTAGGGTATGAACTGTGGGGTAAGTTATGGTTTGAATCACCATATTGATATGATTGCTGTGGATTAAATTTTCCTTGAGATGTGTTTGATATTCACTGGTTATCTTACATATAGATGCAGAGTATTGACAATTAATTCTCTTGTTTGAGTTGTTTGAGGAAACAATGATTTCTCTTGCATAAATCCTCTTGTAAATATTAGTACTGTAAACAGTAAACGATATGATGATGATGGTTCATTTGTTTCTGACAATGATTACAGCTTTCTTGATTTTATGATTTTGTATCTTTCTGCATTACATGAGCTCTCTTATTGTTTTTAAGATGTTCCTGTTTCGGCTAAGGACGCCCAAGTTTCCTTTGAAAAAAAAAAAGTTTCAGTTGAATTACTTCTATTGTTGTTTGTACAAGCTATAAGTTCTTTCCTCTGCAGATTTCTTTTATTCCTGTTTTGGATGGAAAACTTATATATAGATTCACTAAGGATATGCAGTGGTTAAGGCACATTACCCAGTCAACTCTACACACGTATGCCATTGTTACACTGCTAAATATTCCAGCTAGTTATATCTGGGTGTACAAAGCATTTCCCATTACTTGTATTTATGTTCTTTCTGTCCCTAGAAGTATGAATTATGTAATAGGTATACATGATTGAACTCCTTACAATAAGTTTTGAGCCGATCACGATTGGTATGAAATTGAGAAGGTTTTAACTAAATACATGGATGTTATGCAAATGCAATTTATTTTTGATGTGAAAACTGTTAGGAACAAGGTGCTTGTTTGGACCTTCTATTGTTTTGAAGCAAGGCAATTGCAAAGTATAAGTCTCCGAATTCCATTTGTGGTGTAATTTGGGATTTATATAGTATTTGAATATGGCTGACTCTGTAGGTGAATGAATTATCTATATCCAAATTGGAATTCTTTTCAGACTTGTTAGTTTTATTTATCATGTTATATTCAGCATGTTGAAGGCCTATTTAATAAAGGTGGTACCTCTCTTTTAGTTTTGTCATATACACAAAATGATGAAATATGCAGCAAGTGTTCCTGCAAGCCATGCAGCTAAGTTCTTGTCTACTTTATTGGACTGCGACTATGAAGGTATCATTATTTATTCAGTTCATCATTATTTATTGTGCTTTGGACCTGCTGATTAATATGCGTGTAAATTGATATGTACTGGAAAGATGGGTATACTTTGCTACCTTCATATTAGTACTTGTGTCCTCCAATAACGGGTGACCTCATGGTTTATTTATTTACATATGTATCTGTATACTCACTTGCAGTTATATTGTGGTCGCTGGGAACCATAGCAGGTTATTAATCTATGATTTGTTAATTGGTATCACTTCAGAAGTAATTGGTCCTTTGCAGGTTAAAGGAACAATGAATGAAGGAAATGATATATCCTTTTGTAGGGTGTATGTCTTTTGCAGATTTGCTGCAAGTCGTATGCATATTAATTCTATTTCTTGGATTAATCAAAGCTTATAAGTAATGCAATGCTTTCGAGGATGCGAGTATGTCTCGAGGAATTTTCGGGGATTTGTTGTTAGATACATATACTGCTTTGTTGTTTTTAGATGGTTTACCTCATCAAAGAAGCTGAACTATCCTGCTGGTATGGTCCTTCAAATAACTGGTTATGGTTTGCTCTCTATTATCTACTTCCTAGAAATTATGATGACATAACCTGGTAAACGTATTCTGTTATACTTGGCAGATATTCGTTTGATGCCTTCTACTCAACTAAACATATTTGCATTGAATGATGTTCACAGGTTACTAGATGTTATACTGTTTGCGGAGTGATGGTGACTTTTCCGCGTCAAGAGGGATGGTAATTTCTTTCACCACTTCATGCGGCGAGCACTACATCTTATTATGGGGCGTAGGGATTGTGTCTCCCTTGTGTGAAAGACCCTAAACCTGATTGGGGCTCGTGGTGTTCGAGCGGATAATTAAGTAGGGATTGTGCCTCCCTTGGATAAAAACCCCAAAAGCCAATCAGGATGCCACGGTGTGCAGCGGATTACGGCCGAGTGCCAGGTTTTACCGCCGAGTGCGGGGTTTAACGCCGAGTGCGGGATCTCATGACGCCATCATGAAATTGTGGATGTGATTCTCATTTGCGTTAGCAGGTATGAATTTATTACTTGTTGATATACCGTACATCACAAATGTTTTTTTTTATTTTATGGATCGACCTATTGTTCATGAATATGAATAGGTATGTTTATGGTTTTGTTGAACTTGATCTGATTCAGTTGATATCTATTTGTCTGTTGCTGCTGTGTAAGGGTAGCACCAGTTGTGATCATATATGTATAGGCATGGTCTTGATGTTTAAAAAAAAAAAAAAAGAAGAAGAAGAAGAAGAAATGGATATGGTGAATGAGAAGGCTGTTGAATATATTGCGACCTTGTTGAATGACATTTCCTGAGATATAATCGTTTGTTGTGGTGGAAGTGGCATATCAATCTGGTATTTGTGATATGAGACCGTGTGGTCAGAATGGATAGATCAGATGGTCAAGAAATGTAGGCAAAATTGTTCTTTCATTTTCCTGATCGATATTGAGTTATGGCTTTGGGTAAGGTAAATGATACTGATTTATGGTATGGTAAATATCCTTTATAGATATTGGCCTAATCAATATTAAAAGGGAATGAAGTAAACTTGGAAATGTTTGAGAAGAATGTTGCATTGTTGAACATAATCTGGCTCATTTGAACAGGTTGAATATGGATGTGTTAGTGATGCTTTTTAAAGGGCAGGTTAGTATGTTGATCATACAAAGATGTCAAACATGTACACTCAACGTGGCCGAGTATTCTAGTTTATATGGTTCTCAGCGATATGAAATTGATCATGCAAGTTCGAAGTAACATCCTGGCTCATAAGATAGAGAGAAGCTCTCTAACCTTATATAGCAAGTGAAACTTATATTCAGCAAATAAGTTTCAAGAAAAGGTTAGAGCTATATTAAATTTTACTTCAGTTGTTATATGGTATTGAATTTGTGTTGGGCCGTTACACGTAATGGTACTTCTACAAGAAATCTATTAAATGATCTAAACATCTATGTTTGGAACTTGGATAGTAAAATGTTTTTTTTAATTTTGAGGGTGAAATTATTATTATTTTTTTTAAGAGGGTGAGTTTGTAATACCCTTAATTTTATAAAGTATCATCTCTTTATTTGGGCTAATATGTTCTGCATACATATACACCTGTATATATACAAAGTTCATGTATTAATATAAGATAAATAAATGTAGTCGAGCGACCACAAGGTATGAGCTCGGTTAAGGGCAAAATGGTCATATAACAATAATTATGTATAATTAAATTACGGGTTCGTGAAGCATCAGAAAGGGAGGTCGGTGTTGGAACCGACATGGAGAGAATTTGATTTGAATGGGAAGAGGTTTCCAGAGAAAAGGGGGAGGGATCTCGAGAAGCTTCAAGGCTTCTAAACCCCTAATCGGAAAAGAAATGCCTCATTCCATGAGGTGGACGGGACGATCTCTTTCAATTTGTTTCTTCACTGCGGTGTCGCCACAATTTTGATTACTCAATCGATGGGTATTCCGGCTACGATTGTTTGTACCTGAGGTGAGAGACTCCAGACTTGGTTCTCATGTCAGGATCTATGTATGGTATTTGTTTTAATCGAGTTTTGAATGAGATTAGTGAATTTTGGGAACTATATTCCTTGAATTACATTTGGGTCAGGGTGTTACAAATGGTATCAGAGCGGGGATATGATTACTAGGGTATGAACTGTGGGGTAAGATATGGTTTGAATCACTATATTGATATGATTGCTGTGGATTAAATTTTCCTTGAGATGTGTTTGATATTCACTGGTTATCTTACTTATAGATGCAGAGTATTGACAATTAATTCTCTTGCTTGAGTTGTTTAAGGAAACAATGATTTCTCTTGCATAAATCCTCTTGTAAATATCTGTACTGTAAACAGTAAACGATATGATGATGATGGTTCATTTGTTTCTGACAATGATTAGAGCTTTCTTGATTTTATGATTTTGTATCTTTCTGCATTACATGAGCTCTCTTGTTGTTTTTAAGATGTTCCTTTTTCGGCTGAGGACGCCCAAGTTTCCATTGAAAAAAAAAAAGTTTCAGTTGAATTACTTCTATTGTTGTTTGTACAAGCTATAAGTTCTTTCCTCTGCAGATTTCTTTTATTCCTGTTTTGGATGGAAAACTTATATATAGATTCACTAAGGATATGCAGTGGTTAAGGCACATTACCCAGTCAACTCTACACGTATGCCATTGTTACACTTCTAAATATTCCAGCTAGTTATATCTGGGTGTACAAAGCATTTCCCATTACTTGTATTTATGGTCTTTCTGTCCTAGAAGTATGAATTATGTAATAGGTATACATGATTGAACTCCTTACAACAAGTTTTGAGCCGATCACGATTGGTATGAAATTGAGAAGGTTTTAACTAAATACATGGATGTTATGCAAATGCAATTTATTTTTGATGTGAAAACTGTTAGGAACAAGGTGCTTGTTTGGACCTTCTATTGTTTTGAAGCAAGGCAATTGCAAAGTATAAGTCTCCGAATTCCATTTGTGGTGTAATTTGGGATTTATATAGTATTTGAATATGGCTGACTCTGTAGGTGAATGAATTATCCATATCCAAATTGGAATTCTTTTCAGACTTGTTAGTTTTATTTATCATGTTATATTCAGCATGTTGAAGGCCTATTTAATAAAGGTGGTACCTCTCTTTTAGTTTTGTCATATACACAAAATGATGAAATATGCAGCAAGTGTTCCTGCAAGCCATGCAGCTAAGTTCTTGTCTACTTTATTGGACTGCGACTATGAAGGTATCATTATTTATTCAGTTCATCATTATTTATTGTGCTTTGGACCTGCTGATTAATATGCGTGTAAATTGATATGTACTGGAAAGATGGGTATACTTTGCTACCTTCATATTAGTACTTGTGTCCTCCAATAACGGGTGACCTCATGGTTTATTTATTTACATATGTATCTGTATACTCACTTGCAGTTATATTGTGGTCGCTGGGAACCATAGCAGGTTATTAATCTATGATTTGTTAATTGGTATCACTTCAGAAGTAATTGGTCCTTTGCAGGTTAAAGGAACAATGAATGAAGGAAATGATATATCCTTTTGTAGGGTGTATGTCTTTTGCAGATTTGCTGCAAGTCGTATGCATATTAATTCTATTTCTTGGATTAATCAAAGCTTATAAGTAATGCAATGCTTTCGAGGATGCGAGTATGTCTCGAGGAATTTTCGGGGATTTGTTGTTAGATACATATACTGCTTTGTTGTTTTTAGATGGTTTACCTCATCAAAGAAGCTGAACTATCCTGCTGGTATGGTCCTTCAAATAACTGGTTATGGTTTGCTCTCTATTATCTACTTCCTAGAAATTATGATGACATAACCTGGTAAACGTATTCTGTTATACTTGGCAGATATTCGTTTGATGCCTTCTACTCAACTAAACATATTTGCATTGAATGATGTTCACAGGTTACTAGATGTTATACTGTTTGCGGAGTGATGGTGACTTTTCCGCGTCAAGAGGGATGGTAATTTCTTTCACCACTTCATGCGGCGAGCACTACATCTTATTATGGGGCGTAGGGATTGTGTCTCCCTTGTGTGAAAGACCCTAAACCTGATTGGGGCACGTGGTGTTCGAGCGGATAATTAAGTAGGGATTGTGCCTCCCTTGGATAAAAACCCCAAAAGCCAATCAGGATGCCATGGTGTGCAGCGGATTACGGCCGAGTGCCAGGTTTTACCGCCGAGTGCGGGGTTTAACGCCGAGTGCGGGATCTCATGACGCCATCATGAAATTGTGGATGTGATTCTCATTTGCGTTAGCAGGTATGAATTTATTACTTGTTGATATACCGTACATCACAAATGTTTTATTTTATTTTATGGATCGACCTATTGTTCATGAATATGAATAGGTATGTTTATGGTTTTGTTGAACTTGATCTGATTCAGTTGATATCTATTTGTCTGTTGCTGCTGTGTAAGGGTAGCACTAGTTGTGATCATATATGTATAGGCATGGTCTTGATGTTTAAAAAAAAAAAAAGAAGAAGAAGAAGAAGAAGAAATGGATATGGTGAATGAGAAGGCTGTTGAATATATTGCGACCTTGTTGAATGACATTTCCTGAGATATAATCGTTTGTTGTGGTGGAAGTGGCATATCAATCTGGTATTTGTGATATGAGACCGTGTGGTCAGAATGGATAGATCAGATGGTCAAGAAATGTAGGCAAAATTGTTCTTTCATTTTCCTGATCGATATTGAGTTATGGCTTTGGGTAAGGTAAATGATACTGATTTATGGTATGGTAAATATCCTTTATAGATATTGGCCTAATCAATATTAAAAGGGAATGAAGTAAACTTGGAAATGTTTGAGAAGAATGTTGCATTGTTGAACATAATCTGGCTCATTTGAACAGGTTGAATATGGATGTGTTAGTGATGCTTTTTAAAGGGCAGGTTAGTATGTTGATCATACAAAGATGTCAAACATGTACACTCAACGTGGCCGAATATTCTAGTTTATATGGTTCTCAGCGATATGAAATTGATCATGCAAGTTCGAAGTAACATCCTGGCTCATAAGATAGAGAGAAGCTCTCTAACCTTATATAGCAAGTGAAACTTATATTCAGCAAATAAGTTTGATTATGATTATAAATATTGTTGCTTCTAACTCTGTTTTGCAAGCGCGGGAGCATCCTGGTACGTTTTCAATCTCAATGATTTTGTGCGATTGATTCGTGCATGAAAACCTTAGAACTCGCCTGGGGAGTAGGTTGTGGTGCCCAGATGAAACTTCAATTTCGAATTGTGTGAAAGATGGCATGCATGATTTGGCTGTGATTGTATGCTTATGAATGATTCGATGAAATTTTGGTGATTCTGACTACTTAAATGTATGATCACGCATAGCTTAAGATTGAAATTGACAGATATGTATATTTTTACTCCCAAATCTATATATTTTTCTTGAAATATCAAGATTGAGCATGATTGGTTTTCTAGAAATGTACAAATACAAATGTACTTTGTTACTTCTATTTCTAGAAACTGAATTTCAGTCACTGTTTTTTGGTTAAAGACAATTGCCATTTTGCTGTTGATTTATGCAATCGGATTGAACTTTGCTGAGTTTCGTTTTGATATTTGCGATGAAATCAATTAAGGATAGACTAAGGGCTTTTGTAATTACCTACGAATACCCATGTATTGTGAGGGTATGTAGTGTGCTTATGAGTTATTATGCATATATGTCTCTGGCATCTTGTATTGTGGAAGTGGAACCACAATTGACTTTCGGATTCAATGTTCTTGGTTTTGAACAAGGAATCTGATTGATGACTATGTATATGGAATTATGAATAAGATAGTAGTGAGCAGGTATATCAATTGCTTATTTCCTTTTGTATTTGCTGCTAGCACAAGGTTATGGATATCTGGTTAGACACTTCATACATATACATGTATGTGTATTGGTATATATCTTACAGATGAATGGTTATAGATATCCCTTATCAAACATGTCCATTATGTTAATTGTTTCGGGAAGTCTATTATCTTGATTATTTGAATTCCATGATTCTTGTTTTATTGGTTTTCTATATGGCAAACACATGTAAGCACTGGTTTTTCTTGCTATGCTGTTTTGATTTGGACAGTTGTCTGCGATTTCCTATAAAGGTTATGGAATTGGAATTGAGTACAATCAGAATTATAAATAGTTTATATTAAGTGTGGTGGGATTCGGTCTCATGGATTATGTTTTACTGCATAAGAATTGGCGTGTTCTCTACTGGTGTTTTGGTACAACTGTAAATTAGATGAGAAGTAGAATGGCAAAGAATTATGAACCAACTGAATGTAAGAAACCAAATTGACGGCACTGTTAGGGGAAAATGTATTAAGGAGAAGGGGTCTACTGTGTCGTTTTCATCAGCCAACTCTGACATCTAGTTTCTGCTGTAACTCAAGATGTTGCTAATCAATGTATTATGTTCTTCTGTTTATGAACGCATATATGTTAAGATATTGATGTGTTTAGGTTAGTATGAAAAGTATCTGTTATTTGATGATGTTTTAGTATCTGCATCATTATGATTTCAGTCTAATAAATGGCATCAAAGCTTCGGGCATTCATACAATGTAACGCAGGAATTAGTTTTGATTTGGAAACAAAACAAGAAAATCAATTTTGGATAATATAACTGGTAATGAGAATATCAGTTTCTTAGGTGCTGAAAGCAACTAAACCTATAGTAATAGACTGTTCTCAATGAGATTACGTGCATTAGACATTCATACTTAGTTGGACATGGTTTTGGTATAGCATGATACTATATATACACATGAATTTGTCATGATAACATGCTGGACTTGCATAATAAATAAATTGCATTATTCCGTTTTGTTATTGGCCTTGATCACATATTATCAGCTTAATCGATTTGGACTACTAGATCCCCTTCAATACATGTAGAGCAAATAGTAACCTAGGCAAATTATAAATCTTTTATGGTCATTGTTTTTGGGCAAACGAAGCCCATGTTTTGAGATTTCAGTAATAATTGGCTGAATGACTTACAGAGTCAGACTGCAGAACCATATACTTGAGTACGAACAAAGGCACATTCATGCTTGTATTGCACATACTGATTAACCATTCAAATATATGGTACGGTCTAGGTAAGCCTGCTCTCCTTGTTTTAGTCGAGCAACATTTCTCACCTTTTATGTTGATTTGGAAATAGTGAAAATGTTTTCAAGCTTTGTTTGAAAAGTAACACCAGTTGAGTAGTGAGTTTTACATATATAATAATTCACAGTAAATGAAATTTAAGTGTTTGAAGAGTTGGTTTATTTTAATTTATTTTTTTGAAAATGTGTAAAGGGTGGCTTTATCTTAATTCCTGTAAATTGTTGTAATCAAACCAGGGTTAAGGTTGGGTTAAGCAGACCAGGTTTGTCGTAATCACACCAGACAAAAAAAAAAGAAGGCAGCAGAGACAGGTGTCGTCGTGTAATTAGCTGATTGAGGTTTTTTTGTTTTTTTTGTTTTTGGAACAGGACAGGAGGAGTCTTAAAAGGAAGAAACCCATTACAACCACAGACAAATATCTACGAGTCCCTCTCTCTTCTCTCTCTCTCTCAGAGTTTTGTGGTCTGAGTGAGATCTCTACCGCCCGCTCCGCCGTGGTTCGCTGTTCCCCCGCAAGGTACGCCTTCCCCTTTTCTTTCTCTCTCTCTCTTCGCGGCGGCGGGTTTTGGTGGTGTGGGTTTTGCCTTTCTGATCTCGATTAGTCCCTTGGGTATGATGAAGAAGAAACCAGTAAGAATCTGAGCGAGACATGCGTGAAATCTCATGTCAAATTATTGCTGCTCCCTCTTTTCTTGAGGTTGAGGAACCATTTTTGACTAGGGTTTCATGTTGTCCTGCCCCGAATTCTGAGGGGTTTCTTCTTTCATCAGTCCCTTAAAAAAATGGTTCTCCCTCTTTTCTTTTTCTCTCTATCTCTTCTCTTCTAACACTTGGAAGGCAAAACCCAGAAGATTTGGTCATGGACACCAGAGCTGTTGTTCCTCCACAACCCAGAGGTATTCATCGATTTTGATCTCACCCAAGTGCTTGTTTCTCTTTTCTGGTTCGTTATTCTTAGTGGGTTTCGTGGTTTTGGTTAAAAGTTGTTCAATTTTGTGTGGATTTCTTGAAGTAATTGTCATTTTTTTGTGTTTGGACTAATGGGTTTTAGACTTTTAGGATGATGATGTGTAGTTCTTGATGGGTTTTGTATCAGTAGAAGAAAGATTGTTTAAATTGATGGGTGATGATGCTTGAATTGTAGGCTTGTAGCTTGAATTGGGGATTGTCTTCTTGACCTGATTATTGGTTGGGTAGGGTTTTTCCTCTGGATTGTGTTCTTGATTTGAACATTGTATTCGTCTTGATCTGCCTTTTGTATTCTCAAATTTAGATGATTGGGTTTTATGGGTTTTAGTTTTCAACTGGGTTTTCCCTTGGTACTGTATCTGGTTTATTCAGATACAGTACAGTTCTCTCTTTTACACACAGTTCTAAGTTCTAACCGTGGTGACAATTGACAACCGAGGCAATGTTACTATGCATTACAATGAGTACTTACGGTAGTATTATCACCTTTTAATTTGATATAGGATGGAGAGGGCTATCTAGATTGTTCTCTATCAGGTTAACCATAGTTTAGAGTTGAACCATAATTCAAATTGAATTTAGTACCTCTGCATATATGCATATTGCAATGAATGAAACAAACAAGTTCAACTCAAGTTCAA
Source organism: Fragaria x ananassa (assembly GCA_034370585.1). Lineage (NCBI taxonomy): Eukaryota > Viridiplantae > Streptophyta > Magnoliopsida > Rosales > Rosaceae > Fragaria > Fragaria x ananassa. The sequence goes on from CP139766.1 coordinate 17,388,678, forward strand.
TATATTACCTATGCACCATAGTTCAACTTAAATTTAAATTCTAACACCTAATACTTATGTGTTGCACTGCACATAAGGTTTGTTGACTTTCAATTTTTAAACTTGATCGATTAATCCTTCATTTGTTGCTTGGCTATGATAGGGAGAATGGTGGTTCTGATCCAGAGTTGATTGAGTCTGCTTCTCCTAGAAAAGTGGCTTATAGTTTCTATCATATTAGAAATGTCAACCAGGTACCTATCATATTGTTATGCTGTGTCATCATCTTAAACAGATGCAACTGATTTCTTTTTTCTTTTTGCACATCCAGTGTATCTTCTCAACTGATCAGTGCTATCATCTATTTGATTCTCTCCTTTAATTTTCCTTATCATGTTGTTAACTGGGTGCTGATGATTTGCAGTTGCGTATGGATGACATCCCAAAGCTGCTGGCAGAGTACAAACAACTACTATCAAATTAATGGAGTGTCATCCCCTTCGGTTTTGCCATTGATCTTGATTAGTCCCTTGGGTCTATGATGAAGAAGAAACCAGTAAGAATCTGAGCGAGACATGCGTGAAATCTCATGTCAAAATATTGGTGCTCCCTCTTTTCTTAAGGTTGAAGAACCATTTTTGACTAGGGTTTCATGTTGTCCTGCTCTGAATTCTAAGGGGTTTCTTCTTTCATCAGTCCCTTAAAAAAATGGTGCTCCCTCTTTTCCTGGGGTTGAAGCGCCAGCTTTGAAGATTCCTGCTCCCACTTTTTTAGGGGTTGAAGAACCAGTTATATGTTGCCTTGTCTTGAAAATTAAAAAAAATGGTGCTCCCTCGTTCCTTGGGGTTAAAGCACCAGCTTTGAAGATTGGTGCTCCCTCTTTCTTTGGGGTTGAAGAACCAGTTATGTGTTGCCTTGTCTCGAAAAAAAAAATAGTGCTCCCTCTTTTGCTGGGGTTGAAGCACCAGCTTTGAAGATTGGTGCTCCCTCATTTTTAGGGGTTGAAGAACCAGTTATATGTTGCCTTGTCTCGAAAATAAGAAAAAATGGTGCTCCCTCGTTTCCTGGGGTTGAAGCACCAGCTTTGAAGATTGGTGCTCCCTCTTTCTTAGAGGTTGAAGAACCAGTTATATGTTGCCTTGTCTCGAAAACAAAAACAAAAATGGTGCTCCCTCTATTTTATGGGTTGAAGTACCAGTTTTGATGGTCTTCATTGAAGATCGGTGCTTCCTCAGCTAGACATCGTTGAAGTGTTGTGTTTTTGGCTCATTGATAAGTTAGGATTCAATAGTCAAATCCAAAGTCTAGTTAGAAAGAGGACAGTGCTGTAGCTTTTCTATAAGTTCTAGGAAAGTTAGTCTTTTAAGGTTCTATTGGGATTTGTAATAGACTTATGTCTATTAGGTTTAGGAGTGCTAAACCATGTTGTATCAGCAGCCCCTATTTTATATAAAATAGGAGTTGCAGGGGGGTTTCTAAGGGTAAGAGACCGTAGAAAACCGAGGGCTTTAAGGGTGATAGAGAGATCGGGAGTTGGGGATTAGCATAAGGATTTCAATAAGTACTTGTAATCAGGATGTCATTCTCCATAGTGCTAGTGAATCTCTCAAGAGAGATCACAAAGTGGACGTAGGCCAGGGCTTTGTCTGAACCATTATAAAGTTGTTGTGTGCTGTGTTTTCGTCTTCAAGTTCATCTTTTTAGCATTGCTTAAGTTGTAAAGTACCAGTAAAGATCCTAGGGCGCTGACCACTTTATGAATGCCTTCTTTATGGACATACAATTGAACGGTATAATGTAGAGGTAAAGAAAAATCAGCTTCTGAGCTCAAGATGTTTGTTGATAGTGTCTTCTTAATACAACAAAGAGAATGCCACTCTTTGTTGTACTTTATAGCAGAAAAGATGGTGACGCCCCTCTTTTCTGTTAAGCTCTAGAATTGGAATTTTGTTGTGAGTTTTACATTTAGAAGAAAATTATTGGTTTATTGCTTGCTTGATAGCAGAAAAGATGGCGACGCCCCTCTTCTCTGTTAAGATTTAGAATTGGGTTTATGTGGTTTTAAAATAAGGTTCTGGTTTTTCCTCTGCATGAGTTATATCTTCTATAGCATTACAACACTACCGATTAAAGAAAATGATATGTTGCATGGTTCCTCAAAATACCTGTTTATTTGTTCCTTGATAATCAGGTGTGATACGGATGTGGATGTATGTATTGTCTGGGCACAACAGTTGCTAAATTTTAGAATAAACTTTATGCTTAATTAAATAACAGACCTTGTATTTGTAGTTGGCCGCCTCGTTTTCGTCTTAATTCTTATCTTGTTTATGACTCATTGCTTATTGAGCTGGGGTGCTCATCTTATATCATTTTTTTATTTTTTTGTGTTACCTTAATATTATCCTGCATTATATTCTGTTGTTTTGGTGTATATGCTTGCTAGATTAGAGTGATTTCTCTTCTCTCAAATCATCAATGGATATATTTGGTGTTTATGTTAACCCTACACTTTCTGTTAGGTGTATTGAAATGTGATGAATGTTTGGTTCATGGAAGGAACTGGCCATTGAGGTAGCCTTTTGAGTTGTTACTGTATATAAGTATAAATAATTCAGCTTGTCTGTCTATGATATGTTATCCAGCAAGTTCATTAAGGAATTTGTTGTGTATTGTGTTAATTTTCTGAACACTAATAAAGCTTCCTCTACATCTGAGATTATAGGATACATCCTTTGACCATATGGTCTTGTGTCAAATGACTGTTATCTGGACCTTTGATTGTATGGAAGGGTATCAGTTGTCCCAACTTAGTCATGTAGCAATAAGACTGAATCAAAATGCTAGAATTGCATTTCCTTTTAGGTTTCGAAACTCAAAGGTTTATGAATCAGTGTCTTCTTAGATTGTTTTGGGCAATATCAGGTTTACAAGGATATGCCATGTTATGATGGCTGTGTTGTGGCTAAAGATAAATATATATAGGTACATACATAACTCGGTATCAAATTTAATTGTTGTTAAGTACTTGCTGCCGGTACTTTAGCTACTATAAAATCTGTTAGTGTGTGTCTGTTGACCTGACATTGGGATTTTGCGACTCAATTTGGACAATGTGTCTACCCTCTTGGTTTATATTTATCTGGTCATGCACTACATCTACATTTATGTATCCTACAGTTGTGAAATTTGATGTTAGTCAGGACTAGTATGAATCAATGAGTTATAATGTTGTAACTCTAGAAGCTTCCTTTTGCTTTGATTTCCTTCCTTTCTTGGTTGTTTGTTTGGTTACTTTGCTCTAGGGCAAGTTACACATGTCAAGTGACTTTACAACTGCATGTGTTTCTGGTTTGTCTATTGTATAGCAGGACCTTATATGTTGTGAATCTATTATTGGCAGTGCTTGATTAATATATAGTCATGTGATATAGTGATCAAGATACCTGGTTTGGCTAAAGTGCTATAGGATGGCACTGAGGTCAGTTTCAGCTTCAATTTATGTAATCTGTTGGTTTTGCCTTTGGGAAAGTTTCGAGTTAATTTTAGTAATTTACAGCTTTAGTTCTAAGCTGAGGCAGATTTTAAGGCTTTATGAATGCACTTGTGATCAGTCTTTCATAAATCATAATGAAGTTCATGATTTCATGTGTTATTGTAGGACTTTTGAAAGTGTTAGGCTTAGATGAAAGGTTTATATAGGGGTTTCATGGTGGTGGCCAATAAACAGGCAAGTGAAAGTGGTGGTGTTATCATCTATCACAGCCTTTGTGATTATCTATCACACCCCACCACTACTAATAATCTCAACTAATTCTAAGAATAAAGTCTCAACTAATTCTAAGAATAAAGTCTCAACTAATTCTGATATGAGTTTTATTAGGAAGGGTTAATTGTACAGGTATTTGTCAGGAGAATATTGTGTAAAGTCTGTGTGTGCTTGCAGTGCAAGCCATTGTTCTTTTGAAGGGAAAGTTGTGTGGGGAGAGTTTAATATGGAGGATACTATTTCTAATGCAGCTTGAAATTGTATTGATATGATCTTCGGCTGAAAACATTTTTTGGTACAAGTCAAAAAGGTGCATTCCCATGTTGTGGAAGGTATGATTTCTGAAAATAAATGGGATCAGTCCCTACCTTGTCTACAACTTCAAATGTTTAGTTACATGCATAGTTACATTGATAGTTACATAGATAGATAGTTATATTGGTAGTTACATGCATAGTTAGATGGATAGTTACATTGTATCTATGTAACTAGCAATGTAACTAGCTTGGTAACTGACAATGTAACTATCTATGTAGCATTGTAACTAATGTAACTAAGGAGCAGTAGGTTAAAGAAGTTTCAGATTGTTTCATCTATTCTTTTTTAATAGCTACATGAAAGATTTTTTGTTTTATAACCGGTAATATAATTATCCATGTAACTGGCAATACAACTATCCACGAAACAAAATGGTCTTGTAATTGGCTAAGTAACTATTTATGTAACTTATTTAGTTAGTGACAACTGAAGTAACTGGTAATCTAACTAAGCAGTCATGTAAATTTTCATATAAATGATCATGTAACTATATGAGTAACTAGTCATGTAACTGACCATGTAACTACTCAAGTAACTGATTATTTGCAGCGTGTCGCTGCACCGCAACAATAGACCCACTATGTAACTACTTATTTAGGTAAGTAACTATCATTTGTAACTACTTAAGTAATTAGTCATGTGATTCGCTATATATGTAACTACTTAAGTAACTGACAATGTAACTATCTATGTATTTAGCAACATAACTAGCAATTTGTTTAGTCTCGCTCTGGTACTATTCTTCACAACTTTTTTCTTCCTCTTTGGCATTTCTTCTCCTTATGTCTTTACTTAGAGATGGGCACACATGCATCAGAATTCCTCTTTGGCATTTCTTCTCCTTGTGTGCTTACTTAAAGATGGGAACACATGCGAGAGGATACAAAAAACAAAACATATGATGAGAAGAGCATCTCTGCAAGGAATAAAAAAATGAGTTAGCTAGAGTACTCTACTGATAGATGACACTGAGTCAATTACTTAATAGTTCATATTAACAAGGACATTAAATTTCTGAACATCAAATACATGAACTAGAAACTTAATATCATCATTCCATAAACTTCCTAATCCTAATTCACAACGAGAAAATGGAACTAACACAAACAACATCATTAAAGAACAAAATTATATTAGTACAGGTGTCCTAAACAGATTATACAGATACAAACAAATAACTAGTAGACCATTAAGACAACTGACTCGTATAGTTTCACCAATATAATTTTTATGTTCCTACATAACACAATTAAATTAAGCTGCTGAATGCATCAATTAATCCCAAGAAGTCTCGATATAGTAAGATAAACCATAATCACTCAACATTAAGATGGCAAACCAGAAACCTATTAAACTCACCACTAAGCAAAATTTCAAGTTAACATGTAAGCAAACAAAAGAATCTACACACAGATTCAAAACTCAAACTAACTAAGACAAAACCAAGTCTCCCACAATAAATTTCACACTTTAAAATCACTAGCACATAATTAGAACTTGTCAGGTCTTTGTGGGTATCATAAATCTAGGGTAGGTGGTCTAGGCAATGTAGGTGGTCTTGCAGACTATCGAAACAGAATTGTGTTCCTGAGCAGTATACAGATTTACCTTGATTGAGAACAACACAACCGTTGGATCACTACGATTTTCGATCACATAATAGAAGACATGATTTTGAACAACTTTTGTGAAGAAGCTATTATGGAATAAATCATAAAAGTGGAACTTTTAAGCTGTTGAAGTTGACTGACGGGAATGATTTCCAGCAGAAGTTTTCAGCTTACAACTCTCTCTCAATTCAAGTTGATGGACCAGAGATTCAATCAGCCTATTTATCATCAAAGCTCCCTCAAAACTCAAGAGCTTAAAGACTAGATTAAAACTTTACACTTCGAAATCACCAGGAAGAACAACCATGAAATCCAAAACAAATATGGTACAAACAAATCCCAATACTAGAAGCAATTTAGTTGACTCTAATCCAACCCCATCAGATTCACAAACCAAGTTCGAATTTTTATCACTCAATTTCACAAAACCAAGCCGACCCTAAGCACAAACATCCAAGCAAAACTAAAATCAAAGACTAAATCCCACAAAACCCAAATAACAGAAATAAGCAAATCCACTAATTCTCAACACAAAACTCAAAAATTCAAGCTAAAGCAACACAATCACATACCGTCTCAGAGACGCAGACCTCTCTAAAGCTTGGAGAAGAAGACGACGGCAACCCCACGTCGATCTGCACGCGTCGGTACTTCACATCTGGCAGGATCTGCTGGCAAATAATCTCAGCCTCATGTCTGGTCTAGATGTAGGAAAGAGTGAGAGAGAGAGAGACGATCAAACATGTGATATTAGAGAGAAGGGTATAATGGTCATGTAAACAGTGTGAAAATATGTCATTTTATCATTTAAGATGTTATGAGGTGACCATTTTATCATGTAACATGTTTTAATGGTGATCTTTTTATCAAGTGGAATATTTGAAAACTATTTTATTATTTGTACCTTCAAATGGTAGTTTACTGTTATATGTTGTTTTTAATACCTATATTTTTTAACCCGTAAATGACACCTCAATATTTGATTATAGGGAAAATAACCATTTGCACAAAAAAATAAAAGTCAAACCTCATTCCAATGACAATAAAACTTTTGATCCTAATTGAATGAGAAATTAGCTTATTTGTGCCTAAATACACCAATCTTTATTAAATTCAAAATAAAATAATATTTTTTGAGACATTTTTACCCTTGTGTCTTATACACATTTAAAGAGAGAAAATAGAAGAGAGAGATGACTTTGCCAGAGCCTTGCTGAACTCCGGTCACCAGTCCACGGACTCCGGTTACCGGTAGCCGGAATCCGGTCACCAGAAAATTACTGACCCCAGTGTTATCCACCTTATCAAAATATTACTAACCTTAGTAAACTTGTTATCCACCCCAATAACATATTACTGGACCCTAGTAAACTTGTTAATCACCCCAATAACATATTACTAACGCCATTAAACTTGTTATCCACCCCACCAGAATATTACTAACCCCCAGTAAACTTGTTATTCACCTCATAACATATTACTGACCCTAGTAAACTTGTTAACCACCCCAATAACATATTACTGACCCTAGTAAACTTGTTATCCACCCCAACAGAATATTACTGACTCCTAGTAAACTTGTTATTCACCCTAATAACATATTACTGACCCCTAGTAAACCTGTTATCCACATCAAAACCGATTCACCTGCACCAAGCCCAGTCTTCATGTGAAGTTTCCAGATTGGGGATCAGAGAAAGAGAGAGAGAGATCTAGCATTGTCAGCGCCGAGGCCTCTTCACGTCGCTAGAGAAACCACCCAAACGACGCTGTCGTCACTCCCCCTCGTCATAACTCTCAATTGCATCTAGGGCTTTGCCATGGAGCAGGACTGCCTATCCGGCGTCGCCGCTGTGGAATATGTTCCTCTCAACCGCTTGGCCGATGACATGATCGAGTCCGCTGTCCTTCTCCAGTCCCTCGCGTACCTCCCACGCGCCGCCCAGCGTCTGTTGCTTCCTTCTCTGCCTCGGTACTGTTAACTGGGCTATGGATTCTGCTCTCGCCGCCGAGGAACACGTCTGTGAGGAGGAACGTTGCGCTGCCATCGGAACCCTAGCCGATGGTGAGAAAGAGATTTGATGCGGCCTGAAGCTGAAAACATTGATGATTTCTTCTCCGGCTAGAGGTGAGGCTGGTGCTATTCGATCTAGACGTCGTCGTTGACGCCATCTTCTGCCATGGAGGAGCACTTACGCTTCAAATAATTGAAATGAGCAATGAAAAACGTTTTTCATTAGAATGGGTAAAAATGTCTAATAATTAGTACTAAATAGTCATTATTCATTGATATATATCGATACTAATTTGTTTATAAACTTATAAAAATATCATAGGTTGAGGCGATGAGCAATACTCCTAACAGAACTAAACCTAAACTATGACTCTGTTTACCACAACGAGAATAAGGAGGAATTTTGAAAAATGACCACTTTTGGGTCTTCAAAATGATTTATAACAACAGTTTTTAATTTTGTTGAAAACTAACCACATTGGAAGATAAAATATCACAATTGCCCTTGTTCTTGAAACAAAAGGTTTTGATCTTTCTCATAGAATACTCTATATCTAATAAACTATAGTTCAAACAATATGATGGTTAAGAAAAACAAAGAATATCTTAAGAACTATGAAAACCCATTCAAGCTACAACTGAGACAACCCCAGACTTAAAATCTTTCTCACAAGATGAACACCCTAAATAAGAAAAGAACCTATATTATAAATTTATAATTAGGAATCGGAAAAGAATAAATAAGACCTTCATGATTGATAATCCATATGATGATAAATCTTTGCCTTGTTTCAGATACTAGATTGATTAGCTAAAAGTAATGCTGGGCGTTAAGGCCCGAAAGCCCGAAAAAATCAACCAGAAAGCCCGACAAGGATCGATCGGGCCGGTCCTGAAAGTGATGATAACGGCTCGGTCCAAAGACGGGCCTGAATGCTTAATGATCGGTCCTGTTTAGGGTTCAGGTTCGGTCTCGGCCCGGAAGCCCGTTCAGGCCCGAAATACCTTTTTTTACGACGTGTCAGCTATCTATTGGTCCATATAATTAAAAAAAAAAAATAAAACTGAAAAAATGCAGCTCAAATCTCTCAAAACTCAGACTTGAAGCCTCCAAGACCTAAACCGCTAAGCACCCCCCTCTTCTCTCAAAGCCTCAAACTCTCTTCTACCTCTTTTGCTGTTTCGAGTCTCATCGAGTGGAGACAGATGGCTTTTCAGCTTCTGGGTTTAAGTTTTCTCTCATTTCAGGTACAAATCCCAACTGGGTTTTCTGGCATTTGTATTTTGTATTCTGGGTTACTGGACTATTTTGATACTGTTGGGTTGTTAAAATTGGTAGATAGGTTGTTTAAGTATGGATTTGATTGATTTTGGTGGCCATTGGCCAATTTGTTGTTTCAGGGAAGCTGATTGGAATCAGGCATTTAATTTTCACGAACAATTTGGATTTCTTAACTTCATGCATTCAAAAGAATAAAGGTATAAAAGTATTTGTAGTTTATGTTGGCAATCAAATTATTTTTGTAAGCTTAAGCAGTCTGATTAGTGCTCATTGTTCATCAGTGTTCATTGTTCAATTGTTCATATCATTAGAACTTCAGAAGTGTTCATTGTTCATTTAGTTTAGAAAGGCATGATTAACTTAGCATTGTTAATATATACGTTTTGTGTGTCCTTATCAAAAGTCTAGAGCAAACCCATTATTGCCATCTTCAAATACAAGAGAGCAGATCGAATCTGTAGTTTACTGTGTGTATGATTTTTTCGATGAGGTGTATGATGGTGCTTGGTATGGTTAGTATATTGTCTAATGATTTTGATGCATATATACTTATTTGATGATTGAAATAATTTAGTATGTTTGCTTGGATGGCAGCTCAGTTATATATGTTTACAAGTTCTAGCTCTGTCTACTTGTGCGTCAACTAGCCTACATTATTATATATGATTCTATAAAATGGGAGTTTGAGAGATACATGGCTTGTTTGTTTGTTTTTTATTTTCAGAGATTCATGGCTTCGCCTCAGATTTCACTTAGCCTAGGCTGTAGTTCGTCCGAGAGTTCTGGCTCCCATTCCTCCCACCGTTCTGGCTCTAATTCAAACTCGGGGGTTCAGATTCCTCAAAAAAGGAAGCGTCGTGTGAGGAGAGAATGTGTTGAAGATGATGTCGAAATAGAAATATCTGAAAAGCTTGGTGGAAGATCATATGTGTGGATGCACTTTAAAAAGATAAAGAAGATATTCTACGGGATGAAGGATGGTAAGAGGGTTGTAGTTGATGAAATAGAAAGAGCTATGTGTAATCACTGCGACGCTGATTTTGCTTGTGATAGCAGTACAAATGGGACTAGCACTCTCAAGAGACACATAGAAACTGTGTGCAAACATTATCCAGGGAGGATAGACATAGAAGGTGAGCAGCATGCTAGTGGGAGTACTAAAGAGTCGGTGGTGATGAAGTGGACTCAACAAGGTTGCAGGGAAGCAGCTGTGAAGATGATAGTTATGGATGAGCTTCCTTTCAGTCACATCGAAAAGGATGGTTTTAAGTATTTTTGCAGATATGCGGTGCCTAATTGGGAAGTTCCTTCTAGGAGGGTGATTGTGAAGTTGTTTCTTTCGATGTATAAAGAAGAAAAAGCGAAGCTGAAGAAAGAGATGAAGGGTCATTGCCTGTGTTTAACCACTGATACATGGACATCAGTGCAAAATATAAACTACATGGTTGTGACTTCTCACTTTGTAGATTCGGGTTGGAAAATGCAGAAAAGAATTCTGAGTTTTAAGGTGATTCCTAACCATCAAGGCACTAGCATCGGGAAGTTGTTGGAGGACTGTTTATTTGAGTGGGAAGTGGAGAGAGTCTTGACCATTTCAGTGGATAATGCGAGTGCAAACAAGGTAGCAATTGACTATATCAGAGAAAAGATGTTAGGGTGGGAGAAGGAACCTGTTTTAGGAGGCAAGTACTTGCATGTTCGGTGCCTTGCGCACATTCTGAACCTCATTGTTAAATCAGGGCTTGAAATGATGGGAGATTCTGTGGCTTCTATTAGGAATGCAGTGCGGTATGTCCGGAGCAGTGCACAAAGACTTGATGTTTTCAAGTTGTGTATTGAGAAGGAGAAGGTTGAGTCCAAGAAGGTTTGCATTCTTGATGTACCAACAAGGTGGAACTCGACTTATATAATGTTATCCACTGCATTAGAGTTGAGGAAGGCCTTTGATAGAATGGCAGAAGATGAGGAAAGTAAGTATGAAAAATACTTTGAAGAGGATGAAGACATTGATTTTGAAGATGAGTTGATTCAAGACTTGGGGGAAGTAAGTGTGACTCGAGATGCAACTAATGCAAGGAAGAAACAAAGGAGGAAGAGGGCAGGACCACCGGTTAGACATGATTGGGAAAAAGCTGCTATATTTGTGAAGTTTCTAAGAATTTTCTTTCATGTGACAATGAGGATTAGTGCCTCCAATCACCCAACTTCATGGAAAGCTTTTCATGATATAGTTGCCATAAAGGCTGAGATTGATGAATTACTCAGTAAACCTGAAATGTGTACCGGTGCGCCAATTGAGAAAACCTTGTTTGATATGGCATCGAGTATGAAAATCAAGTACGAGAAGTATTTTGCTACCTTAGATGACTGCAACCAACTTATGTTCATTGCCTTGGTGTTAAACCCAAGATACAAGATCAGAAACTTCGAAAGTATATGCAAGAAATGGTTAAAGATGGGGTATGTTGAAATTAAGAAGAAGTCTGCCGAGATTAAAGAGCTTCTGGTGGAGCTTTGTGATCTTTACAGCAGCTCAATGAATGTTCCATCATCTTCCAAATCAGGAAAATCTAGGAGTGGAGAGAGTAGTCAAAGCATAGTTAGCCAAGCCAACAAATCCTCATCCAAAAAGAGTCAAAGCACCGTAGAGGCTATTGGAATCATAAAGGACATGGAAGACGAATGGGAGAGAGAATTGGAGGACTCTCAAGAAGCTGTTGTTGTACATGAAGTGGACAGATACCTACTAGACCCAATTGAGAAGCCTCCAAGTCGTGAGAAATTCAACATATTAGAATGGTGGAAGATGAATGGTGACAAGTATCCGGGTCTTGCTGCACTTGCGAAAGATGTGTTAGCCATCCAAGTGAGTACGGTCGCAGCCGAGTCTTCATTCAGCACTGGTAGAAGGGTGATTGATCCATTTCGGAGTTCTTTATCTCCCAAGACAGTGGAGGCCTTAATCTGCTACCAAAATTGGATTAGGTCTGAGAGTATCCACAACATCCAATATGTTCCAACTATTGAGGATATGGAGTTTTATGAATCTGTGGAGGAAGGTAAGCTCTTTTTTCTTTTCTTTTCTTAATTCATATATCTCTATTTACAGCAGATTAAAAAAAAGAGCATGTATTAACTAAACTCCATATTAGCTCTGATAGTAATGAGGTTCAGTTTTGTCTTACACAACCATTTACAAATTACAGCCTTAGCTGCTAGCGATGATTTCTTATTGCTTATTGGTATCCATGGTGCAGAACAAGAAAAGGAAGACGCTATTACTGGGACTGTGGATCACCCGGAGCCTATTACCACCAGTTCATCTCATGCTTTTAAAGGGAAAGCAACTAAAGAGAGAAGGCAGCAAAAACAAAAAATAAGGCTAAAGAGAGAAGGCAAAAACAAAAAATAAAGCTTGTGTTGCATCCCCATCTCCAGGTAACCCTTGTTTTGATGTGATTCTGTTGTTCTTTCTATTTGAAAGCTTGGTGATCAATTTTGTTTTTTTTTGTTTTTGTTTTTTTTCTTTGGTGATCAGCTTGTAGATGACTTTTGGTGTATGGAATAGAAATGTCAAATAGCAGAGTTGAATGATTGGTGTTTTGTGAATTGGTAACATGAGTTAAAATTGATATGATAATTATTCAGTAAAAGGATGTGGAATTGAAAAATTTATTTTGAGAGATTGTAGTAGGGTTTGAACCAATGCATTAGTTTTTCTTGTGTATGAAGAGTCATTTTCAGTCCAATATACTGTGCTTTTGGTTACGAAAGTTTGATTTTCGGTGACAACCTAGGACTATGGTTGGTTCAGCTTTGTTACTTGTGATTGATATCTTTGTGTAACTGTGCTTCAAGTTTGTAATTTCCTTTTCACATTTGAAATTATGCAGGAATTCTAAGGGATATGACTTGGCAAAATGGTTTAACTCCAAATTTACACATATATCTCCAGTCTGGTATGATCTGAAGAGGTATACTTCCAGTTTTCTTTGTCTTATGAAGTGAGATGAATAGTTGGTCTTTTTCCTAAACAATAAAAGTAAGTATTAAATTCCTTCTGTTTCATTACCAGTCAAGGGGCCAGCTTAATTCTGGAAGGCAGACATAATGCTGATATTGGGTACGGTGGATCTCAGACCTTAGAAGGGCAGGAGACGCATGAGAAGGGTGTCAACTGATGTAGAATGAAGAGATTTTGAGTCAAGTAGATGTCATTGTATGATGATTTTGGTTGATCCATTTAGTTTCCTTGATTTGTAATGTTGATCTGCAATGTTGATGTATTATTTTTGGATATCTAGAGTTGAAATGGTGTAAACTGCAAGAATCATGTTTGGGCCCGAAATAATACCCGAAAGCCCGAAAAAAAAAATTCGGGCCGGGCTTAAAAACTGAAAAAGCACAACCCGACCCGACCCGACCCGACCCGATTTTTTCGGGTTTCGGATCGGGTTTTCTGAAAACCCGAACCGGCCCGACCCGAGCCCAGCCTTAGCTAAAAGGATCGCTTTTATCATTCTATTGTAGTTTCTTGCTTAATGGAAAAATCAGGGTTTCCTATGCCGATCAGTTTTTGCTTTCTTATCAGTATTCAATATTTAAGACAAAAAGTTTAGATTTTAAAATCATTAGTTACTTATATAATTGATAAATATAATCAAATCAAGCTTGTCAATCCCAGTTGGTTTCCTCGATATTGTTTGGAGACATTTCGCAAGAAATTTGGAGACGATAGTAACATCTCTGCAAGCCTTAAATCTGATATACATGCAGGTACATGTCTCTCTTGCTTCGATTGGGAGACTGGGCGATCTGGAGTTTTTCTTTATCATCTAATAGTGTCTTCAGGCTTTTGATCTTGTAGTGTAAGTATCAAATTGTTTGCACGACAATTATTAAATTGATCGTTGCAGGCGTTGCATATGCTGGTGTGTATAAAAGACCATGGATGCAAACAAGCATAAAATTATTTGCAGCTAGCTAGGTTGCGATATGGCTTCGTGCGAGAGAAGAATCATATGAACTGAATGAGAAATGTTTGCATAAAAGGGTTTTCATGACTTTAAATGGTCATTTTCCAACAAAATAAGAAGCTGCGGTTATAAATCATCTTAGGGCAATTGCACCCGTAGGCAATTGGTAATTGCTGATTTGCCAATTAAATTGCCCTTGTCAATTCACTATTCATCCCAAATTGGCAATTGCCTCTCTTTTATCAATGCACCCGTTGAAGGCAATTTATATGCTAATTCATTATTACATTTTAATTTTGAATAAATTATTAATTAAAAATGTTAAACTTATAATTTGATTAATTAATAATGTGGTTTGGTTTGACATACTTGTTATTATTAATGTTGTTGAGTTTATTTATTACTTTATTAATGCATAGACTTTTATTTAATGAAATTAAAATTACATAAGCGGAATATAAATTACATAATTTCCTAAAGTTGGATGAGATAAGAAGAAATATAAGCTAAAATTGATGAAGGAAGAAGATGGGGAGGAAAACTTTTGAAAGTTTTGGTATGAGAAATTATAGAATGAAGATGAGTATTTATAGGGAAAATTTTGACCGTTGCAGCTGCAATTATAGCCGTTGCAGTAAAAATTATGGAGCCGTTGCAGCTGATATGGTGGACCCTGTTTGTTATTGCCCGGACGATTTAATTGCCAAAAATTGGCAACCGGATTGGCGAATCGATTTCTTTAACGCGGACCCCATGATTTGCCCGAGCAATCAGTCTGACGCTGTATTCATTGTTTGGCTGAAAAGAGATGGGACCCACTAATTGCCTCTTCGATCAGCGCAGCGGTGCAACTGCTCTTAGGGACCAAACGTGGTCATTTTTCAAAATTTCTCGAATAAGTTTGTTGTTACAGCAGTCAGACCAACAAAAAAAAATAGTAATGACTAATGAGTTTGTTTATAGAGTATTAAATGGAAGGGTGCGCTCTCTGGATTTGTTAGGAAGTCGGTTTTCGTGGTGCTGAGAAATCTTGATCTCGAAAATCACAATATTTCCGGTTTCATTGATTCCGACAACACAAATCTAACTGAACAAGATTATCGCTGTCCATCTGTGTTTGAAGCAGAGAGAGAGAGAATGGAGAATTTCCGTGCAGAAGATCTGTCGACGATCGGAGGCATCGCGACGGTGTCGCTGTTGCATTCCTTCATACCGACGCATTGGCTCCCTTTCTCGATCGTCGGCCGCGCCCAGAAATGGACTCTCTCCCGCACTCTCTTCGTCAGTACGTTCCCTAGCTTTTGCCTTCTTTCTAATTCATCATATATTACTTGTTGGTATTTTCAATGACATTCTGAGCATTGTACCAACAGCAATGCTCTATATGCCTTGCTCCTAGCTTCATTTAGCTGCTGCTTTTATCTTTACCGACTTAAATATCTTACACAGTGGAGCAAGTACAGTTCATATTGCTAAATTAGTTCCGTTAAAATTAATACATACTCCACAGATCTGTAGTACCTGAGTTATCTGCAAACCACCCTTTCCAATTCCTGCATTGCCGCAACAAGACTGGGTCTGTTTAGATCATGAGCTGTACAATTTGTACTCTCTTCCCCTCACACCAACTCTAAACACAAGTCTCCTTACATGTTCGTAAGCTGACACCCACTACATAACACTATGGAATGCGTTTATTTATCACTTTTTCTCTCCATATTCATTTGAAAGAAAAAAGTTAGCACATAAGATAACTATGTATGAGTAGTCTGAGGACGTTGACATGTTTATAGTCTTCTTATACCTTCATTCTTTTTATTATTAATACAGAACTCTAAGTTAGCTAATGTAAATTGAACATCAATACAACAAGTTAACACCATCAATGAGTAGTACGTTTGGGGTCATCTCTGTGAAATTATTTTTGAGTTCTCTGGTAGGAGAGCGTTTCTGAAAAGGCTCAAAAATCATTGATTATTTATTCATAATTAGGACTGCTTTCAGGATTCTTATTCACTTTTTGTAATTTTATTGCGCAGCTGCCTTTGGAGCAGTTTTGCATGTAATATCCACTTCAATACTTGGTATTACAGCGGTCACCATGGCAAATACCATTGCTGGCGAGGAAACTGTTCATAAACTTGCCTCACTTTTGCTCGTATTTCTTGGTGGTGGTTACATTTTGTTGTTTTTATCCGGAAAAGGTGGTCACAGTCATTCACACAACCAACCCATGGAAAAAATGGCTGTTGCTGGGCTCGTCCTTGTTCCTGCCTTGTCTCCTTGTGCAACCACACTTCCGGTATTTCTTGCTGTGGGCAATTCATCTTCTATGATGGTGCTTGCTATCATAGTGCTGCTATTCAGGTATAATTTATGGATTCAGATGTGTTTTTTGTGTTTATCTCTTTAATTATTGAATTGTGACTTGGTTTAGTGCCAAGTGTTAACTGGTATTTTTTTTTGGTCTTTCCGTAGTAAGTGCATGGGTAAAAATAATATTTATAATGCTAAGTGCTCCCTAATCCACCTTACAATGAGCAGAGATATGCAATGTAAGTTTAACTGTCTGTGCCTCCCCTATTAGAAACATATAGGCCACAATCCTAACTAATTAATTATATCACCGTTTTTCTTGGGCAACATATCTACTTAGTATGCACTGTTGTTTCCACCAGTTGGAAATGTTATTGTTCCCCTGCGAGCGTTTGCAATTTGAAATAAAGATTTATCAGCCATCGGAGATAAATTATATATAATAGCATGAACTAGATTTAATTTATTATGAGCAGAAACATAGCAGTGGGCCGGAAGACGGAAGTGAAGTCCTAAAATACAGAAAGCTTGTTGCAGTAGTAGTAGCACAAAGTATTACAAGCACCAAGTCAATATATATAAAGCTTACACCGTAGACAAGTTAGCACGCAGAAGCCTTTCAGTCGATCTGAATAGCTGGGAGACCCCTAAATTCAGAAGCAATTCAGGGTAACATCAAAATTTAATTCCGTGCCATGGTTCTCTACCCCCAAAGAGCACTCATTTCTTTCGTTCAAATTAACCCTATCAATATTTTAGCCTTTCCACGTTGCTTTCTTCAAAATAGCATTTAGTTGTATCAATTTGCAGCCCTGACTCCCGAGTCCAACAAAGCACGACAATCTATGGTTTTGACAGTATAATGGATCAAATTAGATTTGTTGGTGACATCATCTGCTCATTGCAAAGGAGTGATCAACACATCCTCTTTTCCTACTCTTCCTACTCCCTACCTTTTTATCAGGTTGTTCGTAACCCAGGGTATTAATCTTCTCAGCACTTTGTGACAGCCGGAGTGAATAGGAAAGGCGAATGAGATAGATTTTAGGTTTCCATTTTGATGTTCTAGATGAACTGATTACCTAACTGGATTTTGTAAGTCTATGAAATTGTTTAGCTACTTGAATGTCTAGAGTTGATTGTAGTACTTATTGTTTTTAACCACGGTACTAATGTTGAATGATTTCTGGTAACCTTGCACATCGGTTGATTGGCTAGTCGGCCTAGGAAAATGTTGTGTTGTTCCGCTGTAATGCTGTTCTGTGTGGTTTTGCAATTGATAAATATTTTCACAACTTGTTTCACTGACGCAATTCTTCTTGCATTGTATTCTGAAATTACAGCACCATAACAGTGATGACTTCATTGGTTGCTCTCTCATTCTATGGTGCCAGCCAGCTCAAATTTCATTGGGTGGAGCGATATGACAAACTTCTTGTTGGATCTGTGCTCTGTTTGGTGGGAATTTTGACACTTATGTTTCATGATCATGATCATGATGGAGCAGGAGGATCCACTGCAGGGCATCCTCATAGAAAAATTATTGTTCTTTGAAAATTCTTGTCACCTTTCAACGTGTATGTTGCGGCTACATATTACAGTTGGAAATTGTTGCTCCCATATTATTGACCACCACGGCAACTGCTCGTTCAATGTGCTTAGCGAGTATTAACAATGTTTTGTTCAATTTGTTATAATTATTATACTAATATATCTCACAGTTCATTTTTCTGTGTCAGTGGAAGAAATTTGTGTTTTTACCTTTATTCTCATGATTCAATGAAGTATTAAAACTAGGGTGCCCCCGGTTCTTTGTACTGAACTACGTTTTTCATCGACAGACAAATCGAAGCAATGGAGTGATTCTGTGGCTGATTACATTGTTAACAAGGCTTGGAACAGGGAGAAATTACTTACTGTTTTGGATACAAATACTGTGGATCAAATTTGTGGCATTTCTATTCCAATGAATTCTCAGCAAGATTCTTTTGTTTGAGGTTGCAGCCCCAATGGGGAATTTACGATTAAGTCTGCAACTTGGATACAAAATTCTGAGGTTGAACCTCATGAATATTCTTCTCTGCTGAAAAAAAGTTTGGACATTAGATTTGGCTCTCAAAATTAAAGTTTTTGGTTGGCTCCTTCTAAGGGGTAGGTTAAAGACTAGAAGCAGACTGCACAGGTTTGATATTACTCCTAATAACTTGTGTCTTTTGTGTGATTAGGAGGAAGAAACTATCTCTCATCTTTTCTGTAAATGTCGTAGAATTGATCAAGTTTGGAATCTTGCTAATTGCAGAGATTTCTGCAATTCTGATAACTTGGCCCAAAAGCTGCGTGACCTTTTTATTAATAATCCTTTTGATGCTTCTAAGTTTGGGAAGATTTTTACTTTGTGCTTCTAAGTTTTGGGCCTCTGGTTTTGGATTTTGTCACAAATAATGATCCCTTTTTTCTTCTTTTGGATTTTGTCATGATGATGTTCCATTTTCTTCTAAGTTTTTTCAGAGTTTTCATGAAAGGATTCTGGTTTTGAGGACCCCTGATATCAAAGGGATTTACTTTGATGCTTCTAAGTTTGGGAAGATTTTTACTTTGTGCTGGCTTATAGCTAACGATTCTTGACAGCAAATGTTAGTTTGATCCTTTTGTCATGATGATGTTCCATCCTTTTTTCTTCTTTTGGATTTTGAATTTGTGTTCTTCTTTGGTTTGCTAGAAGTAATAACGGTTCGTTCCATCTTTCTCCATAGAAGTAACTCACTCGTCAGTAGATTGTTGTTGGTTGTTTTTGTAAGCAATGATTCAAGAGGAAATTAGAATCGTGTATCACCCACACACAGGAATTTGATATTTGAAGAGGGATACCTTGATCTCACCATGTATTCCTTCTTTCTTGGTTTCTTAGAGCATTTTTGCTTTAAATTATGGTCCAATCTTCATGCACACCTTAACTGTAATTATAAACAGGTAGCGCCCTGAATCAAGTGAACTGCAGCCTCTAGTCCTAAGTTAGCTGTACCAAAACAAATCAATTCTTCTTCAAGAACTTTATAATAGGAATCATGGGATGCCTTGATCTCTAAAATCCTATCTGAAATACAGTTGCATTAGCATCCAACAGAATGAGGAGCACAACTTGGGAAAAATATTGAATGTTCTAGTCATTGACAAATTGTTCTGCGAATTATCCGTTTTCGGTTTAAAAAATTAGGCAGACTATTGATCAATTTATCCCCCACCCACCCCTCTCACACATTGGCATCAGACTGTTGGTAACAACAGTTCCGGATAAAACATAAATTCTGCATCAATAGAAGATCTTTAAAAAGAAAGAAACCAAAATACTTACAACTCTTTGGTTTGAACAAAAAGTCAATGAATGAGATGGCCAGAGAAAACCATAAATCCCGAAACAGAAAGAGAAAAGTTCAGTTAGTTAGCTAACCTGCTAAAGCCATAAGTTGTACAAAATCACATAATCATCTCGAGTAGAAAGGTAGTACTACTTAGAAGCTTACATCAAACACTAATCTGCTTACTAGGCTTTCAGCTTGCCACTCGCCCCACGTTTACTGTGCCAACCACTCCTTTCACCAGTGACTGGATTCTTCTTGGCTGCAACTGAGCATTGATCAGTGCGACCACCTTTACTGCTATTCTCTGCATGGAGCTTACGCCGCCTCATCCTATTCTCTAATCGTATTCCTCTTAGAGCATGAGCCTTTCGCTCAATCTCCAGAGCTTGTGTGAAGTTCCAGATCCTAACAACACCTTCCTCACCGCCACATAAAATACGATCAGCACCAATGTCAACTGAGAGGAGATTCTTTGCAAATCCATGTAGCATTCTCTGTGGGGGTTCTACACTACTCCGGGCTTCATGCTTAACATGTGAATCACTTGTCCCTGATGGACACCTTCTGGTTTTTAAAAGCTTTCTCACATCAATTAGTGATAGCTTCCCATCACCAGAAGCAGAAACAAGCCATGGAAACTCAAACGCAAGGGACTGCACAGGACCTGTGTGAGGGATCCATGTTGCAACCAAATGTTGATTAGTCTCAAGCCCCTGATTCAGAATTTCATACATACGAATTGCACCATCTTCCCCTCCAGTAAAAAGAAAATCCCCTTTGTGGTTTGTGGCCAAGGAGCAAGTTTTACCCACATGAGCATTATGAATAATGGTCATCAGATTCCCACTAACAATATCCCAAACATATACATCCGCACCAGCTGCGCTAGCAACTGTAGTATCATGAGGTACAAGTGCCCCAACCCAATCACTATGTCTCAAGACCTTAACACACTTCAGTGAAAGTCGATCCCATACACGAACAGTCATATCCCATGAACCACTATAAATCCTTGTAAGATCCAACGCAAGAGATGTTATGGGACCCTGGTGCTCCCACAGACGAAACTCAGTATTCTGGTTTTGAGGACCCCTAATATCAAACAAGTGTAGACTTCCGTCCACTGCCTTCCAACAGTGAATAAAACCATCAGTGCCACCCGAAACCAACAGCTTTGTATCTGCAGCAACTGCACGGATAGTGCAACCAAGAGACCTTGAAGAAGCAATCAACAACCCTTCTTCCATGTTCCACATTTTTACGGTTTGGTCATACCCTGATGTAAATATGAGCTTTGCCGAGGACAAAAGGAAAACTGTTCGAACAGGTTCAGTATGACCATACAAAATTTCCATGCTATACCGTCCCATAAAAGTCTTACACCTAAACTCCCTTTCGACAAAATACTTCTTCCATGACTTTTCATCATAAAGTCCGGAACCCAAGGGTGTTGGAGCCGTTGAAAGCCCCCATCTCTCACAATAGAACTCCTTCCAAACATGGTGCTCAGAGGCGAGCCTACAGAGATATGTGGATGCACATGAAACAATGCCTAGCTCTTTCGGGTCAAGGCAATTCAGAATTTCGGATATCAAAGCTGAAGGAAGGTCAGTGATTGACAAAAGCTGTTTTGGACTACAAGAGACCGGATTTGCTTTCTTGGAATTAAAAACCGGTTTGGGTTTTGAAATTACACCTTTTTGTTTTCCAGAATATGAATCTGAAAAACCAAAATTTTTAGCTTCAATTTGGGAATGAAAGTGATTAGATTCAGCTAATCGTCGATTGTCTAGAGAGTCAATTAAAGCCTTAGAAACCTCAGTATTCACTTGGCATTCAAATGCCATAAAAAGATAAAAGACACTAACTTGAATTTAACGAACAAAATAAAACACTTTAATCCAACACCATAGATTACACAAACCAAAATCCTCTTTTTTCTTCAATTCAAAATCGAATCGTAGACCTTAGGAAAAGTAAAGTAAATGTAAGAACCCAAAACAGAAAACCTAGAAACTCAGAACCATAGAAATCAAGTTGTAACAATGGTTAAATAGATCAAAACTAAAAGAAGGAATATGGGATGGTTGATACAAATTAAACGAAAATAAAATTGGCAGGATGAATCCCTGAGATTAATTGGATCCAATAAACAAATTAAGAGATGGAACCAAAGGAAAAGAAAAGAAAAGGCTTGATATTGTAGATGAATACTGGGTTTCAAGAGTACCTTTGATCTAAGAAGACGAATTAAATGAGAAGGAATTTGAAGGAGAGGGTGAGTTGGAGAATGGGTGGGTTTGGAGAAACAGAGGAGAAAATATATGGTTAAGAATCAGGGACCTCATCACCAATCATAAATTGGACATGGAATCAACGGCTGATATGAGAGTGAGCCGCACGAGTCCAACCCACAAATAATGATCATTAAGCCCAAGCCCATGTGGCCTTCTTTCCTGACGAAAATGTCCGTAAATATGATTCAAGAGGGATAGAGAGCGACTGAAATTAAAAATGGAGAAAATGACATATTATTACCTCAAATAGTATCATATTACACAAATCTTATGCGACGCTCTCTTATCACCCATGTTAGTGGGACCACGCCAAGTGCTCTAGTTAAGCCTTCTGCATGCGTCCATTCCATCAGCATAACGACACGCGCCTCCTGACTATACACTTGGACGCACGGCGGCACGGGTATGACTTGATTTGGAACACGCCCCATTAAACCTTTTCTAAGGTAGCGTGGGGACAACTGTCCATGACAACTGACATCCTTAAACAAGAGCGAACTTCTCGCCTTCGCGCCTATAAATAAGGGCCTCGCCCTACTCCAAAGGTAATTTAACTTCTCCATTCTCCACTTCTCATTCTCAATTGTCCGCAAATGGCTGACTTAAGCGTCGGAAGAAGTTTGCCCAGATTTGTCCAAGCGCCTCTCTAACCTCGTTGTTCTCTTGCAGGTTAATCTCTCAAATCTCCAAATCGGACAAATTCCTTCTTAAACGGATTCACATCCATTCGACACCTTTTTTCCTTACCCCAGATTTTCATCACGAACAACCATACCATGTTTTGATCACCTTAATCCCACACTAAAAGCCATGTTACTCTTCCTTGTCATCTCATGGCCAACCCATCACACAAGCGTCAACGCACAGTACATCTGGAGTACAATCGTTTCCCTCTAGAACTTGACGATTTGGGTCCTACCCCACCCCCGATCCGATCACATCCCTTCATCGAGACTGTTAAAGGCGGGACCTGGCGAACTTCATCCTCTCGATCCCATACATCCTGGTGAATCGCGAGGAGCATCGACATTGACCGACCAGCCAAAGCCCAACGTGAAGGCTGGACCCTAATTACATTTTGTGAAGAGGATGGCCGCAGGATCGATGTCTTTGACGACAAGCCATTCCTTATCACAACCCTCATCGATGACTATCTTATCAGCAGGGTATTGATCGACAACGGCTCAACAGTCAATGTTCTCTTCGTATTACCATACAAACATCTTGAACACCCAACACGCAAGTTGGTTCTCGATCACGAACCGCTCCTGAGCTTTTCGGGCGATATCACACAGCCTCTTGGATCTGACAAACTTGAACTTCGTTTGAGTGACTGCAATGCTTCTAAGTCCATTTATACTGACTTCATCGTTGTGGACACCCCAAACTCTTACAACGCCATCCTAGGCCGACTAGCTATTAATCACATGAGAGCCATCATAGTTGGCTTTATGCTTGTAATGAAATTTCCAACTCCAATGAGCACTTACACCATTCGAGGATGCCGCCAAGTCGCCAGAGAATTGAATGCAATATGACAACAACTCAGCGCACTCGCGCCAAATTTGAAGTCTTGTCACTCACAAACATTCCTAAACCAACATGGTCCTAGCTCACACTCTCGTCGACCCACAAGTTACGGTATAGGAAGTTCAACTCTTTTTTAATAATCCGAGCTGACAGTCAAGATTAGATCCCAACTTCCCCTTGATATCAAAGCTCAATTAATTGATGTTCTACGCGAGTACTTCAATGTATTCGCCTGGTCATACACCGATATGCTAGGAATTGATCCTTCCGACATCTCTCATAAGCTAAACATTAGGCCAAATACAATCCTCATTCACCAAAAACGACGAGCCTTCGATGACGAGAAGTACCAAACTATTTAACCAGAGGTCACTCGACTCAAAGACCAATGTAACGCCCCGTGCCTAACTTAAATTTACTGGGTTTTCTACTAGTTACTGAGGGATTTAACTGTGTTCGGTAACTTGGTAAGTTAACGTTCAAGTTTAATTTACTAGTTTTTCTTGAAATGTCAAATTATTTTTTTAAGGTCATATGTCGTAGTACGTGTCGACACGAGTTCACCGGTGTCTTCGGATTATTTTTTGGAGTTTCAAGCTATTTTCTATGATTTATTGAAGTTTTGATAAAAAAAATTTAATTTTCTTAAATTAAAAAATAACATATTTAATATGGTGTAATACCCTTAAATTGATAAAGCATCATCTCTTTATTTGGGCCAATATGATCTACATACATATACTCCTGTATATATACAAAGTTCATGTATTAATATAAGATAAATAAAAGTAGTCGAGCGACGACAAGGTATGAGCTCGGTTAAGGGCAAAATGGTCATTTAACAATAATTATGTATAATTAAATTACGGGTTTGTGAAGCTTCGGAAAGGGAGGTCGGTGTTGGAACCGACATGGAGAGAATTTAATTTGAAGGGGAAGAGGTTTCCAGAGAAAAGGGGGAGGGAGCTCGAGAAGCTTCAAGGCTTCTAAACCCCTAATCGGAAAAGAAATGCCTCATTCCATGAGGTGGACGGGACGATCTCTTTCAATTTGTTTCTTCACTGCGGTGTCGCCACAATTTTGATTACTCAATCGATGGGTATTCCGGCTACGATTGTTTGTACCTGAGGTGAGAGACTCCAGACTTGGTTCTCATGTCAGGATCTATGTATGGTATTTGTTTTAATCGAGTTTTGAATGAGATTAGTGACTTTTGGGAACTATATTCCTTGAATTACATTTGGGTCAGGGTGTTACAAATGGTATCAGAGCGGGGATATGAACTGTGGGGTAAGTTATGGTTTGAATCACTATATTGATATGATTGCTGTGGATTAAATTTTCCTTGAGATGTGTTTGATATTCACTGGTTATCTTACATATAGATGCAGAGTATTGACAATTAATTCTCTTGTTTGAGGAAACAATGATTTCTCTTGCATAAATCCTCTTGTAAATATCAGTACTGTAAACAGTAAACGATATGATGATGATGGTTCCTTTCTTTCTGACAATGATTAGAGCTTTCTTGATTTTATGATTTTGTATCTTTCTGCATTACATGAGCTCTCTTTTTTTTTTTTTAAGATGTTCCTGTTTTGGCTGAGGACGCCCAAGTTTCCTTTGAAAAAAAAAAAGTTTCAGTTGAATTACTTCTATTGTTGTTTGTACAAGCTATAAGTTCTTTCCTCTGCAGATTTCTTTTATTCCTGTTTTGGATGGAAAACTTATATATAGATTCACTAAGGATATGCAGTGGTTAAGGCACATTACCCAGTCAACTCTACACAAGTATGCCATTGTTACACTGCTAAATATTCCAGCTAGTTATATCTGGGTGTACAAAGCATTTCCCATTTCTTGTATTTATGGTCTTTCTGTCCCTAGAAGTATGAATTATGTAATAGGTATACATGATTGAACTCCTTACAACAAGTTTTGAGCCGATCACGATTGGTATGAAATTGAGAAGGTTTTAACTAAATACATGGATGTTATGCAAATGCAATTTATTTTTGATGTGAAAACTGTTAGGAACAAGGTGCTTGTTTGGACCTTCTATTGTTTTGAAGCAAGGCAATTGCAAAGTATAAGTCTCCGAATTCCATTTGTGGTGTAATTTGGGATTTATATAGTATTTGAATATGGCTGACTCTGTAGGTGAATGAATTATCCATATCCAAATTGGAATTCTTTTCAGACTTGTTAGTTTTATTTATCATGTTATATTCAGCATGTTGAAGGCCTATTTAATAAAGGTGGTACCTCTCTTTTAGTTTTGTCATATACACAAAATGATGAAATATGTAGCAAGTGTTCCTGCAAGCCATGCAGCTTAGTTCTTGTCTACTTTATTGGACTGCGACTATGAAGGAATCATTATTTATTCAGTTCATCATTATTTATTGTGCTTCGGACCTGCTGATTAATATGCATGTAAATTGATATGTACTGGAAAGATGGGTATACTTTGCTACCTTCATATTAGTACTTGTGTCCTCCAATAACGGGTGACCTAATGGTTTATTTATTTACATATGTATCTGTATACTCACTTGCAGTTATATTGTGGTCGCTGGGAACCATAGCAGGTTATTAATCTATGATTTGTTAATTGGTATCACTTCCGAAGTAATTGGTCCTTTGCAGGTTAAAGGAACAATGAATGAAGGAAATGATATATCCTTTTGTAGGGTGTATGTCTTTTGCAGATTTGCTGCAAGTCTTATGCATATTAATTCTATTTCTTGGATTAATCAAAGCTTATAAGTAATGCAATGCTTTCGAGGATGCGAGTGTGTCTCGAGGAATTTTCGGGGATTTGTTGTTAGATACATATATTGCTTTGTTGTTTTTAGATGGTTTACGTCATCAAAGAAGCTGAACTATCCTGCTGGTATGGTCCGTCAAATAACTGGTTATGGTTTGCTCTCTATTATCTACTTCCTAGAAATTATGATGACATAACCTGGTAAACGTATTCTGTTATACTTGGCAGATATTCGTTTGATGCCTTCTACTCAACTAAACATATTTGCATTGAATGATGTTCACAGGTTACTAGATGTTATACTGTTTGCGGAGTGATGGTGACTTTTCCGCATCAAGAGGGATGGTAATTTCTTTCACCGCTTCATGCGGCGAGTACTACATCTTATTATGGGGCGTAGGGATTGTGTCTCCCTTGTGTGAATGACCCTAAACCTGATTGGGGCTCGTGGTGTTCGAGCGGATAATTAAGTAGGGATTGTGCCTCCCTTGGATAAAAACCCCAAAACCCAATCAGGATGCCACGGTGTGCAGCGGATTACGACCGAGTGCCAGGTTTTACCGCCGAGTGCGGGGTTTAACGCCGAGTGCGGGATCTCATGACGCTATCATGAAATTGTGGTTGTGATTCTCATTTGCGTGAGCAGGTATGAATTTATTACTTGTTGATATACCGTACATCACAAATGTTTTATTTTATTTTATGGATCGACCTATTGTTCATGAATATGAATAGGTACGTTTATGGTTTTGTTGAACTTGATCTGATTCAGTTGATATCTATTTGTCTGTTGCTGCTGTGTAAGGGTAGCAGCAGTTGTGATCATTTATGTATAGGCATGGTCTTGATGTTTAAAATAAAAAAAGAAGAAGAAGAAGAAGAAATGGATATGGTGAATGAGAAGGCTGTTGAATATATTGCGACCTTGTTGAATGACATTTCCTGAGATATAATCGTTTGTTGTGGTGGAAGTGGCATATCAATCTGGTATTTGTGATATGAGACCATGTGGTCAGAATGGATAGATCAGATGGTCAAGAAATGTAGGCAAAATTGTTCTTTCATTTTCCTGATCGATATTGAGTTATGGCTTCGGGTAAGGTAAATGATACTGATTTATGGTATGGTAAATATCCTATATAGATATTGGCCTAATCAATATTAAAAGGGAATGAAGTAAACTTGGAAATGTTTGAGAAGAATGTTGCATTGTTGAACATAATCTGGCTCATTTGAACAGGTTGAATATGGATGTGTTAGTGATGCTTTTTAAAGGGCAGGTTAGTATGTTGATCATACAAAGATTTCAAACATGTACACTCAACGTGGCCGAATATTCTAGTTTATATGGTTCTCAGCGATATGAAATTGATCATGCAAGTTCGAAGTAACATCCTGGCTCATAAGATAGAGAGAAGCTCTCTAACCTTATATAGCAAGTGAAACTTATATTCAGCAAATAAGTTTCAAGAAAAGGTTAAAGCTATATTAAATTTTACTTCAGTTGTTATATGGTATTGAATTTGTGTTGGGTCGTTGCACGTAATGGTACTTCTACATGAAATCTATTAAATGATCTAAACATCTATGTTTGGAACTTGGATAGTAAAATGTTTTTATAAATTTTGAGGGCAAAATTATTATTATTTTTTTTTAAGAGGGTGAGTTTGTAATACCCTTAATTTTATAAAGTATCATCTCTTTATTTGGGCTAATATGTTCTGCATACATATACACCTGTATATATACAAAGTTCATGTATTAATATAAGATAAATAAATGTAGTCGAGCGACCACAAGGTATGAGCTCGGTTAAGGGCAAAATGGTCATATAACAATAATTATGTATAATTAAATTACGGGTTCGTGAAGCATCGGAAAGGGAGGTCGGTGTTGGAACCGACATGGAGAGAATTTAATTTGAATGGGAAGAGGTTTCCAGAGAAAAGGGGGAGGGATCTCGAGAAGCTTCAAGGCTTCTAAACCCCTAATCGGAAAAGAAATGCCTCATTCCATGAGGTGGACGGGACGATTGACTTTCGGATTCAATGTTCTTGGTTTTGAACAAGGAATCAGATTGATGACTATGTATATGGAATTATGAATAAGATAGTAGTGAGCTGGTATATCAATTGCTTATTTCCTTTTGTATTTGCTGCTAGCACAAGGTTATGGATATCTGGTTAGACACTTCATACATATACATGTATGTGTATTGGTATATATCTTACAGATGAATGGTTATAGATATCCCTTATCAAACATGTCCATTATGTTAATTGTTTCGGGAAGTCTATTATCTTGATTATTTGAATTCCATGATTCTTGTTTTATTGGTTTTCTATATGGCAAACACATGTAAGCACTGGTTTTTCTTGCTATGCTGTTTTGATTTGGACAGTTGTCTGCGATTTCCTATAAAGGTTATGGAATTGGAATTGAGTACAATCAGAATTATAAATAGTTTATATTAAGTGTGGTGGGATTCGGTCTCATGGATTATGTTTTACTGCATAAGAATTGGCGTGTTCTCTATTGGTGTTTTGGTACAACTGTAAATTAGATGAGAAGTAGAATGGCAAAGATTTATGAACCAACTGAATCTAAGAAACCAAATTGACGGCACTGTTAGGGGAAATTGTATTAAGGAGAAGGGGTCTACTGTGTCGTTTTCATCAGCCAACTCTGACATCTAGTTTCTGCTGTAACTCAAGATGTTGCTAATCAATGTATTATGTTCTTCTGTTTATGAACGCATATATGTTAAGATATTGATGTGTTTAGGTTAGTATGAAAAATATCTGTTATTTGATGATGTTTTAGTATCTGCATCATTATGATATCAGTCTAATAAATGGCATCAGAGCTTCGGGCATTCATACAATGTAACGCAGGAATTAGTTTTGATTTGGAAACAAAACAAGAAAATCAATTTTGGATAATATAACTGGTAATGAGAATATCAGTTTCTTAGGTGCTGAAAGCAACTAAACCTATAGTAATAGACTGTTCTCAATGAGATTACGTGCATTAGACATTCATACTTAGTTGGACATGGTTTTGGTATAGCATGATACTATATATACACATGAATTTGTCATGATAACATGCTGGACTTGCATAATAAATAAATTGCATTATTCCGTTTTGTTATTGGCCTTGATCACATATTATCAGCTTAATCGATTTGGACTACTAGGTCCCCTTCAATACATGTAGAGCAAATAGTAACCTAGGCAAATTATAAATCTTTTATGGTCATAGTTTTTGGGTATGCGCGTATATGTCGTATCAGTTCAATGTGAGCATAATAGACCAGGAAATAGCTAGAAGAAACATGCGCTCTTCTATTACACTTCAAATGTTTTGAATCTTTTCATGAATAATGGAACATGTTCCTTGAGAATTGAAACTCCATGTTCTGCAGTAGAAATGACACTCGATACAAGATGCATTTTCTTTCGGGCAAACGAAGCCCATGTTTTGAGATTTCAGTAATAATTGGCTGAATGACTTACAGAGTCAGACTGCAGAACCATATACTTGAGTACGAACAAAGGCACATTCATGCTTGTATTGCACATACTGATTAACCATTCAAATATATGGTACGGTCTAGGTAAGCCTGCTCTCCTTGTTTTAGTCGAGCAACATTTCTCACCTTTTATGTTGATTTGGAAATAGTGAAAATGTTTTCCAGCTTTGTTTGAAAAGTAACACCAGTTGAGTAGTGAGTTTTACATATATAATAATTCACAGTAAATAAAATTTAAGTGTTTGAAGAGTTGGTTTATTTTAATTTATTTTTTTTTGAAAATGTGTAAAGGGTGGCTTTATCTTAATTCTTGTAAATTGTTGTAATCAAACCAGGGTGAAGGTTGGGTTAAGCAGACCAGGTTTGTCGTAATCACACCAGACAAAAAAAAAGAAGGCAGCAGAGACAGGTGTCGCCGTGTAATTAGCTAATTGAGGTTTTTTTGTTTTTTTTGTTTTTGGAACAGGACAGGAGGAGTCTTAAAAGGAAGAAACCCATTACAACCACAGACAAATATCTACGAGTCCCTCTCTCTTCTCTCTCTCCCTCTCAGAGTTTTGTGGTCTGAGTGAGATCTCTACCGCCCGCTCCGTCGTGGTTCGCTGTTCCCCCGCAAGGTACGCCTTCCCCTTTCCTTTCTCTCTCTCTTCGCGGCGGCGGGTTTCGTTGGTGTGGGTTTTGCCTTTCTGATCTCGATTAGTCCCTTGGGTATGATGAAGAAGAAACCAGTAAGAATCTGAGCGAGACATGCGTGAAATCTCATGTCAAATTATTGCTGCTCCCTCTTTTCTTGAGGTTGAGGAACCATTTTTGACTAGGGTTTCATGCTGTCCTGCCCCGAATTCTGAGGGGTTTCTTCTTTCATCAGTCCCTTAAAAAAATGGTGCTCCCTCTTTTCTTTTTCTCTCTATCTCTTCTCTTCTAACACTTGGAAGGCAAAACCTAGAAGATTTGGCCATGGACACCAGAGCTGTTGTTCCTCCACAACCCAGAGGTATTCATCGATTTTGGTCTCACCCAAGTGCTTGTTTCTCTTTTCTGGTTCGTTATTCTTAGTGGGTTTCGTGGTTTTGGTTAAAAGTTGTTCAATTTTGTGTGGATTTCTTGAAGTAATTGCCATTTTTTTTGTGTTTGGACTAATGGGTTTTAGACTTTTAGGATGATGATGTGTAGTTCTTGATGGGTTTTGTATCAGTAGAAGAAAGATTGTTTAAATTGATGGGTGATGATGCTTGAATTGGGGATTGTCTTCTTGACCTGATTATTGGTTGGGTAGGGTTTTTCCTCTAGATTGTGTTCTTGATTTGAACATTGTATTCGTCTTGATCTGCCTTTTGTATTCTCAAATTTAGATGATTGGGTTTTATGGGTTTTATTTTTCAACTGGGTTTTCCCTTGGTACTGTATCTGGTTTATTCAGATACAGTACAGTTCTCTCTTTTACACACAGTTCTAAGTTCTAACTGTGGTGACAATTGACAACCGAGGCAATGTTACTATGCATTACAATGAGTACTTACGGTAGTATTATCACCTTTTAATTTGATATAGGATGGAGAGGGCTATCTGGATTGTTCTCTATCAGGTTAACCATAGTTTAGAGTTGAACCATAATTCAAATTGAATTTAGTACCTCTGCACATATGCATATTGCAATGAATGAAACAAACAAGTTCAACTCAAGTTCAATATATTACCTATGCACCATAGTTCAACTTAAATTTAAATTCTAAAACCTAATACTTATGTGTTGCACTGCACATAAGGTTTGTTGACTTTCAATTTTTAAACTTGATCGATTAATCCTTCATTTGTTGCTTGGCTATGATAGGGAGAATGGTGGTTCTGATCCAGAGTTGATTGAGTCTGCTTCTCCTAGAAAAGTGGCTTATAGTTTCTATCATGTTAGAAATGTCAACCAGCTACCTATCATATTGTTACGCTGTGTCATCATCTTAAACAGATGCAACTGATTTCTTTTTTCTTTTTGCACATCCAGTGTATCTTCTCAACTGATCAGTGCTATCATCTATTTGATTCTCTCCTTTAATTTTCCTTATCATGTTGTTAACTGGGTGCTGATGATTTGCAGTTGCGTATGGATGACATCCCAAAGCTGCTGGCAGAGTACAAACAACTACTATCAAATTAATGGAGTGTCATCCCCTTCGGTTTTGCCATTGATCTTGATTAGTCCCTTGGGTCTATGATGAAGAAGAAACCAGTAAGAATCTGAGCGAGACATGCGTGAAATCTCATGTCAAAATATTGGTGCTCCCTCTTTTCTTAAGGTTGAAGAACCATTTTTGACTAGGGTTTCATGTTGTCCTGCTCTGAATTCTAAGGGGTTTCTTCTTTCATCAGTCCCTTAAAAAAATGGTGCTCCCTCTTTTCCTGGGGTTGAAGCACCAGCTTTGAAGATTGGTGCTCCCTCTTTCTTAGGGGTTGAAGAACCAGTTATATGTTGCCTTGTCTCGAAAAAAAAAAACAAAAATGGTGCTCCCTCTATTTTATGGGTTGAAGTACCAGTTTTGATGGTTTTCATTGAAGATCGGTGCTTCCTCAGCTAGACATCGTTGAAGTGTTGTGTTTTTGGCTCGTTGATAAGTTAGGATTCAATAGTCAAATCCAAAGTCTAGAACAGAAAGAGGACAGTGCTGTAGCTTTTCTATAAGTTTTAGGAAAGTTAGTCTTTTAAGGTTCTATTAGGATTTGTAATAGACTTATGTCTATTAGGTTTAGGAGTGCTAAACCATGTTGTATCAGCAGCCCCTATTTTATATAAAATAGGAGCTGCAGGGGGGTTTCTAAGGGTAAGAGACCGTAGAAAACCGAGGGCTTTAAGGGTGATAGAGAGATCTAGCAAGGGAGTTCGGGATTAGCATAAGGATTTCAATAAGTACTTGTAATCAGGATGTCATTCTCCATAGTGCTAGTGAATCTCTCAAGAGAGATCACAAAGTGGACGTAGGCCAGGGCTTTGTCTGAACCATTATAAAGTTGTTGTGTGCTGTGTTTTCGTCTTCAAGTTCATCTTTTTAGCTTTGCTTAAGTCGTAAAGTACCAGTAAAGATCCTAGGGCGCTGACCACTTTATGAATGCCTTCTTTATGGACATACAATTGAAGGGTATAATGTAGAGGTAAAGAAAAATCAGCTTCTGAGCTCAAGATGTTTGTTGATAGTGTCTTCTTAATACAACAAAGAGAATGCCACTCTTTGTTGTACTTTATAGCAGAAAAGATGGTGACGCCCCTCTTTTCTGTTAAGCTCTAGAATTGGAATTTTGTTGTGAGTTTTACATTTAGAAGAAAATTATTGGTTTATTGCTTGCTTGATAGCAGAAAAGATGGCGACGCCCCTCTTCTCTGTTAAGATTTAGAATTGGAATTTTGTTGTGAGTTTAAAAATAAGGTTCTGGTTTTTCCTCTGCATGAGTTATATCTTCTATAGCATTACAACACTACCGATTAAAGAAAATGATATGTTGCATGGTTCCTCAAAATACCTGTTTATTTGTTCCTTGATAATCAGGTGTGATACGGATGTGGATGTATGTATTGTCTGGGCACAACAGTTGCTAAATTTTATAATAAACTTTATGCTTAATTAAATAACAGACCTTGTATTTGTAGTTGGCCGCCTCGTTTTCGTCTTAATTCTTATCTTGTTTATGACTCATTGCTTATTGAGCTGGGGTGCTCATCTTATATCATTTTTTTATTTTTTTGTGTTACCTTAATATTATCCTGCATTATATTATGTTGTTTTGGTGTATATGCTTGCTGGATTAGTGTGATTTCTCTTCTCTCAAATCATCAATGGATATATTTGGTGTTTATGTTAACCCTACACTTTCTGTTAGGTGTATTGAAATGTGATGAATGTTTGGTTCATGGAAGGAACTGGCCATTGAGGTAGCCTTTTGAGTTACTGTATATAAGTATAAATAATTCAGCTTGTCTGTCTATGATATGTTATCCAGCAAGTTCATTAAGGAATTTGTTGTGTATTGTGTTAATTTTCTGAACACTAATAAAGCTTCCTCTACATCTGAGATTATAGGATACATCCTTTGACCATATGGTCTTGTGTCAAATGACTGTTATCTGGACCTTTGATTGTATGGAAGGGTATCAGTTGTCCCAACTTAGTCATGTAGCAATAAGACTGAATCAAAATGCTAGAATTGCATTTCCTTTTAGGTTTCGAAACTCAAAGGTTTATGAATCAGTGTCTTCTTAGATTGTTTTGGGCAATATCAGGTTTACAAGGATATGCCATGTTATGATGGCTGTGTTGTGGCTAAAGATAAATATATATAGGTACATACATAACTCGGTATCAAATTTAATTGTTGTTAAGTACTTGCTGCCGGTACTTTAGCTACTATAAAATCTGTTAGTGTGTGTCTGTTGACCTGACATTGGGATTTTGCGACTCAATTTGGACAATGTGTCTACCCTCTTGGTTTATATTTATCTGGTCATGCACTACATCTACATTTATGTATCCTACAGTTGTGAAATTTGATGTTAGTCAGGACTAGTATGAATCAATGAGTTATAATGTTGTAACTCTAGAAGCTTCCTTTTGCTTTGATTTCCTTCCTTTCTTGGTTGTTTGTTTGGTTGCTTTGCTCTAGGGCAAGTTACACATGTCAAGTGACTTTACAACTGCATGTGTTTTTGGTTTGTCTATTGTATAGCAGGACCTTATATGTTGTGAATCTATTATTGGCAGTGCTTGATTAATATATAGTCATGTGATATAGTGATCAAGATACCTGGTTTGGCTAGAGTGCTATAGGATGGCACTGAGGTCAGTTTCAGCTTCAATTTATGTAATCTGTTGGTTTTGCCTTTGGGAAAGTTTCGAGTTAATTTTAGTAATTTACAGCTTTAGTTCTAAGCTGAGGCAGATTTTAAGGCTTTATGAATGCACTTGTGATCAGTCTTTCATAAATCATAATGAAGTTCATGATTTCATGTGTTATTGTAGGACTTTTGAAAGTGTTAGGCTTAGATGAAAGGTTTATATAGGGGTTTCATGGTGGTGGCCAATAAACAGGCAAGTGAAAGTGGTGGTGTTATCATCTATCACAGCCTTTGTGATTATCTATCACACCCCACCACTACTAATAATCTCAACTAATTCTAAGAATAAAGTCTCAACTAATTCTGATATTAGTTTTATTAGGAAGGGTTAGTTGTACAGGTATTTGTCAGGAGAATATTGTGTAAAGTCTGTGTGTGCTTGCAGTGCAAGCCATTGTCCTTTTGAAGGGAAAGTTGTGTGGGGAGAGTTTAATATGGAGGATACTATTTCTAATGCTGCTTGAAATTGTATTGATATGATCTTCGGCTGAAAACAGTTTTTTGGTACAAGTCAAAAAGGTGCCTTCGCATGTTGTGGAAGGTATGATTTCTGAAAATAAATAGGATCAGTCCCTACCTTGTCTACAACTTCAAATGTTTAGTGTTATGTTGGAATGTGCGTGGTTCTGGGGAAAAGAAGTTTAGAACTGCTATTTCTCATTTTGTTCCTCTATATGAGTTTGATGTTTTAATTGTATCTGAACCTAGAGTTCCTTTCTCTAGAGCTAAAATTTTCTTCAAAAACATGTCGTCTCTGACGCTGCAAGTGTCTGATGCTAGAGGTTTGCTAATAGGATCAGAATCATAGCATGGTAGTATGTTTGCTAATAGGATTGCTAATAGGATCAGAATCATCAAACACTAGAAACTCTCATTTTAATGGTAGTATGTTTCATCTTCTTCATCATCAGATATCTCAACTTCTGAAGATACCTTGACCAATTCAGTTAAATAACATAATTTCAAAAATTGGTTTGGAGTAGTGAAAATGGTAGCAGGAGTTTCCAAATTTCTTTGAAAATTTAGGTTGGTGTAGTATGTTGGAGTTACTGCCTCTCCATGTTGAGATTGATTGATGCAAATTTTGGGGATACTGTTGAGATTGTTGCCTTGTAATCCTACTTACTGAACTAAGGGAGTTCAAAGTTGTTAACACTAATTTGATTGGTACCTACTGAGCTAATGTGCTGGTTTTAGTAGGGGATATCCTATTGCATTAATAGTTGTAAGACTAGCAGCCTTACTTTATTGTTTAGTAACACCCAAGCTAGAAGAATCATATGTGAAAGACCAATTATTTGTTTGGTCTCCTGGAGTCTGCCTATTGAGTACTGAGTGGATAATGATCTACTCTCACATGTCATAACCATAACCCCGGCAAAGGTCGGTTCTATCTTCGTATGATGCCAACTATCTACTTATCTGGCTTTTGTCTTCTGAAATTTCAGGAGGTTGCTACTATCACTATGGCTTAAAACTAAATAATACCCATGTTAAACCCTCCTCCTTGAAACATTGTATGTGTTCGTAGGCACAATGTTGATTGGATGTTGGTATGTTCTTGAAGAACTATCTTGAACACAAGAAATACGTTACTTGCAGAATGGTCAAAATTTTAACAAAATTTTAATTGCTTGGCCTTTGTCTACCCTTATAACTGGCATCATAAGTTTCCCCTTGTCTTACTTATTTGGCTATATTAAGTATCTGTTGAAGTAATCGGAACATGATTTTATGATCGAAGGGATTATGCATAGCCAATATTACAAGTAGTATCATCACCTCAGTTCAGTTATTTTGTATACTGCATCCTATGCCAAGTCCATGAAAGTCTGAAAGGAAACATGTTTGGAAAGTCATTTTGCGTCTTCTCATCGTAATGCTCTTCTCATCTACTTTGGTGAGTTCGGGCAGTTCATTGCGTTGTACTGTTACTATTGTCGTTGTCTTAAGTAAATGCTTCACATATTGAATGCTCTATGAAGCATTTTGTTCTCAGGCACAATGCTGATAGGATTCTAGTATCTTCATGATGTTGAAGAACAATCTTCAAATGAGGGATCAATTGCTTTTTTGGTCCCTCAAACGGAAAGTGAACTACTCTCTTGGTGGATCAATTCGCTTTCTGTTTCGTAGCTGAAACCCTTCTCGGATTCTTCATTATGTTTCGTAGCTTCCACGAAATCCCAATACTTTTTAGTTTTTTCTTTTTGCTGATCTATCTCCACATGCCACTGTGCATACAGCTAACTATCATACCAGTTTCCAGGCTTCAACTTCATCTCTTACTGGACATGAATGACCATTTTGGTAGTTTTGATAGCATTTAGCAGCACGAAAAGCACTTTTCTATCTTCAAATAAATCACTTCCTTCTAGGTAGGACGATAAACAGGACTTCGAACTTCTGATAGCAGCGATATGTCTGCATTTCCCGAATGGCCGATTTCCAGCTCTAATAAAAAGTCATAGAAAAAAAAAAGTGTTTTTATTTTTGTTTGCAGTGCAAATCCTTTGGCTTGGTCCCAAATGCCAGCTCTTTATTAGAGGAGAAGATTGAAAAAAAGAAAAAAAGAAAAAAAAAAGAAGAATGTCTTAAAAGTTTTTCTTCATATGCGTTGAGCTCTTGTTGCTCAGAATACGAGTAATAACACCCTCTAAGATTTCTACCCGCTCTTTGTGTGACGTTCAAACGTGGTACGGATATACATGCAAAGGTCAAGGCAGCAAAACTCTACATGTGAAAATTAGCTACAGTATTGCAAAGCATCAAAAGTTCAAAATTAGCTACATGTTAAAAGGGATAGTTCCGAATTGGATTGCATTATTTTCCTGATACACCAACCAGCTCAGACAATAATGATTGATTGCGCTTAAACGATTACCAAATAATTCAAAAACCAAATTTGACTGACCGAAACTCCAAAGCAGAGCTTACAACATTAAGAGATAAGTGGGTAAAATTAATTAATGAATGAATTCAATCATAATTAAATTGATAGCAACTCTTTGTTCCTTCCCTCTCGCTTTCTCCTTAGCTTGTGAGGGTTAGGGTTTCCTTTGTATCGATCCCTTGCAATCAAAGGTGAGTTGGGTGCGTAGTCTGCGTCGCAGGGTTCCAAACCCTTTCAAAAAGATTAAAAAAAATGATAGCATATTGTAAAAGTCCCCAAAACCTTGCTATGAAAGAAGCAGAGACTTGTCTTGCATTAAGAGTAGATCGAGGCAATCAATCATCTCCAGGACATAGTTCTGAAACAGGCTTTACTACTCCCCACATGGGTGCATCATTCTGCAGAAATCCATGAATTAAGTTAAAAAAGAGTACAGTATCATCCTGAACATATAAGCAAGAAATCATGTCAACTTCACCACATATGATGAATCTTTTCAATGGAATGAAGCAAAATTCCCAGCTTATGGCACCAAATCCATTTATTCATCTGAGTCACTCATAGTATCTTGCTATACGTAGTCATCTTATATTCATTTTCAAAGTTATAAAACTTATAATCTCGTTGCAGCACGACCCACATATGATATGAGCATGGTAGTTCCGTGGACAACCCAAAATCATCAAAGCAAATAGTCGGAGCACTAAACTCACCAGGTAAACAACATCAAAGGCTTTGCTTTAACTATCAATGGAATTCTTAACATTGTCATTCCTGAAACAGCAGTTACAAGGTTTAGCAACTATATCAATCTACAATGAACCACAATCTTTTCTATATGTCTGGCATGTTTAACAGATTCAAATGTGAACCGCTAAAGAATGAAAATAAAAATGATATTGTAACCAAAGAAGAGAAGAAAAAAAACCTAGAGCAATGTAAAAAAGAGAGGAACGCTTACATTACTTGGCTTAACAATGTAAAAGATATTAAAGATGTAAAACAGACGTAAAACATCACTGCAATAATTGTTGCAATATGAACCTATTTTTAGTTTTTCCTTCTGAGGATCTCAATGGACACCCATTTTAAGCATATCCTATACAAAAGAAAACATCCCACACAACTGGAAATATCAGAGATGTGGTAGTTGGTAATCCTAACCCATACCGACCTTTTAAGCATACCCTATACAAAAGAATCCAACTCCACCGAAGCACCTTATGTCTTATATGCAGAGTGGGAACATACTAAGGGTGCGCGTGTGTGTGTGTGGAGGGGGGGGGGGGGGGGGGGGTGTGCCGGGTGTTGTCCAGCTCCCCCTCTTAACAACAGGAAGAGTGGTGTTTGATAAATCAGATTCCCTTCTGCTTATTCTAGAAGCCATCTCTAATAAAGAAGAAATCATTTCCTTCTATTTTTATCGTGAAGAAATCAGTTCTACTTATTATTTGAACATTTCCTTCAATTTTTCTCGTGAAGAAATCAGTTCTATCAGTTCTACCAAATGATTCTAGGTCCCCAAAAACAAAATACTACATGGGGCCAACCTGTCTCAAGAATGTCAACAACCATAAATGCTCTATAGAAATAGAATCATCCAGTAACCATCAGGCAGGTCCTGCTTATGACTTCATTTAACTTGGCTGTATAGCTTTCCTTACAAAGGGATGATTGGTATGAAGTGAACTAAACAAAAAGGGATATGAAAATAGAACTTTAAATTAGTCGCTAGGAAGCTGAATGGAAGCACGCGATCACACTTGACGGGTGGGCACCAATTCAACGTTTTTGAATGAATAAGACTATTGAATCTACAGAACTGTCAAATATATGGTTACACAAGCCTAAAAGGAAGAAAACAAAGTCCTAATTTCAGATGTTGTAATCATTGACACTAACTTTATGCAAGTGATGGTATTAACTATAAATATGTTATACTTTCAAGGTCATGCCATTAGCATTCTACAGAAGCTCCTAAAAGATAAAATTTATACTCATTTTATCAAGTAATTTCACTTTCCAGATGCTCCTCTTAGCAGCACTAACTACTCTCAACCACACCGTCAAATCATGACAGTACTATTTAGTTGCAGACTCATAGTTCTTTGATTATTACCACCCATAAGCAAATCTTCAGATTCAAGAATACCTTCAACAGTAATTTCACCATCTTGCCTGGCTCTCTCATTCATAAACCACAAACTTCAACTTCAGCCTAAAACCATTACCTACTTAAGAAATGCCTGCCCAGTGCTCCAAATTACCATAACAAACCTAGTAGGCACAAGCATGGACATTAGAACTATAGCCCCATCCCAACTCACATTTCACCAGAAATGATATTTGTTACGAAAGAGTAACTAACTTGGAGACAGATGATATTAGGCCCTAGCCGCTGCAGCCCTCCTTTCTTCCATGAGCAATGACCAATCATTAGAGAATCCTCGGAGAGCACCACAACAATGCCCTTCACCTTCTATTGTCGTTTGTTGTTTATTCAGGATAAATCTGTCCAAGCCTGCTGCATGTGGTGATTTTTCACAGCCACACTAAACTTTAGATCCCATTTCCAGGACCCTGTCATTCAGTAGTACGTAAGTTCATCACCAGACCACATCAAATAGAATCTCAGTGCCACAACATGATGTGAAAAGATGAGATCATATAGTTAATTTGAAATGAAATCTCATTTGTGGCATTGAGACCTCATGGAAATTTCACTATTTTTAAATCTTAACTAGTGCTATCATAAATCACCAGCTTAATTTCCTCCCATGTTAAATTCAGGTATATAGTTAAACGTCATCTACGTTCTGATCTACTAAAACTAGGACAATTTTTATTGTTCATTATATACTTATTCTATTTGCTTGTTTATGAGAAAGCATAAAGAACAAATCTTTGCATTTTCCCTTCAAGATAGACATATAAACGACTATGGTAGAGTTTATCACTGAACAGGAAAATATACCAACAAACCAAGAACAGAAAGCTGGGTTCCAGTATAAACATATGGAATCAGAACAACAAAATGCTTTGGAATGAAGCACCTTTGATGAAGTGCAGAAGCAGTAATGCACTCCTCGAAAACAGTGGTTATGACAGCGACCAAAAAAAACAAAGTTTGTCATTTTTACATATAGACTCTGGTTATATACAATAATGAAGTAGCGTCAGCCGTGCATTCCTTAAACTATACACCAATTACGAGGGACAAGGAACCAACTACCGAGAATTATAGTAATTCTTTGCAGATGTAGGTATATAAATATTAAACTACACAAAAAAAGAAGTTATTTTGACAGTTGCGAATTCTGAATTTAGAAATAGAAGTTATTTCACAGTTGCGAATTCTATGTGTTATTGAGTGTGGATTAGATGTTTTACTTACAGAAATCCCACGGAAATTCTATTCTCATAGTTCAAACCATCAGGCATCCCCAGGTCACCAATATGATCACCCAAAAGAATAATATTTCTTCTTGTCTTGACTAACACATTCTCATAAGTTGGTCCGTCTGAATCACCTAATTGCTCATGAAGTGGAGCAGCCATATCAAGAGCATGCTCATTTTTATTCAGACTATGTATCGTCTTCACTGTAAATTACATTAAACCCAAATAAGAATATGCAAATACAATGCCTCGTCATGATGAATGAAATTAACATAGAGAAGTATTTTGCACCACATGAAAATAAAGAAAAGAAAAAGGCAAATGAAGAAACACGCGGAATTCGGTAATGCAAATAGGCACCAAACATTTATGAAGTACCCGGTTGTTCATTAAATGGCAAAAGAACTCACCTGAGCAAAAAGTTTACTTTATAGTATAAGACTATAAGGTTGCATATGTTTAACATATAGAAAAAAAAATTGTTTAAAAGAAATGAAACACAAAAGGAAAGCAGAGGTTGCAATTTTGTACCATTTTCCAATGGCCTCAGAGCTAGTAGCATATAAGCCTCCTTACAAATGGAGGGGTGTGTTTCAAGTCCTGGGTTTAGACCAGGCATGGAAGGGAATGCTTACCTTTTTGTCAGCCTTTCTAATAAAGGAAAATACAAAAGAAGAACTTTTAAGGTCAAAAGCACATGCAAAAGATCCTATGATTGCTCACACAAATTATTTTATTTTATTTTATCTTATTATCGTTCATATTATTATTTCACCAACTAGCTTCTGGGATACAAAGAATTATGTTTCAATAATAAATAGTGAAAATTATGATCAGTGTGAGAAAGATTCATCAGTATTGATTATTGAACACCATTAAAAGATACAAGGCGGCCGTTTTCATCAAAGACCATCCTGTTGGAGACGATCTTCACATTTTTGAATAATCTGTGAAC
Source organism: Fragaria x ananassa (assembly GCA_034370585.1). Taxonomy (NCBI): domain Eukaryota; kingdom Viridiplantae; phylum Streptophyta; class Magnoliopsida; order Rosales; family Rosaceae; genus Fragaria; species Fragaria x ananassa. Next base: position 17,430,556 of record CP139766.1, read on the forward strand.
TTTCTGCCTCAGGACCTAGAACGATGAGAATAGATACACATAAGCATACAATAATTTTTGTGACAATACAAGAGAAAAATGGCAATAAAACTTAACTAACCTCCTCAATGATATCCGCAAGTCCTGCAGAAAATATAGGAACGGGAATGTCTCTTTTCTGCAAGTGGGAAATAATCAGTGTATGGAAAAACCTAATGAGTAAAGTTCTTTCAAAGTTCTCCTTGGTACCTACCGATACAGAAAAAGAGAACAGAGAGAAAGAGGGAGGAAATAAGAAGAAGTCTGTAGACACTGCAGCAAATAATAGATGGCCAACATAACCAAATACACAATAAAAATATGAAAGTCTTTGCGGGATAAGAAAGGAAAAAGAGGGGTATACACTCCCATAATTATATGTAAAATGAAACTCACCTCTAAAAACTCAAATAATTCAACAACACCCTCCCTAAAAGCGATTGCTGAATCAGCAACAGATTGCTTTATCCCATCATACGTAACGCCTCCTTCAACCAAAAGAAAATGAGTTTTTCCCCACCTGCGCCAATGTAATCAGTATCTTTTTCTATTGGGCAATAACAAAATCAGTAGTATGTGATTACATTACAATAAAATCACTGCATGGAAGTTAAGTGACATAGAAGCATAGAAGTGACATATGTCCGACAAACGAAAATAGAGGTTGGGACTTGACTTGCCATTCTTCCATAAGCAGAGTTTTCTGCTGAATTGGAATAGTTGGGGAAAACTCTAACGGATGATAGTATTCGTATAACTGACGCCTCTTGTTATCATATTCAGGATTCTCCTGTTGCAAAACACCTGCTAGGCTTGTTATCAATCCATGAACTACATGGCAAATTAAACAGAGAAGTGAAGCAAACAAACACAAGACAGAGAAAGCCTACTTTGTCCTCGACAGCCATTGACTCTGTACTTGGTCAGTGTGGCATCAAAATCTGCTATAACCTGTTGAAAATCACATACATACAATTGTAACAAAAAGCAGAGGCAATGAGTGAAGTGAAAACATGGGGAAGGGAATGAAACAACATTGATCTTTCAACTTTTTTTGGGAAAATTTGACGTGTTATTTTGGCATTTTGGCACGATCTTACGAGATTGCGAACATATCAACGTTCTCGGAATCTGCCGAAACCAAATTCATGGCTCTTTTTGGGACCTCCATACACCCACAACATTGATCTTTCAACTTTTTTTGAGAATATTTGACGTGTTATTTTAGCATTTTCGCACGATCTTACGAGATTGCGAACATATCAACGTTCTCGGAATCTGCCGAAACCAAATTCTTGGCTCTTTTTGGGACCTCCATACACCCACAACATTGATCTTTCAACTTTTTTTGAGAAAATTTTACGTGTTATTTTGGCATTTTCGCACGATCTTACGAGATTGCGAACCTATCAATGTTCTCGGAATCTGCCGAAACCAAATTCATGGCTCTTTTTGGGACCTCCATACACCCACAACATTGATCTTTCAACTTTTTTTGGGAAAATTTGACGTGTTATTTTGGCATTTTCGCACGATCTTACGAGATTGCGAACCTATCAACGTTCTCGGAATCTTCCGAAACCAAATTCATGGCTCTTTTTGGGACCTCCATACACCCACAACATTGATCTTTAAACTTTTTTTGGGAAAATTTGACGTGTTATTTTGGCATTTTCGCACGATCTTACGAGATTGCGAACATATCAACGTTCTCGGAATCTTCCGAAACCAAATTCATGGCTCTTTTCGGGACCTCCATACACCCACAACATTGATCTTTCAACTTTTTTGAGAAAATTTGACGTGTTATTTTGGCATTTTCGCACGATCTTACGAGATTGCGAACCTATCAATGTTCTCGGAATCTGCCGAAACCAAATTCATGGCTCTTTTTGGGACCTCCATACACCCACAACATTGATCTTTCAACTTTTTGTGGGAAAATTTGACGTGTTATTTTGGCATTTTCGCACGATCTTACGAGATTGCGAACCTATCAACGTTCTCGGAATCTTCCGAAACCAAATTCATGGCTCTTTTTGGGACCTCCATACACCCACAACATTGATCTTTAAACTTTTTTTGAGAAAATTTGACGTGTTATTTTGGCATTTTCGCACGATCTTACGAGATTGCGAACCTATCAACGTTCTCGGAATCTTCCGAAACCAAATTCATGGCTCTTTTTGGGACCTCCATACACCCACAACATTGATCTTTCAACTTTTTTTGGGAAAATTTGACGTGTTATTTTGGCATTTTCGCACGATCTTACGAGATTGCGAACCTATCAACGTTCTCGGAATCTTCCGAAACCAAATTCATGGCTCTTTTTGGAACCTCCATACACCCACAACATTGATCTTTCAACTTTTTTTGAGAAAATTTGACGTGTTATTTTAACATTTTCGCACGATCTTACGATATTGCGAACATATCAACGTTCTCGTAATCTTGCGAAACCAAAATCATGACTCTTTTTGGGACCTCCATACACCCACAACATTGATCTTTCAATTTTTTTTGAGAAAATTTGACGTGTTATTTTGGCATTTTCGCACGATCTTACGAGATTGCGAACCTATCAACGTTCTCGGAATCTTCCGAAACCAAATTCATGGCTCTTTTTGGAACCTCCATACACCCACAACATTGATCTTTCAACTTTTTTTGAGAAAATTTGAAGTGTTATTTTAGCATTTTCGCACGATCTTACGAGATTGCAAACATATCAACGTTCTCGGAATCTTCCGAAACCAAATTCTTGGCTCTTTTTGGGACCTCCATACACCCACAACATTGATCTTTCAACTTTTTTTTATAAAATTTGACGTGTTATTTTGGTATTTTCGCACGATCTTACGAGATTAGAACATATCAACATTCTCGGAATCTGCCGAAACCAAATTCTTGCCAATTTTTGGGACCTCCATACACCCACAACATTGATCTTTCAACTTTTTTTGAGAAAATTTGACGTGTTATTTTAGCATTTTCGCACGATCTTACGAGATTGCGAACATATCAACGTTCTCGGAATCTGCCGAAACCAAATTCATGGCTCTTTTTGGAACCTCCATACACCCACAACATTGATCTTTCAACTTTTTTTGAGAAAATTTGACGTGTTATTTTGGCATTTTCGCACGTTCTTACGAGATTGCGAACACATCAACGTTCTCGGAATCTTCCGAAACCAAATTCATGGCTCTTTTTGGGACCTCCATACACCCACGACATTGATCTTTCAACTTTTTTTGAGAAAATTTGACGTGTTATTTCGGCATTTTCGGACGATCTTACGAGATTGCGAACATATCAACGTTCTCAGAATCTTCCGAAACCAAATTCATGGCTCTTTTTGGGACCTCCATACACCCACAACGTTGATCTTAGTACTTTTTTTGGGAAAATTTGACGTGTTATTTTGGCATTTTCGCACGATCTTACGAGATTGCGAACATATCAACGTTCTCGGAATCTGCCGAAACCAAATTCTTGGCTCTTTTTGGGACCTCCATACACCGACAACATTGATCTTTCAACTTTTTTTAGGAAAATTTGACGTGTTATTTTGGCATTTTCGCACGATCTTACGAGATTGCGAACATATCAACGTTCTCGGAATCTTCCGAAACCAAATTCATGGCTCTTTTTGGGACCTCCATACACCCACAACATTGATCTTACAACTTTTTATGGGAAAATTTGACGTGTTATTTTGGCATTTTCGCACGATCTTACGAGATTGCGAACATATCAACGTTCTCGGAATCTTCCGAAACCAAATTCATGGCTCTTTTTGGGACCTCCATACACTCACAACATTGATCTTTAAACTTTTTTTGAGAAAATTTGACGTGTTATTTTGGCATTTTCGCACGATCTTACGAGATTGCGAACCTATCAATGTTCTCGGAATCTGCCGAAACCAAATTCATGGCTCTTTTTGGGACCTCCATACACCCACAACATTGATCTTTCAACTTTTTTTGGGAAAATTTGACGTGTTATTTTGGCATTTTCGCACGATCTTACGAGATTGCGAACCTATCAACGTTCTCGGAATCTTCCGAAACCAAATTCATGGCTCTTTTTGGGACCTCCATACACCCACAACATTGATCTTTAAACTTTTTTTGGGAAAATTTGACGTGTTATTTTGGCATTTTCGCACGATCTTACGAGATTGCGAACATATCAACGTTCTCGGAATCTTCCGAAACCAAATTCATGGCTCTTTTCGGGACCTCCATACACCCACAACATTGATCTTTCAACTTTTTTGAGAAAATTTGACGTGTTATTTTGGCATTTTCGCACGATCTTACGAGATTGCGAACCTATCAACGTTCTCGGAATCTTCCGAAACCAAATTCATGGCTCTTTTTGGGACCTCCATACACCCACAACATTGATCTTTAAACTTTTTTTGAGAAAATTTGACGTGTTAGTTTGGCATTTTCGCACGATCTTACGAGACTGCGAACCTATCAATGTTCTCGGAATCTGCCGAAACCAAATTCATGGCTCTTTTTGGGACCTCCATACACCCACAACATTGATCTTTCAACTTTTTTTGGGAAAATTTGACGTGTTATTTTGGCATTTTCGCACGATCTTACGAGATTGCGAACCTATCAACGTTCTCGGAATCTTCCGAAACCAAATTCATGGCTCTTTTTAGGACCTCCATACACCCACAACATTGATCTTTAAACTTTTTTTGGGAAAATTTGACGTGTTATTTTGGCATTTTCGCACGATCTTACGAGATTGCGAACATATCAACGTTCTCGGAATCTTCCGAAACCAAATTCATGGCTCTCTTTGGGACCTCCATACACCCACAACATTGATCTTACAACTTTTTTTGGGAAAATTTGACGTGTTATTTTGCCATTTTCGCACGATCTTACGAGATTGCGAACATATCAACGTTCTCGGAATCTTCCGAAACCAAATTCATGGCTCTTTTCGGGACCTCCATACACCCACAACATTGATCTTTCAACTTCTTTGAGAAAATTTGACGTGTTATTTTGGCATTTTCGCACGATCTTACGAGATTGCGAACATATCAACGTTCTCGGAATCTGCCGAAACCAAATTCTTGCCTCTTTTTGGGACCTCCATACACCCACGACATTGATGTTTCAACTTTTTTTGAGAAAATTTGACGTGTTATTTTGGAATTTTCGCACAATCTTACGAGATTGCGAACATATCAACGTTCTCGGAATCTTCCAAAACTAAATTCATGGCTCTTTTTGGGACCTCCATACACCCACAACATTGATCTTTCAACTTTTTTTGGGAAAATTTGACGTGTTATTTTAGCATTTTCGCACGATCTTACGAGATTGCGAACATATCAACGTTCTCGTAATCTTCCGAAACCAAATTCATGGCTCTTTTTGGGACCTCCATACACCCACAACATTGATCTTTCAACTTTTTTTGGGAAAATTTGACGTGTTATTTTGGCATTTTCGCACGATCTTACGATATTGCGAACATATCAACGTTCTCGGAATCTTCCGAAACCAAATTCATGGCTCTTTTTGGGACCTCCATACACCCACGACATTGATGTTTCAACTTTTTTTGGGAAAATTTGACGTGTTATTTTGGCATTTTCGCACGATCTTACGAGATTGCGAACATATCAACGTTCTCGGAATCTGCCGAAACCAAATTCTTGCCTCTTTTTGGGACCTCCGTACACCCACGACATTGATGTTTCAACTTTTTTTGAGAAAATTTGACGTGTTATTTTGGCATTTTCGCACGATCTTACGAGATTGCGAACATATCAACGTTCTTGGAATCTTCCGAAACCAAATTCATGGCTCTTTTTGGGACCTCCATACACCCACAACATTGATCTTTCAACTTTTTTTTTGAAAATTTGACGTGTTATTTTGGAATTTTCACACGATCTTACGAGATTGCGAAATATCAACGTTCTCGGAATCTGCCGAAACCAAATTCTTGCGTCTTTTTGGGACCTCCATACACCCACAACATTGATCATTCAACTTTTTTTGAGAAAATTTGACGTGTTATTTTGGCATTTTCGCACGATCTTACGATATTGCGAACATATCAACGTTCTCGGAATCTGCCGAGAACCAAATTCATGGCTCTTTTTGGGATCTCCATACACCCACAACATTGATCTTTGAACTTTTTTTTAGAAAATTTGACGTGTTATTTTGGCATTTTCGCACGATCTTACGAGATTGCGAACATATCAACGTTCTCGGAATCTTCCGAAACCAAATCCATGGCTCTTTTCGGGACCTCCATACACCCACAACATTGATCTTTCAACTTTTTTGAGAAAATTTGACGTGTTATTTTGGCATTTTCGCACGATCTTACGAGATTGCGAACATATCAACGTTCTCGGAATCTGCCGAAACCAAATTCTTGCCTCTTTTTGGGACCTCCATACACCCACGACATTGATGTTTCAACTTTTTTTGAGAAAATTTGACGTGTTATTTTGGAATTTTCGCACAATCTTACGAGATTGCGAACATATCAACGTTCTCGGAATCTTCCAAAACTAAATTCATGGCTCTTTTTGGGACCTCCATACACCCACAACATTGATCTTTCAACTTTTTTTGGGAAAATTTGACGTGTTATTTTGGCATTTTCGCACGATCTTATGAGATTGCGAACATATCAACGTTCTCGGAATCTTCCGAAACCAAATTCATGGCTCTTTTTGGGACCACCATACACTCACAACATTGATCTTTAAACTTTTTTTGAGAAAATTTGACGTGTTATTTTGGCATTTTCGCACGATCTTACGAGATTGCGAACCTATCAACGTTCTCGGAATCTGCCGAAACCAAATTCATGACTCTTTTTGGGATCTCCATACACCCACAACATTGATCTTTCAACTTTTATTGAGAAAATTTGACGTGTTATTTTGGCATTTTCACACAATCTTACGAGATTGCGAACATATCAACGTTCTCGGAATCTTCCGAAACCAAATTCATGGCTCTTTTTGGGACCTCCATACACCCACGACATTGATGTTTCAACTTTTTTTGGGAAAATTTGACGTGTTATTTTGGCATTTTCGCACGATCTTACGAGATTGCGAACATATCAACGTTCTCGGAATCTGCCGAAACCAAATTCTTGCCTCTTTTTGGGACCTCCGTACACCCACGACATTGATGTTTCAACTTTTTTTGAGAAAATTTGACGTGTTATTTTGGCATTTTCGCACGATCTTACGAGATTGCGAACATATCAACGTTCTTGGAATCTTCCGAAACCAAATTCATGGCTCTTTTTGGGACCTCCATACACCCACAACATTGATCTTTCAACTTTTTTTTTGAAAATTTGACGTGTTATTTTGGAATTTTCACACGATCTTACGAGATTGCGAAATATCAACGTTCTCGGAATCTGCCGAAACCAAATTCTTGCGTCTTTTTGGGACCTCCATACACCCACAACATTGATCATTCAACTTTTTTTGAGAAAATTTGACGTGTTATTTTGGCATTTTCGCACGATCTTACGATATTGCGAACATATCAACGTTCTCGGAATCTGCCGAGAACCAAATTCATGGCTCTTTTTGGGACCTCCATACACCCACAACATTGATCTTTGAACTTTTTTTGAGAAAATTTGACGTGTTATTTTGGCATTTTCGCACGATCTTACGAGATTGCGAACATATCAACGTTCTCGGAATCTTCCGAAACCAAATCCATGGCTCTTTTCGGGACCTCCATACACCCACAACATTGATCTTTCAACTTTTTTGAGAAAATTTGACGTGTTATTTTGGCATTTTCGCACGATCTTACGAGATTGCGAACATATCAACGTTCTCGGAATCTGCCGAAACCAAATTCTTGCCTCTTTTTGGGACCTCCATACACCCACGACATTGATGTTTCAACTTTTTTTGAGAAAATTTGACGTGTTATTTTGGAATTTTCGCACAATCTTACGAGATTGCGAACATATCAACGTTCTCGGAATCTTCCAAAACTAAATTCATGGCTCTTTTTGGGACCTCCATACACCCACAACATTGATCTTTCAACTTTTTTTGGGAAAATTTGACGTGTTATTTTGGCATTTTCGCACGATCTTATGAGATTGCGAACATATCAACGTTCTCGGAATCTTCCGAAACCAAATTCATGGCTCTTTTTGGGACCACCATACACTCACAACATTGATCTTTAAACTTTTTTTGAGAAAATTTGACGTGTTATTTTGGCATTTTCGCACGATCTTACGAGATTGCGAACCTATCAACGTTCTCGGAATCTGCCGAAACCAAATTCATGACTCTTTTTGGGATCTCCATACACCCACAACATTGATCTTTCAACTTTTATTGAGAAAATTTGACGTGTTATTTTGGCATTTTCACACAATCTTACGAGATTGCGAACATATCAACGTTCTCGGAATCTTCCGAAACCAAATTCATGGCTCTTTTTGGGACCTCCATACACCCACAACATTGATCTTTCAACTTTTTTTGAGAAAATTTGACGTGTTATTTTGGCATTTTCGCACGATCTTACGAGATTGCGAACATATCAACGTTCTTGGAATCTTCCGAAACCAAATTCATGGCTCTTTTTGGGACCTCCATACATCCACAACATTGATCTTTCAACTTTTTTTTTGAAAATTTGACGTGTTATTTTGGCATTTTCACACGACCTTACGAGATTGCGAAATATCAACGTTCTCGGAATCTGCCGAAACCAAATTCTTGCGTCTTTTTGGGACCTCCATACACCCACAACATTGATCATTCAACTTTTTTTGAGAAAATTTGACGTGTTATTTTGGCATTTTCGCACGATCTTACGATATTGCGAACATATCAACGTTCTCGGAATCTGCCGAAACCAAATTCATGGCTCTTTTTGGGACCTCCATACACCCACAACATTGATCTTTAAACTTTTTTTGAGAAAATTTGACGTGTTATTTTGGCATTTTCGCACGATCTTACAAGATTGCGAACATATCAACGTTCTCGGAATCTTCCGAAACCAAATTCATGGCTCTTTTTGGGACCTCCATACACCCACAACATTGATCTTTCAACTTTTTTTGAGAAAATTTGACGTGTTATTTTGGCATTTTCACACGATCTTACGAGATTGCGAAATATCAACGTTCTCGGAATCTGCCGAAACCAAATTCTTGCGTCTTTTTGGGACCTCCATACACCCACAACATTGATCTTTCAACTTTTTTTGAGAAAATTTGACGTGCTATTTTGGCATTTTCGCACGATCTTACGAGATTGCGAAATATCAACGTTCTCGGAATCTTGCGAAACCAAATTCATGGCTCTTTTTGGGACCTCCATACACCCACAACATTGATCTTTCAACTTTTTTTGAGAAAATTTGACGTGTTATTTTGGCATTTTCACACGATCTTACGAGATTGCGAAATATCAACGTTCTCTGAATCTGCCGAAACCAAATTCATGGCTCTTTTTGGGACCTCCATACACCCACAACATTGATCTTTCAACTTTTTTTGGGAAAATTTGACGTGTTATTTTGGCATTTTCGCACGATCTTACGAGATTGCGAACATAACAACGTTCTCGGAATCTTCCGAAACCAAATTCATGGCTCTTTTTGGGACCTCCATACACCCACAACATTGATCTTTCAACTTTTTTTGGGAAAATTTGACGTGTTATTTTGGCATTTTCGCACGATCTTACGAGATTGCGAACCTATCAACGTTCTCGGAATCTTCCGAAACCAAATTCATGGCTCTTTTTGGGACCTCCATACACCCACAACATTGATCTTTGAACTTTTTTTGGGAAAATTTGACGTGTTATTTTGGCATTTTCGCACGATCTTACGAGATTGCGAACATATCAACGTTCTCGGAATCTTCCGAAACCAAATTCATGGCTCTTTTCGGGACCTCCATACACCCACAACATTGATCTTTCAACTTTTTTGAGAAAATTTGACGTGTTATTTTGGCATTTTCGCACGATCTTACGAGATTGCGAACATATCAACGTTCTCGGAATCTGCCGAAACCAAATTCTTGCCTCTTTTTGGGACCTCCGTACACCCACGACATTGATGTTTCAACTTTTTTTGAGAAAATTTGACGTGTTATTTTGGCATTTTCGCACGATCTTACGAGATTGCGAACATATCAACGTTCTTGGAATCTTCCGAAACCAAATTCATGGCTCTTTTTGGGACCTCCATACACCCACAACATTGATCTTTCAACTTTTTTTTTGAAAATTTGACGTGTTATTTTGGAATTTTCACACGATCTTACGAGATTGCGAAATATCAACGTTCTCGGAATCTGCCGAAACCAAATTCTTGCGTCTTTTTGGGACCTCCATACACCCACAACATTGATCATTCAACTTTTTTTGAGAAAATTTGACGTGTTATTTTGGCATTTTCGCACGATCTTACGATATTGCGAACATATCAACGTTCTCGGAATCTGCCGAAACCAAATTCATGGCTCTTTTTGGGACCTCCATACACCCACAACATTGATCTTTAAACTTTTTTTGAGAAAATTTGACGTGTTATTTTGGCATTTTCGCACGATCTTACGAGATTGCGAACATATCAACGTTCTCGGAATCTTCCGAAACCAAATTCATGGCTCTTTTTGGGACCTCCATACACCCACAACATTGATCTTTAAACTTTTTTTGAGAAAATTTGACGTGTTATTTTGGCATTTTCGCACGATCTTACGAGATTGCGAACATATCAACGTTCTCGGAATCTTCCGAAACCAAATTCATGGCTCTTTTTGGGACCTCCATACACTCACAACATTGATCTTTAAACTTTTTTTGAGAAAATTTGACGTGTTATTTTGGCATTTTCGCACGATCTTACGAGATTGCGAACCTATCAATGTTCTCGGAATCTGCCGAAACCAAATTCATGGCTCTTTTTGGGACCTCCATACACCCACAACATTGATCTTTCAACTTTTTTTGGGAAAATTTGACGTGTTATTTTGGCATTTTCGCACGATCTTACGAGATTGCGAACATATCAACGTTCTCGGAATCTTCCGAAACCAAATTCATGGCTCTTTTCGGGACCTCCATACACCCACAACATTGATCTTTCAACTTTTTTGAGAAAATTTGACGTGTTATTTTGGCATTTTCGCACGATCTTACGAGATTGCGAACCTATCAATGTTCTCGGAATCTGCCGAAACCAAATTCATGGCTCTTTTTGGGACCTCCATACACCCACAACATTGATCTTTCAACTTTTTTTGGGAAAATTTGACGTGTTATTTTGGCATTTTCGCACGATCTTACGAGATTGCGAACCTATCAACGTTCTCGGAATCTTCCGAAACCAAATTCATGGCTCTTTTTGGGACCTCCATACACCCACAACATTGATCTTTAAACTTTTTTTGGGAAAATTTGACGTGTTATTTTGGCATTTTCGCACGATCTTACGAGATTGCGAACATATCAACGTTCTCGGAATCTTCCGAAACCAAATTCATGGCTCTTTTTGGGACCTCCATACACCCACAACATTGATCTTTCAACTTTTTTTGAGAAAATTTGACGTGTTATTTTGGCATTTTCACACGATCTTACGAGATTGCGAAATATCAACGTTCTCGGAATCTGCCGAAACCAAATTCTTGCGTCTTTTTGGGACCTCCATACACCCACAACATTGATCATTCAACTTTTTTTGAGAAAATTTGACGTGTTATTTTGGCATTTTCGCACGATCTTACGATATTGCGAACATATCAACGTTCTCGGAATCTGCCGAAACCAAATTCATGGCTCTTTTTGGGACCTCCATACACCCACAACATTGATCTTTAAACTTTTTTTGAGAAAATTTGACGTGTTATTTTGGCATTTTCGCACGATCTTACGAGATTGCGAACATATCAACGTTCTCGGAATCTTCCGAAACCAAATTCATGGCTCTTTTTGGGACCTCCATACACCCACAACATTGATCTTTCAACTTTTTTTGAGAAAATTTGACGTGTTATTTTGGCATTTTCACACGATCTTACGAGATTGCGAAATATCAACGTTCTCGGAATCTGCCGAAACCAAATTCTTGCGTCTTTTTGGGACCTCCATACACCCACAACATTGATCTTTCAACTTTTTTTGAGAAAATTTGACGTGCTATTTTGGCATTTTCGCACGATCTTACGAGATTGCGAAATATCAACGTTCTCGGAATCTTGCGAAACCAAATTCATGGCTCTTTTTGGGACCTCCATACACCCACAACATTGATCTTTCAACTTTGTTTGAGAAAATTTGACGTGTTATATTGGCATTTTCACACGATCTTACGAGATTGCGAAATATCAACGTTCTCTGAATCTGCCGAAACCAAATTCATGGCTCTTTTTGGGACCTCCATACACCCACAACATTGATCTTTCAACTTTTTTTGGGAAAATTTGACGTGTTATTTTGGCATTTTCGCACGATCTTACGAGATTGCGAACATATCAACGTTCTCGGAATCTTCCGAAACCAAATTCATGGCTCTTTTTGGGACCTCCATACACCCACAACATTGATCTTTCAACTTTTTTTGGGAAAATTTGACGTGTTATTTTGGCATTTTCGCACGATCTTACGAGATTGCGAACATATCAACGTTCTCGGAATCTTCCGAAACCAAATTCATGGCTCTTTTTGGGACCTCCATACACCCACAACATTGATCTTTCAACTTTTTTTGGGAAAATTTGACGTGTTATTTTGGCATTTTCGCACGATCTTACGAGATTGCGAACATAACAACGTTCTCGGAATCTTCCGAAACCAAATTCATGGCTCTTTTTGGGACCTCCATACACCCACAACATTGATCTTTCAACTTTTTTTGGGAAAATTTGACGTGTTATTTTGGCATTTTCGCACGATCTTACGAGATTGCGAACCTATCAACGTTCTCGGAATCTTCCGAAACCAAATTCATGGCTCTTTTTGGGACCTCCATACACCCACAACATTGATCTTTGAACTTTTTTTGGGAAAATTTGACGTGTTATTTTGGCATTTTCGCACGATCTTACGAGATTGCGAACATATCAACGTTCTCGGAATCTTCCGAAACCAAATTCATGGCTCTTGTCGGGACCTCCATACACCCACAACATTGTTCTTTCAACTTTTTTGAGAAAATTTGACGTGTTATTTTGGCATTTTCGCACGATCTTACGAGATTGCGAACATATCAACGTTCTCGGAATCTGCCGAAACCAAATTCTTGCCTCTTTTTGGGACCTCCGTACACCCACGACATTGATGTTTCAACTTTTTTTGAGAAAATTTGACGTGTTATTTTGGCATTTTCGCACGATCTTACGAGATTGCGAACATATCAACGTTCTTGGAATCTTCCGAAACCAAATTCATGGCTCTTTTTGGGACCTCCATACACCCACAACATTGATCTTTCAACTTTTTTTTTGAAAATTTGACGTGTTATTTTGGAATTTTCACACGATCTTACGAGATTGCGAAATATCAACGTTCTCGGAATCTGCCGAAACCAAATTCTTGCGTCTTTTTGGGACCTCCATACACCCACAACATTGATCATTCAACTTTTTTTGAGAAAATTTGACGTGTTATTTTGGCATTTTCGCACGATCTTACGATATTGCGAACATATCAACGTTCTCGGAATCTTCCGAAACCAAATTCATGGCTCTTTTTGGGACCTCCATACACCCACAACATTGATCTTTAAACTTTTTTTGAGAAAATTTGACGTGTTATTTTGGCATTTTCGCACGATCTTACGAGATTGCGAACATATCAACGTTCTCGGAATCTTCCGAAACCAAATTCATGGCTCTTTTTGGGACCTCCATACACCCACAACATTGATCTTTAAACTTTTTTTGAGAAAATTTGACGTGTTATTTTGGCATTTTCGCACGATCTTACGAGATTGCGAACATATCAACGTTCTCGGAATCTTCCGAAACCAAATTCATGGCTCTTTTTGGGACCTCCATACACTCACAACATTGATCTTTAAACTTTTTTTGAGAAAATTTGACGTGTTATTTTGGCATTTTCGCACGATCTTACGAGATTGCGAACCTATCAATGTTCTCGGAATCTGCCGAAACCAAATTCATGGCTCTTTTTGGGACCTCCATACACCCACAACATTGATCTTTCAACTTTTTTTGGGAAAATTTGACGTGTTATTTTGGCATTTTCGCACGATCTTACGAGATTGCGAACATATCAACGTTCTCGGAATCTTCCGAAACCAAATTCATGGCTCTTTTCGGGACCTCCATACACCCACAACATTGATCTTTCAACTTTTTTGAGAAAATTTGACGTGTTATTTTGGCATTTTCGCACGATCTTACGAGATTGCGAACCTATCAATGTTCTCGGAATCTGCCGAAACCAAATTCATGGCTCTTTTTGGGACCTCCATACACCCACAACATTGATCTTTCAACTTTTTTTGGGAAAATTTGACGTGTTATTTTGGCATTTTCGCACGATCTTACGAGATTGCGAACCTATCAACGTTCTCGGAATCTTCCGAAACCAAATTCATGGCTCTTTTTGGGACCTCCATACACCCACAACATTGATCTTTAAACTTTTTTTGGGAAAATTTGACGTGTTATTTTGGCATTTTCGCACGATCTTACGAGATTGCGAACATATCAACGTTCTCGGAATCTTCCGAAACCAAATTCATGGCTCTTTTTGGGACCTCCATACACCCACAACATTGATCTTTCAACTTTTTTTGAGAAAATTTGACGTGTTATTTTGGCATTTTCACACGATCTTACGAGATTGCGAAATATCAACGTTCTCGGAATCTGCCGAAACCAAATTCTTGCGTCTTTTTGGGACCTCCATACACCCACAACATTGATCATTCAACTTTTTTTGAGAAAATTTGACGTGTTATTTTGGCATTTTCGCACGATCTTACGATATTGCGAACATATCAACGTTCTCGGAATCTGCCGAAACCAAATTCATGGCTCTTTTTGGGACCTCCATACACCCACAACATTGATCTTTAAACTTTTTTTGAGAAAATTTGACGTGTTATTTTGGCATTTTCGCACGATCTTACGAGATTGCGAACATATCAACGTTCTCGGAATCTTCCGAAACCAAATTCATGGCTCTTTTTGGGACCTCCATACACCCACAACATTGATCTTTCAACTTTTTTTGAGAAAATTTGACGTGTTATTTTGGCATTTTCACACGATCTTACGAGATTGCGAAATATCAACGTTCTCGGAATCTGCCGAAACCAAATTCTTGCGTCTTTTTGGGACCTCCATACACCCACAACATTGATCTTTCAACTTTTTTTGAGAAAATTTGACGTGCTATTTTGGCATTTTCGCACGATCTTACGAGATTGCGAAATATCAACGTTCTCGGAATCTTGCGAAACCAAATTCATGGCTCTTTTTGGGACCTCCATACACCCACAACATTGATCTTTCAACTTTGTTTGAGAAAATTTGACGTGTTATATTGGCATTTTCACACGATCTTACGAGATTGCGAAATATCAACGTTCTCTGAATCTGCCGAAACCAAATTCATGGCTCTTTTTGGGACCTCCATACACCCACAACATTGATCTTTCAACTTTTTTTGGGAAAATTTGACGTGTTATTTTGGCATTTTCGCACGATCTTACGAGATTGCGAACATATCAACGTTCTCGGAATCTTCCGAAACCAAATTCATGGCTCTTTTTGGGACCTCCATACACCCACAACATTGATCTTTCAACTTTTTTTGGGAAAATTTGACGTGTTATTTTGGCATTTTCGCACGATCTTACGAGATTGCGAACATAACAACGTTCTCGGAATCTTCCGAAACCAAATTCATGGCTCTTTTTGGGACCTCCATACACCCACAACATTGATCTTTCAACTTTTTTTGGGAAAATTTGACGTGTTATTTTGGCATTTTCGCACGATCTTACGAGATTGCGAACCTATCAACGTTCTCGGAATCTTCCGAAACCAAATTCATGGCTCTTTTTGGGACCTCCATACACCCACAACATTGATCTTTGAACTTTTTTTGGGAAAATTTGACGTGTTATTTTGGCATTTTCGCACGATCTTACGAGATTGCGAACATATCAACGTTCTCGGAATCTTCCGAAACCAAATTCATGGCTCTTGTCGGGACCTCCATACACCCACAACATTGTTCTTTCAACTTTTTTGAGAAAATTTGACGTGTTATTTTGGCATTTTCGCACGATCTTACGAGATTGCGAACATATCAACGTTCTCGGAATCTGCCGAAACCAAATTCTTGCCTCTTTTTGGGACCTCCGTACACCCACGACATTGATGTTTCAACTTTTTTTGAGAAAATTTGACGTGTTATTTTGGCATTTTCGCACGATCTTACGAGATTGCGAACATATCAACGTTCTTGGAATCTTCCGAAACCAAATTCATGGCTCTTTTTGGGACCTCCATACACCCACAACATTGATCTTTCAACTTTTTTTTTGAAAATTTGACGTGTTATTTTGGAATTTTCACACGATCTTACGAGATTGCGAAATATCAACGTTCTCGGAATCTGCCGAAACCAAATTCTTGCGTCTTTTTGGGACCTCCATACACCCACAACATTGATCATTCAACTTTTTTTGAGAAAATTTGACGTGTTATTTTGGCATTTTCGCACGATCTTACGATATTGCGAACATATCAACGTTCTCGGAATCTGCCGAAACCAAATTCATGGCTCTTTTTGGGACCTCCATACACCCACAACATTGATCTTTAAACTTTTTTTGAGAAAATTTGACGTGTTATTTTGGCATTTTCGCACGATCTTACGAGATTGCGAACATATCAACGTTCTCGGAATCTTCCGAAACCAAATTCATGGCTCTTTTTGGGACCTCCATACACCCACAACATTGATCTTTAAACTTTTTTTGAGAAAATTTGACGTGTTATTTTGGCATTTTCGCACGATCTTACGAGATTGCGAACATATCAACGTTCTCGGAATCTTCCGAAACCAAATTCATGGCTCTTTTTGGGACCTCCATACACTCACAACATTGATCTTTAAACTTTTTTTGAGAAAATTTGACGTGTTATTTTGGCATTTTCGCACGATCTTACGAGATTGCGAACCTATCAATGTTCTCGGAATCTGCCGAAACCAAATTCATGGCTCTTTTTGGGACCTCCATACACCCACAACATTGATCTTTCAACTTTTTTTGGGAAAATTTGACGTGTTATTTTGGCATTTTCGCACGATCTTACGAGATTGCGAACATATCAACGTTCTCGGAATCTTCCGAAACCAAATTCATGGCTCTTTTCGGGACCTCCATACACCCACAACATTGATCTTTCAACTTTTTTGAGAAAATTTGACGTGTTATTTTGGCATTTTCGCACGATCTTAGGAGATTGCGAACCTATCAATGTTCTCGGAATTTGCCGAAACCAAATTCATGGCTCTTTTTGGGACCTCCATACACCCACAACATTGATCTTTCAACTTTTTTTGGGAAAATTTGACGTGTTATTTTGGCATTTTCGCACGATCTTACGAGATTGCGAACCTATCAACGTTCTCGGAATCTTCCGAAACCAAATTCATGGCTCTTTTTGGGACCTCCATACACCCACAACATTGATCTTTAAACTTTTTTTGGGAAAATTTGACGTGTTATTTTGGCATTTTCGCACGATCTTACGAGATTGCGAACATATCAACGTTCTCGGAATCTTCCGAAACCAAATTCATGGCTCTTTTTGGGACCTCCATACACCCACAACATTGATCTTTCAACTTTTTTTGAGAAAATTTGACGTGTTATTTTGGCATTTTCACACGATCTTACGAGATTGCGAAATATCAACGTTCTCGGAATCTGCCGAAACCAAATTCTTGCGTCTTTTTGGGACCTCCATACACCCACAACATTGATCATTCAACTTTTTTTGAGAAAATTTGACGTGTTATTTTGGCATTTTCGCACGATCTTACGATATTGCGAACATATCAACGTTCTCGGAATCTGCCGAAACCAAATTCATGGCTCTTTTTGGGACCTCCATACACCCACAACATTGATCTTTAAACTTTTTTTGAGAAAATTTGACGTGTTATTTTGGCATTTTCGCACGATCTTACGAGATTGCGAACATATCAACGTTCTCGGAATCTTCCGAAACCAAATTCATGGCTCTTTTTGGGACCTCCATACACCCACAACATTGATCTTTCAACTTTTTTTGAGAAAATTTGACGTGTTATTTTGGCATTTTCACACGATCTTACGAGATTGCGAAATATCAACGTTCTCGGAATCTGCCGAAACCAAATTCTTGCGTCTTTTTGGGACCTCCATACACCCACAACATTGATCTTTCAACTTTTTTTGAGAAAATTTGACGTGCTATTTTGGCATTTTCGCACGATCTTACGAGATTGCGAAATATCAACGTTCTCGGAATCTTGCGAAACCAAATTCATGGCTCTTTTTGGGACCTCCATACACCCACAACATTGATCTTTCAACTTTTTTTGAGAAAATTTGACGTGTTATATTGGCATTTTCACACGATCTTACGAGATTGCGAAATATCAACGTTCTCTGAATCTGCCGAAACCAAATTCATGGCTCTTTTTGGGACCTCCATACACCCACAACATTGATCTTTCAACTTTTTTTGGGAAAATTTGACGTGTTATTTTGGCATTTTCGCACGATCTTACGAAATTGCGAACATATCAACGTTCTCGGAATCTTCCGAAACCAAATTCATGGCTCTTTTTGGGACCTCCATACACTCACAACATTGATCTTTAAACTTTTTTTGAGAAAATTTGACGTGTTATTTTGGCATTTTCGCACGATCTTACGAGATTGCGAACCTATCAATGTTCTCGGAATCTGCCGAAACCAAATTCATGGCTCTTTTTGGGACCTCCATACACCCACAACATTGATCTTTCAACTTTTTTTGAGAAAATTTGACGTGTTATTTTGGAATTTTCGCACCATCTTACGAGATTGCGAACATATCAACGTTCTCGGAATCTTCCAAAACTAAATTCATGGCTCTTTTTGGGACCTCCATACACCCACAACATTGATCTTTCAACTTTTTTTGAGAAAATTTGACGTGTTATTTTGGAATTTTCGCACCATCTTACGAGATTGCGAACATATCAACGTTCTCGGAATCTTCCGAAACCAAATTCTTGCCTCTTTTTGGGACCTCCATACACCCACAACATTGATCATTCAACTTTTTTTGAGAAAATTTGACGTGTTATTTTGGCATTTTCGCACGATCTTACGAAATTGCGAACATATCAACGTTCTCGGAATCTTCCGAAACCAAATTCATGGCTCTTTTTGGGACCTCCATACACTCACAACATTGATCTTTAAACTTTTTTTGAGAAAATTTGACGTGTTATTTTGGCATTTTCGCACGATCTTACGAGATTGCGAACCTATCAACGTTCTCGGAATCTGCCGAAACCAAATTCATGACTCTTTTTGGGACCTCCATACACCCACAACATTGATCTTTCAACTTTTTTTGGGAAAATTTGACGTGTTATTTTGGCATTTTCGCACGATGTTACGAGATTGCGAACATATCAACGTTCTCGGAATCTTCCGAAACCAAATTCATGGCTCTTTTTGGGACCTCCATACACCCACAACATTGATCTTTCAACTTTTTTTGAGAAAATTTGACGTGTTATTTTGGCATTTTCGCACGATCTTACGAGATTGCGAACATATCAACGTTCTCGGAATCTTCCGAAACCAAATTCATGGCTGTCTTTGGGACCTCCATACACCCACAACATTGATCTTACAACTTTTTTTGGGAAAATTTGACGTGTTATTTTGCCATTTTCGCACGATCTTACGAGATTGCGAACATATCAACGTTCTCGGAATCTTCCGAAACCAAATTCATGGCTCTTTTCGGGACCTCCATACACCCACAACATTGATCTTTCAACTTTTTTGAGAAAATTTGACGTGTTATTTTGGCATTTTCGCACGATCTTACGAGATTGCGAACATATCAACGTTCTCGGAATCTGCCGAAACCAAATTCTTGCCTCTTTTTGGGACCTCCATACACCCACGACATTGATGTTTCAACTTTTTTTGAGAAAATTTGACGTGTTATTTTGGAATTTTCGCACAATCTTACGAGATTGCGAACATATCAACGTTCTCGGAATCTTCCAAAACTAAATTCATGGCTCTTTTTGGGACCTCCATACACCCACAACATTGATCTTTCAACTTTTTTTGGGAAAATTTGACGTGTTATTTTGGCATTTTCGCACGATCTTACGAGATTGCGAACATACCAACGTTCTCGGAATCTTCCGAAACCAAATTCATGGCTCTTTTTGGGACCTCCATACACCCACAACATTGATCTTTCAACTTTTTTTGGGAAAATTTGACGTGTTATTTTGGCATTTTCGCACGATGTTACGAGATTGCGAACATATCAACGTTCTCGGAATCTTCCGAAACCAAATTCATGGCTCTTTTTGGGACCTCCATACACTCACAACATTGATCTTTAAACTTTTTTTGAGAAAAGTTGACGTGTTATTTTGGCATTTTCGCACGATCTTACGAGATTACGAACCTATCAACGTTCTCGGAGTCTGCCGAAACCAAATTCATGACTCTTTTTGGGATCTCCATACACCCACAACATTGATCTTTCAACTTTTATTGAGAAAATTTGACATGTTATTTTGGCATTTTCACACAATCTTACGAGATTGCGAACATATCAACGTTCTCGGAATCTTCCGAAACCAAATTCATGGCTCTTTTTGGGACCTCCATACACCCACAACATTGATCTTTCAACTTTTTTTGAGAAAATTTGACGTGTTATTTTGGCATTTTCGCACGATCTTACGAGATTGCGAACATATCAACGTTCTTGGAATCTTCCGAAACCAAATTCATGGCTCTTTTTGGGACCTCCATACACCCACAACATTGATCTTTCAACTTTTTTTTTGAAAATTTGACGTGTTATTTTGGCATTTTCACACGATCTTACGAGATTGCGAAATATCAACGTTCTCGGAATCTGCCGAAACCAAATTCTTGCGTCTTTTTGGGACCTCCATACACCCACAACATTGATCATTCAACTTTTTTTGAGAAAATTTGACGTGTTATTTTGGCATTTTCGCACGATCTTACGATATTGCGAACATATCAACGTTCTCGGAATCTGCCGAAACCAAATTCATGGCTCTTTTTGGGACCTCCATACACCCACAACATTGATCTTTAAACTTTTTTTGAGAAAATTTGACGTGTTATTTTGGCATTTTCGCACGATCTTACGAGATTGCGAACATATCAACGTTCTCGGAATCTTCCGAAACCAAATTCATGGCTCTTTTTGGGACCTCCATACACCCACAACATTGATCTTTCAACTTTTTTTGAGAAAATTTGACGTGTTATTTTGGCATTTTCACACGATCTTACGAGATTGCGAAATATCAACGTTCTCGGAATCTGCCGAAACCAAATTCTTGCGTCTTTTTGGGACCTCCATACACCCACAACATTGATCTTTCAACTTTTTTTGAGAAAATTTGACGTGCTATTTTGGCATTTTCGCACGATCTTACGAGATTGCGAAATATCAACGTTCTCGGAATCTTGCGAAACCAAATTCATGGCTCTTTTTGGGACCTCCATACACCCACAACATTGATCTTTCAACTTTGTTTGAGAAAATTTGACGTGTTATATTGGCATTTTCACACGATCTTACGAGATTGCGAAATATCAACGTTCTCTGAATCTGCCGAAACCAAATTCATGGCTCTTTTTGGGACCTCCATACACCCACAACATTGATCTTTCAACTTTTTTTGGGAAAATTTGACGTGTTATTTTGGCATTTTCGCACGATCTTACGAGATTGCGAACATATCAACGTTCTCGGAATCTTCCGAAACCAAATTCATGGCTCTTTTTGGGACCTCCATACACCCACAACATTGATCTTTCAACTTTTTTTGGGAAAATTTGACGTGTTATTTTGGCATTTTCGCACGATCTTACGAGATTGCGAACATAACAACGTTCTCGGAATCTTCCGAAACCAAATTCATGGCTCTTTTTGGGACCTCCATACACCCACAACATTGATCTTTCAACTTTTTTTGGGAAAATTTGACGTGTTATTTTGGCATTTTCGCACGATCTTACGAGATTGCGAACCTATCAACGTTCTCGGAATCTTCCGAAACCAAATTCATGGCTCTTTTTGGGACCTCCATACACCCACAACATTGATCTTTGAACTTTTTTTGGGAAAATTTGACGTGTTATTTTGGCATTTTCGCACGATCTTACGAGATTGCGAACATATCAACGTTCTCGGAATCTTCCGAAACCAAATTCATGGCTCTTGTCGGGACCTCCATACACCCACAACATTGTTCTTTCAACTTTTTTGAGAAAATTTGACGTGTTATTTTGGCATTTTCGCACGATCTTACGAGATTGCGAACATATCAACGTTCTCGGAATCTGCCGAAACCAAATTCTTGCCTCTTTTTGGGACCTCCGTACACCCACGACATTGATGTTTCAACTTTTTTTGAGAAAATTTGACGTGTTATTTTGGCATTTTCGCACGATCTTACGAGATTGCGAACATATCAACGTTCTTGGAATCTTCCGAAACCAAATTCATGGCTCTTTTTGGGACCTCCATACACCCACAACATTGATCTTTCAACTTTTTTTTTGAAAATTTGACGTGTTATTTTGGAATTTTCACACGATCTTACGAGATTGCGAAATATCAACGTTCTCGGAATCTGCCGAAACCAAATTCTTGCGTCTTTTTGGGACCTCCATACACCCACAACATTGATCATTCAACTTTTTTTGAGAAAATTTGACGTGTTATTTTGGCATTTTCGCACGATCTTACGATATTGCGAACATATCAACGTTCTCGGAATCTGCCGAAACCAAATTCATGGCTCTTTTTGGGACCTCCATACACCCACAACATTGATCTTTAAACTTTTTTTGAGAAAATTTGACGTGTTATTTTGGCATTTTCGCACGATCTTACGAGATTGCGAACATATCAACGTTCTCGGAATCTTCCGAAACCAAATTCATGGCTCTTTTTGGGACCTCCATACACCCACAACATTGATCTTTAAACTTTTTTTGAGAAAATTTGACGTGTTATTTTGGCATTTTCGCACGATCTTACGAGATTGCGAACATATCAACGTTCTCGGAATCTTCCGAAACCAAATTCATGGCTCTTTTTGGGACCTCCATACACTCACAACATTGATCTTTAAACTTTTTTTGAGAAAATTTGACGTGTTATTTTGGCATTTTCGCACGATCTTACGAGATTGCGAACCTATCAATGTTCTCGGAATCTGCCGAAACCAAATTCATGGCTCTTTTTGGGACCTCCATACACCCACAACATTGATCTTTCAACTTTTTTTGGGAAAATTTGACGTGTTATTTTGGCATTTTCGCACGATCTTACGAGATTGCGAACATATCAACGTTCTCGGAATCTTCCGAAACCAAATTCATGGCTCTTTTCGGGACCTCCATACACCCACAACATTGATCTTTCAACTTTTTTGAGAAAATTTGACGTGTTATTTTGGCATTTTCGCACGATCTTAGGAGATTGCGAACCTATCAATGTTCTCGGAATCTGCCGAAACCAAATTCATGGCTCTTTTTGGGACCTCCATACACCCACAACATTGATCTTTCAACTTTTTTTGGGAAAATTTGACGTGTTATTTTGGCATTTTCGCACGATCTTACGAGATTGCGAACCTATCAACGTTCTCGGAATCTTCCGAAACCAAATTCATGGCTCTTTTTGGGACCTCCATACACCCACAACATTGATCTTTAAACTTTTTTTGGGAAAATTTGACGTGTTATTTTGGCATTTTCGCACGATCTTACGAGATTGCGAACATATCAACGTTCTCGGAATCTTCCGAAACCAAATTCATGGCTCTTTTTGGGACCTCCATACACCCACAACATTGATCTTTCAACTTTTTTTGAGAAAATTTGACGTGTTATTTTGGCATTTTCACACGATCTTACGAGATTGCGAAATATCAACGTTCTCGGAATCTGCCGAAACCAAATTCTTGCGTCTTTTTGGGACCTCCATACACCCACAACATTGATCATTCAACTTTTTTTGAGAAAATTTGACGTGTTATTTTGGCATTTTCGCACGATCTTACGATATTGCGAACATATCAACGTTCTCGGAATCTGCCGAAACCAAATTCATGGCTCTTTTTGGGACCTCCATACACCCACAACATTGATCTTTAAACTTTTTTTGAGAAAATTTGACGTGTTATTTTGGCATTTTCGCACGATCTTACGAGATTGCGAACATATCAACGTTCTCGGAATCTTCCGAAACCAAATTCATGGCTCTTTTTGGGACCTCCATACACCCACAACATTGATCTTTCAACTTTTTTTGAGAAAATTTGACGTGTTATTTTGGCATTTTCACACGATCTTACGAGATTGCGAAATATCAACGTTCTCGGAATCTGCCGAAACCAAATTCTTGCGTCTTTTTGGGACCTCCATACACCCACAACATTGATCTTTCAACTTTTTTTGAGAAAATTTGACGTGCTATTTTGGCATTTTCGCACGATCTTACGAGATTGCGAAATATCAACGTTCTCGGAATCTTGCGAAACCAAATTCATGGCTCTTTTTGGGACCTCCATACACCCACAACATTGATCTTTCAACTTTTTTTGAGAAAATTTGACGTGTTATATTGGCATTTTCACACGATCTTACGAGATTGCGAAATATCAACGTTCTCTGAATCTGCCGAAACCAAATTCATGGCTCTTTTTGGGACCTCCATACACCCACAACATTGATCTTTCAACTTTTTTTGGGAAAATTTGACGTGTTATTTTGGCATTTTCGCACGATCTTACGAAATTGCGAACATATCAACGTTCTCGGAATCTTCCGAAACCAAATTCATGGCTCTTTTTGGGACCTCCATACACTCACAACATTGATCTTTAAACTTTTTTTGAGAAAATTTGACGTGTTATTTTGGCATTTTCGCACGATCTTACGAGATTGCGAACCTATCAATGTTCTCGGAATCTGCCGAAACCAAATTCATGGCTCTTTTTGGGACCTCCATACACCCACAACATTGATCTTTCAACTTTTTTTGAGAAAATTTGACGTGTTATTTTGGAATTTTCGCACCATCTTACGAGATTGCGAACATATCAACGTTCTCGGAATCTTCCAAAACTAAATTCATGGCTCTTTTTGGGACCTCCATACACCCACAACATTGATCTTTCAACTTTTTTTGAGAAAATTTGACGTGTTATTTTGGAATTTTCGCACCATCTTACGAGATTGCGAACATATCAACGTTCTCGGAATCTTCCGAAACCAAATTCTTGCCTCTTTTTGGGACCTCCATACACCCACAACATTGATCATTCAACTTTTTTTGAGAAAATTTGACGTGTTATTTTGGCATTTTCGCACGATCTTACGAAATTGCGAACATATCAACGTTCTCGGAATCTTCCGAAACCAAATTCATGGCTCTTTTTGGGACCTCCATACACTCACAACATTGATCTTTAAACTTTTTTTGAGAAAATTTGACGTGTTATTTTGGCATTTTCGCACGATCTTACGAGATTGCGAACCTATCAACGTTCTCGGAATCTGCCGAAACCAAATTCATGACTCTTTTTGGGACCTCCATACACCCACAACATTGATCTTTCAACTTTTTTTGGGAAAATTTGACGTGTTATTTTGGCATTTTCGCACGATGTTACGAGATTGCGAACATATCAACGTTCTCGGAATCTTCCGAAACCAAATTCATGGCTCTTTTTGGGACCTCCATACACCCACAACATTGATCTTTCAACTTTTTTTGAGAAAATTTGACGTGTTATTTTGGCATTTTCGCACGATCTTACGAGATTGCGAACATATCAACGTTCTCGGAATCTTCCGAAACCAAATTCATGGCTGTCTTTGGGACCTCCATACACCCACAACATTGATCTTACAACTTTTTTTGGGAAAATTTGACGTGTTATTTTGCCATTTTCGCACGATCTTACGAGATTGCGAACATATCAACGTTCTCGGAATCTTCCGAAACCAAATTCATGGCTCTTTTCGGGACCTCCATACACCCACAACATTGATCTTTCAACTTTTTTGAGAAAATTTGACGTGTTATTTTGGCATTTTCGCACGATCTTACGAGATTGCGAACATATCAACGTTCTCGGAATCTGCCGAAACCAAATTCTTGCCTCTTTTTGGGACCTCCATACACCCACGACATTGATGTTTCAACTTTTTTTGAGAAAATTTGACGTGTTATTTTGGAATTTTCGCACAATCTTACGAGATTGCGAACATATCAACGTTCTCGGAATCTTCCAAAACTAAATTCATGGCTCTTTTTGGGACCTCCATACACCCACAACATTGATCTTTCAACTTTTTTTGGGAAAATTTGACGTGTTATTTTGGCATTTTCGCACGATCTTACGAGATTGCGAACATACCAACGTTCTCGGAATCTTCCGAAACCAAATTCATGGCTCTTTTTGGGACCTCCATACACCCACAACATTGATCTTTCAACTTTTTTTGGGAAAATTTGACGTGTTATTTTGGCATTTTCGCACGATGTTACGAGATTGCGAACATATCAACGTTCTCGGAATCTTCCGAAACCAAATTCATGGCTCTTTTTGGGACCTCCATACACTCACAACATTGATCTTTAAACTTTTTTTGAGAAAAGTTGACGTGTTATTTTGGCATTTTCGCACGATCTTACGAGATTACGAACCTATCAACGTTCTCGGAGTCTGCCGAAACCAAATTCATGACTCTTTTTGGGATCTCCATACACCCACAACATTGATCTTTCAACTTTTATTGAGAAAATTTGACATGTTATTTTGGCATTTTCACACAATCTTACGAGATTGCGAACATATCAACGTTCTCGGAATCTTCCGAAACCAAATTCATGGCTCTTTTTGGGACCTCCATACACCCACAACATTGATCTTTCAACTTTTTTTGAGAAAATTTGACGTGTTATTTTGGCATTTTCGCACGATCTTACGAGATTGCGAACATATCAACGTTCTTGGAATCTTCCGAAACCAAATTCATGGCTCTTTTTGGGACCTCCATACACCCACAACATTGATCTTTCAACTTTTTTTTTGAAAATTTGACGTGTTATTTTGGCATTTTCACACGATCTTACGAGATTGCGAAATATCAACGTTCTCGGAATCTGCCGAAACCAAATTCTTGCGTCTTTTTGGGACCTCCATACACCCACAACATTGATCATTCAACTTTTTTTGAGAAAATTTGACGTGTTATTTTGGCATTTTCGCACGATCTTACGATATTGCGAACATATCAACGTTCTCGGAATCTGCCGAAACCAAATTCATGGCTCTTTTTGGGACCTCCATACACCCACAACATTGATCTTTCAACTTTTTTTTTGAAAATTTGACGTGTTATTTTGGCATTTTCGCACGATCTTACGAGATTGCGAACATATCAACGTTCTCGGAATCTTCCGAAACCAAATTCATGGCTCTTTTTGGGACCTCCATACACCCACAACATTGATCTTTCAACTTTTTTTGAGATAATTTGACGTGTTATTTTGGCATTTTCGCACGATCTTACGAGATTGCGAAATATCAACGTTCTCGGAATCTGCCGAAACCAAATTCTTGCGTCTTTTTGGGACCTCCATACACCCACAACATTGATCTTTAAACTTTTTTTGGGAAAATTTGACGTGTTATTTTGGCATTTTCGCACGATCTTACGAGATTGCGAACATATCAACGTTCTCGGAATCTTCCGAAACCAAATTCATGGCTCTTTTCGGGACCTCCCTACACCCACAACATTGATCTTTCAACTTTTTTGAGAAAATTTGACGTGTTATTTTGGCATTTTCGCACGATCTTACGAGATTGCGAACATATCAACGTTCTCGGAATCTGCCGAAACCAAATTCTTGCCTCTTTTTGGGACCTCCATACACCCACGACATTGATGTTTCAACTTTTTTTGAGAAAATTTGACGTGTTAATTTGGAATTTTCGCACAATCTTACGAGATTGCGAACATATCAACGTTCTCGGAATCTTCCAAAACTAAATTCATGGCTCTTTTTGGGACCTCCATACACCCACAACATTGATCTTTCAACTTTTTTTGGGAAAATTTGACGTGTTATTTTGGCATTTTCGCACGATCTTACGAGATTGCGAACATATCAATGTTCTCGGAATCTTCCGAAACCAAATTCATGGCTCTTTTTGGGACCTCCATACACTCACAACATTGATCTTTAAACTTTTTTTGAGAAAAGTTGACGTGTTATTTTGGCATTTTCGCACGATCTTACGAGATTGCGAACCTATCAACGTTCTCGGAATCTGCCGAAACCAAATTCATGACTCTTTTTGGGATCTCCATACACCCACAACATTGATCTTTCAACTTTTATTGAGAAAATTTGACGTGTTATTTTGGCATTTTCACACAATCTTACGAGATTGCGAACATATCAACGTTCTCGGAATCTTCCGAAACCAAATTCATGGCTCTTTTTGGGACCTCCATACACCCACAACATTGATCTTTCAACTTATTTTGAGAAAATTTGACGTGTTATTTTGGCATTTTCGCACGATCTTACGAGATTGCGAACATATCAACGTTCTTGGAATCTTCCGAAACCAAATTCATGGCTCTTTTTGGGACCTCCATACACCCACAACATTGATCTTTCAACTTTTTTTTTGAAAATTTGACGTGTTATTTTGGCATTTTCACACGATCTTACGAGATTGCGAAATATCAACGTTCTCGGAATCTGCCGAAACCAAATTCTTGCGTCTTTTTGGGACCTCCATACACCCACAACATTGATCATTCAACTTTTTTTGAGAAAATTTGACGTGTTATTTTGGCATTTTCGCACGATCTTACGATATTGCGAACATATCAACGTTCTCGGAATCTGCCGAAACCAAATTCATGGCTCTTTTTGGGACCTCCATACACCCACAACATTGATCTTTAAACTTTTTTTGAGAAAATTTGACGTGTTATTTTGGCATTTTCGCACGATCTTACGAGATTGCGAACATATCAACGTTCTCGGAATCTTCCGAAACCAAATTCATGGCTCTTTTTGGGACCTCCATACACCCACAACATTGATCTTTCAACTTTTTTTGAGAAAATTTGACGTGTTATTTTGGCATTTTCGCACGATCTTACGAGATTGCGAAATATCAACGTTCTCGGAATCTGCTGAAACCAAATTCATGGCTCTTTTTGGGACCTCCATACACCCACAACATTGATCTTTCAACTTTTTTTGGGAAAATTTGACGTGTTATTTTGGCATTTTCGCACGATCTTACGAGATTGCGAACATATCAACGTTCTCGGAATCTTCCGAAACCAAATTCATGGCTCTTTTTGGGACCTCCATACACCCACAACATTGATCTTTCAACTTTTTTTGAGATAATTTGACGTGTTATTTTGGCATTTTCGCACGATCTTACGAGATTGCGAAATATCAACGTTCTCGGAATCTGCCGAAACCAAATTCTTGCGTCTTTTTGGGACCTCCATACTCCCACAACATTGATCTTTAAACTTTTTTTGGGAAAATTTGACGTGTTATTTTGGCATTTTCGCACGATCTTACGAGATTGCGAACATATCAACGTTCTCGGAATCTTCCGAAACCAAATTCATGGCTCTTTTCGGGACCTCCCTACACCCACAACATTGATCTTTCAACTTTTTTGAGAAAATTTGACGTGTTATTTTGGCATTTTCGCACGATCTTACGAGATTGCGAACATATCAACGTTCTCGGAATCTGCCGAAACCAAATTCTTGCCTCTTTTTGGGACCTCCATACACCCACAACATTGATCTTTCAACTTTTTTTGAGAAAATTTGACGTGCTATTTTGGCATTTTCGCACGATCTTACGAGATTGCGAAATATCAACGTTCTCGGAATCTTGCGAAACCAAATTCATGGCTCTTTTTGGGACCTCCATACACCCACAACATTGATCTTTCAACTTTTTTTGAGAAAATTTGACGTGTTATTTTGGCATTTTCGCACGATCTTACGAGATTGCGAAATATCAACGTTCTCGGAATCTGCTGAAACCAAATTCATGGCTCTTTTTGGGACCTCCATACACCCACAACATTGATCTTTCAACTTTTTTTGGGAAAATTTGACGTGTTATTTTGGCATTTTCGCACGATCTTACGAGATTGCGAACATATCAACGTTCTCGGAATCTTCCGAAACCAAATTCATGGCTCTTTTTGGGACCTCCATACACCCACAACATTGATCTTTCAACTTTTTTTGAGATAATTTGACGTGTTATTTTGGCATTTTCGCACGATCTTACGAGATTGCGAAATATCAACGTTCTCGGAATCTGCCGAAACCAAATTCTTGCGTCTTTTTGGGACCTCCATACACCCACAACATTGATCTTTAAACTTTTTTTGGGAAAATTTGACGTGTTATTTTGGCATTTTCGCACGATCTTACGAGATTGCGAACATATCAACGTTCTCGGAATCTTCCGAAACCAAATTCATGGCTCTTTTCGGGACCTCCCTACACCCACAACATTGATCTTTCAACTTTTTTGAGAAAATTTGACGTGTTATTTTGGCATTTTCGCACGATCTTACGAGATTGCGAACATATCAACGTTCTCGGAATCTGCCGAAACCAAATTCTTGCCTCTTTTTGGGACCTCCATACACCCACGACATTGATGTTTCAACTTTTTTTGAGAAAATTTGACGTGTTAATTTGGAATTTTCGCACAATCTTACGAGATTGCGAACATATCAACGTTCTCGGAATCTGCCGAAACCAAATTCTTGCCTCTTTTTGGGACCTCCATACACCCACAACATTGATCTTTCAACTTTTTTTGAGAAAATTTGACGTGTTATTTTGGCATTTTCGCACGATCTTACGAGATTGCGAACATATCAACGTTCTCGGAATCTTCCGAAACCAAATTCATGGCTCTTTTTGGGACCTCCATACACCCACAACATTGATCTTTCAACTTTTTTTGAGAAAATTTGACGTGTTATTTTGGCATTTTCGCACGATCTTACGAGATTGCGAAATATCAACGTTCTCGGAATCTGCTGAAACCAAATTCATGGCTCTTTTTGGGACCTCCATACACCCACAACATTGATCTTTCAACTTTTTTTGGGAAAATTTGACGTGTTATTTTGGCATTTTCGCACGATCTTACGAGATTGCGAACATATCAACGTTCTCGGAATCTTCCGAAACCAAATTCATGGCTCTTTTTGGGACCTCCATACACCCACAACATTGATCTTTCAACTTTTTTTGAGATAATTTGACGTGTTATTTTGGCATTTTCGCACGATCTTACGAGATTGCGAAATATCAACGTTCTCGGAATCTGCCGAAACCAAATTCTTGCGTCTTTTTGGGACCTCCATACACCCACAACATTGATCTTTAAACTTTTTTTGGGAAAATTTGACGTGTTATTTTGGCATTTTCGCACGATCTTACGAGATTGCGAACATATCAACGTTCTCGGAATCTTCCGAAACCAAATTCATGGCTCTTTTCGGGACCTCCCTACACCCACAACATTGATCTTTCAACTTTTTTGAGAAAATTTGACGTGTTATTTTGGCATTTTCGCACGATCTTACGAGATTGCGAACATATCAACGTTCTCGGAATCTGCCGAAACCAAATTCTTGCCTCTTTTTGGGACCTCCATACACCCACAACATTGATCTTTCAACTTTTTTTGAGAAAATTTGACGTGCTATTTTGGCATTTTCGCACGATCTTACGAGATTGCGAAATATCAACGTTCTCGGAATCTTGCGAAACCAAATTCATGGCTCTTTTTGGGACCTCCATACACCCACAACATTGATCTTTCAACTTTTTTTGAGAAAATTTGACGTGTTATTTTGGCATTTTCGCACGATCTTACGAGATTGCGAAATATCAACGTTCTCGGAATCTGCTGAAACCAAATTCATGGCTCTTTTTGGGACCTCCATACACCCACAACATTGATCTTTCAACTTTTTTTGGGAAAATTTGACGTGTTATTTTGGCATTTTCGCACGATCTTACGAGATTGCGAACATATCAACGTTCTCGGAATCTTCCGAAACCAAATTCATGGCTCTTTTTGGGACCTCCATACACCCACAACATTGATCTTTCAACTTTTTTTGAGAAAATTTGACGTGTTATTTTGGCATTTTCGCACGATCTTACGAGATTGCGAACATATCAACGTTCTTGGAATCTTCCGAAACCAAATTCATGGCTCTTTTTGGGACCTCCATACACCCACAACATTGATCTTTCAACTTTTTTTTTGAAAATTTGACGTGTTATTTTGGCATTTTCACACGATCTTACGAGATTGCGAAATATCAACGTTCTCGGAATCTGCCGAAACCAAATTCTTGCGTCTTTTTGGGACCTCCATACACCCACAACATTGATCATTCAACTTTTTTTGAGAAAATTTGACGTGTTATTTTGGCATTTTCGCACGATCTTACGATATTGCGAACATATCAACGTTCTCGGAATCTGCCGAAACCAAATTCATGGCTCTTTTTGGGACCTCCATACACCCACAACATTGATCTTTAAACTTTTTTTGAGAAAATTTGACGTGTTATTTTGGCATTTTCGCACGATCTTACGAGATTGCGAACATATCAACGTTCTCGGAATCTTCCGAAACCAAATTCATGGCTCTTTTTGGGACCTCCATACACCCACAACATTGATCTTTCAACTTTTTTTGAGAAAATTTGACGTGTTATTTTGGCATTTTCGCACGATCTTACGAGATTGCGAAATATCAACGTTCTCGGAATCTGCTGAAACCAAATTCATGGCTCTTTTTGGGACCTCCATACACCCACAACATTGATCTTTCAACTTATTTTGGGAAAATTTGACGTGTTATTTTGGCATTTTCGCACGATCTTACGAGATTGCGAACATATCAACGTTCTCGGAATCTTCCGAAACCAAATTCATGGCTCTTTTTGGGACCTCCATACACCCACAACATTGATCTTTCAACTTTTTTTGAGATAATTTGACGTGTTATTTTGGCATTTTCGCACGATCTTACGAGATTGCGAAATATCAACGTTCTCGGAATCTGCCGAAACCAAATTCTTGCGTCTTTTTGGGACCTCCATACACCCACAACATTGATCTTTAAACTTTTTTTGGGAAAATTTGACGTGTTATTTTGGCATTTTCGCACGATCTTACGAGATTGCGAACATATCAACGTTCTCGGAATCTTCCGAAACCAAATTCATGGCTCTTTTCGGGACCTCCCTACACCCACAACATTGATCTTTCAACTTTTTTGAGAAAATTTGACGTGTTATTTTGGCATTTTCGCACGATCTTACGAGATTGCGAACATATCAACGTTCTCGGAATCTGCCGAAACCAAATTCTTGCCTCTTTTTGGGACCTCCATACACCCACAACATTGATCTTTCAACTTTTTTTGAGAAAATTTGACGTGCTATTTTGGCATTTTCGCACGATCTTACGAGATTGCGAAATATCAACGTTCTCGGAATCTTGCGAAACCAAATTCATGGCGCTTTTTGGGACCTCCATACACCCACAACATTGATCTTTCAACTTTTTTTGAGAAAATTTGACGTGTTATTTTGGCATTTTCGCACGATCTTACGAGATTGCGAAATATCAACGTTCTCGGAATCTGCTGAAACCAAATTCATGGCTCTTTTTGGGACCTCCATACACCCACAACATTGATCTTTCAACTTTTTTTGGGAAAATTTGACGTGTTATTTTGGCATTTTCGCACGATCTTACGAGATTGCGAACATATCAACGTTCTCGGAATCTTCCGAAACCAAATTCATGGCTCTTTTTGGGACCTCCATACACCCACAACATTGATCTTTCAACTTTTTTTGAGATAATTTGACGTGTTATTTTGGCATTTTCGCACGATCTTACGAGATTGCGAAATATCAACGTTCTCGGAATCTGCCGAAACCAAATTCTTGCGTCTTTTTGGGACCTCCATACACCCACAACATTGATCTTTAAACTTTTTTTGGGAAAATTTGACGTGTTATTTTGGCATTTTCGCACGATCTTACGAGATTGCGAACATATCAACGTTCTCGGAATCTTCCGAAACCAAATTCATGGCTCTTTTCGGGACCTCCCTACACCCACAACATTGATCTTTCAACTTTTTTGAGAAAATTTGACGTGTTATTTTGGCATTTTCGCACGATCTTACGAGATTGCGAACATATCAACGTTCTCGGAATCTGCCGAAACCAAATTCTTGCCTCTTTTTGGGACCTCCATACACCCACAACATTGATCTTTCAACTTTTTTTGAGAAAATTTGACGTGCTATTTTGGCATTTTCGCACGATCTTACGAGATTGCGAAATATCAACGTTCTCGGAATCTTGCGAAACCAAATTCATGGCTCTTTTTGGGACCTCCATACACCCACAACATTGATCTTTCAACTTTTTTTGAGAAAATTTGACGTGTTATTTTGGCATTTTCGCACGATCTTACGAGATTGCGAAATATCAACGTTCTCGGAATCTGCTGAAACCAAATTCATGGCTCTTTTTGGGACCTCCATACACCCACAACATTGATCTTTCAACTTTTTTTGGGAAAATTTGACGTGTTATTTTGGCATTTTCGCACGATCTTACGAGATTGCGAACATATCAACGTTCTCGGAATCTTCCGAAACCAAATTCATGGCTCTTTTTGGGACCTCCATACACCCACAACATTGATCTTTCAACTTTTTTTGAGATAATTTGACGTGTTATTTTGGCATTTTCGCACGATCTTACGAGATTGCGAAATATCAACGTTCTCGGAATCTGCCGAAACCAAATTCTTGCGTCTTTTTGGGACCTCCATACACCCACAACATTGATCTTTAAACTTTTTTTGGGAAAATTTGACGTGTTATTTTGGCATTTTCGCACGATCTTACGAGATTGCGAACATATCAACGTTCTCGGAATCTTCCGAAACCAAATTCATGGCTCTTTTCGGGACCTCCCTACACCCACAACATTGATCTTTCAACTTTTTTGAGAAAATTTGACGTGTTATTTTGGCATTTTCGCACGATCTTACGAGATTGCGAACATATCAACGTTCTCGGAATCTGCCGAAACCAAATTCTTGCCTCTTTTTGGGACCTCCATACACCCACGACATTGATGTTTCAACTTTTTTTGAGAAAATTTGACGTGTTAATTTGGAATTTTCGCACAATCTTACGAGATTGCGAACATATCAACGTTCTCGGAATCTTCCAAAACTAAATTCATGGCTCTTTTTGGGACCTCCATACACCCACAACATTGATCTTTCAACTTTTTTTGGGAAAATTTGACGTGTTATTTTGGCATTTTCGCACGATCTTACGAGATTGCGAACATATCAATGTTCTCGGAATCTTCCGAAACCAAATTCTTGCCTCTTTTTGGGACCTCCATACACTCACAACATTGATCTTTAAACTTTTTTTGAGAAAAGTTGACGTGTTATTTTGGCATTTTCGCACGATCTTACGAGATTGCGAACCTATCAACGTTCTCGGAATCTGCCGAAACCAAATTCATGACTCTTTTTGGGATCTCCATACACCCACAACATTGATCTTTCAACTTTTATTGAGAAAATTTGACGTGTTATTTTGGCATTTTCACACAATCTTACGAGATTGCGAACATATCAACGTTCTCGGAATCTTCCGAAACCAAATTCATGGCTCTTTTTGGGACCTCCATACACCCACAACATTGATCTTTCAACTTTTTTTGAGAAAAGTTGACGTGTTATTTTGGCATTTTCGCACGATCTTACGAGATTGCGAAATATCAACGTTCTCGGAATCTGCCGAAACCAAATTCTTGCGTCTTTTTGGGACCTCCATACACCCACAACATTGATCATTCAACTTTTTTTGAGAAAATTTGACGTGTTATTTTGGCATTTTCGCACGATCTTACGATATTGCGAACATATCAACGTTCTCGGAATCTGCCGAAACCAAATTCATGGCTCTTTTTGGGACCTCCATACACCCACAACATTGATCTTTAAACTTTTTTTGAGAAAATTTGACGTGTTATTTTGGCATTTTCGCACGATCTTACGAGATTGCGAACATATCAACGTTCTCGGAATCTTCCGAAACCAAATTCATGGCTCTTTTTGGGACCTCCATACACCCACAACATTGATCTTTCAACTTTTTTTGAGAAAATTTGACGTGTTATTTTGGCATTTTCGCACGATCTTACGAGATTGCGAAATATCAACGTTCTCGGAATCTGCTGAAACCAAATTCATGGCTCTTTTTGGGACCTCCATACACCCACAACATTGATCTTTCAACTTTTTTTGGGAAAATTTGACGTGTTATTTTGGCATTTTCGCACGATCTTACGAGATTGCGAACATATCAACGTTCTCGGAATCTTCCGAAACCAAATTCATGGCTCTTTTTGGGACCTCCATACACCCACAACATTGATCTTTCAACTTTTTTTGAGATAATTTGACGTGTTATTTTGGCATTTTCGCACGATCTTACGAGATTGCGAAATATCAACGTTCTCGGAATCTGCCGAAACCAAATTCTTGCGTCTTTTTGGGACCTCCATACACCCACAACATTGATCTTTAAACTTTTTTTGGGAAAATTTGACGTGTTATTTTGGCATTTTCGCACGATCTTACGAGATTGCGAACATATCAACGTTCTCGGAATCTTCCGAAACCAAATTCATGGCTCTTTTCGGGACCTCCCTACACCCACAACATTGATCTTTCAACTTTTTTGAGAAAATTTGACGTGTTATTTTGGCATTTTCGCACGATCTTACGAGATTGCGAACATATCAACGTTCTCGGAATCTGCCGAAACCAAATTCTTGCCTCTTTTTGGGACCTCCATACACCCACAACATTGATCTTTCAACTTTTTTTGAGAAAATTTGACGTGCTATTTTGGCATTTTCGCACGATCTTACGAGATTGCGAAATATCAACGTTCTCGGAATCTTGCGAAACCAAATTCATGGCTCTTTTTGGGACCTCCATACACCCACAACATTGATCTTTCAACTTTTTTTGAGAAAATTTGACGTGTTATTTTGGCATTTTCGCACGATCTTACGAGATTGCGAAATATCAACGTTCTCGGAATCTGCTGAAACCAAATTCATGGCTCTTTTTGGGACCTCCATACACCCACAACATTGATCTTTCAACTTTTTTTGGGAAAATTTGACGTGTTATTTTGGCATTTTCGCACGATCTTACGAGATTGCGAACATATCAACGTTCTCGGAATCTTCCGAAACCAAATTCATGGCTCTTTTTGGGACCTCCATACACCCACAACATTGATCTTTCAACTTTTTTTGAGATAATTTGACGTGTTATTTTGGCATTTTCGCACGATCTTACGAGATTGCGAAATATCAACGTTCTCGGAATCTGCCGAAACCAAATTCTTGCGTCTTTTTGGGACCTCCATACACCCACAACATTGATCTTTAAACTTTTTTTGGGAAAATTTGACGTGTTATTTTGGCATTTTCGCACGATCTTACGAGATTGCGAACATATCAACGTTCTCGGAATCTTCCGAAACCAAATTCATGGCTCTTTTCGGGACCTCCCTACACCCACAACATTGATCTTTCAACTTTTTTGAGAAAATTTGACGTGTTATTTTGGCATTTTCGCACGATCTTACGAGATTGCGAACATATCAACGTTCTCGGAATCTGCCGAAACCAAATTCTTGCCTCTTTTTGGGACCTCCATACACCCACAACATTGATCTTTCAACTTTTTTTGAGAAAATTTGACGTGCTATTTTGGCATTTTCGCACGATCTTACGAGATTGCGAAATATCAACGTTCTCGGAATCTTGCGAAACCAAATTCATGGCTCTTTTTGGGACCTCCATACACCCACAACATTGATCTTTCAACTTTTTTTGAGAAAATTTGACGTGTTATTTTGGCATTTTCGCACGATCTTACGAGATTGCGAAATATCAACGTTCTCGGAATCTGCCGAAACCAAATTCTTGCCTCTTTTTGGGACCTCCATACACCCACGACATTGATGTTTCAACTTTTTTTGAGAAAATTTGACGTGTTAATTTGGAATTTTCGCACAATCTTACGAGATTGCGAACATATCAACGTTCTCGGAATCTTCCAAAACTAAATTCATGGCTCTTTTTGGGACCTCCATACACCCACAACATTGATCTTTCAACTTTTTTTGGGAAAATTTGACGTGTTATTTTGGCATTTTCGCACGATCTTACGAGATTGCGAACATATCAATGTTCTCGGAATCTTCCGAAACCAAATTCATGGCTCTTTTTGGGACCTCCATACACTCACAACATTGATCTTTAAACTTTTTTTGAGAAAAGTTGACGTGTTATTTTGGCATTTTCGCACGATCTTACGAGATTGCGAACCTATCAACGTTCTCGGAATCTGCCGAAACCAAATTCATGACTCTTTTTGGGATCTCCATACACCCACAACATTGATCTTTCAACTTTTATTGAGAAAATTTGACGTGTTATTTTGGCATTTTCACACAATCTTACGAGATTGCGAACATATCAACGTTCTCGGAATCTTCCGAAACCAAATTCATGGCTCTTTTTGGGACCTCCATACACCCACAACATTGATCTTTCAACTTATTTTGAGAAAATTTGACGTGTTATTTTGGCATTTTCGCACGATCTTACGAGATTGCGAACATATCAACGTTCTTGGAATCTTCCGAAACCAAATTCATGGCTCTTTTTGGGACCTCCATACACCCACAACATTGATCTTTCAACTTTTTTTTTGAAAATTTGACGTGTTATTTTGGCATTTTCACACGATCTTACGAGATTGCGAAATATCAACGTTCTCGGAATCTGCCGAAACCAAATTCTTGCGTCTTTTTGGGACCTCCATACACCCACAACATTGATCATTCAACTTTTTTTGAGAAAATTTGACGTGTTATTTTGGCATTTTCGCACGATCTTACGATATTGCGAACATATCAACGTTCTCGGAATCTGCCGAAACCAAATTCATGGCTCTTTTTGGGACCTCCATACACCCACAACATTGATCTTTAAACTTTTTTTGAGAAAATTTGACGTGTTATTTTGGCATTTTCGCACGATCTTACGAGATTGCGAACATATCAACGTTCTCGGAATCTTCCGAAACCAAATTCATGGCTCTTTTTGGGACCTCCATACACCCACAACATTGATCTTTAAACTTTTTTTGAGAAAAGTTGACGTGTTATTTTGGCATTTTCGCACGATCTTACGAGATTGCGAACCTATCAACGTTCTCGGAATCTGCCGAAACCAAATTCATGACTCTTTTTGGGATCTCCATACACCCACAACATTGATCTTTCAACTTTTATTGAGAAAATTTGACGTGTTATTTTGGCATTTTCACACAATCTTACGAGATTGCGAACATATCAACGTTCTCGGAATCTTCCGAAACCAAATTCATGACTCTTTTTGGGATCTCCATACACCCACAACATTGATCTTTCAACTTTTATTGAGAAAATTTGACGTGTTATTTTGGCATTTTCGCACGATCTTACGAGATTGCGAACATATCAGCGTTCTCGGAATCAGCCGAAACCAAATTCTTGCCTCTTTTTGGGACCTCCATACACCCACGACATTGATGTTTCAACTCTTTTTGAGAAAATTTGATGTGTTATTTTGGAATTTTCGCACAATCTTACGAGATTGCGAACATATCAACGTTCTCGGAATCTTCCAAAACTAAATTCATGGCTCTTTTTGGGACCTCCATACACCCACAACATTGATCTTTCAACTTTTTTTGGGAAAATTTGACGTGTTATTTTGGCATTTTCGCACGATCTTACGAGATTGCGAACATATCAACGTTCTCGGAATCTTCCGAAACCAAATTCATGGCTCTTTTCGGGACCTCCCTACACCCACAACATTGATCTTTCAACTTTTTTGAGAAAATTTGACGTGTTATTTTGGCATTTTCGCACGATCTTACGAGATTGCGAACATATCAACGTTCTCGGAATCTGCCGAAACCAAATTCTTGCCTCTTTTTGGGACCTCCATACACCCACGACATTGATGTTTCAACTTTTTTTGAGAAAATTTGACGTGTTAATTTGGAATTTTCGCACAATCTTACGAGATTGCGAACATATCAACGTTCTCGGAATCTTCCAAAACTAAATTCATGGCTCTTTTTGGGACCTCCATACACCCACAACATTGATCTTTCAACTTTTTTTGGGAAAATTTGACGTGTTATTTTGGCATTTTCGCACGATCTTACGAGATTGCGAACATATCAATGTTCTCGGAATCTTCCGAAACCAAATTCATGGCTCTTTTTGGGACCTCCATACACTCACAACATTGATCTTTAAACTTTTTTTGAGAAAAGTTGACGTGTTATTTTGGCATTTTCGCACGATCTTACGAGATTGCGAACCTATCAACGTTCTCGGAATCTGCCGAAACCAAATTCATGACTCTTTTTGGGATCTCCATACACCCACAACATTGATCTTTCAACTTTTATTGAGAAAATTTGACGTGTTATTTTGGCATTTTCACACAATCTTACGAGATTGCGAACATATCAACGTTCTCGGAATCTTCCGAAACCAAATTCATGGCTCTTTTTGGGACCTCCATACACCCACAACATTGATCTTTCAACTTATTTTGAGAAAATTTGACGTGTTATTTTGGCATTTTCGCACGATCTTACGAGATTGCGAACATATCAACGTTCTTGGAATCTTCCGAAACCAAATTCATGGCTCTTTTTGGGACCTCCATACACCCACAACATTGATCTTTCAACTTTTTTTTTGAAAATTTGACGTGTTATTTTGGCATATTCACACGATCTTACGAGATTGCGAAATATCAACGTTCTCGGAATCTGCCGAAACCAAATTCTTGCGTCTTTTTGGGACCTCCATACACCCACAACATTGATCATTCAACTTTTTTTGAGAAAATTTGACGTGTTATTTTGGCATTTTCGCACGATCTTACGATATTGCGAACATATCAACGTTCTCGGAATCTGCCGAAACCAAATTCATGGCTCTTTTTGGGACCTCCATACACCCACAACATTGATCTTTAAACTTTTTTTGAGAAAATTTGACGTGTTATTTTGGCATTTTCGCACGATCTTACGAGATTGCGAACATATCAACGTTCTCGGAATCTTCCGAAACCAAATTCATGGCTCTTTTTGGGACCTCCATACACCCACAACATTGATCTTTAAACTTTTTTTGAGAAAAGTTGACGTGTTATTTTGGCATTTTCGCACGATCTTACGAGATTGCGAACCTATCAACGTTCTCGGAATCTGCCGAAACCAAATTCATGACTCTTTTTGGGATCTCCATACACCCACAACATTGATCTTTCAACTTTTATTGAGAAAATTTGACGTGTTATTTTGGCATTTTCACACAATCTTACGAGATTGCGAACATATCAACGTTCTCGGAATCTTCCGAAACCAAATTCATGACTCTTTTTGGGATCTCCATACACCCACAACATTGATCTTTCAACTTTTATTGAGAAAATTTGACGTGTTATTTTGGCATTTTCGCACGATCTTACGAGATTGCGAACATATCAGCGTTCTCGGAATCAGCCGAAACCAAATTCTTGCCTCTTTTTGGGACCTCCATACACCCACGACATTGATGTTTCAACTCTTTTTGAGAAAATTTGACGTGTTATTTTGGAATTTTCGCACAATCTTACGAGATTGCGAACATATCAACGTTCTCGGAATCTTCCAAAACTAAATTCATGGCTCTTTTTGGGACCTCCATACACCCACAACATTGATCTTTCAACTTTTTTTGGGAAAATTTGACGTGTTATTTTGGCATTTTCGCACGATCTTACGAGATTGCGAACATATCAACGTTCTCGGAATCTTCCGAAACCAAATTCATGGCTCTTTTTGGGACCTCCATACACTCACAACATTGATCTTTAAACTTTTTTTGAGAAAAGTTGACGTGTTATTTTGGCATTTTCGCACGATCTTACGAGATTGCGAACCTATCAACGTTCTCGGAATCTGCCGAAACCAAATTCATGACTCTTTTTGGGATCTCCATACACCCACAACATTGATCTTTCGACTTTTATTGAGAAAATTTGACATGTTATTTTGGCATTTTCACACAATCTTACGAGATTGCGAACATATCAACGTTCTCGGAATCTTCCGAAACCAAATTCATGGCTCTTTTTGGGACCTCCATACACCCACAACATTGATCTTTCAACTTTTTTTGAGAAAATTTGACGTGTTATTTTGGCATTTTCGCACGATCTTACGAGATTGCGAACATATCAACGTTCTCGGAATCTTCCGAAACCAAATTCATGGCTCTTTTTGGGACCTCCATACACTCACAACATTGATCTTTAAACTTTTTTTGAGAAAAGTTGACGTGTTATTTTGGCATTTTCGCACGATCTTACGAGATTGCGAACCTATCAACGTTCTCGGAATCTGCCGAAACCAAATTCATGACTCTTTTTGGGATCTCCATACACCCACAACATTGATCTTTCGACTTTTATTGAGAAAATTTGACATGTTATTTTGGCATTTTCACACAATCTTACGAGATTGCGAACATATCAACGTTCTCGGAATCTTCCGAAACCAAATTCATGGCTCTTTTTGGGACCTCCATACACCCACAACATTGATCTTTCAACTTTTTTTGAGAAAATTTGACGTGTTATTTTGGCATTTTCGCACGATCTTACGAGATTGCGAACATATCAACGTTCTTGGAATCTTCCGAAACCAAATTCATGGCTCTTTTTGGGACCTCCATACACCCACAACATTGATCTTTCAACTTTTTTTTTGAAAATTTGACGTGTTATTTTGGCATTTTCACACGATCTTACGAGATTGCGAAATATCAACGTTCTCGGAATCTGCCGAAACCAAATTCTTGCGTCTTTTTGGGACCTCCATACACCCACAACATTGATCATTCAACTTTTTTTGAGAAAATTTGACGTGTTATTTTGGCATTTTCGCACGATCTTACGATATTGCGAACATATCAACGTTCTCGGAATCTGCCGCAACCAAATTCATGGCTCTTTTTGGGACCTCCATACACCCACAACATTGATCTTTAAACTTTTTTTGAGAAAATTTGACGTGTTATTTTGGCATTTTCGCACGATCTTACGAGATTGCGAACATATCAACGTTCTCGGAATCTTCCGAAACCAAATTCATGGCTCTTTTTGGGACCTCCATACACCCACAACATTGATCTTTCAACTTTTTTTGAGAAAATTTGACGTGTTATTTTGGCATTTTCACACGATCTTACGAGATTGCGAACATATCAACGTTCTCGGAATCTGCCGAAACCAAATTCTTGCGTCTTTTTGGGACCTCCATACACCCACAACATTGATCTTTCAACTTTTTTTGAGAAAATTTGACGTGTTATTTTGGCATTTTCACACGATCTTACGAGATTGCGAAATATCAACGTTCTCGGAATCTGCCGAAACCAAATTCTTGCGTCTTTTTGGGACCTCCATACACCCACAACATTGATCTTTAAACTTTTTTTGAGAAAATTTGACGTGTTATTTTGGCATTTTCGCACGATCTTACGAGATTGCGAACATATCAACGTTCTCGGAATCTTCCGAAACCAAATTCATGGCTCTTTTTGGGACCTCCATACACCCACAACATTGATCTTTAAACTTTTTTTGAGAAAAGTTGACGTGTTATTTTGGCATTTTCGCACGATCTTACGAGATTGCGAACCTATCAACGTTCTCGGAATCTGCCGAAACCAAATTCATGACTCTTTTTGGGATCTCCATACACCCACAACATTGATCTTTCAACTTTTATTGAGAAAATTTGACGTGTTATTTTGGCATTTTCACACAATCTTACGAGATTGCGAACATATCAACGTTCTCGGAATCTTCCGAAACCAAATTCATGACTCTTTTTGGGATCTCCATACACCCACAACATTGATCTTTCAACTTTTATTGAGAAAATTTGACGTGTTATTTTGGCATTTTCGCACGATCTTACGAGATTGCGAACATATCAGCGTTCTCGGAATCAGCCGAAACCAAATTCT
This sequence comes from Fragaria x ananassa, assembly GCA_034370585.1. Classification (NCBI taxonomy): domain Eukaryota; kingdom Viridiplantae; phylum Streptophyta; class Magnoliopsida; order Rosales; family Rosaceae; genus Fragaria; species Fragaria x ananassa. The sequence continues at coordinate 17,475,295 of CP139766.1, forward strand.
TGCCTCTTTTTGGGACCTCCATACACCCACGACATTGATGTTTCAACTCTTTTTGAGAAAATTTGACGTGTTATTTTGGAATTTTCGCACAATCTTACGAGATTGCGAACATATCAACGTTCTCGGAATCTTCCAAAACTAAATTCATGGCTCTTTTTGGGACCTCCATACACCCACAACATTGATCTTTCAACTTTTTTTGGGAAAATTTGACGTGTTATTTTGGCATTTTCGCACGATCTTACGAGATTGCGAACATATCAACGTTCTCGGAATCTTCCGAAACCAAATTCATGGCTCTTTTTGGGACCTCCATACACTCACAACATTGATCTTTAAACTTTTTTTGAGAAAAGTTGACGTGTTATTTTGGCATTTTCGCACGATCTTACGAGATTGCGAACCTATCAACGTTCTCGGAATCTGCCGAAACCAAATTCATGACTCTTTTTGGGATCTCCATACACCCACAACATTGATCTTTCGACTTTTATTGAGAAAATTTGACATGTTATTTTGGCATTTTCACACAATCTTACGAGATTGCGAACATATCAACGTTCTCGGAATCTTCCGAAACCAAATTCATGGCTCTTTTTGGGACCTCCATACACCCACAACATTGATCTTTCAACTTTTTTTGAGAAAATTTGACGTGTTATTTTGGCATTTTCGCACGATCTTACGAGATTGCGAACATATCAACGTTCTCGGAATCTTCCGAAACCAAATTCATGGCTCTTTTTGGGACCTCCATACACTCACAACATTGATCTTTAAACTTTTTTTGAGAAAAGTTGACGTGTTATTTTGGCATTTTCGCACGATCTTACGAGATTGCGAACCTATCAACGTTCTCGGAATCTGCCGAAACCAAATTCATGACTCTTTTTGGGATCTCCATACACCCACAACATTGATCTTTCGACTTTTATTGAGAAAATTTGACATGTTATTTTGGCATTTTCACACAATCTTACGAGATTGCGAACATATCAACGTTCTCGGAATCTTCCGAAACCAAATTCATGGCTCTTTTTGGGACCTCCATACACCCACAACATTGATCTTTCAACTTTTTTTGAGAAAATTTGACGTGTTATTTTGGCATTTTCGCACGATCTTACGAGATTGCGAACATATCAACGTTCTTGGAATCTTCCGAAACCAAATTCATGGCTCTTTTTGGGACCTCCATACACCCACAACATTGATCTTTCAACTTTTTTTTTGAAAATTTGACGTGTTATTTTGGCATTTTCACACGATCTTACGAGATTGCGAAATATCAACGTTCTCGGAATCTGCCGAAACCAAATTCTTGCGTCTTTTTGGGACCTCCATACACCCACAACATTGATCATTCAACTTTTTTTGAGAAAATTTGACGTGTTATTTTGGCATTTTCGCACGATCTTACGATATTGCGAACATATCAACGTTCTCGGAATCTGCCGAAACCAAATTCATGGCTCTTTTTGGGACCTCCATACACCCACAACATTGATCTTTAAACTTTTTTTGAGAAAATTTGACGTGTTATTTTGGCATTTTCGCACGATCTTACGAGATTGCGAACATATCAACGTTCTCGGAATCTTCCGAAACCAAATTCATGGCTCTTTTTGGGACCTCCATACACCCACAACATTGATCTTTCAACTTTTTTTGAGAAAATTTGACGTGTTATTTTGGCATTTTCACACGATCTTACGAGATTGCGAACATATCAACGTTCTCGGAATCTGCCGAAACCAAATTCTTGCGTCTTTTTGGGACCTCCATACACCCACAACATTGATCTTTCAACTTTTTTTGAGAAAATTTGACGTGTTATTTTGGCATTTTCACACGATCTTACGAGATTGCGAAATATCAACGTTCTCGGAATCTGCCGAAACCAAATTCTTGCGTCTTTTTGGGACCTCCATACACCCACAACATTGATCTTTAAACTTTTTTTGAGAAAATTTGACGTGTTATTTTGGCATTTTCGCACGATCTTACGAGATTGCGAACATATCAACGTTCTCGGAATCTTCCGAAACCAAATTCATGGCTCTTTTTGGGACCTCCATACACCCACAACATTGATCTTTAAACTTTTTTTGAGAAAAGTTGACGTGTTATTTTGGCATTTTCGCACGATCTTACGAGATTGCGAACCTATCAACGTTCTCGGAATCTGCCGAAACCAAATTCATGACTCTTTTTGGGATCTCCATACACCCACAACATTGATCTTTCAACTTTTATTGAGAAAATTTGACGTGTTATTTTGGCATTTTCACACAATCTTACGAGATTGCGAACATATCAACGTTCTCGGAATCTTCCGAAACCAAATTCATGACTCTTTTTGGGATCTCCATACACCCACAACATTGATCTTTCAACTTTTATTGAGAAAATTTGACGTGTTATTTTGGCATTTTCGCACGATCTTACGAGATTGCGAACATATCAGCGTTCTCGGAATCAGCCGAAACCAAATTCTTGCCTCTTTTTGGGACCTCCATACACCCACGACATTGATGTTTCAACTCTTTTTGAGAAAATTTGACGTGTTATTTTGGAATTTTCGCACAATCTTACGAGATTGCGAACATATCAACGTTCTCGGAATCTTCCAAAACTAAATTCATGGCTCTTTTTGGGACCTCCATACACCCACAACATTGATCTTTCAACTTTTTTTGGGAAAATTTGACGTGTTATTTTGGCATTTTCGCACGATCTTACGAGATTGCGAACATATCAACGTTCTCGGAATCTTCCGAAACCAAATTCATGGCTCTTTTTGGGACCTCCATACACTCACAACATTGATCTTTAAACTTTTTTTGAGAAAAGTTGACGTGTTATTTTGGCATTTTCGCACGATCTTACGAGATTGCGAACCTATCAACGTTCTCGGAATCTGCCGAAACCAAATTCATGACTCTTTTTGGGATCTCCATACACCCACAACATTGATCTTTCGACTTTTATTGAGAAAATTTGACATGTTATTTTGGCATTTTCACACAATCTTACGAGATTGCGAACATATCAACGTTCTCGGAATCTTCCGAAACCAAATTCATGGCTCTTTTTGGGACCTCCATACACCCACAACATTGATCTTTAAACTTTTTTTGAGAAAAGTTGACGTGTTATTTTGGCATTTTCGCACGATCTTACGAGATTGCGAACCTATCAACGTTCTCGGAATCTGCCGAAACCAAATTCATGACTCTTTTTGGGATCTCCATACACCCACAACATTGATCTTTCGACTTTTATTGAGAAAATTTGACATGTTATTTTGGCATTTTCACACAATCTTACGAGATTGCGAACATATCAACGTTCTCGGAATCTTCCGAAACCAAATTCATGGCTCTTTTTGGGACCTCCATACACCCACAACATTGATCTTTCAACTTTTTTTGAGAAAATTTGACGTGTTATTTTGGCATTTTCGCACGATCTTACGAGATTGCGAACATATCAACGTTCTTGGAATCTTCCGAAACCAAATTCATGGCTCTTTTTGGGACCTCCATACACCCACAACATTGATCTTTCAACTTTTTTTTTGAAAATTTGACGTGTTATTTTGGCATTTTCACACGATCTTACGAGATTGCGAAATATCAACGTTCTCGGAATCTGCCGAAACCAAATTCTTGCGTCTTTTTGGGACCTCCATACACCCACAACATTGATCATTCAACTTTTTTTGAGAAAATTTGACGTGTTATTTTGGCATTTTCGCACGATCTTACGATATTGCGAACATATCAACGTTCTCGGAATCTGCCGAAACCAAATTCATGGCTCTTTTTGGGACCTCCATACACCCACAACATTGATCTTTAAACTTTTTTTGAGAAAATTTGACGTGTTATTTTGGCATTTTCGCACGATCTTACGAGATTGCGAACATATCAACGTTCTCGGAATCTTCCGAAACCAAATTCATGGCTCTTTTTGGGACCTCCATACACCCACAACATTGATCTTTCAACTTTTTTTGAGAAAATTTGACGTGTTATTTTGGCATTTTCACACGATCTTACGAGATTGCGAACATATCAACGTTCTCGGAATCTGCCGAAACCAAATTCTTGCGTCTTTTTGGGACCTCCATACACCCACAACATTGATCTTTCAACTTTTTTTGAGAAAATTTGACGTGCTATTTTGGCATTTTCGCACGATCTTACGAGATTGCGAAATATCAACGTTCTCGGAATCTTGCGAAACCAAATTCATGGCTCTTTTTGGGACCTCCATACACCCACAACATTGATCTTTCAACTTTTTTTGAGAAAATTTGACGTGTTATTTTGGCATTTTCGCACGATCTTACGAGATTGCGAAATATCAACGTTCTCGGAATCTGCCGAAACCAAATTCTTGCGTCTTTTTGGGACCTCCATACACCCACAACATTGATCATTCAACTTTTTTTGAGAAAATTTGACGTGTTATTTTGGCATTTTCGCACGATCTTACGATATTGCGAACATATCAACGTTCTCGGAATCTGCCGAAACCAAATTCATGGCTCTTTTTGGGACCTCCATACACCCACAACATTGATCTTTAAACTTTTTTTGAGAAAATTTGACGTGTTATTTTGGCATTTTCGCACGATCTTACGAGATTGCGAAATATCAACGTTCTCGGAATCTGCCAAAACCAAATTCATGGCTCTTTTTGGGACCTCCATACACCCACAACATTGATCTTTCAACTTTTTTTGGGAAAATTTGACGTGTTATTTTGGCATTTTCGCACGATCTTACGAGATTGCGAACATATCAACGTTCTCGGAATCTTCCGAAACCAAATTCATGGCTCTTTTTGGGACCTCCATACACCCACAACATTGATCTTTCAACTTTTTTTGAGATAATTTGACGTGTTATTTTGGCATTTTCGCACGATCTTACGTGATTGCGAAATATCAACGTTCTCGGAATCTGCCGAAACCAAATTCTTGCGTCTTTTTGGGACCTCCATACACCCACAACATTGATCTTTAAACTTTTTTTGGGAAAATTTGACGTGTTATTTTGGCATTTTCGCACGATCTTACGAGATTGCGAACATATCAACGTTCTCGGAATCTTCCGAAACCAAATTCATGGCTCTTTTCGGGACCTCCCTACACCCACAACATTGATCTTTCAACTTTTTTGAGAAAATTTGACGTGTTATTTTGGCATTTTCGCACGATCTTACGAGATTGCGAACATATCAACGTTCTCGGAATCTGCCGAAACCAAATTCTTGCCTCTTTTTGGGACCTCCATACACCCACGACATTGATGTTTCAACTTTTTTTGAGAAAATTTGACGTGTTAATTTGGAATTTTCGCACAATCTTACGAGATTGCGAACATATCAACGTTCTCGGAATCTTCCAAAACTAAATTCATGGCTCTTTTTGGGACCTCCATACACCCACAACATTGATCTTTCAACTTTTTTTGGGAAAATTTGACGTGTTATTTTGGCATTTTCGCACGATCTTACGAGATTGCGAACATATCAATGTTCTCGGAATCTTCCGAAACCAAATTCATGGCTCTTTTTGGGACCTCCATACACTCACAACATTGATCTTTAAACTTTTTTTGAGAAAAGTTGACGTGTTATTTTGGCATTTTCGCACGATCTTACGAGATTGCGAACCTATCAACGTTCTCGGAATCTGCCGAAACCAAATTCATGACTCTTTTTGGGATCTCCATACACCCACAACATTGATCTTTCAACTTTTATTGAGAAAATTTGACGTGTTATTTTGGCATTTTCACACAATCTTACGAGATTGCGAACATATCAACGTTCTCGGAATCTTCCGAAACCAAATTCATGGCTCTTTTTGGGACCTCCATACACCCACAACATTGATCTTTCAACTTATTTTGAGAAAATTTGACGTGTTATTTTGGCATTTTCGCACGATCTTACGAGATTGCGAACATATCAACGTTCTTGGAATCTTCCGAAACCAAATTCATGGCTCTTTTTGGGACCTCCATACACCCACAACATTGATCTTTCAACTTTTTTTTTGAAAATTTGACGTGTTATTTTGGCATTTTCACACGATCTTACGAGATTGCGAAATATCAACGTTCTCGGAATCTGCCGAAACCAAATTCTTGCGTCTTTTTGGGACCTCCATACACCCACAACATTGATCATTCAACTTTTTTTGAGAAAATTTGACGTGTTATTTTGGCATTTTCGCACGATCTTACGATATTGCGAACATATCAACGTTCTCGGAATCTGCCGAAACCAAATTCATGGCTCTTTTTGGGACCTCCATACACCCACAACATTGATCTTTAAACTTTTTTTGAGAAAATTTGACGTGTTATTTTGGCATTTTCGCACGATCTTACGAGATTGCGAACATATCAACGTTCTCGGAATCTTTCGAAACCAAATTCATGGCTCTTTTTGGGACCTCCATACACCCACAACATTGATCTTTCAACTTTTTTTTTGAAAATTTGACGTGTTATTTTGGCATTTTCACACGATCTTACGAGATTGCGAAATATCAACGTTCTCGGAATCTGCCGAAACCAAATTCTTGCGTCTTTTTGGGACCTCCATACACCCACAACATTGATCATTCAACTTTTTTTGAGAAAATTTGACGTGTTATTTTGGCATTTTCGCACGATCTTACGATATTGCGAACATATCAACGTTCTCGGAATCTGCCGAAACCAAATTCATGGCTCTTTTTGGGACCTCCATACACCCACAACATTGATCTTTCAACTTTTTTTGAGATAATTTGACGTGTTATTTTGGCATTTTCGCACGATCTTACGAGATTGCGAAATATCAACGTTCTCGGAATCTGCCGAAACCAAATTCTTGCGTCTTTTTGGGACCTCCATACACCCACAACATTGATCTTTAAACTTTTTTTGGGAAAATTTGACGTGTTATTTTGGCATTTTCGCACGATCTTACGAGATTGCGAACCTATCAACGTTCTCGGAATCTGCCGAAACCAAATTCATGGCTCTTTTTGGGACCTCCATACACCCACAACATTGATATTTAAACTTTTTTTGAGAAAATTTGACGTGTTATATTGGCATTTTCGCACAATCTTACGAGATTGCGAACATATCAACGTTCTCGGAATCTGCCGAAACCAAATTCTTGCCTCTTTTTGGGACCTCCATACACCCACAACATTGATCTTTCAACTTTTTTCGAGAAAATTTGACGTGTTATTTTGGCATTTTCGCACGATCTTACAAGATTGCGAAATATCAACGTTCTCGGAATCTTCCGAAACCAAATTCATGGCTCTTTTTGGGACCTCCATACACCCACAACCTTGATCTTTCAACTTTTTTCGAGAAAATTTGACGTGTTATTTTGGCATTTTCGCACGATCTTACAAGATTGCGAAATATCAACGTTCTCGGAATCTTCCGAAACCAAATTCATGGCTCTTTTTGGGACCCCCATACACCCACAACATTGATCTTTCAACTTTTTTTGGGAAAACTTGACGTGTTATTTTGGCATTTTCGCACGATCTTATGACATTGCGAACATATCAACGTTCTCGGAATCTTGCGAAACCAAATTCATGGCTCTTTTTGGGACCTCCATACACCCACAACATTGATCTTTCAACTTTTTTTGGGAAAATTTGACGTGTTATTTTGGCATTTTCGCACGATCTTACAAGATTGCGAAATATCAACGTTCTCGGAATCTTCCGAAACCAAATTCATGGCTCTTTTTGGGACCTCCATACACCGACAACATTGATCTTTCAACTTTTTTTGGGAAAATTTGACGTGTTATTTTGGCATTTTCGCACGATCTTACAAGATTGCGAAATATCAACGTTCTCGGAATCTTCCGAAACCAAATTCATGGCTCTTTTTGGGACCTCCATACACCCACAACATTGATCTTTCAACTTTTTTTGAGAAAATTTGACGTGTTATTTTGCATTTTCGCACGATCTTACGAGATTGCGAAATATCAACGTTCTCGGAATCTTCCGAAACCAAATTCATGGCTCTTTTTGGGACCTCCATACACCCACAACATTGATCTTTCAACATTTTTTTTATAAAATTTGACGTGTTATTTTGGCATTTTCGCACGATCTTACGATATTGCGAACATATCAACGTTCTCGGAATCTTCCGAAACCAAATTCATGGCTCTTTTGGGGACCTCCATACACCCACAACATTGATCTTTCAACTTTTTTTGGGAAAATTTGACGTGTTATTTTGGCATTTTCGCACGATCTTACGATATTGCGAACATATCAACGTTCTCGGAATCTTCCGAAACCAAATTCATGGCTCTTTTTGGGACCTCCATACACCCACAACATTGATCTTTCAACTTTTTTTGGGAAAATTTGACGTGTTATTTTGGCATTTTCGCACGATCTTACGAGATTGCGAAATATCAACGTTCTCGGAATCTTCCGAAACCAAATTCATGGCTCTTTTTGGGACCTCCATACACCCACAACATTGATCTTTCAACTTTTTTTGAGAAAATTTGACGTGTTATTTTGCATTTTCGCACGATCTTACGAGATTGCGAAATATCAACGTTCTCGGAATCTTCCGAAACCAAATTCATGGCTCTTTTTGGGACCTCCATACACCCACAACATTGATCTTTCAACATTTTTTTTTATAAAATTTGACGTGTTATTTTGGCATTTTCGCACGATCTTACGATATTGCGAACATATCAACGTTCTCGGAATCTTCCGAAACCAAATTCATGGCTCTTTTTGGGACCTCCATACACCCACAACATTGATCTTTCAACTTTTTTTGAGAAAATTTGACGTGTTATTTTGCATTTTCGCACGATCTTACGAGATTGCGAAATATCAACGTTCTCGGAATCTTCCGAAACCAAATTCATGGCTCTTTTTGGGACCTCCATACACCCACAACATTGATCTTTCAACATTTTTTTTATAAAATTTGACGTGTTATTTTGGCATTTTCGCACGATCTTACGATATTGCGAACATATCAACGTTCTCGGAATCTTCCGAAACCAAATTCATGGCTCTTTTGGGGACCTCCATACACCCACAACATTGATCTTTCAACTTTTTTTGGGAAAATTTGACGTGTTATTTTGGCATTTTCGCACGATCTTACGATATTGCGAACATATCAACGTTCTCGGAATCTTCCGAAACCAAATTCATGGCTCTTTTTGGGACCTCCATACACCCACAACATTGATCTTTCAACTTTTTTGGGAAAATTTGACGTATTATTTTGGCATTTTCGCACGATCTTACAAGATTGCGAAATATCAACGTTCTCGGAATCTTCCGAAACCAAATTCATGGCTCTTTTTGGGACCACCATACACCCACAACATTGATCTTTCAACTTTTTTTGAGAAAATTTGACGTGTTATTTTGGCATTTTCGCACGATCTTACGAGATTGCGAAATATCAACGTTCTCGGAATCTGCCGAAACCAAATTCTTGCGTCTTTTTGGGACCTCCATACACCCACAACATTGATCTTTCAACTTTTTTTGAGAAAATTTGACGTGTTATTTTGGCATTTTCGCACGATCTTACGAGATTGCGAACATATCAACGTTCTCGGAATCTTCCGAAACCAAATTCTTGGCTCTTTTTGGGACCTCCATACACCCACAACATTGATCTTTCAACTTTTTTTGAGAAAATTTGACGTGTTATTTTGCATTTTCGCACGATCTTACGAGATTGCGAAATATCAACGTTCTCGGAATCTTCCGAAACCAAATTCATGGCTCTTTTTGGGACCTCCATACACCCACAACATTGATCTTTCAACTTTTTTTGAGAAAATTTGACGTGTTATTTTGCATTTTCGCACGATCTTACGAGATTGCGAAATATCAACGTTCTCGGAATCTTCCGAAACCAAATTCATGGCTCTTTTTGGGACCTCCATACACCCAAAACATTGATCTTTCAACTTTTTTTGAGAAAATTTGACGTGTTATTTTGGCATTTTCGCACGATCTTACGAGATTGCGAAATATCAACGTTCTCGGAATCTGCCGAAACCAAATTCTTGGCTCTTTTTGAGACCTCCATACACCCACAACATTTATCTTTCAACTTTTTTTGAGAAAATTTGACGTGTTATTTTGGCATTTTCGCACGATCTTACGAGATTGCGAACATATCAACGTTCTCGGAATCTTCCGAAACCAAATTCATGGCTCTTTTTGGGACCTCCATACACCCACAACATTGATCTTTCAACTTTTTTGGGAAAATTTGACGTATTATTTTGGCATTTTCGCACGATCTTACAAGATTGCGAAATATCAACGTTCTCGGAATCTTCCGAAACCAAATTCATGGCTCTTTTTGGGACCACCATACACCCACAACATTGATCTTTCAACTTTTTTTGAGAAAATTTGACGTGTTATTTTGGCATTTTCGCACGATCTTACGAGATTGCGAAATATCAACGTTCTCGGAATCTTCCGAAACCAAATTCATGGCTCTTTTTGGGACCACCATACACCCACAACATTGATCTTTCAACTTTTTTTGAGAAAATTTGACGTGTTATTTTGGCATTTTCGCACGATCTTACGAGATTGCGAACATATCAACGTTCTCGGAATCTTCCGAAACCAAACTCTTGGCTCTTTTTGGGACCTCCATACACCCACAACATTGATCTTTCAACTTTTTTTGAGAAAATTTGACGTGTTATTTTGCATTTTCGCACGATCTTACGAGATTGCGAAATATCAACGTTCTCGGAATCTTCCGAAACCAAATTCATGGCTCTTTTTGGGACCTCCATACACCCACAACATTGATCTTTCAACTTTTTTTGAGAAAATTTGACGTGTTATTTTGCATTTTCGCACGATCTTACGAGATTGCGAAATATCAACGTTCTCGGAATCTTCCGAAACCAAATTCATGGCTCTTTTTGGGACCTCCATACACCCACAACATTGATCTTTCAACTTTTTTTGAGAAAATTTGACGTGTTATTTTGCATTTTCGCACGATCTTACGAGATTGCGAAATATCAACGTTCTCGGAATCTTCCGAAACCAAATTCATGGCTCTTTTTGGGACCTCCATACACCCACAACATTGATCTTTCAACTTTTTTTGAGAAAATTTGACGTGTTATTTTGGCATTTTCGCACGATCTTACGAGATTGCGAAATATCAACGTTCTCGGAATCTGCCGAAACCAAATTCTTGGCTCTTTTTGAGACCTCCATACACCCACAACATTTATCTTTCAACTTTTTTTGAGAAAATTTGACGTGTTATTTTGGCATTTTCGCACGATCTTACGAGATTGCGAACATATCAACGTTCTCGGAATCTTCCGAAACCAAACTCTTGGCTCTTTTTGGAACCTCCATACACCCACAACATTGATCTTTCAACTTTTTTTGAGAAAATTTGACGTGTTATTTTGCATTTTCGCACGATCTTACGAGATTGCGAAATATCAACGTTCTCGGAATCTTCCGAAACCAAATTCATGGCTCTTTTTGGGACCTCCATACACCCACAACATTGATCTTTCAACTTTTTTTGAGAAAATTTGACGTGTTATTTTGCATTTTCGCACGATCTTACGAGATTGCGAAATATCAACGTTCTCGGAATCTTCCGAAACCAAATTCATGGCTCTTTTTGGGACCTCCATACACCCACAACATTGATCTTTCAACTTTTTTTGAGAAAATTTGACGTGTTATTTTGCATTTTCGCACGATCTTACGAGATTGCGAAATATCAACGTTCTCGGAATCTTCCGAAACCAAATTCATGGCTCTTTTTGGGACCTCCATACACCCACAACATTGATCTTTCAACTTTTTTTGAGAAAATTTGACGTGTTATTTTGGCATTTTCGCACGATCTTACGAGATTGCGAAATATCAACGTTCTCGGAATCTGCCGAAACCAAATTCTTGGCTCTTTTTGGGACCTCCATACACCCACAACATTTATCTTTCAACTTTTTTTGAGAAAATTTGACGTGTTATTTTGGCATTTTCGCACGATCTTACGAGATTGCGAACATATCAACGTTCTCGGAATCTTCCGAAACCAAATTCATGGCTCTTTTTGGGACCTCCATACACCCACAACATTGATCTTTCAACTTTTTTGGGAAAATTTGACGTATTATTTTGGCATTTTCGCACGATCTTACAAGATTGCGAAATATCAACGTTCTCGGAATCTTCCGAAACCAAATTCATGGCTCTTTTTGGGACCACCATACACCCACAACATTGATCTTTCAACTTTTTTTGAGAAAATTTGACGTGTTATTTTGGCATTTTCGCACGATCTTACGAGATTGCGAAATATCAACGTTCTCGGAATCTGCCGAAACCAAATTCTTGCGTCTTTTTGGGACCACCATACACCCACAACATTGATCTTTCAACTTTTTTTGAGAAAATTTGACGTGTTATTTTGGCATTTTCGCACGATCTTACGAGATTGCGAACATATCAACGTTCTCGGAATCTTCCGAAACCAAATTCTTGGCTCTTTTTGGGACCTCCATACACCCACAACATTGATCTTTCAACTTTTTTTGAGAAAATTTGACGTGTTATTTTGCATTTTCGCACGATCTTACGAGATTGCGAAATATCAACGTTCTCGGAATCTTCCGAAACCAAATTCATGGCTCTTTTTGGGACCTCCATACACCCACAACATTGATCTTTCAACATTTTTTTTATAAAATTTGACGTGTTCTTTTGGCATTTTCGCACGATCTTACGATATTGCGAACTTATCAACGTTCTCGGAATCTTCCGAAACCAAATTCATGGCTCTTTTGGGGACCTCCATACACCCACAACATTGATCTTTCAACTTTTTTTGGGAAAATTTGACGTGTTATTTTGGCATTTTCGCACGATCTTACGACATTGCGAACATATCAACGTTCTCGGAATCTGCCGAAACCAAATTCTTGGCTCTTTTTGGGACCTCCATACACCCACAACATTTATCTTTCAACTTTTTTTGAGAAAATTTGACGTGTTATTTTGGCATTTTCGCACGATCTTACGAGATTGCGAACATATCAACGTTCTCGGAATCTTCCGAAACCAAATTCATGGCTCTTTTTGGGACCTCCATACACCCACAACATTGATCTTTCAACTTTTTTGGGAAAATTTGACGTATTATTTTGGCATTTTCGCACGATCTTACAAGATTGCGAAATATCAACGTTCTCGGAATCTTCCGAAACCAAATTCATGGCTCTTTTTGGGACCACCATACACCCACAACATTGATCTTTCAACTTTTTTTGAGAAAATTTGACGTGTTATTTTGGCATTTTCGCATGATCTTACGAGATTGCGAACCTATCAACGTTCTCGGAATCTTCCGAAACCAAATTCATGGCTCTTTTTGGGACCTCCATACACCCACAACATTGATCTTTCAACATTTTTTTTATAAAATTTGACGTGTTATTTTGGCATTTTCGCACGATCTTACGATATTGCGAACATATCAACGTTCTCGGAATCTTCCGAAACCAAATTCATGGCTCTTTTGGGGACCTCCATACACCCACAACATTGATCTTTCAACTTTTTTTGGGAAAATTTGACGTGTTATTTTGGCATTTTCGCACGATCTTACGATATTGCGAACATATCAACGTTCTCGGAATCTTCCGAAACCAAATTCATGGCTCTTTTTGGGACCCCCATACACCCACAACATTGATCTTTCAACTTTTTTGGGAAAATTTGACGTATTATTTTGGCATTTTCGCACGATCTTACAAGATTGCGAAATATCAACGTTCTCGGAATCTTCCGAAACCAAATTCATGGCTCTTTTTGGGACCTCCATACACCCACAACATTGATCTTTCAACTTTTTTTGAGAAAATTTGACGTGTTATTTTGCATTTTCGCACGATCTTACGAGATTGCGAAATATCAACGTTCTCGGAATCTTCCGAAACCAAATTCATGGCTCTTTTTGGGACCTCCATACACCCAAAACATTGATCTTTCAACTTTTTTTGAGAAAATTTGACGTGTTATTTTGGCATTTTCGCACGATCTTACGAGATTGCGAAATATCAACGTTCTCGGAATCTGCCGAAACCAAATTCTTGGCTCTTTTTGAGACCTCCATACACCCACAACATTTATCTTTCAACTTTTTTTGAGAAAATTTGACGTGTTATTTTGGAATTTTCGCACGATCTTACGAGATTGCGAACATATCAACGTTCTCGGAATCTTCCGAAACCAAATTCATGGCTCTTTTTGGGACCACCATACACCCACAACATTGATCTTTCAACTTTTTTTGAGAAAATTTGACGTGTTATTTTGGCATTTTCGCACGATCTTACGAGATTGCGAACATATCAACGTTCTCGGAATCTTCCGAAACCAAATTCTTGGCTCTTTTTGGGACCTCCATACACCCACAACATTGATCTTTCAACTTTTTTTGAGAAAATTTGACGTGTTATTTTGCATTTTCGCACGATCTTACGAGATTGCGAAATATCAACGTTCTCGGAATCTTCCGAAACCAAATTCATGGCTCTTTTTGGGACCTCCATACACCCACAACATTGATCTTTCAACATTTTTTTTATAAAATTTGACGTGTTCTTTTGGCATTTTCGCACGATCTTACGATATTGCGAACTTATCAACGTTCTCGGAATCTTCCGAAACCAAATTCATGGCTCTTTTGGGGACCTCCATACACCCACAACATTGATCTTTCAACTTTTTTTGGGAAAATTTGACGTGTTATTTTGGCATTTTCGCACGATCTTACGACATTGCGAACATATCAACGTTCTCGGAATCTGCCGAAACCAAATTCTTGGCTCTTTTTGGGACCTCCATACACCCACAACATTTATCTTTCAACTTTTTTTGAGAAAATTTGACGTGTTATTTTGGCATTTTCGCACGATCTTACGAGATTGCGAACATATCAACGTTCTCGGAATCTTCCGAAACCAAATTCATGGCTCTTTTTGGGACCTCCATACACCCACAACATTGATCTTTCAACTTTTTTGGGAAAATTTGACGTATTATTTTGGCATTTTCGCACGATCTTACAAGATTGCGAAATATCAACGTTCTCGGAATCTTCCGAAACCAAATTCATGGCTCTTTTTGGGACCACCATACACCCACAACATTGATCTTTCAACTTTTTTTGAGAAAATTTGACGTGTTATTTTGGCATTTTCGCATGATCTTACGAGATTGCGAACCTATCAACGTTCTCGGAATCTTCCGAAACCAAATTCATGGCTCTTTTTGGGACCTCCATACACCCACAACATTGATCTTTCAACATTTTTTTTATAAAATTTGACGTGTTATTTTGGCATTTTCGCACGATCTTACGATATTGCGAACATATCAACGTTCTCGGAATCTTCCGAAACCAAATTCATGGCTCTTTTGGGGACCTCCATACACCCACAACATTGATCTTTCAACTTTTTTTGGGAAAATTTGACGTGTTATTTTGGCATTTTCGCACGATCTTACGATATTGCGAACATATCAACGTTCTCGGAATCTTCCGAAACCAAATTCATGGCTCTTTTTGGGACCCCCATACACCCACAACATTGATCTTTCAACTTTTTTGGGAAAATTTGACGTATTATTTTGGCATTTTCGCACGATCTTACAAGATTGCGAAATATCAACGTTCTCGGAATCTTCCGAAACCAAATTCATGGCTCTTTTTGGGACCACCATACACCCACAACATTGATCTTTCAACTTTTTTTGAGAAAATTTGAAGTGTTATTTTGGCATTTTCGCACGATCTTACGAGATTGCGAAATATCAACGTTCTCGGAATCTGCCGAAACCAAATTCTTGCGTCTTTTTGGGACCTCCATACACCCACAACATTGATCTTTCAACTTTTTTTGAGAAAATTTGACGTGTTATTTTGGCATTTTCGCACGATCTTACGAGATTGCGAACATATCAACGTTCTCGGAATCTTCCGAAACCAAATTCTTGGCTCTTTTTGGGACCTCCATACACCCACAACATTGATCTTTCAACTTTTTTTGAGAAAATTTGACGTGTTATTTTGCATTTTCGCACGATCTTACGAGATTGCGAAATATCAACGTTCTCGGAATCTTCCGAAACCAAATTCATGGCTCTTTTTGGGACCTCCATACACCCACAACATTGATCTTTCAACTTTTTTTGAGAAAATTTGACGTGTTATTTTGCATTTTCGCACGATCTTACGAGATTGCGAAATATCAACGTTCTCGGAATCTTCCGAAACCAAATTCATGGCTCTTTTTGGGACCTCCATACACCCAAAACATTGATCTTTCAACTTTTTTTGAGAAAATTTGACGTGTTATTTTGGCATTTTCGCACGATCTTACGAGATTGCGAAATATCAACGTTCTCGGAATCTGCCGAAACCAAATTCTTGGCTCTTTTTGAGACCTCCATACACCCACAACATTTATCTTTCAACTTTTTTTGAGAAAATTTGACGTGTTATTTTGGCATTTTCGCACGATCTTACGAGATTGCGAACATATCAACGTTCTCGGAATCTTCCGAAACCAAATTCATGGCTCTTTTTGGGACCTCCATACACCCACAACATTGATCTTTCAACTTTTTTGGGAAAATTTGACGTATTATTTTGGCATTTTCGCACGATCTTACAAGATTGCGAAATATCAACGTTCTCGGAATCTTCCGAAACCAAATTCATGGCTCTTTTTGGGACCACCATACACCCACAACATTGATCTTTCAACTTTTTTTGAGAAAATTTGACGTGTTATTTTGGCATTTTCGCACGATCTTACGAGATTGCGAAATATCAACGTTCTCGGAATCTGCCGAAACCAAATTCTTGCGTCTTTTTGGGACCTCCATACACCCACAACATTGATCTTTCAACTTTTTTTGAGAAAATTTGACGTGTTATTTTGGCATTTTCGCACGATCTTACGAGATTGCGAACATATCAACGTTCTCGGAATCTTCCGAAACCAAACTCTTGGCTCTTTTTGGGACCTCCATACACCCACAACATTGATCTTTCAACTTTTTTTGAGAAAATTTGACGTGTTATTTTGCATTTTCGCACGATCTTACGAGATTGCGAAATATCAACGTTCTCGGAATCTTCCGAAACCAAATTCATGGCTCTTTTTGGGACCTCCATACACCCACAACATTGATCTTTCAACTTTTTTTGAGAAAATTTGACGTGTTATTTTGCATTTTCGCACGATCTTACGAGATTGCGAAATATCAACGTTCTCGGAATCTTCCGAAACCAAATTCATGGCTCTTTTTGGGACCTCCATACACCCACAACATTGATCTTTCAACTTTTTTTGAGAAAATTTGACGTGTTATTTTGCATTTTCGCACGATCTTACGAGATTGCGAAATATCAACGTTCTCGGAATCTTCCGAAACCAAATTCATGGCTCTTTTTGGGACCTCCATACACCCACAACATTGATCTTTCAACTTTTTTTGAGAAAATTTGACGTGTTATTTTGGCATTTTCGCACGATCTTACGAGATTGCGAAATATCAACGTTCTCGGAATCTGCCGAAACCAAATTCTTGGCTCTTTTTGGGACCTCCATACACCCACAACATTTATCTTTCAACTTTTTTTGAGAAAATTTGACGTGTTATTTTGGCATTTTCGCACGATCTTACGAGATTGCGAACATATCAACGTTCTCGGAATCTTCCGAAACCAAATTCATGGCTCTTTTTGGGACCTCCATACACCCACAACATTGATCTTTCAACTTTTTTGGGAAAATTTGACGTATTATTTTGGCATTTTCGCACGATCTTACAAGATTGCGAAATATCAACGTTCTCGGAATCTTCCGAAACCAAATTCATGGCTCTTTTTGGGACCACCATACACCCACAACATTGATCTTTCAACTTTTTTTGAGAAAATTTGACGTGTTATTTTGGCATTTTCGCACGATCTTACGAGATTGCGAAATATCAACGTTCTCGGAATCTGCCGAAACCAAATTCTTGCGTCTTTTTGGGACCACCATACACCCACAACATTGATCTTTCAACTTTTTTTGAGAAAATTTGACGTGTTATTTTGGCATTTTCGCACGATCTTACGAGATTGCGAACATATCAACGTTCTCGGAATCTTCCGAAACCAAATTCTTGGCTCTTTTTGGGACCTCCATACACCCACAACATTGATCTTTCAACTTTTTTTGAGAAAATTTGACGTGTTATTTTGCATTTTCGCACGATCTTACGAGATTGCGAAATATCAACGTTCTCGGAATCTTCCGAAACCAAATTCATGGCTCTTTTTGGGACCTCCATACACCCACAACATTGATCTTTCAACATTTTTTTTATAAAATTTGACGTGTTCTTTTGGCATTTTCGCACGATCTTACGATATTGCGAACTTATCAACGTTCTCGGAATCTTCCGAAACCAAATTCATGGCTCTTTTGGGGACCTCCATACACCCACAACATTGATCTTTCAACTTTTTTTGGGAAAATTTGACGTGTTATTTTGGCATTTTCGCACGATCTTACGACATTGCGAACATATCAACGTTCTCGGAATCTGCCGAAACCAAATTCTTGGCTCTTTTTGGGACCTCCATACACCCACAACATTTATCTTTCAACTTTTTTTGAGAAAATTTGACGTGTTATTTTGGCATTTTCGCACGATCTTACGAGATTGCGAACATATCAACGTTCTCGGAATCTTCCGAAACCAAATTCATGGCTCTTTTTGGGACCTCCATACACCCACAACATTGATCTTTCAACTTTTTTGGGAAAATTTGACGTATTATTTTGGCATTTTCGCACGATCTTACAAGATTGCGAAATATCAACGTTCTCGGAATCTTCCGAAACCAAATTCATGGCTCTTTTTGGGACCACCATACACCCACAACATTGATCTTTCAACTTTTTTTGAGAAAATTTGACGTGTTATTTTGGCATTTTCGCATGATCTTACGAGATTGCGAACCTATCAACGTTCTCGGAATCTTCCGAAACCAAATTCATGGCTCTTTTTGGGACCTCCATACACCCACAACATTGATCTTTCAACATTTTTTTTATAAAATTTGACGTGTTATTTTGGCATTTTCGCACGATCTTACGATATTGCGAACATATCAACGTTCTCGGAATCTTCCGAAACCAAATTCATGGCTCTTTTGGGGACCTCCATACACCCACAACATTGATCTTTCAACTTTTTTTGGGAAAATTTGACGTGTTATTTTGGCATTTTCGCACGATCTTACGATATTGCGAACATATCAACGTTCTCGGAATCTTCCGAAACCAAATTCATGGCTCTTTTTGGGACCCCCATACACCCACAACATTGATCTTTCAACTTTTTTGGGAAAATTTGACGTATTATTTTGGCATTTTCGCACGATCTTACAAGATTGCGAAATATCAACGTTCTCGGAATCTTCCGAAACCAAATTCATGGCTCTTTTTGGGACCACCATACACCCACAACATTGATCTTTCAACTTTTTTTGAGAAAATTTGACGTGTTATTTTGGCATTTTCGCACGATCTTACGAGATTGCGAAATATCAACGTTCTCGGAATCTGCCGAAACCAAATTCTTGCGTCTTTTTGGGACCTCCATACACCCACAACATTGATCTTTCAACTTTTTTTGAGAAAATTTGACGTGTTATTTTGGCATTTTCGCACGATCTTACGAGATTGCGAACATATCAACGTTCTCGGAATCTTCCGAAACCAAATTCTTGGCTCTTTTTGGGACCTCCATACACCCACAACATTGATCTTTCAACTTTTTTTGAGAAAATTTGACGTGTTATTTTGCATTTTCGCACGATCTTACGAGATTGCGAAATATCAACGTTCTCGGAATCTTCCGAAACCAAATTCATGGCTCTTTTTGGGACCTCCATACACCCACAACATTGATCTTTCAACTTTTTTTGAGAAAATTTGACGTGTTATTTTGCATTTTCGCACGATCTTACGAGATTGCGAAATATCAACGTTCTCGGAATCTTCCGAAACCAAATTCATGGCTCTTTTTGGGACCTCCATACACCCACAACATTGATCTTTCAACTTTTTTTGAGAAAATTTGACGTGTTATTTTGCATTTTCGCACGATCTTACGAGATTGCGAAATATCAACGTTCTCGGAATCTTCCGAAACCAAATTCATGGCTCTTTTTGGGACCTCCATACACCCACAACATTGATCTTTCAACTTTTTTTGAGAAAATTTGACGTGTTATTTTGGCATTTTCGCACGATCTTACGAGATTGCGAAATATCAACGTTCTCGGAATCTGCCAAAACCAAATTCTTGGCTCTTTTTGGGACCTCCATACACCCACAACATTTATCTTTCAACTTTTTTTGAGAAAATTTGACGTGTTATTTTGGCATTTTCGCACGATCTTACGAGATTGCGAACATATCAACGTTCTCGGAATCTTCCGAAACCAAATTCATGGCTCTTTTTGGGACCTCCATACACCCACAACATTGATCTTTCAACTTTTTTGGGAAAATTTGACGTATTATTTTGGCATTTTCGCACGATCTTACAAGATTGCGAAATATCAACGTTCTCGGAATCTTCCGAAACCAAATTCATGGCTCTTTTTGGGACCACCATACACCCACAACATTGATCTTTCAACTTTTTTTGAGAAAATTTGACGTGTTATTTTGGCATTTTCGCACGATCTTACGAGATTGCGAAATATCAACGTTCTCGGAATCTGCCGAAACCAAATTCTTGCGTCTTTTTGGGACCACCATACACCCACAACATTGATCTTTCAACTTTTTTTGAGAAAATTTGACGTGTTATTTTGGCATTTTCGCACGATCTTACGAGATTGCGAACATATCAACGTTCTCGGAATCTTCCGAAACCAAATTCTTGGCTCTTTTTGGGACCTCCATACACCCACAACATTGATCTTTCAACTTTTTTTGAGAAAATTTGACGTGTTATTTTGCATTTTCGCACGATCTTACGAGATTGGGAAATATCAACGTTCTCGGAATCTTCCGAAACCAAATTCATGGCTCTTTTTGGGACCTCCATACACCCACAACATTGATCTTTCAACATTTTTTTTATAAAATTTGACGTGTTCTTTTGGCATTTTCGCACGATCTTACGATATTGCGAACTTATCAACGTTCTCGGAATCTTCCGAAACCAAATTCATGGCTCTTTTGGGGACCTCCATACACCCACAACATTGATCTTTCAACTTTTTTTGGGAAAATTTGACGTGTTATTTTGGCATTTTCGCACGATCTTACGACATTGCGAACATATCAACGTTCTCGGAATCTTCCGAAACCAAATTCATGGCTCTTTTTGGGACCTCCATACACCCACAACATTGATCTTTCAACTTTTTTTGAGAAAATTTGACGTGTTATTTTGGCATTTTCGCACGATCTTATGAGATTGCGAACATATCAACGTTCTCGGAATCTTCCG
Organism: Fragaria x ananassa; assembly: GCA_034370585.1. Taxonomy (NCBI): domain Eukaryota; kingdom Viridiplantae; phylum Streptophyta; class Magnoliopsida; order Rosales; family Rosaceae; genus Fragaria; species Fragaria x ananassa. The sequence continues at coordinate 17,496,947 of CP139766.1, forward strand.
AAACCAAATTCATGGCTCTTTTTGGGACCTCCATACACCCACAACATTGATCTTTCAACTTTTTTTGAGAAAATTTGACGTGTTATTTTGGCATTTTCGCACGATCTTACGAGATTGCGAAATATCAACGTTCTCAGAATCTTCCGAAACCAAATTCATGGCTCTTTTTGGGACCTCCATACACCCACAACATTGATCTTTCAACTTTTTTTGAGAAAATTTGACGTGTTATTTTGGCATTTTCGAACGATCTTACGAGATTGCAAACATATCAACGTTCTCGGAATCTTCCGAAACCAAATTCATGGCTCTTTTTGGGACCTCCATACACCCACAACATTGATCTTTCAACTTTTTTTTTATAAAACTTGACGTGTTATTTTGGCATTTTCGCACGATCTTACGATATTGCGAACATATCAACGTTCTCGGAATCTTGCGAAACCAAATTCATGGCTCTTTTTGGGACCTCCATACAGCCACAACATTGATCTTTCAACTTTTTTTGGGAAAATTTGACGTGTTATTTTGGCATTTTCGCACGATCTTACAAGATTGCGAAATATCAACGTTCTCGGAATCTTCCGAAACCAAATTCATGGCTCTTTTTGGGACCCCCATACACCCACAACATTGATCTTTCAACTTTTTTTGGGAAAATTTGACGTGTTATTTTGGCATTTTCGCACGATCTTACGACATTGCGAACATATCAACGTTCTCGGAATCTTGCGAAACCAAATTCATGGCTCTTTTTGGGACCTCCATACAGCCACAACATTGATCTTTCAACTTTTTTTGGGAAAATTTGACGTGTTATTTTGGCATTTTCGCACGATCTTACAAGATTGCGAAATATCAACGTTCTCGGAATCTTCCGAAACCAAATTCATGGCTCTTTTTGGGACCTCCATACACCCACAACATTGATCTTTCAACTTTTTTTGGGAAAATTTGACGTGTTATTTTGGCATTTTCGCACGATCTTACGACATTGCGAACATATCAACGTTCTCGGAATCTTGCGAAACCAAATTCATGGCTCTTTTTGGGACCTCCATACACCCACAACATTGATCTTTCAACTTTTTTTGGGAAAATTTGACGTGTTATTTTGGCATTTTCGCACGATCTTACAAGATTGCGAAATATCAACGTTCTCGGAATCTTCCGAAACCAAATTCATGGCTCTTTTTGGGACCTCCATACACCCACAACATTGATCTTTAAACTTTTTTTGAGACAATTTGACGTGTTATTTTGGCATTTTCGCACGATCTTACGAGATTGCGAACCTATCAATGTTCTCGGAATCTGCCGAAACCAAATTCATGGCTCTTTTTGGGACCTCCATACACCCACAACATTGATCTTTCAACTTTTTTTGGGAAAATTTGACGTGTTATTTTGGCATTTTCACACGATCTTACGAGATTGCGAACATATCAACGTTCTCGGAATCTTGCGAAACCAAAATCATGGCTCTTTTTGGGACCTCCATACACCCACAACATTGATCTTTAAACTTTTTTTGAGAAAATTTGACGTGTTATTTTGGCATTTTCGCACGATCTTACGAGATTGCGAACCTATCAATGTTCTCGGAATCTGCCGAAACCAAATTCATGGCTCTTTTTGGGACCTCCATACACCCACAACATTGATCTTTCAACTTTTTTTTAGAAAATTTGACGTGTTATTTTGGCATTTTCGCACGATCTTATGAGATTGCGAACATATCAACGTTCTCGGAATCTTCCGAAACCAAATTCATGGCTCTTTTTGGGACCTCCATACACCCACAACATTGATCTTTCAACTTTTTTTGAGAGAATTTGACGTGTTATTTTGGCATTTTCGCACGATCTTACGAGATTGCGAAATATCAACGTTCTCAGAATCTTCCGAAACCAAATTCATGGCTCTTTTTGGGACCTCCATACACCCACAACATTGATCTTTCAACTTTTTTTGAGAGAATTTGACGTGTTATTTTGGCATTTTCGCACGATCTTACGAGATTGCGAAATATCAACGTTCTCAGAATCTTCCGAAACCAAATTCATGGCTCTTTTTGGGACCTCCATACACCCACAACATTGATCTTTCAACTTTTTTTGAGAAAATTTGACGTGTTATTTTGGCATTTTCGAACGATCTTACGAGATTGCAAACATATCAACGTTCTCGGAATCTTCCGAAACCAAATTCATGGCTCTTTTTGGGACCTCCATACACCCACAACATTGATCTTTCAACTTTTTTTTTATAAAACTTGACGTGTTATTTTGGCATTTTCGCACGATCTTACGATATTGCGAACATATCAACGTTCTCGGAATCTTGCGAAACCAAATTCATGGCTCTTTTTGGGACCTCCATACAGCCACAACATTGATCTTTCAACTTTTTTTGGGAAAATTTGACGTGTTATTTTGGCATTTTCGCACGATCTTACAAGATTGCGAAATATCAACGTTCTCGGAATCTTCCGAAACCAAATTCATGGCTCTTTTTGGTACCACCATACACCCACAACATTGATCTTTCAACTTTTTTTGAGAAAATTTGACGTGTTATTTTGCATTTTCGCACGATCTTACGAGATTGCGAACATATCAACGTTCTCGGAATCTTCCGAAACCAAATTCTTGGCTCTTTTTGGGACCTCCATACACCCACAACATTGATCTTTCAACTTTTTTTGAGAAAATTTGACGTGTTATTTTGCATTTTCGCACGATCTTACGAGATTGCGAAATATCAACGTTCTCGGAATCTTCCGAAACCAAATTCATGGCTCTTTTTGGGACCTCCATACACCCACAACATTGATCTTTCAACATTTTTTTTATAAAATTTGACGTGTTCTTTTGGCATTTTCGCACGATCTTACGATATTGCGAACTTATCAACGTTCTCGGAATCTTCCGAAACCAAATTCATGGCTCTTTTGGGGACCTCCATACACCCACAACATTGATCTTTCAACTTTTTTTGGGAAAATTTGACGTGTTATTTTGGCATTTTCGCACAATCTTACGAGATTGCGAA